>CAKXYN010000009.1:15000000-17500000 GCA_935064755.1 Tragelaphus eurycerus | reverse complement strand
ATGTTTAGCCAAACTGATCAAGAGAAAAAAAGAGAGAACCCAAATCAATAAAATTTCATTTTTCAGAAATGAAAAAGAAGTTAAAAATCAACAGCATAGAAATACAAAGGAGCTTAAGAGTTTACTGATGACAGTTATATGACAACAAAGTGGAAAAGCTAAATGAAATGGACAAATTCTTAGTAGTGTATAATCCCTCAAAACTGAATCACAAAGAAAGAAAATATGAACAGATGCATTTTCAATAATCATCAGGGAGTCTTTATGTTGGCAGAAGTTTATATCTATTTTTTTAAAAAACTAGTGGCAAGACTAATTTTAATTTGCACTTCTGCTTAAGAAATAGTGTGCTTGTGATAAATAAAGTACTTTTAAAATAACTAATGCAAAAAAAAATTCAGCTTTACAAGTTATTGCTTAATATCAATAGGAATATAAAGAACTTTTTAACTTAACTAACAGAAGAGACTAAGGAAATACTAAGCAATAACCAAATACAGGTATAAGAAAGATTTAGATTTTATGACAAGAACAGAAATACTATGTTATCTAGGATTTTTTCACCTTTTAATCAATATTTGTATACTACTGACCTATAGTTTTACTCTTCAGATATTAGATGATTTTTGAGTGAGAAATGAGAAAGATCATATCAGCCACATATTTTGATTAGTTGCTTTCAATCCAGATTGGAGATAGGAGAATAACAGAGACCAAATTTTTCTGTTTGCTAAAGGAATTTCCTAAAAACTAATGCTAAGTCAATGGACATAGGTATATGATAGATAGATAGATAGAGAGGAAGATAATATAATTCAATTGTTTTTTAAGTATATTGTTTAGAGAACACTCTTCTGGGTTGCTAAGTCTGATTATACGGGAGCTCTATGCCTTCCACTGCCTTTCAGCTATTTTACAACTCTATAAGTTGTAAATAACTGATAGCAATGCAAAATAATTCCGGTTTACAGACAGGCAAATAAATTCTGTTAGGCAAAGGTTCAATTGATTTTCCTCCCTCATAGTGGAAAAAGTCAGTTCTCTGTCATTTGCTCATTCATTTCAGTATTCCTGATTTATAAATATGTCTGTTCTTTGGAGTTTGCCTTGAACCAACTGTTACATCTGCTTGATTGACTTGTTAGTAATTAGTTCAACAAAATGCTTAGCCTATGTTTATTTTTTAACTGTGTGGAAAGAGATTTTACCTTTTTAAAAATAATTGTCAATGACAGAGAAATAAAGAAAGAGGGGGGATGAATTTAGATTTACTAAACTATCTCTTCGTTAATTTTCTCAAAAACTGATATCTGAAAAGAAGTCAATGTAAAAAAAAAAAGAGAGAAAGAGTTTCACTTCTTATTTTTGTTCTGGCATTTCTCCTCCATTATCTTCTTTCAAATAATAAGAGATATCCATATTTTGGTACTAAACACAACAGAGAGTGACAGAGAAAGAGAAGAGACAAAGACATACAATAGAGTGGTAAATTGTTTCATCTCCTTTCTTCTTAACTGTTCCTGTAACCTAGTTTTCATGCCATATTTTTCTGCCTCTATTCATGATGCTTATATAACAGTATTTATCAACATTTTAGACTAAAATTAAGGAAAGAAAGGAAAAGATTAGCTAAATATTTGTTTACTTTTGTAATAGATAATTCTCAGTGAAATTCTTCAATTAACCTCAATCCGAGCTTCAGATCACTGATGTCTGATTCACTGTGACTGATTCATGTTGATATTTGGTTGAAACCAATACAATACTGTAAAGCGATTGTCCTTCAATTAAAAATAAATAAATTTAAAAAAAATTACTCGGTGATCTCTAAGTTCACTTCCATTTTAAAAATCTCCATGACATAGAATTACCGAGCAAAGGCCAGTGTGTAAAAGCCACATATTATATAATCATTTAATATCATATCTGTTATATTTCACTGTTTTAATTATTTTACAGTTTCTTATAAGAAAACTTATCCAACAGATCAATTTTTAATAGCATAAGACCTATTATTCCTGTACTTCCCACCAAGTTTGTTTCATTCTCATGCCATCATCTTTTCCCATCTAAACCAATCAACAGTGAGTGGAGTATCAGATCTCAATGTATATTTTTTCCAACCTTTAGGTCTAAACTGCACGGCCAGCATCCTTTAAACCAGTGACAGCGGCTCAATCGTGTCTGACTCTTTGCGACCCCATGGACTGTCCACGGAATTCTCTAGGCCAGAATACTGGAATGGGTAGCCTTTCCCTTCTCCAGGGGATCTTCCTGACCCAGGAATCGAACCGGGGTCTCCTGCATTGCAGGCGGATTCTTTACCAACTGAGCTATCAGGGAAGCCCTTTAAAAGGTATATGTTTAAAGTTAGAACATGTCATTTCTGTATTTAAATCTCTTCACAGATATCCCATTTCACCCAGAATAAAAGCTAATGTGCTTATTATATGATTAGAACATGATCTACCAGGACATAGAAACTAGGCCACCAGCTGGTAATATTTTCTGCCTCATTGGCTCTCCTTCAACATTGTTGTTTTGAGTTCCCTGCATTGGCTGCTCCCCTAGAAATACACATGACTAATCTCTTCATTTCCTTTAAAGCTTTACTCAATCTTCACCTAATTTCTAACAACTTACTTTAAATTTTAACTTCTTCTGCACCCCTACCAAATTTCCAGTTCTCCTTACCTTTCTTTAGACTGTTTCTCCATAACACTTGTCATTTTATAAAGTATTTTACAGTATATTTGTTTTGAGGTTGCTTATTGTCTGCTACATCCCACTAAAATATAAGCTATACAAAGGAAAGGGATTTTTGTCAATTTAGTTCACTAATGTATCTCAAACACTTGAAGAATGCCTAGCAAAAGATAGATGATCAGCAACATTTGTTGAATAAATTGAAAAAGCAAAATAAATTATGGAATTGATAAATCGTCTTCATCTACTTTTACTATGTCCCAAATAAAATATTTAACTGTGTCCAATTTAATATAGCTATAGATGATAGCAAGGAAAAAAATGTACACAGGAGGTGTTATGAACTGAATGGTTGTTTCTATCCAATTCATATATTGAAATCCTAACTGTCAATGTGATGGTATTAAGAGATAAGGCTTTTGGGAAGTAATTAGGTCATGAGAGTGGATCAGTGTTCTGATATAAAGAGACCCCAGGAAGATCTCTCATCCCTTCCACCATGTGAGAACACAGGAAATAGACAGCTGTCTAGAAAACAGATCTTCCCTGGTGGCTCAGACAGTAATGGACCTGCCTCAATGCAGGAGACCTGGGTTTGATCCTGGCTTAGGAACATCCTCTGGAGAAGGAAATGGCTAAACATTCCAACATTCTTGCCTGGAGAATCCCATGGACAGAGGAGCCTGGAAGTCTCAAGTCCATATGGTTGCAAAGAGTCAGAGATGACTGAGTGACTAACACTCTCACTTTTCACTTTAGGAAGCAGGACATAAATTCTTACCAGACACCAAATCTACCAGCACCTTGATCTTAAACTTTCCAGTGCCCCGAACTGTGAGAAATATATGTGTTTTGTTTATAAGCTGTCTGGTTTATGGCATTCTGTTAAGGCGGTGCAAATGAACTAAGACAGGAGGTAATTTCAATTTTTTAAAAGCATCCCTAAATCATCAACATACACGTTAGAATCAACTTATTCAATAAAAGTATTTTAAAAACACAAAATGTCTTTGTGCAATACTTGTGTTAGACACTGAAGATGACAAAAGAAAGATATGTTCCCGTCCTCAAAGATTCTAAACTTTTTGATCAAACAGGTAAGTCAAAAAATATTAAAGAGGACATGAAGAAACAAATAAAAATTAAGAAAAGATTGAAGTTGATTCCATCAAGCCTTTAGATTCCAAATCTAATGTTGATGCTGTAGAGTGGGCCTCTTTTAAACTCCACTGGCAGTAAATATTTTCATTTCCAATAAGTACGGGGGCAGAAGAGCACGTTATATGGAAGAAATTTTATTAGCCCTAATATCTCAGGGAAATGTTTCACAGTTTTATTGTAAGAATAGCCCTTTTTCAGAACTTAGAAACCCCTTTACTATAAAAAGCAACTATTTATCTTGTATAATGGAATGCTGATATCTTATATTCACCTTTACCTTCTCCAGTCACCAGTTAACGTGTGTCTCCAGTTACTTGCCTCCTTCTCCATTTTCACTTTAAATAGCACTTATGAAGATCTTCCTATTACTTTACAAAACTTTCTGCATAACTCTTTGTTTCCTCAATCATTTACAGTTAACTCTCTCAGTTTTTATCAAAAGAAAACTCTTTCACTGAGCTCTTCCAGAAATTTACAGCAGTTATTCCACTAACATTTTTAAAGCCCTTGTGCTGCTTTCACTGTTATAATGGATACTGTTATGACTTCTAGATTATGGTAATAGGGAAACTCTCCAAAACTGAACACTCACAAAGCTCATCATTGTTCCACCTGCAGCAACCCATGCATTTACTCATGGCAATAAATTCAATCACATTACTTCAGTTATGGCAGATTTATACTCACTCGCTATCAGTCAGTACATTGACTTTAAAATTTGGCTCAGAGTTTTTCATTACCTCTGTGGAACTTCCTTTTCACTCCTATCAGAACTGGCCTCCATTTATACATACCTTCAGTCCTTACTTTCTAATAATAAATCTCAAATTCATCAACCCCTTGTCAGGTCTCTCATCCTTGGGCAACAGAGCATTCACCTGTTATGCCCCCAAGCTATGGAATTCCCTGAATAGAACACTCCTCTCCAAATCCCTTGAGCTTTATAAATCCCTTTTGAGTCTCACTTATTAAAATTTGCTTTTAATATTTGATCTGCCACTGACAAATGCTGTAGGCTTGGCAGTTATAAATATATATATAAGGAGATGAAAAGAGTTTTTATTTTCCTCACTACTTGTGAAAAGAACTAAAATGGCCTCTCCTCTGCTGGTGTTTTGTATTTTTCATCATTTTTTCCTTTCTTCCTTTCATTATTAGCAGAACAACCACCCTTTGGCTCCTGGCTTTGGTCACTAGCCAGGGTTTAGAGTTAAAGATTTCATGTATTGTGAGATTATAAATAAACTGGTGGCAAAATTGTTAATTATCTGGCACCCTAGTGATTGGTATAGATTATTTTAGGAGACAACATGGGCTTTGGAGAAAAACAACTTTCTTTGTATTAGGTTGGTACAAATGTAATTGTGGTTCTGGACTAAATTTTAAATCATTATTGCCAATCCGAATGAAGTTTGATATTGGAATATATTCCAAAATAAATATAAAATATTTTATATTTTATATTCTTAACATATTTAAGAATATATTCCAATATCAAAATGCAAAATTCAACAATGCAAAACCGCAATTACTTTTGCACCATTAGCTATCCTCCTCCATTGCCTGTCCTACATAGCAGCTTTGTCTTATATTTTTAATTCATAAACATTCAGACTTAATGTCACTCTCGTCAAAAGAAAAGCATTAAAAAGGACATTTAGCGGCATTAAAAAGGACATACGATTTTTGTACTGTGATGGTGATATAAACAATAACATCAGACTCTGTGGGTATAGATAGCCCTATTCCAATGCAGTCTGTTCCCAGGATCTGCTCATATTAAAAGAATATTATTTATATTTGCATTTTCCTTGACACATAGCTGAAAACTATGTATACAGTGGGCATTTTAAAAATGTTTGTAGAACATTGAATCAATTATTTTTATCTCAGTTCTGTAATTTTTATTTCCATCTCCATTTGAGAAGGATCCGTTTTCTGTCTGTTTCCCTACTCATTAGAGTACACAGTTTTTCAGTCACACTTGTCCCTTCTACAGCTGTTGATCAGCCTATTGATTAGGAGCCAGAGGCTAGCTGACAGCAAGGAAAGGGCATTATATTCTGGCACAATTTCCCTCTAAGTGCTTAATGTTCTTTAAACCCCTCATTCAATTAGATGGCACAAGCTATTACACACAAGTGCCCCAACACAGAACATTACAAGCTCATATCTGAGATACACAGAAAAAGGAAGGCAAAGAGTAAGTTAATAGGACATTGTCTGTATGTTTGGTAAATCCTGTGGAGTTTAGGGCTCAAGGTTAATATTAGAGTGCCAGGCTATGGAATTTAAACAGCAGGTAGATTTCAATAGCACAGAATATGAGAGAGAACCGAGTATAGCTTGATATATTATTCTGTTATTTGAAATGGGTACTGTGTAAAATTCAGCATTTTCTCTGAAACATTTTGAAGACGATTTAGGCCATTGAAAATAATGGCAAAGTTAAAACTTTTTAAGTTTGAAGTAACGTTACGAAAGTAGGTGACCTGATTGAATGTCACTAATGGGTGGAATTTCAAGAGTTCTGATATGCTTACAGACAGAAAAAAGAAAGCAATCCTTTTTCTTTGTGAGAAGGATGACAATTAATCTCATAAACTGCAAAACTTAATATATGAAGATTATTAGTTGTTATTCATGTAGGAAGACACTGAATTTTACTTGCGAATGAATCCTATGGTGCTTCTGCTAGCTATTGGGAGCCCTTTCGCTGGGATACCACATGGCTGGTAAAATACAATGAAGGTTTGTTTTAGCCACTATTCACTTCTATCTCTGATGCCTTTGTGTTTGCAACAGAGTACAATAGTATCTGACCACCTGATAAATGCTCTTACAGTGGATATGAAAACATAAGCAGAATAGAGAGAATCAGCTTGATCATCTATTCTGGATAATTTTGAAGTTTCTAACTATGATACAACCTTTAATTTACATAAAGTGAAGTCACTCAGTCATGTCCAACTCACTGTGATCCCATGGACTGTAGCCCACCAGGATCCTCAATCCATGGAATTTTCCAGGCAAGAATACAGGAGTGGGTTGCCATTTCCTTCTCCAGGGGATCTTCCCAAACCAGGGATTGAACCTGGGTCTCCCGCACTGCAGGCAGACACTTTACCGTCTGAGCCACCAGGGAAGCCCTTAACTTACATAACAATAGCTCATATTTAAAGCAAAATCAATACATGGCTACTACAGCTTTGCCTGGTCTCAATTTTCAAACAAACTAGCTTTAGAAGATAGGTAAATGTACTTTCTTCATTTTATAATAAAAAACTTAAAATGAGACATTAAACAGTTTGACTGATATGGCATACAGTTAGGAAACAGAGATAGGATGGGAAATCAGACAATGTGATAAGAGAAGTTTTAGTCACAAAACAAACTATCAGTCTAAAACATATCATAGTATTTGTTTTATTCTTAAATAAAGGATCTGCTCTTTTTAAAAATTTGGAATCAATAAACCTGAAGAAGAAAATTCAAATCGCCTGTAATATCATTACAAGGAAAACTATTGTAAATATTTTGGAGAATATATATTTCAAATTGTCTTGGATAATTTATACTGGATATATATATAATGGATAAATTATACTTTGCTTATAACCAGCTTTTTGCAGCTACCAACTTTTCCACTAAAATAAAATTTCTATGACATATATTACAAGCATATATACACCTTCTCAGTTCAGTTAGTTCAGTCGCTAAGTCGGGTCCAACTCTTTGCGACCCCGTGAATCGCAACATGCCAGGCCTCCCTGTCCATCACCATCCCCCAGAGTTCACTCAAACTCATGGCCATTGAATTGGTGATGCCATCCAGCCATCTCATCCTCTGCCGTGCCATTGCCATTCTCCTCCTGCCTCCAATCCCTCCCAACATCAGAGTATTTTCCAATGAGTCAACTCTTTGCATGAGGTAGCCAAAGTACTGGAGTTTCAGCTTTAGCATCAGTCCTTCCAAAGAAATCCCAGGGCTGATCTCCTTCAGAAAGGACTGGTTGGATCTCCTTGCAGTCCAAGGGACTCTCAAGAGTTTTCTCCAATGCCACAGTTCAAAAGCATCAATTATTCAGCACTCAGCTTTCTTCACAGTCCAACTCTCACATCCATACATGACCACTGGAAAAACCATAGCCTTGACTAGACGGACCTTAGTTGGCAAAGTAAAGTCTCTGCTTTTGAATATACTATCTAGGTTGGTCATAACTTATCTTCCAAGGAGCAAGCGTCTTTTAATTTTATGGTTGAAATCACCAACTGCAGTGATTTTGGGGCACCCCCCAAAAAAGTCTGACACTGCTTCCACTGTTTCCCCATCGATTTCCCATGAAGTGATGGGACCAGATGCCATGATCTTAGTTTTCTGAGTGTTGAGCTTTAAACTAACTTTCTCACTCTCCTCTTTCACTTTCATCAAGAGGCTTTTTAGTTTCTCTTCACTTTCTGCCATAAGGGTGGTGTCATCTGCATATCTGAGGTTATTGATATTTCTCCCAGCAATCTTGATTCCACTTTGTGTTTCTCCCAGCCCAGCGTTTCTCATGATGTACTCTGCATATAAGTTAAATAAGCAGGGTGACAATATACAGCCTTGATGTACTCCTTTTCCTATTTGGAACCAGTCTGTTGTTCCATGTCCAGTTCTAACTGTTGCTTCCTGACCTGCATATAGGTTTCTCAAGAGGCAGGTCAGGTGGTCTGGTATTCCCATCTCTGTCAGAATTTTCTACTGTTTATTGTGATCCACACAGTCAAAGGCTTTGGCATAGTCAATAAAACAGAAATAGATGTTTTTCTGGAACTCTCTTGCTTTTTTTCCATGATCCAGTGGATGTTAGCAATTTCATCTCTGGTTCCTCTGCCTTTTCTAAAACCAGCTTGAACATCAGGAAGTTCACGGTTGACATACTGCTGAAGCCTGGCTTGGAGAATTTTGAGCATTATTTTACTAGCGTGTGAGATGAGTGCAATTGTGCAGCAGTTTGAGCCTTCTTTGGCATTGCCTTTCTTTGGGATTGGGATGAAAACTGTCCTTTTCCAGTCCTGTGGCCACTGCTGAGTTTTCCAAATTTGTTGGCATGTTGAGTGCAGCACTTACACAGCATCATCTTTCAGGATTTGGAATAGCTCAACTGGAATTCCATCACTTCCACTAGCTTTGTTTGTAGTGATGCTTTCTACGGCCCACTTGACTTCACATTCCAGGATGTCTGGCTCTAGGTGAGTGATCATACCATCGTGATTATCTTGGTTGTGAAGATCTTTTTTGTACAGTTCTTCTGTGTATTCTTGCCACCTCTTCTTAATATCTTCTGCTTCTGTTAGGTCCATTCCATTTCTGTCGTTTATAGAGTCCATCTTTGCATGAAATATTCCCTTGGTATCTCTAATTTTCTTGAAGAGATCTCTAGTCTTTCCCATTCTGTTGTTTTCCTCTATTTCTTTGCATTGATCGCTGAAGAAGGCTTTTTTATCTCTTCTTGCTATTCTTTGGAACTCTGCATTCAGATGCTTATATCTTTCCTTTTCTCCTTTGCTTTTCACTTCTCTTCTTGCCACAGCTATTTGTAAGGCCTCCTCAGACAGCCATTTTGCTTTGTTGAATTTCTTTTCCACGAGGATGGTCTTGATCCCTGTCTCCTGTACAATGTCACAAACCTCAGTCCATAGTTCATCAGGCACTCTATCTATCAGATCTAGGCCCTTAAATCTATTCCTCACTTTCACTGTATAATCACCTTCTATGTACCATAATTTACCCAATAAATCACATAATTTTAAATGTTTCCAATTGCATATTTTGTTGTAGTTAAAACATTTTATGAGTATCTTTATTGTTAAATGCTTAGATTCATGCTTAGAAGCAAACTTGGTTTTTGTCCTAGAAAATTATACCAACTTATACTAACAATACGTAACAGTACTCATTTATGCCCACACTAAGCAAAAGTGTTATCTTTTATTCCAGTTTTACTGTGATACAATTGACATAAAGTATTGGATAAGTTTGGGCTTTCCTGATGGCTCATAGAGTAAAGAAACTACTTGCGTTGCAGGAGACCCGAGTACAATCCCTGGGTTGGGAAGATTCCCTGAAGAAAGGAATGGCAACCCACTCAAGTACTCTTGCTTGGAAAATCCCAAGGACAGAGGTGCCTGACAAGCTATAGTTCATGGGGTGGCAAAGAGTCAGACACGACTGAGAGATAAACACTGTATAAGTTTAAGGTGTATTAGCATAATAATTTGACTTTGATACATCACTGAAATATTTACCACAATAAGTTTAGCAACTATCATCTCATATAGACATAAAATAAGAAAAAAATGTATTTTCCTTGTCGTGAAAACTCAAGATTTACTCTATTGACAACTTTCATATATAACATATAGCAGTATTCATCATATTGGTCATATATCACATCCTTAGATCTTATATGTCTTACAACTGTAAGTTTGTACATTTTAACCACCTTCATCAAATTCCATCTTCCCGAACATTCCACCTCTGGCAACCACAAAGACTGATGCAAACTCTTTTTCTGTGAGTATATTTCTTGTTTGCTTGAACTATAATTGACCTACAATGCTATGTTAGTTCCTGTGTTCTATGTGTGCAAACATAATGATTAGATATTTCTATTCATTAAAAAATGATTAATATGGTAAATATAGTTATCATCTGTCATTACACAGACATTATATTATTATTAATCATATTCCCTACACTGTACATTTCAGCCTCCCTTCTGGCACCCACCTGTTTGTTCTTTACATCTAAGTTTCTGTTTCTATATTATTGCATCTGTTTATTTGTTGTTTTTAAGATTCCACTTAGAAGTGATATTATACAGTATTTGTTTTCCTCTGTCTGACTTATTTCACTTAGCAGAATGCTGTCCAAGTCCATCCACGTTGTATTCATTAGTTTATAGACACTTATGTTGCTTTTATATCTTGGCTATTCTAAATAATGCTGCAATGAACATAGGGATGCATATATCTTTTGGAATTACTCTTTCAGGTTTCTTTGGAAAAATACACAGGAAAGGAATTGCTGGATCACATGATAGTTCTACTCTTAATTAAATTTTTTAAAAAACTTCCAAACTGTTTTCCATCATAACTGCACCAGTTTATATTCCCATCAAAATGTAAGAGAGTTCCCTTTTTCCACATCCTCATCAACATTTGTTATTTGTTTTCTTTTTGATAATAGACATTATGATATGTGTGAAATGACATCACATTGTGGTTTCAATTTGCATTCCTCTGATGTTTCGAGATATTGAGCATGTTTTCATGTGCTCCTGGCCATCTGTATGTCTTCTTCAAAAAAATGTCTATTCAGGGCCTCTGTCCATTTTTTAATCAGATTGTTTGTTTTTGGCTGTTGAGTCATATGAATTCTCATATATTTTGCATATGGATCCCTTATCAAATTTATCACTTGCAGTACCTTCTCCTATTTGGTAGGCTGTCTTTTTCATCCTGTTGATAATTTTATTTAGTCTGTGAAAGCTTTTTATTTTGATGTAGTGCCAATTGTTTATTTTTGCTTTTGATTCCCTTGCCTGAGGATACATATCAAAAAAATTATTGCTAGGATTGGTTTCAAAGAATATATTGACTGTGTTTTCTTTTACAAGTTTTATGGTTTCAGATCCTACATTTAAGTCTCTAATTCAATTTTGAATTTATTTTTCTATATGATGTGATAAAGTCCAGTTTGATTTTTCTGTACATAAGCTATTTAGTTTTCCCAAAACCATTTACTGGAGAGGCTTGTCTTTTTCCAATTGTATATTCTTGCCTCCATTGTAAATTAATTGATCACATGAGTATGGGTTCATTTCTGAACTACCTATTGTGTTTCATCAATTGACATACCCATTTTTGTGCTAGTTACATAGTGTTTTGATTAATGTAGCTTTATGGTACAGTTTAAAAACAGAAAGTGTGATACCTTTATCTCTGTTCTTCTTTCTCAAGATTGCCTTGTCTATTTGGATCTTTTGTGGTTCTACACAAATTTAGAGTAATTGTCCTAGTTCTGTGAGAATACTATTAGAATTTTTATAGAGATTGAATTCAATATGCAGATTGTCTTAGGTAGTATGGTCATTTTAACAATATTTTTTATTCTAATTCATGAACATAATATATCTTTCCACTATTTATGTCATCTTCAACTCCCTTCATAAGTGTCCATAGTTTTCTAAGTACAAGACTTTTACTTCTTTATATTTATTCCTAGGCAATTTATTCTTTTGGATGAAACTTTAAATGGGGTTGTTTTCAGAATTTCTCATTTTGATAGTTTGTTGTTAGTGTATATAAATGCAGCAGATTTCTTTGTATTAATTTTGTGTCCTGTAATTTTCCTGAATTGATTTACTAGCCCTAATAGATTTTTTAGTATCTTCTTCAAGATTTTCTGTATATACTATCATGCTATCTATGAACAGTGACAATTTTATGTCTTCCTTTCCAATTTAGATTCATTTTTCTTACATTTTTTTTGTATGACTGCTGTGACTAGAACTTCTAATACTATATTGAATAAAAGTGGCAAGAGTGGACATCCTTGTTTTTTTCTAATCTTAGACAAAATAGTTTCAGTTTTCAACTTTGAATATAATGTTAACTTTGGACTATTCATATATGGTCTTTACTATATTCAAGTATTTTACCTCTATACTCACTTGTTGAGTTTTTACCTAAATATGTGTTGAGTTTTTTCAAATCTTTTTCTGTATCTGTAGTGATGATTTTTATTTTTCAATGTGTTATGTGATGTATCATTTGACAGATTCAGATAGTGATCCATCTTCACATCCCAAGTACAATTTTCATCTGATCATGGTATAGAATTCTTTTAATGTATTATTCGGTTTGGTTTTCTAACATTTGATTGAGGGCTTTTTCATATATGGTCATCAGTGGTATTGGTCTGTAATTTTCCCTTTTTGTACTGTCCTTGTCTGGTTTTGATATCAGGAAGATCCTGGCCTGGTAGAGTTAGTTTAGAAGAGCTCATTTTTTCTTCAATTTTTGGAATAGTTTGAGAAGGATAGGTGTCAATTCTTCTTTAAATATGTGGCGGAATTCACCTTGTGAAGCTGTCTGGTCCAAGATTTTAATTGTTGGAAATTTTTTTTTTTTTTTTTAGCAATTAAGTGAGCTTCTCTAGGACCCAGCCCAGCCTATCAGTGGGATGGTCTCAACCCACAGGATCCCTGAAGTCCCACAACCAGATGAGCTGGGACCCAGCCCCATACACCAATGGACCAGCAACAGTGCCAGGGCACCTGGGACCTGCAACAAGCTGCCCCAGAAACTGATCCCACTCACTAGGGGCCAGCACTAGACTCAGGTATACAGATAATCACGTGGGAACCCAGCCCTCCACCACCAGCAGCTGGCAGCCTCCATTCTAAAAAGGGCCTGCCAGCCAACTAGGCTGGGGACCAGCCCAGCCTACCCACACACCCACAGTAGTTGGCCCCACCACAAGAGAAGGACACACATTGTCCACATAGGGGCCAGAGAATATAGCTCTAGCAACAGCTGGGTAGTACACTGCTGGGTCCCATAAGGCATCTCCTAAACAAGGCCACTTCTCCAAGATCAAGAAATGCAACAAACTACCTAATATGTACAAATAAACACAGAGAATTAGACAAAATCAGGCAGCAAAGGAATAGGTTCCAAATGAAGGAACAGGATAAAGCCTCAGAAGAAACTAAGTAAAGTGAGGATAAGCAATATACCAATAAAGAGTTCAAGGTAATGATTATAAAGATGCACAGTTAATTCCAGAGATGATCTGATGAACACAGTGAGAAGTTAAGCAACTACTATAAGCTATTAGGAGGGTTAACAAACAAAAGTAGCAAAGTCATCTATATCCTCAATATACAAAAGAATGTAAAATATGACCTCAAAAACTGTAATTATAGAGGAGGAGAGTGAAAATGCATGGTTGTAAAAGATCAATGATGAAGAGATTATTGAAAAAGAATTGACGTATATATAACTGACTTACTTTGCTGTACACCTAAAACTAACATAACACTGTCAATCAATTATGCTCCAATAAAAATAAATAAATATTTTTTAAAGAAATTAAGGAAAAGGAAATTAAAACATCAACAAATTAAATAATCATAGATTTAGATATATAGTTTTCTATATATAAACCTTAAGGCAACCACAAACCAAAGTCTATAATAGATATACACACACAAAAGAGAAAGGAATTACAACATAACACTAAAGATATTAATCAAGAAACAAGTTAAGAGAGCAAAAGAAGGAGAAAAAGACTTTAAAAGAACTATAAAAATAACCAGAAAGCAATTAACAAAATGGCAATAAGTACAACCTATCAGTAATGTCAATGAACTAAACATAAATTTAAACATAAATGAACTAAATGCTCCAATAAAAAGACACAGAGTGGCTCATGCTTATGCTCAGTCACTCAGTCATGTCCGACTCTTTGCAACCTATGGACCCACCAGGCTCATCTGTCCATGGGATTTTCCAGGCAAGAATACTGGAGAGGGTTCTCATTTCCTCCTCCAAGGGATCTTCCCGACCCAGGGATTGAACCCGCCCCTGTATCTTGTGCATTGGCAGGTGGATTCTTTACCACTGAGCCACCTGAGAAGCCCCATAGTGTGGCTAGATCAATTTCAAAAATAAGACTACATGTAAGCTACAGAATTTGAAAGGTAACTTCAATTTTGGAATTTTTAAAGTATTTTTTAAAAATAAAACCAATGATAGTTGGATCTATTGTTTGGATAATCATACTTTAGTACTTTTTAAAAAGTGCTTAGCGTGATTAAATAATGTAAAACTTATCCTGGAGACATGGTTAGGAATAATCCATGCAGGATATAGAAAATATAAGAAACATTTTACTAAAGCCACTGTGCTACTACTACCTCTAAAACTAGGTGGATTACTGGCAGCACTGAGTAAAGAAATGTAATGTAATCAGACAAACATAATCAGACCCACTCTGAGAAAATCAGTTGACTATAGAACTCAAAGTTCTGAGACATTTCTAAAGTAGTAAAATTTTAATTGACATTAAAGGTACAATATAAATATTCACTTAAAAGACATATTCTAGCATATCCTGTTTGTTTGCTTTTTTAATGTAAAACTTTTATAACAGAAGCAGTTATTTAAGTGATTAACTTAACAATGCAGTACTGGAAACAGTTCCCCAAGAGGTTCACGTTGTCTATTAGAGAATACATTCACTTTGGCTCTCCCAGAAAATGCAGCTCCATAGTAAATGACATTTGTTCATTAGAAATGATGTATTTCTCTCATTATCCACTTTAGAAGTGATAAAGATACTATAAAGTTTTGCCAAGGTTAAACACGATACTATCAGAGTTGTTCTAGGAAAAGCAAAGACAGAGAATGCTCATTTTCAAGGGTCCCTTATTTTACAGCCACTTGAGAAATATAATACCTTCTGCACCAAAAGTTTTTCCCACCTGCTAAAGTTGTGAGACAGAGATTAGTCAGCCAGCTTAGATTTCACAAGACAAGTCTGGAGTAAATAAGCCATTCTATTTAGCTTTGAAAAAAAAATCTATTGGAAGTGACAGAGTGGTTGATGAATAGAGATTATTTTGAAGTGTACTGCCAAAATTGGCCCTAGTACAGGACTCTTTTTAAAGGACTTTCTTCCGTTTTGTTGCTAGAATGGGGAAAATTGTACAATTTTCCCATAACCACTTGATTCTTTTCCTCTCTTATGGAGATGGAATTTTGCAAGAACGGAACTACCCCAGTGTGAGTTAAAGCAAGGAAAGAAAAGGCAGTTGATCCCCAGGAAAAATAGTGCATTGTTCACTCTTTCACTCATAAAAGGAATCTATGGTTCCATTCCTGACTTAAGAAGATGCCATTTACAGATGTAGCAAATGCATGCTTGAAGATAAAGTGCTGAGATCTCTGCCCTAAAGAAAGGTTTACATTTCACTGATTACCTCAGGGAGAACAGCTAATTCACCAAGACCACCCATATTCCTTTTCTTTAGGGTAGAATGATGATAATCAAACTAGCAGTAATATTTAAAAACTTTATGTACTATTAGTACATACATTTAGGCCCCATTCTAAAAACTTTATGTACTATTAGTACATACATTTAGGCCCCATTCTAAAAACTTTATGTACTATTAGTACATACATTTAGGCCCCATTCTAAAAACTTAATGCACATTAACATATTTAATTCCCATAAAAGCCTATAAGGCAATGCAGGTATTAGAGGTGCTGACCCTCCATGCAGTTGAAAATCTATGTACAACTCTTCACTTCTCCCCAAAATTACTACTTATAGCCTAGTGTTGACTAGTAAGTTACCAATAATAAAACAGTTGATCAACACACAGTTTATATGTTTTATACATTATATTCTTACAATAAAGAAAACTAGATAAAATGGTATTAAAATCATAAGTAACAAAAAATATATTCACAGTACTGTACTCTATTTAGTAATACCATAAGCTTACATCATCTGTTTGCAAGATGAATTGTCTGTCAATACCAACATCAATATTGATGACTGTACAGCTCTGTGAATATACTAAAATTCATTGAACCATACACTTAAATGTGTATCATCTGTGAAGTGAAGTATTAGTCACTCAGTGATATTCGACTCTTTGTGACCCCATGGGCTATAGCCGGCCAAGCTTCTCTGTCTATGAAATTCTCCATGCAAGAATATTGGAGTGTGTTGCCATTTATTTCTCCAGGGGAGACCAGGATCAAAGACCAGGGATCGAACTCACCAGGTCTCCTGCACTGCAGGCAGATTCTTTACCATCTGTGCTGCCAGTGAAGCCTACCTATAAACTACACACCTAGGAAAATTTTATGGTATGTAAATTATATCTCAATAAAACTTTTAGGTCAGCACATTCATCCTAACTACTCTACAAGAAAAGGTAATGCTAGAGTTCCCCAATAATGATGACAATATTCTTGCAAAATCTCATCACACAGGAAATCAAAGAGGAAAAATTTTATATTTAATTGGAGTAAAGAAAGTTACAAAGGGCTTGCCTGGTAGCTCAGTGGTAAAGAATCCTCCTGCCAATTCAGGAAGCATGGGTTTGATCCCTGATCTGGATAGATCCCACATACCCCTGAGCAACTAAACCCATGCACCACAACTATTGAGCCTGCACTCTACAGCCTGGGAGCCATACTTTCTGAAGCCCACAGATCCTAGAGCCAGTGCTCTACAGCAAGAGAAGCCACCAAAATGAGAAGCCCATGCACCACAACTAGAGAGTAGCCCCTGCTCATTGCAAATAGAGAAAAGCCCACATAGCAATGAAAGCAAATAAATAAATAAAATTATTTTAAAAACAGAAAGTTGCAGAGACGAAAGTATGACTATGATGCAAAGATCTCATTACTATTTTATATTGCATGTATTAACAAATAGGAAAGCATGCCCAAAACAGAAAAACGTGGTGCTCATGTACATGAAAGAAAATGCCAATGCCTTCATCTAGCCTATTTTAAGAAACATTAATAACAGATACTTTATCATTAATTTGTATTTACCTTTTTCTTAGCAATATCCTTCACCCAATTTCTACATGAATTTATAAATATATTTTGTAGAGCCTTAGATAATATGCAAATCAAAACATCTTTCCTGTGTGTGGTTCTTCCTCTAATTGTTCCAGCTCAGGTAGCCAGTTAGTGATCCAAAATTCTAAAAGTTTAAGATCAGGGGTGATTGAACAAAACCAACATAACATTGAAAGGATAGCCATATGACCAATATAATGATTAAAAGGTAATATAAACAATCCTTTCCTAACAAATTTATTTATGTCATATCATAGCAGTGAAAATTTCTTTAGCATTTTTGCCAGCCACAGAATCATGATTTTAAGGATGTGGAGAGTCATGAGTCTTCCCTTATCTTATTTTTGAAACAATCCACTGCCCTCCTTCTCTGATTTATTGTGTGAAATCAGTACTTCCTGCATTATCAGTAGTTTACATCTTAGAGAACTTAAGGGTTTAACTCTTCAAGAAGATTTTTACTTTAATCCTTGTTTAACTAGAATTCCAAGGAATCTGCCTCCCATAAAATTTAATATTAAGCAACTTTTTGTGTATTGTGTCAACTCTTATATTAACTTCAGTTAGGTTCACATCGAAGGCATCTAAGAAATGAGAAATTTATCTCCCATTTTGTTTTTCTAGGATTTTACTACCTAGTTCAGTAAATCATTCAGGAATTAAAAATCTTTGTGATTATTTTACAACTAAATTAGCCCCAACTAAAATAAACCCAGTGAAAATACTAAGGGGTTTTAAAAGACCAGAGAGCTGAAAGTGAAGAACATATCAGATGTCCCATAGCACTAATATAGGTAGAAGAAACTTGAACTCCATCTAAGGGAGCAAGAATAGCATAGCACTTAGGAACACAGAGGTCTTCCATGGTGGCTCAGATGGCAAAGAATCTGCCTGCAATGTAGGAGACCTGGGTTTAGTCCCTGGGTTGGGAAGATCCCCTGGAGAAACAAATGGCAACCCACTCCAGTATTCTTGCCTGGAGAGTCCCAAAGACAGAGGATCCTGGTGGGCTATAGTCTATGGGGTCACAAAGAGTTGGACCTGACTGAGTCACTAACACTAGAAGTATAGACCTGGGATCCAGAATATCTCCAATTTGTTTCATGCTTCTGCTACTAATGAGTTTTATCATCTTGGAGAAATTACTTATCCTTACTGTGCCTCAGTTTCTCCATCGGTAAAATAGACATACATAGAATACCCACATTATGTTTAGTCCCTCAGTGGTATCTGACTCTTTGTGACCCCATGGACTGTAGCCTGACAGGCTCCTCTGTCCATGGAGATTCTTGAAGAATACTGGAGTGGGTTGCCATGCCCTCCTCCAGAGGATCTTCCCAACCCAGGGATCAAACCCAGGTCTCCCACATTGCAGGCAGATTCTTTACCACCTGAGCTTCCACCAGGGAAGCTCTACAAGCACCTATACCATAAAATATTTGTCAGCATTAAATGGGTAAACACACATACAACATTTCAAATATTGTCTGAGATAAGTGTTGAATATTAATGTCTTATAGATCATTGATTCTCAATCCAGGAAGGAAGGCACATGTCTGAATCACCTGGTAAGGTTTCTACTTATTCCATTTACCCTTTCCCACTCCCAAGGATTATACTGTGTGTTAGGGAGTCTCAAATATTTTTAATCAGGGAAGTGACATGATATCTGCTCATTACAAAAGTCTCTCTGGGGGCACTATACAGGGAGAGAGGAAAGAAAGATCTCAAAGCCCTCTGCAGATGTTCAGATAATGATCTGAAAGCCATAGGAACAGAAAAATACAAAATGGCTACAAGATATGTTTACCAAAGTAAAAGTGATAGAGCCTAGTCACCTGGTGAGTGTAGAATGCCATCCACGTTTCTGCTTTAGGGTCTGGAAGGGACAGAGCTAGCATGTCTAAGAAAGAATTAGAATAAAAAGCACTTGTCTTCTTCACAACTAGTAAACTAGTAAATCTGCACTCAGCAGTACACTCATTAGGAGTAACTGCAAAGCAGACTCAACAAGAGTCTATTTATTACTTTTGTCTCTCTAAAGAAAATTTGCATCTCTTCTTTACAGCACCCAAAATCTACCAGTTGCTCCTCTTCTCCAAGATCATAAGTATCTTTCCTGTGCCTCCTATTAATACCAAAACCTTGGCATCAGTAATTCTACTGGCAACAGACTCCTAAGGATGTTGACATAGTGTTTAAGTCATTCAGCTACTAGTTAATACTTCTGAGTTAACATTCTTAATTACTCTTTAAAACTGAAACTTAAGAGACAGAATATGATGCCGGATGACACTGGAAATATGCCCTCAGCCTCCACATCCAGATCCGCTTTGTCCATGACAGCAGGCTTTGATGGAGAAGTCATCTTGCACAAACCAAATGATCAGTCCTCTTCCAGTGTAAAGATATGATCCCATAAGGATATTACAGGATGAAAGAAGAATCACAAGTAAGTAAGCAAAACTGGGAAAACTAGGTCATCTCAGTGCTTGAGTTAAGGAGGAGTCAAGAAACA
The DNA here is from genome assembly GCA_935064755.1 of Tragelaphus eurycerus. NCBI lineage: Eukaryota > Metazoa > Chordata > Mammalia > Artiodactyla > Bovidae > Tragelaphus > Tragelaphus eurycerus. Next base: position 17,479,953 of record CAKXYN010000009.1, on the reverse strand, counting down.
ATGTATTTCCATAGTTCAGGTGCCAACCCACAATGTACTAGAACAATTCGTAAAGCAGGGTAACAAGATCTGAAATTCCAAATCAGTCCAGGGGGCACCGGTGCCTAGAAATTGTACATGATTCTTGGAGAAAATTGATGTAATGTGCCACATTGATGGAAGAGCCAACAAGGTTTTTATTTTAATGATCGAACTGAATTCTGAAATTAAGCACAGCAGGTAGGAAATGGATCTAGCACAGATGTCAAAAGCTATCATTGGCTTTTTGTAATAAGATACTTTCTCCCCTCCTATAGCCCAGGCCAGTGGTCTATGTAGGTCATGATGTTGAACACAGAGGGAAAAAAAAATTACAAGTGTGAGTGTTTTTCTGAGGAAAATTTGAAAAATTACTGATATTCAAAGATCCTTTTATTTTAGCATATCTTTCATTACTACATAATAATAGCAGAGGTACCATATTTTCCAGTAATCACATTATTGCATCACAGGCAAAATATTAAAAAAATAAACAATTGAAATATGCACCAGATAAAAGAAAACAAATGATACCAGAATTCTATCCGGCACCTGACCATTCAGCAAACTTTGAATGGCAATGAGTACAGCCCTAATTTGGGACTAATTCTTATTTTCACACAGTTTAGATAATCTTCCCTCTGTACATAAGTTTTTCCTCCAAAAATGGCTTTTTCTTTCCCATTTTCCAGCTTTCTACATAAGAAGGTCTAGAACAATTTTGTAGGTGATTTTTAAACTGATTTCTTATAGAATTATTTGCTCATCTTAGTCACTGCAATCTATATTGAACACAGAATGGCAAATTTCTTTGACATGTATCATTATTTCTAAAGAGAAGATCAACAAAGAAGAAGTTTGATCTTTTAATCAAAATTATTTTCAATCACAGAAAACCCATGAACCATTTCTATTTTTATTAAACACACCTGATTCTTTAATACTAGTGAAAACATTTACCTATGTGGTATAATTCAAAGGACACCAGCGAGCCTTTTTTGCACCCAGGTCTTCCAAATCATCAGTAAGCCATTTCACAACTAAATGTTGGGTACTTTAAGTCTTTACATGGGCTTCTCCTTTAAATGCAATCTGTTAAATATAAATAACTCTGGGAAAGGCAGTGTTTCAAGGTAATTAATTTTTCATAGTTTTAATAAGTCATTGAAACTGCTCTTTGGAATATATAGAAGCTCAATGAAATCATAAGCAAAATGAAAAGACAACCTACAGAATTAGAGAAAATACAAATGATGTGATTGTCAAGAGCTTAATTTCCAAAATATACACATAGTTCATATAACTTGACAATAACAACAACAAAAAGTTGAAAAATTCGCACAAGATGTAAACAGACGTTTCTCCAAAGAAGAAACACAGATGGCCAATAAGCATGCGAAAAGATGCTCAACAATGCTAATAATTAGAGAAATGCAAATCAAAACTGTACTGAGGTATCAATAAAAGACCATCATTAAAAAGTCTAAAAATTGCAAATGCAGGAGAGGCTATGGAGAAAAGAGAATCTTCCTACAATATTGGTGGGAATGTAAGTTGGTGCAGCCACTGTAGAACACAGCACACAGGCTCCTCAGAAAACTAAAACTAGAATTAATATATGATCTAGCAATCCCACTCCTGGGCATATAACCAGACAAAACAGTAACCCAAAAAGATATGTGCACCCCTATGTTCATAGCAGCACATTCACAATAATCCAGACATGGAAACAACCAAAATGTCCAGGGAGAAGATGAATGGATAAAGAAGATGTGGTACATATATACTGCGGAATACTACTCAGCCATAACAAAGACCAAAATGGTGTCATTTGCAACATCATGGATGTAACTTGAGATTATTATCCTAAGTGAAGTTAGCCAGAAAGAGAAAGAAAAATATTACAGGATATCACTTACATGTGGAATCTAAAATATGACACAAGTGAATATATCTGTGAAATGGAAACAGAATTATGGACATAAAGAACAGATTGGCGTTTGCAAAGGGGGAGACAGATGGGGAGGGAAGAAGTGGGAGATTGGGTCTACCAGATGCAAACTGGTATATACAGAATGTAGAAACCACAAGGTCCCACTGTATAGCACAGGGAGCTATCCTATGATAAACCATAGTGGAAAAGAATATGAAAAAGAATGTGAACATTTATTATTTATTTATATATATATATATACACACATATAGCTGAGTCACTTTGCTGTACAATAATAATTAACACAACATTGTAATTCAATTACACTTCAACAAAATAGCAAAAAAAAAGAAAAGAAAAGAAAAATCTCAGTGTATGAATAAGGTGAAGCAAATAGGACTAGAACCTTGTCCATATTTCTTTCCTCAAATCTACATGTCCCCTGAGGTACCTTTATGAAATTTCAATGATTCTTGACAACAAATTTGAATACTCTTACAATTGAGAAAGGAGTATGTCAAGGCTATATATTGCCACCCTGTTTACTTAATTTATATGCAGAATAAGTCATGCAAAATGCAAGGTTGGATGACTCACAAGCTGAAATAAAGAGTGCTGGGAGCAATATCAACAATCTAAGATATGCAGATAATACCACCTTAATGGCAGAAAGGAGAGCAAAGAGGAACTAAAGAGCCTCTTGATGAAGGTGAAGAAGAAGGTTGAAAGTGCTGGCTTAAAACTCAACATTCGAAACACTAAGATCATGGAATCTGGTCCATCATTTCATGACAAATAGATAGGGGGAAAGTAGAAATAATGACAGACTTTCTTGGGCTCAAAAATCAATGCGGATAGTGACTCCAGTCACACAATTAAAAGACCCTGCTCCTTGGAAGAAAAGCTATGACAAACCTAGCCAGCACATTAAAAAGCAGAGACAGCCCTTTGCTGACAGAGGTCCATATAGTCAAAGCTATGGTGTTTCCACGGAGAAGGCAATGGCACCCCACTCTAGTACTCTTGCCTGGAAAATCCCATGGATGAAGGAGCCTGGTGAGCTGCAGTCCATGGGGTCGCTAAGAGTTGGACATGACTGAGCAACTTCACTTTCACTTTTCACTTTCATGCATTGGAGAAGGAAATGGCAACTCACTCCAGTGTTCTTGCCTGGAGAATCCCAGGGACGAGATAGCCTGGTGGGCTGCCATCTATGGGGTCGCACATAATCGGACACGACTGAAGCAACTTAGCAGCAGCAGCAGCATGGTGTTTCCAGTAGTTATGTATGGATGTGACAGCTGGACCATAAAGAAGGCTGGAAGCTGAAAAACTGATGCTTTTGAACTGTGATACTGGAGAAGATTCTTGAGAGTCTCTTGGACAGCAAGAAGATCAAACCAGTAGATCTTAAATGAAATCAACCCTGAATATTCATTAGCAGGACTGATACTGAAGCTGCAGCTCCAATACTTAGACCACATAATGCAAAGAACTGACTCATTTGAAAAGAACATGATGCTGGGAAAGACTGAAAGCAGAAGGAGAAGGGGATGACAGAGGATGAGATGGTTGGATGGCATCACTGACCCAATGAACATGAATTTGAGCAAATTCCAGGAGACACAGAAAGACAGGGAAGCCTGGCACGATGCCATTCATGGGGATGCAAAAGTTCAACATGACTTAGTGATTGCACAACAGCAACAATGGGAAAAAAAAGCACTTTTAGGAATACCAAAAACTATGTCAAAATGGATCATAGATTTAAATGTGGACCTTATTTTGATACATGGCAAAACCAATACAATATTGTAAAGTTAAATAAAATAAAAATAAAATTTAAAAAAATAAATATTTGAGAAAGGACAAAAAAATGTGGACCTTTAAATTACAAAGTTTCTAGAAGAAAACAGAAATTTTTTAATTTTTTAGGAAAAGAATTTTAAACATAACACTGAAACCTCCTTTCATTAAAAAAATAATAATTGATAGGACTCACACAAAATGCAGAACTTCTGCTCTTTTAAAGGGCTTCCCTTGTGGCTCAGTTGGTAAAGAATCTGCCTGTGATGCAGGAGACCTGGGTTTGATCCTCATGTTGGGAAGATTCCCTGAAGAAGGGAATGGCAATCCACTCCAGTATTCTTGCCTGGAGAATCCCATGAACGGAGGAGCCTGGCGGGCTACAATCTATAGGGTCGCAAGAGTCTGACACTACTTAGTGACTAAACCACCACCATCAAAAATACGTTTAAAAGAATAAAATACTAATTGCAGCCTGGTTTAAATATTTGCAAATCATATATCAGATAAAGGATGTATATCCAGAACAGATAATTCTCAAAAACCAATAATAACAAAAAAAATTCGGCAATATACTTTAATAAAATTTCATCAAAATGCAAGGATAGTAACTAAGCAGATTTGACAGCAGCTCAATGTGTTTGGAGAAGGCGATGGCACCCTACTCCAGTACTCTTGCCTAGGAAATCCCATGGACAGAGGAGCCTGGTAGGCTGCAGTCCATGGGGTCGCTCAGTCGTGTCTGACTGAGCAACTTCACTTTCACTTTTCACTTTCATGCATTGGAGAAGGAAATGGCAACCCACTCCAGTGTTCTTGCCTGGAGAATCCCAGGGACGGGGGAGCCTGGTGGGCTGCCGTCTATGAGGTCCCACAGAGTCGGACACAACTGAAGTGACTTAGCAGCAGCAGCAGCAATATGTTTGGTCATTAGACATTTAATATAAATTAAATCAGTGAGATACCTTTAGGTGCATGCATCCTAAGTTGCTTCAGTCATGTCCAACTCTTTGCAATCCACTGAACTACAGCCCAGCAGGCTCCTCTGTCCATGGGATTCTCCAGGCCAGAATACTGGAGTGGATTGCTGTGTCCTCCTCCTAGGTACCTTCCCAACCCAGGGACTAAATCAGGATCTCATGTCTCCTGCATTGGCAGGCAGGTTCTTCACCACTAGCACCATTTCGGAAGCCTGAGATACCTTTGCACAAATGTCTAAAAAGACTGACTAATTAGATCAATTGAAAAAGTAGAGCAACAAAAAATCTCATATTCTACTGGTGGGAATGAAAAATGGTAAAACCACTTTCAAAAACAGTGTGGCTACTTCATTTTTTTTTAAGCTGCAAGGAGATCCAACCCGTCCATTCTGAAGGAGATCAGCCCTGGGATTTCTTTGGAAGGAATGATACTAAAGCTGAAACTCCAGTACTTTGGCCACCTCATGCAAAGAGTTGACTCATTGGAAAAGACTCATTGGAAAAATGATGCTGGAAGGGATTGAGGGCAGGAGGAGAAGGGGATGACAGAGGATGAGATGGCTGGATGGCATCACTGACTCGATGGACGTGAGTCTGAGTGAACTCCAGGAGTTGGTGATGGATAGGGAGGCCTGGAGTGCTGCGATTAATGGGGTTGCAAAGAGTCGGACACGACTGAGCAACTGAACTGAATTGAACTGTAAGCTAAATATATAACTCCTTGTTGGAGAAGATCCAACCAGTCCATCCTAAAAGAAATCAGTCCTGGGTGTCCATTGGAAGAACTAATGTTGAAGCTGAAACTCCAGTATTTTGGCCACCTGATGCGAAGAGCTGACTCATTTGAAAAGACCCTGATGCTGGGAAAGATTGAGGGCAGGAAGAGAAGGGGATGACAGAAGATGAGATAGTTGAATGGCATCACCAACTCAATGGACATGGGTTTGGGTGGACTCTGGGAGTTGGTGATGGACAGGGAGGCCTGGCGTGCTACAGTTCATGGGGTCACAAACAGTCGGACACGACTGAGCGACTGAATTGAATTGATTGGATCCCTAAATGACAACCCACTTAGTATTATTATTCTTGCCTCAAAAATTCCATGAACAGAGGAGCCTGCCAGGCTAGAGGTCACAAAAGAGTCAGACTTGACTGAGCAACTGAGTATGCATGCACACATTATCCAGTCATTCAAATCTTAGACATTCATCCAAAAGAAATAAAAACATATGGCATAAAGTCACAATTATGCAAGATACCATTCTAGAGATCATCTGTATAACATTGTCCTTACAGTTATATTTTATTATACACAAAAATTGGTCATGAGGGTTCATATCATGCTAAACATTCATATCACAACTATATCTATCTATTTGAAGTTCACACTTTGTTTATTAGCTGCTTTATATTTGAATAACATATTTGTAAACAACAATCAGGTAAATGGCTAAATAAACTGCTATTTCATATGCTAGACTATTATTTTGAAGTATAAATAAATAAACTATTAATTCACATAATATTATCAATAAATGTAAGATAATCAGATTGAATCAAGCCAGAAAAATAAATACATACTATATGACCCCATTACTATAACGTTCTCTATAAATTGAAAGCAAAACTGAAAAAAAAAAAACTGATTAAGGGCTGCCTGGGTTAGCGGGAAAGAGCAGAAGAAAGTGTACAGAAAGGACAGAGATCTTTTGGGGTGATGCTGCTGCTGCTGCTAAGTCGCTTCAGTCGTGTCCAACTCTGTGCCACCCCGTAGACGACATCCCACCAGGCTCCACTGTCCCTGGGATTCTCCAGGCAAGAACACTGGAGCGTGTTGCCATTTCCTTCTCCAATGCAGGAAAGTGGAAAGTGAAAATTGAAAGTGAAGTCGCTCAGTCGTGTCCGACTCTGAGCAACCTCATGGACTGCAGCCTACCAGGCTCCTCTGTCCATTGGATTTTCCAGGCAAGAGTACTGGAGTGGGTTACCATTGCCTTCTCTGGATTTGGGGTGATAGATATGTTAATAATCTTGATTGAGATGATGGATTCATGAGTGTATATGTATGTCAAACTTAGCAACTTATGTTTTCAAAATGTGTGCAACTTACTGTATTGGGTTGGTGCAAGCATAACTGTGCTTCCCTTGTGCCTCAGCTGATAAAGTATCCACCTACAATGTGGGAGACCTGAGTTCGATCCCTGGGTTGGGAAGATCCCCTGGAGAAGGGAACGGCTACCCAAGAGTATTCTGGCCTAGAGAATTCCATGGACTTTATGGTCCATGGGGTTGCAAAGAGTTGGACACTACTGAGCAACTTTCACTTTCACTTTCAAACATATCTGTAGTTTCAGAACATGAATCTTAATTCATTATAACTAGGATCCAACACATTTATTAATCAAAATAGGAACCATTAAAATCAACACACTTTTGCCAACAAGAAATAAGTTGATTTATTCCTGCAGCATAAAAATCCATGCTTTGGGATTCAACAAACTCTTGGAAAGCATTTTCTGCCTCCTGCTGGTTGTGGAAGCATTTTCCCTGCAAAGAGTTGTCAAGATGCTTGAAGAAGTAGTAATCATTTGGCAAAGTGTCAAGTGAACACAGCAAAATAGACAAATGTAGCACAATTTGCAGCACAATTCATTCAACATTTGAAGTGTTGATTGTGAGACCTGCAGTCGGGCATTGTCATGAAGAAGAATTGGGCTGTTTCTGTTGACCAAGGCCAGCTGCAGGCATTGCAGTTTTTGGTGCATCTAATCGATTTGTTGAGTATACTTCTCAGGTGTAATGTTTTCACCAGGATTCAGAAAGCTGTAGTGGTTCAGATGGGCAGCAGAATAACAAGCAATGACCACGACCTTTTTTTTTTTTTTGGTGCAAGTTTGGCCTTGGGAAGTCCTTTGGAGCATCTTTTGGCCCTAATCACTGAGCTGGTCATCACTGGCTGTCATATAAAATCTACCTTTCATTGCACATCACAATCTGATCAAGAAAAGCTTTGTTGTTGTTGCAAGATTACACTACAGAATGATGTGGGTTTTTTTGTGTTTTTTTTTTGTTTGTTTGTTTGTTTGTGGTCAGCTCATGTAGCATCACTTATTGAGCTTTTTCACCTTTCCAGTTTGCTTCAAATGTCAATTGCCCATAGCGTGATTGACGTTGAATTCTTTGGCAACTTCTCATTTAGTTGTAAGAAGATCAGCTTAGATGATGGCTCTCAATTGGTCATTGTCAACTTCTGATGACCAGCCACTATGTTCTTCATCTTCAAGTCTCTGGTCTCCTTTGCAAATCTTCTTGAACCACCACTGCACTGTAAGTTCAGCGGCAGTTTCTGGAACAAATACTTGCTGATGTGTGTTGTCTCCACAGCTTTATGACTCATCTTGAACTCGAATAAGGAAATTACTCAAATTTGTTTTTTGTCTAACATCATTTCCATAGTTTAAAATAAATATAAAATACACAGCAAGTAATAAGTCATGAACAAAAAAATAAAGTGAGAATTGAGCATTAAAATAATGTGCAACATAACCACATTTATTTAAGAAAGTATTCCAATATCAAATAGCAAATTTCAACAATGCAAAACCTCAATTATTTTTGCACCTACCTAATAATCACCACAGATAGTAATTGCAGCCATGAAATTAAATGATGCTTACTCCTTGGAAGGAAAGTTATGACCAATCTAGATAGCATATTCAAAAGCAGAGACATTACTTTGCCAACAAAGGTCTGTCTAGTCAAGGCTATGGTTTTTCCAGTGGTCATGTATGGATGTGAGAGTTGGACTGTGAAGAAAGCTGAGCACTAAAGAATTGATGCTTTTGAACTGTGGTGTTGGAGAAGACTCTTGAGAGTCCCTTGGACTGCAAGGAGATCCAATCAGTCCATCCTAAAGGAAATCAGTCCTGGGTGTTCACTGGAAGGGCTGATGTTGAAGCTGAAACTTCAATACTTTGGCCACCTGATGTGAAGAGCTCACTCATTTGAAAAGACCCTGATGCTGGGAAAGATTGAGGGCAGGAGGAGAAGGGGATAACAGGATGAGATGGTTGGATGACATCATAATCTTGATAGACATGGGTTTGGGTGGACTCTGGGAGTTAGTGATGGAGAGGGAGGCCTGGAGTGCTGTGGTTCATAGGGTCACAAAGAGTTGGACAGGACTGAGAGACTGAACTGAACTGAATATGTCTCTTAAACCTCAATAAAGCTGTTAGAAACAAATTCTGAATGTATCAAAAATATGAAGAAGAAAATTTAAAGCAAAAGGAAGAATTATATATTATGGAGGTAAATGTTGAGCATTATATGACTACATAGAGGTAACCTGCACCCATTCTTGTGGGGTCATGGAAGAATATTTTAGCTAGGCCGAGTGTCAGCATTCTAGGCTGAGAAAGTAACATGTTCTCACAGAGCAGAGGCTCCAGTTGAACTAATAGAGCAAAGCTAGCAAATTATGACAAAGAAACAGTGATCAAAACTTAAGTGTTATCCTGCCCATTACCCTTCTCTGACATGCCACAGCCCAATTTCTAGAACAACTAGTAGCCCATGAGGAGGCAAAAATATAATCTCTAGTGATTTGATTAAAAAAATAATAATAATAACAAGCTCCATAGAAAAGAGGAAATGCTCATTGGCTGTATAGACACAAATCTATTAAAAGAAACTATTTCACCCAATCATCAACCTTGCTTTTGCACTATTTATATACTAGTCTCATTTGAACAGGGAAAATGGAACAGCGTGGAGTAAATAGAGGAAAATAATAGAATGGGAAAGACTAAAGATCTCAAGAGAATTCGAGATACCAAGGGAATATTTCATGCAAAAATGTGTACAATGCAGGACAGAAATGGTATAGACCTAAGAGAAGCAGAAGATGTTAAGAACAGGTAGCAAGAACACACAGAAGAAATATACAAAAAAGATCTTCATGGCCCAGATAATCACAATGGTGTGATCACTCACCTAGAGCCAGACATCCTGGAATGCGAAGTCCAGTGGGCCTTAGGAAGCAGCACTACAAACAAAGCTAGTGGAGGTGAAAGAATTGCAGTAGAGCTATTTCAAATCCTAAAAGATGATGCTATGAAAGTGCTGCACTCAATATGCCAGCAAATTTGGAAAAGTCAGCAATGGCCACAGCACTGAAAAAGGTCAGTTTTCATTCCAGTCCCAAAGAAGGGCAATGCCAAAGAATGCTCAATTGCATTCACTCCACATGCTAGTAAAGTAATGCTCAAAATCTTCCAAACCAGGCTTCAATAGTACGTAACCATGAACTTCTGAATGTTCAAGCTGCATTTAGAAAAAGCAGAGAAATCAGCGATCAAATTGCCAACATCCGTTGGATCATCGAAAAAGTGAGAGAGTTCCAGAAAAATATCTACTTCTGCTTTATTGACTATGTCAAGGCCTTTGACTGTGTGGATCACAATAAACTGTGGGAAATTACTGTAGAGATGGGAATACCAAACCACCTGACCTGCCTCCTGAGAAATCTGTATGCAGGTCAAGTAGCAACAGTTAGAATTGAACTTGGAACAATAGATTGGTTTCAAATTAGGAAAGGAATACATCAAAGCTATATATTGTCATCCTGCTTATTTAACTTATATGCAGAATACATCATGAGAAATTCTGGACTGGATGAAGCACAAGCTGGAATCAAGATTTCCAGGAGAAATATCAATAATCTCATATATGCAGATGACACCACACAAGAGCTTCTTGATGCAAGTGAAAGAGGAGAGTGAAAGAGATGGCTTAAAACTCAACATTCAGGAAACTAAGATCATGGCATCTGGTCCCAATACTTCATGGCAAACAGATGGGGAAACAATGGAAACAGTGAGAGACTTTATTTAGGGGGCTCCAAAATCACTGCAGATGGTGACTGCAGCCATGAAATTAAAAAATCTTGCTCCTTGGAAGAAAAGTTATGACCAACTTAGACAGCGTTTTACAAAGCAGAGACATTACTTTGCCAACAAAGGTCCATCTAGTCAAAGCTTTGGTTTTTCTAGTAGTCATGTGGATGTGAGAGTCGGACTATAAAGAAAGCTGAGTGCCAAAGAATGGATGCTTCTGAACAGTGCTGTTGGAGAAGACTCTTGAGAGTCCCTTGGACAGCAAGGAGATCCAACCAGTCCATCCTAAAGGAAATCAGTCCTGAATTTTCACTGGAAGGACTGATGCTGAAGCTGAAACTCCGATACTTTGGCCACCTGATGCAAACAACGGACACATTGGAAAAGACCTTGATGCTGTGAAAGATTGAAGGCAGGAGGAGAAGGAGATGCCAGAGGATGAGGTGGTTGAATGGCATCCCTGACTTGACGGACATGAGTTTGAGTAATCTTCGGGCGTTGGTAATGGACAGGGAAGCCTGGCGTGCTGCAGTCCAAGGAGTCACAAAGAGTTGGAGATGACTTAGCATCTGAACTGAACTGGGTAAAAAATACCTAAACCAGGTTGAGCTTTCTAACAGAGGCCATTGTGGTGCTGGGACACCAGAAAGTTCCCCTAATATTGTGTGGGTTGCACACAAATTCAGCATAGAGGCTTCCGTTTGGTGTTTGTGAGTCTTCTCCAGATAGAGAATCTTGCAAATGATAGATTCCAAGGAAAGAAGATTGCTGAGATCGTGGATGGCCGAAGTTTTTCTTTTTCTAATTTGATGTATCTATCAGTTAAAAAAATGATTAACCCCACCCCAAAATCTATTTAGTTTTTTAAATAACTTACATAAATGCAACACTGTCAGAAAATATTATTTGAACCCACTGGCATTGAAAGATGCCAGTGAACAATGATAAAATGTATAAATATATATACTATACACATATAAACTATATAAAACTATAGCCATATAAATTCTGATATTTTCTTCTGGGGTTAGCCTCTCTGTGACAAATATGCCTCATTTTGGACAACCTGGCTCTAGATTAGTTTGTGTCAAATTGAGATCACCTGAGTTTGCCAAAAATACTAGAAGTGCTGATTGAGGCCTCAGCCCTGGACTTCAGGAATAATATTTTATTCCTGCCATTAAAAATGAAACCATTTCCAATTCATGTGATTTTTATTCATAAGTAAAAAGGAGGGGTAGTGAAGGTGGAGGAAGGAATCTTTGTTCAAGATTCCAAATGCAGCTTGAACTCTGTTTTTAAAAATTCAGATGGCAACCAAATTGGGCCTCTTGGGAACATAGATGATCAGGTGAGAACTTAACTTCTTAGAGAAACTTAACCGGCTCCCCAGAATGTCATACCAGATTACTAGGAGATGAGGAGAAACAGGTGGGTCTTACCATATGTGAAGCCCAAGAAAAATACATGATGGCAGTTACCAAAATCATAATGCATTTCACTGTTACTGCCCACAAATCCTTGTACATATGCAAACACCCATTGCTAACTCTTTAGAAGAGCAAATATTTGCAAAGCAAGGCTTATGCAAACTAGAAACTAATTACCAATGTTTGTTTCCAGCCAATTTTTGCAAATTAAAATTCTAGCCCAGCCAAGAAAGTGTCTTTTAAAATAAGCTGGATTATCAATATTTATAAGTGATTAATCATTAGAAATGATATTACATACTTAAACTGTGGCCTGTCTAACTTTTTTCCCATTGTATGAAATGCATATTCTTTATGAGATAGTCTAGCAAAATAGCCACACATTTCTTTATAGGCATCCCTAACTCTAATAAATCAACATGTATTTAAATATTTTACATGTGCCAAAAATATAAAATATGGATTCTTTTATTTAAGTCTATATCACCAGGACAATTTTCATCAATTGAAGCCATGGTAATTACCATTTATTACCACTAGAACAATGTATAATCCCTCACTTTCTGTTTTCAAAGCATGTGGTTGGTAGTAAAGATATGGTTGAAGATAAAATTCATGGCAGTATCAGATCAGATCAGTCACTCAGTCATGTCCGATTCTTTGAGACCCCATGAATCGCAGCACACCAGGCCTCCCTGTCCATCACCAACTCCCAGAGTTCACTCAGACTCACATCCATCGAGTCAGTGATGCCATCCAGCTATCTCATCCTCTGTCGTCCCCTCTCCTCTTGCCCCCAATCCCTCCCAGCATCAGAGTCTTTTCTAATGAGTCAACTCTTCGCATGAGGTGGCCAAAGTACTGGAGTTTCAGCTTTAGCATCAGTCCTTCCAAAGAACACCCAGGGCTGATCTCCTTTAGAATGGACCGGTTGGATCTCCTTACAGTCGAAGAGACTCTCAAGAGTCTTCTCCAACACCACAGTTCAAAAGCATCAATTCTTTTTTTTTTTTTATTTTGCTTAACTTTACAATATTGTATTACTTTTACTATACATCGAGATGGATCCACCACCAGAATACACGTGTTCCCCATCCTGAACCCTCCTCCCTCCCCCCTTCCCACACCATCCCTCCAGGTCATCCCAGTGCTCCAGTCCCAGGCAACTGTTATAGGGCATCGTACCTGGACTGACTCGTTTCAGATATGATATTATACATATTTCAATGCTATTCTCCCCAATCATCCCACCCTCTCCCGGTCCCAGAGTCCAAAAGTCTGTTCTATACATCAGTGTCTCTTTTGCTGTCTCATAAGCAGGGTGATTGTTACCATCTTTCTAAATTCCACCAAACCAAACAAAAGCATCAATTCTTAGGCGCTCAGCCTTCTTCACAGTCCAGCTCTCACATCCATACATGACCACAGGAAAGACCATAGCCTTGACTAGGCGAACCTTTGTTGGCAAAGTAATGTCTCTGCTTTTGAATACGCTATCTAGGTTGGTCATAACTTTCCTTCCAAGGAGTAAGCGTCTTTTAATTTCATGGCTGAAGTCACCATCTTCAGTGATTTTGGAGTCCAGAAAAATAAAGTCTGATACTGTTTCCACTGTTTCCCCATCTGTTTCCCATGTAGTGATGGGACCAGATGCCATGATCTTTGTTTTCTGAATGTTGAGCTTTAAGCCAACTTTTTCACTCTCCACTTTCACTTTCATCAAGAGGCTTTTTAGTTCCTCTTCACTTTCTGCCATAAGGGTGGTATCATCTGCATATCTGAGGTTATTGATATTTCTCCCAGCAATCTTGATTCCAGCTTGTGCTTCTTCCAGTCCAGCGTTTCTCATGACGTACTCTGCATATAAGTTAAATAAACAGGGTGACAATATACAGCCTTGTATATTGTACTCCTTGTACTCCTTTTCCTATTTGGGACCAGTCTGTTGTTCCATGTCCAGTTCTAACTGTTGCTTCCTGACCTGCATACAAATTTCTCAAGAGGCAGATCATGGCAGTATAGTTGTAGATAATTCTATGCTCTTTTATGAAATGGATTTTACAGAAGTAAGAAAAGGTAAAGGAAAGGAAAATGTAGGAGATGCTAAGCAAATAATTATCCATTTAGTTTATTAAGTATCCTAGTTTGCATTTAAAGAAGGAAAGTAGAATTTATTGATTGCCATCATATGCCTAATACTATCAAACTAGTTCACATTGTCTAATTCAGTTTTTAAAACAATACATGACATAAAGCATGAAATGATGATGAAGAAAGGAGAGGGGAGGTCTGAAGTTTGTTCAAGATCACAAAGATGCCCTCCATGCCAGTGTTTGAAATCTCTCTTTTAATTTAAAACCAGTCGTTTTTCCCTCTCTTCTTTTTTGCCATCATATAAAATTTAAGCTTTAACTTATTTCTTTATATCAATGTCCAACCCTAAAATTTCAAAAATGCTTCTTTAGCTTTAAAGAAACTAATTAGAACCTGTTAGAGTCTAAAAAATCATAAGAATGCTATATGAAAATAATGAAATCTGAAGAATTTATTTCAACCTTCAAGAAAAACCAGACTGCATTCTGCGTAAAGTTTGTTCAACATAAAGTAGATGCTATTTAAAAAGTTTAATGCAGACCACGGCAGAAAAGATGCCCATTGCCAAGTCCTTCACGGCTCACCATAAATGTGAACAGCAAAGTGCTATCCATTTTAAAATCAATCAAGGTGATGCAATGCTTAAAATGCAATTGATTTTGGCTAATTTGCAAGTAGAAAGGTTTAGAACTTGAATAATTTCTTTTCCACTTTAGCTGGTTCAACAGCCTAGTCAATGTGTTGCCTAATTATTAGTCTTGTTTATTTATTTATTTACTTTAGATAATTCCTGAGTGAGACAACTTTTGATTTATTTTCAACTGCCCTTGTAGAGATGAAAGAGACCACAAACCAAAATTTAAAAAAAAAAAAAAAAAACGCATTGGGTGAGCAACATGAAGAAAAACCTCAAATGCAAGAACTACAATTTCCAAGTTGTGTGTTAAGAATTAAAAAAAAAAAAAAAAAAAACTGAAAACAATTAAGAGACTCCATTTCAGCCTCCTATTACTGATTAGGCTGAAAAACAAAGAGAAGAAATAGGAAGAAAATCACTGCAAATTCCATTAGGTACAGATTAGAAGGATGTTAAATTACTCTTTTGTCTGCCTTCTCTGGTCAGGCAGTCTGAAAAGCTTATTACCTTTCTAAGGAAAAAAACATGTCACCTCAGTGTCCTTTTAAATAGCATTAATAACCTTTAAAAAGAGCTTTTATAAACATGTTGTTGTATTTGAGTGATATGATAAGGAGTCTGCATGCCCCCAGCATGTGGGAGCCCTTTTGCACATTTCCCCAAAATGAACCCTACAAGAGGGAAAGAAGAAACATTCTAAAATCTGACAAAAATAATCAACTGGGAAAAATATTTCCACACACTCAACCAAAGTATGTCGCATCCTACATATGCATACCTGTGTGTGTAGATATGAATAATAATATAATTATATAAATAAGACTATATGCATACATGCACACTGATAAACATTTGCAGATTCCAATAACTATTTCAGTTAGGCAAGTGAGAACTCTGTACAACTTTTTGGGCAGAACAAGTAGTTCAAAATATCTGCTGTTTTCCCAAATATCTAATTAATTGGGTGTCTTTTTTCCAAAATTGCACATTATGCAAAGTAATTTCCCTACATTCCTTTGATAAAAATTATTGGTTTACCTAAATACAGTTAATTTTAAATCTTCTTGGGTCGGGGAGTTTTCAACTTACTTTTCAAAATAATGAGATTTTACTGAATATTCACACAATTATTAAAATATTTTTGTTTAATTGTACTTAGTGCTATTATAGCTAAAGTTATAGCTGCATTTAAATGTTTTTCTTATAGAAATTTAAAAACCTGGTTAATTGTTCATAATTTCCATGCGGAAAAACAGTCTGTTAAACAGAAATAGCAACACAATACAAGCTATTTTGTGACTCAGTTCTTGATTGCAGACAGCTGAGATTCAATAGCTGAAGGGGGAATTAAGGACACCATCCAGACGTCTGTAATAATTCCTCTACTTTTTTCCTCTCAGCTTGAATGCTGCATCAGTGAGTCTATTTCTTGTCTCTATAATTATAAACAGGACAATAGCATTGATACATATCTTGATCATAAAAAACATATTCATTCACTAAAAGACTAATGAACATGTCAGCAGAGTTATCTGGCCTAGAAACCTTGCTTATTATGAGTCCTGGGACCCTAGTTCTGACATTTACAGAAGACTCACTGCAACTGATCATGATAATGTCAAAGTTATCTTGGTGACACGGATCACCCTCACTGGGAGGGCAGATGAAGGCAATATCAGAATCAGTGGAGCCTTCTCCATAGTCTGGATTTCTCTGAGATAAACCCTGGTTACAAATAAATGCACTAACACACATATGCACATACATTTATTCATACATTTATGCAGATGTAATTCTTCGAGATGAATCGAGTAATTATACTTCAATATAGTGGCCCATTTCTGTAGCACTAAGCTATGTTTTCTGAAAGATAAATAGCAGTCTAAATGGCACAGTTTGCAATATAGCTGAATTCACAGTAGACTAAGGAATTATAGGATTATCTTGGGCCTTAAAACATTTAAGGCCAAATACAGTCACCCAAATACATATAAGTACCCCAAATACCACACACCTGCCAACACATGAAGGTACACTGCCAACATCCCAGTTTTGCCTACAGCAATCACCTTGGCACACCAAATCATACTCAATCAGTTTCCATTCTGATCAACACTGCACACAATTGATTTGTGACTTAGGACTCTCAAGCTGGCATTTGATTAGGTCATTTTAGCATTCCAGCCAAGGTTAAGTTTTCTTTGTCCATCTGGCTTTCAGTGCCCAGAGCAATCTCCTTTTCTGAGCATCCCAACCCCCTTCTAAGACACTTACTCTTGGAGAGAACACAGATAACAGGTATTTCATGTAATTTTCGGGTTCAACCACAAACAAAAATTCTGAGGCTTCTATGAGACACTCCTAGTTCCTCTTTGTGGTCTGTCTTCCAGTTTGTTCCACTTCCTTGTTCTCTTCACTACCTTTTCCAAGCTCTCAATGAGTACACTGTATTATTCATTCAGTCATGTCCAACTCTTTGTGACCCCATGGACTGTAGCCTGCCAGGCTCCTCTGTCCATGAAATTCTAAAGGCAAAGAATACTGGAATGGATGGCCATTTCCTTCTCCAGGGGACCTTCCTGACCCAGGAATCGAACCTAGATCTCCTGCATTGCAGGCAGATTCTTTACTATCTCCAGTGGGAGATTGAGTACATTCGTAGAATTTGAATTCCCTGCGCTTAAAGCCAAATCCTACTGCCTAACCTGTGTAGGGCACACAGAAGCAAGCACTCACAGCCTCATATCTGTGAAATTTATACTGACTAGCTCATTTGTAAAACCTAGATAAAATGATTACTGACTAGTAATCATGCAATCATATTACGTCATTTTGTCATGTTTTGATAGTTCCAATGCCCTGCTCAGTTGAAGATTTTCCATCAACATCCAGCCACAGTTAATGGAATACCTGGTAAAGAATTAGAAGTCAATCCCCAGCAGTAGACAGAGTTTGAGCCCACTTTAACACTTTGACAACTTAGGGTATAGACTAGATGAATTTCTAGACCATGTAAATAATCAAATGGAATAGAACCTAACTAGGCTTCATTCTTCTCACACTCAGGCATTAGATGACGGCATCTATTGACCCAAATAGAAATACCACTATGAATATCATGATGTCTCAGAATTCCAACAAAGTTGACCTACAGTGTACCAGTATCAGAAAACAATCCCATTGGAAAGCATACAACTTTACTTCCACTGACTGATCAGTGCCTCTAACCACAGAGTTTCCTGACTTTATTATAAATTCTATTACTGATATTCCACCAATAGTGATGACCAAAGCCACATGGACCATTCATTCTTTATTCAAGGGACAGTGATACAGCAACAAACAAAGCAGAACACATTTCCTCTTATAGGACTGCACATGTTTTGAGAAGGAAGGCATTAAAATAAAATTTTAGAAAATTAAATATATAAGATCATGTGGGCTTCCCAGGTGGAACTAGTGGCAAAGAACCCACTTGCCAATATGGAGGCATAAAAGACACAGGTTTCATCCCTGGGTAAGAAAATCCTCTAGAGAAGAGCAGGGCAACCCACTCTAGTATTCTTGCCTGGAGAATCGCATGGGCAGAGGAGCCTGGAGGGCTATAGTCCATAGGGTTGCAAAGAATTGGACAGGACTGAAGCAACTTAGCATGCATGCATGCATGAAGCAACTTAGCATGCATAAGATCATGTGGTGATGAATGTTATGAAGAAATATAAAGTTGGATAAGGAAAGAGGACATGGGCACACTATTTGAATTTACTTCCTGGAGCTGTGACATTTGAGCTCTGGCTTGAGTGAAATGAGAGCTGCAAATATCTGGAAAGTTATTCTGAAATGATAAGTCTGCAAGGACAAAGGCCTTAGAGATATTTGGGCCACATGGGAGTGGTGATATCAGAAATTACTCTCATTTCTGGGTCCTTATTCCACTTAGACAACTCCCAAACAACTGGTTTGAACAAAATTTCCTAGAAAACCTTTTCTAAAAAAAAATTGTATTTTTTTCTTTAACAATGTCATTCTCTTAGTTTAGTTCTTCAAAACATCTTGCCCAACTCCATTTCAAGGGTTCATAAATAGACTCCAAAATCCTCAGTGTCTCTTCAATCCATTCTATCCTATTGCTGCCAAAATTCTTAGAAAAACAAAGATGATGTTTGTTGAAAAACAGGACTCTCCTTCCAGAACTCAATGTGATTTGAGTCAAACCTTTGAAACCCTCTTCAATTTGGCACTTGCCTCCCTTTGCAGGTTAACTTAACAAAGTGCATTTTACTATGTTAGTTGCCTTAGCTGTGATTAATCTTTCCAAGAATATCCATCTCTGTATGCTTTTAAGTTAACGTTTGCCACAAGAGAAATCTGTGTATGATTTGAATGGCAGTCATTGCTCTCCAAAGATCACTGCAGTAGGTTACATGAAGACTCAGACACAGAAGTGTTGGGAAGTTCCAGCCTGTTCTTGATTCTCTGCCCTGTGTGTAGTTCCTCCTAACAAACCTCTCTGCTGATGGAACCTCAGATTCCTTGCCATCTGCAGAGGCAACAGATCTCAGAAGCTCTCCTCCCTCTTCCTCCTTCATCAGCTTGAGGGACCAGTCTTTTCAGATTACTAAACAAGTTTCATTTGTCCTTTGACATTAATGCTTCAGAAGTCCTGGGTCTGACTTTTCTTTGATTTTCTACAACCCCCTTTTTTTTGAAAACACTTGCTTCCCCAGTGTCTTGGATTATGTAAGGTCCTATTCTTATAATAGGGTTTCCTTGGTGGCTCAGATGGTGAAGAATCTGCCTGCAATGCAGGAGACCCAGGTTTGATCCCTGGGTTGAGAAGATCCCCTGGAGAAGGAAATGGTAACCCACCCTAGAATTCTTTTCTGGATAATTTCATGGACAGAGGAGCCTGGTGGGCTACAGTCCATGAGGTCACAAAGGGTTTGACATGACTGAGTGACTAACACTTATTTATTCCTATAATAAATCATTTATTCCACAAAACCCATAGTGATTCTGCCTCCTTTTGAATCGACTCACTTTCACTCTCTCTCTCTCTCACACACACACATTTACTTACCAAGCATTTTTATGGTAACTTTATTAAATAAATAATACTAACAGAATAAATAAAATTAATGATAAAATATTCCACTGTAATTGAGGAAGAAATAACTTTACTATCTTTTGACTACTTTGCTCTTCCTTCTTGAAAGTGTGGAAATTTGTGGACATGAGAAGATTGCAATTCTAATACCACTTCCCTATTGTGCAAATATAGTCTGTTCTGCTCCCTCACGTATGTTTCTCTAACACCAGTTCCCTTATACATAATCCATACTTAGGAAAACATGGAAGTTTGTATGTACCTTTTTCTAGGAACAGGGAGCCAGAGTAGAATCAGAATTTTCATCAGCAAAGGAAAACATGATCAGTTCAGCTGCTTCACTGGTAGAAGCCCTTTTAGTTCTACTTTCAGAAAAGTAAAACTAAGTACCTGCACGTGGGGCTCTTTCCCTGGAGAGGCAGCCTGCCAGATTTGCCCAGCTCTCGGCTCCCGGCATGTTTCTCTTCTTCCTGTGACCCCTAAATGGCAGCCCCTCTGGCCCAGAGCTTAAGTTGGTCTGCATCATCTTAGTGCCCACAGGCCAGCATTTCCAGTCTACTTTTCTGGTAGTTTTTTTAAAAAAAAGTTATCCCCTGAGGCCAACCCTGAGTTGCCTGCCTCTGCTGTTTGTGTTATATTTCCAGATACCAATTAATATTTTAGTTAGTGCTCTAATTAAAAAGTTAAGTCAGCTTTTCATCTTTGCCCAAATCTTTTTTCCAATGCATTGTTATTTTCAGCATAAAATTTTGCAGAACAAAATTATCCAAGAATATGTATGTTGAGTATGGCAGAAATACCCATATATGCTGTATAAGTTGTATATGTAATTATATCTGTATACGATCTCTATCACATACTAATATTGATACATACTAAACTGATTAATGAATGTGTATGTATATTTATGTGTATTATATGTAGTTAATATGTTCATGTATATCTTGAATATTGATTTTAAAATTTTCAATGTTTAAGAAACTTGACTTTTATTTTAATATTGTTAGAAACAATATTAACTTATAGTAACAAAATTCATGATTTCTTAAAGCTTTTTGTTTGTGAAAAAAGAAAAATGATTATAAAATCAAATATAATTTCATTCGTATGCTAGTAGAAGTTCAAGACTTTTTGGAAAGCTGATATTAGGGAGCCTAATTTGGTCTAATGACCAAGAAGATTCTCTGAAGACAGTGCTTACCATAAATCTGAAAGATGAAAAGGTATTCAAAAAATAAAAAAACATATGTGAGGGTGGTGGGATAAGAAAAAAAGGTGAAAAAAAATCTGAACTCTGAAAGAAATCAGGCTTCCCTGGTGGATCAGATAGTAAAGAATTCGTCTTCATTGCAGGAGATCTGGATTCAATCCCTGGGTCCCGAAGTGCCCCTGGAGAAGGGAGTGGCTAACCACTCCAGTATTCTTGCTTGGAGAATTCCATGGACAAAGGAGTCTGGTGGTTACAGCCCATGGGATCACAAAGAGTTGAACATGACTGAGCAACTACCACTGAAAGAAATCAGAACCTGAAGCACTGAGGTTAAGGTGAAACATTCTCAGAGACAGGGTGAGGAGACATGAGTAGGACAAAGGCCCCAAACAGTCTTACTAGCTACCCATACCTGACAGATCTTAAGGATGACATTACTTGAATCAGATTTGTGTTTCAAAAAGATCATTCTAGCTTCACAATAGGTTAATCACAGATATGCTGTTGCTAAGTCGCTTCAGTCATGTCCGACTCTGTGCGACCGACCCCATAGACGGCAGCCTGCCAGTCTCCGCCATCCCTGGGATTCTCCAGGCAAGAACACTGGAGTGGGTTGCCATTTCCTTCCCCAATGCGTGAAAGTGAAAGGTGAAAGTGAAGTCGCTCAGTCGTGTCTGACTCTTAGCGACCCCATGGACTGCAGCCTACCAGGCAGAATACAATAAACTATAGTAAATGAGACAGGATGCTATCGAAGGAATTTTAAAAAAATATATCCTACTCAAAAGCAGCAGAAATAGGGCTTAACTTTTAGATGATAAATGAATAGGCCTTGCCAAATAATTGATTGTGTTAGCGGTTAAGGAGTTAAAGCCAGCAATAAAATCAAGTACCCTCAGTATTTTTGTCAGAGTAATTGGAAAGAAGCAATTTGATAAAATAGGAAATAATAGAAAAGGAATAAAAAGAGGGTGAAAAGATGAATTCAAGTCCTAGGTATATTCTGTAAGAAGATCCAAAGGAGATCTGGCCTGCAAATATATATTTAGGTATCATTAGTATTGTGATGGTAACTAAATCTTGAGTGTAGATGTAATTGCCCTAAATGCATAGAGTGAGACATTAAGAAATCCTACATTGAATTTCCAATAATTAGGATGTAACTAAGGGAAAAGAGGAGAAGGCAATGGCAACCCACTCCAGTACTCTTGCCTGGAAAATCCCATGGACAGAGGAGCCTGGTAGGCTGCAGTCCATGGAGTTGCGAAGAGTCGGGCATGACTGAGCAACTTCACTTTCACCTTTCACTTTCACTTCACTTTCACTTTTCACTTTCATGCATTGGAGAAGGAAATGGCAACCCACTCCAGTGTTCTTGCCTGGAGAATCCCAGGGACAGCGTAGCCTGGTGGGCTGCCGTCTGTGGGGTCTCACAGAGTCGGACACGGCTGAAGCGACGTAGTAGTAGTAGTAGTAGTAGTAGTAAGGAAAAAGAGGCTGCAAAGAAAACCAAGAGTGTGACACCATGAAAGATGAGTAAAGTATTTCAAAAGGGAAAGCTGTTAATGTGGTCAAGAAAATTATGTATATACAGAATCCATTGTGTGTAGATTCACTGTCTACATTAGCACAATGGTGATTTTAATGAGATCACTAATTGGAGGGGTGTGGTAGAAGCCACAATAAGGACTCTAAGGATTAAGCAGAAAGCCAAGACTTGCCTCAGGGACAGATGGCAACAGTGCAAGGGAGAACACAGGGAAGATTTTACAGACATTTACAATGTTTACATTTGCACATGCCTATGCTAGCTTTTGGCATAGAAAGTGAAGAAGAATTAAAAAGCCTCTTGATGAAAGTGAAAGAGGAGAGTGAAAAAGTTGGCTTAAAGCTCAACATTCAGAAAACGAAGATCATGGCATCCAGTCCCATCACTCCATGGCAAATAGATGCGGAAACAGTGGAAACAGTGTCAGACTTCATTTTGGGGGGCTCCAAAATCACTGCAGATGGTGATTGCAGCCATGAAATTGAAAGACGCTTACTCTTTGGACGGAAAGTTATGACCAACCTAGATAGCATATTGAAAAGCAGAGACATTACTTTGCCAACAAAGTTCTGTCTAGTCAAGGCTATGGTTTTTCCAGTGGTCATGTATGGATGTGAGAGTTGGACTGTGAAGAAATCTGAGCGCTGAAGAATTGATACATTTGAACTGTGGTGTTGGAGAAGACTCTTGACAGTCCCTTGGACTCCAAGGAGATCCAACCAGTCCATCCTAAAGGCAATCAGTCCTGGGTGTTCTTTGAAAGGACTGATGCTGAAGCTGATACTCCAGTACTTTGGCCACCTCATGCAAAGAGTTGACTCATTGGAGAAGACTCTGATGCTGGGAGGGATTGGGGGCAGGAGGAGAAGGGGCCAACAGAGGATGAGATGGCTGGATGGCATCACTCATTCTATGGACATGAGTTTGAGTGAACTCCGGGAGTTGATGATGGACAGGGAGGCCTGGCATGCTGTGCTTCATGGGGTCGCAGAGTCAGACACGACTGAGTGACTGAATGAACTGAACTGATGCTAGCTTTCCTGCTCATGACATTTCTTCTAAAATGAGCAATATTAGGCTACTGGCATGTCAAGTCTTGTCTCCCAAGTTCCTTTCCTTCTTTGATTTGAGAACTCAACAGCCTCTGAAATTATTTTCTCTGCTCAAGTGCTGCCTGGATTTGTCCCAAAGTGATTCCAAGCCTATTTCCTAAGTTGTCTCTTGTACCATTGGTGTTGCCTTACCAACGATATCTACAGAAATTCTTGAGACTTTTTGTTATCTCTTTTTTGCCTTTTATACTACTAGCAGGACTATCATAAGGACAAATGTTTTAGTGGCCCCAACATATAAATATAACTTTCAAGTTTGTCATTCAGTTTGGTTCAGTGGCTCAGTCATGTCCGACTCTGTGACCCCATGGACTGCAGCACTCCTTGTTCATCATCAACTCCCAGAGTTTACTCAAACTCATGTCCATTGGGTCGAGGATGCAATCCATCTAATCCTCTGTCATTCCCTTCTCCACTTGCCTTCAATCTTTTCCAGTATTAGGATCTTTTCCAATGAGTCAGTTCTTCCCATCAGGTGGCCAAAGTATTGGAGTTTCAACTTCAACGTCAGTCCTTTCGATGAATATTCAGGATTGATTTCCTTTAGGATGGACTGGTTGGATCTCCTTGGAGTTCAAGGGACTCTCAAGAGTTCTCTCCAGCACAACAGTTCAAAAGCATCAATTCTTTGATGCTCAGCTTTCTTTATAGTCCAACTCTTACATCCATACATGACTATTGGAAAAACCATAGCTTTGACTAGATGGACCTTTGTTGGCAAATTAATAGCTCTGCTTTTTAATATGCTATCTCAGTTGGTCATAACTTTTCTTCCAAGAAGCAAGTGTCTTTTAATTTCATGGCTGTAGTCACTATCTGCAGTAATTTTGGAGCCCAATAAAATAAAGTCACTGTTTCCCCATCTATTTCCCATGAAGTGATGGGACCGAATGCCATGATCTTAGTTTTCTGAATGTTGAGCTGTAAGCCAACTTTTTCATTCTCCTCTTTCACTTTCATCAAGAGGCATTAAAGTTGTTCCTCGCTTTTTGCCATAAGGGTTATGTCATCTGTATATCTGAGGTGATTGATATTTCTCCCAGCAATTTTCATTCCAGCTTGTACTTCATCCAGTGAAGTGTTTTTCATGATGTACTCTGCACATAAGTTAAATAAGCAGGGTGACAATATACAGCCTTGATGTACTCCTTTCCCTATTTGGAACCAGTCTGTTGTTCCAGTTTTAACATTGCTTCTTGACTTGCATACAGATTTCTCAAGAAGCAGATCAGGTCGTCTGGTATTCCCATCTCTTTCAGAATTTTCCAGACTTTGTTGTGGCCCACACAGTCAAAGGCTTTGGCATAGTCAAAAAGCAGAAGTAGATGTATTTCTGGACCTCTCTTGCTTTTTCGATGATCCAACAGAGGTTGGCAATTTGATCTCTGGTTCCTTTGCCTTTTCTAAAACCATCTTGAACATCTGGAAGTTCACCATTCACATATTTTTGAAGCCTGGCTTAAAGAATTTTGAGCATTCCTTTACTAGTGTGTGAGACAAGTGCAATCGTGCGGTACTTTGAGCATTCTTTGGCATCGCCTTTCTTTGGGATTGGAGTGAAAACTGACCTTTTCCAGTCCTATGGCCACTGCTGAGTTTTCCATATTTGCTGGCATATTGAGTGCAGCACTTTCACAGTACCGTCTTTAAGGATTTGAAATAGCTCAACTGGAATTACATCACCTCCACTAGATTGCTTTGTCGTGCTGCTTCCTAAGGCCCACTGGACTTTGAATTCCAGGATGTCTGGCTCTAGGTTGATGATCACACCATCATGATTATCTGGGTCATGAAGATCTTTTTTGTACAGTTCTTCTGTGTATTCTTGCCACCTTTACTTAATACCTTCTGCTTCTGATAGGTCAGTACCATTTCTGTCCTTTATTGTGCCCATATTTGCATGAAATGTTCCCTTGGTTTCTCTAATTTTTTGAAGAGATCTCTAGACTTTCTCATTCTATTGTTTTCCTCTATTTCTTTGCACTGATCACTGAGGAAGTCTTTCTTGTCTCTCCTTGCTAGTCCATGGAATTCCACATTCAAATGGCTATATCTTTCCTTTTATCCTTTGCCTTTTGCTTTCTTCTATTCATAGCTATTTGTAAGGCCTCCTCAGACAACCATTTTGCTTTTTTGCAATTCTTTTTCTTGGGGATTGTCTTGATCACTGCCTCCTGTACAATGTCACAAACCTCCATCCATAGTTCTTCAGGCACTCTGTCTATCAGATCTAATCACTTGAATCTATTTCTCACTTCTACTGTATAGTCATAAGGGATTTGATTTAGGTTATAGCTGAATGGTCTAGTGGTTTTCCCTGCTTTGTTCAATTGACGTTTGAATTTAGCAATAAGGAGTTCATGTTCTGTGCCACAGTCAGCTTCCAGTCTTGTTTTTGCTGACTGTATAGAACTTCTTCATCTTTGGATGCAAAGAATATGATCAATCTGATTTCGGTGTTGGCCATCCGATGATGTCCATGTGTAAAGTCTTCTCTTGTGTCATTGGAAGAGGGTGTTTACTATGTCCAGTGAGTTTTTCTTGGCAAAACTCTATTAGCCTTTGCCATGCTTCATTCCGTATTCCAAGGCCAAGTTTTCCTGTTACTCCAGGTATTTCTTGACTTCCTACTTTTCCATTCCAGTCCCCTATAATGAAAGGACATCTTTGTTGGGTGTTATTTCTAGAAGGTCTTGTAGGTCTTCATAGAACCATTCAAAGTTTGTTATAGAAGCTTCTGTTTTGAAACTTGAAATGTTTGATGTGTATTACCAACTGTTATGTTGAAAATTACTGATGCATAGAAAACATGAGCTTGAATTGCAGCACATGTTTCACTATCTTAACATTCTTCTATCTTAGGATGATTTCTGTTGTTCTATAAAGAAACCTATCTCATCAAACCCACCCAAACTTAGGAGAACCATTTGCCTCATCCTCATAGCTTAAAACCTCTTGACTCTTACTTCCATAATGCCTAGTGTGTTTGGTGGCACCTGTGTGCACAAGGAAGAAATGGAAATTAAGTATCATTATCCTGACTAATCCCTGCCATTCCTGCCCTAACAGATGAAAGACATGTTGTTGATATTCTTACCCAAGTTTAACTGCCCTTGAATCTTGAAATCTGCTTTTAAAAAAAAGTAAACATCACTTGAAAAAAAACAACAGAAAATGTGCCCTGTATTTCTAAACATCTCTTCATAGCAAAAAATAATCATCAAAGAGAAACCAGTCAAGGTTAAAAGCAGCACTGAAAAGTGATTCACTTGGTAAACAAGAGTAGGTGTAATTATCACAAAAGCAAACTTTGCTAAGGGGATAACTGTCAGAGCTCTTGCGGTAAAAGGTCTCTTTACCATTTTAATCCGACAGGCTGAGAGTTCCCCTGTGGAAACATCTCTCAATAAAATCAAAAATGTAACTACAGTATCCTTTTAAACTTTCATTTCAGCCATGGCTTCCAAAACAAGCTTAATATTTATAATTCAAATGACATTGGTAGATTGACTGATAATATGGATTACCAAAATCTTTTAGCACTGTTTTTTTATGTCCTGAACCAAATACTATATCAGCAGTGACACTTAAAAGAGTTTTGTTTATTTGCTTTTTGGAAGCCAAACAGGCCTGTCCCCTGAAAGAAACCAAAGTCAAATTCAGTTTGAGAAGCAATTACACATTCACAAAATTTTAACATAAAATAGATAAGCAATAAAGATTTACTGTATAGCACAGTAACCAATAATGATATATAATCTGCCAAAAAAAAAAAAAAACTGAATCACTATGTTGTTGTACACTTAAAACTAACACAATATTGCAAATTAACTATATTTCAACAAATAAATTAAAATACACTTTCCAGAGATTCCAGATGACTCTCAACTCTGTTTCATAACAAAACTTTATAGCACACGTGCATGTGTGCTAAGTCATTTCAGTGTTGTCTGACTCGTTGCGGCCCATGGACAGTAATCTGCCAGACTCCTCTGTCCATGGGACAAGAATAGTGGAGTGGGTTGCCATGGCCTCCTCATAGTATGCATGTGTCATTTCCAAACAAGCCTTGGGGGTTTTCAAACAACCTCCTCATTTTAAAAAGTATACAAGTAATTTGTTCCAGGTCATACAACATAGTGATTCAAGCTGTGATCTCAGTGAACTCAGGCCACTGTTTTTTGTTTGTTTGTTTTCACCTTGGGACATCTTGCCCAATAAAACTTTCTGTGATGACTATAATAATCTACCTTTGCACTATCCCATACATATCTACAGGCCAGCTATGGTTTTCAGGGCCCAAAATTGACTAGTGTGACTACTAAAATTTGAATCACTAATGCTATTTAGGAAATGGCAACCCACTCTAGTATTCTTGCCTGGAGAATTCCATGGACAGCGGGATCTGGTGGGCTACAGTTTATAGAGTCACAAAGGGTCGGACATGACTGATACGACTTAGCACACAAAGATATTTATTCCTCATTAATTTAAATTTAAGTAGCCATATATGGCTAGAGCTACCTTACATGTGTTTATGCATGTGTTAAGTTGCTTCAGATCAGTACAGATCAGTCGCTCAGTCGTGTCCGACTCTTTGCGACCCCATGAACCACAGCACGCCAGGCCTCCCTGTCCATCACCAGCTCCCGGAGGTCACCCAGACTCACACCCATCAAGTCAGTGATGCCATCCAGCCATCTCATCCTCTGTCGTCCCCTTCTCCTCCTGCCCTCAATCCCTCCCAGCATCAGAGTCTTCTCCAATGAGTCAACTCTTCGCATGAGGTGGCCAAAATACTGGAGTTTCAGCCTTAGCATCATTCCTTCTAAAGAAATTCCAGGATTGATCTCCTTCAGAATGGACTGGTTGGATCTCCTTGCAGTCCAAGGGACTCTCAAGAGTCTTCTCCAACACCACAGTTCAAAAGCATCAATTCTTCGGCGCTCAGCCTTCTTCACAGTCCAGCTCTCACATCCATACATGACCACAGGAAAGACCATAGCCTTGACTAGGCGAACCTTTGTTGGCAAAGTAATGTCTCTGCTTTTGAATATGCTATCTAGGTTGGTCATAACTTTCCTTCCAAGGAGTAAGCGTCTTTTAATTTCATGACTGCAGTCACCATCTGCAGTGATTTTGGAGCCCAGAAAAACAAAGTCTGACACTGTTTCCACTGTTTCCCCATCTATTTCCCATGTAGTGATGGGACCAGTTGCCATGATCTTCGTTTTCTGAATGTTGAGCTTTAAGCCAACCTTTTCACTCTCCACTTTCACTTTCATCAAGAGGCTTTTTAGCCCCTCTTCACTTTCTGCCATAAGAGTCGTGTCATCTGCATATCTGAGGTTATTGATATTTCTCCCAGCAATCTTGATTCCAACTTGTGTTTCTTCCAGTCCAGCATTTCTCATGATGTACTCTGCATATAAGTTAAATAAACATGGTGACAATATGCAGCCTTGACGTACTCCTTTTCCTAAGTTGCTTCAGTTGTGTCCAACTCTTTGCAACCCCATGGACTGTGTAGCCCTCCAGGCTCCTCTGTCCATGTGATTCCCCAGGCAAGACTATTGGAATCGGATGCCATTTCCTTCTCCAGGGTATCTTTCCAACCAAGGAATCAAAACCGTGTCTCTTATGTCTTCTGCATTGGCAGGCGGTTTCTTTACCACTAGCGCCACCTGGAAAAGTCCCAAAGAGCAAGCAGAAATCAGCTCACTAAGAGAGGTTCAGGGTACTCTCTGTCTCCACCAGCTCCTAGTTAAACTACATAGGAAGGGAAAGGGTATGAGATTTGTTGCCTCTTTGAAATAAGGGCAGTGATGTGTATGTCTTTCTATTTCTCATATTCCAACACCTTGTTTTATACAGTGTAGGCAAAAAATTTTTTTAATCTGTTGATCCTTTATTTTTTTTTATTTATTTATTTATTTTTTTTTTACAATATTGTATTACTTTTACTATACATCGAGATGGATCCGCCACCAGAATACCCGTGCTCCCCATCCTGAACCCTCCTCCCTCCCCCCTCCCACACCATCCCTCCAGGTCATCCCAGTGCTCCAGTCCCAGGCATCTGAAATATTCATTTGCCTTAACAAATGCTAGGGGCAGAAAAGAACAGCTTAAAAATCTGTTCACAAAAAATTAGCCTACTTGCACCTTCCTGCAATTAGAGAAACCCATTCCTTCCTTAAAGTAGACTGAACTTCTTCCAGGAGAGGGCCCTTCCATATACACAGTTATCTAATCAAGGCTCAACTTACAAGGGATTCATTGTAGGATGTTTCACCCAGGGGGTAGGACAACACAATGCAGTTACCCCTGAGCACTTTATGGCCTCCAGTGTCTACATCATAGCAAGTGCATCTCTTCTTTATAATGCAAAACCATTCACCTCTGCCCAGAGAGGAAATTTGGTAAGATCAATTCACTTTTTTAAATGGAAAAAATAATTGAAAATAGCATTGATTTTACTTTTCAGATGGCCATTTAAATGGCAAATGTAAGCTTTCTTTTATAAACAACAGGCAGAAAATTGGTAGAAATGTTAGAAATAGAATGAACCATAGGGCAACCTTCAATTATTACTTTTTTCTATGATAAACACTTTAATTCTTCCAAACTCTTATGTAATTCTCCCCTGAAGGCCCCTGAAACACAAAAACATTAACTGTTGCTGCAGCATAATAGTCTTCTCTAACTTCTTTTATTTATTTGTTTGTTCATTTGATTTGTTTCTAGAGAACAGGGCTATTGCTACTCTTTGTGATCAAATTAAGTACCTTTTCCCAGGGCATGTATTTTCTTTCCTTTCTTTTAGTTCTCTTTTTTTAATGAATAAAAGCATTCTTAAAGATATAAGGAAATGGATGGCTTAGAACAACTACCATCAGTCAAAAACTCTTGTTGAATATATCTCAGGGGAGCTACTTTACAAATCCTGCAATCCATGTCAAATTCCATTGACTTCTTAAGAGGCCAAAAGGTCTTTTGACAGGGTCTCAGAATTGTTTCATCTTCTTAAGCTGTCCTCTTTGAAGCAAACAGTTTTGATGCTCTGAAAACCAGCATTTATATCTATTGCTCCCAGTCCCCAAGGATCATAATTTCTTTGAACTAAAGAATCAGTGATGTTACCTAGGTGGTTTGTTTAAAGACAATTTTTTGTTATGTCTATGTAATTTTAGTGCTATATCAGGAATTCCTCTTTTAAATCAAAAGCCCATTTAACTGTATATAAATATTAAGGCCTTTTTACCAAGTCTATTCTTCTAAAGTACTGGAAAGTAGTTCATTTTTAGCTGGAATTTGACTTTAACAGTCGAACTCTGTGCTATACACAATCAGCAATGGACTTCGAATAATTTTATTATTGCCAAGGAAACATATTCTCATACACCTAGCATAAGAGAATTGTGTGGCCATTGTAAATATTTATAATAGACATTATCTTGGGATATTGAGCAACAATTTAATTAATAAATTATGAATAGAAAAATATAGGTTTGTAACTATTATCTTCTGTGTTTCTAGGCTACGCTGTTGCTAGTTGCAACAGCAATGAACTTCACAATGTTGCATTTGGAGATGGTCGTAAATCACTGTGGCAATTACTGAGATTTTTTTTTTTTTTTTTTGAGTCTGTAGTCAGCAGTACCATAATTTTCACTTAATAGGCTTAAGAAATGGCCTGTCATTCATCCTTCAGAGCCTTCAATTGAATGATATAAGCCCAAGATACCAGCCTTTAGATCTCAGGAACAGCCATGAAGAGAATATATATATACACCAAGATTTGGGGGATTCTAAGCTTATGCTTAGCACAGTTTCCAAAAAGGACTAACCCTACTGAGCTTTCCAAATCCCCAAGGCCCAATTATATTTCTTTGCTTCAGCATCACTTTTCAGATGTTTTCACCACTGCTGGTGAACACAGATAACATTTGGGGTCACTGATGTAATTTTTGAAAAGCAGGTTATTAAATAGTAAGTTAATTGTGATTTATTAGTGATCACAATTGTTTCATGAAGAGGTTAGTATTGTACACACAATCATGTAATCTCAGAATTGACAGTTCCTCAGATATAAAATAGTCTAAACCATTTGCTAAAGTTTAATTTTCTTTCCATACTGAAGTTCGTCAACTATTTTAAGACAGCTATCACACCTACCCCTAGAGTTTTCTCTCTTCCAAACCAAATAACCTTAGCTCCTTTCTGCTGTTCTTAACATACGGTTCTTCCCCCTCTCTCCTGCTCTAACCTCAGTCTCATCTCAAAGCTAATAGAGCCTTCAGACACACTAGATTTTAGAGTCAGGCATAGCACACTTGATTCATACTGAGCTTACAATCAAAGTGAAAATCCTGAGTTTTTTGGCATGTGGTTCCACTATAGTTCTATCTTATTCTATTCAGTAAGACTTTTTGACTAAAGAGCAGTTTTCATAGTTATCATAAAATTCAGGTAGACTGTTGTTTCATTTAGATATTATCTTTTTCTATCTTGATTTGACTACATAATTTCAGAATATTTAATGTGGATTAAGGTGACAAAAACAAATGCAAGAAGTGAGATAAAATTATGGAGGAAGGGAAAGGAAAAAAAGACCAACTACTTTCCCTTACCCTTCTTTTCTCTGTAAGTTAATAGAGATTTATGGATCACAATAAATAAAGTTATGTGGTCAGAAGCTCTATTATATAATGATATATTCAAGCTGAAGTTTCTACTGACTATTGATATATATAAGTGTGTATATATATGTGTGTGTGTATGTGTGTATTTAATGTACATATTTCCCAAAGATTGTGTCTAACTGAAATGATTACATATTCAAAGTCACTATATATAGCTGTTAAAATAATGAATATATTAAGCAATTGAAGTGCATAAAAATTATTTTCCAATTTAATGTTAAAAAACATATAACTATTTTAACTGGTGTGCATTTTTAATAAAAATGTAGCCATGCTTTTGGATGTGAATTTGAGCTAACTCCAGGAGATAGTGGAGGAGGATGGAGGAGCCTGTCCATAGGATCTCAAAAAGTCAGACACAACTTAGTGATTGAACAACAAAACAAAGCAAAAGTAAAAAAGGCAAACATCAAGATAATGCTTATGGTTGAATTTATATTGTAGATATTTCAAAGTCAGAGGGATTTTAATGTAATTTTATTGAATAATACTTTATTAATATCTAAAGATAATCTTTTAAGCTTTAAATCTAAAGTTAGTTCACTTCTTAAATGTATGTTTCACTTTACTATTTGTTATCAGAAGCTTCAGTCATCATTGCTTAATTTACTTACCCACTAACTCAAAAGTATGCTGATATGTCACTAAAATTCCAGTGGATAAATGACTTTTATTTCCCTATGGAAATGTGATCCATGAGGAATAGGTCCAAATTTTGCAAATTAACATATGTTTTGAGGGCGTGTATAGTGTTTTGTCAAACAGCAACACTTCCTTTGAAAAGCCAATGATAGTTGTTCTTCCTACTCATTTCAAATCTGCTCTATTCAAGTTTATATAATTTATGCAATGCTATTTGCAATATCCAGCTGCCTTGTAGTTCCATATACTTAAGCAATATAAGGAAATTTTCAGCAACATTTTCACTTTTAGAAGTGCTTCATTGCACATAAAGACCTTATTTTTCAAAGTATTATAAATTACTAAACAGCCCTCCTATTTGGGTTGCATTTGGAAGCAAGTAATATTCTTAATGCACAAACTATTTTCAGATACAATCTTTTATAATGCTTACACTGAAAATAAGCAGGCTTAAGCAAAACAATTCCTTCTAATCATTCTAAGTGATGTGATAAAGCATTTTATATGAGCTGGTAGTTCATTTGGAAGCAAAGGGTTTGCAAATCATGTAGTTAGGCTTACATGCACAAATAGTGTAGAAAAAGATGTGGTCATACAGAGCTGAGTAAGTTGGTACAAATTTAATCTGTCCTCTCTTCTCAGGAGCCACTTAGAATCTGCTATATTGCTAGCAAAGTCCACAAAATCAACAATGTCATATGTTGTTCAACTCTTTCCTATTCAGTGCATGTGTGTGCTTGGTCACTCAGTCATGTCCAACTCTTTAGAACCCCATGGACTGTAGCCAGAAAGGATCCTCTGTCCCTGGGATTTTCCAGGCAAGAATATTGGAGTGGGTTGTCATTTCCTTCTTCTTTTTCCTATTTAATGGGTCGTAATGATTTCCGTATTCTTTTAGATCTAAAATTGCCAAAAACAAATACCTCTGAGAATCCTAGAATTTTTTATCATCAGTCAATGTACACATAAGTATATACATTAACTATCTTTAAAGTCAAGATTAAAATTTTATGAATATTATATCTATATTATTTTGGACTGCTTTTACAAAATACCATAGACTGGGTCGCTTATAAATGACAGAAATCCATTCCTCATAGTAATGGAGGCTAAAAGTCCTAGATCATAGGGCTAGCATGGTCAGGTTCTGGTGAGGACTGCTTCCAGGGTGCTGATTTTCAACTTTTCCTTGTGTCCTCACATAATGAAAACCATGAGATAGCACTCTGGGGCTTCTTCTATAAGAGCACTAATCTCTTTTATGATGGCTCCATCCCCATAGTTAATCACTTCCCAAAACTGCTATCTCCTACTTCTCTCACACTGGGATTAAATTTTTAACATGGATTTTGGAAGGACACAAACCTTCTGTCCATAATGATATCTAAGCCAAAGGGGTATTTTTATACAAACCACAAAGTTTTAACTAGAAACACTGCAACAGCTCTACTCATATAGAGTTTTCCTTTCTATTTTTCCTTCTAACCCTTCTCACCCCTCATCCTACCCACAGAGTACTGCCCAGGTTTAAGCATAACAGCTAAGATTTACTGAGTGCTTTTATATGCCAAGCATGGTGCTGAATCTGTATGTGCATTAATTCATTGGATGTGTAGAATTTTCCAAGGATTTGGGTAGTTTCTAAATATGGTCATATCACATTGAGACCCAGCCTGAACCCCTTTAAAAGTTTAAACAATATGGTATATTTCCAGACCCAGATGTTTGAACTTTGGCACCTAGCACCCAGTGTCACAAAACCACATGCCTAGTTCTTACTATCAAAATTTATAATTTGCATGATTTGGTTATCTTGCAGAACACAAGTCAATCTGTAGATTAAGTAATGACTTCAATTAGAATACTTATAGTTCAGGTTACAAAACAACATCTTATTGTACTTTCAAAAACATATACATCTATATATGTATAATTAAACATGATTATTTTTGATTTGGGAGACTCATAAATGATTCTTGGGTCTCATAAAAATTTAAAAAGATTTTATTTTTATATTTTCTATAGCCCTTAGTTAGTCACACATTGCAATAAAAAATAAATAAAAGTATCACTGAACTCAGTAATGTGATAAGAATAAGCCTTACAACATATCAGTAGTGAAGGCACTAAAGCTAAGTAACAAAGTTATGTATTTCCTTTGCCTACATTTCTATAGTAGCTGATAAATTTTTGTGAAATGTTAAATTGCAACATAAAAGATTTCCCTTCTATGTGTTCTTATGCATAGAAATGCAGTGAGGAATTAGAGCTTATGTGATGTGTTATGAAAAATAAAACAATTTTTGACTGTAGAATTTACCTGTCATGTAACATGACACTCAAGCTGCACAGCAACAATAAAACTGTCTTTAAATAAACTATCCAGGTTTACTATCCAGGTAACATCATTGATTCTTCAAGTCCCTAGAGACCAAGAGCAGTAGATATAAGTATTGGTGTTCAAAGTGTCTAAAGTATTTGCTTCAGGAATGACAGCTTCTACAGATGAAACAATTCTGAGTTCCTGCCAAAGACCCTTGGCTTCTTAGGAAGTCAGAGGATATTTGACATGCATCATAGGGTATTTTGAAAAGTGGTTCTCTCAAGCGATGTATAAATGAACCTTTTGCTAGATTTCTCCTGAGACGGTGTGGACTTGGCAGCTGGGATATGAGATCAGAGTCCTATACTGAAAAGAGGACTCGGTCATAGAGGGTATGAGACAGAGTGAAACTAAGCTCCTTGGCAATGCACAGCATTGAGACACAGAAACATTAGAGCCAGTAATGACTGCTAAGGGACAAGGCACTAAAGGAACATTCTAAAGACAAGTCATCGAAATCCTTTATTATTTCTTAAAAATTATACAAACCTTAGACTCGGGAAATGTTTCTCATTTCAAAGTGAACACTTTATAGCCCAGAGGAGTTGGCCATTTGTTATTGTATTCAGTTGAATCATAATTTTCTCTTATTTAAGTAGCATTTGTTGTTTGTGAAATACCTTTTTATCAGTATTAGAGCATTAATACGAGAGGAGTGTCAACATTCCTAACAGATGAAATCTCTCCTGAGACAATCTTCACAAGGTCTTGATCTACCAGTCTTAGGTCAGGTCCTGAATACAGACTACAGATCTTTTTCCACCCCCATGTTAAGCTGGAAAAGGCACTTAATATACCTAATCTATCTAACAAGAGCTTCTTCCCTGGTAGCTTAGATGGTAAAGAATCCGCCTACAATGCAGGAGACCTGGGTTCCATCCCTGGGTTTAGAAGATCCCCTGGAAGGTGCATGTTGACCCACTCCAATATTCTTGCCTGGAGAATTTCACGGAGAGAAGAGCCTGGCGGGTACAGTTCATGGAGTCGCAAAGAGTCAGAGATGACTGAGCAACTAACACTCCTCCATTGTAAGGGATCACACTGGAACATATCTAACATCATAGCTTAGCCTATCCTACCTTAAACGTGTTTAGAACATTTAGCCTACAGTTGGCCAGAATCATCTAACACCAAGACTGTTCTTTAAAAAACAACGGGGTTGACTATCTCATGCAATTTATTGAATTCTGTACTGGAAGTGAAACACACATGATTGTAAGTGTATCTATAGGTTGTCTACCTCATGATCAACTGGCAAACTGGGAGCTAAGACCCACTACTGCTACCCAACATCATAAAAGAGTACTATACTGCATATCACTGGCCAGAAAAAGATCAAAATCTGAATTACGCTTTCTACTGAATGTATGTTGCTTTTGCACCTCTGTGAAGTGGAAAAAATCTTAAGGCAAGGGACCAGATGTATAGATCCAGGCACAAACATTTGGAAACAGTGAAACAATCACTCTCTCCCCCACAGTTCTGAATATCCAGTAATAGAAACCTCACTGGTTTGTGTGGGCTGTGCTCACTGTGTCTGATTCTTTGGGACCCTGTGGACTATAGCCCACCAGGCTCCTTTGTCCATGGGATTCTCCAGGCAAGAATACTGAACTGGGCTGTCATTTCCTCCTCCAGGGGTTCTTCTCGATCCACGATAGAAACTGAGTCTCTTGCATCTCCTGCAGTGCAGGTGGATTGTTTAGCACTAGCTTAGCTTGAGCCATATGCCTGCCCCAGTCCAGTCACCTAGGGATGAGGGATGCTGCATGAAAGAGGCAGACATAAAATTGCGGGAGTCCTACCATGGGTGGATGAACAAAATAAGGTGTCCTGCACAACCTCAGAACAGACCAGAGAATTCAGTCTGCCTTATTGCCCTCATCTTATATTTCAGGCAACTGAAGCCCTAATTTGTCCAAGGGCACAGAGGTATTAAATGGAATCAAAACAATTGCCTCTGGTTTCACGACCCAGGTCTGTCAACTTTACCATCTGGTAATTGATATATTGTTTCATCTTCAAATATTTTTAACTGAATTAAAGAATTAACCTTCAAAATTCAAACATAGATGAAACTGAGGATTATTTTAGAGAGATATATTTAATTCATTGAATTTATGAAGCTTATATTCTTTTAGCAGAATTTAAGTTGTGTAAAATGCAGATTTCTCCCTTAAGCTCCGTGTTGTGAACTGCCACATTACATGTGAGGATCTCATTTTCAAAATGCACTGATACTCTATCTTTGGGAAAATGTTAAAACATGAGTTTTAAACTCATCTAGTTTAAACTAGATATTCTTTCTTCTTTATTCCTAGGACACTAGCAAAGGAAAAACAGTAGGGAGCTCCCATTACTGTCTCCTTTCTATTTATTATTGGAAGTCAGTGGCTTTTCTTTCATTTAATTTATGTTCACTTCTATGGGAAAAAGTTATCATTAGTTACTGGAGACAGAAATAACAGTACTAGTGGAAGTCACCTTGATAATTCCAGTTAAACTCAGTTACTTTCAAAACAACTGTGATTTTATAAAATCCCATGGAATTTTTTTCAGGATTGCGATAGTTTTTCAAAGAAAAAAATACAACTTAAAATACATAAATAATGTTTTTGTTTTGTTTTACTAGATATCAGATGGAAAATATCAGAATATTTTTAATATACTGATTATAATACTGACCTTAGAATTTGCACAAATTTTCTAATTTAAAGATTTCTAAAATGTGTTCTTGTATAATTTTCCTGTTGTGCCGAAGGCATAGTACACCTATAACAAAACAAACTGCTGCTGCTGCTGCTGCTAAGTCGCTTCAGTCATGTCCGACTCTGTGCGACCCCATAGACGGAAGCCCACCAGGCTCCCCTGTCCCTGGGATTCTCCAGGCAAGAACACTGGAGTGGGTTGCCATTTCATTCTCCAATGCATGAAAGTGAAAAATGAAAGTGAAGTCGCTCAGTCGTGTCCGACTCTTAGCAACCCCATGGACTGGAGCCTACCAGGATCCTCCGTCCATGGGATTCTCCAGGCAAAAGTACTGGGGTGGGGTGCCATTGCCTTCCCCGAACAAAGCAAACTATCTCTCGGTAAATCTAGCATACACTACACAAAAGTATAGGTATTAACCAGTCCTTTACAGAGTGTATGAGTCAGTATTCTATCTAATAAAGAATTAAAGGTAAAGAGGTACAACAGGGACTTCCCTGATGGTCCAGTGGTTAAGACTTTGCCTTCCAACACATGGGGAGTGGGTCCAATCCTAGGTCTGAAGGCTAAGATCCTACATCCCTCCTGGCCAAAAAAAAAAAAAATCAGAACAAAATATATAACAGAAGCATTACTTTGGACTTTAAAAAAGCAGGTATAACAGAAGGTCCTTTAGTCTGATTTCCTTTTTGGAAAAGTCATGGTAAAGTCATTCTACATCCTGGAAGCACCCCAGATGGCCCCTAATCCATGGTCAGTGAAGCAAATATCCTCCATGTCACCTTTCTCTCTTGTCTTCTCTTTTCAAGTATTCTTATGTTATCAATGTCTAGTACTTTGGACCTTTCTGTCATTTATAATCAACACCTTTTGATCCTGTCCATATAAATTCTGTGCTAGATGGAAACAGATGAGGCTGCAGAGTAAGGGCTAGAAGAGAATAAGAGTGTCAAAAACCTATGGAGTGGGTTTAGACATGACAAGAGCATATCCACAAGTTATTTCACACTATTATGGCACATCTTAGACTTTCTCTTTGTTCTACTTAATCTCTGACCTAATTTTCAAAACACTCATGTACAAAATCAGATGAGGGATAGTACCTCAAACTAGTCATTCTACTAAATGAAATGTCTGCTCCCCAGTGTTCAAAACAAGATGGGCAGTTTTGCATAGAAATCCACAACCCTGACATTCTCTCCCATTTCCAACTCACTTTCTCACTGGTACTTTCTGTCTGGAACTTGTTCTTTCCCTCTGAGACCATTACAATTCAGCACAGTCAACTAGCTGTACATAGTTAAACACACACATACCCCAGCCACCAAGTACTCAGACATCTGTGAATATTAGCTTTGAACAGCTGAGAAAAATTATCTACACAGTCTATGCTATTTAATCAACTTAATGTCTCTAGGCAAATTTTATATTCCCACGTTGTAATGGGTGAGAGATCCTGTATAAAAATACAAAATGAACTCTTCTAAGAACTCAAAGAATTTAGAACTGGAAGACAATCAGAACTGGTTTAACCATCTCCTTTTATATATATAAACTGAGGCTGTGAGAGGTGAAGTGATTATTCCTATATCTCCTAACCCTGTAGTATGTGTTGAAGGTTAGGAGATTTGATTACAAGCTCAAAGTCAGTCAAAAGCAAATTTTAAAAATAGACTTCATGACATACAAGGATTTACGGTATAAACTACATTCAATATCTTGTAATGAACTATAATGGAAAAGAATCAGAAAAAAGGAGTGTTAGTGCTAAGTCACTTCAGTTATGTTCAACTCTTTGTAGTCCTATGGACTATAGCCCACCAGGCAACTCTGTCCATGGGATTCTCCAAGCAAGAAAACTGGAGTGTGTTGTCATGCCCTCTGCAGGGGATCTTCCCAACCCAAGGATAAAATCTGTGTCTCTTACCTCTCCTGCATTGGCAGGCAGGTTCTTTATCTCTAGTGCCATCTGGGAAAGGGATCAGAAAAAAAAAAAGAGTATATATATATATATATATATATATATACACACACACACACATATATGAATATATAAAACTAATCAGTTTGCTGTACACCTGAACTGGCACAATAATGTAAGCCAACTGTGTGTGTGTACTAAGTCATTTCAGTCATGTCCAACTCTTTGTGACCCCATGGACTGTAGCACACCACTCTCCTCTGTCCATGGAATTCTCCAGGCAAGAATAACTGGAGTGGGTTGCTGTGCCCTCCTCCAGGGCATCTTCGCATCCCAGGGATGAAACCTACAATTCTGACATTTCCTGAGTTGGCAGGCACATTCATTACCACTAGTGCCACTTGGGAAGCCCAAGTCAACTATACTTCAATTTTATAAAATCATAGACTGCATGAATTAACAAAGGTTCTCTTATTACATCTTGCTGCTGCTGCTGCTAAGTTGCTTCAGTCATGTCCGACTCTGTATGACCCCATAGACAGCAGCCCACCAGGCTCCCCCATCCCTGGGATTCTCCAGGCAAGAACACTGGAGTGGGTTGCCATTTCCTTCTCCAATGCATGAAAGTGAAAAGTCAAAGTGAAGTCACTCTGTCATGTCTGTCTCTTCATGATCCCATGGACTGCAGCCTACCAGGCTCCTCTGCCCATGGGATTTTCCAGGCAAGAATACTGGAGTGGGGTGCCATTGCCTTCTCCATATTACATCTTAGGTACGTATGTATGAACCTGGAAGGGTAACAACAAGAACACAGTGAGGGTGGGATATGTTGGGATCTATATTTCAATATCTCACTATACTAGAAATCTTTGAAGCATTTAGATGAATTTCAGATCCTTCCCTTCCTCTCTCACTTGGCAGATTGGGTATAAAATTATTATTCCATCATTCCAACTCAGACTTACCTACCTGATGTATCTCCCTGGCCATGATGAGGTTATTCAAAGTAGTTGTTTGCCTACAAGCCTCTGAAGGAGAATAGTGCCTCTTGGAGATGGTAAGGAATGAGTTGTTTAAAAAAATTTTTTTTAAAAAAGCAAATATATGCATATATACTTGAAGTTATTGACATATAAGAAATCTGTTTAAAAATGGATTCCTCTAGAGACTTGAATTCTTTGATAGTGTTGGAAGGTTACTTATTTTTATATTGTGCTCTTTGACTTTTTACCACAGTCAATGAATTGCTTTGACTCAAGAAATAAGTGATAACTTTAAACTTTCTAGATGGAGTACCTGTGGAAGATAAAGGGCAACAGTACTGACCATTTTAGTATTCACCAACTGATATTCACCAACAACACAAGACTCTATACATGGACATCACCAGATGGTAAACACCGAAATCAGATTGATTATATTCCTTGCAGCCAAAGATGGAGAAGCTCTATACAGTCAGCAAAAACAAGACTGGGAGCTGACTGTGGCTCAGATCATGAACTCCTTATTGCCAAATTCAGACTTAAATTGAAGAAAGTAGGGAAAACCACTAGACCATTCAGGTATGACCTAAATCAAATCCCTTATGATTATACAGTGGAAGTGAGAAATAGATTTAAAAGCCTAGATCTGATAGATAGAGTGCCTGATGAGGTATGGAATGAGGTTGGTTACATTGTACAGGACACAGGGATCAAGACCATCCCCATGGAAAAGAAATGCAAAAAACCAAAATGGCTGTCTGGGGAGGCCTTAGAAATAGCTGAGAAAAGAAGAGAAGCGAAAAGCAAAGGAGAAAAGGAAAGATACAAACATCTGAATGCAGAGTTCCAAAGAATAGCAAGAAGAGAAAGCCTTCTTCAGCAATCAATGCAAAGAAATAGAGGAAAACAACAGAATGGGAAAGACTAGAGATCCCTTCAAGAAAATCAGAGATACCAAAGGAACATTTCATGCAAAGATGGGCTCTATAAAGGACAGAAATGGTATGGACCTAACAGAAGCAGAAGATATTAAGAAGAGGTGGCAAGAATACACAGAAGAACTGTACAAAAAGATCTTCATGACCCAGATAATCACAATGGTGTGATCACTGACCTAGAGCCAGACATCCTGGAGTGTGAAGTCAAGTGGGCCTTAGAAAGCATCACTATGAACAAAGCTAGTGGAGGTGATAGAATTCCAGTTGAGCTATTCCAAATCCTGAAAGATGATGCTGTGAAAGTGCTGCACTCAATATGCCAGCAAATTTGGAAAACTCAGCAGTGGCCACAGGACTGGAAAAGTCAGTTTTCATTCCAATCCCAAAGAAACGCAATGCCAAAGAATGCTCAAACTACCGCACAATTGCACTCATCTCACACACTAGTAAAGTAATGCTCAAAATTCTCCAAGCCAGGCTTCAGCAATATATGAACCATGAACTTCCTGACGTTCAAGCTGGTTTTAGAAAAGGCAGAGGAACCAGAGATCAAATTGTCATCGTCTGCTGGATCATGGAAAAAGCAAGAGAGTTCCAGAAAAGCATCTATTTCTGCTTTATTGACTATGCCAAAGCCTTTGACTGTGTGGATCACAATAAACTGAGGAAAATTCTGAGAGAGATGGGAATACCAGACCACCTGATCTGCCTGTTGAGAAATTTGTATGCAGGTCAGGAAGCATCAGTTAAAACTGGACATGGAACAGACTGGTTCCAAATAGGAAAAGGAGTACGTCAAGGCTGTATATTGTCACCCTGTTTATTTAACTTATATGCAGAGTACATCATGAGAAAAGCTGGACTGGAAGAAACACAAGCTGGATTCAAGATTGCCGGGAGAAATATCAATAACCTCAGATATGCAGATGATACCACCCTTATGGCAGAAAGTGAAGAGGAACTAAAAAGCCTCTTGATGAAGATGAAAGTGGAGAGTGGAAAAGTTGGCTTAAAGCTTAACATTCAGAAAATGAAGATCATGGCATCTGGTCCCATCACTTCATGGGAAATAGATGGGGAACAGTGGAAACAGTGTCAGACTTTATTTTTCAGGGCTCCAAAATCACTGCAGATGGTGACTTCAGCCATGAAATTAAAAGACACTTACTCCTTAGAAGGAAATTTATGACCAACCTAGATAGCATATTCAGAAGCAGAGACATTACTTTGCCAACAAAGTTTCGTCTAGTCAAAGCTATGGTTTTTCCTGTGGTCATGTATGGATGTGAGAGTTGGACTGTGAAGAAGACTGAGCATCAAAGAATTGATGCTTTTGAACTGTGGTGTTGGAGAAGACTCTTGAGAGTCCCTTGCACTGCAAGGAGATCCAACTAGTGCATTCTGAAGGAGATCAGCCCTGGGATTTCTTTGGAAGGAATGATGCTAAAGCTGAAACTCTAGCACTTTGGCCACCTCATGTGAAGAGTTGACTCATTGGAGAAGACTCTGATGCTGGGAGAGATTGGGGGCAAGAGGAGAAGGGGACGACAGAGGACGAAATGGCTGGATGGCATCACTGACTTGATGGATGTGAGTCTGAGTGAACTTCGGGAGTTGGTGATGGACAGGGAGGCCTGGCGTGCTGCAATTCATGGGGTCACAAAGAGTCGGACACCACTGAGCGACTGATCTTATCTGATCTGATCTGAACTGATATGATTCCCAAGTAATCAATTCTTAATATTTATCTTTTGGTCAAAGCAGATCTTTAAAAAAATTAAAACCTATTAAAAGAAAAAGATTCTTCTAGACCCCAAACACAAATTTTATGTCCTGAAAGAATGTAGCCACTGGACACTACCTGAGTATAATAATTACCAAGATTCATCCCTACATATGCTGAGAGTTAGATAATCCAGTTCTAATTCTAAATCACAAAACGTGATTTAATACAGGTGTTTGTATGTTTTCTTGTTTGTTCTAGGGTGTATCAGATAGGCAATCTGTGTGTGAAATTATTTCAATTGAATGTGTTCCTTTTTGTTCCACAATATTGGGTCAGAGGAATCGTCTAATACCTAAGAACTGTATACCTTGCTTGTGCTTCATCGCTCATTTGCGTCCGTCTCCTTGCAACCCCATGGACTGTAGCCTGCCAGGCTCCTCTGTGCATAGAGATTCTCCAAGCAAGAATACTGGAGTGGGTTGCCATCCCCTTTTTCAGGGGATCTTCCCAACACAGGGATGGAACCTAGGTCTCCTGCATTGCAGGCAGATTCTTTACCAGCTGAGCCACCAGGGAAGCCTCTATATACCCTGCTTACCCACATTTATTCCCCTAAGATACCATGCAACACTCCCAACACAGTGGGTGCTCCCCTACTCTTCCATCTCCCCTCACTCTTCCCCTTCTCTGTCCATCTTGCTCTATGTATCTACATCTGTATCTTTTTTTTATGATCTTACATGGTTGTGTTTATTTAAATGTCTAGCCTCAATCTTTTAAACATCAAAAATAATACTGTAGGGTTGAAATAAAAATATTACTTAAGAAATCATTTGTTAAC
The DNA here is from genome assembly GCA_935064755.1 of Tragelaphus eurycerus. Taxonomy (NCBI): domain Eukaryota; kingdom Metazoa; phylum Chordata; class Mammalia; order Artiodactyla; family Bovidae; genus Tragelaphus; species Tragelaphus eurycerus. The sequence goes on along the minus strand of CAKXYN010000009.1, from coordinate 17,435,332 downwards.
AAAATGATATTTTTAGCAGTAATGTAGGAATGGTGTTTTCTTGTGTTAGGGCCCTAATCCTCTGGAAGGGTTCCAAACCTAAAATGTACTTTAAATGTCCTCTATCTTTATTTTTTTTAATTTTAGTTTATTTAACTTTACAATATTGTATTGGTTTTATCATATAGCAAAATGAATCTACCACAGGTATACATGTGTTCCCCATCCTGAACCCTCCACCCTCCTCCCTCCCCATACCGTCCCTCTGGGTCGTCCCAGTGCACCAGCCCCAAGCATCCACTATCGGATCTTATACACATGCTTCATTAGTGAGAGTTTTATCCTCCCAAGATCATATATTTTATTCTATAGGAAAAGTCTTTAAACAAGATTTTAAAAAATCTCACTTCTCAACACCATGGTTTACAGTTCTGAATTTTCTTACCATGGATCACCTTCTCTCATCTGTAGCATGGTAGGGTTGGGGATGGCTTAGGGTTAAATAATTCACAACTTCCACACCTCACACCCGAGACCTCAATCATTTTCTTCTCCTAGGTAGCCTGAGCGTACTTGCCAGAGATGGTACTAGAGATCAGAGATTAACATCAAAGCAACATAGCTTTGGTACCTTTGTGCCAAGCTTAGATTGATAATATATTCTGTAATTAGAGACTACAAGGGCTCTTTCCCAGCTATGCTTCACAGAACTTATCACTGTTTTGTTGTCGCTAAGTGTCCCTTGTGGGCTTCGCTTGTTGCTCAGCTGGTAAAGAACATGTTGGGAAGATCCCCTGGAGAAGGGAAAGGCTACCCACTCCAGTATTCTGGCCTGGCAAATGCCATGGACTGTATAGTCCATGGCGTCGCAGAATTGGACACAACTGAGCGACTTAGATGGCATCACTGACTCGATGGACATGAGTTTGGGTGAACTCCGGGGGTTGGTAATGGACAGGGAGGCCTGGCGTGCTGCGATGCACGGGGTCGCAAAGAGTCGGACACAACTGAGGGACTTTCACTTTCTTTCACGTTCACTTTCAAGTCATGTCCAACTCTGCCATCCCGTGGACTGAAGCACACTAGGCTCCCCTGTCCTCCACTATCTCATGGAGTTTGCTCAAACTCATTTCCACCAAGTTGGTGATACTATCTAACCATCTCATCCTCTGGTAAGGACACTAAATGGTTATTATCACTCCACACCCCAAAGTATCTTTCCTTTCATTGTTTTTGTTCTCATTCAACTTTGTTGATGTTAGAACTAAAATATCTTCAAGTGTGTCGTATCTTACCTGGCCAATGAGTAAGCTCATATTAGTGAAGTGTGCATGTGTATGTGTGTGCTTAGTCATGTCTGACTCTTGACGACCCCAGGTATCGTAGCCTGCCCAGCTCCTCTGCCCATGGAATTGTCCAGGCAAAAATATTGGAGCAGGTAGCCATTTCCTACTCCAGGGGATCTTCCTGACCCAAGGACCAAAACCATGTCTCTTGTATCTCCTGCATTAGCAGGTGGATTTGTTAACACCGTACCACTTGGGAAGCCCTTGTATTAGTGAAGAGCACAACATTAAAGTTTCAGAAGCCACCTTGTGTGTTATCCACAAGCCCTATACACATATGCATGTGTTCATACACACACACACACACACACACACACACACACACACACACAATTACAAGCTAGCATCAGTGCATTTAAAAAAAAAGCCCCCTGGAGTCTGGAAAAGTCATTACGGTCAATTCACTTTTTTGGTTGTTGTTGTTGATACAGAGGTGTGAGGTTTTTTTACCTCACTCTAAATGCTTCTAAGAAACAGCAGCTCTGCCCTTCCTTAGCATCTGTGGTAGCAGGATAATTCTCCAGAAGTACCTTGAAGCCTTAGGATTACTTCAATCACGTGGCTCTTGCTGTTCTTGATATTTCCAATAAAAGAAAAATCCTAGCAAGAATATTTATGTGCTGATTCCCAAGTAACTGTGCTTCATCTATAGGTCAAATTCTGTTATGACAGAAGCTACTTAAATAAAATTTTCCATGTAACAAAAATACCCTGCTGATTACCCTTTATTTCAGAAAATATTTCATCAAAATTATTGTATAAGACCACAGCCAGACTTATGTAGAATTCACTGTAATGGGCTCTGATTTATTGTGAGTCTGTAAATACTTTCATTCGCATAAGCTATTCATAGGCAATCCTCTGTTTTTTGTATTGATTGTTTCTCTATTAGGGATAGATGACATCAAAATTATTATTCTCTTTGTGCAGTTCCGAAGCACATAAAATTCATTGTTTTTAATCAAGTCATTTCACTTTCCAATTCACAGACTCTTATTTGCTGTGAGCCCTGTTAGTCATTAGTATAAATTAGGATGGGTCTACAATTGTAATGATCCATGCCTTATTAACCTCCTCCCTTTATCAAGCACTGTGATTTAAGAGATATCAGTTCAGCCTACACAGTCTGCAAAATTAACATTAGTCACTCTGGAAATAATCATGAAAGAAAGCGTTTTAACAACATAGAAATTCTGAGCCATATAGGACCATCAGTCATTTGTAAACTCAAAACTTATAGAAAGATTAAAGAGTAGAGCCCCATATGCAAATATGTGTGCATCTAACCAGGAATATACGACTTCACTTGTATTGGATTTAGTTACTCCATATACACTGAATTCTAAGCATGTAAAGTAAAGGTCTGGTAATAGGTTTTAAATGGAGGTAGCATGGCTTAATGGACTAAGCTCTAAGACTTAATGGAATCAACGAGTGAATTTTAAAACCTGCTCTAACACTAAAAGGTTATATAAACTTTAGGAGTCACTTAAAGTTTTAGTACTTTCAGGTTCATTACTTCCAGTCAGTAACATCTGAAATACTGTCTGCCAAAATACACCTTGTTATCAGCTAACAATCTACCAGTAGATGTTCCTGTCTTTATATGTGTCCATTTACTTATATTTTCATATTGATAGTTTCTCTGTGTCTACATGCTTAAAGGACATAACTGTTAAATGATAGTTTACTTTTCACTCCTATTGTCTTAACCTGCTTTTCTTCACTTGCTGCTGCTGCTAAGTCACTTCAGTCGTGTCCGACTCTGTGTGACCCCATTGACGGCAGCCCACCAGGCTCCCCCATCCCTGGGATTCTCCAGGCAAGAACACTGGAGTGGGTTGCCATTTCCTTCTCCAATGCATAAAAGTGAAAAGTCAAAGTGAAGTCACTCAGTCCAACTCTAGCGATCCCATGGACTGCAGCCCACCAGGCTCCTCCGTCCATGGGATTTTCCAGGCAAGAGTACTGGAGTGGGGTGCCATTGCCTTCTCCGTTTCTTCACTTAGACAATGGTAAACAGTAAATCACTTAGATATTTACACTGAAAATAGTACAAAAAAGTAGATGTGGTCTGTCTCTTCAAGAAAATTCTGTTTTGACATTCATTCAATCACACTTCCTGGTGTGCTAATAATAATAATAGGGAGACCACTAAGAAATAAACATAATCCTTACCCAAGTTCTAATCATCTTGCCTCTAGATAGCCATTTTTATTCATATGATTCCTCACATTCTTTGGCCCTTGGATTTATGCTAATTTAAGTCATTTAAGCAGAGAAGGCAATGGCACCCCACTCCAGTACTCTTGCCTGGAAAATCCCATGGACAAGGAACCTGGAAGGCTGCAGTCCGTGGAGTCGCTAAGGGTCGGACACGACTGAGCGACTTCCCTTTCACTTTTCACTTTCATGCATTGGAGAAGGAAATGGCAATCCACTCCAGTGTTCTTGCCTGGAGAATGCCAGGGAAAGTCATTTAAGCCAGTGCTCCAACCAGTAGGTCTCCTAGACCAAAATAACAAAAAGTAAAAAGTATACAGTGTGAATATAAACATCATAAATAAGACACCTCCTTCTTTGTTTATTTATAAGTAATTCTCCAAAATAGTCATCCAATTCAATTCTAGCATCTCTTACATTCTGACTGTCTCCTGGAGTATGCCATTCCAATGGAGTGGTTAGGCTCTGGCTTAAACAATTTCTCTGTTACTCACTCCATCATTTATTCTGCTCGTCTGGTGATAAAGAGGTGACAAGAATAGGAGGAAATCTTCATCTATATGGGGAAATAGACCCATGATCAAATTACTTTCAAAGAGCCAGGTGCTTTGTTGAGTGCTTTAAATGCTTTGCAAGGGTCATCAGAGTTTATCCTCATAACAACCCTATTGGGAAAGATACTTTGCAGATAAGGAAACAGGCAGAGAATAAGTTATTTGTCTAAAATTATATGCTAGAAAGTAGATAACCATGGGTTTAAATACATGTAATCCAGTCAAAAGTAAGATTGAGGAACCCAAATTGAAGCCTGCCAATTGGAAAAATGATGCTGGGACTGTAATAAACCACATTTATTCTCAGAGAAACAAGTCTTTGCATTTCAAATGCCTCCTTAGTTCTGATGTAGGTCTAAATCAGTCTTCTACAAAACTCATCTTGCCCGGGCAGTATTATCTTTGGGATCAATTCTCTATCAATGTAAACAAATCCATATCCTATGTACAGGGAGAAGATTTGAGGAAAAACAAGGAAAAGATGGCTAACATTTATTGTGTGCTTATTCAGAGGGCATTAGGGAGCTATGTCAGCAAACACTTAACACAATTAACATATAGGGATTGTCAGTTGCATTTTACTGATGAAGAATCTAAATCGTCAGGGGGTTAATTAACTCCTAAAGATTATTTTGGCTGTAGCCCAAGCCTAGATATTTAAAACTTGAAAATATTCATGTTTTTTTTTCTATCACATAAATAAAAACCCTGGACCCAACAACATGTCTTTCCATTTCCGCCCCCAACATACAGAGTTAAAGCTATTTTTTCATTTTAGACTCACGTTTCATTTCAACAGAATTGTTCTGAGGGAAAACTTTCACTGCTTAAGATGTAGTGTCTCAAATCTCTAGTTATAAAACAGACTAAGATGAGGGTTGGGGATCAAAAAGAGTTCATTTGACCATATAATCCTTGTTATCTATTAAAACAGATTACATAAATTGCACTCAATAAGACAAAGCTTTACCATTATTTGATTTGCAACAACACACGTTCACCCTGCAAAACACAAAAAGATGGCATAGGCTTTGACAGAATTATGTGCAGATACCATAGCTAATCCCTTGAAAGAAATCCAAACTGATCACAAAGTCTTTTAGAAGACCATAACAAATAAAGAAAAGAAAAGAAAAGCAATGTCAAGGGAGATGAAAAATACACATGCTGAACAAATTAGTCTTGAAATCCAGTACTTAGTTGATAAAACAGTTTTATTGTAGAGACTCTCAGGAAATAAATGAATAGCAAGGGTTAATATAAATGTAACCCCTATTAATAGAAAAGAACACTTCCAGCCCTCAAGGTGGTGGATGTTTCAACTGTATTTGAGTAAGGCTCTCCTTCTAAGCCCATGCCGTTAATAACACTGTACAATTTTCCTATGTTGGTCCAGTGCTTAATGAGAACAAACTGGGAACTGACTTCCTAACTGCCAACTCCTGGAACTTCAGAGTGACATCAGCCTAAGACCAGACAGCTGGAAATGAAATCTTAACTGAGTTTTGCACCGGTGACCATGAATCAGAGACGCTGTCTTTGGTAGAGTGGCAAGCGTAAGCATCACCTTGAGTGCCCTAGTATCGACATCCTAAAAATACAAGAACTCCTTTGCTTTGTTAAAGCTGGCTAACCAAAAGGCTGGCTGAAACCTCATTTTTATCTGGCCTATAAGCAGAAATTCCTCAAATCCCAAACAATCCTTATGTAAAGTTAGAAAAACCTGTCAGGTCCCTAGAAACTGGGCAAATCCATAATCTATGCATAAAGTCAAAGGTGGCAAGATAAGCCCCAATTGAGATAAAAATCAGAAATCATGCAATCTGTAGCCTAAAACACCCTTATACATTCCAGAGAGATGCAGGAACGTTGGCAGAGCAGGTACATCAAACTACAGTTGATGTGTGTGCCAAAGGCTCCCAGCTAACAATATGGGACAATGATCTTGGGATATATTGAGGAAATATAGATTGTGGCAACTGGTGATTTAACACATCCTTGCCTTTTTGTTCCGATAAAGCTGCTGCTGCTGCTGCTGCTATGTCGCTTCAGTCGTGTCCGACTCTGTGCGACCCCATAGACAGCAGCCCACCAGGCTTCCCCATCCCTGGGATTCTCCAGGCAAGAACACTGGAGTGGGTTGCCATTTCCTTCTCCAATGCATGAAAGTGAAAAGTCAAAGTGAAGTCGCTCAGTCATGTTCGACTCTAGTGATCCAAAGGACTGCAGCCTACCAGGCTTCTCCGTCCATGGGATTGCTACTTTCTGGTAAACATCACTCAACATATTTTCAAGCGAAAGGCACCAGGCTCCTCAGTGCAGAGAACTTCCCAGGATAAATGTTTTTGTTCTGTTGCTAACTTGTGTCCAACTCTTTGCAACCCCATGGACTGCCACACACCAGTCTTCCCTGTCCTTCACTACCTCCCAGAGGTTGCTCAAGCTTATGCCCATTGAGCCATCCAACTATCTCATCCTCTGTTGCCCCCTTCTCCTGCCCGCAATCTTTACCAACACCAGGGTCTTTTCCAATGATCTGGCTCCTCACATCAGGTGGCCAAGGTATGTGAATTTCAGCTTCAGCATAAGTCTTCCAGTTAATGTTCAAGGTTGATTTCCTTTAGGATTGACTGGTTTGATCTTCTTGCTGTCCCAGGATAATTATAATATCACAAAAAAATAAGTTGTGCTTTCTTTCTAAGGATAATGGTATCATAGTCAACATGTGTGGCTGAAAGAATACTGAACTAGGATAGCAGACATCTAAGAGTCATACTTGAACCCACAACAAATTAACAAATTTCATCATCAGTAACTGGCATCAGTGGTGTTAAATGATTGTATTCATGTAACCTTTCAGGAAACAAGCATTACAAAAAATAAGCACACATATGCACAGAAGCACACACATATTATATATATATGATATACACATATCTTACATACATATACATACATACACACAAATATTAACATATGGGAATTGTCACTTGGAGGAAGTAAAGATGAATGAGTCTTCTCTCTTATACCCCTCTAGAGTTAGTCTCTAAAACCCCTCTAAAGATCCTGCTGTTGCTAAGTTGTTTCAGTCGTGTCCAACTCTGTGCAACTCCATAGACAGCAGCCCACCAGGCTCCGCCATCCCTGGGATTCTCCAGGCAAGAACACTGGAGTGGGTTGCCATTTTCTTCTCCAATGCATGAAAGTGAAAATGAAGTTGCTCAGTCATGTCCAACTCTTAGCCACCCCATGGACTGCAGCCTACCAGGCTTCTCCGTCCACGGGATTTTCCAGGCAAGAGTACTGGAGTGGGGTGCCATTGCCTTGTCCTCTAAAGATCCTAAGTTGCTGCTGCTGCTGCTAAGTCGCTTCAGTCGTGTCTGACTCTGTGCGACCGCATAGACGGAAGCCCACCAGGCTCCCCCGTCCCTGGGATTCTCCAGGCAAGAATACTGGAGTGGGTTGCCATTTCCTTCTCCAATGCATGAAAGTGAAAAGTGAAAGTGAAGTCGCTCAGTCGTGTCCAACTCTTAGCGACCCATGGACTGGAGCCTACCAGGATCCTCCGTCTATGGGATTTTCCAGGCAAAAGTACTGGGGTGGGGTGCCATTGCCTTCCCTGGATCCTAAGTTAGCTAAAAGCTAATTTGAAGTTGCCAAGATTGCTTTCAAATGTGTTACCATAAGTCTGGGTCTTTTAACAATAAGAAACCAACCATTTCTTTATATTTGACTTTGATATCCCAACTACAGTGTCTTTCGGCAGTATTTTCTGGAAAATAGTGTGGGAAAAATCTCTGAACCCCTTAAGATATTTTAATTTAATTCCATTACTTTCAGGTTTATTAGAGGAATTAAAATATTCTGACTCATAAGAGAAAAATGAGTAGAAACACATACTAATTGAGACATGACTCTGAATAGGAGTGAATTAGATGCAGAACTCAATCTTTGTGAGAAGAAGAAGAATTCAGAGAAAGTAGCAAAATAGGCTTTAAAAGAAAAGAATAAAGTACTTGTTGATAATGTCAACTCTTCTAAGAGAAGCAAAGTCAAGTCTACCCCTCTCTTGGGAAAGTCACCTCAGGTTGGGGAGGCTCCTTGTAGCATTTCATAAGTGAATCAATCAGTTTCTAGCAAGGATAAATCCCTTCACCTGACATTGGAGACCTGTATCACACCTGTGCAAATAGACTGACTCAGAGAGTTACATGGAAGGTTGTAGAAACATGAGAATGACTATGGTGTGCTCTATTCTCAAATAATTCAAGAAAATGAAGAAATTATCACAGAGCTCATTACAGAAAGTTAAAAAGATAATATTCCTTTTGCAATATTTGGGACTGCAAAGGGAAGAGTTATGAAAGATCTACTGTCTATTATATACAAAGAAGAGAAACCATGTGGCTGACCTAGGAGTGTGAGACCCAAGAAATAGGATCTACAAAAGGACATAACAGTAAACACAGAAACAGGATAAACCCAGACCATCTGAGAAGAGTAACTACATTATAATGGGCGATTTATGAAATTAGAGAAGGCAAAGATGCCAATTTAGAATAATTTCCTTAGCAAAAGGTAACTAATCCCCAAAGAAATATGTCAATTATACCGTTGGTTCTGTCAGATTTGGGGCAAACTGAAATGGAGTAAATAATATTTTCAAATTATTTGAGCTAACTTTCAACCTTTGCCTACGTGTTGATCTTCTCATTAAACTATCAAAGTCTTTTTTTTTTTTTTTAATTGAGTGCCCAGAGGAAGTTTATTGCTGCTTTTGGTATGTGAAAATCGGACTAAAAAGAAGTACCATTCCCTATTCAAGACACATGCCTTAATATTACCAGTTCATTAATTTATCCTCATCACTGTCATTCCTATTCTGTGTGTGAGCAAACTAAGATGAAGGTGTCAGTTCATGCAGCATGGTGTAATACAGCATATGTATGCGTGATGTCAAAAGAAAAGCATTCCAAAAACAAAACAGAAGCAGACACAGATACAGAGAACAAACTAGTAACCAGTGGGGAGTGAGAAGGTGGATGGGGCAATATAAGGGTAGGAGGAAAAGAAAGGATTACCCACTCTAGTACTCCTGCCTGGAAAATCCCATGGATGGAGGAGCCTGGTGGGCTGCAGTCCATGGGGTTGCGAAGAGTCAGACATGACTGAGCAACTTCACTTTCACTTTTCACTTTCATGCATTGGAGAAGGAAATGGCAACCCACTCCAGTGTTCTTGCCTGGGGAATCCCAGGGAGGGGGGAGCCTGGTGGGCTGCCATCTATGGGGTCGCACAGAGTCGGACACCACTGAAGCGACTTAGCAGCAGCAGCATACAATTATAGGAAATAATGTGTATAAAACTTTTGAAAATTATGAAGCACTACAGAATCTAGATAATCTTACATTCAATTAAAAAAATAAGAAAAACATTCCAGAGAAAGTAAAACATGAATTGCATATGGGAAAACATGGAGGAGGTAGCCTAGACAAAGAGGTAGGGGATGAGGAAGACATTCCCAGTACATGAAGCTGCTTCTGGACACCGAGGGACAGAGAAAGAATGATACATTTCAGAGACTGAGTGCTGATGAAGAACAAATGGGAAGGTGTAGCAACAGAAGGTGCAGGGAGTCAGGCTGGTTCTGTGTCATGGACTGTCTTGCAGGTCATGCTTGGACTTGTATACTTTTCCCACAGACCACTAAGGAAACACTAAAGGATTTTAAGCAAGGATTTCCACACTTCCAAATAATCTTTCTGGGAAAATGTCAATAATAATTTGGAAGGTAACAATTATGAAATTAGGGCATTCCATCATAGGAATCTTTCTTTTTGTTTTCTAGCTTCATTGAGATATAATTGACATATGATATATATTTAAGGGGCACAAAGGATGACGTGACACATCTCCATCACCTCACATAATTACATTGTGTGTATGTGTGTGTGTTTAGTGAGAACATTTAAGATTTATTCTCTTAGCAGGTTTCAAGTACATAATGTCGCTGCTTCTGCTGTTAAGTTGCATAATAGGTTATTGTTAACCGTGCTCACCATACTATAAGTAGATTACCATGACATATTCATCTTATAATTGGAAGGTCATACCCAATAACCAACATCTTCCTATTTCCCCTCAGCCCTTGAACACAACCATTTGATTCTGTTTCTGAGTTCAGCTTTTTAAAATTCCACATATACAAAAGATTATACATTATATGTCTTTCTATGACTTTTTTCATGTAGCATAATATCCTCAAGATCCAACCATGTTCTTGCAAATGACAGGATTTACTCTTTTCTAATGATTAAATTAAAGCCTGGAGGGCTGCAGTCCATGGGGTCACAAAGAGTTGGACATGATGACTTAGCAACTGAATAATAATGTTGCATATTATTCCATTACATATACACACATATATATAGAAACACACATACCATTTTCTCCATCCACCCATCTGCTACTGAACACTTTGGTTGTTTCCATATTTTGGCTATTGTAAATAAGGCATGTGCACAACTGGAGGGGTTAGTCCCAAGCACATGCATAGCAATGGGTTTCAGCTGTGGGGGATCTAGGCTGGGATCTTGTACTCACATAGCAGTCTACCGCTACTGCGTGGATGATACCGGTAGTCCCCGCCTTCTTCCTTGTCCCAAGCATCTCTACATGTTTCAGCATTACTAGTATCTAGGTATGATGAAACTGAAGTGGGTCCTTCATGCACTACCTTGCAAGGCTGGGAAGCTGGTTGTTCACAACACATTCCCATTTCCAGAGGAACTGTCCTCCAACAGAGGAGGACTGTTGTACAGAGGCATTGTACTGCCCAATGCCAGTCATGGAAATGGAATGATACAGGTAAAATAAAGATGCTTTTTCTTATTGTTTTGGGCAGTTATTCTCAGGTTTTTTATTCTACGATATTGCTGAAGTTTCTTAAAGGGACTCCTAAGCTGTTTTAGAGCTACTTTCATTTGTAGATAGCTATCTAATTATTGATCTTTGTAGCAGGATGGAGTCTGTGGTCTCAGGGTTCTCCATTTTGGTGACATCATTCTATATCACATATACTTATCTGCATATGTTAAATAATCCTTGCATCCCAGGAATAAACCCCACTTGATCATGGATTATAATCTTTTAAATGTGCTGCTAAATTCAGTTTGTTAGTATTATGTTGACAATTTTGCATCTATATTCATCAGGGATATTGGTCTGTAGTTTAGTTTTCTGGTAGTATCCTTATCCTGACTTTCAGTTCAGTTCGGTTCAGCTCAGTCGTGTCCAACTCTTTGCGACCCCATGAATCGCAGCACGCCAGGTCTCCCTGTCCATCACCAACTCCTGAACTTTTGTAACAGGATAATGCTGGACTCATAAAATTTTGGATTGTCCCTTCCTCTTCAATACTTTGGAGGAGTTAGAGAGGTTTGGAGTTAACTCTTTTTCAAACATTTGGTGGAATTTAACCTAGAAAATATTTGATCTTGGGCTTTTCTGTTAAAAAGTTTTTGATAATTGATTCAATCTTCCTATTCATTGTTCTGTACAGGTTTATTATTTCTTCATGATTTGGAACTGGTAAATTATATGTTTTTTGAAATGTATCAATTTCTTCTCAATTATCCAATTTTTTGACATAAAACTTTTCAGAGTAGTCTCTTTTGATTCTTTATATTTCTGTGGTTTCATTTGCAATGTTTACTCTTTCATTTCTGATTTTATTTCACTTTTTTTTCCTTTTTCCTTACTTAGCTAAAGTCTTTTCAATAGTGTTTATTTTTTCCAAAAACCAGGTCTTAGTTTCACTGATCTTTTTTTTGTTTCTATTTCATTTATTTATTTTCTGATCTTATTTCCTTCCATCTGCTAACTTTGAGCTTAGTGCTTTCTTCATTTGGAATTTTTTTTTCTTTTTATGTTGGCATTTATTGCTATAAGCTTTCCTTTTAGAACTGCTTTTACTGCATCCTATAAGTTTTGGAATGTTGTGTTTCCAATTTGTGTTTTTTTGTCTTGTTTTAAGGTATTTTTTGAAAGTTCTCTATTTACTTTTTCTTTAACTCACTAGTTGTTCAAGAATAGAAGGTTCTTTTCATAATCCAGGTAGTAACAATTCCTGATTCAGAGCAGATGCAGAAAATGTTAACAGATATGAAATATATGGAGCACATGAAATCATTAGGACTTTGTAACCATTTGCCATGGGTAAGAGGGATAGGGCTTCCCTCATAGCTCCACTGGTAAATGATCTGCCTGCAATGCAGAAGACCCCAGTTCAATTCCTGGGTTGGGAAGATCTGCTGGAGAATGAATAGGATACCCACTCCAGTATTCTTGAATTTCCCTTTTGGCTAAGCTGGTAAAGAATCTGCCCACATTGCAGGAGACCTGGCTTTGATTCCTGGTTTGGGAAGATCCCCTGGAGAAATGAAAGGCTACTGACTCCAGTACTTTGGCCTGGAGAATTCCATTGACTATACAGTCCATGGGGTCCCAAAGAGTTGGACACGACTGAGGAACTTTCAAGAGGGATAAGCCAAATATGGTTACTAAGAATATTGTTTCTCTTACTAAGAAGAGTAAACTGAAAGAACACAAGGAGGGTTAAATAGAGTATGGAAAAGACGGTAAAGCGTCTACCTGCAATGCGGGAGACCTGGGTTCGATCCCTGGGTCGGGATGATTCCCTGGAGAAGGAAATGGCAACCCACTCCAGTATTCTTGCCCGGAGAATCCCATGGACAGAGGAGCCTGATGGGCTACAGTACACGAGGTCGCAAAGAGTCGGACACGACTGAGCAACTTCACTTTCTTTCTTTTCAGATTTTAAGCATATGAGTTTGATAAGCTTTACTGGTCTGACAGAAGGCTTGCTGTTATTTTGTCAGCCTGTAAAACTGATCAGGGAATTCAGGGTGTGGAGATGGTTGACTATGCTGATTAGATATTTCCTTTGACCCCAACAGGGCACTTTAAAATGGTAAGAGAAAAACATGATGAGTTACTACATTAAATGACTGTTGTATTCTTCAAGACCTCTCTACTCTGCATGTTCAGAACTGTGGTCTCTCCCATTAGTGTTCAACCAACAGAACTTTTGTTTAGCTCACAGCCCCTAATAACTTTTCTCTTTCAGGACTCTTAGAATCTTGAAATGTGCCTGACCGTTCAGAGTTCATTCGAAAATTGGATGTGTCCTGTGCTTGTTTCTCGACTAGTCTCTGCGATACCTTGCCCTGAAAACTCTAAGTACCTCTGCTGCCTAAATTGAACTATGTTTTCTCCCTTCCAGAGAGACTGCCACCTTCTACTTGGGCTCCCCTTCCCGGACCAAAGTTTAAAAAATACCTCCAGACAAAAGCAGAGTAAAATGGAGCTTATTTTCTGAGTTCCTTTCCTCTTAAGGATTACAATCCTATGAGAAATCTTGTCCAATATCTAAAACAGTTCCTTTATATATTTTGTACAGTTTCATAGTTTTTTAAGGAAGAAGGTAAACCTATTGTTTGGTCGTTTTCAGAATCCTACATTATAAAAAATTGCTTTCATCTTTTTCCCTCAATTTTATTTTTTAAATTATAAAAATATAACACATTTGGAGGAGACTTGGAAAATACAAATCAAAGTTACATTTAGTTCCACTAAACATTACAATTGTTTTTTAAGCAGATAAATTAAGATTTTTAGTTGGAGTTTAAATATCAAAGTTTAAATCAAAAGTTAATAGAATGAATATGCAGAGAAGCAAAAGGATATAGTAGACCTGAAAAGCACTATGAGCCAATTCAACATAATTAAAATTTATACAATTTTCACACAACAGGAAGATACAAAATGCATTCAAGTTCTCATAGACTATAAACTAGGAGGCACTGGAACAGTCATTTCAGAATTTTACAATATAAAAATTTTAGCAGACACTACTTAATTGCCTTCCTCTAAAGGGATTCAAATAATTCAAATAATCCAAGGCTATATAATTTTTAAAGTTCAAGAAAACACTGAAAGGGTTTTTACGTAAAAAAGTGTAACTGAATAATTATTTCATATTGATATGTGTTATCATTTTAAAGTATTAATATTCATTATTAATTTTTGAAAACATTTACTTGCATTTGCTGAAATGCTACAAGGTATATATGTAAAGGAGGCACAATGCAAGTACTTCTCTAATATATATATGGTCTGTTTGGAAAGGACACATCCACACAGGATAAGGAAGTGATTATAGAGGATAGGATATGAATTAATATGTGGTTGCTGATGAAGGAAGGCGTGAGATTAAGCTTCAAAATAGAACGTGATGTTTACATGTCATGGGATTAATTTTCCATCACGCCTCATTGCCATTGGCAGGATGTTTTCTTCAAACTAGGGAAAGGATAACAGGCTGGATAAAATAAGCTATATATAAGCCCTCTCTGTCACTCCTGGGAATGGAAAACAGAAAAAAAAAATGACACAAGCATTTCACAAAGCCTAGTTTACAAAAAAAATGCATGATCCTTTTTCATGGAAAAGTTTTTAGATATTCACAGAGTTCTTAATCTTGAAGACAATGAGAAATTGTATAATAAAAAGTCCTGCTTAATTTATTTTAATGCAGCATTTTACAAAATTGTTTAATGACACAAAAAGTTATCCAGTAATACCAATTAACATGCTCTATAGTGTCATCTGATTATTATGCCATTTCCTTCTCCAATTATGGCATTAATATGAATAATATTTGGAATACCCTCTGAGAAATTCTGAATTTGATTGTTTAGAAGTGCTGAAAGGGACCTTCTAAAGAGAACATGAAAACCTATGGACAACATCATGCAGTTTTTCCTGAGTCAAACTAATCAGTGGGGTTACTGAACAACCCTCCATGAAGTGGTCTTTAAGACTAGAAAAATAATAAAGCTGTTAATGCTGTAAACCATACATCTCAAGAGGAGACATATGGGAAATATGTTTAGGCAGATGGAAACAGTGGACACGGAGCAACTTAGAAGTGATGTATACATGAGAAGCTGAAGTGAGGATATATTATTCTGGTGTTCAAAATACAAAGGTCAACAGACAAAAAGACAAATTACAGTATCTGGATGAGACAAAGCAACCTGTCTCTTACTCGACAGTGTTTCAGAAGGTATATCTGTACTAATGGAAAAGTCAAAAACAGGATGCTGAAAAGAGCAATGGAGTAGCAATGTCAGCAGCACAGTTAGGCCTTTTTATTAAAAAAAAAAGAAGAAGAAAGAAAAGAGACTTAAGGGAATACAGAAAGATTGTGATGAAATCCAACATTGTGCTGAAGAAAATGTTTCATAGCACACATTACGAACATCAGACACATTTCTACTAGCAGGAGGGGATGGCCTGCCTGAAGAATACTAAGAGAATGAAAATAGAAAAAGGTTTTTTCCTCTTGAGAATCTATAGCTCAAAGAGTTTATCCATTAATCATGAAAGAACTAGTGATTAAATAGGTGTCAATCGGTGCTAGTCACTCACAGGAGTAAAGTACAAGCAAACCTGTATTGTTTAGTTACTAACTGATATTATTTGCTCATTGGTTCACAATTTGTTATTATTTATGGACCAATAATATATAATTCTAATGTAATTAAAATTTGTTTGTGTGTGTGTGTGTGTGTGTGTGTGTGTGTGTGATTAGTCACTCAATCCTGTCCAACTCTTTGGGAACCCATGGACTGTAGCCTGCCAGGATCCTCTGTCTATGGAATTCTCCAGGCAAGACTATTGGAGTAGGTAGCCATTCCCTTCTCCAGGGGATCTTACTGACCTGGGGATCAAACCCAGGCCTCTTTCATTTCAGAAGAATTCTTTACCATCTGAGCCACCAGGGAAGCCACTTAGGTTATATTTTAAATGGGAACATTTGAAATTGGGTGAAGTCAAGTGGGCTTCCCAGGTGGCACTAGTGGTAAAGAACCCACCTGTCAATGCAAGAGACATAAGAGATGTGGGTTTGCTCCCTGGTCAGGAAGGTCCCCTGGAGGAGGGCATGACAACTCACTCCATTATTCTTGCTTGGAGAATCCCATGGACAGAGGAGTTTGGCCAACCTCAGTCCATAGGGTTGCAAAGAGTTGAACAAGACTGAAGTGACTGAGCACACACAAAGTCATGATCTTGGTGCCTGCTGCTGCTGCTAAGTCGCTTCAGTCGTGTCCGACTCTGTGCGACCCCATAGACGTCAGCCCACCAGGCTCCCCCGTCCCTGGGATTCTCCAGGCAAGAACACTGGAGTGGGTTGCCATTTCAGATAAAACCTAATCTTCACTATATCTAAGAGGTGAGAGTTAACCTAGTAATGAGATGGCATGTACTCTCTTACCTACCATGTATTTGCGTTTCATATTTTACCTTCAGACAAACAGATGACAGTGTTGGTTCACCTTCATTTAAGGATGGGTTTGGAGGTGTCTGGGCTTCCCTGATGGATCAGACTGTAAGGAATTCACTTGCAATGCAGAAGACCCAGGTTTGACCCCGGGGTCAGTAAACTCTCATGGAGAAGGGAATGGTGACCCACTCCAGTATCCTTGCCTGGAGAATTCCATGGACAGAGGAGCTTGGTGGGCTACAGTCCATAGGGTTGCACAGAATAGGACACAACTGAGTGACTAACACTTCACTTAAAGGTATTTACAAGGTGCTTTCTTTGTGCTGAGTTTTGGCTTTGTATGTGTGGAATATCATATATATGAAATCTACCTATACCATTTAAAAAAGCAGAGTTATGTCCTAATTATTAGTACAGTACTCTAAAACAACCATGGACCAATATCAAAGCTGTCCTTTTAAGAAAGAGCAAAAAAAAGAAAGAAAGAAAGAAAGAGCTACACTTTCTAGGAAACATTTGTTGATCTTTTGTTTTTCTTTGAATTTTTTTTTTTTTTTTTTTAGTTACACCTGTTACGAAATGGGGAAGGAAATGTTATGCTTGCATCTTTAAAAATTCAATCTGGCTAAATGTATCTAAAATATTCATAAAATTAAGCTTTTTCAGGATCAAAAAAAAACCACATGGTTTCCTAAATTGTTTATGAGAGTGACTCTAAGCCGATGGAGATATTTTGAGCACAAGGTGCAGCAGAATTTTAAATAACTTCCTCTCACTCCTCATCAGTGTCTATATGATTCCTAATCATTCCTCTACACATCAGCTGTGATGAGGATGAATCCAGGTGTGATGAACATGATGTTCTTGTTATTCTGAAGGACGTTTATTTTTATTTATGCCATTGTGTTGAGTCTTCTCAAGCAATATTTAGAATAAATAGGCATACAAAGCTTTTAAGTTACACCTTCTGTTAGCTCCATTCCTGGAGCGGGGGCAGAACCTCTTCCTGTTTGGATAAAGGTTTCCAGTTGAAATAGGCTGAGTGAGGCCAGGACACTAATTCCCCAATTGTGCTGAGTCAGCTGTGGGGTAAGGGAGTTATTTTGTAAGTAGTAGTTTCATCTGAAGTTCTAAAACTCTCCAGAAAAACTGAAAAGAAGAAAATACATATTTCCCAACATCAACTTCTGTTCATAGAAAACTTTTCAAGCACAGATGTCGATCCATAGATAGAGTTGTTATGGCAAGAGGAACGTTCCATAATTATAGGTAATCATGCAAACCCCTTGGAACACAGATTCCACTTCATTTTTTGTTCTTGAGATTACAGAGTCTTGGGAAAGGGAATATTTTAACTTACTGAGCTAACAGCAGTTCTGAAAGCTTAGTGTAAGGTTTTTTTTATTAGGCATATATTAATATTTACTGACTAAACAAGTGATTCTTATTTTCACAGGATGATAATCTTCAAGTTCAATTCATCCACATGTCTAATGCTTCACATTTGTTGCTGTGCAAATAGAAAAATAAACAAGAACTAACTAAAGAAACAAAGCTTAATGTTAGAAGCCCAGTTGATCATACTCAGGAAATGGTTATATTTGGTTGATACTTATGAAAGGTGCATATTTAAGTCTATTAAGATGCGTTTCATTACCTCTGCCAAATGCAAATAGGCTTTCAACCTTTCCAGAGCAGCAGGATTTACTGTACAGTTCAAAGAATGATTTTATCTGCCTTCTGGGCTTTGTGTAGTCTAATTTCATAATATATACACAAATAGGATTTGTTCTCGGAATAACATTGGGACAGTTTCTGAACTGTAAGCCAGGTGCTTGATGAGCTCCTGAAAATATTTGTTTAGCATTCTGAATAATACATATAATTTACAGTGTTATCCTGAGATAACAAGAAAACGTTATTTTAAATAACAGCTTACTTAGTAAACACGAGTTCCAGTGGAGATACTACCCAGCTATCACAAGACAACATGCATTCATTTTAGGGAAGCCCATATCTATAACTCATGTCCCAAGAAAATTATGAATATTGCTGTGAATTGGCTGACATTCTGTTCAAATAAGATTTCTCTAGCAGCTACAAAATTGTAAATGGATTAATGCAACTTAATTGCTATGAAAGCACTTCATTGTATTGATAAAAATTACATTTCTATTGAAGTGAAGCCAGGGGAAAAATAATTCTTAAAGGCCACCAGCAAAGTGTAATCAAAATACATTCAAAATAATTATAATGTAAAGCTTTAATAATATTTACACTTTCATCAGAAAAGTGAAAGTGTTAGCCACTCAGTTGTGTCTCACTCTGTGATCCCATGGACTGTAGCCTGCCAGGCTCCTCTGTCCATGGAATTCTCCAGGCAAGAATACTAGAGTGTGTAGACATTCCCTTCTCCAGGGGATCTACCTGACCCAGGGATCAAACCTGAGTCTCCTGCATTGCAGGCTGATTCTTTACCATCTGAACTACCAGGGGAGCCATCATCAGAAGTTACCATAAAAATGTTGCTTTCGCATATCATTATTCACTTGAATTTTTAAACTTCATCTGTAAAAACGATTTCATTTATAGTCTCCCAAGAAAAATAAGGTACACTTAAATGTTTGGGTATAGTTTATTTCAACAATTAACTTTTAAATTTAAGCAGTTGGATTTAGTTCTTCTATCATTAAAAGTACATTCATTATCAATTCTGAATTTGCTATTTTTTTCTGTTCATCCAAGTTTTTATGAACTTCTATCATTTCAAAATACAACTCCAATTAGCTGTTTATCTCTT
Organism: Tragelaphus eurycerus; assembly: GCA_935064755.1. Taxonomy (NCBI): domain Eukaryota; kingdom Metazoa; phylum Chordata; class Mammalia; order Artiodactyla; family Bovidae; genus Tragelaphus; species Tragelaphus eurycerus. The sequence continues at coordinate 17,416,060 of CAKXYN010000009.1, read as the reverse complement.
TGCTTCTGAGATACTTTCTTACCAAGATGATAAAACATGCAAACATATTATTTCTTTCCCTCTATTTCTCTCTAACAGGTATATCACACACACACACACACGCACACACACACACACACACACACACATATATATATATATATATCTTTTTAATAAATGTAAAATAGAAAAAAAATGAAGTCACTCAGTCATCTGTTTCTTTGCAAGCCCATGGACTATACCCTGACAGGCTCTACTGTCCATGGGATTCTCCAAGCAAAAATACTGGAACGTGTTGCCATTTCCTTCTCCAGGGGACCTTCCAGACCCAGTGATCAACCCTGGGTCTCCTGCTTTACAGGCAGACTCTTTACTATCTAAGGAACCAGGGAATTCAAAAATATATACTATACATACTAGTTATAATCACAGTAAATACAGGGTTTGTTTTTTTTTTGTTTTTTTTTTTTAGCCTACATATCAATCTTAGAGCAATGTGTGATGGAGTCATGTAGAATTGAGAAATGAGACATAATACCTGCATTATTAGTTTTATATTCCCTTATCTTCCGGTCCCATCACTTCATGGGAAATAGATGGGGAAACATTGGAAACAGTGTCAGACTTTATTTTTCTGGGCTCCAAAATCATTGCAGATGGTGACTGCAGCCATGAAATTAAAAGACGCTTACTCCTTGGAAGGAAAGTTATGACCAACCTAGATAGCATATTCAAAAGCAGAGACATTACTTTGCCAACAAAGGTTCGTCTAGTCAAGGCTATGGTTTTTCCAGTAGTCATGTATGGATGTGAGAGTTGGACTGTGAAGAAGGCTGAGTGCCAAAGAAGTGATGCTTTTGAACTGTGGTGTTGGAGAAGACTCTTGAGAGTCCCTTGGACTGCAAGGAGATCCAACCAGTCTATTCTGAAGGAGATCAGTCCTGGGATTTCTTTGGAAGGAATGATGCTAGAGCTGAAACTCCAGTATTTTGGCCACCTCATGCGAAGAGTTGACTCATTGGAACAGACTCTGATGCTGGGAGGGATTGGGGGCAAGAGGAGAAGGGGCGACAGAGGATGATATGGCTGGATGGCATCACCGACTCAATGGACGTGAATCTGAGTGAACTCTGGGAGTTGGTGATGGACAGGGAGGCCTGGCATGCTGCGTTTCGTGGGGTCACAAAGAATCAGACACGACTGAGCAACTGATCTGATCTGATCTGATCATTGTTTTAGTATATCATTTTTTCCTGACTAATCTTGTAATGGGAGATTGGTATAAAAGTTTAGATATAATAAAATTAATCTAGGTAACCAAAAGGAAAACAGAAAGTTAAAAACTTTCAGAAAAATGCATCCTAAGGCATAATTCTAAATCAATGATTTTTAGATATAATTTATTGTTAATAAAAGTATTAAATACATTAAAACACATTGAATTCTCCCAAAGATTAAAGCTCTATTTTTCCATTTCAAGTTCTGGCCTACATCAATTTTTTATTTCATAAAAAACACAAAATGTATTCCAGGTTTTTTCCTTTATATATGCGTCAACATTAAATAAAATATATTTCAAAGAAATACTGAAAACCAATGAGCAAATTTTATTCTGAATAAAGAATACGAAAAACATAAATTGAAGTCATTCATCACAAATTATGCAGAGCTTGGAATACAGGTAGAAATGGAAAAGACCATCCCTAGAATAGTATGAGGGTGAAACATTATAGATGGTGGTTTCACGGCCATTAACCCTGGAGTATAACCTTCTGCTGATAAATAAATAACTGTGCAAATCACATTAATACTCCCACCCCCCCCCCAAAAAAAAGCAGTTTTATAATGCCCTGTTACTTGATAATTTAGACTGAAAAGCACTGCCATGCAAAAATCATGAAAAATTAAACTTGGCCTTATTCTAGATTTCTGCCCTTGGACGTGTCTGAGTGAACTCCAGGATTTGGTGATGGATGGGGAGGCCTAGCGTGCTGCGATTCATGGGGTCGCAAAGAGTCAGACACTACTGAGCAACTGAACTGAACTGTTCTAGATTATTCAGATATATAAAGTGTTTCAAGGGTGTGCTTTGTTATCTTCTCTTTGTTTATGCTTTTTACTTGAGGAATCCTTCTATTTAATTAGTAAGGATAAGATACAGGTAAGCATTTTCCAAATATTTCAAAATATGACCTTTGTTAAGATTGTTTTGAGTTATAAACTGATTGAGCTATACTTGAAAAAACAAGAGAGGATATTAAAGAGTAACAAGTGTTTCTACAATCACATTGATCTTAAAGAAGGGTAGCAAGTGACTATGAGTGATTTAAGTCCCATTCCCAAGGAAACACTGACAGAACCTGTGGTCACATTTCCTGATCTTTTCTCGTTTGTCTTTATGGTTCAAACAAATTTGGCAAAGCAGATTATTCTTGCACAGAAACACACTTCAAATCAATATCAGTAGTTATTCTTCTTAGTTTTCGTATTTGAATCACTGTTAAATTATAAAACAAAGTGAAAATTAGTATTTTCTTGAAAAGCCACTATGTTTCCATACAAGTTCCAAAGTGCAAAGTGTAAACACTGAAGTGGGCAGTAAGAAACAAAACCATGCAGGTCCTGGCTCTATCAGCAAACTTGCACTAAAAAGTCCACTAACAAACATAACTGAGAGTATTGAGCATTACAAAATATGTGATAAATGTACCTATACCTTAACAGATATTGAAAATCTGCATCTATTATGTCACCTAGTGGATAAAAAGAAAATGGCAAGACTACTCCCTGTATATTTGGGGGCAGCAATCTCATTTTTGAGTATATACTGTACCCTACTAGAAATTTTATAGAAGCAACTGGACAATGAATACAGGAACTTCGCATATTCAGGCAAAGGAGATCAATATTTAAACATAAAGTTATCTATAGTATTGAGATAGAGGAAAAATTGAAAATCAGGTGATTTGTCTTAAACACATTTTTGTTTTTCATAAAAGCCAATTTCAAGTCATATCCAAATAGAAATGTGGTATTGATATTAATAGAAGATATGATGTCCAAGCTGCTGCTAATTTTATTTCTACATGAGTTGACCCAAGGAGAATATCATTTTTACTTTCAACAAATAAAGTTATCATTCCCTAAGAAATGAGGAAGTAAAGCCAAATCTTAATATAGCAAAATCATGCACAGACATGTGTTTTAGAGATTTCAAAACCCAGCCTGTAAGGAACTTTTTAGATTATTCAAAAATCCAATTATTTCCATGGACAAATGCAATTGAAATACTTGGCTCTAGAGAAAAGAAGGTACCTGATCAATGTCAAATATAAGCTTAATTGATAGCCATAATTTTAAACCTCAATACTGAACAATCAGTTAAGGATTTATATTCATATTGAGTATATTCTTAAAAATTGAGGTGGAATTGACTAAAACATCACATTAGTTTCAACTGTACAATATAATGATTTGGTATTTGTACATATTGAAAAATAATCACCACAATAATTTTATTTAATGTCTGTCACCATACATAACTACAAACTTTTTCTTGTGATGAGAACTTTGAGCGCATTTGTAACAGCACTTGACTCTATAAATTTTTAACTCTATGCTTTTTAACAGAAGCATGGTGACCCAGATTTGGAGCTTATACCTTTGTAGCACAAACCTTAGATTGTGATAGATAAATCATTTAGGTTTATGTTTCCTTTTAAACAATAATAATAAAAGATTAGTTGTTGTTAGAGGAGAGCTTTACTTACTTGAGCAATAACCACAAATTTTTTAAAAAAAGAATAAAAAATCATATATTTCTCTAGTATCAAGAGACAAAAGAAGTACATATTCTAATCAATCTGCATGAATTTTCTCTTCACCGTAGTGATGAATAGTTATGCAGTAGAAAAGGAAACATGAAATCTGTCAACAACTTTAACATGATTAGTTAAGGAGGACTGCTGCTAGTTCTCCTTACACTGATCTGAAGCATTAATATACTTAGCCTGGGCAAACTTGTCAACCAGGTCATCTGCCTGAGGCATGAACCTGGCATGCAGCATTTTTGATAATCCTTACTCGATTCCAACTGTCAAGCAGCTCTAATGCTATTTTTCCTAAGTGTCATTGTAATTGCCGCTGACTGAAAAGTGACTTAGTTTCTTGGTGTTCCACATATCTGTAGCTTCTTACCCAAGGAACTTGTCCCAGACTTCACTCATGTCATGTCCCATTAGCTATAGTTAACTAGGAGTTGCTCAAATAGCCTATTTTTTCTACAAATGGAAAAAGTGAAAGAATTGAAATTTCAATTAGTAATAAGGATTTTTCATGTAGGTGTGAGGAGTTTTCTACTCATAAATGGGACCTGTTGTTCTTCCCTCAGCCTTCACTGATAAAAACTGGCAAACAGTATTGATAAGCATTTCCATATTATCATGAGCCCAGGATCCCCAGAAGGCCAGCACCAAGACTTCTGATTTTTCAGTATCAAATAATACTATCAGATAATGCTATAAATATGAATATTGAGGAAATAATCTGGAAGCATTGCAATATTAAATTTATACAGATTTAAACATGGCATTTTTAATAGTAAAGCTGGAAAATAATTATAAAATTTTTAAATATTAAATATTTAAATAAGCAGTTAAATATTTAAAATATGAGAAAGGCCTAAAGTTATTTAATTATAAAACATTTGTAATATATTATTAAATTAATAAGCAAGTATTAAAAAACAAATACAATATGATTTTGTTTGGAGGAGGAAGGCTAAATATTCATAAATGTATTTATAAACATGGAAAACTCTCTCAAGGATATGCTACAAAATGATACTGGTTGTTATTTCTCGATAATAGGATTTTACATACATTTTCTTTATTACCTGTTACATTGATAAGACGGTGGTATATCCATACAATGAAATATTATTTAAAAGTAAAAAGAAACTAATAATAAATGAAAAAGCATGAATTAATCTCAAAATAAGAATGCTGATCACTACAGTAGTTAGCCTAATTTAAGTTCAGTTCAGTTCAGTTGAGTCGCTCAGTCGTGTCTGAATCTTTGCGACCCCAAATCACAGCACACCAGGCCTCCCTGTCCATCACCAACTCCCGAGTTCACGGAGACTCTCATCCATCGAGTCAGTGATGCCATCCAGCCATCTCATCCTCTGTCGTCCCCTTCTCCTCCTGCCTCCAATCCCTCCCAGCATCAGAGTCTTTTCCAATGAGTCAACTCTTCACATATTGGCCAAAGTATTGGAGTTTCAGCTTTAGCATCATTCCTTCCAAAGAAATCCCAGGGCTGATCTCCTTCAGAATGGACTGGTTGGATCTCCTTGCAGTCCAAGGGACTCTCAAGAGTCTTCTCCAATACCAGAGTTCAAAAGCATCAATTCTTTGGCACTCAGCCTTCTTCACAGTCCAACTCTCACATCCATACATGACCACAGGAAAAACCATAGCCTTGACTAGATGAACCTTTGTTGGCAAAGTAATGTCTCTGCTTTTGAATATCCTATGTAGGTTGGTCATAACTTTCCTTGGAAGGAGTAAGCGTCTTTTAATTGCATGACTGCAGTGACCATCTGCAATGATTTTGGAGCCCCCCAAAAATAAAGTCTGACACTGTTTCCACTGTTTCCCCATCTATTTCCCATGAAGTGATAGGATCAGATGCCATGATTTCATTTTCTGAATGTTGAGCTTTAAGCCAACTTTTTCACTCTCCACCTTCACTTTCATCAAGAGGCTTTTGAGTTCCTCTTCACTTTCTGCCATAAGGGTGGTGTCATCTGCATATCTGAGGTTATTGATATTTCTCCCAGCAATCTTGATTCCAGCTTGTGTTTCTTCCACTCCAGCATTTCTCATGATGTACTCCGCATGTAAGTTAAGTAAGCAGGGTGACAATATACAGCCTTGACGTACTCCTTTTCCTATTTGGAATCAGTCTGTTGTTCCACGTCCAATTCTAACTGTTGCTTCCTGACCTGCAAACAGATTTCTCAAGAGGCATATCAGGTGGTCTAGTATTCCCATCTCTTTCAGAATTTTCCATAGTTTATTGTGATCCACACAGTCAAAGGCTTTGGCATAGTTGATAAAAGAGAAATAGATGTTTTTCTGGAACTCTCTTGCTTTTTGCATGATCCAACGGATGTTGGCAATTTGATCTCTGGTTCCTCTGCCTTTTCTAAAACCAGCTTGAACATCAGGAAGTTCACGGTTCACTTATTGCTGAAGCCTGGCTTGGAGAATTTTGAGCATTACTTTACTAGCATGTGAGATGAGTGCAATTGTGCGGTAGTTTGAGCACTCTTTGGTATAGCCTTTCTTTGGGATTGGAATGAAAACTGACCTTTTCCAGTCCTGTGGCCACTGCTGAGTTTTCCAAATTTGCTGGCATATTGAGTGCAGCACTTTCACAGCATCATCTGTCAGGATTTGGAATAGCTCAACTGGAATTCCATTACCTCCACTAGCTTTGTTCGTAGTGATGCTTTCTAAGGCCCACTTGACTTCACATTTCAGGATGTCTGGCTCTAGGTCAGTGATCACACCACCATGATTATCTGGGTCATGAAGATCATTTTGTACAGTTCTTCTGTGTATTCTTGCCACCTCTTCTTAATATCTTGTGCTTCTGTTAGGTCCATACCATTTCTGTCATTTATCAAGCCCATCTTTGCATGAAATGTTCCATTGGTATCTCTAATTTTCTTGAAGAGATCTCTCAGATCATATCAGATCAGATCAGTCGCTCAGTCGTGTCTGACTCTTTGTGACCCCATGAATTGCACCATGCCAGGCCTCCCTGTCCATCACCAGCTCCCGAAGGGCACTCAGACTCACATCCATCAAGTCAGTGATGCCATCCAGCCATCTCATCCTCTGTGGTCCCCTTCTCCTCCTGCCCTCAATCCCTCCCAGCATCAGAGTCTTCTCCAATGAGTCAACTCTTCACATGAGGTGGCCAAAATACTGGAGTTTCAGCTTTAGCATCATTCCTTCCAAAGAAATCCCAGGATTGATCTCCTTCAGAATGGACTGCTTGGATCTTCTTGCAGTCCAAGGGACTCTCAAGAGTCTTCTCCAACACCACAGTTCAAAAGCATCAATTCTTTGATGCTCAGTCTTCTTCACAGTCCAACTCTCACATCCATACATGACCACAGGAAAAACCGTAGCTTTGACTAGACGAAACTTTGTTGGCAAAGTAATGTCTCTGCTTTTGAATATGCTATCTAGGTTGGTCATAACTTTCCTTCCAAGGAGTAAGCATCTTTTAATTTCATGGCTGTAGTCACCATCTGCAATGATTTTGGAGCCCAGAAAAATAAAGTCTGACACTGTTTCCACTGTTTCCCCATCTATTTCCCATGTAGTGATGGGACCGGATGCCATGATCTTGGTTTTCTGAATGTTGAGCTTTAAGCCAACCTTTTCACTCTCCACTTTCACTTTCATCAAGAGGCTTTTTAGTTCCTCTTCACTTTCTGCCATAAGGGTGGTGTCATCTGCATATCTGAGGTTATTGATATTTCTCCCAGCAATCTTAATTCCAACTTGTGTTTCTTCCAGTCCACCATTTCTCATGATGTACTCTGCATATAAGTTAAATAAACAGGGTGACAATATACAGCCTTGACGTACTCCTTTCCTGATTCAGAACCCGTCTTCTGTTCCATGTCAAGTTCTAACTGTTGCTTCCTGACCTGCATACAAATCTCTCAAGAGGCAGATCAGGTGGTCTGGTATTCCCATCTGTCTCAGAATTTTCCACAGTTTATTGTGATCTACACAGTCAAAGGCTTTGGCATAGTTGATAAAAGAGAAATAGATGTTTTTCTGGAACTCTCTTGCTTTTTCCATGATCCAGCGGATGTTGGCAATTTGATCTCTGGTTCCTCTGCCTTTTCTAAAACCAGCTTGAACATCAGGAAGTTCACGGTTCACATATTGCTGAAGCCTGGCTTGGAGAATTTTGAGCATTACTTTACTAGCGGGTGAGATGAGTACAATTGTGCGGTAGTTTGAGGATTTTTTGGCATTGCCTTTCTTTGGGATTAGGATGAAAACTGACCTTTTCCAATCCTGTGTCAACTGCTGAGTTTTCCAAATTTGCTGGCATATTGAGTGCAGCACTTTCACAGAATCATCTTTCAGGATTTGGAATAGCTCTACTGGAATTTCATCACCTCCACTAGCTTTGTTCATAGTGATGCTTTCTAAGGCCCACTTGACTTCACATTCCAGGATGTCTGGCTCTAGATCAGTGATCACACCATCATGATTATCTGGGTTGTGAAGATCTTTTTGGTACAGTTCTTCTGTGTATTCTTGCCACCTCTTCTTAATATCTTCTGCTTCTGTTAGGTCCATACCATTTCTGTCCTTTATCAAGCCCATCTTTGCATGAAATGTTCCTTTGGTATCTCTGATTTTCTTGAAGAGATCCCTAGTCTTTCCCATTCTGTTGTTTTCCTCTATTTCTTTGCATTGATTGCTGAAGAAGCCTTTATGTCTTCTTGCTATTCTTTGGAACTTTGCATTCAGATGTTTATATCTTTCCTTTTCTCCTTTGCTTTTCGCTTCTCTTCTTTTCACAGCTATTTGTAAAGCCTCCTCAGACAGCCATTTTGCTTTTTTGCATTTTTTTTTTCCATGGGGATGGTCTTGATCCCTGTCTCCTGTACAATGTCACCAACCTCATTCCATAGTTCATCAGGCACTCTATCAGATCTAGGCCCTTAAATCTCTTTCTCACTTCCACTGTATAATCATAAGGGATTTGATTTAGGTCATACCTGAATGGTCTAGTGGTTTTCCCTACTTTCTTCAATTTAAGTCTGAATTTGGCAATAAGGAGTTCATGGTCTTAGCCACAGTCAGCTCCTGGTCTTATTTTTGCTGGCTCTGTAGAGCTTCTCCATCTTTGGCTGCAAGGAATATAATCAATCTGATTTCAGTGTTGACCATCTGGTGATGTCCATGTATAGAGTCTTCTCTTGTGTTGTTGGAAGAGGGTATTTGCTATGACCAGTGCATTTTCTTGGCAAAACTCTATTAGTCTTTGCCCTGCTTCATTCCGTGTTCCAAGGCCAAATTTGCCTGTTACTCCAGGTGTTTCTTGGCTTCCTACTTTTGCATTCTAATCCCCTATAAAGAAAAGGACATCTTTTGGGGGTGTTAGTTCTCAAAGGTCTTGTAGGTCTTTGTAGAACTGTTCAACTTCAGCTTCTTCAGCATTACTGGTTGGGGTATAGACTTGGATTACTGTGACATTGAATGGTTTGCCTTGGAAACGAACAGAGATCATTCTGTCGTTTGTGAGATTGCATCCAAGTACTGCATTTCGGACTCTTTTGTTGACCATGATGGCCACTCCGTTTCTTCTGAGGGATTCCTGCCTGCAGTAGTAGATATAATGGTCCTCTAGTTAAATTCACCCATTCCATTCCATTTGAGTTCTCTGATTCCTAGAATGTCGACATTCACTCTTGTCATCTCTTGTTTGACCACTTACAGTTTGCCTTGATTCATGGACCTGACATTCCAGGTTCCTATGCAGTATTGCTCTTTACAGCATCAGATTTTGCTTCTCTCACCAGACACATCCACAGCTGGGTATTCTTTTTGCTTTGGCTCCATCCCTTCATTCTTTCTGGAGTTATTTCTCCACTGATCTCCAATAGCATATTGGGCACCTACTGACCTGGGGAGTTTCTCTTTCAGTATCCTATCATTTTGTCTTTTCATACTGTTCATAGGGTTCTCAAGGCAAGAATACTGAAGTGGTTTGCCATTCCCTTCTTCAGCAGACCACATCCTGTCAGATCTCTCCACCATGACCCGCCCATCCTGGGTTGCCCCACGGGCACGGCTTAGTTTCATTGAGTTAGACAAGGCTGTGGTACTAGTGTGATTAGATTGACTAGTTTTCTGTGAGTATGGTTTCAGTGTGTTTGCCCTCTGATGTCCTCTTGCAACACCTACCATCTTACTTGGGTTTCTCTTACCTTGGGCGTGGGGTATCTCTTTCTGGCTGCTCCAGCAAAGCACAGCCATCGCATCTTACCTTGGAGGAGGGGTATCTCCTCACCGCTGCCCTTCCTGACCTTGGAGGAGGGGTATCTCCTCACCGCTGCCCTTCCTGACCTTGGAAGAGGGGTATCTCCTCACTGCCGCCCTTCCTGACCTTGGTCGTGGGGTAGCCCCTCTGGGCCGCACTTAGTGCACTGGTCGAAGCCCCCGAGGCGCATAGTGCGCCAGTCGCAGCTGCCGAGGCGCATAGTGTGCCAGTCGCAGCCGCGGAGGCGCTTAGTCTTTCCCATTCTGTTGTCTTCCTCTATTTCTTTGCATTGATCGCTGAAGAAGGCTTTCTTATCTTTTCTTGCTATTGTTTGGAACTCTGCATTCAGATGCTTATATCTGCAAATCAGTACCAAAGATAGGCGTAAAAGCTGAGTCATAGAGAAGTATTGTTGTACTTGTTTAATTACTAAATCGTGTCTGATTCTTTTGCAACCTCATGGACTGTAGCCTGCCAAGCTCCTCTGTCCATGGGATTTTCCAGGCAAGAAAACTTGGCTGGGTTTCCATTTCCTTCTCCAGGGGATCTTCCCAATCCAGGGATTGAACCTGCATCTCCTGTATTGCCAGGAGAATTCTTCGTTAATTAGACACCAGGGAAGCCCAGAAGTATTAGTGAGGGTGAAAATTATTAGTTTCCTTTTTATTTGCAACATTTTTCTCATGAAAACAAGATGATACATATTGCTGAGCTAGACTGGAAAAATCTGAAACAAAATTAATATTCCTTTACAGTCAACAGGAGTACTGCTATTAGCTGTGAACTTCCAAAATCCCTTCAAAAATGTGATGTTCTGATGGCCAGAAAGCACACGAAAAGATGCTGAAATCACAGTCAGAGACACAAATAAAAACTATAATGAGGTATCACTTCACACTGGTCAGAACTGCCATCATCAAAAGGTCTGTAAACAATAAATTCTGGAGAGGGCATGGAGAAAAGGGAACTCAAACTGTTGGTGGGAATGTAAATTGGTACAACCATTGTGGAGAACAGTATGGAGGTTACTTAAAAAGTTAAAAATAGAATTACCGTATGATCCAGCAATCTCACTCTGAGAAAATCATAAGCTGAAAGGAAATATACACCCTGATATTCATTGCAGCACTATTTACAATAACCAAGACATGGAAGCAACCTAAACATCCGTTGACAGAGGAATGAATAAAGAAGACATGATACATACATACAATGGAATATTACTCAACCATAAAAATGAATGCAACAATGCCATTTGCAGTAACCTGGATGGACCTAGAGATTATCCTATTAAATGAAATAAGTCAGACAGAGAAAGACAAGTATATGATATCACTCATATGTGGAATCTAATGTTTTTTAAAGGTAAAATGAATTTATAAAACAGAGATAGACTGTTAAAGATATTGAAAATAAAATTATAGTTACCAAAGGGGAAAGGTTCAGTTCAGCTCAGTCACTCAGTCGTGTCCGACTCTTTGCAACCCCATGAATCACAGCACACCAGGCCTCCCTGTCCATCACCAACTCCCAGAGTTCACTCTGACTCACGTCCATTGAGTCAGTGATGCCATCTAGCCATCTCATCCTGTCGTCCCCTTCTCCTCTTGCCCCCAATCCGTCCCACATCAGAGTCTTTTCCAATGAGTCAACTCTTCGCATGAAGTGGCCAAAGTACTAGAGTTTCAGCTTTAGCATCATTCCTTCCAAAGAAATCCCAGGGCTGATCTCCTTCAGAATGGACTGGTTGGATCTCCTTGCAGTCCAAGGGACTCTCAAGAGTCTTCTCCAACACCACAGTTCAAAAGTTACCAAAGGGGAACGGTGGGAGGAATAAATCAGGAGCTTGAGATGAACACACACTCTACTACACATAAGATAGATAGCTAACAAGGCCCTTCTATATAGCACAGGGAGCTCTACTCAAAATTCTGTGACAACCTATATGAGAAAAGAATCTAGAAAGAATGAATATATGTATGTGTGAATTGAATCAGTTTGCTGTACACCCAAAACTAACACATTATAAATCAATTATACTTCAATAAAATTAAAATATTTAAAATGTTTGTATGTTATGGTTCAATGTTCCCTGCTTTCAAACAAAACTACAAAGCTATGTTAATCAAAAGAGTACAGTACTGGACAATAACACAGAACATAGGCACATAAATCAGTGGATCAAAATAGAGAACCTAGAAATAAACCCACACTTAACTTGTACAATTAATCTACAACAAAGAAGGCATAACATACAATGGGGAAAAGACAGCCTCTCCAATAAATAGTGTTGGGAAAACTAGACAGCTACATGCAAAAGAAGCAAAGTGGAAAACTACCTCACATCATTTAAAAAATAAACTCAAAATGGAATTAAAGACCTAAACATTAGACCTAACACCATGAAACTCCTAGAAGAAAACATAGGCAGTATGCTCTTTGATAAGGGTCTTAGCAATACATTTTTGGATATGTCTCCTCAGGCAAGGGAAACAAAAGGAAAAATAAACAAAGGGGATTACATCAAACTAAAAAGCTTTTACATAGTAATGAAAACTATCAACAAAACAAAATAACCAGGCTGCCTATTAAATTGGAAAAGACATTTGCAAATGATATAGTAGATAAGGGTTAATACTCAAAATGTATCAAAAACTCATAAAAGTCAACATTAAAAACAAAAACACAAAGGGTAAAAGACCTAAATAGACAATTTTCCAAAGAAGATGTACAGATGGCCAATAGGCACATGGAAAGTGCTCCACACGCTAATCACCAGGGACATAAAAATCAAAACTACAATGATGTATATCCCTCCACACCTCTCAGAATGGCTGTCATCAACAAGAGACAACAGGTGCTGGTGAGGATGTGGAAAACAAGAAACACTGCACTGTTATTGGAAATGTAAATTGACGCAGCCAGTATGGAAACCATTTGGAGGTTCCTCACAAAGTTAGAGGGGAAGGCAATGGCACCCCACCCCAGTACTCTTGCCTGGAAAATCCCATGAACGGAGGAGCCTGGTAGGCTGCAGTCCATGGGGTCGCTAAGAGTCGGGCACGACTGAGCGACTTCACTTTCACTTTTCACTTTAATGCATTGGAGAAGGAAATGGAAACCCACTCCAGTGTTCTTGCCTGGAGAATCCCAGGGACGGGAGAGCCTGGTGGGCTGCCATCTACGGGATCACACAGAGTTGGACACGACTGAAGCGACTTAGCAGCAAAAAGTTAGAACTACCACATGATCTAGCATTTCTGCTTTTGGATATTTTTCCCAAAATAAAAAGGAAATAGAAATATATGCGCACTATGTTTGTGTGCACACATGCTAAGTCACTTCAGTTGTGTCTGACTCTTTGCAACACTATAGGCTACAGCCTGCGGCTCCTCTGTCCATGGGATTCTCCAGCTTCCTCCAGGGGTTCTTCCAGACCCAGAGATTGAACCTGCATCTCTTACACAGGCTGCATTGGGTTCTTTACCACTAGCACCACTTATTGCAGCATTATTCACAAAAGTCAATACATAGAAGATGATGATGTAATATTATTTTATAAATATATATATATGAATACTAGCCAGCCATAAAATGAATAACATCGTGTCATTTATAACATCATGGATGGACCTAGAAATTATTATGCTAAGTGAAATAAGTCAGAGAGAGAAAGACTTACTTTCTTATTTTAGAAAGTGGATAAAGGAAAAGTGAAGTAGTTGAAAGATATGAACTTCCAATTATAAGATTAATAAATACTAGACATGTAATAAACAACATGATAAATATAACTAACACTGCTGTATGTTATCTATGGAAATTCTTAGGAGACTAAACCCTAAGAGTTCTCATCCCAAAGAAAAAAAAATTTTTTTTTCTTTCTTTTTTAATTTTACATCTATATGAGATGATGGGTGTTCACTAAACTTATTGTGGTAATTATTTTATGATGTATGCAAGTCAAATTATTTATGCTATACATTCTTAAAGTTATATAATACTGTATGTCAATTTTATCACACAAAGCTGGGAGAATGAATAAATAAATACAATTTTTAAAAATATAAAAAGCATTGTGGTGAAGAGACAATAGAAAGTACCAGGAAACATGGACAAAGGGGAAGAAAACTATATTAGTAATATTTTATGCTTTCAAGTTGGAAATAGGAACATGGGTATTTAACTTACTAGTCATATTCCAGTTAGCTTACATATAAACATCTATATGTATACAAATGTAATTTTGGGGGTCTGAAATATAATAATGAAAACAGCAAAATTAACAATAAAAATCAAAGTCTGGGTAGGAACTCTTAAAAAGATACTTATTGAAAGTTAGAAGATACTGTGAGTTAAAAATCAAAGCATTAAAAATAATAGTAAAAATATTCAAGCAGGATACTGGCAGAAATAAAAAACAAACAGAATTAATGAATAGTGTTCTATTTATTATTCTAGTGTTTAAAGAATGATTTACTAATTTTCTGTAAGATCATACAGTCCAATTACTGACATACATTTGAACGTTGAATTAGTTTTGTTTTAAAATATTAAGTGCAATACATGTGAAAATAAAACTACTGTTAGTTTTATGATTTTAATAATTGGATTATGGCATGCAAGCTATTAACATTAGGGGAAGTTATGTGAATTCTGTATTTTGCAATTTTTCTGCAAGTCTAAAATGATTCAAAATAAAACAAAAACTTAATGTAATAATTATGATGAACAAAAGAAGCCAAATAAACAGTCATGTTACTTAATTTTATTAGCAATAAGAAGCAGATAAGTGATCGCCTAGCACTGGGTGGGAGCAGTGATTGACTGTAAAGGGGCATATAGAAGCTTTTTAGAGGTGATACAAGCATTCTAATAGTAGATTTTCATAATCTTTGCATGACTGCATACATTATTAAAACTTATTGAACTGTGTACTTAGTATGGGTGCATTTTATGAAATATATATTATATTCAATAAAGATATTAAGAAAAGAAATGTATGTATATTCACACATCTATGCAAAGTATATACAAGGAACTTCATGGCAGAATTGGTCATAAGAGAGAAAGAAAAAGAAATACCTTGAGGACACCAAAACATCCAAAAGCAAGAAGCTGAGTAAGTTATGGTTCATTCATATAATTGGACCTGTACAGCTTCCCAGGTGGCACTAGAGGTAAAAACCTGCCTGCCAATGCAGGAGACAAAAGAGACTGGTTTGATCCCTGGGTTGGGGAGATTCCCTGGAGAAGGGCATGGCAACCCACTTCAGTATTCTTGCCTGGAGAATCCCATGGACAGAGGACACTGGTGGGATATGGTTCATAGGATCCCAAAGAGGTGCACATGAATAAGATGACTTAGGAGGCAGTAGGCAGACAGCTATTAAAGAAAGGAAAAAACATGTATATATGCATGTGCTGATATAGAAATTTTTTTAAGATCCAGTATGTAAGAAAACATACGTACAGAAAAATACACTTTAGGAAAAGGGGGAAATACTATAATCTGTGTGTTTTTCCATGAATATTTTAGAGAAGGATAAAGTCCCTTCTGCTCTCTTAGGTTCTGTAGCTTGGTCTATGAATTAAACTAACATAAGACAGGGACTGGCCTGGTGTTCCAGTGGTTAAGACTCCATGCTTCCAATGCAAGGGGCGTGGGTTTGATCCCTAATTGGGGAACTGAGATCCCACATGCCCTGCAATGAGGTCAAAAAAGTATTTTTAAAAAACTAACAAAGACACATTAATAGAATAAAACACATATTATATCTTATTTAATATTTGTACATGCACATAAAAGTCTTAAGAAAAATGAAGACTCAAAGCAGTTATCAGGCCCAAAACCTCATATACTTTTTGAAGCAAAGAATGATAAATTATGGAAATGTGACAAGACTAAGTGGTTTGGGGCAGAGGCAATAAATTATGGGAGAGTGACTAGGAAATAAACAGGGAAAGTAATGGAAGACAAGGGTTATTTCAGTGGGTTTGTTTCTACAGATCTCTTCTGGTGTCACCTCCCAGTCTGGTGATAAGAACTTCTCTTCCTGGCACAGAGAGGGGATTTTTCTCATGGGAAATTATATGACCTGCTTATAGGTAGAAAGAGAGAGATCAGAGAGCTCTTTCTGTACCTGCTCTTTCTCAAGTGCCTTCAGCTCAAAATCAATATGTCAAAGGGGTTGACATGTTTCAAGCCCCTTTAGGATAAAAATATCTGAAAAGCACACACAAAAAATTAGCAGCAGGATTTGGAAAAGATTTTTTTTTTTTTTCAATTGAAACTCATATTTAAATTCCATTCATTTATATTTTAAGGTTTTTTTTTTTTTTTTTTTTTTAATGTGGAGCATTTAAAAGCCTTTATTGACTTTGTTACAATACCACTTTTGTTTTATGTTTTGGTTTTCTGGCCACAAGGCATGTGTGATCCTAGCTCCCCAAAGAGGGATTGAACCAGTATCCCCCGAATTAGAAGGCAAAGTCTTAACCACTGGATCACTAGAGAAGTTCTCTTGTACTTAATTTTAATTACATACACATGCAGCAAAAACTAATTATTATTCTCCAGCATTTACTTTCTTCCTGCTCCTTTACCTAGTTCTAAGAAGGCTCACAGGAGGCTGAGTGGACACTATATTTTTCGGCCTCTCTTGAGACTAATCAGGATCATATGACTAAGTTCTTGCAAGGAAACGTGAGCAGAATCAGGTATGCCATTGCCTGGGCATTTTCTTATAACAAAATTGTTTTGTATCCTGATCTTTTCCCCTTCCAGCAGGTGGGGTGGACTTTAGCCAGCTTTGGCCTTGCAGTGAAGATAGCACCAAGGTGACTGCATCATGAAGCTAGGCATCTGCTTTTATCTTCTTCAAGTCACTTGGAACTGTTGTTTCCTGAGAAAGAAAGAAATACCTGTCTCTTGTGAGCTCTTTTTATTTTGAAATCTTTTTACAGCATCTTGCCTCTCTCCAAGCAAAAACAGCCAGCATATAGTGTGTTGTAAATATAACCTAATTTTAAAAGTTCAAGAACAACAGAATAAGTATATTTTGAATGAAGATAAAGTGTCATTACTTATTTACCCAGTGTGTATATTTCAGTAATATTTGAAACTTCCATTTTAGAATGGCACAGTAACTTTGTTCATTTGTATAACTCATATAGTTTAATTCCCAACTGTTTCTAATTTAATCATGTAAAAAAAAATTGACCCAAGGTATGTCCAAAGGAAAAGCCAGTTCTTTTCATTTTATTTCAGAGATTTGCCTTGATATTCCCTTTTCTTCATTTTCTTAGACAAGCTTTCACAGGACTATATTTCATTTTGACAGCTATGATATTGTCACTTGTTTACTTCTCATCAGATAATGGACTTAGGTATCTGATTAGCTTTACTCTATTCTTGAAAGAAAAATGTCATCCTCAGGCTAACATATCTTATTGATAGCTGTCAGTAAAATAACCTTTGGCACCTTCTCATTTTTCCTGAGAGTATTTACATAAAAAATACTAGTCTAACAACTTCCACAAAATGTACTGCAAACAAGACTAGCTGGATTCAAAAGTGGCATTCATAATTTGAATTAAAGGCTCTCAATAACTATGGTCTACAAATCTATGACAGTCTTAATTCACAGGAAATGTACATGGATTGTGAATCAACTTAATGATAAGGCAGTACAAAAGTTTTCACATTTTGTGTCACTATCAAAATGATTAGTATAGCATCTTTACTTCCATCTAATTTTTGTAAAGCATGAAATATTTTCTATCCCGAAACTTTTATACAGTGATTTCAGAGTTTTTAACATTAACATGTAGAAACAGAGAATTGACTGTTTTTCAAACTCAATATTCTGGAAACAAATAGACTATTGCTGTGAATATTCTTATACTCATAATATATTTATATATTATGGGGGATTAAACATCTCAAAGTAAAATTTTTCCTGAGAATATTTACATAAAACACATCTACCCTTATTTTTGTCAATTTTACTATAACTTAACATAATTGTGAGACCTAAGAAATCTCATATCAAAGTGCTGGTATACAGATTGCCTTGAGAACACCATGAACAGTATGAAAAGGCAAAAAGATGTGACACTGTAAGATGAACTCCCCAGGTTGATAGGTACCCAATATGCTACTGGAGAAGAATGGAGAAATAACTACAGAAAGAATGAAGAGACAGAGCCAAAGCAAAACCAACACCCAATTATGGATGTGATTAGTGATGGAAGTAAAGTCCTATGCTGTAAAGAACAACATTGCATAGGAACATGAAAAGTTAGATTCATGAATGAAGGTAAATTGGAAGTGGTCAAACAGGAGATGGCAAGAGTGAACATCAAAATTTTAGGAATCAGTGAAATAAAATGTACTGGAATGGGCAAATTTAACTCAGACAATCATTATATCTGCTACTGTCAGCAAGAATCCCTTAGAAGAAATGGAGTAGCCATCATAGTCAACACAAGAGTCTGAAATGCAGTACTTGGGTGCAAGGTCAAAAACAATAGACTGATCTCTGTTCCTTTCCAAGAAAAACCATTCAGTATCACAGTAATCCAAGTTTATGCCCCAATGAGTAATGCTGAAGAAACTGAAGTTGAGTGGTTCTATGAAGACCTACAAGACCTTCTAGAACTAACACCAAAAAAAAAAAATAATATCTTTTCATTACAAGGGACTGAAATGCAATAGTAGGAAGTCAAGAGATATCTAGAGTAACAGGTAAATTTGGCCGTGGAATGCAAAATGAGTAGGGCAAAGGGCTAACAGAATTTTGCCAAGAGAACGCACTGGTCATAGCAAACACCCTCTTGCAACAAAACAAGAGAAGACTCTACACATGGGTATCACCAGATGGTCAGTACCAAATAAGATTGATTATATTCTTTGCAGCTGGACATTGATAAGTGCTAGACAGCAAAAACAAGACCAGGAGCTGACTGTGGCTCAGATCATGGACTCCTAATTGCCAAATTCAGACTTAAATTGAAGAAAGTAGGGAAATCCACTAGACCATTCAGGTATGACATAAATCAAATCCCTTATGATTATACAGTGGAAGTGACAAATAGAGTCAAGGGATTAGATCTGTCAGACAGAGTGCCTGAAGAACTATGGATGAAGGTTCATAACATTGTACAGGAGGCAGTGATCAAGACCATCCCCAAGAAAAAGAAATATGAAAAGGCCAAATGGTTGTCTGAGGAGGCCTTAAAAATAGCTGAGAAAAGAAGAGAAGCTAAAAGCAAAGAAGAAAAGGAAAGATATACACATCTGAATGTGGAGTTCCAAAGAATACCAAGGAGAGATACGAAATCCTTTCTCAGCGATCAGTGCAAGGGAATAGAGAAAAACAATAAAGACTACAGATGTCTTCAAGAAAACTAGAGATACCAAGGGAACATTTCACGCCAAGACCTAACAGAGGCATCAGATATTAAGAAGAGGTGGCAAGAATACACAGAAAAACTATACAAAAAATATATGCATGACCAAGATAGCCACGATGGGGTTGATCACTCCCCTAGAGCCAGACATCTTGGAATGCCAACTCAAGTTGGCCTTAGGAAGCATCACTACAAACAAAGCTAGTGGAGTGATGGAATTCCAGTTGAGCTATTTCAAATCCTGAAAAATGATGTTCTTAAAGTGCTGCACTCAATATGTCAGCAAATTTGGACAACTCAGCAGTGGCCACAGGACTGGAAAAGGTCAGTTTTAATTTCAATCCCTAAGAAAGTCAATGCCAAAGAATGTTCAAGCTATCGCACAATTGCACTCATCTCACACACTAGTAAAGTAATTCTCAAAAATCTCCAAGTCAGGCTTCAACAGTACATGAACTGTGAACTTCCAGATGTTCAAGCTGGAGTTAGAAAAGGCAGAGGAACCTGAGATCAAATTGCCAACATCCATTGGGTCATCAAAAAAGTGAGAGAGTTCCAGAAAAATATCTATTTCTGCTTTATTGACTATGGAAAGCCTTTGACTATATGGATCACAACAAAGTGTGGAAAATTCTTCAAGAGATGGGAGTACCAGATAACCTGACCTGCCTCCTAAGAAATCTGTATGCAAATCAAGAAGCAACAGTTAGCATTGGACATGAAACAACAGACTGGTTCCAAATAGGGAAAGGAGTATGTCAAGGCTGTATATTGTCACCCTGCTTTTTTAACTTTTTAACTTTTATGCAGAGTACATCGTGAGAAATGCTGGAGTGGATGAAGCACAACCTGGAATCAAGATTGCCTGGAGAAATATCAATAACCTCAAATATGAAGATGACACCACCCTTATGGCAGAAAGTGAAGAAGAACTAAATAGCCACTTGATGAAAGTAAAAGAGGAGAGTGAAAAAGTTGGCTTAAAACTCAACATTCTTAGAAAACTAAGATCATGGCAGCCGGTCCCATCACTTCATGGCAAATAGATGGGGAAACAAAGGAAACAGAGATAGACTTTGGCGAGGCGGGGAGGGGGGGGGCATCAAAAATCAATGTAGATGGTGACTGCAGCCTTGAAATTAAAAGATGCTTGCTCCTTGGAAGAAAACTAGGACCAACCTAGACAACATACTTAAAAGCAGAGACACTACTTTGCCAACAAAGTTCTGTCTAGTTAAAGCTATCATGTTTCCAGTAGTCATGTATGGATGTGAGAGTTGGACCATAAAAAAAGCTGAGTGCCAAAGAATGGATGCTTTTAAACTATGGTGTTGAAGAAGACTCTTAAGAGTTCCTTGGACTATAAGGAGATAAACCTAGTGAATCCTAAAGGAAATCAGTCCTGAATATTCATTGGAAGGACTGATGCTGAAACTGAAACTCCAATACTTTGGCCACCTGATGTGAAGAACTGACTTATTGGAAAAGACCCTGATGCTGGGAAAGATTGAAGACAGGAGGAAAAGGGGACAATAGAGGATGAGATGGTTGGATGGCATCACCTACTCAATGGACATGAGTTTGAGTAAGCTCTGGGAGTTGGTGATGGACAGGGAGGCCTGGCATGCTGCAGTCCATGGGGTCACAAAGAGTCAGACATGACTGAGCAACTGAACTGAACTGAACTGAACTGATATAGAAGATTGAGTTCTTTTATGCTTAGTTGATCCTGCCAGGTCCCAACAATTTCTTTTGACCTTTTTGATGTTATTGGTGTTGAGTTTATTTTGGAACTCTTGTAAGTAATTTTTTTTTTTTAATTGATAAGAAAAGATCCTCCAAAGACATGCAAAGCTTTGTTTGTCTTTTAGTCATTAGGTTGTGTCTAACTCCTTTGCAACCCCATGGACTGTAGCCCTCCATGCTCCTCTGACCATGGGATTTCCCAGGCAAGAATATCGGGATACTTTTCCATTTCTTTCTCCAGGGGATCTTCCCGACCCAGGGATTGAACATGGCTCCTGCCGTTTCCTGCATTTCAGGATGATTCTTTATCGCTGAGCCACCAGGCAAAGTTTAGTATGTGTTACATAGTAATAAAGCATAGATGAAGGATATTGCACAATTCTAAGGTAAGATGATGGCCAGAACTAACGTGCAGTCAATGAGGATGAAAGGGAAGGTGCAGATGTGATGTGAGAATCACTGAGAAATAAAACCCATAATGATGGATAATTAATTGAATATGGGAAGTGAGATTAAGAGGGCTTCTTCAGCAGCTCAGTGGTAAAGAATACACCTGCACCCCTGAGGTCAGGATAATCTCCTGGAGGAGGGCATGGCAACCCACTCGAGTATTCTTGCCTGGAGAATCCCATGGACAGGGAAGCCTGGCGGGCTACAGTCCATATGGTCACAAAGAGTTGAACATGACTAAAGTGACTGACCATGCATGCACGCACACAAGGAGATTAACAACAGGTCAAGGAAGGCTATAAGGCCTGAGTTTGGCAAACTTAAATAATGGAAGAGATGTAAAATAAGTATTTGATGAACGAAAGTAAAAGCCTTTTTTACCTTGGTTTAAAGTAAAATGGGCAAGCATAGTAGGACTATTGCAGGAGTTCAATAAATTTGGGAGTATTGTCAATCCTAATATTGGTCAAAAAGTTTCATTTGAGTTTTTCTGTAAGACATTATGGAGAAACCAGCGTGAGCCTTTTATCTAACCCAATAGATATTCAAATTCTGATGTTTAATTTACTTGGAACCATGCTTGTAGAAGGCACATCAAAGACTGCAACTTTGAGGTATCCCTTTCTTTTTGTTATAATTAATTGCTGCAGAAAAAAATAAGATAGGAGGATAGAAAAAAAATAAGCATTTAACATCAAGTCTGAAACTATTTCCAACAAGAGATTTAAGGAAATTGCAATCCAACATATATTTGCTTGAACACTTAGCTCTGGAGTTTGGGCTGGAGTTGCCCTCAAGGGGAAATAATCATTATTGAAGAACTCTAAAAGAACAAAGATTAAGTCAATTATTATAGAAGTAACAACATTGAACTGCTGCTTTCAAATGAAATTTAGATCACTTTTATTTAGAGATACACAGAAAAACAATTGGATCAGATAGCATTTGTGAGGGAAATTATGCTCTGCAGTTTACTCAATAGAGGTCCACTGTCTTGAGTCAGTGGTTGCTACCGATCTATTGCTACTGATCTATGAAGATATAAATACAGAGATTCAAAGAGTTTAGAAACTTTTACAACCATTTGAAAGTATGTTTTAAACATAAAAACAATGAATTTATTAATATAAGCTTTTCATATCTATTTTGTATTTCTAGCAATTTATGTTTTTATATTGTAATGTTGGACTATGACTGAATAGAAACTTCCCAAAAAACTGGCCCTTTATCACAGAGAGGTTGAGAAGCACTGTGTTAGAGGATGGATAATATTACTACAGAAACATAGAGGAGAGCATTCACAAAACAATGTATTTCACGTGTTCTAGGATCAGAAAGTAGCCTAGTTTTGCTGAAGTATAGTGTGCCCAAAAGGATTTAAATGTAGAGAACTTAGGGTTAGAGTCCACCTGCAATGCAGGAGAGCCTGATTCGATCCCTCAGTCAGGAAGATCCCCGGAGAAAGAAATGTCAACCCATGCCAGTATTCTTGCCTGGATGATGCCATGGACGGAGATGACAATGGCACTCCACTCCAGTACTCTTGCCTGGAAAATCCAATGGATGGAGGAACCTGGTAGGCTCCAGTCCATGGGGTCACTAAGAGTCCAGCACGACTGAACGACTTCACTTTCACTTTTCACTTTCATTCATTGGAGAAGGAAATGGCAAGCCACTCCAGTATTCTTGCCTGGAGAATCCCAGGGACAAGGGAGCATGGTGGGCTGCGTCTGTGGGGTCGCACAGAGTCGGACATGACTGAGGCAACTTAGCAGCTGCAGCAGCAGCAGATGCCATGGAAAGAGGAGCCTGCCAGGCTACATATAGTCCATGGGGTCACAAAGAGTTGGACACAACTGAGCAACTTTCATTTCATTTCACTTCAACTTAGGGTTATAACTTAGGAAGTCTTGACTGCTATAATTTATTATAGTTAAAGAGAACTCACCAAGATTTCATTTACTGTATGCTCATTTGATTAAGCATTATGATTAGGCTAATGCTAAACACAGACATGTCATTTTTCTATTTAAGTCACCTGGATAGTTTGGTTTCATTAATGAGCAATAATGTTATTTTCAAGTCACTCTCCAAATTTATCCCTTGTTCATTTTCTTCCATTGGCTGGAATACCTAAGATTTCTTTTGGAGAACAGCACTTTAAATCACAACATCTTCCCAGTATTAATTGAAAAAAAAAAAAAAAAGAATCCCCTGAATTAATGTTGATAAATTCCCTGGTAGCTCAGTCGGTAAAGAATCTGCCTGCAGTGCAGGAGACCCAAGTTCAATCCCTGGTCAGGAAGATCCCCTGGAGAAGGAAATGGCAATCCACTCTAGTATTCTTGCTTGGAAAATCCCATAGACAGAGGAGCCTGGCAGGCTGTCGTCCATGGGGTCGCAAGAGTCAGACATGACTTAACAACTAAACCACAAAAGATATAAGTTTTTTAAGTTAGTATCATAACTTGCATAGAAATAAAAAATGAGCATTGCCACATATTATATTTACCTCATTAATTAATGAAGGAATCAATAAAATGTCACAACTTGTTCAAAGGAGAATTCAAATAACTCACATATAAAGACAATCAAGAATGCTAAAATAAATTTGCAAATATATGTAAATCTGATGAATATCCATGAGATAATAATCAGTTGCATTCTACTGGACAAAATTCACTTTCATCTCTAAGGATAAGAATTATTTGCATTACTAAATAGCTCAAAGAGGATGAAAGGATCAGAGCCACATAGAATCAGATAACTAGGAAAGGTGCTCTACCCAGAACACTAAGTAACTTTTGGTTTTTGTCCCTTTCAATGCCTCTGGCAATTTTCCACTAAAATCCTATCAACTGAAACCTTCTATCTTTGCATGCTGTGTTCCATTGTTATTATTTTTTCCATTTACCCTTAAGTAAGAAGAGACATATAGTCAAGCTTCCTTAACAAATTATTGACCAGGGGATTTTTGCAGAAACTAATGCCTGTGGCTGGTGATTTGTATGTAAGCAAACATTAAAACACTCTGGTTAATAATGTTGCATAACAAAAATACATTAATAAGTCTCTGGTCAATAAGTTGTTAAAACTGGGGTTTCAAATCAACTGTTTTTCAAACAGTTTTGCTGTCATGCATTTGAGAAAGGGTTGCATTAGGTCACCATATTTTCTGTCTAATACCTTTTGGTGGCACTTCTAAGTAGCCATGTGCTGTGTGTACAGGTTTCTTCCAATTCTCCATATAGAAAATTCATTTGTTTTTAATCCACCACCATTTACTGGAACCTAAAAGATCATGTTTACATTTGAAATTCTGCTTGACAGCCTGTGGTTTACAAGAAAAATTGCATAGATGTTCTGTTATAACATGGCAGGAGACTATAGCGTGAGCACGTAGCATTTCAGATTAATACATGGTAGTGTCAGCAAGCAGTGGAATGTTTAAGCAACACACAGCTCCTGTGGAGGAGGCTCACACCTTCCTATGTCTACTCCACCTTACACTGTTGATTTAAAGCCAGACAAAACACAGCCTCGGGTTGATCTGTACCCTCTGAATAGGAGCTCGTGGTTTCCAAAAAGGCCCTATTAGGCAGGCATCAGTGCTTCCTGGAAACCTGAAAGAGATACCACAAGGCTGAGGGGCTTTCCAGTTCACTCCTCTGAGACCTGTTGGTTGATTAAGTTTGAGGGTCTTATGTGAAGTGCATTGGGGGAATCCACACTGTGACACTGGCAACACAATACTTCTTTTTCTGATTAACCTCCCCAGGGTTCTCAACTCAAAACCCTGCTCTTGTACTCACTTCACTTAAAATTTTACAAAAGCCAGAACCCCCGAGGTCTCATTGGCTCCTATAGAAATCTGTCTTTGCTGCCAAAAAATTATTTTCTTTAAGAGAGGGCTATGTCCTCCCACCTACCTCCCCTTTGGCATATTGTCCAGCTGTGTATCAGACCTCATCCACTATCCTCCTGATAACTAAGATGAATCTGACTCTGTACGTACAATCATTCTGATTCTGATAATTGCATGCTTGGCTTAATAGTGGGTGCCAGCCACAAATGTGATAATTTCTTCTTCCCACAGCCTCACACAAAGAGATAATTTGTTCCATGCCCACAGCAACAGGTGAATGGCACAAAGCATGAGCAATGCCTGCATAGAGAGAAAGGCACGTTTTGAAGATAAAATGGGTGACAGAGAAATGATCCATATGCACAATTACTAAATTTGCATTAATCATTTTGGGATGGATGCTCTCATTGTATGGGTCTTGAGAAATTTGGCAGAGGAAAGCTGTTGCCTAGGGGATAAAAATAGCTTTATTCTTGCCATCATAAGCCTCAGCTCTGGGGCATTCAATTCCCTTGCCAACTTTTTGAAACTCCAGCCCAAGGCACTAGAGTCACTTAAAGCCTTCCACTTCTCAATCAAATTCCAAGTTTTTCTTTTTCCGATACTTAGGTTTTATTTGCTCTCAAACAACAGTATCAACTAAGCTTGCATTCTCATGGCAATTATGTGCTGTTCCCATACCGGTATGAGAAGAAAATGTTAAAAAGTATCCCACAGGTAAATCTATAGAAGGTGAAACACAGCTATTAGTATAAAAAGAAAGATTTTAGGCTTCTTACAAACCATTCATCCTGCTTCATAAATTGTCAGGAAGAAATGGTCACTCATTTGAGTGCCACTGAAACCCATGCTTAAGCCACAGGTGAAAACGAAAGGAAATCTGTGCCAGGATGATTGTACAAAGAAACTATACATGTCCAGCTGCACTACTACTACAGATAAACATTGGAGGGTCTGGAGGAAAGCAAAACATAATAGATGGTGATTTAGGGAGGCAATTAGTATGTATATATTCCTATGAATGGAGGTTATATGGCTAACTCTGTTCAATCCCCTGCCCACAGATTCAGACTGCCCCTCTTGAAGAGCTGCTCTCCACCACTCCCACAAACACGAAAAGTCTCTTCATGCCTCATTATGACCACCTACCACACACATACCCTTTTAAGACTTCTCTGGTCTATATCTTCTATGTCTGCTCATATCATTTTTATGATCATGGCTATAAAACTTTTCTACTGGACTCAGTTCTTGTTCCAGGGGCATGCTCTTGAAGCAAACATTTTAAATTAATTTTTTTTTGCTCGTGAGGCCACTCTCACTTGCAAAAGTGACTTTGGTTCTCCTCTGTGCTGTCTGTCAGCAGGTGTCATCTGGAGCAGGCCAAGGGAAAGCGGAGTGCACCTCTATCTGTTACCTCTTCCAACCCCAGTGACTTCTGTCTGTGGCATTCCCATCTTTCAGAATGTGTGTTTTTTTTTTTCCTCTCCATAAAACTAGGCAAGAAAAGCAGCATGTCCTGGTGGCCAGAGTTGGGAAGTGGGGGTAATACCAGTATTTTACAGAAAATAGTGGACTGCTAGCCATCTGGGATAGGCAGAATAATGGACCCATGTCAACCTAATTGTCAAAGCTGAGACCCACAGATGAGGGAGCCCCACTGGAACCAGCAAATCCACCTACCTAATTGGGAAGAGACAGGTAGATAGGTAGGTGACAGGGCCCAGGCAAAACCAGACCAGCTAAGCCTCACCTGAATCATCAGACTGTAAGATCATGATCTAAATGCATATTTTTTCAAGAAACTAAATATTAGGGTGATTTTTACATAACAATAACTAATTCCACACCAGTATGTCCACCATGCCTGGATATTTGTATGCCTAGATTCTTACATACACGGACCCTGCCACAAGCGAGCTCAGTGACCTTTGTTGACTCATTTAGCTCTCAAACTTTTCATCTGTAAAATAAGAAGTTGCTACCATGTGATATACAATACCACATTTAGCTTTATGAATCCATCAAGGATAAAAAGGGAAAAGGATTTCAAAATATTCCTCCCATTAAGACAAACAAAGAGCATGACTGGCATGTCATCCACAGATTACCATTCGTATTTGACTGGAAGGATGAATTTTAGCAATGCTGAAATCAAAATTAAGCCCTGAGTTGAATATATACATTATATATACAATATATGCATTCATTTCACATCTTCTCTTTTCATTTATTTAAGATCACAGTAGAAGAAACTGAAGGATATAGCCCAGTAACAATAAAAATAAATAGTAAATAATAGAAAAGAGTATTTGAATTACCAAACAATATAGCCCATTATTGGATACTAGGCAAATAATAACACACTGCTCTCTGTTTCTACATAACTGAGTGACTTGGTTTTTGTACTGGGAAAAATAAATCCAGAAAACAGCTCTATGTCTTCTAAAATAAATCCAGTCACCACACAAAATTGAATATTTACTTTATTCAATTGGTATAAAGTACAAATTTAAAGTACAAATTGTGTGTGTATGTGTTATCAAGTTATTTCCCCCCAAATCCAAATGCACACTCCTTAACTTACCGGCTAGGCACAACATCAGGCTTTGTCAATAGAGGGAGCTGAAGGGATACAGCAAGATCAGAACAAATTCAGGAGTTTCTCATGTTGCAGCTCTCAGTAGGTGGGTATGGAAGGGACCCAGGGGCAATGATTCTGACAACCGCCTCAGCCAGGGTGGACTGTTCCTGCGGACCAGCTCAGCCCACAGGCAGTTCAGCCAGTTTCTCTGCCTGCTGCTGCCTGCCTGCCATGGATGGACTCAAGCTCTTACTATTAGTGTTAACTAAGGTACATGAAATAACTTGTGCATAATGTTATTTTGATCCTTTTTGACTAGCAGTCAAATGTCATTATATCAAAAAAATTATCATATAAAAGTTCATGAAAGCTAACAATTCATCCATCATTTCTAAAGTTTCAGAAATAAGATTTCTGGATCCGCAAAGTAGGAAGTATAACTATCCTGTCAAAGAATGAGCAAATGAATAGAGTTACATTCAGGCTGATGTTTCTTCCTGGAGATGGTATGTTCACTGATTCCAGTCAGAGGAAAGTCAGTAGGCTTACTCTTTGTATGTTAAATATCCATCATGGTTTCAGGAAGGTATCAACCTAAAATATCGGTACTACAAACACTGAGTCTTACAAATAGTGTAAAATTTTTCTGAAGAGAACTGAATTCTTTTTAGAAATTTGCAGTGGACATAGGCTGGAAGAAGTTAATCATTTGGCTTATAGTTTTGTTTTAGGCCAAGTTCTGCAAAAGCTGATCTTATGAAAATTATTTTGCTCGCTATGTATTAAGGAAGCAATCCCAGGAGAGATTCACTAAGTGAAGTTGATTGGGCAGTGGGAAACATAAGACAAGAAAGGGAAGAAGGTAACTAGGAGCACAATTGTAGACAATGTCCCAGAAGGGTATCTGCAGCTGGCTACAACAGAACTGCACGGTATCATGTTTCAGAACCGTCCCAAACTGGGGTGAGGGAGCTGGGCTGTCCTACTTTCATAAGACTGGTCACTAGCTAAGAGTCTGCTAGAGACAAGTACCCTTCCAGTCAGTATGGGTTCTCTGCCCAAGCAATCAGCTCAGTTCAGTTCAGATCAGTTCAGTTGCTCAGTCGTGAATGACTCTTTGTGACCCCATGGACTGCAGCATGCCAGGCCTCCTTGTCCATCACCAACTCCCAGAGTTTACTTAAACTCATGTCCATTGAGTTGGTGATGCCATCCAACCATCTCATCCTCTGTCATCTCCTTCAACTCCTGCCCTCAATCTTTCCCAGCATCAGAGTCTTTTACAATGAGTCAGCTCTTCACATCAGGTGGCTAAAGTATTGGAGTTTCAGCTTCACATCAGTCCTTCCAATGAATATTCAGGACTGCTTTCATTTAGGATGGACTGGTTGGATCTCCTTTCAGTCCAAGGGACTCTCAAGAGTCTTCTCCTAAACCACAGTTCAAAAGCATCAATTTTTTGGTGCTCAACTTTCTTTATAGTCCAACTCTTACATCCATATGTGACTACTGGGAAACCATAGCCTTGACTAGATGGACCTTTGTTGGCAAAGTAATGTATCTGCTTTTTAATACTCTGTCTAGGTTGGTCATAACTTTCCTTCCAAACAATAAGCGTCTTTTTATCTCATGGCTGCAATCACCATCTACAGTGATTTTTGGAGCCCCCCAAAATAAAGTCTGCCACTGTTTCCACAGTTTCTCCATCTATTTGCTATGAGAGGTGGGACCAGATGCCATGATCTTAGTTTTCTGAATGTTGAGCTTTAAGCCAAAGTTTCACTCTCCTCTTTCATCCATAGACTCTTTGGTTCTTCCTCACATTTTGCCATAAGGGTGGTGTCACCTGCATATCTGAGGTTATTGATATTTCTCCTGGCAATCTTGATTTCAGCTTATGCTTCATCCAGCCCAGCGTTTCTCATGATGTACTCTGCAAATAAGTTAAATAAACAGGGTGACAATATACAGCTTTGATGTACTCCTTTTCCTATTTGGAAACAGTCTGTTGTCCCATGTCCAGTGCTAATTGTTGCTTCCTGACTTGCATACAGATTTCTCAAGAGGAAGGTCAGGTGGTCTGCTATTCCCATCTCTTGAAGAATTTTCCACAGTTTATTCTGATCCACACAGTCAAAGGCTTTGGCATAGTCAATAAAGCAGAAATAGATGTTTTTCTGAAACTCTCTTGCTTTTTTAATGATCCATCAGATGTTGGTAATTTGATCTCTGGTTCCTTTGCCTTTTCTAAAACCAGCTTGAACATCAGGAAGTTCACGGTTCATATATTGCTGAAGCCTGGCTTGGAGAATTTTGAGCATTACTTTGCTAACGTATGAGGTAGTTTGAGCATTCTTTGGCATTGCCTTTCTTAGGGATTGGAATGAAAACTGACCTTTTCCAGTCCTGTGGCCACTGCTGAGTTTTCCAAATTTGCTGGCATATTGAGTGCAGCACTTTCACAGCATCATCTTTTAGGATTTGAAATAGCTCAACTGGAATTTCATCACCTCCACTAGTTTTGTTTGTAGTGATGCTTTCTAAGGCCCACTTGACTTCACATTCCAGGATGTCTGGCTCTAGATGAGTGATCACACCATCATGATTATCTGGGTCATGAAGATCTCCTTTGTACAGTTCTTCTGTGTATTCTTGCAACCTCTTCTTAATATCTTCTGCTTCTGTTAGGTCCCTACCATTTCTGTCCTTTATTGATCCATCATTGCATGAAATGTTCCCTTGGTATCTCAAATTTCTGAAGCCATCTCTAGTCTTTTCCACCCACTCCAGTGTTCTTGCCTGGAGAATCCCAGGGACGGGGGAGCCTGTTGGGCTGCCATCTATGGGGTCGCACAGTGTCAGACACAACTGAAGCAACTTAGCAGCACCTAGTCTTTCCCATTCTGTTGTTTTCCTCTATTTCTTTGCACTAATTACTGAGGAAGGCTTTTATATCTCTCCTTGCTATTCTTTGGAACTCTGCCTTCAAATGGGTATATCTTTTCTTTTGTCCTTAGCTTTTGGCTTCTCTTCTGGTCCCAACTATTTGTAAGGCCTCCTCAGCCATTTTGCTTTTTGCTTTCTTTTTCTTAGGGATGGTCTTGAATACTGCCTCTTGTACAGTGTCACGAACCTCCATTCATAGTTCATCAGGCACTCTGTCTATCAGATCTAGTACCTTAAATGTATTTCTCACTTGCACTGTATAATCATTATGGATTTGATTTAGGTCATAGCTGAATGGTCTAGTGGTTTTCCCCACTTTCTTCAATTTCAGTCTGAATTTGGCTATAAGGAGTCCATGATCTGAGCCACAGTCAGCTCCCGGTCTTATTTTTGCTGACTGTATAGAACTTCTTCATCTTTGGCTGCAAAGAATATAATCAATCTGATTTCAGTGTTGACCATCTGGTGATGTCCATGTGTAGAGTCTTCTCTTGTGTTGTTGAAAAAGGGTGTTTGCTATGACCAGTGCATTCTCCTAGAAGAACTCTCTTAACCTTTGCCCTGCTTCATTCTGTACTCCAAGGCCAAATTTGCCTGTTACTCCAGGTATTTCTTGACTTCCAACTTTTACATCCAGTCCCCTATAATGAAAAGGACATCTTTTGGGGGTGTTAATTCTAGATGGTCTTATAGGCCTTCATAAAACCATTCAACTTCAGCTTCTTCAGCGTTACTGGTTAGGGCATAGACTTGGATTACCATGATATTGAATGGTTTGCCTTGGAAATGAACAGAGATCATTCTGTCGATTTTTGAGATTGCTTCCAAGTACTGCATTTCAGACTCTTTTTTTGACTATAATGGCTACTCCATTTCTTCTAAAGGATTCTTGCCCACAATAGTAGATATAATGATCATCTGAGTTATTCACCCATTCCAGTCCATTTTAGTTCCATGATTCTTAAAGTGTCAATGTTCACTCTTACCATCTCCTGTTTAATCACTTTCAATTTGCCTTGATTCATGGACCTAACATTCCAGGTTCCTATGCAATATTACTACAGCACTGCACAGCCTGAGCAATCACAGTAGCTCTATTCAATGGAGGACTGACCTCTGTAGATGACAAAAAAAAAAAAAAGGCACACCAGAGCAGGGGGATGCAAGAGTGGGTGGAATCAAGGGTGCATCCCAGGGCATCTAGGCAGAACAACAAGAGCACCTCTTACTTCATGAAAGAATTCTCCACTTTTTAGTGTTTTTATTTCAGATGATTGTCAGAACTATCCTGAATGATTTTCAAAAGAGAAAAGATCTGGAATCAAAGATTTTACCAAAAGATCAGACATGGTGTCAAATAGTGGTAGCTGGAGATGGATTTAGTAATCCTACGTTAGTCACGAAGTCCAGAATCTTCTGCAAAATAAACAGAAATTGTCTAAGGTGGAGGTGAAGGTATTTTTCCAGGGATCTCTAGGGTTTCTTTCTTAACAGTGTCACCTCATGTACTTGTTTGAGACTCCAAGCGGAACCCAAAGATTTAAACATGCTTTCAAGTTTGGGTTCAGACTATTTGTCTTTGCTTCTGTGAAACCTGAATCTGAATCATGCACATCTTCTGACCATGTATGAATACTGAAAGTAAAAGAGAGGAGAGAAAACTGCTAAGCCAGAATACAAAGAATGTAGGGGAAACATGAATTTCTACAGGCTGCAACTAAAAAAATTTGGTAACTGATAAAATTATTACCTGAAAAATTTCAATCCCACTATCATGGAAAAAATACAAGGACAAGCAAGGTATCTTCAGAATTGTTTCATTGACTAAGGAAGGCTGCTTATGGATTAGAGAACACCCGAATTCATATTTATGCCAGGTTATGATATATTACTCATAGCCAGGAAGTACATTTATATGAAAATAAATTTTAGCTTTCAATGACATTCTAACAGGGCAGGATACACAACAAATGCCAGAACTGATGTGTTACATTGTCAAATGGTTCTGCTTCTGGCAGATTTCCTCCCCACATAAGGCAGAGATGTCTGGCTTCAATCTTTAGCAAAGAATGAAAAATACACACCAGATTCAACTCCTTTTCAAGAGAAATAAGGATATAACACCATTAATCATTTAGTCAAATAATCAGGAAAACTCATCCTAAAATTCACAATCCTAAAATTAAACAAATATCAGTATCCTAAAAAGCAAAGGAGGTTGGAATAAGAAGAGATTTTGTTGTTGTTCAGTCGCTAAATTTTGTCCAACTCAAATAGACACTTAGGCTGATCTCAGCATTTATTTGTTCCTTCTCTCTCTCTCTCTCTCTCTCTCTCTCCCTCCCTTCCTCTTTTTTTCTCCCTCTACTACCACTTCTCTTTCTTTTTTGTTATGAGGAATAAACATATGATAAAGCATACTAATCTTCAGCATACTGCTTAATGATGGACTTCACACACACACACACACCGTACATGCACACACACATATAGGGATTATTTCCAGAAAGTCCAAATTAAATCCAGTAGCATATTCTAGTTCCTGTCATCACACATAAATTTTTACACTATGTATTTTTTTGGACTTATTATAACATTTTCCCTATGTTGTTGCATTTATAAGAAGTTTATTCTTTTTTTATTGTTGAGTAAGTTACATTGCATGAATAGCCTATCTTTTTACCACCCTTTCTATTGTGAAGGAAACTGTAGCTTTTTTCTCTGGAAGAGCTATTATGAATACTGCAGCAGAATGCATGTTGACTGGTGAACATTAAGACACATTTCTGTTAAGTATATGCCACAGAGTAGAATTGCTAGAACATAGGGGAAAATGTTTGGCTTTATAGATACAGGCGAACAGTTTCCAAAGAGGCTGTTCCAACTTCTATTTCCACTAGCCCTGTATATTTAATATAATTCCCTGAAATGCTGAACATCTTTTCCTATGCCTATTGGCCATCTGTATGTCATCTTTGGAGAAATGTCTATTTAGGTCTTCCAAATTCCTGTGCAGCAGGACCCTGTTATTTACCCATCTATACATAAAAGCTTACATGTGTCTGCTAACCCCAGCATCCAATCCATGCTCCTCCACAGTGCTCCTCATTGGTGAACACAAGTCTGTTCTCCCATCAGTGAGCCTGTTTCTGTTTTGTAGATAGGTTATTTGTGTCATATTTTAAATTCTACATATAAGTGATACTATATGGTATTTTTCTTTCTCTTTCTGACTTATTTAACTTAGTATGATAATTTCTAGCTGAATCCATATTGCTCCAAATAATATTGTTTGGCTCCTTTATTTGACTAAGTCAGTTCAGTTCAGTTGCTCAGTCATGTCTGACTCTTTGTGACCACATGAACCACAGCACGTCAGGCCTCCCTGTCGATCACCAACTCCTGGAGTCCACACAAACCCATGTCCATTGAGTCAGTGATGCCATCCAACAATCTCATCCACTGTCGTCCCCTTCATCTCCTACCTTCAATCTTTCCAAGAATCAGGGTCTTTTCTAATGAGTCAACACTTCACATCAGGTAGCCAAAGTATTGGAGTTTCAGCTTCAACATCAGTCTTTCCAATGAACACCCAGGACTGATCTCCTTTAGGATGGACTGGTTGGATCTCCTTAAAGTCCAAGGGACTCTCAAGAGTCTTCTCCAACACCACAGTTCAAAAGCATCAATTCTTCTGTGTTCAACTTTCTTTATAATCCAACTGTCACATCTATACATGACCACTGGAAAAATCATAGCCTTGACTAGATGGACCTTTGTTGGCAAAGTAATGTCTCTGCTTTTGAATATTCTATCTAGGTTGGTCATAACTTTCCTTCCAAGGAGTAAGCATCTTTTAATTTCATGGCTGCAGTCACCATCTGCGCTGATTGTGCAGCCCAGAAAAATAAAGTCTGACACTGTTCCCACTGTTTCCCCACCTATCTGCCTTGAAGTGGTGGGACTGGAAGCCATGATCTTAGTTTTCTGAATGTTGAGCTTTAAGCCAACTTTTTCATTCTCCTCTTTCATTTTCATCAAGAGGCTCTTTAGTTCTTCTTCACTTTCTGTCATAAGGGTGGTGTCATCTGCATATCTGAGATTATTGATATTTCTGGCAATCTTGATTCCAGCTTGTGCTTCCTCCAGCCCAGCGTTTCTCATAATGTACTCTGCATAAAAGTTAAATATGCAGAGTGACAATATATAGCCTTGAGGTACTCCTTTTCCTACCTGGAACCAGTCTGTTGTTCCATGTCCAGTTCTAACTGTTGCTTCCTGACCTGCATACAGGTTTCTCAAGAGACAGATCAGGTGGTCTGGTATTCCCATTTCTTTCAGAATTTTCCACAATTTATTGTGATCCACACAGTCAAAGGCATTGGCATAGTCAATAAAGCAAAAATAGATGTTTTTCTGGAACTTTCTTGCTTTTTCCATGATCCAGCGGATGTTGGCAATTTGATCTCTGGTTCCTCTGCATTTTCTAAAACCAACTTGAACATCTGGCAGTTCATGGTTCACATATTACTGAAGCCTGGCTTGGAGAATTTTGAGCATTACTTTGCTAACATGTAAGGTAGTTTGAGAATTCTTTGGCATTATCTTTCTTTGGGATTGCAATGAAAACTGACCTTTTCCAGTCCTGTGGCCACTGCTGAGTTTTCCAAATTTGCTGGCATATTGAGTGCAGTACTTTCACAGCATCATCTTTTAGGATTTGAAATAGCTCAACTGGAATTTCATCACCTCCACTAGCTTTGTTTGTAGTGATGCTCTTAAGGCCCACTTGACTTCATATTCCAGAATGTCTGGCTCTAGATGAATGATCACACCATCGTGATTATCTGGGTCATGAAGATCTCTTTTATACAGTTCTTCTGTGTATTCTTGCCACCTCTTCTTAATATCTTCTGCTTCTGTTAGGTCCTACCATTTCTGTTCTTTATTTAGCCCATCTTTGCATGAAATTTTCCCTTCAGTTCAGTTCCCTTGGTATCTCTAATTTTCTTGAAGAGATCTCTAGTCTTTCCCATTCTATTGTTTTCCTCTATTTCTTTGCACTGATTACTGAGAAAGGCTTTCATATCTCTCCTAGCTATTCTCTGGAACTCTGCCTTCAAATGGGTATATCTTTCCTTTTGTCCTTAGCTTTTGGCTTCTCTTCTGTTCACAGCTATTTGTAAGGCCTCCTCAGACAGGCATTTTGCTTTTTTGCATTTCTTTTTCTTGGGAATGGTCTTAATCCCTGTCTCCTGTACATGCAGCTGCCATGCTCCTACACCGTCACAGCCGATGCTTTTGACTGAGTAGTATTTCAGTATATATATGTACCACATCTTATTTATTCATTCATCTGTTGATGGACATTCTGGTTACTTCCATGTCTTGGCTATTTTAGATAGTGCCGCTATGAATATAGGGGTGCATTTATCTTTTTGAGTTACAATTTTACCTAGATATATGCCCAGGATTGGGATTTATGGGTCACATAGTAATTCTATTTTTGGTTTTCTGAGGAACTTGCATGTGTTTTCCATAGTCCTGTACCAATTTACATTACCAACAGTGTAGGAGGGTTCTTTTTCACACACTCTCTGCAGAAATTTTTGTAGACTTTAATGATGGGCATTCTGACCAGTGTGAGGAAGTACCTCACTGTAATTTTGATTATCATTTCTCTAATAATTAGCAATGTTGAGCATTTTTTTCATATGCCTATTGGTCATCTGCTTGTCTTCTTTGGAGAAATATCTATTTGGGTCTTCAAAATTCAACATCTGTTTATGATAAAAACTCTTACCAAAGTGGGCATAGATATATATATAATATATATAATATATATATAATAACTATATATACAATATATATCAATATAATAACTATATTTATATATATATCATAAAAGTGGGCATAGATATATATATATCAACATAATATATCAATATAATAACTATTTATGGCAAACCCACAACCAATATAATACTGAACAGTGAAAAGCTAAAAGACTTTCTAATAAAATATGGAACAAGACAAGGGTGCCCACTCTTACCTCTTATATTCAGTGTATTATTGGAAGTCCTAGCCACAACAATCAGATAATAAAAAGAAATAAAAGGCATTCAACTTGGAAAGGAAGAAGTAAAATTGTCACTATAAGCAGATGACATACTAAAGACTCCACACAAAAACTACTAGAATTAATAAATGAACTCAGCAAGGTATCAGGATACAATATTTACATATAGAAATTGGTTGCATTTCTTTACTCTAACAAATGAAATGCCAGAAAACAAATGCAAAAAGACAAGAGCTTTTAAAATCACATCTCCAAAAAAAAAAGTACTTAGGAATAAACCTGACCAAGGAGGCAAAAGATTTATCTGCTGAGAACTACCAAACATTAATAAAGGAAACTGAAGCTGGTGCAAGGAAATGGATGCTATGCTCTTGGACTGGAAGAATTAATATTGTTAAAATGACCATACAACCCAAAGCAATCTATAGATTTAATGTGATCACTATCAAGTTACCCGTGACATTAAAACCATGAAAGACCAGAATTGCTAAAGAAATCCTGAAGAAAAAGAATAAAGCAGGAGACATAACCCTCCCAGACTTCAGACAATACTACAAAGCTACAGTAATCAAAATGGTGTGCTATTTTCACAAAGCAGACATATGGGTCAATGGAACATAACAAAGAGCCCAGAAATAAACCTACACACCTATAGTCAATTAATATTCAACAAAGGAAACAAGAATATATAATAGGGAAAAGACAGACTCTTCAGCAAGTGGTGTTATGAAAGTTGGACAGGTATATGTAAATTAGTGAAGTTAGAACACATCCTCTCCCCATACACAAAAATAAACTCCAAATGGCTTCAAGATATAAGCATAAGACATGATACCACAAAACTCCTGGAAGAGATCAGAGGCAAAACACTCTCTGACAAAGATCCTACCAATGTTTCCTTAGGTCAGTCTTCCAGTGCAACAGAAACAAAAACAAAAATAAACAAACAGCACCTAATCAAACTGATAAGCTTTTGCACAGCAAAGGAAATCATAAACAAAAATGAAAAGACAACCTACAGACTGGGAGAAAATATTTGCAAATTTGCAAATGATGTGGCTACTAATAGAGATGGTGGGTGCTTTTCAAATGTCACTGGAATGATAATCTGTATGTAAATATGATTGATTTATAAATATCAACTTTGTATCTAGCAACATTTCTAAATTTCTAGAATAAATGAATTCAACATAGTTTTCTTCTTTTCCCAATTCATTCTCTTTCTTTATTAGTATACATCCCTTCATTTGAAGAAAGAAATTATTTGGTAGCATTATTCAATGCTAGCTACATATTTTTATAGGACTTTTTCCATAGCTCTGTGATGATAATCAAAGACAAATTATTTAGATTTATGTCAACTGCTAAAATTAAGACCATATTAAGGTATTATTTGGAATATTTTCATCTCTATGAAAAGTTATTTTTTTTCTAGAAAAATATGAGAGAGTAAAGGAGTCTTCTAAAAATGTTGCCATCAGTGTACAGAGAAGAGAGTTAAGAATGAAATTTTATGTCATTACTATAAACAAATCAGTGTCCACACACACAATGCCAAGAATAGGACTGGGGTAATTTGTGGATGATTTAGATAATTAAAATTTTAATCCACTTTTTTCTCCTTTGTATATGGACCAAATTTTCTAGTGAGGACTATCAGATCAGATCAGATCAGTCGCTCAGTCGTGTCCGACTCTTTGCGACCCCATGAACCGCAGCACGCCAGGCCTCCCTGTCCATCACCAGCTCCCGGAGGTCACTCAGACTCGCATCCATCGAGTCAGTGATGCCATCCAGCCATCTCATCCTCTGTCGTCCCCTTCTCCTCCTGCCCTCAATCCCTCCCAGCATCAGAGTCTTCTCCAATGAGTCAACTCTTCGCATGAGGTGGCCAAAATACTGGAGTTTCAGCTTTAGCATCATTCCTTCTAAAGAAATTCCAGGATTGATCTCCTTCAGAATGGACTGGTTGGATCTTCTTGCAGTCCAAGGGACTCTCAAGAGTCTTCTCCAACACCATAGTTCAAAAGCATCAATTCTTCGGCGCTCAGCCTTCTTCACAGTCCAGCTCTCACATCCATACATGACCACAGGAAAGACCATAGCCTTGACTAGGCGAACCTTTGTTGGTAAAGTAATGTCTCTGCTTTTGAATATGCTATCTAGGTTGGTCATAACTTTCCTTCCAAGGAGCAAGCGTCTTTTAATTTCATGGCTGCAGTCACCATCTGCAGTGATTTTGGAGCCCAGAAAAACAAAGTCTGACACTGTTTCCACTGTTTCCCCATCTATTTCCCATGCAGTGATGGGACCAGATGCCATGATCTTCACACAGTGGAAGTGAGAAATAGATTTAAGGGCCTAGATCTGATAGATAGAGTGCCTGATGAACTATGGAATGAGGTTCGTGACATTGTACAGGAGACAGGGATCAAGACCATCCCCATGGAAAAGAAATGCAAAAAAGCAAAATGGCTGTCTGGGGAGGCCTTACAAATAGCTGTGAAAAGAAGAGAAGCGAAAAGCAAAGGAGAAAAGGAAAGATATAAACATCTAAATGCGGAGTTCCAAAGAATAGCAAGAAGAGATAAGAAAGCCTTCTTCAGTGATCAATGCAAAGAAATAGAGGAAAACAACAGAATGGGAAAGACTAAGTGAGGACTATATATGTATTCAAATTTAATATGTAAGTGTATTCTTTAATTTGACAAATATTTATCATGCACCTACTAAGTACCAAGTACAAGGAATAAGGAAGGTTTTTTTCAGTCTAGTTAGAGATATACGGAGAAGGCAATGGCACCCCACTCCAGTACTCTTGCCTGGAAAATCCCATGGACGGAGGAGCCTGGTAGGCTGCAGTCCATGGGGTCGTGAAGAGTCGGACACGACTGAGCGACCTCACTTTCTCTTTTCACTTTCATGCATTGGAGAAGGAAATGGCAACCCACTC
Organism: Tragelaphus eurycerus; assembly: GCA_935064755.1. NCBI lineage: Eukaryota > Metazoa > Chordata > Mammalia > Artiodactyla > Bovidae > Tragelaphus > Tragelaphus eurycerus. The sequence continues at coordinate 17,375,955 of CAKXYN010000009.1, read as the reverse complement.
CAGTGTTCTTGCCTGGAGAATCCCAAGGACAGGGAAGCCTAGGGGGCTGCCGTCTATGGGGTCACACAGAGTCGGACACGACTGAAGTGATTTAGCATAGCAGAGATATACAACTATTAAGGCAATAAAATTTGGTGACTTTTCTCAATAGGAAGAAAGGAATCAATGTCTCTCAGTTTTGGAGGTATAAATGAAAAGGGAAGTGAAGTGTAAATGCTGTCTTAGCCTGAGGCATAAAAAAAAAAAAAAACAACCAGTTTTATCCAGGAAAAAAAGAGAGAAGATATATTTAGCAGAAGAATGAGTAATATTTGAAATTGATAAATAACAAGTATTAGCTCTCTGAACAATATTCCCTAATTGACTTTTAAATGTAATTGCTGTCCCCCTGCCTCACTGCCCATGGATGACTTCTGTCCTCCTTTTTCTCTCTTCCATCCTCTACTATAGAACAGAACATGTTGGAGGATTTTATTTTTCCCCTTGAGAATGAGATATAGAACCATATGACCTTTAGTTTCTTAACACCAAAGACAAAAATCCAGGACCATTTTCTTAGAAGAAGGATAGTTTTATTTATAGTCAGAAGATATTAAGAAGAGGTGGCAAGAATACACAGAAGAACTGTACAAAAAAGAGCTTCACGACCCAGATAATCATGATGGTGTGATCACTGACCTAGAGCCAGACATCCTGGAATGTGAGGTCAAGTGGGCCTTAGAAAGCATCACTACGAACAAAGCTAGTGGAGGTGATGGAATTCCAGTGGAGCTATTCCAAATCCTGAAAGATGATGCTGTGAAAGTGCTGCACTCAATGTGCCAGCAAATCTGGAAAACTCAGCAGTGGCCACAAGATTGGAAAAGGTCAGTTTTCATCCCAATCCCAAAGAAAGGCAATGCCAAAGAGTGCTCAAACTACCGCACAATTGCACTCATCTCACACGCTAGTAAAGTAATGCTCAAAATTCTCCAAGCCAGGCTTCAGCAATATGTGAACCGTGAACTTCCTGATGTTCAAGCTGGATTTAGAAAAGGCAGAGGAACAAGAGATCAAATTGCCAACATCCGCTGGATCATCGAAAAAGCAAAAGAGTTCCAGAAAAACATCTATTTCTGCTTTATTGACAATGCCAAAGCCTTTGGCTGTGTAGATCACAATAAACTGTGGAAAATTCTGAGAGAGATGGGAATACCAGACCACCTGATCTGCCTCTTGAGAAATTTGTATGCAGGTGAGGAAGCAACAGTTAGAACTGGTCATGGAACAACAGACTGGTTCCAAATAGGAAAAGGAGTACGTCAAGGCTGTATATTGTCAACATGTTTATTTAACTTATATGCAGAGTACATCATGAGAAATGCTGGACTGGAAGAAACACAAGCTGGAATCAAGATTGCCGGGAGAAATATCAATAACCTCAGATATGCAGATGATACCACCCTTATGGCAGAAAGTGAAGAGGAACTGAAAAGCCTCTTGATGAAAGTGAAAGTGGAGAGTGAAAGGGTTGGCTTAAAGCTCAACATTCAGAAAACGAAGATCATGGCATCTGGTCCCATCACTACATGGGAAATAGATGGAGAAACAGTGGAAACAGTGTCAGACTTTATTTTTCTGGGCTGCACAATCAGTGCAGATGGTGACTGCAGCCATGAAATTAAAAGACGCTTACTCCTTGGAAGGAAAGTTATGACCAACCTAGATAGCATATTCAAAAGCAGAAACATCACTTTGCCAACAAAGGTTCGCCTAGTCAAGGCTATGGTCTTTCCTGTGGTCCTGTATGGATGTGAGAGCTGGACTGTGAAGAAGGCTGAGCGCTGAAGAATTGATGCTTTTGAACTGTGGTGTTGGAGAAGACTCTTGAGAGTCCCTTGGACTGCAAGGAGATCCAACCAGTCCATTCTGAAGGAGATCAGCCCTGGGATTTCTTTGGAAGGAATGATGCTAAAGCTGAAACTCCAGTATTTTGGCCACCTCATGCGAAGAGTTGACTCATTGGAGAAGACTCTGATGCTGGGAGGGATTGAGGGCAGGAGGAGAAGGAGGCGACAGAGGATGAGATGGCTGGATGGCATCACTGACTCGATGAATGTGAATCTGAGTGACCTCCGAGAGCTGGTGATGGATAGGGAGGCCTGGCGTGCTGCAGTTCATGGGGTCGCAAAGAGTCGGACACGACTGAGTGACTGATCTGATCTGATCTGATGAATATGGAATTAGAACACAAAACTGGATTTCTCTTCTCTTTCATTTTGTCCCTTTTCAATCCCTCATTTTACCACTGGAAAGTGAAGATTTCCATTTTACCTTCAACATATAGTAAATTTCATGTAAAGAACTGGGCTACTACAGTTCAAAGAGAGGCTTAAAGCATCTAAGAACTTTTTTTTAGTTTCTTAGTTTTTTTAATTTTAATTTTTAAAATAAAATGATTTTAAAAGCATTTTGAGTGATGTGGGGGATATAAAATTATAATATCTAAATGTATATGTGAACTTGACGGGTAGTGCCGTGGTAAAGAATCTGCCTGCCCATGCAGGAGTTGCAAGAGAAACAGGTTCAATCCCTGGGTCAGGAAGATTCCCTGGAGCAGGAACTGGCAACCTACTCTAGTATACTTGCCTGGAGAATCCCATGGACAGAGGAGACTGGAGGGCTACAGTCCATGGCGTCTCAAAGAGTTGGACACGACTGAACTCACACACAGGCACAGAAATGTGTACGTATTATTCAAGAGGAACAATACGATATGCTGTTTCACTCTGTTGTTCAGACTTTTAAGAATCTAAAGGACAAACTATTACACATTCAAACACAGCATACAAAAACATGCATTTTCCTCTACTAAATATAGGAGCAAAAATCATTCAAATAAAAGATTGATGTAATCTGAAAACAGAATTTCAGAATATAACAATGAGGATATGAGGATTATTCTGGTAATGTTAAACTGGGGCCTTAATAACAGGAGAATGCCTTCATGTTTATATATATATATATACATATATATATATATGCTATATTATAGCTAACTTACTTACATCTATTACTTTTAGTCAAAAGATAAACAGAAATAATAGCACTAGTCAAAGCCATCTTCTGTTTGATAACTTCTCATAGGAAAGAAAAAAACAAAATAAAAAAATTATTTACAATTGTGTACTTATGTGTGTGTGGTGTTATAACAATAATATAACCCTTAACTACTGAGCTAATAAAATTAAACATTAAACTCTGCTTGGGGACTTAAGGTTCTATCCTTCATCTTTTCTAAGCTTGGAGAATTTTTTTTTTTCTTTTGACTTCCATGGGTGAGAGGTGGTCTTCTTACTAATCTCCACGTGTACTTATGAATTAATTGAAACCTGGTAAAATCTTTCACTTTAAAGAATGGAAGTGGTTATGTTAGAGGCTTTGAAGGTACTGACCTGTCTCTACTGCTGCTGCTGCTAAGTCACTTCAGTCGTGTCCAACTCTGTGCGACCCCATAGACGGCACCACACCAGGCTACCCTGTCCCTGGGATTCTCCAGGCAAGAACACTGGAGTGGGTTGCCATTTCCTTCTCCAATGCATGAAAGTGAAAAGAGAAAGTAAAGTCTCTCAGTCGTGTCCAACTCTTAGCGATCCCATGGACTGCAGCCTACCAGGCTCCTCCGCCCATGGGATTTTCCAGGCAAGAGTACTGAAGTAGGGTGCCTGTCTCTACAAGTTATTTATTCTCAGGAAGAGGACATCATAACTTCTCCAAATCTTTTCAGAAACAGTGCTTATTTCATGTGTCTTATTTGTAGAAACAATGTGCCAAAATAACTTTAATCTTCTGAATCATTTTTTAAAACAATTTTAAAATTTAATTCTAAAATAATATCTTTGAAAAAATAAGGATGGGATGGCAAATTAGGTGAACCTTCAGTTAGGACAATCAGGAAAAGAAGGAAAACTGCACAACTCAAATTTTATTGACCCAACTGACATTTAGGATTTGTTCTTTAACCTTTCCATCCGTTCACAAATTTTCACTGAATTATGAATATATCCAGAGAACTGAAACAAGATTTTGAAAAGTGCAGTCAATTGAAATTCATATTTAGGGAAATTTCTGACTGGTATAGTTACTTTCCAGTATTAGTTACTATTTTTTTGCCCTCTGAATGATACAAAATTTTCTAAGTTTTAAACTGTGAAAAAAATTACTACTGTTTTATGCTAAGTATAACAAAAAGATAACTATTTTCTACTTCAACATTAGATGTTTCCTTGTAGTTATATCAAGTGTTTTGAGCAGTAAATCTGTTCTCTTCTGAAAATGAAAAGTATTACCATCTCCTGGGTGTTCATGAAAATTACATAAATGATTACAGTGTTAGTTGCAATAGCTCCTAATATGTTCACTACAAACTTGATGATTCCTCTGCTGGGAGCTCTCATTCGAGACAGTAAAGTGGCAAAATTCAAAATCTTTTTTGAGACTTTTCCAACTTTCTTAATCAGCCCCTAAAGTAAAGCAAAATGATTTCACAAGTTCCAACTAAACAAACACATCCAAGCAAATCGGAGTATAAAAGGATCATTTTTAATCCTGAGACATTTTCAGGTCATGTAAAAATTGTTTGTCAAATATAATTGTTCTCTGCCCGTTTTTAAACATCATGATGTTTGGCTTTTGAAATGTATTTGACTATAGAAAATTGACAGCACACAGCAATTTATATGTAGATTCTAAACTGGTGAGTACAAAGACTCAGAACCTCAAAGAAAGCCTGCAAAATATAATTATAAACTGGAACAGAAAGAATCCTCTGTTTCTGTAATCTACTTAGAGATATTACTAGTAGAAATATAGTATAGAATATTGTAAATATTCCCATAACTACTCTCAGCAATTCACTAATATTTCTAAGCCTCCTATCCCCACTGGGAAAGAAATAATTGTTCTTCAGGCATAAATTATTTACAGAAAAATAATACTCTTTCATTTTATATGTTGTTTAAAATCTTACAAAGCACTTGAATATGTGTTTAAATGTTAAACTAAATATTTATATATACATACGTAAACATATATATAATACATCATAGATGTGTATACATATAAAATTTAGAACTCAGAACAAAAGTATGTCATCGTGTTCGCATGCTCATAATAACGAGATTGATATTATTAACCACCTCTTTTTATGAGGACCCTAAGGCTTACAATAATAAATTATCCAAAGTAACATAAGTAGCAAATGGTAGACCTGGATGCAAAGTAAGTTTTTTCTAGAGTTGAAGTCCTGTGAATGTTCTGGGCACAAAGGAAGGAAAAGTATCCTAGAATTATTATTTTAAAAGGCAGTATAGACTCTAAATATTGAACACTAGAATGCAATACTTTGGGTTTCCTATTGCTGAAATGTCCCTGTGAAGGTCAGTTCTTTTTCCACATCCTTACCAATCATGGCTCCAGCCTGAAGTGATAAGTCCAAAAGGTAAATGAGATAAATTAATCCTTAAAACAAACCACCAGGTGAAGCTGCGTAAGTGACTACTTTCAGAGGTTAATTATCTCTCCTGAGCAAAGACTAGAATCCCAGAAGGAATTTGGACACGCTAATATATCATGGATTAAGCTCATGCCTTTGAAATTGCACCGATTTACTCTACCCAAAGATAAGCTAAATAGAAGAATACCAGAGGAAGCAAAAATAGAAATTGGATTTACCATTTTTTCCCCTAAATGAAAGGATTTGTTCAGCAAGCTTTTTACTTAATCATCACCCATTGAAGAATCAAAATCTCCTAAGTACTGCAAAGGGAGTAGTAATCTTCAAAGAACTCCAAACATGTCCTGGTTTCAAGGCATACCATTAATTTTACATTATTCATCATCTTCACTGTCAAAAGTTGTATTCTCATCTATTAAACCATCAGCTAGATGATTTAATACTAGACAATGATTACTCAGCCATTATTCACTTTAGAATACTTACAAATATCTTTCCCAGCTGGCCAAAAAGAAATCTAAGAGATCTGAAAGAAATGCTGGAGCAGCAATGTATTTGAAAATGCACCAACAGTTTGAGAATTCATAAAGTGTGAAATGATTGTAGTAATGACCAACATGAAGCATAACCTATAGCTTGCAATGGTAATACCTAAAACTCTGCATAAAATATGAAGAGAAACTGGGAAAGACTCTCAAAATAAACAGTAACAGACAGATTGAGGATGGAAGTCAAAATGCGAAAAGCATCCAAGATAGTGGTGAGTTAATAGCTTCCTCCTCCCCCTCTCCCACTGCTTATTTTTTCTCTCTTACTTGATCTGAGAGTGAGCCTGACCTCATAGCTGAATAGAAGCTATAGATGGGAAAATCTCCCAGAGAAGACCCATTAAAAATGGACTGGAAAAAGGAAGTTCTTCAGGTAGAGAATGTAAGAGGAATCTCTGATCAGATTTTGCTGTTGTTGACTTGGTTTTGGTTTGTTTTTTGTTCTTTCCTGGACTTGCTCCGAAGTCAGCCAATATTAACTGGTTATAGCAGCAGAGAAACCTAAAACTATAAGGAAATGGATCATTCATACATTGCTGGTGGGAATGTAAAATGGTGCAACCATTCTGGAAATCAGTATGGTAGTTTCTTATGCAATTAAATTTGTGCATACCCTATCACTCAGCATTTGCACTCTTGAGTAATTATTACAGAGAAATTAATACTTATGTTCATATAAAAACTTTTAGAGGAATATTCAAGCAGCTATATTCATAACAACCAGAAAATGGAAAAAATCCAACTCTTCAATGACTGAATAATCTGTGGTATATCCTTATCAAGAATCAGATCAGATCAGTCGCTCAGTCGTGTCTGACTCTTTGCGACCCCATGAATCACAGCACACCAGGCCTCCCTGTCCATCACCAACTCCCGGAGTTCATTCAGACTCACGTCCATAGAGTCAGTGATGCCATCCAGCCATCTCATCCTCTGTCATCCCCTTCTCCTCTTACTCCTAATCCCTCCCGGCATCAGAGTCTTTTCCAATGAGTCAACTCTTCGCATGAGGGGGCCAAAGTACTGGAGTTTCAGCTTTAGCATCATTCCTTCCAAAGAAATCCCAGGGCTGATCTCCTTCAGAATGGACTGGGTGGATCTCCTTGCAGTCCAAGGGACTCTCAAGAATCTTCTCCAACACCACAGTTCAAAAGCATCAAGTCTTCAGCGTGCAGTCTTCTTTACAGTCCATCTCTCACATCCATACATGACCACAGGAAAAACCATAGCCTTGACTAGACGAACCTTTGTTGGCAAAGTAATGTCTCTGCTTTTGAATATGCTATCTAGGTTGGTCATAACTTTCCTTCCAAGGAGTAAGCATCTTTTAATTTCATGGCTGCAGTCACCATCTGCAGTGATTTTGGAGCCCAGAAAAATAAAGTCTGACACTGTTTCCACTGTTTCCCCATCTACTTCCCATGAAGTGATGGGACTGGATGCCATAATCTTCATTTTCTGAATATTGAGCTTTAAGCCAACTTTTTCACTCTCCACTTTCACTTTCATCAAGAGGCTTTTTAGTTCCTCTTCACTTTCTGCCATAAGGGTGGTGTCATCTGCATATCTGAGGTTATTGATATTTCTCCCAGCAAGCTTGATTCCAGTTTGTGTTTCTTCCAGTCCAGCGTTTCTCATGATGTACTCTGCATATAAGTTAAATAAACAGGGTGACAATATACAGCCTTGACGTATTCCTTTTCCTATTTGGAACCAGTCTGTTGTTCCATGTCCAGTTCTAACTGTTGCTTCCTGACCTGCATACAAATTTCTCAAGAGGCAGACCAGATGGTCTAGTGTTCCCATCTCTTTCAGAATTTTCCACAGTTTATTGTGATCCACACAGTCAAAGGCATTGGCATAGTCAATAAAGCAGAAATAGATGTTTTTCTGGAACTCTCTTGCTTTTTCCATTATCAGAATACTACTCAGTAATAAAAAGGGGAAAAGTAATGATAATGGTAATAACTTGAATGGAACTCAAGGGGATTATACTGGGTGCTAAAGTCAATCTCAAATAGTCATAACCTATATGATTCTATTTATGCAATGTTTCTTAAATGACAAATTATAGAAATGGAAAATAGATTAGTGATTGATAAAAGTTAGAAAGCAGGTCAGTAGGGGGACCAAAGAAAGTGGCTGTGATTATAAAAGGGGTACATGACATATCCTTGTAATAGAACTGTCCTATATCTTGAGTACTATGATAGTCATACAAATCTACATATGTGATAAAGTTGCATAGAACTAACTCACAAATTAATGCATGTAAAACTAGTAAAATCTGGTTTGTTTGTTTTTTTTTTTTTTTTTTCAGTAGATTGCATCAATGTCCAAACTGTGATATTTTACTCTAGTTATAAAAAATGTTACTACTGGGGAAAAAAAAATAAAAGGTATACAACATTTCTCTGTACTACTTCTACTTGTATCTGAAAGTACAATTACCTCAAAATAAAAAGTAAAAAACCCAAAAAACCCTGAAAGAAAGCCTGTGTAGACAATATAGCTAAATTTATCCATTTGATCATTGCCTTTGCTGCATCCCATAAAACCTCATTTTTACTCATACTAAAATATTTTCTAATTTTCTTTGTGATCTTTTTCTTTGACCCATTGGTTGTTTTAGAGTGTGTTGTTTAACAGGATCATGGACACAGAGACAAAGCTGGTGGTTGCCAAGGGGGAAGAGATTGGGAAAGGATGAACTGAGGGGATTGGGGTTAGTAGATGTAAGCTTTTATATACAGAATGGATAAACAACAGGGTCCTACTGTATAGAACAAAGAACTATATTCAATATCCTATGATAAAACATAGGAGAAAAGAATGTTTTTAAAAAGAATGAATATATGTATAGCAATCACTTTTTTGTATAGCAGTGTTTGATGTTACACTGTACTGTAAATCAACTATGCTTCAATGAAAAAAATAACCAAAAAAGAAAATTAAAAGTGTGTTAACTTCCACATATTTTTAAAAATTTTTCTGTCATTGATTTATAGTTCCATTCCATTATAGCCAGAGAAGATACACTGTATAAGTTAAATCTTTCAAAATGTATTAAGATTTGTTTTTTGGCATAATATTTAAATAACTTTAATATTTTATTTGAAGTGCTTTTCTTGTGACAGCATATATTTAATCCAATGTAACAATTATTGTCTTTTAATTGGTGTGTATTTCATGTACTTACATTTATTACAAGCCAATTTTCTAATTTATGTGGAAACACAAGAGCACCCAGAGAATTGAAACAACTTTTAGAAAGAAGAATAAAGTTGGAGGATTCACACTTCCCATTTCAGAACTCACTATGAAGCTATAATAATCAAAACAGAGTGGTCCTTGTATAAGGATAGGTGTATAAGCCAATAGAATAGAGTTGTATAGAAACTAGTAAAACTATTATAACTTGAAGAAGGACATGGTAACCCATTCCAGTATTCTTGCCTGGAGAATCCCATGGACAGAGGAGCCTGGCAGGCTATATAGTCCATGGGGTCTCACAGAGTCAAACACGACTGAGTGAGTGAGCATGCACAGACACAGTATAACTTTATACTAGTTAATTTTTGACAAAATTGCCAAGTCCATTCAATGGATAAAGAACAGTCAATAGATGATGCTGAGACAGCTACATTTCCATGTGCAAAAGAATATATTTGGACCTCACAGCATATACAAAATTTAACTAAATTTAACCAATAACCTAAATATAAGAATGAAAACCATAAAGTTCTTAGACAAAAACATAGAAGTAAATCCTTGTGACTTTTGATTTGGCAGTGGATTGTTAGATAACATACCAAAAGCATGAATAACAATATAGATAATTAGAAAAGTGTTCAACGCTCAGTCGTGTCCGACTCTTTGCAACTCCATGGACTGTAGTCTGACAGTCTGCTCTGTCCATAGGATTCTCCAGGCAATAAAACTAGAGTAGGTTTCCATTCCCTTCTCCTGGGGATCTACCTGATCCAAGGATCCAACCTGGGTCTCTTGCATTGCATGCAGATTCTTTACCATCTGAGCTACCAGGGAAACCCCTAGATAATTTGAACTTTATTATAATTTGAAGCTTTTGTGTATTAAAAAATATTATCAAAAACAGTAAAAAAAAAAAAAAAAACCACTATGTAATGAAAGGGAGAATAGATTTCAAATAATATATATAAGGAAGTTCTATAACTCAAGAGCAACAAGTAACCAAATTAAAAAATGGGCAAAGGACTTCCATAGTCATTTTATCAAAGAAGATATATAAGTGGTAAATAAGCACATGAAAAGATACTCAGCATAATTAATCATCAGAGAAATATAAATCAAAAACATGATTAAATATTACTTTACACCTACTAGGATAGATATAATGCAAAAAAAAAAAAAAGGAAAAGGGTGTTGATAAGAATGTATAATGTTGGTGAGAAGGTAGAAATTAGAATCCTTCTATATTACTAGTAAGAATGTAAAGAATCAGATCAGATCAGATCAGTCGCTCAGTCGTGTCCGACTCTTTGCGACCCCATGAACCACAGCACGCCAGGCCTCCCTGTCCATCACCAGCTCCCGGAGATCACCCAGACTCATACCCATCGAGTCAGTGATGCCATCCAGCCATCTCATCCTCTGTCGTCCCCTTCTCCTCCTGCCCTCAATCCCTCCCAGCATCAGAGTCTTCTCCAATGAGTCAACTCTTTGCATGAGGTGGCCAAAATACTGGAGTTTCAGCTTTAGCATCATTCCTTCTAAAGAAATCCCAGGATTGATCTCCTTCAGAATGGACTGGTTGGATCTAGCAACTGTGAAAAACAGCTTGCCGATTCTTGAAAAAGATAAACATATAAGTACTTCATACTATAGCAATTTCATTCCTAGGTATATACCCCATAGAACTGACAGCAGAGACTCATACCGATATTTGTACACCAGTGTTCATTCCAGTACTATTCACGATAGCCAAAAGCTGGAAAAGAGCAAAACATTCATCAAGAGATAAAATATGGTATCTATATACAATGGAATATTATTTAATCATAAAAGAGAATGAAGTTCTGATAATGCTACAACATGTATGAGCCTTGAAAACATTATACTAAGTGAAATAGGTCATACACAAAAGGACAAATATTGTATAATTCCACTTATGTAAGCTATATTAAGCAAATTCCTAGAGACAAAGGGATTAGAGGTTATTTGGAGCTGAGGAAAAAGGGAAACAGGGAGTTATTGCTTCATAGCTAGAGAGTTTCTGATTGGGAGTGATGTAGAAGTTTTGAAAATAAATAGTGGTAATGGTTGCACAATGTCATAAATATAATTTTATTATATATACATATTTTTTATAGAAAGGAAGGACAGATCTGTAGCTACTTGGGTTCAGATATGAGGTAATGGTGTGCCTACAAAGGGTCAATGTGGAGGACTTCTTTGGGGTAATGGATCTGTTCTGTATATTATTGTATTGGTGATACACAACTATATGTTTTGTTATTACTCACAGAATTGTGTGCCAAAATATGTGAATTTCATTGTGTGTAAATTTTAAAATGTAATCTATCCCCCCAATAAAAATCCCTTAGAAATAGTTTCTAGAAATAGGACACATTTACCCACTAAAATAGCCACTTGATTACTACTACTACTACTACTACTACTACTAAGTCACTTCAGTCGTGTCCGACTCTGTGTGACCCCATAGACAGCAGCCCACCAGGCTCCCCCGTCCCTGAGATTCTCCAGGCAAGAACACTGGAGTGGGTTGCCATTTCCTTCTCCAATGCATGAAAGTGAAAAGTGAAAGTGAAGTCGCCCAGTCGTGTCCGACTCCTAGCGACCCCATGGACTGCAGCCTACCAGGCTCCTCCATCCATGGGATTTTCCAGGCAAGAGTACTGGAGTGGGGTGCCATTGCCTTCTCCACTTGATAGGCTCCAATAATTTCCAAAGAACTTCCAATTTTCATGTGTCTTTTATTTTACTGGGACTATTTCCTTATACTTTAAAAAATATTTCCAAATTATATGAAAAAAACCTGTAAATACTTCATTTGTGGGGACATGGGCTATCCAGCCAAGTTATAACTATAATTTACAGAACATGCACCAGTATAGCATTCATGAAAATTGAACAAGAATATTATTAAGTACCTTATCAAGTAGATGGAATTTCATGATTTTCTGATGGAACGGATTGGCTCAATGTTTAACAACTGGCAGGTCAAGCCCATCATCATATTTAAACCTTTACTTTGCCTCAGGTTCAGCTCTGTTCCTGCTAAAGGAAAATGGCCATTGGTCCTCTGAGCCCTGCCATTAATCATTTCTGATGTCATGTCACGAAAATTTTTAGTAATTTTCATAAGATTGAAGAAGTGCTTTTTTTTCTCACTAAGATAAAACACTATCTTCTTTATTCTCTTTCTTTCTAAAGATTCATGAATCACATTATCTGTAACTATTTCTGATTTTCCATATTAGAAGTTATCATTTTTCTCCCAATGTATTTTTAATAAGTCCAATAGTGAAGAGTATTATCATTTCAATTCTTTCAAAATGTCTGAAATGAATAGTAGCTATACTTTTCATAACTGTCACTAAGACTTTGAGTTCTTTACCTATGAGTTCAGATGGTAGTAACCTCCAAGATACTCCCTTTTTTTTTCAGGGAATCATTTCCTTTATCATCCTTCAATTCCAGTCACTTCCCCTGACTGTAACACAAATGAAGAATTTCTCTACAACTGCCATCTTGTATTTGATGTTCCCAAACATACCAAGATGTATAAAAGCTCAGGATCAATGCAACCCATTCTTTATTAGCCATGATACCTGATCTCCCTAAACAAAAAATAAAATCATTTTATAACTCACAGAACAGCTCTCAAGCCACAAATGTCCCATTCAATGCCATTTGGAAACACCAACTTCATCATTGGTTTTACAATAACCATTAAAATGAGATTTGTAGTTGTATGTGTTAGCTTGGATGATTCCTAGTAAGTAGGCCATCTTTGTAGACATCCCAATAGAAAGAAAACTCATGTGTATTCCTCTTCAGTATAAGATTTCTTTTATTTGAAACATTTTTTACCAAGCTGCAACTCTGTGCCCTGTGATTTATTGTACTCTACGTTTGGATTTTACAGTTATAATCTAATAGTAATAGAGGCAGAGTTATCTACATGCACTAAAGGCCCTGTAATAATTTCCTCTGTCTTCTGAGGCAAGTCCTATTACAACGTATTTACATCTTATATTTGAAGCCTTTTCAGTTATGCATTACATATTCATGGGTTTTAAATTATCCACATCTACTTGAAATAATGTTGACAAATCTTATGTTTCCTCTTGGGTCCTTAATAGAGCTTCTTCCTCCCCACCATCAGGGTTTAAAGAAAGGTCTGTGGGTAAAACCGATGCTTATATTCTTTCTGCATTTGTCATCCATGGACACACATACACCACAGTACTGCAAGGTGTAATTGTAAAATAAGAGAAGATTTACTGGGAAAACTCACAAGCAGAGATGCAGTGGAGGGCAAGACTCCACCATGCTCTTAGATCAAGTCCAGGGGCATGTTAGGTAGAGCACAGCTGGAGAGCCTTTAAGCTTTGCCTCTGGTATCCGGCTGTTTTACTATTGAGCTAATTCAAAACTGCTGTGCAAGCAGCCTGCTAAGCTACCAAAAGAAAGTGGGAGTGTGGAGAGGAGGAGAATGAGCTTCAGACTCATCCAAATTTGTCTCTCCTCAGCCCACCCCCTAGCCCTTGGTGGCTCATTAAGTATGAGTCTTTCCATTAACTCTTATGGATTCTGGGTCACACTGATTCTTGCATAATTACCTAGTAGGTCTCCTGCAGCTGAGAAAGATAGCAAGACACTGCTTGAAACAATTGTGAAGGACCATTTTGGCCTTTTCATCCTTATCTAAAACAGGAAAACTACACACACTAAACTTTCTGAGGTCAGAGGTATTGGTATGTGACTAGTGAGGTATGTTATTCCTCTTTGTTTCCAAGTTAGGCTGTAAATCCACTTTTAATTAAAATAAGTTCTTTAGAGACTCAGAAATCATGCTTTTGTTGTTAAAAGCAACTTCTGGGCATAGAAGAAGGTAGCTATATAGGTATAAGAGGCAAAACTATTATCCAGAATCATATCACTCCAGGTGTCCTTAATCTTGGCAGTATACACTACTCATTCACTCACCAAGTTCATAAACTGTCATCCAAACACCATTGCCAAAGCAAACACTAATTTTTAATATATTGAAAATGGCTATCATATTCCTCTGTCAACTCTTACTAACTCATGATTCTTGAGTGCACTGTTGCTCAGCCAAGGCAAAGTATATATCAAGTATATGCACAACCGTTAAAGAGCAGCAGGCAGCCAGCCCCACCAGTCTAGTGGATATAGTTAATGGAAAGGCTAAAGTGAAAGTGTTAGTTGCTCGGTCATGTCAACTCTTTGTGACCCCATGGACTGTAGCCCACCAGACTCTAGTCATGGGATTCTCCAGGCAAGAATACTGGAGTGAGTTGCCATTCCCTTCTCCAGGAGATCTTCCTGACCCAGGGATCTAACCCAGGTTTCCTGCATTGCAGGAAGATTCTTTACCATCTGAGCCACAAGAACAGGGGCAAATAGAGGATTCTCTGAGTGTCAAAACATTTCCCATTGGACATTCCTGTCAATTATGGTGGTTCTATGCCACTTGTGAAAGCATCGGAGAAATACTTTATTCAATGGGAGTCATTATAATGGGTGTAGGAACCAGTGCAATGGGGTTTTGTAGTGGGGAGAGAAACTAGACTCACCTCCAAGTACAAGGTTTCCAAGTGGGAATTTATAGCCAAAGATCAGGTTGCAGGTCAGTGGATACAAAATTACTAAGAGGAAATGTTAGGAATAAGGAGGGATTCTGGCTAAACAAACTAACAAGATTCTTGTTGATGGCAGGCCAACGTGATCAGGCATTACCTGGGGGATAGTGAAGAATGAGAAACCTGGTTAGTTCTCAAGGGTAATAGGATATGGAAAAAAAATTTTTTTAACCTGTAGAAGTAAGTTGTTAATGGCTGGTTAATTATATCACTGCATTTTCTTTGCAATAGTGTACCAACTTAAGTACTTAAAAATGGAATGTGCACAAGGATTAAATTGACACAAAAAATTGACTACATATTTGTATTTATATTAATAAATGTCATAAGCATACTGTTGATGTGTATTACATAATCCATTATATATTATTACATATTATATAATACATGATATATTGTCCCCTATTATAATAGGACAGTTGAACTCGTGAGTCTATAACAGAACTCATGAGTCTATAACAGAAATTGATAAAGACCATGTTAAAACAAAACTACTGGAACTAAGAGGTTGCAATTGTAAATAGCAACAAACATATACACTCAGATGTGGAGTTTTTCAAGTTTTATAATTGGTGAGTTATACCAAATTAGCAGGATTCTTGCTAAACTTGGATAATGCAGAGACAAACATGGGGAAATGGAAGTATGGTTGAAAAGTTCAGGGAAACCTATGGAGAGCCTGGATCAGGAACAAGCCTGTGTCATGTACTGTGCATTAGTGTAGGTGTTTACATTAGTCAATTTCAGGAATGCTGACATATGGAGAATTAAAATTTAGTCCATACCATAAAACTACTAATGCTGCTGGGTACAAATAACTTATCTCGTGTTTGGCACATGGCTAAGGCATTCCATGGGGCTTCCTTGGTGGCTCAGACAGTAAAGAATCTGCCTGCAGTGCAGGAGACCTGGGTTTGATCCTTGGGTTGAGAAGATCCCCTGGGAATGAAATGGCTCCCCACACCAGTATTCTTGCTTGGAGAATCCCATGGACAGAGGAGCCTGGGGGGGCTACAGTTCATGGGGTCACAAAGAGTTAGATGCAACCAACACTTTGACATTTTTTCAAGGCATTCCATAGGATTTACCCACCTCTGAGGAGGACTGATTTTTCTTAGTGATTTATGCCCTTTTTTAAAGTGGAAAAATCTTACTGACAAGATCCCTATTGAGCTAACAGTTTAGAGAAAGCTATAGGTGAGCCATCTTGTGAGAAACTACTAGGTAACTACATTACCTAGCATGTAGGTATTAGGTACATAAATACCTACCCATTCAAGACATTAATTAAGACTCAGATACTAAGCCTCACTCCTGATAGTTGTATCATGTCCATTTTTCAACAGATTATTCATACCCTTACCTTCTCTTATGGAATTTATGATTCAGTGAAGATGTTTTACAGGAAAAGTCACAGTCCTTTTTCAGTGAAAATTATTTGCCTTCAATTCAGTTCAGGTCAGTAGCTCAGTCGTGTCTGACTGTTTGCGACCCCATGAATTACAGCACTCCAGGCCTCCCTGTCCATCACCAACTCACGGAGTTCACACCAACTCATGTCCATCGAGTCGGTGATGCCCTCCAGCCATCTCATCCTCTGTCGTCCCCTTCTCCTCCTGCCCTCAATCCCTCCCAGCAAGAGTCTTTTCCAATGAGTCAACTCTTCACATGAGGTGGCCAAAGTATTGGAGTTTCAGCTTTAGCATCATTCCTTCCAAAGAAATCCCAGGACTGATCTCCTTTAGAATGGACTGATTGGATCTCCTTGCAGTCCAAGGGACTCTCAAGAGTCTTCTCCAACACCACAGTTCAAAAGCATCAATTCTTCAGTGCTCAGCTTTCTTCACAATCCAACTCTCACATCCATACATGACCACAGGAAAAACCATAGCCTTGACTAGATGGACCTTTGCTGGCAAAGTAATGTCATTTGCCTTCAGTAGGGCCTAATCAGAGGCCTATTGCTAGGCCTCAGAATAAAGCTCCCAAGTACAAAAACCCAAAGTAAACTGAATGCCAGTGGAGCTTTTGCTTGTTATCTTATGTTATGCTATGTTTTGCTTTGACTTTGGTTGTTTTTACTAAGGCTCACTACAGCTATAAAGTTGGCCCCAGGAATCTTCAATTCTAGATCTCAAATATTTGATATCCCAAAGACAGGGCTTGTCTTACTGCTACCTGGACACATTTCAAGATGATGGCCTGTCAATCAAGTTTGGCCACTAATCATATGCCTTGGGATAGAGCTTTTAGTAAAATTACCAAGGATGCATTCCCTTCAATACCTGAAGAACTCAAACAATTGGTGAACCTCATTCTTTACAGGGAGAGCCAGAAAGGCCAGTAAATTATACTTAATATGCCATAAAATGTCTTGAAGGATTGCAGTCCAGTTACCTCCCAATGATAGTTGTGTGGCAGCACCTTGGAGTCTATCCTCATTTAAGTCCCATTCATACTGAGTCACTTGTGCTTGGATGCCATGTAATGTAATGAGAAGAGATTCTGCAGTAGGGACCACTATCAAAATATCATCAATATCCTAAAATGTTTAGACCTCATTGAGAAGCCCATATTTTACTTGAGTTTGTGCAATTCCTGATGACATTTTCCAGGAAAGCTTAGGAGATAAACACAGACTGTGCTACTTGTCAAGTAAAGACAAACTGATCTGGGGGATTTTTAGTTAAGGAGTATGGAAAATAGGGTACTAACACTGCCCAAAGTTACATATGAAATATCACTGGTGACAATTATTTGTTCAGCCACTGTAATGAGATGCAACGTTACAAGAACAACATTCCCTTGTTTATAATTCTCAACAGTTTGCAGTAAGTCTACAAATACCAGTGACTTTTAATGACTTTTCACTGACCAGAATGGGAGGTTGTTTTTAATATCACCCTTATCTCCAGTGATGCTTGATGTGGACAGTAAAGTTGTTTTTTTCTTCTTCTTCTTCTTTTGAGAGTTGACATTATTTCAAGGCCACAACTTTCATAACCTTTAAGCAGTTCTGAGCCATTCAACGGAGAAGGCAATGGCACCCCACTCCAGTGCTCTTGCCTGGAAAATCCCACGGATGGAGGAGCCTGGTAGGCTGCAGTCCATGGGGTGGCTAAGAGTCGGACACGACTGAAGTGACTTCACTTTCTCTTTTCACCTTCATGTATTGGAGAAGGAAATGGCAACCCACTCCAGTGTTCTTGTCTGGAGAATCCCAGGGATGAGGGAGCCTGGTGGGCTGCCATCTATAGGGTTGCACAGAGTCAGACATGACTGAAGCGACTTAGCAACAGCAGCAGCAGCAGCAGAGCCATTCAAATACTAGAGAAGCCACCAACAAGACCCACAATGTATGCATCTGATCCACAGGTTCAGGTGCCCATGCACTCCAGGTTAATTAGAGGTAAGACAACACAAAAAAAATAAGCAGTCCAGTACCCCCTCCCAACAAAATAAGTAACAACTACATAAAATGAGATTTTCTCATAGTTCCGTTGTTCAATAACCCACGTGCCACATGGTCATTTCCATTTTTCCAAACTGCACAAATAGCCAAATAAATTCGAGTATTGATACCAGTCAACCTGGATGCATTTCTGAAAAACCCCTCTCTTAATTTATTCCAGCTCTTATCTATTCAAGTAAGCATCTATAATTTAGAGAAATACTGTGCATAGAGCCAAGAAACTGCCCCTAAGAAAAAAAGTCAAAAAAAAAAAAAGTAATTTAGAAGTGGAGATCCAAAAATTACCCACTTTGAGTAGAAAATGGAATGTGAGTCAGGCAAAGGAGCCAAATATCAGTGTGACCTCTTCTGGCTCAAGACCCTACATACTTCTGCCAGCCATTGATCATCAGTATTCCATTGAACATCAAAGATTCTGCCATTAAAGTACTTTCTCTTTCCAAGGATGTAGGAGTCCACTCACCGAACACCTGCATGCTCTTTGATATGAGTTGTCCTTCACCTGAAAAACCCTTTCAAACGTACTGTAGTTGTTTCATCTAATTCATCCTGAATTGATAGTCTCAATTTACTGAGTCTCACATGCATTTTGCAAAGCTACCAAGTTTTAGAGACTGATGCTTGTTTCCCTAGGCTACCCAGGAGTCAAACACAAGTCAACAAGTCACTGTAGCCAAGCGGTACATGAAGTCAAGCAGAAAGTGAAGGAGAGATGCCAATCAGTCACCTCTCTTCCCTCTACAACATTCTCTGCTAGCTGGAATTAAATCAGGTTTGACTGGTTTGTCATTTTCCACTACAAATACATTAAAAACATTTGATCTCAAAAGGAATGTTGAAATAGCTACTCTGCCTGTTTTCAATCCATTCTCAATGCTGCCATTTAGCTTTGTAAACTCAGAAATAATCCCTCATACATTTCCTTAAAACTAAAGTTTTCCTTCCCAATTTCAGAATAAAATCACTACCAAACTCCTTCACCTAACAAAAAGGATAACAGGACCTGAACATACTTCTTCATCCCCACTTCGCCCCTGTGGGACTTTGTGTACTATTGTCATGTAAAGGGCACCCACTGAAATTGTGCATTATAGTGAAAATTTCCAACACATTCCTTTAGCTATTCCCCAGCTGACACTGCACTTCCATCCTACAAAAGATATTAGTGATGAATGAATTTGATATTCACAGCAAAGAGCTGGAATTTTCACTGTTGGAGTCAAAGTCTTTTCTGATCCGTCATAAAAGTAGAATGTAACCTCTTTAGGGACTGGATATATTGCATTCATCTTTTGTCCACACTGCCTACAATATAGAGCTGGCTTGTAGTTGACCCTCAACAAGAGTATGCCAAATAAATGAAATTAATTAACTGCGAATGCATGAATGGATAAATGACACTATGGAACAACTAGTTAGGGTTAACTTAAAGCTCTGGGGAAAAAGAAATGCAAAAGTGCACTCTAAGGGATCCAAGTAATGAAGTTAACCTGTATCAACCATGCTGGGTAAGTGAGTTAACGAACCACAGATTCACCCTGCACAGACAAACAAAACTCTTATGGGGAAAAAAAATGGCATCATACCAAGCACTCTTTCATCTTATTCTACTCTGGGAAACAGGAAAGTACATTCCACTTCTTGAAATCACTTTCCTTGATGATTTTTTTTCATCCTGCTATGTTGATTGATCTTCATCAGTTTTAGCCTTGAAATGATAAAAAGGGTGGAATATAAACAAAGAGCTGCCTGCACAATATTTAGGTAGAGAACATTCATCAGTGTGAACAGCTCTAACTTAAAAGCAGTAAGAAAAGTATTCCCCCAATGCCCAAGTATAGTTCTCAGCTTTAATGAAAAAGAGACAATTAGAACAAAGGCACTTGCTCACTTCAAGTCACAATTCATCAAGCTGTCAAAGACAATAAAACGCTACATACCTAATCTTTCCTGTTAACCATAATGTAGGCAATGCAATTACATTGTTGCAGCAAATTGGCAAGAATTAAAGGAAGAATTAATGTAAAAAAAACCGTGTGAAATTTTCTGTTCCAGTAAATGGCGTCATTCATATTTAAAAATCGAGTAAAGACATATTAAGTATTAAGTGAATTAGCAATAAATACTTTTCATTAGACCCATTTTCTTGCTCAAAAGTATTAGATATTTTTTAAGTATATAAGCAAAGTTAAGTAAAATAAAATAAAAATTTTAAAAAATATAAGCAAGGAAAAATTAATTAGTGCCACCAAAGTCATCTATTAAAATTAAAACAAAAGATACTTTTAGGTGAAATGGAAAGTAGCAATATAAACTCTCAGTAATACACAGAAATGCAAGAGGATTGATAAATTTAATCTAAAAAAATGTTCAAAATGCTTTCAGGGGACTTCTTTCATAAACAGTAGATCCCTAGTCACACAGAAAAGAAAACTAGTTGATTACAAAATTATACAATTAATTATCAAGAGTGTTCTCCAACTGACCTTTATTTCCCAAACTCAGCTCATAACACTGTAAGAAACACAGAAAAATAAGGTAGATGCTTCCCCCTTGCTTTAAAAGGGCAAACATTATCTGAGGACTATAAATGCCATGCCAAGGGTTAAAAAGATGGGGAGAAGTCCTGTCTGATCTGGAGGAGCCCACATTCCCCTGAGGAATGCTGTGTATAAACAGATCAATGCAACTTATACTTGACTGTTCATGGATACCAAGAAAATGGAGGATGTGTATTTTTCACATCTGATCCAACCTGGCTTCAGATTTCCACCCTGGTTCATAACAGTGATGAGACTGGTTTTTCAAGTTTGGTTGATAGTCTAATTTTAATTTATTAGTTGCTCAGCTAATTCAAAGTTTAATCCTCACCATGCTGTTTCTGTTACTTCCACTTTTGTTCCTTAAGAAACCAATGCATTATGGAGGGGTGGAGCTTATGAGACTTTCAGGCTTAGACACTCTCCAACCTGCAGCCTTGTCCTCTGAATCCGGACTTCTCTATGCTGTGAGTTCAGCAAGCTTAGTTCTCCTTTGCTGTCTCATCAACACTCTGATCCTTGTTGCCATTTGGGCTCTCCCCATTTTCCCTTCATATAACCTTGGCCACATGTGTACTTTGCCCCACTAGATCAAGCTTTTCTCTCCATCCTCCCCCCAAGCTCATAAGCCATTACTATCAGTCACCTGCATCCTTTTAAAATCATAGAGGCATGTTTCCGTTCATCCCTTCTGCACACACGCCCAAACTGCCACTAGCTCCAGTTCTCTTTGTCTCTACTTGCTCAGAACACACATCCGTCTCTACTCTGATGTAGCTACCCCATAGTGAATTCTCATTTTAAATGCCGAATAGGAAATAGGATCAAAAAAACACTCCTCCCCTTCTTTTCCCCCTCAACAAAACACTCTCTTACTTTTCTCCTATCTATACTATAAATCCTATACCTCTTTACAGGAAATGAAGATCTTTCTTATACTATTTTCAGGCAGCAGATACATATATTATACTTTTCTTATGTTTCTTCCAGGGGGCATAAAGCCACATACTTTCGCCCTAATTGTGGACAGATTTTAGGAAGAGGTAATAATTCTTTCCAGTAAGTAAAACACATACAGAAATTCCTCAAAATATCATCCCTGATAGACCATTATCTTATTACAAGTATGGCATAGGGAGGCAATGCTAATACTGTGAAAGCATAAATAATCAAAAGATCTATCTATATTTATACAAATGCATTTATTTATTGACCAACAAAAAGTTCTGTGGAAGATACAGATATGTGCTATCTAGAGGCACAGCTCCAAGAATGAACTTGCTGTTAAGCTATGGCATATTCAGAAAGTAGCCTTCAGCTCTTAGGTTCTTTCTGGGTCTGCCCCAGTTTCAGAATAAACACCATTTTGAGCCCATATGTACTGCAGAGCAAGGTGAGGGTATAAAGTCCCAGGAATTTGGGCCCCATGTGGTGATCTGACAGGCATTACTCACTCCAGAGCTCCCTGCCACGTAGGCTAGGGCTGTATGGGGCCCACACTGTGATTCAGCTCTTGCAAGGTCAAGTTAAGGAAATGGCAACCCACTCCAGTAATCTTGCCTGGAGAATCCCATGGACGGAGGAGCTTGGTGGGCTACAGTCCACGGGTCACAAAGAGTCAGACATGACTGAGCGACTTCACTTTCCTTTCATGGAAGTTGTTCCTTAATAAACACTTTGCACCCCAGCTCTATCTCACCTCCTGGAGAACCCAGAAACGGGATCTCTGAAATAGGTCATTTGATGGGGTTTTGGGGGTTAGATGATTCAGCAACCAGCAGGTAGTGAGGACTCCATCACTGCTGTTAAGTCAAGAAAACTCCTCAACAAGGTGGAAGTTAATGGTTTACCAGTGGTGACTATCCCAGGGAATTGGGGAATATGTGAGCACAGGTAAAGATGAGACCTTGCAACTTAGCAAGAACTCATAGATGTAAAGATGACAGGAAGGGATGGATATGGCTAAGGACCATTCATGCTCCATTTGGAACGATAATAAGCAGCAGAGGTAACAAGCAAAAAAAAAAAAAAAAAAAAATAGTATGAAAGCCAGAGGATTGCTTGACTGCCTACAAAGATGCTCTCATCATCTGCATGACAGGACAGAAAAAAACAAAGACCAAGTCTAGGACATAACAGATCATGTGATTGACTGTCCAACAACAAACAAGGTGAAATGTTCACTAAAGCCAGTCAGTTATGCCATGAACTGGGCTCTGAATAGGAAATCCTAGGATGCTGACATGTAAGACGGAGCTGCTGTCTGAGTATAAATGGAATAGACCCTATGGTGCAAGGGGTACACTGGGATGGATATGTTGTGGCCCAGATCCTCCGTAAAGACAGAGCCTGATGTGGGGTGTAAGTAACACCGTGGTGTGAATTGTATATAACACCCTCCAGTTAACATCCTCAACTCCTTACCAAGTAAGGCGAGTATCAAGTTGAAACAGTTCAGCCTGATGCACAGCATTCTGACAAGTAAACTTGCAACAGAGGCCCCTGTTGGTTTGTTTTAAGTGTGTCTAGTCTGTTTTACTATTTCCTTTGCCCAAGCTTGCCTCTTCACTTCTTTCACAGATTTCTGTGTCTTAGAGATTGTGTAAGTATATTCAGTACATCTTATATATATTGTATATGCATATTCAATACACCTTGAATCTCAAACTCCATCCCAAATATCGCTTCCAGAAACACCAAATTGCAAATCAAACCGTTCAGAGAGAAATTATAGTGTCGGTATTAAGATACAATTAAAAGGTATTGATGGGAGGGGAGGTTGTTGCTTATAGATCATAGTTAATGACTATTTGATAGGAAGTATTTAGGGTGAATTTTTGCACTTCAAAGAGAATTTTTGTCATCTCTTAAACTACCCATTCCTTGTAAGTTCTAAATCTCGGGAATTTCTTGGGTGAAATCTGAAACTGCCAGCCTCTCTCCAGACAAGGAAGACATGGAGAGACTCAAACAAGAGGACTGAAACTTCAGCTTGGCAGTTGGCAGCTTTCATAAGCATAGGAACGTACTTGACTTGTCTTGAGCGGCAGCAAGTTGAGTAGATTTCCACACCCACTGGAATCTTGGTTTATGTAGATGCCTTAACTGGATTCCCTTGTGTATACTGTCCAGATGGTCTCAGCAACACATTGTTCTCTTGAGGCCACATCTATGAAAATGGATCCCACTACAGAAATATTAGGGCTTCCCAGGTAGCTCAGGGGTAAAGGATCTGCCTGCCAATGCAGGACAAGTGGGTTTGACCCCTGGGTCAGGAAGATCTCCTGGAGAAGGAACTCCTGGAGAGAACTGCCTGGAAAATTCCATGGATAGAGGAGCCTGATGGGTTCTAGTCCATGGTGTCACAGAGTCCAAAGTGACTGAGCATACAGGTAGAAATGTTACCCACCCTCTGGAGTTGGGCCGCAGCAGGGGTCCACCTGCCCAGTGTCATGGGAGACAAAAGAAGCAGACTGAGATCACTTCAGTAGCAAAGGAAAAGTTTGTTTTTTTAATCAAAGAATGGATGCATGGGAGGTTGTGCGCTTGGGCACAGGCTTTCCACATGGCGCTGGTATAGTTCTCCCAATGTCTTGTAGTTCTTGGCACCTCAGAAAGAAGTGCTGGGCATAGCAGCTTTGCAAAGGCTCCACGCACAGGCTGCCACAGTCATCCAGACTGGAGGTATTGTGAGCAGCACTTCTGTGTAAGGTCTGCCAAGTCCAGGTGTCAGGTGCAGCGGTTCTTGTGGGAACTTTGATCCAACGGGTTGTGGATCCCAGTGGGCTTAGATGGTGATGGAAATCACAGGGAGAAAATGTATTTCAAGGACGGGAAAGAGAATGAGGCATCTCTGATGGCCCAAGTCCAACTGGTGGATCCACCAGCAGTCAGGTCCTCTCAACAACCTTGTCTAATAAGCTACTGCTCCTGACCTGCCAGCTCTTGCGATCTCACCTGCCTTCTTTTTCAGTGTGCCCCAAGAGGTTAGCAAGGTTCACTAGCCTGGAGGTGACTCATTTGGCCAATATCTGGCTGCATTGGAGGCAGATGCCCAAGCTAAAATCTAGGCACATTCAAGGGAAAATGCAGATTAAAATAATTTCTGATATAAGTAACACAATTTTCAACTGAGAGCCTCATGGTCCAAAAACACTGATTGACTAACTCTTCTATGCCTCGTATGATTTAATAAAGGTGACACACTAGCAGATTAATCAGGTATAAACACATAACATTATTTGGATAATGGCATGGGAGCCTGCTTGTGAGGAAGTAATAATGTTCCAGAGCACTCTATTTTGGGAGACAGCTTTTCTCTTGAGAGACATTTCAGTGTTCAGTAAGAACAGGCTTTGCCATCTGTCATTTAAGTCTGGCTGCATGAATATAGTAAGTAAGGACATCTATGTATGCTGTAACTATACAAAAAACATCTTCATAACCCAGATAACCAAGATGGTGTGGTCACTCACCTAGAGCCAGACATCCTGAAATCCCGAGTCAAGTGGGCCTTAGGACGCATCACTACAAACAAAATTAGTAGAGGTGATGGAATTCCAGTTGAGCTATTTCAAATCCTAAAAGATGATGCTGTGAAAGTGCTGCACTCAATATGCCAGCAAATTTGAAAAACTCAGCAGTGGCCACAAGACTGGGAAAAGTCAGTTTTCATTCCAATCCCAAAGAAAAGCAATATCAAAGGATGCTCAAACCACCGCACAATTCCACTCATCTCACATGCTAGCAAAGTAATACTCAAAATTCTCTAAGCCAGGCTTCAACAGTACATGAACAGTGAACTTTCTGATGTTCAAGCTGGATTTAGAAAAGGCAGAGGAATCTGAGATCAAGTTGCCAACATCCACTAGATCATCCAAAAAGCAAGAGAGTTCCTGAAAAGAATCTACTTCTGCTTTACTGACTGCACCAAAGCTTTTGACTGTATGGATGACAACAAACTGTGGAAAATTCAAGAGATAGGAATACCAGATCACCTTCCCTGCATCCTGAGAAATCTATATGTAGGCCAAGAAGCAACAGTTAGAATCATACATGAAACAACAGACTGGTTCCAAATAGGGAAAGGAACACGTCAAGGCTGTATATTGTCACCCTGCTTATTTAACTTATATGCAGAATACATCATGCAAAATGCTGGGCTGGATGAAGCATAAGCTGGAATCAAGATGGCTGAGAGAAATATCCATAACCTCAGACATGCAGATGATACCACCCTAATGGCAGAAAGTGAAGAAGAACTGAAGAGCCTCTGATGAAAATGAAAGAAGAGAGTGAAAAAGTTGGCTTAAAACTCAACATTCACAAAACTAAGATCATGGATCTGGTCCCATCACTTCACAGCAAATAGATGGGGAAACAATGGAAAAAGTGGGAGATTATATTTTGTGGGACTCCAAAATCACTGCAGATGGTGACTGCAGCCATGAAATTAAAAGACGCTTGCTTCTTGGAAGAAAAGCTATGACCAACCTAGACAGCATGCTAAAAAGCAAAGACATTACTTTGCCAACAAAGGTCCTTCTAGTCAAAGGTTTGGTTTTTCCAGTAGTCATGTATGGATGTGACAGTTGGACTATAAAGAAAGTTGAGAGCTGAAGAACTGATGCTTTGAACTGTGGTGTTGGAGAAGGCTCTAGAGAGTCCCTTGGATAGCAAGGAGATCAAACCAGTCAATCCTAAAGGAAATCAGTTCTGAATATTCATTGGAAGGACTGATGCTGAAGTTGAAACTCCAATACTTTGGCCACCTGGTGTGAAGAACGGACTCATTGGAAAAGACCCTGATGCTGGGATTGAGGGCAGGAGGAGAAGGGGATGACAGAGGGTGAGATTGTTGGATGGCATCACCGACTTGATGGACATGAGTTTGAGCAAGCTCCAGGAGTTGGTGATGGACAGGGAAGCCTGGCGTGCTGCAGCCCATAGGGTCTCAAAGAGTCGACATGACTGAGCGATGGAACTGAACTGAACTGTGTGCTATAACATCCTCCAGGTCCATGGAAGGAAAAACAAAAGTGGCCAAATGATAACACCAATGGAAGACAGAATGTGCCTGACTAACACTGAGAAGGAGGTCGCCAATTTCTGTTTCCATGGGCTGATTCTCCCCTTTTCTCAAGGAAAACCCAGGATACAATAGCCAAAACCCCAGGTGGGAGCCATGGCCAAAGATTTGTGCCACAAAACACTAGGTGTCATATGGCAATACTCAATAAGTACTTGGGTTGCATGATTAGTCAGCATCAAACCAGTCACTCTCCTTTAATATGACAGAATGAATACACAGTTCCAGGGAGACCCTTCCTGTATTCCTGGTACAGCTGGGGTGAATCTATTTCAAGGGATTTTTCTGTTCCCAACACAGGGGAGTCTGGATATGCCAATATCCATAAGCCAAATTAAACCACATAAACCCATCCCAAGTCTGAGCCTAGCCAGACAGTGCTCTAATTGGGGTATTTTTAGAACTCTTCTAGTCAGGAGTTTGCTGTGCCTCCTATATAGTTTGATCTACAGTAACAGAGTACCCATGCCCAGTGTTCTTAATAGCATGGGCCACAGACCAGGTGTTTGGATTTGTACTGGTAATATCAGATGAACTGAGTGCTTATCCTAGCTTCTTCTTTCTTAATGTACTGCTTTAGGGGCCTCCAGTCTTCTTCCTAGTGTAGTGATACAACCATGGCAATCCCAGTGAGCTAGAGAAGGACAGCTGCCCACATATTCAACACTTGGATTGATTCTTTTGCCATGCATACAAGTGGGCCCTCTCTTGAAATGTATTTCAATCAGGTGGCCATCCTTTGACTAGACACCACAGGAACAGTGGAAGTCTGACATCGAAAAGATAGGTATTTCCTAGAAATGTGTATAGACGGTCTTTCCCCTCTGTAAAGTAACAGCTGTGGCCTGTCTTAGATGCCAATGTGGCTACAGCTTTGGGAGTATGATCATGCTGTTGGCTGAGGGAGGCAGTGCTGTCAGGCACAAGGAGGTGGACTTGGGTGGCATATGCCACACCAGCTCCCCACCTCCTCCCCTCTTTCATGGTGTGTGTTCCATTTCAGGTATAGTCTGTTTCAGTAGGTCAGGCTTGCAGCAAGACAACGGGATCCCATCTGAGACTGAATAGTTTCTTCTCATCCCTGGGCGTGAAGTAACTTACCCATCCTGGTGGGAAGTCCCATTGCAAATTTCAATAGATAATGCCTTTCCTAGATGTGATGCAACTTAGCATTTTTAGTATAATCTATCGATGGATGTGAGTCTGAGTGACCTCCGGGAGTTGGTGATGGACAGGGAGGCCTGGCATGCTGTGGTTCATGGGGTCGCAAAGAGTTGGACATGACTGAGCGACTGATCTGATCTGATCTGATGATAAGAGTTGACCCATTGCAAGATTTAGGGCAACAGTTGTTTCCTGGGACTTCAATACCTTCATGGTGTTTCGTGTCCTGGCAGGGGTACCCACTCTGACCCATGGGACAATGGGCCCTAGTGGTTGATCATTCAAGTACATTTAAGTCTGAAGTAGTCGTTTAGTTCTCCTGTCCAAGCTGGTTTTACCTAATTGCAATTTAATCTGCTGCTTTAATATTTCATTCTTTTCTACAAAACCTGTAGCTTGTGGTTATAGGAAAGATGGACCTTTCATTCAATACCATGTTCTTTTTAGTCTTGTACATCATGACCTTTGAAATGTGACTCCCACTCCACTTACTGTCTATTTAACAAGGTATCTGTATGTGTTACTCAGCTTTTCTAATCCACTAATAATCACATTCTGATTTGGACAGGGACACAGGAAAGCTTGGGTTAAGCTACATGCAGTAGCCACACAAACTAAGGCATATTTGACCTCTCACTCAAAAGAAAGGGGCCAATATAAACAAATTGTCAATCCCTCACCAGTTGGGAACTCTAGCATAAGGTGACAGCCTTCTTTGGCAGTTGCCTTGGGCATTGTTTAGAACACACAGGAAATGCTATTACTGCATTAACCAAGTCACCATATTTCAAGGGCAATGCGGCATCCTTGGTCATCTGCCTTCCCACTTGGGCACGAAGGCAGCCATTCTTTCTATGCACCCAATCTGCTGTCTACCTAAGGGTTGTTTGTGAGGGCTTGTACCTGGTAGTGTATCCTGATTGCCAGAGTGTGTCAGCGCCTTGTGAGCCAGGATGTGGAAGGCAGTGAGCTCTGCCTCAGTTTCTTCCTGCTACTGCTGCTGCTGAGTCACTTCAGTCGTGTCCGACTCTGTGCAACCCCAGAGACAGCAGCCCACCAGGCTTCCCTGTCCCTGGGATTCTCCAGGCAAGAACACTGGAGTGGGTTGCCATTTCCTTCTTCAATGCATGAAAGTGAAAGGTGAAAGTGAAGTTGCTCAGTCATGTCTGACTCTTAGCGACCTCATGGACTGCAGCCTACCAGGCTCCTCCATCCATGGGACTTTCCAGGCAGGAGTACTGGAGTGGGGTGCCATTGCCTTCTCCACAGTTTCTTGCAGATCAAACCAAATATCTTTCCACACATCCTGATCATGCAAGAGCTTATTTATGATCATCTACCCCTTGGCTTTCCATTGTCCAAGCCAAGGGTTATCTCTTCAAAATAGCCCAACTGTCAGTGAAAAGGGTTAATGTTTAGGAATTGTGAGTGATCGCCAGCTAGATGGCTCTGAGTTGAGCCCAATGGCTGCTGAGGTCCATTCCAGCTGGTGTCAGTGTTAGCCTGAATAGTGACTATAATCCATGTTGCCAGGCTGCCCTAGAACCCCCTCTATTCCAGGCATCAGCAGGAACTTGCCCCAGGCTGCAGGGACTGCACAAGAAGAGCAGGGACATTGGGAGAATCTCTATGTTCTACAGGGCCTGGTAGCACCAGCATTTCTAGAGAGATCGGACTGGCAGACAGGAACTCCTCTGTTGCAAGTAGCCACTGACTCAAATTGGAAGTTTAAGCCATGGCAGAGGTGAGTTAATGGAACATCTTCTCAACCTAGCCCTTGTTAGGAAGAGGAGTTCTCACCATGATATGGCCTTCCTAACAGAGAGGCTTTTCCAGGAGGAGCACTGTATACATTGCTGCTGCTACTGCTGCTGCTGCTAAGTCGCTTCAGTTGTGTCCAACTCTGTGCGACCCCATAGATGGCAGCCCACCAGGCTCTGCCATCCTTGGGATTCTCCAGGTAAGAACACTAGGAGCAGTGAATAGTGAGCCCCATAGGAAGCCTCCTATCATCTCACCAGGAGGCACTCTCAGCCTGCATTCTACCCCAGGCATGGGAGGTATCCACCCAATAAGGGGTGGTAGGGGTAGGTGGGAGGTCTGAACTGTTGTCCAGGTATTAAGTTTTGCACAGGCTGACCAACACAACCATGGGTTGTGGGTCTGTCTTTTCAGGGGGTCTTGGCAGCAATGAGGTCAAACTGCATTTGCTTCCAAGTGTCCATTAGCAGACACTTCACAGCTGACTGTAGTAGCCTTTTGGCTTTTTTGTGTTCCTTCTCTGCCTTGGGCCTTTCTCACAGCCCATACTTCTCTCTATATTTGTCAGTTTCCTCTCAGATCAGCAATGGATTTTCTAACATCATAAATATCTTGTCCCACAACAAACTCAGAAGGGATACAAGTTTTCCATGCCAAGTTTTCCATTCATACTAAGGATGAATTGGAGTATATTGGACTCCATTCCTACACTGAATGTGGTCCACTCAGTTCCTTCAAAATGAGCATAGATTACCTGCCTCATTCCTAACTCCCCAAGAATTTCTTGTATCTCTTCTGCAGATTTCCAGGGTCTCATATGTCCAGGGCCAAGATTCCCAACAGGATAGAATAGTCCAATCTACAAAGGAATAAGTAGTGAGTACACTGAACCCCCAGCAGGCACTTCTGGAGGCCATGAAGTGTGTGGTGATATTGCTTATTCTCTCTGTCTCCTGCCTGGTCAGAGAATTGCCATAAATCCCTGCATCCCACGGGATTTTCTGATGGCTCAGATGGTAAAGAATCTGCCTGCAATAAGGGAGACCCAGATTTAATCCCTGGTTCAAGAAGATCTCCTGGAGAAGGGAATGGCAAACCACTCTAATATTCTTGCCTGGAGAATTCCATGGACAAAGGAGCCTGGGAGACTACAGTCCATGAAGTTGCAGAGTCAGATACAACTGAGTGATGAACCCTTTCACTTTCCTATATCCACAGCTGCACTAACCATGCCCGGTTACTTTCCCTAGCTCTTTTCTGGAACTTGGCAGCTGTATTGATAAGCTCAGTGGCAGTATATTATCTCGTCATGAGAGTTTCCTGAATTAGGGGCCGCCCTGATGGCTGGGGTTGTTGTCACAGTGCTTTGACTTTCCTTTGTGCTCGGGGTCAGATGTCACAGGGGCTCTGTCTGTCTTACTGTCAATCACAACATCCTCCTCTATACTCTCTTCACTTTTTCAGGAAATCCACTTCTTAGCATTCCAACCAGGCTTTATCACAAGCTTCTGGACCTTGCTCCTCAGCAGTTGGCACCCTCCTAGTTTTGCATATTGCACAGGAAGGTTCCCAACTTGTTATCTTGTTTTTCCCACCTTGTCTGCCAGCCCTGATGCAAACAGAGCAGTGGACACCTTCACATCCTTCTCTATCCTCAGTTCTTCTTCCAACTCTCTAACTTAAGCTTCAGCCTGTAGTTGGGCATCGGTGCTGAGCTGACCTGCCCATCATTGAGGCCAGGCCACATCAGCAGCCCTGTGTTTGCCTACTTTGCTGCAGGGTACTCTGCACAGTTTCTCAAACAACTGCATTAGAGTAAGTCAGTGTTTTCAGGGCGTCCCTGTACTCACAGGGTGGCCCACAAATATCTAACATTCAGACCACCCCTCCCTGGTTAATGGCCAGGTTAATGGCCAACCTGGAGTTTCCCTGGAGATGCATCTTTTCCAAGAACAATTTCTTTCTTTGATCTCTTGGCTGGCTTGCCAATTATTGGTTGATTGGTAACTCCAGAGGTTTCCAGGGTGAAATCTGCGTATGGCCTCTATACACAAAGGAATTGGAGAGACTGAAGGCCACTCTAGATTGACCATTTAAATAAGCAAGGGAATTTACATGCAATATTTGTCTTGGGCAGCTTCTAGATGAATGGATCTCTGAACTGCCCACCAGAATCTTAAAAGTTCACATAGAAGTCTTAGGTGAGTTTAGTCATGTATACAATGCAGATGGTCTCAACATCACTCTATTCTCTCAAGTCTTTAGTCTTGAAACAGCACCAAGCATGGATATGGTGGGCAGAAGGTATATTCCAGGGACAGAGTAGGGGGTTAGGAGCCTCCAATTGCCTAAGTCAATCCCACAGGTCAACATTCAGTCACGTTCTCCTCATAACCTCTTCCAACATTCTTCCAAGAACAAAAACAAAATATTGTGTCATAAACTTACATTTCAACTGTGCTTTGGGGTGTTTCTATGTCATTTGTTCAGTCTTAATAGTCTATGCTCATTCTTAGTCTGAAAATCGGCAAATATATGGATTCTTTGGTATACTTGAACTAGGTGGCAAGAAGTTCACATTTATAACATATAATGGATATGAGTTAACTAAGACAGAATGTATAGTTAATGTAGTATGGCTGGAAAAGGAACAATTTTCTCAGAGCATTTTAGTCTAAAATTTTTATTTAGAGTTTAACAAAGGAAGTCATGAAATTGGACAATGTCAGAAATGAATGTCGAAAGAAAAAATATATCTATGGAGTTTCAGCATTAAAATCTCAGAGAGATGAAGAGGAACTGAAGAGCAGCCGCCAATGAAGGAAAGGAGAAGCAATGGAGAATGCATGCCATGGGCCCTGTGAACAAAACTTTTTATGAGGGAATGGTCAACTGTGTAAAATTCTTCTGAGATATCAACTAAGATGAGATTACAATTCGTAACTGGCTTTTGGAGGGTGGAGATCACTGGTGACCTTGACAGAGTATTTTTATGGTGTGACAGGGTCAACATACTGATTAGAATGGGTCTAAGAGAGAATAAGAGAAGATGAACTAAGGTTACATGGTTAAAAAACTACTTTGGGGATTTTTTTTTTTACAAGGAAGACAGAGAAGTTGGAAAGTTGCTGAAGATAAAATGGAGGGAAACATATTTTCAAAAAATGGATGAAAAAATGCAATAAAACAACTCTAGGCAGAGTACATCATGAAAAACACTGGGCTGGAAGAAGCACAAGCTGGAATCAAGATTGCCAGGAGAAATATCAATAACCTCAGATATGCAGATGACATCACCCTTATGGCAGAAGGTGAAGAGGAACTCAAAAGCCTCTTGAGGAAAGTGAAAGAGGAGAGTGGAAAAGTTGGCTTAAAGATCAACATTCAGAAAACGAAGATCATGGCATCTGGTCCCATCACTACATGGGAAATAGATGGGGAAACAGTGGAAACAGGGCCAGACTTTATTTTTTATTTTTTGGCTCCAAAATCACTGCAGATGGTGAATGCAGCCATGAAATTAAAAGACGCTTACTCCTTGGAAAGAAAGTTATGACCAACCTAGATATCATATTCAAAAGCAGAGACATTACTTTGCCAACAAAGGTCTGTCTAGTCAAGGCTATGGTTTTTCCAGTGGTCATGTATGGATGTGAGAGTTGGACTGTGAAGAAAGCTGAACACTGAAGACTTGATCCTTTTGAACTGTGGTGTTGGAGAAGACTCTTGAGAGTCCCTTGGACTGCAAGGAGATCCAACCAGTCCATTCTAAAGGAGATCAGCCCTGGGATTTCTTTGGAAGGACTGATGCTAAAGCTGAAACTCCAATACTTTGGCCACCTCATGCGAAGAGTTGACTCATTGGAAAAGACTCTGATGCTGGGAGGGATTGAGGGCAGGAGGAGAAGGGGACGACAGAGGATGAGATGGCTGGATGGCATCACTGACTTGATGGACATGAGTTTGAGTGAACTCCATGAGTTGGTGATGGACAGGGAGGCCTGGCGTGCTGCGATTCATGGGGTTGCAAAGAGTCAGACACAACTGAGCAACTGAACTAACTGACTGAGGCTCCTTTTTACTTCAAGATTCAGCATCACGGTCATGTGAAGAACAGCAGGATTGTTGCACAATTCTGCCTTGTTGGGTCAATTTTTTTTTAAATGTTTCCATATAGCTGTTATTCAGTCACAAAGTCGTGTCTGACTCTTTGCGACCCCATGGACTACATCACATACCAGGCTTCCCTGCCCTTCGTTATCTCCTGAGGTTTGCTCAAACTCATGTCCACTAAGTTAGTGATGTCATCCAACCATCTCATTCTCTGTCAACCCCTTCTCCTCGTGCTCTCAATCTTTCCCAGCATCAGAGTCTTTTCCAACGAGTCATCTCTTCACATTAGGTGGCCAAAGTATTGGAGTTTCAGCTTTAGCATCAGTCCTTCCAATGTATATTCAGGGTTGATTTCCTCTAGGATTGACTGGTTTGATCTCCTTGCTGTCCAAGGGACTCTCAAAGTCTTCTCTAGCACCACAATTTGAAAGCATAGGGTTTTTACCAAAGATTTAACATGTAAATGTCATTTAAAGTATTCCTAGTTTTCAGTCAAGTACTTTAAATTATGATCCACTCTCTTAAACACCGACTCATATCAAAACAGCTCATTCTTAAACACCCAAGTTAAATTACAATGTCTTAACAGGTTAAACACTAGCACTTAACTCCTAAGATGTATTAGCTACAAATTGAATATTAAGTAAAAAGCACTCAAGACTATTTAAAGCTTTAGTGCCTTCTTGTAAAGGTATGGTATTTGCAATCATATGATTTTCATTAACTATAATGGAAATAATCCACTGAACAATGTTCCTAACTGGTATTATAAGAAAATGTTTCTCTTTGGAGCAAGAGGTAAATCAAGGCAAAGATTTGAATTAAAGTAAATGGTTCCCTTACCTTGTAAGACCGTTTATTTTTTTGTCTCTCTCTGGTTATCCGGCCAGGAATAAGCAGGGACCCTGGAATACAGGTTATATTTAGTTGACCCTCGCCATCAGTAGCTATTTGCTTTGGGAGGCAGGTGAGTGTCTGAACTTGAACTGCAACCACTGCCAGAGTAAGGAGACCTCTTACAACTCCTTTGTCTCCTGGCAGTGACTGCTTTACCACTTTCCTATCCAATTCCCCTCCCTGCTGCCCAGAGAGGAGTTCTAAATGCCCAGGGCTCAAGGTGAAGAGATTGAAGCTAAAGCAAAGAGTTTTCCCAATTTCCAGTGAATTTGTATTGTTAACAATTTAACTTTTCAAAGGATTTTGGAGTAAAGCAATCAACTCTCTGCTGGAGTTGGGCAGGACATAAGGCTGAGATTGCTGAATCAATATGTGGAAACCTGACTGACAACTTAGGTAATTTGATGCAGGATTTGGGACAACAACTGGAGATAAATTACTTAACACAGTCGGGAACCGAAATTGTGTTCAGAAAGAAAATGACGTATTTTCCTGAGAGAAGTGAAGAGAATTGTACTGACAGGACAGTGATGGGCACAAACAAAACCCTTTCAATTATTTCATATGCAACTGCATAAGTTCTGATGAATATCTTTGAATTGTCTTTGTGGAAGATGGGGGAGTATTGTAAAATATATGTAAATCAACTGTGATATGAATGTCTCCTCTTTAAATTCTCTTTAAAGTGTATAACTTTAGAACAGTTAGGACTAAACTATAGAAAAAGGTTTATTTTTTGGAGAGAAAACTGCAGTATAAAAAGTTATATTTATATCTCTTGAAATCATGATGCGATCCTCTTAGAATTCAATTTGACTTATGAAAAACTGTGTAGAATACTTTATATAAAGTTTATTTGTATTTTTAACTAGCTTGCATTGGTGCTCTAAAGAAAGTTTCTTCCACTCTTCTCAAACTATTATCCCCCTATAAGGTAATATATTCTATAATTGTGAAATCCAAGATGAATAGATCTAGCCACTTTATCAACCCTGGAACATGTGAGGTAAAAAAAGGGAAGGAAGATGTAAGGAGGGGCAAATTTAATTGATTATTTATTGCTGTTGCATACAAGCTGAAGTCACTTCAGTCATGTCGGACTCATTGTGACCCCAGAGACTATAGCCCATCAGGCTCCTCTGTCCATGGGATTCTCCAGGCAAGAATACTGGAATGTGTTGTCATTTCCTCTGCCAGGGGATCTTCCCCACTCAGAGATGGAACCTGGGTCTTTTAAAGCTCCTGCATTGGTAGGTGGGTTCTTTACCATCAGCGCCATCTGGGAAGCCATTCATTGTTCCTGCTGCTGCTAAGTCGCTTCAGTCGTGTCCAACTCTGTGTGACCCCATAGACCGCAGCCAACTGGGGTTAACCTTGTCCCTGGGATTCTCCAGGCAAGAACACTGGAGTGGGTTGCCATTTCCTTCTCCAATGCATGGAAGTGAAAAGTGAAAGTGAAGTCGTTCGGTTGTGTCCGACTCTTAGTGACCCCATGGACTGCAGCCCACCATGTGGTTCCTTCGTCCATGTGGTTCTCCTGGCAAGAGTACTGGAGTGGGCTGCCATTGCCTAGTCACTGTCAATTAAAAGAGGATGCTCCTGCTTTCACGCATGTGAGCAGACAAATGTTTACAAGGGTTCCTTCATTTCTGCATTGCTTCAGTAAAGACTCTTTAGTGCCTTCCAAAATGTAGCCAAGATTTGTTTTGGCTTTTCAGACTTCAATTCCCCTTTCTAATAGAACCTTCCCTGTTTTGAGGAATTACCTTCTCTGGCATCTTCTGTTGTCATTCCATCAGATCAGATCAGTCGCTCAGTCGTGTCCGACTCTTTGCGACCCCATGAACCGCAGCATGCCAGGCCTCCCTGTCCATCACCAGCTCCCGGAGGTCACCCAGACTCACACCCATCAAGTCAGTGATGCCATCCAGCCATCTCATCCTCTGTCATCCCCTTCTTCTCCTGCCCTCAATCCCTCCCAGCATCAGAGTCTTCTCCAATGAGTCAACTCTTCACATGAGGTGGCCAAAATACTAGAGTTTCAGCTTTAGCATCATGCCTTCTAAAGAAATTCCAGGATTGATCTCCTTCAGAATGGACTGGTTGGATCTCCTTGCAGTCCAAGGGACTCTCAAGAGTCTTCTCCAACACCACAGTTCAAAAGCATCAATTCTTCGGCGCTCAGCCTTCTTCACAGTCCAGCTCTCACATCCATACATGACCACAGGAAAGACCATAGCCTTGACTAGGCGAAACTTTGTTGGTAAAGTAATGTCTCTGCTTTTGAATATGCTATCTAGGTTGGTCATAACTTTCCTTCCAAGGAGTAAGCGTCTTTTAATTTCATGGCTGCAGTCACCATCTGCACTGATTGTGCAGCCCAGAAAAACAAAGTCTGACACTGTTTCCACTGTTTCCCCATCTATTTCCCATGTAGTGATGGGACCAGATGCCATGATCTTCGTTTTCTGAATGTTGAGCTTTAAGCCAACCTTTTCACTCTCCACTTTCACTTTCATCAAGAGGCTTTTTAGCCCCTCTTCACTTTCTGCCATAAGAGTCGTGTCATCTGCATAACTGAGGTTATTGATATTTCTCCCAGCAACCTTGATTCCAACTTGTGTTTCTTCCAGTCCAGCATTTCTCATGATGTACTCTGCATATAAGTTAAATAAACATGGAGACAATATGCAGCCTAGACATACTCCTTTTCCTATTTGGAACCAGTCTGTTGTTCCATGACCAGTTCTAACTGTTGCTTCCTGACCTGCATACAGATTTCTTAAGAGGCAGATCAGGTGGTCTGGTATTCCCATCTCTTTCAGAATTTTCCATAGTTTATTGTGATCTACACAGTCAAAGGCTTTGGCATAGTCAATAAAGCAGAAATAGATGTTTTTCTGGAACTCTCTTGCTTTTTCCATGATCCAGCGGATGTTGGCAATTTGATCTCTGGTTCCTCTGCCTTTTCTAAAACCAGCTTGAACATCAGGAAGTTCACGGTTCACATATTGCTGAAGCCTGGCTTGGAGAATTTTGAGCATTACTTTATTAGCGTGTGAGATGAGTGCAATTGTTCGATAGTTTGAGCATTCTTTGGCATTGCCTTTCTTTGGGATTGGGATGAAAACTGACCTTTTCCAATCTTGTGGCCACTACTGAGTTTTCCAAATTTGCTGGCATATTGAGTGTAGCACTTTCACAGCATCATCTTTCAGGATTTGGAATAGCTCCACTGGAATTCCATCACCTCCACTAGCTTTGTTCGTAGTGATGCTTTCTAAGGCCCATTTGACTTCACATTCCAAGATGTCTGGCTCTAGGTCAGTGATCACATCATCTTGATTATCTGGGTCTTGAAGCTCTTTTTTGTACAGTTCTTCTGTGTATTCTTGCCACCTCTTCTTAATATCTTCTGCTTCTGTTAGGTCCACACCATCTCTGTCCTGTATCGTGCCCATCTTGGCATGAAATGTTCCTTTGGTATCTCTGATTTTCTTGAAGAGATCCCTAGTCTTTCCCATTCTGTTGTTTTCCTCTATTTCTTTGCATTGATCACTGAAGAAGGCTTTCTTATCTCTTCTTGCTATTCTTTGGAACTCTGCATTCAGATGTTTATATCTTTCCTTTTCTCCTTTGCTTTTCGCTTCTCTTCTTTTCACAGCTATTTGTAAGGCCTCCCCAGACAGCCATTTTGCTTTTTTGCATTTCTTTTCCATGGGGATGGTCTTGATCCCTGTCTCCTGTACAATGTCACGAACCTCATTCCATAGTTCATCAGGCACTCTGTCTATCAGATCTAGGCCCTTAAATCTATTTCTCACTTCCACTGTATAATCATAAGGGATTTGATTTAGGTCATACCTGAATGGTGTAGTGGTTTTCCCTACTTTCTTCAATTTCAGTCTGAATTTGGCAATAAGGAGTTCATGGTCCGAGCCACAGTCAGCTCCTGGTCTTGTTTTTGCTGATTGTATAGAGCTTCTCCATCTTTGGCTGCAAAGAATATAATCGATCTGATTTCGGTGTTGACCATCTGGTGATGTCCATGTATAGAGTCTTCTCTTGTGTTGTTGGAAGAGGGTATTTGCTATGACCAGTGCATTTTCTTGGCAAAACTCTGTTAGTGTTTGCCCTGCTTCATTCCGTGTTCCAAGGCCAAATTTGCCTGTTACTCCAGGTGTTTCTTGACTTCCTACTTTTGCATTCCAGTCCCCTATAATGAAAAGGACATCTTTTTTGGGTGTTAGTTCTAAAAGGTCTTGTAGGTCTTCATAGAACCTTTCAACTTCAGCTTCTTCGGCGTTACTGGTTGGGGCATAGATTTGGATTACTGTGACATTGAATGGTTTGCCTTGGAAACGAACAGAGATCATTCTGTCATTTTTGAGATTGCATCCAAGTACTGCATTTCGGACTCTTTTGTTGACCATGATGGCCACTCCATTTCTTCTGAGGGATTCCTGCCCACAGTAGTAGATATAATGGTCATCTGAGTTAAATTCACCCATTCCAGTCCATTTTAGTTCGCTAATTCCTAGAATGTCAACATTCACTCTTGCCATCTCTTGTTTGACCACTTCCCATTTGCCTTGATTCATGGACCTGACATTCCAGGTTCCTATGCAGTATTGCTCTTTACAGCATCGGACTTTGCTTCTATCACCAGACACATCCACAGCTGGGTATTCTTTTTGTTTTGGCTCCATCCCTTCATTCTTTCTGGAGTTATTCCTCCACTGATCTCCAGTAGCATATTGGGCCTCTACTGATCTGGGGAGTTTCTCTTTCAGTATCCTATCATTTTGTCTTTTCATACTGTTCATGGGGTTCTCAAGGCAAGAATACTGAAGTGGTTTGCCATTCCCTTCTCCAGCGGACCACACCCTGTCAACTCTCTCCACCATGACCCATCCATCCCAGGTTGCCCCTCGGGCATGGCTTAATTTCATTGAGTTAGACAAGGGTGTGGTCCTTGTGTGATTAGATTGACTAGTTTTCTGTGAGAACGGTTTTAGTCTATTTGCCCTCTGATGCCCTCTTTCAAGACCTACTATCTTACTTGGGTTTCTCTTACCTTGGGCGTGGGGTATCTCGTCCCGGCTGCTCCCAGCTGCTCCCGGCCAGCGAAGCACAGCCATCGCACCTTACCTTGGACGACGGGTCTCTCCTCACCGCCGCCCTTCCTGACCTCGGTCGTGGGGTAGCTCTTCTCGGCAGTGCTTAGTGCGCTGGCCCTCACCGCCGTCCTTCCTCGGTCGTGGGGTAGCTCCGCTCGGCCGTGCTCCCAGTGCGCGACGCAGCCGGCGGGGCGCGCTTAGTGCAGGACGCAGCCGGCGGGGCGCTCTTAGTGTCATCCATAGAAGACATGTAATATGAGACAGGCCAATCAGATGTTTCCTCTTGGGTAAAAGGAAAAAGATAGCAGATGTAATTGGAAGGCATCCCATTCTAAAAGCTGTAACACACCCAGATTACTACTCTTCCTAGACTCTTATTGTTCTTGTTTTCTAGCTTCTGGGGCTACTTGACCTGCTCATTGGCAACTCTTACATTCAGTGTCCCACAAATCCTTTAACTTCCGTTATTTTCCCCCGTAAATTCCCTTTTGCTTAATTTAACTAGAATTGGTTTTTGTTGTTTGCAGCTAAATATCCAAAAATTTATACACAGGACAATAATTGACTGACTCCAGTGTTGATTATTCTACTGGATATTATACCACCACCCTAGCTCTCCGTGAAGGAAATGGCAACCCATTCCAGTGTTCTTGCCTGGAGAATCCCAGGGATTCCCACGGGGGAACCTCGTGGGCTTCAGTCTGTGGGGTTGCACAGAGTCGGACACGACTGAAGCGACTTAGCAGTAGTTCTCCATGAACATACAAGGGTTGGGGGGCTGCGTATAAGAAACCTCAATGTGAGCTGTTCAACACTTATGTCACATTTTGGCCACTTCTTTTAACCTCTTTAGCAATTATCCATATTGCTATGATAGCAAAACTGATCTTTTTCCTTGACATCCTTTCTTGATGAAATTGATCATCAAGAGTGCAATACCAAATACCTAGGCAGTCAGACACGACTGAAGTGACTTAGCAGCAGTAGCAGGAATTGTCCTTAATCCTTCCCTCCCTTTCACTGCCTTTATCCAAGGCCTCACCAAGTCTTAATGATTATCATCTCTACATATTTCCCAGGCCTGTATATATAACTCCAGCTTTATCAGCACTCCTCTGGAGGGTAGTCATCTCTCCTCTGAGCTACTACAAGAGCTGTCTGAAAGGTGTGCTTATAATTACCATGTCCCTCTCCAATCTATTCTCCACATACAGCCAGCAGAGCAACCTTAATGAAATAATTATTTAAACATTTCACACTCTGTTTTAAACACTTCAGTAGCTTCCCAGAGCTCTTAGAACAATGTCCAAAATCCTTAATATGTCCTTCAAGCCAAGTATTCTGACATTCCTCACTCAGCCCCTTTATTTCACATAAAATGTATACCCTGTTCACATTGATTTTTCACCGCCAGGAAGGAGCTATGTTTCTTCCCATTCATTACAGGGTCTCTGTACTTACCACTATACGCTTTGCCTTTTCTAAGTAAATTTTAAGCATCCTTCAGATTAGTATCATTCAGCTGTTTCCTGTCCCCAGAACCACTTCCCATTCTCATCAACTAGATCAAACCCCTCTATTATAGTCTTTTCAGAATCATGAACCTTTCTCCACACCACTTATTTCAGATGCATTTGCATTGTAGGATTATATGATGATCACTTTTGCCCCTCTTCTAACAATGAAGTCTAAGCTACATAAGAACCGGGACAAAATCAATGGTTTTCATCATTGTCTAACCAGAAAAAAAGTGCAGTGTATGATAGATGTTAAGGATGTGGTAATGGACAAAGTCAATGTTTTCTGTGAAAATATGAATTTCTTGACTTCTTTGTGAAAATATGAACTAACACCTGACACAATTGCTAAAAAAACTGATTGAGTTCTTCCACTAGTGTTTAGTAAAAGAATTGCTGACTTCAGCCACTAATGAAGGTTATAGACATCTTTATCACTCAAGGTCACGTACATATTTTGGTCATAATATGATATTGCATAATTTTAAAAAAATATATTATTTTCACAGTCCCTTTGAATAATCACACTCAACATTTCAGGCATGGTAGTAAATCATCTCATCAATAGTCCATGATTTTGTTTTTTGATAGAGAACATTTCAGAACTGAAATCATATACTTCAAAAAGAAATTTAACTTTTCCATTAGCAGAGTACTTTATTTGAAATGCTATTAATAAACTCTTAAGATATTTAAGCAAAACCTTAAATTACATATCAACCCTACTCCAATTAACTCTTACACATGTGTCTTTGCTTTTCTGGTGACAAATTAGAATTATAGATTGATTCATCAGCCAGAACCAAAGCCTGTGATCCTTGCAAGCACTTGATGAAACTCACTTGGTCTGCTCTCATATTTACAGGGTTTCCCTTGTTCCTCAGATGCTGGCTAGTGTTGGCAATTGTTTCTGACAGAAGATGAGCCACTTTTTCTGTGTATGTGTTCCATCCTGAAAGTGTTCCAGATGTTCCATTTTTTGGGGGGGGGGGTGGGGGCTGGGTGGGATGGTATTATGGGAGGGAGGAATTGTATCTTACACCTACTAAGGAATAAACCAGGGGCTCAAGCATGCTTTCAGAAAACAACTATATCATCACTCCCAAGTTTTGTCAGTTCAAACCTGCTCCATTGAAGTAGTTATTTCCTAACCCTTAGATGAAATAGAATGCACACATATGCATGCCTTTTCTCACTACTCTTAGATAATAAAATGGTTTTACTCTGGAAGTGTTGGCAGCCATTTTGTGACATTTAAAACTGAAGAAGAAAGCTGAAGCCAAGGGAAGGAAGTTGAAAAATAGAACAATTTAGTCCTCAGTTAAACTGTTTACCTCAATTATGGGACCCTTAAAAAATGTTCCTCTTTTATTTATTTCGGTTTGAATTGGTGCTTTAGTTTTATGCATAACTGACATATGATCTGCCTTGTATGCCCAAGAAAAATTTCCCCCAGGTGGATATCTGCTCCCTGGTACACAGTACTTCAGTTCAGTCAATTCAGTTGCTCAGTCGTGTCTGACTCTTTGCGACCCCATGAATCGAAATGGGCCAGACCTCCCTGTCCATCACCAACTCCCGGAGGTCACTGAGGCTCACATCCATAGAGTCAGTGATGCCATCCAGCCATCTCATCCTCTGTCATCTCCTTCTCCTCTTGCCCCCAATCCCTCCCAGCATCAGAGTCTTTTCCAATGAGTCAACTCTTCACATGAGGTGGCCAAAGTACTGGAGTTTCGGCTTTAGCATCATTCCTTCCAAAGAAATCCCAGGGCTGATCTCCTTCAGAATGGACTGGTGGATCTCCTTGCCTTCCAAGGGACTCTCAAGAGTCTTCTCCAACACCACAGTTCAAAAGCATCAATTCTTTGACGTTCACCCTTCTTCACAGTCCAACTCTCACATCCATACATGACCACAGGAAAAATCATAGCCTTGACTAGACAGACCTTTGTTGGCAAAGTAATGTCTCTGCTTTTGAATATGCTATCTAGGTTGGTCATAACTTTCCTTCCAAGGAGTAAGTGTCTTTTAATTTCATAGCTGCAGTCACCATCTGCAGTGATTTTGGAGCCCAAAAAATAAAGTCTGACACTATTTCCACTGTTTCCCCATCTATTTCCCATGTAGTGATGGGACTGGATGCCATGATTTCGTTTTCTGAATGTTGAGCTTTAAGCCAACTTTTTCACTCTCCACCTTCATTTTCATCAAGAGGCTTTTTAGTTCCTCTTTGCTTTCTGCCATAAGGGTGGTATCATCTGCATATCTGAGGTTATTGATATTTCATCAGCTACGTCTAAATCCTCATGTGAGGATTTCTCACATGACATTGACTTTAAAGCTCCCTGCCAAGGCAGAACCTGCATCCTAATATTCTGGTAAAGAGGGCACAGACAACTGGAAAAGATTCAAAAGAAACTGAAGTGTTAGGATGAGGAGCAGTGAAAAAAAGGAAGGGATATCAGAGCAAACAATGGTTCCCAAACGTCATTTAATCTAGGTGTCCCCTGTGTAGACCGAAATGTGACACTGTGAAAAGGAGAGAATGTTCCCTGATAACTCAGTTGGTAAAGAATCCACCTACAATGCAGAAGACCCCATCTCGATTCCTGAGTTGGGCAAATACACTGGAGAAGGCATAGGCTACCACTCCAACATTCTTGGGCTTCCCTTGTGGCTCAGCTGGTAAAGAGTCTGCCTGCAATGTGGGAGGCCTGTATTCAATCCCTAGGTTGGGAAGATCCTATGGAGAAGGGAAAGGCTATCTATTCCAGTATTCTGACCTGGAGAATTCCATGAGGTTGCAAAGAGCCAGACACGACT
This sequence comes from Tragelaphus eurycerus, assembly GCA_935064755.1. Classification (NCBI taxonomy): domain Eukaryota; kingdom Metazoa; phylum Chordata; class Mammalia; order Artiodactyla; family Bovidae; genus Tragelaphus; species Tragelaphus eurycerus. The sequence continues at coordinate 17,331,524 of CAKXYN010000009.1, read as the reverse complement.
GAACGACTTTCACTTCACTTTCATCAGTCTCTATGTGCTTTGCTTTTTATGAAAAATAAGATTGTATTCCCTCTGCTAACAGATTGCTCATACAAAGCTTTTCAAATTGTACAAGATATAGCAAAGCAGCTAGAAAATGAACAATCCTGGAACTTGTTTAAATATTTCTTCTCCATTCTTTCAGTATTAAGTCCCATTTGGCTTCCTTTGGAGACTCCTTTATCCAATTCTTTGTGACCCTGTAGGCTGTCAGGCTCCTCTGTTCACAGGAATTCTTCAGGCAAGAATACTAGAGTGGGTTGCCATGCCCTCCTCCAGGGGATCATCCCAACTCAGGGATTAAACCCAGGTCTCCCACATTGCAAACAGATTCTTTACCATTTGAGCCACCAGGAAAGCCCCATGTGTATGTATATACACATACACACACATATATGTTATATTTACTTTTTCCATCATAAAATCTGCGCCTGAATTTATAATTAGTCTAGCATATGAAGGACCCACTTCTCTATGTTTCAGATTAATTTCTTGTTCATCTGCTTTTAAAACAATTATTCTCTACCCCTTCCTGCCTCTCAGAATCGCTGTGCAATTGGATATTACTTAGACACTTTACTAAACTGTCAGCAATGCCTTGTTGCTTTCAGAGGCAATAATTATTTATGAATAAAAGTATTATACATTTATAGAGAGGACATTATATAGCTTGAAATTTTACAGATTCTAAAGCAGCTTCTTCCCAAGGAGCCAGAGATATTTTAATTACTTTCAAATACTGATACCACCAAATCATAAAAATTTAGACTGGGAAGAAAGGAAATGAAGATATATTGTCTGCCCCATGTCTGGAGGGTAATTGTTTTCTCCCTACTTACCAAGGAGGGAAGTGAACTGAAAAGAAGCGTTACCCAAAGCTGCCATGGCTATGTTAATGTTTCTGGAAATTTTCCAAAGATTTTAACCAAATATTCAATCCATAACAAGTATTCCCCATGGCACCGTTGAAGCTTGCTGCAGTTACACATTATAAATGGAAGGCAAACCACACACTTATGTAAAATGACTGGTATGGCAGAAAAACAAGTTATGTATTTAATAAGCAATCTCAAGCTTGTAATGTAGTGAGACCCACTTGTAATTTCTTTCATAGTTTTTGTTTTTTTTTTTTATTCTCTCCCTGCACACACTGTTCATTTTTAAAGCTCTCTACAAGGCTTTTATAAAAATCAACTTAGCCAATATACCATCACTCCAATTTTCTTTGCCTATTGCTTTGAAAAACTGTCCTCCCATTCACAAATATTAGTCATATCGAAATGCATGAAATGTGGTTGTATGGCATTCCTTGAAGCATGGTTTTTACTTATAAAATATGTATGTTAAAGAAAGAAGCCTTCAATTCTTGTTTATACTCCATATAGTAGGAATGCTGTCTAACCTGTGGGATACTTTTATATATAAAAGCCATTCATCTGTATTTTGTTTACCAAATGAAGGTTGTTATAGTTTCTCATATTGACATTAACCATAATTCTGATTGCCTTAATAAAGTGGCATAAATGACATTTTTACCAATTAAGCATAAGGCTTCAGTTAAAAATTAAAATACTGGAAATGGCAGTCAATTCTGAAATCGACTACCATGAAGTTCTGCCAGCATATTTAAGCTGTCCACTCAAAGGTGAAACTACCTACTGTTGTTTTCAGCAGACCCTTTACTAGCTGGGTTCCCTCTCTACTGAATTTCTTCATTAATTCCTATGACATTTTACTTTTCTTTAATTAGATGATTATCTAATTCCACTTGAGCTATTTGTAAATGTGTTTTCATGAGTCTAACTCTCAGAACATGTTGTTTGCTATCAGACAGTGAAAATATTATATTGATAATTAGTTTCCCCATGGAACAATGTTATAAGAAATTTTTCTCCAATCAACTTTGATTGAAAAGAAAACAAGTCAGTATTTTGCCAGTGAATGCATATTGGCTTAGGTTTTCAGTGTATTTTAGATTTATTTTTAACCTTGGCTTTCTCTTTGAGCCAGAATAGATCATCTTCTTCTGAGGATTTTTCTCCTTTTTTGCTGATTAGCTATAGAATGAGGAGAAGCACCTGACGGGCCACATTACGAAGGCTGCTAAGCGGTTTACAAGTCTCAGTAATTAATGACTATTTTTATCACAAAGAATATAGACTGGCTTCTTCCATCTATCTGAAACTCAATGTAAGCCCCTATAAGCCTCAATGCAGCATAATTGGTGCAATAGAGCTGAAAATGAGATGGAGGATATAATGCCACTTCAGTAATCCTGCCTTTAGCTAAAATGGAACAGTAGAAGCCCCTGGCAGCTTCCAATGTGGTCGCCACTAAGATTTAAAGCCAGCCAGCAGTCTAGTATTCCTTGCAAAGCCCACATCACTGTTTAAGTCCTTAAGTAGAGTTCAAATGTTTTAAATAATGTTATTTACAAGAATGATTTACTGTGGTAAACAATTTGCTTTTCATCCTTTTGGCTCTAATTGGGTGTTTTCTCTGATTAGGAGCAATCATGGACTTTGTACTTATATTAGTTTTTATTCTGACCACCCTGTGCTTAAAATGTGCTCTCAAACCTCTTGGTATGAACAAATGGGTTTTGCTTTCTCAGTGTTGTTATTAAAAAATCCACTCTCTTGTAAATCATAATATGTTAATAATAGGTCTGGGGACTCAACTGGGAAAATGCAAAAAGCTTCGCATTCATGAAGGCATGCTAAGTGATACCACAGTAAGTGCTGGATAATGTGTTTATTTCAGATTTGTGACCATCCTCTCAACAGCCAGGATATCACTATGCTGTCCTGACGAGCCATAATCACAGATAGCTACTAGAACTTTTCTACAATATGACTGGAAAAAAATACTCAAAACAAAAATGCAAACAAAGGGAGGGGCTAGAGAAAACTTTCAGGAGATTCCAAGAGAAGCCAGGGTCATTCTCAGCTGTCTCCTTGAATAGAACTTAAGCATTTCACTCCAGTTCTTCCTCACAATGCTGGTACCACCAACTGTAAAAATAAAAAGACTGGTTTCACCCAAAGAAGGCGATATTTGGAGATCCATTAACAGCACCTTCTGTGGGTATTACATAACAGCTGAATGCCACCTCTCTGTGGATACCCAAAGTTAGAAAATCTAAAAGCATCTCTTGAGGATATACCACCTATACCAAATTCACCACATTCATTGCGGAAACCAAATGATATCCAGTTAATCAGGGATGTGGTTGGAATTAACACAATAATACAGACAAATCCAATGGGCTGGAGAAACCAGTTGTAGTTCAAATCTTTTAAAAATTACTACAGATGATAAAATTCTCTTAGGATGAGAGCCTAAAATACTACCTATTCCATTATCCCATGATATATAACAGGAGGGTTTCACTGTGGCATAGTCTCCTGAATGACACTGTGTACTGCCTCGTTCATAAGGAGCTGTGGAGGAAGGTCCAAGAACAATTCCAACTGGTGAATAAAAAACAGAATGAAATAAAAATAAAATCTGGATCTATTCACTGCAAACAAAGCATTCATCATAAAAGGGCAAATTGGGTATTTATCAGTTATTTTTTTATTATTCTTGCAAGGTTAAAGACTTTAGTAATCAAAAGTGTAGAGTTTCCTATGATGCAGATCTGAGCACACAAATTCTTATTCTCTTTAAACACAAAATTTGAATCACATTAAGATCCAAAGTTATGACTCAGTTATTTTATGCTCAGTCGTATCTGATTCTTTGTGACTCCATGGACTGTACCCACCAGGCTCCTCTGTCCAGGGAATTCTCCAGGCAAGAATAGTGGGGTGGGTTGCCATTCCCTTCTCCAGGAGATCTTTCTGATCCAGGCAGTAAACCCAGGTCTCCTGCATTGCAAGCAGATTCTTTACCATCTGAGCCATCAGGGAAGCCCCAATGTTATAGCATCTAGGTAATATTACAGAGGTAATGTAGCATCCTGGTCAAGATGGCTGGACCCCAGAGCTAGATTGCCTGGAAGTGATTCTCATTTCTGCCACTTTTCAGCTGTGTAACCTTAGACACATTCTTCACTTAACCTGTAAAATGGGATAAAAGTACAAATTTCCTTAATAGATTAATAGGATGATTGAAATACAGTATTATTTAATAAATAAGTAGTTGGAAGCCTGACTATGTACACAACATTTTGAGGATCACACACTTAGGAAATCATGGGGGCAGAGCAAGCATCCTGTGATTCTGATGTGTACTCCACTAAGACCCCCACACTGACTCAATAAAAGTACTGATGATTCTGGTGAGAACGATGTGGTACTGGGAGGATAACGAAATGTAGGAACAAGTAATTAGAAGAGGAAGATGCAACCCAGATTCTGAATAAGCAAAATGAAGGCGGAACATTGAAAGGATTAGAAGAGCAAAGGAAGGTGATGAAATGCTCCATAGCAGTGTCTGTCTGCCCAGGTGCTTGATTAGAACTATTATATATTAGATGAGTGCTTACACTAAAAAAGATTGAACAACTGGTTCAGGCCAACAACACACAGCTTCTGTTTGCATTTAGCTTTATTCTACCCTACACATCTATGCTACCTTTCATTCATGGTCCTGAAAAACCACAAACTCCTAAGTGTCATCCAACTAGGAAATACAATCCTGCACTGGCTACTAAGTCTCCTTCAAACACACCTGAATTCCTTTTAAGATTTTCAGCATTATGAAGAAGCAGATAATGTTGTTACCTTCTTCATAATTGTTTAGATTCATGAGCTCTGTGCTGTGCTGTGCTTAGTCACTCATTCGTGTCCGGCTCTATGGCCATATTGACTGTAGCCTACCCTCTGTTCATAGGGATTCTTCAGGCAAGAATACTGGACTGGGTTGCCATGGCCTCCTCCAGGGGATCTTCCCAGGGATGGGACCCAGGTCTCTTGAATTGCAGGTGGATTCTTTACTGTATGAGCCAGCATACTGAAGTGGGTAGCCTATCCCTTCTCCAGGGGCTCTTCCCAACCCACGAATTGAACTAGAGTCTCCTGCATCGTAGGCAGATTTTTTTATCGGCTGAGCTACCTGGGAAGCCCCTTCATGAGAGCTCTTCATGAGCCCCTTCATGAGTTAGTTAGTTCAGTCGCTCAGTCGTGTCATGAGCTGTACATACCATCAAAAAGCTACTGGCTACTCTGCATAAGAATGCTGATAATGGGACTTTCCTGGCAGTCCAGTGGGTAATTATGCCATGATCTCAATACAGGGGGCATGTGTTCAATGCCTGGTCAGGGAACTAAGATACTGCATGGCCAAAAAATGAATGCTAATAATATTGAATATTGTGCCGTATATTTGATTTGTCGCTCCTTCAAAAATATCATTTCCATCAAACAGTGTCTGTAACAGAAATGTTTCTTTTATTGCTTATATTCTCCAATGTCACATGGACTGTTTGAAAATATTCCTTTTTTTTTTTTTTAAGTTGGGTATGTCTGTATCTGATTTAAAATTATTTCTTCACTGAATAACCTTGGCTACATCTGACTGTGAACAATTCACATTTTCTGTAGGATTATCATTCTATTACATGATTCTGTTGCTACAATGCTTTTACATTAAAATAATGTACCCTTGATAGGATTCCAGATGATAAATTTTTAGACAAGAAAATAAAATCATTTCCCAACCACTCAAGAATAAATATTCTCATGAATTTACCTATACACAAAGCTTTAGTTTTGCTTGATGCTTCCTCAGCCTCACACTTTCCTTAGAGATATTTATGACTTATTCTGGTTACTGCAGGCTTAGAATCAATGGTGGATATTAATAGAGGCAAATATCTGCTCAATATAGAGAATAAAAAATATAGATAAAATTACAATGGTCTATAATTAATAGAGATGCACATGTACCCTAAGAGAAGGACATTGTTTGCTCTTAGAAACATTTACAAGAAGGAACAAGTCTATCGCCAATATTATAAGCAAGATTCCTGAGTTATGCAGAAGGTTAGACACAGGGTCCTCTGAGATTCTATGATCCTAAACCAATTCACAGTAACCTATCACAAGATGTGGGAACAACTTTCAAGAAAAGAAGTCTTAGTTCTTAGTATACTTTCCATTTGATATTTGGAAATTAATTTATTGGATTATTATGTTAAGGCAGTAGCTATGGCCTTCAGAGTACTATAGACTTTGTTCTGAATGCCAGCTTTGACATTTATTCGTTATGTAGAATTGGGCAATTTACTTAAACTCTTGGAAGCACTTTTTTTAATAGGTAAAATGAGATTAATAATACCTATTACATAGGGTTTTTATAAGGACTGAGTAAAATAATCTTTTAATGCTAACACAATTCTCAGCAAGGAATGAGGGCACAATACACAGAGGCTATTATAACACATATAAGTCTGAAGAAATAAAAATTTTAAATAGCCATGTCACTGAGGATATTTTTTAAAGTTATAGAATGCAATTGTGCCAAAGTTGTGCATAAAAGCGATTCATTTATGAGAAGATTAAACCATTTTTTATCAGATCAATATATTCACCCCTGTGTTTCAATTGACTTCTTGATCTGTTAATATTTCTTTGTTTGTTTATGTCATCCAACTCATTTATCTTGACATCCTCTGAAAGCACTTCAAAATGAATCACTAAGTGTGTTTTTCTTGTTTGGCAGTTACCTTTTTCAGTAGCTATAAATTTGGAGATGATTACCTTCACTGGAGGATCTAAAGGAAGTTTGGGGGCAGTGGAAGGGGAGTAGAAGTGTTTACTGGAAGGAATTGTTTGGTCTTAAGTATAGAAATAAATGTTGCCTATACAAAATGAAGGTTCTAAAGAAATGCAAGGAGAAAGTCAGCACTGAGGTCCTAAACACTAAATGGAAAATTAAGAAATCAGGAAACCCAACAAAACTAACAAAACAAGACTTAATGAATAATTGGTTTAACTGGGGTTTGTTTCCTTTTAAAATCCTAATTTTAAATTCATCAGGAATTATTTGTTGAAGAAATTGATACTATTTATAAATTACCATCAGACATCAGTTAATTTTTATTTATCAAGACAATGAACAGTAAAAACTTATATTTATAATTTTTATTGATTTTATTGATCAGTGTTGAACAGAAACAAACAAACAAAAAAAAACTAGTCATTCCAAACAGCAGATATGTACTATTCTTTGCCAAAAGGATAAATTTCACTCAACCAGAATATAAAATTCAGATTCATGCCTTTTTTAATACTCTCCAATTCATTTCCTTCAGTGTTCAATTCACCAAATATTAATAAAGCAGAAACTATTTGCAGCCTTTGATCCCTATGTTGCAAAATTACTTTCAGTAATCCATTGACAGAACTCATTGTCCAACATACTTCTTTGTTCTCCCACTGTATTCTCTGTCCTTTGTACCTGAAGATTCAAAAACCAAAATAAAAATAACAACAATAGTTCCAGCCTACCCCCTCCCCACTAAAATACTTCTCTCTCTACCTGCTAAGTTTCTTCCTTTTCCCCAAACAATGAGGAGCGTTCTGAAATTCCAAGTAGATCTTTGTGTTATTATGATGCATTATTATGGGAAAGACTGAGAAAGATTTACACTAGAGACTGGAAGTGTGGGGACGGCATTTTTTTAAGGAGACTAAGATATTCGAGTTTGATATTGGGTTTGTTGGACGGGTGTAAACAAGTAACATTACAATGAGCTTATATCTTCTTGTGGCATTTGAAACATGTAGTCAATTTAATTCATTTTGACACATCTTTTTAGTGGCTAGTGTTCGTTTTTGCTTGACCAGCTTAAGGCTAAGTACTGGATGCTTGAATCATGGCTACGTTATCTATACAACGATTTTTACTACCAACTTATTGAATCCTTACAAATGGAGAAAACCATAAATAATGCAAAAGGTGAAACATGTTGGGTATTGTTTTCAGTAAAACTTGCCCAGTGCAGAATCCATCACCTTTTACCTGGTAGTAGTGACCATCTGTGTGATTTTGCTATTATAACGGTGCTTAGAAATTAAGTATTATCTACAGGCGGAATCCCATAAGGTCTGTTTAGAACTAAGCATGCACACGCTCACATGCAGGAGCTATGTTTTGAATCAAGGTTAGTAGGCATTTGTGTTGCAGGCAAAACTGGTAAGTCATGAAGAAAAGAATTTGAGTTACGTATGTGAAAGTCGCTCAGACATGTCCGGCTCTTTGCGACCCCATGGACTGCAGAGTTCACGGAATTCTCCAGGCCAAAATACTTGAGTGAGTAACTTTTTCCTCCTCCAGGGGGAGTCTTCCCAACCCAGAGATTGAACCAGGTCTCCTGCATTGCAGGGGGATTCTTTACCAGCTGAGCCACCAGGGAAACCTAAGAATATTGGAGAGGGTAGCCTATACCTTCTCCAGCAGTTCCTGACCCAGGAATCAAACTGGGGTCTCCTGAATCGCAGGTGGATTACTTACCAAATGAGCCATATAGGAAGGCTAAAGTGCATCTGCAAGTTCACCTGAGCTCCAAGGTGCAGCACAGCACTCGCTTTGCCTACTGATTTTTTTTTTTCTCATTTTTTTAAATCAAATTTTATTTTGCTTAACTTTACAATATTGTTTTGCTTTTGCCATACATCAAGATGGATCCACCACAAGTATACATGTGTTCCCCATCCTGAACCCTCCTCCCTCCCCATACCATCTCCCTGGGTCGTCCCAGTGCACCAGCTCCAGGCATCCGTTATCAGGCATTGTACCTGGACTGGTGACTCGTTTCAGATATGATATTATACATATTTCAATGCTATTCTCCCAAATCATCCCACTCTCTCCCATTCTCAGAGTCCAAAAGTCTGTTCTATACATCAGTGTCTCTTTTGCTGTCTCGTAAACAGGGTTATTGTTACCATCTTTCTAAATTCCATATATATGCATTAGTATACTGTATTTGTGCTTTTCTTTCTGACTTACTTCACTCTGTATAATAGGCTCCAGTTCCATCCACCTGATTAGAACTGATTCAAATGCATTTTTTTTAATGCCTGAGTAATACTCAATTGTGTATATGTACCACAGCTTTCTTATCCATTCATCTGTGGATGGACATCTAGGTTGCTTCCAAGTCCTGGCTATTGTAAACAGTTGCTGCTATGAACATTGGGGTACACGTGTCTCTTTCAATTCTGGTTTTCTCAGTGTGCATGCCCAGCAGTGGGATTGCTGGATCATAAGGCAGTTCTATTCCCAAGGTGAAAAAACTGCCTACTGATTCTGGTCATACCAATGTCTGCAATAAACCATAAGGTTGTAGTCCATGAAGTTCTGCCTAACCTATTGGTTGGTATATCTGCCTGGGACGAAAACTCAAGTACTGAAGAATAGAGAAATTTCTCTTCCAAGGCCTTCTAAAGTAACCTGGAATGAGGGCAATTTTTGCAACCTGCTGCTGCTGCTAAGTCGCTTCAGTCGTGTCTGACTCTGTGCGATCCATAGACAGCAGCTCACCAGGTTTCCCGTCCCTGGGATTCTCCATTGCAACCTGACCTCACCTAAAATGGTAGCAGGAGTAGAAACATATCCTGCATGTGTCCATGCTAAGTCACTTCAGTTATGTCCAACTCTTTTGTGACCCTGTAGACCATAGCCCACCAGGCTCCTCCATCCATGGGATTCTCCAGGCAAGAATACTGGACTGAGTAGCTGTTCTCTTCTCCAGGGGATTTTCCCCACCCAGGGATCCACCCTGAAACTTTTATGTCTACTGCATTGGCAAGCAAGTTCTTTACCTCGAGTGCCACCTGGGAAGCCCCAGGAACATATCATAAGGACTATATTCCAAGCTTTCTCATGTAGCTCCTTTAACCCATGCAACAAGCAAATGCAATATGAGCCTGTGTTTTATGAATAAATAAACTAGGACATTCAAAGTTATATGCTCTAAATCACTCAGCTAGTTTAAAGCCAGAATTTGAACCAAATATAAGAAAGTGCTTTTTTTTCCCATAATACATGACATCTTTCAGATTTCTTTACTTTCTTCCATTGTTTTTCTATTTTCAAGAATATAACTTCATAGACTTTGTACTCTTTTTTTTGTTTCTATCAAAATTATTCTTTATAAAATTCAGAGCAGTAATATTATTACTGAAATAATATGTCTAAAAATAATTCACTGAAAAAAATCTAAAACAAATCTTGGTTGATATTAAAGAAATTATACTATCGGAGAAGGCAATGGCACCCCACTCCAGTACTCTTGCCTGGAAAATCCCATGGATGGAGGAGCCTGGTGGGCTGCAGTCCATGGGGTCGCTAAGAGTCAGACGGGACTGAGCGACTTCACTTTCACTTTTCACTTCATGCATTGGGGAAGGAAATGGCAACCCGCTCCAGTGTTCTTGCCTGGAGAATCCCAGGGACAGGTGAGCCAGATGGGCTGCCATCTGTGGGGTCTCACAGAATCAGACACAACTGAAGTGACTTAGCAGCAGCGGCATACTAACTATTAAGTTTCTGCCTTCTCATACTGTTTATGGGGTTCTCAAGGCAAGAATACTGAAGTGGTTTGCCATTCCCTTTTCCAGTGGACCACATTTTATCAGAACTCTCCACCTAAGACCACGTCTTAGGTGGCCCTACTCGGTATGCCTCATAGTTTCATTGAGTTAGACATGACTGTGGTCCATGTGATCAGATTGGTTGGTTTCCTGTGATTGTGATTTTCCGTCTGTCTGCCCTCTGATGGCGGGGAAGGCAATGGCACCCCACCCCAGTACTCTTGCCTGGAAAATCCCATGGATGGAGGAGCCTGGTGGGCTGCAGTCCATGGGGTCGCTAAGAGTCAGACACGACTGCACGACTTCACTTTCATTTTTCACTTTTATGCATTGGAGAAGGAAATGGCAACCCACTTCAGTGTTCTTGCCTGGAGAATCCCAGGGATGGGGGAGCCTGGTGGGCTCCCATCTATGGGGTTGCACAGAGTCAGACACTAAAGCAACTTAGCAGCAGCAGCCCTCTGATGGAGAAGGGTAAGAGGCATATGGAAGCTTCAGATTCTTGAGAGTCCGTTGGACTGCAAGGAGATCCAACCAGTCCATCCTAAAGGAAATCAGTCCTGAATATTCATTGGAAGGACTGAAGCTGAAGCTGAAACTCCAATATGTTGGCCACCTGATGTGAAGAACTGACTCATTAGGAAAGACCCTGATGCTGGGAAAGATGAAGGTGGGACAAGAAGGTGATGACAGAGAATGAGATGGTTGGATGGCATCACCAACTCAGTGGACATGAGTTTGAATAAGCTCAGGGAGTTGGTGACGGACAAGGAGGCCTGGCTTGGGGCAGTCCATGGGGTGGCAAAGAGTCACACACAACTGAGCAACTGAACTGAACCGACTGATAAAGCTTTTGTCCTAAATTTAAATTTGTCCTATAAATAGCCAAATAACTTCAAAATTAATTTTTATCCCTAAGATTGCAATGCCATTTCTGAAGATCCTAAATAGATGCACCATGAAAAAGGAAAAATGGCAACTCTCTCCTGTATTCATGCCTGGAGAATCCCATGAACAGAAGAGCCTGGTGGGCTACAGTCCATGGGGCCACAAAGAGTCGGGACACAACTGAGCAGCTAAAAAATAGATGCAAGTTTTATAAGTGGCTTCAAAGCTATTAAGGATATATTAAAATATCTTTACTAGGTATCAATATTACATATATTTTATTGCATTATATTACCTGGAACAATCTGCAGCTTATTTATGGTGCATGTTATTATTCAGCCAATCCCCTGAGAGTGACTTACAAATGAAACATTAATAGAATTGTCTTTATTCAAAGCTTAGAGGTCACAAGACTTCTCCATTGCTTTTCTGTGCTAAAATATTATCTTTTAAAGTCCTAGAGATTATGGTACACAGTGAGAAGAGAAATATTCTTTCTACCAGCATTGCAAAGTTTCCAAATATAAATTGAAGTAGAATCTGCATAAATATTTAAATGTTCCTCAGTCTATTATTATCATTGTGTTCATGGTATGAGCCTCATCTATGAAAGGAATCAAAGCCTGAATTTATATTCTCTACCAAAATAATTACCCATTGCATCTAATTTTGAGGGTAAATTATTTAAGTAACTGGGGCCATCTGCTTGTGGGGGACAGACATTAGTGAAACCAAGGTATGATACTTCCTGTCATGTTTTAGGATTAATATATTTCCCTCATGTTGCTGTGCAGACTTTCTTGCTGCATTAACCATAGGGATTCCAGTTTGTCTACTGAGGACTGATATCTGTTTGCATGTGTATTCTTACTGTGAAAAGATATGTAGTCATGACTCTGAAATAATCCTGGTGGGCGAATGTGGATGTACCAGGATTCTCTGGCAATGTTTTTAAGAGATTCTGAATGGGTCTGCACTCAGCCTTTTAAAGAATTTCGAATCTGTGTCTACTCCTGGTGCTGCCTGCCAGCTCCAATTTCTTTACTTTAAAGGACTAATCTCCTTTTAAGGAAGGGCATTAACTCACCAAAAAGGAAATGGTGTGCTTGTAATGACAAATGAACATGGCTCTTCTCCTCTGTTTGATAGACGGGCATTTGTTCTGTCTAAATTGTATATTCTTTTGTAAACAGACTCTCCAGCCCTCTAGCTAGAGGAATCAATGCCTTGTGCAGATGATGCCAGACCTTTATTCAGAAATGCACGCACTTGATTTATAGTAAAGTTTGGATATTTAACCTTCTGTCTAAACCTTGAATCAAGACCCTAGGGCAAGGACAAACGTCTTCATCTTTTTAAATTTAAAAATTTGTTTCGAACTATAGAAGAGAAATTAAAATCCCAGAATGATTTGAGTCTGTGTGCGTAAAAATAGCCCTCTAGCATTGTATGCATTTGTAACGAGAGTCATAATCTAAGGATCAGTCTCTCAAAATGAGAATGAGAATCAAAAAGAATTAGAGCAAAAAAGTTGTGTCTGTGGAAAGACATCCATAAAGCCTTGTGAATGTAAAAACCAAGCCAAGGCAATTAAAATTCAAGCTTATTTAAATACAACTCTATACCCTGTTCTCCAACATACATACAAATATACACATAAAAAATACAATGTAACCTAAAATTATGCTATTTAGAATTTTTTAAAAAGTAATTACAGGACTTAGCTTATATAGCAGCTAGGGAAATTATCACAGGTTGTAGCTACTGCCACCATAAGAATTGGTTTCAATTCAGCCTTTAATGAGATCAGCTACTTCTATTCATTTTCATGGGTACCTACTTCTGTAATGAAAAGGATTAATTTGAAGTTCCTAGAAATGCATCACCTAGCTCATGTTGGAGGGTAGCTAGTCTGTGGGCCATAAATATAAATTCTTCAAGTGGTAGGTTGACTATTTCATTAAAACTGATGATGTTTTAGTATTTCATATGCAGAGCCATGCAAAGGTGGTATAAAGCAAGGTTTTAACAGAGAATGTATTTGAGGAGGAAAAGCTGTCATGGAAAAGTGATTGTTAGTTACTCAGAAATGCACACGCTGGGGTAGGAGGATGCTTCCTTTGTCAAGCAAATGCAAAATAATCTTTGAATTTCAGGTGTTTCTTATGGATAAAATGTGCCTGCAAAACATATCCCCACATCTAACATAGTACAAAGGCAGGGAAAGGCGTCTGTGGCATGGCTACCCTTCAAATTTAATGCTATTAATTTATTTCCCTTTTCTCTAAGTAAAGAGAATCATGACTGGAGAGTAATATTTGAGGTTTGGGAGAAGACAGTGCTCACAGTATGGTTACTCACCCTGTCTGGGTTAGCCCCTATTTGTAAGTCCTTTTCCAGCAGATCATCTCTAACACTGTAACCAATACCTTTCAGAGAGACAGTGTCGGCAAGGGCAGACTGCTGTCTTGTTCAGTGTGAGGGAAGCTGCAAAACTGGCATCAGATCCATAAAGCACACGTTTGTTAAATTCCCTGAGAAGCCTGCAATGACTCAGATTCTTCATGTTATGTAAGTTTTCCACATGTAATAACCAAGCAAGTAAGTTAGCCCCAATTTGATCAATTCCGTGAGAAGAGAAAAATAAAAACCATGTGGTTTCATATGAAATCAGGGACAATCACTGTTCTGGGTTTTTCAGTAAGAGCATTATGAACATGTTTTCCAGATTCTGTTTTCTGGTCAAGGAAGAGTTGACCAGGATTTTGAGAGGTAACCATTAAAACATCAAGAATTATTTGTAAAATGGTGATTATCCACCTATTTTTTTAAAGTGGAAATTTTGTAGAAAATGGTAAAATGTTTATTTCTTTCAAAATGCTTTCCAGAAAACTGTTTTTAATCTTAGCACAGTGTTCATCATTTTGCAAGTGAGTAATAACATATAATGATTCTGAGCCCGGCTGCATAAACCCCATTTTGGGAGCAGTATCCTCTGTGACATCTATAAACCAATGACAAGATCACCAATAACAACGTCCTCTACACCAATCAGCCATAGCATAGTGAGCCCATCTGGGGTACTGTCCTCCCTGGCACCAGACAGGTAAAGAAGGGAGCTCATAGTTGATGTATGAAACCTTCTGTTGTACCTAACACAGGCAGAGGGTTATCTTTCTAAATATTTGCAAGACTCCTGTCACTTAGATATATAATACTTTGAGAAGACAAAAGGAAGAGGAAAAAAAGGAAGTTAAAAAATGTATCTTTCAAGCCATTGTGCTAAGGCATGTCAGGGCACGAGTGACTGCCAAGTCTGAGTAGCTCTTCAGTGAATGTGTTTATGTAAAATGAAAACCACAAATTAACTCGGTGAAAAGAAGTGGATGAAAAGCATTCCCAATTCATTATTTCCATTATACAGCTCAAACCACTGGTTAGTTTTTTCACTCTCAAGTGTTTACTGGTTAGTTTTGCACCATGCTAATCAAAGTCACAATCAAGAGACTATCATATGGAACGGAAGAGCATTCATCTTTTTTCCTCAGCTTTGTTGAGGTATAATTGACAAACATCATCTTTCCTGAAATATTCAAACTGGTATGGATATTAACTTCTAAAAGAAAACATTGTTTATCACTCTGATTCTTAGCTCCATCCATAAAAATGAGTGAATAATTCCTTGCTGTTATTTTTGCTAAGTCATTCCAAATCTTTTGCCACCCCATGGACTTTTGCCACCCCTATATACTGCCAGGCTCCTCTGTCCATGGGATTTTCCAGACAAGAATACGGGAGTGGGTTGCTGTTTGCTTCTCTAGGGGATCTTCCTGACCCAGGGATTGAACCCATGTTTCCTACATTGCATGTAGATCCTTCACTACTGAGCCACCAGGGGAACCTGTAAATAATTCATTAGGTGGCTATAAAAATTAAGTGAGGAAATATATGTAAAGTGGCTAGCACATTGCCAGCACTCAACAAATATTAAATCTTAATTTTATTGCTATAGATGTGCAATATTTCAATGACTAAATCAGAAAAAATCAACTTTTCCTTAGTTCAGACTATGAAGCAAGTGTTAGAGTTTAAAAAAAACTGGAACAGAAGATTAAAAGAAACAGAACTTCCAGATAACTATTATTTACTATAATTGAATTTCCATTTGTGATTAAACTTCTGCTTCTTTATAACTAAAAAGATACTAGGATAGTAGGTCGTAACATTTGTTGTGAATATCTCCACATGAAAAAAGAATGATTGTTTCTAACTACAAGGCCGCAGAGTACTTACGTTACATTTCACGACTAAGATCCCAATGTCAACTCCCAATTTCATAGGTGAAAACAGCAGAAAAAGAATGCACAATTTGAAATTCAGAGTGTGAACTGCATTTTTGCTTTCTTAAATAGCTTATTTTCTCATACAATTAGTCATTGATTTAGCAGTATATTTTGGACACCTACTATGTGTTAAATATAATGCAAGTACTAGCAAGAAATATTAGAGTTAATAAGATAGAGCTTACAACTGACACACACATTCAACACTCACATTTACAATCAACTGAAAAACAAATCGCTGTTGCTGTTTAGTTGCTCAGTCATGTCTAAGTCTTTGCAACTCCATGGACTGCAGCACATCAGGCTTCCCTGTCCTTCACCATCTCCTGGAGTTTGGTCAAACTCATGTCCATTGAGTTGATGATACCGTCCAACCAGGTCATTCTCTGTCACCACCTTCTCCTCCTGCCCTCAATCTCCCCCAGCATCAGGGTCTTCTTCATTGAATCAGTTCTTCCCATAAGGTGACCAAAGTATTGGAGCTTCAGCTTCAGCATCAGTCCTCCAATGAATATTCGGGGTTGATTTCCTTAAGATTGGATTGTTTGATATCCTTGCTGTCCACAGGACTCTTGAGAGTCTTCTCCAGCACCGCAATTCAAAAGCATCAGTTCTTCAGCACTCAGCCTTCTTTATGGTCCAGCTCTCACATCCATACATGCCTATTGGAAAACCCATAGCTTTGATAATATAGACCTTTGAGGGCAAAATGATGTCTCTGCTTTTCAATACACTGTCTAGGTTTGTCATAGTTTTCTTTGAAAGAGCAAGGGTCTTTTAATTTTATGGCTGCTCATCATTCACAGTGATTTTGGAAATCAAGAAAATAAAATCTGCCACTGTTTTCACTTTTCCCCTCATCTATTTGCCATGAAGTATGGGACCAGATGTTTTGAACAAGAAAGTCAACCAAAGGTCCTAAAGTTGAGTGGGATTTTGACAAATATAACAAAAGGGGATGAAAGTTATGAGCAGAGAGAATAGCACAAATTTTCAGATAATGAAAATAGAAGATATGATCTGTCCTTTCTTTATCTGAAAAAAATCCCACTCTGTCCAGTGTCATGCAATATTTAAAGTGACTGTTTATCCCTTCTCACATCTTCTTAACTGTTCTTCTTCCATAACATCTTTCATTTTGCACTAGTAAGTTAAGAGACTCCCTAGATGAGGAACATCTAGAATCAAGATTTAGTTCTCTAGGCTCTTATGTGGTACCTGGAACATAATAGTCACTAAAAATATTCATTCTAAAATGCAGAGAAAGAGGGACAATGAGAAGCTATGATATATGATTTATAATAAGAAATACATATTTGGTCTTCATCCCCATTTCTGGGTACTAAAATCCTTGGGATTTCCTAAGTGAGGAAAAAGAAAAGGTATCTTTTAATGTTAATGAGATGACTTTTGGACCCCACCTAGGGGTGGAAGCAGGTTGAACCAACCATGTAACAATAGAACTAACCATGTAACATTGTGAAGCTTGGAATTTTCAGTCCTTCACACCTCCAACTTCTGGGGAAAGGAAGACTGGAAAGTGAGTTCAAGCACTCATGCCTATGTAATGAAGCCTCCATTAAAAAAAAAAAAAAAAAAGGTCAGAAAACTTATGTGTTGGTGAACACATGGAGACCTGAGAGAGTGGCACAGTCAAAGAGTATGCTATGCTAAGTCACTTCAGTCGTGTCCAACTCTGTGTGACCCCATAGACACAGCCCACCAGGCTCCCCCATCCCTGGGATTCTCCAGGCAAGAACACTGGAGTGAGTTGCCATTTCCTTCTCCAATGCATGAAAGTGAAAAGTCAAAGTGAAGTCGCTCAGTCGTGTCTGACTCTTAGTGACCCCATGGATTGCAGCCTAACAGGCTCCTCTGTCCATGGGATTTTCCAAGCAAGAGTACTGGAGTGGGGTGCCATTGCCTTCTCTGGTCAAAGAGTATAGAAGCTCCATGCCTCTTCCCTATACTGTTTCCTACACGTCTCTTTTCTGGCTGTTCCTGAGTTATATCTTTTTATAATGGACTGGTAATCTTGTAATCAAAATGTTTCTCTGAGTTCTGTGAGCTGCTTTAGCAGATTAATAGAAGGAGAGAGGAGGTCATGAGAAACTATAGTTAGAAGCAGCTCGGCTTTTGAGTGGCATCTGAAGTGGGGAGAGAAGGGGGCGCAGTCTTGAGGGATTGAAGCCTCAGTCTGAGAGATCTAATACTAACGTGGTAGATAGTGTCGAACTGAGCTGACACCAGCTAGTGTCTGGAGAATTGCTTAGTGCTGTGTGGGAACCACACCCCTCCACAAAAATGTGGAGCCTCTGAATAAGGAGGTGGTTTAAGTTCTTTGAGAAGAGACTCACGGTGATTTTAGTTTGATGACGATGGAATAGCCAAGTGAAGGTTCTGTCCAATTTTTGCGTACACAGGACAAGAATTAAACAGATAGTCAGGACAGTAGAAAAATATTTGAGAGGTGTCTGCATTGTGGCAACTGTGTATTTAAAAAAAAAAAAAAAAAGATGAGGAGTACCCTAATAAAGAAGACTGAGGGACACTAGGGGCTTCCCTGAAACAATTTGGCAAACAGAAAGAACGTGAAAATACAGAAAATTGAGAATAGTTAGAAGAGGGCTAGGTGAACTTATTGTCAGAGGATTCCAAGGAGAACAAAATAGCCGAAAAGAAAGGAGAGAGATGAAGAAAAACTGAGAAAGAGCTATTACAGTTATGATTTCTGTGTTCACTGGATACCAGCAAAAATTATTTGGAGGCAGAATGGAAGTCATTTTATCAGAAGGAATTTTTCTTCCCATCCTGGGTACACTCACATGCATGAACATCTTATCAGAGAACAGAGTCTATAAAAGTTATATGATATATCAATAGTTTTATGAGTGAAAAGAAAGTGTTTATTCAAAGCAATTCCAATATACTACTGTGATTTGCACATAGTAACATCATTTTAGGAGTGCATTAGATGAAGATTTTGTACTTAGGACTTTATAATATGAATTTTTTAAAGCCTATCATTATTAAAATTTCTGAGAGTTAGAAATTTTACACCAACTATCACAATTAAACTACAGTGGGAAATCAGTCTTGAGGCAGAAATAAGAAACCTGAATGCTATTTCAGAGTCAGTAGTTCTATTTTTATGAGGGAAAATAGATACACTTATAAAATACAGTAGGATAAGAATCAGACTGCCCAGAGGTAATTTAGCCTGCAGGTAGCCTGAATGTTTTGCATTTTAGAAATTGTGTATAGGTTGTGAGGATAGGAGTGTAAAAAGTTGAAGAAGTGAAAATAGATGACTGCCTGATTCAGTTTGTAATTAAATATTTAGATTATCACTCTTAACCTTTAAATTTATTTCAATTTTGTTAAGATTGGAAGTCAAATTACAAATTATAGAATACTGTTAGCTGAGCTAGTTTAAGACACAATAAGCTCATACTGAGGGTCGACTTTTTTCTATATCATATAAATAAGCAAAGAAAACATTTCCCATAATATATATAATATGAAAGTTAGTATATTTTCACAGTAGAATTAATTTAATAATCTAAATTCATGTCTTATGAAGCCATGTGGAAATCATTGTTTATCCTTTTCTTCTTTAGAGTAGACATTCAATCAACCATCCACTCATTTATCTATTCAAGCAATAATCGAATGCTTACTATACATCAGGTACTGTGATAGGTACTGGTCATCCAACCATGAAATAGATTTTTCCCAGGTGGTGCTAGTGGTAAAGAACCTGCCTGCCAATGCAGGAGACCTAAGAGTCACGGGTTCAATCCCTGGGTCAGGAAGATCCCCTAGAAAAGGGCATGACAATCCACTCCAGCATTCTTGCCTGGAGAATCCTACGGACAGAGGAGCCTGGTGGGCTAGAATCCATAGGGTCGCACAGAGTCAGATATGACTGAAGCAACTCAGCATGCATGCTGACTCTCAAGAGCTGAAAACCTACCAGTGCTTTCTAGATACATCAAAATTTGTCAAAAAAAATTAATAGAGCAACTTTTAAAATCCAATATACATATGCCATGTATGTATACCACTTAAATGTCTCTCTGTATTAACCTGCATTATCTATTTGTCCTATGATATAGCATAGCTAATGTTCATAGTACACTTAATGTTCAAAAATAGGATCTCTCTTATACTCTCTAATACTTTTCCTTCCACTAGTAAAAGGTTTTCATGTTTTTGCTTTGTTTTTATCAAGAGTAAAATTTGGATTTGTTCCCAAACATGTTTATGTAAGTTATGCTTATGATTATAATTATATAAGTCAATTAAATATTGCTTAAACTGATTATATGGTTATGAAATGTGTCTTTGATGATGTTTCTAACTTGAATTCTTTTTAAGACTCAATAAAACTAGGTTACCAATAGGGCTGAATTAGTTTAGGAGACACAACTTTAAATAATTAAAGGGAAAAATCTTAAACATCTTAAAGGCTTCTCTACCAACATTAATTATTTCACAATGGTCTTTAAGTACTTGTCCACTTAAAAAAGAAAACAAAACTGACTTTCATACAGGATCTATTATCTGTATGATTTATGCTGGAAAGATAAAATATCGGGCCCATCCTTTAGGGAAAAAAAGGCAAAAAATAACTTTGCTGTATATTTTTTAAAAGTTAATGAATAGTACTGTAGGTTTTTTGCTTTCCTGGTAGCTCAGATGGTGAAGAGTCTGCCTGCAATGCAGGAGACCCAGATTTAATCCCTGGATCAGAAAGATCCCCTGGAGAAGGGAATGGTAACCCACTCCAATATTCTTGCCTGGAGAATTCCACAGAGGAGCCTGGCAGACCCCAGTCCATGGGGTCACATAGAGTTGGACACGACTCTGTATGTTCATTGTAGTTTTTAGGTTAATAGAAAAGCTTAAATACGTGCATATAACATGTTATTTTGTGATTCTTCACAGTATTCAACTTTTTCAATTAACTGATCTACTACCAACCTCGTCTGCATGTAATAGAAGGCTTTTTGCTGTGCTGGCTACAGACTACAATTCCACAGACACAGGATATGGCATAAAGGTGTCGCATGCTAACTGCTTAGATAGCACTTTGCTGCTTTGAAACAGGATAAAATGTTTTTGCTTCTCAGTTTAAAAAAGGAAATAGAAGGTAATCATTCAAAGTACAAAAAGACAACTCACAGGGACCAAAACTAACTTCACACGTGCACATTTGTCAACTACCCTGTAGAAACTAATATATTTAACTTGTCACATAGTACCACTCAACTTCTGGGAAATCACCAAATGTGTTATTTAAACTCAGTCTGTGCTTAGGGGAATACTTTATTTAAAAGAGCCATTTTTATTGGGAAATATTAGAAGTTAGAACTTCATAGCCCTAAGGTCCTATTCTATGCTTTCTTCTTAGAAGCACAGCACTTCTCCCAGTTGATGGATAAAAAGTCCACATAAGGGAGCCATGAGTTGGACAGCATGTCCCTGGAAAGGGACGAGATACGATAGTTTGAAAATTGAGTTTTCTATTGAAAATATTGAGTTAATGCTCAGTGATTTAGGGTATGGATAAATATTTTTACTTGGAATGCACATGCTTGAATGTTATGTTGTAAAAATGTCCAGAAAATGGGATCTGAAAAAAAGCCATTTTTCTTCCATTACATACTAATAGAACAAAGAAAAACAAATGTGTGCACATACCCTATGCTTTATTAAACTACAATGAGTTTAGTCGTTGCCTGTGGGATTTTTATGAGAGCCTTTTCTTACTTTACTCACTCACATGCAGGCCTTTTAATGGTCCTGTTCAGCCTATACTAATTAGCAGACTTTCTGATTACAACATAAAAACTATAATAATAACAGATTAAACTACCTCCAAAAAAGAAAAACCAACAGGTTTTTTTCTTATGAGTCTCTTTGGAGAAGCTAGAAGTCCTATGGTACTCAGTCTTCAGTCTATAAAATATATAAAATTCAAATTATGATTTATTGTGCCTTTTTCACTTTCTTATTTTATCCTAGATGCTGCCTTTAATAATTAAATTGCCATCTTATTTAGCAATCTCCTCCATTTTACCTGTAAATCCAATTGTTCAAGTTATGTTGATTCATCCTTTTTCATCTCCTTCACAATTCGCAAAGCCACCCACCGAGTCAAGGACCTCAGTAACTGACACCTGGACAAAAATTCACTTTAACTTATGTTTCCTTTTGCTGTCCACACTGCACAGCACTCCCATATGAATCTCCCTCAAATATGGTTTGTATCACTTAAGTCACTTGCTTAAGAATAAAGAAATCTATTGACAACCTTATTTATCTAAATGCTATTATTTTGGGGGGCTCCAAAATCACTGCAGATGGTGATTGTAGCCATGAAATTAAAAGACGCTTACTCCTTGGAAGGAAAGTTATGACCAACCTGCTGCTGCTGCTGCTGCTAAGTCACTTCAGTCATGTCCAACTCTGTGCGACCCCATAGATGGCAGCCTACCAGGCTCCCCCGTCCCTGGGATTCTCCAGGCAAGAACACTGGAGTGGGTTGCCATTTCCTTCTCCAATGCATGAAAGTGAAAAGTGAAAGTGAAGTCACTCAGTCGCGTCTGACTTTTAGCGACCCCATGGACTGCAGCCTACCAGGCTCCTCCATCCATGGGATTTTCCAAGCAAGAGTACTGGAGTGGGGTGCCATTGCCTTCTCTGATAGCCAACCTAGATAGCATATTAATAAGCAGAGATATTACTTTGCCAACAAAGGTCCATCTAGTCAAGGCTATGGTTTTTCCAGTGGTCATGTATGGATGTCAGAGTTGGACTGTGAAGAAAGCTGAGCGCTGAAGAATTGATGCTTTTGAACTGTGTTGCTGGAGAAGACTCTTGAGAGTCCCTTGGACTGCAAGGAGATCCAATCAGTCCATCCTAAAGGATACCAGTCCTGAGTGTTCATTGGAAGGACTGATGCTGAGGCTGAAACTCCAATACTTTGGCCACCTCATGTGAAGAGTTGACTCATTGGAAAAGACCCTGATGCTGGGAGGGATTGGGGGCAGGAGGAGAAGGGGACGACAGAGGATGAGATGACTGGATGGCATCACCAACTCAATGCACATGAGTTTGGATGAACTCTGGGAGTTGGTGATAGACAGGGAGGCCTGGCATGCTGCAATTCATGGGGTTGCAAGGAGTTGCAACTGCATGGACCGTAGCCCTCCAGGCTCCTCTCTCCATGGGATTTCCCAGGAAAGAATACTCGAGTGGGTTGCTATTTCCTTCTCCAGGGGCTCTTCCTGACCCCAGGATCTAACCCATGTCTCCTGCTTGGCAGGTGGATTCTTTACCACTGAGCCACTGGGGAAGCACTTTTCTAATTTTAGTTGAATGTATAACTCCTTAACATCAGCATAAATCCCATAGCTTATCAAGGGTCTGCAAACTAGGAGCTGTGGACCAAATCTGCTCTGTCACCCTGTGGTCTAAATATGACTTATACATTTACAACTCATGGTCTAAATATGACATACATTTTTAAGCAGTTGGGAAAAATTAAAAGAACACTATTTCATGGTATGTGAAAATTATATAAAATTCTAATTTCAGTGTCTATAAGTAATGTTTTTATTGAAACATAGCCATGCAAGTTTGTTTATATATTGTCTATGACTGAGTTCACATTGCAAAGCAGAGTGAACAATTGCAGCAGCAACCACACAGCCTACAATGTCTAAAATATTTACGATCTGGCCCTATACAGATATATATGTATTTCTGTCTATATATATTCATTTCCCTTTATTCAAAACAATACATGCTAGCCATTTTATTCACTACTTCATGAGCAATTTTAAACATGAATTGCTTTTTGCAAACTTAGAAAAATACTTTCATTGAAATGCTACTTGGGGTTTAGTGGAAAATAACAGCAGGAAAAGAGGGAAAGGAAAGAAGCAACATAAACGTGGAGCAAGAGGAGAATTTAGTGAAAGAAGAAGGTAAATAAGGAAAGCAATAGGGAAGAGATTGTACAGACATAGAGGGAGAAAAACAGGATCAGAATCATTAACATAGGTGGCAATATTCCCACCTCTAGTTAATTCCTACCATGCTGCCCTTCCTCCCTATTAAAAAACAAACAAACAAACAAAAACTCACTTATTAGCTCTTATTTAAAAGATTTCATTATTTATCAGCTAAGCCTCATCACAACCCTAATGAAGGCAATGATACTATTCTATTCTAAGTTCGAGATGAGGGGTGTGAGACCTACAGATGTTGAGCAAGTGACAGACCAGTAACTGTAACTCAGGTTTGACGTCAACGTCCACTGTTACAACACCACACTGCCTTTCATGTTTTCATCAACACTATATCCTTTATTCAAGTGTATATTTAGTTCTTTAGAAAATCAAGCATTTTTAAAATTACTATGGAACACTGTCAAATCTAAACTCAGCTTGCCTCTTATACTTAATAACTTCTTGTAAAATCCAGGTGTTGATTTTTACCTAAGAGTCTCTTGTCAGAAAGAGTAATCAAGATTTTTGTTGACCCAGGGAAATAAACTACACTGGTAGTTTTCAAGGCTATTGACTAGTGATTAAATATAATATCATACTAATAGTGAATACTGATTGACCTCTTACTCTGCTTCATTCTTTTCTCACAATAATACTAAAAAGGTATGTACAATTAATATCCCTATTTGCATCATCACAAAAAGGTTTTAAGTGAATTGCCCAAAGTTACAGAGCTAGGCAGAAGCTGGGGTATGAACTTTAGTGGTCTAATACTACAGCCATAAGAGTAACCATTATGCCAGGTGAAGAAAATCTGTAAAAGATTTAAATATATGAGACTCATGAGCACCTAAATGTACAAGACTTGGATTTTGGGGGGTGGAGGGGGACATGCATGCATGCTAAGTTGCTTCAGTCGTGTTTGACTCTTTGTGATGCATCCCATGGCCTGTAGCCCCCCAGGCTCCTCTGACCATAGGGATTCTCCAGGGAAGAATACTGGAGTGGGTTGCTGTGCCCTCCTCCAGGGGATCTTCGCTGATTGAACCCATGTCTCTTACATCTCCTGTATTGACCAGGGGGTTCTTTGAGACTTGCATTAGTGGTTTCTCTTTCTAAAAGAAAATGAATTACCTTGCTTTGACAAGGCAACAGTTTGAATTTTGAAGACAAAGCAGCAAGGCATGATTAACAAACACATGTATATGGCATGCACATGTGCGCACACATACAATATTACAAACCCAGTGGTTTGTGAGATGTGCTACTGTGGTCAGGAAGATTTCAAATGACATTATGCTTATTAACTCATCAGTAAACAGGAGCTCCACTGTGATAAACGGCATGCTTGATCATAGTGTGAAGTTGTTTTGAGTTTAAAAAGTGTCTTCCTTCAGGCAGCACCCCAAGCCAGCTTTCTTCATGATCAGATCTTGGGACTGTCAGTGTAAAATGTTTGCTATCATTACTGTGCTGTGGATGATGCACAGTGATCAGTCAGCCTCAGGTAGCCATAGTTCATGTGGTCCCCAAACACTGATGAGCACAGAGATTGAGATGTCTGTTCAATCTTATTACTGTGTTTAAGTCGATTTCAAGATTAAAAAAAGTTCTCTGGAACGATGCAGATGAACCTCACTGCTGCGGGCATAACCTTCTGCTGGTAAATTGTCATGGATATTTCATCAACATAATGCACTACATTTCACAAGAACTGTACTATTTTAAAAGACAAATGCTGAAAATATAATGTAACATTTAGATACTCTTCCTGGAGATCAGTGTAAGGACACCGAGTAATTATAACATGAGATACTTAATTACAGAGGTGCATATTACCTATACTAGATAAAGCCATTTTTATTACAGCAATTTCTCATTTTTAAGAAATACTTTCTCCCCATTTAGGAAGTCTGACACTGGAATACATCTTAAAATCATGAAAGCAGATATAAATGTGTACATTTAGTGAGGTGATACACCACCCCAAATGTTGATGCTACATCTTAAACTAGAGGGTCTCTTAAAATGGGAAAAAAAAAAAAATGCAATGGTTTAGGGACTTCCCTGGTAAACTCTTCAGAGGTAAAGAGCTACTACCAATGCAGGAGATTCGGGTTCGATCCCTGTTCAGGGAGAATCCCATGTTCTTCAAAGCACCTAAGTCCGTGGGCCACAACAATTGAGCCTGTGCTCTAGAGCCCAGAAGGCGCAGCTACTGAAGACCACATGCCCTAGACCCTGAAGAGAAGCCACCGCAAGGAGAAGCCCACACACTGCAACTAGAGAGTAGCCCCCACGGGGAAGGCAATGGCACCCCACCCCAGTACTTTTGCCTGGAAAATCCCATGGACGGAGGAGCCTGGTGGGCTCCAGTCCATGGGGTCGCTGAGAGTCGGACACGACTGAGTGACTTCACTTTCACTTTTCACTTTCATGCATTGGAGAAGGAAATGGCAACCCACTCCAGTGTTCTTGCCTGGAGAATCCCAGGGACAGGGGAGCCTGGTGAGCTTCCGTCTGTGGGGTCGCACAGAGTCGGACACGACTGAAGCGACTTAGCAGCAGCAGCAGCAGCAGCCACAACTAGAGAAACGCCCACACTGGCAATGAAGACCCAGTACAGCCAAAATATAAAAAACAAATAAAATTATTTTAAAACATGCAGTGGTTTAATATTGGTATAGTATCTCAAAATATTTATTTTTTATTCAAGATAGCATTTTCAGTGTTTTCTAGTGCTGTTTAAAATTAAACATATTTGTCTGTATCATGTAGTATGCTCACCACCTCTTCTTGACAAAGTAAAGCATTAATCATGGCAGCAACCATAACATTCCTGTCTCTTTTATTGCCAAAACCAACACCCGGTGACACAGTGAGAACTGGAATTTTCTAACCTTCAGTTCAGTGAATCGGAAAGTTTTCATTAGAAGTAGGTTCTATTGTGGCCCCAGCACCTACATTTTAAAGCTCATTATCAAAAAAAAAAAATAAAGCTCATTATCCTTTGTTTTAACATTGATAAGCTAATTGTAAAACATTCATGAAAACACACCTGCAATCTTGATAAATGCCTCCACTGTGTAATCTATTGCGGCAGTGATATGCATTACAATCATTTCTAAAATTCAACCCAAATTCACATTGTTTATATACAGCCACATAATGATAAGGTACTAGACCTAGTTTATAGAATGATGTCTTTTTCTTTTATTATCAGGAAATGTTGCTCTCCAAACTCATGTAATTATTTAACATGAACAACTTTCTTGTTCCATCCATCAAACAGCTGTGCTCACCAGGAATACAAATAACCCAAAGACAGTTAGCCTTAACAGTCAAGAAAACCTTAATAACTATATACATTGTTTGTATATACATATTTGTACACGTAAATGTTTTCCTTCTCTCATATAGTGTGAAGAAATTTTCAGACTTGCCAAAAAAGAGTTCTTAAAATGTAACTACCAAAATTATTGTATAAGTAAAAATAGAAGCAAACTTGTAAATAAATAAAAATTTATTTATTTAAAATAATCCTGTGCAGATTTAGTAATAAATGAAATGTTCTCCCTTTACTTGTCTTCATTTTATTGAATATATTAAACATAAAGATCAAGATTTTAGAATCTAGAAAATGTATCTGAAAATATTCTCCAAAATATACCCCTGTAGGCCTCTAGATGGCAATCTTTAGTAAATTTTTACAACTGGTCTGAATTCAGTTTTTTACCAATTCTCTCTAATCCACCTATTAAAATGATTTTCTGTTAATAGGCTACTCAGAGGCATTTCTGCTCTTATGGAACAATGCATGAAAAAAGAAAAAATGTTTTGAAATTTAATCCTCTTCTTTGGTATAGCCTAATTGTATCAAGATGGTATATTCTAGCAGTGTCTTTTTGGTGTATGAGAGGTTCTGGAAAAGTTTTATCTAATACAGATTTCAAGTGGCTTCTAAAATCAGCTATTTATAATTATAAAGATTAGTTACAGCTTTTATTTTAGGAATTTTATAAATCTCATAGAATATTTTTTAAAAGTTCTTTGAGAAACATAATGTATAAAATATGTGTACAATTGCCATGCCCTCTATAAAACAAGTATCCAACAGAACAAATTTCCAAAGCATGTTTCTTTTCCTGTCTTTTAATTTCTATAATCACTGTTATTCCTTTAGTCAAGTTAAAAATATTTGTTGTTAATGTCAACTATATTCAAGAGTTGTCATGGGACAAACAGGAAAAAATTAGAGCATTCATAATTAACATATATGCAAGTGACATTGAAAAAGACAAATTTAGTTTGCATATAATATTATTAGCAAGAATGCTGAAATGTGAAATCCAGTTACAGCTAGATACATACATTAAATTTTCAATGAGGACTTGAATTAGTATCTTAATATCACTGGCTATGAGAAAATCCATTGCTTAGTGTGCTGGATATTGTAGATCCCTTTCTGAAAGGTAGCTCCTCCCCATATATATACTAACTATAAGAAAATACTTAGTTTCAAGTAATACTGGTTACTGATGACAGGGCATGTGCTCCAATTAGCATAAGCATCTGACAAAAGTTGGGACCAAGTTCTTTTCAAGTTCCAAATTTAGGTCACTAGGATTGGTCTCTGATCCAAGGTGAACTAATAAGAGTCTTCCCCTAAAAGATGATAAAACTAGAAAAAGGAAAATAAATCTCTCTCTACTGACTGATGCTGTTATTTATGAATGGATGGATGGCTAGATAGATAGACAAACAGATGATAGATAGATATAAAGTAGAGGAATTCACTTTCACTTCAGATTGGTGAAGCCTGAATGGGAAAGAGAGCTCTGAAGGAATTAAGCCCCTGATTCCAGTTATTTGTGAGGTTGAGCTATTTTCTTATCTTCCCAGTCAGCCAAGAAGCCAGTCATTAAGTTTATATGTACAAGCTGAATATGAACACTTGAAGCCATTAAATCTTAACTAACGCTTTTTGTTCTTTTGATAAAATAATATCTTTTGCAGTTGTATTTTGAAAATAGATCATTTTAGATCATTTAGCTACTAAATCAAGTAGCTAGGTTTTTAATTCTTATTTATGTAAATATTAACTGAGCGTATAGACTTCTTTTAAAATATGACAAAAGCAAGATATACCTTCTAATAAAATGTGAGTCTTATTATTATTTATGGACAATAAGTGGAGAAGGCAATGGCACCCCACTCCAGTACTCTTGCCTGGAAAATCCCATGGATGGAGGAGTCTGGTAGGCTGCAGTCCACGGCGTCGCTAAGAGTCGGACACGACTGAGCGACTTCACTTTGACTTTTCACCTTCATGCATTGGAGGAGGAAATGGCAACCCACTCCAGTGTTCTTGCCTGGAGAATCCCGTGGACAGAGGAGCCTGGTGGGCTGCCGTCTATGGGGTCGCACAGAGTCGGACACGACTGAAGTGACTTAGCAGCAGCAGCAGCAGCATGGACAATAAGTAGAATAGTACATTGAAATTAGTAGACCTCAACACAAAGAACTCTGTGACCATAGAAATGTAAAAGCATCCAAATGAAGAAGGATAAGATTTTCTTTCATTTATGATTATAAGTGTAAATGAGTTTTAGGAGGGATACATACGTGTATCAGTCAAGAAACACAAAGACTGAGAATTTTTATAGCTCCTGTGAAATATTTCGATCTAGACTGTGCATATTAAGCTGAAATGAGGTACAGAGGTGAAGTCCTGGCTTGAGTTCAGCTCTCATCACCAGCTGGGTACCTTTTCACAAGATCCTTACAGCTCAGTGCCACATTCTTTTTAGGCAATAGACCTTGTTTTCAATACAAAACCTTGGGATTTGTTCTATAAATTCTTTTTAGATGAGCATGGATTTTCTTTTAATTTTGGATGTTGAAAAATGCAGATGATTTCCACTAGGGGCTCCTAAAGTCCTACAACATGGAGAACACCTGCCTGAAGGTTAAGTCAATTCACAGATACAGAGCAGGTGAAGAGATGTGGTGAGGTATCACTTGAGCACATAGATTCGATCTTGCCTGAGTCAGTCCTGCCCTGCAGCTTTATGTACATTAATGATTTCTCATTTTCACCAAACCAGCTTGTGTATGCTTTCGTTAGGAACCAAGAGAGTCAAAAAACAGTCAAAACTCCACTGTCCTGCCTCATGTATTTCAGTGGAATCTCTTCTACAAAGAGTAGAATCAGAGGTAGAGGATAAGAGGATCTTTTTAGAAGCACTCAAGTTTTACACAGGAAACTTAAAATGTGGATAGCTAGACAGAATTACATACCTAGAAGCAGCATAAAGATTCATCAGATCACATATTCAGATGTCTGTGTTCAGGAAAACGTTATTGACATGTAATGATTGACAGAATAAGGTTTTTAGAAATTTTGAGAAAGTAGAAGAAAAAGTGGGTCAAACTTAAAACATGAAATATCAAAGAGATTTATCTTTTTAACAGAAGATTAGCAAGTCCCACCTCACAGATCTTTTTGGGTGAAAAATATAAGAGGTTTTAGATTATTGCAGAGATGTCTCAAATGACTCATGTGACTTAACGGAATAATAACATTATAATAATACCTTTAAGGTGAATATTTTGAGCATTTTTTCCTTGGTTTTCTTTACTCTGTAATAAAATTTTGGTAAATTCTGAATACAAAAATATGCAGAAATTGAACACTTACAGAAGAGTGTAATTGAAAGGTTATATCCAGATAGTTAGCTAAACTGGAGCTATGCAGGTTAGAATAGAGAAAACGCTGGGAAAAGATCAAAAAGATGGGAAGTCAAAAGGCTGAAGTTCTTGACCTGCCAATTGCTGAAGAAACAGTCTTGTATAAATTGGCTGACATCTGTAAGTCTGTTTCCTCATCTGTTAACACTAGAATAATGTAGTAGAAAATCGTGTGCCTATCTTCCCAACAGCCTTTCTTGGAAAACCATCCAGTATTTACATGGGAATTATGATCAACCTTGCTTGTGTGCAACCATAGGAATTTTCTGGATGATATCTGCAATTGCTCCCCATACACAAAAGGCAGGTAGAGTTTGAGGAAAGGGGCAGACCATGCCAGATTGGTAGGTGGCAGTTTTAACAAGCAAGGGAACTTGTGAGGCTGCTCTTGGGCAGTGACAAAAAGAGTAGATTTCTGTGCCCACCTGCCAGAATCTGAAAAGTTGAAACAGAACCCTTAGCTGGGTTTGTCACCTATTCAGTCCTGATCTCAACACCTTACTGTCTCAAGGTGATGTCTATGAAACAGCTCCTAGTGCTGGAGTGGTGGACACAACATCTTCTTGACTCAGTTCTTGATAAGAAACGAAGCTCTTCCCATGATATGCTCTTCCTTCCTGAAAAGCTCTTCCTGGAGTGTTGTGTGCATTGCTAGGAGCAGTGAATAATGAGCCCAACAGAAAGTCACCCCCAAGGGTTGTCACATAGAGGCAATCTAGGCTTGCAGCCTGCCCTAGGCATTGGAGGCACCCATTCAAACAGGACTGTGTTCCTGAGGCCTGTGCTGGAGCAGGCAGGGCATTAGGGATGGTAGGACAGGTGGGAGGTCTGAACTGCTGTCCAGGTTTTAAGGCTTTGCACAGGCTGACCAACATCATCATGGGTTATGGGTCTATCTTTTCAAGGGGGGCCCTGGCGCCAATGAGGTCAAACCACATTTGCTTCTGGGTTCCGATTAGCAGATATTTTACAGCTGACTGTGGTAGCCTTTTGGCTTTTGAGCTTTCTCTGTCTTGGACCTTTCCCACAACCCATACCCGTTCCCAAGATTTGCCAGTTTCCCCCAGATTCAGTAATGGATTGTCCAGCATAATATCTTGTCCCCAAACTGGGACAAGTCAAGAAGATGCTCAGGACAGAGACCAGCTTTCCATGCCAGGTGCTGGGGATGAATTGGAGTATGTCATCCTCCATTCCTGCAGTGACTGTAGCTACTCTGGGCCTTTTAAGATGAGCATAGGTTGCCTGTCTCATTCCCAACTCCCTAAGAATTTTTGTACCTCTTCTGCAGACTTCCAGGGTCCCACATGCCCAGGGCCAAGCTTCTCTATAGAATAGAATAGTCCAATCTATAGGTGAGTGAGTAGTGAATACCCTGAACCCCCTGAGTGCCATGCAGGCACTTCTGGAGGGCAGGTAGTGTGGGTTGATATTGCTCATTCCCTCTGCCTCCTGCCTGGTCAGAGAAATGCCATCACCCTTTGTATCCACAGCTGCACTAACCATGCTTGGTTACTTTCCCTGGCCCTTTGCTGGAACTTGGCCACTGTATCAATAAGCTCAGAGTATATTCTCTCATCGTGAACATTTCCTGAACTGGGGGCTGCCGTGATGGCTGGGGTTAGACTCAGATCACATCTGAGTCTCACATCCTCCTCTTTACTCTCCTCACTTTCTCAGAGATTCCACATAATGTCCCAACCAGGCTTTGTCACAAACATCTGGACCTTACTCCTCAGCAGTTTGTACCCTCCTAGTTTTGCAAAATGCACACTAAAGTGTTCAGCTTGTATCCTGCTCTACCACTTTGTCTGCCAGCCCTGAAGCAAGCAGAGTACTGGGTACCTGCATCTCCTTCTTTAACCCCAGCTCTTTTTCCAGCTCTCTAACTGGACTTCAGCTTCTAGCTGGACACTCAAACCAAACCATGGAGTGAGGCTCAGAGATAAATTGTCATAAAGCATCTTATATAGTGTGAAGGCAGTAAGTGTTTACTCTGTATAGAGATTGTTTATAATATTAAAATTTTCTTAAATAGGAACTAGTTAGTGGTTACCACATATCAACTTTGGGGAATGTTTTAAGTTCTGCTTATGATTTTCAGAGACACCAGCAAGAAGTGACCAGGTTAAGTTAACCTTTCTTGTCTTGCAAAATAAGCTAACTTAAAACTACTTGTATGACGTACTAGTTTTGTTTGCTCAGTGAATTTTCAATTCTGGTCTCCATTTGTGTTTGATTTTAATATTCCCAAGACCCTTTGCTTTGGTCTCCTTTTGGCTCACCAATCACTGTTTCTCAGTCTCTGAAATTTCCCCAGTGAAATCTGAAACTGCCCTCCATATAAAGAGGGCAAGAATAGACTGAAGAAAGAGGCAGAGGACTTCAGAATGGTAGATGGTGGTTTCAATAAGCAAGTAAACTTACTCACATGACTTGTCTTGGGAGGTGGCAAGAAGAGTAGATTTCTGCACCCATCTGCCAGTATCTTAAAGAGTTTATATAGAGGCCTTAGCTAGGTTTAGTCACCTATTCAGTTCAGATGGTCTCAATATTTTGTTCTCTCAGGGCTGTGTCCTTGAAACAGTTCCTAGTGTGGGAATGATGGCTGATGCATAGGATGTACATTCCAAAGTCAGGGGAGGAGTTAACGAGCTTCCC
The DNA here is from genome assembly GCA_935064755.1 of Tragelaphus eurycerus. Taxonomy (NCBI): domain Eukaryota; kingdom Metazoa; phylum Chordata; class Mammalia; order Artiodactyla; family Bovidae; genus Tragelaphus; species Tragelaphus eurycerus. Next base: position 17,298,275 of record CAKXYN010000009.1, on the reverse strand, counting down.
ATTCCCAGAGTTCAGCTCAGATGTCAGCCAGAAGTCACATCCTGTTGACTGCCTCCTTCAACAAACCTCTAATTATATTTGGTTGTAGCAGGTTCAGAAACCTGGTCCCGTTTAATCTACAAGGCCCTTCATGGAATGTCTGAGCCAGAGAAAGAAAGAGAGTAAGGTCAGATGGTCTTCAACAGCCAAAGCTGGGAGATGACAGCTAAAATGATACTGCTACTGATGATAGTCATTTCTTTGGATAGTCACTTCCAAAGAAAGGCAGCCTACAATAGGAAAGAAGTTGATAAACAGAAAGATTGACAGTTAAGAAATAGAAAGTCATGTTGTTTTGCTCTTGAGTCATTTTGAGTTCAGCGCTACATTACTAGTTTCTTTGTTGTTCAATTTTTCCTTGGAATCACTTGGCAGTGTGCTTCTCTTTTTTTACATCATCCTTGAAATTGGTATCTATCACTTGCTGCCAAGGAAATTCCTAGTCTAACTTTTCTAATTCCATATAGGTTTTTTTAATATGTAGATAAGATACTAAACATAACAAAACTTTGAAAACTTTAAAGCACTACTCCAATACTTATATTGGAGTAGTATCACTCTGGTCTGCTGCTGCTGCTGCTAAGTTGCTTCAGTCATGTCCGACTCTGTGCGACCCCATAGACCGCAGCCCACCAGGCTCCCCCCGTCCCTGGGATTCTCCAGGTAAGAACACTGGAGTGGGTTGCCATTTCCTTCTCCAATGCATGAAAGTGAAAGGTGAAAGTGAAGTTGCTCAGTTGTGTCTGACTCTTAGCGACCCCATGGACTGCAGTCTAACAGGCTCCTCCATCCATGGGACTTTCCAGGCAAGAGTACTGGAGTGGGGTGTCATTGCCTTCTCTGGTCTACAACCAACCTCAAATATTTGAGGGACTATCATATAAAAGAATTTCTTAGAAGTAGTTTCAAATGGCAATACCAGGGAAAATAAGGTTTGGTGAAATTTTAAAGGAGGAAGAATTCAGCTCAATATAAGAAGGTGGATTTTTAAAACTGGAGTCTTCTAGTTTTCTTGTGTTCAATCCTAAAATTCTGTGACACTAAAAATGCCCATGATTCTATTTTCAAAGTCTATACCCATTCCAGTCTATGGCGGCATTCCCTAGGCTCTATACTTCTTTTGATAAAAAGCTATCCTTTCAAGTTTTCTACCACTTTTGCTTAAAACATGCACGAATACCCACATATGCACACAAATTTGACATATACTTACATTTTCTCTGTATATATGTACATAGTTTCTAAACCAGTGACTCTCAAAGTCACCGACGGTTATTTTTCTCTCCAGCAACTACTTCCCTTTCTTTTGGCAAGAATAAACAGTTAAAATGTAAGGGAACCATTTATCCCCAGTCTCCGTCTATGTTTTTCATTGAAGCTGCATGTTGGGCTGGGATTGTTCAGGACTAGAGGCTATGACCTCAATTAAGTCCATCAGTGTACTGAATTTCCTGCCCATAAAAATTGCTTAAGGGACAGGCACATAAACTAAGCTGCTTTAATTAGTGTGAAATCAGAAAGTTGCTCTGGACCAATTAAATGGCCGAATAGGAGCTTTGCTGAGAATTCTGAGACTAAGATTCTTTCTTCTGTTTTAGGCGTTTCATGTGTTGATGGGGGAAACAATCCCAAAATGGGTGCTAAACCATTAGAAACACAGTGGAGAAATGAAACTGTGTCCTTGATGACCAAGTTGAGTCATTGGATTAAATCTAATATTAAACCATTTTATAAAAGATGAACTTTTTGTTTCCTTTTGGTGGTCAAGGCAGTTTGAGCTCAACTGTCTTTAACTTGTAACTGAATGCATCGTAAATAATGCAGGTGGGGCGAGTGATGGATGAAGGATACCAGAAGAGGTCACTCTAAGTTATATCTCTTTGGCATATGGATTGTTTTGAGATAATGGCCATGGGGAACCAGCAGATGTAAGTAAAAGGCTCTTAACAACTCTTATCAATACAGAAAATGTAAATCTGTATAAAAAACCTTACTAAACAACCCTTGTTTACTATACTTCTCTAGGTTACCTTCTTATAACTTGCCCACTCCTCTCCCAGAAGCCCAAAACCCTAAGACGGTTTATAGGCCCCAGTCCTAACCAGCCCGTTGAGTCACTCATCATTGGGTGTTTCTTGGGTGTGCAGGATGCATATTAATAAATTTCTGCTTGTTTTCCTCTTGTTCATCTGTTCTTTTCCAGGTGCATTCATAGGGCCCCACCAAAGATGGATAGAGGAAAAACATTTTTACCTCCCCTATGTGGTAAAGAATCCAGCTACTTGAGACATAAGAGATGCAGGTTTCATGCCTGGGTCGGGAAGATCCCCTGGAGGAGGACATGGTAACCCACTCCAGTATTCTTGCCTGGAGAATCCCCTAGACAGAGAAGTTTTTCCAGCTACAGCTCATGGGGTCTCAGAGTCAGATGCAACTCTGATGCACCTGAGCACACATGGATAACACTGTTCTCAGTATGTCTGTTCAAACGCCACACAACTGCACAATCTGACGTTTTACTTCAGTGACAACATTCATGAAATCCACCAAGGAAAGGGTTGATATGGCAGAATTTTAAAAATACAAAAGGTATGCATAATTGAAAATAAAATTCAGCTGAGTAAATGTGGAGGTCTCACTGGCTTTATTAGGCTATATATGAATTGGGCAGCATTTCATCTATCAGCTGAAAGGGCACTCCACGGGATTCTACAAATGGAAGAATTTTATAGGACAAAAGAGTGGGGCCAGGGAGTTATTAGCAAAAAAAAAAAAAAAAAAAGGTTGATTTTTAGGCCAGGATATCTTTTATCAGGGGCATGGGGAACAGCAAGGGCTTTATCATTGAAATTGCCTCTTCTTCCTATGGGGGGATGGAGTGGTCCCACGTGACAGGTTATCTCGCTGGTGCTGACCAGAAAACTTCAGACTGGTTGATTAAGATTATACTTTTGGTGAAGGTTGAAACTGCATTTAAGTTAGGCATTAAATCTAGGTTTGGTGTCTTGGGTTTTAGCACAAGTGATGCCATTTGTGGGCTGTGGTTTTTCTTTTTAACTGCATGAAATATTTATTACATAACCATGGACTATGAATTGCCTACTCAATGTGACTGAGACTAATGGAAAAGTCTGGAGTTGTAGGTAAAATTGTGTCATACATGAAGTGTGTCTTCAAGACTACATTCCTCCCTTCTCACTCCGAGCCTATACCCTTTCCTCCAAAGAAACGTGCACAGTAACTACACACACACATATATATATGTGTGTGTGTATATATATATACTAAATACTTCCTGGATTCCAACATCTTTTATTTTTTCTCTGCAAGAACTCTGTCTGGAAGGGTATTAGAGTGGGAAGAACTTTATATTTTTCAATTCCCAGAGTTATCTCCATTCCAAGAGAACATGCCTTTGTGAGTCAACAGGAGTTGAACTCCTGTAACAGATGTTTATAAGAACAATTATATCAGAGTATAACAGAAATTTTTATAGTAGATGTGAACCCCATAGCCCAAACTCTAGTTCTGGGAAACAAAAAATAAAACTTAATTTTTTTAATTATTAAATTTAATGTCTATCTCAAGCCCTCATTCTTCCTCTTGACAGAAAACTCAATATTTTGCTTACTGTCTGCCTTCTACTCTTGTTCTCTTCCAGGGTAAGATGTGAGGAGGGTACAGTCTAATTTGGAAACATTATCAAGAATAAAAACCTGTTTCAAAAAGTTTTCTGCTACACTGCTTTATAAGTAAAGTTCCAAGAACTGAGAAGTCTAAATTAATCGGATTGCTGTATGTAATAGAATTTGATCTTAACCTAATCTTCTACCTAAAGCTCCACTTTACCAAAATATACTGGTTTTTGAATAGATTTGAAAAGATAATCCTTAAGATAGCAGAATAATTGGCTAATGGTGAAATCTCTAACATCAGTGATTAGAAGCCAAGAGACAAACTATTCACCCTATGCTAATGAAATGATTCAGAGGAGGGGAGAGAAAATAAAGAATGGTTTTCAAAGAAATGTCTGAGAACCAGAATTTGCATACGATTTCCAGAAAACAGGTCTGATAAAGCAAGAATAGATGATAATGAGCTAGGACATTTCCTTCTCCCATGCAAGTCTGCAACCTCATCAAGATCAAACATAACCTGGCCTGGCTAGAAGTCAATTGGTAAAATAAATTATCAAAAATATAATTAAGTAAGCAGAGAGGCTTGGGCAAGCTTCTTGGGCTTTTTTTATATCAAAGCTGTAAAAATGAAGCTTCCTGGGGTAATTCCATCAAAATCACTAACAAAGCCTACAGCTGGCTTGACTCTGACCAGAGATCTCACCTCAGAATCAATTAGGGCAATTACAAACTAGTGGTGCACAAGGGCTCATCTGTGGTTAATTGAGTAAAACACACTTAATCAACCTTTCTAAGTTATAAGTGTGTAGAAAATCAGAGTCTCTTATGTCCACTGGTGCTTGTTCAAAGTCATGATACTTCAATCTGGGTCTTTCATGGGTAAGAATGACAAATGTTTGAAGGAGGATAATATATCGTTCAGGATAGTTTATCTGGCTTAAGTGGGTATTCATCACCCTTTCTATCACCACTAAACACTTTCCAATATATGCAAAGAGTATCTCTGTGTCCTCAAGAGAACACAAACATGTAAAAACAAAAACAATCAAAAGCAGCTAAACTTGGAAGTTGCATTGGTCAATAAGTTGAACATGAGCTTTGATCCAAAACCCTAGCTCTTAAAATGCTTTGCAAAGATGATAATTTATTTTCATTCCCTTCCGGACAATATGGAGAAGGCAATGGCACCCCACTCCAGTACTCTTGCCTAGAAAATCCCATGGACGGAGGAGCCTAGTAGGCTGCAGTCCATGGGGTCACGAAGAATTGGACACGACTGAGTGACTTCACTTTCACTTTTCACTTTCATGCATTGGAGAAAGAAATGACAATCCACTCCATTGCTCTTGCCTGGAGAATCCCAGGGACAGGAGAGCCTGGTTGGCTGCAGTCTATGGGGTCGCACAGAGTCGGACACGACTGAAGCGACTTAGCAGCAGCAGCAGCAGCCTGACAATATATTCTAAAGACTACGCTTAAAAATACTCTCAGATTTTTAATTTAGCTCAGCACTTCCTTTTGTTTTCAACCAGTTCCAAGAGATAAGTGCCCGCTCTAGCAAAATAGTAGAAAATGCAACTCATGCTGGAATCCAGCATTTTCCAAACATTTCACAGTCAATCTATCTCCAATGTATCATTTTGTTTAAGACAGCTCTGTTATAGAAGGGTTTCCTTGGTGGCTCAGATGGTAGAGAATATGCCTGCAATGTGGGAGACCCAGGTTTGATCCCTCAGTCAGGAAAATGCCCTGGAGAAGGATATGGCTACCCACTCCAGTATTCTTTCCTGGAAAATTCCACGGACAGAGGAGGCTGGTCACAAACCATGATCAGGTCACAAACCTGGTCACAAACCATGAGGTCACAAACAGTTGGACTTGACTGAGCAACTAACACTTTAGTTATAGAAAGAATAGCCAAAAATCATTTCTACTGGGCATGGGTGGGGGAGGGAAGGAGACCATTTGTTAATTACCAGAGAGTTGGGGCAAACCATTAAAGTCTATAGGTTTTTACTATGCAATGAAATTTCTAACCTAAGCTATGTGAGGAGAGAACCCCTTTTGTCTACCAAAAGACTACCCTCTAATTGTAATCTAAAGCACTGGGCAAACAAGCTATTTTAAAGAATCCAAACAGCTCATTTCCTCCTTCTGCTGGGTATACTTCTAACAAGTTGGCATTAGCACACACCTTCCTCTGAATGGACGAGAACAAAGAGAAAGAACAAACGGGATATAAAACAGAAAACAAAAATGCCCTAGGGTTGTTCTGAACTCCAGCAGCTCAGGCTAGGTGAACGGTTCTTCATCAGCACAGTGGGAACTTCCCAGGCAGGCAGGTCCCAGGCCCTAGAAAATACCTCTGATGTGGATCTCTAATCAAACTAAACAAAGAATTTTAAAGAGAGGATAAAAAAAAAAAGGTGGCATGTTTTTACGGGAAGAATATTATACTGCCTCACCTTCTCTGGAATAGACACTCCGGCACTACATAACTGTCTGTAGTGTTCTCTCACAGCAAAACAAGGCTCAAATTATTTATGTTTTCATTGTGTCACATTACAGGAGGCTACAATGCAAAATAATCAACAAAAAGAAGCCTCAGGTGACACAGATGGTAGGACCAATTGTTTAAGGAAAGAAAAAAACCTGATCACAAGCTATGCATTAAAACTGCTTTGACAAATGAAATCATCATAAGAAGAAAATAGCACTTTGATTGAATAATAATTCTGAGTAAATGTCAACTTCCCCCATATCCATTTGGCATTAGAGATGGCTTCAGAATAAAATGAGAAGGACACCGTTTCTTGTTTCACATGAATAGAGATTAAGTAGTGTAAGATCTTTTGAGAAGCAAGGAGAATTCCCACAAGGTTTGGATGGGCTCAGACTTTAAAAAACAAGGGTACATGTGTGTGCAGCTTATAAACACACCATCAAATCCTTCACATATGCATTGTTCTAAAGTGTTTAGTCTCTAAGACGTGTGAGAATAGGGGCCAAACCAGCTAATAGAATAACAGAGAAAGGATGATACTAACCAAAGCTGAAATATATTTTCTTGCATTTTATTGTCTATAGAAGTGTCAGTGTATATAAAAATATGATACATAGAGCATTTAGATAACCTTTTATGAAATGTTTATGGTTGTGATCTCATGTTGAGAGTGTTACGTGTATAGCCTTAATATTTAAGATACCTCTGCAGCTGTTTGCTATTTTTTTTTTTTTTTTTTTTTTTGATGGCCCACATGGGGATGGAACCTGTGGCCTTTGGCATCCTGCAACTCCTTAGTGTATTGCCTATTATATTCAACAATGTTACAGATGACAGTGGGAGTATCAAATACAAATTTGAAATGTCACCCAGGATCCCTGTACAGCCTTGGGTTCAAGTGGCGGTAAACCCGGCATTTCCAGCCCCCGCACTCGGGCAGGTCTTACCTCTGGGTTTGATACAGCCTTTGCACACCCACTGTAGCTTCTCCATTCTTCTTTCTGTCTGCTTCCAGAGAGCTAAACCAAAGATTTCTCTTTCGTGAGTCTTTTTAGGTTTTGCCGCCTGCCGTTCTCAGTCAGCCCCCTTTCTCATGCTATCCATAAGCTATTTTGGCATCTTGCTGTCTTCCCTCCCTTGTGCGTGACTTGCCTTGTGAAGCTCACTTACAGCTGTACACTTTCCATGCTGGTTGGCAGGCTGAGCTGTAGGATTTCATTTTTAGTGATTGTTGTGGTACTTGATGTCCCTTCTGATGTAAATAGAGCTCCACTGTTTCCAGGAAGAAGGAAAAAAAAAAAAAAAAAACATAGCATTCTATGTAAAGCCTTGTGAGTAATGGTAGAAAGCTTAAAGGAGATTAATGAATTAATCCCACCCTGGATGTCTCCCCTCAAGTGTACCCAGAGTGAAACTGTGGCACCCATGACCTGCTCTATTGCCTCATTTTTCACCATGTTGAAAGGTGGTCTTGGAAAAGGGGATAATGCCAATAACCCCCATGGATTGCCAAACCGTTTTAGTGCCCCCGACACAGGCTGGGTCTCTTTTCTCACCTATTGCTCTTAACAGTCATTTGTCAGAAAGCTTACAAGCCAGCAGCAAGTACCGAAAGCTTTCATTTCTGCATCTCCGAGGACTATCCTTAGCTTTATAAATGGTCATCACAGGCATAAGTTGATATAGCTATTTTGGTCTCATTCCAAACAAAGACATTCTCCTAAGAATCTCTGTTGTGTGTAGCCAGCTCCATATTTCCAGCAGATTGTCGTGTGTGCAGAATGGTTTCTGAATGTTGTAAAGATGTCGATCATTTTTTGAGCTGAAAGAGCTTTCCCAGAGGTCAAATTTATATTCTGATAACATAATCCTCATTTCTCATCTCCCTATGCAGGTCTTCAGAAAAAGACGATCCTGAAGCCAAATCTACAAATGACTTATACTTCTACACCATCAGTAATGGGAAATGACTCTAACACAGCCCCTCAGTTGTCATCCACAAGTCCATGTTCTCATGTACTAGCTTTGCATCATAATTCTACTCACATCCACTTCGGTTTAGAAGTACCTCAATTCCAGTCTGCTAATAATGGAAAATATGTCTCGACAAAATTCTGAGAGAGATATCCAGACTATTCATGTAGTTTCTTATATTCCTCTCCTATCAAGAGAAAATTGCTTTTATGCAGGCAGAAGCCACCAGTAACTTGGGAACACCTCTTTAGCACTGCACAGTAGCTGATTGAAAGCAGCTCATTCAGGGATTGTACCAGTTCTAGAGAGAGATGACAAGTCCCAACAATTACAGCATTTTGACTCTCTTCTTTACAGATGGTGTGACAAGCATCCTGCATCCTGAGACACATTACGAGTGCTTTATGGGGAGAATCCTTAAAGATATCTGAGGAGCCTCTTCTTATTTAGAAGAACTTGGCAATAAAGAACTTGGCAAAGTCCAAGGACTTTATTTATCTGCCTGCCTCATCAAATTCTGGCAAAGCTGAATATTGTCCTTAGCACCTTCTCGAGTTTTCTGTATAACAGAAAACCTTATGCATAATGGTAAGGAGGCATTAAGGACACTGATAAATTATTATTCCCAAGGATTCCTTCTCCAAAGGCCCTCAGAGTGAAAAGAAACCCATACATTTGCTGTCACTTGATCCATAAGATACTCCATAGTACCAACAAATGGGAACCCCAAAAGTGGTGTATGAACCGCTAGGCAAAAGTCAGAAATGACACAAAAGCTCTGAGGTTAGTCCAGGCTACTTTAATAATCCTTGAAGGTCTATCCAGATAACATACCCTTGGGAACTGTTTTCTGAATAGCTTTAAAATTAAGTGAACTTGGGCATGAAGAGTCTCAACCCGCATATTTGGGGGTTTGATTATTAGCTTCCTTATGAATTGGCTTTATCTTCTAGGATCCTACTTTTCTACATTTTATTAGGATGTCTCATGTGAGTGTCTCAGAAAATCTGCCGTTTCCCCTTTTATAGTTGCCTAAATGTGGCTTACAATTTAGAACTCTTCTTACCTCTGAATTCATGAGTCATGTTGTTAAGCAAAATGATAAAACATTAAAATTTTACAATTCTTCACAGATGTATAGAATCATAATCATGGCTAAGAGGAACACAGCATAACACTGATCAAGGGAAAGAACAATGAAAAAAATCATTAGACAAGGTTATATTTGCACATAGGAACATCTCTTGACCACTTATTCCATGTGAGGCATAGTTATTTACAAGCATTTTACATGTTGTTGCTGTTCAGTTGCTAAGTTGTGTCCAACTTTTGTGACCCAATGAACTGCAGCACACCAGACCTTCCAGTTCTCCACCATCTCCTAGAGTTTGCTCAAACTCCTGTCCCTTGAGTAGGTGATGCCATCTAATCATCTCATCCTTATCCAACCTTTTCTTCTTGCCCTCAATCTTTCCTAGCATCAGGGACTTTTCCAGTGAGTCAGCAGTTTGCATCAGGTGGCCAAAGTAATGGAGCTTCAACTTCAGCATCAGTGCTTCTAATGACTATTCAAGGTTGATTTCCTTTAGGACCATCTGCTTTGATCTCCTTGCTGTCCAAGGGACTCTCAAAAGTCTTATCCAGCACCGCAATTTGAAAAAGTCAACTCTTTGGTGCTCAGCCTTCTTTGTGGTCCAACTCACACATCCATACATGACTACTGGAAAAACCATAGCTTTGACTTTATGGAACTCTCTGGACAAAGTGATGTCTCTGCTTTTAAATATCATGTATTAATAACATGTACTACATGTTTAATACTCAAAATGTAGGCAGTATATACTATTATTTTCCACATTCTATAGATGAGAAAACTGAAGCATGACGTGAATCAGTAATTTGATCAATGTAAAATTACTGGTAACTTGGGAGGAGGGAGGAGGGTTCAGGATGGGGAACACATGTATACCTGTGGCAGATTCATTTTGATATATGGCAAAACCAATACAATATTGTAAAGTTAAATAAAATAAAATTTAAAAAAAATTACTGGTAAGTGGCAAAGATGAAGTTAAAAGTCAAGCAGTCTGGCTTTGTAGCATGCTATTTTAACCATCAGTCCACACTGCCTACAGTCAGCATTAATCATTGTTTTAGTCTTACCAGGTCAACAGCTGGATTAAGATAATTAATGATCATGGATGTATCAGACCTGTATTGTGACAATGCTGCATAACAAACCACTCAAAATTTCATTGACCATTTATTTACCGTTCATTGGGATTCAGCTAATCCAGGCTAGGCTTTGCTGGGCTTGGCTGGGCTCACTGATTTTTCTGTGGAGTAGTTCTACTTCATATGCCTCTCCACTAGTCTCTGCTTGTATCTTGTTTATCAACATTCCATTGGCCCAATGCAGAGTTCAAGGGTCCAAGTGCAAGGGCCCTACCAAAAGTATATGGCAATGGATATGGACACAGGGAGAAATAAAGAATTGGGTCATTGTGTCAACCTAGTATAATTAGAAACAAGGAAAATAAATGGGGTTGGAAGTCAAATTTTACTATCTTAATTAATTGCTTTATCCATCCATTCAGTATTTGATTTTCATATACAAGCACTTTTCTTACATCTTAGTCATTTCAAGATAAAAATTCAGAATTGCTCCTTCAAAAAGACTTGTCATGTCATGGATGAGACAGATAAATCAACAGTTCCAGCATATCATGGTACTGTCAAGAATGTTCTGAGAGCAAAGACTAGAGCTCCAAAGGAGGGTTTTATTCAGTCAGGAGAAAGGAGAAAGGGGAGGAGTGACTAAAATAATGTTCAGGCTAAAATTTAATGTGTAGGTAATTCAAATAGTAGCAAATGTGCCTGCATTACATGCAGCAGGACATCAAGAGATGAAAATGGAAGTGAGATCATGGGAGCGTGCATGGCACCCTAAGTAGCCCAAATTTTATCCTGAAGGTGATAGAAGGCTATGAAAGATTTGAGGAAATGGTCAAACTTTGTAAAAATGTACCTACAATGCCTGACAATTCTCTGATGGATAATTTATATTATATATAAATTATATATATATGTATGTATATATGTAATATAATATATATATTTTTTATATACAGGATAATTTATATTACCCTGTAATGATATATAGGTGAAGTGTAAAAGTCACTCAGTTGTGTCCAACTCTTTGCGACCCCATGGACTATACAGTCCATAAAATCTTCCAGGCCAGAATACTGGAGTGCATAACCTTTCTCTTCTCCAGGGGATCTTCCCAACCCAAGGATCAAACCCAGGTCTTCCACACTGCAGGCGGATTCTTTACCAGCTAGGCAAGTGGTATGCTATCAGCTTCCCTGGTGACTCAAATGGTAAAGAATCTGCCTGCAATGTGGGAGACCCAGGTTTGATCCCTGGGTCAGGAAGAGACCCTGGAGAAGGGAATAGCAACCCACTCTAGTATTCTTGTCTGGAGAATCCAATGAACAGAGCAACCTGGGGAGACAGTCCATAGGGTCACAAAGAATCAGACACAATTGAGCAACTAAAACTTTAACTTCAAGTGGTTTTATACAGAATTAATCCTTCTATAATGTTCCTTTATTTTGAAGTCCCCAAAGATGCTTTCATATTGGCTTTCCCAGAGTGTGACCAGGCCTTCAGTGACTGGTTCATACCTAGTAAATATCAAAGAATCAATTTATTCATATGCTCTGAGAAATAAAACTTTTACACAAACTATAAATTTAACACAGAGTATTCAAGTCAGCAGGGTTGGTACATTGCCTCCCCAGGCTAAACTATATGGTTATGCAATAAACATAACCAATGCCTGTTTTAATTATTTACTATGAAATATTATATTGACAAGGACCATAAAATAAAGAGAGGCAGACATAAGAGTCAGATTTCTTGGTGAGCATGGAATCAAAATAATGGGAATTAGATGAATTGAATGTTTAATGGCAACAGGTGTGAATACCTGTTGGTCCATCTCACAATAGAGCTGGACTTTCAATTTAGATCAAAAATACTTGAGAGATATCCCATGGCTCCAAATCTAAGGTCCAGCCTTGCCAGTGGGACATAAATAACTTGATGTCCAGCAACTAGGGTCCCCTCTTCCTTTCATGATCATTAACTTTTGCCCAAAGTCTTGGCTTCTTTTCCTGAATTTCTACAGTTGACTAATGCTCCTTCTGTGTGGCATCTTTTTTTCTTTAAATATGTTAATACTTCAATCAGAAGCCATCTGGTCTGTCATAAATCTACTGATCTATAATCTAATATTGATTCTATCATTTATCTCCCAGAGAGTCAATTATTTCCTTCATTGTCAACATTCCAAGTAGACTTCTTATTGTAGCCTCTTAATACTTAAAAAAAAAAAGGACACATTAGAATGTGTAGTTAATAATTATTATATAAACCCATGCAGTCAAGTTTATATTAAAAAAAAGACATTTTTAGTTATTTAATGATGTAGTTCCACTGGCGAGTTTTGACCTGCAATAAAAGCATATGAGTTTCCTCTAAGTTATTTAGATCAATATATTCATGGAAACATGTTTTTTATTCACTTGAAGTTTTAACTTCAAGTAATGCATCTTTGTAATTATATAGTAAAGGGCAACAGATACCTCCAGGTAATCTTTGAAATAGAAGAAACAATTTGTTTGTTCTCTGATTTTCCATTCTCCTTCTTGTGCTCTTTATTACCATGAGCAAAACATTTGAATGAAACAGAATTTTTGTTTATAGATGACTATCTTCTGTTAATGTTGAAAAGCCCTCCTGACTTCTAAATAATAGTTTGATTATATTATGTATATTTCCTTGACAAATGAGTGAGGAAAATGGAAATAAAGTAAGTGATCTCCAAATTTCTCACTGGTATTGGGCATTTGTGGCTTATCTCATATGTTGTTATGAGATAAGCAATTAAAATAAGGTATTGCATGTATCCATAATATACAAATCATGCAGGAAAGCCAGAAAACATGTTTATACCTCTATAGAAATACTGTTGCTTATGTGTATATGCTTCTTTATATGTATTAATCTTTTATATATGATTTAGGAATTGGAGAATGGAGGATTACTACATTTATCAAAATGCTTTTGTTTGCAGGTAGTAGAAAACACAACTCAGGGTTAATTAATAAAGGTGATTTACTGCTTTTGTAGCTGAAAAGTCTTTCAAGTAGTGCTTGAACCACAGCTCAAAAGGTATTACCCAGGACTTTCACTCTCTTTGCATGTTTCAACCCCTCTTTCAGGCATTTCCCTCATTCATTAGCAGCCTCTCTCCTTATACTACAAGATAAATGGCAATGGTTTCCAAACAATTATACTTCTGCATTCTTATCCAGCAGAGGAAAGTGTGTCTGCCACAATATCCAAATAAAGGCCCGGAAACTCATTCTGATCAGACAAGTTAAACCACAAGCCCACTTCTGAACAAACCACCATGGCCATGGAGCCACCTCTGTACTTGGCAATAAAGTCAGCTTCCTGCACCACATGCCCTCCTGATTAAGGAGGAGAGGTGTATTAAAATCAAGGCAGTGCACCAAGAGAGAGGAAATAAACTCCTAAGTCACATAAATAACTTTGCACTCTGGCTTTAACATCGAGTAAAACACACTAAAAACTATTCCTGTTTGCAGTAAAATAAGTGGTCGATATGAACAGGGCACACAGAAAATAATTTAAATGAAGGAAAACAATCTACTATGAAAAGTATTAATGTGGATAAAGACAGAATTTCACTGAACAAGACGAGGATAATTGATATTTCCTTCCCCCACAACAGAACTCTGTAACCATTTCCATTTGTCTTTTGGATCTACCAAAGTACCAGTGCTGATCAAAAGCTGTTGTAAGCTGCTAAGTTCCACTTCCCCTCTTACATGTTCCAAGCAGCCACAAAACCCACCGTCCAGTGTTGCTTATTATCTTCTGTCACCATCCTTCTCCACACCAGTAAAATGATAAATAATAAAAAGCCAGGAGGAGCACTAACACATCCCAACAAGGAACATCTAGCTAACTGAATTCCAGGGTGCTGAGTTGATCCAGTGAGATTTAGTCATTCAGAAATTAGAGAGCAGCTATCACAAGCAAATTGAGACATACATTGCTACATTGCAATGCTCTGCCTATTAGGTGTTTTCTCTATATTTTACCTTGTTTCAAAATTGTTTTTATTGAGAGATTCAAACTTTAATTTTTTTCCCAAAGGGCTACTAATTATCCACAGGTACTGAATAAACCAAAGTCTTTCCCATCTTCAGAGCTATTTAAACCTGCTCTGTTTTTTCTATTTGTCAAAGAGCATGTATTCTGTTTCAAGTGGCACAGAAAGCTTACTGGCTCCTGCAAAAGTAAATTATTTTGCATGCAATCTAAAAGTAAGGCAAAGTGACATAACAGGCTTCCCCTTTACCCCCTTTCAAGATGGATTACCATTTTCCAGATACCATCAGCCCTTAACAGTGGGAAAACTCCAAGACGTCCACAGTTTTGTGAATTAAATAAAGTGTGCATTGGTAATGAACATTTTTCCAGTCAAGGTTGATGTTACAAGGATTTAACATGCAGAAGCTCAGCAATAAAGTATATATATAACCAACAGTCTTAGAAAAAATTGATTGAATATGGGTTTAAAATCAAGTTTTACCCAATCATATGAGTGCTTTAATGAATTATTAGGTATTTTATTCTAACGCAAACTTGACTTCTATGCTAATCATCTGAGCAAAGGTGTATTTGTTTTAGATTAATACTTCTATGTAATAGAACTTAATTTACTTTCAAGAGCTCCTCACTTAATTATTTACAGGTTGTACATAATAAAGGGAAAAAACATATTGTGTGTTATTGTTAACTGTTTGAACTAGCAGGATATTCTACTGCTTAATGGCAACATAAAAATCCTTACACATAAGCATTTGTTATAATCAGAGTTGGCTTCAGGAGAGTTGTTGATATTAAGGAATATTTATTTAATTGATATATTAGATCAGCATTCCCCAAACATTTTGGCACCAGGGACCGGTTTGGAAGAAAATTTCTGCCTGGATGGGGTGGGGATGGGGATGTTTTCTGGATGATTCTCATCAGGAGTATGCAACCTAGATCCCTCATATGCACAATTTAAAGCAGCATTCACACTCCTATGAGTGAGTGTCTAGTGTTGTTGTTGATCTGACAGGAGGTGGCATTCAGGTGGTAATGTGAGCGATGGGGAGCAGCTGTACACACAGATGAAGCTTCACTCACTCGCCCACCACTCACCTCCTGATGTGTAGCTTAGTTCCCAATGGAACATGGACTGTTCTTGGAAGTTGGAGACCCTTGTATTTAATAAACATTTGCGATACAGGAAAATGCAATAAATGAAAACCAATGTTTCATAGTATATTTCCATAATTCAAATGCTTTAATTTGCCCTCTGTTTCCTTCCTACTAAGGCTGGCTTCAATATTCCCAACTCAGAAAAGAAGATCAGGCCCACAGCCTGATCTTTCTGACTTTACGCACTGATGATGCAGTGTCCCACATATCTCCCTACAGGAGTGAGACACTCATTTCCAACTGCTGAGAGTCTAGACTGCTGGCAATTTTCAACTGAGTCTCTCTCCAAAATTTCTGGAAGCCAGATGTTCTCAGACTTTAAGTTGCATTCGAATCAATGGGAAAGCTTAGAGCACAGATATGTTCTAAGATGTCTGTGCACTCAGACTTCTGATTTAGTAAGGGGTCCAATATTCTACCTTTCTAACAAGCACCAGGATGATACTGACTCTGCTGTTTTGAGAACCACCGCCTTAGGCTGAAAAGAGGTGCCTCACCCAAGGTCACATCTCACTCTCTAGAAGCAGCCCAGATACATGGGAGTGTATGGGATTCCTTGCTTCCAAGGGACAAAGCTAAAGGGTCACTTTAGTTCCAGACATGTTGGTGAATTTTGCTGAGGCATTTATCACTGCGTGTGCTCAGTCACTTCAGTCGTGCCCAACTCTGTGCAACCCCAGAGAAGCCACATAGCAGGCTTGCTGCTACTGCTGCTAAGTCACTCAGTCATGTCTGACTCTGTGTGACCCCATGGACTGCAGCCTACCAGGCTCCTCCATCCATGGGGTTCTCCAGGAAAGAGTACTGCAGTAGGGTGCTATTGCCTTCTCCACCATAGCATGCTTGCTGCTGCTGCTGCTGCTAAATCGCTTCAGTTGTGTCCAACTCTGTGCGACCCCTTAGACAGCAACCCACCAGGCTCCCCCGTCCCTGGGATTCCCCAGGCAAGAACACTGGAGTGGGTTGCTATATCCTTCTCCAGTGCATGAAAGTGAAAAGTGAAAGGGAAGTCGCTCAGTTGTGCCCGACTCTTAGCAACCCCATGGACTGCAGCCTTCCAGGTTCCTCCATCCATGGGATTTTCCAGGCAAGAGTACTGGAGTGGGGTGCCATCACCTTCTCCTATCACTGCATAGTGTTTCAGTAATTTCATCTGTCCAATCCTATGTTCATTTCTGTTCTAAAGCTATTGATCCTATATGTACTATAAAACCCAAATTGATCCACTTAAAACTCCTGTGAAACATATTAATGGCTCTTCAGTTTCCCAAGAATGCCATCCAAGCTTGTGTCTATTTTTTGTATTCTTCCCAATTCTGGATTACTATGGGAAGTAATCGTCTATGGGAAGATTACCTGGAGAAGGAAATGGTAACCCACTCCAGTATTCTTGCCAGGGAAACCCCATGATAGAGGACGCTGGCAGGCGACAGTCCATGGGGTTGCGAAAGAGTCAGACATGACTTAGGGACTAAACATCTGGCTACTGAATGCTTACTGGATAACAAGTGTACAGATTCATAATGTTCTACCTTAAATTATCCCTCCACACTGCCTGATAGTACTAGAATGTGTGTAGGTAGTTTTTTCTCCCTGTTTCCACATTAACTATCTTTTTTTCATTTTCTTCCCACCTCCCATTCCATCATTTCCTAATGTACTCTCAGGTGAACTTTTCATAACCTTACCAAACTTCACAAGCCAGATGCCAAAGTTATCCTCTACACACCCTTTCTGTTATTCCAGATATCTCATCCAATATCAGGTCATGATGATTCTATCTATAAAATATTGCTCCAAGTGTCTGCTTCTCTCCAACTATCCATTTATGCCCCAGTGAGACAAGTATAAATTCTCATTCTGATAACATTAAATCCTTGCTGACTAGACCTAGGATTTTGTTACTTCCAATCTGTTCTCTACCTTTGCAGTAATTCTAAAACAAAAACTTGATTTCACTTTTCCCTATAATGCGTTCTTTCTACATTTTCTACCACAAACGTGCTGATGATCACCTCTCTTCATTCCACATATACACATAACCATCTCAGAATAAAGTTTGACTGTTAAAGTCAAGACTGTTCATGATCCAACCCCTGCTTATATCTCTTGCCTCATTCTGTATCCCTACATATAATAAAATATGCTCCAGTTATACTAAACAAGCCTTGCATAAGCCACTCATCCAGTAAAAGACCAGCTTACCTGTCTCCTGAGAAACCTGTATGCAGGTCAAGAAGCAACAGTCAGAATCCTGTAGGGAACAACTGATTGGTTAAAGATTGAGAAAGGAGTAAGACAGGGCTGTCTGCTGTCACCCTGTTTGTTTAAACTATATGCTGAGCACATCGTGAGACATAATGAGCTGGATGAGTTAAAAGCTGGAATCAAGATAGGTGGGAGAACCATCAGCAAACTCAGATACGCCAATGATACCAATATAACGGCAGAAAGCAAAGAGGAACTAAAGAACCTCTTGATGGAGGTGAAGGAGGAGAATGAAAGAGGCAGTTTAAAACTAAATATTAAAAAAAACTAAGATCATGGCAACCTGTCCCATTACTTCATGGCAAATAGAGGGGGCAAAAGTGGAAGTAGTGACAGATTTTTCTCTTCTTGGGCTCTAAAATCACTGCAGATGGTGACTGCAGCCATGAAATCAGAAGACATTTGTTTCTTGGCAGGAAAGCCATGACCAACCTAGACAGTGTATTGAAAAGCAGAGACATTACTCTGCCAACAAAGTTTTATATAGTCTAGGTTATAGTCTTCCCAGTGGTAATGGACAGTTGTGAGAGCTGAACCGTAAAGAAGGCAGAGCACTGAAGAATCAATGCCTTCGAACCACGGGGCTGGAGAAGACTCCTGAGTGTCCCTTGGACATCAAGGAGATCAAACCAGTCAATCTTGAGGGAAATCAACCCTGAATACTCATTGAAAGGACCAATTCTGAAGCTGAAACTCCAATATATTGGTTATCTAATGCCAACAGCTGACTCAGCTAACTCAGATAACAACAACTGAAAAGTCCCTGATGCTGGGAAAGATTGAGAGCAGAAGGAGAAAAGAACATCAGAGAATGAGAAGGCTGGATGGCATCACCGATGCAATGGATATGAACTTGGGCAAACTTTGGGAGATAGTGAGGGACAGGGAGGCCTGGCATGCTGCAGTTCTTGGGGTCACAAAGAGTTGGACATGACTGGGTGACCGAACAACAAGAACAACAATCAGTAAAGTGGATCTGAGCCCCCAGGGATAAGAACACACATACAAAAGTTATGGTAACAAACTTTAAAGATTTCCAATCCTTTAAATATACCCTCAGATGCTTAGACAGAGAAGGCAATGGCAACCCACTCCAGTACTCCAGCCTGGAACATTCCATGGATAGAGGAGCCTGGTAGGCTGCAGTTCATGGGGTCACTAAGAGTCAGGTATGACTAAGCGACTTCACTTTCACTTTTCACTTTCATGCATTGGAGAAGGAAATGGCAACCCACTCCAGTATTCTTGCCTGGAGAATCCCAGGGACAGAGGAGCCCAGTGGGCTGCCGTCTATGGGGTCACACAGAGTCGGACACGACTGAAGCGACTTAGCAGCAGCAGCAGGTGCTTAGAAGTTGGTCATGAAATTCCAGGTTGAGAAGCAATGTTATTAATGCAACCCTCTAATACAAAAGCAAGAAAATTGTAGAATTTTAGGGCTGGAATGGACATTAAACAAAAGCAAGTCCAACTCTCTTCAGTTCAGTTTAGTCACTCAGTCATGTCCGACTCTTTGTGACCCCATGAATCGCAGCACGCCAGGCCTCCCTGTCCATCACCAACTCCCAGAGTTCACTCAAACTCACATCCATGAAGTTGGTGATGCCATCCAGCCATCTCATCCTCTGTCGTCCCCTTCTCCTCCTGCCCTCAATCCCTCCCGGCATCAGAGTCTTTTCCAATGAGTCAACTCTTTGCATGAGGTGGCCAAAGTACTGAAGTTTCAGCTTTAGCATCATTTCTTCCAAAGAACACCCAGGATTGATCTCCTTTAGGATGGACTGGTTGGATCTCCTTGCAGTCCAAGGGACTCTCAAGAGTCTTCTCCAACACCATAGTTCAAAAGCATCAATTCTTTGGCACTCAGCTTTCTTCACAGTCCAATTCTCACATCCATACATGACTACTGAAAAAACCATAGCCTTTTTCCAAATAATGAAAATGATGCTAAGAGAATTTAAATCATGTCAAGTGGCTATTGAAGGAGGAGTCAGAATAAACTGAGAAGGAAGTGGGAAAAGTTGAAGAAAACCTGTAAAATACCAAAGAAATGTTTTATGAGGTTGTGGGGTGTCATCATCAATTCTGAAATCCAGATAAACCTAATGTGTGCATGAGGCACAGGGGACAGACTGGAAGGTCAAATCCTATACTGCTCTCTAAGACAGACGTGGTCCTTTTCAGAAGGCCGTGTTGCCAGTGCCTCTTTGTTGAAGTCAATGGAGATTTAGAATGAGAAGATGTTCTTAAACCTTCATCCCCTTGAACATACTGGCTATAATTCTAATAGCTAATACCTCAGGAAGAAATGCATTTTATATTAACTGGTATATGGACAGGAAGCAAATATACTTATGCACATAACTAAATAATAATTTTTTTTTCACAAGGCAAACTCTGAAATTTTTTTATTCTATTTTAAATCATCAAGATAAGGGCTAACTGTGACCTTCTTGATTGTCATCACAACCTGTTAATGGGTTGTAACCCACAGTTTGAAAAATAATGTGGCCATGGTTTCTTATTATTTAGTCTGAATTTGAGCTCTTCTTTATGTCCTCTTATCCATAGTAGAAAAAATACTTTATAATATCCCTAGTATATTTTGCCTTCTTGGTAAATTGCATTTACTCTCCTTCAATCTTTATTAAGATTAAGCCATGCAGTAGGCATGAGAAGGATATGTATTTTAGTCAGCTCAGGCTGCTACAACAAAATACCACAGATCGGGTGGCTTAAACAACATAAATTTATTTTCTCACAATTCTACAGGCTGGAAGTCTGAGATCAAGGTGCCAGCATGATCAGATGCTGGTGAGAGCTTTCTTGCTGACATTTAGACAGCCACTTTCTTGATGTGTCCCCTGATGGTAAAGAGAAATAAAGAAAGCTTCCTGGATTTCTTCTTACAAAGACACTAATCCCACCATGAAAGCTACACAATTATGGCCTCATCTAAACACATTCACCTCTCAAAGGCTCATCTCCAAACACCATCCCATCCATACTGGAGGTACACCTTCAACAGTGAATTTTGGGAGGACTTAATTCAATCCAAAGATCAATGTAACACAAAGCTCTTTCAAAAAAAAAAAAAAAAAAAACTGTTTTTCCCATTCTGGTGGAAAGAAAAATATGGGGAAAGTGAAATTTAATGGTTAGGAAAAAAAGTCCTATGTACCTTGGAACCAAAATTTTAAACTGTTACAAACATCCATATTAATGGAGGAAGGCTTATTCTCTGTTTTAAACTTATACATTTTAAAATATAAAAACCCGTTGGAGAAGCAGCCTAACAACACAAGGTGATGATGGCATGACACAGGCAGAGAACCGATCATGGAATGGTAACCTCTTCATTCTCTGGGAAAAGTATGAGAGAAATCCAGAAGTTTTCCCATGACAGAGTGAGTGGTACACAGCCCAAAGTCAGAGAATTTTACATCATAATGTCAGAAATCTTTGCAAGGATTTCCTCAAGGATCAACTGAAGTGTGCATCCTGGGTAGGTAGTGGCCAACCTCTCAGGAATTCTCTTGATCAGAAAGAGAAGACACTAAGACACTTCAAGAAAGATACAAGGAATCAAACCAAGGCCTGAAACCAGGAAAGATGATCTACGTCTTGATTGAAGATACTCAGAAGCCAACCAGACAAAAATAACATAACAGTATATACATGGTCCACGAGAGGCAGGATGGAGACAAAGAGAGCAAGTCTGGATATGGACCTCAGTGATAGAGAGAAAAGCAGAAAGAAATGGCTGTTAAACTAGAACAGCATGTGATATATTTAATTGCTAAGTTTGTGACTTAAACTGTGACACTATTACACTTCACTTTTCTTTTATGTTCTCTCTCCATTAACATATTCTGACTTGTCATTTTAACTTAAGAAAAGTATAAGGTTATTTCTAAAACTATAACACAGGTTATCATAAGAAGCTTGGGTCAAAAACAATGTGATTGCATGCTAATATTTTTGGAACCAAGTAGTTAACTCCTCACTATCATTTGCTTCAAAAAAAATGATAATAGATTGATTTATGCCACACATTAATATCAGGAGTGCCACACAAATTTGCACAGAGTTCTCATTTATAAAACTGGAGTTCTTTGTACCGCTTTACATTAAAAACTATTCTTGGGAGTCCTCCAAACTATATGAAAAGAAAAATGTATAACAAAGTTTCAACCCAAGATGAATAGCGCACCATTTCTGGCTATATTTGTATCTGAGAATAGAATGAACTCCACTGGCCAGGGCGCATCACTATACTATAGCCGCTGCTGCTCAATGTCACTATTTCTGAGTGACCACTGTCCTTTATTGTACACTTGCTGTGTGCTTACCACTGTGCTATGTAGGCACTGAAGACGCAAACTGAACAGGGCAGAATTCCAGTCCTATGAGCGCTGATCAGAGAAAAGTTAAGTAGTTACAAAATATTAATACTACCATCTGTGACACGTTTAATGTGTTACAGGAGCAGAGGCCAGGTAGGAGGACCTTCTTGCTATGCAATGGGGCTGTGTCAGGGAAACTGTGAGGGACAGATTCACAGAGAGATAACAAGTGGACTGAACATGTCATGGGGAAAAATGTTTTGTTTCGTTTTTTAAATAGCAGGAATAGAGACACCGACTTAGAGAATGGCTGTGTGGACACGGAGAGGGGGCTCATGGTGGAGGATGATTCGGGAGGTTGGGATAGACGTATGCGCACTGCCCATAGGTAAAACAGATAGCTAGTGGGAACCGTCTGTGTAGTTCAGGGAGCTCAGCTCAGTGCTCTGTGGTGACCTGGATGGGTGAGAAGGGATGGAGGGTGGGAAAGAGGTTCAAGAGAGAGGAGATATATGTTTACATATAGCTGATTCAACTTGTTGTACAACAGAAAGTAATACATTGTAAACAACTACATCCCAATTAAAAATATCTTAAAATGATTTCTTTTTCATATTAACAGACCTAAATGAACCTAGTAAAAAATAGTAGAATGGAGTATGTTGGGGCCACAAAAAATTTGGAGATTAAACTTTGAGGGTTTACCTTACGATGTCATGGGCTGGATTCTATGACAAGCCATTTAAGGATAATTTTTAAAATACATGTAACAGTTACTTATTTTGAGGAGACTGCAACATACATTTGTAAAAATGAATACCAGTGGTTCTAATATTACCAGAATGACTACTTGTGGCTGGGAATAATATATCTAGCAACAACCTCGTGTGCCAATTCAAATATTTTTGTACTTCAAAATATTTAGATGGATAAAGATGAAGTAACTTGAAAAACTCCTTGGTGATTAAAAAATGGTTTAAGTGGTGGTGATGAAATAAGATTATAAATGCATATTTTGATCCAAGTTAGGTCAAATTCACTTTCTCAAGAATTTTAAAAATTGGAACAGATTCCAATGGGCTTTGGGTGCTGAACCATGCAAAACATGGAAAGTTAGAACTGAAACAGACATGCTTGCCCACCAGCCTCGTTGGGCAAGCAGAAAGGCCAATTTCAGAAGAGTGCAGAACAGAGGGAAACATATTTGAACCTGACCTCTAAAGTCTCCTGCATTGGCAAGCAGGTTCTTTACGACAGCACCACCTGGAAAGCCTAACTAAAGGCCATGTAAACACAAATGGGGGAAGGAGGAAACAAGAGCAAGTTATCATCTTGGTTTCTGGGTCGTCTGGATTGCTCTGCTTTGAGAGCTCTTTGTTTCAGTTCCATGCAAAGCCTGGCTGAATTTCTTATCCTTGGATTTCCTGAAACATGCCAATACTGTTTCAGGTCTTGCCTAGATAATTATGAGTAGATTTTGTTATATCTAAGCCAATAATTAACACACTCATGCCTTTCAAAAGAAATGAAAAGGTAGCCTAACACCAAGAAGAAAAGACAACAAGCTATTTAAAGCATAATATACAACATCTCCATCAATTTTACCATTGACTCCACTGAATGAAAAGTAATAGAACATAAATAAATTCAAATATTTCCTTTCTATTCCTCTGGGGTACATAGTAGAACTAAAATTATATGTAATTTTAGCTGAATGAGATGACTTCATAACTTTATCCATAATATTCAGTTTACAGAAGAAATGTGTTCATTTTACCATTTCCATCTTTATTGTTTTGTTAAGTAGATTAAACTAAAATGCTCACGGTGATCCTGGAATTTCATTTAGGATTATGATTCTTTCCATCTGGAAAGAAGGTTAAAAGAAGAGTGGTTGATTAGCTATTTATTTCCAAATACCCAAATATATTGAGAGTCTAATTGAATTTTTTAATTATCCAGATGTTGGACATATGTAAACTTTAAAAATAGAAAAAGGAACTGCCGCTTAATAAGTCATAGGTTAGGGCAGCATTAGGAATAGAAAAAACTTTAAAGAGATGAATGTAGCCTTAATGACATTAACTTTACATTTTCCTATTGCATGACTACTCTCATCATCCTATTCTGTATTCAGTTACTTTGTAGAGACTCTCCTTACTACTGGCCCCCTCTAAATCTCTTTTCTTATTAACTCTTCAGAAATTCATTCACACAAAAAGGATTGATAGTTGCTCAGTGTAAGCCTTCCCAGGAGAACTGTCATTTTAAGCCTTTAATTAAGCAGAATAATCTTTTACTGCAGGATTTTTTAAAATGTAGTCAAAAGAAATGGGAGTATTTGAGGAACAAGAAAGTTTGATGCCTCTTATCATACCGGGTAGGTAACCACTCCCTCTCTCTCCTTAACAAATTGGGTTTTGTTTAGCAAAAAGTATTAAGCAGAAGTAATTATCACACTAATTCTGTCTTATCGTTGTAACTGTTATCACTGCTCTTCTCATTCATGAGTGATCTTTTTCTAACTTGAAAGTTTGTGTGTTCTTCCCAAAAGACAAAAAGGAAAAAAAAAAAAAGGAAAATTAGCTCAGTGAAGGTTTATATAGATGATATAAAGGAGACATGGCACCAATAGCAATTTTTATAAACATATATAAAATAAAACAATTATATAAACTATAACAAAAATAGGTTCCAAATAGGAAAAGGAGTACATCAAGGCTGCATATTGTCACCATGTTTATTTAACTTATATGCAGAGTACGTCATGAGAAATGCTGGACTAGAAGAAACACAAGTTGGAATCAAGATTGCTGGGAGAAATATCAATAACCTCAGATATGCAGATGACACGACTCTTATGGAAGAAAGTGAAGAGGGGCTAAAAAGCCTCTTGATGAAAGTGAAAGTGGAGAGTGAAAAGGTTGGCTTAAAGCTCAACATTCAGAAAACGAAGATCATGGCATCTGGTCCCATCACTTCATGGGAAATAGATGGGGAAACAGTGGAAACAGTGTCAGACTTTGTTTTTCTGGGCTCCAAAATCACTGCAGATGGTGACTGCAGTCATGAAATTAAAAGATGCTTACTCCTTGGAAGGAAAGTTATGACCAACCTAGATAGCATATTCAAAAGCAGAGACATTACTTTACCAACAAAGGTTCACCTAGTCAAGGCTATGGTCTTTCCTGTGGTCATGTATGGATGTGAGAGCTGGACTGTGAAGAAGGCTGAGCTCCGAAGAATTGATGCTTTTGAACTGTGGTGTTGGAGAAGACTCTTGAGAGTCCCTTGGACTGCAAGAAGATCCAACCAGTCCATTCTGAAGGAGATCAGCCTTGGGATTTCTTTAGAAGGAATGATGCTAAAGCTGAAACTCCAGTATTTTGGCCACCTCATGCGAAGAGTTGACTCATTGGAAAAGACTCTGATGCTGGGAGGGATTGAGGGCAGGAGGAGAAGGGGACGACAGAGGATGAGATGGCTGGATGGCATCACTGACTCGATGGGTATGAGTCTGGGTGACCTCCGGGAGCTGGTGATGGACAGGGAGGCCTGGCGTGCTGCGGTTCATGGGGTCGCAAAGAGTCGGACACGACTGAGCGACTGATCTGATCTGATCTGATCTGATAACAAAAATAAAAGAAATAACATTCAATCTGATTTCCTGCCTGTTGATCTCTTACAAAGTTCCACAAAAATTTGCAATACAAATCCTTAAAACAAATAATGCTGGTAGAGTTCCTAGTTGGTCAGTAGGTCACCTAACTACCATATCACGTTTGTATAGCGATAAGGATGGACTCCAATTCATTAGTAAGTCAAGCAAGGAGCCCACATTCCCTGAAACAAGACACCTCAAGTGGCAGATCATGTCATTGGCCAGTACACCAACCACAACTGGGCCCCTGATCATGACAGGGAAAAGGTTGGTGCTTCATAATCATACAGTGAAAATAATCCCACAGCTTAAGTGCTAAGGTCTGTCTCTCTCCTAGGTCTGATATCTGTTTCATACTAAGTGCTATGGATCACATTAAACTCCACGTCGGCAACACCTATTGTTCTATGATTATTTTAAATAAGTAATTCTCCAGTAGGACGGGTATGTGGGAGGTCTGGCTGTTTGCCTTTGCTTTTATAAAAATATAAAATATAATATAGAGATTTAATAGATGGATATCTATGTTGATTCATTAAGTACTTGCTCTTCACTCATCTTCCAACAAATAATTTTGAGGGACTGCTGTGCCAGACCCTGTGTTACAAACAATACATACACAGACTTGAGACCTAGGATGAAGTACAGGAATGGGCTTTAGAATTATGATGACTGGGTTAGAATGCCCACGCTGCTGGTGACCAGCTATGTGACTTGAGCAAGCTATACGTACTTTCTAAGTCACATTTTTTTGTTCCTTAAGATAGATACATTTGCAAGGTTGTCATGGGGATTAATGAAAACACAGGACTAGCACCTAACTTTGCTATAGTATTCCACTTGGTCAATTTATTTATATCACTTTGCTTTTAAAAAATCTGATAAACAGGCGATGTAAATAGATTCTTAATTTCAAAAAGCATAAATGATCAGGCAACAAAGTATAAGAATATAAGTATAAAATTAAAAAGGAAAATCTCTTTAGTAAAACACAGAGGGTGCCTTTTGTTGACATAGTGTATTAGAGGGCATGGATGCATTAAAACGAAGAGATTATTTGTAAATAGCTTCTTCCAGAATTCACACTGATAATCATTAGTTGTTAGGCCACTTGTCAGTGGGAAATATATCAGTTCTCAGTGATTTAAAGAAAAAAAAAAAAGGGCTTCTCAAAAAGTCTCCTCACATACAATTTCATAGAACACATCTAAATAAGTCAGTAGTGTGGGTGGGTTGCTAAGGAATGCTGTATCTTAAAGCACTTATGTTATAGCTTTGAAAACATGGGTCCACGTAGAAATGAAATTACAAAAATTAAATGGTCAAATCTATCCACAAGCCCATGTTTCAAAGATATTGTGTCCTTGTCATAGATTGTACAAAATCTTCTATTTGTAAACTGTGATCCCCAGGGGACTTCTGCTGGAGAGAGATGCCCATGATAGAGGTGAGAAGATGTTCACCACAGGGACAGGAATAGTCTTCCCCATACCTTCCTGTAGTTGCAGCTTGAAGATCCTGAAATTTAACACACAAACCAAACATTTCCAGTCTAGCGTTCTGAATACAGTATTGCTCCAGGGGTGTTAAGTAAGAAATGAACTGAACTGACTTATTCTGAAGGAATTTACTATCTAAAAGTATTCCCATTTCTATTTCTTCTTGAAGAATTTACTTTCCAAAAGGACTGTTGTTATTCAGTCACTAAGTTGTGTCCAACTCTTTGCGACCCCACAAACAGCAGCACACCAGACTTGCCTGTCCTTCACTATCTCCCTGAGTTTGCTCACACTCCTGTACATTGAGTCAGTGATGCCATCCAACCATCTCATCTTCTGTCATCCCCTTTTCCTCCTGCCCTTAATCTTTCCCAGCATGAGGATCCTTTCTAACCAGTTGGCTCTTCACATCAGGTGGCCAAAGTATTGCAGCTTCAGCTTCAGCATGGACAAGCATAAAGGCAGATGTATTTTTTTTTTTAATAAATTGCCCTGGTCAGCTGTTTTTGTAAGTCAAACTTACTCCTGAACCAGGATATTTCTAGCATCCAATGGGTATACAATCAAAAGTTCCAATACAATTCAGGCTAACATTAAAAGTTCAGTATATATAGGTGCTCTGGGGAAAATTAATAATTTAAATAAAACTAATAATTTAAATAAAGGGGACACATCATCCTCAACTAAGTCAACCTTCTGCATCAACAGGACGTGGGACCCGCAGATACCAAGGAATGATTTGCACTGTCACTTTACATAAGGGACTTGAGCAGCTGTGGATTTTGGTATCAAGTGTGGGGTCCTGGAACCAATACCCTGTGAATACTGAGGGATGACTGCACCAAGTTTAAAAACATCAATCAATCCCCAGCAACTGATGCTTTAAATGTATGATCCTTTCTCATCTCCTCTTGAATTCTATTTTACAGATGAAGAAACTGATACACAAGGCCTCTTAATTACCCCAGGAAGCAGTGCCAGGAGGCCAGCGTTCTAGCAGAGCTATACTTGCGATTCAATCTTAGGTGGAAATCAAAGGACAACTGATGAGATACATAAAATAACCTAATCACAAAATCTAATCACAGAGAAGAAAAGATTACCTGAACATTAGTCCATTACTAAGACAGAATACAGAAAAATAATCTAATAAGTAGCTTCTAAATCTGCTAGTGGAAAACAAAATAGAAATGAAGTAGTTGAAGTTCCCTATGAAGGTACATACATAGGCTGAATGTGTAAAGGGATTATTATTATATTCATATACAAGTTTTACCTTGAGACATTGTTATCTTTGCTGCTTCCTCACTTAAATGAAGATAGTTGCATTATTTAATTTCCCCTAAATTGAAATGAAGTTCATAGAAGAAATAAATTTTTGAAATTAAAATCTGCGATAAAGAAGAAATTGTATAGAGCTTCCATATATTTGCCATCATTTTAGATTACAAAACTGAATTGGCTGAAGACTTGGAAAAAATACACTCCAGGGAGCCATTCAGTATTGGTGAAAGAAACATACTCTGTTTTAATGTTTTGTTGTTGTCAATTTCATCCCTTGTTTCTAAAACGCTATGATCAAGCTCTTGGAAATCCAGGCTCCTCGATTTCTTTCATGGATTTTATGGGACTACAGAATAATTTAAAGTTTTCATCTCAGTTAAGGATCTTTACTTCTGTAGTTCATCAACCTCATCTGTCACGTACATGTCACTGAAATGAGACAAACCTTAGAAGGCAGGAAAAATTAAAAACAAATTAATGTGGAAGATGATATAAATCAAGTGGTGAAGCCAAGAGTGAATTATCAAAAGATCTTTCATCAGGAGTGAATACATTTTCCTTTCTCAAGAGAACCCATTATGTGTTTTTGTTTGCACTATTATACATCAAGGGGCATATTAAAGAAATAGATTTATTAGGATTTAGAATGTGTTTTACTCTGATAGGAAAGAATAGCAGTCCTTCAAATTTAATTTGAAAAGGCTTAAACCATGAAAGTCTACATAGGCCTCGTAAGTAATGAATGCTATGAAAAACAAATACTATTTTTAACT
Organism: Tragelaphus eurycerus; assembly: GCA_935064755.1. Classification (NCBI taxonomy): domain Eukaryota; kingdom Metazoa; phylum Chordata; class Mammalia; order Artiodactyla; family Bovidae; genus Tragelaphus; species Tragelaphus eurycerus. The sequence goes on along the minus strand of CAKXYN010000009.1, from coordinate 17,268,919 downwards.
TAAAACACATAACAAATCCTCTCCCATGAGAAAAAAAATACCAAAACAATACCAAGTTAGAATAAGCATTATTTATTCTATCTAAAATCCTCAGAATTTATTCAATCAACTATGACAGTTTGAGGTTTTTATGGCAAATCATGTTCTGTTTACTGAGAAGGAAAACAAACAATTAAATCAAGGGCTGCTCATGTTTTCTAAGCTTGTTTTTCTTCTGAGTTAAATTGATTGGCTTTACCAATCGGTTTTGAAAGACATCTATATAAAACAAGAGATTTCAATAAGGAGTTTGAGATTGCCAAGCAATTTGAGAGAACATCAAGGGTAGGCAGAAATTCAGAGATAAAGAAAAATTAGCTTTTCTATGGTTAACCTACCTGTAACTTGCCCAACATCATACTTGTTAATTAAAGAAACGTAAGTAGCCATATTGGAATCTGTGTATGTGTGTATGTAAGAGAGAGACAGACCCAAAGAGATTAGTAGTGAGAAGAAATATCAAAGCATTGAATTTGGCCTAAGAACAGATTGGAGGGAGTGACTATTGCAGTTGGAGAGGTGAACTATTATTGCAACACAGAGAATGCTCTGGACAAGAGATCTGCTAGTGTCTCAACAGTTAAGCAGGAAAAGGCTTTTCTTTTCTAGGGAGAAGTCAACAAGGCTAGAGAGAACCAGGTGTGGGGAAGTAGGATGAAGGATGACCTGATGAGACAACAGATCAAAGAGTGGTTTACTGTGAAGCCCCCTACTCTTGACAGGGGCTCTTTAGGAGAGTTAGGATGTTGGCTTAGCATGAAGGATGTCAAAATTCAGGGGCCTGGGGAAAGGAGAGAAAATTAAGTTTGAGTGTTCTGAATGATTAGCAGGAATAGGCAGTTCAACAAATCACTTATAAGACAAAGAATGGAAATTTGGAGAGTCTATGTCTGACTTGTCATAGGTAAATAAGGACACATCTGTGAGTTGCATCTAAATCATATGGGGTAGGGTGGCTTCTGCAGTATGCTGTTTGCTGAAACACAAGAGTAGGGGGATTTCTTTAACCTTTGCTATTTCCTAAGATCAAATGTGTTTAAAGTGCATTCGTGCTCAGTCATGTCCAACTCTGTGACCCCAGGAACTGTAGGTCCTCTGTCCATGGGATTATCCAGGCTACAATACTGGAGTAGTTTGCCATTTCCTACTCCAGGGGAATTTTCTCGACCCAGGGATAGAACCTGTGTCTCTTGTGTCTCCTGGATTGTCAGATGGATTCTTTACCACTGTGCCATCTAAAGGGCGAGGGCAAAAGTCAACAGTCTTACTGTTTTAATTTGACTCCCACCTCTGAGCCTTTCTTCTTCCTTTTGACCAAAAAAAAAAAAAACAAATGTTGTCCCTTATTCTCTCCTGCTACAAAGATCCTGGAAGAACCAGTTTGCTGTCTCACGTGCTAGGGCAGGAGAGGGGAAGGAAGAATGATGTTGGAAAATCTTTAAAGAAGCTCTTGCACAACAATATGTGATCTGAGGATGGCCTCCTAAAATGATCATGGTCCCTTCAACAAGATAAAAAGCATCTAGAAGGAACACGGTATTTCATCAAATCCCTTCAGTGATCTGGAAGAGTCTCGACTGGAGTGTGCAGTTTGTTACCAGAGCTCTGAGCACGGGAAACACTGTATGTAATCTCTGGGCAGATGCAGGCTGCAGAGCTGCCGCATACAAGGAGTTAAGAGAGTTTAAAGCTTTCAATAAGTCATCAGGCACATATTGGCAACTGGGTCTGGCTTGAACAAGAACAAAAAGGTCACCTCTGACAGAAGATCTCATCAGGGTGAAAGTATAGACCAGTGACTTTATTATGCCCCAGAGGCTCAGAGTCAGGAGGTGTGTGAAATAAAGCAGGTGGAGATTTTTTTCCATCCTGGGAAATAGATGCTGCATGAACTTGAATAAAGTTCATAAACCTTTGAATTCCTGAGTCTTTATTTTCTTAATCGAACACTACTTACCACTTTGATGACTTTTAGGTTTATCTCAAGAATTCATAGGCTGATAAGAGCTTGAGAAAAAAGTATTGTTTTTATACATATACAGTATGCACTGTTTTATACATTCTACCACTATTAAAACCAATGAAATGCACCATAAATTATGTCATTAATTCCATAAGGCTGAAAGGAAATTAGTTCTGCTCATAAGTAACAAAATGCTGATAGTTCTCATTCGATTTCACCATTTTGGAACATTTAGAACTTTTATCACTATTGTGATAAATTAGAAGTGGGAATGTAGTCTGTGTTTTCTCTAATTTTGTAGTAATAATGCCATTTCTGACAAACTTTGTCTCTGTCATCAAAGTAATATGATTTGCTTCTTAATTACATTTCTGGGTGAAGGTAAAATAACAAAGAACCACACCAATGAATTCATCTCCTTTTAATATATCTTACAGTGAGCTTTAGTTAATGTTGAAGAGATGGAAAGAGGTGCAGGAAACCAGATTAGATTCTCCCTTTCTTTGACCTGTCCTAGTTTACAGAATGTTATTATTCTACATTCCATATATTAAATATAATTACATTTTAGTGTCATCTCTATTTCTCACAATGTTGAAGTGTTCATTGTAGCTTACCAAAAAGCCTTAAATGTGGGTGTATAAGAAGCCGAAATGAACAAAATGATTCCAATCCTGTTTTCTGTATCTCATTATCAAGGCTTTATTTAACCACTCTCCTAGAAGAGGGGCAGCTGCACTTAAATTATACCATCACCTAATGGAGACCACCTAGAGAGACTCCAAAAGTCATTTGCACAATAATTTTTAGAGGCTTTTCATCACCCTTTATTCAGCAACATCCACAATACCCATCTTAGCATTTGGTGGCTGATTCTGAATCTGAAGCACCGTTTTCTCTCCTAATCATCACACTCCATGGTTCACGTAAGCTCTGTCAGCCTCCAGTTTCTGTGGTCTCTGAAAGCAATCCTCTCTTTGTACTACTTCCAGCACTGATTCAAGCCACGAGTAACAGTGGCTAGAAAAAGCCCTTCTTCTTCCTCCTCACCCACAACAAGGAAGAACCAGCTGAGCACAATACTGTAGAGCAGGCTGACCTCAGCTGACACTCCAAAAACGTTTACTTAGCACTGCCCTAGATTGAGTAGAAATAAAGGTAAATAAATCCAGGGCCCAAGCCCTGCAGAATCTGGCAGTGTATTAATGCACCCGGGAAGATTCTGAGAAGTTTATTCACACTAAACTGTTATTAGCTGACAAGTGTGAGTTCCGTCAGGTGCTACTGCATCAGGTTCCTTAGCAACCCACTTCCTCCTTCCCTGGCTGGGCGGTAACAGCAGGAGAGGCTGGTGACTTGGTATGTTGTGTGGGAACAGCTTCTCAGGGAATCTGTCAGAGAATTATAAAGTTGCTCAACAGAGGCTCCAGAGAACAGGCTGTCATCCTATTTCATCCTGGACCTTTTACAGAATGGGCTCCCTGAAATGTCCCTGAACAGATTCTCTGCCAAGCAAGAGGGCAAGTGTGCGGAGCTGACCTTGGAGCCAGAAGTCTCAAGAGACTCATTTTCTCATTAAGGATTTTATTCCCTTTAAAAGCACCATAATGTAGCTTGAAAAACTACTTTCCTTTAAGAGCTTGTCTCACAGCCTGATGTACTTTGCGGGGTAATGGCCACAGAATTTAGGTTCAACTGGCAGTAATCCTAAAGGGCACCATATCAAGTGTTCAGAACATCAGGAATTTTAGGCTAGGAATAAAGTGGCCTCCTGAGTGAATTTCACATTTCACTGAGTGGATAGAGAAGATGTATAATGGAAAAAAAGATCTTGGAAAGGAAAAAGTCTAGACAGACTTTTAATAGAAGATAACTGTATTTCTATCTATGGATAATTAGAAATATATATAAAAATACATAGATATAAGACAAAACAATAGATAAGATAAAATATATAATCTATATAGAGATTAAATATCTATATATAAAATATATAGATATATTTTTATTATCTATATATCCTATAATGCCATCTGTATGTATCAGATCAGATCAGATCAGTTGCTCAGTCATGTCCGACTCTTTGTGACCCCATGAACCGCAGCACGCCAGGCCTCCCTGTCCATCACCAGCTCCCGGAGGTCACCCAGACTCACACCCATCAAGTCAGTGATGCCATCCAGCCATCTCATCCTCTGTCGTCCCCTTCTCCTCCTGCCCTCAATCCGTCCCAGCATCAGAGTCTTCTCCAATGAGTTTCAGCTTTAGCATCATTCCTTCTAAAGAAATTCCAGGATTGATCTCCTTCAGAATGGACTGGTTGGATCTTCTTGCAGTCCAAGGGACTCTCAAGAGTCTTCTCCAACACCACAGTTCAAAAGCATCAATTCTTCGGAGCTCAGCCTTCTTCACAGTCCAGCTCTCACATCCATACATGACCACAGGAAAGACCATAGCCTTGACTAGGCGAACCTTTGTTGCAAAGTAATGTCTCTGCTTTTGAATATGCTATCTAGGTTGGTCATAACTTTCCTTCCAAGGAGTATATATATAAGTGTATATACGTAATTTCTTGTATTCAATCTGTGGTTATTTAACAGTAAAAAATGAACCAAGGGCCAACCTACTTACACAAAAATTTATAGAATATTCCTTTAGTTTGGTCTATAATCATAAAATAGTAACCTTTTTAAAAAATGAAAACTAGAGGCCAGACTACTTATAGAAATTTAGCTGAAAAAAAATTCTGATGACCTCTTTTATCACTTATGCAGGTCACTGAATATGCTTAGGTTTAAAATCTATGAGGACTGTCCTGCAGATTAGGGTCTTGGCCAGTTAGCTTGGAACAAGGCTTCTTTCATCTGTGAACAGACCGATTCAATAAACTGTGGTTAGCAGTGAATGATGCCATGTGATCCTTTACCCTAGTCCCAAGGTGTCATTTATATAAGTAAGGAGAAAAACAGGAGCATGTGGTTTTCTAGTTTGCGTATTTTGTAATTTGTCATGAAATTTTTCACATACTTGCCACCATGTAATATCCAGTAGAAGACAGAAGATGCCCACCTTTCAGTGGCTCAAATAGAAGACAAAGTGTTACAACTGGCTGTTGACATAGCCTGTTATCTCAAGTATAAGAGTGAGATGAACCATCTCAGGAGCAGAGACCAGATGTGCTGGAGGAACTTGAGGAAGGATGAACCACTCTGTCTTGAAGAGGGCTAGAGTGGGATTGTGCTTCCCTCATGGCTCAGACAGGGAAGGCAATGGCACCCCACCCCAGTACTTTTGCCTGGAAAATCCCATGGACGGAGGATCCTGGTAGGTTCCAGTCCATGGGGTCGTGAAGAGTCAAACACGACTGAGCGACTTCACTTTCACTTTTCACTTTCATGCATTGGAGAAGGAAATGGCAACCCACTCCAGTGTTCTTGCCTGGAGAATCTCAGGGACGGGGGAGCCTGGTGAGCTTCCGTCTGTGGGGTCGCACAGAGTCAGACACGACTGAAGCGACTTCGCAGCAGCAGCAGCAGCAGCATGGCTCAGATGGTAAAGAATCTGACTGCAATGTAGAAGGTCCAAATTCTAACCCTGGGTAGGGAATATTATCTGGAGAAGGGAGTGGCAACCCACTCCAGTATTCTTGCCTAGAGAAGCCCATGGACAGAGGAGCCTGGCAGGCTATGGACCATGGGGTTGCAAAGAGTTGGACAGGACTGAGCAACTAACACTTTCACTTTTACTTTCTTTCAGGATGGGATTAGCAGCCATTTCCAGTTCTGCCTGGAGCCATTATCACCTCAGGATTAGAATCTAATGTACAACATGGTGACTAGAGTTGGTGACACTGTATTGTATAATTAAAATTTGCTAAGGCATCTGGTCCTATCACTTCATGGGAAATAGATGGGGAAACAGTGGAAACAGTGTCAGACTTTATTTTTGGGGGCTCCAAAATCACTGCAGATGGTGACTGCAGCCATGAAATTAAAAGACACTTACTCCTTGGAAGGAAAGTTATGACCAACCTAGATAGCATATTCAAAAGCAGAGATATTACTTTGCCAACAAAGGTCCATCTATTCAAGGCTGTGGTTTTTCCTGTGGTCATGTATGGATGTGAGAGTTGGACTGTGAAGAAGGCTGAGCGCCGAAGAATTGATGCTTTTGAACAGTGGTGTTGGAGAAGACTCTTGAGAGTCCCTTGGAGTGCAAGGAGATCCAACCAGTCCATTCTGAAAGAGATCAGCCCTGGGATTTCTTTGGAAGGAATGATGCTAAAGCTGAAACTCCAGTACTTTGGCCACCTCATGTGAAGAGTTGACTCATTGGAAAAGACTCTGATGCTGGGAGGGATTGGGGGCAGGAGGAGAAGGGGACGACAGAGGATGAGATGGCTGGATGGCATCACTGACTCAATGGACGTGAGTCTGAGTGAACTCCGAGTGTTGGTGACGGACAGGGAGGCCTGGCATGCTGCGATTCATGGGGTCGCAAAGAGTCGGACACGACTGAGCAATTGAACTGAAGAAAGTAGAACTTAAATGTTTTCATTAAAAAAGTAAATATGTGAGGTGATGAATATGCTAATTTGGTGGGAATATGCTAATTTCATACTTCTGTACACATATATCAAATCATCACATTGTATACTTTGTATATGTATTACAACTTTGTCAATTACACAACAAAAATTTAAAAAATAAACCAATGAGGTCCATATCTGATTATTAAAGTTATCCAGAGGAGAAAAATTTTTCAATTTTGTTAGAAAAAAATCTGGCATCTCTCTTCTCAAGTTCCAAAGCATTCACTCAATCTTTAAAAAAAGAAGTATTAATTAATTAAGCAGTCTGATGAGAAGGAAGAGGATCTGACCTCAATCAAGTAGCTCATTATGACATATGACAATAACGTGTCAGAATAAATAGCATGTGGTAGACACTCAATAAGTGTTTTGACTGAGTAATAATATCAGTAATTATAAAAAGTAGATAATGTCTGAGGAACTTACTATGTACGAAGTGAAAGTGTTAGTCACTCAGTCATGTCCAACTCTTTGTGACCCCATGGACTGTAGCCCTCCAGGCTTCTCTGTCCATGGGGATTCTTCAGGCAAGAATACTGGAGTAAGTAGCCATTTCCTTCTCCAGGGGATCTTCCTGACCCAGGGATTGAACTCGGGTCTCCTGCATTGCAGGCAGATTCTTTACTATCTGAACCACTAGGGAAGTTCCTGTTATGTACTAAACACCAAGCTAAACACTATATTCAGGCAATTCCAGATGAAACACATTTTTCACAACTCATTTTACAGCAATACCTGACCTAACTTAAAGTCATTTGATGGCAAAACTTCACCTAAACAGCTATGTGACTATTTCTAGTCTTTTTTAATTCAATTTAGTGTGAGTATCTGTGTACTTTCCTGTAGAATAATTAATATGTTTGACTCTACTGCTCAAACTCTGTCATGGGGTATTGTGTGATACAAAGACTCTATTTAACCTTTCTTTAAAAAATAAAAATGGGGGGTGTGGTGAGGAGAGAGATGAGGCTGAGCTGGGTCTTGACAGTACTGTCCATCTGCCTGAGCACCCTGGTAATGTCCACAGGGGCCAAGGGCAAACGGAAGCTGCAGATTGGAGTCAAGAAATGGGTAGACCACTGTCCCATCAGATCGCAGAAAGGGGATGTCCTGCAGCTGCACTACACCGGGAAGCTAGAAGATGGAACAGAGTTTGACAGCAGCCTGCCTCAGAACCAGCCCTTTGTCTTCTCCTTGGGCACAGGCCAGGTCATCAAGGGCTGGGACCAGGGGCTGCTAGAGATGTGTAAGGGGGAAAAGCAGAAGCTGGTGATTCCATCAGAGCTGGGGTATGGAGAGCGGGGAGCTCCCCCAAAGATTCCAGGTGGTGCAACCTTGGTGTTCGAGGTGGAGCTGCTCAAAATCAAGTGACATTCAGAACTGTAGCCAAACAGGAGACGGGTGGTGGAGAGGCCCCCATCAGGGACCAGACTGTTTAAAGAAAAAAAACCCTTAAACTCCCCCTTCCCCCCTAAAAAAAAGGAAAAAAAGAAAAGAAAAATCTCTTAATTCTAGGGTACTTCCAGTCTTGTGAATTTTAGACAAGGGTTGTAGACACTAAGTCCCTCCAATAACATTTGACTGATGAAATAGGGTTACTATTTCATCTATTTTATGATTGGAATATGCAGAGTACATCAAGAGAAACGCTGGACTGGAAGAAACACAAGTTGGAATCAAGATTGCTAGGAGAAATATCAATAACCTCAGATATGCAGATGACACCACCCTTATGGCAGAAAGTGAAGAGGAACTCAAAAGCCTCTTGATGAAAGTGAAAGTGGAGAGTGAAAAGGTTGGCTTAAAGCTCAACATTCAGAAAACGAAGATCATGGCATCCGGTCCCATCACTTCATGGGAAATAGATGGGAAAACAGTAGGAACAGTGTCAGATTTTATTTTTCTGGGCTCCAAAATCACTGCAGATGGTGACTGCAGCCATGAACTTAAAAGACGCTTACTCCTTGGAAGGAAAGTTATGACCAACCTAGATAGCATATTCAAAAGCAGAGACATTGCTTTGCCAATAAAGGTCCATCTACTTAAGGCTATGGTCTTTACTGTGGTCATGTATGGATGTGAGAGTTGGACTGTGAAGAAGGCTGAGCGCCGAAGAATTGATGCTTTTGAATTGTAGTGCTGGAGAAGACTCTTGAGAGTCCCTTGGACTGCAAGGAGATCCAACCAGTCCATTCTGAAGGAGATCAGCCCTGGGATTTCTTTGGAAGGAATGATGCTAAAGCTGAAACTCCAGTACTTTGGCCACCTCATTCGAAGAGTTGACTCATTGGAAAAGACTCTGATGCTGGGAGGGATTGGGGGCAGGAGGAGAAGGGGACAACAGGATGAGATGGCTGGATGGCATCACTGACTCGATGGATGTGAGTCTCAGTGAGCTCCGGGAGTTGGTGATGGACAGGGAGGCCTGGCGTGCTGCGATTCATGAGGTCACAAAGAGTCGGACACGACTGAGCAACTGATCTGATCTGATCTGATCTGATGATTGGGAAATCAAAGCACAGAGAGATTAAGTAGCTTTTCTAAGGTCACACAGCTGGTGATGACTGGAGTTAGGACCTGAATTTAGGCAGTTTGTCATCAAGACCTATGATATCTATCTACCCACTGTTTTGTGCTACTTCTTATATGGATGATGACACATAATAGAGAATCAAGTTTCATGATAGGATAACGGAATGCCTATGCATAACCTATAAGAAACTATTTTATAAACAAGCAGAAGTGCTTTGTGTCTCATTTTGGACAACTAGTCTAATACATTGCCCAAGAGCTACAGGTACAAGAAAGCAATATTGCATAGAAGAGGAACAGGACAAGGTCACTTTATCAGCAGCAGGTCCTGGGAAACCCAGGACATCAAAGAAGAAGCAATCATCAGAGGAAGATCTTAGGAATCTTTGTGTTAGATGTCTGGAAGAACCCCAAGGCAGCACCGAAAAACAGGGACCAAAGAAATCAGGAGAACTACACACCCACAGAGATCCAAGATGTGATTGAAGATCTCTGCTTCCCTTTTTCATTTACCTGGATGTCCCACTGGGATTACAATGGTCACAACCAGTTTGCTACTAGAAGCCTTTCCTCTTATTTCCCTCTGCCAAGTGAACAATATGTGAAGGCCAATGTAGTGGTTACCAGAGGAAAAAGGGAAAGAAAGAGCTTGCATGATGCTGATTATTCTTCTCAATAGAGTCTCTTGGGAAAATGATCTTCTAGTTGTTTTTTCATATTTAGAAATATACTTAAAATAATTTTTAAAAAAGTAGAGAGATAGAAATTGACGTTTTCAACAACAAAGGGGAGGGAAAGGGGCCCTTTGTAAAATAATTGGCTACCATGAAAGGGGCCAGAAGGACTGCAAACAGATGCTGAGGGCAAGCAAGGAGGAGGTCGAACAAACAGATGCTAATGGCTATAAGAGAAATGAGTTTTCCAGAGAGTTCTGTTACATTATGATGTGTTCTGGAGCTAGAAGGTGCTAAGGTGAAATAACTCTACAAATAAGGAGAGGATAATTAAGTTTGCTGGTCTCTGAGCTAAATGCTGGCCAAGTAGAATGGATTGCTTAACATACCATCTGGAGTGGGGTCCAATTTATCCAGGGACTCTCAGGCCTTGACTATGAAATTAGAAAGGTGAGTTTTTAATACTAAACAGAGATGTTTATTGAGGGCATGATGATTCATTTTCTAGCATGTCCTTATTAAGCAATAATATTTGAAGAAAACCCTTAAAGTATTCTGAGGACAGTGACTTATGGTTGTAGCTACATGGATTCACAGAAACGTAAATCCATTTTGTCCAGAGATCAAAAGTGATTTGGTAAAACAAGTTTGTTTAACCTTGAGGTAATGCTGGAAGTAATGTACATGTAGACTTTGGGTGATTTGCATCAGAGACTAAAAAATTATTCAAAAAGATTTAAACTCTCCTCCCTTTTTATCCATATAATATGGCCCTTTGCCAAAGCACTTGGATGAGTGTCTAACAGAAAGTTCTTACAAGGCTGACAAATCAACTAAATGGACCTTTTTAATCACTATAAAAATGAAGCATACTTGCAGAGATCAGAATGCCAATTTTTTATCTGAAATTTCTTTCAGAGAAATTACATTTTAAACTATTGAAAACCAGCCTAGAACTGCTTATAGCACAGCAGTGCATTCATGCCACTATTGTTAGTGGCCAGGAAGTTATGTGGCAAGAAGAAACTGGGTGTCTTCATGTCCTGGGACAGAAGGTAAAGAGTAGAAGGAAAAATTGTGAAATGAAATTTCTTTTAAAAATAATTACTATATAGTGAAAGCTTGCCTGAGATTGAAACCAACACAGAAAATAAAAAAAGGGAAGAGACGGCTAGAACTGATGGTGAGAGGGGTTGGGGAGAGGAGAAAGACCGAGACAGCAGTTATGACACTCTTCCTAAAGCTGATTCTCTTATTTCTGGATTTTTCTGTTATATAAACTAATATGTCCTCTTAATTATTATTTTAAGCAAGTTTATAATTAAGAGTCTATCACAAAGTTTAAAGATTCACATTTTCAGGAGTTGATACTTGCAGGGAACCATAGATCAAATTGCCAACATCCATTGGATCATCCAAAAAGCAAGAGCGTTCCATAAAAACATCTACTTTTGCTTTATTGACTACACCAAAGCCTTTGGCTATGTGAATCACAACAAACTGTGGACAATTCTTAAACAGTTGGAAATATCAGACCACCTGAACTGTCCCCTGAGAAATCTGCATGCAGGTCAAGAAGCAACAGCTAGAATTGGACATGGAACAACAGACTGGTTCCAAATTGGGAAAGGAGTACGCCAAGGCTGTATATTGTCATCCTACTTATTTAACTTATATGCAGAATACATCATGTGAAATGTGAGCTGGATGAAGCACAAGTTGGAATCAAGAGATTTCCGGAAAAACTATCAATAACCTCACATACACAGATGACACCACCCTTATGGCAGAAAGTGAAGAACTAAAGAGTCTCTTGATCAAAGTGAGAGAGTGAAAAAGTTGGCTTAAAACTCAACATTCAGAAAACTAAGATCATAGCATCCAGTCCCATCACTTCTACATGGGGAAACAATGGAAACAGTGACAGACTTTAATTTTTTGGGCTCCAAAATCACTGCAGATGGTGACCGCAGCCATGAAATTATAAGACACTTGCTCCTTGGAAGAAAAGCTATGACCAACCTAGACAGCATATTAAAAAGCAAAGACATTACTTTGCCAACAAAGGTCCGTCTAGTCTAAAGTTATGATTTTTCCAGTAGTCATGTATGGATGTAAGAGTTGGACTACAAGGAAAGCTGAGCACCAAAAATAGATGCTTTTGAACTGTGGTGTTGGAGAAGGCCCTTGAGAGTAACTTGGACTACAAGGAGATCCAACCAGTCATTCCTAAAGGAAATCAGTACTGAATATTCACTGGAAGGACTGATGCTGAAGCTGAAACTCCAATACTTTGGCCACTTGATGAGAAGAACTGAGTCATTAGAAAAGACTCTAATGCTGGGAAAGATTGAAGGTGGGAGAAGGGGACAGCAGAGGATGAGATGGTTGGATGGCATCACTGACACAATGGACATGAGTTTGAATAGGCTCTGGGAGCTGGTGATGGACAATAAATCCTGGTGTGCTGCAGTCCATGGGGTCACAAAGAGTCGGACCCGACTGAGCGACTGAACTGAACTCAAGTGGGTTAAAGTGTAAACTGAATAAATCAAAGTGGAATATGAAAAAGTTTGAAACTCTCTACCTCAGATCTTTTATGTTACCTATTATGCAATAATGAAGTAAATGGTCAAATTATCTCTTGCTATAATATGGAAGCCTGGTTACATGCCCAATGTAGCTGGAAGTTTAAGTTGTTGTTTTATCATTCAATCGTGTCCAATACTTTTGTGACCTCTGGACTGTAGCCCACCAGGTTCCTCAGTCCATGGGATTTTCCTGACAAGAATACTGGAGTGGGCTGCCATTTCCTCCTCCAGGGGATCTTCCTGACCCAGGATTGAAGCCACCATCTCCAAGTCTCCTACATTGCAAACAGATTCTTTTACCACTGAACTATGCAAGAAGCCCAACCTAACTACAGCTGGAATTTTAGGTTACTAGATGTAAAATGTCACGACAGCAAATTTTTTTGTTCTATGTCCTTAAAGAAAGATAAAGCATATAGACAAAGGTGGCACACCAGAAAGCAGAAATAAGGGCAAAAATAGTGTTCTTATTTGTTGGGTGCTAGGAATCTACAGTAATCAAAACAAGGTAATGTTGGTAGGTCGATAGCCAAATAGATTAGGGGAAGTGAAAAGAAAATGCAGGAGACTGATTTTCCATAACACACAGCCAAGCAATTTAATAGGGGAAATTCTTATCAGCAAGTGATCTGGAAAAAATGGAATAAAGGTATGAGAAAATATTAAATTTAATACCCATTATCTCACAATAATAAAAAAATTAACTTGAGATATTCACAGACCTAAAACATTAGTCCAAATCTATAACATTTCTAGAAATAAACATAGACAAATATTTCTGGGAATCTTGGATAAATTATGAGAAAAGGCAAAATGAGCATTAACAAGAAAAAGTACAATACATTGGACTTAAAGTTAAAAACACCTGTTCATCAAAACACACCATAAGAAAATGAAAAGGCTGGAACAATACACAACAGATAATTTGAGTCCAGGATAGCTGAGCTCCTACAATTCAGTAACAGAAAAACAAAATATTAAACTAGTAAAATATTGAAAGATACTTCACAAAAGAACAAATTCAAGTGGAATAAGCACACAGAAAGAGCCTCGCTATCATCAGTCATCAGAAAAATGCAAACTTAAATTACAGTGAGACACCACATCAACATCAATTAGAAATGACTGAAGGAATTGATCAGCCCAAATGTTAGCAAGGATGTAAAGCAGCTAGAACACTCACATTGCTGATGGGAGGGTAAAATACTAGAACTACCTAGGAAATATGTTCAGCATTTCCTATAAAGCTAAACATTAAGTTGCTTTGTCAAAGCAATTCCTTCTGTAGATATTTACCAAAAAGAAAACTTTAAAGTATTTTTATACACAAAAACTCATACATGAAGGTTTATAGCCATTTTAGTCAATTGCATCCCCAAACTGGAAACTGTTTAAGTGCTTCTCAGCAGGAATACATAAAACAATGTGTGGTTGGGTCATGTATTCAATAACAATAATAATATGAAAAGTAAACTGATACATGTGACACAATGAATGAATCTCTTAAAAACACTATGTTGAGCATAGAAACCGAGGCACAAAGATTACATGTCATATTTCCATTTCTATGAAGGTCAGGAGCAGATTGTTGCTCTGAAGCGTTCCCATCATAGCATTTAGCTTAACCCCAGCCCTATTCCTAATAATATTGCTTGCATTCCAGGCTCAACTATATCCAAGGGCTTTCTTTTGTCTTACCAAATTAAAATATCTTCCTGCATCAAGTAACTTACTTTCCCAGATTGATATACTATGTTGATTAGGATTTTACAAGATGGGTAGCAATGAAGAGCCATCATTCTGTGCTGAGTAGACACAGTGGCAGCAGCCATAAATATTTACACTTTTATCATTTCTGACCCAGATAAACTAGCAGGAGAAGAAGACCATGAAAGTCCTAACTTGTGATGGTAAAAGGGTTGGTTGCTTATGTGATGCCTGCATGCATCCTTAGTCGCTCAGTCATGTCTAACTCTTTGCAACCCTGTGGGCTGTAGCCACCAAGTTCCTCTGTCCGTGGGATTCTCCAAGCAAGAATACTGGAATGGGTTGCCATTTCCTACTCCTAGAAATGTTCCTAACCCACAGATGGAACCTGCTTCTCTTGTGTCTCCTGAACTGGCAGGCAGATTTTTTTACCACTCTGTCACCCGAGAACACGTTTATGTTTTCAAAATAAAGATATTTAATCTGAGATACTGTTGTTCAGTCCTAGTATTTTTGTTGTTCTTTGCTTAAGCTTAACTTCTGGCTAATTGTGTTGTTTTGTGGGGAAAAATAGAGTGAGTCTTCTTACATAGTCTTATAGTCTTCTTACACACTATATCTATGCTTAACCAGCTCTGCATTTACTTATTTTTGGAGACACAAAAATAAATAGATGGAAGATAGGTGGAGAGATACATACATACATAGGTACATAGAAAAAAATAGATACAAATATATATTTATATACAGCAATAAATATATATATTTCTTATATATGAAATATTACTTGTAAAATTGAGATAATGTTATTTTATAGGATTGCTGTGAGGATTTACCAAAATGATTTATATAAAGAATAGTGCCTGTCAAATAATATGCTCAATAAACATTGTTTATTATTTTCAGAATAATATATAAAAATTGTTCTCTAATCCCTTAGCATATTCAAAAATATGGATACATTCCAGTTATTTTAAAAGTCGAGAGCACGATATCAAAGTTTAAGAAATTTAATTCTTAACCTTGGCTTCTACCTTTGTGACTTTTACCAAAATGTCCTACTTCTAGGTGCCCAACTTTCTTCCTCTATAAAATTAAAGATCTGTTACATTCTTTCTCTTTGAAGTCTATCTCAGCCTTATATTTAGACAAAAAGTTAAAGAGAAGCATCTTCTATAGTCAATCATCCCATAAACATGGGCAAGGCAAGTTAAGCAGCAGCTGAAACTGTTACTTGTAACAAGTACTTAACTGAACATTTCCTATGCATATGAGTCTTTATGATGCACTGGGCTTAAGGCTGGGACCCAAAGGGATTTCTGCAAATTTGGGGACCATATCACAAATAAAATTCTGTATTTATTGAAAACATATCCTTTCAGTTACAGCACTTTCTCTGTATAGCTATAACACTTTCTTTGTATATCTCTATCACCTATGACTTAGACAGTTAAAGGACTTAAATGCTAAATTCTAGAATGTGCTTTTCTCCCTTATGTCAGTTAGATTCAAGTTCATAGATGATCAACTACAGAAGCTGAAAAACCACTTTGGGAACACTGCCAGCTCCTGTTTCTAGGCTGATTTCTAACAGATGTCTTACCCTTGTTCATTCCCCCACTTTATTTCAGCTGCTATCCCTTTGCGCTAACAAAAGGAATCTTCAGCCATTTTATACACCTGTAGGAAGCTACACAGCCCAGTGTAAGAGGGCACATCTAGATTAAAATTGCCTTTTCCCCCTGACATACAAACACAAAGTACCTCATTGCAACTTGCACGCTGTTCCAAAGTTGCTTGCAAGGGGCCTGGCAATTTGATAGATTTAATACAAAGACATTCTGATCACAGAACCACTGGACTGACATTAAGGCATTAGCATGGATGAAAGCTGTCATCCTTAAACACTTCACACCCAACTGTGCAAAAATTTGACCTGGTATAAAGTGCAAAACATTCAGAAGTAAACCACATTTGCTCCCTTTGGAAAAATACTATACCTGTAAGCAGGATTGTGATTAGGACTGACATCAGATTCCCATTTTTAGGAATGTCTCATTAACATCATCAACTGTGGCCAAAAAGGTAAAAAAACATATGTTTATTTCATAAGGCAAGTAATTTCATCTGGCAAATGCTGTATTCTCACACAGCTTCACAATAAGTACAAAGCTAAATAAAAATGGAAATTATTTTGCAAGCTTTCCTACAACTTAAAAAAAAAAAAAGATACCTTGGGACTTATTTTCGAGATATACAGATTCTTGAAATTCTTTATTCTTTTATCAGCTCTGTTGCCCAAGGGGAAATCTGTACAACAGGCATCATATGTCTTTAATAATGAAGCAAAGTACTGTAGCTCAAATCTTTCGAGCAGCTAAGAAACCCAATTGTGTGTAGGAAATGCGAGAAGTGTTTGTTTTACTAGAGCTATAAATTCAGCAGCATCCAAGGGTTAGGCTTATTTCAACTGAAGGCAGAAAGGCAAAACTGACGGAAACATTTTAAAGGATAATCCATATGAACTGAATCTGAGGGAAATTTTCCATGAAGCAAATACCTTCCTTATAAACCAGAGAGCTATAGAATCCTCCCCTTCCTATTTGTGTTTAGAGGCTCAAACTCTATTAGACTTCGCAAAACAGTTTTATCTTTCTTGAAAAAGGACAATTGAGACATTTATTTTAAGAGCTTCTGGTTTAATTTTTCTAAGTGAAATGTTTATGATCCTATTTACAAGTATGCATTTCTGGTTAAAAATTGCAAAATTGGAGTTAGCAAATTAAGATAGCAAAGATTTTGCTTGTAATGACACTGTTACACCAAAGAGTACATTATGTGCTTTAGCTGATGGATGAACAATGACTAAAAGCTGCTATTAAGCAAAGTAGATACATTAAAGATAACTATAAAAATAATTGTATTTAAGGCATCAAGAAAACATTTTAGGTATCAGTTCCATATGGTTTTCCTGGTGCTTCAAATTGATGTCATAATAAATACTATCCATTGAGACTCAAGATAAACTCAATCCAAAGATGTCAATTCAAGGCACTGCAGATTTTTAAAAATACATTTAGTCAATAGTTCATTTTTCTTTCAAAAACCCATTCAGCTGAAAAATGTATAATTCTAGTGACAGGAAAGGAGCACATTTTCTTGGATGTTTTCATTTAGAAAACCCTGGCACTATGAAAACAGTACTGATAACAGACCAGCTCCATTCTTAGCTGAGAACAGCTAAGGAACACCACTGAAACTGGTATGCACTTCAGTGAATTGAAGAATCTTTTCATCTTGACTAATGAGCTTTTTAACTGAAAACTCATCACAGATCTAACATCTACATGTCACTTGGCAACAAGCTTACTTCAGGGCAAAATTCAAATTAACTCAGTATAAATATTGTTCAAAACAATCCCATTAATTTTAAGATATATAACAGAAAAATTCCTTCCACACACAAATGATCTCTTTATTCTGTAATTAGAAAATGGTGTGATAGTTTTTCCTGACTCTATCTTAGGTATTTGTACAGTCCAAACAAAAGAACTCAATGTTCTGTTCCAGAACTTGTTATGTTAGACAAATTTCTTAGTAAAAACTCTTGACTGCTTCTTCAAACACAGTTCTAAAAAGTGTGCCTATTTGACTTTCTAATCTAAAACAGGTTAGATGCAGAAAATCAGAAGGGGCCATGACTATATTGGCAGACCATCAACAATCAGCAAGAAATGAAAGTTGACAGGCAGATGGAGAGGGACAAGTTAGAGGAACCGTAAAATACACAAAGTAATTATAAAAAGTAAACACATCAAACTGACCCAAGATTTTAAAAGGGAATGCATCTTGAAGCAAACATCTCTTCAAATAATTACTTGACTATACATGATAAAATTGATATATACAATGATGGCCCAGAGTCACATAAGAAAGCATTCAATCATATGCCCTGCTCCAATAAGACAGCATGTATTTAACACATCATACAAATATTTCCATAAAAAAACATTTAGCTTATTTTTAAAAAATTAAAGCATGAGCATTTCTAGGTAGAACCTTTGTGGAATATCTCATCCCAACGATGTCAGACCTCGGATGCCTGACTATGCTAGTGTCTGAATAAAGGAAACATAATATGACTGCCAGAAGCTGACCGATAAGGCACAACTTATCAACTAAATAACAACAAAAAGTTCAGGTAATGCAGTATAAACAAACTATATTTAATTTTAAAATAACCTATTGGTATACAGACATAACTCAATGGACATGAGTTTCAGCAAGCTCCAGGAGATGGTAGAAGAAGCCTGGCATACTGCAGTACATGGGGTCTCAAAGAGTCAGACAGAACTGAGCAACGGAACAACAACAATTGCTATATAGTCTTCATGATCAGATCAGATCAGATCAGTCTCTCAGTGGTGTCCGACTCTTTGCGACCCCATGAATCGCAGCACACCAGGCCTCCCTGTCCATCACCAACTCCTGGAGTTCACTGAGACTCACATCCATCGAGTCAGTGATGCCATCCAGCCATCTCATCCTGTCGTCCCCTTCTCCTCCTGCCCCCAATCCCTCCACTTAATGTCTCCAAAATATTTCTTCGAGTGGATATTTTAAATCTTATTCCTCACTTCTCTTTGGTTGACCATTTATAGTGTTTGTAACAATACTGTAATGAAAGCTTCAGGTCTAGGGATGTTTTGGAATACAAATAATAAAAGAAAAAGTCACAAATAACAAATCTAAAGGACACACATATTTGTGTAGATAGCTGAATACCCAGTGGCAAGACAAACTCCAGTTCTCTTAATACAGTGGCTCTGGTTTCATTGCAGCTGTGTCCTTCTCAGGATGTGGACTTAGCCATAAGCCCAGCTTCCATTATGGTTGCAAAATGCCACTAGCAGCACCAGACTTCACATACTGACACATCAAGATATCTGGCAGAGCAGAGAACAATTTTTCCCCCTGACTTCTCTCTCATAAAAACTCAGATGACTTCTTTGCTGTCATCCCAGAAAAACTCTCCAATTACCCCCTTGTGAATTCCTGAGGTTCATGGTAGTTCCTGAGCCCTGTGGCCGGCACAGACCATGCACTGATTGACTCAGGCCTGGGTCACTAAGCACTGTGGGATTTCCCTGAGACAATCAAGCACAGGCCTAGAGCTTGAAGTGGATCTCACTTTGACTGTGGAGGAGTCAACGCCTGTCTGAAGTTTGGGTGATTATGCTGCTGTTGCTGCTGCTGCTGCTAAGTCGCTTCAGTCGTGTCCGACTCTGTGCAACCCCATAGACAGAAGCCCACCAGATTCCCCCATCCCTGGGATTCTCCAGGCAAGAACACTGGAGTGGGTTGCCATTTCCTTCTCCAATGCAGGAAAGTGAAAAGTGAAAGGGAAGTCGCTCAGTCGTGAGCGACTCTTCGCGACCCCATGGACTGCAGCCTACCAGGCTCCTCTGTCCGTGGGATTTTCCAGGCAAGGGTGTTGGAGTGGGATGCCATTGCCTTCTCCAGGGGTGATTATGAGGATGAGGGAAAAATGGAATGCTAGGTGATACTAAACAGTGATTGTTAAATTAAAATGGATGTTGTATGTATAAAACTTTCTCTTTTATTTAGCTTCCTTCTTTAGTGTAGTTTGTCATACATACTACAAATATTTTCATTTCATAATTTAAAGTTTTTTGACTACAATGACTAAAACACATTTGAATTTTTCCAAGCAAAGGAGGAAATATTATTTTTGCTGTTGTTACTGTTGTTCAGTTGCTAAATTGTGTCCAATTTTTATGGCCCCGTGGACTCCAGTACGCCAGGCTCCCCTGTCCTTCACTATCTCCTGGAGTTTGCTCAAATGTATGTTCATTGAGTAGGTGATGCTATCTAACCATCTCATCCTCTGTCACCCCCTTTTCCTTTTGCCTTCCATTTTTCCCAGCATCAGGGTCTTTCCCAATGATTCCATTCTTCACATCAGGTGGTCAAAGTATTAGAGCTTCTGCTTCAGCATCAGTCTTTCCAATGAAAATTCATGGTTGATTTCCTTTAGGATTGACTGGTTTGATTTCCTTGTTGTCCAAGGGACTCTCAAGAGTCTTCTCCAGCATCACGGTTCAAAAGCATCAATTCTTCAGCAATCAGCACATATTTATTGTCTTGTCTTTCCAAGACAGTGCCATTCCCCAGGACTGGGGAAAGGGTTTTGAAGTGAGCAGGCTTATTTGTTGTTTACATTCTTGTACTTTCTTAACAACAATAATGGGTGGAAGGATGAGCATCTGATCCAAGCACAGCCTATCCCAGCTCTCTGTACCCCTGCTCAATTGTGATTCACCCAGGGCATAGACACATGGTCCAAGCCAGATTAGTCTACTTTCCAAATAGCTTTATAAGTAGGAATCGTGGGATTTGGGGAGGGTTGTTGAAAACTGATTTTGTTTCATCTTGAAAAACTATACCCAGAGCTGCTGGTGACTACAGTTCCAACCTTGTAGAGAAAGCAGGTTTCTGAGATGCCAGGATACAAAGAAGAACAGAAAGAAAAGGTGGAACAAAATGTCCCAGAGAGATTGACAAAGGATCTCTCCTCGACCAAACTCTGGTTAGGCTGTCCTGAACTTTCCCAACTAGGCCTTCAATCTTACAGACTTCCCTGTTTGTCTATATATTGTCCATATTAACAAGAATCCTGGTAAGCTGGCTTAGTTAGAATTCCTCATCCTCTGTTTCTGATCACTATTTGATAGCTCATTGGGTTCCACATCTTCCATCATCCCTCAGTTGATGCTGGATCACCCAGCCCTTCCTTCAGCAAGACTTCTGATAGGATGTATTAGGCAGAATCTCCCCTTACCACTGTTGCTTCCATGCAGTTTTCAATACAATGCCCCACATCCTGCTCTTGGTTGCAAATTCCCACTTACCCAGGCTATATCTGGTGTGTGTGTGCATGCCAAGACGCTTCAGTCATGTCTGACTCTTTGCAACCCCATGGATTGTAGGCCACCAGGCTCCCCTTTCCATGGAATTCTCCAGGAGAGAATACTGAAGTGGGTTGCCATGCCCTCCTCCAGGGGATCTTTCTGACCAAGGGATCGAACCTGCGTCTTTTATGTCACCTTCATTGTCAGGAGGGTTCTTTATCACAAATAACACTTGGGAAGGCTGGCTGTTTCTGGAGTTGAGCCCAATCTCTCTCTCCCACTGCAAGACCCTAGTATCACGGTTCCTGTTTCTATCACAATGGTATCGCTTGCAAAACGTCTTGTTTGCCATCATTTACAAGTGTCATTGAATATATATATCAGATCAGATCAGTCACTCAGTCGTGTCTGATTCTTTGCGACCCCATGAACCGCAGCACGCCAGGCCTCCCTGTCCATCACCAGCTCCCGGAGGTCACTCAGACTCGCATCCATCGAGTCAGTGATGCCATCCAGCCATCTCATCCTCTATTGTCCCTCTTCTCCTCCTGCCCCCAATCCCTCCCAGCATCAGAGTCTTCTCCAATGAGTCAACTCTTCACATGAGGTGGCCAAAATACTGGAGTTTCAGCTTTAGCATCATTCCTTCCAAAGAAATCCCAGGGCTGATCTCCTTCAGAATGGACTGGTTGGATCTTCTTGCAATCCAAGGGACTCTCAAGAGTCTTCTCCAACACCACAGTTCAAAAGCATCAATTCTTCGGCGCTCAGCCTTCTTCACAGTCCAGCTCTCACATCCATACATGACCACAGGAAACACCGTAGCCTTGACTAGGCAAACCTTTGTTGGCAAAGTGATGTCTCTGCTTTTGAATATGCTATCTAGGTTGGTCATAACCTTCCTTCCAAGGAGTAAGCGTCTTTTAATTTCATGGCTATGAAAATATATATTTTATATATATTTTATTTTTTTTTTCTTTAACTGCATCCAACCACCTGGTTCTAGCTGTGTCCAGCAACATTCAGGCCCTTCCCAGGTATTGGGGTAGGAAGTTTCCAGAAAGTTTGTCCCCAATAACTTCCATAAGTATCTGCTGCTTATTATCAGTTTGATTTCCCAAAATGTTATCCTACCTAGTCTATAATGTATTAATCATAAATCAGTTTGTATTTGCTATTTAATAAATCATAGACTGGATATTTTCAAAATTGCCTATAGTCTCACAGAAAAATATCAGAAGTTGGAGGAAATCTAATCTAGTGGAAGAAATACAGTCTTCAGAGTTCGGCAAGCCTAAATTCAAAACTGTGCTTTTCCTGTTCACTAACCACATAATTTTTGGACAGTTACCTGAGCTTTAGTCACTTCAGTTACAAAAATGGGCATATTAATGCCTAGCTAGTATCATATTCGGAGAAGGTAATGGCACCCCACTCCAGTACTCTTGCCTGGAAATTCCCATGGATGGAGAAGCCTGGTAGGCTCCAGTCCATGGGGTCGCTAAGAGTCGGGCCCAACTGAGCGACTTCACTTTCACTTTTCACTTTCATGCATTGGAGAAGGAAATGGCAACCCACTCCAGTATTCTTGCCTGGAGAATCCCAGGGACAGAGGAGCCTGGTGGGCTTCTGTCTACGGGGTTGCACAGAGTTGGACACGACTGAAGCAACTTAGCAGCAGCAGCAGTATCATATTAAAAAGCTAGCATCTAATAAATATCTTTTTTTACTGGAAGAAAAAGATATCCTCTATTCTTATTTTAAATACAAATTACTTGATCTAGGGAACTCATATAACCCACATCTCTGTACATCATTATCTTAATTTTTAACTAAGGAGTTCAAAAATCTCTTTAAAACCTAATTTTTAGAATCAATTTAGTATCTTTAGATTCATAATATTGTTATATCTTAATCAAATTAAATATGAATAATTTATATCTATGCAAAAAGAAGAGTCTTTTATATGGGAAAAGTATTAGTTAGGGAATAAATATATAGTAAGTATCTTCATGGAATTTCTAACTTCTTGACACTTTTCAATTACATTTTGAACCATTGATGAGGCTGACTTCTTTTGGCTGGAGTCATTAAACCAAATGAAAGGTAACAAAACTGCATGAAACTTAAGTATTTCTGAGTAAGCCATCTCTAATGTTTATATTCTCTGCTTCCTTTGGTAACAATCGTTTCAATAAATGTATGTCTTGGGGAATTTAAGGGTAAATTTAGAACAATGAAAAATCTACCTGTGTGAAATCATTGGCTTTGTGAGGTTCCTAATTATATACTCAAAATATATACAATCATGTATATTTCAAGTGTTAATCAACTTTTTAGAGTAAAAGCATGAAGCTGTATGCCTTATCAGTATAAGCTATATTGATAGCTATTTCTTTGTAGACTTTTCCAAATTAATTTGCAAGCTATGTAGGAAATATTCATTAGTATATATTCTTGAAGTTTCAATTATTTTTAAGGATTTAATGAATCATGTCAGCAAGTCAGTTTAATTCAAAGAGAATGCTTTATTGCTTAGCCTTAAATTTTAAATTTATATGTATGCTCACTTCAGGAAACGCCTTAATTATTTAAAGCTTTCCTAACATATGCAGATGTAAAACAATAGTTTTTTGAAGGCAGAAATATTTTTACATCAGAAGAGATCAGAAAAAAATGGATAAGAGTAGAAACACTGCTGTTTTTCATTTCCTTACAAGCATTTGTCAGCTAAAGGTTACTTTTCAGGTCAAGAAAACTTGTATGCTAATCCCTTCTGATGAGAGATTCAAGGAACCATGTTGGGAGTTTGGTTTTCTTAAGTAAAAGAATATTGTAATTCTCAGAATGGCAGAAGCATGTGTAAATATGATGTTACATTTAAGACGCCTTCCTTATCTCTGAATTTTGGTTGGGTACAATGTTCAATTCACAAATATTAAATATATACACATGTAGAACTTAATGCTTATCGTTACATTTTTCATTTATTTAAAATTTTGCTAAACAGCAAAGTTTTCAAGTCCTAAATTCCATTGTAATGCTTGCACCACAACACATAATTTGGAAAATCTTGAGACATTTTTATTGTCTCAAGATTTAAAGGAAAATATATTGCATAAAATTAGAGATTCATGGGGCAGAAACTTAAGTAAAAGCTGTTAGAGGAAATGGCGGGGTGTGGGGACTCAGAGAGTGAGGATTGGTTTACAGTAAAATAAGCAAATTGATTTTTCTTTCGTTTAATCTGTGTTGTTCTCTGGAAAGAAACGCGAATTCATGTACACACATGAGCAGGCACACACACAGGGTCCACTGTAATTAGAGAAACAACCATTTGTAGTTTCCCAGTTTTGTTTTGTTTTTTTCAGGTAGTGGGAGAGATACCAAGAATAGAAAATATTCATCTTTATTTTCTTCTCTACATGTATTATTGGAAATATAAAGATTCCACTGTGGAATGGAAAGATGATGCCTATTTGTTTTTTCTCATACCTCTTTTAGTAACAGTAAATGAAGGTAACATTTAATAATAAGTTCCATGGTGAGGGTCCCTTTACATTCAGAGATCTTCGAACTCAGAAACACCTCAGACTAAAATTCATGGTGCTAAGTACACAAATTAATGACCATTTATTTCCAAAGGTGGCTGCAGAAACCATTATGGCAGAGTCAAAAGGTTACAAAACAGAGAAAACACTACAAAATGTCCCAAGAGGTTAGCAAAGAGGCAGGGGCACAGAGCACCAAGAGTCCACTTGGCAAAAACACTTTTCGGCAGCCGTTAAGGGTAATCTCAAAGACTGGTTGTACAGAGAGGCTGACAGGGAGAGGGCCTGGCCAGTGCCTAGCAAGCCCACCCTGGGAATGAGCAAGAATTGAGGCGGGGCTGGGGGCAACGACAGAGGCAGTGCCAATCTCCTGGCGGGGGAGGGGGGGCGGGGGCAGCGGGAATGACGAGTCATACTATCTTATTCCCTCTACCATGATAACACCAATCGAACGAAATGAGGCATTCTTTAAAATATAATACAAAACTGACATTGAAAAAATGTTTCCACAACAGCTTGGCTTGAAACGACTCTTGGGTTTCGTCTCACGAGTAGCAAACCAGTGTACCAAAATGTCACGAGGGCAACAACAAACGGCTCGCTCTGTACACAGAGGAGGAAGGCTCGCTCCCTCTCCTGGACTCTCCCCACCTCCAGAGGGCAGGGGAGGGTGCACAGTGAGGATGCCTCTTCCCCTAGGACACCCTTCCTCTGCCCTCCCTTTCCTCTGGCCTACCTCCCATCTCCCCTTCAGATGACTCAGCGTCCATGTGTACAAATTCTAGGAAGTCTTTCTGGCCGAAGGAAGGGGAGAAGGGTCTTCCAGCAGCCCCACTGTACCAGAGGGAGGGCAAGCTGGAACCACCATGCTGACAGCTTGTTCTCCGTTCACAGCTGAGTCCACTCCACAAAATAAGTATCAGCAAGCACCAACTGCAAAACCCTGACGGAGGCTGCCATGGAAGGGATGATCTGAGAGCTGGACTTGAGGGACCCAGTGGGAAAGAGCCCGGTCGCCCCACACATCCCAACCACCCTACAGGCAGCCTCTGGGAATGCTGAGAAGTCCCAGCAGAAAGAGAGAAGGTTGACTTGGGGAGACTGCATCTGTGGCTTCCTCCCAAGCTGACAGCGGAACATACCATTGGACCTCTGGGAACAAGATGGGCCAGATCATCTCTTTTTTTAGTCTCTATATCTTTTCTTTAAATTTATTTTTAATTGGAGGATAATCTCTTTACAATGTTGTGTCCGTTGCCCTACAACAACGTGAATCAGCCATCAGATCAGATCAGATCAGTCGCTCAGTCGTGTCCGACTCTTTGCGACCCCATGAACTGCAGCACGCCAGGCCTCCCTATCCATCACCAGCTCGAAGGGTGGCGGTGAGGAGATACCCCTTCCCCAAGGTCAGGAAGGGCGGCGGTGAGGAGAGACCCCTCATCCAAGGTAAGGTGCGATGGCTGTGCTTTGCTGGAGCAGCCGGGAAGAGATACCCCACGCCCAAGGTAAGAGAAACCCAAGTAAGACGGTAGGTCTTGCAAGAGGGCATCAGAGGGCAAATACACTGAAACCATACTCACAGAATCAGCCATCCCCTTCCTCTTAGGCCTCCCTCCCACCCCAACTCCATCCCACCCTTCTAGGTATTCACAGAGCACCCACCTGAACTCCCTGTGGTATATAGCAACTCGGCCAGATTCAGTTTGCTGTAGGGAACCGAATATGGGGTGGGGGTGAGATGGGGCACTACAAGCAGGCGTGACCATCTCTGTTATCCTGCGTTGATGCCACAAGTCGGGAAGCTGAATGCACTCTTCTTATCGGCTCAGATCCTTAGTTACGCCCATTGGGAGGGAGGAAACACTGGAGGGAACACTCCTTTCCCTTTCCAAGGCTGTTCTAAAAGAAACCATCCATGTCTACACACACTCTACACACGCATATGGAGCTCCTTTCCTCCACACTGACAAATGGCACGTGGAAACCTGGCCAGGCTGGTTGGGGAAGCTCCTCGGCACTGACAGGAAAGCCCTAGAAGCCAGGACCCACTGGTGAGGGGGACACCCTCCAAGATAGGCAGCCGTGAGTCTGGTCAGGTTACCTCTCCACATGGACCTGGTGCAAGGGAAGTCATGTACAGATCAATTCAGACATCTGCTGCTCCCCAACAACTAAACACAGGCCATGCCTCCCCATGGAGCCTGTGCCTGGGCTCACAATCTGTTCCTTCTCCCACATGTTTCTGAGCCAACCTAGCCCCCAGAATCCCACATCTCCCCTTCACCACCCACTTTCTCTGGACAGGTGCTTCTGTCTTGGGCTGGCCAAGCTGGGCACATGGCCTTCATTTAACCTCTTCCCTTCCAAGTGGCAGAAGAGTGCCAGACAGCTTGGGGTGCTGAGCTGACGCGAGGGCAAAAGCAACCTTTCAGACACACCAACACGAGAGAAGCTGGGCTGACTGGTCTCTGCGCCAGGCCACAGACACAGGGAGGAAGAGAACCCTCAGAGCGGCACTGAAACCGAGCCCTTGGGGTCAAGCATCTGTCCCACCCAGGCTGCCGGCCCCCAGCGGAGGGTGTTTTGGCGGAGGCAGGCCAGGTACCCAGGGGCTCCTTGCATAACCTCCTCCCACCGTTTCCTCTATTAAAGAGGCCTGGGGGCACTGAGGCCTCGCACAGTTCCCCATCAGCCACACCTACACGCAGCCGGTGGGCAGGTGAGCCCAGCGACTCAGGAGGAGCAGTCTATTCCCAAGGGCAACCCACAAAGATGGCAGAAAATGAAGGTTAGGCTTCATGGGTTGTTCATGCAACCCTATGCCCTGGGGATGGATACCTCAATACCAGCAGCCTCTGCAGAAGGGCAGGTCCTGCCACAATTGCTTCCCTGGGCATTGCCATCCTCACAGAGACCCTCCTCCACTCTGCTCCCTTCTGTAAGTCCACTGGCTAAAATCAGACCACTGAGTCTCAATCTAGGTCCCATAGAAAATGAAGTCGCTCAGTCGTGTCCAACTTTTTGAGACCCCATGGACTGTAGGCTACCAGGCTCCTCTGTCCATGGGATTTTCCAGGCAAATGTACTGGAGTGGATTGCCATTTCCTTCTCCAGGGGATCTTCCCGACCCAGGGATCGAACCCAGGTCTCCTGCATTGTAGACAGATGCTTTACCATCTGAGCCACCAGGGAAGTCCCATGGAGTAACACCTGAAATACTGAAGGGGCCCAGGCGACTGTGTTGCCTGGAGCAGAAAGGGGGAGGGAGGCCCATCAAAGGATGTCAAGGAACTAGCTTTGCTTTCTTTCTTTTTTCCATTTTTATCTGCAAAATCCAACACCCATTTAAGATTAAAAAAAAAAAAAAAAAAAAAACAGTCTCCAGAAATTGGGCATAGAGAGAACCTACTTCAATATGAAAGAAAGTGAAAGTGAATCACTCTGTCCTGTCAGACTCTTTGTGACCCCATGGACTGTAGTGCACCAGGCTCCTCTGCCCATGGAATTCTACAGGCAAGAATACTGGAGTGGGAAGCCATTCCCTTCTCCAGGGGATTTGCCTGACCCAGGGATCAAACCCAAGTCTCCTGTCTTACAGACATATTCTTTAACATCTGAACCACCAGGGAAGCCCTGTTTCAACATAATAAAGGCCATATAGGACAAACCCACGTAAAACATGGTCCAGCTTTTCTGTTCTTGAGAAATCTGTCTTAGTAAGAACCTATAAGAGCATGGCTATTCTTATACTGTATCTCAAATAAGGAGGGTTGATAGATTACGGCATAAACTCAGGATTGGAGTTTTACTTTGTGGTATCATGGGAGGTTTGCAAGGGAGTTAAGGTCATGTTGTTATATATTTCTGGTGAAAACAAAGGCAGCTGGTGATCACTGAGAAATTATTGGTATTAGGAATGCAGGTATGAAAGTGACTGAAAGCATGAAAGACTGAGGTTATACAAAGGCTGGATTTCAAATTTTTAGAGGAGCAGCAGACCCTCATGTCAGATCTTAGAGTGTAGAGGCAGCAATGATGACTAAGGTATCAATGTTTTCACATTTTTCTAGAGTAATAGATAATTGGAAAATGACATCTATGGGATAGAAGGATAGTGTGGCATGAAACTCAAAGAACAGGTTTCCCATGAGGATGAAAAAATCAACATTGGGAAACTGCAGTGTTTTATGTCATAAATGAAAAAGATTTGGTCCCTGTTTAACAGTCATGAAGGACATTCTGTAAAACATAATGGGTACACATTCCCTTGGCTGAGAGCAGCGCCAGGTGAGGCCACTTTGCTGTTTGCTAGCCTCCTACATCCTGGCTTGACATTGATACATTACCTTTTAGTGAATAAATTCATTGAACAGTCAAGGTGGCAGAGCTAAGTAAACACACTGAACGTTTTTATTACTCATTAGAGATATTTGGTCATTTGTAAGGTTGGCATATTGCTGACTGTGTTTTCACTTCCATTTTCTTCAGCTAAGTCCTAGCACTCAATTGTTTCTTCTTTAAAATGTCTTTTATATTTATACCTTCTCCTCCATTCCCTTTTTCTCTGCGGTTGTTCTGAGTTGGAAATTTCTATTTTTCTCTAACCCTTGCCTCTCTCTTTCAATCATCTTAATGCATCAATCTGATTAATCTTTGGAGAAGAATGATGTCAGTCTCTGATTCCACTGTTCAAGAACATGCACTGTATTGATTCTTCATTGGATGCACCATTCAGTTGTATTAAGTCCTCCGTAAATCTACGTCTTCAGCCTTGTTCCCCACCATGCCCCACTGAAAATGGTCTATTGTCTTCTCCCTGTTGCCCTCTTATGTCCTCTGACACATAATACTCACATTCACGCTTTTGTCTTCACTCATGTTATTTCTTCTGCTTCACCTGACTGTGCTTTTTCCATCAGTCAGTCTAAATTCTTCCCTGCATTGTGGTCAAATTATAATCAATTTAAAAAAAATCCTTTAATATTTCATCTTACTACAACTTCTCCCTTATCTCAGTTTTAAACATATAACCATTCTCTTGTTTGGTCTCTCCAAATAGACTTGATGCTCTTTGAGGGAAAATGTCATATTATATATTTCTTGTGCACCTCCACAGTGCTCAGAAACACAATACTTGAAATCTGTAGTGAGTCACACACAGTTGTCCTTGTGCTCTCTGTGCACCATTAGAACACAGTATGTTTCTTGATGATTGCCTTGACATTTTAAAAAGAATGTCATCAAATGTTGACTACTGAGTATGCTATTTTTTACGTTGCTCAGTTCTTTTTCACATCAGAATTTGCCCAAAGTACTGTCAAAAATACTGCTAGAATCAGCTTGTAATAAAGTCATCACTAAAATTATCAAGGCCAGAGCACAAATGGACTTTGATTATAGGTGGATGTTAACTTTCAAAGAGTAAGCTGTGACTATTCAATTCATAAGTCTCCATTAAAAGACTCTCAGTGACCTTAGCCTTAAGCCCCAAGAGAACCAGTTCAATTTGTACTTCATAACCTAGGAAGGCCAGATGCTAGGCTATGCAGTTTTGTGGCAGAAAGATATTTAGAAGCATCTGAAGGTCAATCATGAGGAAAAACTCAAGCTCAATAAAAGAAATAAAAAATGAATAATTTAAAGTGATGCATAACACACCATTTTGTTTCAGTTAATTCTATTTTCCAGCTCTTTACTGTAAGGCAGACCAAACATAAAAAGTCTAATTCTTTTCATAACCCAGAAAACATTTTTATGAAGAAATAAGTGTGAAAGTGACTTAGGTTCAAAAGTAATGAAATTATTCCTATGCCTCAAATTTATATTGTAGAAAATTCAGACAGACTAAATTTCTGCAATCAGGGGTGGGAAAGTCAGACAACAATGTATTTGGGGATAGATGACAAGCCTGCGTGTTACGTGGCTTTCTCCTGGTTATTGCTACGTTTTCCTCTGTTGTCTTTAGGAAGTTAGAGTTATCTGAGTAAACATTCTTGTCTCCTCACATGCAAAATATAATGGCTAAATCTTATCAGCCCTTCCAGTTTGAAACACTGCATAATGAAAATTAGATTATCAACTCAGTATATGGAAGTTGGTGAGCTGTATTGCATGAGCCCTTTGTAGGCAAAATATCAAAGGGATAAATGATACGTTTAGGTGAAAATTCTCTCTTCTATGACAGAAACTATTTGTTCACACAAAAATTAATTGTGCATATTCTGTGTTACTGTACTAAACACTGCATTGTGAATTTAAAAACAGAAAGCCATAGCATACAAGGAATTGAGCTTCAAGTTTGTATAATAATAAGATTAGGGAGACAAAACACACATATATGAAATGTTCATTGCAATGAAATGTAACACCTAAAAAAGATGTCACTGGGGAAGATTAAAAGCTATGAGTTAAGAAAAAGGGGGAAATCAAAGGGTCAAGAAATAAAGTTCATTACAACTGTAGTATTTGAAAGCCTACGTGCTAGATGCTTTTCTTAAATTGTCTCCTTTAGGGAAATAAGAAAGGAAATCCTGGCCTTTGGAAAGATAATAACCTTTTAAATTTTAATTACCATCATGTCTGATGGCAATGGCACCCCACCCCAGTACTTTTGCTTGGAAAATCCCATGGACGGAGGATCCTGGTAGGCTCCAGTCCATGGGATCGCTAAGAGTCGGACACGACTGAGCGACTTCACTTTCACTTTTCACTTTCATGCATTGGAGAAGGAAATGGCAAGCCACTCCAGTATTCTTGCCTGGAGAATCCCAGGGACGGGGGAGCCTGGTGAGCTTCCTTCTATGGGGTCGCACAGAGTCGGACACGACTGAAGTGACTTAGTAGCAGGGAAATGCAAAGTGAGTTTTGAACCGACAGACTTTGGATACAAAAGGAGGGATGGGAATCAGAAGCCTGAAGGTGGGCGGCTGAAACATGAACAGGCCAGCAGGAGCAAACAGAAGTTTGGAAATCAGGCAGATGGGGAACCAATCTGGGAGTGTACACAGAGATTTAAATACTCCCAACCCTTCAGTGCTGTAAAGTATTGTCCTCCAGCGACCCTTTCCCCACCTCATCAGCTTTGCTGTTTAAAGACACCTTTTAGGATTACAGAAACATCTTAGAGTGAGGGCTGTTTCTGTGTGGCTTGATTCAGTACACAACTAGCAACTGTGATGTCAGAAGCATTTTTGAACCAAACTTTTGACTGAGTGTGAATTGCTGTGCTTCCCAGGGGTGAACTCAGGAGAAGTTTAGAGTCTGTACTTAAACAACTATGTTGCTTATTCATATGTAGATTCATTTATTAGCCATAGCTTATTTAAGATCTCTCAGCAGGCTACATGTCTTTTCTTTTCCACTATCACCTCATAGTGCTGTGGATCAGATCAGATCAGTCGCTCAGTCGTGTCCGACTCTTTGCGACCCCATGAACCACAGCACGCCAGGCCTCCCTGTCCATCACCAACTCCCGGAGGTCACTCAGACTCACATCCATCGAGTCAGTGATGCCATCCAGCCATCTCATCCTCTGGCGTCCCCTTCTCCTCCTGTCCCCAATCCCTCCCAGCATCAGAGTCTTCTCCAGTGAGTCAACTCTTTGCATGAGGTGGCCAAAATACTGGAGTTTCAGCTTTAGCATCATTCCTTCCAAAGAAATCCCAGGGCTGATCTCCTTCAGAATGGACTGGCTGGATCTCCTTGCAGTCCAAGGGACTCTCAAGAGTCTTCTCCAACACTACAGTTCAAAAGCATCAATTCTTCGGTGCTCAGCCTTCTTCACAGTCCAGCTCTCACATCCATACATGACCACAGGAAAGACCATAGCCTTGATTAGGCGAACCTTTGTTGGCAAAGTGATGTCTCTGCTTTTGAATATGCTATCTAGGTTGGTCATAACTTTCCTTCCAAGGAGTAAGCGTCTTTTAATTTCATGGCTGCAGTCACCATCTGCAGTGATTTTGGAGTCCAGAAAAATAAAGTCTGACACTATTTCCACTGTTTCTCCATCTATTTCCCAAGTAGTGATGGGACCAGATGCCATGATCTTTGTTTTCTGAATGTTGAGCTTTAAAGCCAACCTTTTCACTCTCCACTTTCACTTTTATCAAGAGGCTTTTTAGTTCCTCTTCACTTTCTGCCATAAGGGTGGTGTCATCTGCATATCTGAGGTTATTGCTTCATTTCCTAGGCCAAAAGTCAGATTGGTAAGCAGAGTCATTGAATTGAAAAAATGACTGTTATAACAACCTCAGCAGTTATACAGTCTTTAGATTGATTGTGACTATATTTACACCTTTCTTGAGCATATCAAGGATCTAGTCCTTGATTTTAACATTTAATTCTGATATGTTAAGGAAAACCCTTTGACCAATCTCCAGTTTAGGAGGTGATTCTATATGTAAAAGAATTAATTTCTCTTTATGCACATTAATTCAAAACAATACACATTAAGTTTTCCCTTTTGACAAAATATTTTCTTTACCCAGATGGTTCCAAAGCACTTGGTAGAACTGATGTGTGCATTTTCAGTTCAGTCGCTCAGTTGTGTCCAACTCTCTGCGACCCCATGAGTCATAGCATGCCAGGCCCACACCCACACCAAACTCACCACATAAACAGATAGCACTCATCCACAGTTCATTGTTTATGAAACACCATACCCCAGTGGAAACAATTATATAGAAGGAAAGATATTTGTAACCTGCTTCTTCCAGCTCATTCCCCCAAAGACACAAAACTATTGGGTTTTATTGCTTTAAAAAATGGTTGGGGAAGTGTGGCCAGAATCTCCCATTCACACCGTAAGGTTTTTAAAGCTGTGGGAAAATCCATTTGTTATAAAAGAAACAAAAATGAATTATACTGAATAATGTCAGAAATAAATCCCATAGAAAAATGCTTTTTGATAAAAAAAAAAAAAGCCAGAGATCCAAGTCTGACATAATTCTCTGAAAAAGAGATAAACACATGCAGGGCTTGAAGAGGCACCCTAGAGTTGTTTGAATATAATTATGTATTTGAATTTGAAGATAAACTATTTGACATTGGTGAACATTTATTGAACACCTGTAAAGACGATTCTTTTTTAAGCATTGCTTGCCATTCCTTAATAAACTTGAATTTCTCAATCATCCTGTCCTCTAACCCCTATATATTCACATTTTTTTCAACCTGGTTTTACTCTCCTCATTCAGACTTGCTTTTTATTTGTTTATTTTCTATGTGTTCATCTATTAACTGAACACTTATTATGAGTGAGGAGGGGTGGGTAATTGTTAGGTCGTGTCCAACTCTTTGTGACCTTATGGACTGTAGTCTACCAGTCTCTTCTGCCCTGAGATTTTCCAGACAAGAATACTAGAGTGGGCTACCATTTTCTTCTCCAGTGGATCTTCCTGACCCAGGGATTGAACTGGGGTCTCCTGCATTGCCAGGAGGAATTTTACCCTTAAGTCACATGGGAAGCCCCAGGCTTATTTTTTAGCAATGCTTTATCTGACACTCGAAGATCACTTTCTTGCTTAATATTCTGTTATGTCACACCCAAAAAAGATGTCCTTTTCAGTATAGGGGACTGGAATGCAAAAGTAGGAAGTCAAGAAATACCTGTATGCGAGACAGCAAAAGAGACACAGATACATAGCACAGTCTTATGGACTTTGTGGGCGAGGGTGAGGGTGGGATAATTTGGGAGAGTGACATTGAAACATGTATGTGAAATGAATCTCTATTCCAGGATCAATGCATGATACAGGAGGCTTGAGGCTGGTGCACTGGGATGACCCAGAGGGATGATATGGGGAGGGAGGTGGGAGGGGGGTTCAAGATGGGGAACACATGTACACCCATGGCAGATTCATGTCAATGTATGGCAAAACCAATACAATATTTTAAAGTAATTAGCCTCCAATTAAAATAAATAAATGTAAACAAATAAAAATTAAAAAAAAAAAAAGAAATACCTGGAGTAACAGGAAAATCTGGCCTTGGACTACAGAATGAAGCAGGGCAAGGGCTAATAGAGTTTTGCCAAGAGAATGCATTGGTCATAGAAAACGCCCACTTTTAACAACACAAGAGAAGACACTACACATGGACATCACCAGATGGTCAATACCAAAATCAGATTGATTATATTCTTTGTATCCAAAGATGGAGAAGCTCTATACAGACAGGAAAAACAAGACTGGGAGCTGACTATGGCTCAGATCATGAACTCCTTATTGCCAAATTCAGATTTAAATAGAAGAAAGTGGGGGAAACCACTAGACCATTCAAGTATGATCCGAATCAAATCCCTTACAATTATACAGTGGAAGTGACAAATAGATTCAAGGGATCAGATCCGATAGAGTGCCTGAAGAACTATGGATGGAGGTTCGTTGTACAAGAGGCAGTATTCAAGACCATCCCCAAGAAAAAGAAATGCAAAAAGGAAAAATGGTTGTCTGAGGAGGCCTTAGAAATAGCTGTGAAAAGAAAAAAAAATGTGAAAGGCAAAGGAGGAAAGGAAAGATATACTCATCTGAATGCAGATTTCCAAAGAGTAGCATTACTTTACTAGCATGTGAGATGAGTGCAACTGTGTGGTAGTTTGAGCATTCTTTGGCACTGCCTTTCTTTAGGATTGGAATGAAAACTGACCTTTTCCAGTCCTGTGGCCACTGCTGAGTTTTCCAGATTTGCTGTCATATTGAGTGCGGCACTTTCACACCATCATCTTTTAGGATTTGAATTACCTCAACTGGAATTGTATCACCTCCACTAGCTTTGTTCATAGTGATGCTTCCTAAGGCCTACTTGATTTTGTATTCTAGGATGTCTGGATCTAGGTGAGTGATCACATCATTGTGATTATTTGGGTCATGAAGATCTTTTTTGTATAATTCTTCTGTGTATTCTTGCCACCTTTTCTTAACATCTTCCGCTTCTGTTAGGTCCATACTTTCTGTCCTTTGTTGTGCCCATCTTTGAATGAAATCTTCCCTTTGTATCTCTGATTTTCTTGAAGAGATCTCTAGTCTTTCTCATTCTATTGTTTTCCTCTATTTCTTTGAATTGACAATTTGATAAGTAATGCTCAAAATTCTCTAAGCCAGGCTTCAACAGCATGTGAACCATGAACTTCCAGATGTTCAAGCTGGATTTAGAAAAGGCAGAGGAACCAAAGATCAAATTGCCAACATCCGCTGGATCATTGAAACATCAAGGGAGTTCCAGAAAACATTTCAGTTCAGTTCAGTTCAGTTCAGTCACTCAGTCATGTCTGACTCTTTGTGACCCCATAAACCACAGCACGCCAGGCCTCCCTGTCCATCACCAACTCCTGGAGTCCACACAAACCCATGTCCATTGAGTTGGTGATGCAATCCAACCATCATATCCTCTGTTATCCCCTTCTCCTCCTGCCCTCAATCTTTCCCAGCATCAGGGTCTTTTCCAATGAGTCAGCTCTTTCCATCAGGTGGCCAAAGTATTGGAGTTTCAGCTTCAACATCAGTCCTTCCAATGAACACTCAGGACTGATCGCCTTTAGGATGGACTGGTTGGACCTCCTTGAAGTCCAAGGGATTCTCAAGAGTCTTCTCCAACACCACAGTTCAAAAGCAGCAATTCTTCTGTGCTCAGCTTTCTTTTTAGTCCAACTCTTACATCCATACATGACCACTGGAAAAACTATAGCCTTGACCAGACGGACCTTTGTTGGCAAAGTAATGTCTATGTTTTTAATATGTTGTCTAGGTTGGTTATAACTTTCCTTCCAAGGAGTACCTGTCTTTTAATTTCATGGTTGCAATCACCATCTGCAGTGATTTTGGAGCCCCACAAAATAAAGTCAGCCATGTTTCCATTGTTTCCCCACCTGTTTGCCACGAAGTGATGGGACCAGATGCCTTGATCTTACTTTTCTGAATGTTGAGTTTTAAGCCAACTTTTTCACTCTTCTCTTTCACTTTCATCAAGAGGCTTTTTAGTTCTTCTTCACTTTCTGCCATAAGGGGGGTGTCATCTGCATATCTGAGGTTATTGATATTTCTCCCGGCAATCTTGATTCCAGCTTGTGCTTCATCCAGCCCAGGCTTTTCTCATGATGTACTCTGCATATAAGTTAAATAAGTAGGGTGATAATATATAGCCTTGACGTACACCTTTTCCTGTTTGGAACCAGTCTGTTGTTTCATGTCCAGTTCTAACTGTTGCTTCCTGACTTGAATACAGATTTCTCAAGAGGCAGGTAAGGTGGCCTGGTATGCCCATTTCTTTCAGAATTTTCCACAGTTTATTGTGATCCACACAGTCAAAGGCTTTGACATAGTCAATAAAGCAGAAATAGATGTTTTTCTGGAACTCTCTTGCTTTTTCGATGATCAGTGGATGTTGGCAATTTGATCTCCGGTTCTTCTGCCTTTTCTAAAACCACTGAACATTTGCAAATTCATAGTTCAGGTATTGCTGAAGCCTGGCTTGGAGATGGCACACAAGCACGGCCAGAGGAGCTACCCCATTGTCTGAGGTCAGGGGTGGTGGCCGGGAGGAGTTTCCCCAAGCCCGAGGTCAGGGGTGGTTGCCAGGAGTAAGGAGCAGCACCTGCACTTTGCTGGAGCAGCCGTGGAGAGATAACCCACATTCAAGGTAAGAGAAACCAAGTAAGAGTGTAGACACTGAGAGAGGGCATCAGAGGGCAGACAGACTGAAACCACAATCTCAGACAACTAGCCAGTCTGATCACATGGACCACAGGCTTATCTAACTCAATGAAACTAAGCCATGCCATGTGGGGCCACCCAAGACAGAGGTTCATGGTGGAGAGGTCTGACAGAACGTGGTCCACTGGAGAAGGGAATGGCAAACCCCTTCAGTATTCTTGCCTTGAGAACCCCATGAACAGTTTGAAAAGAAAATATCTACTTCTGTTTTACTGACTATGCCAAAGCCTTTGACTGTGTGGATCACAACAAACTGTGCAAAATTCTTAAAGAGATGGGAATCACAGACCACCTGACACGCCTCTTGAGAAACCTGTATGCAAGTCAGGAAGCAACAGTTAGAACTGGACATGGAACAACAGACTGGTTCCAAATAGGAAAAGGAGTACGTCAAGGCTGTATATTATCACCCTACTTATTTAATTTATATGCAGAGTACATCATGAGAAACACTGGGCTGGATGAAGCACAAGCTAGAATCAAGATTGCCGGGAAAAATATCAATAACCTCAGATATGCAGATGACACCCCCCTTATGGCAGAAAGTGAAGAAGAACTAAAAAGCCTCTTGATGAAAGTGAAAGTGGAGAGTGAAAAAGTTGGCTTAAAGATCAACATTCAGAAAACTAAGATCAAGGCATCTGGTCCCATCACTTCATGGCATAAATGGAGAAACAATAGAAACAGTGACAGATTTTATTTTGGAGGCCCAAAATCACTGCAGATGATGACTGCAGCCATGAAATTAAAAGACGCTTGCTCCTTGGAAGAAAAGCTATGATTAATCTAGACAGCATATTAAAAAGCAGAGACATTATTTTGCCAACAAAGGTCCGTCTAATCAAAGCTATGGTTTTTCCAGTAGTCATGTTTGGATATGAGAGTTGGACTCTAAAGAAAGGTGAGTGCTGAAGAATTAATATATTTGAACCGTGTTGTTGGATAAGACTCTTGAGAGTCCCTTGAACTGCAAGGAGATCCAACCAGTCCATTCTAAAGGAAGTTAGTCCTGAATGTTCATTGAAAGGACTGATGCTGAAGCTGAAACTCCAGTATTTTGGCCACCTGATTCGAAAAACTGACTTACTTGATAAGACCCTGATGCTGAGAAAGATTGAAGGCAGGAGGAGAAGGGGATGGCAGAGGATGAGATGGTTGGATGACATCACCAACTCAATGGACAAGAGTTTGAGTAGGCTCTGGGAGTTAGCAATGGACAGGGAGGCCTGGCGTGCAGCAGTCCATGGGGTCATGAAGAGTGGGACACAACTGAGTGACTGAACTGATCTGAACTGAACTTTCCAATGTTACCAAATCAGGTTCATTTGCCAGCCTCACTGGAGGCCAAATGCTGAGATGCAGAGGTTTGCAGCAGAGAAAGTGTTTCTTCCTGAGGCAGCCAAGCAAGGAGATCAGAGATCAATTCTCAGATTTGCCTCCCCACAGGCAGGAGGTTCAGGATATTTATGGGACAGAGAAGTAGGGTGGTCAGAGACTTGAAGGAAGATGCCTGGAGGCAAGGAAAAGAAGTCATCAGTGTTCTGAGGAGGCATATCTGAGTTACATGCTTCTTCATGGGATGTGTGTTCTGAAAATTGTGGCATTAGTATGATCTAGGGGTTTCCCTGGTGGCTCAGATGGTAAAGACTCCCACCTGCAATGTAGGAGACCTGGGTCAATCCCTGTGTTGGGAAGATCCCCTGGAAAAGTGAATGGCTACCCATTCCAGTATCTTGCCTGGAAAATTCCATGGACAGAGGAACCTAGTGGGCTATAGCCCATGGGGTCATGAAGAGTCAGACATGACTGACTGACATTCAAAACTACTAAAAGATGTGATCTAAGGGTGAAGATTTTGACCCTATGAAGTCAAAAGGTCATCCATTGGATACTCGTGCAAACCCAGTTGAATGATCAGTGGTCTCTAATGGTTTGAACTGAGCAAGACTAGCTCCAAAAAAACTACTTAAGCAACTGTTACTGTAGTGAGTCATACATCAGAATTGTTATCTAACTGGGCAGTTAAAGGAGTCCTGTGTTTTATTATCTAAGGTCTTTGATGTTTGAACTGTATTTAGTTTGCAAGAACAATTAAAGCAAACTTATTGAAGACAGCTTACAGGATATTATTTATTAAGCAAGTTATCGTGTAGGGGATCTAACTGGTGACTGCCCTTGGTCTCAATGAGGAAAGAGATTATGCTTTTTATGTCTAGGTTTTCTTTCTTAAACAAACCTACATTTGCCAGTCATCAGCTGGCTACAGCTCACTCATCAAATCTTCCCAGTTTCCTTCTCTTGTTACTTCCCAGCATTTTGTTGAGTTTTTTTCTTAAAGAATCACCGTTGACAGTCTAAATGGGAGATCATATCCTGGCTTTTCACTTACAGACTTGTCTTACTCCTCAGCAATTACCTAATTTTTGTAATTGTTGCTGTTACTTTTGTTCCAAAATCTTACTTCCTTTTGTCACATAACTTTGCATTTTCTGGATTCTTGTATTCCTCCCTTCTCTCTTTCATTCTTTTGTTTTGTGAACTTCCATACACTAAATATGTTGAGTTCAGGGAAAAGTCTGACTTCAGCAGTTTCAGCTCCTAACTTTGCTTATCACCTCATTGTGGGTGGCATTCAAGTGTATATCTCTGGTTCCTAAATCTCCTGAGGCATAGATTGAAATTTTAACAGCCTGCTAGATATTACCATGTGTATTAGCTTCAGCACCTAAAACATAAGAGGTGCAAAATCAATATCCTCATTTTCCCTCCAACTTCTCTATTGTTTCCATGTCACTTATTCATGTTACCACTTTTCCTCTTTAAATTTTTAAAGTTATCATCGATTTACTAATTTTTTTCAATTCTTGCTCCCCACACCATCATAAGACTCCAACTGGCCACCAAGCCAAACAGGCCTTCCTTTGCAAGATTCCAATATACAAGAATTTTAGTCACTATATTTTAGTTAAATAATAGCACATCCAAACAACGCAGTTCAAATACCACGATGTATTAACCAAGTAATTGCAAAAGGCAAGGATTTTTTGATCGCTTTTCAATCTATAAAGAAGGAAAGAAAATAGAGAAAGAAATTGAAGTCACTCAGTCATGTCCGACTCTCTGAGACTCCTTGGTCTGTAGCCTACCAGGCTCCTCTGTCCATGTAATTTTCCAGGCAAGAGTACTGGAGTGGGTTGCCATTTCCTTCTCTAGGGTTCAATCTATAAATTGTTATGTAAATAATGGCTGTCATACTTGCTTATTGGTCAATAATCTTCTAAAGTATATTAGGACTTCCAAGGTGGTGTTAGTGGCAAAGAACCTGCCTGCCAATGCAGGAGACATAAGAGCCTTGAGTTCAATGCTAGGGTCAGGAAAATCCCCTGGAGGAGGGCATGGCAACCTGCTCCAATATTCTTGACTGGAGAATCCCCATGGACAGAGGATCCTGGCGGCTACAGCCTACGGGGTCGCAAAGAGTTGGACACAACTGAAGCAACTAAGGACATGCACAGAGTACATTAATGAGTGATCAGTTTTTGGACAAATTATATGTAATTGCAGTGACTCCTTGTCTCCTGTGATAAACCCATGTGCCATTGTTACAAAAAAAGATAACTGGAAAAGGAAATTGGCCAACAAAGATGAAAGTAAAGCAAAGAAATGATAAGTGATAAAGCTTCAAGGGAAATTATAATCAAATGTAAATGATGTCTTAGAAAATATGACTCACTGTGGGGAATCTTGATACCTCAAGTATTCAAGAGACTCTAGATATTCAGCTACATAGTCACTACTTCACTGGAGATGAACTTACTGACATGAATGAGGAAACTGGTTGTGACAGCAAGGGTGCAGTTTTCCTAAAAGAAGTGATGCTGGCAAAAACTACATTAAAGGAATTCTCAGAGATATTTCATAGACCTGGAAGTTCAAACTATAAAATGTTGGAAGCTGATCTAAACTTTATAAAGTGAAAGTGAAGTCGCTCAGTTGTGTCTGACTCTTTGCAACTCCATGAACTGTAGCCTACCAGGCTCCTCAGTCCATGGACTTGTCCAGGCAAGAGTACTGGAGTGGGTTGCCATTTCTTTCTCTAGGGGATTTTCCAGACCCAGGGATCAAACCTGGGTCTCCTGCATTGCAGACAGTTGCTTTACCATCTGAGCCACCAGGGAAGCCTTTTATAAACTTATAAAAGTTTATAAAACCTTTATAAAGGAGTATACAATTCACTGAGGCATAGAAAAGATGTTTCCTTTCATATAGGAAGTTATATGACAAAAAGGCAAGCATTAGTCAAACTACTCTTGACATGTTTTCTACAAAGAAACCAAACATATTGTTTGTATTTAATTATTTTAAGTTACTGTGCACTAAATATTAGTTTTGCTACTGTTTAAATTTTCCCTTATGTTTTTAGTCTACAGTAAGAGATTTTAATGCTTTGACAAACATTTTTAAAGGTTGTAAAACAATTGTAATTTTCTTTTTGATTACTAAGTTTCTTTTCTGTAGTTTCAGCTTTCACATTCATTTTTTATGATTCCTCATCATTGTGTAAAACAAGTACTAGGTGTACTATTGATTCAATTTCAGCATCTCCCGTGTCCAGGATGCATTTTGGGTGTTCTTGCTTAGGAACTTCCTTCTTCTTGGAGGAAGACCATCACCAGATAGCAGCGAGAAATTTTGCTAGTAGCTTCTAGGCATTCTCCTGAGAATTATCCACTTCGGTGCCATGGGAACCTCTGATAATCAAGAACAGCTTTTAGCAGTATCTGGGAAGTATGGTCCTGAGAATCACTAGCTTTGGTGTACAGAGAACTGAGTTTATTAGTGGTGGCTTTTGTAAGTCTTGTACTTCTGGGTCTTCTGAAAGTCCGAAGAAAGCTTCCTCACCTTTGCCTTACTGCCCATTGCATGTCCCTGATAGTAAATTACTTTGTAATATTTGTAGTGATGTCTGTTTTCCTGCTTACCCTTGACAGACACAATATTTAGCATCAGAAGAATTTCCTGTGTAAGAGCTATCCAAAGATGACTCTTTGGTTTGGTTATCTCACCTACTGAGATCTGAAGACAGCAGTGATTTTAACATTAGTGGAAAATGACATGGCAGTCTATTAGGTATGGTGGAAAAGAATATAAGTCAGGATACAACTGGAAAAAAGAGAAACCATTAAGAGTATTTATTTATTTATTTATTTTTTTTTAAGTCATTTATATTTATCAAATACTATGGTTTAACTTCATGCTTCAGAAGAATCAGAACTCATAAACGCTGAGATAGGCTAAAATGAAAAGGACAGAACAATAATGTCTCATACACTGCTGGTAGGTAAACTGGCAGGATTTACTGAAGCTAAACAGAAGGTACCTGGTGACCCTGCATTTCCAGTCTGGGGATATGCTCAATAGAAACGAATGAGAATGTTCTTGGCAGCACTGTTCACAATGGCCAGCCCCAAATGTTCATTAACATCAGAACGATAAATTGGCATATTCATACAAGCACTACAGAGCAATGAAAAGAAAGAACTTCTACCCATAGTAACAAAGATACAACTTCATGAAGTTCAAAAACAAGTAAACTAACGAGGTGACAGATGAAAACAGCGGTTACTCGGGGGCTGTGGACGTTGACTAGAAGATGCCCATGAGGACACCTTCTAGGGTAACTTCTAGTGATCACACAGAGGGGAGCCCAGCTGCACCTATGTATGTAAAAGTCATGTTATAACAAAGTTAAGAAAAAGAAAAAACTTAGGAACTAAGGCCTTGAAAATATGCCAACAGGCTGGCGTTATAGCCATGAGACAACAAAGTAAATTTCAACAAACGATCTTTGTCCCTTTGTTGTAACATAAAAATGTTTTTTAAAAGAAATACTATGCATAGGCAAAATGGTATTCCTAAATGGTTTCAACTTTGGCTTAAGGTTCATAATACTGTTTCCAGATGATGTTTCACTTGTACACAAACTAGGCAACTTTGTTATGTTACTTAGCATCTAAAATTTTGACAAAACAGCTAAGCTCTGGCCTACAGAATTACAGTAGCTATTTGTTACTAGAGATATTCCAAAAGAAATTTATTTTACTATACTTATCTATAAGTAGATACTATAAGTATCAATATATAGAATACATATAATATCTATATAATATTTACTATAAATACATATTTACTATAAAATCTGCCACCTTTTAGTGAAACAGAAAAATAAAAATCTTTATAATATAGGAAATGTTAAAATTTGGAAGAAAAAAACCCAAAAACCTTGAGTACCCTAAAACAACTAGTTCGTAATTTTGGTCAATATGACACTATGGATATTACCAGTTCTGGGAATGAATTTTAATATTAATGAAATATTCAATTTAGCCAAATACCTGACAGAATTCCTCAATGAATGTTTTAAGGAAAATAAAAGATTAACAGATTTAAATACTTTTAAAAGCCAGAAAGAAGTATCTAAAAATTATACATGAATGCATCCAGAAGAAATTCTGGGCTCCAGTGTACATAAGATGAGTATAGCACCTCTAGGCAAAATATTTTTTAATTACAATGTCATATATGTTTAAAGTAGAACATTTAATATTGATGAACTAGATTATAACCTGCAAATCTTACTAATCAGGAATTCCTGAGTATGGTAGTGAGGCAATAAAGGTGGACATTGGAGGCCCATTCATTTTTCAGAGATTTTTTTCAGCTTTTGACTTGGGTGCCATCACGTTCAAGGCACCAGTCCAAGTGCTCATTAATCTGTGTCTCTGAAACTGCATCCTGACACACAGGACAGGGAACCACTCTGCTGTGACCAGATGAGCTGCTGGGATTCTGAGCTGCAGCTGAAGGATGTGAACCAGTCTTCAGACCATTACCACCACTCTGGGTTTGCTCTTTCTTGATAAAAAAGTTGTCAAAAAAAGTCTTGTCTTCTATCCTGGGTCGTTTACTTGGGAGTTTACCTTCAGTTCCACCTGCATCCTGGGGCGCAGTGACAGATGTCGATTCCATGGCTTTTAAGGAATTTCTTACAGATATCCAGGAAGATGTAACCCTCCTTTGAGAACCGGAAGAGACTGACTTTGTAGTGCTGTCGCCCACTGTGAGGCTTTTCGCTGGAGACCCACTCACACTTCTGAAAGCCTTGTTGCTGGCAACGGACACTATAGAGAAGTAGTTGCTTAAGACATTCTGATGACTGGTACTGAGAACAGGGGATGCTATGGAAGTCTTTTTACTTGGACCATTCTGTTCAAATTTCACCTCAGTTTTAGAATGAGGTCTCAGGGCATTTGCTGAATGGTCTTGACTTAAAGGCTCTTGGGTTTCATTAATAGCATGTGAAGTGATACATTTCCCAGATGAAAAATTGCTGGTTTCCCCTAGAACATAACCTTTCCCGGTAAAGGGGATTAACAGCTGTTTTTCCCCTCTGTTCGGTTTG
The DNA here is from genome assembly GCA_935064755.1 of Tragelaphus eurycerus. NCBI lineage: Eukaryota > Metazoa > Chordata > Mammalia > Artiodactyla > Bovidae > Tragelaphus > Tragelaphus eurycerus. The sequence goes on along the minus strand of CAKXYN010000009.1, from coordinate 17,224,164 downwards.
TCTTTATTCTCTGCTTCTGATACTGGCTGCTTTCTCAGTTTTGTCTTTCCTTTGCCCTTTTTTGAGTAGTTCTCTGGTTCCTTGATTTTGATGTAAGTGCCTCCACAGGTTCTCTGGTGTTCAGCCCACCAGTAGTCATGGGCAGAGGGTGCCCTGTTCGTGGCACGCTTCACGTAGCCGTAATACGGCCTACTGTTCTGACACGGCCCGTTGCAGCGCCACCAGTGCCGATGGTACTCGTCTACCTCTTCGTGGAAAGTATGGTACACCGTTATATTGGCTCCTGTCAGACGATTGATGCGATGCATATGCTTACAAAACTCTGGACCATGCCCTTCCCGATCTTTATCATTATTAGTGACAAATAAATAAGCATGTATCATTTCATGCAAGAGGGTCTCCACAAGATCTTTTCTTGGTCTCAGCTTTAAAAGGGGTTCACTGAGACGGATGGAACACATTCCACCCCTCCCTTCATAGCTGCATATCCCAGCACACAGCGTCATCCGCACGCTCCACTTCACCTCGACCGCCTCCAGTTGGCCCCAGAAGAAACGGTCGTTGAACAGAACAAACAGGGCCTGTAGGTCAGGGGTAGGATCCACCAACTCCCAAGACGCGTCCACCAGAGACAGGGGCTCCTGGGCCGGTTCGCGCTCCGAGACCTGCAAGTTCCACTCCTCCTGAAGCTGTAGTGCCAAAACCAGGTCCTCATCCATGGCTGCCGAGGTCCAGAGAGGGTAACTCCACGCCCTTGGGGGTCTGAGGGCCCAGGCGCGCGCCTAGAAGATACCGGCTTTCCGGGCAGTTCCCATTAAGAGTATTTAAAACATAGGGACTTATGAGCAGGAATTTGGTTACACTGTTTATGAAAAAGGCTTAGAATGCATTTGGGGGTGATTGATACATCTCCTTACCTATGTAGTTCTATTGAAACTACCCTGGCTTTGGGCCAATCCTATCTCTGGAGTAGAAATTGCACTCAGCTTTACAACTGGTCTCTCAGCTGTTGACATTTATCCCCTCCAAAGTACATTTTAGAGCATCTTCCTGAGTTAGAGCTCTTATGTGCACCATAACATAATGGGGAAAATTGGTTAATGTCTGTAGACTCGTGGTCAAGTCCTAACCTGCAGTGAGATCCGGGGCAAAAGGCTCCTCAGAGTCAAAATTTTCCACCAAATACAATGAAAGGATGGTGTAATTTGGAAGATTTCAATTTTGTTACCTTTAGAATGTTGTTCAAAAAAGTGCTATGTGGAATTATAAACATAGAGAGTTCTTTGAATGAGGAATTGTGGTGCTGTGTAGACTTACCCAGTCATCTGCCCCAAATTCTTTGCTCCAGTTCCCAACCCACCAAGTAGTTCTCATGGGGATCTCCCACATAGCATATTATGAAAACTGTTAAAGGAGTGGATTTTAAGGTACATTAGGCTCTAAATATTATTATTTTTCTCCTACTTTGCAAATAATTCTTAACAATTATATAATCAGTACAATATAATCCAATCTTCCTAGCTTAGATATTGAAGGTTATGTATAAACTGGTTCTAACATCATTGCATTATCATTTGTCGTTTCCTTGTTAGAGCCTGACTCTGAACTACTAACTCATGTTGAATGAATTAATGTGTTCAGAGAACACTCAGTGTTAATTTCATACTTCTAATATAACACATGTGCCTTCTATCTGTTTATATATGACTTCATTCACCGTCTTAATCTTATACATGCAAGGCCTAGTTTTTTATTTTTTTCATCAGTTAGATCACTTGGTTTCATTGATAAGTAAATCATTTAGGATTGGATTGGCTGCATTAACAGAATATCTTAAGTATATTAGTAAATTTATAAGGACTTTTTTTTTTTACATAAAAAATCCAGAGTAAACACAGGCCATTGTTGTATGATTGATCCATAATCATCGCGAATCTAGAACCTCGCATCTTTCTCATCTGCCATCAAGCTTGCACAGTTTCTCATAATCGAAGATGGAGGCTGACCTCTAGCCATTTTATTCACAAGCCGACCAGCTAAAGGAGGAGGGGAAGTCTATTGTTAGTAAATGCCCTAATTTTCTATTTTCCCTTTTATGAAGTCTTCCTGAAAGTTTTACCTAACTTCTTTCTTTGCTTGGAATTTAGTCATATGGATGGAAAAAATGATGTTTTTTGGCATCCAAATAATGGTTCTATTCTTTTAGAAGACAGAAAATGGACACTGGGTAGGAAACTTGCACACTTTGCCACAACAAATCTATTTGCTCCTTTGAGACTACAGTCAGCATACTAAATTGTGAAATTCTATTACTTATTTATCTTTACATTCCTAGAACCTGGCACAGTATCTCAATACATGAATGAATAATAATGAATGAATAACAACCTTATCTTTTCTAAAACTGACATTTGGCTAAGCTTTCCTGAATGTCAAGAAGGGGCCCACATCATACTTGTTCTAGGAATGTGGGAAGTACTAGAAACAACAAGCCAGGGAGGACAGGAAGCATTTGTATTTGGGAATTCTCCTTCAAGAGAAGAAACGGTGTGAATAATCCTGACCTTGTTTCTGTTACTGCCTGTCTATAGATATATATATAAAACTCAAGTTTAGTTTTTAGTCTTTTCTGATATTTAGTTTACCTTAAATTTTTATATTACTTTCAGATTTCTGACATAACAAATCTTTAATGATATATATTTATAAAGGAATAGAAATATGCTAAAAGATGTAAGAATTTACTGTTTGGTCAAACACAAAAATATTCATCATTGTTTCATGTCTACTTTAAAATGTTTCACATATTATAGTGAGATTTAACATCTTGGTGTCACAATGTTGGGAAGAAATCTTCATGACTCTAGAAAAATCCAAATTTTAGACTAATAAAATATCAAGGGAATCTCCTATACTTCTTATTAGCTCTAAGTGGTTCCTCAGCAACCAATCACAAACTGTGGGAACACATAGCTATAGACAATGACATCCTGACAACCAAAGCTATAGTTTTAAATTTTACCTGCCTGAAATCAATCTATCTAATACACCTAATCTATAATCTATCATTCTTACACCTTCTGCCTTACTCCAAAAATTGTTTAAATACATTAAAAGTAAGGGATGTAAAAATAAAGGAAGAATAGTGAGAGGAAGAATAGTGAGAGCAAAGGAAGATTTGAATAACAGCAACAATAACCACAAGCAGGTCAACCCAGGAATTAGGTAATTATATGAAATACAGAACCCTAAATCATAGTCATTTTCTAGAAGCTGGACTTTAATTTGGTTCTAAGGTTTCTCATAACCTGGGGAAACTTATTCCAAAGAGCTTTAAGGTCAGTATTTCATGTGTGCATGCTAAGTCGTTTCAGTGGTTTCCAATTCTTTGCAGCCCTGTGGACTGTAGCTCTCCAGGCTCCTCTGTCCATGGGATTCTCCAGACAAGAATACTGGAGTGGCTTGCCATTTCCTTCTCCAGGGGATCTTCCACACCCAGGGATCAAACCTGCGTCTCTTATGTCTCCTGCATTGGCAGACAGGTTTTTTTTTTTTTTTTCCACTAGCACCACCTGGGATACAGTTAAATACCTGGCAGGAGAGTTCTGAACCTGGGGAATGTAAATTGCCCACTGACAGTTAAATTATGAGACTACAAAATGATTTTAATGAAAATATTGACTCCTAGATAAACTAACCTTGAAGGAAAGTGAAATAAACACACACACACACACACACACACAGAAAAGTTTGAAAGAGGAGTTACTAGTCATGGAAGCGTGGACTATAGCACACCAGACTCCTCTGTCCATGGCATTTTCTAGGCAAGAATACTGGAGTGGGTTGCTATTTCCTCTTCCAAGGGATCTTCCCAGCCCAGGGATTGAACCTGGGTCTCCTGCATTGGCAGGTAGATTCTTTACCATCTGAGCCACCAGGGGAAAAGAAGAGCAATGTGTTTTCAAGTTAGTGTATACTGTGTTTAAGCATACATTATGGGTTTCTTTCCCCCCATGATGGATATCGATGTTCTTTGTGGATGAGAACTGAGTTAAATAATGTTAAACATGTTCTGGAAACACTAAGTTAAACATTATTAGATCACTTTCCTTAATATCAGAAATCTCAGGGTCTTTAATATGTAATTTGCATTATGAGTCTGTGGGGGGAATAAAGCATGTAAGATTTCTCAAACTCAGTTGACAATTACAGCAATGTTCTGCGATGCTTTTATTGCAGTGTTTCACCTTCCTGCACAAAGAAAGATCCAGCCTCCCCGGCCATAGGTCAGAACAATGTGAATGAATTCTGGCTAAGAAGGTGAAACAGGAGGGGTATAAACCACTTCCAGCCTGGACTTATTTTTGTAATTCTGCAGTGTTCTCTTCTTGCATTGTGACTTTGGAGGTAACATATCCCGGTCGGCATAACTACAAGATGGAGAGGTGTCACCTGTTCTGCACAGAAATGTGATGCAAAAGGAAAATACTCTTGTTTCATCCACTCGTTAAGATTTTAGGATTCACTTGTAATTTCAGTCTCACTTTGCAAAGCCTGAGGATTGTAGGCAAGCTCCTAAATTTGGGCGAACATTTACAAATATCATTTCTTAGCATGAAATGTTGTACAGAAGTAAATGGTTGAAAAATAAACACTGGAGTATTTGAATGAATGATTTTCCCATAGGATTACCGCAAGTTTACCAAAAACCCCTGAGTCCTGGTTTCCGAATGTTTTATTTGCTTGCTTGGAGGCCACTACTCAAATAATTAAGTATACTATCTCCGAAAAAGTAATTCAGTGGGGAACAACAAGACATATGTTTTAGACATTTGCTTTCACGTACTCATGATTTTAGAGCTTTCCTTTGTCTGTTGGTCAGAGAAGGGGACAGGGAAAGGATGATTGGTCATCATTATTTCTGCCACTTTAGAAAATTGCGGTCAGGCTCTCAGCCTGCAAAGCTCAGTGTCTTTTCAGTTTTCGTTTGTCTGCCTGGTACAATGGGTGTGATTTGTTGTAACACTACATTTCTTCTGTAAAGGAGAATTGTCTGTTCAGGCATCTCCTTTTACACCATTTTAAAAAATAGTAACTAAGCTCTACATTTTATTTGAATTCTACCAGTTTTTCTTGAATGCTTCTTTTCTGCTTCAGAATCCCATCTTGGACATACCATTCCATTTAGTTGTGTCTCTTTAATCAACTCTGGGCTTTGACAATTTCTTAGACTTGCCTTGTCTGGTGTTTCCTGGTCTGGGTAGGTATCTCTATGATGCTCACTCTCATAGGTAAACTTGGCTAGATGACAGCGCCCAGTTATTTAACTATATACTAACCTAGGTGTAGGGCTTCCCTAGTGGCTCAGTGGTAGAGGATCTGCCTGACAATGCAGGAGACACGGGTTCAACCCCTGGGTCAGGAAGATCCCCTGGAGAAGTAAATGGCAACTCACTCCAGTATTCTTCACAGGGAAATCCTATGGACAGAGGAGGCTGGTGGGCTATGGTCCATGGGGTCATAAAAGAATCAGACATGACTGAGAGACTTAACAACAACCCAGGTGTTAGAGTGAAGGTATTTTGTAGATATGGTGGTTAACATTTCCAGATGGTCCTTGATTTAGGATGGTTCGACTTATAATTTTTTTTTTTTTTTTACTTTACAATGGTGTAAAAGCAATACACATTCAGTAGAAAGTGTATTTTAAATTTTGAAATTGTTTCCTGGGCTAGTGATAAATGGGAAGATACCCTCTCAAGATGCTGGACAGTGGCAGCAAGCTCAGTGCTCAGTCAGGAACATGATCAGGAGGGCAACCACTGACATAGTTAGAACCATTCTTTCACTTTCAGTACATAATTCAATCGATTACTTGAGATAGTCCATACTTGATTATAAAACAGGTTTGGCGTTGGATAATTTTGCCCAACTGTAGTAACAGTAAGTGTTCTGAGCACTTTGAGGTAGGCTTGGCTAAGCTGTAATGTTAAGTTGGTTAGGTGTATTAAACACATTTCAACTTCCAATCTTTTTAACTTAAGATGGTTTTATTGGGATATAACTCTGTCCTAAGTAGAGCAAAATTATTATAATGGTTGATTTTGCAGATTACTCTAGATAATGTTAGTGGGGCCTTACCTGATCAGTTGAAATCCTTAGGAGCAAAACCAGGTTTTCCAGAGAAGGAATTTTGCTTCAAGATGGTAATATAAACTCTTATCTGAGCTTCAAGTTTGCTAGCCAGATCTACAGATTTTGGACTTACCACTCCTCATAATGATGTCGGCCAATTCCTTAAAATAAATGTTTATATTTGCATTATATATATTATATAAAGATATATGCACACATATAAAATTTTATATATACAATGATTTATATGTATAATCTCTTGATATATGATCTCCATACTGTATGTCTGTACACAATGTATATGTTTTATATATACACAAAGGATATGTATATACAACTCTTGATTTGTGTGTGTATCTGTTATTTTATCATGGTTAGACTGGAGTTACAGGTCTGAGGATTGTATTTTTGCAATTCTCATCACTCTCAACATATCATACCAAGAGTGCACACTATCAGTATGACTTAACTGATGATGCAAGCCATGACCACCTGCTGAGGTGATTTCTCCACTGCAAAATCCTTATTCCCTTTTACCTACTCTGCTCTTTAGAAGGTGTTCACAGAGTGCAGCCCACACTCAAGGGAGGGAATTGGGAGTAAAGAGAATTAAGTTCTCTACCTTCTTAAAAGGGAGTGTTTATGAAAACCTTCAGCATTCTCTCGGATAGGAGATTTGTCTCTTCTTTGCATTTACTTATTTACTCAGTCATTTATATCACTAAGAACTCATGGATATTTTATGTTTTATGCAGGGACACATTATTTTATTGCTCAGATTATTTCAGATATGGCCATTGGGTATCTTTCAGTTAATCCCTGTTTCCCTTTGACACACTCCATTCTTTTAATTTGGAGGCACCTCTCTAGTCTCTAAACACTACCAGAAGCTCTGGACTTACCTTGTATATTCCCTGTCTTAGTCCTAGAATCAGCCATTTCTCCAAGTAGTTCTGGTTCATTCTTTTGGAGAATAACACTAGAAACCAAGATCTATAAGCTGGTTTCAAGCTCTTTTAAATTTTTGTTTCTATGTAACACATGACAAAAATAATTCCTGGAACTTGAAAACTACCTTGCCACAAAGATCAGTTCAGTTCAGTTCAGTTGCTCAGTCATGTCCAACTCTTTGTGACCCCATGGACTGTAGCATGCCAGGCCTCCCTGTCCATCATCAACTCCCAGAGTTTACTCAAACTCATGTCCATTGAGTTGGTGATGCCATCCAACCATCTCATCCTCTGTCATCCCCTTCTCCTCCTGCCTTTAATCTTTCCAAGCTTCAGGGTCTTTTCCAGTGAGTCAGTTCTTCACAGCAGGTGGCCAAAGCATTGGCATTTCAGCTTCAGCATTAGTCCTTCCAATGAACATTCAGGATTGATTTCCTTTACGATGGACTGGTTGGATCTCCTTGAAGTCCAAGGGACTCTCAAGAGTCTTTTCCAACAACACAGTTCAAAAACATCAATTCTTCAGCACTCAGCTTTCTTTATAGTCCAACTCTCACATCCATACATGACTACTGGAAAAACCATAGCTTTGACCTTACGGACCTTTGTTGGCAAAGTAATGTCTCTGCTTTTTAGTATGCTGTCTAGATTGTCCATAGCTTTTCTTCCAAGGAGCAAGCATCTTTTAATTTCATGGCTGCAGTCCATCTACAGTGATTCTGGAGCCCCCAAAATAAAGTCTCTCACTGTTTCCATTGCTTCCCCGTCTATTTGCCATGAAGTGATGGGACCAGATGCCATGATCTTAGTTTTCTGAATGTTGAGGTTTAAGCCAACTTTTTCACTCTCCTCTTTCACTTTCATCAGGAGGCTCTTCAGTTCTTCTTTGCCTTCTGCCATAAGGGTGGTGTCATCTACACATCTGAAGTTATTGGTATTTCTCTCACAAAGGTAAAAAAATATTAAAAAATTATATGTCTTAGTTTGGCTTCAAATGCTATGCCCTCCCCCCACAGAAGACATTCTAATCCAACTAAAGACAAACAAACAAGGGAGTTCTAATGGTTAGGACTCTGTACGTCCACTTCTTGGGGCCTGGGTTTGATCCCTCGTTGGGGAACTAAGATCCCATAAGAAACGTGGCCAAAAAAAAAAAAAAAAAAAAGAAAGAAAGAGAAAGACAAACAAGCAATACAAAGAGAGCCAAATTTTTACCCTTGATTCAGAGATCATCTATGATCCGTGGTGGAAGTCAGCAGCAGAGTGAGTTTGATGAGCATGAGCTTAGACCCAAACAAGGATAAAAATCATCATTTTTCAGAGTTCATAAGACTCAGTGATAATATATATTAAGTGTCAGCATAGGGCACAGCAACAAGAAAGCACTCAACACACAATGAAGTTGTGAGCCAATGAAGTGTGTCTAAAAAAAATACCCAGATAAGTAGATTTATCTAGATAGATATATCTGCTAGAATTAGTAAAATTAGGTATCTTATTGCTGTTTCTATATAGCTAAGTGATGCATACTTACCATAAGAAAGATTAAAGAGGATAGAGAGTGACTGTGTGTGTGTGTTGGGGGAGGGACCTCTATATCATATGATTGGTTTTAATCAATAGTTGACAACATGACTAGAGGGATCTGTGAAATGAAATTACATGCAGTGTTTTTCATTATTTATATTACTGGAGTGAATGGAAAGTGACACTACAAACTCAGTTAAAAAGAATCCCTAGTGGCTGTAAATAAAGAAGTAATAAAGATATTTCATTTCTGCCCTCCCCCACTTTCCACAGGAAAAATAAATGACTTACAGCCAAATAGGTTGAGGTGAGAAATTCTTTAAAAATATCAAAACATATATTGCATTTCACTGTAAGATTTGCAAACTTCTTCAAATCCAAATAAAATCACCTGGTCAGATCGACACTCTTAATATAACCAGCAAAATATCTAAAATTGGGTATGGGTATCATACACAGAGATCAAGTGATTCATTAGGTCAAGATAAATTTAAGAATCAGTAAACTCTCTTGAGTTTTCAGTTTACTTACATATTATATAGGTATGTCTGTGCATATCCACACACCCATGGGTATGCTATGAATACATGCACGTCACAAGAGTTTATTCATACACTTACAGCTGTTTCCTGTTATTAACTTAGACAAGTATGCACAAATAATTCAAACACTTACCTCATTTAATTTATATCATTTTGTGGCAAAGTAATTTGGCACGATACCTATTTTGTTAGTTTTCTGCTTTGCATTGTCTTATTCTAAGTACCAGACAACTATGGAAATTGCAGATCGATAGTTGATAACTTCCCCCTTAAAAAATTACTTTTAAATTGTGCACATATTTACTGAATGAAGATGTATGTTTCTGATGACAGTACAGCCTTTCAGTCCAAAAAACTGATGGGCCAAACTGTTTTTTAATTATGAGCTATCATCTACAATTCTTTTTTAAAGAATTAATTTATTTTAATTGGAGGATAATTCTTTACAAATTGTGATGGTTTTTGCCATACAACAATATGAATCAACCATAGGTATGTATGTGTCCTCTCCATCCTAAATCCCCACCCACCTCCTTCCCCACCATATCCCTCCAGGTTGTCACAGAGCACCAGCTTTGCGTTCCCTGCATCGTACATCAAACTCCCACTGGCTGTCTGTTTTACATATGGTACTGTACATGTTTCGGTGCTATTCTCCCAAATCATCCACCCTCTCCCTCTCCTAACAAGTCCAAAAGTCTGTTCTTTATGTCTGTGTCTCCTTTGCTGCCCTGCACATAGGATTGTAAGTACCATCATTCTAGATTCCATATATATGTGTTAATATACAGTATTTGTCTTTCTCTTTCTGACTTACTTCTCTCTGTATAATAGGCTCTAGGTTCATCCACCTCATTAAAACTGACCCAAATGTATTCCTTTTTATAGTTGAGTAATATTTCACTGTGTATATGTAGTGCAACTTCCTTACCCATTTGTCTTCCGATGGACATCTAGGTTGCGTCCATGTCCTAGATATTGCAAATAGTGCTGCAGTGAACACTGGGGTACACGTGTCTTTTTCAATTCTGGTCTCCTCAGGGTATATGCCCAGTAGTGGGATTGCTGGTTGTATGGTAGTTTTATTCCTAGTTTTTAAAGGAATTTCCATACTGTTCTCCCTAGTGGTTATATCAGTTTGCATTCCTACAAATAGTATAAGAGGGATCCCTTTTCTCCACACTCTTGCCAGCATTCATTGTTTGTAGACTTTTTGATGGTGGCCATTCTGACTGGTGTGAGATGATACCTCATGGTCTTTTTGATTTGCATTCCTATAATAATGAGCAATGTTGAGCATCTTTTCATGTGTTTCTTAGCCATCTATATGTCTTTGGAGAAATGTCTCTTTAGGTCTTCTGCCCACTTTTTGACTGGGCTGTTCATTTTTCTGGTGTCGAGCTGCATAAGCTGCTTGTATAGACTGGAGATTAATTCTTTGTCAATTGTTTCCTTTGCTATTATTTTCTCCCATTCTGAGGGCTGTCTTTTCAACTTGCTTATGGTTTCCTTTGTTGTGCAAAAGCTTTTAAGTTTCATTATGCTATGCTAAGTGACTTCAGTCGTGTCCAACTCTGTGCGATACCATAGATGGCAGCCCACCAGGCTCCCCCATCCCTGGGATTCCCCAGGCAAGAACACTGGAATGGGTTGCCATTTCCTTCTCCAATGCATGAAAGTGAAAAGTGAAAGTGTAGTCGCTCAGTCGTGTCTGACTCTTAGTGACCCCATGGATTGCAGCCTACCAGGCTCCTCCGTCCATGGGATTTTCCAGGCAAGAGTACTGGAGTGGGGTGCCATTGCCTTCTCCGTTAAGTTTCATTAGGTCCCATTTATTTAGAGGGCTATCCAGGTGGCTGAGTGGTAAAGAATCCACCTGACAATGCAGGAGATGCAGGATATGTGGGTTTGATCTCTGAGTCAGGAAGATCCCCTGGAGTAGGTAATCACAACCCACTCCAATATTCTTGCCTGGAAAAACCCATGGACAGAGGAGCCTGGTGGGCTACAGTGTATGGGGGTTGCAAAGAGTCAGACATGACTGAGTGACAGAGTCCTACTTCCTGAGTAGGTCCCATTTGTTTATTTTTGCTTTTATTTCTGTTACTTTGGGAGGTGGGTCATAGAAGATCTTGCTGTGATTTATGTCCGTGTTCTGCCTATGTTTTCCTCTAAGAGCTTTATAGTTTCTGGTCTTACATTTAGGTCTGTGATCCATTTTGAATTTATCTTTGTGTATGGTGTTAGGGAAACTTTCGGAGATGGGGAACAGGGAGGCACGCTGCAGTTCATGGGGTCACAAAGAGTTGGACATGACTGAGTGTCTGAACAACAACATGGTGTTAGGAGGTATTCTGATTTCACTCTTTTACATGTAGTTGCAGTTCTTAAGCTTCCTCTGTTGTTTATTTGTCCTGCCAGCAGGGTATGCTGGGCTGTGAGCAGAAGGGGAAGAGGGAAAGAAATAGAGACCTTGACACCTGGTTGCTGCGGCTCACTGGAGGCTGTGGCTGTTCCATTTTGTGTTCAGTGTATCCTGACCTACTGTTGCCAGTAAGAGGTCACTAACTCATTCATAAAGCTGGCTTACCTAAGAGAAGAGTCTGAGCAGCTGACATACCAACAGGGCAGTACCTTAACAGCACCAAGAGGAATTCACTGTGACCTCCTAATGCCTTCAGAGAAAAAGCTAAAAGAAGCAAATAAAAGCAGTTGCGGGGGAAGATTGATACTTTGGTCATCTGCAGGAGTGGAGGAAGTGCAAAATCCCCTTCTCTGTAAAGCAGCCTGCACCCCATGCCTGGAAGAACGTGGGTAACAGTGCAGAAGCCTTGAAGGACAGACAAGTGGCAGGTGACAGTAACAGTGTATTCCCGGTGACAAAAACACTTGGAATATGCTTCCAAATGCTGGCTCACCATGGGTGCAGTTACTGATCAAACACTAGCTCTTTATAAAACCAACGATGATGCTTTTCCCCTCACTTTTACTTTAATTGTCTTAAGACCCTGGAAAAGTCACTGAGCGCTTTCTAAAATGAGGCACTGGGAATTAAGAGCTACAACTAGAACTCAGGTCTTCTAAACATTATATCACTTCTTTCAAAGCATTTTTTAGGCTTCTAGGTAAAACAGTCTGTGCAAGCATACATGAGGGTCAAATACCTCTCTCTGATCCAGCAGAAATGACCAGAAAAACTGTTAAGTAATAAGTAAACTTCTGAAATACTTGCCCTTTGGTATAAGTAGAACTATCTCAGAATCCCCCTTTGCTCACATAAATAAACAGCACATTCTCTGCACAGTTTTTGCCAAGAGTTAAAATACAGCTGTAATGTTTTAAATTATGGAGACAAAAACACTTATAACTACTGTAATCTTAAAGATTCCTCACACTACCAATTAAGAAATTCTGCCCTAAAGTATGAATGTTTCTCTGCAATTCTCTACAAATCACCACTAATAAGATAATAGAGCAGAAAAATTAGTAGGGAGTTCATTTGATTTTTTTCCCCCTGAAGGCTGGCTTTAGTGGGAGCATTTATCTACATTTCAATTCTCACGCATTGTGAATGATAAATGAACTCTACTGCATAAAGGACATGACATTGCTGTGCCTTAGATTTCTATTTTCTTTCATCAGAATATCCCACCTAGCAAAATTCATAGCTCAGTGCTTGTCTCTCTATAAGGAATATGTAGATTAATGAAACCTCACCCCTCTAAAGAACCCTAGTTCAGGATATGAGTCAAAACAGGCAAAAAGAAATAGTCTGAGAGGTGTAAGGCCAGGCAGTCAGTTGCCTCCTTGTTTTGCTTTCTATCAGGCATGTCTGCTCCGCTTCATTCTAAACAGGAAGAGCAATAGGAAACCTATTTTATGATGCTTTCATCACCTGATTCAATGGCTGCAGGACCAGAGACAGTGAAGAGATATTTGCCCTGAAGCTGCAAGCAGAACACTAGAGGAAAACACATGACCCTTCATTGCTTCCCCCAGATCTGTCTGCACTCTCTCCTGTATTATTTGAAGAATAGGTTCCTTATCCAGACAGCCTCCTGTATGATCCCGCATAGCAATGGCTATAACCCTGATGGGTGACAAATGTTGAATTGATATTGCTACGGGGAGTCTGGAGTCAGAGGAAAAAAAATACATGCATTCTTTTACAGTTGCTATGAGAAAAGTCAATTTATTGTCATTGGTTATTTTTTGATCTTGAGGAACATGGTGGCTAAATCCCTCACTTTATGTTAGAGATGAATACATCAGCTAAGAACAGGGCAAAGTGAGAAACATCAAAGGTACAGAAAAGAAAATATGAAATGAGTTGACCCTCAGAGTTCAAATGGTATAAACGGAGAAACCTTCTAGGAAAAATGTTTACAGTTCAAGTTTTGATTATTAAACACGATGACACTTTCTAGTATTAAACTAAAACATCAAGCTTTATTAGGATGATGGGAAAATTCTATTTTTGATAATAAAGCAATTCCTAACACTTTCTTGCTAATATTAAAAAGTGATGGAAATAAGTCTGTAGTCATCTGTTTTCTAGAACATAAAAAATTTACACAGCAAAAATACTTACCCTAAAAAAGTCAATGAAGCTAGATCACTCTCACTTTTGATGTTGGTAACAAACACAAAGGAGAAGAAAACATTATTATAGGGCAGACAGAATAAAATTTTGCATCTATCTGTTGTGATTATTTAAAATGTTTAACCAATAGAAAGAAAAAATATTCTCATCAGAATACATTATGATGAGAATGTTACTGATACAAAAATGGACATGTAAATTGAAGTATACTGCAAATATTAAAATGTAAAGGCTGTTTGCTATGAGAGGTAGAGGAAAAAACTCCAAACACATTCTATTTTGGACTCAATATTTTATTTATTTGCATATTATTTTTATTTTTCACACCTAGCAATATCTATTTAACATCCTTCTTGTGGGGAAAAACCTGACAAAGGCAATTAACTTACATTATATCAGGTATAAATTTGAACTTTACACTGTGAATTCTAAAGACCATATTAGTAAGGTCAATCAACATAATGAAAATATAACATATAACTGCACTGGTCTTTATGATTTTCCACAGAGGTCAAAGGGGGAAAAAACAAACAAACAAGTTTTAGGTGTGAAGTAATTCCTTATCATTTTTTAAAGAGCCATGATAGAAAATTAGCATATATCTTTATACATAAGAAATGTAAAGAAAGGTAAGAAATTATAAGCTAGAACACAAAACGTCAGGGTTGTACATTATGTTATTATCAGTAACAGGCATGGTACAGGTCGTGGCAGCACTAAGATGTTAATAACATATCTGAAAGCGGAAAGCACTTACAGAAGGCTTTCTTTCCGTTGTTTTCTAGGGTGTATCACCATCAGCTGGCTTCGCTGTCAGGAAATCAAACTATTACTCTACTTTGAAATTAAAGCAAATTACACGTCAGACCTAGATTTAAGGTTTGACTCAAATGATAAAGAAGATGGTTAAGACACAGGTTTAGCTATAAAAGGAAATCTCTTTTGCTAATCTCTTCCATTACTAAACCAGTTTTTAAGAGAAAGACTTTCATGTACTCCTTATTAGTCACTATAATCAGGCTAAAAACAAAGAAGCAGTCAGGATTAATGTAAAGGAAAATATTAAATCTTTATAAAGGTGACAAATACTTTATGTCTCATGCTGCTGCTGCTGCTAAGTTGTTTCAGTCGTGTCCGACTCTGCGACCCCATAGACGGCAGCCCACTAGGCTCCTCTGTCTCTGGGATTCTCCAGGCAAGAACACTGGAGTGGGTTACCATTTCCTTCTCCAATGCATGAAAGTGAAAAGTGAAAGGGAAGTCACTCAGTTGTGCCCAACTACTAGTGACCCCATCATAATTTCTCAGTTACAAATGGATTACATATCAGTGCTTACAAATTTGTGGTCTGCTATTTAATATACCAAGGAGCAATTTTATGATGGAGTATCTCACTATTAACTGTCGAAGCAGTTAACTCAGCTTCTAAAAGTGTTCATGTTTAGAGTTGGAGAGGAGCTTAGAAATCTCAGTTGGTTGGTATAATTTCAAGTTACAAAATAGTACCTAAAGAAAAAAAAAAGTATTAACTCCCACACCTAGTCCATCATGCATATGTGCATAAGTGTGGGGAAGGTCTCAAAGCTGAGATAGGCATTAAATTTAACTTTAAAAAATTTGCATAACATCACAGTAAAATAAACATTAGCAGAGACAACTGTGCAATATTTTTTTTTTGTTTGTTGAAAGTAAAAGATGTTTTCTGAAATGTTACAATTACCAGGTCAAGTCTTCAGATATGAAGATACTGCTGCTGCTGCTGCTGCCAAGTCGCTTCAGTCGTGACTGACTCTGCGACCCCATAGACGGCAGCCCATCAGGCTCCTCCGTCCCTGGGATTCTCCAGGCAAGAACACTGGAGTGGGTTGCCATTTCCTTCTCCAATGCATGAAAGTGAAAAATGGAAGTGAAGTCGCTCTGTCCTGTCCGACTCTTAGCGACCCCATGGACTGCAGCCTACCAGGCTCCTCCGTCCATGGGATTCTCCAGGCAAGAGTACTGGAGTGGGGTGCCATTGCCTTCTCAGTAGAACAGATGATACTAACATCTACCAAGATACTAAATGAAATAGAGACCACAAGATAAAACTTACACAAAATAAGGCATGGATGGGTTCATAGGCAACAACTTTTATATTTGACACAATTCTTTGTTTTATATTATTACTATATATTTATTACAGTATTTCTAAACACACTTTGAAAAAGGAAAGTAACAATCTCTAGTGTCTTGTAATTTAGACCAAGAGATACCAGAACAAATAAAGTCATCAAATATTTGCCTTAAAAAAATACTGTATACATTCAACAGAAATAATGAAACATGGATACATGATTCAAATTTGAACTTAAAAGGATTAAATAATTGGGCTGTAAGACAAAATTCTTTAAAGACATGATATACAACACTTCAAGGATCCTAGCTGTTCAGATGGCTGGACAATGTAGTCTAGGATCGCTAAAATTTAAAAAATATGTCCCCTTCTACTCTTTAAAGAATAAAGTTTGACATTCATTTTCATAAACCAATACTGAATTTCAGACATCGGACATTTTGGCTAGACAAATATATTTTGAAAAGCTTACACATTACAAGTTCTCGGACAGTGAGCGTGGGAAAACAAAGCCCAGGTCTTCCTCTGTGGGAGCTGAATCAGATCTCTTCAGTTGGGCAGGTCCACATTGCGAAGGATGAGGGCCACTCGGTTTGGAATGTACACCTAAATCAACACAGTCATGTCAGTGCATTTGAAAGCAACACTGGGCTTGATATCGTATCAAAGCGACTTGATATCGTATCAAAGCACGATATTACAGCTCCCTTTTCAATTCTACTGGCTCTGAGGAGGCTCTCTATTCGACAGTTCTGGCATTAAGACGCCTTTAAAACGATCACCGCTAGAGGGCTCCATACGCTTTACAAAAACCGATGCTCCCCAGACACAAAGGACAGAAATAGCCTTGGCGGCTCTGGTTCCGAACTAGCAGCTGGTGAAGGCAGGCTGCCCTCCAGGTCACAACGTTAGTCTAGTCAGGTAAATAAAAGTAACATACAAAAGACTGGCCAAGTCAGGACACTTATTATCGTTCTGGTTTGTGTTTCTCCTGTCATTTTAGGAACAAAACCTTGAGGTAATAGTATAAGGTTATCTTATGTGTATTTTAGTCCCTGCCCCAATTTAAATCAGTCAAGAGGCTTGCCACTGATTGAAGGTGCAATCCACTTCTTTGCATGCCCTGCAGAGTCCTGACTCAGCTCCTTCTTGAATATGTGCAACTTCCCTCTCAGATATGCTCTTCACTTATCCCTTCTCCCTTTACTAGCTCTGGTCACAAAGCCTTGCGTATCCTTGAACACATCACATCCTTCCCTTCCTTCCTCGGGATCTTAGCCTCTGCCTGGTCCCCACCCTCCTCACCCGCCCCCCTCCCCGTTCAGAACACTCTTTCCTGGGCTATTTCCCTATCGCTTAGATCTTGAAAAATCCCAACTCCACGGAGGGATGTTCTTTGACAACTCTAGATCTGATGGTGTCTCAATTTTCTATCACAGCACCATTTTTCTTTCTATCTGAACATTTAACACTTTTTTTTTTTCAAGTTTATGATCAACCCTTCCCGCTAAACTATTAGGTTTACCAGAGCAGAGGCCATATGTCTTCATATTTCTAACTTTTAGTAGGTGCCAGTGGATAAAGTAGGTGCCAGTGATGACTACATAAAAGAATGAATAAAGGAATAAGTAATTGTGGGATCAATATGTGTATATTTCACAAGATAGTCTCTAATATATTTGCATCTAAAATTATTTTTCTAAAACTGAGAAGTGATTTGAACTGCTTGATGCTTAACTGTGTGCTATTTTATACATAAGGGATTAATTACTATTAACAAAGCAGACTGTAAAAATAATATTACATATTGCTGTCATCATTGTGAGAGTATCTCTCCATTTTTGAATTTGTGCTGCTACTGCTGCTAAGTCACTCCAGTCGTGTCCGACTCTGTGTGACCCCACAGACGGCAGCCCACCAGGCTCACCCGTCTCTGGGATTCTCCAGGCAAGAACACTGGAGTGGGTTGCCATCTCCTTCTCCAATGCATAAAAGTGAAAAGTGAAAGTGAAGTCGCTCAGTCGTCTCTGACCCCCAGCGACCCCATGGACTGCAGCCTTCCAGGCTCCTCCACCCATGGGATTCTCCAGGCAGAAATACTGGAGTGGGGTGCCATTGCCTTCTCCCTTGAATTTGTGAATAAGGTACAATTTTCAGCTACTTTAACTGAAAACTTGACCAATGGTTTAAAAGAAAAGAGAAAGGCTTTTATAGTTTAGAACTAGAATGAAAGATGAAAAACAAACAAACAAACCCAGAGCTTTAGGGAAAAAAATTGAAGAACAGAACAGCTGATTTTCACTGACTGAGACCACTGTATGTCCAGTGAATCTCAAGTCAGCAAATGAACACAACATTTTCCCACAAGGTTGCTGTGATAAAGACATCTTACAACTGTTTTTAAAAAATCAGATATACCAATACAGTTAATTTTGAACATTAACGATTAAAGCAGTTTTTAAATGATGGAATTTTGAAAAATTTATATTATGAATGCAATAACTAGAGAACAGCTTTTCTAATCTTGAATTAAAAATAACAGTGACAAAAAAAAATAACAGTGACTTAGCACTGTCATCTGAGAAAAATGTCACACAAGCTAACAGTTTACTGGGTTCCTCACTGTCTCAGACTGGTACGCAATCCAGTACTTAACTTCCAAAAGATAAATATTACATCCTTGTGTTCATTAAGTGTGGGGAACTGTGTATTTCAATGCCGTAATCAGTTTCCCTACAATTTACACATTGTTTTTATGTCATATAGCTTTTAAACCACATCATGATTTAATGGCTAATATCTCTTCCATTCAATATTTTCTCTTTGACAGTGATAGGTAAGCTGTTATAAGATTGGCTCAACAAAAGAAAGCCGGAGCCACCCATGAACAAAGGCAGGACTATATCCAGGGGTCCAGACAGATCAAGTGCAAACTATGGCCTATTCCCACAATGACGCTACAGTCTAAAGCAACACAGACCAAAGCCAGAGAGGAGAAATCAAAGAAATCAACAGTCAGATTCAGTCAATTCCAAGTCTTCTCAAAACAGGCATGAATCAAGAGAGAGCAGTTCTGGGACTTGCCTGGCATTTCAGTGGTTAAGACTCTGTGCTTCCAACGCATGGGGTGTAGGTTTGATCCCTGGTCGTGTAACTAAGATGCCACATGCCAGAGTCAAAAAATTAAAAAAAAAAAGAGAGAGAGAGACCTGTTCTGCCTTCCTCTATCTATTTAGTTTAGGGAATCATAGTAACTAGGTGTAAGTAATCAGTGGGACAGCGAGTTATAATCAGAGTGGTTCTGAAGTGTTCTATTAAGACCATTCTAAAACTGAAGACTGATCTAAATGTCTCAGTAGCATGGGAGACTGAAGAAAAGGATTTCAGTTCCGTTTACCTTAAAAATATTTCTCTGGTATCTTTGACCCTGTGTGCAGATAAAGAGATTCTGATTGGCCCAAGTCTCCTGAGAAAGAAGTGGAAAAGCACTGTCAGGCCTCGGACAAGGAGTGGCAGGCCCCTGCTCAGTGCGGCACAGGGTAAACCAGGACGCTGCCGCAGTCTCGTTCTGCATCTTACGTTTCGGTGTCCACCCTGATTTTATTACCTCATACTGATTTAATTAATTAATGAAATATGAATAACTATAAGCTGATAATTTAGAAGCAATCTTACTCTCTGTGATCTCTGGTATTTTAGCTAGCCCAAATTTAAGAGTAAAACAAAAAGGGTGATGTAAGAACTTCAAGGTTTGCAATAAATGCACTGAATTTCCTCTTTCGGCATTTAATTGTTAAAAAAATGCTCTAAGAATTCTCTCTGAATGATGCTGGCCATTTTATGTAAGGACCTTTATGATGCCAATTCCAGTCACACTTCAAGGCTGCTTAATACTATCTGCTGAAAAACTACTGGTTGATAATTGTACAATATCATTAACAGGAATATTGTGTAATTATACTTTTTCATGGCAGTGTTAATTACCAGAATGTGTTCATGTTGCTTCAGAGCCCTTGCAGTATAGGCAATATGAAAAAATTTCCCCAAGCAAGAGATTTTTTTCTTAACTATGGCTGTTTATGAATTTTGGAGTTTTCTTCTTTATTAGGGTTCTGCATATATAAATCAATGTTCTTAGTAGTTAGGAAATGCCTACCAATTATACTAAAAGACTTAAGATAATTAGAGCTAATTCTTATGATGAGACAATTACAGACATAAACAATTTGGGGCTCTATAATTTAGTGCTAAGTATTGGCTTCTGTAAATCTCAATTTACAATTTTAATTCTATAAATAGTTTTGCTTCCGATGGCAAAAGAAATATGAACATATTTTAAGTAGATTTAAATATAACTTATATTTAAATATGAATATCTCATATTTAAGCTTATATATACAGAAACCACTTAGTATACACATCACAGATAGTATATGCTGATAAACATATTCACCATGCCCATTACTAGTCACTAAGCCATGAACATTTTGGAGCTAGGATCACATTGAGAGCATATGAGACAGTGTAATGTAAAGTCATGAATTTTATTTTTTTCTAGCTGTCTTTGTACTCTGTTCTTCACAAGGAATCAGAATGCCACTGTGTAATCTGGTTCATTTATTAAGAGAGTCAAAATGCATGCCATCTACCCATTTTGACTACATTATCACTTAATCACTACACCAATTATTACTATGGATTAAAAAAAAAAAAACTGATCATACAGTGATCTACTACATAATGCCATCCAAGCAAAGTATTATGTTCTTCTTGGGTCAAAACTGATTTACAAATATTAATTACACGGTTTTTGAAAACAGGTTATCAAAAATTTGGAAACAGCAAACTTAAAAATAATTTTCAATAAAAATACTTAAAAGGCAAATTTTAAATGTTTTTATAAATTATAAAATTTAGCAGCTGTATAAATCATAGTGAAAACAGCATTTGTTGAAAAGGGCATTAGATCTTAACAATCTACATATATGTTTATCACAAATTATTTTGAAAAGTAAGAATGACGTAAAATAATTTTAATTTTCACATATATCCTCTAATTTATAAAATATTTTCTAAGGAAAAAGCTTATTATAATTCATTATTTTGCATTAGGCTTAAGAGAAAAGTGATCTAGTAAATATTTCTATGTAGAAATATATATTTAGAAATATGAAAAAGAAAACTTTACGAATTAAAATTGATTTGTTTAAAAAAAAAACTAAACATTTTCATAATTCTTGGTAGAGCAAAAAACATTTCTCAACTTAATTCATATTTTCAATGCCTACAACTGAGGGGCAATAAAAAAGATACATCTATGTCAAACACCCTATTTAAACTAAAAGTCTACCTTTGAATCACCAAATTTAGAATGGAAGTAAACAGATCTATATCTTAAGATTAAGGAGATTTACTGGCAAAGTAATAGATGCTAAAACTTTATTCACATTTCACCATTAAGACTATTTAAGTTATTGTAAAGCAATCTAATTTATTTCAGGTTCAATCATCTCTGTTCTTTCATTTGTGCCATGGAGTTTGAATCTATGAATCAGAAAAGAAAAAGAAAGCGCCCCGCCCCTCCTGGTTTACTGATGAAGTTACAGGTTAAATATAAGTTCCTACATCAGAAGCTAAAATGCAGAGAAATCATTATGCTAAAATGGAGTTTCCAAAAACTGCCAGTAAAGCAGAATGGAAAAGTTCTGCCTTATAGCTTCTTGGCATTTGTGAGATACTCCAACCTTAGCATATACATTTCAGTGGCAGTACACAGGCAGTTCTCCTCTGGTTTCACAGTTTTAACTGATGGAGCACATCAAGAAGATGCGGCGGTGGTACCTGCTGAAGCTGCAGCATGTATGGCTATTTTCAGATTCCTTTGAGTTCTGTTTGTTGCTATCTTTGAAAACAGATTTGACACTTATTCAGCAGATCCTTTGGATTACTGAGCTTGCAAATTAAGCTTTGGCAAATACAGTGTGCTAGTTGTGATGGACAGAAATTTCCTGGAAAAGTTACATTTTTGTCTCCCCTTCCCTCTTTATTCTAGGCATGTGGGAGGCAGAAGGCAGGTCAAATGAGACCTAAAACCTGACTGGATCCCAGCACATTATCGATCAGTTCAATAAAGAGTTTTGTTATGATGAGGCATTCTTATACTGGATGTATATTTGAATCTTCAAAAGATAACTCAGGTAAGAAGGAATTTGTTTTATTGGATTTTCTGGTCTACTGGGGCTCCCTTATTTTATAAAAAAGAATTATTACATTGCATTAATATAAATTATTCAAAAATCACAATACCATAATGAATACCATGACTATTTTATGTACCCACACCTTGCTTAAGAAATCATCCCTAATCACCAACCTTTTTTTTTTTTTAAATTGTAGTGCAGTTAATTTACCGGGTGCCTTATTTTTTACATTAAAACCCATGATCATTTAATTTGGAATCTAAAGACTTATTTAAAATGAGTTATTCCTAAAGCACCTGTAGTCATCAAAAACAAGATGCTGCTGCTGGGAAGATAGAACTAATATTTACCTCCTGACCCATTGGGATCAGAATTCTATTACAGGTAGTAGTTAAGCCCTGCTCTATTTCTCATATGCTTGCACGGCTGTATCTCTCTACCTGTTATGGAGACTTATGTGACATTCTCCATTCCATCAGCTCATTTAGAACTGCACAGTCCTTATTTGCAAGATCAATTTAATTAGTGCTTGAAAAGTAATCTCCTGTCTGTGGCTGCCACTGGTTACTTGGCTTGTTTTAATTATGACAGAATATCTTTGCCCTTAAAAAATCAAAAGGATGTCAAGATATTTTCTGCCCAGCCTCAAAGATTGCAAGCCTTCGCCTAAAATGATAATTTCTCCAAAGTTGGGAGAATGTCCTCAAAGCATCTAGTGTCTTGGCACGCTTAGAATACCTAAATAAATATTGAACAGCTATGACAATAATAATTTAAAAATATATGTACAGCAGCATTTTGCAGTTTCCCCAAAACTTGGCTGTGTTAATTAATTTATACCGAAGAATCTCTTGCTGTAGGCAGGATACTATTATTAATCCTCAGGCAAACTCAGGCACAAAAAGGTCAAATTACTCAAGTTCTCATAGCTGGTATCCATAAATGGCAGACTGGCGACTTAACCCCAAATCCCCTGCCATGACATTTTGTGATCTTTTCCCTGTATTACCAGGCTTCCTTCACCAACATAAACCTCTTTGGCTACATGAACCTTTAGGAAAGTTAGCTATGTAACATATTTGCTGGCTGAAATTTCAAATTCCTTTCAGTCTGTATCAACTGGTTCAAGTTCGGCTTTATCACAATTGGGTGCTGCTTCTCCATGACCCCTCCTTATGAGCTTGGTCACCTTCCCAAACCCCTCAGGGGTCTCTAACTCTTCGGTTATTTCAGAGCTTTAAGATCATTTTCTCATTCATTTCAGAAACTATTTTTATCAGTCTTATTTTACATGTCAAAACTGAATGTTCTGACAACCACAGCAAGCATTCTGTGAAGAAAGAACCTGCTAGCACCTGTGAGCCCTCCCTCTTGAAAATACACATGAATTTGTATTTCCATCTAAAGCAAATCAACATCAGCATCAATACCACCACCCTACACACACACTGAGGGTAACACCTAGGTCTCCGAAGGCTATTGGCTTTGCTCAGAGCTGATAACCAACAATTTAATCTTATTCATCTCTGCTCTTTTATTTCATGCTGCTGTCTTTGACATATATAATAGCAGCTTACAAAGTAAGGTGTTGTCACCATTCTGGGAGGTGGGAATATAGTTGCAAAAGGGCGGAGCAAGGGGTATCATACAGATTCTCATGTTTGATATTTATCTAAATTTTTTTAATGAGAATTAAACAGCAATGATAAAACTGTACATTATGGGATACATCTTGGCCTTACATACATGAAACAAATCTTAATCCAAGTCCTCTCCTTGTGAAACAAGCAAACAAAACACTGCAGGGCTGAGACAGACAGGTAGAAGAAGAGGGATGAGAAAGACAGAGAGATACTTGACTAGTTATGAAAGGCAAAACATATATAATGCACATGTGGACTTGGCCATAAATTAAGAATTTCTCCACCTATGCAGAATTTCTAAATTCTACATTACAATTTTTTTTATTGAAATATAGTTTCAGGTGTACGGCATGATTCAGATTTTTTTATACATTATACTCCATTTGTAGTTATTATAAAATATTGGCTATATTTTCTGTGCTATACAATATATCTGTGCAGCTTATTTACTTCCTAAATAGTATTTTGTACTTCTTAATCCCTATCTCTGTCCTGTTGCTACCCCTTCCTTATCCCCACTGGTAACCACTAGTTTATTCTTTATATCTGACTCGATTTCTGTTTTGTTATATTCACTTGTTTATTTTTTAGATTCCACATATAAGTGATCACAAATAGTATCTGTCTTTCTCTGACTTCTTTCATTAAGCATAATACCCTCCAGATCCATCCATATTGTTGTAAATGGCAAAATTTTAGTCTACATTTTAAAAGAAATCCAATTTAGTAGTTTAAAGCAGTATCCTGTCATTGTGTCAACCTCACAAAGGAAAATTTAGTTAATATAAAACAACACTCTCCTCAGTAATACAAAGAAACCAGAGAATTTTATAACTAGAATGAATTCACAGTCTTTAATGACTACATGAAAGAAAAAAAAAGGTATATACAGATTCTTTTAAGATGTTTAAAATGAAATTTTATTTGATAGTCCGTAACACAGAAAGCTGCAAGAACAGAAGAAAAGTAAATTGTTGTAGAAAAGTTAGAAATATAATAGAAGGAAAGCTAAAACTTGCCTTCCTCTTATGTCTTGAGAAATAATTTTTAATCCTATTAATATTCAAATTTCCCCAATTGTCTGCTAAATATTCTTTATTATTTGTTTTTCCAAAACCCAGTGAGTCCAGCACCACACAGTGCATCTGTTCCCTTGGTGCGATCAATACCCCTTCCCTACTCCCTGCCTTGTTTCCATGTTGCTTACTTGCTGAAGAGTTGTTTTCTTGGACAAAAAGGCATCACTTTGAAAATACAGAATAAATTTAAATGAAATGAAAATACCTTAAAAACTTACTTACCAAAAGAGAACAGGGACAGTTATTATGTTCAAAAGGTTCAGAGAAGAATTCAGTATTGTGGTCCAGTCTCTTGTGTCCTCCGTATTCTGCTGCATCTGAATCGAGCACAATTTTGTACGTATAGCTCTTAAGGAATTACAACGGTTCGGGAGTTGGATGAGACATTATATAATATGTCTGAGACAGGATTTAGTAGTGAGTATTCTGAACATTGTTAAATGCTGATTTGTGCTACTTTCCCATTTCTTCTCTACTATTTCAGTTTCTCACGTTTGAAGGGGGCTTTGTAGGCTATCTAGTCCACACACCCACGGGACCTTTGTTATCCTTTTATCACAGCTTGGCACACGATCATCCATACCAATTAGTGAAGAATCTACTTTTTTCTTTCTGCAACCAACCAATTCCATTTTTTTAGAAATTCTTCTCCATATTGAGCAGAATTTTGATTTTGCGAAAACTTTTTCCACCCAGAAAAGCCATAAAGAATAAGTTCAAAATACAGTAGCTTTCAAATATTTAATAACAGCTATGGTATCTCCATTGGTCCTCTACGTATATTGCTAAATACTTATTAAATAGAATCTGAGAACCTTCGATCATTTCTCACTTGATATGGCTGTTTCTCTTTTCCCATCCCTGAATTCATTCTAGTTTGCTAGACTCTGGTTGACAAAGTGAGGAACACAGAAGTGAACTAAGGGTGCACGTGTGTTCTGAAGACCGAGCACCCTTGGTTACAGACACAGGCTTCTGTTAATGCACAAGATCATGTAAACGTACTATCCATTATGCCACAGAATTCATGTTGTAATCATGTGATCTGCTACAATTTAACACCCAATTTTTCACAATGAACTGTGTATGGTAGTAGTATTGTATTTATTTAACTTATATGTGCTTATTTAACTTATATGCAGAGTATATTATAAGAAATGCTGGGCTGGATGAAGCACAAGCTGGAATCAAGATTGCCAGGAGAAATATCAATAAACTCAGATATGCAGATGACACCACCCTTATGGCAGAAAGTGAAGCAGAACTAAAGAGCCTCTTGATGAAAGTGAAAGAGGAGAGTGAAAAAGTTGGCTTAAAGCTCAACATTCAGAAAACGAAGATCATGGCATCTGGCCCCATCACTTCATGGCAAATAGATGGGGAAGCAATGGAAACAGTGGCTGACTTTATTTTGGGGGGTTTTAAAATCACTGCAGATGGTGATTGCAACCATGAAATTAAAAGACACTTGCTCCTCGGAAGAAAAGTTATGACCAACATAGACAGAATATTAAAAAGCACAGACATTACTTTGCCAACAAAAGTCAATCTAGTCAAGGCTATTGTTTTTCCAATAGTCATGTATGGATGTGAGAGTTGGACTATAAAGCAAGCTGAGTGCTGCTTTAAAGAATTGATGCTTCTAAACTATGGTGTTGGAGAAGACTCTTGAGAGTCCCTTGGATTGCAAGGAGATCCAACCAATCTATCCTAAAGGAAATCAGTTCTGAATGTTCATTGGAAGGACTGATGCTGAAGCTGAAATGCCAATGCTTTGGCCACCTGAAGCCAAGAGCTGACTCATTTGAAAAGACCCTGATGCTGGGAAAGATTGAAGGCAGGAGGAGAAGGGGACAGCAAAGGATGAGATGGTTGGATGGCATCACCAACTCAATGGACATGAGTTTGAGTAAACTCTGGGAGTTGGTGATGGACAGGGAGGCCTGGCGCACTGCAGTCCATGAGGTCGCAAAGAGTCTGACATGACTGAGCAACTGAACTGAACGGACTGAGTTGACTGAGTATTGTATTTATAACAAAAGAACAGCTATGGTTACTATGTTCAAATTTACATCAGAATGCCTAGAAATACTTGGTTTAAAAATCTACAAGTAAATATACATGGATACTTAGAAATTTAAGTTTCTTCTAGCTTAAGGAGGGAGACAGATGGGTGCCTAGGTGATTTGCATTTTCCTGGTATTTAATCTCAGAAATGTTTGTATATTTTTATTACAGCAAAAGCTCTCATATTTAAAGTACATGGGGATAAGAAGCTATGACTATCATTTTCATTCCTACACCTTTGTTTAAGAGATGCAGATAGTTGCACCATAGGAATTTTGCTGGGAGTGGTGATTCCATTTCAGTCAATCCAGGTCAGTCTGCTCTAATGCAAATCTAGACTAACAATCAGCATGTTAATGAGCTTAAAGCAGAGGGAGAGGGACAAAGATTGAGTTCAAAAGGTGACTACAGGGCACAAGCACATTCTAAACATACTCACATGATTTGAGCATGTGATTTATTTACTGGAGAAATATGGACAGGATAGTGAGAACAAATCATTAGAGACATGGTAAATAAATGAAGCCCTGTGGTATGAAAGGAACTGCTAAAAGAGAAGCTTAGCTTTTGTTCTTCATCCTAGTTCATTAAATACTTACAAGAAGCTTCAAAAAGCATTAAACAAAAACAAAAAGAGTACAATACAGTTTAGAGAATAAAGACCTAGAATCCCTTCTGAAACACCTTCAGAAATACATCCATTCAGAAATACTTTCTCAATTATTAAGTTATTGGTTAACAACAGAGATTATTGGTGGTAGTGACTGAAGAAAGGAAATACATCATGAAAAGCACTGATCCCAACCTGTGGGTGGATGGTCACTGGCCACTGTGTTATCATAAGAGTCTCACAGAATAAGTAATTACCTTATTATAAGGGACTGGGATTCTATATATACCTGTGTGAAGACTAAATTATGTGTTCTTATACCCATCTGGTACTATATTTCAAAGAATGTGCACTTTTTTGATTAATATGACATAGAGGCTTTTCAAAAGTCACAGAATTTATAGTAAGTTTTTTGCCTATATATTTTCTCAATGAAGGATACTGAAAGAGCAATTGTTATATAAGGATCGATATATTTTTGACATTGAAAGGGATCATCACACTGAAAATGGTAAGAATCTACTCACTTAATGTATATAATTTATAGCTCTAAAGGAAAAGCCATAAAGTTTCAAAACATCAGTTTAGACCTATTTTTCTGATCTATAATTTAAAGAAAAAAAATTCTGCCGTGGCTAGTTTTAGAATTACCCAGTCCTGTGTCTATATTACCCAGGGACTACAATAACTTCCTTTAGAAAACACAACCCTTAATTCCAGAAATTCCAACAATTTAAAACACTAGATTAAAAGTAATGATTTTGACAGAGCTTTATAATTGTAAGTGCCTGATGAACTATGGAATGAGGTTCGTGACATTGTACAGGAGACAGGCATCAAGACCATCCCCATGGAAAAGAAATGCAAAAAAGCAAAATGGCTGTCTGAGGAGGCCTTACAAATAGCTGTGAAAAGAAGAGAAGTGAAAAGCAAAGGAGAAAAGGAAAGATATAAACATCTGAATGCAGAGTTCCAAAGAATAGCAAGAAGAGATAAGAAAGCCTTCTTCAGCGATCAATGCAAAGAAATAGAGGAAAACAACAGAATGGGAAAGACTAGGGATCTCTTCAAGAAAATCAGAGATACCAAAGGAACATTTCATGCAAAGATGGTCTCGATAAAGGACAGAAATGGTATGGACCTAACAGAAGCAGAAGATATTAAGAAGAGGTGGCAAGAATACACAGAAGAACTGTACAAAAAAGAGCTTCACGACCCAAATAATCATGATGGTGTGATTACTGACCTAGAGCCAGACATCCTGGAATGTGAAGTCAAGTGGGCCTTAGAAAGCATCACTAGGAACAAAGCTAGTGGAGGTGATGGAATTCCAGTAGAGCTATTCCAAATCCTGAAAGATGATGCTGTGAAAGTGCTACACTCAATATGCCAGCAAATTTGGAAAACTCAGCAGTGGCCACAAGATTGGAAAAGGTCAGTTTTCATCCCAATCCCAAAGAAAGGAAATGCCAAAGAATGCTCAAACTACCACACAATTGCACTCATCTCACACGCTAGTAAAGTAATGCTCAAAATTCTCCAAGCCAGGTTTCAGCAATATGTTAACCGTGAACTTCCTGATGTTCAAGCTGGATTTAGAAAAGGCAGAGGAACCAGAGATCAAATTGCCAACATCCGCTGGATCATGAAAAAAGCAAGAGAGTTCCAGGAAAACATCTATTTCTGCTTCATTGACTATGCCAAAGCCTTTGACTGTGTAGATCACCATAAACTATGGAAAATTCTGAAAGAGATGGGAATACCAGACCACCTGATCTGCCTCTTGAGAAATATGTATGCAGGTCAGGAAGCAACAGTTAGAACTGGTCATGGAACAACAGACTGGTTCCAAATAGGAAAAGGAGTACGTCAAGGCTGTATATTGTCACCATGTTTATTTAACTTATATGCAGAGTACATCATAAGAAATGCTGGACTGGAAGAAACACAAGTTGGAATCAAGATTGCTGGGAGAAATATCAATAACCTCAGATATGCAGATGACACCACCCTTATGGCAGAAAGTGAAGAGGAACTAAAAAGCCTCTTGATGAAAGTGAAAGTAGAGAGTGAAAAGGTTGGCTTAAAGCTCAACATTCAGAAAACGAAGATCATGGCATCTGGTCCCATCACTACATGGGAAATAGATGGAGAAACAGTGGAAACAGTGTCAGACTTTATTTTTCTGGGCTCCAAAATCACTGCAGATGGTGACTGCAGCCATGAAATTAAAAGACGCTTACTCCTTGGAAGGAAAGTTATGACCAACCTAGATAGCATATTCAAAAGCAGAGACATCACTTTGCCAACAAAGGTTCGCCTAGTCAAGGCTATGGTCTTTCCTGTGGTCATGTATGGATGTGAGAGCTGGACTGTGAAGAAGGCTGAGCGCCGAAGAATTGATGCTTTTGAACTGCGGTGTTGGAGAAGACTCTTGAGAGTCCCTTGGACTGCAAGGAGATCCAACCAGTCCATTCTGAAGGAGATCAGCCCTGGGATTTCTTTGGAAGGAATGATGCTAAAGCTGAAACTCCAGTATTTTGGCCACCTCATGCGAAGAGTTGACTCATTGCAGAAGACTCTGATGCTGGGAGGGATTGGGGGCAGGAGGAGAAGGGGACGACAGAGGATGAGATGGCTGGATGGCATCACTGACTTGATTGATGTGAGTCTGAGTGACCTCCGGGAGCTGGTGATGGACAGGGAGGCCTGGCGTGCTGCAGTTCAGGGGGTCGCAAAGAGTCGTACATGACTGTGCGACTGATCTGATCTGATATTATTTAAGAATCAGGAAACCCCATCTTTTAGGAACACTGCTTAAACATTTCTAAAAGAGTTATCTGGGCATCTGGATTTTTGTTTTTCTCTTCTCTCATTCAGGCATTCCCTCACTCCCTCTTTCTCATGTACACGCAGACATACACACACATTACCCACATGACGTGGGACCCATACAGCATCAACACCCCTACAGAGCCCTGCCCTGTCTGCCACTAAAGAATATCCCTCTGAAAATATAACTCAGAACTAGTTTACCCTTAAACTGTCTTCTTCATAGGATTTCCAATTCCACAGCAGATAAATTTAGCAGGACATCTCAGCACCTCCACATCTGTTATTCATAGCTGCCTCACTACATCTAGCAGAGTGCCTTCTCATTATAGCTTCTCAGTACATCTCTGAAACTGATATTCAGGATGACAATTCTGATTCATGAAGAAAGGCCAAATTTTATGTCTTATATTTTCTATTAGAGGAACGTAGAAGAAATTATTTTTCCCATTCACTTAATAAATACACACAATGTAGGAGGCTCTGTGCAAGATATTAAAAAAAATGACTAAGATGTAGTTTTAGTTTATGTGCAACTCATAGCCTGTTAAGGGGAGATTGGAAACACATATGAATGCCCATAAATAAAGCAGAAGGCGATATTCAGTGAGAGGTATAGCCAAGGAGAGACGGTGGGATTGACAGTTCATAAACAAAAAGCTTTGAAGACTGGCTAGACTGTTCAGATTTATTTTATAATTAAGTGTGAGAATGTTGAAGCTTTGTGAGAAAGGTTATGCTAATCAAAAACAAACAACCAAAATTAACCTGAAGGTCAAGGGTAGAATAGAACGAACAAGGGGAAGACTAAGTCAGAAAAACCAGCCAGGAATCTAACAGTGGTGGTTAAATTTGGATAGTACAAATGGAGAGACATATACAAACCAATGAGCTTTTTTTGTATGTACAACTGATGGTACTCAAATGGGAAACTGATGCCCCATTTGAGGAAACACTAGAAGGGGAAGAGTTGTGCCCAAAGACACACATTAAGTTTCGTGGCAGAGCTGGGATGTAGACACAGGTCAAACATAGACTTAATTACCCTACTCTCTGCAAATGGATGCCTGTTTTATGCCAAGAATCAGGCAGAGTGCTTTTGTTGGCAGTTTCTTTGTTTAATTCTAATTTTGAGATTCTAAGCATAAAGAGCCTGGAATGAACATGGCATGAAGAATAAAAATAAGAAAAAAAGATAATGTGATATCCTAGTGTTTAATTAAGTTTAAAAAATTGGTGCTAAAGGACTGTAATCCTTAACGTTACTTAAGGAGTCTGAATATCAGAGGTTTGTTACATTTGTTCTAAATCAATTTCTTGCTCAGTTGGTTCATTTGATCTGTTGTTTGGGGAATACAGAATGTACTTTGCTCAATTTGGGAAAATAGAGCAGGGAAAGAATGATAAAAATTTTATGGAGATTTTTTTTAAAGGAGATCAAATAGATCCCTATCCATTTGGATATCATTTTAAAATATTTTGATTTCTTCTTATTTTAAATTCAAGAGCTTCCTAAGTATTTGATATCTCTATCAACAGGTTGAAGTTTTAAGCGTCATTTTATAATCTATGTCCTTAAATTTGAACCAAGGAAGAGCCATGTTCTGAAGACCTGTACTAATAAGATTAAAGAACAGTGAAGGCATGAAGACTCTTAAATTCAATGGCTCTTCAAATACTTCAAAAGCTGCTGTGTTTGCTCAGCCACTTGATAAAGTGTCTGTTCAAAGTATAAGGATTTTGATGTAAGAAGTACTATCATTTATACCATTCTGCACTAAACTCACTTCACTCCTGCTGATGAAACTAGGGAAATTTATTGTAAGGTACAAACCCTGAGGTTTCAGACTGAGTGACAATAAAAGAGGTTCTCTAGTGAGTAAATGAACATAAAGATGGCAAAGCTGGTAAGTCACTATATATCTTTAAATCTAAGACACCATCGATTTTAAGATGAATTATTTTATACAACTGCACTAAAAAGAAAAATATCACTACCATGCCAATCACTGTAAGACATATCCCAGTTGATGACATGTTAAAAAATGTACACTTAGAACATATGAATTTGGTATGATATTTTCAGATATGACTCTTTTAATCAACCCACCCACAGTATTATGATTGCAATAACTTTTGGGAGTTCATTGACCCTAGAAGAGAAAATGTATTATCAAAGGCAGAAAACATTAGGTACAAAATTCTAAGGAACTGTAAACAAACATCTGGTAATCTAAGAACAGGTGGTAGAAAATAAAAATAATTTCACGTTTTTAACAGTCTAAAGATAACTTGCCAGCACAAGACTTGCCTCAGTGTTCTAACATAACGTTCCTCCTTTTATGCTTCATAAATTGAATTTGATTTATTGCCAACCACAATTCACAAATCTTGTATGGCATTTTGGCTGTATAGCATCTCAAATAGATCTGCCCCTCTATTTCGTAAGTATACTTAAACTATACCTCATTTATTGTCCTGAACCATAGACCAGGTCATAAACGACAACCTTTAGTTTGCTCTCTCTGGTCTCTTTCCAAATACAGAAGTAGCAAAAACTAGTGCTGTGCTGTTGTATATTTTATGGATGTATATGCATATTAGAGCGAGGCAGGTGCATGTGTGTTTCTGATTTAGGCATTTCTGTCTTTAGCTTTGTCAACTAGAATATATGGCGACTTAAAAGTCACCACTGGAAATAAGTTCTGATATTTTCATTATTTGTTTGAAACTATTTTATGGCTGTGGGCATTTATGAGTATATTATGGTCAATAGACAATATCCATTTAGCTTTTTTTCTCTACCTAAAACTTTAGTTTTAAAAAACTCCTACAATATTATAATATTTCTAAAATAAAATTAAAACAGAGGGTAATATAAAGATAAATAGGAAATTTACTACTGAATATAGTCAAAGTATATTTTAAATTATAATGAAAGGCAAATGGAACTTCCCTTTAAGAGTACAATATATTTTTTAAAGTTCTTATTAGTTTACATTAAAATTTTATTGTCTTTGCAAAAAGGATCAAATTCAATATATGAGCTATATATGAATTCAAGTTTGTGAACACTGTCTTCATTATAAGTTTAAATGACAACCACATGTTTTAATTAAGTGCAAAACAAAAGTATATTTATAGTATAGTTTAGGATATGCTTCTTTCATGAACAGGTTTCTGACTTTAGCCTAAAAAATAAACTCTAGTCCATGCAAATTTACTTCCTTAATTACACATTCTTAGAAACTGTACAATGCAGAATAGCAATAAAACAAAATCAAAGGAGGAGGGACTCAAATATAATCTACCACATTAATTAATGGATTGCTATGCTTTTTGAAATGCATTTGCACGCAAATTATTAGTTTATTCTTAGGCATGCTTAATGACACACATCAGTAACAGCAAATCAAATGATAATATAAAATATTGAGCACTACATATTTCTCTATGCAAATAAGAATATTATTCTAAATACTTTACAGAATTCTTTGACTAACCTAATTAGGAACTTTTCTTTGTCCTAGAAGATTATATAATTGAACTAAAAAATGTCATTTTTTTTCTCAGTAACTCAAGAAAAGAAAATAACAAAAAAATATGCTTACACTTATAGACTGCTGCTGCTGCTGCTAAGTCGCTTCAGTCGTGTCCGACTCTGTGCGACCTCATAGACAGCAGCCCACCAGGCTCCCTCGTCCCTGGGATTCTCCAGGCAAGAACACTGGAGTGGGTTACCATTTCCTTCTCCAATGCATGAAAGTGAAAAGTGAAAGCGAAGTCGCTCAGTTGTGTCCGACTCTTAGTGACCTCATGGACTGCAGCCTACCAGGCTCCTCCGTCCATGGGATTTTCCAGGCATGAGTACTGGAGTGGGTTGCCATTGCCTTCTCCGACACTTACAGACTAACTACCCTCTAAAATTGTTGCTCCTTGCCTGTGCCATTAACGATTACCCAAGGGTAGTGGTTTAGTTGCTACATCCTATCCAACTCTTGGGACCCCATGGATGGTAGCTCACCAGGTTACTCTGTCCATGGGGTTTCCCAGGCAAGAATACTGGAGTGGGTTGCCATTCCTTTCTCCAGGGGATCTTCCTGACCCAGGGATTGAATGCTGGTCTCTTGCACTGTAAGAAGATTCTTTACCAACTGAGGTACCAAGGAAGCCCCAAGGATTATCCAAAGAACTTATAAATTCTATTATTTGATGAAGCAATATTAGCTAGTGAGAACTGCAAAAGAGAAAAACAACAGATTTTTATACATCTTTCAAACACATGCTTTCTCATCAAAATGAGTTTTGATCATGCAGATGGAACATTTTTTTACAAATATATTGTGGTTTTGAACTCAATTTTAACATAGGCTATAAAGAAACATCTTCACTCAAACTTATGTTAAAACAGCCTTTAATTGAGTTCTGTGCAATATATATAAAGGGAGAAGATCATTGGAAACTTCAAAATTCCTGAAAAATAATGAGAATTGCAAGCAAAAGTAAGCATCATCTAAGCCATTTCATGCAGACAGATAAGAATAGGAGAAAGCTCCCTACAACAGTAAAATACAGTGGGTGCATGGATTTGGGGTCCAACAATTAACATTCTAGTCTGAGTTCTTAATTACTAACCATGTGTCTTCCAGCAAGTTACTGAATTTCCTTAAAGCTAAGTTTCTCATTGTTAAAATCGGGATAATATATCAATGGGTAACTGTGAAGATTCACAGAAACAGCATACCATGTGCTTAACAGAGTGCCTAGCATCGGGAAAAGTGCCCAAGTTATTAGCTGCCCTTTATATTATTATTATTATTGACCCTGGACCATTTAAACAGCTAGCTTAAATGATCAAAAATGTGAAAGTATGTCAACTTACTCTCTTACTTTTTAATCCAACTTGGCCTTTTCTTTCATTCTGACCTTTATTCCCCTTCCTTTCCCCCATGACTTTATTCTCACTAGAATCTAAACAATTTCCCTGTTATTTAAAAAGATTGAACAATGAAGCTTAACTGGACAGTACCTTGGCCTCTTTGAAGACTACACACTTAAAATTTTTATTTTATTTTTTTTTTAATGATCCTCATGCTTTTGAGAAAGACTGAGAAGACTACTCTGAATATCCTAACTGAAAATTAAACACTTCCCTGGTGGCTCAGCTGGTAAAGAATCTGCCTGCAGTGCAGGAGACCAGGGTTTGATCCCTGGGTCAGGTAGATCCCCTGGAGGAGGGCATGGCAACCTACTCCAGGATTCTTGCCTGGAGAATTGCATGGACATAGGAGCCTGGTGTGCTACAGTCCATGGGGTTACAAAGATTCAGACATGACTCAGCGACTAAGTACACAACACACCCTCTTGCATTTGCCCCAATTTTTCAACATAGTATTATCCACTTTTATCATCCTATAAATTTAATTATTATATTTTTTTCTCTTTCTTTAATTTAAATAAATCTCTATAAGGGAGTTGTCCTTCCCTACACACCCCTCCTCCCTCTACCTAGGACCTGGATTAATACCTGGCATATTTACTGAGTGGATCTTCTTTGCATTATTTTCCTGTTGCAGTCTCCTCCCTGGGTTTTGATCTATGCATACTTTTGCTAAATTGTAAGAAATAATTTAATACTACTTCAGTCATAAAAAAACAACCTTGAGTTTCTTCCCTTGTTTTATCTGTACAGATCTGTACAATGTAACTTCTAACAAAATGCCACTTCATTATAAAGTTTTACTTGAGACATTTTAAAAGATTTCTTTTTCTTTCTTTTTAGAATAGTTACAACAATTAAACAAATGCATGTCAGCTTGAAGCAATTCGTTCTCAAGTGAATAACTGATTGGTATGAGCCCTGGAAATAGACATTTTATATAATTCTTAGTTGAAGTGGGTAAATGATTACATGTTCACTAAAGCTGACATATACTCAAAGACTTGTATTATCAACATGACTGGTGAGCTTTCTTTATATAGATGACTGAACTTAAGCATTGAACATCACAGTAACTTGTGAAAACCATATATACACACATATATATGTACATTACATATATATATATATATATATATATATATATATATATCAGAGAAGGCAATGGCACCCCACTCCAGTACTCTTGCCTGGAAAAACCCATGGATGGAGGAACCTGGTAGGGTGCAGTCCATGGGGTCACTGGGAGTCGGACAGGACAGAGCGACTTCACTTTCACTTTTCACTTTTATGCATTGGAGAAGGAAATGGCAACCCACTCCAGTATTCTTGCCTGGAAAATCCCAGGGACTGCGGAGCCTGGTGGGCTGCCGTCTATGGGGTTGCACAGAGTCGGACATGACTGAAGTGACTTAGCAGCATATATATATATATATATATAAAGTTTGGCAAGGCCAGGATATGTACTTAGGTATAATATTTTCTATCACTCTACCACCATCTGCCAGTTAACGTCTGCAAAGTAAATGAACGTTAAAATACTTAACCATTTGAAGGCTGATTCATTTCGTGTTGGTAGCAGAAACATCCTTTTGATATATTTGAAGTCAGAACTTATTAGCAGTAATGAATCATCCTTATATTGGTGCACACCAATATTCTTGTGAGGGAAATCCCTTGGACAGAGGAGCCTGTTGTGCTACAGTCCATGGGATCATAGGACATGGACATGTCTTAGTGACTAAGAACCACCACCACCATAGTCAATATATATGCTTCTTTATATTTTAATTTTTAAGACCAAATAGAAAATCTAATACCTTAGGGCTTACTCGGTGCTTTAGAAAGGTAAATGAGAAGGGGCTGAGCTAGCTTCCCTTGAGAAAGTGTCAAGCAAAGCCTACTGGAGTTTGTGGATGTGTGTGTGTATGTGCCCAAACATGCATCATGCCCAGTCATTCTGGAGCACTTCTGGGCACATAGCCCATGCCTATCAAAATTTTCCCTAGGTTAAGCATTGTGAGAGGAAAGATTCAAAGTAAACATTTCTCCATAGGCATCAAAAACATTGAATCAAAGAGCTATAAACTCCCATTATGTGATTGTTAATATATGTATTTCCCAAGGGTATAATAAATCTAGTATAGTACTTTACAAGCATCTATAAACCCATCATATTGGTTTAATCTTACTAGGCAGATGTGGAAGAGAATTACACATGGAAAGAAGTAAGCTGCTGAGTTGTTTTTGCAAAGTGCATTTTTGTACAATTCAAAACAAAATCATCAAATGTTTTGGCTGTGATAGTTAAACATAAAGATAACTTACACAATTGAATGAGTAAAAACTCTGGCACATTTTGAATCAAATTCTATGTAGACTTAATTATTTATTTTTATAATTATTTAACAAGTACTGCATTTTAAAGGTCAGTTTTCATTACAGTCCCAAAGAAGGGCAATGCCAAAGATTATTCAAACTACCGCACAGTTGCACTCATTTACCATGCTAACAAGGTAATGCTCAAAAATCTGCAAGTGAAGCCTCAAGAGTATGTGAACTGAGAACTTCAGATGTACAAGCTGAATTTAGAAAAGGCAGAGGAATCAGAGGTCTAATTGCCAACATCCACTGGATAATAGAAAAAGCAAGAGGATTCAAAAAAAAAATCTACTTCTGCCTCATTGACTATGGGGAAGTCTTTGACTAAGTGAATCACAACAAACTGCAGAAAATTCTGAAAGAGAATTTTTTCTGACAAATTTTCCTGAGAAATCTGTATGCAGGTCAAGAAATAACAGCTAGAACTGGACATGGAACAATGGACTGGTTCCAAATTGGGAAAGGAGTACGTCAAGGCTGTATACTGTTACCCTGCTTATTTAACTTATATTCAGAGTATATCATGCAAAATGCAGGGCTGGATGAAGCACAAGCTGGAATCAAGACGGCTGGGAGAAATATCAATAACCTCAGGTATACAGGTGACTCCACCCTTATGGCAGAAAGTGAAGAAGAACTAAAGAGCCTCTTGATAAAAGTGAAAGAGGAGAGTGAAAAAGCTGGCTTCAAACTCAACATCCAAATAAATAAGATCATGGCATTTGGTCCCATCACTTCATGCAAATAGACTGGGAAACAATGGAAATAGTGATAGACTTTATTTTCTTGGGCTCCAAAATCACTGCAGATGGTGACGGCAGCCATGAAATTAAAAGACGCTTTATCTTTGGAAGAAAAGTTATGACAAAGCTAGACACTGTATTAAAAAGCAGACACAGTAAAGGTCTGTCTAGTCAAAGCTATGGCTTTTCCACTAGTTACGTATGGATGTGAGAGGTGGACCATAAAGAAGGCTGAGCACCAAAGAATTGATTTTTTTGAACTGCAGTGTTAGAGAAGACTCTTAGAGTCCCACCAAAAAGCAAGGAGATCCAACTAGTCAATCCTAAAGGAAATCAATCAGTCCTGAATATTCGCTGGAAGGACTGATGCTGAAGCTCCAATACTCTGACCACCTGATGTGAAGAGTGGACTCATTGGAGAAGACCCTAATGCTGGGAAATTTTGAAGTCAGGAAGACAAGAGGGCAAGAGAGGACGAGGTGGTTGGATGGCCTCATCAACTCAATGGATATGAGTTTGAACAAACTCTGGGAGATAGTGAAGGTCAGGGAAGCTTGGAATGCTGGAGTCCATGGGGTTGCAAAGAGTCAGACATGACTGAAGGATTGAACAACAAAGTAATAGGAGCATATTTCTCAATGTTTACAAACATGAGACCCAGAAACATCTACTATCATACAAGTTACATGAGCTTTTGTGAGATAAAAATGTTGGGGTAAGAGAATAAACTTAAGAAAAGAATGTTTCAGAATCAGAAAAGAATGCTACCACCATAGAAACTAATTTTCCTTTTGTTTTCCTTAACTGGACAAAAAGGAAGAGGGTTAGAAGCAAAAGTAGTGGAGAGAAAATTTGACTCTCCCTAAATAATATAGGGGATTTCCTTCATGGTACAGTGGTAAAGACTCTGCCAGAAAATGCAGGAGACCCAAGATGTGGGTTTGATCCCTGGGTCAGGAAGATCCCCTGGAATAGGAAATGACAACCCACTCTAGTATTCTTGCCTGGGAGGAGCCTGGAGGATGGGCTAAGTACATAGGGTTGCAAAGAATCAGACATGACTGAAGTGACTAAGCATACAAAAACAAAAATAATAAAGAGCTTATCATAAAAAATTACAGTAATGATTATAATTTTACAGACAGAAAATAATTTTGTTTCAATTAGTGTTCCTATAATAGACATTTACTGTCTGCCAATAAAAGGTAATGGGGCTTCTCTTGGGGCTCAGTGGTAAAGAACCTGCCTGCAATGTAGGAGATGCAGGTTCAATTCCTGGGTCAGAAAGATCCCCTGGAGAAGGAAATGGCAACCTATTCCAGTATTCTTGACTGGGAAATCCCACAGACAGAGGAGCCTGGTGGGCTACAGTCCACGGAGTCGCAGAGTTGGACATGTCTTAGCGACTCAACAACAATGAGAGGTAATATGACCGTACTTAAGTTATACATTCATTAATTAAATATTTTACTTGATAACATCTAAAGAATGCTTTCCTTATTCAACAGTTCATATCATATAACTACCAAGAATATAAGTAAGTTTCACAGATAAGTTTCACAAATAAAATAGGAATTAGGCATTTTTCCATCATTAGGGTAAGAAAGCACATTAATAGAACCAGGAGTGATTCTTACACAGGGTTATAACTGAAACCACTGTTTCTGTGAACACATTGTTCATGGCTTTACTTTTTCCACTTTTATCTGGAAAAAGATAACTTTCTTTTGGCTATAGCATCCATATACTCTTAGGAGCCTTTAAATAGTTATAAGGAACCAGTAATTATATCATGGATTAATTTTAAGAAATCTTGTGGAATACTCATGGTACCATTTTCACATTTAAATGAAACACTGAGCCCTCAGTTTGACCCTGTGAGATTCTGAGTTAGAAAAGCTTAATAGAAAATGGTGAAAATAAAAATATCTCACTTACAGAAGATCCAAGCAGCTTTCTCATAGGCAGGAGCTATTCATTGGGGGGGGGGATGGGGGGGGGTGCTAATTTCTACAGAGACCCAGAAGTAAAAGGTAAATTAACATTCAGTATTAGAGATTTATTGTAGATAATGAATGCTCTATTAAAAAAAATGTCATCAGATATAAAGGTGATAAATATAATTTATTTTTCAAAATAGAAGAGAACAATCTGTTCTAGACTGATTAAATAAAAGAGTATTTAAAAAGAAAGCCAAATATGAAACCTTTCAGGCCAATGTTTCATTGTGGCTTTCCTTCCATTAGAGTTTGCAATGCTATTCCACAGGAAAGGAAAAAAAAAACTTTACTAAATGAGATAGTAAGTGTAAAGTGCTTGTAGAATGCAAAATGTAATAAGTTTGGAATGGATGGTAGATCTTATTATGAAAGTCTGTTCAGCAAGTATTCTGACAGCAGACGCCATAGTTTTAAATTCTACAAGATCATGATGTATGTTATTTATAATGTTTTATCAACTTTTTCCTTTCTACCATTTAATTAAATATCTGTTCTAAGAGGAAAGCAATGAATTATAGAAATCTTTGTGTCTTAATTAATTAATTTTAAACAACTTCAGGGGCTTTTCCACCTTGAGAGAGTCCTATCCTCCAACTATCCATCCATCCATCCATCTGTCCATTCATCCCTCTGTTCATCATCCACATCTGCCCATCTCTCTCTTCATCATCATCTATCCATCCTTCCATCAACAATTTAGTTTTATGTTTACCTCATACATTCCAAGTAAAAATATAATTGCTAATATGTAGGTAAGAGAGACACTCAGTCTTACCAAGTATCTTGGAGTCAATTTCCATATAATAATACCTGAATATTCATTGGAAGGACTGATGCTAAAGCTGAAGCTCCAATATTTTGGTCACCTGATGCAAAGAACTGACTCATTGGAAAAGACCCTGATGCTGGGAAAGATTAAAGACAGGAGGAGAAGGGGAAACAGAGGATGAGATGGTTGGATGGCATCACAGACTCAATGGACATGAGTTTGAGCAAGCTCCGGGAGTTGGTGATGGACAGGGAAGCCTGGTGTGCTGCAGTCCATGGGATCATAAAGACTCAGACATGACAGAGCAACTGAACTGAATACCTCCTTTCACAAACTAGTAAAAATAATTATGCTAGGAATGAATGTTTCCCCCTCATTAGTGATACAACTAGCAGGGGAGAATGTACTGTTTTTATAGGATGCAATAGTATTTCTAATTTCTTTATTCCCCAGAAGGACAAGAAACAGAGAAGAGAAATCTTGACTGAGCTGTTGTTAGACGAATTTCTGGAACCAGAGGAGATCATCACTGAGCAATTGAGCTATGAACCAAAAACAGAAATGGTATTGAATGTCTCAGAAGCACTGAGACACTGAATAACACTCAGTTACTAAAAAAATCTAAAACATATGTGTATAGTAAGGGCTCACTCATTATTCATTACTGCCTATAGTCTTATGAATATATATTAAGCCAATCTTGTTTTTTTTTTATTAAAGCCAATCTTGAAGTGTTACATCAGTTACAAAATATTTTTCTTACTTTGTGATTCATCTCAAATTTCTGAGTAGAGAAATGAAGCTAAATCATAGGCTCTTTATTGCCAGTGGAGGTGGGGGTACACATTTGTTATTATCATTAAATCTCAGGGATTTCTGGACAGGGTTTAACAATGAAAAATTACTGAAAGTACCTCTAGGTAATGTTTAGAAGTATCACTATCATCTTGAAACTAAAGAAGGAGAACCAAGGCCATGAGTATATATCCATAGTGAAGCTATTGAAAAAAAGAGGGACTTAAATATAGCACTGTTAGTAGGATTATCTGTCCCTGTTCACATAAAGAGCTTCATCACTATATGGCCACACAGGGTAAAAGCACACACTTCCTCTCTCCTCACATATGCAAATGTGTTCAAAGTCACTATGTAGATCAGAAGCACTTATATTTCTTAAAAACATTTTTTAAATCAAAACTTAGTAAACGTGGAAAAGTATAATGTTTAAGCTCTACATTTTTAGTCCAGAAATTAACCTTTACATATCAAATCTGAATAGAAAGTGGCCATCTAGCTAATCCTAAATTAAGTCCTTTGTTTTTATTTGCTGCACAAAGCCCAGATTCTAATAAACACAGAATGTTATATAAGCATGCTTCAAAGGCTCCTGTAAACTAAGCGACTCACAGCCACATCCCTGCCTTCAGTGATCACACTTCAGTGAATCATCCAAGTGACCTTATTTGCTCATAAGAAACTCTGTGTACAGGTTGCAAATGTCAGTGTCTGAATTTACATTTTAAAAAGTACATCTTGCAGCAGTTTAATGAAAATATTGCAAAGATCTTGAGTCAGATCCAACTATTTACTCATCTGTTCCCTTAGTTTTAAAATATTTTTGGCCTGGATTCACATAGTCTTCACAAGCCATACTTGATGATTACTCCTCTAAACATTGCAGTATTATAACAGTTTGAAAAGCCATTTGGAAAGGGGGCTGCTATTACACTATTATTCCCACACCCACCTCAACAGCATGCTGACAAAAGATTTGAAAACATTTGATACTGCTGTTGTTTATGCTCTTGGAGTGATAAGAATCCGTATCTACCAAGACACATACTTTATAAATGATCTATGAGGGCTTAACACTTACGTGAATATTTCACAGTAAACTTAATTGACGTGATGCATCAGAAGAGTCTCACTTTGAACAAAGAACTACAGCACATTTATATTCTCCTCCAGAATGAAGAGAAATCACAGCAATTGACCTAAATCAATTATTTCATGTTTTATTCTTTAAAAATACTTTTTTTTTCTTTTGGATGATGATGACAAGGGGGGTCATGGGGAAGAATTTGTAGAGGGTGATGGTGAGGTACTGAGGGAAGCTGACGAGAGAAAATTTTATGCCATGAAATTGTGTATGATTCTCTCATGCTGCCTATTCTTCCAGAACTATAACAAAATCACTTTGAACATTACAGAAATAAATCAGCATTGCTCACGTCACTGTTACGGCCACCACCGGCCACATGTATGCACCCAAGAATGGACAGAAAGCGGAAGAACATGGGCTCTGTAACACACTGCTCGACTTTCACCAGCTGTGTGCTGGAGGAAGTTAGCTAGCTACATAAAGCCTCATTTCCTGATCGGTCACATGAATCTAACACAACTTAACTTATAGGGCACCGAGAAATATTAAACTAGATTTTTTTTAATGGCTAGCAAACAGATGGACCTCAAAAGAGATCCCCTATACCCACACTTCCCCCTACATCCCTCAAAATGAGGCATCATCATTTATGTTACTCAAAATGGATTAGAGAGAACAGTCTGTCCTTTGGGGTTTAGCAGTCTTCCTTTTGATTCAACATTGATTTGATAACGGTCTAAGTGAAGTAATGTGACCACAGAAATAACATACTGATTCTGATACTATAAAGGGAATTATGTTTCTTTCTAGGTGGCTCAGATGGTAAAGCGTCTGCCTACAGTGTGGGAGACCTGGGTTCAATCCCTGGGTCGGGAAGATCTGGAGAAGGAAATGGCACTCCACTCCAGTATTCTTGCCTGGAAAATCCTATGGACAGAGGAGCCTGGTAGGCTACAGTCCATGGGGTGGCAAAGAGTCGGACACAACTGAGTGACTTCACTTTCACTTGCACTTTCTACCCAGCCAAACAATGTAAAATCATAAACAAATATCCTATATCATACAGCATCTTGTCTTCCTGAGCATGTCACTGTGAATGTACCTCCTTAGCCAGTACACTGGGTCTCAGTTCTGTTTTACTCACGTTATTATCCACTGAATGGAAGAATATTGGTGACTATTACACTGAAGATTAGTGGATAGAAAGACAAATGGGAGACAGTGCACTGGCAAAGCGTTTTTACTGTTGCTATTTTTTGTTTGTTTGTTTTCTAGAATAATCCTGCATGTTTCTTTTGCAGAAAGGACACTATGTCCTTTAGTATTCACCATGAAGACTGGGTTTAAAGCCTTAGTAATACAAAGCAGACACCCCTTCAACCTTCCAAATTTATCATCTTATTTTTAAGTGACAGCTGAAAGTACTCAAAGTGTTGCTTC
Source organism: Tragelaphus eurycerus (assembly GCA_935064755.1). NCBI lineage: Eukaryota > Metazoa > Chordata > Mammalia > Artiodactyla > Bovidae > Tragelaphus > Tragelaphus eurycerus. The sequence continues at coordinate 17,179,708 of CAKXYN010000009.1, read as the reverse complement.
TATTCTGCTTGGTATTGCCCCCAAAATAGCTCCCCTTACAATAGTTTCTTGGAAAGACAGTCAGCTCATATTCTAAACAGATATGAGTGAAAGTTGATGTCTTGCTATTTGATATACAGGATACACTGGTTCAAAAAATGGAACTACTCAAGAATTCAGACATGCTACCTACTACGGGTTTATATTTCATAGTGACAGAGGAAGTTCAAATGACTTCGTTAGAAACTTTAAATTCGTTCTGGTACCAAATCCTGCTTTCCTGGGAATTAAAAATTTGATGAATTTCTTGACTTGATTAACACATCCAATCTTGCCTCTGTGGATCCTTCACAGAGGAAATCTGTATTCAATTCACTGGCTGGGTAGTTGGAAATACCAATGGCATAGAATACTTTGGTAAAGTCAGGAACTACGGCATAGAAATACCGATATTTTTGTACTTCCTATTCCAGAAATGATTCTATAATGCTGAACTACAATGCTGTTTAAAGGTATAAGAATAAAGTCAGAAAGATGAAAGACCAAAAAGAAATGAGACTTGTACAATGCTAAGGATAATAAAAAGGACTGTGTAAGCTAAGCAAGGAACAACAAGAAGCTGAAAGAAGTGATCTATGTACTGCTTAGGGAAGGTGGTACAATCATATCACTAATATTCTAGTACTCTTTTATCTTGTCTATTAACAAGTGAGAGGTAAAAATCATGCTCAATATTAAATTTGGGATTTTAATTAAATTAGCTGAGTAAATAAAGAGTAAGGGAGATATGTCATAATACAAGTACACAGAAAAGAAAACTAAAACCTTTTATATGAATGTCAATAAGAGCGAAAAAATGTGATGGTTGCCAGAAAAGCTGGTGTAACTTTAACTCCACTGACGAGAGAGAGCAGTCTCAAGACAAGAGGAGGTAATGGGGCACTCCAGATCATTATCTGGAATATTCTGCTGTTAGTTTCGGAAGCACAACGAAGAGGAAAGTGAACAATACTGAGTACATTTTGATAAGAGAGACATGATGCTAACAAGTCTGGAAAGCATCACAAGAATCTATTAAAGAAACCAGAGGTATTTTTGGTCTGGAAGAGGGAAGACCAGGGAGAGGTGGTATTGTGACGAACAATAAACAACTTTTTGATTTGAATAGCTGTCATGTAGAACAGGCATTGGCCCCAGAGTACAGATATAATACATTGACATGTAAGGCTACATTAAAAAAAAAAACAAAAAACAAACCTTGAATTGTTTACCTTGTGAAACAGTGAGTCATAGGACTGCAAAGTGTCCTAATGACAGCTATGATTTGCAGAGGAATATGTAGATGGGATTTCTGCACTGAACTGGGTCATCAGAGTACAGACCATCACAGAATCCAGAAGATTTTATAATTTCAAGCTAAGATTTAAGGCTGACAGTATTAATATGTAGCCAATTAGAAAGTATGGTTTCAGGTATGTTGGAAATGCTCTCATGTTCTCTTTCCCTCCCCAAAAAATATTCATTAAAAAAAAATATTCTATTAGATATCTAGTTCATTAGGTCCAGCATACTGTTGAGTATTCAAGGAGACTGGTTATTAAAATGCAAATGTCCTCAGAGGAGGCAATAACATATGGGAATTAGTTACAGCTTGTTGACAGAAAGGGAGGAATGAGAAAGGCAGCCAGAGTAAAGAAGGCCCAAGTGGACACAGATCTGTAGGAGACAAAATCCTTGTAATAAAAGAAGCAACAATATTTTCAAGGTTCTTTTAGAGGTGCAACAGATGACTGAGGCTGCAACTATGATTTCTATGAAGACATGGCCCAGTTTTCCAAGATGTGTATATCACTACAACACATAATGTGTACATTTTCTGTGGTCACTAATATGAAGTGTTCAGTGTTCATTAAAATGGAAAAATTCTGTATAAAAGGTGCTTTTAGACATTTAAACAAATTGCTAAGTTCTGAAAGATTCAATTTGTGGCAAGGTGTACCAAAGCCAAACTAGACTTCCACATACAGCGTAACTTTGTATCACAAAATGAAATTAACTTTTGGGTGGGTTTTGCTTAATAAAATATACTATATTATTATATATATTTCATTTAATAATATTTGTTAAATCACACAGACTTCAGACAGGAGTTCAGTATAGCTTAAGCCAAGTTTTTCTCCTAAACAACATCACTGAAATTCCATTATTTCCATATTAGTGATTCTAATGAAACTTCAAAAAAAAAAAACCCTAAACCAGTTAAAAGAGAATAAAAATCTTCTATTATGTGATCACAATCTGTCTTTTAAGTTTAATCTCCAAGTACTTTTTGGGTCATCATTCTCCCAATTAATCTATTGTACTGCCCATTATCTAAGAATAGGCTATGATTTCCAACAGCAGGAATGGCCTTCCTCAATTTTTTCTACCATAATTTTATCCATTTCTCAAGGTCCAGGCTTTAAGGTCTTTTCTTAATCAATTAGTCTACAAATCATCTCTGTCTCTCTCTCTCTCTGTGATATAGGCTTAAAAATCTCATTAGTCAATCAATTACTCAATCTCTGTTTCTCTTTCCACCCCCACCCTCACATTTATTTCTTTTTCTTTTACTTCCCCTCTGTTGTCCCATGGAACACTCCTGCCCCAGCCCCTGTACTGCATCGTGCCTTACATCTTAGCTTGGGTTTACAAATCTCTTCTCTCCGACTCTGGGTCAAGGGCAGTGCTTAACTACCAAACACTGCAGTAGATCCCAAGTGTTCTGTAAATGCATTTTGGTTTAATAATAATCAAAATTACAGTTTGATTATATGCCATCCTTAGATACAGCAGGATCTAGACTAGGGTTTAGTACTTGAGCAGTTTGTCGCAGAGAAGGCTTATGTATGAGTTGCTACATGTCTAGCAGCTGTTTGTATTTCTTCAAGGAGATGGTAAGAACTGTTGCCTCCTGAACAGTACAGCTCTTCTTCAGGGCAGACAACCCTGTGACACTGATTTCCATGATCTGAGCAGTCTCTGTGTTAACTGGGGCAGCAATAGACTTCTCTCCTACATGCTCTGATGGCCTAGGGGATGGGGTGATCAGGGAGGAGTACAGAGAAGACAGGGAACATCTTTCACCACCTGCAGCGTCCCTGAGCAGCACCAGGTGGTGGCAGATGCCACAAGCTACTCACCGGACACCATGGCCTTTTTCTCCTTCAGATCAGATCAGATCAGATCAGTCGTGTACGACTCTTTGTGACCCCATGAACTGCAGCACGCCAGGCCTCCCTATCCATCACCAGCTCCCGGAGGTCACTCAGACTCGCATCCATCGAGTCAGTGATGCCATCCAGCCATCTCATCCTCTGTCGTCCCCTTCTCCTCCTGCCCCCAATCCCTCCCAGCATCAGAGTCTTCTCCAATGAGTCAACTCTTCGCATAAGGTGGTCAAAATACTGGAGTTTCAGCTTTAGCATCATTCCTTCCAAAGAAATTCCAGGGCTGATCTCCTTCAGAATGGACTGGTTGGATCTTCTTGCAGTCCTAGGGACTCTCAAGAGTCTTCTCCAACACCACAGTTCAAAAGCATCAATTCTTCGGCGCTCAGCCTTCTTCACAGTCCAGCTCTCACATCCATACATGACCACAGGAAAGACCATAGCCTTGACTAGGCGAACCTTTGTTGGCAAAGTGATGTCTCTGTTTTTGAATATGCTATCTAGGTTGGTCATAACTTTCCTTCCAAGGAGTAAGCGTCTTTTAATTTCATGGCTGCAGTCACCATCTGCAGTGATTTTGGAGCCCAGAAAAATAAAGTCTGACACTGTTTCCACTGTTTCTCCATCTATTTCCCATGTAGTGATGGGATCAGATGCCATGATCTTCGTTTTCTGAATGTTGAGCTTTAAGCCAACATTTTCACTCTCCACTTTCACTTTCATCAAGAGGCTTTTTAGCCCCTCTTCACTTTCTGCCATAAGGGTGGTGTCATCTGCATATCTGAGGTTATTGATATTTCTCCCAGCAATCTTGATTCCAACTTGTGTTTCTTCCAGTCCAGCATTTCTCATGATGTACTCTGCATATAAGTTAAATAAACATGGTGACAATATGCAGCCTTGACGTACTCCTTTTCCTATTTGGAACCAGTCTGTTGTTCCATGTCCAGTTCTAACTGTTGCTTCCTGACCTGCATACAGATTTCTTAAGAGGCAGATCAGGTGGTCTGGTATTCCCATCTCCTTCAGAATTTTCCACAGTTTATTGTGATCTACACAGTCAAAGGCTTTGGCATAGTCAATAAAGCAGAAATAGATGTTTTCCTGGAACTCTCTTGCTTTTTCCATGATCCAGCGGATGTTGGCAATTTGATCTCTGGTTCCTCTGCCTTTTCTAAAACCAGCTTGGACATCAGGAAGTTCACGGTTCACATATTGCTGAAGCCTGGCTTGGAGAATTTTGAGCATTACTTTACTAGCGTGTGAGATGAGTGCAATTGTGCAGTACTTTGAGCATTCTTTGGCATTGCCTTTCTTTACGGCCAGAGAAACATTCTGTCTGGACAACAACCACTTTGCCAAGGAGGTTGCTTCCTGGAGACTCAGCAGGTAATTCCTGATTAAGCTACTCATGGGGAAAGCATTCTCCTCCCTAGACACTTCTCTGGGGATAAGTGACTGAATTCTGGTCAATGGAATACAAAGGAAATTTGCTGAAGTGACTTAGTTCCTGAAAACAATACAAATCGATTTGCCTTTTGTTGTGTCTGAAGGTGACATTTGGAACCAAGGCTGTTGTCTTGCAGCTCTATCAGATGACACCCTTTGGACACTGCTGGCACCCTGAGAGTTGGAAGTGGGAAGGCCAGTGGACCAGGGAACCTGATGATACTGTCGCAGTGCAGGGGTCACCTGACCTCAGGGCTTCCATTGTTCGGCAAAATGCACTTTTCCTTATTGCCTGAGCCAGTTGAATAGGGGAGTTTCTCTTACTGTAGGCTAGAGACACCCTGGCTCGTAAGAGATCATGCTGGCATCAGGCATCTTCCTCCAGTGGCAGACATTAATCACTATCAGGGCTTCTGGGGAAAAACACATTCTTTCTCCTGCTTGTTTAAAAATCTGCGGCTGAGTTGTTATTACCACATCCTGAATCTGTTGCTTTTTTTTCCCATAGATTGGGTAAGTCCTAAACTCTTTCAAACACATGCATGTTTCATTTCGTAACAAGGATCACACTTCAAATGATTAATATTTGTCTTCTCACTAGTTTAAAAGCTCAGTGAAGGCCGTGACTATATCTGCCAGGAAAATTCCTGTGTTTCCAGCACCTCACACAGGGCTGACATGCAGGTGTTCAATAAATAGGTGCTCATAAAACATCTGTGTAATGAATGAATGGATGAGTAAATGAATGTAGACAGTATCTAAACATTCTCCCTGATATTTCCTTTGCTTACATCTCTCATGCCCTGATTTCTTATCAATTCAGACCCCCCCAAAAGTGAGCTATATCTTGCATTTTAGAAGACAGGAAAAAGAAAAGAGAAGGAGGTCATCTTTACAACTACCATTTACTCATGCATTCCATGGAGAGGGGAAAGGAGATGAGTCTCAGAGGCAACTTATAAAATATTTATAAAAAGAAAGAACAATCACCTCCTATACTACACATTGAATTAAAATGCTACTTAAGAGAATGTTCATAATCATACTTTTTAGAGCCAGAATGGAGTTCAGGATTACTTTAGTGTAACTGAAGTGAGCAAAGATATATTAACTATTTCAAGTCCCTCAGTTTTCAGATGAAGAAACTCAGAGCTACTGTCACCAAGATCAGCATTAGTCTTTCTTACACTCTATGATGTAACAAAAATTGAATGACAGTCATGTTCACTGGCAACAAAAAGGATATTTTCCTGGCAATGTTGTTCCAACTCGGTAATCAGTATAGCTCTTGCTTGGATGAAAGTTGAAGATGAAAAGAAGACTAGCTCTCTCAAAAGCAATGATCTTATTGTCTTCATGCTTTTCACTCACACAGGCCTGCAAGAATTAACACAAAATGTATACAAATAATAGCCAGATGCTGCTCTAAGTAAATTCTTTACAAAAAGTTGTTTTTTGTCTTTATTAACAGCCTTGTTATTAAGCCAAAAATGAAAGTGCTAGCACATTTTATATTTTTTGAACCTGTTGAAATTTTGCCATATCAAAATTTTACCATATCAAGGCCAACAGCAGTTTCAAACATTGCTTAAAGAGTACATAAATCTCACCAACCAATTGCTAACCTCAAACAAAACACAGACAGAGGATTAGGTTTTAAGTAAAAACATAGTACCTGTGCTATACAGAAAGCACTTGTGTGTGTGTCTGTGTGAGTAAGTATATTAGAACTACTTGTAAGTGAATTTCAAGACTTATGTTTTAGGCTCTAGACTAATAGGTGAAGGCACATCAAATTATTTTTCAAAATATATTGTAATACTGTTATTATATCCAGATTTCTGAAGTTGAATTTTTCTTAAAAACTTTATAGTACTGCATGGTTTTGTCAGATTCAAAAGCAACCAAAAGGCCTTGACAATCTACTTTTTTTTTTTTTTGGTCTAATGAAAGAGAGTTTCAAAAGCAATTACAACATCTACAAGCTCTCTTATTTTCTACATCACATTTTACAGTAGGCAATGAGAAGCTTTTGCTTTTTCAGCCCACCCTCTTCCAGCCCCAGCTCTGAGAGGACTTATTTCCATGCGTGTCAGCAGCACTACTCTTGGTAATTTAGAAATGTGAGCTAAGGCTCTAGAGTAAACAGCATGCCTTTTGGTATTCAACATTGTTCCTATTGAAAAGGAGCATCATTTTGCTCTCTCTTCTGGAAACAGCACTACTAATAAATGCGATTAGGGCATTCGTGTCATGTAGCCAATCTTCCTGAATGTATAAGTACCTTTGTTCAACCATTAAAAAAAAATCAGAGACACCAAAGTAAAAACACATCAACAGTAATTTCAAACGGCACCAGTAAAAAGCAAATGGATTATAAGTAACACATACTATATGCTAATTTTTGCAAAGGAAAAAAAAAAGCCTGTATAAAATTTTCACCTGTTAATTACATTTTCTAAAACTTATTGAAAAACTGAGACTTTAATTCCAGAGGAGAGTCAGCCTCATGAAAAATACAAAACAGCATGCAAGTATAATGGCATCTATTGAAATGACAAGTTAGAGACCAGTAAAGGAAGGAAAAATAAGAATAAAGAAATCTCCATGTTGTCAAAGTAGTTTCATTATGACAGCATAATTATTTATATAAAGAAAAAATAGTCAAAACAATTAAGATGTTTCCACAGCAATTTCCAAAATGGATTCCATGTGGAGCTTTTGTCATTAGTTTTAACCAATTGAAATAAAAATTACCAAATTTAAACAACAACGACAAGCTAACCAGGAAAGTAAGCAGGGAATTATGCTGAAGATTTTCCGTATCTATTGGGGAGATTTTGGTGACATGTTTTGACAACCTAAAGTATGTCACAGGGCACTGTGCATGGAATAATAAAGTGCTCTTTAAGAGATCTGCATATAGATTTAAGTCAATTGCCATTCTAAGCATGTACAACACTGGTGACTAAAACGTAACATTGAGAGTAAAGAGCTTACCTGTGGAGCTGAAAGCCAACCACATCTTTCTTCCAATTTATTCATATCCCTGTCAAAGTTATTTAGGAACTTATAGCGAAGAAGGTCATCATCAGTTAAATGAAACTGCCTTCGTGCATAATGGTAGCTCTCATTATTTCCTTTTCTTGGGAAGTCTAACCATTCAGGATGCCCAAATTCATTACCTGCATTTGAAAACAAACATCAACATCATCTGGTTAATATTAGCACTTCTTATTAAGATATCTCAATAATTAAATGTTTAAAAGTCCTTGAAATCAGTTTAGGTTATTTTACTACAGCTATGCCCTGTGAAATACGCACAACCCTAGTTTAGAAACAGCATAGTCAAGCACACAATACTGCCAGCATTTGGACTCAAAAGCCCAGGTCCGGTTTTAGCCTGGTTACACATTCCTTTTTCCACATCTCATTTTTTTTTTATGTGCAAACTTAAAACAGTATCTCTGTCATACTTATTTCATCTCTGAAATAATCTCTGAAATCTCTGAATCATTTTCAAAATCTCTTACTTCTATAATCTCTGAAATCTGGCCCATGCTTTGCAATTTCCAAAGGTTGTATGTACAATATTTTTTGATCCTCCAAAGACTCCCTATTATATCGATTTTACAGATGAGAAATACAAAGCTCCTGACAGTTAAGGGGTTTGCCCAACCTCACACAGATAGTAACTAGAAAAGCAACCATTAAAATCTAGATCTTCTTATAAAATCCAAAGTTCTTTCTACCTCATCCCACTAGGCAAGTACGTTTTATACTTCAGATTTTATACTTGGGGTGCTACAGAAACCCAAGGCATCAATTTTATTATTCATTTTTCCCATCTATTTTTCAGATCTATGTGCCACCATTAGACTTATATCTTTAATTTAAATGTGGTGTGTGTGTGGGTATGTGTGTGTGTGTGTGTGCGTGTGTACACCTGGAACACCTTGTTGGGAACCCCTTTAATATTATTTTTCACTGTAATGATGAGAACCAGAAACCTTAGAAGCTCTAAAATTGAAATAAAACAACACATACACATTACGCATTCTTCATTCTGAAAATCAAATTTAGATATTAGTAGCCTAGTAGATTGGCTCCTGCTGTTCTCCTCAAGTTAGAGTTTTACTTTATGGCTTCTTTTTTCCCCCTAAATATTAAACACTGCTTTCCAAAAGTTGCTTATATTAGTTACTTTAATGCTGCAATTTTCTAAACCACAAATTTCTCCTTTGAGTTAGAAAGTACCATAGCTGACCCAAGTGTGTCCTACTGTAATTTAAATAGTTGCTAAGTGAAATAAGTGACAGAATAAAGACAAATATCATTTGATCTAACTGAATTGTGAAGTCTAAAAAAGGTAACAACAACCAATCAACTGGGAAAAACAAGCTCATGGATAAAAAGAACAAACCTGTAGTTGCCTGAGGGTAAGAGGTGGGCAAAATGGGTGGAGTGTCAAAGGATATAAATTTCCAGTTATAAAATATAAAAAAAAGAGAGATGTAATGTATAGAACAGTGACTATAGTTAATAATACTGCATTGCATATTTGAAAGCTAGGAGAGAGAATCTTCAGAGTTCTTATCAGAAGAAAAAAATTTTGTAACCCTGCATGGTGAAGGTGAAAATGAAAGTCACTCAGTTGTGTCTGACTCTTTGTGACCCCATAGACTATACAGTTCGTGGAATTCTCCAGGCCAGAATACTAGAGTAGGTAGCCGTTGATCTTCCTGACACAGGAATCAAACTGGGGTCACCTGCATTGCAGGAGGATTCTTTACCGGCTGAGCCACCAGGGAAGCTACAGTGATGGACATTAACTGAACTTACTGTGATGATCATTTTACAATATATACAAATACTGAGTTGTGCTGTATATCTGAGACTAACATAATATTATGTCAGTTATACTTCAATAAAAATAAAGGCAAAAATAAGCTAGTACATTAATATTCTAAAAAATAAAAACTAAAAAGTTATAATGTAATTCACTATGACTTACTGTAGAGTTGTTTTAAATGGTGAACTCTGCTGAGAAACACTGCAGTTTACACTTAACTGTTCAGAACCATAGTCATCAAAATAAAAATAATATACAAACAAATATGTTTGTAGCAGCTTCATAAAAATTAAACTGCAAAAATCTTCCTTAATTCTAATTCAGTTCAGTTCAGTTCAGTTGCTCGGTTGTGTCTGATTCTTTGCAACCCATGGACTGCAGCACACTAGGCTTCCCTGTTCATCACCAACTCCCAGAGTTTACTAACTCTAATTTGTAAACTAATTAATTAGTAAACCAATTAATTCTAATAGTTCAGCCTAAATAATATGTTTTATGATGCTGCCTGTGTGACAGAGGAAGGAATCATATTTCTAAATCTGCAGGCTTTATTTTCTTTGGTTTAGTTGCTAAATTGTGTCTGATTTTTGTGACCCCATAGACTGTAGACCACCAGGCCCCTCTCTCCATGGGATCTTCCAGGCAAGAATACTGGAGTGGGTTGACATTTTCTTCTCCTGGGAATCTTCCTGACCTTGGGATCGAACCCTAGTCTCCTGAACTGCAGGCGGATTCTTTACCAACTGAGCTACCAAGGTAGCCCTATTATTTACGTTGCTGCTGCTAAGTCACTTCAGTCGTGTCCGACTCTGTGCGACCCCATAGACGGCAGCCCACCAGGCTTCCCCGTCCCTGGGATTCTCCAGGCAAGAACACTGGAGTGGGTTGCCATTTCCTTCTCCAATGTGTGAAAGTGGAAAGTGAAAAGTGAAAGTGAAGTTGCTCAGTCGTGTCCGACTCTTGGTGACCCCATGGACTGCAGCCTACCAGGCTCCTTCGTCCCTGGGATTTTCTAGGCAAGAGTACTGGAGTGGCTTGCCATTGCCTTCTCCGATTATTTACGTTATGGTGTCTTAAAATGGTAAAAGAACTTCCCTCTGCTGCACTTAGGAGTCCTGCCTGGATTTGGAGCCTGATTCACATCAGCTCATGCTGCACTCACATCATAGCTGGTTCCATCATCCATTCAACCAGCAAACTGAGGCACATCCAGAACTGTGGTTGAAAGTGAAAGAACGTGAAGTCGCTCAGTCCTGTCCGACTCTTTGCGACCCCCTGGATTGTAGCATATCACGCTCCTCCATCCATGGGATTTTCCAGACAAGAGTACTGGAGTGGGTTGCCATTTCCTTCCCCAGAGGATCTTCCCAACCCAGGGGTCGAACCTGGGTCTCCCGCATTGTAGGTAGACACTTTACCGTCTGAGCCACCAGGGAAGTAACCTGGTTAGGTACCTTCATTTCTGATAAAGAAGGTACCGCCAGTCTGGGGAAAATTATAAGTCCCAAGCACTGGTGAGATTTCAACTAGTGAGGAATTTGGGAGAGACTAGAAATGCCATAGGATAGCTTGGATATGCTGCTGCTGCTGCTAAGTCACTTCAGTCGTGTCCGACTCTGTGCGACCCCATAGACAGCAGCCCACCAGGCTCCCCCGTCCCTGGGATTCTCCAGGCAAGAACACTGGAGTGAGTTGCCATTTCCTTCTCCAATGCATGAAAGTGAAAAGTGAAAGTGAAGTCGCTCAGTCGGTCCGACTCTTAGCGACCCCATGGACAGCGGCCCACCAGGGACCTCTGTCCATGGGATTTTCCAGGCAAGAGTACTGGGGTGGGGTGCCATTGCCTTCCCCGAGCTTGGATATAATAGCCTACAAACTGTATCGAGGCTCTCTATAGGCAAAATACTTTTACTTTGGTATGACCATGACTCTCTAAGTTGACCACAATATTAATAAACAATTCATTTAGCTTTTTGGGGGGGAGATAGTTATATCACTGCTACCAAGAAGCAACAACAAATGCTTAATGTTGGCTTATTAGGTACCAGGCACTATTCTAAGCATCGCACATGAATTAATTCTTTCAATTTTCAACAACCTTGAAGCAGGTACTATTACGGTCTCAATTTTATAGGTAACTGAGGCACAGAGAGTTATTAAGTAGTGGGGCCCATGAGTTCAGAAAGTCTGATTTTAGCACACTGACTCTTGATTACCACTCTACCATATTGCTAAGAAGTGGATACTGTGGGAAAACAATGCAAAAACTCTCATACATGGACAGAAATTCCAAGAAAATGGAATGATGTGCAAATAGTTGAAGTGAGAAGGTGAGATGTAGACAGGACTTTGGTTTAGCCATAAAACAGGCCTTGTAGTGAGGAGAAGAGGTGAGACAGGAGGGATGAAGTTTAGATTAGGAGAAGTCTCATAATCTCCAAACCTTAAGCTACTTTTGAGTAAGGGGATACAAAGCTCAGATGTGGTCTTTTATTAAAATATCTCTGGTACCATGTGTACAAGACGATGGATATTGGAAATAGTTGAATGGTAGGAAAGCTAACATGGAATTCAAAGAATAAGAGAGGACCAGATACACTGGGAGTGGAAAAAGAATGGCATGTCTCAGGTGGAAAAAATAGGATTTTATGAGACTCTATTGCATGGGTTTTAATTCCAATAAGAATATTTATGATAAATATGAATTTATGCAGTTGAATCTCTCCAGTACTCAGTTTCCTCATCTGTAAAATAGCATAATAAGTTTCATATAAGCTATTTTAAGATCAAATATGGTAAGTAAGGCAGTTGGTACAAGGTCTGGCAGCTGAAGCTTTCAATGTTTGGCAGTTTTTATGTTACACACCCATTACCAATGCTGCTCAGGAAAGAATGACTTAAGGAGCAATAGGTGAGAGTTACTATAAACCTAACATTTCTGGTTCCCTTCCTTCTGAGGAGGGAACTGACCAGCCCAACTCTTCAGCAGACATACAAGTAACCAGGATGAATTCAAGGCAGCTACTTGGCTATTCTTCACAAAGTTTTTTGGTACAATATTATCCTTTCCTTTAAAGTATAGAAATTCAATGTTGATGCATTTATTCATATATGTAATAAAGCAAACACATTTTCCTAAGCCAAGTATCTACATTCTTTGAATTATCTACTATTTTAGATCTTAAAAAGCAGAATTGAAAGTGCAAGTGATTTTGCTACAAGACACTCAGATTGATGGGGCAAATCTAGTTGATAAGTCAAGAATCTCCTCTCTGCTCTCTTCCTTCATTATTCCTACTATATGTTCATCCTGAAACTGCTGAACAAGCTCTCAGGTATTATTTACAGTTATAAAGACACACACATGCTATATACTATACACATATATATGCAATACACCATGCATATTTTATGCTATATAGTATATATTTTATAGTATATGATGGAATTACAGTTGAGCTATTTCAAATCCTAAAAGATGATGCTGTGAAAGTGCTGCACTCAATATGCCAGCAAATTTGGAAAACTCAGCAGTGGCCACAGGACTGGAAAAGGTCAGTTTTCATCCCAATCCCAAAGAAAGGCAATGCCAAAGAATGCTCAAACTACCACACAATTGCACTCATCTCACACACTAGTAAAGTAATGCTCAAAATTCTCCAAGCCAGGCTTCAGCTATACCTGAACCACGAACTTCCTGATGTTCAAGCTGGTTTTAGAAAAGGCAGAGGAACCAGAGATCAAATTGCCAACATCCGCTGGATCATGGAAAAGACAAGAGAGTTCCAGAAAAACATCTATTTCTGCTTTCTTGACTATGCCAAAGCCTTTGACTGTGTGGATCACAATAAACTGTGGAAAATTCTGAAAGAGATGGGAATACCAGATCATCTGACCTGCCTCTTGAGAAACTTGCATGCAGGTCAGGAAGTAACAGTTAGAACTGGACATGGAACAACAGACTAGATCCAAATAGGAAAAGGAGTACATCAAGGCTGTATATTGTCATCCTGCTTATTTAACTTATATGCAGAGTACATCATGAAAAACACTGGGCTGGATGAAGCACAAGCTGGAATCAAGATTGCCAGGAGAAATATTAATAACCTCAGATATGCAGATGACACCACCCTTATGGAAGAAAGTGAAGAACAAAAGAGCCTCTTGATGAAAGTGAAAGAGGAGAGTGAAAAAGTTGATTTAAAGCTCAACATTCAGAAAACTAAGATCAAGGCACCCGGTTCCATCACTTCATGGCAAATAGATGGGGAAACAGTGTCAGACTTTATTTTTCTGGGCTCCAACATCACTGCAGATGGTGACTTTAGCCATGAAATTAAAAGACGCTTACTCCTTGGAAGAAAAGTTATGACCAAACTAGACAGCACATTAAAAAGCAGAGACATTACTTTATCAACAAAGGTCCCTCTAGTCAACGCTATGGTTTTTCCAGTAGTCATGTATGGATGTGAGAGTTGGAGTGTGAAGAAAGCTAAGCGCTGAAAAATTGATGCTTTTGAATTGTGGTGTTGGAAAAGACTCTTGAGAGTCCTTTGGACTGCAAGGAGATCCAAGCAGTCCATCCTAAAGGAAATCAGTCCTGAATATTCATTGGAAGGACTAATGCTGAAGCTGAAACTCCAATACTTTGGCCACCTGATGCGAAGAGCTGACTCATTGAGAAAGACCCTGATGCTGGGAAAGATTGAGGGCAGGAGAAGAAGGAGATGACAGAAGATGAGATGGTTGAATGGCATCACCGACTCAATGGAGATGAGTCTGAGTAAACTCTGGGAGTTGGTGATGGACAGGGAGGCCTGGCATGCTGCAGTCCATGGTATCGCAGAGAGTCAGACAGAACTGAGCAACTGAACTGAACTAACTCACTTTTGAATTGTGTATGTGTGCTCAGTCACTCAGTCGTGTCCATATCTTTGTGACCCCATGGACTGTTGCCCCCAAAATTTTGCACCAAAATGAGTGGAAACAGTATGAAACCATGTCATAATCTGATTAAAAGTTAAGTACCTGCTCCCCTAAAACCGATACACATACATACACATGAAGCTTCAAGGGTTAATGGACTCCATTCAAAAACTGATGCAATGTGAAATTACAGACTTATCATTTATTTGAAGATTCCAGCAGGAAAATTCACAGCCTTATAATCTATAATATAAATAAGGATTGAAGAGTAGCATGATTAAAAGTAAATGAAGTAAGCGATGCATATTATTTAAAAGGGTACAAGACACAATATGTGACTCAATAAATCTTAGCTACATTTATAGTGCTATATTTTCTTTTATTATTTTTATTAAACAAGTAACGTACTAAGTTATTTTTAAAATTCACAATCAAAAACACATACACAACATTTGAATTCTTACCACATAACCTCTTGCTATGGTCTGAGTGTTAGTGTTCCCCCAGCCAAATTCATATGTTAGAAATTAATCCTCAATATGATGGTCATGGGACATTTGGAAGGTATTTGGGTCATGAGGGTAGAGCCCTTATGGATGGGAACAGTGCTCTCAATAATAAAGACTGCACTGAGCTTTCTTTCTCCTTCCACCACAAAAGGATATGGCCTATTAAAGGTCCCTCCCTCAATCATGCTGTCACTCTGATTGTAGATCCCCAGCCTCCAGAAACTGTGAGAAATAAATGTTTATTGTTTATAAGTTACCTAGTCTTTGGCATTTCATTATAGCAGCCCAAGCAAAATAATAGCACTATTTCCCTCTTGGTAAATATTGTATTTATTTTCATTTATATCTATAGCAATAGCTACACGCATGCCTGCTAAGTCACTTCAGTTGTGTCTGACTCTTTGTGACCCTATAGACTGCAGCCCGTGAGGCTCCCCTTTCCATAGGATTCTCCAGGCAAGAATACTGCAGTGGGTTGCCATGCCCTTATCCAGGGGATCTTCCCAACTCAGGTATCAAACCCGCATCTCATGTCTCCTGTATTGGCAGGCAGGTTCTTTACCACCAGCGCCACCTGGGAAACCCCCAAGAGCTATATATCTGTATCATACCTATACTAATATACATGGGCTTCCCAGATGGTTCTTAAACATTCATTTATCTTTTCAATAACATCTAAAGTTATTAACTATTAAGAAGAACATTTATGACATGAGGGCAAATTAAGTACTTGGAAAATATTAGAAAGAGATGAAAATGGTAACAATGTTTGGTATCATAATCCAATTTAGGATTTTGTATGTCACTACTTTAAAGCATATTCCAATAAGCTTACTTAATATGGAATATGAAATTAAACTTCTGAATTAGAAAAAAGAACTGTTAAAAAATATGACATGAAGAAGACCCTATTCTATTAGAGAATAATTTATTAATCTTTATTAGAGACTAATTTAGATTCTCTGAAAAATCACCTGGAGAGGCTTCTTTTTAAACTGAGTGATAAGGAAAGTTGCATATAACAAAGAAATAGATAGAAAAATTATATTAGTGATTGCAGACAAAACATTTTAAAGTGGCTTTTGAATGGTGTCTCTGTTGTAAATGACCTGACAAGGGGCAAATTAAGTTTAATGTAGACAAACGCAACATTAAATTTCATATTTAGTTCAAAACTGTAAACATGAACATAAAATAAATGGAAGCAAATCACAGAAAGACTTTCAAAGTGACCTTGGAATAACAGTGAACCATTCTCAGACTGAACAGAGAAAAGTGGAAAATGCCTGTTGGTATCTTATAGTAGCTTACAGCTCACAAACCTAACGAAGAAAAATACCATCATTAAAACAAGTTAAGAATGTTCTTCTCAGCTATGGTCTACAAATTACTTAGGAAATGTAGCAGCACTTGAGAGTACAGTGAAATATGGCCAGCCAAATAAGCTTATAAGTAAGCTCTGCTGTATATAAAGATGGATGGGAAATCTAAATTTATTCAGGTAATGGCAAAGAAGGTAATTGATTTGTTTTAGTACAGATAACTTGATGGAATAGAGAACACAGGATCAGAATCAGAATTTTAATTTAATCAAATTAAAAAAATGTGTATATATATTTCTAAATTATATATAAATATGTTATGTTTACATGCATACATAATATATATGCATAGATTTCTCAATGAAAGCAACAGGCATTTATAACCTGGGATTCTTGCTTCCCTACTGATTCCTAATATTTTATGCAAAATGATGTATGTTCATCTGTGCATTTTTCTGAGGAGAGAAGGTTTTCTTCATCTCCTCCAGGCATCTGAGTCTTAAAAAGAGTAAGAACTACTCACTGTATTAGAATGTGAGGAACTAGAATAATGGAACACAAGTAAAGATTTCTAAGAAAAGAAAGTGAAGTCTCTCAATCGTGTCCAATTCTTTGTCATCCCATGGACTGTAGCCCACTAGGCTCCTCCATCCATGAGATTTTCCAGGCAAGAATACTGGAGTGGGTTGCCATTTCCTTCTCCAGAGGATCTTTCTGACCCAGGGATCGAACCTGGGTCTTCCACACTGCAGGCAGACTCTTTACTGTTGAGCCACCAGGGAAGCTCTGGTAGAAGGATTTCTAAGCTACATAAAAAAGGGAAAAAAAAAAAAAGTAGAAACCTAAATTGAGGAAGGCATTTTAAAAACCTTAGGCTGGTTTATTCAACAGATAAGAGGCTTAGAAAAGTCACATTGAAATGAACTCTAGTTCAGAGAGGCAATGAGTGTGACTTCAGAGAACAAAACTTCCAAATCCAAAAATATGCATTACAAGTAACCAGGCACTAACCATCAAAGCATGCTCTTTCTGCTCATTAAATTACGATTATGATCACTAATGTAATACATCGGATGGCACTTGTTTCAAAATGCACGGAGGATGGTAATTTTTTGACCTGTCACTTGAGACATTTTGTAAGAAAAGTTACATTGCAGGCCATGATTCATTGCATTCAATATAGTAACTGAAGTGGGTGTTTTCAGAAATGAGAAGGCTGAAAGCGTTGGCTAAACACTTTAAAACAAACATGGGGAAGCCAGTGACTAACACTGCTATAGTTAATTAATGATTCTAGAAAATTCCACTAAGTTCTTTCTCTCCCTTTCCATTTCCTCTGTAAACAGCACCATTCATGTCTAGTTAATTTGAAAAACCTCTAAGCACAAAGTTCCTATTGGGATTTCTTTTCCTGTAATTAATTTTTTGCTGTTTGATGTAAAGGTCCAAACTATAAATTGACAAGAAGCCAGCTGGTACAGTGATGAAATTCAAGACAATGCAACTAATGAAAAAAGCCCTTGCTCTGTGAGCTGAACGTTTTGATTAGCCACTTTGTGTGTTTTGTTTCTCTAAACTGTAATGCATACTAATTTTACCTAGGAATTAATTAAAGTCTATCACAGCCTCCATGCTGTGGATGTTATATAACTCTTTGTTGATACCAAGTTTATGTATATATGGAATAAGGTGCAGTTTTAATGAGAATTAAAAAAAAAAAACAAAAAACAAAAAAACACTTTCGCTCCTACTCCTCTTGATGGTACCAAAGACTAACTCTTTAAAGGAAGTATCTATTTTAAAATCAAATGCTTTGACCTTTCTCAAGGCCATCAAGTCCCCAGGAGGTTGTTGTTGAGATGCTAAGTCGTGTCCAACTCTTTGTGACCCATGAACTGCAGTGTGCCAGGTTTCCCTGTCCTTCACCATCTCCCTTAGGTTGGTCAAACTCATGTCCATTGAATCAGTGATGCCATCCAACCATCTCATCCTCTGCTGCCCCCTTCTCCTCTTGCCCTCAATCTTTCCCAGAATCAGGGCCCTTGCCAATGAGTCGGCTCTTCACATCAGGTGGCCAAAGTACTGGAGCTTTAGCTTCAGCATCAGTCTTTCCAGAGAATATTTCCTTTAGGACTGACTGGTTTGATCTCCTTGTTGTCCAAGGGACTCTTAAGAGTCTCCTCTGGGACCATAATTCAAAAGCACCAGAAGGTGGGGCATACTATAAAATCCTTTTTCTATATTAGGGAGTGTGATCTCCCTTTTCAGAAAAATAAACCTGCTATCCAGTCTTCCTCCCACCTTTGACACTCATCACCAAGGCTCCAGGAAGCGGCTACATCAGTCTCTTCTTCACTTTCCACAGCATGCACTAGACCTACAACAGGGACTTCAATTTGTTAAGGTTGGATGTTTCCCTTTACAGTTGATAAAAGTCTAACATCATCTAATTTGAACAGAAACAGAATATAACTATCAGACCCAGAAAAGGAGATAAGGGGTGGCATGCCAGCCGAGGCACCAGAACAAAACTCAGCAGTGCCACTGGGATTTACCCTTAAAGTCTGTCACATCCTGCATCCATCCCCTGAAGATTTTAGGCAATTCTTTGCTAATATTAAGTACATTTATAGGTACACATATATTATGTATACTATTCCTTGATATGATCCAAAGGAAAATATTTTATAAAATCAAGGAAAACTTTATTTTTTTTAATTTAAATTTATTTATTTTAATTAGAGGCTAATTACTTTACAATATTGTATTGGTTTTGCCATACATCAACACGAGTCCGCCACGGGTACTGTCCATTCCTTTTCATTGTACAAAAGACTACTTTAAAGTCAAACGGTATGGTCTCTGGGTTTCTGGGTTCTCTGGATCTTCCCTTGTACACACTCTTCATGCAAGTCAATGATTATATTCTGAGCCCTATGACTCCCTGTATTGGCCATATGCTCAACTGTAACAGTAGATCATAATTTTCAAACTACTGAAATGTATTCTGTGTATTAGATAACATGCTCAGTGTACATCAGTACGTCCCTGTCCTCATAGAGCTTACAATCTAATAAGGAGGAAAGACAGAATTAAGCAGCTCTAAAAATACAATTTTCCTTAAAGAGGGGAAGTGGGTGAGAAATGACTTATGGGATCATTAAGAGCTGCTGCTGCTAAATCTCTTCAGTTGTGTCTGACTTTGTGCGACCCCACAGACCACCAGGCTCCCCTGTCCCTGGGATTCTCCAGGCAAGAACACTGGAGTGGATTGCCATTTCCTTCTCCAATGCATGAAAGTGAAAATGCTAAAATGACAAAAAAAAATCTTAGGGGAGGAAAGCAGAGAGTGGCAGCAAATATCCTCTAAGGGCAAACTGTAAACGTCCTGAGATGACAGCACAGCAGGTTAGGGAGGGCAGGTCGGAAATTATGCCAACATCAGGGAAGGGGGAAGAGCCAGACCTGGGAACTCAACTGTGGAATTCGAGAATTTCCCTTGCTATTCAAACCAAACAAACAAAAATCTTTGCATACTAGTTGCGTATAGTGTTTTTCAAAACCTACAGGGTAACTGATGCCATGGAAATGGATGAAATTGCCTGGGGAGAATATGCAGGTAAGAGTGGCAGAAAACAGAGTATAATGGGACATGAGACACACTCATGCTAGTTGGGGCAGAGGAAGAGGACCCTGGAAAAGCTTGCAGAGGAAAAGCCAAAGTGAGAGGAGGAAAACCGTGCTGGGTGGGAGACTAGAGACTGACCCCTGAGAGGAGTGCTTCCTAGAGGAAACTGCGGTAAACAGAAATAAGTGCTGGAAAGCTGAACTAAAACCTGAAGCCTGGGGACTTCACTGGTTCCAGTGGCTAAGACCTCGTGATCCCAATGCAAGGCACTGGGGTTCGATCCCTGGTCAGAGAGCTAAATCTCACATTGCACAACTAAGATCCCACATGCTACAACTAAGACTGGCACAGCGAAATAAATATCCATATACTAACATATTATATATATATATATATATACATATATATACACACACACCCATAATCCTCGGGCCCTATAATAGACTGAGAAACAAGAGGAGACACTGATGAAAGGAAAGAGCAATGGCCATGACATATGAGGGTAAAACCAAAGAATCAAAAACTATGGTGGTTTAGTCACTAGGTCACTCCCGACTCTTGCCAACCCCATGGACTGAAGCCTGCCAAGCTCCACTGTCCATGAGATTGTCCCGGCAAGAATACTGGAGTGGGTTGCCATTTCCTTCTCCAAGGGATTTTCCCCACCAAGGGATTGAACCCGGGTCTCCTGTACTATAGACAGATTCTTTATCAACTGAGTTACCAGGGAAACACTATAACGTGAGAAATAAATGCTTTGTTGTTTCTATTTGTTTGTTCTATGATTTTCTGACAGGTAGTATACTGAACTAAAGACCTGGGAGAGAACAGTTCCTGTTAGCTATATGCAAACTTCATATTCATAAATTTTAAATTCTAAAGCATTTTATAGTATATGTGTGTTGGTCTAGTTGGCAGGAGCAACTGGCTCAGGGTCAGGCACACCCGTGTTTGCACACACGCAGGTCGTGCATGCTCAGCTTGGGGCTTGCACAGCCAGCACATGCCCTCCAGCACGTACACACCATACACACTACACTGTGTGTGCGTGCTCAGTCGGGTCTGACTTTTTGTGACCCCATGCATGGACTGTGCAGCCCACCAGGCTCCTCTGTCCAAGGGATTCTCTGGGCAAGAATACTGGAGTAGGTTACCATTTCCTCCTCCAGGGGATCCTCTCAACCCAGGAATCAAACCAGTGTCTCTTGTATCTCCTGAATTAGCAGGCAGATTCTTTACAAGTATGTAACCTGAGTATATATATTTTCTATGTTAAGAACTTAAAAAAAAAAAAAAAAAGATTAGTATACTATTAGGTTTCCTTAAAATTCCTATAACAAATTTACAAACTAGTATTTTGAACAAAAAACATAACATCCAATCCTTCTTCCCCTAGATTAAGGGCATGGAGGCCTGAGTCAAACACTGCGTCTGCTCTCTCACTTCACCTAATAATACTGTCGTGACTATTGTCTGTGCCTGTGACACTGTAACAGCATCAAGGGACCAGGAACAGTGCTTTTGCTGGAGCTGCGATGTGAGTCTGGTCAATACCCTCATTCTGCCCTGCTCTCTCCAAACTTCCCCAATTAATTGCATATAAAAAATTCTTAAGGCAATAGCCAAATGAGCTCTGGGTACCTAGGAGAAACAATTTTCAACTTGAACTATGCTTGGTCCATGGCCAAACCAATAAATCCCTTTACTTATCTACATGATTAGAATTGCTTTGGGTGATAGTGAAAGTGAAAGTGAAGTCACTCAGTCCTGTCCAACTGTTTGTGACCCTGTGGACTGTAGCCAACCAGGTTCCTCCGTCCATGGGATTCTCCAGGCAAGAATACTGGAATGGGTTGCCATTTCCTTCTCCAGGGGATCTTCCTAACCCAGGGATCGAACCCAGGTCTCCCGCATTGCAGGCAGAAGCTTTAACCTCTGAGCCACCATGCAACCCATGGCCAAATCAATAAATCCCTTTATTTATCTACATGATTAGAATTGCTTTGGGTGATAAGTTCCCATCAATAAACATGGATGGGGGGGAAGCAAATGTTTACCACAAGTGTTTTGGTAATATTGTCAAAATAAACCAAGAAAACAAACAAAAAATACTCAACTATCAACATCCTTATGAACAAAATCAGATTAACTTTATATTACCTATAAGCCTGGTTGAATAAAAGTAGACACATTTATAAACCAGTCATTTAAAAAGCTAAAGAATTAGCATTATTATATTGAAGGGTAAGTATATATTCCTTGATGCTTTTATTTAAATCAAGAAAAGGAAAAAACACTTTAAATAAATGAAATGTAATCATAAAACTATATTCAAATAATAAAAGCAACAGTAATTACTTGAGAGGCCTCTATGTACACAGACTCTGTGCCAGAATTTTAACAGTTATTTCAAATAACAGTCACCAAATACCTAGTGGTTCAGATGGTCAAGAGTCCACTTACATTGAAGGAGACCAGGTTCAACCCCTGGGCTGGGAAGATCCCCTGGAGGAGGGAATGGCAACCCACTCCAGTATTCTTCCCTGGAGAAATCCATGGACAGAGGAGCCTGGAGGGCTGCAGTCCATGGGGTCACAAATCTTCGAACAGGACTGAGCGAGTAACACTTTCACTTTTATGGGAGGAGACATTATTCCTATTTTCAGATAATAGATCAGGGAGGTAATATAACTAAGGATATAAGGCATAAAGTATCAAGATTAGTATTCAAACTTTTATCATCTATATTCTTCCATTGTATCTGGCATTAGATACTTAATTTGGATAACATTAGTTGGAAACCTATTATGAAAGCATAGGCATTAGGGAAGATAATGAAAGAGCTATAAAAAGAGGTAAAGGTATATACTTCCAACTCCACTCTCAAGTGTACATATAAATTATACCTGTTACTGATTTGCCTGCCTTGTGTATTCTTTCTCCTGCTGTTACTATTCCAAGTGGTAGCCATTTCATCTCCACGAGGCCTCTTTTAAACTCCTGTAGGAAGGGTTTGGTGGTTGTGCTTCCATTGTTACTTAGATATAAATTTTTCTCTTGTTAAAGCAATTACTTATATAGTGTAAAATTTTTTACTGTTTGTTATTTTGTTTTTGCTTGCCTCCATTAGACTGGGGGTAAATATCCTATACCCTAGTGAGCCGATATTTTTATTAACCATATTGCCTAATCTAATAACATGTACAGAGTACGCATTCAAGGATTTATTAAGCCCATTTTGAAAGGAAAAAGTGAAGGAAATCTGATTCTCTTTGTAGGCTATATACTGCTTATGGAAAGTTCTATTTTACTTTTTGATTATACAGTTCACAGCACAGGGACTCAGATAGAGAACATTTATAACAATTTTAACTAATTGAAAAATTGGTCTTTATAAGTCCATAAGAAAAACAGATAAAAGTACTTGGGGTGGAAAGGGGACATATAAAGAAGAGCACAGCCACTTTACCAGGGAGGGGAAGATCTATGTATCTCAGAAGAGAACCTCTCTATTTCTCACAGGCCTCTTCTGGTGTTTTCCTCTGAATGTCATGCCAACAGGAGGTAAGATTTCAAATAGTTCATGTTGCTCTATATACTTTGATTTATATTTCATCTTTGTGGGACAATTTTGTTTTAAAATAAACAATAAAAGTATAATTAAACCAGGGATAAGACAATGAACAACATAAATGAGACTGAATTGAGAATAATTGTTATGCAAGCACCATTTCTTAAGAGCTAGATATTACTTTCTTAAGACAATTGATAGCAACAGGAATGGATTTTTGCCATTCATTACAAAACCATTTGTATGCTACATGAAGCAGAGGAATTACAAAACTCTTTGAGGAGAAGTGGAGTAGGAATAAGGAAGAAATGGTGGGAAAGGGGGGTTCTTTAATAAAATCCTAATTGAATTCAGATTTTTTGCAAGTAGTTACAAGTGTCCTAGAAAATGATTTTGCTGACAGCCATGTAAAAACTGTAAAAGTTTTGCATGTGAACAAGGCACCCACTGAAAGATTTCACACCTTTTTAAGTGGTAGAAAACAAGCCAGGAAAATAGGCACACAGAACAGAGAATATGTTGGCTAATTATAAAACTGATTGTACACGTGGTTTTGCGGCTATTCTAACTTTAGGTTTAGACGCACAAGTTTAGTAATGGAGTCAGATTGTATTATTTTCCCCTAAAATTTGCCTATAATTTAGGATATGTTACCCCTAAGTCAGGATCAGTTTTTTGTGGTCACATCAAACATATATAGGAATAGGGATTAACACATTTCCCTAATGAATTATTAAGAGCTAAGCAGACACATTTAGAAAGGAAGCACAGAACCACAGGAAATAAGCCTGGAAAGACATTGTTCATTTAAATTCTGTATACTCTATAACTGACATCCGTTTCACTCAACCTTGGTATCATTCCCAGGCTAGATGAGTATTTCTGTAAGAATCTAAGGCTCTTTCAAGGCCCAGCCTGGATGCAGTTTTTCTGAAGTTCAGGCTCCCATAGCCTTTCTTCTGTAGGCAGCAACTCTAACTCCCTGATAGGGAGACTTAACTACCTACTTATAACTTAATCAAAGAACCAGTATCAGTTTGCCGCTGGACAATGCTTCCAGCCCTCCCAGTTCCTGCCAACAGCTAGTTATCCTTCTCTGCTTCCCTGCTGTCAGCTCTTGCTTCCTCTCAGGGCACTGGAAGCAAAGAAATGAGAAAAAAAAAAAAAAAGTTCCCTAGCACCACGGTGGCTTGTGGGAAACACTGTGAACTTTTTCCCCCAGCAGGAAGAAAGGTTCTCAGTACTTCTACTTGCTTGCTTCACGTGTCTCCCTGAATAAAACAGGTTGTGAATTTTAAAAATGTAATGGCGAGTTTATGAATTACCCAATAAACTGACTTTGAAGGCAATTAAACAAGAGGATTCAAAAATGCACGAAAACAATCTTCATGTCTGTAATATGAGTATGTATGGCTGAGCCCTTTGCTGTCCACCTGAAACTAACACAACATTGTTAACTGGCTGTACTCCAATATAAAGTAAAACGTTTAAGAAAAATTAAAAAATAGAAAACTTAGGCAACAACAAATAATATTTAAAAAGTAAAGAATCCACCTGCCAATGGAGGAGATGTGGGTTTGTTCCCTGGTTTGGTAAGATTCCCTGGAGAAGGAAATGGCAACCCACTACAGTATCCTTGCCTGGGAAATCCCATGGACAGAGGAGCCTGGTGGGCTACAGTCCATGAGGTTGCAAAAGAGTCAGACACAACTTAGGGAGTAAACAACAACGGAGGGAAACAATATGAAAGATGCTATCATAACAGAACACATAGCTTAATCTGAAATGAGTAGTGTCTTCTTAAATAATATAAAGAAAACTATTCAGAAGTAAACGCTATAGCTTGCCTAAATAGTAAAGAAATATTCAAGAGCCTCTAATTACATTAAAAATATATTAAAATAAGCATCCAGAATTGTGGTTCAACAGTCTCTCACAAATTGGTACACGAATATATATAAATACTATCTCAAAGTTGTTCCCAAACTTCTTGAAATTTTACATAGAAACACTGTATCTTTTCAAGGGGGAGAAAGAAATTTTTAACATTCCAAGTGACACATGTCAAGACTCAAGAAATACCTAAATATTCATAACTTAGCAGGCATTCGAAACAACCATCCAGGAATATATACATATTTGCTTTAATGTTATTCCTGGGACCCATTTAAAGGAAACTATATAGGAACCCTGGAAGCACAGAGCGAAAATATACCAAGAGGTAAACTCCAACAACTGACTTACATAACACACATTCAGTTGCAGTTTTATGTTTTAAATAATTTTTGAATATAACAGGATCCAGTCTTCATTAAATAATTTCTCTTATAAAAAGTAGAAAATAAAATTATGTGTATACAGTGAGTAAAACATGGGATATAGATACAGAAGACATGAATTTTAGGACTGTCGCCATATACAACCTCAAATAGTGTAACTTTCCCTTATTTGTAATATAATTAAAGCTTACAATTACTAAACACATCGCATTCAAGGTATTATTCCAAAGACTTAATACCACTAAATATTTTAATTCTTACAAATGCCCATTAAAATAGGTATCATTATAATCCTGTTTTAAGATGATGAAGGTGAAATACCAAAAAATTAAGTAATGTGACACAGGTTATACAGCTAGGAAGTAAGAGTCGAGATCAGAATGTGGGCAGACTGTCTACAAAACTGAATTCATAACCATTCTGTTATACCATCTCAAAATGAAAATTATAGAAAGAATACTGATTTTGCAGGTTGGCTGCACTAAATGAAATTATGCATGCAAAAAATGCTTTATACACTTTAAAAATTTAAAGAAATGCAATATAAATAGAACAATTATGTAGGAGTATATACAGGAAAAAGGACATGAAGAGTGAGGATGCTGTGACTTGGCTACTGCCTGTATGTTACAGACAAGCGAAGGGAAGGGGCAACTGAAATGACTCAAGAGTTCACCCACTGGTTACTAAGGATAGCTGATGACATTTAATAATAATTTTTGAAAGGCATCACAATGTGTGAGGAGGATGATTCCAGTTGTGGATTCAGTGACTTTGAGGATCCAGGAAGACACCATGTAGAGATCTCAGGCAGGCAGTTTTCAAACTTATGTTTGTAGTTTAGAACAAAAGGTCTGATTCTGTGATACAGATTGGGGGATTATCTGCATTAAAGAGATGGACAAAGCCTAAAAGCAGATGAGCTTTCTGAGAAAGACCAGGGGAAAAAAATTAAAGAGACCCAGGACAACCCCTGAGGAAGTATACACATTGCAAAGAGAAACAGGTGAAAAGGAGACTGTGAAGGAGATGGGGTCATGGTTGATAGAACAAGCAAGGCAGGGAAGGAAGACATAAGAGATGTCCAAGGAAACCAGGTGATTAAGAGAGTGCAGGGGGTGGGTGCAAAGACCTGCAGGTCAATGATGGTCTTAGAAATCAAGTTACTTGATAGTTTCCTCGGATTAACTTCCTAGTTATTTTATAGTTATCAAAATAATTACAACAAATGTGTGTAAAAATCATGGTGAGAAGAGCTGGTTCTGGTCCAGTGTTCACTACTGCTGATGTTGTATGTTTAGCCACACTGAAAAAGGAGATATCTATTGTTTTATTTAAGTTTAGCTAAAAACAAAAACAATTCAGGTGTCACTAAAGTATAACATCAAGTTTCAGGGGAAATACTGGTTGGCATTATGTATCTCGTGATAAGGGTCAAAAAATAACAAATATTCTGCTAATCATTAAAATTTAAAAAAAATTATTAATAAGTCATAATAATTATTTGTCTTTTCAAGTTAATCTTATTAAGATAAATATGAAAATGTTTCTGACTCATATGGAAACGTGTTCTGTGTACCAATTGTTAATTACAAGATAGAAACTGATTTTAGGAAACAAAACTATTAATACAAATGGATTTCAATATACAAAATACTTGTGTGTATAATGATTATATTATTTTCTTATCCATGAAGGTAATTTTCATAATATGCATATAACAGTATCAAGATATTAGAACTTTTTCACAATTTAAACATGTGACTTTAAAGAAAACTGATTAAGAAGGAACAGATACCCTTGTCCTTCGCTAAAAAAAATGATGGGTGTCTATAGGAAGAAAAAGTATAATGTCTAAGTTTCAGCTCTTTATCTAGAGCTGTCTGACCTTTGATGTTACATTTGCTCAGGCAACTCTTGCCCTCATTTAGCTGGGGGCAGCATATATTGACAAGGGGAGAAGACAAAAGCAAAGAACAAAAGAATTAAGTTGGGAGTAGGCTGGCAATTGTCGAAAATTTTTTTTTCATTTTCAAAAATATTTAAAACTTAAATCTAGTTTTTCTTAGCTAGTTGAGGAATCTTTTCCAAGAGAATAAGAAGTCTCATCAATATCACTGTTAGGAAGAATATGAAGCCAATGTCTTTGTTTCATTTTTCAAAAAGAACATTTAGTTATATGGGAATGGCAGAGCTAGGACAAGAATTTTTTTGTGTCTACTCTGTAAGTAGAATCTATGCATCAAACTAGAAAATTGAAACAACTATCCATGCAAAGATGGGCTCGATAAAGGACAGAAATGGTATGGACCTAACAGAAGCAGAAGATATTAAGAAGAGGTGGCAAGAATACACAGAAGAACTGTACAAAAAGATCTTCATGACCAAGATAATCACGATGGTGTGATCACTCATCTAGAGCCAGACATCTTGGAATGTGAAGTCAAGTGGGCCTTAGAAAGCATCACTACGAACAAAGCTAGTGGAGGTGATGGAATTCCAGTTGAGCTATTTCAAATCTTGGAAGATGATACTGTGAAAGTGCTGCACTCAATATGCCAGCCAGCAAATTTGGAAAATTCGGCAGTGGCCACAAGATTGGATAAGGTCAGTTTTCATCCCAATCCCAAAGAAAGGCAATGCAAAAGAATGCTCAAACTACCACACAATTGCACTCATCTCACACACTAGTAAAGTAATGCTCAAAATTCTCTAAGCCAGACTTCAGCAATATGTGAACTGTGAAATTCCAGATGTTCAAGCTGGTTCTAGAAAAGGCAGAGGAACCAGAGATCAAATTGCCAACATCCGATGGATCATCGAAAAAGCAGGAGAGTTCCAGAAAAACATCTATTTCTGCTTTATTGACTATGCCAAAACCTTTGACTGTGTGGATCACAATAAACTGTAGAAAATTCTTCACGAGATGGGACTACCAGACCACCTAACCTGCCTCTTGAGAAACCTATATGCAGGTCAGGAAGTAACAGTTAGAACCGGACATGGAACAACAGACTGGTTCCAAATAGGGAAAGGAATACATCAAGGTTTTAAATGGTCACACTGCTTATTTAACTTATATGCAGAGTACATCATGAGAAACGCTGGGCTGGAAGAAACATAAGTTGGAATCAAGATTGCTGAGAGAAATATCAGTAACCTCAGATATGCAGATGACACCACCCTTATGGCAGAAAGTGAAGAGGAACTCAAAAGCCTCTTGATGAAAGTGAAAGAGGAGAGTGAAAAAGTTGGCTTAAAGCTCAACATTCAGAAAACGAAGATCATGGCATCTGGTCCCATCACTACATGGGAAATGGATGGGGAAACAGTGGAAACAGTGTCAGACTTTATTTTGGGGGGCTCCAAAATCACTGCAGATGGTGACTGCAGCCATGAAATTAAAAGACGCTTACTCCTTGGAAGGAAAGTTATGACCAACCTAGATAGCGTATTCAAAAGCAGAGACATTACTTGGCCAACAAAGGTCCATCTAGTCAAGGCTATGGTTTTTCCAGTGGTCATCTATGGATGTGAGAGTTGGACTGTGAAGAAAGCTGAGCACTGAAGAATTGATGCTTTTGAGCTGTGGTGTTGGAGAAGACTCTTGAGAGTCCCTTGGACTGCAAGGAGATCCAACCAATCCATCCTAAAGGAGATCAGTCCTGGGTTTTCATTGGAAGGACTGATGCTGAAACTCCAATACTTGAGCCACCTCATGAGAAGAGCCGACTCATTGGAAAAGACTCTGATGCTGGGAGGGATTGGGGACAGGAGGAGAAGGGGATGACAGAGGATGAGATGGCTGGATGGCATCATGAACTCGATGGACGTGGGTTTGAATGAACTCTGGAAGTTGGTGATGGACAGGGAGGCTTGACGTGCTACAATTCATGGAGTTGCAAAGAGTTGGACATGACTGAGTGCCTGAACTGAACTGATCCTTGAGATACTACTCTGAGATAAATAGAGTCTAGAGGGCAATATCTGAATAGAAGGCCTAGAGTTACAATGAATAATGCTGTGTTTTTCAACCTTTCGTCATTGCCCCCCAACCGACTACACACACACACACACACACACACACACACAAACCTTTTAAAACTGTTTTTTTTTCCCCTATCGCACACTCCATGAAATTTAAATAGTGCAGATCGACTACATATCTGTTTATATATGCTATGATACTCTAGAGGGCAAAAACCAATGATCTAAGTTTTGATTGCCCTCCCTTAATGATCAAATTTCACTCCCATTGGGATAACAGCACCGTCTTGAGAATGCATGAATAAGGTGTGTTTGTGAAACCAGGAAGGTAGGCATGCTGTTGAAAATAAGGGCATACATACATCTCAGTGTAGCAAAGGCACATGTTGTATGAAAGGTAGTCAGGGAGTTGTTTGATTATGCATTTTCCAAGAGCAGTCCGTGGGGTGGTAAAGAGTCAGACACGACTGAGCGACTGAACTGAAGAGTATATAAAAAGGACATGCCTGGCCCGTGACCCCTGGATTTTATTCCTATCGGGCTCATTTTATTAGCTATTAGAAAAGTCTGCTCTAAAACTCGGAGAAGGCAATGGCACCCCACTCCAGTACTCTTGCCTGGAAAATTCCATGGACAGGGGAGCCTGGTAGGCTGCAGTCCATGGCGTCGCTAAGAGTCAGGTGCGACTGAGCGACTTCACTTACACTTTTCACTTTCATGCATTGGAGAAGGAAATGGCAAGCCACTCCAGTGTTCTTGCCTGGAGAATCCCAGGGACGAGGGAGCCTGGTGGACTGCCATCTATGGGGTTGCACAGAGTCAGACACGACTGAAGTGACTTAGCAGCAGCAGCAGCTCTAAAGCTACAGGAATTGACTAACAAATATCATAAGAGTAGCTTTCCAACTTTGCAAGCAAAAGAACATGTTTGACTATTTTTATTTATTCTACTAATATTTCTTTGGCCTCTCTTATAGGAGAGCCTATATACATGCAGAATTTAAGTCTCCTAATTAAAAGAGAGAGAGTCCTATTTGTTCACATAGCTTTCAGAAGACCTTGCTTTAATAAATAAAATGCCTTTTAAAAAGTCAATAAATGGATTTTTCAAACTGTACTGGGGTTATAAACGTTTATTTGCTCAACATGTAATAATTAAGTTCTTCTGTCATAGGACTATTTTAAACTCTATAGCTAAGCATAAAATAAGCTGATCTTAAAAATTATTTTAAGTGCAGAGCATTTTTACATTACAATAAAGAAAAAGAAAATATAAAATGTGTAATGAATTGTTAACCACATAATATAATTGATATTTTTATAAAACTATACATAATATATTAGAATAATCCAAAATATCTGAACGTCTCTTTATTCGTGGAAAGGTGTTACTAAGGCTGGTTAGGCTAGAGGGAATGGGAACGATGAAAATAACTCATGTGATGACTTCATAAGTTTACTTACCTACCTTACCAATTTGTTATCAAGTATAACAAGAAGCTTTCACTTATGACCGATATATAATCATAATGTACATAAGATTAAAGTGTTGAAAAGGTACTGATTATATAGATTTTCAAACTTTTATTTTTCTCATCTTTTCATCGAAAAGGTCATCTCAACACATCTTAGAACTGTTGAGTTATGGTGGTTTTGTGTTGGTGCACCTCAAACACCTGTCATTAGTTTTTTTATTAAAGGTAATTAAGTTCATAAGGGTCAGTTAGACAATTAGATGTAGAAACAAAGATGGAAAGCTGCTTCTGGATTGTTTCTCCCAAGCTATAAAATCCCTCCATAAAAACTGAAAGTTGACATTTTTAAAGTTTAATAGAATAAGCTTTTTACTTAATTTTTCAATATATTTCCTAAATATCAATATGTTTTTCAAAGACAGGTAATTATTGTATGGTAGGCTTTCTTTGGAGAAGGCAATGGCACCCCACTCCAGTACTCTTGCCTGGAAAATCCCATGGATGGAGGAGCCTGGTAGGCTGCAGTCCATGGGGTTGCTAAGAGTCAGACACAAATGAGCAATTTCACTTTCACTTTTCACTTTCATGCATTGGAGAAAGAAATGCCAACCCACTCCAGTGTTCTTGCATGGGAATCCCAGGGATGGGGGAGCCTGGTGGGCTGCCGTCTATGGGGTCACACAGAGTCAGACACGACTGAAGTGACTTAGCAGCAGCAGCAGCAGGCTTTCTATAATATAGTTATGAACTATGGGCTTTAAAAGTTATGGCTTTAGGCTTTAAAAGTTATGCTATCATTCTTTTAAACTTAGAATTTATGCTTCTATAGGTAAAACTTACTTTAAGGAACTTAACTATATGAAAA
The DNA here is from genome assembly GCA_935064755.1 of Tragelaphus eurycerus. NCBI lineage: Eukaryota > Metazoa > Chordata > Mammalia > Artiodactyla > Bovidae > Tragelaphus > Tragelaphus eurycerus. Next base: position 17,147,657 of record CAKXYN010000009.1, on the reverse strand, counting down.
TGTTTTCATGAAAGGTAAATCAGGTGGCAATTCTTTGCTGTATTACAGAATTCTTTAAAATAACACAATTTTCAATTGCATCTCAAATTATTCATTTTATGAATGCTAAATTAAAGAAAAATTTTCCAAATGATAGTTACTTCATAATGTGAGTTTCACTTATACTACTTTATGTTTTTAAAACTGCTTAAATCAAGTACCTGGAACATTTATGAATTATGAAATAAAATGCAGAAGTTGATTTGAACTTGCACATTCAAAAAAACATATTTCTTATATGACCTACATAGAACAAAACTTTCAAGTACTATTGCTTGATTACTTTGGATTTACATATGCAGCAAAGATAATTTACCTAAATAATATAATGATATTTTTATCCTTATATTACATAACTTAGGTGGAATTAGCAATTAAATTTCTCTTTCATTTGAGGTAATAATCAGAGGGATCCTAGAATTTATATGACTCTGGAAAAAGGCAGTTTTATTTTCCTCACAAACTTTCGAAAAGTCTTTTTTCTTTTTAAATGAAGTAAATGATTTTGAATCCACCCACAAAGGATACATCCAATTTATTGATTGATGTGAATAATGCAGAAAAAATAGAACTTTAAACCAATTTTAAAGAACTCCAGTGGCAGAAGATCCTGCAGTGCTATATTTAGTGTGAGGTGACTGCCCCTTCAAATCTCTCTCTCACATTTTCAGTCCAGGAACGTATCTAACCTATGGATCTGGTAATGTCAATCTCCTGTAAAACCCTCAGTAGCGTTCTCTGACCTGGCCTCTCTCTCAATCATTCATGTTCTAAGTTAATACTTCCTTCATTCTATTTCACCTTCTAACCTTTCATAGTCACCATTCCAGTGAGGAACAGTCAGAGAGAATTAAGACAGAGAAGAAAGGAGGCCCTTTAGGCCCTTTAAACTGAAATCCCTTTCTGTAGGACACTCTCCCTGATGGTCCACCTCATCCTCCCCCAAGGATCAGTTCAGTGTCCTTCCTTGGGGTACTCACACTGCCTAATGAACATCTTGAAGATGACAAATACCACGCAACACACCTACGACTACCTGGCTTAGTCAGTCTGCTCCCTGGACAGTGGGTTCCATTAGCTAATGCCTACATCTTCTCTGTTAAGTCAGGTGCTAGGCTGGTGCCTGACCCAGCAGTAGGTGCTGATCCCTGCAGAATGAAGGAAGCATAGGGGACTAACAAATCATTTGTAAAGCTGCCTTGAAATTCAATCATGAGTTACTTTCTCCCTTGATTTGTTTCACAGATTGTTACACAATATGAAATTTGCTTTGTTATTTTCTTCTTTGGCTTATCTCCTCTAGAGGAACATCTATAGTTAGAGATTTACTGTACCAACATCACTGACAATCCTAGCATACATGTCTGGTAAAATAATAGAGTTGGCCCTCCATATCCCAGGATGTGAAAACACAGATATAGAAGACAGACTGTACTATGTGATTTTACACAAGGGTCTTGAACATCCTCATATTTTGCTATCCTGGGAACAAAATTCTAGTCCCCTTCAAGAGAAACAAGGGCTGACTATACTGAATTATATGAAGTAGTGCGTCTTGGAGGCAAACAGAGCTGGGCTCAAATTCTGGGTCTCATATTGATCTGAACAAGCCATTTAACCTTTATTTTTCTCATGTGTGAAATGAAGGTAATCATTCCTACCTCTCAGGGTTACAAATCAGGTTTTAATGTGATATTATACATAGAGCATTTATAGTATTGCCTTGCTCAGAGTAAATATTCAAGACATTGGACCTATGCCTAGACTAGCATGTTCAAAGACTGTCAAATTAAGATAAGTCACCCAAATAGTTTGCATGTCCCAATTCCTCAAGGAATAAATATTCCCAAAGAGAAACCTATGTCTCTTCAATGAAAAGGCAAACAGAAAAAACTGTATTTCCCAAGGTATTTATTCTCTCTGCTACTAACTGAGATTAGTGTGTATATATCATCATCCTGCTTTGTTTGGGAGGGTGAGCTGGGATGGATAGTGAAAACTCAGATAATGATCTAAAGTTTTAGAGGGGAAGAAATTCACCTTCTAAATCCTATCTCCTGTTGGCAAGCTGCTCAGGAGAAACTCTGCCAGAGCAGATTATTTGTGTTTAGAGAAGTCATTATCACATTCCAAGAAATGACAGCCATGTACATAGCTTACCAGCTCCAGTAATACATAATATCGCCTTTTGCATCGTATGGTTATAAGGATCTCTACAGCCTGCTTAAATAATGCTGGAAGAGTCAGCTATTCAGTCTTTTAGCAAAAATAAACTCTCTGATCGATCCTTTTTGGAAGGAAGATCTAGGGGCTTCTTGGTAACCTCTACAAGCCTATGAAAAGTTCTAAAAGGCTGTGAGCCAAATAACAAGATTTACTATACAGTAAAACTGGAGAGAGGAGAATTAGTGAATGGGAGAAATGATTCGAGAGCCTAATACTACAGCAGAAAAATTGTGAAGTGTAAAGAAAATTCATACCAGGGACCAGTGGGGAGAGTGGGATACTTATTCATTTACTGGTATCTCATTTAGGAAAATTCCACCAATAAGATGAGGTTATCACCTGGGTTGGCATTTGGGATTGGATCTGGCAGAGGCCAGGTTAAAGATTTAACTCTAAATTAGGAATTCAGAGGCTAGGTATGATGACTATTATATATTACTTTATCTTTACTCACATGTCCTAGGATAACACTCTGTTTTTCCCTCCTTAGAAAGATGAGTAATTTGGCATAGGATCCTGGACCCAGCTGACTCTTTGAATTTAGAGGATTCTTCTATGAGGCACTGATGATAATTAAGTGAGGTTCTGGAGTGCCTTTAAAATGCTGCTGTTGCTGCTGCTAAGTCGCTTCAGTTGTCTCTGACTTTGTGCGACCCCATAAATGGCAGCCCACCATTCTCCTCTGTCCCTGGGATTCTCCAGGCAAGAATACTGGAGTGCGTTGCCATTTCCTTCTCCAATACATGTATGCATGCTAAGTTGCTTCAGTCGTGTCCGACTCTGTGCGACCCCATGGACAGTAGCCCACCAGGCTCCTCTGTCCACGGGATTCTCCAGGCAAGAATACTGGAGTGGGATGCCATTTCCTTCTCCATTTAAAACGCTAGGTAACAAAAAAGAAAGTTTGAAGAAATTCCTTTGTTTCTAAATAATGTTAAATTACACAGTTCATTCTGGAACCTCAACCATCGACAACTCAACAGTGGAGCTAGAGAAGTTTATATACTAAACTTCCAGCCCAGAGCCATGTGGAAAGTAAGTCCATTCAAATGGGCTTCACTGGAAGCTCAGTGGTAAAGAATCTGCCTGAAAATGCAAGAGACCCTGGTTCTATCCCTGGATTGGGAAGATCCCCTGGACAAGGAAATGGCAACCCACCCCAGTATTCATGCCTGGGAAATCCCATAGACAGAGGAGCCTGGCGGGCTCCATGGGGTCATAGTCAGACATGACTTACTAACTAAACAACAATACATACATACACACACACATGCATACACACAGTATATATACAGTTTGTGTTTGTGTATGTATGTGTTTGTATGTGTAGTAACTGAAGAGCAAAGGATTAAGGTATTAACTTTAGAAAAAAAACTGTACTCTCTTCACTGGGACTTATTTTAAGACCCAGGCCCATTTTATATTTTTTGTTACATTAGGAAATCTGGTATGCAGGCCACAAGTTGAACTCCCTATTTGTGATTGTCTCAGCTTGAGGCGATAGAAATGAAAAGAAAGACAAGTGTCTCCTATGCATGGGAATTTTCTTTCTTTATAAAGATATGATTATATACCTTCTCCAGGAGAAAAGTCAGTGCCCTAGATGGTAGGTTTTAGCTTAAAATTCATAACACATGAGGAATAATATTCCATAAGTTAGCATGCCCTGCATATAAAGACAATTTAATTTTCCCAACAAGTCTCTCTAATGAAATAAACATTTGAACCAATCAGTTCAGTCAGCACAGTTCAGTCACTTAGTCGTGTCTGACGCTGTGATCCCATAGACGGCAGCACACCAGGCTTCCCTGTCCATCACCAACTCCTGGAGCTTGCTCAAACTCATTTCCATCATGTCCATGATGCCATCTAACCATCTCATCCTCTGTCATCCCCTTCTTCTCCTGCCCTCAATCTTTCCCAGCATCAGGGTCTTTCCCAATGAGTCAGTTTTTAAAATCAGGTGGCCAAGGTATTGGAGCTTCAGCTTCAGCGTCAGTCCTTCCAATGAATATTCAGGACTGATTTCCTTTAGGATGGACTGTTTTGATCTCCTTGCAGTCCAAGGGACTCTCAAGAGTCTTCTCCAACAACACAGTTCAAAAGTATCAATTCTTCAGTGCTCAGTTTTGTTTATGGTTCAACTCTCACATCCATACATGACTACTGGAAAAACCACTGCTTTGACTAGAGGAACATTTGACAGCAAAGTAATGTCTCTGCTTTTTAATATGCTGTCTAGGTTGGTCATAGCTTTTCTTCCAAGAAGCAAGTGTCTTAATTTCATGGCTGCAGTCACCATCTACAGTGATTTAGGAACCCAAGAAAATAAAGTCTCTCACTGTTTCCATTGTTTTCCCATCTATGTGCCATGAAGTGATGGGATTGGATGCCATGATCTTAGTTTTTTGAATGTTGAGTTTGAAGCCAGCTTTTTCACTGTCCTCTTTCACTTTCATCAAGAGGCTCTTTAGTTCCCAAGGGTGGTGTCATCTGCGTATCTGAGGTTATTTATACTTCTCCAGGCAATCTTGATTCCAGCTTGTGCTTCATCCAGTCCAGCATTCCGCATGATGTACTCTGCACAGAAGTTAAATAAGCAGGGTGACAATATACAGCCTTGATGAATTCCTTTCCCAATTTGGAACTAGACCATTTTTCCATGTCCAGATCTAACTTTTGCTTCTTGACCTGCATACAGATTTCTCAAGAGGCAGGTCAGGTGGTCTGGTACTCCCATCTCTTTAAGAATTTTCCACAGTTATTTGTGATCCACACAGTCAAAGGCTTTAGTGTAGTCAATGAAGCAGATGTTTTTCTGGAATTCTCTTGCTTTTTCTATGATCTAACAGATGTTGGCAATTTGATCTTGGTTCCTCTGCCTTTTCTAAATTTACATTTTTTTCTATCTTTGGTATATTGCTCTATAACTGCATCAGAAAGTAGAGATATTATTACTACATATTTGAACCAATAGTAATAATTAATATCTCTACTTTCTGATGCAGTTTTAGAGCAATAAACCAAAGAGAAAAAAATTCTTGCTTCTGGTATGAAAGGCTTAGATGCAAATGACCACACAGCAGCAGACCTTGCTTCCATGGATGAAGACTGGATGTAAGTCTCATCTTATTACTTTAACTCTTCCTTGAGAATTTTAGTAGGAGGTCAGTCTAGCTGAACAGTAGTTTAGGGAGAATCATTAAGACCACACCCAATAACACCATTGATAACCACACAGACCCCAAGGTAGAAAGGCAGAGACCATAAAGGTATCCTAGCCTGAGACCAAAACTGAAAGAATTAAAGACATACGAGTTCAATTGCCTATTTTCCTTCTCAACATCCAGATTACTGGTAGACCCTTTTCCTCTCTGTAAAGGGTGTGATCTATTCAACTTGTTAATGTGACTGGGCTAGAGAAAAATGTGGATAAGTTACATCAGAAATATTCTCCAATAGGTTATGGTGAAGCTTCTCTAAAGTGACTCTTTTTCCAGATTATGATCATCAGCAAGGACCTGAAGGTTCTTTTGGGCAGAAAGGACATTTCCTATATGGACCAGGGTATTTAAATCATGTGGGGAGATAAACAAGTGAGTCCCTTAGCTGGCCTCCACTGAATCCAACACAGTCTGGGTCTGTCTCTGATACAATTTTAATTTTTATATTTTCCTCCAATCAGTAGATCATTATGTTACAACTCCACAAAATAAAATCACTTAGTGAGATTTTTTAAAAACCACTAATGCCACAGCCTCACAATCACTGATTCTAGTGTGAAAGTTTGATGAAGCTCAGGCTTGAATATTTTCAAGCTCCCCAGGTAACTGTAAGCAGCACTTCCTTAACTCATGGCCCCATGTCATTCTCATAGAAAGTTGTCATTAAATGCCAGCCAAAATTGGTTATCAGTGTGCTATGAATCAAGTCAGGCCCATTACTTTTAAGTCTATGCCATTTAAAAATAGATTATATTTGCATCCTTGAGCATTTTAACAGGAGTGCAAGCCATTTACAACTGCTCATATTGAGAATTTTGCAGTTTTTCACAGCTCAGTTTTATGGACTTCTTCTAGCGGTGTTACATTCAGCAAACTTGTTTCAACAAGCTAAGAGAAAATGCCAAAAATTAGCACTCCTACTGTTCAGTAGAGTGTATTTTGTCCTCTTATAACTGCTTCAATTCTAGCACTTAGCAGGAAGACATTTAAATTTTTATTGTATTCCTATCTATCAGAAAGAAAGAAGAATTTATAAGTTTGACACTAAACAATCACAGATGGAAGATCTGAAGTAGGATCACACATTTTACACTGAAGTATAATGTAGCTATCACTAAATGTAGACTGACACAAAATCCATCCAACTTTCCCTATGGCTTTAGGGAGAATGTAACATATTCATTAAAGAATGTCCCACAGAATTTCAAATGTCAAAATACAATATAATCATATTGAGAAAATCCTTCAAATTTAGTAATGGAAAATTTATAATACTGCTGAGAGAGAAAATTGCCAGTTTGTAATTATGCCTCATTCTCTGCAGGTACCACTCATTACAGAAACTAGAATAACAACATGGTAATGAGATTTCTAAACAAGAAAGTAATAAAAACATATGTACATGTTATCAGATGACCACACTATTAATAAAAAATAGTTACCTCCATGGTCATGACTTTAGTTGGTTTATAAATAGAGAAAACAAAATAAGAAAAGTAGAAAAGCCTTCTCATTTAAATTTCATCTGTTGATAAAAATCTGTTTGCGAAAGCTTCTCAATACCAACCAGGAAAACTCCAGAAGCAGCCCCATTCCTGTTTGCCATGTTTGCTATGGGAAATTCAAGGCCAGCCTCCTGGTTCTTTATTGTCCCTTCACTGACAGCTGGACTCACCCCATAGCCCCAACTTGTCCCAACTTCCCTTCTTTTCTTTCTACATTCTTGTACTGTACCCTCTATGATTTTTGTTCTAGAATCAGAGAACTTTCTTCTTGGAATTCTCTCTTTACTTCTTATACTTAAGGAATCTTTCATTTCAGTTCAGTCACTCAGTCGTGTTCGACTCTTTGTGACCCCATGAACCACAGCACACCAGGCCTTCCTGTCCATCACCAACTCCTGGAGTTCACCCAAACCCATGTCCATCAAATCGGTGATATACCATTGAACCATCTCATCCTCCATTGTCCCCTTCTCCTCCTGCCCTCAATCATTGCCAGCATCAGGGTCTTTTCAAATGAGTCAGCTCTTTGTATCAGGTGGCCAAAGTATTGAAGTTTCAGCTTCAACATCAGTCCTTCCAATGAATACCCAGGACTGATCTCTTTTAGGATGGACTGGTTGGATCTCCTTGTAGTCCAAGGGACTCTCAAAAGTCTTCTCCAACACCACAGTTCAAAAGCATCAATTCTTTGGTGCTCAGCTTTCTTTATAGTCCAACTCTCACATCCATACATGACCACTGGAAAAACCATAGCCTTGACTAGATGGACCTTTGCTGGCAAAGTAATGCCTCTGCTTTTTAATATTCTGTCTACGTTGATCATAACTTTCCTTCCAAGGAGTAAGTGTGTTTTAATTTCATGGCTGCAGTCACCATCTGCAGTGATTTTGGAGCCCAAAAAATAAAGTCCACCACTATTTCCACTATTTCCCCATCTATTTCCCATGAAGTGATGGGACCGGATGCCATGATCTTAGTTTTCTGAATGTTGAGCTTTAGGCCAGCTTTTTCACTCTCCTTTTTCACTTTCATCAAGAGGCTCTTTAGTTCTTCTTCACTTTCTGCCATATGGATGGTGTCATCTGCATATCTGAGGTTATTGATATTTCTCCCGGCAATCTTGATTCTAGCTTGTGCTTCTTCCAGCCCAGCATTTTTCATGATGTATTCTGCATATAAGTTAAATAAGCAGGGTGACAATATACATCCTTGACACAGTCCTTTTCCTATTTGGAACCAGTCTGTTGTTCCATGTCCAGTTCTAACTGTTGCTTCCTGACCTGCATATAGGTTTCTCAAGAGGCAGGTCAGGTGGTCTGCTATTCCCATCTCTTTCAGAATTTTCCATAGTTTATTTTGATCCACATAGTCAAAGGCTTTGGCATAGTTATACCCATTTGAAGGAATCTTTAAAAATTTCCAAATCCTAGGTTATAGTCAAGACCAATTCAATATATAGTATTTTTTGAGACTTTTCAGGTCATTCCAGAGATCCACTGATTTATGGGTTCTCTATTATATCAGCTCTTTTCTAATGCTTTCAAAACTTTTCCCTGTTTTTGACATAACGGACAAAATTTCAACCCTTGGTCAACCATGGTCTTCTAGAAAAAAAGAAAAAAGTCATACAACCAAGAGGCTGATTTGATTTATAATCTTGATAACAAATATCAGTGAGTGTTAAGTATAAACTAGATATCCTACTACAGTTTGAAGATGTCTGTTTCATAGTTCTACTTTTTTCTCAAACTCTTTTTTTCTCTTATTCTTTCTACTCTCAAAGACCTGACTGATAATATAAAAGCTATCAAGGAAAACTTCTTTGTCTTCACACAACTCTGCTTGCAACCAACCTGTATTTACACCTAGAAACTGACACGGAAACAATGAATTGAACTGAATGAATGAATAAATAAACGTGTGAACAAAGCAATGAGTCCATTGATTCCAGATTATTTTTGACATTTCAGTTTTATGCATTAACAGCTGATGTGATGGGGAATATGTGTTTTATGATTACAATATGGTTTTTCAGTTTTCTAGACTACCATGCCATAATACAGTAGTGAAATATTGCTAGTTTTGTTGATTTAACTCTGCTAGTTCAGTATTTTTTAAATGAGAAATCTGAATCATTTATGTTTTGAGATATACCCTGAGAGTTATATGCAGCATTAAAATTTAAAATAGAATGAAGGTGTACTCATTAGAAAATGTTCTTCTATAACATAGAATCCCCAAGAGGAAAAAGAAATGAAAACTGAGAAAGCAAAGCTTCTGTTGCAAAAAAAGATTCTTATTTTAGTTCAAAGGCTTTCTGAAAGAGTAGAATATGAACATGACAGAACTGAAAGTGATTCAGATCATTCTGCATTTGAATCTCTATGTATACATGAAGAAACCCAAGAACATGGAGTCAAATCAGAAGGAAAACCAAAACTGCTTCCTTTGAAACAAAACTAGCAGCAAGCTCTTAATAATAAGATTACAGTCTTTACCAAAAAAAAAAAAAAAGTTGTTTAAAAACATTTTCTTCATTGTTACATAAGAAATCTGGTTATATGAAAATGAAAATATTTGGAGTTAGCTGTTCAATGTAACATTCTCCTCACCATTGCCCAGTCTAGGACAGGATTACAAAGGGCTTTCTGAAGAGCCAGAAAATTATTTTTCACAGAAACCTACTTGGAACTAACTTAACGATGACAGTACTTTAATACATATCATTATTGAAATTCAAATATAAAAAATGATTAAATAATATTTGCATTATTTTGATACTACCCTTAACTCTTGAACAATAACTCTATTTATCCACTAATAACTTACCCTCCATATCCATGGTATCTCCTTATCCATAAATTCAACCAACCACTTACTGTGTATACTATATTCAGAAAACTAAGATCATGGCATATGGTCCCATCACTTCATGGGAAATAGATGGGGAAACAGTGGAAATAGTGTCAGACTTTATTTTGGGGGGCTCCAAAATCACTGCAGATGGTGATTGCAGCCATGAAATTAAAAGATGCTTACTCCTTGAAAGGCAAGTTATGACCAACCTAGATAGCATATTGAAAAGCAGAGACATTACTTTGCCAACAAAGGTCTGTCTAGTCAAGGCTATGGTTTTTGCAGTGGTCATGTATGGATGAGAGAGTTGGACTGTGAAGAAAGCTGAGCACTGAAGAATTGATGCTTTTGAACTGTGGTGTTGAAGAAGACTCTTGAGAGTCCCTTGGACTGCAAGGAGATCCAACTAGTCCATTCTAAATGAGATCAGTCCTGGGTGTTCTTTGGAAGGACTGAAGCTAAAGCTGAAACTCCAATACTTTGGCCACCTGATGCGAAGAGCTGACTCATTGGAAAAGACTCTGATGCTGGGAGGGATTGGAGGCAGGAGGAGAAGGGGATGACAGAGGATGAGATGACTGGATGGCATCACTGACTCAACGGACATGAGTTTGAGTGAACTCTGGGAGTTGGTGATGGACAGGAAGGCCTGGCATGCTGTGATTCATGGGGTTGCAAATAGTCAGACACAACTGAGCACCTGAACTGAACTGAACTGATAGTCCTAAATATTCATATATGAGTGGACTCTTGCAGTCCAAACCTGCACTGTTAAAGGGCCAACTGTACTTGTAATTAATAATGCAGTATCAGTATTGCTGTTTTTTTTTCCTAGTACACAATTACTGGACATAGTAGCCCATTTGCCTGCCTGGCCATACCTCTCTACAGCAATTCCTGACAAGTCACATGACTGGACCATGTGACTACTCCTTCTATCTCAATTGACTGGGTTAGAAAAATATAGCACATCTAAGATACCTAGAGAACAACCATACTTCTAAGATAACTAGAGACGCACCAGAAAATAGGACAAAATATATCATTATCCTCATTTTCTTCTTTGAACTTCTTTAGCAGTTTACAAACAAGTATAGGCATACCTAGGAGATATTGTGGGTTCAGTTCCAGACTACCTCAATAAGGTGAATATGGCAGTAAAGTGAGTGACACAAATTGTTTAGCTTCTCAGTGCATCAGATCAGATCAGATCAGTCGCTCAGTTGTGTCCGACTCTTTGCGACCCCATGAACTGCAGCACGCCAGGCCTCCCTATCCATCACCAGCTCTCGGAGGTCACTCAGACTCACATCCATCGAGTCAGTGATGCCATCCAGCCATCTCATCCTCTGTCGTCCCCTTCTCCTCCTGCCCCCAATCCCTCCCAGCATCAGAGTCTTCTCCAATGAGTCAACTCTTCGCATGAGGTGGCCAAAGTACTGGAGTTTCAGCTTTAGCATCATTCCTTCCAAAGAAATCCCAGGGCTGATCTCCTTCAGAATGGACCGGTTGGATCTCCTTGCAGTCCAAGGGACTCTCAAGAGTCTTCTCCAACACCACAGTTCAAAAGCATCAATTCTTCGGCGCTCAGCCTTCTTCACAGACCAGCTCTCACATCCATACATGACCACAGGAAAGACCATAGCCTTGACTAGGCGAACCTTTGTTGGTAAAGTGATGTCTCTGCTTTTCAATATGCTATCTAGGTTGGTCATAACTTTCCTTCCAAGGAGTAAGCGTCTTTTAATTTCATGGCTGCAGTCACCATCTGCAGTGATTTTGGAGCCCAGAAAAATAAAGTCTGACACTGTTTCCACTGTTTCTCCATCTATTTCCCATGTAGTGATGGGACCAGATGCCATGATCTTCGTTTTCTGAATGTTGAGCTTTAAGCCAACCTTTTCACTCTCCACTTTCACTTTCATCAAGAGGCTTTTTAGTTCCTCTTCACTTTCTGCCATAAGGGTGGTATCATCTGCATATCTGAGGTTATTGATATTTCTCAGTGCATACCCAAGTTAATTTACACTATACTGTAGTCTATACCAATAGCAATATTTCTAAATACAATGTATATATCCTAATTTAAAAAATACTGTATTGTTAAGAAATGTTTACCACTATCAGAACCTTCAGCAAGTTGTAGTAGTAACATCAAAGCAAATCAAATTCACAGTGAGATATCACCAAATACCTGTCAGAATGGTTATCATCAAAAAGTCTACAAATAACTAATGGTGGTGAAGATGTGAAGAAAAGGGAACCCTGATACACTGTGGGTATGCAAAACAGTACAGAGGCTCCTCAGAAAATTAAAAATAGAACTATCACACAATCCAGCATGTATTCTGGGAATATATCTAAAGAAAATGAAGACACTAATTTGAAATGGTACATGTACCCTGATGTTCACAGCAGTATTGTTTATAATAGCCAAGGTATGGAGACAACCTCAGTGTACATCAACAGATGAATGGATAAAGAAGATGTGATATAAAAAAATATATATATATATATTTATAAACACATATAGGCACAATGGAATATTACTTAAACATAATGAAATTCTGCCACTCGCAACAATGTGGATGGACCCAGAAGGGATTATGCCTAGTGAAATATCAGAAAAAGAAAGACAAATATGCTACCTTATCACTTATGTATGGAATTGAAAAAATGAATCAACAAATGAATATAAAAAAATAGAAACAGACTCACAAATCAGTGATTACCAGTGGGGAAAGGGAGGGGTAGGAGCAAAATAAGGGTGGCAGATAAAAAACTACTAAGTATAAAGTAAATAAGCTACAAGGACATTGTACTACACAGGGAAATATAGCCATTATTTTGTAAGAACTTTTAAAGGAATAGAATATGTAAAAATCTTGAATCACTATGTTGTACACCTGAAACTTAACACTGTAAATCAATTATAGTTCAATTAATAAAAAAAGAGCACTGGTCACAGATTACCATAACAAATATAGTAATGATGAAAATGTTTGAAATATTCCAATATTTACCAAAATGGGACAGATACAGGAAATGAGCAAATGCTCTTAGAAAAACAGTGTTCATAGACTTGCTCAGTGCAAGGTTGCCACAAATCTTCATTTTGTAAAAAACATAATGTCTGTGAAGCACAATAAAATAAGCTATGCCTGCAACATATATTTACTGAGGTAACCCTATGTGTAAAGCAGATATTTTTCATTCTATATTTATTTTTAACCAAAAATTAAATATTAAATAACCACTGATTTTACAAATAGCATAGATATATCCACATAGATTATCAATAACCACATCTTATTTTTCTAATCTGTCTTTTAGTTTTATTATAAATAGATTAAAAAAAAAACATAAAGCTATTAAACCATCAATCAATACTAGGCCTTTCTTACTGAAGAGTTTTATGATGTTTTAAAGTGATTGAAAACCACATTTTTTCATTAAACTTCCCAGTCAATGAATGATCTCTAAATTGATTTCCTCGGGCCCCAGTTTCTCCATTTATTTGAAGTTTAATATTCCCAACTGACTTTAATCTTACTCTGTTAAATCAGTCCTATTCCTTCTTGGACTTTTTCTAAGTTTGTGGTATGGCTTTTTTGTGTCTTTCTACTCTTCTAAGTTTGTCTGGCTGATGTAGCTCATAAATTCTACCAAGAATGCAATTTGTTAATCCAATTTCCTATATATTCACATGACATTCTCTGCTTATCTCTATCACTGTAGTGAGTAAATGTACTAGGACAGACATACTGGTCTGCTTACTTGTCTGGACTCTTCTTGGGTTTTGAGACCCTGATGGCAGGAAGTCTTTTTCACCTAGGAATATCTACCACTTAACAATACTTGGCATATAGTAGACACATATAAATGTGTAAAGCATCAAAGAATGTAATAAATTGTGTTAGAACACATTTTAGAATGTGTTATGAATACATAGTTTAAATTGATATATATCTCAAATTCACTAATGTTCTAAACAGAACTGGCCTTATATCAATCTGCTTTCTCTACCCCTTTCTCTCACACTGTTTCGGTCTCTCTTTGTGTCTCCTCTGTCTCTCTCTTGCTCACTTGCCTCACCCTTACTTCTGTGTGAAATAAATCTGAGCACAGGTTTGTAAGAAAAACATATTAAGTTTTATCTAATGCTCACACACACACTCGGAGAAGGTGATGGCACCCCCACTCCAGTACTCTTGCCTGGAAAATCCCATGGATGGAGGAGCCTGGTGGGCTGCAGTCCATGGGTTGCTGAAGAGTCGGACACGACTGAGTGACTTCACTTTCACTTTTCACTTTCATGCATTGGAGAAGGATATGGCAACCCACTCCAGTGCTCTTGCCTGGAGAATCTCAGGGACAAGGGGAGCCTGGTGGGCTGCCATCTATGGGGTCACACAGAGTCGGACACGACTGAAGCGACTTAGCAGCAGTAGCAGCAGCAGCAGCAGTACACACACACACTCATACGTAGAAACCATATAATAAATGTTAACTGATTAACATATTGGCTTATCCTAGAAATGAAAATCCAGGAAACCATCAAACGTCTTCATACAGGAAAGCAAAGTAAGATGTTTTAGCAACAACATTCAAAAGACATCACCATGAATTAAAAACAAACAATATTAACTCTTAGTGAGACTGACTACAGAAATAGCTTAATTTCTATATAATTAACCACATAACTGGGTTGTTCAGCTGCTAAGTCATGTCCAGCTCTTTGCGACCCCATGGACTGCAGCACACCAAGCTTCTTTATCTTCCACTATCTCCTGGAGTTTGCTCAAATCTATATCTATTGAGTCTGTGATGCAATCTAACCATCTCATCTTCTGTTTCCCCCATGTCCTCCTGCCCTCAATCATTCCCAGTATCAGAATCTTTTCCAAAGAACTGACCCTTTGCTTCAGGTGGCCAAAGTACTAAAGCGTCAGCTTCAGCATCTGTCCTTCCAATGAATATACAGAGTTGATTTCCTCTAGGATTGACTAGTTTGATCTCCCTAAAGTCCAAGGGACTCTCAAGAGTCTTCTCCAGCAGCAGAGTTTGAAGGCATCAGTTCTTTGGCACTCGGACTTCTTTAAGGTCCAGCTTTCACATTCGTATATGACTACTGGACAAACCATGACTAGATGGCGAAGTGATGTCTCTGCTTTTTAATGCGCTGTCTAGGTTTGTCATAGTTTTCCTTTCAAGGAGCAAGCATTTTTTAATTTCATAGCTACAGTCACTATCTGCAGTGATTCTGGAGCCCAGGAAAATAAAATTTGTCACTGCTTCCACTTTTCCCCTTCTATTTGTCATGAAGTTATGGGACTGGATGCCGCGATCTTAGTTTTTTTAATGTTGAGTTTCAAGCCAGCTTTTTCACTCTTTTATTTCATCCTTATCAAGATGCTCTTTAGTTCCGCTTTACTTTCTGTCATAAGAGTGGTATTATCTGTATATCTGAGGTTGTTGATATTCCTCCCAGCAATCTTGATTCCAGCTTGTGATTCACCCAGCCCAGCATTTTGCATGATGTGCTCTACATAGAAGTTCAATAAGCACGGAGATAATATATAGCCTTGTGTTCTCCTTTCCCAATTTTGAACCAGTAAGTTGTTCTATGTCCGGTTCTACCTATTGCCTCTTGACCCACATACAGGTTTCCTAGGAGATAAGTAATGTGGTCTCATACTCCCATCTCCTTAAGGATTTTTCAATTTGTTGTGATCCACACAGCCAAATGTTTTAGCATAGTAAGTGAAGTAGAAGTTTTCCTTTAATTCCTTTGCTTTCTCTATGATCCACTGAATGTTGGCAATTTGATCTCTGGTTCCTTTGCCTTTTCTAAATCTAGCTTGTACATCTGGAAGCTCTCAGTTCATGTACTGCTGAAGCCTAGCTTGAAGGATTTTGAGCTTACCCTTGCTAGTATGTGAAATAAGTGCAATTGTCAGGTAGTGTAACCATTCTTTGGTATTGTCCTTTGGGATTGTAATGAAAACTGACCGTTCTCAGTCCAGTGAACCACACAATACCACCTAGGAAATGTCATTTCATTTTTAACAAAGAATTACTAATTTTACTGATATTTTTAGAGGAAATTAATTAAATATTTTATGATGTTTTTATATTAAACTGTATACCATCAGACGAGAGTCTAAAGAGGCACTCCTGGATGGAATTGGAATATCAGCATTAATAGAATAGTTGGTAATAAAAACAGTAATAGTAAATCTAATTTAGAGTTAAATTAAATCCAAATAAACATTAACTATGAGCTATGTACCTGATAATATGCTAAGTCTTGTGTATGTATTAAATCATTTTCACCCTGAAAACAATCTTCTGAGGCGGGCACTACTCCATTCCACTACTGAGCAAGCAAAGGCACAGGGTTATGACGCCCCTTACTCAGCTCACACAGCTAAACCTGGGTTCCCATCCAGATCATTTTCTTAATCACAATGCTCTACCTTTTCCAAGAAACATATTTATTAACTGCATTTTGGTAGCTAACCTATATACTGATCTAATACTAATTTTGTTTCTAATTTTCTCAAATAGGAAATAGAAGAGAAAGACAATCAGCTCCTCTCATTTTCTAGTTGCACAATGTTAGGTGAGTTGCTTTTCCTGTCTAAGTTGTAGCATTAGTAAAATGGGGCTTGGGATATCTGCCTAGATATCTGAGTACTCCCTTAATTTTAACCTCAGGTTTCTTTGCAACTAAGACTGTATTAAAAAAAAAAAAAGAAAGAAAGAAAACTTTTATGAAGATTAATTTAGATGATGCATAGAAAATGTCTTAGACAATATAGTATGCTGTATCTATATAAATTTACTTTTACTAATATTTATAATGACAACTCTTAGGATGCAAAAACATGCAAATAATTCAGCTATTTTCCAGTCCCCATTTTATACCTGATTCCTTCATATGATGATATGATGGAATAACAGGAAATATAAACCTATCTATTCATAATTAAAATAACCTAGTAAGCCAAAAAATAAAAAAGCAAGTATTTCCCTGCTTCAACCAGAGTGGATTTCTTTCTTTTCTTTTTTTTTTTTTTTTTTTTTTAGGAAACAGAAGGAGATGACAGAGGACAAAATAGTCGGATGGTATCATTGTCTCAACGGACATGAGTTTAAGTAAGCTCTGGAGATGGTGAAGGAAAGGGAAGGCTGGCGTGCTGCAGGCCACAGTGTCACAAAGAACTGGACGTGACTGAGTGACTCAACAATACAACTTAACATTTATTGTGTTTTAGAGAGAGAAAAAGAATAAATGTTCTGTTTTTAAAACTCTTCAATTAATTTTTATTGGAATGTATTTGATTTACAGCACTATGTTAGTTTCAGCTATGCAGCAAAGTGAATCAGTTTTACATATATTCACTCTTTTAGATTCTTTACCCATATAGGCCATTATAGAATATCAAGTAGAGTTCCCTGTGCTATATACAGTAGATTCTTATCAGTTTCAAGTTTTATATACAGTAGCGTGTATGTGTCAATATCAATCTTCCAATTTATTCCCCATTCTTAGTTTGTATGTTACATAATATGACTCTATTTCTTCTTTGTGAATCAGTTCATTTGTCCTGGTTTTTTAGAATCCACAAATAAGAGATATATGATATTTGTGTTTCTCTATATTGACTTACTTCATCAGTATGGTAATCTCTAGGTCCACCTAGGTTGCTGCAAATGCCATTATCAAAGTGAAAGAATTTTTTTGAAACACAAAATTAGGAGTATACAAGATAAAAACAAATAAAATAAAGTAAATCCACCAAACTGGTATCATTGTGAAAAGTTTAGATAGATCTTACTGATTTTTGATAAGCAGAACACATATCTAAATGCCTGACAAATTTAGGTAAACATATTTAAATGAAAAAATACAAAAATGTGTTGTTGCTTTCTTCTTTTAATTCATTCTCTCTCTACTAGAGGGAAATAAAAATAAAATTCTAGAAAACTAACAAGTTTTAGAATGCCTAAAACATGAGTAAACAACCAGATTGCTGCTGCTTGGTCTTAAATTTCTTTAACTGATCATTTAAAAATTTATTTCTTCCATGCCACTTGAAAAAAATAACTTTGCTTAAAACTACAAGTGGTGATTGCAACTAATGAACCACTGCTAAAAATATTACAAGGTAATTATATATACATATATATAAATATACAAAATATCTTTTTTCAGTAAAATATGAAAGCCTTGTGATGTGCTAGATCCTGTGCTAATTGCTACTAGTCTTAAGTGAATAAGACCCAATTTTCATTCCGTTTTAAATTTACCAAGGCAGTCACATATTTAATAACATTTTAAATATAATTTTTTATGTGCCACAAAAGGTAAGTAATAGGGTAATATAAAGATGTATAATAGGTAAAACTAGTGAAGTCTGAGGCTTTAGAAAAAGGCTTTTCTAAGGAAATAAGATTTGCAGATGAAGGATTTTGTCAGGTATAGCAGGGGGTGTTTGATTAGGATGAGTCCAAGAGGGGAGAACAGCAAAATATACAGAGCTCAGAGTAGAAGGAGGATGGTGCATTCAATGAACTGAAAGAAAGTCTACTTGGCTGGAGCAGGGCCATCAGCGGGGAGACCCATGGGAGACCATTCATGCAAGGCCTACGGGTCAGCTGGAGGACACTGCAGGCATTAAAGCCATGAGGCAGGAGAGTGCCATGATCAGAAAGTGGAAAAAACAATATTTAAAGTCATGAGAGCTCATGGGAAAATACTAAATTTCAGAAAACATCAATAATTAGATACCATAAGGATATTAGAGATTACTGATTTCAAAGTTAGTAGAGAAATGCTAGATTTAGATAAGATATTGAGCCAGAAGGAAGTTTTAAAACGTGTTCTGTTGGAGTTAAACATTATAAGCTATTTGAAGGACAAATGTAGGAAGAAAGCTTCAATATATCTTTGAATCCTATAGCAAAAATAATCTCAAAATTATATTTGATACCACAAATACGGTCAATTTACAGACCTTATAAGAGAGACTGCTGCTAAGTCGCTTCAGACGTGTCCAACTCTGTGTGACCCTATAGACTCTGGCAGCCCACCAGGCTCCCCTGTCCCTGGGATTCTCTAGGCAAGAACAATGGAGTGGGTTGCCATTTCCTTCTCCAATTCATGAAAGAGAAAAGTGAAAGTGAAGTCGCTCAGTTATGTCCAACTCCTAGTGACCCCATGGACTGTAGCCTACCAGGCTCCTCCATCCATGGGATTTGCCAGGCAAGAGTACTAGAGTGGGATGCCATTGCCTTCTCTGTATAAGAGACACACTAATAGATAATTATGTTTATTTAGTTGGGTTACTATTGAAAGTTCTATGGGAAAAGTTTCCAAAACAGAAAAGCAGTTCAGTCAGCCCTCGGTTAAATATATACAGTTAAAATTATATTAATATAAACATTTCAAAGAATTTATGAAATTACTGGAGATTTGATAAGATCTTAGCTGTCCATGATCCATTTGTACCTTCAGGGAAAATATTAATATCAAGACTCAAGAAATAGTTCTCATTATGAACTTTCTTTAGACATTTTTTATCTGAAAGTTATCAATATTCAATTAACTAGGGACATTAAGTCTCTGTTATCTGCAGATAGTTTTGTTTTACTCAGATGCTATCTTACATGCTATGGGCTAGAACTGTCTTCAACGAAGGACAGTCTCAGGAAAAAAACTCTATCAGGTACTACAAACTACTGACACTCTCAACTCTTCAGTACAGGCTTCTGAGCTCACAATGCTTACACAACTTCCAGACTAAAGCAGTAAACTAAGTCTGGATTAATAGAATTCTCAGATGCAGTGGGCTTCAAGAATTAATGACAGGAACAACGGCATGAACTCAGAGGTCATCACTGATTTTGTTTCTCTACTAGGAAAGGTTGTACTTGTGAATGATGTTCACTGTGTCTGGGAGGACCAGCTGCCTTTAAGGAACTGAGGCTGATTTTACTTATGAATACAATGCCTGCAAACTCTACCCAGAAAGCCCAGGTTGGTGCCTGGAAGACAAAGTGCAATCTCAAGGTCACGAGGGTCACTTCCTGACAGGCTGAGAGGAGAAGGATGCACTGAAAGGTCCAGGTTGTACAGGGAAAATCTGGTATGTGCTTCATTGGATTTAGCTTCCTAGTCTCAAGATAGCAAATGATAGAGACTTTTATAAGTCTGATCAGAGATTTTTAAAATCAAAACTTCCAGGTAGAAATGAATTAATCCGAAGTTATTTCTGGGTTGGGAAGAGCCCCTTGAGAATGGAATGGCTACCCACTCCAATACTCTGGCCTGGAGAATTCCATGGACTGTATAGTCCATGGTGTCACAAAGAGTCAGACACAACTGAGTGACTTTCATTTTTCACTTTCTAAGGCTTTTATTGTAGAAAATTAAGTCAGGCTCCCATATGCATTCCCCAGTCTTTCCAGCTCTCTCTACTCTGCTGCTGCTGCTGCTAAGTTGCTTCAGTCGTGTTCGACTCTGTGCGACCCCATAGACAGCAGCCCACCAGGCTTCTCTGTCCATGGGATTCTCCAGGCAAGAACACTAGAGTGGGTTGCCATTTCCTCCACCAATGCATGAAAGTGAAAAGTCAAAGTGAAGTCGCTCAGTCGTGTCCGACTCTTAGCAGCCCCATGGACTGCAGCCTACCAGGTTCCTCCGTCCATGGGATTTTACAGGCAAGAGTACTGGAGTGGGGTGCCATTGCCTTTTTGCCTCTCTACCCTAAAAACTGGTAAAATTTCCTAAAACTCAAATGGTTTTGGTTGACCAAATAGAACAGAAAACAGTGCTCAGATCAGATCAGATCAGTCGCTCAGTCGTGTCCGACTCTTTGCGACCCCATGAATCGCAGCATG
The DNA here is from genome assembly GCA_935064755.1 of Tragelaphus eurycerus. Lineage (NCBI taxonomy): Eukaryota > Metazoa > Chordata > Mammalia > Artiodactyla > Bovidae > Tragelaphus > Tragelaphus eurycerus. Next base: position 17,126,899 of record CAKXYN010000009.1, on the reverse strand, counting down.
CCAGGCCTCCCTGTCCATCACCAATTCCCAGAGTTCACCCAGACTCACGTCCATCGAGTCAGTGATGCCATCCAGCCATCTCATCCTCTGTCATCCCCTTCTCCTCCTGCCCTCAATCCCTCCCAGCATCAGAGTCTTCTCCAATGAGTCAACTCTTTGCATGAGGTGGCCAAAATACTGGAGTTTCAGCTTTAGCATCATTCCTTCCAAAGAAATCCCAGGGCTGATCTCCTTCAGAATGGACTGGTTGGATCTCCTTGCAGTCCAAGGGACTCTCAAGAGTCTTCTCCAACACCACAGTTCAAAAGCATCAATTCTTCGGCACTCAGCCTTCTTCACAGTCCAGCTCTCACATCCATACATGACCACAGGAAAGACCATAGCCTTGACTAAGTGAACCTTTGTTGGCAAAGTGATGTCTCTGCTTTTGAATATGCTATCTAGGTTGGTCATAACTTTCCTTCCAAGGAGTAAGCGTCTTTTAATTTCATGGCCACAGTCACCATCTGCAGTGATTTTGGAGCCCAGAAAAATAAAGTCTGACACTGTTTCCACTGTTTCCCCATCTATTTCCCATGAAGTGATGGGACTTTGTATATTTTATAATTCAAGATACTTCAGACAGCAATGACTTTTGAATAGTCATGTTTCCTATTTTTTAAATAAGTATCTTTTTTGTCCATCACAATACCTTGGGCCTTATTTTCCACATTTATAATACAAATGTACTGGTGTACAGTTACCTCAAAGAAGACCAATAATATTAGCTTAGTATATTGTTATCACATGACAATTACATCCTTCTATGTTCAATGCGCAAACACTACGATAATGAAATAAATCAGAATGATTAAACTCAGAATAACAATTCTATGTTTTAAAAAAATTTCACCCCACTTATTGACAACAATATTAAATAAGATACCATCCATTAGGTTAATTTTGCATCATATATTAGTATAACAATAATCTTAAAGTAATTTAATTTTTACACTTTACACATGACAGTGTTTTACAGAAATAAAATTATAATATTCTATTTTAAACATGAACAGCTACAGCACAATATCCTACATGACTTGTGTCATATATAATATTGGTTAACATTTTAAACACAGATTGGATATAGGTTCAATTCATACTTACCCATGAAATTGAGATACCCCTCTCCACCAAGTGCGTGAGTAATGAGTCGAATCATCTTATGAAGCTGTATTCCACGATCGATAACGGGAGTAAATGGGGTCAGAACACTCATGTTGGTATACATTTCAGCATCCATCAACCAAAATGCCAACGTCTTATCCCCAACGAGTGCCTAATAAAATAAAAGTCACCAATGTACATGCAAGCAATAGGTACTAGGGAGTTGTCATTTATGCTAGAGTAACGTGATTTCACAAAAATAGTACAGGAGAAGTGTGTAAATTAGTATTAATTCCATGTATTTCCCAATAGTCACTATCTATGCTGAAGGTAAGCTGGTGAAATATATGAGAAAGCTCATGTGTCTATGTTTCTTTTATTTATAAAATAGCTTGGTGAAAAATTCATGATAAGCTACCTGAATATTTGCTAATACTAAGCAGGAGAAATTAGAGTAATATGTGTTATAATGTTTAAAATACTAATAGCCTTTTTTGAGGATTTAAACAATGGATTTTTTAAAATTGAATGACAGATTCCTTAAATTCTGTAATCCTTGACAATTTTCATAAGTTTCACACACATGATTTCATACAATCCCATAATCTTAAACTATTAGAATACTAACAGAGCTTTTAAAAATGACTTGTATATCATGACTTTATTATTTTAAAAGAATGGAAGTTTCTTAGAAATCTTTTATATGTATATGCACTTATATTTATGTACATAAAACATGTACATAAATACATTACAATGGACCTTTTTTCCTTTCAGGAGCAAACTGACAACTTTTTCTTAAAATGTAGAACTTGCTTTCTTATTATATTTGAAATCTAATCTAAAACGAGTTTGTTTTGAAAATATAATAGTTGACAAATGGGGCAGGTAACTCGGAAACACTCTGAGCAGCAGAAAAGGTCTCTTAATTGTAATGATTTATGGTTAAAAATAGCTAACTAATGCCAAGGATTATTTATTGACAGGAAGAATATATAGAGAAACACAGAGATTAAACCATAATCTCCTCACCCTATTACTGTACAATTATTTTCATTTTTAGAAAAATATTTTTCCTTAGAAACCTATTTTAAAGTTTAAACTATTTTCATATGTTCATATTTGTAATTTTTATTAGGTTTAAAATTCAGTGTATGTTTGCTTTTAGGAAGAATTAGGTAACTTACATCTTTTTGTATATTCCTGACAATTTTTAATACAAGGTGAAATTACATGGATCTTTAAAGTATGAAATAAGTCTTCCATACTGTTTCTGTACATCTTGGAAGAAAAATTATGAAATTAATCTATCAGTTTCATCTTCAATTTGTTTATTTCACTCATTTCCTTATTCTATTATTCATTCATATAAAATAAACATAAATTGGGAACCCATATGTGCTACAGTTGGCTAGAAGCTTGCAATGTATTTTAATTTTCATATTGTTATATACTTGACACACAAAAAAATGTGGAAAATTTTTTAAAGAGATGGTAATAACAGATCATCTGACTTGCCTCCTGAAAAATCTGTATGCAGACAAAGAAATAATAGTTAGAACTGGACATGGAACAACAGACTGGTTCCAAATTGGGAAAGGAGTACATGAAAGCTGTATATTGTCACCCTGTTTATTTAACTTCTATGCAGAGTATATCATGAGAAATGCTGGACTGGAAGAAGCACAAGCTGGGATCAAGATTGCCGGGAGAAATATCAATAACCTCAGACATGCATTCCACTCCAGTACACTTGCCTGGAGAATCCCAGGGACAGGGGAGCCTGGTGGGCTGTTGTCTATGGGGTCCCACAGAGTCGGACATGACTGAAGTGACTTAGCAGCAGCAGCATGCAGGTGACACCACCCTTATGGAAGAAAGCAAAGAAGAACTAAAGAGCCTCTTGATGAAAGTCAAAGAGGAGAGTGAAAAAGCTGGCTTAAAACTCAACTTTCAGAAAACTAAGACCATGACATCCGGTCCTATCACTTCATGGCAAATAGATGGGGAAACAATGGAAACAACAAGAGACTTTATTTTTCTGGGCTCCAAAATCACTGCAGATGGTGACTGCAGCCATGAAATTAAAACACACTTACTCCTTGGAAGGAAAGTTATGACCAATCTAGACAGAATATTAAAAAGCAGAGACATTACTTTGCCAACAAAGGTCCATCATCTAGTCAAAGCTATGGTTTTTCCATAGTCATGAATGGAAGTGATAGTTGGACATGAATGCAAAGGATAATTGGAAGAAGCTGAGTGCTGAAGAATTGATGCTTTTGAACTGTGTTGTTGGAGAAGACTCTTGAGAGTCTCTTGGACTAAAAGGAGATCCAACCAGTCAATCCTAAAAGAAATCAGTCCTGAATATTCATTGGAAGGACTGATGCTGAAGCTGAAACTCCAAACTTTGGCTACCCGACGTGAAGAATTGACTCAATGGAAAAGACCCTGATGCTGGGAAAGACTGAAGGTGGGAGGAGAAGGAGATAACAGAGGATGAGATGGTTGGATGGCATCAACGACTCGATGGACATGAGTTTGAATAAGCTCTGGGAATTGGTGATGGATGGGGAAGCCTGTCTACTGCCATCCATGGGGTTGCAAAGAGTCGGACATGACTGAGAGACTGAAATGAACTGAATATACTTGACAAGGGATTTACTTATCCTTAAATTAATATTATTCATTTCTTATTTTGTTACATTTTGGTTCTAGTTTTTTCATTGGTATTTATTTGATTTGTTCCACAGCCAATTTAAAAGAAAGTACTGTCCCAATTAGGAAGATATAAAACTTCTAAAGTTAAAAAATAAAAGAAAAAAAAAAACTTCATATGTCTACTTCATGAATGAGTAAAGTTTCTGTATAGGCCAACAGTACATAGTTTAGGCAGTGGACTACTTTCTCAGTAAATCTGCCATTAAGACTCAAAAGCAGCCATAGACAATAGGTAATTGAATGAGTATGCCTGTGTTCCAATTACCTTTACAAAAACAAGCAGCAGGCAGAATTTGGCTCATGGGCCTTGATAGCTGACCTCTGGTCTACTTACACTTTCTTAATAGTAAGAGGAGGCATCTGAAAAACTAGTTTCCAACTTAAATTGTCAATTTCTGCTGAAATAATATAGGAACTTATTGTTTAACTTCAATTTTCTTAATTCATATACTGTAAATAATTTCAAAAGGTTTACTGTCTTTTTAAAGTATAAAGACCTCATTTTATATTGTTTATGGGGACAATCCACATGCTTTCAATAACTAAATGGCCTTCTCCATTTATTTATGTTTATTGAGTGACTACTAGGAGAAGTCATAGTACTAAGGCTGGAAATACAAATGGAAACAAATATCCTGCTTAAAATGTGATGAGAACATGAAGAATTGGGAAACCACTTTTCCCCCTATATATCTGGATGAAAGCTTCAGGAAACACACCTGAGTCAGAGCATTAGTTCTTTATAGTAGCTTCCCAGGTGAAGTATGCATTTGCAGGTGTGTGCGGAAAGTATAAGATTGGGACAAGGTTGACCTATATGAATAGGTCAAAGTTTTACAGTATTGAAGAACAGAACACTTGGAGGATTGAACAGGGAATAAACTTTGGCATGGGCCAAGATACGACAGGCTGTGCGTGAGAAGCTTTAACCAAAAGATCTGGGTTGACAAAATTAGCTTTGTCCTTTGGAAAATACCTCAGGCTACATTATAGACAATGGACTAAAACAGCGGGACAGAGATCAGGGTGATCAATCAGCAAAAGATTTAGTGACTGAGGGGGGAAAAATGGTGAAAGCAAGTGAAAAGGCACAAAAGACAATCTTTAGAAGGAAACCTAAAATGGAAAGGAAATTAAAATTAACCTGGATTAGCACCAACATTCTTCCGTGACAACAAAGGAAAACTTGTAAGATAGCACTTGCAACTGTCATTCACAGTCGCTTAATTACAGTTTGGCAGGGTAAAAGTAGTACTGCATTTTGAAGTTGAAATTTATGGATCTACAAAGTAATTTTTTTAATGTTTTGCTTTTCTAAAGGTTTTTTGATTTAGACCATTTTTAAAGTCTCTTTTGAATTTGTTACAATATTGCTTCTGTTTTATGTTTGGGGTTTTTTGGCTGTGAGATGCATGGGATCTTAGCTCCCTGACAAGGGATCAAACCTGTACCTTCTGCTACCTTAAACTCTTAACTACGGGACCACCATGGAAGTCCCTGAAACGTTTTTCAAGTAAGAGTAGCTGTCACATAAAACAAACATATAACACATTGCATTAATTGTATTGAACTATAGAAATTTGTACTGAGATATGCTTATTTTAGATACGTTAACAAATACAGGCACAGAGAGAGAACGGTTTACACACATACTTATTTACCTGATCATGGCTCTCTGCGTAGGCAATGCACTTTTCAAGGTAGCGTCGGTTTGTGAGTGTATACACTATATTGCCCATGTTCCAATCTTCATCTTTATATTCTTTCAGTAACTACATGCAAGACAGGAAATAATTTCAATACATCATTACTATTCTTACTTTATAATCCAAACTTATGGTATATATCATATCAATCCAAGTTATGACACACAGATATAAGCACACCCACGGAACAAAAAAAAGCTTTGTTGACACTTTTACTGAAATCACAGCTTTTGTACAGATTATCCAAATGATAGTGGTGTTGTGGGTGGGTGTGCATGTGCTCACTTTTGTGCAGATGATTTGATCACTGTACTTTAGGATTTTGGCAAACTTTTTTTTTTTCCTGTAACAGCTGCCACTTCTTGATTAATCACTATAGTAAAATGTTGTGCAGTAGATCTTTCAATAACTTCCACAAGATAGAGATATACTTGCTACCATTTTAGCTTGGAATGAAAAAAGAAAAAAAAAGTTAGCAAGAAGAGTGTCTTGTTCCTTTCTTAAAATAAATGAAAACAACTATTATTTCAATGTATAAAAGCTGATTATCATGAAATAATTATCATCCTGAGGCAGGAGATAGATGGGCTCCAGATTAGATATCTACAGCTGACCTTCTGTTTGCATTTCATGAGGCAGTAAGAAGTGGGCTTCCCACAGAATACCTATAACCAGCCTTCCCTTTGTATTTGCTGAGATAAGAGATGGGTGGGCTCCAGTTAAGGCATTTACAATCAGCCTCCTGTTAGTCCTCCAAAATGGAAGTAACAACAGCAACAGGGTAAACAGCCAGTCTTTGTCTCTTGTAAACAACTTAAGGAAAGAGTCATGGCTTTGCCTCTCTACCTCACTGCTCTTCACCACACCCTTCTCTCTGAGTGTGCATTTCTGCTTTGCTTCCATCTTAACTAAATAAGCAATGGCACCCCAGTCCAGTACTCTTGCTTGGAGAATCCCATGGACGGAGGAGCCTGTTAGACTGTAGTCCATGGGGTTGCTAAGAGTTGGACGCGACTGAGCGACTTCACTTTCACTTTTCACTTTCATGCATTGGAGAAGGAAATGGCAACCTACTCCAGTGTTCTTGCCTGGAGAATCCCAGGGACGGGGGAGCCTGGTGGGCTGCCGTCTATGGGGTCACATAGAGTCAGACACGACTGAAGTGACTTAGCATAGCATAACTAAATAAACCATTTCTGTGTGCTTTCCCACTTGTTATTATGCTATGCCTCTAATAATAAACTTTGTACCTGCATTTACAGTTTCTGCCTCCGTGATAAATGCATTTTTCACTGAGGTCAAAGATCCAGGGGAAAATAGTTTCCAGCCTCTAGCCCTGGCTACTCTGGTGGCTAGGATTCTTGGTTCTCATCCAGGCTACCCAGGTTCAATTTCTGGGCAGGGAATTAAGATCTCGCTTCCCGCCACCACTCACTGCTGCCTCTCTGAGATAAGTCCTAACAGTGCACACATTTTTGTCTCCACTTGGGTTGTTACTCAGTCTCCAGTGTGGCTTCTGTACCTCTCAAACCTCTCCAGTGCAAATGAACTTGTAGAAATTTCAGATTATGATTGTGCCCTAAGTCCTTTCTTAGGCAAACGCTTGCTGTACAAGAACGCTGTCCCTACCCCTTCCCATGAAATGCTTTCCTCCTGAGGCTGCCATTGTGAAACTCTGCATTGTTTTGCTTTGTTTTGTTTTCTCACCACTCAGACATCCAACAAAATCCCTTCCTCTGACTATCCTATAAAAGCTGCTGCTCCACAGAATTAATAGCCTAAAAAGAGGCTGTTCTTTCACTCAACACAATCTTTCTAAAGGGGGCTCATTTCTGTCCTGCACACTGCCAGGCAGAATTCTAAAATGGTTCCTATGATTCCCACTCCCTGTGATTCACCTCTTTGTATAATCCTTTACCTGGTGGGTGGGAGGGAACTTTGAATACAATAGATGTCCTTCGAAGAAAGGGTGAGATAATAACAGAAATGTTTTAAATTGCTAAGTTTGTGGTAGTTGGTTATATAGCAATAGGAAATTAATGCAGATTTTGGTACACGAAATAGAGTTCTAGTCTGTTTGTATCCTCCTTTGCTTTTTTTTTTTTGCTCAATGGAATTCAGAGGTGCTTAAGCATCCCCTGTCGGAGAAGGCAATGGCAACCCACTCTAGTACTCTTGCCTGGAAAATCCCATGGGCAGAGGAGCCTGGTAGGCTTCAGTCCCTGGGGTCCCAAGAGTCGGACATGAATGAGCAACTTCACTTTCACTTTTCACTTTCATGCACTGGAGAAGGAAATGGCAACCCATTCCAGTGCTCTTGCCTGGAAAATCCCAGGGACAGGGGAGCCTGGTGGGCTGCCGTCTATGGGGTCACACAGAGTCGACACGAATTAGCAGCAGCAGCAGCCGCTGCCATCCCCCATAACTGCAGTGTGAATCACCCGGCACCAGAGGACAGACTGTATTAAGCAGAATAATGACCACCCACAGGTGTTCACATCCTAATACCCAGAATCTGTGAATATGTCACCTTACATGGCAAGAAGGACTTCAGAGATCTGTTGAAGTTAAGGACATTGAGATGGGGAGATTATCCTGGATTACCTGGATGTTGCTGCTGCTAAATCATGTCAGTCCTGTCCGACTCTGTGCAACCCCATAGACAGCGACCCACCAGGCTCCTCTGTCTCTGGGATTCTCCAGATAAGAATACTGGAGTGGGTTGCCATTTCCCTCTCCAATGCATGCATGCATGCATGCTAAGTCACTTCAGTCGTCGTGTCCGACTCTGTACGATTCCATGGACAGCAGCCCACTAGGCTCCCTGTACACGGGATTCTCCAGGCAAGAATACTGGAGTGGGTTGCCATTTCCCTTCTCCAGATTACCTACATGGGCCCAATGTAATTACAGGGATCTTTCTTAAAAGGTGCTTGGGTTGTCAGAGTAAGACAGAGATTTGCAGATGCTACCCTGCTGGCTTTGAAGATGGGGGCAGGGCTCATAAACCATGGAATATACGTGGGTTTTAAAAGATAGAAAAGTCAAAGAAATAGAATCTCCAGAAGGAGTGCAGCCTTACCAAGCCTTGATTTTTAGTCTAGGAAGATCATTTCAGATTTGTGACCATATGACAGCAGATTTGTATTAAGACACTTTGTATTATTTCGATTCAGTGTTGTATTTATATATGTCTATTCACAATCCATAAACCTATACAAATATGCCCAGTTAAGTTTGACTGCTGTGTTAAAACAATTCAAAGGAAGTAGGTTAGACTTCTCAACAAATCATGCTGGAAATGTTAGATATCTTTAGACAAAAAAAAAAAAAAAACCTTAAACACTGATTTTACAAAATAACTCAAATAGACTATGGACTTAAACATAAAATTATAAATTTTTAACAAGAAATATAGAAGAATCAAAGAATTCGAGTTCTTAGACTTGTCACCAAAAGAGATCTCTAAAAGGAAAAAAAAAATATGATAAACTGGCCTTCATTAAATTTAAAGAAAACAAAGAACTTTAGCTCTGTGGAAGTCCACATGTAGAGGATGAAAACACAAGCAAAGACTGGTATAAATATATTTGTCAACCACATACCACCCCACAAAAGGCTTGAATCTAAACTATATAAAGAATTCTCAAAATTCCATAGTAAATAAATGATCCAATTAGAAAATGGTCAAAAGATGTGAACAGACATTTCACTGAAGATATAAAGATGGCAAATAAGCACAAGAAAACAAGTTCTTCGTCATATGCCATTAAAAAAATGCAAACTAAACCCACAGTGAGATATTTCTGCATACCTGATAGAATGACCGATATAAAAAAATAGCAATAACAAATGCATTGTTCAAGAATGTACAGAAACTGGATCACTCCAAAGTTGCTTGTGGTAATGCAAAATGGTACAACTACTCAGAAAAATAGTTTGAAAGCCTCTGACTGTGCAGATCACAACAAACTGTGGAAAATTCTTCAAGAGATGGGAATACCAGACCACCTGAACTGCCTCGTGATATATCTGCATGCAGGTCAAACAGCAACAGTTAGAGCCAGCCATGGAACAATGGACTGGTTCCAAACTGGGAAAGGAGTAAGTACGTCAAGGCTATATATTGTCACCCTGCTTACTTAACTCATATGCAAAGTACATCATACGAAATGCCAGGCTGGATGAAGTACACACTGGAATCAAGATTGCTGGGAGAAATATCAGCAACCTCAGATATACACATGATAGCACTTTAATGGCAGAAAGCAAAGGGGAGCTAAAGAGCCTCTTGATGAAAGTGAAAGAGGAGAGTAAAAAAGCTAGCTTAAAACTCAGTATTCAGAAAACTAAGATCACGGCATCTGGTTCCACCACTTCATGGCAAATATTTGAGGAAAAAGTGCAAACAGTGACAGAGTTTATTTTCTTCGGCTCCAAAGTCACTGCTGAAAGTGCTGCAGCTATGAAATTAAAAGATGCATGCTTCTTGGAAGAAAAGCTATGACAAACCTAAACAGCACATAAAAAAGCAAAAATACCATTTTGCAGACAAAGGGCTGTATGGTCAAAGCTATGGTTTCTCCAGTGGCCATTTACTAATGTGAGAGTTGGAGGATAGAGAAGGCTGAGTGCTGAAGAACTGATACTTTTGAAATGTGGTGCTAGGGAAGACTCTTGAGAGTCCCTTGGACAGCAAGGAGATCAAGCCAGTCAGTCCTATAGGAAATCAACCCTGAATATTCATTGGAATGACTGATACTGAAACTGAAGCTCCAATACTTAGGCTACCTGATGCAAAGTGCTGACTCATTGGAAAAGACCCTGATGTTGGCAAAGATTGAAGGCAAGAGGAGAAGAGGCGATGAAGGAAGAACGAGATGATTGGATGGCATCACTGACTCAATGGACATGAGTTTGAGCAAACTCCAGGAGATAGTAAAGGACAGGGAAGCCTTGGCATGTTGCAGTCCATGGGGTTGCAGAGTTGGACATGACTTAGTGACTGAACAACAATAACAACTACATCCAACCAGTATAAAACCCAGTACTTCTGGATGTTTACCACAGAGTAATGAAAATTTACGTTCACACAAAAATCTGTACACAAATGTTTATAGCAGCTCTCTTTTTGGCAGCCAAAACCTAGAAACAGTGGAGATATCTTTTACTGGAAAAACAATTAAACAAACTGTGATACAACCATGCCCTGAGATAGCATTCAACCAAAAAAAAGGGAAACAGTTAAGTAGCATCAGAGATGTAGAAAACAAACTTATGGCTCGCAGAGGGTAAAGAGGGGCAGGGATACACTGGAAGACTGGGATTGACATATGCATACTATTATATATAAAATGGGGCTTCCCAAATGGCTCAGTGGATAAAGAATCCACATGCGATGCAGGAGACGCAGGAGACATGGGTTCGATCCCTGATTCCGGAAGATTCCCCAGAGGATCCCACTCCAGTATTCTTGCCTGGAGAATCTCATGCACAGAGGAGGCTGGCAGGCTACATATAGTCCATAGGGTTGCAAAGAGTCAGACACCACTGAAATGACTAAGCACATTTATATATAATAAACCATTGATAAGAACATACTACATAGCACAGGAAATTCTACTCAAAATTCTGTAATGGCCTATATGGGAAAAGACTCTTAAAAAAAAAAACAAGTGTGGGTATATATATTTATGGTTAACTGATTTACTTTGCTCTATACCTGAAACTCGGGGAAGGCAATGGCACCCCACCCTAGTACTTTTGCCTGGAAAATCCCATGGACGGAGGAGCCTGGTAGGTTCCAGTCCATAGGGTCACTAAGAGTCGGACACGACTGAGCGACTTCACTTTCACTTTTCACTTTCATGCATTGGAGAAGGAAATGGCAACCCACTCCAGTATTCTTGTCTGGAGAATCCCAGGGACGGGGGAGCCTGGTGAGCTTCCGTCTATGGGGTCGCACAGAGTCGGACATGACTGAAGCGACTTAGCAGCATACCTGAAACTAACATCACATTGTTAATCAATTATACTCCAATAAAAATTAAAAAAAAAAACTTTAAAAGAAATATACTACTGATACATGCAACAACCTACATGAAATCCCCAGAGAATTTGACTGAGTGAAAAATGATAAGGCCAAAAGGTTGCATACTCTATTATTCCATTTATATAACATTTTTGAAATGAAAAAGTTATAGAAATGGAGATCAGATTAGTGGTGGCCAAAGGTTCAGGAGTGATTTGGGAAAGAAAAGAGTAGGTGTGGCTCCAAAGGCAACATTTGGGAAACTCGTAGTAATGTTCCATATCTTGATTATGTCCATGTCACTATCCTGATATTGTGATATTGTACTATAGCTTTGCAAAATGTTATGGTGGTGGTTTATTAGCTAAGTTGTGTCCGACACTTGCAAACCCATGGATTGTATCCCGTCAGGCTCCTCTGTCCATGGGATTATCCCAGCAAGAATACTGGAATAGGTTGCCACTTCCTTCTCCAAGGGGTCCTCCTGACCAAGGGATTGAACCAGTATCTCTGGTGTCTTCTGTGATGGCAGACAAATTCTTTACCCATTTACCACCTGTTTAACTCCACAGAAATCTAAACGGAGAACAATACATTTTTTTTCTTCCATTTGTATGATGTACTGCCTAGTACAGTATCTTGAGTATACAAGGCACTGAAGTGTTTAGTAAGTTAAATATTTAAAAAAAAAAAAAACAAAACTGCCATTATTACTCAGAGGAGGAAATAGCCTGCTCTGAGCTATGATTGATTGAAATAATTCTAGGTTGATGTACACTTTTAAATATCCTTGAATCTGCCGAAAGCCTGATGAAGGCTTTTCAGTAGGATATTAAAAAAGATTTGGCACTTCCAAGTGGGAAAACATCTTTGTGGAAGATTAGAAATCATAAAAGATGGTGGGCGGACAAAGAACCTAAACCAAGGTAAGAAACTTGAAGATTACAACATTTTTTTTTAATAACAAATACAAAGCAACTTTCCCAGCTAGCAAAGTGTCTTTGGTTTCTAACTCTGATCAGATTTGTAAAACACTTATTTTTTTGACCTGACAATGATTAAGAAATTGATAGATGGAAAAGCAGAAGTTGTACTGGTAGAGTTTTAATGTCACAGCTGTGCACTGCCCAAATTGCCTGTGGACACAGAAGAGACATGAGATGATTACAATAACCACTTCCTTCAGAATAGGCTTCATTGTTTTTCTATTCAAAGTTAAGCTCTTCTGCCTCTATGATCTCATGGCACCAGTGCATGTCTGTACTAAAGGGCTTTATCAGAAAGCAATGATTATTTGATACATATCTGACTTCTTATAAATATTCAGCCTGTGACTCAGACTTTGCCACTCAAGAGTGTTTTATATCAAATCTAAGTCTTATTTTAGGTTATCTAAAAATAATCTTATCTAAAGATCACTTATGACTATAACAACTTTGGTCATTTAGACAGAAATAAAATGAAACAAAATATAATCCAAGCTACTTGAATTGTTATTAAATTGAATAAAAATATATTAGAAATTATATGCAATCTGTCATATACAATTATTCATTCCCAGTACCAGACACATGGTAAGGGCTTTTAAATACTCAATCAAGGAATCGATAAATCCACATCTGTTGAGTGAAAAACCATACTAAGAAACAAGTACTGGGAATTAAGGAGTGACTTCTACATTAATTGATGATTTGCAGGCAGAAATGGATGCTTTGATGAAGTTTAATGTGTTTTAAATATAGAACGCCAGAGTTTCATATAATTGCACTGATAATGCAAAATTCCATTTACATAGCTAACATTATATCAATCATATCTTCCCCATGCCTGCATAATGCAAGTGTGAATACTTTAAATTAGAACTTTTAGAAGTTTGAGAGGCATCTTATTAAATGGCACAAGAATCAACACACTAATGAGAGAATTTAATACTTCAATTATAATATCACAACTAAGAAATAAATCAAAGAAATAATAAATACACCAACATAAGACATAGTATCCACAGGAAAAAAAATATTTACATTAAACCTTACCTGGATCCATTTATCTGGAATTGCCATGGCCAATCGATAGTCAAAACCAGCCCCTCCCTGGGAAATTGGAGAACACAGAGCTGGCATTCCTGATACATCCTAAAATAAAGAGCATCAGAATTATCAGTTCATATTGATCAAATTTTTACTAAACATTCTTGTGACAGTAAATCCAGGCCAATAAATACAAATAATAAATGGGGGTATATACTCTTGGAGTATTTTGGTAGCATAATTGTAAAAGTAGATAGCATTGTGATAGCATATCTCATTTCCCAGTAAGATTTTGTGTAGTGCTTTTCATTGCAGGACAACTTTTTATCTCTTTTCCTTAGTTGCACATAGAGAACACAAATTAGTAAAAGTGTTATTGCTGAAACATAGTTTCTTACACTAATTTTTGAATACGTATTAGCTACTGCTTTCATCAATCATAAAAATACATGTGCAGTATATCTGTTATTCTTCTGTGTATACAGCAGTGGCAGAGAATGTATTTTGTGAGCGCTTAGCTTCTGATGAAATAGAAATAGAGTTAGCACATTAAGAGCAAAGCAGTAAGATGGCTTTCACAAGAGTCAGTTACACTTGGAAAGGGTCACTGAGGCTATCTAGTGGATCATCTTCATTTAAAAGATATAGAAATCGAGGCTTATTGAGGTGAAGGGCTCACTAAAGACATGTTTCTCAAGGATAGAGCTGGGACTCAGACATCCAACCTTTTGACAGGGTCTTCTTACAGTCATGCTACCACTAGACTATCAGTAATCAAATAAACATATGGTCAAACAGATAAGTAAAAAGAAAATGATGTAAGGACCCAGATGCAACAAAATATATTAGTGTAACAATGGTGGTAAAATATGGTATAAGTACTAGCAATTTTAACTCCACAATATCTTTGAAATAAATTATTTTCTTTTGCCTCATTTCTATAGACACTATCTTATTTAATCCACCTAACTACTTACTCTGACCACTATGTTTCCACACATAAGTGGAACTCCCATCACCAGTCTCTCTTTACACTAACAGTCAACAATAGAAAACTTAAATTCTTCAGTTTAGGATACAATTCAATGACTATACTGTAAGCACTGACAATATAATTTTTTATTTGATTATCTGCTTCCTCACTAACTGTTAGAATTTAAGACACATGGGGTAGGACTTTTGTTGTTGTTGCTGCTCTTGCTCACTGACATATGCCAAGAATCTAGAATAGTAGAAGAGCACTTGGCACAAAGCAGGAACTCAATAACTACTGACTGAGTGGATTTATGAAGGTGCTGCCAAGGCTTTGATGGTAAATAAGACATAACACTTGACCTGCAGGATTCAAGAACTAGAACCTAAATAAACACGCATGCACACAAACACACACAATCCTGAAATGACAGTGTTATGGAGTCGTCATAATTGTTAACAGAAGTACACTGCAAGTGTGCGGGAAAAACCTACATCTCTCCATCATTATTTCTATTGTTTCATTTCAAATATTCAATATATTATCCCCTTTGAAATAATCACTCTTCTCTGTGCTTCTGACAGCTTTTCTGTGTGTATCATTACCCAAATTCTCCCTTGGATCATTATCCTTACTTCCTATGAAAGACTATCACACACTCTGAGCTCTCTGAGACTTAATTGCTTCTTCTTCCACAATACCATCCTCAAACTCTTCCCACAGAAAAGCTATAAAAAACAAACATATGACCTCTCTGGATTTCCAAAATAACGTGTTCACTGTTTACTAATGGAAGAGAGGTATAACAAGATATAGTACGTGGTAGAATATATCCATAAGAAAATATTCATCAATAATATCTTATTCTACATACTTTTTTATAAGTTTATAAAAGTAGAAAAAGATGAATCAAAAAGTGAGAAAAGGATGAATGGTTAACAGATAAATCATTTTATGTCACATTTTCACAGTTATGATAGGTATTCAGTTCAACTCCTTATTAATGCTGGCTACATATGTGTTAAGTATCAGGCACCTGTGTTAGACACTGGAAATACATATACAGTAGCTTCCTGGAAAAGTTTTTTATAAGACCCAGAGTTTTCATGAGACAAGTAATAAGATGGCATTAAAGATCAAGATAATTTTTTCTCAAGAAAACATTAAGGTACTTTCTATATTTGGTCTATAGGTAGTTTTAGAAAATAGCTTGCTTGATAAGAAATAGAATCTGCTAAGAAAATATCTGGAGACCAATAAGTCTTAACTCCTAAATCTAACTCCAAGAAGGCTGCCCCATTAATGCATATGAGGTATTTGTAGCTCTTGTTTGAAAGTGGAGAGTTAAGAACTATTCTTTTAAAATCTTAAAAGAAGAAAATGAGAAAACATAGTGGTCATGAAAATAAATATACTTAAATATAAAGAAGTTGATAACAAAAGGATATTCAAATGGTCATATATGCTTCCTATGAAGTTAAAATAGCTTTAATGCTTTAATCTAAAGATCACTTATGACTATCTCAGAGGGGGAGAAAGCTTCAGTCATCAAAAAATATTTTTCATTAATACAGCAAATATAACCATGTATAAAGGTAGACATATTCCAGAAAAAAGGCTTCAATTTTAATAACTATCAATATAACTAAATTCAATATACAGGACTGTATATAACATTGCATTACTTATTCGTTACATTGCCTTCCTCTCTTAAAAAAAAAGTTCATGAGGATCAATTCCACTTCTTGAATAGACTCCCACTAGACAGAAAAGTGATGTATTGAAATTGAAGTAGTTTTCAATTTAAGTAGAATAAATTGAAGACACATCTTGTTTTAAAAAAATCTAAAGCCAAGTAATATAAAGTAGGCTAAAGTCTCAAAGTTTCATTGGTAGGAACACGAATAATCAGACAAAAGCTCCCTAGATGATGAAACCATTTTACTTGAAATGAACGGAAAGATCAATGTAACAATTTTCAGTTTCATGTATTAAATAATTGCTTCTTTTTCTTCAGTACTTGCTTTTGATGTGCATTGTCATTAATTGTTTATAGTAATTTGTCATCCATAATGTCTCTGCTTCAAATTGTCATAAATATAATCAACTTTTATAAATAGCTAAATAACTTTTTTTATGTTTGACAGATAAAAAGTAAAATATATAAAGTATAAAATAAAAGTTTAAGATTTCTTCTGAAGTACATTAAAAATAATCAGCACAGAAAGTATTAGCACAAGCATTGGAAAGACTTATAAGTTATGACTAAATACAGGTAAGATGAGACTGTGAAACAATACAGGATATCAAGATGACATTGTAATTGTGTAATTTAAAAAAATTTTTATATGAAAATTTACTCCAGGAATTTAGGATTCATTGCTCTATCCTATAAGATATTTAGAAGGCAAAAGGCCTAAATAGAGTAGCTGTTCTCAATCCAGAGATGAACAAGGAAATTATATCAGTAGTTTGAGATTTTGAGTTTTGAGAAATGATGCATAGAAGAAAGACTATACAAATAATAATAAGAGACCATCATGACTACATCTCATTTCAATGAACTAAATGCCAACAACATGAAAATACTTCTTAACTCTGACTCTTTCAATGACAGTCTTACTATTTTTCTATGCCAACCTCTATATTTTGTATAGAACAGTTTTAACATGAAATTCAATTTTAATAATAATTCCTAGTTAGAGGACTCACAAAACCAGAGGGATTTTAGTACTAAATCTAAATTAGCATAAGCATTTAACAAACTTCTTAATTTATCAAATTTATCACCAAGAGGGGAATTGTCAATTATGCATATACCGAATTATATCATTACAGTGCAGCTTTGGGACAGTTAATCATGAACCTTCAGTAATCATGAATAACTAGTGAACATTTGGCAATCCGAGAGCAATAACGTAAACAAGAAAGGTAATCGCATCAGAACAAGAGAGGTTTCAGAGAAGCTCGCAGGCAGTGAACCATGCCATCTCTGATGATTAAGCCAGAAAAAAAAAATTAAATAGACAGACACATATTAATATTCAATTCTTTTTCTGTGCTGAAGGTCTCATGGCAAAAGGACCTGTCCACTGATTAGAATATTTTACTTTGTAACGACTGGCATTTTCTTTTTAACAATGGAATAATGACAAGTAATTAGGGAACATTATCTCATCATAGGAAAACAGTGAATTCTGAATAATGTGCCACGCAGACAAGGTAGCTGCACTATAGTCAGGGTATAATTTCACTTATGCAATCATCGACAACATAGACATTATTCAAATATTGTATGTCAACAAAATGTTCTATCTTAAAGGGGGTCAGGGGGTAGAGATCATTATTACCTCAGCTATTGTTATAGAATCTGGATACAGTGTGTGAACCAAATGATTTGCCAACATGATGTAAGTCAAAGCATCTTCATCTACTTGTAGTCCAAAATACTCATGGTAATCACCTGAAAAATTCTCACCTGGAAAACAGAAAATCAATATGGATGCATTATGTTAGTATGCAAGTCTTAACTCTGTACAAATGCCACCCCCCCCAAAATTGGTTTATATCAGTTTTGTTATCAGAGCAAAGTGTAATGAACCTCGATACCATATAATGCTATTAGTAACTATATGATCTAACTTAAAAAGTACCAGATAACTACATTCAAAGTTAGACAATCCTGCAATTCAACTTTTGTTTTACAAAAGCAAACAAAATCTCTGTGATTTAAAATTTTAAGTTAATTTGAACTGAATTGTCCAGCACAAAATAAAATACCAGATATTTATAAATTTTAATTTTTAGATAACTTTTTTGGTCACACTGAGATTTTAATGTTAGATAGCTCCTATTTGATCCTTCTGAAGGCAAGCAAATGGGAAAACCATCATAAAATTGATACAAAATGTTTATATTATTTTAAATATGGCTAGAATTTATAATGAAGAAGGCAATGGCACCCCACTCCAATACTCTTGCCTGGAAAATCCCATGGATGGAGGAGCCTGGTAGGCTGCAGTCCATGGGGTCGCCAAGAGTCAGACATGACTGAGCGACTTCCCTTTCACTTTTCACTTTCATGCATTGGAGAAGGAACTGGCAACCCACTCCAGTGTTTTTGCCTGGAGAATCCCAGGGACGAGGGAGCCTGGTGGGCTGCCGTCTATGGGGTCGCACAGAGTCGGACACGACTGAAGCGACTTAGCAGCAGCAGCAGAATTTATAGAGTATGGATTTCCTATGATGACAAAAATAGTTTAATATCCCTCAATTTCTTTCTACCATCATTTTTTCAGCTGTTTACTATTATTTTTAATTAAGTCTACTTAGTGCTGAATGCCTGCCTTTTCCCCCACTGATTTCTTAATATGTTAACTCCTTTTTTTCAGTTTGCTCGATTCTATCATTGAAGGATATTTTTATGTGGACTCTTCAATTTCTTTCAAATGTATCCTACAATGGCAATTCAAATATCCAATTCTCAAGTCACAGTTTCTATCCTTAAGAATTTTGCAGACACTGCTGTGGCAATGGAATAGTATGAGCTCAGCCATTTTCTTTTTTTTTTCATTTATGCAGGTAAATTACTTTTTGTTCAAGATATTACTGAATGAAGTTTTCTTTATCACAGAATTTTATAAATTAAACACTGTGTCTATGTTAATAGTGTTATCTCAGATTTCTTCTGGTATATTATATAATTTTTGCAGTTTTAATTTTTATTTTCATCTTCATCTCAAAGCTGGGAGGAAACATGCTAAATAATTCAATGTTTTTCTTTCCATTTTTTGAGCTCTCTACCTATAAGAAGCATATACCATATCCATAGATTTTAGCTCATTTTCCCAACTCCATAATTCTTTGGAAAACACCTAGCCTTCAGCAGAGGAAGGTTCTGAAGGGGCAGGCATGTGCGTGCTTTAATCTAGGAAAAGATTTTTCTTGAATTTTATCATGATTGCCTTTTGCATCTCCAAAGTCAGCTTCTCTCCAAAGTGGCAGGTATCACTGAAACCTGTCATGTTTTATAGATTCAACTTGCTCCCTAGAAATATTTCATGGGGAGGGGAGTAGGTAGCACCATTAATAAGAGCAGATAACAGCAGATTTTGACTGTAGCAGCTTTTCTTGGCAATTACGTTTTGATTTCTAAAGTCTCTATCATGGATTGATTGTTGTCAGTAAATTGTTGGTATTGTTTAGTCACTAAGTCATGTCTGACTCTTTGTGACCCCATGGACTGGTGCCCACCAACTTTTCAGTTCATGGGATTTCCCAGGCAAGAGTGGGTTGCCATTTCCTTCTCCAGGGGATATTCCCAATCCATGGATTGAATCCAAGTCTCTTGTTTGGCAGGCTGATTCTTTAGCCCTGAGCCTGGGAAGCTCACCTGGGAAGCCCCCAGGTGAATATAGATGCATATTTTTATTTACAACATATGTCCCTGTTTTTCTGAGGGTTTAGCCAAACAGACCGGAGAAGGCAATGGCACTCTACTCCAGTACTCTTGCCTGGGAAATCCCATGGACGGAGGGGCCTGGTAGGCTGCAGTCCAAGGGGTCGCTAAGAGTCGGACATGTCTGAGTGACTTCACTTTCAGTTTTCACTTTTCACTTTGATGCACTGGAGAAGGAAATGGCAACCCACTCCAGTGTTCTTGCCTGGAGAATCCCAGGGAAAGAGGAGCCTGGTGGGCTTCCATCTATGGGGTAGCACAGAGTAGGACATGACTGACATGACTTAGTAACAGCAGCAGCAGCCAAACAGA
The DNA here is from genome assembly GCA_935064755.1 of Tragelaphus eurycerus. Lineage (NCBI taxonomy): Eukaryota > Metazoa > Chordata > Mammalia > Artiodactyla > Bovidae > Tragelaphus > Tragelaphus eurycerus. The sequence continues at coordinate 17,106,519 of CAKXYN010000009.1, read as the reverse complement.
CAAGGCCTACCACACTTCAGAAGGTTGTAAAAAACAATGCATTTCCTACAACAAAGTTTTAATGCAGAAGAAGTTAAAATGAGACATCTACACAAGCATTATTTTTATACCACCCAAGATTCCTTCTGAAGGCAGTTTAGAGTTAAGTGAGATAATAGTTAAATAACTATTTTCATATACTTATGCTATATACTTTCATATACTTATGTTATACTAAATAACATTTTCATATACATACTTTGAGTCACTTTGTTCTGATATCAAGAGGATTTTTTAAAGATTTAATTAAACTTTCAATTTTGAGATAACTGTAGATTGTTTGTGTGTACTCGCTCAGTGCATTTGACTCTGCAAACACATGGACTGTAGCCCGCCAGGTTCTTCTGTCCGTGGGATGTTCCAGGTAAGAATACTGGAGTGGGTTGCTATTTTCTCCTCCAGGGGATCTTCCCAATACAGAGATGGAACTCATATTGGCAGGTTATTCAAGCCACCTGGGAAGCCACAGTTATACGAAATAACATACAGTGCTCCAAAATCACTGCAGATGGTGACTGCAGCCATGAAATTAAAAGATGCTTACTCCTTGGAAGGAAAGTTATGACCAACCTAGATAGCATATTCAAAAGCAGAGACATTACATTGCCAACAAAGGTCTGTCTAGTCAAGGCTATGGTTTTTCCAGTGGTCATGTATGGATGTGAGAGTTGGACTATGAAGAAAGCTGAGCACCAAGGAACTGATGCTTTTGAACTGTGGTGCTAGAGAAGACTCTAGTGAGTCCCTTGGACTGCAAGGAGATCCAGCCAGTCCACCCTAAAGGAGACCAGTCCTGGGTGTTCATTGGAAGGAATGATGCTGAGGCTGAAACTCAATACTTTGGCCACCTCATGCAAAGAATTGACTCATTGGAAAAGACTCTGATGCTGGGAGGGATTGGGGGCAGGAGGAGAAGGGGACGACAGAGGATGAGATGGCTGGATGGCATCACCAACTCGACATACATGAGTCTGAGTGAACTCTGGGTGTTGGTGATGAACAGGGAGGCCTGGTGTGCTGCAATTCATGAGGTCGCAAAGAGTCGGACACTACTGAGCTACTGAACTGGACTGATCCTATGTAGACTTTACTTGTTTTCCCAACATTTGAAACACCATGTGTAATGGCATTTTCAATGGGAACATATGAAAATCCATGGTATTACATCCCAGCCAAAGTACTGGCATTATACAGTCAGGATATAAAATTACATCACAGGTAGCTAACCTGATATCCTTTTATAATGAGATCTACCTTCCTCCTGCCTTTTCACCATAGTCCTTAACCCTTTAGATGACGACTGATTTGTTCTGTTTATTTTGTCACTACAAGCATGATACATAAAAGTAATCATATTATATATATGTCCTCTTTTCAAACAAGTTTTTTTTCCCTGTCAGCATAATCCTCTGAAAATTAATCCAAATTGTCATATGTATCAATATTGTTACTGTTTATTGTTAAGTAGAATTTCATGCTATGGATATACCACATTTTTAACCATTCATCTATTAAAGCATGCCAGGCTTGTTTCCAGGTCTTAGTCATGAATAAGGTTGCTAAATATTTGGTCATTAAAAAAACAATAATTGTTCTACATGTTATCTATTGAAGGATTAGGATTCTATGATTCTACTTCTTTGTACAACTTTTAAACTGAAGGTCTCTAATCCATAGTTTTAATTAAAAATTAATTTTAACTGAGCACATTTATATTTAAAATATATACATTTATCTTCAATGTTTAATATGAAAATAAACCCATACATTAACAAATGTTCTCATTTATTAATTTTTTATTTATTTTTCATTACAATTGTTGTCATTTTCACAGCCTGAGACTGGTATAATAAATTAAATCCTTAAAAAAATTTTTTTAAAAGAATGCCACATATTAAGGATAGCATATTAAGTAGAAATATTTCAAAGAAAATCATTACCCTTTATTTATTATAAAAAGTATTTATACCTGACTTCCTGCCAAAAAGGGATCAGAAGTGATTAGAGACATAAAAGAACTAATAAAAATCAAACCAACAATAATGGTCATTGTAGCAATGTAACTGAATCCTAAGCCTCGTTATAATCTTCCAGTAAAAATATAAAATAAAATCATTAGTTACATCTCGAATGTACCAGTTTACCTACCTATTCCATGGTGATGATAGAGCATTGATGTAACACCATCAAAACGAAATCCATCAAAGCCATACTCTTCCAACCACCATCTTATGTTTGACAGAAGAAATCTTAAAACTTCCCAGCTAAAATAACAAATAAATACACTTTTAGGCATAATGTATAGACCATTTTCCTTGTTACACATCCTTTGCTAAGAATAATAATTAAAATCAAAATTACTATCTTAGGAGTCATGATGTTCAAAGAAATATACCATATAAACACCAGAAAACTAACATTTACCTCATGTGTTTGATGAAATTCATTCTAAAAGAAAAATCTCTTAAATTTCTTTAACTAAAAAAAATCACTCAATGTCTGAGAAAAACTAAGAAAACAATGGACCAGTCTGGTCTAAAGTGCAGGAACACTGTCTTGCTCAGTGCTACATCCTCAGCACGCATACAGGTACCACTATATAGTAGTGGTTACTCCCAAAAATCTATTACTTATTTCTGAATTTTCATCAAGATTTTTCATGTAAAATAATCACAGTTACATATATTCTTCTTTTAGAAAATATAATTTCATTTTCAGTAGAAAACTACCTTCAGCCTTCAGTGTTTGCTTAAAATATTTCCTTATTCTACAGTTTCAAACAGATATAGTTTAGAATAAAAATTAAAAGAAAAAAAGACTCCTGAAATCAATCAATAAGCACTACTACACTTACTAGACCTGCTTTCTGAGGGTAAAAGAAAGAGACCTAATTACTAGAGAATAGATGTTTAATAAAGTAAAAAGTTCTACAAGTTAAAGAGTCTTATACCCATAAAAACAGAAAGAAAAACAAAGAACAGTTATAACTCAATTAAAAACGCCACATGAAATAAGTCTATTTCGGACAATTGAAAAGAGGGCATCATCAATTAGTATTTTTTTTTTAGTCATACAGTTATGGTTGAGTTCTTCATCTCATTATAACTATGGTTTTAAGACTTTAATACCTCATTTAGCTTAATGACAAAGCAGTAAGAGTGTACACAATTCCTTAACTCACTTGAAATTTATGTATTTTTTTTAACCTTTCATATATTAAAGAGCAATCTGACCTAAGTGGAGATTAAGTCATCACAATCAACTCCAGAATTGTAAATCTAAACTCTGCAGTAAAATGAGTATTGTTGGTAATTAACTGCTTTAGATAAGTTACTTTGAATTTTGAAAACTTACTCAAAGTTAAAAGAGAAAAAAACCAAAAAACAGAAATCCAAACAATCCAATAGGTATGAAAGGAGGCCAGGAGTTTCTAGATTATTTGGCCACGCCACGGTGAAGGTAGAATGAATATTCATTTAAGGCTTAAAAAAATAATTTCTGTTTAATAAAAAGAAATGAGCAGATCAAAACTGCTCTATTTTACATAGAAATTTCTAATATCTATATTTTTTACTTTTTAATTAATAACCTTTTTCTTTCAGAGAAGTTTTGGGAGTGAAATTCACTCAGTCATGTCTGACTCTTTGTGACCCCATGGACTATACAGCTCATGGAATTCTCCAGGCCAGAATACTGGAGTGGATAGCCTTTCCCTTCTCCAGGGGATCTTCCCAACCCAGAGATTGAACCCACTCTCTGCATTGCAGATGGATTCTTTACAGGCTGAGCCACAAGGGAGCAGTTTTGAGTTCACTGCAAGAATTGAAAGGAAGTATACATCTATACTCATTTTTAACAAGTGTGCTCCATAAGAATTTCAGAAAAAAAGTCTTGAATAAATGTGCAAACTGACAACTCATTCTTAACAATGTTTTGAAAAGGACAGACTTTCCTAATTTGTCCATTTGATTAGTAACATGTATTTTATTTCTGAAAGGTAAACTGAAAGCTACTTTTAGCTCAAAATACCTCAGAGTAGGAACAAAATCTGTTTAAATAGGAAATCTCTTGGGCAGATTTATGAAGATACGAATATGTAAACCAGAGATCACAAACTGTCCCTGGGCCTGATCTGACATGCACTACAGTTTTGTTTATCTTGCAGAGGATAGGAACCCCTGAACAACAGAGGTTTGAACTGCATAGGTCTACTTATATTTTTTAATAAATATAAAGTCATCCCTCTATAATCTCAGATTTTGCATCCTCGGCTAAAGAGGGACCACTGTATTCCTTGTACTACACCATATGCCATATAATCAACACTATGGTTTTTCTAGTAGTCATGTATGGATGTGAGACTTGAACCACAAAAAGGTTGAGTGCTGAAGAACTGATGCTTTTGAACTGAGGTGATAGAGAAGACTCTTGAGAGTCCCTTGGACTGCAGGGAGATCAAACCAGTCAATCATAAAAGAAATCAATTTTGAATATTCATTGGAAGGACTGATGCTGAGGTTGAAACTCCAATACTTTGGCTACCTGATGTGAAGAACTGATTCATTAGAAAAGACCCTGATGCTGGGAAAGATTGAGGGCAGGAGGAGAAGGGGATGATAAAGGATGAGATGGTTGGATGGTATCACCAAGTCAATGGATATAAGTTTGAGCAAGCTCCAGAAGATAGTGAAGTACAGGGAAGTCTGGCATGCTGCAGTACATGGGGTGGGAAAAACTTGGATACAACTGAGCAACTGAACAACAATAACGCCATGTTATATAAGGGACTTGAGCACTGGTGGATCTTGCTATATGGTGGGGCTCCTGGAATCAATCCCCTGAAGGTCCTGAGGGACAACTGTGCTATAAATTTTTCAGTTTGAATTTCTAAAGATGGCATATGTACTTTTGGGATCCTTTCAAGTCTTATCACACCACATCCTCATATCAACCTTATCGATTCATTTACATCAATCCAGCTTGGACTGGTGGACACGTTCTATCAACTTCTAATATAAATGTCATGGACAAAATGTTTACAAGGTAGACACACTGAAATGGGAAAATAGTGTCCTAATAGCTACAAAGATAAAAGAAGTAAAAAGGTCAATGATATTACAGTTCAAAGTATAAAACAAGATGATGTCAATTTAATAATTAAAAAAAATTCCTGCCCAATATCACACAGTTGATTAAAGGCAGAGTTACCAAATATCCTATTGAATCCTATTACCACAATATTTAATCTACCCTCTTCCTGTCCAAATGGTGTTATGATGTTGTTTTTTAGTCACTAACTCATGTCTGATTCTTTGCAACTCCATGGACTGCAGCATGCCAAGTTTCCATGTCCTTCACTGTCTCCCAGAGTTTGTTTAAATTCATGTTGATTGAATTGGTGATGCGATCTAACCATCTCATCCTCTGCTGCCCCCTTCTCCTTCTGCCTTCAATCTTTCCCAGCATCAGGGTCTTTTCCAATCAGAAATCCATCTCCCTGACCATGGATCAAACTCATGCCCTGTGCATTGGGAACTCTGAGTCTAAGCCACTGAACCACCAGGGAAGTCCCAAAAGGAGTTACAAAACTGCATTTAACATACTTGGCTGTAACAATGTGAGTAGACAGATTCTTGGTATGAATAAACAGAAAAAGAATTTCCTGTGGTAATAAGAAATAATAATGAAAATGGAACATCTAATTGAAAAGTTCAAATGAGTTTAAAAATACTAACTTCTATTTCTCTAAAAGGGCTTCCCGGATGGCCCAGTGGTAAAGAATCTGCCTTCCAATGCAGGAGATGCAGGAGACATGGGTTCAATCCCTGGGTCAGTAAGATCCCCTAGAGGAGGAAATGGCAACCCACTCCAGTATTCTTGCCTGGAAAATCCCAAGGACAGAGGAGCCTGGCGGGCTACTGGTCCATGGGGTCGCAAAGAGTCGGACATGACTGAGCACACAGCATAATGAAACACTGCTCTAAAATGTTCCTGTTCAGGTGCTAAGCCATGTCTGACTCTTTCTGACCCGATGGACTGTAGCCATCAGGCTCCTCTGCCATGGTATTTTCCAGGTAAGAATACTAGAGCAGGTTGCCATTTCCTATTCGAGGGGATCTCCAAGACCCGATTCAGGGATTGAATCTGTGTCTCTTGAGTCTCCTGCGTTGGCAGGTGGGTTCCTTACCGCTAGTGCCACCTGGGAAGCCCAGATAACCGGAACTATATACATGAGTAAATGCATGGACACAATCCAGAAATCAAAGTTGAAAAAGAGCAGGTTATAGAGAGGTAACAGTATCACTGCAACAAAGATGTAGCTTTCTTTTTCGTTTTTCTTACACTATATAAACTTCCAACTTAGGGTTGACAATGTATTTAATTATTATATAAATATATCTATTCCAGGTTACTGAAGTTAAATTAGAAGAGGACAGCAGGGCTGGGAGTCTCCCAGACAATCTCCAGATTTTGTGATTCATTGGGAAGATCTACGGGACTTAGCACATAGGCATGTTCATGGCTATGATTTATACATACAGTGAAAGGATAAAAAGCATAATGGCCAAAGAGAAGGTGTATGGGGCAAAATTCAGAGGAGTCTAGATGTAAGCTTCCAAGAGTCCTTGTCTCCTGATGGAATCACACTTAATTCCTCTAACAACAAACTGTCACAACTGTTGTGAAATGCTGTCTACCACGGAAGCTCATTAGAGACTCAGTTCTCAGCAATTTTAAAGGGGGCTAGTGAAATCTTACATATATGTTCAAAATCTAAATATAAAGGACCTCCAATGTGAGGTACTCCTGTTTTGCACCCTACCTTCCAACAGTTACATGAATGATGAACTTATTAAGCTTATACATGAATGAAATAGTTCACTGAATCTAAGATCTGCCTTTTAAATAGAACACCAGAACAAGTTTAAGGAATATATACTAGTGAAAATATAAATTTCTGAAAGATGTCTATTACTATTTCTACTATCATAAATTTCAAACTCAGCACCCATAAATTACAGTTTCCTTCTTAGAGGGGGCTGAGAAGAAGAGCCCATGATGTATTCCAAATTACGACTGAATTACAAATATTACTCAATGAGCTCTGCAGTAATAAATGAACTGAATCATCTCAATTGAATGGTTTGCCTTGAGTCAAAGTAGGAAAATGTCTGGCAAAGGGTACAATAAAAAAGGCAATTTACTTTTTCTACTTCAAAATGTCATCAGACAGCCTATAACACAGTTGATATATCCAGTTGATTAGAGTCCCATAAAAATTTAAAGCAGAATTTAAGAGCACTGTTTTACTTGGTATGTTATAGCAGACAAGGTAGGACTTTGATTTTAAGATCATTCCATTGACACAAAGCCTTTAAATTCTATTCATAGAAACCACAAAATAGCCTAGGTGCAAAACAATTGGAGGAGTTAAATGTTAACATTTAGAAGAGAATGCTAACAAATACATACTGAGAAGCCAGCTTGAATGTATTTGAGACATAACCTATTTGAGTTATTAGCTTTCTATCTTAAATCAATTAGCATATAAATTAGAAACAAACACTATGTCATCTATACTACCTAAGATCAATTGATTGGCTTACTCATGTATTTTATGAAGCAAAAAAAAAAGAAAAACCAAAATTTCAAAAAATGAAATGCAGCTAACTTTCCTGTAAATCATAAACCACTGCTGCTACTGCTACTGCTAAGTCACTTCAGTTGTGTCCGACTCTGTGTGACCCCATAGACGGAAGCTCACCAGGCTCCCATGTCCCTGGGATTCTCCAGGCAAGAACACTGGAGTGGGTTGCCATTTCCTTCTCCAATGCATGAAAGTGAAAAGTGAAAGTGAAGTCGCTCAGTCGTGTCTGACTCTTAGCGACCCCATGGACTGGAGCCTACCAGGCTCCTCCATCCATGGGATTTTCCAGGCAAAAGTACTGGGGTGGGGTGCCATTGCCTTCCCCGTCATAAACCACTAAAACTGTTTAAATCACAGGTGTCTGATATAGAAACTGAATATATCAATGGATAATACATATATTTATGGATTTCTGGCAATCAAAATAATCAGGATTCTAATTGGTGTGGATGTCTGAAATATTCAACCTGTAATCAAGTAATGGGAATTTATTAAGAAAATTCTGTCACATACAGATAGTTCTAATATTAAGATTTTTAGGAAATATTCGTAAAATCAAAACTGTTGATTGTCTCACATCTTACAAAAGAATTTTATAACGAAATAAAACATAGTCAAATTTTCTTGGCAAGTGAGTATAATCAGATGTAATGACATTTATTAGATGTAGTTACATTTTCTAATTCAAAACCATTTGTGGACTGCTGTATTTATTTCTGGTCCTGAGTAACTTCCAGGATTTTCAAAATCAGCAACTTATTCCACTAGATGTTACTAATTGTACTAATATTGTATAGTAACCAGTAGGAGACATTATTAAGTAGTGGCCAAATATTTAAAAAAATGAAGAAAAATAATATATTCCTCTTAGCTATTACACAGCCTTTGAAGCTGAACTGATATTTAAAAAGTGCATCATAAAACTATGAAGCAAAAGTTACATGTTTTGATCTGGGTATTTCAACTGAGGCAGCAGACTGACCTTGAACAAAGAAAGCACTTTCAGGTTGTTGTTGAATTCTTTTATAGAAAAGGTATGGCATGTCAACTAGGAGGACAGTCTTAAATCATAATGAAAATAACACTTTCTTAAAGGAAGATATTCTAAAACGTCACCACTGAAAAGCAGGTAATATCTTACTACACTATTTAAAAAATTTTTAAAAACTTCATTTTTAATAAATTTAATTAAATTAGCCAATAAAGGGAAAATGCTTTTTACTTTGTCAACAAATTATACTGTCAGTCAACTGGAATTTATTGAGAAATTTTTTTAAGATGAAAAAGTACAAAAAGTGATTATTCGTATCTAAGTCAATATAATAGTATCATCTATTCAATATAATAAAATGTATCTGGGTCTTTAGAAACAGAATTATATTATAGCTACTGTATATATTAATTTTAAATAACATTCGGTAGCAAAAAGCACATGACTCTAATGAGACAAAAATACTAATTCAACTACTAAAAGTCTGTATTAATATAAATTTCAAAACATTGGTTTTTATTATAAAATATGATTTTGAAGTTTTCTTTCATATTTTTTATTTCAACTTACATAACTTTATTTTACTTAAATTAATATACAGTTTAATCATATTATATCCACTGAGCCCTGGTTATCTAAATTCATTATTACAATAAAACAGTTTCTTTCCCTTAAGGCCTAAATTGTACTTAGCTTATTAAATACTGAAGTAAAGTTAACTCCATTTATATTATCTATAAGTCTAATCAGGTATTCTCTAGGAAATAAGTAGGAATGGATAGCAATTTACTTTTATATGCTAAATGATTCCAATTATACTTTTACTAAAAAAAAATTCAATGAGAGAAATTTTCAAGTCTCCTTTTTTTCTAAATTTATATTCTTAACAAGCTTGGTTGCCTGCTCAAGTAAGATAAGAAAAAGGTATACTTTACAGGAAGTGTGTATATACTTGCATGGGGCTGGGAAGCGGAATGGTAAGGGACCTTCGGTTAAAGTAAAAGTTTTTCAATCTGACATAGGAAAACAAATAAATCTAAAGTAACTAACAATCCTCTATGATAATGATTACAATGTGATTAAGAAATTAATAAATTTTCATATATTTTTACATTGCTTTATATTTCTCTGCCTTCTAACAAAAATTGCAAAGGTGATTTTTCAAAGCATTAGAGCAGATAAAATATACTATTAACATTTGGTCATGATGGTGTGATCACGGACCTAGAGCCAGACATCCTGGAATGTGAAGTCAAGTGGGCCTTAGAAAGCATCACTAGGAACAAAGCTAGTGGAGGTGATGGAATTTCAGTGGAGCTATTCCAAATCCTGAAAGATGATGCTGTAAAAGTGCTGCACTCAATATGCCAGCAAATTTGGAAAACTCAGCAGTGGCCACAAGATTGGAAAAGGTCAGTTTTCATCCCAATCCCAAAGAAAGGCAATGCCAAAGAGTGCTCAAACTACCGCACAATTGCACTCATCTCACACGCTAGTAAAGTAATGCTCAAAATTCTCCAAGTCAGGCTTCAGCAATATGTGAACCGTGAATTTCCTGATGTTCAAGCTGGATTTAGAAAAGGCAGAGGAACCAGAGATCAAATTGGCAACATCCGCTGGATCATGGAAAAAGCAAGAGAGTTCCAGAAAAACATCTATTTCTGCTTTATTGACTATGCCAAAGCCTTTGACTGTGTAGATCACAATAAACTGTGGAAAATTCTGAGAGAGACGGGAATACCAGACCACCTGATCTGCCTCTTGAGAAATCTGTATGCAGGTCAGGAAGCAACAGTTAGAACTGGTCATGGAACAACAGACTGGTTCCAAATAGGAAAAGGAGTACGTCAAGGCTGTATATTGTCACCATGTTTATTAAACTTATATGCAGAGTACATCATGAGAAATGCTGGACTGGAAGAAACACAAGCTGGAATCAAGATTGCCGGGAGAAATATCAATAACCTCAGATATGCAGATGACATCACCCTTATGGCAGAAAGTGAAGAGGAACTAAAAAGCCTCTTGATGAAAGTGAAAGTGGAGAGTGAAAAGGTTGGCTTAAAGCTCAACATTCAGAAAACGAAGATCATGGCATCTGGTCCCATCACTGCGTGGGAAATAGATGGGGAAACAGTGGAAACAGTGTCAGACTTTGTTTTTCTGGGCTCCAAAATCACTGCAGATGGTGACTGTGGCCATGAAATTAAAAGACGCTTACTCCTTGGAAGGAAAGTTATGACCAACCTAGATAGCATATTCAAAAGCAGAGACATCACTTTGCCAACAAAGGTTCGCCTAGTCAAGGCTATGGTCTTTCCTGTGGTCATGTATGGATGTGAGAGCTGGACTGTGAAGAAGGCTGAGCACCGAAGAATTGATGCTTTTGAACTGTGGTGTTGGAGAAGACTCTTGAGAGTCCCTTGGACTGCAAGGAGATCCAACCAGTCCATTCTGAAGGAGATCATCCCTGGGATTACTTTGGAAGGAATGATGCTAAAGCTGAAACTCCAGTATTTTGGCCACCTCATGCGAAGAGTTGACTCATTGGAGAAGACTCTGATGCTGGGAGGGATTGGGGGCAGGAGGAGAAGGGGACGACAGAGGATGAGATGGCTGGATGGCATCACTGACTCGATGGATGTGAGTCTGAGTGACCTCCAAGAGCTGGTGATGGATAGGGAGGCCTGGCGTGCTGCGGTTCATGGGGTCGCAAAGAGTCGGACACGACTGAGCGATTGATCTGATCTGATCTGATTAACATTTGGAGAAAATTTAGAAACATCTTTTTCAAAGTGGAGGGCCCCCCAAAGCTGAGCGACTCAAGGTCCAGAAAGCCAAGTTAAATCATCTCCTATAATGAAACATAAGGGAGGTCTTACATGAAATTTTTACATATTTCATCTGAACAATCACTGCTCTTTTATACAACAAATCACTATAGGTTAGCTAATGACATATACAGATAGGTACATGTCATTATAGGTATACAAATACACATCCATCTTTTTCAAACAAGATTAAAAATTCCACCTTATATATAAAATGAAGATAATCACTGTTTCACATCAAAACTGAGAGTGACTTAAACATATATAGATATACATTACTGACAAATGTTAAACTATAATTGATAATTAGTATTTAAAAATCTTATTTTAATGGTAAAAGTTTGGAAACACTATTCACCTATCAGTATTTCTCCTTTTTTAGTTTTTCCCTTCTGATTGATTTATTTCTCATAGATTAACTGTAATTATAATAGTTCTATTGTAGAAAAAAATTCATGATTTGATAATTTTCCATCACCTTATTAAAATTTGTAATTAGATATGTAATGTTTATTTACTTATATTTAGCCAGCTTCATTTCAAAGACTGACTTGAAGCAAATTAAAGATAAGTACATATAAACAGCATCAGAAGTAAAGGAGAAGAATACAAGCTATGGAGAACAAAGGTCTGTAGATAAACTAATATAAAGCATCTGGGAATTAATTTTCTTTCCTAAATAATTTCCAAAATAATTATGATTTTATAGACTCTACTGACTATAAGACGATTTTCCTTGACTATACCCCTTAAACAACAAATATTTTAAGATAATACTGAGGAGAAATATTCTTTTAGTCTATATAAAGTTATAGATATTACAATACTAAAGAAGTTACAGTGCAGCAGTGCACAATGACCATTAAGTAGACAAGGACTCCGGGCAGATGATGCGCTGGGAAATACCAGTTGCATGGGGACAGATAAAGCAGAGGGAAAAGAACAGCACCTATTAATAGCTCTTCAGGAAACTGTGTGTACATGCCTCTGTGAGTTTGTGTTCTGAAGGTGGGAAATTGAAGAAAACTTCATGGGAAGCTACTATTTAATCATATTTTAATTTTAACTATATCTCTTTCAGCAGTTTTCAAATTTGTACTAATCTTGCTAATTAATACACATTAATTAGCTAATGTCTAATTTGTACACATTCCTACAAACAAAGGGAGTTAGCATTTAGTGCTTTGGCTAGAATAGAACAGAAAATATGAGTGTTACATAGAAAAGAGAAAGAAATTCAAATTCACTGAGTGTTCACTGATTTCTAGTCCTCACATATTACATAGTCTCACTTGCCCAGGCTGTAATATCAAGTGTGTGTTTCATGGTTGGAGAATCTGAGATTTTCAAAAGTTAAATAAAATGTTCAAGGTCACTCAACTAATAAATACAGTTGGAACTCAACTTTCTGAATCCAAAATCTCAACTCTTAAGTATACTATCATAGCATGATTATGTGTGAATTACTTTTTGTTTTTGGCAATTTCCTTGGGTCAACAATTTTTTAAAACAACATACTCATAGCACCAACATGTGGTCATGTCAGCTGTATGAGCTAAGGCGAGGCACATAACTGCTCCAGGCCTCAGTTTTCTCAACTGCAAAATGGAAGATAATTTCAGCACACTCCTGAAAGGGGATTAAATAAGATAATGTGTCTAATGTGATTAGCAGTGTTTGAGATACAGCAGGGTAGATTAAGGAGAGCACCTACTAGATGATAAGAGATTTTAAATGTATTTGTTTACATATACATTAAATATAAATTGAAATAGACCAATATGTTCTAATACTTATAATATCTTTTCATACTGAAAATAAAATTTCAAAAGATGAGCATGTGTCAGCTAATATAATAAAATGAGCCTTTTTTTCTAGTGGACCCAGCAAGTGAGTTGTTACACACTGTTTAGCAGATTCTGACTTCCATGGCCATCATCCTAAGCCTTATTTTTTAATTCTGCATTTACTTTTTTCTGGAATAGTGTGGTGCATTTAACAAATACTTCTTGAGTATCTGCTTTGTGTCAGGCTCAGTGCTAGGTTCTGGTGATACAGTTATGAATGGGAAGCATACAATACTCATTGCATGGAGTTTTGTTTCTAATGGGAGAGATAGACATTTTACAAATAACACAAATCCATTTAATTACAACAGTGACTGATAACACAGAAAAAAGTATGGTAGTATTACACTGCAATGAGAAAGGATCTGTTAATACAGTATGGAAAAGGAAGCGAAGCTCCTGAAAAAAATTACATTGAAGGTGGAGGTCTACAGGATAAACTGGACAATATATCATCCAAACTTACTGGAGATCACCTTAAACTTAGTTCAGAAAAGCTGTCAATCACTTCTGACAGGCACAGCAGGAATATATTTGTATTATGTACTATCAGTTCTGAAGTGTAACTTTTAATATGGGCTTCCTTTCAAAATCAATTCTAATACAGTCCATACAATCACATTTTGTGGAATGCTATCTAAAATATTAGTCATCAAATAAACAGGTGAGAGTCAAGGAAAAATAAGAGAGAAACAGTTTTATGTGGGAATTTTGTGAATGAACTCTTAATACTATTTATTTGTTTGAGTCATATTTTTCCAGAATTTTCTCTTCTATTGATTTATTTAACTTGGTCAATAAATTTATTATTGTCGTTAACCAAAAAAAAACTTCATAGAAAATTATGCTTTGGTTTATCAGCTCCAGTGGCCCATTCCTGAGCTCTGTGTAGGCTTCCCTTCTTCTAAGCTACTCCATCTTTCTTCTGGACATTTGACACTCTGAGATGGTTCTACCTCTTCTTTTAACCTCTTTCTTGGGTTTCTTCTTATGAGGAGATGTTTCTCTGCTACAGCATCATGAGTTTTCTTAAGTATCTCCTTAGTCATATCTAGAGTCACATTGTTCTTTATGTACTGAGAGAATTATTTCTTGTAAGCATCTTCATCTTCTTCAATCAGGTAACATGTATAATCTGCAACTTCCCAAACTATGATGTGCTTCCAGTGTCCTTCTACAAAGGATTCCTTACTTTCTGAATCATAATCAGAGGGATAGACAAGTCTTCATCCACAACTTCCTTCAGGACCCCAAAACCTTTACTTCAAGTAGTAGTTCTGCAGCCCTGCATTCAAATAGCAGGTAAAGGCACCAGGTTGAATCAATGGTCTCCATGTCATGTCCATCTTCAGTCACCCCCACTTGTCCTTCACAGATCTTGTCCACACCAAACCTAGTGAGAAGTCTGAGGGTCAGCAGGCAGCTAGTCCAACAGGTCACAGGATAATTTTTCAGGGCAGCCTTCACACCATATTTTCGAAGTTGATGAGCATAAGCCACACAAACTATCATATCTCCTTATACATTGAAGAAGCAATCTGACAAATAGTATCTCTGTTGGTTATGTGAACTGCATTGGTTATCACCCTGCATTTGGGTGTGTTGTACTTGTTTTTATCCTGGATTACCAAGCATTTCTGAGCATAGTAATCAGCTTTACCTTCTCATCTTCCTCCAAATTTCACTTGGTGTCTCTTGAAAGAGGCCTTATTCTTGATACCTTTAACAAACCCCATCCTGTAGAACAGAGTGCCCACTGCTAGCCACTGACCTGCAGACTCAACACCTCTGGGGGTAGGAGTGGGGGCCGGGATAGGGAGATGGCTGAAGCCTGTGCTCAGGCACAGTAAGTAGCCAGAAATTTCTTCTTTAAAAAGAATACCTTTGG
Source organism: Tragelaphus eurycerus (assembly GCA_935064755.1). Classification (NCBI taxonomy): domain Eukaryota; kingdom Metazoa; phylum Chordata; class Mammalia; order Artiodactyla; family Bovidae; genus Tragelaphus; species Tragelaphus eurycerus. Next base: position 17,091,275 of record CAKXYN010000009.1, on the reverse strand, counting down.
GATAATTTTCTTTCTAGCAAGTTACACTTCTGGGAAATTCCCACTCATGGTACAGCTTATTTCTCAATGAAGTCTCACACTTTTCTTGAATCCTGCCCCAACTACTGCCCCTTTCAACTGAGACTCTTCTCTTTCCATTAGTCTTGAGAAGCCATGCCTCTGTCCCTTGCTCTGGCTCTTTAATCCCTGAACTAGCTCTCCGCAGGATATCTTCTTCTCTTTCCCTTCCTTTTTCTTTTCTAACCTCTTTTCCTCTCTCCCTTTTCTCTTTCATTTTCCTCTCTTCCTTTTAAATCATCATTGATAAGGCAAAAGAGAAAGCCTATCAAACTAAACTAGCTATTGACTGAAATCATTAAATAAATAAATTCAATAATTTTGAAAAATGAAGAAAGTAAGTGCCTTGGTTTGATGCATTTTATGAGAAAATTAAGTCAGACTTCACTTAATGAACATCAAGATGGCATTTTGAACAACACACACACACAAATAGCAAAGAATTAGGGGGTCAAGAAAACCATTCTAGCTGATTTTGCCAAAATCAATTTAAGCACATAACCTTTCTAAACCTCAGAGTGACAGTTTTTGACAAGAAGGTACTAGATTATTTTTTCTCCTAATTTCAAGTTTAATAAACTTTTTACTAAAGTGAAAAACTAATTCAAGATCAAAAATTTTCTGAGTTTCAGGACACAAAGCAAATAATTTGAATCTTTTTACAAAATGCTACCATAAAATTCTGAAAGAGATGGGAATATCAGACCACCTGACCTGCCTCTTAAGAAACCTATATGCAGGTCAGGAAGTAACAGTTAGAACTGGACATGGAACTTATATGCAGATTACATCATGAGAAATGCTGGGCTGGAAGAAGCACAAGCTGGAATCAAGATTGCTGGGAGAAATATCAATAACCTCAGGTATACAGATGACATCACCCTTATGGCAGAAAGTGAAGAGGAACTAAAAAGCCTCTTGATGAAAGTCAAAGTGAAGAATGAAAAAGTTGGCTTAAAGCTCAACATTCAGAAAACTAAGATCATGGCATCTGGTCCCATCACTTCATGGGAAATAGATGGGGAAACAGTGGAAACAGTGGCAGACTATTTTGGGGGGCTCCAAAATCACTGCAGATGGTAACTGCAGCCATGAAATTAAAGGATGCTTACTCCTTGGAAGGAAAGTTATGACCAACCTAGATAGCATATTCAAAAGCAGAGATATTCCTTTGCCAACAAAAATCCCTAGTCAAGGCTATGGTTTTTCCTGTGGTCATGTATGGATGTGAGAGTTGGACTGTGAAGAAAGCTGAGGGCAGAAGAATTGATGCTTTTGAACTGTGGTGTTGGAGAAGACGCTTGAGAGTCCCTTGGACTGCAAGGAGATCCAACCAGTCCATCCTAAAGGAGATCAGTCCTGGGTGTTCTTTGGAAGGAATGATGCTGAAGCTGAAATTCCAGTACTTTGGCCACCTCATGAGAAGAGCTGACTCACTGGAAAAGACTCTGATGCTGGGAGGGATTGGGGGCAGGAGGAGAAGGGGATGACTGAGGATGAGATAGTTAGATGGTATCACTGACTCAGTGGACATGAATTTGTTGGTGAAGTTGGTGATGGACAGGGAGGCCTGGTGTGCTGTGACTCAGGGTCGCAAAGAGTCGGACACAACTAAGTGACTGAACTGAACTGAACTGAACATGCTGCTGCTGAGTCACCTCAGTTGTGTCCGACTCTGTGCGACCCCATAGACGGCAGTCCACCAGGCTGCCCCGTCTCTGGGATTCTCCAGGCAAGAACGTTGGAGTGGGTTGCCATTTCCTTCTCCAATGCATGCAAGTGAAAAGTGAAAGTGAAGTCGCTCAGTCGTGTCTGACCCTCAGCGACCCCATGGACTGCAGCCCACCAGGCTCCTCCATCCATGGGATTTTCCAGGCAAGAGTACTGGAGTGGGGTGCCACTGCCTTCTCCGAACTGAACATAGACCAGACCAAAAGGTTTATTATTAAATAATGTGTTTTAGGCAATAACAGAATTCTAGATGATAGGAGGAAATAAGCACACATACTAAGAAACACAACCATTCAGCACCTCCCAAAAACAAATATAAGAATTGTCCATTCCTCTTCTATCCCCAAACTCTACATACTACTCAAGTCTTACAATAAGCTTCACAAAATCTCCCTGACAATTCTTTAGTTAGCTTGAAAGACACCAAGAGATAAACCAATTCATGTAACCAGTCTTCCTAACACAACCATAAATGTCTATGTGATAGAAATCATGTCCTATACCTTTTTAAAAAAATTAATTTTAAATAAATTGACCTGAACTGAATTAATAATGTACATAGAAGGCTAAGAAACTCAAATAAAATTCAACATCAACTTTGAAACAGTAAAAAAAAAAAAAGAAACCAATATACATCACTTAAGAAATTGTTTTCAGAGTAATTGAAACAGGAAATGGAAATTAAGAAAAAAACCTCTTAACTACATTGGAATAAATGCAACTTAAAGTTTATAGTATCAATACTTTAGATACCTACAAATGTGGCTATATAATTAGTATGGTGTAGGCTTCTAGAAAGATATTTTTATAAAGAAAACTAAACAAGAAATTATTTGGAATGCTCAAATAAGATTATCCTCTTCTTTTTTCCCCCCACAGTTTACAATCCCTGTTTAGGGGCCTTTTACAACATGTTTACCACTATGAAAAGGCAAATCATTAAACTCTTCACTAATCATGTTTCCTTATTAATGCATAAATTTGTGTAAGTTTTAACACACGTGGGCATTCATCCGAACATATACCCCAATTAAAAAAATAATAATATACTCAGCCTCTAGTGAGAACAAATTCAGATTGGTCTGCATGTATAGCCTACATTGAAATAAGAATGCTTATGATTAAATATTGAAAATTTCCCCAAACGTTATATAAATCTCTGGTGACGACAGCAAAAGAGAGAAAGCACAAAAACATCAGTATCCTTAAGGAACTATCAGCTTCTTTTTGTTTGCTCCAGTTATAAATTTTGCATCTGTGCATTGCTGCCTAGATTTTCAAAGGGTTCTGCAATAATTAATTTAACAGTCTACCCATACTGCTGTAATATAGCCAAGAACTTTTACATATATATAATTTATAATATCCATATGAAGGACAGATTGAGATCCAGGTTGATGGGACTTATTTAAAAATAAGTGCTGGGTCACTCTGACTGGGCAGGATTTTGACCTAAATGGGGATAAAAATCCAGTCTACGGTCCTGGTTACAAGGTCTGATATGATCAAGCACCAGTTTAATACTGTGATTAGCTGCCTTCCACTGAGTACCAGCTATAGTGGCCTTCTTTCTGTTCCTTAAGCACAATCAAGCTCAACTTAGCCCTAAGATCTTCACATCTCGGCTTGGAATTCTCTGCCCGAGTTGGACCCAAGCTCAAATATCAAGCAGATTTTAATAAAATATGACCTCTGAGATAATTTTTCTATCCACCCAGGGATCATATATGTTAAAAAAAAAAAACTATATCTTAAGCAAGGAATGTTATAATTGTGTTCATCTATAACTAGCTTTATATTAGTTCCTTAAGTCCCTTGGATCTAAGTCTGCTACTTTTTACTAAAATTAGTTTTTGTTGATGAAAATCACCGATTTGGAAACTTGTTGAATATCAGCAGGTTACAGCTCATAAGATCACCAATGGTTTTTTGGGTTGGTGATTTACTCATCCTTGTCAAACTACTCTCTCCAGTAAGAGGGAATCTGCAACCTAAACACTATGGTCTGCTTGTCTATTATACACAGATTAGGGGCTATGACACATTGAAAACAAACAACAGAAAAAAGCAGGCAAACAAAACAAACCTTTGCACAATATGAAAGTAAGGAGAGGCACTATCTAGTTCAATTCACTGTGCTTCTCTTGACAATTGTTCTTGAGAGAGATTTTATTTAAAAATATAAATTCTACATGTTATTCTTTGATTAAATTAGGCATTTGAGGAACAGCTACTTATTTAGGCAACTTCTCCCTTTAGAAAATCACTCTCAAACTACACTTTCAATACATTTTTCAACCTGCACTGAAGGCCATAGAGTAGGTTTGTGACATCTGCTTTTTCGTTGGCATGTATACTGTCATTGTGAACAGTCCTAACTACAAGACTCAATAACCCTGCAAACAGCAAAAAACATGAGATAACTGTCAGAGTCATGATAAATCTGCTAACTCCTGAAGATGACGTCATGTCTCCTTTGGCTGCTGTCAGTCTGCCTTCTGGGGAGACGGGAAGAACAGAATACTACCCTTCAATGGGAATCTATAATGAGTCACTTGCTTTATCCATATAATCCTATTTAACCTTTTCTTTCCACTCATATTAAGGGTTCAGATCAGATCAGATCAGATCAGTCGCTCAGTCCTGTCCGACTCTTTGCGACCCCATGAACCGCAGCACGCCAGGCCTCGCTGTCCATCACCAACTCCGGGAGGTCACTCAGACTCACATCCATCGAGTCAGTGATGCCATCCAGCCATCTCATCCTCTGTCGTCCCCTTCTCCTCCTGCCCTCAATCCCTCCCAGCATCAGAGTCTTCTCCAATGAGTCAACTCTTCCCATGAGGTGGCCAAAACACTGGAGTTTCAGCTTTAGCATCATTCCTTCCAAAGAAATCCCAGGGCTGATCTCCTTCAGAATGGACTGCTTGGATCTCCTTGCAGTCCAAGGGACTCTCAAGAGTCTTCTCCAACACCACAGTTCAAAAGCATCAATTCTTCGGCACTCAGCCTTCTTCACAGTCCAACTCTCACATCCATACATGACCACAGGAAAGACCATAGCCCTGACTAGGCAAACCTTTGTTGGCAAAGTAATGTCTCTGCTTTTGAATATGCTATCTAGGTTGGTCTTAACTTTCCTTCCAAGGAGTAAGCGTCTTTTAATTTTATGGCTATATTAAGGGTTATCATCCTCTAATTACAGATTAGGAAACAGAAACAAGAGATTTTATGTAATTTACCAAAATCTCCTGGACAGATAAGTGAAGGACTGGAAAACTTGTACTGATCTGCCTGACTTTCCCCCATCCAAAATGCCCAAAATCTTTAAAGTCAGGCAAACTTTGTCCACAGACACAGCAACTATACTAATGATTATAGCTCATATATTTCCTCGCCTCCCAAATTATCTTCTAATTTTTGTTGCCTATATTTTTTGTTTTGTTTTTGTTTTTTGCTTTCTCTTATTATCATCCATATTATTAGCATATTAGTGTAGCTCATGAAATTTTGGCTGTATCACAGGAAGTTCACAGAGGAGCAATGTGCCAGTCCACTTGTCATTTTAAGTTGCCATTTTCAGAGTCCATTTGCTCATAGATGTTTCTTTAACAATTACCATGACAATGTATTTCATTGTTGATATTATTGATTGCTAATGGTCAAACATACTTTGAAAATAATCATAATATTAGAATTTTTAATGCATATGTTAGATACTGTAAATATATAAATTGCTCACAACAGACCACAAATAGCATAAATTTGGCACTCTGAGTTGTCACTAACATAAAAATGCGATTCAAATTCATTCACAGACAGTTACATGAAGGATAGAGGAGGGGAAAAAGGAGAAAGGATATAAAATTTAATAAAGATGAAAATGTGAGCAGAGAATGAAACAGGCACATAAACAAGCAGAAAGGTCCAGAAAAACAAAGCTATACACAAAAATGAGTATTGCTCTGAAGTATAAATTTGTATCCTAATTTGCTGATTTTTTCCAACCGTTATGACATCCCATGTTATATGTCTGGCCCATTGGTTCAAACTGACCTTCGTTTCACTACAGCCATAGCAGTACCAAGCGAGCAAGCGTGTCTGTACACAATGTTTCCACATCTGTCCATCACCATCCAAGAATATAATTCCTTGACCTTTGATAGAGCAAGCTAATCAAAGAATAAGTTCAGAGATCCTTTGTTTCATAAACACTTGTTAGTCTTTGGCAACAGCTGACTTTATGAAAAGTGTGTCTCTTTTAAAGATGAAAGAGAGGAACATCCAATTGAAGACAATTGCATTTTGTGAATATTTGTCATGTTTACAGATAAAAGGCCTACATTTGTTTCTCATAATTCATAAACACTTCATAAGGAAAGGCCTCTCTGAAGGCTTATGATTATTACAAGGCAGATATGATTTTGATTAATCAAGATTGCCTATATATTTCCACTGTAGCCTTTAAGAGACAAAAGTTTGAAAGTGGCCTAGCGACCTCTAAAGAGCTGTCATCACAATGGCTGGCTGAAAGAAAATAGCTCTTCGAAGCTCCAGTGTTTGTTGGTAACACCTGTGATGGCAGGTGGCTCTTCATGAAAAGCAAAGCACCACTTTGCTCTTCAGTGGTGACCACTATGTTCCACAGCAGGTCAGCTGACCAGGGTGCTTCTTCAAGTTCAGTTTTATACTTCTGAAGAACTGGACTGTGAGCACTAACAAGTTCCCAATTTAGCCTGTTAAAAACATAAAAAATCGTCTGCTTTCTCTCCCTTAACATACATTTTCCTTCACTAAGTATAGCAGGAGATTTAATCTAGTGACCTTTCAGAATCCAATTTAAATTTAAATGAAAGATTTTAAGATTTTTCAATTAGACATGTATTGAGGTTTGAAAAAAATACTAATCTTCCCTGTATATTCCAGGGAGAAAAAATGAGGTAAAACAAACCAAAAAAATGAAAAAGAAGTATCACTGAAAGAATGATTTTTCCCCCCATTACTTGGTACACACATTATTTACAAGGTGATAGACAGAACTGAACCAAATCTTAATATGCTCAAGGTATTTTACAACAATTGCACTTTTCAGCTATAAAATAAATAGAAAACAGCATGGATACATTGCAGGCCTATACCGGGCAATGGCTAGGAAATTTATGACTAAAATATATGATATAGTCAGAACTCATCTGGTATATTAAATTTAGAATTCCAAATCTAAGAGGGATATAGACAAATTCAAGTTTGCTAATAAATAAGAATTCAAAACCACGTAATGCAATAGGAAAAACAATTGGGGAGAAAATGGAAATACACATTCTGCAAATAGAAAGAGCCCCGGGGTATTATACTCAAAGGCACACCATATAGAAAAGTGATTGGATCTGTTTTGTGAGTGTCCATGGTTTATAAATTGATAGACAGATTTTTAACTCAATATAACAACAAATTTCCTAATGGAGAAACCTATTCAAATATGGAATGGGCTACCTCATGAGATGGGTTTCACAGTACTGAAGACATCTAAGAGCAAGCAGAAACAGAGATGCTGAAGAAAAGATTGAAGATTAAACTATGTTACTGAGGTCTCTTGAAAGACTTGAGTCTATGAATTTTCCAGTAAAGAATTATCTACAATGGGAGAGATTGATAAAGAGAGCATCTCAGAGTAAAATAAATACCAACGTACAATAAGTAACATCATCTAGTAGCAGAAGTAAATGTAACTAAAATATAGCTTATAAATGCTTCTTTGATGATGAGTTAGGCAATACCCAAGTATAAACAAGGTGACAAGTTTGAATTGTGAAAACCAGGATGTTACTGATGAAATTTCTAGAAAAATAATGCATTGAGAAAAGAACAGTGATCTGCATTACATTTGGTGAAAAACAAACATTATCACAGATCTTAATAAAATGTGTTCACCAGTACTAATCCAGCACTGATGGGAAGAAAGAAATGCTAGTTGGTAAATCCAAATTCTCCACTTATTACAGGTTGTAGCAGCACCAATCAGGCAGAAATGGTCCATTAGATGCTTACTGTACCGAGATTACATATTGTCTGGGACCCAGCAATGTTTATAGTGTTAATTTCATGCTTATTTTAAAAATCCTTACAATTACTTCCTTGAATTCAAAAACACTTTAGAATAAAACAAAGGTGACTTTCCTACTGAACACAAGGGTCCTAAATTAACTTTTAAGGCATATACTCTATCTAATATTATTAGATCATTTTGTAAATATGAGGTTAGTGTGAGTGTGATCCCTATACTCAGTCTAAGCTATGGAGGGGGACTGTAAATTCTTTTTTATTATTATTACTTTATTTATTTATTTATTTTTAATTTAATTTTATTTTATTTAACTTTACAATATTGTATTGGTTTTGCCATATATCAAAATGAATCTGCCACAGGTATACATGTGTTCCCCATCCTGAACCTTCCTCCCTCCTCCCTCTCCATACCATCCCTCTGGGTCGTCCCAGTGCACCAGCCCCAGGCATCAGGTATCAGGCATGGAACCTGGATTGGTGACTCGTTTCAAATATGATATTATACATATTTCAATGCCATTCTCCCAAGTCATCCCACCCTCTCCCTCTCCCAGAGTCCAAAAGACTGTTCTATACATCAGTGTCTCTTTTGCTGTCTCATATATAGGGTTATTGTTACCATCTTTCTAAATTCCATATATATGCATTAGTATACTGTATTTGTATTTTTCTTTCTGGCTTACTTCACTCTGTATAATAGGCTCCAGTTTCATCCACCTCATTAGAACTGATTCAACAGATGAATGGATAAGAAAGCTGTGGTACATATACACAATGGAGTATTACTCAGCCATTAAAAAGAATACATTTGAATCAGTTCTAATGAGGTGGATGAAACTGTAAATTCTAAAGTCGAGGATTAGTTCAAGTCACGGTGATTTTAGTGGGCACTGATGTTTTAAGACTGCAAAAGCAGTAGATGTCCTGATCTGACTATTTAAACAAAAATCACTTTAAAAAATTATTTGAAAAATTATTACCTATGTCAATCTACTTTTAAAAATGAAGACTACTTTCAAATACCCAGGAGAGGTAATAATAGCTATTAACATTTTCATGTACTTTCCTTGAGCTAATGTGTTTCTTATATAAAGAGGTTTCTAAAAAGATTTAATTAAACTTTTGATTTTGAGATAATCGTAGATTATCATGCAGCTACATAAAATAACAGGGAGAGATCCTGTGTAGACTTCACCAGTTTCCCCAAATGGTAACCTCTGAAAAGCTATGGTACAATATCCTAGCCAAGGTGTGGCACTGATACACTCAAGATACAAAATTACATCACAGGCGGCTTTTCTGATAGCCTTTTACATTCACATTGCAAAAGAAACACCTTAACTAATGTTCTCTTAGAAATCTCTGAACTTGTATATGAGATAATTTTAAAAACATGACCCTTCAATTTATATAAAAATGAGAATATATCTATAATGTTTCCATATAAATTTACAAAAAACATAGTGGTTTTATGGTCTTTTCCTATGTCTGTCCATGTTGAAATCAGCATTAAAAAAAATCAATATATGATGTATATATTTATAATTAAATTTATAATTACAGGTCCTGTGGTCATGTATGGATGTGAGAGCTGGACTGTGAAGAAGCCTGAGTGCCGAAGAATTGATGCTTTTGAACTGTGGTGTTGGAGAAGACTCTTGAGAGTCCCTTGGACTGCAAGGAGATCCAACCAGTCCATTCTGAAGGAGATCAACCCTGGGATTTCTTTGGAAGGAATGATGCTAAAGCTGAAACTCCAGTATTTTGGCCACCTCATGCGAAGAGTTGACTCATTGGAGAAGACTCTGATGCTGGGAGGGATTGGGGGCAGGAGGAGAAGGGGTGACAGAGGATGAGATGGCTGGATGGCATCACTGACTCGATGGATGTGAGTCTGAGTGACCTCCGGGAGTTGGTGATGGACAGGGAGGCCTGGTGTGCTGCGGTTCATGGGGTCGCAAAGAGTCGGACACGACTGAGCGACTGATCTGATCTGATACTAATTAAATAAAATTGATAATTAGATTGCTTATTACTGCGTTTAAGTACATATTTACATATTCTTATATTTATATAAAATTATTTATAAATCAAAATAATCATAGCAGTTAATTATATGCCATGATAGATATATGACAGAGGATAGGATGGCAGATTGGAATTTATAGGTTATTTAGAGGTTAAAGCGTCTGCCTCCAATGCGGGAGACCTGGGTTCGATCCCTGGGTTGGGAAGATCCTCTGGAGAAGGAAATGGCAACCCACTCCAGTATTCTTGCTTGGAGAATCCCATGGATGGAGAAGCCTGATAGGCTACAGTCCACGGGGTCGCAAAGAGTCGGACACGACTGAGCGACTTCACTTTCACTTTCACTTTAACACAACAAACATTTCATTGGGGTGGGTAAGATAAGTATATGATAAAATTGTGACTTTATGTGGAATGGAGAAAAATTATAAAGTAAATAATTATTTAGGTAGTTGTTTGAAAATTATCCTCTAGGTTAGAGACTTTCACATTTAAAAATTCTTTAGGGAGTTAATTAAAAGAGAAAAAGTTATCACCACAAAAATATGATCAAGAGATTTAATTTTTGGCTTTGCATGTTTATTTTGACATTTTAAACTGCATTTTAATATGAAGAAACAAAATATCATTTCATATTTAAAGCAAAGATTTCATTTTTTTTCAGTAGGTCTCTTAGAGTAAAATCTTTTCATCATAAGTAAAATGGTATAGTATTAAAATGTCATCACCATTAAGATATTTACAAATTTATGAAATGAAGTATCTCCATACTTATGAAGAACTTGACTTTTTAAGTCAGAGAGTATATAAGAAAATAGATCATGATTTGTTATTAAAAATATTGTTAACAAATTACTAAAATTAAAGCTGAATGAAATGAAAGTGTTAGTCACTCAGTTGTGTCTGACTCTTTGCCACCCTGGGGACTGTTGCCCACCAGCATCCTCTGTCCATGGGATTCTCCAGGTAAGAATAAGGAGTGGATTGTCATTCCCTTCTCCAGGGGATCTTCCTGATCCTGGAAATGAACCTGTATCTCCTGCATTGCAGGCAGATTCTTTACAATCTGAGCCACTCCAAGGAAGCTCCTGAATTACATAAAACACATGAATTAAAAAAGGCTTTACTGTGTGGTAATGTGAAAAAATAAAACTATTTCTGAAACCAAAATAATTTTTAATATCAAAAGCCAAAAGCAGAACATCCTGCATGAAAATATCTCATGAAATGTATAGAATAGTCTCTCAATATATATACTTTTAGGTACAATTCTAATAGATGATAAGCATTAATTGGAGGACAAACATATGCTGTTGGAGTACAGTCAAAAGGCAGGTCACTGATGTGACATGTTGTCTAGTAGGAAAGAATAATATGGGGATTTTTTCAATGTTATACACACACACACACAACACACACACACACACACACACACACACACACACACATACATTATTAGATCTATGTAAATGCAGTATTTGAGTAAGAATGTAAAGTCCAGATTAAGTCTATTGGAATGAGACAGTCAAGAGGACATTTAAAGGGACAGGGGTAAGGATAGAGACTATAGAGTTTTTATATAGATTTCCAACAAGAGGAAATAGATATTTGGTCATGAAATATAAGAGAGAGTAGAAGGCATTCCAAAGGAGAAGGGATGGCATGGATAAAGACACAGAGTCTTGGTACCTGAGAGAAATAGCACTGTGGAATTTAAAGAGGTAGAAAGTGATCAGATAAGGACTTTCTGGTGACTCAGTGGTAAAGAATCTGACTGTTAATACAGAAGACACCAGTTAGATCCCTGGGTAGGGAAGATCCCCTGGAGAAGGAAATGGCAATGCACTCCAGTATTCTTAAATCCCATGGGTAGAGGAACCTGGCAGGCTACAGTCCACAGGGTTGGAAAGAGTCAGACACAAGTTAGCTACTGAGCATGCATGCACAAAGTGATCAGACACTTAATCTCTGAATTTGCCAAGGACTTGAAATTTATCCATAAGACATATTATTTAAAAATGTGATTCTTATACCCATAGGGCTTCAGTGAAGATGCCTCAGTGCCAAGTAGACAGGAATCATGGGCTGCTAGCGGAAGCTGGAAAAACACTAGCTTGGTGCCTCAAGACACAGAAATAAATAACCTACTGTGACTGTTGCCTACTGATCTCAGAGTCTGTGTGCTTCCTCCCAGGACTGGCTAAGGGTATACAATAAAGAAGTGCAGTCACACCCCTGTTTCAATTACAGTTTTAAAAATAACTCCATCTATTTAAACGTGCATGTTTCTGAAAATTTAGCATTAAATCCTTTTGAATATCAAAAAAATTGTAATTGAATGTATCCATGCACCCAAAGTTTGTGTCCTGGGGACAACAGCATACAAGGAGTTAGGCTTCTCTTCTGACTACTTCACCCATCATCCCCAAAGCAAGTGCACCTGTACACACTTTTACAACCACCAGATTTTTTCTTAGATAGCTGCAAACTGAACAGTACCTTTGTGCTGCCTACTGCTAATTGCCATTCTAATCGCCTAGTGCACAATGGCAGATTTTTGTGCTCAAGATCATCCAGATAATCAAGGAAAGCCACCTTCAGTCAGTGGATTACAAACAGTAAAGACAGTAACAAATATTTGGGACCATATTTGAGATGGCATAACTGACTTGTGAAATCCTGTTTTATATTTTTATTTCTGATACGTCTATCTCATATGATCAAGAAAGTATCAATCTATGACATAATCTATAAGGGGGAGGCAGTTTCAAGCATCAGAAACTCTACAATAGATGCTAGATCTCCATTTTCAGAGTATTACATTAGCATTCATCTGTTTAGAAAACAACTGTCACAGGCTATAGTTTATCACAGAATGATTTACACTTGTCAGTCACACACAACATCTGCATTTGAGAAAGTTTATTACTCCAGCAATACTATTAAGAATATATTTGGTGATGAGCTGAGTATATTTGAATCAATTATCTCTCAAGCTTACTTGGCTTGTAATTAATTATACCTCCTGCTGCGACTTATTATTTAACAGATTTGCTCTGGAAAACTATAATTCTTTAAACTTATTCTTTTTTTTTTTTTGTTCTCAACTTTTTGGAAATGTTAACTACATGAAAATTCAAGAAAAATGGAGGGAAAAAAATTGTCTTTCAAGCATTTACCAATTGCCCCTCTCCAGCCTTTAAAACAACAGTCTTTTGGACTCTGTGGGAGAGGGAGAGGGTGGGATGATTTGGGAGAATGGCATTGAAACATGTATAGTATCATATATGAAACGAGTTGCTAGTCCAGGTTTGATGCACGATACTGGGTGCTTGGGGCTGGTGCACTGGGACAACCCAGAGGGATGGTACGGGGAGGGAGGAGGGAGGAGGGTTCAGGATGTGTATACCTGTGGCGGATTCATGTTGATATATAGCAAAACCAATACAATATTGTAAAGTTAAAAAGTAAAATTAAATTAAAAAAAAAAATAAAACAGCTTCCAGTGGAATTCAAAGGAAGACTTGTAGTCCTAGCAGAATTCCAATCTTATTCAAAGCCAATTTTCTTCTTGGTTCACTGGCAGGTGGGTCCTCAAAATCACTCAAAAATCCCATATTTATTTCCATAATGATGAAACAACTCTCTCACTCTCTCAGATAACATTTCTATATCTCCTTTCAGCTAGAATTTCCAACACCTCTCTCTCAACTTTTCATCTTCAGCTGACTGTTAAGTGTTAGTCACTCAGTCATGTCTGAGTCTTTGTGACCCTATGGACTGTAGCCCACCAGGCTCCTCTGTCCATGGGATTTTCCAGGCAAGAATACTGGAATGGGTAGCCATTTCCTTCTTCAAGGGATCTTCCTTACCCAGGGATCAAACCCGGGTCTCCTGAATTGCAGGCAGATTCTTTAACTATCTGAACCACCACAGAAGTCCTTAGCTGACTGCCTTCACTTTAAAAATAAATGAAAAAACAGAAGCAATTATAGAACATCATCAATACCCAATCAAATCTATCACTCTCTGTGCTTAAAACTCATATACTCTATCTCCTTATTATATCAGATTAACTATCCCTACATTTTTCCAAGACCAATCCTCTATTCATACTCCAAATCCCTTCTCTTCCCATATCAAAGATTTGTACCTACAGTTATCCATACTGACTCAGCAATTTTCCATTCTCTACTGGTACAACCATATCAGCTGAAATATCGCCTACCTTAAAAGAAACTTTTTTGACTTATAGTTCTCTATTTCAGCTACCAACATACTTTTCTATTTCCCTTTAGAGAGTATCCCCTCATAAAAATTATCTGTACTTGCTGCCTTTTCTTTCTCACTTTACATTAATTTTTAACCCATCAAAAATAGAATTTCAGCCCAACCATTCCCATAAAACCCTTTTTTAGTCCAAACAAATGACCTCCGGTCCTAACCAATGTTTAAGTCTCAATCCTCATTTAACTTAAGCCCAGCAGTTGGCATGGTTGAGCCCTCCCAGCCTGCCCTCCTTTTTCACCTACAGATCCTTCTTCCTGACTTCATCATGTGAGAGTAACTCAGGGCTCAGCAGCCAGACCCTATCTCTCCTCATCATCACTTTTCAGGTAAACTGATTAAATCTCATAGCTTGAAGTGTCTTCTAAAAACAGATGACTTCTGATTTTAATTTGCTAGCCCTAATGCCTCCACTGAATTCCAGGTTCAGATATTTGACCAGCTACTCAACATCTTAATTTATATGTCAAATAGTGAATAGTGAAAGTCACTCAGTCATGCCCACCTCTTTGCAACCCCATGGACTGGGGCCTGCCAGGCTCCTCCATCCATGGAATTCTCCAGGTAAGAATTCTGGAGTGAGTAGCCATTCCCTTCTCCAGGAAATCTTCCTAACATAGGGATCAAACGCAGGGCAGGTGGATTCTTTACCATCAGCAGAGAATAAACTGAATAAAACCAAAGCAAATCCAAATTCCTTCAAGGAACCTACCAGGCTTTACGTAACAACCACCAAAATCTCGGGGTTTTCCTAAAAATATCCCTCGCTTACCACCCTGCATCTCTCTTGCCTACCTTTGAACACACCAAGCCCATTCCCCCACATGGACTTCACAACACATTCTCCTCTCTGTTCACTCATCCCCCAGGGTTTCATATTGTACTTTACTTCATTCAAGTCTCTGTCTAAGTACTACCTCTTCATAAATGGTTATCTTGACCACATTAAAAAACAAACAAACAAACAACTACAGTCAACATAACACTGACCACTTCTAGCTGACTTTATTCTTCCTCATGGTACTTGCTACTATTTGGGAATTTTATTTCGTATTGTTTTCCTTCCCTATAGAGAGGGCTCAGAGAATTGGGGTCTTTTTTTTTTTTTTTCTGCTTCCTTTCCAGGGTTGAGGAATATTGTGTACATAATAAGTACTTAAAAAATACTGTCAATTAATTTAGCTAATTCAGCACCTATGTGTGCCAGACTTATTTTTAATACATGATTTTAAGCAGATTACTTTATCATCAACATGTGTGTACACAGCCACCTACTCCTAACATTGATTTTTAAAAAGCATGGACATTTAGTGTTTATTTTATACACTATATTAGTCAATTTTAGTTGTGCTGTGATTATGAACTGCAGTTAAGAGCAAGAAATCAAGACATTCAATAGTTTATGACTAACTTGTTTAAAATTGTGGATTTTAGATGTCTGTACACACAATATACAAACATGTACATAATAAGAAAACCCAAGACAAAAATCTAGTGCATACTGATATAAACTAATTAACATCTACAGACCAATATAATTTATAAACACATACAACATAAGAATCAGATTTCTACTTTCTGCAAGATGTTAATAAATCCTTCAAGAAGAGTGGATAAAAGGACCAAGCCTCCCTGTGGCTTATTCCCAGTTTCTCTGAATTTCCTAGCTTTATGCTCAAATGACTACAAAGGTTTACATTTCTTAAGGCAAACTTCTAGCTACAACCAGTTTTTTTTCTAAATACTGAAATAATCAGCACAGCAGGGAAATAAACCAATCACTGGGAAGCAAAAAAGGAGAGAAAACCAAAGCTCTGCCCCCAGCAGACACAGACCCAGATCTTCCCCAGCCTCAAAACTTTAATCCCCCTGGTATTGAAAAAAAAAAAGAGTGGAGAAAAGAGAAGGGAAGGGGAGGGGAAAAAGAAAGATTGCAAACAAATAAACAAATGTTTCACTCCTGCCTAAATATGAAACATTCTTAGGTCTTCAGCTATTCACAGTTGACTATCGAACTTAGACAACAGAGTATTTGGTTCTGAGTGAGGTTCTTAACTTTTGTATTGCCTATGTGTTAATATTTTATACCTGGTCTGCCTGTGGCAAGAGGGGTCTACATAATAAGACTTTTAAAAAGAACGTAGAGACAATTTTCTCTTAGCTCTTTGCAGAAAGTGATTAGCAAGAATAAAAAAAAATTTAAACCCATGACTTTTTAATTTTTGGCTATCCTCTTTTAAATGAGAGAGAGAGAGACAGACAAAGAGACAGATGGAAAGAGAGGACAAAGAGAAGTCGGAGAATAATAAAGGCAGCCAGTCAAATCTTTGATACGCTGATGATGGAAGAATGATACTAATGTTTTGTTTAAGTCAGTGTGAATCCTGAAGGAGGTTGTATTATTGCTTACTGTTTGAGAAAATAATACTAAAAAAAAAAGTTTCATTTCTCTAAAATATACACTATATAAATGTACTATTAATATATGTTGATGAGGGTTTGAGAGTGATAAGAGATGAAAATGAAATATTTAAATAACTAAAATGATAACACGCCCTACTCAACAAAGAGAAACCCATAGCTTGGAAGGAGTCATGCTGCTGCTGCTAAGTCGCTTCAGTCGTGTTCGACTCTGTGCGACCCCATAGACGGCAGCCCACCAGGCTCCCCTGTCCCTGGGACTCTCCAGGCAAGAACACTGGAGTGGGTTGCCATTGTCTTCTCCAAGGCATGAAAGTGAAAAGTGAAAGTGAAGTTGCTCAGTCATGTCTGACTCTTCACGACCCCATGGACTGCAGGCCACCAGGCTCCTCCATCCATGGGATTTTCCAAGCAAGAGTGGGGTGCCATTACCTTCTCTGAAGGAGTCATGCCTTGGATGCCAAAGAAAAAGCTATCCTAGTTCCATCCCCTAACTACCACAAGTTGCTGTCACTATACTTTTATCTCCTTTAACCCTCAAGATTAGAAAGTATTTGACATACTTAGACATAAACTTGTTGAATGGATAAGCAAATGAATTAATACATTTATGTTTTTCTAAGGGTCTCAGAGTATAATTTGAGCATAAAGGGTCTTAAATTCTAAGAGATTAGTGAATATTTTTATTTTCTATTAAGAACACAACTGCAAATAGGATTTGTTACAAAAATTTAAAACCATCATTAACAATGATTATAATATAGAATTTGCCAAGACACACTCAACAAAATATCTCCTAAAGATGAAATCAAAGGAAAAATAGGTAAGTCATCACTGTTTTAAAATATAAAATGCACATTTATGTGCAAATCTTACCTACAGATGATGATAAATAAGTGAAGAATGAAGAGAGGAAGCCTTGAGCAAGGGGACACTCAAGGGGACTGATTTTAGACTGCTGCAGTTAAGAAGGGGCTTTTACACTGTCAACCGAAAAATAAATAGGAGCTGGCCAAACAAAGGGAATACTCCAGACAGAGGGAAAAGTGTGCACAGAGGCCCCAAAGCGAGAAAAGCACCAGAGTGGTGAGAGATTAATGAACGAGAGGAAGACTAAGTGAGGATGAGACTAGAGCCAGGTCCTTCAAAAATCTCATAAGACATGCTAAGGTTTTTTTGTTTTTGTTTTTGTTTTAAGTCTCTTGTAAGTACACTGAAGTGCTTCAAGGTCAAAGAAATTTGAGAAATGAAGTATTATTGTGTAGCACTTACTTGAAGATTCAAAATGCACATTAGATAATTAAAGATTCCAAGCATTTCAACTAAAAAGAAATGTGTTGAGCTTGATTTAATTCGGGGTTTTCCAAATGTACTGGAGCACCACACGTTCTTCATATGATACACATTGTTATCCTCCTGAACCTTCCTCCCTGGTGGATCATTTCCCAAAGTAGTCACATGGAACAACCTGTTGTGACAAACCTGAAGGCCAGCGTTACTTCATGAACAAAGTGAAATAACATTTCCTGTATCTGGGAATAAAAGGACATAAAATATTCAAAAAGTATTACTTTGTAGAGATAATTGATGCGACTTCCCTTTCGCTTTTCACTTTCATGCATTGGAGAAGGAAATGGCAACCCACTCCAGTGTTCTTGCCTGGAGAGTCCCAGGGACGGGGGAGCTGCCATCTCTGGGGTCACACAGAATCGGACACAACTGAAGTGACTTAGCAGTAGCAGTAGCAGTTACTCAGTTGAGTAATTATTTGATAGTTTACTTTCTGGCAGGCTCTGAACTACTGTGCTAAGCAATGGGGTTACAAGGTGCACAAGACCTATACCCTAATTTGAAACCCTTAGAAAAACATAAATGTATTAATTCACTTCCTTATTCATTCAACAAATATGTGTCTAAGTAAGTCAAGCACTCTTCTAGTCTTGAGGGATAAAGGAGAACCAAGACAAGGGTATCTGCTTTGCTGAAGCTCATATTCTTGCTTGGTGTGAAAGTGAAGAGAGAAAGTGAAAGTTGCTCATTCGTGTCCAACTCTTTGTGACCCCATGGACTATACAGTCCATGGAATTTTCAGGCTAGAACACTGGAGTGGGTAGCCATTCCCTTCTTCAGGGGATTTTCCCAACCCAGGGATCGAACCCAGGTCTCCCACATTGCAGGCAGATTCTTTATCAGCTGAGCTAAAAAGTAAACTAAATAACACAATCCAAAAACTAGTATAGTAAACTACATATTAACATGAAAGAGAGCAGAGAGTGGAGGTAGATAATCAAATAAGAGCATTTAACACAGGACAGCAGGTAGGAAAGAGAAACTGGTTTTGAGAAATAATTTGCGAGGAATATAAAGAGAAACTGCAATGGTTAGATGGATATATGTTCAGGTTTATATGACACATAAATTTGAGATCAACATAGAAGCTAATGTGGAACAAGCCATAAGATAATAATAATAATTAATTCTTATCATGTGCTAGGAACTGTTCTAAGAACTTTACATATTCTTAATACTTCAAATCTTTCAGCAGTTCCATGAGGTAGGCTCCTTAATCATCATTTTAGAGATGGACGTGGGTACTAGAATATTTGAAATTATGTATGTGGCTGGCATTATATTTCTTTTGGACAATGTTGTTCTATATGCTTCTCAGAAGAATTATTGGGCTTCTATGTTGCACACTTATTTTGTGCATCCTTCACATATAATTCACATTTTTTCCCTACTGACCCCACTGGCCAGCAGCCTGGCAGCACAGCAGTCTCCAGGACCAAGTGGTCAGCAAGGAGAGCAGCACTGAGGCCTCTCTCGCCACCTCTAGGAACTGAACGTGCTCATCCCTTCATTTTATCACTCAGCTCTCCAAATTATCTTCTTTTCCACGAAATCTTAGATACTTCAATTTTGGAGAAGGCTGGAAAAAGAGAGATGGGCTATTTCTGATAATCTTTCAGATAAAACCACACAAGCGAGTCAATGAGCCCACGGCAGAAACCAGGAGAAAAAGCTTCATGTCAAGCAAAGCCGATGCCAGATTAGTTTAAGGCAACACTTCTTAATAACATTTTTTGAGAAGGAAAACAGGGCAGATGCTAGTCCAGACTAGGCTCCAGACAACAAACACTAAGGTCTGAGAGCCTTGCTGCTGCTGCTGCTGCTAAGTTGCTTTAGTCGTGTCTGACTCTGTATGACCCCATAGACAGCAGCCCACCAGGCTCCCCTGTCCCTGGGATTCTCCAGGCAAAAACACTGGAGTGGGTTGCCATTTCCTTCTCCAAAGCATGAAAGTGAAAAGTGAAAGTGAAGTCGCTCAGTTGTGTCCGACTCCCAGCGACCCCATGGACTGCAGCCCATCAGGCTTCTCCGTCCATGAGATTTTCCAGGCAGGAGTACTGGAGTGGGGTGCCATTGCCTTCTCCGCTGATAGCCTTACCCATAGTCATTGTCACAACATCAATGGTCACACACAGTAGAAAGAGATAGGAGATGCAGAGAACTAAGTAGGCCCTCTCCTGCCTGAGCTGATCTAGGTAGTGTCACAGCAAACAGCTTAGCCATTAACCTGAGAAAGTGTCACCTGAATCCATTACTGGGGAAAGCTGATCTAGAATTAACATCCTGAGACTAAAATGATGGCTTCCCATCACAACAAAGCACCATAAAATATTCTAAGAAACAAATATAATGGTCCCGGACTTAGAATGCGAAAGAATCAGGATAGTCAATCCAATAACTGTTGAATAAAATGCCTTCAGCACCGCAAACTCTTAAAAATAATAAGTAGAGGGACTCTGCTTATTTTGCAGTGGGGGAGACGAAGTAGTCCACATAAAAAAAAAATCTTCACAGAAACTCTCCTTAAAATAAAGAGTTGACAGAAAACTTTAACTTAATCCCCAACATTTAAAATTTTAACATTTTAACAAAAATACTTTGAAATAATGTTTTTTTTCCTGGTGCCTAAAACGACACTTTTGAATATGACTTAAAGTTTTTTTTTGTTTTTTAATGACTCATGTTCATTATGATCAATTATTATACTCCACTGCAGTCTAATGATGCCCAGAGGGACAATTACAGAGAGTGGAACTGTTTGCTGCTGCACCTGAGTGCCCTTGCATAGCTGTGCTCACAGTGCTGGTTTCTGACTTTGATGGGCTTTCTACTGCTACCAATGCTCTTGGCCGTAATTTCTCAGTACTGTTAGATGTTGATCACCACTGGTCATTTGCACAAATGTTCCTAATTTGGAGTTTCTACCAAGAAAACATTTTTATGTGTTTTTAAAGAATAGTGAGACCACAACAAAGATTTACAGCAAAAACGACATGCATTGGGCTCCCCCCAAAATATTGCAATTACTTGCCTTCAAGCCTCTAAATATGCCTCAGAGGAATAGGTTGGCTAGTTAATCTGCTCACAAGAAGACTGTAACAATGCTGTGGCAATGACGGTGACAGAGGCGATTATCACAACTACAAACCAGACACAGGGAAAAATGAGTTGCTGGTTGTTGTTCAGTTGCTCAGTCATATCTGACGCGTTGCAACCCAATGGACTGCAGCACACCAGGCTTCCCTGTCCTTTACCATATCCTGGAGTCAATGAGACCATCCAACCATCTCATCCCCTGTCATGCCCTTCTCCTCCTGCCTTCTATCTTTCCCAGCATCAGGGTCTTTTCTAACGACTCGGCTCTTCGCATTAGGTGGCCAAAGTATTGGAGTTTCAGCTTTAGCATCAGTCCTTCCAATGAATATTCAGGACTGATTTCCTTTAGGATGGACTGGTTTGATGTCCTTGCAGTCTAAGGGACTCTCAAGACTCTTCATCAGCACCACAGTTTAAAAGTATCAATTCTTCAGTGCACAGCGTTCTTTATGGTCCAATACTCATATCCATACATGACTACTGGAAAATGATAGCTTTCACTATACAGACCTTTGTCAGCAAAGTAGTATCTCTGCTTTTTAATATGCTGTCTAGGTTTGTCATAGCTTTTCTTCCAAGGGGCAAGTGTCTTTTAATTTCATGGCTGCAGTAACCATATGCAGTGATTTTCGAGCCCAAGAAAATAAAGTCTGTCACTGTTTCCATTGTTTCCCAATCAATCTGCCATGAAGCGATGGGACCAGATGCCACATTCTTAGCTTTTTGAATACTGAGTTTTAAGCCAGCTTTTACTGAAAAATAAAAGCTCCTCTTTCAACTTCATCAAGAGGCTCTTTAGTTCCCTTTTGCTCTCTGCCATAAGGGTGGTGTCATCTGCATCTCTAAGGTTACTGATATTTCTCCTGGCAATCCTGACTCTGGCTTGTGCTTCATCAGCCCAGCGTTTCTCATGATGTACTCTGCATATAAGTTAAATAATTAGAATGACAATATACAGCTTTGACATACTCCTTTCCTAATTTGGAACCAATCCATTGTTCTACATATGGTTCTAACTGTTGCTTCTTGCCTTGCATACAGGTTTCTCAGGAGGCAGGTAAGGTGGTCTGGTATTTCCATCTCTTGAAGACTTTTCCACAGCTGGTTGTGATCCACACAGTCAAAAACTTTAACATAGTCAATGAAGCAGAAGTAGATGTTTTTCTGAAATTCTCTTGCTTTTTCTATGATCCACTGGATGTTGGCAATTTGATCTCTAGTTCCTCTGCCTTTTCTAAATCCAGTTTGTACATCTGGAAGTTCTTGGTTCGTGTACTGTTGAATTCTAGCTTGGAATGACTTTGAGCATTACTTTGCTAGCCTGTGAAATGAGTGCAATTGTGTGGTAGTTTGAATATTCTTTAAGATTGCTTTTCTTTGTGATTGGAATGAAAACAGACCTTTTCCAGTCCTGTGGCCACTGCTGAGTTTTCCAAATTTGCTGGCATATTGAGTGCAGCACTTTAAAAGCATTATCTTTTAGGATTTGATATAGTTCAGGTGGAATGCCATCACCTCCACTAGCTTTGTTCATAGTGACTCTTCCTAAGGCCCACTTGACTTCACTCCAGGACGTCTGGCTCTAGGTGAGTGATCACCACCATGGTTATCCAGGTCAATAAGATCTTTTTTGTATAATTCTTCTGTGTATTTTTACCACCTGTTCTTAATATCTTCTGTTAGGTCCATATCATTTCTGTCCTTTATTGTGTCTTTGCAGGAAATGGGCTTCCCTTGTGGCTCAGTTGGTAAAGAATCTGCCTATAATGTGGGAGGCTTGGGTTCAATCCCTGGGTTGGGAAGATCCCCTGGAGCAGGGAAAGGCTAGCCACTCCAGTATTCTGGCCTGGAGTATTCCATAGACTGTATAGTTAACGGGGTCACAAAGAGTAGACAGGACTGAGTGACTTTCACTTTCACTTTTTGAAAGAAATATTACGTTGGTATCGCTAATTTTCTTGAAGAAATCTCTAGTCTTTCCCATTCTGTTGTTTTCCTCTATTTCTTTGCATTGATCACTTAGGAAGGCTTTCTTATTTCTCTTTGCTATTCTTTGGAACTCTGCATTCAGATGGGTATGTCTTTCCTTTTCTCCTTTGCCTTTCACCTCTCTTTTTTCTCAGCTATTTGTTAAGGCCTTCTCAGACAACCACTTTGCCTTTTTGCATTTCTTTTTCTTGAGGATGGTCTTGATCACCTCCTCCTATACAATATTACGAAACTCTGTCCATAGTTCCTCAGGCACTTTATCAGATCTAATTCCTTGAATCTATTTGTCACTTCCACAATATAATCATAAGGGATTTGATTTAGGTCATACCTGAATAGCCTAGTGGTTTTCCCTACTTTCTTCAAGTCTGAATTTTGCAATAAGGAGTTCATGATCTAAGCCACAGTTAGCTCCCACTCTTATTTTTGCCTTTTATATAAAGTTTCTCCATCTTCAGTTGCAAAGAATATAATCAATCGGATTTTGATACTGACCATCTGTTGATGTCCATGTGTAGATTCATCTCTGGCGTTGTTGGAAGACGATATTGCTATGACCAGTGCATTCTCTTAGCAAAACTCTGTTAACATTTAGTCTGTCACTAAATCTTTACAGTCACACAAAGGAGATACAATTAGAATCTTATTTTACAGATAAGGAAATTAAACAGAAATGTTAACTAACCTGGTTTTGGTTACATGCTAAGTGGTGGAAATAGTATTTGAACCCAGCAGGCCTCTACCCATTCTCTATAATTCCTCCAAAAGTCAATAACTACATTTATATATTTTTAAAGAAATTACTTAAAACCTAGATGCAATTAAAATTAAAAAGCTACTGAATCTTAACTCTGTCCATTTCTTCAGTGAATGTGAATTTTGATTTATTGAACTTGATCTTAAAAGGCACTTATTTTATTGATTCATTGGCTACTTAAAATGAAAGAGATGCTAACATAATTCTGCTGAGTGACAGTATCACACAAGTTTAGGTCGATAAAATTATGACTCCTAATGCAAAGAAAGTTGAATTACAATGTTGTGTTTAAACTGTGATGTCTTATTATCATACCTGACTCAGTATCTAAATTTACTACTTAATTTTAGAGGTTTTATAGAATCTGAAACTCTCTCAACCTAAGGCCCATCTCAGAGTCCACAGATAGCCCTGGTGGCCCAGAGATTGTTATCAATCCCAAACTTTTGTTCGCTTAGTCTGCACAATAACTTCAAAAATATAAAGTAATTGCAGACATTTAAAAATGGGAATATTTCATATAAAATGTGGGCTTCTGACTTTACTCAAAGAACTGGAAGATGTGGCTTCACGGGTCACATTCTCACATGGTAATCATCATCAGGAGCTTGAAAGTGGCAGCTCCTTCAGACAGGACCTATTTGTTCTGGGTTGCCAAGACTGCCACCTGCTCTGCTTCCCTCAGCAGTGACTGAGGTATGGCTGGTTTGTGACTTGAGAACTGCTTTCACCTTTAGTAAACATCTGAAAGTACAACTCTAAACTCTTCATAATATTCTACATATAGAATTTCATGCATTTCCATGCATTTCCAATGATTTCCATGCATTTTCAATGATTTCATACATTTCCAATGATGTTATTTTATATAGCTTAAACAACTACTCTGTGGCAAATAAATATTATTATTATGATGATGAGCTCTTCAAATATGAAACTCAGATTCAAGTGTTAAACAGCCTGCTTTGAGATCAGAAAGATAAAGGTCATTTAATTCTAAAATCACTGATGTCAGATCTTTTATATCTGTACTATAATTAGTATTTTTTATTATTATCATCATCATCATTGTGGCTGGAAGTATCATTGACAGCTTTCTTCAGTGAACAGAGTTCTAAACAGTAGGTGTGCTGTGCTGCGCTCAGTCATGTCTGCCTCTTTGCGACTCCATGGATGTAGCCTGCCAGGCTCCTCCATTAATGGGGATTCTCCAGGCAAGAATACTGGAGGGGGTTGTCATTTCCTCCTCTAGGGGATCTTTCTGACCCAGGAATTGAACCCAGGTCTCTCACATTGCAGGCAGATTCTTTACTGTCTGAGCCACCAGGGAAGTCCAAAGAATAGGTAACCCTACCAAACTGATACTCTGCAGTGTCACTTTCATGGTAAGAAAATTTGATGTTGAAAAGTTTACGAGACAGATAGTGCTTTACTTAAAATGTAATCAGATCAGATCAGATCAGTCGCTCAGTCGTGTCCGACTCTTTGCGACCCCATGAACCGCAGCACAATGTAATCTATAGGAAACAATAAATTATTAACTTACTTCCACATTTAATACATAAACAACAAATATATCACTAAATTCAAAAAATTAAGCTATTACTATCTTTTTCAAATGCAAAATGGTGGTAAGTGAAACAGAGAAAAATGAGGCAGGGACAGAAGATAGGAAATGGCAAAAGATGGGAGGAGATACTGTATATCAGGTGGTTAGAGAAGAAAGTTCAATAAGGCATGCAAGGCACCTAATGCCTTTAAATTGAATGACCCTTCATAAAGGCTACCACTCTAGTCATCATGCACTTCCCTGCTGGCTCAGTTGTAAAGATCCACCTGCACTGCAGGAGACCCAGGTATGATCCCTGGGTTGGGAAGATCCCCTGGAGAAGGAAATGGCTACCCACTCCAGTACTCTTGCCTGGGAAATCTCATAGATGAAGGAGCCAGGCTGACCACAGTCTGTCCATGAGGTTGTAAAGAGTCCAATGCTACTGAGCACACATACACATACACTAACGGGTAGAGGGTTTCTTTTAGGGGTAATACAATTTTTCTAGAATTGATTATGGTCATGGTTGCACAGCTCCGTGGCTAGACTCAAGGCACTGGAACTGCACACTTTAAGTAGGTTCATGGTATGTGGACTCTAGTATTCTTACCTGGAGAATTCCATGGACAGAGGAGACTGGTAGACTACAGTTCATGGGGTCATAAAGAGTCAGACATGACTGAATGACTAACACTTTCTTTTCACTTTCATAATCATCATGATCATCATCGCTTACAGAGACCAGGCGACCCATTAGAGAGTTAGTTGGCCTCATTTGCCATGTCTACACAATGCTAAGAATAGGCTTATCTCTTCGAAAAGTTGGCTGTTACACCGTTTTGTTTCCAAAAGAATTGACAGAAAATGTCAACTATAACTTCCCTTGAGTTTTACTAATTCTTCTAGCAGATAGAAGTTTGAAATGCTACTCGAGAAAAGGTCTAGTCTTGGGGAGATATTTTAAGCTGGAAAGAGACAATGAAAGAAATCCTGATGCTGATGGCTTGTCTTACTAACAGTGAAAGAAAAAGAAGATAGAGTGAAGACCAAATAGAGATATCTCACCATCACAAAATGTGGATGGGAAATTCAGAAGTTAGAGAAAAATACATCTGATCACTGATCCAAATGAATGGCAGTAGGGGAGACCCTCAAAAAATAAATAATTTTTGTGTTGCTGATAAATATGTGTCCTTCCAAAATTTTAAGAGATACCTATACTTTCTGAAAATAACTGGCTTGCTATCAGATCAGATCAGTCGCTCAGTCGTGTCCGACTCTTTGCGACCCCATGAACCGCAGCACGCCAGGCCTCCCTGTCCATCACCAGCTCCCGGAGGTCACTCAGACTCCCATCCATTGAGTCAGTGATGCCATCCAGCCATCTCATCCTCTGTCATCCCCTTCTCCTCCTGCCCTCAATCCCTCCCAGCATCAGAGTCTTCTCCAATGAGTCAACTCTTCGCATGAGGTGGCCAAAATACTGGAGTTTCAGCTTTAGCATCATTCCTTCCAAAGAAATTCCAGGATTGATCTCCTTCAGAATGGACTGGTTGGATCTTCTTGCAGTCCAAGGGACTCTCAAGAGTCTTCTCCAACACCACAGTTCAAAAGCATCAATTCTTCGGCACTCAGCCTTCTTCACAGTCCAGCTCTCACATCCATACATGACGACAGGAAAGACCATAGCCTTGACTAGGCGAACCTTTGTTGGTAAAGTAATGTCTCTGCTTTTGAATATGCTATCTAGGTTGGTCATAACTTTCCTTCCAAGGAGCAAGCGTCTTTTAATTTCATGGCTGCAGTCACCATCTGCAGTGATTTTGGAGCCCAGAAAAACAAAGTCTGACACTGTTTCCACTGTTTCCCCATCTATTTCCCATGCAGTGATGGGACCAGATGCCATGATCTTCGTTTTCTGAATGTTGAGCTTTAAGCCAACCTTTTCACTCTCCACTTTCACTTTCATCAAGAGGCTTTTTAGGACATCACCAGATGGTCAACACCGAAATCAGATCGATTATATTCTTTGCAGCCAAAGATGGAGAAGCTCTATACAATCAGCAAAAACAAGACCAGGAGCTGACTGTGGCTCGGACCATCAACTCCTTATTGCCAAATTCAGACTGAAATTGAAGAAGGTAGAGAAAACTACTAGACCATTCAGGTATGACCTAAATCAAATCCCTTATGAGTATACAGTGGAAGTGAGAAATAGATTTAAGGGCCTAGATCTGATAGATAGAGTGCCTGATGAACTATGGAATGAGGTTCGTGACATTGTACAGGAGACAGGGATCAAGACCATCCCCATGGAAAAGAAATGCAAAAAAGCAAAATGGCTGTCTGGGGAGGCCTTACAAATAGCTGTGAAAAGAAGAGAAGCGAAAAGCAAAGGAGAAAAGGAAAGATATAAACATTTAAATGCAGAGTTCCAAAGAATAGCAAGAAGAGATAAGAAAGCCTTCTTCAGTGATCAATGCAAAGAAATAGAGGAAAACAACAGAATGGGAAAGACTAGGGATCTC
Organism: Tragelaphus eurycerus; assembly: GCA_935064755.1. Lineage (NCBI taxonomy): Eukaryota > Metazoa > Chordata > Mammalia > Artiodactyla > Bovidae > Tragelaphus > Tragelaphus eurycerus. Next base: position 17,063,413 of record CAKXYN010000009.1, on the reverse strand, counting down.
TTCAAGAAAATCAGAGATACCAAAGGAACATTTCATGCAAAGATGGGCACAATAAAGGACAGAGATGGTGTGGACCTAACAGAAGCAGAAGATATTAAGAAGAGGTGGCAAGAATACACAGAAGAACTGTACAAAAAAGAGCTTCAAGACCCAGATAATCATGATGATGTGATCACTGACCTAGAGCCAGACATCTTGGAATGTGAAGTCAAATGGGCCTTAGAAAGCATCACTACGAACAAAGCTAGTGGAGGTGATGGAATTCCAGTGGAGCTATTCCAAGTCCTGAATGATGATGCTGTGAAAGTGCTGCACTCAATATGCCAGCAAATTTGGAAAACTCAGCAGTGGCCACAAGATTGGAAAAGGTCAGTTTTCATCCCAATCCCAAAGAAAGGCAATGCCAAGGAGTGCTCAAACTACCGCACAATTGCACTCATCTCACACGCTAGTAAAGTAATGCTCAAAATTCTCCAAGCCAGGCTTCAGCAATATGTGAACCGTGAACTTCCTGATGTTCAAGCTGGTTTTAGAAAAGGCAGAGGAACCAGAGATCAAATTGCCAACATCTGCTGGATCATGGAAAAAGCAAGAGAGTTCCAGAAAAACATCTATTTCTGCTTTATTGACTATGCCAAAGCCTTTGACTGTGTGGATCACAATAAACTATGGAAAATTCTGAAAGAGATGGGAATACCAGACCACCTGATCTGCCTCTTAAGAAATCTGTATGCAGGTCAGGAAGCAACAGTTAGAACTGGTCATGGAACAACAGACTGGTTCCAAATAGAAAAAGGAGTACGTCAAGGCTGCATATTGTCACCATGTTTATTTAACTTATATGCAGAGTACATCATGAGAAATGCTGGACTGGAAGAAACACAAGTTGGAATCAAGATTGCCGGGAGAAATATCAATAACCTCAGATATGCAGATGACACCACTCTTATGGCTTGCTATAACATGGGTTATTTATCAGCAGCATTACACTAAGGAAATCATTTAGCTAGGAAACCATGAAATATCTCTTCATAACTTCAAAACTGCTAGTCCATAACCTGGAAAAGAGACATGCTTAAACAAGTTGTTTTGGTACACACAGATAAAAACAGAAAAATTGATTTTTTTTCACATTGCACCTGCTTGTTTAAAAAGGTCATAAGAAAAACCAAGATATTATCATTGACTTGAAAAAATTCCCAGACTTAAATGAACAACCATTGAATAGGGACTTTCAGACCATTTTCACAAGCATGTACCCATATCTGAAGTTTAAAAAGCTGCTTCTAGAGCCATGCTCAATATTTTCAAATTTAAGGTAAATTACCAAGAACAGTCCTATGTTAGAGTGAGTTTGCATTTAAGAAGGTAAGTGTTATGAGTAAGACCTAAATACTCAAGGTATTTTCAGGATATCCGTGTGTACTTAAATTTTAGACTTGTGGGAATAAACGAGGCAGATAATACCAGGCACAAAGTTTATACAAAGACTATAAATCCTTACTCCAGTGCTGTGCTCTGCATCAATAGAAACCTTTCTGCAAAGCTGAATAATCTCATAAACCCTGTGAGAGAAGTTATATTTCTACCATTCAAACTCAAATCCAGACGGATTAGATTGATACAGCAACTTTCTTAATCTCTTGTACAAAAGAGAATTAGTCTGTCTGCATTTTGAATCTGACTCTACCTTCTTTGAAATAGTACGTTTAACCAGTTTCCTTAATCAAGGTGAAATCAGGAAGAGTTACTAAAAAGAAGAGAAAAATACTATAAAATAAGAAAACAAAGAATTTTTATGAGACATCCAGCATTATAATAATCCTGTGAAATTTTAATATTATTAATGAGTAGGCTGTATAAGTTATTGTTTACTTTTAATTGCCTGATTACCTTTGGAATAGCTAGTTGTTTGCTAAATCAATGTCCAAAATTGTCTTTAAATCATCTATTTGCTTTTTATATTGAACAGGACAGGTATTTGTCTAAAACAATATTATGATACTTCAATTTTAAAAAATACTAAATGTTCTGAAACCTATCCTAAGAAATTAAACTTATACCTTCTTTTAGGGTTTTGTGCTAAATATTAATAAAATATATGAAAACTATTGTCTCCTTAAAGATAGGACATAGGGTATATACTTACGAACTCTATTTAAAAAATCATTCAATAAATTTATGCATAAATTGATCAGAAAAATTTATTTTGCTTAAAAAAAAAATCTTTGATGTTAACCTTAATTTACCTAAGCAATTACATGTAAACTTTTTTGACTGTATACTTTATCAGTAATAACTTTTCAGCACACTCCTCCATGTACGTATTTACTTGTCAGCATAAATATATGCCACGTTAGTAATGCGTTAATAAATACACAAAAAGAAACTAACTTTAAAATAAAGATAAAATAGTCAAGATCTGGTTAAACTTAAAACCACTTTGGTATGTGATTTTAATGCTTATCCTGGCTATAATAGCTCACTAAAATAGATATATCTATGTGATATTACATAGATATAAATGAAAGAAAATCAATGGCTATCTTTATTAAATTATAAAACTTATTTCTTCCAACTCATTCCACTATCTACCATCTTTCATGAAATATAGCTTATATATTTCATTTTCCCTGAAGTTAGTCAAGTGGTTTTTCCAAGTAACCACAAGGTGATTCATTTATAATTATAACCAATGGGTTTAAGATAAACTAAAATTGGGACAATTTTAGAAGCTTGGCAAAAAATGCTCCAAGATTCATGTGTATGCACATCAAACTCTCTTTATGACTGAAATTATGTGTGGTAATAAAAGCACAAAGATGGAAATTTTTTCTTGTTATTTTGCCCCAAATGATTTCCCCATAGCTAAACTTTCTTTGAAAGCAGCTATTTCAAATTAGTTGTTAAAATGTCACCTATACCCTGAAGGGAGTTATTTTTTATATTTGTTTATTCCCTAACTTCTGATAAGCATATGTGCAGAAATTTCAAGCATATATATCTATCAATGCATCCTATATGAAGCTAAACCTTTTTCAGATACCTGTTTTTAACAGTAGTTGAGCATATTTACATCTTCATGCTGTTTTTCTGTGTTATTGTGGCCATTTTTATTACTAAAAAAAGGGCAATCATTTCACTTGATGGTCTGTGGCTTTTTGTTCTTTGCTTTTCAAAAAATAATCACAGAATAGCATATGACTTTAAAGTTTTGTTAAAATAAAAATTTAGAGATTTGTATTCATGTCCTGGAAGCATAGCTTTTAAATATCCTGCTAGTCATCATGATGTCATATAATCATTAATATATCAAAGTACAGAGTATAAAGTGAAGTCACTCAGTCGTGTCCGACTCTTGGAGATCCCATAGACTGTAGCCTACCAGGCTCCTCCATCCATGGAATTTTCCAGGCAAGAATACTGGAGTGGGTTGCCATTTCCTTCTCCAAGAGATCTTCCCAATCCAGGGATTGAACCTGGGTCGCCCACATTGCAGGCAGACGCTTTACTGTCTGAGCTACCAGGTAAGACTAATTAATATATAAATGCAAAGTAATTCTTAAATTAAGATTTATCATTAATAACTGATTTAGTCATGATGTAATATCATAAAAATAGGCTTCCCTGGTGGCTCAGTGGTAAAGAATATGCCTATAACGCAAGAGATGCATCCAGGAGATGCAGGTTCGATCCCTGGGTCAGGAAGATCCCCTGGAGAAGGAAATGGCAACCCATTCCACTATTCTTGCATGGGAAATCCTATAGACAGAGCAGCCTGGCAAGCTACAGTCCACGGGGTTGCCAAAGAGTTGGACATAACTCAGTGACTAAACAACAAATATCATATAAATACATGCCAAATTTTTGTTTAGAATTTTAGTACCTACGTTTCTGAGACCTTATCCCTGAAATGCAAGAATGACTTGATATTCAAAATCAGTAAATGCAATTCACTATATTAACGAATTAAAAAAGAAACACCACATAAGATATCACAGAATATTTAAGATCCAAATATCCACTCTCGGCAGAGATGGTCCCCACTAATTTCCTTCCACATTCTAACTTGTGGAAAGGACCTAGAAAGAAGTAAAAGACTCAAATAATACTATAGTGTCTATACTAAAGGCTATTTTATTCTATGTAGTTAGGACCCTAGAAGATCAAACTAGATTCACTTTTATTTCTGAAAGGAACTCTAATAACTCAAGAGTAGAGAGTCTTCTTGCCTAATAGTTGTCATATTACAAACTCATGCTGACAGAAATATGATTACATTACTTTTGTACCTAAATGTAAGGTTCTGGGGGAAAAAAAAAGAGCATTAGCTCTACTACGCTATCTCCTTTGAGATTCATATCTTATCTCTGAAGGAAATACTCAAGAAAGAAACTATTTTCATCTGTACTTTCATAAAGGTTAAGACATAATAATTGTTTAAGCTCCACAAATGTGCAGTTGTCTTCATAATTTTATCAAGTGCATTTACACAGTGCCAGACACATATGCAAAAAATAGAATTTAAAACTGAAATCATTAAATGATATCCATTATTTCTCATTCTAGAAACTTCTGAAACTTATGGGGGACAGATTTATCAAGAAGTTCTCTTTACCAACTAAAGAAAGAACAAGCCAATCTCTGTTATGAACTGTCATTGGCAATTTAGCAGAGCTAGAAGGCAGTTCAGCCGAGTAGACAGAAAATTAAAACACGGGCAGCTCCTGATTGGAAATTTATTCATAGCAGGTAATGAAATAGCACAGTCAGGATCTCTGGTATTACTCAGAGTGAGAGATTTAATTCTGGTAACTCTGATGATGGCACTTGAATCAGAAATTGTAAGTGGTGACAGGTTGTGACATATAGACAGGATGAAATGAGCATCACCAACATATCTCTGTAGAAACTGATTCGACATAAGATCAACTTTTCCAAACAGTAAATATGATAATTTCAAAAATTATTCCAAGTTCTCAAAAATTATTCCAAGTTTTCAAAAAGGAGGCTTATTAGGATCATAGGTTAGCCATGAACCCTTTTTACATCTACTTTTTAATGGAGTATAATATTAATCAACACATTAAAGATAAGGGGTGAAAAATGCCCTGTCTTTTGAAACATGAAGTATAAACATAATTGCTGATTTCATATGGATAAGAAACAAACTGAAAATTATAAACAAGTCGCTATCCTAAGTATATAGTAATAGCAAAAGTTTGGGTTTTCCTGTGATTATATGGAGAAACATATAGCTCAGCTGGTAAAGAATCTACCTGCAATGCAGGAGACCCTGGTTCAACTCGGGTCAGGAAGATATTCTGCAAAAGGGATAGGCTACCCACTCTAAGGGATAGGCTACCCACTCTAAGGGATAGGCTACCCACTCTACCCACTCTATCTTTGGGCTTCCCTCATGGCTCAGTGGCTAAAGAGTCCACCTGCAATTCAGGATACCTGTGTTCGATCTCTGGGCTGGGAAGATCCCCTGGAGAATGGAATGGCTACCCTCTCCACTATTCTGGCCTGGAGAATTCCAAGGACTGTATAGTCCATGGTGTCACAAAGAGTCGGACACGACTGAGCGACTTTCCCTTCCCTACATGCATGAAAAGAATACTCATTAAGTACAGCCATATATAAACAATGTTATTTGTATTTATAAAGAATAATAATTTATATTCTGGATTTCCTATGCCTTTTTATATTTTCTAATTAACAGAAATGGACATTATTACTTTTATATTGATTAGTATTTTTTTTTGAAAATTGCCTATTTCGGACAAACTCTCTACCACAGAAATATAGCTGAGAAAAACAATATTTTCACATAGACAGTTATTTTAATATATCTCTTTCGAATTTGTGAAATGACATATTTACTGTGTATGGATAAAATGTGTTAGATGTGGAAATTTGTGAAATTTAACCCTAAAATTCTTTGATACTCCTAACACTGAAATTAAAGGATACACGCCCCCAAATCTGTAACTGTTTGGACAATAACTTGCAGCAGAAATGATGCTGTGTCTGTTTCCAGACCTAGACCATAACAAGGAAAAGGGGAGAGATGTCACACTGACCTATGCCCCAACTGCAGATCTAAAAGTAAAATAATCAACTGCCTTTATCTGGAGTCACTGCATTGTGAGCAGGCTTATTAAGCAGCAATAAACAACCAAAAGAGCAAAGGACTTTAATCATGAATGCTGTTTATTAAAACAGTTTTCGCATTATACCAAAACAATGTTATATTACATATGCTATAACTAGTGAGATGGGGCTTCCCTGGTGGCTCAGACAATAAAGAATCTGCCTGCAATGCAGGGGACCGGGGTTTGAACCCTGAGTTGGGAACATTCCCTGGAGAAGGAAATGGCAACCCACTCCAGTATCCTTGCCTGGAGAATTCCCTGGACAGAGAAGCCTGGTGGGCTACAGTCCATTGATTTGCAAGAGTCCAACACGACTGAGTGACTAACACTTTCCAACTAGTCAGAATAGAAGGAAGAGAATGTAAGAGAAAAATTGTAATATATTTTCATCAGGCTAATATAAATTTTGTCAATAAAGATTTTAATCAATTACACCACAGTATGTGCTTTCCAGGTGGCACTAGTGGTAAAGAACCAGCCTGCCTATACAAGGGACACAAGAGATGTGGGTTCGATCTCTGGGTCAGGAAGATCCCCCTGTAGGAGAGCATGGCAACCTACTCCGATATTCTTGCCTGGAGAATCTGAAGGACAGAGCAGCCTGGCGGGCCATAGCCCGGAGGGTCACAAAGAGTTGAACATGACTGAAGCAACTTAGCTTGCATGTATTGAGAAAATAATTCAAAGATAAGAATCCTGGAATCTTTAGCATGTTATAAATTGACAAACCTAAATATTATAGAATTATTTGTGTGAATTTGGATTTAGCTTTTTAAAAATTTGGCTTTGTAGGATTTATCTATGTTGTTTAATGATGTCGTAACTAAAAGCACAAATCTATATAGAAAATACTAATTCTATAAAAATTAGAGGATTTAGATATACGAAATAAACAAAATATTTGAATTATAGAAATATATTTTGAATGGAACTATATTTACAAAAGTCTAAGCCTACATGATATAACAAAACCAAAAAACATCATAAGAAAAAAAAACCCTAAAATCATACATTATATTTACCGAAAGTAAGCACTTGATAAAGACTAATAGTTAATTCAATGAAGAAGAAAATAAGTATTAAAGTTTAAATATGTCTTAATTTCAATACCAGAAAAGTTTTAAAGACAGTTATGACATTACTTTACCAACAAAGGTTCGCCTAGTCAAGGCTATGGTCTTTCCTGTGGTCATGTATGGATGTGAGAGCTGGACTGTGAAGAAGGCTGAGCGCCGAAGAATTGATGCTTTTGAACTGTGGTGTTGGAGAAGACTCTTGAGAGTCCCTTGGACTGCAAGAAGATCCAACCAGTCCATTCTGAAGGAGATCAATCCTGGAATTTCTTTGGAAGGAATGATGCTAAAGCTGAAACTCCAGTATTTTGGCCACCTCATGCGAAGAGTTGACTCATTAGAGAAGACTCTGATGCTGGGAGGGATTGAGGGCAGGAGGAGAAGGGGACGACAGAGGATGAGATGGCTGGATGGCATCACTGACTCGATGGATGCGAGTCTGAGTGACCTCTGGGAGCTGGTGATGGACAGGGAGGCCTGGCGTGCTGCGGTTCATGGGGTCGCAAAGAGTCGGACACGACTGAGCGACTGATCTGATCTGATCTGATCTGATGTATAATTCCTTTTCCTTAAAAAACTGAATAACTTTAAATGGAGTTTGAGAGCTCAAGATACAGAAAAAATACAGTATGATACATATTTTAATAAAATAAAGTATTTCTATGTTATGCACAGAAATCCACCTACTGAATGTATTTCTTTATAAGATTCAGTTCCACACCAAAATTGTTGCAAAACATAAAGACTTAAATATTTAGTGTACTTCTTTCATAAGACACAATTCTACAGGATAGAGTCAACACTTATTCATCCAAATATGAACCGGAAAGCTTCATTAGCTGTATTTCTCATCCACATTCTACTTTTAAAAGATTTACTCAATAATGAAATTAAGAGTTGTATCATAGAATTAACATAGGTTCAGTCCTTTTTTTACTTATTATAAATCTGTAGTATAAAAAGCAATGTTCAGTAAGATGACACAAATACAAAATACCTTTACGGAGGGAATTGTATTAGTCCCAAAACTCTGCTTCCTTTTATAATGAAAAACCTGAGAACTAGAATGATTAATTTGTACCAGAGTGAAACTAGGCCTGGAACCCTGCCACCTGCTTCTGCCTCTTGTGTCTTTTCTCATATATTATGCTGCTTCATCTGACATGAGTGATTCCTATACAGCTACGAAATATAAAATAACGCCTGATATTAAGAGTGAAGCAAAACAACTTCTTCCGTGTAAAGTCATTAATTTATGTTCAAAAATTAGAATTTTTCATTTTATCCAAGTACTTGCTGAAGCAGTTTTCTACTCTTTTGGTTTTCCATATGTGTGGTTATTTATTTGTGGTGTAACATCCAACAGAAAATTCATTAAATTCTTTCAGAAATATTATAAAAAAGTTAGTTATACATTACTTGACACCCTGCCACTTTTACTATACCTGAAAACATATTTTCATTATATTTTCACTTATGATAAAAAATGGATACAAATTGATAGTTTTTTTTAGTTTAAAAAGTTTTACCATATTTTGGAATATAGATTTAATGACTTAAACACCCGTCTGATTAGATGGCAAGTCAAAGATACGTTTTAATCTTAAGAAACTGTTTCAGCACTAAGCCTTAGTTTATTACCTGAAAGATGGTCATAACAATAGTACTTACTACGTATAAGTAGAGTTGTTGTGCATAATAAATAAAATATGTAGCTAACATATCTAAAACACCTGGCACCATACCTGACCTATTACATACTAATGTTAGTTGTTAGCAGAGTTGAAGTGCTATCAAAAACATGACACTACTAAGATCCTGCTGCAATCAAACACATCGGCAATATTTAGATAGCAAAACATAAAGTATTTTTAGTAGTCTACTTAAAACAATGTGTATTTTTCAATTAAAAGGCAATTTTCTATGTTTAATTCAAATTGATAAAATGTTCTTTAGATAATAAAGAAAATTCACATTATACTTTTAAGTGGCAATATAACCAACATATATTAAATAGCATATGATTTGTAAAACTGAAAGTTAGTGCAACTTACCACTAATACATGTGTTAATCAAAACAAGGTAAAGTCAATGTATGATAAACATTTCTCATAATTTTTTTTTTTAATTAAGAAACTAAATACCAGTGACAGAGTACACATACAATGAATTTGGTAAAACTCCTTGAATTATTTTTTGAACAAATAAGACATTTTCATATTATATGTACATACCTGGCATAGGCAAATAACCGACTATCCCATAGAAGATGAGTCCCTCTAGGTCCATAATGAAAGTAACAGGACTCAGTCCCATCAAACATATTTAGTCCATCTTCTGAATTTTTTGAAGCATGGCTGTGTACCACATCTAAGAGGACTGTAATACCCATGGAATGAGCTGTATCAACTAGTTCTTTCAGCTCTTCAGGAGTTCCATAACGGCTGAAGGTAAAAGAGACAGTAAAAACAAGATCACATCATATTTAAAGGAAACAACCAATTCTTTACTGACAATCAATTATTTTACCAGAACAGTACTAGATACTTCAAATATGCAAATGTAGTATGATATATTAGACACAGGTCAAAGTTGCTTAATATTTGCTATCAGGCATTTTTATAAGCATTTAATAAAAAATAATCTGACTAATAACTGTAAATTTATAACCCAATAAAAATTCACATTTCGAGTAGGCAGATAGTAAAATTCCCCCTTCTCCATACTCAGAGCTTCTGATTTCCATTGCCAAGGCTAATTGGTTTAAGAGGCATGGTCATTCCCATCTACATACCTGGCCATCCCTTTGTGTATGCATGGTTGGGGTTGTGGGGCTCTTAGAATACTTCTTTGAATATCCTTAGGGGCTTGATTGAGGCCATCTCTCCTGCACTTACTTATTCCCAGATTGGAACACCCCAAGTACCAGTGGGCCCTGTCACCACCCAAGCAGGAAAGATGGGCAGTTCACATGTACATGGATTTGTGTTAAAAATGGTTTTCTAGTCTGTGAAATAGGAAACAAAACTCACTACCCAGAGGAGGGCCTTTTTGAACCTTTGTAAAGTCTCAACATTGCAGTCAATCATAGCATCAGGGCTTCCCTGATAGTTCAATTGGTAAAGAATTCTCCTGCAATGCAGGAGACCCAGCTTTGATTCCAGGGTTGGTAAGATTTCACTGGAGAAGGTAGAGGCTACCCACTCCAGTATTCTGGCCTAGAGACTTCCATGGACTGTATAGTCCATGGGGTCACAAAGAGTCAGACACAACTGAGCAACTTTCACTTCACATCATAGTATCAACTTTTGCCTTTTAAATAAGTAATCATGCTTGTGATGAATTGATTTCTCTGTTCATCATGACCTACTGCACTATCTAATTTGGTTCTTTCCAAAAGCTTTAGGGGCTTGCAAGATGGCACTAGTGGTAAAGAACCAACCTGCCAATGCTGGAGACATAAGAGATGTGGGTTTGAACCTTGGGTCGGGAAGATCCCTTGGAGGAGGAAACAGCAACCCACTGCAGTATTTTTGCCTGGAGAATCCCATGGACAGAGTAGCCTGGCAGGCTAGAGTCCATTGGGTTGCAAAGAGTTGGACACGACTGAAGTGACTTAACACATACAAAAGCTTTAGATTTATGACACTCTATCCATTACTCTTCTTATCCTAGCTACCTGGCCTCTTTTGGCACTCACTGAAAAGCATCTTCAATGAATAAACAGCCCTAAAGTTTTATTCATTCATTCATTCATTCTACAAATACTTATTAAGCAGTCTACTGTGTGCCATAAATTTTTCTATGCTCTGTGATTCACTAGTGAAGAAAATAAACATCACTGGCCTTATGGGATTTGTTTTCTAGTTGGGTGATAGGAAATAAATAAGCAAAATATGTGGAATATCAGATAGCAGTGACTGCTCAAAAAAAAAATGAAGCCAGGCCACTAGTGGGAAGGGAAAGTTTGCTATTTTAAATAAAGTCATCAGTGAAAGTTTTATGACAAAGGAAATATTTGATCGAAGATAAGAAAGAAGAAGGGAGCAAGGCATGCAAATATCTAAAGGAAGAGTGTTCAGAAATAAACAGGCATTGGAGACAGAAATAAGCATCTGAAGAAGTACAAACACACTAGTGTGGCTGGAGTGTAATGATCAACCCAGATAACATGAGGCCTTATGGATCAATGTCTGACATTTGGCTTTTCTTTCAAAAGAGAGCTGAAAATTGTTACAGAGTTTTGAGTGACATGAAAGTGACATAACCTGATTTTCATCTTAAACAGATGACGTTGGGTACTCTGCAGAAAGTAGTCCATGTGTGGAGGAGAAAGCCAGGAAAGGGAGAAGAGAGAATACAGAGTGACCCATTACAGAGCTAATGAAATGACTCAGGTAAGAAGTGGCAACTTGGACAGAGTGGTAGCAGTGGGAACAGGAGAAGCAGAAAGATTTGAATATATTTTGAAGTTACAGGAGGCTAGTTTTCTGATAATTAGAGTGTAGTGCAGACCATACAGGGAAAAGTCAAGTATAATGTAGTTGGCTTAAGTAACTGAAAGACAGAAATGCCATTTATTGAATTAAGGAAAATAACAGGAGAAGGTTAGAAGTTAAGAACAGAAATGTAGTCTGGAACAGGTTAAGTATGAGATACATATTAGATATTTCAACCTCAAATAGACACTGTTTGAAGTTCACAACAGAGGTGAGGACTGGGGAGTTCAATTTGGCAGTTGGCATATAAAGTGTATTTAAGCCAAAAGAACGAATGAGTCTTGCTATTGCTAAGTCACTTCAATCGTGTCTGACTCTGTGTGACCCCATAGACGGCAGCCCACCAGGCTTCCCCATCCCTGGGATTCTCCAGGCAAGAACACCGGAGTGGGTTGCCATTTCCTTCTCCAATGCATGAAACTGAAAAGTGAAAGTGAAGTCACTCAGTCATGTCCAACCCTCAGCGACCTCAAGGACTGCAGTCTTCCAGGCTCCTCCATCCACGGGATTTTCCAGGCAAGAGTACTGGAGTGGGGTGCCATTGCCAGTCTTAATGAGACCCTAAAGATACTTCATTTAAATACAGAAGGGAATGGAACCAAGGGCTGCGTACTAGGAGGGCCCATCTTTAGTGGTCAAAAAGAACAAAGGAAATAAAGAAGAAGTAACAAAAGATGTGAGAAAAACCAAAGGAGAGTTTAATATTCTGAAAGCCAAGAAAAGAGAAAAAGTTGAAAGAAGGTGTGAGTAATCAATTGTGCCAAATGCTGCTGACAGGTCAAGTAAGCTAAGAACTGATGATTGACTTAATATGTGGAGGCCATCAGTACCTTAGATAAGAGCAATTTCAGCAAAGAGGTGGAGTACCTACTTGGAATGAGCTCAAGAAAGAAGAGAAGTGGAGGAATTAGAGACAATAAGGACAGATAACTCGTTCAAGGAGAAATCCTATAAAGAGAAACAGGTAAAGGGATCAGTATCTTTTCTCTATGTCTGGAATGCTATCTATGTACTCCCACTTCACCTTTCCCCCTAGATAACCCTCCCTTTTAAGATTGAAAACTATTTATCTCTTAATCATGTTTTAAATCTCAGTTGCAACATCAGTTTAGATCTACCTAAACTGGTCAAACCACTGGTTCTATGCTGTCAGAACAATTTTTCATCTTCTCAGCTTTTATTACAAGTGGAAATCATAATATATATATATATATATATGATTACTGGATTTCTGTCTAAGATCATGGCGTCTGGTCCCATCACTTCATGGCAAATAGATGGGGAAAGAATGGAAACAGTGACAGACTTTATTTTCTTGGGCTCCAAAATCACTGCAGACAGTGACTGCAGCCATGAAATTAAAAGACACTTGCTCCTTGAAAGAAAAGCTTTGATAAACCTAGACAGTGTATTAAAAAGCAGAGATATCATTTTGCCAACAAGGACTATATTCAAAGCTATGGCTTTTCCAGTAGTCATGGACAGATGTGAGAGTTGGACCATAAAGAAGGAAGAGTGCTAAAGAATTTATGCTTTTGAACTGTGGTGCTCAAGGAGACTCTTGAAAGTCCCTTGGAGAGCAAGAACATCAAACTAGTTAATCCTAAAGGAAATCAGTCCTGAATATTCATTGGAAGGACTGATGCTGTAGCTCCAATACTTCAGCCACCTGATGTGAAAAGTTGACTCACTGGAAAAGACCCTATGCTGGGAAAGATTGAAGCAGAAGGAAAAGGGGACCACAGAGGATGAGATGATTGGATGGCATTACTGAATCAATGGACATGAGTTTGAGCAAACTCCGGAGATGGTGAAGGACAGGAAAGCCTGGTGTGCTGTAGTCCATGGGTTGACAAAGACTTGGAAACTACTTAGCAATTGAACAACAACAGCTGGATTGATGTTTACATGCCACACACTGTAAGCTCCATGAGGCAAAGTTGGACTTGAGCAACCTGTGGTCATTCAGATCAGTACCTCTCCAACTGCACAGGACCCTCTGATGTTTTTCTGCTCAGAGAGTCATATTTCTTGGATTTCAACCTGGGAAGAAGGACAGGTCTATGGGCAGTATAAATCCCACCAAGGGCCTTCTCAGTTACCTTCCTACATAAGTGAGTCTCTCTCCAGAAAAGGATATGAGCTCTAGCAAGGGGCTTCACTAAGTCAGCATTTTCTGACTAAAGCTTAGCCTCCAAACATGACAATTTCAGCAGGCTAACTGAATTTTCTGTACCAGAAATCATTTCATGAAAAGCTATCTTAAAACAGGCTAGTCTCTAAGGTTTGATGAGAGAAGAATCTATGATCTTAAAAGAAAATGCTCAGATTTTATTAACTCTGTTAACCTTAAAGTAGGTCATAAGACACCATATGAAATACAGAAATTCATTCCATTTTTTAAATTTTTTTGTTCACATAAGAAAATGGATATCATGTCCTTCATTTTACCTTGAAGCTGCAAAGAAGCTTGTGATTTGGTAACCAAAACTGGCATAGTAAGCATGTTCCATGATCGCCATCAACTGAATGCAATTATATCCTGTATAAGCAAATGTCAAATAGAGATTAAAAGCCACATATAAAAAAAGTAATAAAAAATATATAAACACAGCCCCCTGTTTAAAAGGCATTAAGTTTCACACATAATCTAATGTCTGGTTATTTTAAAAAGTTCTACTGCTTTACCATCTTTTTCTTGTCTGACCTTCTAACACAAAATTGGACACTTAGTTCTTGAGGGTTATAGTCTAGCTATTTGAAATGTCTTCATTTTAACAAGTAATAAATGATATGCAAATATACTCTTAATTTGGCTTTAGAATATTAAAGATGACAATCTGCATATGCTAAACTTCAGTTGCACTTGTAATATTCATTTCGAAGATTATGAAAGCCAAATAAAAGTAACTGATTGCATGCCATGTACATTATTTCACCTTTTTCTTTATATTTCTCTTATTTCTAGCCTAAGATATACCATCAAATCAATTTTTCTAAAAGGTGGCTTTTATGAAGCCAGCATTAATGCTTCCACTTTCCACTTCCATTTTCTATTTTTAGGTGTTTCTAGCACCTAAAAAATTACTCCACAGTCATCCATGTGTAAACCTGTGTGCACACACACACAAGTACACACACATACATCTTTCCTTGATCTATCTGAAAATGTTTTGCTTTAACTCTAAATGAACTGGCTCAAAAAGATAGGTATGTATTTTTAAAAGTTCTTAATATTTAAAAATACTTATTAATGTGTTTTTAATGTAAGCAAATAATCAGAGTAGAGTAAATTTTGGTCTTCTTAAAAGACTAAAAAATTCTTTTTCTTCAAAGAAAAATTTGGTAAAATTTTCAAATATGATTTGACTGTCTTCTGCAGTGTACATAGAAAATATTTCTATTCTGTTCTCAAAATCTAATTCATTTAGTATAACTTCTTGTGCACACATTTTAGTACATAATTAACACTGGAACAAGTATAAATTCACACTCAGAAGTAGGGATTCATAAGTTTAAAGGACAACATAAACTCCATGATTCAGAATCTGTTGAGATGTTATTACCTTTGGCTTTGCTGTTAAAAAAGAAACAAATTAACTCTCTTAGTTTAAATATGTGTGTAAACTATTGCTCAATAATATGTCAAGCATAATACTTAATAACAAAATATAGTTTTATTTCTCCCTTATGTAATAAGTACTAATCTTGTGAGCAAATATCAACTTATATATTTTATTATTCATTTTATGTCATTAATCATTCCTAAATTTATTTAACAAACTCCAGGAGATGGTGAAGGACAGGGAAGTCTGGCATGCTCTAGTCCATAGGGTCGCAAAGAGTCAGACATGACTTAGTGACGGAACAACAACAAAATTATTTATGGCGAGAGTCCTGGACTACGAAATTCAGGCACAAAGAAAAAGAAAATGTCTGTTCTGCTGAAAGTTCTGTAAGATATAGGTCATAAACAATTTATTACAGTATGAGATGAGAGAACATCTCAAATATAACAACCTTAATATAATACCTATTAAATATAATTCACATTAACTTCTCCATACATTTAATTAATTATGCTTTCTGGAACCTGACCTCACCATCTCAGGTAATCAAAATGCCTATATAAATGAAAACTTCATCATGAGAGACTTTCCTCTAGCCAAAATGTGGACTGCCTATTAGAAACAGACTAATTAAATGTAGTTTATCTTTCTGCCTAGCTACTGGAGCAGGTGCTAATCTGCTGTGAAACGATGAGAAAAAAACCTATAAAAAGAAGATAACAGAGCATTCCCAATCAATAATCTGACACTATACTATTCACTCTCTTGTTTGTTCCCTTGAGACAGGGTCTGTCATTAGAGTACAATATACAAACATCTAGAACAACGTGTCTCACACAGAAAGATGCACCATAAATATCTGGCAGATAAGTCATCCTAACAGAAGCTATATCTACAGTGACTCTGAAACAAAATGAGTTCCAGTTACTTACAAATGTAAGATCTTTTTCCCTAACAGACTAAACCGAACGGGCTATAATCAATGACCATTTAAATTGATAAAAATTCTCTTCTGCAGAAAAGTAATTATGCTTATGTATTTATCTACAATTTTGGAAGCCATCAATTCACATTAGTTAAAATTGAAATTGGAATAATATCTTGAATTCTTATGTTCTATCTTTATTCCATTTCTCTTTTCTATGCTATCACTATTACAAGGCAATTTGAGAAGCCTAAAATAAAATGCATTTCTATTACATATTTAATCTCTTAACACAAAAAAGACACTTGTAATTAGCTTTTCTAATAAGAGAACAGACTCATTAAAATTTTATCTGAATAAAAATCACAGTTATTACTTACCAAGGTCTTTGATTCTTGGTAGTACATTGCATGTAAAATGTTTATAAGAAGCTATTTTTCCTTCATAGGAAGAAATTCCCACGTGAGATTCATAAATTCGTAGACCTTTTGGCTTCTTTGGTTTGGAATGTTTAAACTACAAAATATTAAAATTACATATAGAATTAGACCAAAAATGCAGATATGACACTAACTGATTAAGCATGTTAAATGAAATGACGAATTAACTCAAACACTTTGAAACTACTTTCACATAGGAAAGGCACTGTCTACCTCCATTAAATTTTCTTTGGGTAAAAAAAAATCCTTGTTAGGATCATGGTAATAGAACTATTTTAAAAGAGAAGTCATGCAATGACTTATGGCTTATCACTGAGTGAAGATATATTTTGAGCCTAAGCCTTAGAGAAAACATAAGAACTGTGAAATGCATATATAATGATTAAATGTAAAGCGTTTATCAACAAGCTTCAATAACTTAAAGGACAGAAAATTGAGCTCAAAGATACTTATAACTCTTGTCAGTAAGACAGCCTTAAAAAATTACTTCAATTAATGTGAAACAGATCGCCAGCCCAGGTTTAATGGATGAGACAGAGCGCTCGGGCCAGTGCACTGGAATGACCCTGAAGGATGGGATGAGGAGGGAGGTGGGGGGCGGTGTTCAGGATGGGAACACATGTATACCCATGGCTGATTCATGTCAATGTATGGCAAAAACCATTACAATATTGTAAAGTAATTAGCTTCAATTAAAATAAATTAATTATTATTTTTTAATTACTTCAATTAATACATTCATGAAAAAACATACATTCACGAGATGTCTTCATTGTTCCTAAGGACCCTGATTCTGCTTCAGACCCAAACAGTGAGAAATATTACACTACTGAAGTCTTTGATTAATTGAAATTTTATTTTAAATGTTTGAAAATCAGTATTCCTTATCAGGTAGTACACAGAGATTTACTGTTCTGCCCTACCCCTATTTAGAAACACACGCTCAAATAAAAACTCACTTTTACATTTTATTGGCTACAGATGATGGGCTCTGATATATGTATAGCAAACAGGGGCACTACGATGTAAAATACTAAATTGATGGTGAAAAGACAAGTTGAACATGACTATAAAAGTTATAAAAGTAAAAATTAATTTTCCTAGGAATATTGGGCAAGCATTTATTTAAAGATGTGTTGTTCTCACTTTATACGAGTATTCTGGATCCCAGTGTATCCAATCATAGTTCACATTACTGCCTTCACGAGTCACATACTTCGCCCACGGTGAAATACGGTACAAGATTTCTCCACTTTTACTCCTGATAACAAGCTAAAAAGAGAACAAGATGTTATTGCCTTAAAATACTTCCAAAACTCTAAGCTAATGCATGATAGCCTATGAACACTGTGGCAAGGAAGGAATGAAGGAATGAGCTTAAGAATCTACACTGCCATCCAGATGTGTGACCTTAAGGATGTTAAAATTCTATGAACCTTGCTCTCCTCATCTGCCATGGTATATGATCCTTAAAGTCATTTCCAGCTTGAATATTTTATGATTCTGTGGCAATTTCCATCATTGCCAACCAACCATTATAGTAGTTAATTAAAGTAAGCATGGAGTAGATAGTAAAAAGACATGAATATTATTGCAAGCTACTGTGAATAATAAATCAATCAACAGAAGGAACAAATCTTACTATGTTAAAAAAAAAAAGGTGATGAGTTATATCACTATCTCTTCCTTTTTCTTTTCATAGCAATTAATGGCAACATTTGCAAGAGGCTAAAGGAGAAAAATGGGTTTTGATTAATAACTGCATTATATAGACAAACAATATCTTTCAAATATTTTTTACTTTTTACTTCTTGTACACCTTATTCCAAGTATGCTTTACCATATGAAACCAAACATTTTCCTTTTTAATCATTTATTTCTATATTTGCCAATAGTATCACTAACGCTGTCAGTACAAAAAATAACAATAAAAATGCAAGGGCAATTTTTACAGAATCCACCAGTTTAGACTTAGTACTGAATATAGGACTTTGAATTTATCAGCATGGTTAGACAGCAAAGTGAGCTACATGAGCAGTTTCCAAGTGACTAGAATATAGTTTTTTAAAGCTTTTTTTTTTTTTTTTTTTTTAATTAATTAAGCCTTCCAAAAGCAGGCAGCGTGTAACAAAAAATGTTCAGATCAGGAACTGATCTAAACGCTGAGTGATCAGCACACCCTAAGCATTGAGCAAAAACATATTCCTCAGTCTCCTTTAATTGAGAAAAGCTCAAGTATGCATAATTATTGGTAATTAAATATTTGTAGAATGCTTTATAGTTTAGAAAGGACTTTCACAGTCATATCTCACTTGATTCCAGTGAATCTTTATAACCCAAATATTAAGTGAGATTAAATGAGCAGCCAGAGTCCCAAAGTTGCCAAGTGGTAGAACTAAAAGCTGAGCAGAGCTTCTGACACTCACTTCCTTTTGCTTAACAGGCTTTCATGGTACTTCCCTCAGACACAGAAAAAGAATAAATCGTGATTTAAGATGGAGGGGACAGGTGAGCAGTAAAAAGAAATGTCTAACTTACATGAGTTCAATTTTATCTCTTTAGTTATGCCTCCCACTTATTAAAGCCTATCACAGCTAAGTACTGCTATTATTCAAATAATTATCACAAAAACATAAATGAATAAGATCAACAGTATAAAGGACTATTTTATCTTCCAAAATGTGTTCCTTAAGTCATGTACATTTCTAGTATAATACACACAGTGTTATACGTGAGAAAATGCATTTTGCTCACTCATCAATCCAGGACAGGCTATGGGAAATGAAATACCAAAAATTGGTTTTCCATGAATAGCACCCTGCCTGATCTATCCACCTATCTTTTCTCTTTTTTGCAAATGACTCTACAATCCCCCCAAAGGTTGATCATGAATCAGTTATTATTTTTCAAGGTATCGGCTGGCAGAGAGAATATTTAAAACTTCAAGCAAAGAACATATAAAATTTCCTTATGCTGAACATAATTTCCACATTCTTCGGAAAATTACTTATCTTACAGTACACATGAATGTCTTTGGAGGCTACTGAGTAATAGAAGCTGGAAGGAAGATTCCTTCTATGGGTCTTCCTCACTCTTACATATTTTGCTGGATATACTAACAATATAAGGTCCTATTGATTAGAGAGGCCATTTCTCAGAACAGTGTTTGTGGCATTCAACCCTGAGGAAGGAGATAATGTTTTCCATGAACACAATGGACAGACTTCCTTAAGGCTTCTATAACAGAAGGTAAATACTCCTCAGCTATGAGGCAAACTAACTGTGTGCATAGCATCAATATAGACCACACAGCATCATCCCTGTAAGACTTGGAAAACAAGGGGAACTACTGCAAACAAGGGGAACTAGTGCAAGTCTCTGATTCAGGAGTCCTGTGTTTTCTACCAGAATCCATGAAACAGTAATAGGTTAACTTATCAACTTGAAGCTACAACAAAATAAAATCCTATACCTAACAATGAATTATTTACTCACTCTTGAATGACTTCAATATTTTTGTTACCAAAAGTTCTGTTTCTTCATTTCTATTAGTGTTTTATATTAGACATTCCTATTCATCAATTTTTATAATGTTGATGGTTGATGTGGAAACTTTTAATTATCCAATTCTTTCCTTTTTTTTTAGCAATAAAAGTAGAGCCTGGATCTCAGAATGATATGTAAAACAATGCTTCCCACCAAATCTAGATCATTTTACTGTAATCATTACAGAGAAGGGAAATAAATTTCTCGATTCTTCAGGCTCCTGAATTGAAGGGATTTCTGCTAACAGAAGTTTAGGTTTTCCTAAAAAATATACTTGCTGAGAGTAGCCACCTCTCTTCGCCTTTGATTTGTTGTTTCTAAACTGTTGTAACAGGCTCCAGTTCCATCCACCTCATTAGAACTGCTTCAAATGCATTCTTTTTAATGGCTGAGTAATACTCCATTGTGTATATGTACCACAGCTTTCTTATCCATTCATCTGCGGATAGACATCTAGGTTGCTTCCAAGTCCAGAAAGAAAAACACAAATACAGTATACTAACGCATATATATGGAATTTAGAAAGATGGTAACAATAACCCTGTTTACGAGACAGCAAAAGAGACACTGATGTATAGAACAGACTTTTGGACTCTGGGACTGGGAGAGGGTGGGATGATTTGGGAGAATAGCACTGAAATATGTATAATATCATATCTGAAACGAGTCGCCAGTCCAGGTACGATGCCCAATAATGGATGCCTGGGGCTGGTGCACTGGGACGACCCAGAAGGATGGTACGGGGAGGGAGGAGGGAGGAGGGTTTAGGATGGGGAGCACGTCTATACTGGTGGCGGATCCATCTTGATGTATGGCAAAAGCAATACAATATTGTAAAGTTAAGCAAAATAAAATTTAATTTAAAAAAAATAAAAAATAAAAAAAAATACTGTTGTAATAACCAAGTGTATTATGAAAGTGAAAGTCATTCAGTCCTGTTCAACTTTTTGCCACCCCATGGACTATAGAGTCCACTGAATTCTCTAAGCCAGAATACTGGAGGGGGTAGCGTTTCTCTTCTCCAGGGGATCTTCCCAACCCAGGAATCAAACCGGGGTCTCTCGTATTGCAGGCAGATTCTTTACCAGCTGAGCCACAAGGGAAGCCCAAGAGTCTTATCAGATCAGATCAGATCAGATCAGTCGCTCAGTCGTGTCTGACTCTTTGGGACCCCATGAACCGCAGCACGCCAGGCCTCCCTGTCCATCACCAGCTCCCGGAGGTCACCCAGACTCACACCCATCAAGTCAGTGATGCCATCCAGCCATCTCATCCTCTGTCATCCCCTTCTCCTCCTGCCCTCAATCCCTCCCAGCATCAGAGTCTTCTCCAGTGAGTCAACTCTTCGCATGAGGTGGCCAAAATACTGGAGTTTCAGCTTTAGCATCATTCCTTCTAAAGAAATTCCAGGATTGATCTCCTTCAGAATGGACTGGTTGGATCTCCTTGCAGTCCAAGGGACTCTCAAGAGTCTTCTCCAACACCACAGTTCAAAAGCATCAATTCTTCGGCGCTCAGCCTTCTTCACAGTCCAGCTCTCACATCCATACATGACCACAGGAAAGACCATAGCCTTGACTAGGCGAACCTTTGTTGGTAAAGTAATGTCTCTGCTTTTGAATATGCTATCTAGGTTGGTCATAACTTTCCTTCCAAGGAGTAAGCGTCTTTTAATTTCATGACTGCAGTCACCATCTGCAGTGATTTTGGAGCCCAGAAAAACAAAGTCTGACACTGACACTATAAGAGTCTTACAGTAAATCTAAAAACTCAAACTTGAGAGACAATCCAATGGGTGAAAAATACATCTTTTCTGGACTAAACTCTGCTCCCAAAATCTTTTCGGAGGGAGAAAGGGGAGAGATGAGTACACTTCCTGAATCTGTACCTGCTTGAGTTCAGATTCAAAGAATTTTAGGTGAAATAAACTTTATATCATTAATTTATAACTTCAAAATAGCACATGTTATATGGCAAATTGAAAAGAAAGAGCTAGCTTGACTGATTTTTCAACAATAAAGTCTAATAGTTGATGGACAGAAGCGTTTACTCAGTACTGCTGCTGCTGCTAAGTCGCTTCAGTCGTGTCTGACTCTGTGTGACCCCATAGACGGCAGCCCACCAGGCTCCCCCGTCCCTGGGATTCTCCAGGCAAGAACACTGGAGTGGGCTGCCATTTCCTTCTCCAATGCATGAAACTGCAGCCTACCAGGCTCCTCTGTCCGTGGGATTTTCCAGGTAAGAGTACTGGAGTGGGGTGCCATCACTTTCTCCGTTACTCAGTACTAGCAAACTGAAAATCTTATTCACTACTAATATGAATATAAAACAGCATGGATAGTCTACACAGCAATTTGACAATATGACTCTAAAATTTTGTAAAAAGTAATTCTCAATGACTCAGCAGTTCTAATTATAGAAGTTTGCCCTGTGAAAATAATCAGAGAAGTGCAAAAAGAACTATATTGTTACCTATTAATCAGTATAATATTTATTAGCAAAAAGAGAATGTTTGAATAGTATATGCTTGTTAAAATTTATACAGTAAATTATATTGAAGGTTATAAGAAAATTCTTTCAATTTATACAAAAGAATGCATGAGAAGTAAAAAGTGAAGTCGCTCAGTCATGTCTGACTCTTTGCAACCCCATGGACTGTATGTAGCCTACAGTCCTGCCAGGAGTCCACCAAGAGTCCAGGAGTCCTACCAGGCTCCTCCACCCTTGGGATTTTCCAGACAAGAGTACTGAAGTGGGTTGCCATTTCCTTCTTCAGGGGATCTTCTCAACCCAGGGATCGAACCCAGGTCTCCCACATTGTAGGCAGATGCTTTTACTATCTAAGCCACCAGGAAGCATCTTTCTAATGTGAATACATACAAACTCAGAGACTAAAAACTATTTAAGAAACAGAAAAAATACTGAGATGGTTGCCTATGGATAGATAAATTAATAATAGCTTTTATTTTCCAGTTGTAGCTTTCTATATTGCTATCAATTTATTTCCTTGTAGAGCTTCTATAACCAGAAGAAAAGTATTTTGATAAGGATTGCCAATAGATTAATTATATAATTGTGAACACATTTGTGGACTTGTGCTCAAGTTGCACATGTGTGTGTGTATAAGTGTTAAAAATAAAAGTTTAAAAATTATATTGACATCACCACATATCACTCCAAAAAAATCAAATCACTTTAAAAGAATATACTAAAGAAAATATAATGAATTTTGTAGGGGAAATTGATAATTTATATAATTATAATGTTTTGTAACTTAGTAAACATGACATTAGACTCCTTTTTCAATGAGTCAAATTATTTCATTGACTTATGGGAGGTTAACATCAAAAAACATTATGAAATTAAGGAGTGAATAAACTTCTACCTGAGAAAAACTCAAACTGACTTAATGAACTATATGAAGTTGTTTTATTTACACACTGACATTTAAAACTTGAATATAAAATATAAGAAATAGTTTGGTAAAATAGGGAAGAAGTAAAAAAAATTATGTCTGTGTGTATATTCATTCAATGCAGGAGTATCTTTTGAAATGCTTCTTGTCAAAGGATATTGTTTCTTTGAACTGGAAAATCAGTGATACAAGATGCTTGTCAGGTGGCCAACAATTTTATATGAAAACAGAGGATGTGTTCAACTGGTTAGAAGTGTTAGTATATTCTGTAAACTGGTATTGCATGTAACTCTGTTTCATGACTGAATGTAGCAAATCAAGAGAAAAGGCACAGATATCAAGAAATAGAATTCAATTTGCCCAGGTTATATTAGCAAAATCACAACTACATTCTATGAATAAAATTTTTTCTTTTAAAAAAAAGCAGGTGAAAAGGAAAATATTAATAAAGATACCTATTTAATAGAGTCCAAGTCAAAATTAAGAGAAACAAAGTAACTTCTACTTTATGAAGCAACGAATTCTTTTAAATAACCTCATTATATAATATCTAAAGTAATTGATATTATATGTAATATATAAATATATAAGCATATAATATAAAAATATATAATTGATAACATACATATTTCAAAAACAAGAGGTACAATCATACCAACATGCAATGCTAAATACCAGTATTATATTGTGTGTTTTTAAAATATGAAAAAAATATATGTACATAAAGAGAAAGATAAATATATAAAGGAAGAACATATAATAATTTAAAGTAACTTGTAGAACGCAGTGGGGAAAAAAAATAAAAAGAGCATTAAAAAAGGAATTGTTATTGTTGTTTAGTTGCTAAGTCATGTCTGATTCTTTGTGACCCCATGGACTGTAGGTCATCATTGCTGAGCTTCAGAATTGATAAGAGCCTTCCAAAAAATAAATTTGTAATATGCAGCTTTGGCTGCTAGACTACTTCCATGTGATTATTTCCAGAAGTTGAACAAAAAAGTCACTCTTTACATGATACAAATAAAATTTAATGTAAGATGAAGCTAATGGGCTATTTTTTTTATCCAATTCTTGACATATTTGTTTCATTTAACTGAGATTAGACTATTTAAATAATCAGTTGACAATAATAATAATATTTCATTCTACGATTTCTAATTAGGAATATCAGAAACACTATCTAATATTAAAAGGCTACTTATTTTATTGTGACTTGAGTTTATATTTCAACTAATGAGAAAAGAAAGCTAAGACACTGATAAAAGTATCAAGGCAGTTTTCTAATAACATAATAATAATAATAATAACTTTTTAGAAAATTATAATTTCCTAATAATTATAAGGTCCTCAAATATAAATGTACTATGTGGATAAACTTTTATAAAATGACATATAATACATTGGTAAAAATATATAGATTAGAATTATATATGAGCTAAAATTGGCATTAACATTATTTAGATATTGAGCCTGATATGGTTACCAATAAAATTACTTTGTAATTTGACATTTTAAATATTTCCTTTTAATTTTTCTGGGTATTACAGTTCATATACTTTGGAGATGTCCATCTCTGTTTCATAGCTAACAATAATTTTCAATTAAACAAATTTAAACAAGCTATATGCATATAAAATTATCATAAAAAACTGTCACACCCTGTGATGTCCTTAACATCTACAATGCTCAGAGATTGAGGGAGGTAGAAAAGAGATTAAATGATTAGACTGAGTCTCTTAAATTCTTATGCTAAACAATACTGGACATTATACAAAATAAAAGAAAAGGCAATATCTTGCTAGCAGCTTGACAAAGAAAAGACAAATCAGTTGACTTTCAAAAGCAGTAATCTACTGATGAATTTTCACTGGCTCCCATTATTTACACTTCAGTTCAGTCACACAGTCATGTCTGACTCTTTGCGACCCATGGACTACAGCACGCCAGGCCTCCGTGTCCATCACCAACTCCCAGAGTTCACCCAAACTAATGGCCATTGAGTCGGTGATGCCATCCAACCATCACATCCTCTGAGGTCCCCTTCTCCTCATGCCCTCAATTTTCCTAGCATCAGGGTCTTTTCAAATGAGTCAGCTCTTCACATCAGGTGGCCAAAGTATTGGAGTTTCAGCTTCAACATCAGTCCTTCCAATAAACATTCAGGACTAATATCATTTAGGATGGACTGGCTGGATCTCCTTGCAGTCCAAGGGACTCTCCAGAGTCTTCTCCAACACCACAGTTCAAAAGCATCAATTCTTCAGAACTCAGCTTTCTTCATAGTCCAATTCTCACATTCATACATGACCACTGGAAAAACCATAGCCTTGACTAGACGGACCTTTGTTGGCAAAGTAATGTCTCTGCTTTTCAATATGCTATCTAGGTTGGTCATAACTTTCCTTCCAAGGAGTAAGCGTCTTTTAATTTCATAGCTGCAGTCACCATCTGCAGTGATTTTGGAGCACCCCAAAGTAAAGTCTGACACTGTTTCCACTGTTTCCCCATCTATTTCCCATGAAGTGATGGGACCAGATGCCATGATCTTAGTTTTCTGAATGTTGAGCTTTAAGCCAACTTTTTCACTCTCCTCTTTCACTTTCATCAAGAGGCTCTTTAGTTCTTCTTCACTTTCTGCCGTAAGATTAGTGTCATCTGTATATCTGAGGTTATTGAGATTTCTCCCGGCAATCTTGATTCCAGCTTATGCTTCATCCAGCCCAGTGTTTCTCATGATGTACT
The DNA here is from genome assembly GCA_935064755.1 of Tragelaphus eurycerus. NCBI lineage: Eukaryota > Metazoa > Chordata > Mammalia > Artiodactyla > Bovidae > Tragelaphus > Tragelaphus eurycerus. The sequence continues at coordinate 17,037,046 of CAKXYN010000009.1, read as the reverse complement.
CTGCATATAAGTTAAATAAGCAGGGTGACAATATACAGCCTTAACATCCTCCTTTCCCCATTTGGAACTAGTCTGTTGTTCCATGTCCAGTTCTAACTGTTGCTTCCTGACCTGCATATAGATTTATCAAGAGGCAGGTCAGGTATCCTGGGATTCCCATCTTTTGAAGAATTTTCCACAGTATATTGTGATCCATACAGTCAAGGACTTAGGCATAGAAAATAAAGCAGAAATATATGTTTTTCTGGAACTTCTTGCTTTTTAAATGATCCAACGGATTTTGGCAATTTGATCTCTGGTTCCCCTGCCTTTTCTAAAACCAGCTCGAACATCAGGAAGTTCACGGTTCATGTATTGCTGAAGTCTGGCTTGGAGAATTTTGAGCATTACTTTACTAGCATGTGAGATGAGTGCAATTGTGCAGTAGTTTGGGCATTCTTTTGCATTTCCTTTCTTTGGGATTGGAATGAAAACTGACCCCTTCCAGTCCTGTGGCCATTGCTGAGTTTCCAAATTTGCTGGCATATTGAGTGTAGCACTTTCACAGCATCATCTGTCAGGATTTGGAATAGCTCAACTGGAATTCCATCACCTCCACTAGCTTTGTTTGTAGTGATGCTTCCTAAGGCCCACTTGACTTCACATTCCAGGATGTCTGGCTCTAGGGGAGTGATCACACCATCGTGATTTTCTGGGTCATGAAGATCTTTTTTGTACAGTTCTTCTGTGTATTCTTGCCAACTCTTCTTAATATCTTCTGCTTCTGTTAGGTCCCTAGCATTTCTGTCCTTTATTGAGCCCATCTTTGTATGAAATGTTCCCTTGGCATCTTGAAGAGATCTCTAGTCTTTCCCATTCTATTGTTTCCCTCTATTTCTTTGCATTGATCTCTAAGGAAGGCTTTTTTACCTCTCCTTGCTATTCTTTGGAATTCTGCAGTCAAATGGGAATATCTTTCCTTTTCTCCTTTGCTTTTCACTTCCCTTCTTTTCACAGCTATTTGTAAAGCCTCTCCAGACAGCCATTTTGCTTTTTTGCATTTCTTTTTCTTGGGGATCGTCTTGATTCCTGTCTCCTGTACAATGTCACAAATGTCCGTCCATAGTTCATCAGGTACTCTGTCTATCAGATCTAGTCTCTTCAATTTATTTCTCATTTCCACTGTATAGTCATAAGAGATTTTATTTAGGTCATACCTGAATGGGCTAGTGGCTTTCCCCACTTTCTTCAATTTCAGTCTGAATTTGGCAATAAGTAGTTCATGATCTGAGCTACAGTCAGCTCCCCGTCTTGTTTTTGCTGACGGTATAGAGCTTCTCCATCTTTGGCTGCAAAGAATATAATCAATCTGGTTTTGGTGTTGGCCATGTGGTGATGGAGTCTTCTCTTGTGTTGTTTGAAGAGGGTGTTTGCTATGATCAGTGCATTCTCTTGGCAAAACTCTATTAGCCTTTGCTTTGCTTCATTCTGTACTCCAAGGTCAAATGTGCCTGTTACTCCAGGTGTTTCTTGACTTCCTACTTTTGCATTTCAGTCCCCTAAGCTTTGAATAAAATTTACTTTAAAAAACACCATCACAAGTCAGGGTTTTTTTTTTTTTTTTCCGTTTTTAATAAGAAATAAAAAAATTTTCAAGGTTAAGTCTTGTAACAATAGCTTGAGTAGGAACAGTTAAAGGATTTCTCTAATGAAAATGAAGGCACTAAAAAAAAATGCCTTAAAAGAAAAGGCTAAGCATATTAGCTACGAAAAAATAAATTTATAATATGACAAAAATGAGCATCAGACCAAATTGTATCAAATTGTTGCCTAAAGGTTACCTATGCACAGAATAGAGACTATTTTTGACTATACCTTATAGCTACTTTGCTCCTGACTTAACAGCAATTGAAGGATTACAGAGATAAAAACATTCACTTCTGTAATACTTACACCTGTGAGAGAAGAAACTGCAGAATATTGCCCAAAAGAAATAAATGAAGATCAGTAACTGTTTCTCCTAAAAACAGGTCCTTATTTAGAATGATTTAGAGAGACATATGCTCCTGTATCCATAAAAAGGAATATTACTCCCATAGGTTTCCATCCCAGTTCCCCAGCCTTCTAGCCTAGTTAAAAATGATTACAACAATAATATATTTTTGTGTTACTGTCTTTTGCCTGAGGCAAATCTTTAAAGCAACAAACAACTAAGTAGAACTGATAAAGTGTTTGCTTCATTTCAGGTCCATTACATGAACAAAAACCTTATAAAGTGACATCACTACAAAAAGACAAAATCCAAAGGGATTATGCAAGATTTAGGAAGCCGGCATTGAAAATATCCCTGAGCAAGTGAGTATAACTACTCTTAAGAGAAAAGAATAGGAACAAAGCTGCAATGTTATAATCAGGTAAAGATTGATTAGGTGACTGAGACTAGAAAACAAATGAATTACACATGATATAAAAATATAGGATTCAAACTTCTAAGATATTGGGCGATCAATACAGTAATAAAAGAAAAAAAAAGCCATGAAAAGGGGAAAAAAATCAGTGAGTTTTCATTACTGAAAAAGGTGTGCTTTAAAGAGACTCACCCATGGGCAGTGAAGGCTAGAATTCTATTAAGTAAACACAGGTATAATCCGGTATAAGACCAACAAAAAATATTAAGAAGTAGTTTTAGAAGTGCTAGATGGGAGAGGTATTATCATAGGATGAGTCAAAACTCAGTTTAAAATACTTAATTAAGTATAATTATAAAAATCTATATGGTGATAAGTTGAATCATTAAAAAAAAAAAGAACATGATTCTTAAATAATCACTCTAAGTGCTACTGTAATGAAGTAAAATATAAAGTGTAGGGGTTGGGGGAGAATTCATTTACCACCATAACAGAAGTTTAGAAAAACTCCAGAAACTAAATATAGAATACGTAATTCTAAAAATCATAAGATCTTTTGAGAAAACACATATACTTAAATATACATTGAGACTATCTCCATGAATTTAACTAATGACTGTTAAATAAAGAAAACAGTTAATAATGAAAAGAATTCAGAGTAACATTTAAATATTCTTTGTAAATTAAGGTTTAATAATACGGGATAAAACACTATCACTCTTTCCTTCCACAAAAGTCACATATTTTGTCAGGTGCAGGTTCTATCAGAGGAAAAGCTAAATCAGGTATGTATGAATTACAAAATACACAGTACACTCATCTAATGAGCAAGCGATTAAACAGACAACATAATGAGAAACAGATAATGAGCACATGTGAGATATGCAACTCGAAATATGCATTTGGATAATTTCTTATCAACTGATAGCGACAATGGGAAAAAATAGTGAAAAATAATATGAGTCTCCACAATTCAGTCCCCAACTGAAGTGCATTTAAATTATTAAACATAGATACTCCCATCTTATGTAGATAGCGAAGGCACAGAACAGCAAATGAACTTTGATCTCCAAGTGTGACAAGCTCTCTGGAGAAGCAGGGAAACTCAATAAAGCACACAGGATACCCACCTGACTTCTGCATGAGGCTTAGACAATAATGGGCTGAAATGCAGTCACTTACGGTTCACTGTTTTCAAATATATAAATATATATTTCATAACATAAATTTTATTCACAGGTTACCCTGGTAGCTCAGCTGGTAAAGAATCCACCTGAAATGCAGGAGACCTGGGTTCAATCCCTGTGTTAGAAAGATCCCCTGGAGAAGGGCATGGCAACCCACTCCAGTATTCTGGCCTAGAGAATCCCCATGGACAAAGGGGCGTGGTGGGCTATAGACCATAGAGTCACAGAGTCAGACATGACGGAGCGACTATAAGCATAGGATACACACAAATAAATTTTTTTTTTCCCCCAATCAGGAGCATACTGAATCACTTGGGGAAATTTATGGCTTATTGGCATATTTGAAAGATGTTAAAGATGAACAGAATGAAGAGTAAAAAAAAAACTTTACATTGAAGAGGATTAAAAATTAATGTTGATATTTAACATACACTTAACTGTGCCACTCAAAAAAGAATTTAGCCTAAATGCAAATATTCAAATCATAAAAAGATTATATAGTATGTACATTACCATGCAAAAAAGGTCCTGTAGGTATTATTATTTGAATTCACTATTATTACTTGGCCAAAGTGCAAATACTTCTATTAACTATAACTAAAAATAACACCCACCTAAACAGTAACAAAATGTGATTTTCTTCTGTTTTCTAACACATCAATAAAAGATCAAATACTGCAAATACTAAACGAAAGCTCTAAAAAAATAATACCTATATAATTTTTAAAAAGCACAAAATACTTTTATTAAAAATGATACTCCTAAATAAAAACGAAAGTGTTCAAATCTCCAGATTTTATAATCATATTTAAAATCTACTATGCCCATATTGAAGGACAAAAGAATTAAAGACTGTAAAATAAATGCAAGATATTTCACAGTACATGGATACAAGAAAAAGAGAGTCTGCTAATACATTTAAAGTATTTCTAGAATCAATGTTCACATAAAGGGAGCAATCAGGGAACATGTATTTATGGACAGTATAATTTTCTAGATACCTGTGATTCACTTCCATAAGCACTAAAAAAGAAAAAGAGAACGTTTTATAGTTATCTTTCCAACATGTATTATACGTTCCCTTGTGGCCTTAACAGAGGGAATTAAACATTTGTGGAAATTGATTTGTATACGCTGAACTGTGACATGTTTAGAATATGAACATGTCCCCTGAATTCAGTAAAGAGAGTATTAGACTTTTATATGTGTCTTTGACAGCAGTTTGCAACCTTGGATGAACAGTGAGAACCACCTGAGGAACATTTAAAAACAAAGATGCTAGAGTCCTAATTCTATCCATTATCACTACCCTAACCTGTCACCCTTGATTCTGATTCTGTGCTGCAGTCTAGTATCTTAGGAGATAAAATCTAGACTTGAGAAAGCAAAAGACAAAGTAGCCACAGGGGCCAGTGTTACAATTATAAAAGGATAGATTTTTACTTTTAAAAAGGTATCACTCAGGAAAGGAAACCAACACTGAAGTTATAGTGAACCTATTTTCTAAAGCTTGATAATAATAAACACCTTTGCAGATGACAAAACATATTTTGCAATAAAATTTGTCTCAAACTATTTTGAATTTTTATTTCTTATTCAATAATAAATTATAATTTGTTTTCATTCTTCAAGTTAATCTCCCTAATTATTCTCAATCATTTTGTAAACTTTCAATAATGAAAGGCAACCATGCTAGCTCAAAATTTATTCATTTGTCGTCCTGAGTACACCCATGAATATTCACTGATTTATTTATCAAAAAATTTCCACTGCACTTAAGAAGACCTCATAAAAGAGTGTGGAGAATCTATTCAAGTTTCTGATCTTATCCTATAGTTTAGCCATCACTTAAAACATTTCACAATTTCTATACTATGTATCACATAAATCATATTGCAAAACAATATTTATCATGGTTGCTTTAAATGCCATTACTGAAATTGGATGATTGTCTTTTCAATACTTTTCAATGGGATTCTTAGGAATCACGTTTATAGTCTTTATTTAAAAGTCGTAGATGATATTGGCTCTTCAGTCAGTCAAATCACTTTCTGGCATTTCGCCCTATGGAAAGGATGGAAAGCTTACAGTCACATTTTTCACAATCCCTTGCAGTTACGTTTCTGCATCTAGTAGACACACCCAAGCAAGATCTAGAAGAAAGAAACTAATACTTCAGTTAAATCATATGGACATCCATCATTTTGCCTAAGAACCCTGCTGATACTTATCTAATAAAATTCTAATAAATCTACATAGGCATGAGCCGTAGAAAACTCAAAGACAACTGCTGCTGCTGCTGCTAAGTCGCTTCAGTCGTGTCCGACTCTGTGCGACCCCATAGACGGCAGCCCACCAGGCTCCCCCATCCCTGGGATTCTCCAGGCAAGAACACTGGAGTGGGTTGCCATTTCCTTCTCCGATGCATGAAAGTGAAAAGTGAAAGTGAAGTCGCCCAGTCGTGTCAAATTCTTCACGACCCCATGGACTGCAGCCCATCAGGCTCCTCCATCCATGGGATTATCCAGGCAAGATACTGGAGTGGGGTGCCATCGCCTTCTCCACAAAGACAACTGACATGCCACAATTAATTAGCTCATAGACTCAATTTCCATTTGTATCCCTCTATATACAATATTCAAAAGCAGAGACATTACTTTACCAACAAAGGTTCGCCTAGTCAAGGCTATGGTCTTTCCTGTGGTCATGTATGGATGTGAGAGCTGGACTGTGAAGAAGGCTGAGCGCCGAAGAATTGATGCTTTTGAACTGTGGTGTTGGAGAAGACTCTTGAGAGTCCCTTGGACTGCAAGAAGATCCAACCAGTCCATTCTGAAGGAGATCAATCCTGGAATTTCTTTAGAAGGAATGATGCTAAAGCTGAAACTCCAGTATTTTGGCCACCTCATGCGAAGGGTTGACTCATTGGAGAAGACTCTGATGCTGGGAGGGATTGAGGGCAGAAGGAGAAGGGGACGACAGAGGATGAGATGGCTGGATGGCATCACTGACTCGATGGATGCGAGTCTGAGTGACCTCCGGGAGCTGGTGATGGACAGGGAGGCCTGGCGTGCTGCGGTTCATGGGGTCGCAAAGAGTCGGACACGACTGAGTGACTGATCTGATCTGATCTGATCTGATATACAATTACTGGAGAAGGCAACAGCACCCCACTCCGGTACTTTTGCTTAGAAAATCCCATGGATGGAGGAGCCTGGTAGGCTGCAGTCCATGGGGTTGCTAGAGTCGGACACGACTGAGCGACTTCACTTTCCCTTTTCACTTTCATGCATTGGAGAAGGAAATGGCAACCCACTCCAGTGTTCTTGCCTGGAGAATCCCAGGGACCGGGAAGCCTGGTGGGCTGCTGTCTACGGGGTCGCACAGAGTCTAACACAACTGAAGCGACTTAGCAGCAGTAGCAGCAGCATATACAACTACATATACATTCAGAATCAGCTTTTTCATGAGAAATAATCACACAAAAAGTGTTTGTGTGGGGAAAATTCTTTTCATCCTGCATTCGGTTTTAAACTAAATTTAAAATTTAAATTTTATAAGCAGGGTTGTTATGATTATCATGCAAAAGGAAGCAGATGTTGGCAATACACAGTAGTCCTCAAAGGAAACAGAGAAAATGTTGGGGGCAAGGGGAGAATACTTTGAGCCTAAACTGGGATTGGAAAAAGTATTCATCATGCAAAATAAGAAAAAGATAGTTTGACCTAAAATAGGGCAAGAGTTTAAAAGAATACATCAAATTTGGATTATGAGATATTACAGAGTCAAAGTAAGTTTGAAAAAGCAGTGGAGAAGCAGGCTCATATAAAAAAAGTTGGAGGTAGAACCTGGAAAGTGGAGGCCTAAAGAATTGGAGGAGAATGGACCAGATTTCAAGATTAGATGGGTGAAAATAGAAAACTCCCAAGATATGTCTAGAAAGTAACAGCACTAGAAGACAACCAGTATAAGAAAAAGTGAAGGTGTTATTCACTCAGATGTGTTCAACTATGCAACCCCATGGACTACAGCCCGCCAGGCTCCTCTATCCATGGAATTCTCTGGCCAAGAATACTGGAGTGGGTAGCCATTCCTTTCTCCAGGGGATCTTCCTGAACCAGGGATTGAGCCTGGGTCTCCCATACTACAGGCAGATTCTTTACTATTTGAGCCACCAGAGAAGCCATAAGTATGCCCAAAACTGGGCCTAAAATGACAAAAAAAAAAAAAAAGCATTGAAATGAAAAAGAAAGCACCTACAGGGTTAATTCTTCAGATGTTAGAATTACTTTTGATAGAATAATTTTAAAATGAGTTCATGTCTCCTTAATAAACAAAAAGGATTGATGCTCAGCTGAGAACCTATTTATGACACAGTGTATGGTTACACTAAGAAAAGATCATGCTTATAGAATAGCTTGCTGCTGCTACTGCTGCTGCTAAGTCACTTCAGTCATGTCCCACTCTATGCGACCCCATAGACGGCAGCCCACTAGGCTCCTCTGTCCCTGGGATTCTCCAGGCAAGAATACTGGAGTAGGTTGCCATTTCCTTCTCCAATGCTTGAAAGTGAAAAGGGAAAGTGAAGTCGCTCAGTCGTGTCCGACTCTTAGCGATCCCGTGAACTGCAGCCTACCAGGCTCCTCCGTCCATGGGATTTTCCAGGCAAGAGTACTGGAGTGGGGTGCCATTGCATTCTCCGATAGAATAGCTTATAACTGCTTTAATCATCAACCAAATACTTAAGACACTGACATGTACACACTGCTATATTTAAAATAGATAACCAACAAGTTTCTACTGTACAGCACAGGGAACTCTACTCAGTACTCTGTAACAACCTAAATGGGAAAAGAATTTAAGAATAGATACACGTATATGTATAACTGAATCACTTTGCTGTATATCTGAAACTAGCACAACATTGCTAATCAACTATACTTCAATATAAAATTAAAAAAAAATTAAGTATCCACAGTAAGATTTACAGGTAAGGTGTACTTTCATGTCTAACTTGCAGATTTATTTGAAAGAATGATGAAAATATTTGCATGATCAGAGGTGTACAAAAATCACCCACTAATTAGCAGTACAAGTCATCCTGGATTATTACTTCATTATTATCGTCGCTTCAAACCTCTCAACAGGACTGTAAATGTGACTTCTTAAGTTAATAAAATAGAATTAATTGGTCATCATAAACTAACAATATTTAGCATAATAATGGACTAAATCCAGTTTAATACAAGTATGCATATGTCAATGACATTGTTACTACCAAAGGCAACAAACAAAAGCCATTACTTGTATATTATTCAATTTGCACTATTTCATTGAATTCTGACTTTATATATTAAATAAAGCCTGAGAATTTTTCCCTTAAATTCAGAGGCAGTTCACAACCATGTTTCATAATACTAATATATATATATGCTGCTGCTGCTGCTGCTGCTAAGTCGCGTCAGTTGTGTCCGACTCTGTGCGACCCCAGAGACGGCAGCCCACCAGGCTCCCCTGTCCCTGGGATTCTCCAGGCAAGAACACTGGAGTGGGTTGCCATTTCCTTCTCCAATGCATGAAAGTGAAAAGTAAAAGTGAAGTTGCTCAGTCGTGTCTGACTCAGAGATCCCATGGACTGCAGCCTACCAGGCTTCTCCGTCCATGGGGTTTTCCAGGCAAGAGTACTGGAGTGGGGTGCCATTGCCTTCTCCGAATATATATATATATATATGCACATATATATATTGTTGTATGAACTCCATTTAGATTCCACAGACTGAAGTAGTATTTTCAAACTTTTAGGGAAACTGATTAAATAATTACATTTTGAAAGTAATTTATGAAAATTAAGCAAACAAATGAAAACTACCAAACTGATGTTAGTCATGAGACTTTTTAAATAAGAGCCTATTTTTGACCCTTGAAAACTTTCTTTTATATAACATTTATGTAGTCATCTTGGGATATGGTAATGATTAATTGAAAATCTTTAAATCTGAAGTACTTCTTCATAGTCTGTAGGCAAAACTGCAAAATAAAATCTAAGACCATATCCAGCAAGATACTCAACACCACTGAACAATTTACACAGGTAAATTCAAAGCACTTTTAAGGCTCAGCTGCAAATAACAAAGAGTAAAAAACACAAATGCTATCCTAGACAATGGTAGTAAAGGCAGAACTCTGATCTTAATACCTCAAGAAAACACAAAATTGTTATAAAACTACTTTCAAAATTGTTATAAAACTACTTTAGTTAGAAAAAGAAACAGATTTGTGTGATACACATTGCACATTAATAAGATGTTATTTCTTTTTATAATAGTATGCCAAAGTAGAATGCTTAAATATCAGTTTCCAGCTTATATATTTATATAGCACTCTCTTCAAATGTGTATGGAGTTTATTTAAGTAAGCAAAATAGTAATGTCCCTTTTGAAATTTGCATGATATAGTGAGTGAGGGGAAAAAAAGAAAACTGAGAACGAGCAGGTATAAAATAATCACATTTTTATGTGTGTGTGTTTTTTTTAAAGCATAAAAATACAGAGAGGCAGAAAGATAAGGAGAAAGACAGTCAATAAATGCCTAGAAACAGATCAGGAAGAATACTCAAAAACTAAAACAGTGAATGCTAGGAGGAAGAGTCAGGCTGTTAATTTTGAGAAGAGCTACTTTGCTGTTTTCTGTCTACATTCCTTAATTGTTTTTAAGTCTTGTTTTTTTTTTTTTTTTTTTTAATGGCATTATAAATCATGTTTAATAATTACAAAAAGTAAAACTGACCTTTCTTAAAATAAAAAAGAAAGCATTGCAATTCTCAAAACAAGGTTTCCCTGGGTTGAAACTCCTATCATATGCCCTGTACTATGAACCCAATGCTCAACAAAATATGACCATATGGATGAAAAATGAAAGCAAAGGGGAAAAAAGTTTAATGTTTTTTATCAATGTTCCAAAATTCCAAAGGAAAACCACTCCAAAGAAAAATACTCATTTTTATACCTATGTGTTCAGGAAATTATATAAACTGAAAATCTGTAAAGAATCAATCTTAATCAAAATGCCATGCCTTGGCTTTCCAAAAGAGGGAGATAAAACTCCACTGCCACAAATGTATTAACTGGATACATAAGTGATATATTCAAACACAACTCCCCAAGTTACTGAAATAAACTAATTTTAAGAAAAAAACTTAAATTATGTGTTTATTTTAGCCTTATGATTTTAATTGCCTAAAGAGCATAGTAAAATCTATGAAAAATATCATGATCCACAATAATAAAGCAGAAACTGTTCCAACTCTTTTATGGAGCTCTCAATTGGAGAATAAAAAAAAAATATGACAGAAGTCTTACGGTGGTTAAATTTTGAAAAAAAAATAGATTCACAGATGTTATGGTTACTAAAAACTATGGCCCTGATTATTATATGAAAATAAGATTTAGTATTATCCCGAAAAACTAGAGACAGAATGCTATCCATTTTCTTCAGGGATTATTAAAAATATGAATATTAAATGCTGTACCTAGGGGTTTCCTACCGAAAACAATGCTTACAAAACTGACATTATAAATTAAATCAGATCTTTAAAAATGCATTGCATCTTTTAGGGAAAAAAAGAATATAATCTAGTTTCTAAATTGAGAAAAAGTAATCAATGAATTAAAAGGCTCAAAGCAAAAGAAATCTTTTTGCTATATTACAACTAAAGAAAAAACACCAATGAGGAAAAAAGAGATAGCATCAAATCCAAAATATATCAACTTTATAAAAGCAATGGTATCACTTTCTGGACAAATATTTCTAAAAAGAATGCAGAATTGTTGTAGGTTAGATACATACACATAAACATTTAAATATAAAATGCAAGCAAGCAAAAACACTTGAAAACAGGGCATCTATTTATTCAAGATGCTATGGTAAATGCATTTACCATATGCATTTATTTTATCCACTTTCTATGTAATTACAGTTAAAAATAAGATGGTTTGTTTCTCTTGATCAGCATGTGGCCAAATCACCACTTTTCCACACATTTAAAATCAGTTTGAGTGAGTTGATTATCTACAGTTCTCCCAACTTCAACATAAGTCAGTATATCACAGAGGATAAACTAGAAGATAAACATCTTAGTTTGATTATTGTTTCAGTTATGAGATCAAACAAGATACTTAATCTAGTCAACATCCACTTTCTTCAGCTAAAATTGGGAATAAAGGTAGTATCTATACTTCATAAATAGCAACCCACTCCAGTATTCTTGGCTGGGAAATCCTATGGACAGAGAAGCCTGGAGGGCAAGTTGGACAGGACTTAGCAAGTAAGCAAAAAACATACATCATAGGACTGACTGTTAAGGAAGGGTTAAAACAGAACAATGTATTCAGTAAATAAAATGCTTAAAATAGTGCCTTTAATATGATGAACACTCAAAATAATATTTTTAAATTCAAACCAAAATGGTCTAACAACTTAAACTCATTAAAGGACAATATTATCTCTGGACAATATTATCAATATTATTATCTCTGGAAGACGTCAGAGTCATAAAAAAATACTACAAAAAAAATAAAACTGCTAATGTTTTCCTATTCACACCTTAAGCAAGTGCAGATCATTTATTCTGAAATGAGGATTAATGAGCTGGTATTTTGTAAGCTCAGACCTTGCTAACTTGAAGAAAGGCATGATCATGGGAAAAAGCTATAACTTCCTTAAAATTCAGCTTTCCTAAATGAAGCAAGCACGTTGGACAAGGATGATCTAGAAAATTCCTTCTTGTTTGCAAAGGATGCTCATCATGAAGAGAGAACAACACTGTGTGTGTACGTACTGCTGCTGCTAAGTCGCTTCAGTCATGTCCGACTCTGTGAGACCCCATAGACAGCAGCCCACCAGGCTCCCCTATTCCTGGGATTCTCCAGGCAACAACACTGGAGTGGGTTGCCATTTCCTTCTCCAATGCATGAAAGTGAAAAGTGAAAGTGAAGTCACTCAGTCGTGTCCAACTCTTAGTGACCCCATGGACTGCAGCCTACCAGGCTCCTCCATCCATGGGATTTTCCAGGCAAGAGTACTGGAGTGGGGTGCCATTGCCTTCTCCGAGTGTATAGGTACATACATATACATATGGACAAATACAGACATGTAGAGAGAGAACAGGATAATATAGTACCAAAAAAAAATATGTATATGTAAGTTCTGAGGCTGTATGAAAATTGATATTTAATCATAATGTTATTTCATTAAGGAAGGAACTTCTAAGCCATTCTAAAGAAAGAAATGGATTCGTAAAAGCAGAATACAGAAAATGGGCCATTCAAAGAAGTGAATGGAATCAAGGAGAATCCCAAAGTGGAAAAAAACAAATTCAGTGAAAGAACAAAACCTGATTCTAGAGGATCACACAAATCTCCAAATAAAAAACTGGCACACTGACCAGAAGAACATTTAAAACAACAAAAATGATTCAATTTATGAAGAAAGTAGGAGTTTAGGATTGGGTTAACAGATTAAAAAAAAAAAAAAAAAGGTGCTAAGTATTAAGATAAAAATAATAATTTACATAATTAGATTATTTTCATCTTTTAAAAGTAGCTTCACAAAGTCATTATTTGTGACACGTAAAACATAAATGTATTGAACAAATAAACTGAGAAACCAAGATATAAAATCAGTGAACTGATTATTAATGGTTATGGCATCACTGACTCGATGGATGCGAGTCTGAGTGACCTCCGGGAGCTGGTGATGGACAGGGAGGCCTGGCGTGCTGCGGTTCATGGGGTCGCAAGGAGTCGGACACGACTGAGCGACTGATCTGATCTGATCTGATCTGATACTATAACCCAAAGTGCCTCACCCCTGGCCCAGTGTTATTTCTATGAGGCCAGTAATTCCAAACCTATCACCCACCAAATCATCAGGAGTTATTTAAAAGCACAGAGCCCTCCCTATTCCTCTGTGATGGTGATACAAAGTTATCTTTGAAAATTACTGTCTTTTGTGGTGAAAATGCCACAGGAGTAATTTAGACAAAAGACAGTATTGGCCAGAACTACCAATGAAAAGAATACTATTCAAGAAATCCTACAGAGGTAGATTCACCTAAATTTCTCAACTGCAAGTGAAGAGAAAGACAAAAGTAAAAGAATCTTAAATTCACAGAAGACCAGAGAATGGCATACCCTTTGAGAGTAGTAAATAAGCTGGAAGGCTACACTGGTTTACAAATGAGAATATAAGCTTTTATTCTTCATATGAAATGTCACTTGTAGGGACTTCCTGGTGGCTAGTGTTTCTGCAGTGTGCCTAAGGCTCCACACTCCCATTGCCTGGAGCCTGGGTTCAATATCTGGTCAGGAAACTCGATCCCACATGCCAGGACTAAAAGATCCCTCTTGCCACACAGAGATGGAAGATTCTAAAATCAGCACAGCCAAATAAATACATAAAAATATTTTTTAAAATATGAATTGTACACTCAGATCTTGTCAGATTTTGAGGTTCACACATATGGCTGAAAGATATATGTACTTTTCTGCAATATGTTCAGAAATTTTTTTTCTGTTAAAATTAAGCAACTTTAAAACTACATATGATACCTGAGTCAATATACATGAATTTATTTAATAATTATATGTAGGACTACCTTCCCTCATATCCCAAGCCTGCAAGAACATAGGCACTATTGAAATGCAGAGGTAAAAATTAAGCTATATTGATTTCAACATTTTATTCTTCTAGGGGGGAAAAAAATCTTATTTTAAACTAATTAGGCCAGTAAAAGAGAATTGCCTACTAGGTCTAAACAACAAATGTCCCTTTTTCAAAAATATCTGTTACTTTCAATGTTTAGTCTAATTTAAACTATTATCCTTGAAGTAAGTCTAGTCAGTAGAAGCCCTCTCTTCATAAATAAGTAAAGATCATTTATAAACAATATAAAACACTTTGTCTAAGAAAAACAGTATTTGCTTGGTAGTATACAATTTATGTGTATGACTTACCCTTTCAGTTCAGTTCAGTTTAGTCGCTCAGTTGTGTCTGACTCTTTGCAACCCCATGAATCACAGCACGCCAGGCCTCTCTGTCTATCTCCAACTCCCAGAGTTCCCTCAAAGTCACGTCCATCAAGTCCGTGATGCCATCCATCCATCTAATCCTCTATCGTCCCCTTTTCCTCCTGCCCCCAATCCCTACCAGCATCAGAGTCTTTTCCAGTGAGTCACCTCTTGCCATGAGGTGGCCGAAGTATGGGACTTTCAGCTTCAGTATCAGGCCTTCCAATGAACACCCAGGACTGATCTCCCCTAGGAAGGACTGGTTGGATCTCCTTGCAGTCCAAGGGACTCACTAGAGTCTTCTCTAGCACCACAGTTCAAAAGCATCAATTCCTCGGTGCTCAGCTTTCTTCATAGTACAACTCTCACATCCATACATGACCACTGGAAAAACCATAGCCTTGACTAGACGGACCTTTGTTGGCAAAGTAATGTCTCTGCTTTTGAATATGCTATCTAGGTTGGTCATAACTTTCCTTCCAAGGAGTAAGCATCTTTTAATTTCATGGCTGCAGTCACCATCTGTAGTGAGTTTGGAGCCCAGGAGCCCAGAAAAATAAAGTCTGACACTGTTTCCACTGTTTCCCCATCTATTTCCCATGAAGTGATGGGACCAGATGCCATCCATGATCTTCGTTTTCTGAATGTTGAGCTTTAAACCAACTTTTTCACTCTCCTCTTTTACTTTCATCAAGAGGCTTTTTAGTTCCTCTTCACTTTCTGCCATAAAGGTGGTATCATCTGCATGTCTGAGGTTATTGATATTTCTCCTAGCAATGTTGATTCCAGCTTGTGCTTCTTCCAGCCCAGCATTTCTCATGATGTACTCTGCATATAAGTTAAATAAGCAGGGTGACAATATACAGCCTTGATGTACTCCTTTTCCTATTTGGAACCAGTCTGTTGTTCCATGTCCAGTTCTGACTGTTGCTTCCTGACCTGCATATAGATTTCCCAAGAGGCAGATCAGGTGGTCTGGTATTCCCATCTCTTTCAGAATTTTCCACAGTTTATTGTGATCCACACAGTCAAAGGCTTTGGCATAGTCAATAAGGCAGAAATAGATGCTTTTCTGGAACTCTCTTGCTTTTTCCATGATCCAGCGAATGTTGGCAATTTGATCTCTGGTTCTTCTGCCTTTTCTAAAACCAGCTTGAACATCTGGAAGTTCATGGTTCACATATTGCTGAAGCCTGGCTTGGAGAATTTTGAGCATTACTTTACTAGAATGTGAGCTGAGTGCAATTGTGCGGTAGTTTGAGCATTCTTTGGCATTGCCCTTCTTTGGGATTGGAATGAAAACTGACCTTTTCCAGTCCTGTGGCCACTGCTGAGTTTTCCAAATTTGCTGGCATATTGAGTGCAGCACTTTCACAGCATCATCTGTCAGGATTTGGAATAGCTCAACTGGAATTCCATCACCTCCACTAGCTTTGTTCGTAGTGATGCTTTCGGACACGACTGACGTGACTTAGCAGCAGTAGCAGCTGATAAATTATTATAAATTAAAATAATGTTTTAGGCAAATTTCAGTGTACCATATTTGAGGAATTACATGAAACACAAAATAACTATACTACATGGCAAGTCAATATATGGGTGACAAGAATCAGGAGTTACAAGCAGAAACAGGCAAATCTGTTTTTGTGACTTATTAGCGGTCACTTGAAAAGGCTATGGAAGTTGTCTTCACCAAAATATGACAGACTTACTTGGTTATTGGATGGACAAAAACATGTATACAGTATGAGAGCCCCTGGAGAAGGAAATGGCAAGCCATACCAGTATTCTTACCTGGAAGGATGAAGGAGCCCGGTGGGCTGCAGCCCATGGGGTTACAAAGACTCAGACAGGACTGAGCAATGAACACACACACCGTATGAGAACAGTATCTAAGTTCACTCCAGTGCTCACAGTTTAATACATTTTCTATGATATGCATTTTTCACATTGATTAGATGTTATTGATTATTCACAGCCAGTACTTGTATTTGATTAGTCTCAAAACAACTAGCTTTTCTTATTTCCAATAGTTCCTTTCTTCATTAAAGATTCTCTATCCATCTTCACTCTGGTAGTTTCATTTTGGTGTACAATCTCCTTGATCTCTCCCATAACATTTCATTAAGGTTTCTTTTAAAGTTGTACAGAGATTTTATACATAGTTCCAAGATTCTTAAAATGTGAACTTTGAGTTAAGAAAATGAATGCTCAAAAGCACAAAAAATTCTTTACACAAATAAGTGTTGGGCAAAGTACACCGTTTCTATAAACACTCTGGTGAATTTTCAGACATTGGTGGAATAATTCCATAAACGCAGCAGCTGAATCTCAGGAAACAGAGCATTTTGGAGAGAGGGAGATAATGCTGATTTACAGACTTATCAGATACTGACTGCCTTATTATGCCAATTTATAAAATATTTAATCTTTGCTCACAAAGTCTACAAAGATGTGAAAACTAAAGGCAAAAAATCATGGCTTCTACACACATGCATGGAAAAGAAAATAGTTCAGCTTACAGAATATTAACTAACTTACCAGGCACTGTTGGGAGGGTTTTTACCCTCCCAACAATTCAAGGGGGCAAATATGATTATTATTCCCAGTTTAGAAGCTACTGAGGTAAGAGAATGATTAGCCAAAGGTCACACTGTTAGCAGGTGTTGGAAACAGCAAGTGAACACAGGCAGTGCAGCTGGAGCCCATGTTCGTTATCTATTATGTTATTACCACCTCTCAAGAGAACATGGAGATACGTATCCTCAGAGATGTAGGAATATTGATATCACCATAATGTCAAAGGCATCTAGTAGGCAGAGTGCACAGGAATAGTGTCACATGGTATCAAGCACATATTAGATATTGAGGTGAGACACGGTACCGCATTGAAAAAGGCTATTGGGCAGCACAGGCAAAGGAGATGATTTGTACTATCAGGTGTATTATGAGAAAACAAAAACTTAAAATATAGACCATGAGAGAATAAAAGCAATCACTAAATTTATTTTTTGTTGTGAATATGAAAAATTAGAAAGTTGAAATTTACTTGAGTACTCTTTCTTTGCAATTTTTTGAAATCTATTAGAATTTTTTTTTTAATAGACTGGGGGATACTCAAAAGACTCAGCAATTAACTTGCTCAAACCTATAAATGGCATATACATATACATTTATATATTTCAAAGTCTTTTTTTCCCAACTCATTATACAAAATAATTTTTCATGATACCCAGATAACAAGTTAGTAGATCAACTCTGGAGAAGGCAATGGCACCCCACTCCAGTACCCTTGCCTGGAAAATCCCATGCATGGAGGAGCCTGGTAGGCTGCAGTCCACGGGGTCACAAAGAGTCAGACACGACTGAGCGACTTCACTTTCACTTTCCACTTTCATGCATTGGAGAAGGAAATGGCAACCCACTCCAGTGTTCTTGCCTGGAGAATCTCAGGGACAGGGGAGCCTGATGGGCTGCTGTCTATGGGGTCGCACAGAGTCGGACACGACTGAAGCGACTTAGCAGCAGCAGCAGATGAACTCTAAAATTAGTCAACACTGACATGGTTATTCCAACTTCACCTCCAATGCCTTGCATCTAAAAAAATTGTTGTAGCAGGACTCTTAGGGTTGATTTTATATAAAGTGACAACCTAAATCCATATATCCTAATCTTATATTGAGATAGAAGTGCTAAAAAAGGTCTCCATGACTTTAGGGAATTCTGCAATTCATGATGGTATAAGTTTTACTGATTAGGATTATTTGATATGAGGAAGTAAAATAACACATGTTGAGTAGTGAGAAAAAAATAAAAGGCATTCAAAAGACAGTGTTCTTGGCCTGAGTTTATTTTCTTCCTTAACAAAATAAAATATAAAATCTTAAGCAAGTACCCCTTTATTGCACCTGGCCCATACTTTTACTTGTTAGAATTAAAACAGCTATATACAACTATTCAAAATAAAACCAGCATATTCTTCCAAGGGATCCCCTCAAGATCTACAAATTAAAACAACTACAAAAAGAAGCAAAACAATGAAAGAAAAGAAAAAGAAATAAGACTTGAGGACACAATTCTGCTTTTTAAAGCATTATCAACTAACGGTATGTGCCAAGCAACTACAGATTCCTTTGAACTGTTTAAAACAACAACAAAAACAACAACAAAACCATAAAAGAAAAGAAAAAGAAATAAGACTTAAGGACACAATTCTGCTTTTTAAAGCATTATCGACTAATGGTATGTGCCAAGTAACTACAGATTCCTTTGAACTGTTCCCAAAGCACGGTCCCTAAACCAGCAAGTTTGGGATCATCTGAGAACTTCTAAAACTTCAAAATTTCAAGCTCATCCCACACCTATTGGATCAGACACCCCAGGGTGTGTCTTTTAACAAGGCTGGCAGATGTTTATGAAACGAGCTGTAAGTTTGAGAGGATGGTTTGATAGTATCACAGATTTCATGGATATAAATTAGAAAACTCCAGGAGATAGTGGAGGACAGAGGTGCCTGGTAGGCTGCTGTTCACGGGGTCACAAAGAGGGGGACATGACTTCGCAACTGAAGGAAGATTGAGAACCGGTGCTTCAAGATACGACTACACAGGGTTTTATGGAGGATTTAGGACTTCCCTGGAGAAGGAAATGGCAACCCACTCCAGTATTCTTGACTAGAGAATCCCACGGACAAAGCAGCCTGGTGGGCTGCTGTCCATAGGGTCGCACAGAGTCGGACACAACTGAGCGACTTTCACTTTCACTTTAAGGATAAAGGAAAAATTTACAGCATGACCACCTCAGTGGATAGCTGCATGCTCAGTCAGATTCTTTGCAACTTCATGGACTGTAACCAGCCATTCTCCTCTACCCATGGGATTTTCCAGGCTGGAATACCAAAGCAGGTTGCCATTTCCTTCCTCCACGGGATCTGCCAATCCAGAGATAGAACCTGTGTTTCCTGCATTGACAGGCGGATTCTTTACCCGCTGAGCCATTGGGTCACGCAACTTAGTGAAACCAAGTTGGGAGAAGGGCAAGATCCCTAGAGGGGAGGAGGTGAAGGAACTGAGAGGCCAAGGCCAGCAAGCTGATGGGTCTCCATCAGGATACACAAATCACCAAAAATATTTTTGTTTAAAATACTCTCAAGGATATAACTGAAACATTTTAAGGTGCTTCTGTCCTCCCCAAAGTTAATGATTTGACCCTAAAATATCTTTTAGAAAAGATGGATTTGAGAACTTATTTTAATAAGATTCCATTTATTAATGGTTGTGCTTAAAAATGTTTGACCAACTTGCTGGTTTTAAAAAGCAGTCTTCTTCCTAAAGCTCCTCTAATACTGTGTATAATATCTTGAAAATCACTTTCATTTATTATTACAACTTTACCCATAAATGCTAGCTCACACCCTTTCCTTTTTATCTGATGTTCCTGCAGAACTTATTTTTTTAAGTGTGAAGATTTAAGTAGGAATATTCAAGAATGCTCAACATCAATACAAAAAAATAAATGATCAGAGTCAACACCTATTTAGCTTTCTTAAGAAGGAAAGGGAAATGATTCTTCTTGAACCCTAACTTAAATGTAGGTATTTCAACTATCTTATGAATTCTCTGTTGTAGAGGCAGTCAGTTTGCGTTCTCAATTATGCTATTCAAGACAACCAGGTTAGAGCCTATTTGCTGTCGGTTGCAGATTCTTCTCAGTATGCTTTTAAATCCCACACTGCTATATTTACCTGCAGTGTGTTCATTACAATCCTAGTCTTATTTTATGCAGAAACTGTTTTCAAACTAAAAATAGCATAAAAGTGCGACTGGCATTTCATGATAATTTGGACATCCTTCAGAAAGTTGCAAAATTTTAAGCCTCACATAATATCTAATAAATTCCAGATTGCTTTAGGATTTTACTTTCATTTTATTTGTTTAATGTTGGTGTTTGCAATGATCTGAAGCATACTGTTAGGACTGCACAAGATTAATACTACTAGCTATATCCTGACTGTATATTATTAACATTATCAGCCATACCCTCTGTATTTTCTTTTTTATTAAGAACACCACTTTTTTCTAAGCTATAATAAATAAACTCATAAAAGTTTTAAAACAATGGGTTTCTATAGCATAACAAATAAAATAAGGATACAATACTTACAGCTGATCTATGAAATATTAAAAAATTAAAGTTTCTAGCACAAGGTTATTTCTTCTATTTTCTTAAAGGGTTTCTTTTAACTGGTTATAGCAGTAAATGCTAACTGCATTTCAAAATCAACCCTCTATTTTTCATTTAAATAAGACAGAACCTGCTGAATTTTAGCTTAACAAATGGCCCTGAACCACATTTTACAACATTCTTTGCAGTTAGGATAGCCAATGTAACAAAGATCTGGCCAAAAGGATGTGTACAGAAAAGATGTGTTCATGTCCTTAAAAGAGAAAGCCTTGATCTTGTTTTCCTCTTTCTGCAGAAAACACAGAGAGATGGAAGGAGAAAAAGAAGGAGAGAAAAGGAAAAACACAGGAGAAAAGGAAGAAATCAACAAGTTTTTGTTGTTGTTGTTTCCTTTTACTTATCTGTGAAGTGCTGTTAACTGTACAGATAACACACTTGGGAGACAGAAGACCAATGAGATGTAAGGAACCTGGTCTGGACAGACACATGGAGAAGAAGTAGCCTATCCGCAGAGCACCTACTGTCCTAGACTTTTACTTCGAGGAGAAGCAATCATCTATATTTATTAAGACAGTGTTATTTTGGCCCTTGACAAAGTAAACCATACAATCTTTTACCTAATAAGATGACGGAGAAAGAAGCAACCTTAATGCAACAAACATGTAAAGTCAATCAAGTGTGGTCCTAAGCCAGCAAAACACATTATAATCCACATATAAGGAACAGCATGGTGGAGACCCAGTACCAACCTCACCAGGCTCACTTGACACTCATTTTGTTTTTTTAACCACATACGTTCCTGACTTCTCCATCCATCCTCAGTCTAGCAACGCCAGCTTTATAAACAATGGGATTTTTTTCATCCGCTATCCTCAGCATCTCTTGTGGATACTTTAGTCTGTTACTTCTCTGCTACTGCTGCCGCTGCCACTGCTGCTGCTAAATTACTTCAGTCGTGTCCGACTCTGTGTGACCACGTAGACGGCAGCCCACCAGGCTCCCCTGTCCCTGGGATTCTCCAGGCAAGAACACTGGAGTGGGTTGCCATTTTCTTCTCCAATGCATGAAAGTGAAAAGTCAAAGTGAAGTCGCTCAGGCGTGTCCGACTCCCAGCGACCCCATGGACTGCAGCCTACCAGGTTCCTCCGTCCAGTGGGAAAGTGAAAAGTCAAAGTGAAGTCGCTCAGTCGTGTCCGACTCCCAGCGACCCCATGGACTGCAGCCTACCAGGTTCCTCCGTCCAGTGGGATTTTCCAGGCAAGAGTACTGGAGTGGGGTGCCAGTTACTTCTCTAATTCTATAATAACACTGATGTCCTTCCAGGTACAATGTATGGTCTCACCTAGCCAGTAGAACCTCACTTTATAAACCCTGCCCCTTCCTTCATCAGCTCCCAAAAATGACAGGTCTGGCCAGAGGGGTAAAACATGGATGTATTCCCACAGTAGGCACAGGGCCTAGTCTAGATGTAAAAAGAAAATCCACCTTGCCTTGCAACATTCTGGCTTACATAGCTATAAATCTAACAACATACATACACACATACAAACATACATATATATAATGACTAACAATACCATGAGATTAAACTGTGTCAATCTGTGCCCAGCTTCCCATGAGGATTCTCCCTCCCTCACACTGATGTCAGGATGTCATCTACTAGTAGTTATGATGTCATAAAATACTTAAACTGAAATATATATATATATATACATATATAAAATATGTGTATGCATATGTGTATAAATGCATTAGTATAAATGCATTATATATACATATAAAATGTATAGCATATGTTCTATTGAATATTCCTAACAATTTTGAATTGTTTTCTGTGTGCTCCTCAATGTATTACTGTCATAGCCACTTGCTCATAAGAAAATATGTATTCTAAAAACACATTAGGATTCCAAAAGGTTTATTGTTTTAGCCAAAGGCTATGCTTGGTAATATTTTTAAACATAGGTATCAAGAAGTCACAGGAATTGTAATTAAACTAATATAGCAACATAACACAATGTTAAGAACACAGCCTCTAGAGCCAGGCTTCCTGGGTCTGAATCCCAACTCTGTCTGCTCTCAGGTAGCTATGTGACTTTCAGCAAGTTGGCATCTCACTGCGCTTCAGTTCCTCATCTGAGAAAATGGGGATGATGGGCTATTATGAGGGCTAAATAAATTAATATGAATAATATTAAACTAGTAACTGACATATAATAAGGGCCATCTGCTAAACAAAAGAAAGAAAGGAAGCCTTTTATTAGGAACAAACTGAAAGTGTTACCTGCTCAGTCATGTCCAGCTCTTTGCAACCCTATAGACTCTAGCCCACCAGGCTCCTCTGTCCATGGGATTCTCCAGGCAAGAATACTGAAGTGGGTCGCCAGGCCCTTTTCCAGAGGGTCTTTTCGACCCAGGGATGGAACCCAGGTCTCCCACATTGCAGGCAGATTCTTTACCATCTGAGGCACCAGGGAAGCCCTATTAGGAATAAGCCAGACTATATTTATAGGCTAGTTTAGGCTATAAATTCTGGATAGTCAATCACTGCATATTTAAATTATAATTATTTTATGTACTGCATTTTTAAAAGAAAGAAAACAGGAAAAACAAGGAGAAAAGGAAGAAATCAACAGGTTTGTGGTTTTCTTTTTCCTTGTGCTTATCTCTGAAGGTGACCTTTTTGGGAAAACGTATGTTATTTGTTCTCTGAGCTGTGTATGATTAGTTTCTTCATCATACACAGACAAATTAGGAAGGCTGCTGTGGTGATCAGAAATCATCCGTTAAACAAAGTCAAAATTAATGATAAAATTGAGTTCCCTTTGTGTTTGATTTTCATCTATCTGCACTCAATTATAAACGAGCTATCAAAGAAAGCTACCCATTAGCTCTTAATTCATAATGACTTCAGAAGGCAATCCCCATACTGCCATTGATATCTCACCAACAACCTCCTATTCTCTGCAGGGCTTTTAGCTGAAAATGAAAAGGGAAAACAAAACTACATCATCCACGTAGCTTGTGATCCTGAGCCCTATTGTGGAAAACTCGGAAGTCAGGCTTAACATACTCAAGCTATAATAAGTTTTTACCTACATATGTAAAAGAGACAACTGAACTATTTTTGTTTTCTTTACACCATAATTTATTGTGCCTTAAGTAAAATAGATATAATAGCAACAGTGCATCCCAGATTTCTATTTCATTATGTCAAAAGTAAATAGTCTTCAAAGTTAGAGAAAGTTTTCCATGAGGAAAATGTCTAAAACAGAGATGATATATACTTTATCTAGAGAGAAATAATATCTGTTTAATTATTTTGGGTAAGAGTGACATCATCGTACAGCTGGACTTTTCTGTCTTCATTGTACTCACCTAATTACCTAAAAATTCTGACCTCTGGCATATCACATACTAAATCCATCCTGTAACCTTCTAACTAACTGTTTCTGAACTATAAGGGGAAAGAACTAGGCATTGTTCATTTATGCATATGTGATTTAAAGAAATATTAAAACGAATTTGGGTCCTGATTTGAAATAATTACCTGCCCTTATTCACAGATTTACATACATTTAATTTATATTCTTCTTAGTTCAAAAATAACAGCTTACAGTTTTTAAAATATAATATATTTTAAAATAAAATGAGAAGACAAAAATCAGCAGTTACAATGGAAATGGTCAGAAGGAGAGAAGGGCTGGAGGGCAAGGAGACGAGATAATGATGTAGGACTCTGGAGCTGGATGATTATTGCAAGTGTACAAGTCACTTAATTTTAAGTCTTTGACAGACAAGAGAAAGGGGGGAACCATGAGATAAAAATAAGCATTTCAAATCTTTAGGAGAAAGGCAAACCTTTCTCTAATATTAAGCTCTTTAAACAGTGACTCATAGGAATCTTTGCTTGAAAAGTAACACAGAAAATGCTAATGACTCATTAAAACAAACTGATTTCCAGAGCAATATTTGCTTATTTTGGTTATTTTGTTTGTTTTAGCCCTATTATCAATAGGATTTCTCCTATAAATAAGCAATTCTATTGGCTGAGATGCCTGAACTCAAAGAAAATGCAATAGTTATTAAAACACACTTTATAAATTTCTTTCACTTTCTGTATAAAATGTATATGTAAAAATATTTCCAACAGTGGCAAATATATAATGGTCCCTAAGCTTTTCAATCATGCAGTCAATAAATATTTATTGATAGCATTTGTAAAGCAGTTATTACTAGGTTCCAGAGACACAATGATGACCAAGATGCTGCTGCTGCTGCTAAGTCGCTTCAGTCGTTTCCGACTCTGTACAACCCCATAGGCGACAGCACATTAGGCTCCTCTGTCCCTGGAATTCTCCAGGCAAGAATACTGGAGTGGGTTGCCATTTCCTTCTCCAATGCTTGAAAGTGAAAAGTGAAAGTGAAGTCGCTCAGTCATGTCCGACCCTCAGAGACCCCATGGACTGGAGCCTACCAGGCTCCTCCGTCCATGGGATTTTCCAGGCAAGAGTACTGGGGTGGGGTGCCATTGCCTTCCCCGCCAAGATGCTGAACTTGTCCTCAAAAAGATCACAGTCTGGAAGTATGTATCACCACAGTGAGTATGGTAGAAACAGGCTCTGAGATGCTTGGGGAAGAAGGAATATTTGGTAAGTAGAAAGTGGAGTTTGGGATTATGAAAAACTTAACCAAAAATAAATTGTATATAAACTCTATACCAAAGACTTGGGTGTGGAGAGGTTATCAGGTTACTAAAATAGAGGAAAGCCATTCCATGTAAAAGGGATGCTGTCTTTGCATTTGCTGAGACACAACCAAGACAGTGTTTAAGCAACAGCAAGTAATTCAGTATAGACAGTGCACTTTATTATTGTGGACTGAATGTTTTGTCCTCCTCTAGTTTTATATGTTGAAACCCAATGCCCCAGTGTGATGGTATAAGGAGGTGGGTCCTTTGGAAGGTAATTAGCATTAAATGAGGTCAAGAGGGTGGAGCCATCAGGAGTGGAATTAATGCCCTTATTAGCATCACTAGAGAGTTTGCTTCCTCTTTCTGCTCTCCACCATGTGAAGAGACATTACCAATGAGAAGCTGGCAGACTGTAACCTAGAAAAGAGCTCTCACTAGAATTCTACAAGGTTGGTACCCTTACCTCATACTTTCAGTCTCTAGAACTGGGAGAAATACATTTCTGTTGTTTAGAAGGCACCTAAGCTACAATACTTTATTATGACAGCCCAAACAGACCGAGATGAGGATAAGACAAATTTGGAGAGGAACCCAAAGTCCAGAGCAAGGAAGGCTTTGTTTGGAAGGCTAAGAAAGTATGGAATACATCCTAGAGGCCACTGTTATTCATTTCTAGAAAATAGAGAAATCATTATTTAGATATAATGTTACATGGGAGCCCAACTATAAAACAGAAAAGAAATCTCTTTATTTCATGTGAGTGCTGGGGAATCTGAAAACTGACCTGATCAGCTTCTTATCACAAAGTTTGAAAACGCTGTCCAACTCTTTGTGACGCCATGTACTTGTAGCCCACCAGGCTCCTCTATCCATAGGATTTCCCAGGAAAGAATACTGGCATGGGTTGCTATTTCCTTCCCCAAGGGATCTTTCCAACCCAGGGATTGAGCCTGGGTCTCCTGCATTGCAGGAGCTACTAGGGAAGTGTTCAAAACTTCTGAGCTACTGCTGCTAAGTCACTTCAGTCGTGTCCGTCTCTATGCGACCCCATAGACGGCAGCCCACCAGGCTCCCCTGTCCCTGGGATTCTCCAGGCAAGAACACTGGAGTGGGTTGCCATTTCCTTCTCCAATGCATGAAAGTGAAAAGTGAAAGTGAAGTCGCTCAGTCGTGTCTGACTCTTAGTGACCCCATGGACTGCAGCCCACCAGGATCCTCTGTCCATGGGATTTTCCAGGCAAAAGTACTGGGGTGGGGTGCCATTGCCTTCCCCGTCTGAGCTACTAGGGAAGTCTTGAAAACTCTGGATATGGTCTGAGTTACTAGAGAAGTCTTGAAAACCCTGGCTACAACCAAATCAAGAGTGAAGAGAGTTTATCATAAATGCTTTTAAACAGAAGGATAATATGAACAGATTTCAAATTTTAGAATGATGACTATAGATATAATATGAAAGTGAAGGGGGAAAGAGGAAACAAAGGAGAAGATCATTTATGAGGAAAGGACCATTTCAAGAAAAGAGTAGCAAATGAAATCTTATAAAATCTTATATTATATAATCTTATATTAGACAATAGTGAAATTTTTAGAACATAAAGGATAAAGAAGAAATCCAAATGGCTGACAGGAGAAAAGGCTGATTACACACAAAGGAATAAAAATCAAATTATTAGCATTTTATCAACGACACTGGATATAAGACAAAATTGGATGTAGATAACAAACTTTAATCATAGACAAATACATAAGATCTCAAGTCATCACTAAAAGAATCTCTACAGGATGTTCTGTACTTGGGTTAACAAGTAATCTGAAAAAACAATGACTTATGACAAGAGTGAGTTGGCAGGTGGTACATAGCAAAAGAATGTATTTTATACATGACATAACTAGAAATGATCACTCAGGAACTACATAAGATAGAGATTCTATCACAGGCTATGACACAGTAGAATTCATCTGTAAATCTATATGAAACACTAATGGCAATATGCAGTTCAAATGATTCATAATGGTAAATGAAATTTATATGCTTCATTCATAGGTCTTACGTTTAAATTATAATCATCTAGCTATCAGTACTGTTTTATTTTATATTAATAAAACAGAGTAGGAATGGATAGAAAACAACAAAGTGGAACTGAGGGTATAGAGAGAGCAGTTGTACATGATAGTAAAGTTCTTTCTAGGAATCTTTATGAAATAAAAGAAGAGAGAACATTCAGGGTTCACAAACAGTGACTGATTTTTGTTAATTGCTAATGAGATTACTTCAGCATTTTTATATGCTCCCGAAGAGAGAGTATAAACAGTTGTGAGGGGAAAAAAATGAGACCATTAAGGGTCAAAAAAACACAAGTTAAAGAATAAACTGTTCATTATTAATCATTGAGTTGTTTTTTTTTTTAAGTAAGAAATGCAGGATTTAAGAAAAAGCAAAAAAGAATCTCTGTCAAAATTCTGCAACTGTATTGCTATGCACACTTTGAGAATAAAATTTCCTAAAATAGATTCACTATTTCATTTAGTTTCCTTATATATCTTACATCTTTGTAAGTCAATATAAGTCAAACTTACTACTGTCTCCCATGTAGAATTGGTTAATTCCTATACAATCTTGCTTAATTTTATATTCTTTTATTCTCTAATTGACCCTTGACAACTTATTCGTAGTCATTAAGCTAATCCATTAACTCCTTCAAGACCAAGCTTAGAATGTATCTCTTCCCATAATCATTCCCTAACTATTCAGCCTGTAAATTTAATTCTCCATCTTTCCAGTCTCCTAAAAATCTACCTCTAATCCCTTAGGTCCCTTCTCAGCCCCATTAATATTTAGCCAAAAATGAAGGGAACTAACAAGTTTTTTTAAAAAGTAAAAGACATGTATTCTATTTACTTATTCTTACTTTTCTGTTATAAACCTCTTTTTTAAAAAAATAAGCTTCTTCCTCTACTCCTTTAACAGTCACAAAATGCTCAAGCAACTCATTTGTTTATAGTGAGCTTTGTCCAAGCATACAATAAACTCAATATGCAGGCGTTTTATTTCTTCACATACATCCAGGGAAGAAAGTGCAATATGTTAAGTGCAGAAAATTAAAAAAAAAAAAAAAAAGCTAAATATGTGCTGCTGCTGCTAAGTCGCTTCAGTCGTGTCTGACTCTGTGCGACCCCATAGACGGCAGACCACCAGGCTCCCCCGTCCCTGGGATTCTCCAGGCAAGAACACTGGAGTGGGTTGCCATTGCCTTCTCCAATGCATGAAAGTGAAAAGTGAAAGTGAAGTCGCTCAGTCGTGTCTGACTCTTTGTGACCCCGTGGACTGCAGCCTACCAGGCTCCTCTGTCCATGGGATTTTCCAGGCAAGAGTACTGGAGTGGGGTGCCATTGCCTTCTCCGAAATATGTGCTAAGATATTAAGAAAGGAAAAGAACAAAATTTGATAAATTAATGTGCAGCAAGCTCAAAACAGAGGGAAACACCCCCACTTTTTACCTCGCCCATCCTCCAGGCAAACAGAGTTATGCTAAATATTGATTAAAAGACTGCTTTGGAAACATACACATTTATTTTATGTTCCCTACCAATATTCTGAGGAGCTTTAAAAAAAGAAAAGAAAAACGAATCAATTAAAAAGCCTTTATTCTCACCTACAGAGGAAGACCATTTCCTAGTATGTTATTTAGGTTCATTAACATTCAAGTTGTATTTCGCAAACACAAAGAAATATAAGTTCTGTGGTATGGGAAAGTGCATCTAATTCTAACTACACGTTCTCCCAAAATTAGATGTTTCAGGATCTTAAAGGTTGATTAAGTTAAATCAGGTAACAAAGAGTAAAGGATTTTTGTGAGTCATGGAGAAGAAAATCTTTATCATATAAAATAACATGTAAAAACATCAGAAGCAAGAAATAATCAGTCTCACCAAAATTTTATATCATGGCATATGATAAGAATGTAATATTCAATTGAGGCTCCAGAATTATAAAACATCATTCTTTTCAGGAAATGTACTTTTTCCTTCTTTCATTTAAATAAGGGTGTTTGAGAAGTCTGGATTAAAAATAACAAACTTAGCAAACTTCTGTTAAAATAAATAATAGCAAACTATATAAAAAGCAAAATTAACAGAGAAAGACAGAAAAGGAGACAACAAGAGAACAGAAATCTCAACAAATTTTTGGAACTTAGAAAGTAATTGGAGAGGTAAGAAAATAGACAGGAAAAAATTAAAATCTGGTATTATAGAGGAAGATCCTGAAGAGAGCTAGTCAAGTTGCTTCACAGGAGCCCTAGGACTTGTCATGTGGCGGCTTCTGGTCCTATGGGAGAGGTAAGATTCAATGTTAAACAGAATGACTGTAGGCTCTTAAACATAGCCTCTCCCTTACCGTACAAAAAAATCTGTATCCCTCCAAAATGCAACCTCTCACCCCTCAAATGGGAGATGAGAGGTTCACTCTGAAAAATACCAATTCACTGGAAAAGATCTTGATGCTGGGAAAGATTGAGGGCATGAGGAGAGGGGGACAACAGAGCATGAGATGACTGAATGGCATAGCTAAAATCAATGGGGATGAGTTGGCCCAAACTCTGGGAGATAATGAAGGACAAATCCCAGCATGCAGCAGTCCATGGGGTGGCAAAGAGTCAGACACAACTTATCGACTGAACAACAAAGGCAGGCTTCAATTCCAGAGACAATAGCACAGCAGATGGCAGAGGTGAATCAGATGGGTGAAAACAGGGGGATTCAGCATCTTACTGAAAGTTGGGACCTTTATCCACTTATGTACGGATGCCAGTTCCATCACTCAGTTGTGTCCGACTCTTTGCAACACCATGGACTGTAGCACACCAGGCTTCCCTGTCCATCATGAACTCCCAGAGCTTACTCAAATTCATGTACCTTGAGGTGGTGATGCTATCCAATCATCTCATCCTCTGTCATCCCCTTCTCCTCCTGCCTTCAATCTTTCCCAGCATCAGGGTCTTTTGAATGAGTTAGTTCTTCGCATCAGGTGGACAAAGTACTAGAGTTTCAGCTTCAACATCAGTCCTTGTAATGAATATTCAGGACTGATGTCCTTTAGGATGGACTGGTTGGCTCTGATTGCTATCCAAGGGACTCTCAAGAGTCTTCTCCAACACCACAATTCAGAAGCATCAATTCTTTGGGACTCAGCTTTCTTTATAGTCCAACTCTCACATCTATACATGACTACTGGAAAAACCATAGCTTTGACTAGATGGACTTTGTTGGCAAAGTAATGTCTCTGCTTTTTAGTATGCTGTCTAGGTTGGTCATAACTTGACTTCCAAGGAGCAAGCGTCTTTTAATTTCATGGTTGCATTCACCATTTGCAGTGATTTTGGAGCCCAAAAAATAAAGTCTGTCACTGTTTCCATTCCTCCATCAATACTCCTTCCACCCACCCCTTATAAGAGACTGGAAAATTCACCTCTGGAAAGAATAAATGACCTCAGAGTAAAATTTTCATTCCTTGCCATCAATATAAAGGCTGTCTCACTTTCTGGCTACCCAGCTGTGAAGATCACCAGGAACAAAGCTTATCAGGAACAGAATTTTCAATTGTCTTTTCCTAATAACTCTCTCTAAAACACAGTTCTATAACTAGGAATTTTAAGACAGCCTGAAACACAAAAGATAAGGCTAAAAAACATAGAAAAAGAAAATTTGAAACAAACAGTGAGGGGGTAGGGGAACAAGAAGGAAATTGGGGGAAAAAAATAAAAGAAAACATCTATAACCCTTTCAAAGAAGATAAAAGTATCTCTGAATATTTAACAATGACAGAATCTATGTATAAGTAGAGAAAACAAGCATGTTATTAGAAATGCTTGTAATGTGATTACTAAAATAATGCAGTTGGGGGAATTCCCTGGTGGTCCAGTGGTTAGGACTCCAAGCTTTCAATGCTGAGAGCCCAGGTGTGAGCCCTGGTTGGGAAACAGATCCCACAAGCCTCATGGTGTGGCAATAATAATACCTATAATAATGCAGTTGGAAGATACTTTTTCAAAGCGGAACAGAAAGTAAAAATGACAGGAGACTTGACAAAAAGATAAGAAAATCTAGGTGATTCAATATCCAAATACTAGAATTTCCTGAAACAGTGAACAAAAAGTATGGAGAGAAGGAAATAGACAAAAGACACAAGAAAATATTCCAGAGGTAAAGAATAAAGTGTGTGTGTGTGTGTCTGTGTGTGTGTCTGTGTGTGTTAGTCACTCAGTTGTGTCCAAGTCTTTACAACCTCATGGACTATAGCCTGCCAGGCTCGTCTATCCATGGAATTTTCCATGCAAGAATATTGTAGGAGGTTGCCATTCCCTTCTCCAGGAAATCTTCCCAACCCAGGGATCAAACCTGGGTCTCCTACATTACAGGCACATTCTTTACAATGTGAGCCACCAGGGAAGCCCAAAAGATAGAGTGCTTATGAGATTAATCTTAAGCAAATATTTTGATACTAACTTTTCAACATGCCGTATCAGTGCCCAATGACATTCTTCTACCTAGCAATCTCATTCTAGCTATCAATAATTAGTTTCACTTTACATAATTGTGTAAATTATGTGATCTGATCTCTTATTCTCTAAAACCCTAACTTTCCACAAACTATTAATACCTCCTTTTTATTCTCATGAAAGGTCACTTCAATACTCAGCACCCTGAAAAATTGAAACGATATTTCCACACAATAAAGCACAAGCAAACATGGTATAAAATAATTTGTTGGGCTTTCCTGGTGGCTCAGTGGTGAACAACCCACCTGCCAAGGCAGGAGACATAGCTTCAATCCCTGACCCAGGATGATTCCACATACCCCGGAGCAACTAAGGCCATGCACCAAAATATTGAGCCTGTGCTCTGGAGCCTATTCTCCACAACTAGAGAAGCCACCGCATAGAAAAGCCCACTTGCTGCAACCAGAGAAAAGCCCGCGTAGCAACCAAGAGCCAGCAAAGCCAAAAATGAATACATAAATAACACTATTTTAAAAGCTGTTAAATAATTTGTTAAACATGAGATAAGGCTCAAGTTCTACTTCCTTTGTATCACTTGTTTTTGCTTTTTCTCTCTGTCAACCCTTATCCTGACCAGCAGTGTAGCACAATGATTAAGACTATGGACTTCACTATTAGATAAGCCTTAATTCAAGTCAAGCCAATACCATCTGCTTAACCTCTCTAAATTTCAGTGTACTCATTCATGAAATGAATAGGTACAGGATTTCATCTCACAGTGTTACAATTAGAACCAAATTAAATATGGATGTAAAATAATTTCTAATTTCATGTGTCTCATCTTAGAAAATTGCAATGTGGGTATAGGTTCCATGACCCTTTTCCACCAATCAATTGTATAATATCTAAATACAATTCAGAAAGCAGTATGATCTGCCCTGAACTGAATTGTGCCCCCTCCAACTTCATATGTTGAAGCCCTACCCCCAATGTGATGGTCTCCGGAGACAGGACATTTGAGAGATAATTAGGTAAATGAAGTAATGAGGATGGGGGCCTGATGACAGGATTAGTGCCATATGAAGACATGGGAAGAAGGCAGCTGTCTGTAAGCAAGGAAAAGAACCCTCATCAGAACTCAACCATACTGACTAATCTCAAACTTCCAGCCTCCAAAACATGAGAAATTAAATTCCTGTTGTTTAAGCTGCCCAGAGTATGGTATTTTGTTGTTGTAGCTCTAGAAGACTAATACATGAGCCTTGAAAAGTTTAAAGATCTGGTATCAAGAAACCTCTATTCTAGTCCCTTTTTTTTTTTTTTTTTTTTTTTTTACTGATTTGGCAAGGGAAAAGTTAAAGTACAGAAAAATCCTGAACATTTAAAAGAAGACAATAGTAATTGCCATTGCTAGTTATATGGGTATTAATAGAAATGATTTTTTAAAAAGAAGGAAATGGCAATCAGAAGAAGGGAATTCTTTAGTTTGCCCTCAACCCACCTTTAGAGTTTACTGTCCTGACCTCTTGCTTTTCCTGATCACTGACTCCTGAGCTACATCTTAGCAGTCAATTCAATCCACTTCTCACCAGCTCTCTGCCCCAGGAGGCGAACCCATGTGTACCACAGTCCCTAGAAATCTGGCTTCTTATTGGGTGAGCCACAGGAAGAGGTCAGAGAAAGGAAGGAGTGTGGGAGATGAGAATTTGTCTCCTTTTTCCTCTGGCTCCTTTCCTGCAAGGTTACCATGAATTAACTGTGTCTCTTAGCAAAACTCAGTGTTCCTCTCAAGATGGCTGATTCTGTCTCCCTTTGGGTTCTAGGAACTGATCCCTGTTTCATATGGCCTAGGCAAGGTAACAATTTGGGTTTTACTAAGTTCCCTCACCCAACCCTGCTCTTAACTCTAGAGTGGATCCCTTGTGTTGAACTTTGAAAACAGCATTTGGGGCGGGGAGTGGAGTGGGGGAACTGTTCAAACTGTCCTATTTTCCATATGCCATTTACTTCCTGTTGAAACGTCAATCGATAAACACACTTTTATTCACACAGTACGTCAGGTTAAAATACACCCTTTCCCTCTGTCTGTCTGGTCAACTTCTAAATGTGTTACCAAGTAGGCTTGGATGTCACTGCCCTTCTGTTATTTTTCCTGTTACCATCACAGGAAAAATAAACTGTTCACTAGTATTTTGCTACAATAGCATCTTATTTTTAAAACACACACACACACACACACACACACACACACACACACACACACACCCTATGTATATATAACAATTCGACCTGAGCATCTCAGGTCAAGGATAGTACCTGACACAGCATCTCAATAATTATGTAAATTCCTACAAGAAAACTTACAAAGTTGTTTTAATATAATTTTATTAAAGGTATGTTTTAAAATAATGAACAAAAAATACCTTCACATAAATTAGTTTGGCTATGTGTCCAGAAGAAAAAATATTAAACACACAAGTATCATGTCTCATTATCCCTCAGGAACATAGTCTTCTATGCTTTTCTTGTATCTTTATAGCCTTGAAAGTTTAATTCACCTTAGTATATTACTTTATTTTATTTTTTAGTAAATGTATTTAAAAACATGAAAAGGAGATATTTACATGACAGTGTAAGTAATGAGGCATCTTCCAAATTGTTCAGTTGAAAAGACCAGGGTTCCCAAGGAAAACAAAGTTATCATTTCAATGGTAGGTAATATTCTTTTTTGAGAATGGTTATCAGATTATTCATAAGAGGAACATCCACAAGTGAGTTATAAAGGTCAATTCCTTGTGGACTGAAATAAACTTTCAAGTTCAATTTAAAACAAGATTTTTAATTACCAAGGTAAACTACCTAGGGACAATTTCAGACTGCAAGGTCAAAAACCTTATGTTAGTTGATTTTTTTAATAGAAAATTTAACCCCACTCCCTAAAAGAAAAGCTGATACATCATTTCCCATAAGTGAAAAACTAATTATATCACCATATTGACATTATAATAGCATCTAAATGCTTCCTGAAAATCTGAAACATCTAAACACTATAAGTGATACTTTGAGCCTAAATTTCCAATAAATTAATCCTCATTGAAATCCTTAGCAAATAATAATTAAGAAAGATTACACAACAGTTGACTTGATATTTTCTGAATGTTTATATACTGTTAGATATAAATTTTTCAAGCAAGGAAAAAGGGTAAAGATGCTTTTTAAAAATTTTTTCTTTGATTATTTCATTTCATCCAGGTCAAATAAATTTATGAAAGAAAGCATAGTATAGTACATAGATAGTATCAAAAGCACCTTTACCCATTTGGACTAGTATAACAAAACACCAGAGACTGAGTAGCTTGCAAACAGCAGAAATTGATTTCTCACAGTTTGGAAGCTGGAAGTTCAAGGTCAGCTGCCAGCATGGTCTCGTAAGGGCCTTCCTCCAGGTTGCAGACTTCTGGTTATATCTTCATATGGTGAAAAGGGCTAGAGACCTTTCTGGAGGTATAAGTTCACTAATTCTATTTAAAGAGCTATACCCTCATGACTCACACACCTGCCAAAGCCCTAGTACCATCACATACTAGTGCCATCATATCAGGAATTAGCATTTCAACATATGAGTTATAAGGAGGACACAAAACATTCAGACTAGAGGATAAAGTATGAAAAGTTCTGGACTTGGCTGGGAGAAGCAAATTTCTATCCTACTGTACACATTAATAATCATTCATTCCTAGTAATCATTTTTCCGAGGTATAAAAACAACATATGACCATGTTGGCTATCCATTATAAATACAGCAGGGAGTCTGGGATGGACATGTACACACTGTTATATTTAAAATGACTAAACAACAAGGTTCTAGGGCATAGCACATGGAACTCTGGTCAATGTTTGTGGCACCTAAGGTGGGGGGTGAGTTTGGGAGAGAATGGATGTGTATGGCTGAGCCCTTTGCCATCCACCCGAAACTATCACAAAATTATTAATTGGCTATACTCCAATATGAACTTAAAAGTTCAAAAAACCCCACAATGTATGAAAATTAATTCATTCATTGTACATAATAAAACAGAACCAAACTCAGAGATATAGAGAACAAACTAGTAGTCACCAATAAAGAAGAGGGAGGGGGAGGGGGAACAGAGAGTATGGGATTAAGAGATGCAAACTGCCACTTATAAAACAGATAAGCAACTAGGATAAATTGTATAGCACAGAGAAATATAGCCATTGTTTTGTAATAACTTTAAATTGAATATAATCTATAAAAATATTGAATCACTATTTTATCCCCTTGAAACTCATACAATACTGTAAATCAACTATACTTCAGTTTTATTTTTTTTTTAAATTTTGACCAATGAATCATCTTTTTACTGATCCTTTCTTCCATTTCCATCAGTAGCCTAATACCCCATTATTAGCTATGCAGAGTAAAGAATTAGATGTACAATAGACTCCCTCTTTCACCAGGGTGCACTTATTTCACTTCCTCATCCTGGAACACTCCAATCTTGCCAATAAAGAAGGTACATTTAGCTCAGACATATACTTCAGTTTTAAAAACTACAAAAAAAAAATAATTCATTCACCATTTAATGCAAAGAGTAGGTAACATGTCAGAGCTCATAAAATCTAAGAACAGAAAAAAAAATATCTGCAGCACTCTAAAAAATTGTAAAACTCAGTTCTTAAAAACAAAACGTAACAAACGCCCAAAAGATCCAAAACAACAATGAAACCAGTGGTATAACGGTCACCTTGCTTCACAGTTTCCTAAAGTCAGACCCTACAGACCATAGGAAAATCAAGCCCTTTGGTTTATTCCTTCAAAGACTGGGCATACAAATGGCTTTAACATTCAGTAAATATTTTTTGAGTGCCTACTCTGTGCCAGGCACTCTTCTAAGCACTGAGAATATACAGTATTAGCAAACAGAAGAGCAAAGGGCCCTGCTCTTGTGAACCTTATACTGACTTGGAAAAGGGATTATATATATTAAATTTAAATCCCTCTTATTGTATACTGTAACTACTTTTTTCTCCTTTTCACTTCAGATTAAGAAGAACTCTGGTTGCCATCCCATATTAAAATGTCTCTATTCCATATAATATGCTCTCCTGGGAATTATATTATGTGTGGCAATATTTCAGTATTTTCAGGTATACTTATAATTTCAGTATTTGTAAGAAAGAAAAATCTATAAAACAAACATACAATGTATTTCTAACTTTAACTCTGGTTAATACTGTTAAATAACAAATGCCAATAAAAATACAAGTCAGTTACAGGATTTAGTGATAAATGTGATGAATGCGGTTATATGTCCAAGGACAGGAAAGAAAGGGACATGGAAACATTATATATTTATTTAAGCAATGGGCTAAAATCAAGCAAATGTTAAAGGATTTAGATAGCCTTTTACATAATCAAATCTGTAATCTGTAGTCCAGATTTGGAACCCACCCTTGAGGAGACTAGAGAGGCCACTGTGTTGGCTCTGTACACCCTGAATGCAGAGCTACGTAGTCAGCCAAAGAGAGGACAAGTAGAGGAAAGGCAGGTCCCAGGCTAATTCAAGGGGCTTAACAGAGGAGAGGAGGGCAAACCAGAGCCCTGAAATCAAAGAGCAGGAAAAGACCAAGAAAAATCATATCCCCAAAAGGCATGGGTCTCCAACACAGTATTGCCTCATTCATGTGGCTCATCACAAAATCAATTATATCAAGTGTATCTTTACAGGTAAAAATTCTCTGCTTGGCTGATTTGAAGACTGGTTTCATTTTTTAAAATCAAACTTTCTGTTTCCCAGGCTGAACTTTTGTAATTATTCAGTCGTTCTTCTAAAAGATTTCCAAAATCATTAACAACTAGTAAGTTCATTATCTTAGCAACCAGTTCCCGTCTAACATATTTCAATTTGCTGATGACTTCTCTTAAATTTTCCTCTATTTAAAAATTTACACTGTTTCTCCTATAATTATCAGGCATCTGTTTACATTCTAACATTTTAAATCAAACTCTGCAAACAGGACAAAAAGAAAATAGTAAGTTCAAATGAAAACATGAGGGAGGAAATACCTTTAGTTTGGATCCATGAGGTACTAAGACAGATCTATTCTGCTTTGGTGGGATATACAGCTCCCATTTTCCAAAATCCAGTTTTTTATATGGGTATGAAAATGAGTTCCAATCATCTGAAATACAATAAGGAAGGTCAGTTAAAAAATAATATTCGATCAATCACAATCAAAGTATAATATACTGCCTACTTATACAGAATCAAATTACCTAAAAAACATTGCTTCCTAAGGTGCTAAACAAAACAGTAATCATTTAGAAAAAGCAAGTTACACTTGTGCTGAGTCGCTTCAGTCATGTCCGACTCTGCGATGCTATGGACTATAGCCCGCCAGTTACTCTCGCCATGAGATTTCCAAGGCAAGGATACTGGAGTAGGATCCAATTTCCTTCTCCAGGGGATCTTCACGAACTAGGAATGGAACCCACATCTATTATGTCTCCTGCACTGGCAGGTGGGTTCTTTACCACTACTGCCACCTAGGAAGCCCTTTGCCTTTTGTATCTGAAAATTAAAATGACAACACATTTCCCATTGTACTTTCAGTTCTATTTGATCAATAAATAGGATGATGGGCCCCTTTTCAAGAAACACCATCAACAAAAGGAGATAATAAGAAAAAATAGAAATGCATTCTAAGCAATTAGCTAAGATACATGTCATGGTAGAAAAAAATGATGAAAAATTATTAAAATCATATTAACTAAATCCACAAGTGTGTGGTGTATCAGAACTCAGTTAAAAGCTAAAGAAATGCCTCAAACAAGAAAGGTAGAAGGCTATAAACTATAAGAGGCAAAAGAGAGGTGGACTGAAGATGCTGAAAGAAAGCCAAAATGAACAAAAGACCATAAACACATGGAAATTTAACATGTGATAGAGGTGGCACTATAAATTAATGAGTAAAGGACATACTGCCTAATAAGTGGTACTGAAATAATTGGTTATCTTTATAAGAAAAAAAAAAAAAACAAATCTCTACTTAATAATGCACTGAAGAATGAAGAATCCATTAAATATAATGCTTAAATACAATAGATAAAACTAAAATTTGTAGAAGAAAACACAGGAAGATATATTTATAATACTGAGTTTGTAAGTGTTTTTAAACAAGACACAGAAGCATGCACACTCATATACACACACAAAACCTTAAGGAAAGCCTAATAAAGTTGGCTACAAAAATTACACACTTATCTTCATACATAGATAAATAATGACAAATTATCAACTGGGAAACTACATTTCAAATGAGTATTATCAAGAAACAGCATCCAAAATATATGAAGATCTATGAATCAATGGGAAAAAGAAAACAAACCAATATAAAAATCAAGAGATATTCAGGAGAGGACATATGAGTGACGAATAAAAATATAATGATGCTCAAGCTCACTCATAATTAAGAATATGCAGCAAAAATATAAAAAGAAAAATGAGAATGTCAAACATCAAATTCTATTGTGATGTCCACTGAATAGAGGAAAGAGAACATAGGAAGCTTTAATAGTATCTGTAATGTTTTATTTTTTAGGGTAGGTGGTGTATACTGAGATGCTTATCACATTTTCTCCTATTTGTTTATGCCTGAAATATTTCACTATTTAAAAAAAACATAAGCAACCCTGTGATGCCATCCACTGTAGCGCTATGAAATTAGATTCTCAATTGAGGAGATAAGAAAAACAACAGGAAACTTGTTTTATTCGATGATTTCTTCTTTTACACACCAACACTTTCACCACATGTGCCTAAAGGTTCTTCACTCTCTGCCAATCTGAGTATTACAGGTAGAGTGGGGGGAAGAAACAACATTTAAACAGATCCTTCTAAACATTTTCCACTCCCCCTCAGAAGACAATCTGAAAATATCTAAAGGCGGTTTATCTTCAGGAACAGCTCAATAAGCTCTGTGCTATTATATTCTCCTGCCCCTGAAACATCAAATACATATTTCATCTGTTTATAATGTGACATTCCTTTAACACAGTGAAGACTTTCGGGCGTAATTGGGGCAGGGAGCTTGAAATATGAATACGTAGTGCAGCGCTTTATACATTTACTGAATTTCTTTTTAAGTTAATCACTTAAGACAGTTAATGAACTTAAGACATGCAGCAGATCTTTTCCTGGTTAGTTAGATTTGAAAATAAAGGGTACAGTTCATTAGATCATTCATTCATTCAGTAAATACGTATTGAGTGTTTAATGTAGGCCCTGCTCAATGCCAAACTGAAAATTAGTGTTCAGAATGACAGTTATATTTTATCCAGAAAAGGTTAAACTGAGTAACAGAACACCAAAATGAGTAGTAAAATACATAATATAGGATCCTCTAAAAATTCAACTATAAATAAGATTGTTACTTTGAAAGTGAAGCTTTAAATATATGGGAAATTTTCATATGCAGATTTACTTAAAAGCTTTACTTAATAATGCAAAAATAAATGTGGTTTTGAATATTTGTTTTTGAATATCAATTAAAATAGTTCTTTAGCTTGCAGTCACTTGAGTTTTAAAGATCTATTTAAATGGATAATGTTTTAATACTTGTATACAGAAAACTACATTTACTGAATTACATTTTCCTTTCATAGTGTCTCAATCTCCTAACATACATGTTGATTATTTCTAACCCTACACTTTAAAAAAAATGCTTTTTCTATCATTTTAAGACCTTATTAGTACATCTCCTCTTCATGGAAATTCAAGTATTAACTTCTACTACAGGTACATTTTTCCTGATGAACCCCAAACCTCAATGAAAAATCTGGATTACCTTCACATTTGCTCCAAAAGAAAACCCATCTACTAACCATCATAAGCAATGCAGAATATACTAGTTTCATAAGGGAGAGGGAGGGGAAGGTTTGCAAAGGGCATACATGCATAAAACAACTACAGGTTTTTGCATTGGACAGTTGTCTCCCACATAAACACTTCTTCAGCCACACCATCAGTCTTTTATCTCCTTGATTCCTTCTCCAATCACTGTTCAACCCTGAATTTCCTTTCTATTCCTCTCTTATTAAATGCAAGTGCATGTTTCCATTTGAAAAATGGACACCAATCAAACTAACCACTTCTACTTCTCTTCTAATAAAATCAGTTTATCCCTAAAATGATTTTCTAAAAAATAGTTTATAAGTGAAACTTTTCTCTACACGATATAGATATCTAAGGTCCAGAAACATAAGAGTCAGAAAAATCATTAGATTTGGATCTGTTCTCATAAACTCAACACTAAACCCTTAGATAAGAAAGAAGGAACTACTACTATTAAGGTATATTTAGGTATGGCTGTGGGAACTAATTGTGGAAGTACACAATTAAAAATAGGTAAATAAACATTAAAATCCAATGACTGGTATAAAAATATTAAGTAAAATTGAATGTTTTGGGTTTTTAAATGAAATTTGCTTTAGAAAACACAGGTGGCAATATAATGAGTTCAAGGATACATTTTGGGGAAATTTATGTCTTATGAAATATCATGAGAGTTTATTCCTGAAAATAACTGAAAGTAATATGAATAATGATAAATAAAAGTTAAAGTAATATAGTGGTTCAAGTAATATAAATAATCATCATTCTAAGGCAAATTAGATATATCTAAAGTACATCGGACACGACTTTTAGAACAAGATTATTCATTTTTCATTTTAATCCTATATGAGTTTATATCCTGAATCCACAAGATAGAATTACTTTTAATTAAGACAATGCTGATAGTCTGTGTCTCTATGTAGGCCTCAGGAAAGAACCAAAAACAACCCATCACCACCTGTGATAATTATATGCTTCTCTATGAAGCACAAAGCTACATATTGAGAGTTCTGTAATTCAGTGGTTCTCAAGCTTTAGTTCGTATCAGAATCACTTGTCAAATCAGATTGGACTGTTTAAAACAGACTGCTGCTCCCCACTTTCACAGTTTTTTGATTCAATATATATGAAGTGTGGCCTAGTAACCTGCATGTCTAACAAGTCCGTGGGTGATACTGATGCTGCTAGCTGAGAGTGCATGTGCATGCAAGCTCAGTTGCTTCAGTTGTGTCTGACTCTTTGCAAACCCATGGACTGTAGACCGCCAGGCTCAGGGACCACACTGAAAATCAACTTCATGGTTCAGTTAATGACTTCAGGTGTTCTCTGCTCACAGCTTTGT
The DNA here is from genome assembly GCA_935064755.1 of Tragelaphus eurycerus. Lineage (NCBI taxonomy): Eukaryota > Metazoa > Chordata > Mammalia > Artiodactyla > Bovidae > Tragelaphus > Tragelaphus eurycerus. The sequence continues at coordinate 16,994,776 of CAKXYN010000009.1, read as the reverse complement.
GACTGATTTTCTAGAGTTAATCAGATTTATAGATTACCAAATAATTTTATAAATCAGTAGCTCAAGGAAATCCTGAAATAGAAATGATCATTAATAATACTTCAAAGCAAATATTACTCACACAAAATTTAGAATTTGGGATTGACTAACATTCAGAAAACTAAGATCATGCCATCTGGTCCCATAACTTCATGGCAAATAGATGGGGAAACAGTGGAAACAGTGTCAGACTTTATTTTTTTGGGCTCCAAAATCACTGCAGATGGTGATTGCAGCCATGAAATTAAAAGACTCTTACTCCTTGGAAGCAAAGTTATGACCAACCTAGATAGCACATTCAAAAGCAGAGACATTACTTTGCCAACAAAGGTCCGTCTAGTCAAGGCTATGGTCTTTCCTGTGGTCATGTATGGATGTGAGAGTTGGACTGTGAAGAAAGCTGAGCACCAAAGAATTGATGCTTTTGAACTGTGGTGTTGGAGAAGATTTTTGAGAGTCCCTTGGACTGCAAGGAGATCCAACCAGTCCATCCTAAAGGAGATCAGTCCTGGGTGTTCATTGGAAGGACTGATGCTAAAGCTGAAACTCCAATACTTTGGCCACCTCATGCAAAGAGTTGACTCATTGGAAAAGACCCGGATGCTGGGAGGGACTGAGGGCAGGAGGAGAAGGAGATTACAGAGGATGAAATGGCTGGATGGCATCACTGACTCGATGGACATGAGTTTGAGTGAACTCTGGGAGTCGGTGATGGACAGGGAGGCCTGGCATGCTGTGATTCATGGAGTCGCAAAGAGTCGGACACAATTGAGAGACTGAACTGAACTGAAACAAACATTAAAACCCAGAAGGATGACCAGTGAGACGAAGATTACAGAACAGACCTGAAACATTAAGGAATCTGAACATGTTCACATCAGGGAATAAAATTTACAATTTAAACATGAAAAGATAACATATATGAAGATAACATATATACTGCTATAAGGGTCTACAGATAATGTTTCCTAAAATATTCTCACTGAGATTGCGTGGTTAAAAGGTATGGATGATTTTGATCAGAAAATAAATAAAAAACTTTAAGGCTTCTACCTAGAAAATTAATATTAACATTTTTAAATATTAACATATCAAATCACCTTCCTTTCTATGAGCCATTTCCTGCCATAAGCTAGACACTGCTAGGTTTAAGGATTAGGAACCCCTAAAGCCATGGGTACTGCTTCCCTGGTGGCTCAGACAGTAAACCGCCTGCTTACAATGCAGGAGACCTGGGCTGGATCCCTGGGTTGGGAAGATTCCCTGGAGAAGGAAATGGCAACCCACTCCAGTATTCTTGCCTGGAAAATCCCATGGATGGAGGAGCCTGGTAGACCACAGTCCATGGGGCTGCAAAAATGTGTGGGGCTTCCCTGGTGGCTCAGACAGTAAAAAAACTATCTGCAATGCGGGAGACCCAGGTTCAATCCCTGGGTCAGAAAGATCTCCCTGGAGAAGGGAATGCTACCCACCCCAGTATTCTTGCTGGGAGAATTCCATGGACAGAGGACCCTGGCGAGCTACAGTCGATGGGGTCACAGAGAATCGACATGACTGAGAAACAAACGCTTTGCCTTTCACTTTCAAAGCAATATGTATATATTACTCTAATTTTTGGTATTTTAAGAAAATGTTTCCCACTTGCATAAATTATTTTATTAAAACATGTTCTAAGACTTTCAATGATTATCAACTTTGAATAACTTGACACATTTTAAAAGCAAACATTTAAGTAAGTATTATATTACTAACAGGCTGAAATTCATCACCGTATTTTACCATGCAAAAGATTCCATTTGTCCATAGACTCAAAACCAGCAGACAAATTTAAATCGAGATATGGGAAAGAAATGACATGATACACAGTTTAATATGAACTGCAAACACACATTCGGCACAAGCAATCAAACATTAACTAAGGTCATTGCATCAGGTACACAAACTCTATATTTATCTCAAGCCCAACAACCTTTCTTTTTCTAATGTAATAACCCTCACATAAAATTCTTAAATGTCAGCCTTCTTCAAATATTCCCAAACACTTTAACTCACAGTAAACTATTTCTGTTCATCAGCACTTGGTCATCTCATTTCTGAAGAGTTTTTGAGTTTAATATGTATCTTCCTTATGGGCTTTCCTTATGGACCAGAGGGTAAAAAATCTGCCTGAAATGGGGGAGAATTGAGTTCAACCCCTAGGTTGGGAAGATCCCCTGGAGGATGGGATGGCTGGCAACCCACTCCAGTAATCTTGCCTGGAGAATCCCCCTGGAAAGAGGAGCCTAGTAGGCTTTAGTCCATGGGGTCGCAGAGTCAGACACAACTGAGCGACTAAGCACATTCATGGTTGAAATGGCCCCAACTTACTATGTAGAGCCTTTGATGCAAATGCCAATGAGCTGATCCGCACTTGGGCCAACCCCTGCTGTAACCAGGCCTCACTGAGCAGTGAGGTAAGGTCCCCAGTGGATGCAGCAGATATTATATCAGATCTAATGTAAGGCCAGTATCAGCCTGTATGACAGATATTGGTCACTTCCAACATAAGTGGATATCCCTCACATCATAAGTTATTAAATATTTGGAATATCACCTCCTTAAAGTAGGTAAACAGCCTTCCTCATCATACAATGGAGAAGGCAATGGCACCCCACTCTAGTACCCTTGCCTGGAAAATCCCATGGACAGAGGAGCCTGGTAGGCTGCAGTCCATGGGGTCGCTAGGATTCGGACACGACTGAGCAATTTCACTTTCACTTTTCACTTTCATGCACTGGAGAAGGAAATGGCAACCCACTCCAGGTTTCTTGTCTGGAGAATCCCAGGGACGGGGGAGCCCAGTGGGCTGCTGTCTCTGGGGTCGCACAGAGTCAGACACATCATACAATGTTGTTTAATTGTTTTGAGCTTCAAGCTTCATCTCATGTAGAATTTACATAGATTTGTAATGCAAAGTTGGCTTGTCATAATAGAAGTTATAGGACTTCTCTCATGTCAAGGCAGTATCTAGTCTGTTTCCAAGAAGTCATAAGATTCACAACTGGAACTTGCCATGGCATTGCCCTTACCCAGAATTACAGAAGGACCACATAATTTTGGGGGGTGGATAACAGCCATCCTGACATATAACTCTGTGCTATGTAATCTCCTTCTCTTTCCCTCTTTCCAGATCATTCTTCCCCTCAGTTGGGAATCTGAAAATCAGCAAATTTCTGCTGGCAGCTAGCACCCTGGAAATAACCTTAAGATCTCCAGCATTACTTATTAGGGGAACCTGCTCTTTACATACATTAGTTTAGGACAGCTGTGGTTTTTAAGAACATAATCTAGAATATGTCAAATATCACTAATTTCAGAAACAAGGAGACCCTAATATCTAGTCATTTTAAAGAATAGTGCTCAGTCCTATGATATGTAGCTTTCTGGAAATTAGGGAATGGATTAAATTATCTAGAATTTCACTTACTACACTGTTCTTAAAGGTACACATAGAAGAAAAAGTCTCCAAGAAAAAAAAAAAAATAGTGTGGCAAAAGTGAGTTTTAAATATAATTATCTTTCTTTTTTATAGGAATGGTATTTATGTTATGATACATTTACAAAAGAAAGGAGGTGATAAATGAATATCCAGTTGACCCTCTATATCAGAGAGTTCTATATCATATTTAACCAAACAAGAATTGAAAATATTAGAGGAAACATTCCAGAAAGTTCCAAAAAGCAAAACTTGACTTTACCATGCCCTGTCAAATATTTACATAGCATTTACATGGTATTAGGTCTGGTCATAGCCATGCTGTGGTCCACTGTGTGTGTCCCCTTAGTCGGGTTTGTGCTTTGTCTTCATGTCTCATTAAATGGTGTTTTTCCCCCACAGCAGTAAGTTGAATTGGTGTATCACTATGCAGTTACAGGAGAAGGCAATGGCAACCCACTCCAGTACTCTTGCCTGCAAAGTCCCACGGACGGAGTAACCTGGTAGGCTGCAGTCAGTCCATGGGGTCGCACAGAGTCGGACACGACTGAAGCAACTTAGCAGCAGCAGGTATTGTAAGTAATCTAGAGGTGATTTAAAGAATACAGGAGGATTACATAAGCTATAGGCAAATGTGCTGTGCTTAGTCACTCAGTCATATCTGACTCTTTGTGACCCCATGGACTATAGACCACCAGGCCCCTCTGTCCGTGGGGATTCTCCAGGCAAGAATACTGGAGTGGAATGCCATGCCCTTCTCCGGGGGATCTTCCCAACCCAGGGATCGAACCAAGGTCTCCCGCATGGCAGAGCCACCATGGAAGCCACCAGGGAAGCTCAGTATTTGTATTATATAGTATATGCAAATACTACACCATTTTATAAGGGAATTGAGCATCCTTAGATTTCGGTATGTGCAGGTGGCAGAGGCCCCAGAACCAATCCACCAAGGACAAAAGGATGACTGTACGTAGTCATGATTTCACAAAGCATGAAAATCTATGAATAGGAATGGTCAAGTATACGCAGAAGGAAAACACAGATTAGTTTGGTAGGATTGTAACTTGCTTTATTTTGAATATAAGACCAAGAAAACAATCCATAAAATTAGGAAATAAAGCAAAAGCAGGGAATAAGAAAGAAAAAGTCTCTTAAAATGGAAACAAATGGAACCTATGCGATGGAATTTGGACGTGGGGTCTTTGGGAGGTAGTCAGGTTATAAAGGTAGACTCTTCATGAATGGAATTAGTATCTGTATAAAAGAAATTCCCCCTTCCCAAAAAAAGAAATGCCAGAAAGATCACTCCTCTCTTCTCTCAGATGAGGATTCCTCAAAGGAAGGACTGCAGCCTATGAATCAGGCAGACAACCCTCAACAGACACTGAATCCACCAGCACCTTGATCTTGGACTTCACAGACTCCACATCACTGAGAAATAAATTTGTTTTGTATATATATATATATAAACCACCCAGCCTGTAGTATTTTGTTTTAACAGCCTGAACAGACCAAGACAAAGCTCATCTCTGCTTTTCCATATATGAGGAAATTTCCATAACAAAAATGTAAAAACATATGTTATGAGGTCTCCATGAACAAGTATTTGACCAAATCTCTTTCCTTGCTATGGGCTGTAAAAAGTGATCTTATCAGCCAAAGGGTCTAAGATTTTAGTTTATTTATTGTTCTAAACACAAATTAACAAACTGCTTTCTCGATAAGCAGTTCCAGTTCATACTCTCACCAGCAGCATATGAGAATAGTCAACTATCCATATCCTCAACAGCACCAGGGATTATCATTTTTAATAACAAGGCATGCCTGCCTTGCTCAACCAGGATTCACTAAGAGAATTAAGATCGAATGCCCTACGGATCCACTGTATGCAATAAATTAACTTTCTTCAACACATCTTAGAATAGTACTTGTTATGTACTACACTTGAGAGAAAATAGGCATTCAAATAATTTTCTGTGTTCTGTGGATCAGATTCAGAACCAGCATAAGAAAAGTTGCCTCTCCTTATTGTCCTAGTGGTAAAAGATGGCTTTGATAACCAGTGTTTTCATTTCTTTTCAAAACAGGTTACCATTATAAGGTCTTATATTCTCTTTAGTCCTATTTTAATTTGGAAGAAATTGAACCATGGATATTATATTTTCCTTTAAACTTTTTCATTTAGTTCTCAGTTCAATTTAGTTGCTCAGTGGTGTCCAACTCTTTGTAACCCCATGGACTGTATCATGCCACACTTTCCTGTCCATCACCTTCTCCTGGAGCTTTCTCAAACTCATGTCCATCAAGTCGGTGATGCCATCCAACCATCTTATCCTCTGTTATCCCCTTGTCCTCTTGCCTTCAGTTTTTCCCAGCATCAGAGTCTTTTCCAATGAACCAGTTCTTTGCATCAGGTGGCCAAAGTATTGGAACTTCAGCTTCAGTTATCTCTTATACAGATACTAAGTCCTGCTAAAGTCCTTCCAGTGAAGGACTTCCAATGATAGGACTTTCAATGATATGAAGTCCTTTCAATGGATATTTGGGTTGATTTCCTTTAGGATTGACTGGTTGGATCCCCTTGCAGTCCAAGGGACACTCAAGAGGCTTCTCCAATGCCATAGTTCAAAAGCATCAACTTTTCAGTGCTCATTTATGGCCCAGATCTCACATCCATATATGACTACTGATACATGGATTAGTTCTGATTTTATCGAAATATAATAATGTGGTATTCTTTATGGTCTAATAAAATGGTAATCAATTCAGTTACTTATTTACTGTGCTGTGTTCAATTGCTCAGCCTTGTTGAACTCTTTACAATCCTATAGACTATAGCCCACCAGGCTTCTCTGTTCATGGGATTCTCCAGGCAAAAATACTGGAGTATGTTGTCATCTCCTCCAGGGGATCTTCTAGACCCAGGGATTGAACTGGCATCTCCCATGTCTCCTGCATTGGCAGGCGGATTCTAAACCATTGAGCCACCTGGGAAGCCCTGGTTATTTATTTACCAATCTATTTATTTTTACCACTATAAACCATTCAGTTATCTCAAAATAGACATTCTGAAGAACTCCAGCATAGAAACTATACAAAACATGTAAAAGCAAAGCTGTTTTGCTTGAAGTTCTTCTACCTAGCTGGACCCCTCTTCACATCTTTTTCTCTCTCTCAGAGCTTATCACTCAGAACTCAATTCTAAAATGTGTGCCAACGTATGATCTGTCTTTCCAGATCTTCCACAGGCCCTTAGAATATCCCTTTTCTTTTCATATTCTCCATTTAATTTTAGTTTATTTCATCCATTACAAGTTAAGAATACGTTATATCATGACAACTGGATCTGAAAATGTATTCAGTTTCTAACAACTCTTACCATCTATGCTTGACCAAAAGGATATATTATTTGGGATCTAAGGATAAAGGAATTTATTCATGTTGTGACTTATATTATTGATCTATATGCCATTTTACCAAGTTTGTTTTGGGTCTGAATTTGACTCCTTTTATTTTGTAAACTTTAGGTGACAGTAAAGCAGAGAGAAATGAGTGGTTAAAACTGAAAAGAAATATAGTATTTGCTTAGAAAGAATTCAAAATGGAACAAAATAGGAAGCGGAAAGAATGGCAGAGAGGTACTAATGCAATATGGTCAATCATCAGAGAAAGTCCTTCTATGTGCCAAGAAGGGGTCTCAATTATGTTTTAACTGGCTAGTACACAACTGTATCCCTCCATGTCTATGAACATCTAGAGTTTAGTTGGAGGGCTCACCCATCAGCACTTACTCCAGTTCATAGTATATCACCATCGATTGCAACTTAATCTATTTATGACTTCCCCAAAAGCCATAAATTGATTTGACTTTAGGAACTCTTTTCTGCATCCTAAAACACAATCTTTCATCTTAGGTTGTTCTTCTTGAACCAACCTCTGGTGTGAGGGCACAAGAGAGGCCGATAGGCATCAGGAAATCAATTATATAAGTCTCCCCGCTAACCCTATAGCCACTTATGAAACTATTTCAATGAAAGTAAAATATTTTCTAACATGGCTAGCAATGTAACAGAAATAAACCCATGTGTCGAAGATCAATTGATTTTCAACAAGGGTGACCAAGACCATTCAATGGGAAAAATCGTCTTTGTAAGAAATAGAGCTAGGACAACTAGGCCTGCACACACAAAAAGACATATTTGGACTCCTATTTTAAAACATGTATGGAACTAACTCAAATGGATCAAGTAATTAAATGTAAGAGCTAAAAGTAGAAAACTCTCAAAAGAAAACACAGGGATAAGTCCCGGGGACCTCAGTTCTCTAACACGGCACCAGAACTATAAGTGACAAAAGAAAAAGAACTTATAAATGGGACTCCTTCAAAATTAAAAAGTTTGTGTGTCCAAGGGCACCACCAAAAAAGTGCAAAGAGGGATTTCCCTAGTGGTCCAGAGGTGAGACACTGTGTACCCAGTGCAGGGGAAAAGAGGTTCTATCCTTGGTTCGGGATCTAAGGCTAAGGAAATAAGATCCTGCATACCATGGGGTGTAGCCAGAAAGAAAAAAGAAAGTGAAAAGACAATTCACAGAATGAGAGAAAATATTTGCCAGTCAAACATCTGATAGGGGACCTAAGTTAGAATATACAAGAAACATTTATAGCTCAGTGTCCTGGTGGCTCAGATGGTAAAGAATCTGCCCACAAATGCAGAAGACTCTGGTTTAATCCCTGGGTCAGGAAGATCCCCTTGGAGAAGGAAATGGCAACCCACTCCGGTATTCTTACCTGGAGAATTCCATGGATAAAGGAGCCTGGCGGGTTACAGTCCATGGGATCACAAAGAGTCATACACGACTGAGTGACTAACACACACACTAAAAAGACAACACAATTTTTTAAATGTGCAAATGGTCTGAATAGACATTTCTATAAGGAAGATGTAGAAATGGCTAATAAGCATGTTAAAAAGATGCTCAACTTTATTAGTCATTAGGAAAATGCAAATTAGTAACATAAGATACTATTTCATTCACACTATGATGGCAATAGCCAAAAAAGATGGATAATTATTGCCAAGGATGTGGAGAAAGTGGAAACCTTATGGGAATGTGGGAATGTAAAACAGTGCTGACACCTTGGACAACAGTCTGGGTGTCCCCCAAAACAAGAGAGCTGCCATTCTGACCCAGGAATCCCACTCCTAGTTATAAACACAAACCATATGTCCACACAATAACTTGTGTATGAATGTTCACAGCAGTATTACCCATGATAGTCAAAAAGAGAAAACAACACAAATGTCCATTAACAAATAAATGGATAAACAAAATGTTGCATATCCACATAATGGAATATTATTTTGCCACAAAAAGGAATGAAGTACTGATATACACTATTACATGGAAGCTTGAAAACATTATGCTAAGTGAAAAACACCAGTCACAAAAGACTACATATTATCTGATTCCATTCATATGAAAAATTCAGAATAAGAAAATTTATAAAGACAGATAATGTTGTTGCTTAAGCCTGAAAAAAGAATGGGGAGATTCTGAGATAGTAGCTAAATGGTACAGGGTTCCCTTTGAGATAATGACAATATTCTAAAACTCACTGTGGTTATGGTGTACAGCTGTTTCAATATACTAAAAACCATGAAATTGTACACTTTAAATAGGTTAGTTGTGTGATATGTGAATTGTATGTCAATAAAGCTGTTAAAAAATAAAAGTATTTTAAAGGTCAGGTAGCCTTTATCTGTGCATTTCTATTGAGCTTTTGAGTTAGACAAAAATCAGGTTCCATCAGAGATATTGTAAAGGGAAAGATCACAAAGGGAGACATATAAAAATTTAATACTGAAAAGATATCTTGGTCAATAAGTAGACTCAAGAGTCTAGGTGGATAGTTGAAAACTTCTTTGAAGAGAAAATAATTAATTGCTTCAAGGCTTTGAAAAAGTAGAATAACTTGACCATATTAGAAGCTGGGGTGGGGGGTGGGGAGTAAGCTTTTAAGCAAATAAAAATTTATATCTTCTTCTCCTGGGGCCCAGACCATTAGTAATTTTATGACTGATTATCAATCAAACTGCTTCTGCTAATTTAAGAATTTACCTTGGAGTCTGAAAGAGTCCTGTTAAGGAAGAGAAATCTAAAACTATCATACAATCTACTCCCTTAAGAAGGAAAAAAAAAAAAAAGGTAGGGGGGGTTTGGTCTGAGCAGAGGCTGACTCAAAACTAATGATATAGCAAGAAAGAGTTTTATTATGATAGAAGTAATTCAAGTAATTAAAGTAACGAAAAATAGGATGACTGTGTCGCTGATGGCAGAAGCAGTAATTATGGATTGTCCTGTGAGGAAAAAGAGCTTTCATTTTTTCTTGTTAAAGCTTATTCTTGATTTTGCTCTTTATTTTTATCTTTTCAATGATTTTAGCTCATTCTGAGGTTTTCAAACCTTCTCTCTCTTCAGGTTCTTCACTCTCAGCATTCAGGTACTGTGAAGTGAGGTGTTTGCTAATTCTGAAATAACCTCAAAGACAATGAAGAAAACCTCTCTTTCGGTCCAAGTCATCCTTTGGTTCTCCTGTACTGACAGCCCAATTTCCTGAGCCCTATCTCTACTTCCTTATATCTTTTCATCCCCTAAAACTGTTCTGAAATACTTTGGCAGATGTCAACAGCAATCTCCAACACCAATCCCAACTGTTCTTTTCAGACTTCAACTTCCATGAGCTTTCAGTCGCATTTGAAACTCTCAGTCACTCCACTTTTGGCGTCAGTGATCCCCATCTCAATTATTTCCCTTAAGCCACACGGTGAAGATGGGGAGGAAAAACAGGGACTGTACTTGAAAGCTATATCAGAGTTAAGATTGAGAAGAAACTTGGCTTTTGGTTATCTAGGGGTGAAAGACAGTGGTTAACTTGGGTGTTAACTGAAAAAGAATAGGGAATACAGAAGTGGGAGAGGATATTTTGTTGCGGTAGTTCAGGCACTAAGTTGTGTCCAACTCTTTGCGAACCCATGGACTGTAGTACTTCAGGCTCCTCTGTCATCCACCATCTCCTGAAGTTTCCTCAAATTCATGTCCACTGAGTCAGTGATGCTATCTAATTATCTCATCATCTTGCCCACTTCTTCTTTTGCTTTCATTCTTTCCCATCATAAGGTCTTTTCCAAAATGAGTCAGCTCTTTGCACCAGGTAGCCAAAGTATTGGAGCTTTAGCTTCAGGATCAGTTCTTCCAATGAATATTTAGGGTTGATTTCCTTTAAGATTGACTGGTTTGAGCTCCCCGCAGTCCAAAGAATTTTCAAGAGTCTTCTCCAGAACCACAATTTGAAAGTATCAATTCTTCAGTGCTCAGCCTTCTTTATAGACCACCTCTCACATCCATTGGGCTTCCCTCACAGCTCAGTCATAAAGAATCTGCCCACACTGCAGGAGACCCAGGTTCAATACCTGGGTCAGGAAGATACCCTGGAGAAGAAAATGGAAACCTACTCCAGTATTCTTGCCTAGAGAATTCCATGGACAGAAGAGCCTGGCAGGGTCCATGGGGTCACAAGAGTCGGACACAACTTGGTGACTAAACCACCGCCTCACATCCATATGTGACTACTGGAAAAACCATAGCTTTGACTTATGGACCTTTGTCAGTGATGTCTCTGCTTTTTAATATGGTATCTAGGTTTGCCATGGCTTTCGTTCCAAGGAACAAACATCTTTTAATTTCATGGTTGCAGTCACCATTGGCAGTGATTATGAGTTCATGAAAAGAAAATCTGACACTGTTTCTACTTTTTCTCCTTCTATTTGCCATGAAGTGACATGTCCTTCATGTGACATGCCAGGATCTTAGTTTTTTGAATGCTGACTTTCAAGCCAGCTTGTTCAGACTCATCTTTTACCATCATCAAGAGGCTCTTTAGTTCCTCTTCGTATTCTGCCATTAGAGTGGTGTCATCTGCATATCTGAGATTGTAGATATTTCTACAATATTTCCAGTTTGTGAGTCATTCAGCCTGGCATTTTGCATGATATTCTCTGCATAGACAAACCTAGACAGCACATTAAAAAGTAGAGACATTACTTTCCTGACAAAGCTATGATTTTTCCAAAGTATGGATAGTCAAAGCTATGGTTTTTCCAGTAGTCATGTATGGATGTGAGAGTTGGACCATAAAGAATGCTGAGCATGGAAGAACTGATGCTTTCAAAGTGTGGTTCCAGAGAAGACTTTTGAGAGTCACTTGAACAGCAAGCAGTCAATCCTAAAGGAAATCAACCCTGAATATTCATTGGAAGGACTGATGCTGAAGCTGAAGCTCCAATACTTTGGCCACGTATCTGGCCAATAATTTGGCAAGCTGATTTTACTGGAAAAGACCCTGATGCTGGGAAAGACTGATAGCAGGAGGAGAAGTGGGCAACAGGGGATGAGATGGTTGGATGGTCTCACCGACTCAATTAACTTGAATTTAAGCAAACTGTAGGAGACAGTGAAGGACAGGGAAACCCGGCATGCTGCAGTCCATGAGGTAGCAAAGAGTCAGACACAACTAAGTGACTGAAAAACAACTCTGCAAAGAAGTTAAATAAGCAGTTATATCTTGACAGTATAAACCCTTGTACTCCTTTTCAAATTTTGACCCAGTCCGTTGTCCCATGTCCAATTCTAACTGTTGCTTCTAGACATGCATACAGGTTTTTCAGGATACAGAAGAGAATCACACCATCTATTACTGCAGAAAGGTCAAGTAAGAAAAGTAAGGGAGGGATGTTTAATGGGGAAAAACATGTTCATGAGTATATTATTACTTACATTATTATTATTTCTATTACTAATCTACCACCTTCTTTTCTTACCACAAAAGAGAAGTATCTTCTCTGTACAATAAAAACAAATAAATATAAATAAAAAGACACTAAAAGCACTCATAAATCCAACCTCCTTTACTTTAACACTTTAAAGTTTTTCATTTTTTTTTACTACTTCAGTATTTATATAGATAGACATATTCATTTCCATAATGTCAATTGTATACAGAAATATGCATTAATATGCTTAGTCATTTAGTCGTTTCTGACTCTGCAACCCCATGGACTGTAGCCCACCAGGCTCCTCTGTCCATGGGGATTCTCCGGCCAAGAATACTGGAGTGGATTATCATTCCCTTCTCCAGGGGATCTTCCTAGTCCAGGGATCGAACCAGTTTCTCTTGTGCCTAACCTCCATTGGCAGGTGGGATCTTTACCACTAATGCCACCATAATGTCAATTCTATACACAAATATGCATTAATACATATATACAAATTTTTAACTTACAGTTTTCTATACTTTTCTACATGCTACATGATCAACATTACGCCTGTCAGTACATATTCATTTACCATAGTAGTTCCCCAGCATGGTTGCTTTTAAAAGCTAGGAATCAACAGACTCTACCCCAGATCCTTGAATCAGACCCAGGTATAGAGCTGTACTTTCATAAAGTTTCCTAATTTTGTGCTATGCACACACAGGTTTGGTAACCAATAATTTATAGTATGGTTCCAGAAACTGGACAGAGAATTAAGACAGCGATCTTCTTTAGTTTTCAATTTATTTAAGGAAGTAAAGGGTTGAGCAACTTCATATGCAGAGAAAAAGGAAAGAGCAAAAAGAAAGGCTGACAGGAGAGACATTAATAGACAGATTTACTATTTTGAGGAAGAAAAGAGAAAGGATTCAACAAATAGATTCATGACATCAACTTCCACTACTAACTTTTCAAAGCATGTGGGAAGGATGAAGATAGCTGCAGAGATCTTTTTAGCGAAATGGTTTGGATGCTGCAATTTTCCTTTCTGCTGTCTTCTATTTTCTTTGAAAAGTAAAAGCAAGTACTATACTAATGGGAAATGAGGAGGCAGTGAAATGAAGGATTCTGTAAGGAGTGGTAAATCTGAAGTATTATAGCTACTGTGGAGGATGTAAGAAAGAGCTGACTGGGCATGTGCAAGGGATTGCTGTAGAGTGTTAATGGCCTTGAACCAAAAAAGTAGCAGTTCATATGGCTGCATGATTTTCCTCATGGTGGCTAGAAGCTGTGCAGGAGCAGAGAAATTAGACAATTTGATGTGAGCAACACTGCAGATTTATAAGGTGAGTTCAGCAGAAAGTCAAGCAAGGTTCAAGGGAGAGAAAACATCCAAGAAGAGATTGGTTGGAGACCTTTCAAAAGGGATCTAAAATAGACATCAATGACACAGATATGTCAGAAAGTATCATGGATTTAGATGTCATATTCAGTCTGGAATAACTGGTATCATGGAGTCTAGAACAGGGAAATGCTGCTACAGCAATCTTTGTACCATTTACACAATAAATTTTCATAATGCTTTACAACATTTCCCCTGTCTCTCATCAGCAGCCTCATCTACTACCAAAAAAATTTTTTTTAATCTTGATTGCCAACTTATATCTTTCCTAAGCACATCAAGACTTCTAAAAATAGAGTCACCCTGGCAGATTCATAAATACATGACTGAGAGATAAATGTTTACTTTGTTTATACACTGAGCTGGGAATAGTATGTTACACAGCATTACAAATGCTATGCTGACTTTCTGCACCACCTAAGAGTCAGGACTATCCTCTGAACTTCCCAAAAATAGCCTAAACCTGTACCTATTATTACCTGCATCTATTACTATTAACCTGTTTTCATTTATTTTATGTGTCTATATTGATATCCATATTTTTGACTACAAGGTATCTGAAGGTAGAGATCAAATATTCTTCATCCTTGTATGCCAACAACCAGTGTAGTACTCCTATATAAGTACTCAGCTAGTTTTTCCTGGAAGAATAAATTTTCAAGCTTTTACACCAAATCAAGATCACAGGATTAACTGGCAACTGGAAACTTAGCAAAGAACAAAATTAGCCAAAGAAGATTTTATTTTTACTTTTCCAAAGGAACATAAATAGTATTCTTTAGTAAGACTTCATTATACACTAAGATGATAAAGAATTATCTCTACATTTAGCAAATAATGTAAATAATTAAAAAGCACAAAAAATAGGTAATTCCATTTTATTATTCTTTCCAATTAATATGGGTCACTAACTAAATAGCTATAAAGAAAAATTATAGTAATTAAAAGAAATTAATGTATTAACTTCTTTTTTAAGATAGATTTTGATTTTTTTCTTTATGTACTAAACTCTAAAAGTATTATATAGTTTATATAACATATAAATATGTTTCAAGAGGTCACTTTTTAAGTGGTGGTATTTAATTATGTTAGATTAATTATATATTACATATAAAGGAAAAGTTTACAAAATTATAGTGTTAAAAAGTGTTGGAGTTCCCTGGTGTCCAGTGACTAGGACTTGGAGTTTTCACTGCCAGGGACCAGGTTCAATCTCTGGTTGGGGAATTAAGATCATACAAACTTAGCAGCACAGGCACCCAAAAAAGAAGTATGTATATATATATACATATATATATATATATATATGTATGTGTGTGTGTGTGTGTGTATGTTATAATAATATACAAATTATATGTAATTAATCTCAGTTCAGTTCAGTTCAGTCACTCAGTCGTGTCCAACTCTTTGCAACCCCATGGACTGCAGTACACCAAGCTTCCCTGTCCATCACCAACTGCCAAAGCTTACTCAAACTCATATCCATTGATTCAGTGATGCCATCCAACCATCTCATCCTCTGTCATCCCCTTCTTCCGCCTTCAATCATTCTCAACACCAGGGTCTTTTCTAATGTATATAATTAAATATCACCAATAAAAAAGTGATCTTCTAAAATGTTCAACAGACTATTAATCTAAAGATTCAAAAAATGCATCCATATATAAATAAAAATATCATCTAAAATAGACCTCTAGATGTTATTTCTACATTTATAACACATAGAAGTCATAATTCATTAGACTATGCACCTTTTCTGAAATCCAAAATCCAAGAAAATTGAATCACTTTTAAATGAACCAATGTGTTTATTAGCTCTGTGGGGTGTAAGAAAACTTCAATTGCTACTCTATGTCATGCTGATGCAGGCATAAACTCTCAGGTTAAACTTCTCTCTTTGTAGTACAAGTTTCAATTTGGATTTTAAAAAGCTTGAGGCCATCAATTTTCACATCTTTCTCCACTCCCATTTCAGAAATCTGAGACCCAATTTCAGGAAAATACTGACAAGTTATATGGAGGTTTAACATGTTCAAGAATAAATCTGACCGCCATTAAGGCAATTCCACAATAAAATAAAGAACATTTAAGTCATTTACTATTGTCAGGTTTTCTAGCTTCTGACATAATAGCTATTTATCTAAATTCAAACAAAGGAATAATCATGCTTTTCTTAACTAGTGCACTGATCAGATTCAAAAACTCTAAAATTTAAAACAAACTCATTAAAATGTTTCTGTCCCTGTTAACCACCTCTAACAGAGCCCTGCAAGGAGCCGTCTCATTCTAAATCATTCTCCCCCATCACTGGGGGACTAGGCCATGTCACTTTTTGAACACACAAAGCCCCTTCCATTCCCTCTTGACAAATGACAATCTGCCCACTACCCAAACCCTTTAAATCTATACTTTGAAGACAAGAACCACCTACTTTTTCTGTGGCTGCCCCAGTGTCCACTAAGCACTGGGAGGAGATCTTGACTACCGTAGGGACTGCTGTGCTACTTAAGACTATGTAGAGTCAAGCTCTTTGATAACAGGCAGCCACTAGACACCAATCAAGGTCACAGTGACATCCCTTCAGTGCATACTTTCTCTCTAAATTCCTCTTATTAAGGTTCCCAGAGAAACGCATGAACTAGATCTCAGATGAAGCACTATCAATCAAATATGACAATAAAAGCTAACACAGAAATAGAAACCAAAAAGTAATAAGGTAAGATATACCTCCAGCTTTAGTACTGGATCAAACACACAGCACAAATTAATAGTGTGCATTAAACAAACAGTTACCAGAATTACTCATAATTTTATAGTTAGATGTAGTATACATTTTTAAACTACAATCATGCTATGGTTCATCATAAAGTATGTAACCATTTGATAATTATTCGTCATCTTTGTTACCATTACTTATCACAACAGAATGAATATCTCTTAAGAGTAGCATAATCAGGAGTCACATTTTTAAATGATGACCTTATTTTCAAAAAAAGGTTAAAATATCTATGATTTTCTTTATCTTTCTTTTCCTATACTAGACATTACAATCATTGTTTGTAAGCATGATTAAGTCTCACTAAAATAACTCAACTGATGACCTAAAGTTGTACACTCAAAAAGTCTGGTTTTCCCTCAGTATCTATCTCAATAGATTATACATATGAGTTCTCTTTCAAGTTGAGCCACATCTTTTAATTTTCCTGTCTCACAACTCAAAGGTAAAGAATGAACACCATTTTATTACTTTATATATCTATTTATCACTCACACATATATGTGTATATATGTACATATATAATGTTACATACACACAGTCAACACTGAGGCTTTATAGTTTACATACAAAATTATCTCAAAAGTATAAATCACCTTCTAGAGACATAAACTCACTTCAGATGTACATCATGGCAGTTGCATGTAATTTAAGGGTATGAAATTGGGATGCTACTGGTAAACAGACCAGTAATAGAATAAATATGTGTAGGTATACTTGTAGCTAAAACTTTCAATTCCCATTTACTAGATATGTGACTTTTGGCAGGTTATATAACTTCTTGAATTTCAATTTCCATATCTATAAAATATAGAAACAACTTTCTGTTAAGGGTCATTTTCTAGCACTGCAAAGAGAATCTGTAGATGGAATTTACTTTCCTTAGAGCTCATGGTCTCGACCTACCTCCAGCTCAGTGCTTAGAGGCAGAGGACAGAATGCCTTGAATGCAATCACATTTCTGGTACAGGTTACCAAGTGTGGGTTCCCCAGTCTAAGTCTCAATTTGCTCATCTGGAAATGAGGATAGTAATAGAATCCATCTCGTCAAGCTATTGGGAAGACTTACTGAAATAAGTCTCTTTCAAACACTTATTGCATAGTCAATTGTTCATCACATTTTAGATATTATAGATAGATATAACGGAGAAGGCAATGGCACCCCACTCCAGTACTCTTGCTTGGAAAATCCCATGGACGGAGGAACCCTGTGCACTGCAGTCCATGGGGTCGCTAGGAGTCAGACACAACTGAGCGACTTCACTTTCACTTTTCACTTTCATGCATTGGAGAAGGAAATGGCAACCCACTCCAGTGTTCTTGCCTGGAGAGTCCCAGGGACGGGGGAGCCTGGTGGGCTGCCGTCTATGGGGTCACACAGAGTCGGACACGACTGACGCGACTTAGCAGCAGCAGCAGCAGATTGATATAATACTGTAGACATTAGAGAGATATGATACTGTAGATACTAGAGAAATATAATACTGTAGATGTCAATTTCTTCCTTGAAATCCTCCCTTTTTTAGGTCTTATGATAGGACACTTTTCCAAAACCAGGAAAAGAGTACAACAAGGCTGTATATTGTCACCCTGATTGTTCAACTTACATGCAAAGTACATCGTGCAAAATGCCAAGCTGGATGAAGCTCAAGATGGAATCACGATTGCCAGGAGAAATATCAACAACCTCTGATGTGCAGATGGCATCACTCTAATGGCAGAAAGCGAAGAGGAACTAAAGAGCCTCTTGATGAGGGTGTATGAAGAGAGTGAAAAAGCTGACTTAAAGCTCAACATTCAAAAAACAAAGATCACAGCATCCAGTCCCATCACTTCATGGCAAATAGATGGGGAAAAAGTAGAAGCAGTGACAGATTTTATTTTCTTGGGATCCAAAATCACTGCAGTGAATGCAGCCATGAAATTAAAAGATGCTTGGTCCTTGAAATGAAAGCTATGACAAACCTAAACAGAATATTAAAAAACAGAGAAATTACTTTGCTGACAAAGATCTGGATAATCAAAGCTATAGTTTTTCCAATAGTCGTGTACAGATGTGAGAGGCAAACCACAAAGAGGGTTGAGCACTGAAGAATTTATGCCTTCAAATAGTGGTGCTGGAGAAGACTCTTGAGAGTCCTTTAAACAGTAAGGAGATCAAACCAGTCAATCCTAAAGGAAATCAACCCTGGTTATTCATTGGAAGGACTAATGCTGAAGCTCCAATACTTTGGTCACCTGATGCAAAGAGTCAATTCATTGGGAAAGACCTTGATGCTGAGAAAGACTGAGGACAAGAGGGAAAAGAGGCAACAGAGGATGAGATGGTTGGATGGCATCACTGACTAAATGAACGTGAGTTTGAGCAAACTCTGGGAGAGAGTGAAGGACAGGGAAGTCTGGCATGAGGATGTCCATGGGGTCGCAAAGAGTCAAACATGACTTAGTGACTTAAAAACAGTAAAACCCATTTCTCTACTGTTATTTCTTCTTTCATGCCTTCACCACCTCTTCTTTCTCATCTCTCACCCCCTGAAATGTAGGATTTTCAATAGTTTTATCTTTAACCCTCTACCAATATTGTTCCAATGACTTTGTAAACAAAATACTGAGTCATTTGGTGAAGAAATGAATCCAAATTCCATAAAAAGGAATATTTTATCCAGAGAAACTTAAGAGTAGGCTTTCTTAAGTACAATCTACTTATTCCAAAAAAACTTGCCATGCTTCTGTTTTGGAACAATATCACCGTCAGGGAGCCTAGCAAGAGAGTCTACACCTTCAAAATATACTCCAGCAAAGATATGTTTTGACAAATTAGAAAAAAAAAGTTCATATTTTCTATTGAAGCCTTTAAAAATGCTGGACAAAAGCTAAAAATGAGTTAGTAAAGAAATATTTTTTTTTTTTGGAAGAAAGAAGGGGAGTGATGGTGGGGTGGAGTATATGTAATTTCTTAACTAATGGCTTTCTGTTTTTAGTCACAAAGAACACTTTAAAAAAATCATGTTGAATTCATCCTATATTAGGAGGTTTGATCTCGAAATGAAAAGTTCAGGAAACTAAAAGTCCAGTTTGGGTGTCCTCATCTTAGGCACATCTTGGTATTTTGTATTGGTAGGTCTATCTTTACCACAATATATTATTTAGGAGAGGATCACATTTGTCATTTCTTCCTGCCTACTACCTAAAGTGGTACCAGACCCGTAAAATAGTCAATAAACCTTTACAGAGTGAACAAATAAGTCTATTATTTTTTAACTCTCCTGAGTGAACTGAATTTTTTGAGGCTCATAAGTGAATATGTTTTCCTCTTTACTTTGTCTATTACAGCCAGATTGTATGAGTGGGGTATTAAAGTCTCCCACTATTATTGTATTGCTGCATATTTCTTCTATCATATTAATTAATGTTTGTCTTAGATATATCAATGCTCCAATGTTCGGTGCATATATATTTATAATTGTTATAACTTCTTTTTTGGATTGTTCCTTTAAGTCGTTATGTATAACCTTGATTGTCTCCTTTTCAGGATCTTTAAAGTCAATTTTATCTGATATGAGTATTGCTACTCCTGTTTTCTTTTGGTCCATAATTGCATAGAAAATCTTTTTCCAGCCCTTCATTTTCAGTCAGTATATATCCCCTATTCTAAGGTGGTTCTCTTGTAGACAACATATATAGGGGTCTAATTTTTGTATCCATTTGACCCATTTTAGTCTTTTGGTTGTCTCTTGTAGACAAGGTATGTAGGGGTCTTGTTTTTGTATTGATTCGGCCAGTCTTTGTCTATTGATTAGGGCATTCAGCCCATTAACGTTTAAAGCAATTATTGATAAATAGGATTTACTTTATTGTTTGGGGTTCAAATTTATACACCCTTTTAGTGATTCCTATCTAGAGAATGTCCTTTAGTTTTTGTTGGAGAAATGGTTTAGTGGTGCAAAATTCTCTCAACTTTTGCTTATCTGTGAAGCTTTTGATTTCTCCTTCATATTTGAATGAGATCCTTGCTGGATACAATAATCTAGGCTGTAAGTTATTTTCTTTCATCACTTTAATTATGTCTTGCCATTCCCTCCTGGCTTGGAGAGTTTCTATTGAAAGATCAGCTGTTATCCTTATGGGAATTCCCTTGTGAGTTATTTGATGTTTTTCCCTTGCTGATTTTAGTATTTGTTCTTTATATTTAATCTTTGTTAATTTGATTAATATATATCTTGGAGTGTTTCGCCTTGGGTTTATCCTGTTAGGGACCCTCTGGATTTCTTGAACTTGAGTGGTAATTTCCTTCTCCATTTTAGGGAAGTTTTCAACTATTATCTCCTCAAGTATTTCCTCATGGTCTTTCTTTTTATCTTCTTCTGGAACTCCTATGATTCGAATGTTGTAGCGTTTAATGTTATCCTGGAGGTCTCTGAGATTGTCCTCATTTCTTTTGATTCGTTTTTCTTTTCTCTCCTCTGATTCATTTATTTCTAGGATTCTATCTTCTAATTCACTAATCCTATCTTCTGCCTCTGTTATTCTACTATTTGTTGCCTCCAGGGTGTTTTGGATCTCATTTATTGCATTATTCATTATGTGTTGACTCTTTTTTATTTCCTCTAGGTCCTTGTTAAACCTTTCTTGCATCTTCTCAATCCTTGTCTCCAGACTCTTTAACTGTGATTCCATTTTGATTTCGAGATTTTGGATTAATTTCACTATCATTATTCAGAATTCTTTATCAGATAGATTCCCTATCTCTTCTTCTTTGGTTTGGTTTGGTGGGCATCTATCCTGTTCCTTTAGCTGCTGGGTATTCTTTTGTCTCTTCATTTTGTTAAAATTGCCAAGTTTAGAGTGTCCTTACTATATTCTGGTAGTTTGTTGAATTCTCTTTATTTAGGCGGTTTACTGGTCTTTTCACTATCTGATCTCTGCCCTGTTACAGAGGGGCGGAGATGAACACCCAAATCTAAGCCAGGTTCAGGCACTCGGATAATCCTCAGAAGCACAGACTCAGTTGAGTCTGCGTTTTATGCCCTTCCCAGATCCGAGTAGCGCAGGTGATGAAGTGTTTAGCGAGCGCAGCTGCTGCGACTTATCACCTCCCCGCCGCTCAGTTTTCTGGGTATACAACTGGCACACTTTCTCAGGCAGATGTTGACCATCCAGAGCCCCAAGAAGCGTGAGGCAGCACAGAAACCTGCTTACAGTTCTGTAGACAGTGTCTCTCTAGGGCTGTGATTGCTCGCCTCCGGCCCTGGCTGCCTGTCACCAGAGTGGGACGGCCTGCAGCCGGCCATCTCTGTGCAGTCCTTTGTTCCGTACATAGTCCTGGTGGTGTCTTAAGTTAGGGCTGGCTTTTGATGTAGTAGATAACCGAAAGTCTGGTTATTTCACTCAGATAGCGCTCGAGATAGCCAGGTCAAATCCTTTCTCAAAGTGATGCAGGCTGCGCCACTCCTCCTAGCCCAGTCCTCGCTTGCCAATAGCAAATGCTGGTGTCCAGCCGCTTCTCCGCAAAAGGAGTTACCACAGGGCTCGTTTTCTCCTTTTGAAGACAATGAATTGTCTTTCTAAGTGCCTGATGTCCTCTGCCGGCATTCAGAAGTTGTTTTGTAGAATTTATTCAGCATTCAAATGTTCTTTTAATGGATTTGTGGAGGAGAAAGTATTCTCCCCATCCTACTCCTCTGCCATCTTAGCTCCTCCCGTAAAGAAATATTTATTATAAAAATACTAGATGCCAGGCACCACACTAAGAGCTCTCATTTTTATACAATTTCATCTGCACTTACTTGCTTTACGGCACTGTACGTAGCAGTCTCTCCCTATATGGCTGATATTGAAGGCGTAAACCAATATAAAGTCTGAAAAAGTGAAAGTGAAAGTCTCACAGTCATGTCCGACTCTCAGCAATCCCATGAACTACAGCTTGCCTGGCTCCTCTTGTCCATGGAATTCTCCAGGAAAGACTACTGGAGTGGGTTGCCATTTCCTTCTCCAGGGGACCTTCCTGACCCAGGGATGGAAACAGGGTCTCCTGCATTGCAGGCAGATTCTTTACCAACTGAGCCACTAGAGGAGCCCTAGTGCAAGTACAGATGAGGATAATCCATTTGCTTGCAACAATGGATTCTTATTTTCTGTATGCCTAACATGACCATGTTTTTTTCACTAAGCCTCTGAGAGTGACTGAATATTGATCTTCATTGAGAAAAGATTAACACTTCTACAAGCTGTGATTACCTTCTGGGTAATGATGGTATATTTATGGCGATTTTAGTTTGTGATTACATCACCCTGTGGAGAGGAGGAAAAAAAAGAACAGATAGGGACCATTTTCTATAGCAAGCTTTCCGTTAAAAAGGAAATGAAAGTTGTAGTGACTAGATTTACCTTTACTTTGATTTTAACATGAACAATTAATCTGAGATACTTTTCAGAGATACTTTTATGCTAGTCAGCATGACCTAGCCATTAAAAAAAGAAAAGTCATAATTGCCAAGAGGGATAAAGCTATAAAGCACTTAAGGTTATATTACCACTCAACGAGTAGCTCTTAGGACAAAGTAAACCAGTAGAAGGTAAAACGCCTCTTCTAACTTAGTAAACCTTAGAGAAAAAGGATCAGCTATGTTGAATGATTGACAGGAGACACAGGCTGATCACAGAAGAGAGCTGCAGCAACTGGTATCAATTCTGTCCCTGGGCTCTACTCACCTGGGTTTTCTCAAGCAGGAGAAACTTCATAGCCCAAAACACAGCCCCAAACCTCAGCATTTGCCTAGAAAAAAGGACCCCTATGTCTTAAAACTAGAAAATGCAGTTTTCTCTATTTAACCTCAGACCAATTCTGCAGTAGAGTTTGCAAATCTAGCTAACACATGTACTATTTTTTTTTTCTTTTAATTTATGCTTGCTTTTCTACTTTGACAACTTCATTCTTCATATGCTTAACTTCTAGAAAAGTACTGCCCATCAGACAGAATTATACTGAATAAATGAGATAACAACCCACTACATGATGATACTGAGACCCTAGGAAACACAGTTTATAAGGATTGAGAAGCTTTGTGACGAGATGTTAGAAAAGTTCAGGAGGAAGAACCTACTTTTGTTCTCAGATTTTAGTTTGGTTTGATGCTATGTTGCTAAGTCACTTCAGTCGTGTCCGACTCTGTGCGATCCCATAGATGGCAGCCCCACCAGGGTCCCCTGTCCCTGGGATTCTCCAGGCAAGAACATTGGAGTGGGTTGCCATTTCCTTCTCCAATGCATGAAAGTGAAAAGTGAAAGTGAAGTCGCTCAGTTGTGTCAGACTCTTCGCGACCCCATGGACTGCAGCCCACCAGGCCCCTCTGTTCATGGGATTTTCCAGGCAAGAGTGCTGGAGTGGGGTGCCATTTTTGCATTGGGAGAAAAGTAAACCATACTCGGATCCAATATACCAAGTTATTAAATTCTTTCAGAAACTTTCTTTATATGTTCACTGTAATAGTTCAATTAAAATGCACCTTTTTGGGGCTAAACTTTATAAAGAATCCCTATTAAAGGCAAGCCTTGAATACAAGTTAAATACAAACTAACTATAAATTTAATTTAAGATTTTAAACCTATTTCTAACTTAAAGAAAGGTTAAAGCAATCTACTTTTAATTAAATATATCTATGGCAACTTAATTCCAAATCTTAAGGTTCTGTAACCCAATTTCTCATGATAAGAATATTACTAAAACTCATCTGCATTGAATGACAATCTTCCATTCCTCTCGGCTCTCTGAATCCATTATCTCTCTCATGGGAATGAATGCTTTGCTATGACTGATGATGAATAAGATATATAGGACAAATGATGCACTTTTTCATTTAAAAGACTAAAAAGGAAATTCACTTTAGTCTCCTTTCTGCCTAGTTTCATTAAAATCTAAATACAGCTATTCTAAGAGATTTTTTTCCTAGCTCAGTTCAGTTTGACAAAAAAGCGCTCATGTATCATTTAAATCAATTACAGATTCTCTATAAATATACCTCAGAAGTTTCATTTTGACACTTTTTGGTTTAAAAATAAACCACAAAATGTCACCAAATAAGCAATAAGAAAATACTTTTCAAAAAAGTACTGTGAAAGAGTATACTGGTTATAATTATCACTAAATTATATTCTTAAGAGTTGTTTCAACTTTAGATAGTATTTAAGAAAATATCTCTATATAATTCTTTCATTTTGTAAAATAGCTTTATATTGTATACATATATCTTTATTTTCTACCTAAAAAACCATATAGGAATGGCGACAATACTTAGAAGAACATCAGATCCACAGTTTAATTACTACATGAGCTTAGGCAACCACAGTCAGTTAAGAGAAGACCATCCATTTCCCTTGCTGAATGAGAATTACTGCCCTTCTTTATCTAAATTTCCATGACTTAACATAGTGTCTGGCACATAGAAAGTGTTCAGCAAATACTGCTACCTAAGCAGGAGGGTTGAAAGAGAAGGGAAGCAGGAGGGCTGAAAGAGAAGTTCTTGAATTCAAACTGCAGATTTTCACGTGCTCTGCCAACATCAAGGCCTCTAAAAGATATTGGAAGCGAACCTACTTTCGAAAAAATCACCATATGCCGACGCACAACAGTATATTTAGTGAACTCGTACATTATTTGGGAAATATTATAGCTTTAACAGAGTAAACACCTTACTTTAAAACTATATTCTATTACTCAGGGGGGGAATAAAAGAAAAACTTTTACTTTACTAGAGTTTAGACGTATTGGTAATCACACACATTGTTTTATGATATTTCAGCAACCTCTGATAAATTGCAACAAAGTTAATTTCTTGCTTTAAATAAAGTTCCATCGTCTTTTCCCTAAACACCCAGACCCTTCTGTAAATCTGAAACTCTTCCACTTCTTAATATTAGGTACTAGCCTTGCTCAGAATTAATACAATCAAAAATATATCCAAGGAAAAGGATTGGAGGGAGAAAATAAAGAAGAAGAAAGGACAGAGGGAGGGAAAAAATGAAGGGGAGGGAGAAAGAAAAGAAGATACAGTGTACCAAAAATGTTTTCTTCTTCTTTGAATAAAAATGTATATAATACACTGATGTGCAATTTAAGGAAGTTTGGCATCACTCAGAAGAAAATAGAGTTAAAAAAAATGCCTCTAGTGCTTTGGATACCTCTAAATCATGTGAAGAGAAACCTGATAGCTGTTCTGGTTATTCCCCGTTTCTCTGCTAGCTCCACCTTAAAATCCTTCTGAGTTTCTCAGACCTGCTCTTTGAGACCCTGGAGGTTGACTTCAGTAGACAGCAATCCCAGGACTCCTCTGCCCTTCAGCTTTAGGCTGGTACTGGCCAATGGCAGATGCTGGTACAAGAAAAATCGTGAGATATTTGGCATCCACATCTATCCTTGCCTTTTTCTAGCCACAGAATCTGAACCTGGGCACCTCTTAGAAAGCTTCCGCTCTACCTATGCTACAGTAACCACTCCCTCCTCTCCCATACCTACACACAAAGGTAGAAGCAAGAGCTTATAATCCTGATTGTTCCCTTAACTCTCATCAGCCTTCTATAAAGAGGCCTTCATAAAACTATCTTCAGTGAGACCCCTGGGTATGCATCTGTATCCTGTTGCTCCCTGACTAATACAAAGGTAAAAGTCTTGTAACTCTCAAGAAAAACTCTTCAACAGAATCAACTTTGCAAATCACTACTGCCTAATGATGACACTCATATTAACTGGAGTTAAGCACACTGAGAAATCAACTGAAAATAAAGAAAGTAAGGTAGAACTGGGGTTAAAAACAAACAAGCAAACAAACAAATTCCTATAAAGTACTCAGAATTGTCAATCTGCACATGGTTCATTCACCTTCGGTCCTGTTGGAGCTCTCTTCTCATTTACTTTCCACTTAATGGGATGAACATTTTCATCCATAATGAAATACATCAGCCTGGCCTGTTTCATCAATTGGCAAGTATATCATAAACATTTATCACTATAAAGATATAATTCACTTACATTTTAATGACCAATTTTTTATTTAAAATGGTTACTCAAATAAGGACAGTCTTTTGAGAAAATTTTCCAAAATTGTCATTATTATTTTTATAAAACATTGTAAGCACCAAGTATTTAGTGATGCTTCTATAGGTTAATTTAAAAAGTTAAAAACTAATGAACGGTTTTTCAGTTCAGTCAGTTCAGTCACTCAGTCGTGTCTGACTCTTTGCAACCCCATGAATTGCAGCACGCCAGGCCTCCCTGTCCATCATCAACCCCCAGCATTCACTCAGACTCACGTCCATAGAGTCAGTGATGTCATCCAGCCATCTCATCCTCTGTCGTCCCCTTCTCCTCCTGCCCCCAATCCCTTCCAGCATCAGAGTCTTTTCCAATGAGTCAACTCTTCGCATGAGGTGGCCAAAGTATTGGAGTTTCAGCTTTAGCATCATTCCTTCCAAAGAACACCCAGGGCTGATCTCCTTCAGAACGGACTGGTTGGATCTCCTTGCAGTCCAAGGGACTCTCAAGAGTCTTCTCCAACACCACAGTTCAAAAGCATCAATTCTTCGGCGCTCAGCTTTCTTCACAGTCCACCACAGTAAATGCTGTTCATTGCAGAGTCAACTAGAAAACTAGGACTGTTCACAGTTCAATAACCTGACCATGGACCATTAGTCCATCCAGGCTGCCATAACAAAATATCACCAACTGGATGGTTTAAACGACAGACATCTATTTCTCACAGTTTTGGAGGCTTGCAAGTCCAGGATCGAGGTGCCAGAAGATCTGATTCCTGGTGAGGACCCTCTTCCTGGCTTGCAGACTGTCACTGTGTCCTCATGTGATAGCATGATCTCTCCTCCTCTTTTTTAAAGATATTAATCCCATCACAGGGTTTTCATGACCTCTTCTAAGCCTAATTACTTCCTGAAGACCCCATCTCTAAATACCATCACATGGGGTAGAAAGGTGGATAGTACTTGAACATATCCATTGGAGGTGGGGGTAGGACATAAACATTCAGTCTTTACCAGCCACCTAAAGGAAACGCTTTCCAGTATCATGTGTAAACAGCCTTACTTTCTTATTCTATAGAAAACCTTTATTCATTTCCAAAACTATAAGGTCCCATTTCGAAATTTTCCTTCCAGGAAACTCCTCCCAGGAAATTTCTTCATGGGACTTCTCTTTCTACTCTCTTCTTAGTTGCTCTCTATGGCTGTTCCACATTTTGTTCTGTACTTTTTCCACTTTCCTCTCTCCTGAGATTGAGCAACTGACTGGCATGCCATGTATTCCTCTAACTTGGCTGGCATCCATACATGACCTCCTTAGGAAGAATGCTTTGGATGCATTCAAAAAGAATGCATTACCATACTTCTGCATTCCTAAATATCTGAAAATATCTGTCTAGACATCTGACTGAGAAATTGGACAAGGAGTAGGAATCAGATTTCCTTCACCCAATAAATCTGAAATAATTATTTCATTGTTCTCTACCCTCCCCTGTAAACTGATGAGCCTGCCTGATTCTTTCCAGGACGAATGTGTTCTTGTTTCCTTTCAAAAGATCCTCTTAAAAAAAACTGGGTTGCTGCTTTGGGTGCACCGTACCTACTACATGTAAGGAAAAGACAGTATGGTTGTGACTACCCCCAACAAGAAAGAGTGGGAAAGCTGAAAAGGAAGGATAAATGATACTATAGCA
The DNA here is from genome assembly GCA_935064755.1 of Tragelaphus eurycerus. Classification (NCBI taxonomy): domain Eukaryota; kingdom Metazoa; phylum Chordata; class Mammalia; order Artiodactyla; family Bovidae; genus Tragelaphus; species Tragelaphus eurycerus. The sequence continues at coordinate 16,966,554 of CAKXYN010000009.1, read as the reverse complement.
ACCACTAGCTTATAAATGATAAAAGTCCTCAAAATAGAGAAGGTGATACATCATCCACATTAAATTCTACCCCAAGAAACTGTGATTCACAAGCTGTGTTACTCACCCTGAAATTTTATTTTACCAACACCCCCTGCAAACTACTCGACTTTAAGTGACACATGTACCACACACTGGAGGGGAAAATATCATGATGAAGAAGGAACTGTTCTTCAACAGAGGGAACATCAGAAAGGCTGTTTAAATTAAAATATAACTAATTTGTTACAATACAGGTCAAGAATATAACTATCTCTCATTGCTGAGTTTTTGAGAATTCTGAATAATTTAAATTTTATACTACATACTTATCTATCATAAAAAGCCACAAAAATTCACAAAGTTGTTAAAATTACCTCCAAAAAAAATTACTCAAAATATTTTAACAGATGCAGGGCCACTGAGCTAAACCATTACAGTGATGCTTTAGAATATCTAAGTCGCAACGTGAAGGGTATTTTCTTGACTTGCGTAACTCAGTAGGCCTAAGAGAAGGGAAATACTATTCCAGTGGTGAGGACCCAGAATGGAAATCCCAATCCTTATTACAAGAAGAGGGACTTAGTACAGAGAATTGGTTACATAGTTCAGTTCAGTTCAGTTCCGTTCAGTCACTCAGTTGTGTCCGACTCTTTGCGACCGTACGGACTGCAGCACTCCAGGACTCCCTGTCCATCACGAACTCCCAGAGTTTACTCAAACTAAGGTCCACCGAGTCTGTGATGCCATCCAACCATCTTATCCTCTGTCGTCCAGTTCTCATACCACCTTCAATTTTTCCCAGCATCAGGGTATTTTCAAATGAGTCAGTTCTTCACATCAGGTGGCCAAAGAAGTAGAGTTTCAGCTTCAACATCAGTCCTTCCAAAGAATATTCAGGATTGATTTTCTTTAGGATGGACTGGTTGGATCTCCTTGCTGTCAAAAGGACTCAAAAGAGTCTTCTCGAACACCACAGTTCAAAAGCATCAATTTTTCATTGCTAACCTTTCTTTATAGTCCAACTCTCACATTCATACATGACTACTGGAAAAACCTAAAAAAAAAAGCTATCTTTGACTAGATGGACCTTTGTTGGCAAAGTAATGTCTCTCCTTTTTAATAAGCTGTCTAGGTTAGTCATAACATTTCTTCCAAATCTTTTAATTTTCTGGCTGCAATCACCATCTGCAGTGATTTTAGAGCCAAAAAAATAAAGTCTGTCACCGTTTCCACTGTTTCCCTATTTCCCATGAAGTGATGGGACCAGATGCCATGATCTTAGTTTTCTGAATGTTGAGCTTTAAGCCAACTTGTTCACTCTCCTCTTTCCCTTTCACGAAGAGGCTCTTCAGTTTCTCTTCACTTTCTGCCATAAGGGTGGTGTCATCTGCATATCTGAGGTTATCAATATTTCTCCCAGCAATCTTGATTCTAACTTTTGCTTCACTCAGCCTGGCATTTCTCGTGATATACTCTGCATATAAGTTACATAAGCAGGTTGAAAATATACAGCCTTGACGTACTCCTTTCTGTATTTGGAACCAGTCTGTTGTTTCATGTCCAATTCTAAGTGTTGCTTCTTGACCTCCATACAGATTTCTCAGGAGGCAGGTCAGGTATTCTGGTATTCCCATCTCTTTCAGAATTTTCCAGTTTATTGTGATCCACACAGTCAAAGGCTTTGGCATAGTCAATAAAGCAGATGTTTTTCTGGAACTCTTTTGCTTTTTCCATGATCCAACACAGATGTTGGCAATTTGATCTCTGGATCCTCTGCCTTTTCTAAATCCAGTTTGAACGTCTGCAATTTCATGGTTCACATACTGTTGAAGTCTGGCTTGTAGAATTTTGAGCATTACTTTGCTAGTGTGTGACATGAGTGCAACTGTGCAGTAGTTTGAGCATTCTTTGGCAATGCTTTTTTGGGACTGGAGTGAAAACTGACCTTTTCCAGTCCTGTGACTACTGCTGAGTTTTCCAAATTTGCTGGCATAAGGAGTGCAGCACTTTCACAGCATCATCTTCCAGGATTTGAAATAGCTCCACTGGAATTCCATCACCTCCACTAGCTTTGTTCGTAGTGATGCTTCCTAAGGCTCACTTGACTTCACATTCCAGTCTGGCTCTAGCTAAGTGATGACATCATCGTGGTTATCTGGGTCATGAAGATCTTTTTTATATAGTACTTCTGTGTATTCTTGCCACCTCTTCTTAATGTCTTCTGCTTCTGTTAGGTCCCTACCATTTCTGTCCTTTATTGTGCCCATCTTTGTATGACATTTTCCCTGGATATCTCTAATTTTCTTGAAGAAATCTCTAGTCTTTCCCATTCTATTGTTTTCCTCTATTTCCCTGCACTGATCACTGAGGAAGGCTGTCTTATCTTTCTTTGCTATTCTTTGGAACTCTGCATTCAAATGGGTATATCTTTCCTTTTCTCCTATAACCTGTGGTTACATAGGTCATAGTGACAAAAGAATTCAAGTGGAGGACAATTATGTAACCCAGGGATTAGCAATAATAGTAATCTGGTAATTTCCCTAAGGAAGAGGAAAAAATTACTGGAATCCAGAAGCCAGGGCCATCTAGCAGAAGCTGGAAACAAAGCAAGCTTTCCCAGCATGAACTGAGCTCACTGAAAGATAAGCAAGAGTTCATGAGAGTTGGGGAAATGTGATAGAGAGTAGAAAAAGGCAGGTGCAAGGATCTTTGGGCAAACAAACAAATGACTAGCGCAGTCAAATAGCTGAACTGGTAAGAATACTGGCTTACCAAGGCAACCCAGATCACTGAAAGCACATAAAAACGTGTACATAAATGGCTCAGTGGTAAAGAGTCTGCCTACAATGCAAAAGCTGCAAGAGACACAGGTTCAAGCCTTGGGTAGGTTCAAGCCTTGGTAGCAATCCACTCCAGTATTCTTGCCTGGAGAATCCCATGGACAGAGGAGCCTTGTGGGCTATGGTCCATAGGGGCTTAAAGAGTCAGACAATACCAAAGCAACGTAGCACACACATGTTCAAATGTTCATAAAAGTGTTATTCACAATAATAGCTTTTATTCACAACAGTTAAAAAGTAGAAACAACCCAAATGCCCATCTGTTCAGGAATGGATAAACAAGATGTGGTATATTTACACAGAGAATATTATCCAGCCATAAAATGGAATGAAGAACTGACTGCTACATTTTACAAAATGAATGATCCTTGAAAGCAGTGTAATAAAAAGTGAAAGAAGCCAGAAACACAAGGCACCATGCTGTATGATTCCATTTATAATGAAATGCCCAGAATAGACAAATCCATAGATTTAGGGAAAATAGATTGCTGCTGCTGCTAAGTCGCTTCAGGCATGTCTGACTCTGTGCGACCCCACGGATGGCAGCCCACCAGGCTCCCCGATCCCTGGGATTCTCCAGGCAAGAACAGTGGAGTGGGTTGCCATTTCCTTCTCCAATGAATGAAAGCGAAAAGTGAAAGTGAAGTCGCTCAGTCGTGTCCGACTCTTAGCGACCCCATGGACTGGAACCTACCAGACTCGTCCATCCATGGGATTTTCCAGGCAAGAGTACTGGAGTGGGGTGCCATTGCCTTCTCCGGAAAATAGATTAGTGGTTACCAAAAACAGAGAGACAGAAGAATTGGGACTAAATGCTAATACCTATGAGGTTTCTGTTGGGAGTGATGGAAATGTTCTGAAATTAGCAGCAGTGGTTGCACAACATAGTGACTGTGACAATACTACAAACTACAATTTGAAGTGTATAATTTGAAATGGTAAACGTTATGTGAATTAGATGTCAACTTTTAAAATGTTAAAATAAGAAAGAAAACAAGTAACTAAGAAATGAGAGTATAATAATAAGCCTTCAAGATTTAGGTCAAAAGTCACTAGTCTCCATGGTTGCTCGGCAGTGGCTCTGCACCACAGTATCACTACTGAAGGTCACTGATACTTACTGAGAAAATGCGCTATGATTTTCAGGTTCCTAATCTCTAAATAATACATTTGAGGTCCTTCTGCTACTGATTTAGAAGCAAAACTAAGACAGCTAAGTCATTTTTTCAGGAACCCATCATAAGAGGTGGGTCTCTGACAGTCAAAATTAAAATGAATACTTCCACAGTTTCACATGAGGAACTGCACAGCTACAAAGAAGCAAAAATTTCCTTTCTTTTTTTCAATCTCTATTCAAGCTTAAAAATCCTTCCAATATTTTTTAATAACACAATGACAGGGATTGACAATGTAAAGAGTACAACCCAGTATGAGGGAATGGGGGAAAGGATGTGAGGAGAGAGCTATAGATTTCCAAGTCTGGCAATAAAATGGACAAAGCCTCAAGGCTAATCAGTGAATTCCAGCAGACCTGCTTGAGACCACTGTCTGGATAAGCAAAACAAACAGTGCTGTAAACCTTTTACAGATTTACTACATTTCCGTTAACTCCCCTACAATACAAAATGATATTCAGTTGTGTTATCTATGGCATAAGAAAGAAAATCACAACAAATTAAATTGCAGTTGCTTTAAACGTCTATCTTAAGTGACAGCTGCTTCTTAGTGTAATACAATTTGAACTTAAAATGAATAGTTTAGGTGTGATCAAGATACAGAGAATGTTGAGATATGTTGTAATCATTCACACTTGGGGCTAGATGTAACTATTTTAAAAGAGAACTTCTCTAAGAAAACCTCTAACTTGATAAGAGAATAAGATGAATAATGGTCCTTCTCTGTAAGTAAATGGTGAGTTTAATAAAGTCACTTTAATGGACAAAATTATGAAAATGTCAAAAGACAAGTGCTAAAGAACAACCATAAACAGAATAATTTTATAGACATTAAGAATGAGTGAAAAACCAAAACTGAAACCTAACAGAAAGTACTGTATTATCCAAACAGCATATATTTTTAACACGATAGTTACAAAAAAGCAACATGAGGCTAGAAAATTATTATTTATGTCACATAGTTCAAAATCTACCTTCTAGCATTAACAGCATCCCCCAAAATTCCAGAAAGTAAAGATGCTTCCCTTTAAAAATAATCCCATTAGGCATTATCACAAAGCTCTTTAATCCTGCACAACAACTAGGGCCAGAAGTTGGTTCATATATTGAAAATATTGGTTAAATCAGAGAATGATTATATACACTGCAAAAAATTATACATACATAGCAAAAATCGTACATATTAAAATGTTTAAATTTAAAAGACAAATATAAATATTCACTTCCCTTCTGATATAAATTACAGCAATTTCTTTAAGTTTAGGTCCTTTGATTAGGATTTTGTATCATATGAACCTATACTTACAATGCAATACTTATAATTTTTAATTTCCTTTGGATTAAAATAGAATGAAAGCTAAAAGGTACATGCAATATAATTGGCATATGAAATCATCAGATTTCTATCACTTTTTGCAATTCACTGTGCATGCTTAATTCACAGTAACTTTCTAACTTGTCCTTACTGAGATTTTTCCCAGTACTTGATAATTTTCTTCACTGTCACACTCACAGTTCATCACATAATATTATATCACAGAATTCTAATGAAAAGAATAGGCATTCACAGGATTTGAGGCAGATGGGAAACTGGCTCATTATAAGCACACAAAGCAACTGGCAAGAGCAGAAGTATACACATGAAGTAGATCCACAGTCTACTCCCCATGCACGCTCAGTATCCTATGGGAAACAGGCAGTATCACTTACAGTGAGCGTGTCAAGAAGAAATAAAGTCTAAAAAGTTGATAATGATTAAGTAAATCACTGCACATCTATTCCACTGAAAATGTACAATTCATCAGTGAACACAGATAAAAGCGATGGGAGACTCAACATCAGACTAGCGAGCTAGAGAACATTCTGACAACTTTCTACAAACATGCTTATTAGCTAATTAGTTATTTTAAGTTCACATACATCAAAGAGTTTGTTTTTCAGCATTGGTGCTGGTTTGGTTAACAGTTCTAAAGCCTTCTACCTCTACCTTGTAACTTGCCACTCAATCACCAAAATAAACAGTATCAGAGTTCCCCAAACTACTCTAGAAATTCACTTTCTAGAAACTTGTGTGAGTGCTCAGTCATTCCGTCATGTCCAACTCTTTGCAACCCTGCAGACTGTAGCCCAACAGGCTCCTCTGTCCACGGGATTTTCCAGGCAAGACCACTGGAGTGGGTTGCCATTTCCTTCTACAGGGGATCTTCCAGACCCAGGGCTTGAAACCACATCTCTTGTGTCTCCTGCATTGGCAGGCAGATTCTTTACCACTATACCACCTGGGAAGCCTTCTAGAAACATCACCATCTCCAATAAGCCAAACTGAAGGAAGCCAACTAACAAAAATGCATTCAGAGAGGACCCATGGGGAGTGGAAAATGTCTACACTGCAAAAGACTCTTTGAAGTTCCATCTGAATCCTAAGGTCAGTAGACATTTCAAAGAAAACATCTTAACAATCTCCGTTGGAGCATTACCCTACCTGGCACCCTCTGCTCCTATAGGAAAGACTCTAAGATATCAAAAACTCTGGCAGATTAACACTTTATATTTTGAAAGTGTGTTATTTGCCAGGGGAGTCATTTATGTTATTATTCCTTATTTTTTATAAGTCTCCATAAAATCAAATTCTGCTTCCAGGATCACTGATATAAGGCTTAGCCAAATTATTTGGTTAATGAAATGGAAGTGAGACCACATTAGCCACTTTTGAACTGAAGCTTTTAAAGCCATGACAGTTTCCCTCCACTGCTCTTTTTCTCTGTCGCCAGATTGGCACATCTCACACAGGGGCTGCTCCATCACCCTGGATGCTGGAAAGAATGTGACGCTTGGGACAGGGCCACAGCTGACAATTGCAGCCAACATGAGCAAGAAATAGACTGTGTTACTGTAGGCAATTAAAATGGTGGCGTTTTTTGTAACAAGCCATACCACAGAGAAAGTGAACTTAACCACCACAGATTTAGCTGAAGAAAGAGAATACAAAGGAGGTTGATATCAGAACTCTTCCTTCCAACCAGAAAGGACTTCTAAACCAAAAAAAATAATAATCACTATTTTTCAGATCAATGTTTTTCAAACTATTAATATCTATGATGATAAGCCAGTTACCTTTCCTTTTTCAAATTTTCAATCTATTACAGACCAATATATAAAATATTAAAAATGAATTATTAGAAAATTGAAAGAAGACTTTCAAACTTTAAGCCCCAGTATTTGTATTATCATTATTAGATTCAACAGAAATAAAATTCCTCTGTCAAACTGCTATTAGGTTTCTAAATGTGTACTCCCAATTTCTGAGAATATATTACTGTAAACCAATTACAGGACACAGAACCACACTGCTTCACAGAGCACACTTTGAGGAGCACTGTTTCAGAGCATGTGAAATTAAGAAATATAAATGCTTTTGTGATGATATAAACTTCTTGGTACTTGTATAAGTGAAAATTAAATTGTAGACAAATTTTGCCCAGAAAAATAAGTAAAAATTTTCTTTATTATCTTTCCCACTCTGCAAAAATATCTATGGTTCTTTTTTTCCATAGGCATAAAAATCAGTTTGTTTTTTTTTTCTTTCCTTTTTCTTTTTCAGTCTATCAATGATAGACATTTAGGTTATTTGAAAAGTGCCTAGCTCCCAGACTTAGTAATTTTAAATGAAATGTTTTCAGTTATAGCAAATAGGAACCCAATTATTTTATATTGACATATGTAGTTTACTGCCTTTCTCTCTACTTATTATTATCTAGCTACTGCAAAGCAGCTAGTTTTCTTCAATTATTTAGCAACCTGCAATAAACATGATTTAGTTCTAAAACCCCAAGTATATTTTAAATCGCATTTAATTTTCTAAAGAATGAATCTTTCCTTTATTAAAGATAATTCAAAGTTTCAGAAACTCATCTCAAGCCATTAAAGTAGCTTCTGTCTGGCTCAGAAATACTTTTTGGGTGGTAAGATTCCAATCTTGATGAATGTCATTATATATACACTGTCCTGGGTGGCTGCAGCAGCTGCTAGCTGCTTTAAAAAGCTAGTTAAAAGAAAAAAAAAAAAAGACTGAAAGGAAAAGAAATGATTGTTTCATTTTCTCTCAAATGAAGAAAAATATGTGTAATATATTTAAAGTGAAGGTGCTTTCCAAGTCTTAAAAATGTGGATGGCAAAATCCAGAGCTACTTCAGTTTGGGCAACACTGAGACTATATCAATTGATTTTTGCAAGGCCTTTTAAAATTAATAGCATTTTTTTAAATAAGAAAAAGAAAGAACTTTGCAAATTAGAGTAATTTTTCCATTAAGATTTCTGTAGCACTAAATGATGTATAAAATGTCTTCACATTTGCAATCTGGTTAGTATCTACTGCAATCTAGTTAGTATCTACAGCAACCCAGTTAGAGAAATAAGAGGAATATCATTGTCTTCATCCCTTCTAAGCCAGATGAAGAGGCAAGTTTCAAGAGCTCTACTTGGGTTCAAATTCAAAACGCCATTCTTTTTTTTTTGTTTTCCCTCTACACACCAACTCCTGGTAATTCTTTCTTAAACATCATTTATATTTTACAACAGCAAACATTTGTACCTAAAATATTTTCAGGTCAGTTGGCAAAAAAATATGCTAGAAAAACATAAATTTACCAGCAGTTCTATGAGTACAAAAAAGGACAGTGCAATTTCTACAACGATTAGAAGAGGAGAGAGACATCACAATATGCTAACATAATTTGACTACTGATATAATTTCTTATAATACAGAATTAAAGTCGACAGTCTTTAATTTTCATTTCCTCTGAAAAATTATCAGTAGTAGATGGTTAATGATTTAGATAATGATTTAGATAAAAATTGATTTAAGAAGATTTCCTTTTACTATTTTCCTGTTACTGTAAATATAAGTAACAGTCAATTTATGCCTTCACAGAAATGAGGTTTTTATATTTGTTTTTGAAGATATGTTTTACATTATCTTTGGAAGTGTAAAAAAGAGGTAGGCACAAGAGCAGTGTTTTAAATTCTATATGTATACACTTTCATGATAAAAACATAAATAAAATCATGTTACTTTTTACATCACTGCTGCTGCTGAAAAAAATAGGTCTATTTTAGGTGATATTTTAAGTATATACATAAAAGTTAAGCTTACTGTTACATTAGATGACAAAGTAAGGAAACAAATTCTTAAAAATGATCATGTTACAGTTCAAAGTTATTTCTATAGAATCTTTTGTTTACTGCTGTTTCAACTTAGTGATAAATATGAAGTTATATGAATACAGTTAAATGCTTTTAAAAACATTTTAATATCATTACCAAAACACCTAGAATAATTTTAATTAATCTTCATTTGCATTTTCTAATTTTAAAAAATCAACTGTAATTTTTTTAGCCAATTAACACAAATTGTATTTTCACTTCAGTTTAGTACATTTATACATTGGAAGACTTACTATAAAATCAACACATTTTTGACGCTGAGAAAAACCTTAACAAAGAAAAATAACATTCTTCTTACTCAACTCTTTTGACACATGAAAAATAGATTTTTATGTAAATAAGGGAAAAATAAAATAGAGGATTCCTTAATTGTGTTTTTTAAAAAGACAATGTTTAGTTCAGTAATGTATATTTTCAGCTATGCTGTCAGTATCATCAAAATTCTGTATTATATAATGTCATATTAAATTTATACTCAGGTGTAACATTCTCTCCCAAAGACATACTATTTTTAAATGCATTATTAATCTAGAATTTTGGCCCTACTGTCAACTTGAAAGTTGCTTTTATTTATTTTTAAGCCAAAGCTCTTCAGTGAGAAAAGTTCGAGATCCCAAATATAAGGAGATCCTGAGGGGCTGCACAGATTCTTTACTGTCTGAGCCACCAGGGAAGCCCCTCAGGATCTCCTTATATTTGGGATCTCGAACCCAGGGTTTGATCCCTTGGTCAGGAAGGGCCCCTAGAGTAGATGCTAGATACTGGAGCTACCCACTCCATAATCCTTGCCTGGAGAATTCCATGGATAGAGGTTATAGTCCATGGAGACCCAAAGAGTTGGGCATGACTGAGCAATTAAAACTTTTACTTTCTAGACCATATACATGACCAAAAGAAAAACCTTCTTCTAGATAAGTAAATATATTAGACATTTAAATTTTCCCAACATACTGCTTGTTAATTATTTTAACAGTTAACTATATTCTATCATACTTCCTATCTTCTATCACAGTTTCATTTATATTAGACATTTGTCTCTCAGGTAAAAATAAAGGTCCACAGATTAAATCTGATATTCTTCCTACCCTTAGAAACAAAATAAATACTGCCTGATTGAAAATAATTGACGGAGTATTGTTTCAACTACAAGGAGATATTTTAAATTATGTGACATGTCTTCACAAAGAATAGAATTTTCAAAAATCAAATTAGATTTTTAAAAGTTAAGCTACTTTACACTAAAATACGAACTAGATAATTTTTAGTGTTCTCTTTACAAAGACTATATAAATTATTATACTTTTAATATTTAAGCATTCAAACTCCTTAAAAATTTTAAATACAATTTCCAAACATACACATGGCTCAACTGGATTTACAATGCACAACTACATAGCTATCAAATATAGTTTCATACAGTTTCCCGTATTTCTATATCTCTAAAACCTGTTTAGTGGATTCAATCATAAATATGTGGGAGAGGTTACCAAATGCAAGTACCAAGTTTTAACTGAGATTCTTATAGTACTTTTTTTCTTGGTATATGTACATAAAAATCTAACTTAGACATTCTAAAGCAATACCTCTCAATAAATGGCAGTTAAAAAAAAAAAAAAACTAATAAAATATAATGCCCAAAAGCATCTTGATTAGAGGTTGATGCAAAACAAGTCTATTAACAAAAAGCTAGCAGTCAACACAGTCACTCAGAGAAGATGGGGAAATAGTCATGTTTATATACAAGAAAAAATTATAACAATTTTAACAATTTAAGTGAAAAGACTTACAGCTTCAAAATATATTTCATAATAATCACCTGGCCATGTTAATCTGAATCAGCAAATCACATGATCTTTCTTAAAACATTCCCTAAAGTTTTCACTAACTTCTCTAGAAACACAGGAAGCTTATGTCATCTAATTTTGGGAACTACAAAAAGAATAACTTATAGTCCTTTGACCTATTCTTTTCGATAATAAAGCCACTAAACAAAGGTGGCTACTGAGTGCTTAAAATGAACTTAGTGTAATTGAGAAAATAAATTTAAAGTTTTATTTAATTTTAATTACTTTATTAAATGTAAATTTTAAAACTACCACTCAGTTGAATTGCTAGAACTTTTAACAATGTTTGGAAAAATTTGGGTATGCACTTTAAACTGCAAATTGCATTAAGTCTAAATATAGATCAAGTATTTCCAATGAAAAAATACCCACCAGATTTAGAAGAAGCAATACAAAAGAATGAAAATATCTCACTAACAAATTTTACATTGATTACATGTTAAAATATATTTTGATATATGCGATTAAATTTAAAAAACCTATCACTATTAAAATTCACTCCGTTTTTCTCCTTTATTTTTTTAATATCACCATGAAAATTTTTAAATTATATAAGTGATGCTCATTATATTTCTATTGGGCAGTGCTGCCTTAGACTATATAAATAAAATCAAAAAATTTTTTTAAGTCAGGTTACTTAAGGTATAATTTGCACACAGTAAAACTCACCCTTTTATATGTACACTTCTATAAATTCTGACAAATGTATACAATCATGAAACCAACACAATCACAACATAAAATGTTTCCATTATCCCAAAAAATGTCCCCTTATGTTTCTTATCAACTTGTCAACTCACACCTCCTACCCCCAAACCCTGAGAATTCAGTTTTCTGTCCCTATAGTTTTAATCTTTCAACAACAGGATAACATATAGACCTCTAGTCCAGGAAAATCAAAGTTTAAAGACCATACTATTCTATGGTGCTAAAGGATTATTATTATTTGATATTTCCTTTCCTTGTATTATGAGTATTTTGCCAAGGCTTAGTTTTCCAGTTATTCCATTTTCAAAACTGAGTTTCTTTCCCTGTCACTATTACAGCAATTTATTTATACTTATAGAATAAAACTGAGCAGATTACATATTAGTTATGTACTTACAAGACTTCTACTAAACTGTAAGCTAGAAGCCTGACTTGTAGAACTACTACACTTAATTGTCTAGTGAAATTAACAGTGCAGATAATAAGGCTGAAAAGATATGTCCCACTGTTTTATTAAAAAAAAGAAAGGAAAGGGAAAAAACAAAGAACTGACTGATGAAAAAGTTAACCCTCTAATTTAGATATTTACATTTACTGAGGTCTCAAAGATTAGAGGATGCAAGAACTATGATGCCAAATAACCAGGAGCAAATGCTAGTGGAGACTGAACCTAAACCAAAATTTTTACCTCAATTGGTATTGGTTTTATCAGAGCTTGCTAACAAGGTTGAATAAATTGGGAGTAGTCTGCCTAACACAATTTTTCTCACAAACTCTGTTATTTCTGGCACATGATTATATAGAATATAAAGTTTTAAAAAATATATGTATCACATCAAATCAGAAATACTTTTAGCACATAAAGGCAAAGGCTCAAGAATCTCAATGGGCTCTATCTGAAAAGTAGAATATTTGTAATCAATAATATTCATAAAAGTTAAATATATAACATCTATGCTTTAAGTAAATAAATGAAATGCTACAACTGACTTTAATGGTTCTAAAATACTTACTGAAGTCTCCAGTAAGAAAAACTCCTTCAGCTCCTGGGGCCCATTCTTTGCAGTATAAACCACCATCAGCGCATCTGTGGACGCCAAATGATTCATAACCTCTGGAAAACCTATCAATACCACCTTCATTCTCTCCAATGCTGTTCAAAGTCTGGGTAAACCGCTTATACCTTTGAAAAAGTACAAAAGAAAGGAAATTGTAAAATCAAATAATCTTCCAGAAAAGCTGCTGTAATTAAATATGTTTTACTCTCACTCAGGACAAAAAAAAAAAAAAAGATATCATTAAAGAGGAATGATGTGAATAATTTCATTTATTGCTAGAAGTTACCTGGTAAGATATCATTCTTATATCAAGTAAACTAAACTAATCCAACGAACTTTTTTCTTTTGTAATTTCAAGCATTACGGTATAAGAGAAAACATGATAGTTACGTTATTCCATGAATATTTTAAAATCAGCATTATAGCAACTTCTATGTCAAGACAGTATAATGAAGGAGCATTCCTACATCTGTAACTTCTAAAACACTGAAAGAAAATGCAGTTAAAAACCAGCAAGAAAAATAAAATTACCCTACAGCAGGTCTTGCATACTTTTCCTGTTAAAGGGCAGATAGGAAATATTTTAGTCTTTGCTAGCCATCTGGTTTCTGTCACAATTACTCAACTGTGTCTCTGAAGCATGAAATTGGCCACAGACAATATGTAAATGAATGGGTGTGGCTGTGTTCCAATAACACTTTATTTACAGAAACAGGTGGCAGGGCCAAATTTGGCCTATGGGTTACAGTTTGCCTACTCCTGCCCTACAGCAACTAACCATGGAAAGAACATTCATCACCTCAAACTATGAAAGCCAGCGGCCATGAGACGAAACCACAGCCGAGTTTCATGGCCGAAGAAACCAAGAACATACTGTGTTTTAAGAAAAATTTGGAAAACAAACACACACACACATGCACACAGAGCATCACCCAGTTTAAACTACTGAAATTCAAAGGAGAATTTCCAAGCAGGATCAAGAATAATACATGGCTGCTCTTGACCCTCTCCCAGACCCCAAGAGCCCACAGTTAGGAAGGGTACACCAAAAACATACTATTACTTGCACTTATTACCCCAAGTCTGGAGAGAAGCAAAGTAGAACAAAACTGGCAAAACTAGAGAAGTGAAGCATGTGGCGGGTATTCTCTGTCAGAAGTGAAAGTTCCAGAACTGTGCAATGAATTGACCAATGCCCATAAACTTCCCTGTGCTTCCCCACACCCTGAGGGGTAATCAATAAAAGTCCCAGAAAGATAGTTATGAATCCAAATAGAGGTATAAAGGAAATACACAAAACGTCAGAAGCTAACTATCAGAAGAACACCTCAACTGAGGTGAACAGAACAAGAATCTTTATACAAATGTTTCAGCCTGTTGTTGCTTAGTTGCTAAGTCACATCTGACTCTTTTGTGGCCCCATAGACTGTAGCTTGCCAGGCTCCTCTGTCCAGGGAATTTCCCAGGCAAGAATACAGGCGTTGGTTGCCATTTCCTTCTCCAGGGGATCTTCCCAACCCAGGGATTGAATCTGCACCTCCTGCAGGCAGATTCTTTACCACTGAGCCACCAGGGAAGTCCGTTTCACACTGTACTTCAACATAAATAAAGATGAATTCAATCATAATAAAAGCTGAGAGATTATACTAATATGATAGAATGATAGAATGAGAAGTAAAATGAGACTGTAGACCCAAGGAAATAAAGAGTAACAAAATATATCATTAGAAAAATAATAAATTAGAATTGGCAAGGAACTAAGTGTACGTGCAACAACAATAACAAAAAAAAATTAGGTAAATGAACAATTGGAACAATGGCACCCCACCTCAGTACTTTTGCCTGGAAAGTCCCATGGACGGAGGATCCTGGTGGGCTCCAGTCCATGGGGTCGCTGGGAGTCGGACGCAACTAAGCGACTTCACTTTCACTTTTCACTTTCATGCATTGGAGAAGGAAATGGCAACCCACTCCAGTGTTCTTGCCTGGAGAATCCCAGGGACTGGGGAGCCTGGTGGGCTTCCGTCTGTGGAGTCGCACAGAGTCGGACACGACTGGAGCGACTTAGCAGCAGCAGCATGATTAGGAAAAAAAAGACAAAGAGGACTTCCCTGGTGGTATAGAGGATAGGAATCTGCCTGCCCATACAGGGAACATGAGTTCGATCCCTAGTCCAGGAAGATTCCATGACACAGAGCAATTAATCCTGTGCTCCACAACTACTGAGCCAGCACTCTACAGCCCATGAGCCACAACTACTGAAGCTCTCATGCCCTAAAGCCGTGTTCTGCAAGGAGAGGCCACAGCAAAGAAAAGCCCATGCACTGCAACTAGAGTAGCCCCTGCTCACTGCAACTAGAGAAAGTTCACACACAGCAATGAAAAGACCCAGCTCAACAAAAATTAAATAAATAATTAAAAATTTTTAAAAAAGAAGGCTTGATTACCGACGCAACCAATAAAAAGAAAAAAAGAGGAATATAAACCTAATCGATAAAAAATTAACAAATATGATCAAAATAAGGATACCTGGTGACTCTGAATAACAAAAATAAAATGAATATAAATCATATAAAATTGTACAATATTTCTTATAGAATTAAATATGCATGTTAAAAAGAATATACTGTGTTTTAAGAAAAATTTGGAAAACAAATACACACACACATGCACACAGAGCATCACCCAGGTTAAACTATTGAAATTCAAAGGAGAAAGAATGTAATTCTATGGACAACTGGTATGAAAACATTAAGGGGGATGGGTACATATTTTTTGGTAAAGGAATATCACATTAAAGACCCAAAGATAACAAAGCCAAGCCCATACCATTCTGAGAAAGAAAAGTAGTATTCTAAGGATATTATATGAGACACATGCCTACTCAAGCTTAAAGAATTCTTTAAATATTGCAAATTTAAAAACAATTTTAAGTCTATGACCCTAATGAATCATTCTTGGGAAAAAAAAATCACTTTCCATAAAATTTAGGCAATTTAAAAGACTAAAAACACATCAGACAAACGGACAGTCATTGCAGCCGTTTGGCTGAGCCCTAAGTCCTTAAATATAGAATCAAGGCTAGACAATTGTGTAATTGTGTGAATGTGATAACAAGAAAAGAATCTCAATGGACAGGTGAAAATTTGATTTATTAAAAAACAACAGATAAGTGAAAGGGAGATGGAATAAAGGAAAGAGTGATCAGACTCCTTATTTGTTAAAAATAGAGTCAGTTAACACTGACTAAAATTCAAGATTGTCGTCATTATACCTTTTAATCTCTTCATGAACTTAGACGGACAATATAAAGAAAGTTATGTGTAGATTTAAGTCGTTTCTTTCATTTTGTTTCAGTAAGTTTGTTTAAAATTAAATTTAACGTATTTATTTTCCTCATGTTTCATTATATTATTTCTATCAAGCTACTTTTCTACCCTCTTACCTATATATAAGCACATAAAAATATCAAAAATGATGTTCTCTTAATACCAGTGGTGATTTTTTTGGTAGCATTTCTATTTTCTTTCTTCCTTGCATTATTCTAACTATAATAAAGAAATGCCATTTAAGCAAAATAAAGGATTTTTTCCTTAAAACTATAAAATTTTTAAAGTATTAAAACATCTATATAATCCATAATTATTACATATTCATAATTTTAATGGGTATATGAAACTATGTCTATAAAACCTGGGTATTTTAAATAATTTGAAATAGATCAGTGGGACAAAACTGGGTTCTTGAAATGGTCTTGAACATATAAAGAAATCGAACACACAATAAAAGGACATTTCAAGAAAGAAATGTGAAAGAGAAAGAAAGCAATGGCTTACCTATTAAGATTGGAATCTAAGTTTAAAAATTGGACCTCTAAAATCAAAATAACTTCAAAAGGTCAAAGTTATAAATATTAAATTAAAAATAAACAAAACCAGGAGTTCGCAGTAAAAGAAATACAAATGGCCAGAAAACACATTGAAAAGACACTCAAATTCAATCCTAAATTTCAAAATTCCATTTTCCACTTAAAGACCAGTAAGATGTGATAGTCTGTGCAGACAGAGTGCAGGTGCAGGAAAAAGACATTTCCAAATACTCTTTAACAAAATATAAATTAGATAACTATTTGGCATTAGCTAGCTATGAAATGCCTATGACCAACCTAGATAGCATATTCAAAAGCAGAGACATTACTTTGCCAACAAAGGTTCGTCTAGTCAAGGCTATGGTTTTTCCTGTGGTCATGTATGGATGTGAGAGTTGGACTGTGAAGAAGGCTGAGTGCCAAAGAATTGATGCTTTTGAACTGTGGTGTTGGAGAAGACTCTTGAGAGTCCCTTGGACTGCAAGGAGATCCAACCAGTCCATTCTGAAGGAGATCAGCCCTGGGATTTCTTTGGAAGGAATGATGCTAAAGCTGAAACTCCAGTACTTTGGCCATCTCATGCAAAGAGTTGACTCATTGGAAAAGACTCTGATGCTAGGAGGGATTGAGGGCAAGAGAAGAAGGGGACAACAGAGGATGAGATGGCTGGATGGCATCACTGCCTCGATGGATGTGAGTCTCAACAAACTCCGGGAGTTGGGGATGGATAGGGAGGCCTGGCGTGCTGCAATTCATGGAGTCACAATGAGTCAGACACGACTGAGCAACTGATCTGAGCTATGAAAATTTCTAAATCACAGTCTTCAACTAAGTAATTCCATTTCTAGAAATTTATCCCTTGAATATATCACACAAGGAAGTAAAAACATCTACATGTACAGTGTAATGTACAGGTAATCATTATGACATTATTTAAAATACCAAACCATAGAAAATACCTACCTGTTCAACAAGAAAGGCTGGTCAAATTAACTGTGGAACACACAAACAACAAATTACATGAGATTCATTATGAAGAATGAGGTAGAATGAAATGTACTGATATGAAAAGATGTCCCAAGATAGATGGCTTAGGGAAAGAAGTTGCAAAGCAGTTTTCTACAAAACATCTCTTTGTATAAAGAAATATTCATACAGCTACAGATGGCATGTAGATGGTATTTTCACAGGGCCCCTTCCCCTGCACCAGGGGGTGGATTCCAGTGGGCTGGGGCGAGTATGGGCCTTAAGTTCCTAGCCCCACCATGCTCACATTTACTTCAAAGACAGGAAGAGGTACAGCACAGAATCTGATCAGTGGAGTGCAAAGCCTATGGATATGGTAGATGTGAGTGGAGTATTTCAAATATGACCCCTTTTGTATTGTCTATATATACCCAACACATACAATACACATGCCTGCCTGTGAGTGCACATCCCCATGGTTTTATGAAAATGCAAATTATATTTACTCTATTACTTGAAACAAATTAACTTTTAATGAAATGATGTAACTCCAGTATCACTGGCAGTCTTTACTCCAGAGGACGCAAACTGAATTACTGACAGGAGCCAGGCAGGTAGCATAAATATGAAGAAATGCTCCCGCATAAGAAACACAAAGAACAGCATGATGATAAAAGAGTAACCAATGAGGCTAGCCTCAGAGTATGGAAAACAAAGTAGAAACGAGCTCAACTGAGATGGGGAGGACAAAACCCAGGGAAAAGTGACAGCATTTGTTTAAAAGCTCTAGCCTATTGTTATAAAAGATTTGCCAAATCAAGTAATTATTCAAGAATGAAAAATATTCCAGATTTTTCTATGAATCCTCCCTACTTTAACATCAGCAACTATTTCAAAATACTTTAAATACTGATCTAGGCAAAAGAAAAGGCAGCAGAAGAAAACCTCAGTCTATAGCTCTAATAAGAGATTTGTATGCAAACTCTCTCATACTCTAAATTCTATGAGAAAATGATTTTTACCTCTTAAAGATACCATTCGGCTACAACTCCCAATGCGTGGAAACTCTAATCCATATGAGATGCATAAATAACAACATTTAATGATCAAATGATATAAAACAATCAACAAAATAAATCTGGATAGAAGTAACAAAACTAGAAGGGAAAAAATAAGTAAATCTGGAATAGGGTAAAAAAAAAAAACATACATATGTATTATCATAAAACAAGAAAAATTACTGATTCTTTTTTTAAAAGATATCAACTTTTGGAGGGCAAATAAATGTGGCAATAATTTTATTGTCAATGTGGTTATAATATCTTTAAAACACAATTTTAGTTTTATTTAAAGTTTAAAAAATAATCCTTCTTAACACATTTCAAAAGATATATACAAATGTGCCATTTACTGAAAATTGAACAGAAATAGGATTATAGAATGATATTACTTTAACTAAATATCTTGACGTCCTCAAGGTCAGCCCTAAAGCTTCTGATACAGAAATACACATTCCACTTTGAAATCACTGTGGCTCAAAAAAGAAAACGCCTGAGGATATAGCAAGCTCATCATGCCTGTGCCCTCTCCTACTACAGTCGTCTCTCTTAATATTTTGCTATGAATTTATAGTATATTTAAAAACTGGGTCAAATTCTTGGTAACCAAGAACATAAAATGAGTTAGTATTGTAACTAGCATTTTGTACAGATATAAAAATATTATAAGATTTAATATCTTCATTGATGTTTTTAATCCTCTTTGCAGAAAGAAAAAAATAGAGGCACAGATAAATATGAAAGTTGCTCAAGGTCAAGAAGGTAATAAGCAACAAAGATGAGGTATTATTCATCACAAAGGTATTTTTAAAAAATCAGGAGACATAATCTCAAATTAAAAGTCACATTTCCTCTTAAAGAAAGCCCCATAACTTTAATTCATAAAGTTATTAATCTTATAATTAAGAGGATCAGATAAGGCTCTAGAAATAAACATTATAGGTTCAAATTCTAACTCTGTTATACAGTATATGTAACCTTGAACAAATTACTTAACCTCCCTTTTCCTTAATTTCTTCCCCTGTTAAGTAGGGGAAATCTGATAGTTGATAAGGAATCAAAGAAATGATACCAGGAGTCATCCCCACAGTAACCAGCATATGCTCAATAATTTTAAACTGTAGCTTTGCACCACCTCAGTGAGAAGCACTGCTGTATTATACTTTTTAATTTATAATTTCTTAAATTACATCACTTATTTAGATTTTAACATGCATGCTAATTATTAGTAAACATTAAGGACTGTTTCTCCTTAAATTTCCAAAGCGTTTAAGAATATTTATTTTATCCTATTATGAAAAGTTATAAATATAGGCATACTAACACATAACATTGGAGAAGGAAATGGCAACCCACTCCAATGTTCTTGCTTGGAGAATCCCACAGACGGGGGAGCCTGGTGGGCTGCCGTCTACGGGGTCGCACAGAGTCGGACACGACTGAAGTGACTTAGCAGCAGCAGTAGCTTAGCAGCAACACATAACACACACTAGGTACTCCAGAGTAATCTGAATGTGTGGATTGTAAAAAGTTTGGAAGAAAACTAAGTAAATTGGATAGCCTAGAGGAAAAAAAAGTTACTTTAGGGAAGTAGTTAATGCTTAGTTTGGGGAAAAAAAAAAAAAAAAACGGCTAAAAACCTTTGCTCTTTTGTAAGACATTTCATCTTAGATCCATACTGAAGTTCTAATTTCAGGCAAGGTTGTGAACACTGGAGATATGTCAGAGGAGACGAATCATACCTTATCTGGAAACACCTAAGATGTAGAATTCTTTCTCAAGTGCTTCTGAGTGGGTCTGAAACACAATGAACCCATGGGGGAAGTTCCTTCCATGCTAGCTTAATTCTTTTCAAGATTTTATATAGTCATCTGTTTCCTAAAGGAGACTTGGAATAGAGGAAAGAAAAAGCACAGAAGTAAAAGCTCAACAGGAATTTTTAATAAACTAAAAAAGGGGAAATAAGGTTAAAGGAGAGGGGAACTGAATACTTTTTTGGAACAAAAAAAAAATTGCAATCACCCTTTCAAAAGACTTCAAGGTGACTGGCAGAAATTTTCTTCTTGAAGCATAAAGTACCTGAAATATACAGACTTCTCTATATATTAAATCTGTCAAGTGAAGAGCAGGCATTTGAGACTTTAAAGTGAATAGTTTCTGTCCCTCAATCAAGGATAAGTATTCAAAAAAAAAAAAAAACCCACAACATATTTCAGTTCAGTTCAGTTCGTTTCAATTCAGTTCATTTGCTCAGTCTTGATCGACTTTTTGT
This sequence comes from Tragelaphus eurycerus, assembly GCA_935064755.1. Taxonomy (NCBI): domain Eukaryota; kingdom Metazoa; phylum Chordata; class Mammalia; order Artiodactyla; family Bovidae; genus Tragelaphus; species Tragelaphus eurycerus. Next base: position 16,945,521 of record CAKXYN010000009.1, on the reverse strand, counting down.
GACCCCATGAACCTCAGCACGCCAAGCCTCCCTGTCCATCACCAATCCCAGAGTTCACTCAAACTCAGTGTATCAAGTCAGTGATGCCATCCAGCCATCTCATCCTCTGTCATCCCCTTTTCCTCCTGCCCCCAATCCCTACCAGCATCAGGGTCTTTTCCAATGAGTCAACTCTTCGCATGAAGTGGCCAAAGTACTGGAGTTTCAGCTTTAGCATCATTCCTTCCAAAGAAATCCCAGGGCTGATCTCCTTTAGAATGGACTGGTTGGATCTCCTTGCAGTCCAAGGGACTCTCAAGAGTCTTCTCCAACACCACAGTTCAAAAGCATCAATTCTTTGGCACTTAGCTTTCTTCACAGTCCAACTCTCACATCCATACATGACCACTGGAAAAACCATAGCCTTGACTAGATGGACCTTTGCTTTTCAATATGCTGTCTAGGTTGGTCATAACTTTCCTTCCAAGGAATAAGCATCTTTTAATTTCATGGCTGCAATCACCATCTGCAGTGATTTTGGAGCCCCAGAAAATAAAATCTGACACTGTTTCCACTGTTTTCCCATCTATTTCCCATGAAGTGATGGGACCAGATGCCATGATCTTCATTTTCTGAATGTTGAGTTTTAAGCCAACCTTTTCACTCTCCTCTTTCACTTTCATCAAGAGGCTTTTTTCGTTCCTCTTCACTTTCTGCCATAAGGGTGGTGTCATCTGCATATCTGAGGTTATTGATATTTCTCCCAGCAATCTTGATTCCAGCTTGTGCTTCTTCCAGTCCAGCATTTCTCATGATGTACTCTGCATATAAGTTAAATAAGCAGGGTGACAATATACAGCCTTGACGTACTCCTTTTCCTATTTGGAACCAGTCTGTTGTTCCATGTCCAGTTCTGACTGTTGCTTCCTGACCTGCATATAGGTTTCTCAAGAGGCAGGACAGGCGGTCTGGTATTCCCATCACTTTCAGAATTTTCCACAGTTTATTGTGATCCACACAGTCAAAGGCTTTGGCATAGTCAATAAAGCAGAAATAGATGTATTACAGGGTAAAAATATTTATTGTGTGCCAATAATTGAAGAACGTCCCTTTGATAAGTTTATCAGTCCAAGAGAAGACTGTTCAGCTCAGGACAGGAAAGGGGTGAGATAAGCAAATGCTAACAGAAGAATATCACAATAGAAAAACTAATGGGATAAGGCAAGATTTAAAAAGGCTCTAAAAAGTGGCTTGCATTTGTGCTATATCTCAAAGGATGAGTAGTATTCTTTAACAATTAAGGGACAAGACAGAGAAGAGTTTTACATGTGTACAAGTTAAGGTGGTCCTTGTGGGCATGAGGACTAGCTTTATGTAGCTGGACAGCAGGAGGGGTAGAAATGTAGAGTTAAATCAAGATGGAAAAGATGACTTTCAGGTAGATAATAAATTAAATGAAAAATAAAAACCTTAAAGACTTTAAAGAGGAGATAACTGATACTATCAGAGACAGTCTTTAAAGGGAACAGTTTGAAGGATGAATTTTAGCAGTCAGAATAATATTAACAAAGTCTTTATTAAACAGACTGATCACTAAAACACCAGAGTCTGTGAACTCTCTTGTTATACTGGTCAATGAAAATAATTTTTAAAATGACATTATAGTAGACATGGTTTCTTATTTTGGAATGCTTTCCTTATTTTTAAAGTTTATATGTACTAATCAATAAATAAATGCATAAATTTTCAAAATTTCACCTAAAATTTTAGTGACACTTCCAATCTGTGTTCAATTTAGCATACACTCTAATCTTCATCTATCAGGAAACAGTAAAAATGGGGCCATTTAAATAAAAGTGACAAGTGAGAAGGGGTAAACTCATCCATTTATTCCACAAATATTACTAAGCATCTACTATACATCCAATGCTATGCCAGTCACTGAGAACAGAGATGAAAGACAAAGCCCATGCCTTCAAGACATTCTTTGCTATGTATGGGAAATGGTAGAGAGAAAACCAAGGACTGAGAAAACATTCTGTAAGATGAAGATTTATATTCAGAAGATAGAAGCAGCTAGAAGATAAATACCACAAAGACAGGAAAAATTATGTGTTTCGCACATAGATATACCTCCTGCTGCTGCTAAATTGCTTCAGTCACGTCCGACTCTGTGTGACCCCACAGACGGCAGCTCACCAGGCTCCCCCATCCCTGGGATTCTCCAGGCAAGAACACTGGAGTGGGTTGCCATTTTCTTCTCCAATGCATGAAAGTGAAAGTGAAGTCGCTCAGTCGTGTCCGACTCTTCGAAACCCCATGGACTGTAGCCCACCAGGCTCCACCATCCATGGGATTTTCCAAGCAAGAGTACTGGAGTGGGGTGCCATTGACCTAGTCATCTAAAATACTGGCACATATTAAGTACTCAGTAAATAAATATTTAATGAGTACCTATTACTTCCCAGACTATGGCTAGGGAATGGTGATAGGATGGTTAGATTTAGATTTAAAATTAGGATTATTACATATGAATTTGCCAAAAAAGTTCCCTATAGTCAAAGCTATGGTTTTTCCTGTAGTCATGTATGGATATGAGAGTTGGACCATAAAGAAAGCTGAGTGAGCACCAAGGAATTGATGCTTTTGAACTGTGGTGTTGGAGAAGACTCTTGAGAGTCCCTTGGACTGCAAGGAAATCAAACCAGTCAATCTTAAAGGAAATCAGTCCTGAATATTCATTGGATGGACTGATGTTGATGCTGAAGCTCCAATCCTTTGGCCACCTGATAGGAAGAGTCCACTCATTAGAAAAGACCCTGGAGCTGGGAAAGACTGAAACTGAAAGTGAAAATGAAGTCACTCAGTCATGTCTGACTCTTTGTGACCCCATGGACTGTAGCCTACCAGGCTCCTCCCTCCATGGGATTCTCCAGGCAAGAGTACTGGAGTGGGTTGCCATTTCCTCCTCCAGGGTATCTTCCCGACCCAGGGATCAAACCCAGGTCTCTGAATTCCAGGTAGAACGCTTTAACCTCTGAGCCACCAAGGGAAAGACTGAAGGCAGGAGGAAAAGGGGATGACAGAGGACAAGATGGTTGGATGGTATGGCCAACTCAATGGACATGAGTTTGAGCAAGCTCTGGGAGTTGGTGATAGACAGTGAAGCCTGGCATGCTGTAGTCCATGGGGTTGCAAAGAGTTGGACATGACTGAGCAACTGAACAACAGCATCTGACCTTGAATTCCAATCCTACCTCCTATCAGCTATAACTAAGACTCAACATCTCTATCTAAATAAGAATCAAATAAGAATAACGAACACATTTCATAAGATAACCAAATGATAATGAAATAAGATAATATACCTAAAAAGCTTAGCATAACACCTTTCACAAAACATGATGAATAAGCACACTGTTAGAACAATAAATATACTATATGATTGTTCGATTTGAGAGCAGCATAGAAAAATCAATAGCCTCTTCAAATATAAGAAAGATATAATCCACCATAACTGTACAAGACTCATTTACTATGAGGCATATATCCTTCATGAAGTAACCAAAATTGAAAAGACACATGTATGCCAATGTTCTATGCAGCTCTATTTACAACAGCTAGGACATGGAAGCAACCTAGATGTCCATCAACAGATGAACAGATAAATAAGCTGTGGTATATATAAGCTGTAGTATATATATCTATATATCTATATATATCTATATCTATATCTATATCTATATATATCTATCTATATATATATATGGGAAGGCAATGGCACCCCACCCCAGTACTCTTGCCTGGAAAATCCCATGGACAGAGGACCCTGGTGGGCCGCTGTCCATGGGGTCGCTAAGAGTCGGACACGACTGAGCAACTTCACTTTCACTTTTCACTTTTATGCATTGGAGAAGGAAATGGCAACCCACTCCAGTGTTCTTGCCTGGAGAATCCCAGGGATGGGGGAGCCTGGTGGGCTGCCGTCTATGGGGTCGCACAGAGTCGGATACGACTGAAGTGACTTAGCAGCATATATATATATATATATATATATATACACACACACACACAATGGAGTATTACTCAGCCATTAAAAAAAGAATTTGAGTCCATACTAATGAGGTGGAGAAACCTAGAGCCTATTATACACAGTGAAGTAAGTTAGAAAGAGAAAAACAAATATCATATCATATACTATCATATTCCATATATGTATATATATGGAATCTAGAAAGATGATACAGATGAACCTATTTGCAGAGCAGCATTGGAGACATAGACATAGAGAACAGATTTATGGACATCACTGGGTGGGCAGGAAGGAAAGGGTGGGGTGTATGGAGAGCGTAACATGGAAACATGTATTACCAAATGTAAAGTTAAATGGGTATTTGCTCTATGACTCAGGGAATCCAAATGGGGCTAGGTAACAACTTAGAGAGGTGGGATGGGGATGGATGTGGGAGGGATGTTCAGGTGGGAGAGAACAAGGGCAAACCTATGGCTGATTCATGGTGATGTTTGGTAGAAACCAACACCATACTGTAAAGCCATTATCCTTGAAATGAAAATGAATAAATTAAATTTTTTAAAAAAGAAGGCAGCTGAGTGCCAAAGAATTAATTCTTTTGAATTGTGGTGCTGAAGAAGACTCTTGAGAGTCCCTTGGACAGCAAGGAGATTAAACCAGTTAATTCTAAGGAAATCAACCCTGTAGGACTGGGTTGCACTGGAAGGACTGATGCTGAAGCTACAATACTTTGGTCACCTGATGTGAAAAGTCAATTCATTGGAAAAGATCCTGATGCTGGGAAAGATTGAAGGCAGGAGGAGAAGGGGGCGACAGAGGGTGATATAGTTCGATAGCATGGATATGATGGTGATATGGTTGGATAGCACAATGGTTATGAATATGAGCAAACTCCAGGAGATAGTGAAGGACAAGAAGCATGGTGTGCTGCAGTTCACGGGGTCCCAAAGAATCAGACATGACTTAGTGACTGAACATCAACAACATGTATTCCCTCAGTTCCACTTTGGTCCAGGCTTTGTACACTCATTTGACTAGCCCTGTGAAAGTTTGGCTTGCAAGGAGCTCCTGAAAGAAGCCAGATACTATTAGTTGGTGCAAAAGTGATTGGGTTTCAGACTATGAATTTTAAATCTTTATAACTAGGCTCAAACACATCTTAATTAATTAAAATAGGAATCATTCCAATCAACATATTTTTTCCAACAAAAAACAAGTTTGCTTATTCCTATAGCATAAAAGTCTGTGATTCAGGATTTGACAAACTCTTGGAAAGCATTTTCTGCCTCCTGCTGGTTTTGGAAGTGATTTCCCTGCAAAAAGTTGTCAAGATGTTTGAAGAAGTGGTAGTCAGTTGGTGACAGGTTAGGTGAACATGGTAGATGAGGCAAAACTTTGTAACCCAATTCTTTCGACTTATAAAGCGTTGGTTGTATGACCTGTGGTTGGTTGTTGTCACAGAGAAGAACTGGGATCTATTTGTTGACCAAAGCTGGCTGAAGGTATTGCAGTTTTTGGTGCATCTCATCCATTTGCTGAGCATACTTCTCAGATGCAATGATTTCACCAGAATTCAGAAAACTATAGTGGAGTAGACTGGCAGCAGACCACCAAAAAGTGACCATAGTCTTTTTCTGGTGCAAGTTTGGCTTTGGGAAGTGTTTAGATGATAAAGAATCTGTCTGCAATGCAGGAGACCTGCATTTGATCCCCGGTTTGGAAGATCCCCTGGAGAAGGGAATGGCAATCCATCCAATATTCTTGCCTGGAGAATTCCATGGACAGAGGAGCCTGGCAGACTAAAGTCCATGGAGTTACAAAGAACTGGACATGACTGAGCAACTAACACATTTTGGTGCTTCTCAGTCCAGCCACTGAGCTGGTCATCACCAGCTGTCATATAAAATCCACTTTTTGTTGCATGTCACGATCCAACTGAGAAACGATTTACTGTTGTTGCATAGAATAAGAGAAGACAACACTTCAAAATGATGATTTTTTTGATTGCCTCAGTTCATGAGGCAATCCACTTATCGAGTTTCTTCGCCTTCCCAATTTGCTTCAAATGCCAAATGACCATAGAATAATTGATGTTGAGTTCTCGGGCAACTTCTCATGTAGTTGTAGGAGGATCAGCTTCAATGACGGCTCTTAACTGGTTCAACTTCCCATGGCCAGCCACTACAATCCTCATCTTCAAAGCTATCATCTCCTTTGCAAAACTTCTTAAACCACCACTGCACTGTATGTTCATTAGCAGTTCCCAGGCCAAATGCATTGTTGATATTCAGAGTTGTCTCCGCTGCTTTATGACCCATTTTTAACTCGAATAAGAAAATTGCTCAAATTTGCTTTTCATCTTATATAATTTCCTTAGTCTAAAATAGATAGAAAATAAACTACAAGTAATAAGTCATTAGCAAAACACTTAAAAGTGAGAAATGCACATTAAAATGATGTATAACATAATCACATTTATTAAGAATTAGTACTCCACTATCAAATGGCTAATTTCAACAATGTAAAAATCACAATTACATTTGCACCAAACTAATATAACATGCAGATGACACTACCCTTGATGGCAGAAAGCAAAAAAGAACTAAAGAGCCTCTTGATGAAAGTGAAAGAGGAGAGTGAAAAAGTTGGCTTAAAGATCAACATTCATAAAACTAAGATCATGGCATCTAGCCCCATCACTTCATGGCAAATAGATAAGGAAACAGTGGAAAAGGTCAGATTTTATTTTGGGGGGCTCCAAAATCACTGTAGATAGTGATTGTAGCCATGATATTAAAAGAAGCTTGCTCCTTGGAAGGAAAGTTATGACCAACCTAGATAGCATATTTAAAGCAGAGACATTACTTTGCCAACAAAGGTCCGTCTAGTTAAGGCTATGGTTTTTCCAGTAGTCGTGTATGGATGTGAAAGTTGGACTGTGAAGAAAGCTAAGTGCCAAAGAATTGATGCTTTTGAACTGTGGTGTTGGAGAAGACTCTTCAGTGTCCCTTGGACTGCAAGGAGATCCAACCAGTCCATTCTAAAGGAGATCATTCCTGGGTGTTCACTGGAAGGACTGATGCTAAAGATGAAACTCCAGTACTTTGGCCACCTCATGCCAAGAGTTGACTCACTGGAAAAGACCCTGATGGTGGGAGGGATTAGGGGCAGGAGGAGAAGGGGATGATAGAGGATGAGATGGCTGGATGGCATCACCGACTCAATGGACATGAATTTGAGTAAACTTCGGGAGGTGGTGATGGACAGGGAGGCCTGGCATGCTGCGATTCATGGGGTCGCAAAGAGTTGGACACGACTGAGCAACTGAACTGAACTGAATATAACATGAAAGTGTGGAGAAATACAGGCCAAACTTTTAAAAGGATAAACTTTGACCAATAAGAGAAAATGGGAAATAATCCTCATATAAATCTCTCACCCTTGCTTCTGTAGGTCCTGTGTGAGTAAACAACCAGCTTTATAAAGAAATGCATTATCTCACATAAGACACTGATTGATTGACTTGGATATTATATCACATTACCTGATGAACTATGGAATGAGGTTTGTGACATTGTACAGGAGACAGGGATCAAGACCATCCCCATGGAAAAGAAATGCAAAAAAGCAAAATGGCTGTCTGGGGAGGCCTTACAAATAGCTGTGAAAAGAAGAGAAGCGAAAAGCAAAGGAGAAAAGGAAAGATATAAACATCTAAATGCAGAGTTCCAAAGAATAGCAAGAAGAGATAAGAAAGCCTTCTTCAGTGATCAATGCAAAGAAATAGAGGAAAACAACAGAATGGGAAAGACTAGGGATCTCTTCAAGAAAATCAGAGATACCAAAGGAACATTTCATGCAAAGATGGGCACGATAAAGGACAGAGATGGTGTGGACCTAACAGAAGCAGAAGATATTAAGAAGAGGTGGCAGGAATACACAGAAGAACTGTACAAAAAAGAGCTTCAAGACCCAGATAATCATGATGGTGTGATCACTGACCTAGAGCCAGACATCTTGGAATGTGAAGTCAAATGGGCCTTAGAAAGCATCACTACGAACAAAGCTAGTGGAGGTGATGGAATTCCAGTGGAGCTATTCGAAGTCCTGAAAGATGATGCTGTGAAAGTGCTGCACTCAATATGCCAGCAAATTTGGAAAACTCAGCAGTGGCCACAAGACTGGAAAAGGTCAGTTTTCATCCCAATCCCAAAGAAAGGCAATGCCAAAGAATGCTCAAACTACTGCACAATTGCACTCATCTCACATGCTAGTAAAGTAATGCTCAAAATTCTCCAAGCCAGGCTTCAGCAATATGTGAACCGTGAACTTCCTGATGTTCAAGCTGGTTTTAGAAAAGGCAGAGGAACCAGAGATCAAATTGCCAACATTCACTGGATCATGGAAAAAGCAAGAGAGTTCCAGAAAAACATCTATTTCTGCTTTCTTGACTATGCCAAAGCCTTTGACTGTGTAGATCACAATAAACTGTGGAAAATTCTGAGAGAGATGCGAATACCAGAGCACCTGATCTGCCTCTTGAGAAATCTGTATGCAAGTCAGGAAGCAACAGTTAGAACTGGTCATGGAACAACAGACTGGTTCCAAATAGGAAAAGGAGTACGTCAAGGCTGTATATTGTCACCCTGCTTATTTAACTTATATGCAGAGTACATCATGAGAAATGCTGGACTGGAAGAAGCACAAGCTGGAATCAAGATTGCTGGGAGAAATATCAATAACCTCAGATATGCAGATGACACCACTCTTATGGCAGAAAGTAAAGAGGGGCTAAAAAGCCTCTTGATGAAAGTGAAAGTGGAGAGTGAAAAGGTTGGCTTAAAGCTCAACATTCAGAAAACGAAGATCATGGCATCTGGTCCCATCACTACATGGGAAATAGATGGGGAAACAGTGGAAACAGTGTCAGACTTTGTTTTTCTGGGCTCCAAAATCACTACAGATGGTGACTGCAGCCATGAAATTAAAAGACACTTACTCCTTGGAAGGAAAGTTATGACCAACCTAGATAGCATATTCAAAAGCAGAGACATTACTTTGCCAACAAAGGTTCGCCTAGTCAAGGCTATGGTCTTTCCTGTGGTCATGTATGGATGTGAGAGCTGGACTGTGAAGAAGGCTGAGCGACGAAGAATTGATGCTTTTGAACTGTGGTGTTGGAGAAGACTCTTGAGAGTCCCTTGGACTGCAAGAAGATCCAACCAGTCCATTCTGAAGGAGATCAATCCTGGAATTTCTTTAGAAGGAATGATGCTAAAGCTGAAAGTCCAGTATTTTGGCCACCTCATGCGAAGAGTTGACTCATTGGAGAAGACTCTGATGCTGGGGGGGATTGAGGGCAGGAGGAGAAGGGGACGACAGAGGATGAGATGGCTGGATGGCATCACTGACTTGATGGGTGTGAGTCTGGGTGACCTCCAGGAGCTGGTGATGGACAGGGAGGCCTGGCGTGCTGCGGTTCATGGGGTCGCAAAGAGTCAGACACGACTGAGCGACTGATCTGATCTGATCTGATCTGACAGTGTATCAATCTACAAAAAGTCAAAAGAAAACCAGGGTATGTGATAACCCAGTCAAGACACCAACTGCTCCCAAAATGAAAGGAAGACAATTCACTTCCATCATCTCATTTCTATTCAAACTGTTAGTAAAATGCATGAACGTGATTTTTAACTCAAGCAGTTTTTCTTACTTTTATAACCCTTACCAATGCCTATGCTCTATGATTTGGGCTTAGATGTTAATAAAATGAGTTCTTTAACATATAGAACTAATCTAAGACTAACTGGTATGGGTCATGTACTATGATTCAGGCATGATGACACACTATAGAAAGGAATGAATTGAGAAATAAAAAGTTAGGTTTTATTGCTACCCTCATTAGCAAACTGACCTTAGATTTTTCCCTTAAACGATCTCCGAGTTTCAGCCTGCCCATTTATAAAACAGAAAGATAATACCATTGATATGAGGACTACTGTGATTACATAAAACTAGCCAAACAAAAATTAATTATTTTATGGTATGCCTCATCTTCCCTTTTTTAAATAAGAAATTAAGGTATTTCTAAGTAGAAACAAATAAAACTTTGAAAAAATTAGAATAGTTACATCATGCTAATTATGTGTTGTGCTTAATCCCTCAGTCATGTCTGATCTTTGTGATACCATAGACTGTACCCACCAGGCTCCTCTGTCCATGGGGGTATTCCAGGCAAGAATACTGGAGTGGGTTGCCAAGCCCTCCTCCAGGGGATATACCCAACCCAGGGCATCAAACCCAGGTTTCCTATATTGCCGGCGGATTCTTTACCATCTGAGCCACCAGGGAAGCTCCATGCTAATTATAATACAGTAAGAAAATATAAATGTTAATTCAGTCACAAGCAAATAGTAAGCATGTTACTAATTTTTAACCTTTTAAATAAAATCTTATTCATCTTTCACCATCTCTAAAACACAATCAAATGCACTAAGAACAATCTGATAAATATATCCTCAGAGCATATTTAAGAGCAAATAGTTGATTTCTTATTTTCTAATGTTACAGAATAAAAGCTATTTAAATAACTATTTTGTTCTTACTTGGTCAAAAGTTAAATGTAATTTGGCTATTTTGTATCTCAAATTAATTTTATATATATATAAATTAAGATTATATAAAAATCATTAAATCTATCTTTTTTGGAAAGAGGAGGACAAGGCCAATCAAAACTGTTAACTTTTAAAAGCGAGTGTTGCTACCATTTAAAATTGTGTCCTGAAAGTAAATAATGCCTGTTATTTATTAAATGTTCTTTCCTAATTCTGGTACTGGGCCATAGAGGTGAAGGGGTAGAAGGAGGTCACCACTGACATCCTTCCAAATCTAAATCCCACAGAACCCAAACCATGAATTGTTCATATTCAATTAATGAAAAGCTAGAAATAGTTCACTTGGTGGTATTAGAAAGCTTTACAAAACTCTCTATTTATTTTAATAAAAGTAAGTTTTTTTAGAATTCAATATTTAGGATTATGGAAATGACATTTAATGACCCAACATAAAGAACCTACTATATACCCATTAATATAAACATATTTTGACTTAACAGATTAATTAATTAGAATAAATTAACAAAATGTAGCTAGAAATTAATTTTAATCACCATGTCTTGTCTCTTGGCTGCAAACAAATTAATAATATATTGCCCTTGCAGTTTACCAAGGTATGATTAATGGTCAGTATTAAAATTTCTGGGGTCTTCTGGCAATGTGAAAACCTGACTGCCAAACTAGAAAAGAAAAAGTCCTCTGAATGTAATAAATCAGAATTACTGAAGGTAAGCCCTGTGAGATGGCCCATCTGGTCAGGCCTGGAAGTGTCAAGCATTGTCCCAAACACTCTAAGCAGCCAGCCTCTTTATCAGCCACCCTCTTTCCAGTCACGCTCCTGTTCACGTCTTTGCTACATGCTCTGCTGATTACCTTGGAAAAGGGCAATGCTGTAACTGTTCAACTGACCTTTCAGTTTATTTTCTCTTGTGTAATATGAAACATGAGCTAACACAGTCTTAGTCTACTGATTTTTAGGAAGAATACTAACTTACTGTTTCAACAGCTCTTGGCTCAAATAACACTCTGTTCTGTAGTCAGGTTTCTCTGCTGGGAAAAATTACATGGCAAAGACCAATGGTTTGGGCTACAGAGATAGGGGCTTGAGATCTTTCATGATGCAGACCACAATCTGCACAACAACTGCACACAACCACACAACTCCTGAGTGTGTGTGGTCAGCCAACCTGAGGAGATGCAAGTCCAATCTTTTAAATTACCAAGACAAACTTGTTCTTAATATGATTCACTGTATCAATAAATAGATTAAAAGCAATGATGGTTAGGTCTTTTGTCTTTTAATATGAATGTCACTGTTACTCAAATACTGTCAAAAATTCTATACTCCCCAAATAGAGAGGGAGGTTAAGGAATTAAAAGATACAAGATCAAGAGAGACTCTAAGGTACTAGGTACATGAACTTCAGGAGGATAACCACCCAAGGCTTTAGCTTCATCTTCTGTAAAATGAAGAAGCTGAATTGAAAGGTACCATCCCCTTATAGCTCAGTTGGTAAAGAATCCACCTGCAATTCAGGAGACCCTGGTTCAATTCCCGGATCAGGAAGATCCACTGAAGAAGGGATAGCTACCTACTCCAGTATTCTTGGATTCCTTTGTAGTTCAGCTGGTAAAGAATCCACCCAGTTCGATCCCTGGGTTGGGAAGATCCCCTGGAGAAGAGAAAGGCTACCCACTCCAGTATTCTGGCCTGGAGAATTCCATGGACTGTATATAGCCCATGGGGTCACAAAGAGTCGGACACAAATGACCAACCTTCACTTTCACTTATCACTTTCATCCAGGTCTAAGGACCTGTAATAGCTCTTTACCTGTAATGGTAAAGAATCTGCCTGCAATGCAGGAGACTCGGATTCAATTTCTGGGTCAGCAAGATCTCCTGGAGAAGGAAATGGCTACTCACTCCAGTATTCTTGCCTGGAAAATCCCATGGACAGAGAAGCCTGATGGGATGCAGTCCATTGGGTCGCAAAGAGTTGGACATGATTGAGCGACTAACACACACACAATCCATTCTCTAAGTTTCGTTGATATGAAGTTGGGTCCTAATTCCTCCAACCAAGAAAGGAAAAATGGCACCCTAATAGAAAGGTTATTTTGGACATCTCCTACATACACAGAGTATGTACATTTTACCATGCACAAGTAAAATAATTTTAAATGTATCATTTATCCTAAAATAAAATGCAGCCTATAAGGCATCTATGAGACACAAAATGCAAAGCAAATAGTCTATCAACTGAAAAAATTACAATAAATTATAAACATTACAATTCATAAATAATAATGAATGAACTAACACCTCATAAAATACTTACTATGCTCCAAGCATTGTTAAATATTAACTTATTTGAGCCTTCACAATAACTCAGTATGGAGGGCTACAGTCCATGGAGTTGCAGAGTCAGACACGACTGAGAGACTGAGCACACACACACACACGCACATTATGATTCTCATGATACAGATGAAAAAACAAGAGGTTAAAATATTGCGTTGGCCACAAAGTTCATTTGGGTTTTTTCATTAGCTGTTTTGGGAAAACCCAAATGAACTTATGACCAATGCAGTATTTTGACTGCTGCTGCTGCTGCTAAATTGCTTCAGTCATGTCCAACTCTGTGTGAGCCCATAGACAGCAGCCCACCAGGCTCCCCTGTCCCTGGGATTCTCCAGGCAAGAACACTGGAGTGGGTTGCCATTTCCTTCTCCAGTGCATGAAAGTGAAATCACTTAGTCATATCCAACTCTTAGCGACCCCACGGACTGCAGCCTACCAGGCTCCTCCGTTTACGGGATTTTCCAGGCAAGAGTACTGGAGTGGGGTGCCATTGTCTTCTCCCAGTATTTTGACTAAGGGTACACAACTATTAAGAGGATGAAGCTGGAATATAAATCCAAGGCTTTGCTTCCCGAGTTTTATCTGTCCTTAAAACATTACTCACAATAATACCCAATAAATTTTGCATGTAACAGTTTCTCAATTGATTTGGATTTCTATACTAAATTTAAATTATTTGTCACTTAGTATATGTTAAATAATTTTCATATACTAAATAGCTGATGAAAAAAATCTTTTGTTGTATGTTAGAGTGATAAAAATGGTCAAAGAGTCATCAGAAAACTCACTTAAAAATTAAAACTTGTCATATTCACACTAAATAAACAAATCTACAAAGCATTTTTTTTCCCTGTATTACTTTGTAAAGTCTAACAAAAGGCAGAAATAGCATTTGTACTGATTCTAATTACCCAGAGAATTTTATAGGTGTACCTGTCACAATGAACTTGAATTAACTGAGTTGAAGTAAAATACGCAAACACGAACTGTTTATAGTTCTTGACATATAGTTTCAAAATGGATGATTTTTATATCAATTACCAGATAAAAACTAATGAACACTAATTTTTTTCATCTAAAAATTACCAAAGATAAGAAAGCTTATATATGGGTACTTGGCAAGTCAACAAACCCAACCACACATTTGAATTTATTAAAATATAGCCAGATGGCCATGCACTTTATCCTCACAAATGTTTTTATATTAGAAACAGGATAAATGAATCAATTTTCACTTTGACAATGGCACAGCACACACTATACTAATATATCAAAGAATCTAAGAGGATATATATACCTCCAACAAAAAAACTTCACATCCTTTGGACTAAATAGCCATGAAATATCAAAGGTCTATCAAACACCCTGACAAGTTTTTTGCCTTTACTGAGGGAGACAAAGGTTTCAAAATTCTGTCAGCTATAAAACCAAGAGATCAAAGAGCTTTCATAGCGACTCCTAACATATTGGCAAGATCTCTTTTAAGTTATAAAAATACAAGTTTCATATCTATATCCATCTATCTATCCATCTACTTGTATGTCGACACAAGCGTGTCGCGTGCATGCACACACACACACAGATGTCTTTTTTACATCCAATGACCTAACACAGACCAGCCATAATAGGTCTAAAACCCAGAACAGTTGGACAAGTAGAGTAGTCTGCTAGATTGTCTGCATATCTCAGTTTATTATTTTTCCCAATTACACATTTTATTCTTTTAAATATTTACCCAAATTGAGATTAAGTACTTAAATGTTATTGACCAAAAATACTTATAGGTTTTTGTAATGAAGTATGGATATAAAACATTTTTAAATTTCATTTACCATATTATCAAGAATATCTGAACCAAATTAAACTACTATAACAAAGACTATAATGTGATAAGCAGACTTAAAGGAAAACCTCAAAGTTAAATTCCATTCAGGTACAGTTAAATTTGTTTGCTAATAATGCCATCCCCAGATGCTTAATTTAGTGAACTATTAAACATCAGTCAAATGGACACTTTAAATTCATCTAGAACTCTTACTGCTTATGGGTCACAGTTTTCCAATTCAGTGTTCCCAAAATATTCTGGCCAGATCACATGTGTTAGTCGCTTAGTCACATCTGATTCTTTGCAACCCCATGGACTGTAGGCCACCAGGCTCCTCTGTCCAGGGGATTTAAAGCAGGAATACTGGAGTGGGTAGCCATTTCTTTCTCCAGGGCATCTTCTCGATCCAGGGATTTAACCCAGGTCTCCTGCATTGCAGGCAGCTTCTTTACCATCTGAGTCACTAGGGAAGTCTCTAGTGGCTCAGATCAGATCACATAGTAGTACTGAAAACTGAAGTCTATTCATAATCAAAAACTACTGGAATTGAGAACTCATATACCAGACCACCTGACCTGCCTCTTGAGAAACCTATATGCAGGTCAGGAAGCAACAGTCAGAACTGGACATGGAACAACAGACTGGCTCCAAATTGGAAAAGGAGTACGTCAAGGCTGTATATTGTCACCCTGCTTATTTAACGTATATGCAGAGTACATCATGAGAAACGCTGGGCTAGAAGAAGCACAAGCTGGAATCAAGATTGCTAGGAGAAATATCAATAACCTCAGATATGCAGATGACACCACCTTTATGGCAGAAAGTGAAGAGGAACTCAAAAGCCTCTTGATGAATGTGAAAGAGGACAGTGAAAAGGTTGCCTTAAAGCTCAACATTCAGAAAACGAAGATCATGGCATCTGGTCCCATCACTTCATGGGAAACAGATGGGGAAACAGTGGAAACAGTGGCAGACTTTATTTTGGGGGGCTCCAAAATCACTGCAAATGGTGACTGCAGCCATGAAATTAAAAGACACTTACTCCTTGGAAGGAAATGTTATGACCAACCTGATTGCATATTCAAAAGCGGAGACATTACTTTGCCAACAAAGGTCCATCTAGTCGAGGCTATGGTTTTTCCTGTGGTCATGTATGGATATGAGAGTCGGACTGTGAAGAAAGCTGAGCGCCGAAGAATTGATGCTTTTGAACTATGGTGTTGGAGAAGACTCTTGAGAGTCCCTTGGACTGCAAGGAGATCCAACTAGTCCATTCTAAAGGAGATCATCCCTGGGTGTTCTTTGGAAGGAATGATGCTAAAACTGAAACTCCAGTACTTTGGCCACCTCATGTGAAGAATTGACTCATTGGAAAAGACTCTGATGCTGGGAGGGATTGAGGGTAGGAGGAGAAGGGGACAACAGAGGATGAGATGCCTAGATGGCATCACCGACTCAATGGACGTGAGTTTGAGTGAACTCCGTGAGTTGGTGATGGACAGGGAGGCCTGGTATGCTGTAGTTCATGGGGTCACAAAGACTCGGACACAACTGAGCAACTGAACTAAACTGAACTGATAGGCTCCTGATTACTCACAGGCCAACCTTGGCAAAGGTTGGGTTCACAAAGAGTTTTGGTCAAAGTTTCCCAATGGCATATGCATACAGTTTTATAAATTTCTCCACTGAGATTTTCACCCACCAGATTAGACATGCCATAAAGACAAGAATCATCTTTTAATTTCACATCTTCAACATGTAGTACAGCATCCATTAAGAAAAATGGACTGAACAAATGTTTTACCATAAAGCATCTATGATAGTACAAAATATCAACATCCTGGGGTGATTTCAATAATAATTGTGACCTATTACAGAGCAATCACTATGTACTTAGCATTATGCTAAGTGTTCTACAAATAATATCTCATTTAATTCTGATATTTCTATGATTCACAAATTCTATAGTTATTAAAAAAAGAGGAATCCAAGGATCAGAGACCTTATGTAACTTCACCAAGATTGCTCAGCAAGTTACTGGAAGAACCAGAATTTTTAGAGATCTAATGCTATGTTAAGTTATTTTTTAAAAAATTATCAACATAATAACTTATAACAATGGTTAACCTATTGCCTGTACATTCAACTCAATTTCAAATCTCCTCTAAGAACTCCCAAATTTCATGAAAATATTTTAGCTGTAAGGATTAATATTCATGCATACTACCTCTGAATTTTGAGCACTGCCTTGCATATCACAGATATGAATTCAATGAATATGCATGCTATACCATCCATGAAATATTAAGAAGTGTTAAATCTATATTCATTGACATAAAAATGCTCATTATACATTGTTAAGTGAAAAAGAATCAAGTTTAAAATATGTTTTGCTGTTTAATTATGAACGTACACTAAAGTACAAAAGAGTACCTCAAAGATTATACAACAAAAAATATTACCCATGATCTCAGAATAATGAGTTTGTAAATGATTTTTCTGAATTTTATCTTTACTTTTTTTTACTATAAACATTCAAAGATAACAGATATGAAGTAAACTATGAAAGAATCTATAGTTGGTATTTTAAAGTTCATTGTTTAAAAAATCATTTAAAAGTTCTAAGATAGAGCATATGTAATCCAACTCTCTACTCCCACGAAAGTTTGAAAAAGTATTTGTTGGAAAGCAAGTGAAAGAGAGACAGGAGGACAACCAAGTAATGGAAACTTACATCTCATTAGCTCTTCTACTACTCAAATCACTATAGTGTTGGTGAGTGAGTGAAGTCGCTCAGTCGTGTCCGACTCTTTGCGACCCCGTGGACTGTAGCCTATCAGGCTTCTCCATCCATGGGATTCTCCAAGCAAGAATACTGGAGTGGGTTGCCATTTCCTTCTCCAGGGGATCTTCCCAACCCAGGGATCGAACCCAGGTCTCCCGCATTGGAGGCAGACGCTTTAACCTCTGAGCCACCAGGGAAGTCCATAGTGTTGGTAGTTGTCGCTAAATTGTGCCTGACTCTCGCGACCCCATAGACTATAACCCACCAGGCTCCTCTGTCCATGGAATTCTCTAGGCAAGAATACTGGATTGGTTGCCATTTCCTTCTCCAGGAGATCTTCCTGACCCAGGGATCGAATCCAGGGTCTCCTGCACTGCAGGCAGATTCTTTAGTGACTGAACCATCAGGGAAGCCCACTCAAACCACTATAATAGAAGGCATAACTCTCTTGACTCAACAGTTTAATCTGCTACCACTGATAGCTCTGCTGAAATGAATGTCTGATGCTCTTACACACCTTGAAGCTGATTCCCCTGAATATATTTTTCCCACTCTCTTTAATCCATTTATTAATCCATTTAAAAAATGTTTATGCTCTCTCTTTATATAATGATCTTACATATATTCACATATTTTAAATATTCAATACCTAATCAGGTACCTAACAACAGCAAGCATTCCTGAATAAAATATCCCTTGAACTAAAGAGAAAAAGAATAACATTCTGTGCCTATCTTCAAGAAAATCCCTGTTTGGTAGGGCTCCCTAGCATTATTTGCTTGCAGCATCATTTCTTCAGATATAAAATCCATCACAATCTTCCTCAGACTTCCATCCTCACTCTCAAAGTGACACATCTGGAAACTGACACAAATCCTCAGTGTTAAATAAATGTAAGTGTTTAAAACGAAGACTGCAATATCTGAAATGCTGTATTTAAATAAAAACCACCATCTGCAAGACAAAAGAATAAATCATTCAATTTTTCACCTTATATATATTTTTTTCTTAAAAAACAGTGCAATACATCTTAAATCACTTCACTGTCTGTTTCAGAGAGTCCCAGTGATAGATCTATTTTATTATTGTTTGCTTCAACACCTATTTCCCTCCTTTCTTCTGACTTCTAGCAACATTCTCAAAACCATGCTTACAAACAATAAATACTAAAAGCAGTGGCACTGAAGCATGACATACTCATTCTCTTCGAAGACTGGTTACCACCACAGCACAAAAGTCCAGCTCTGCACCCTCATGAGTAACATTATTTCTATTTAAAAGCTCCCAGAGGAGACAGAAGCAGCCATGTAATTATGTATCTGCAGCCACTCAATCTGCCCTGCTTCCTGCTCATAGACAGTGTGCAAGACTATGGAAAACATTAGTCATTCCGTCTCACAAATCTACTCCAAAATCAAAGCTGGGGCTTCGGTTGTGTATTTTCTTGTTCTGCTTTCTTTGTTTTATTTCTCATCCTAGGAAAACACTAGGTTTCAAATTCCCTCCCTTTAACTTGCTATGAGAATGAACACCTAAACAATAATTGTACCCCATCAAGAACTGGGCATCTCAACAACTGCTGAGAAAAGTATGTTTGACATTTTTCTCCACAAGACTCCATTCTCAGTTCCTGTACCGGTTCAGTGAACACGGCTATAATTGAGAGAAGTCCAAATGCCAGGAAAGAGTCATCCTACGGGAAAAATATATATAACATATTTTATGCAACTCACTTTAACTGAAACTAGTTTTTCCATATTCATATTAAAAATAGTATTTGGCGGCATTTTCTTATTAACATTCTAAATTTAAAAAATGAGAACGCTTTCAAGTATGATAATAAGCAAATTAGGATACTGTTTGCTAATTATGTCCTACTGTTCTGTGGTATCAAGACATAATTTAAAATTATAATCTTTTACCAAAATCTCCCACTTTCCAATATATTTTTTTCAGTCAATAAAAAGAATCAAAGATTTTTCAGAACAGAGATATTTTCTCCTGTTCAAGGGAGGAAAAAATGCTAAAGCCTCAACCAATTATAAAATAAAGTATTTCAAAATAAAATTCTATGCCCAGTTTCCACAGCTCCCCTGCATAGTTCCCAAACCCCTATGTAGTACTAACCCCACACGCTAGCAAACAGCAATTTAAAGATTTCATAGGAATATATGAAAATAGGTGTCTTCCACTGAAAACAGTTCATTCATTAGAAGCAAAAATTAATTTGAGAATAAAAAATATAAAACTAAAATTGGAAAAAAAAAGTAAAATAGCCCTTCATATCCAAATACTCTAAAATCAAATACTAACTTTAGGTATTTGAGTTACATAGTCTCTAAAGTCAATAAATGTATTTTAACTTTAATTTCCAAAAAGTATTTCTGTAAAGATTATTCCTCTTACATTTAACACAATCAGACTAAAATCAAGAGTTTTGAGATACTGGCTGAAATGCGTGTTACTGGACCTAATTTCTAGGAATAAGTGAAGTGAAAGTCACTCGGTCGTGTCCGACTCTTTGCCACCCCATGAACTATACATTTCTTGGAATTGTCCAGGCCAGAATACTGGAGTAGGTAGCCTTTCCCTACTCCAGGAGAATCTTCCCAACCCAGGGATCGAACAGAAGTCTCCCGCATTGCAAGCGGATTCTTTACCAACTGAGCCACCAGACCCACAGAAAGCCATATAAAATTTTTTCACATCACTATTATGCACATCAAACTGTCTTAAATGTCTACTGATGTGTATGCTGCTTTTTAAGTAAAGTTACTTGAACTCATAATCAAGATTTTTTTTTTGCCTTTTTAAAAGGATGAAATGACCATATCAAGAATTCAATTGTTTCAATTTTTTGAAAATTTAAATATATTTATTTTTCACAAAATCATATTTCTATCAGGATAATATCATGTAACAATACATCTCCCTTCAGAATATTTTTGTATTAAAAGTGACCTCAGGATTCTCTGAGACACATCAGCATTGAGAAAACACTTCAGAAATGTCCTTCTCTAAAGGAGGCCTTCAGTTTCTTTTTAAGAACAATGAGATGTTCATTTCAGGACATGAAGAGGCAGAGATGGCTCAAAGAGTTATATATAGAAGTTGCTAAGCAACCTTGGGGCTTTACACGAGTTATGTTTCAAGCTTGTACCAACAAGAGGGATTATTCCAAGCATCCCAGCAGTATTCCCCAGAGCTGATGATGCTCACTTAGTTTTGGACACCAAAGTACTGTTGTGCAGCTAGGATACTTGGCTATGCCTTGATAACTTCAGTGAGAGGTGGCAAGGGAGATGAAGGGGTATCAGTGGGGGGTTTCTGGCCAGAAATGATGCCCATGGTGATATTCAAACCAACCAAATTATTAAATTGAGGCACTTCAATGGGAAGGATACTTGGTATTCTTCAGCAAAAACATAAAAACACAAACTATGCTTAATTCCTGGGCAAAATGCCCTTCAAATCGGAATTCTGCAAATGTCACATGTCTCTTCCTTTGGTGCAATATGTGTAACATCTAAAGGAAACCCACAGATCTTATAGTTATTTGAGAACAAATGAAAATCAGAGATTAGTAATCTATTATGAGAAACAGAAAAAAAATCATTAATTATGTAGTGAGTGTTAGAAAATCTTTAAATAAATGGGAATTTGACCAAGGAATTCCCATAACAATAAACTACTTTTTATGATGTGTTATCAATCCATACATGTCAATTTTCTACACTTAAATGTTTAGCTGTAAATAATTTTTTTAATCACCTGACATTGAATAATCACTGCAAAATGTAAAGCCAAGTATCTTCAATTTAGTTCTTCATTTGATGAGAAACTTTAACAGTTTTTAAGTTAAAGTACAAAACAGGATATGAATGTCAATATAAAATGAGACTCCTGGCAAAAATGGGGGCGGGGGGAAGCAGGCAGTATATTTTTAAGCTTCTTTTGGAAGATAAATTCATGCTGAATAAATTGAAGTGACATTTGGTTTCTCATAAATTCCAGCCTGTCCTGATGGCCTCCAAAGTAACAGATTCTTAAATGTATCCTTTTTCACTAAAACTGACACCTAGCCAGAATTGTCAAAGCATAAGATTATTTTTAAAGATGCTTACAGAATAAACAATCATATTAGCTAGTCATAAAGAATTACCAATTAACTTCCCAGTTAACACAAAGTTAACTTAATAGTTAATAAAAATTAGTTTCCTGGCAGTATCTATTTTATTTGTGTATTAGCTGTTAGATCACAAACATTATAATACATTGCAAATGAGCCAAATGATATAATATTACAAAGGGGGAAAAGGAATGCTATCAAACTTACTGAATTTAAAATGCCTCACTAAGCAAGAATCTGTCTCATATAAAATATAGAAACAAAGACGTCAGTCATCCTAAAGACAGTTAAATACATTCAAAGTAATTGAAACTTTGGGAAAAATATAAAATTTATATTTTATAAAGTAAGAACTCTATAGGTAGGGGTGAGGAAGAACTACAACAAGGCAAAGAAACTGACTTATTCCAACTAAGACATTCATGTACTTTCTAATTACCTTGGCCACAAACCTACCTCAACATAGACAGTTCATAGGAAAAGTACAAATTTATCTCCTCCAATTTTTCCTCTAAATAGCAGAAACAGGCAGGTATTAAAAGAAACTAAAAGTAGTAAATCTGGCTAGCAGTGAATTCCCCAGTCTCAAGCCAACACCTTTAGTTTAGCCAGACATTGCAATAGAATCTATAATAGAAATATATCCTAATTAAACTTAATCATATAAAAAAATTTAAAAAGAAGGAAGGGAGAAAGGGAAGGAGGAAGGAAACTAATACTCCAAAGAAAAATGTACAATATGAAAAAACCAATATTATGAAATAAATTTTAAAACAAATCACTACTTGTGTCCTTGCCAGGCTCCTCTGTCCATGGGATTCTCCAGGCAAGAATACTGGAGTGAGTTGCCATGCCCTCCTCCAGGGGATCTTCCTGATCCAGGAATAAACCAGGTCTTCTTACATCTCCTGCATTGGCAGGCAGGTTCTTTACCACTAGCACCACCTGGGAAGCCCACACAAAATGATATATAATAAAGTGAAAGTAAAGTGGCTCAGTCCTGTCCGACTCTTTGTGACCCCTTGGACTATACAGTCCATGGAATTCTCCAGGCCAAAATACTGGAGTGGGTAGCCTTTCCCTTCTCCAGGGGATCTTCCCAACCCAGGGATTGAACCCAGGTCTCCCACATTGCAGGTGGATTCTTTACCAGTTGAGCCACAAGGGAAACCCGAGAATACTGGAGTGGGTATTCTTCTCCAGCGGAACTTCCCGACCCAGGAATCAAACTAGGGTCTCCTGCATTGCAGGCAGATTCTTTACCAACTGAGCTATCAGGGGAAGCCCTGTATAATAACAAAAGAAGTGATTAAATGTTTATCATTAAAAATGTGAGGAAACTCTTTAAAGTGTTCAAAATATGAAGAATATTCTCTATTTTTTCCTCCAAATTCACCATCCAACTTCTTCCACCTTATCTTCAAGAAGCTGATATATGTGGGCAGTATCAAAAGGAATCCATGTCCCTCTCTGCAGACAACTCCTCTCCAGCTGAAATGCAGCTCCAACTTACTATTAGGTCTAGTAGAAACTGGGATTCCCTGGTGGCTCAGATGGTAAAGAATCTGCCTGCAATGCAAGAGATGCAGGTTTGATCCCTGCGTAGGGAAAATCCCCTGGAGAAGGGAATGGCAACTTCAGTATTCTTGCCTGGAGAGTCCCATGGACAGAGGAGCCTGATGGGCTACAGTCCAGGAGGTGGCAAAGAGTCAGACACGGCTCAACTACTAACACAACAACAACAAGTAGCAGAAATTAACCACCTGCCCATTAACATCAAGTGACAAGAGATTTGAACTTCCCATGTTGAAATGGATGTTATCTGATTCACCACACCTTTAAAATGGACGTGCAGAATGGAATTCCATTACAAAATGGAAGTGGTAATATAATACATAAGACCAAGCCCAAGCAAGTTCTGAAAGCAAAAGTAAACTAAACTGTATAAATTAGTGATTCAGACCACCAAGACACTTTCTTCTACTATATAACGGCCTCTCTAAATCTACACATTTGGCTTCAAGGGGAGCCTTTGATGGCCAAGAAACAGATGAAAAAGCATAAGCCTGCATAATGGATGCATCTGCACAGCATGCTTCATAGTTAGAAGCATACTACAACTCTACTCAATGGTAACCTTCTTAGTGAGCGAGACTGGGGTGCACAATACACCTGGTTTTACACTTTGACTGGAATAAGAAGTAACTAGAAGTACAGTTCGACACTGAATTAATGGGCTAGCAATGACATGGTCTGGCCAGCAACATATAAACTTGGAAACAGAAATTTAAAAATCAGTGACAGAGAGGTATGTTGATGGACTTCTAAGAATAAATACAAGAGTATGTTGCTTTCCTGCCCCATGTAAATACCCCATCAGAGAACACACGCAAAGGGGCAGGCTCTTAAACTAAAGTGAACAACTTGACCTATTCAGTGGATGTCAGTCACTCATTTTCCTCAGTGAATACAGTTCTTCCTCATGTACCAGGTTGAGAGGGTGGCAGGAATGGATGCTCTACATGGATTCAACAACACGGTATTTCTGTCACCCAGGCTAATCTGGCTACCATCTATGCTGAGTTTGCTGCCAGCCAAGAGCAAGCTGGCTCCATAAAACCCTAGAATGTTATCATTCTCTGGGCTGAACAACTAACTGCTTGGTAGGAGGGTTGATTACACTGAACCTTTCACATCAAAGAAGTGCAGCATATTCTAGGTATAGATGTCTTTGATGTTTCCATCCATATCACCATTCATGAACTAACACTTTATCAATCGCCATGTTGGAGAGCACAACCCTGCCTCTTCCCAGAGGGCATATTATAGAGATAATGAGGTTTAGTTCAGTTCAGTCACTCAGTTGTATATGACTCTCTGCCACCCCATGGACTGCAGAAAGCCAAGCCTCCCTGTCCATCACCAACTCCCAGATCTTACTCAAACTCATGTCCACTGAGTCAGTGATGCCATCCAATGATCTCATTCTCTATCATCCCCTTCTCCTCCCACCTTTAATCTTTCCCAGCATCAGAATCTTTTCAAATTAGTCAGTTCTTTGCATCAGGTGACCAAAGTATTAGAGTTTCAGCATCAGGCCTTCCAATGAATATTCAGGACTTATTTCCTTTAGGATGTACTCATTGGATCTCCTTGCTGTCCAAAGAACTCTGAAGAGTCTTCTCCAACAGTTCAAAAGTGTCAAATCTTCAACAATCAGCTTTCTTTACAGTCCAATTCTCACATCCATACATGACTACTGCAAAAACCATAGTTTTGACTAGACAGACCTTTGTTGACAAACTAATGTCCCTGCTTTTTAATAAGCTGTCTAGGTTGGCCACAACTTTTCTTCCAAGGAGCAAGCATCTTTAAATTTCATGGCTTCAGTCACCATCTGCAGTGATTTCCAAGCCCAAGAAAATAAAGTCTGTCACTGTTTCCACTATTTCCTCATCTATTTTCCATGAAGTGATGGGACCAGATGCCATGGTCTTAGTTTTCTGAATGTTGAGTTTTAAGCCAGTTTTTTCACTCTCCTCTTTCACTTCCATCAAGGTTCAATTTAGTTCAGTCGCTCTGTCGTGTTTGACTCTTTGAGACTCCATGAATCATAACACACCAGGCTTCCCTGTCAATCATCAACTCACGGAGACTACTGAAACTCATGTCCATTGAGTTGGTGATGCCATGCAGCCGTCTCATCCTCTGTTGTCCCCTTCTCCTCCTGCACCCAATCCCTCCCAGCATCAGAGTCTTCTCCAATGAGTCAACTCTTCTCATGAGGTGGCAAAAGTATTGGAGTTTCAGTTTTAGCATCATTCCTTCCAAAGAACACCCAGGACTGGTCTCCTTTAGAATGGACTGGTTGGATCTCCTTGCAGTCTAAGGGACTCTCAGGAGTCTTCTCCAACACCGCAGTTCAAAAGCATCAATTCTTTGGCACTCAGCTTTCTTCACAGTCCAACTCCCATATCCATACATGACTACTGAAAAAACCATAGCCTTGAATAGACGGACCTTTGTTGGCAAAGTAATGTCTCTGTTTTTGAATATGCCATCTAGGTTGGTCATAACTTTCCTTCCAAGGAGTAAGCGTCTTTTAATTTCATGGCTGCAGTCACCATCTGTAGTGAGTTTGGAGCCCAGAAAAATAAAGTCTGACACTGTTTCCACTGTTTCCCCATCCATTTCCCTTGAAGTGATGGGACCGGATGCCATGATCTTCGTTTTCTGAATGTTGAGCTTTAAGCCAACTTTTTCACTCTCCTCTTTCACTTCCATCAAGAGGCTTTTTAGTTCCTCTTCACTTTCTGCCATAAGGGTGGTGTCATCTGCATATCTGAGGTTATTGATATTTCTCCCAGCAATCTTGATTCCAGCTTGTGCTTCTTCCAGCCCAGCGTTTCTCATGATGTACTCTGCATATATGTTAAATAAGCAGGGTGACATATACAGCCTTTATGTACTCTTTTTCCTATTTGGACCCAGTCTGTTGTTCCATGACCAGTTCTAACTGTTGCTTCCTGACCTGCATATAGGTTTCTCAAGAGGCAGGTCAGGTGGTCTGGTATTCCCATCTCTTTTAGAATTTTCCACAGTTTATTGTGATCCACAGAGTCAATGGCTTTAGCATAGTCAATAAAGCAGAAATAGATGTTTTTCTGGAACTTTTGCTTTTTCAAAGATCCAGCGAATGTTGGCAATTTGATCTCTGGTTCCTCTGCCTTTTCTAAAACCAGCTTGAATATCTGGAAGTTCACAGTTCACATATTGCTGAAGCCTGGTTTGGAGAATTTTGAGCATTACTTTACTAGCATGTGAGATGAGTGCAATTGTGTGGTAGTTTGAGCTTACAAATAGCTGTGAAAAGAAGAGAAGCAAAAAGCAAACAAGAAAAGAAAAGATATAAGCCTCTGAATGCAGAGTTCCAAAAAATAGCAAGGAGAGATAAGAAAGCCTTCCTCAGTGATCAATGCAAAGAAATAGAGGAAAACAATAGAATGGGAAAGACTAGCTATCTCTTCAAGAAAATTAGAGATACCAAGGGAACACTTCATGCAAAGATGGACACAGTAAAGGACAGAAATGGGGTGGACCTAACAGAAGCAGAAGATATTAAGAAGAGGTGGCAAGAATACACAGAAGAATTGTACAAAAAAATCTTCATGACCCAGATAATCATGACGATGTGATCACTCACCTAGAGCCAGACATCCTGGAACGTGAAGTCAAGTGAGCCTCAGAAGCATCACTACGAACAAAGCTAGTGGAGGTGATGGAATTACAGTTAAGCTCTTTCAAATCCTGAAAGATGATGCTGTGAAAGTGCTGCACTCAATATGCCAGCAAATTTGGAAAACTCAGCAGTGGCCACAGGAGTGGAAAAGGTCAGTTTTCATTCCAATCTCAAAGAAAGGCAATGCCAAAGAATGCTCAAACTACCGCACAATTACACTCATCTCATCAAGGTTACACTTAGGCAATTCACTGGTATTACTAGATGTTTTATCATCCCAAACATCCTTTCAACGCTTTAAAAAATGGTAGAATGGCCTGCTGAAGGCTGTTATGATGACATTTGTTAGGTGACAGCCCAAGAGTTTCAGCTACTGTACTTTGTAAACAATTCACCTGCCAGTGCAGGAGACACAGGAAGCAAAGGTTAGATCGCTGGGTCGGGAAGATCTCCTGGAGAAGGAAATGGCAACTCGCTCCAGTTTTCTTGCCTGGAGAATTCCATGGACAGAGGAGCTTGGCGGGCTATAGTCCAGGAGTTGTAGAAAATTTGGACATGACTGAGCACACATGATGAAATACAGTATAGGCTTTAAATCAACAGCCAAGATATAGTGTTATCTCCCCCATAGACAGAATACAGCTATAGGAAACAAATGGAGAAGGTGAGCATAGCCCCTTTCAGTACCATATCTGACAAGGAACAGGGAGAATTTTGCTTCACACTGGAATTTTAGGCTCAGTATATCTAGACGTTCCAGTTCCCAAGGAGAAAATTCTTCCACCAAGAAACATGGTTATATTTTCAACTAATTGAAAGCTAACAACTCTTCATCCACCTTGTGTTCTTCATGCTACTGAGCCACGGGAAAAGGAGGAGGAAACTGAGATACACTTTCACAATGGAGGCCAAGGAGTATTCTGGAAAACCTTACAGTCCCAGCAAGGAACAGTTCAATAAGAACAAAACCACCAAGGACTCAGATCCTATAAAAATGAACCTTGTAAATGTTCCCATAAAGGTTCTTCTTGCAAGTAACTCCATCCAGCCAAGGTGGAGGGTAAAGGGTAGTAGAAGGAGGCATCTATGATTATAACGGAACCTGCAGCACCTATGTTTTGTGTCACTTAATCATATATTTTCTTTCCTTTTTCCTCTGTGCTATCTTATATGAAGAATATTAGTGGTAATCAGGGCTTTCCTGGTGGCTCAGATGGTAAAGAATCTGCCTGTAATCTTAGAGACCGAGAATTAATATTTTATATTTCAATGAGGATATGACCAGTTTGATATCACCTGATGATAAAACAGCTAATGGGACTTTGTGCACTGTCTGTGTTGGAATCATAAACTTTTTACCTTAAAAAAAGCATAAGAGCATGGGCACAGAGGGGAAAAGGGCAGATTGTGCCAGACATCTTTCAATTGTCCATTCTCCATCATTCTGCACACTGGTCTCTGCCTCAAGAATATGACCCATATGGACTGTATCAACAGACTTCTGTTGTCTAGCAGGTCCGGCCACTGGAGAGATCCAGAAAGACAACACAGAGGGGAAGGCAAGTCGGGATATTTGTTCTCCAGGCTTCTTCCTTGCAATTGAGTTGTCCCTGTCCCTGGACAAAAAACCACTGACCGTCTCAAAACAGATGACTTTACATGATAGTCTCCTTTTTGATTATATTAACTATCCCTTTCCATTATTCCTTCTGGGCTACAGAGGGTAGTAACTAAGAAGCTAAGCCCTGGTCACTCCATTATCCACTGTGGTTTCCCTACTATTGTATCTTTATAAATAAATCATCAAGATGATATTATTTTGATTGCCATCTGTTTCTTGTGGCAGACCTGACAGATACAATAAGTCTAAAAACTTATCTTTATCCCCAAATAAACTATTTCCAAATTAGTCTACAGGAAATAATAGGCAAAACAAAAACAAAACAATAACAAACAAAAAAAAAAACCTTTCAGATATAGTGTTCATAGCACCATGAAGAAACTGTCTGCTTTATCTCTTCATTGCTGCAGCCCGGCATCTAATACAATATCTGACATATAGTAAGCATTAAAACACAGTTGTTAAATCAATGAATATACATGAACACTATGAGAATTGCAGTGAGCCATGCCAATAAGTAAAATGAAATAGAAAGCCTGCTATTAATCAAGATAATTCTCACTCACGAACACAACATTAGACTAAAACATAGCACCTTTTATGTTAGCCGAACATACACAGCAAGCCCATTTCCATCCAAAGTAACTAAAATCCCAGGTTCAACTCTATTAAAAAAATATTCCAAATAAATATGGCCATTGTTCCTACCATCTATGAAATTTAAACATTTAAATCTGCAAGCTATAAATATTGACATCCAAGTTCTAGTACTGTTCCTATAACTAGATGATAGCCACAGCTCAGGTCACTTAAGTTCTTCCCTCGTTTATGACAAAAACCTCAGAGACATCCTTAATTCTTCTCTTTTTCTCATATCCAATCCATTAGGAAGTCCTTTTGACTTAGTTTTTATAGTAAATCCAAAATCCAATCACTCCATTGCCACATACTGGTCAAACCACTATCATCTTTCACTTGGATTATGCAAGAGCCATAACTCTTCTTGTTTGTGTCTTTGCTCCTACAATCTTGTACAATACAGCCACTCAGAATAATGGTGATGGTTAATTTTATAAGTCAACTTGAATGAACCATGAGGTATCCAAATATCTGCCTAATAAGGTATCTAAATTTCTGGGTGTGTCTGTGAGAATGCTACCAGATTAGCATTTGAACCAGTAGACTAAGTAAAACAGATTGCCTTCTACAATGTGAGGAGCCATCATTCAATCTTTTGAGAGTTTCAGTAGAACAAAAAGGTGGAGGAAGATGGAATTCACTCTCACTGTCTGACTCTGGAGCTAGGACATCGATCTTCTGCCTTTGGACTAAGATTCATAACATCTGTACTCCTCATTCTCAGGCCTCTGGATTTGGACTAGAACTTATATCATCTGTTTTCCTGGTTCTTAGAGCTTTGTACTTGGTGCAAGCGACTTATAGTCACTAAGCCGTGTCCAACTCTTAGCAACTCCATGGACTGTAGCCTGCCAGGCTCCTCCGTCCATGGGATTTTCCAAGCAAGAATACTGGAGTGGGTTGCCATTTCCTTCTCCAGGAAGTCTTCCTGACCCAGGGATGGAACCTGCAGCTCTTTCATTGTGGGTACTTGTTTGTACTTGGACTAGAACTAAAACACCATCTTTCCTGGGCCTCCAGCTTCAGAGAGCAGATCAGGGGACTTCTCAGCCTCTATAATTATATAAGCAATCTCCTCATAATAAATCTTCACGTGTGTGTGTTTGTGAATGTCTGTGTATACTGATCTGTTTCTCTATAGAACCCTGAGTAATACAGTAATCATTTTAATTGTAAGTAAGATCATATAATTTCTCTGCTTAAAACTCTCCAGTGGCTCCTCATCTTACTCCCAGTAAAGGCCAACCAGCCTTTACAGTAATTCACAAGCACTTGTATATTCATTCTGAGCCTTCACTTTCTTCTGTCATTTCTTACTGCTCTGTCGCTAACTCATTATTCCAAACAGACTGTTCTATTTCCATTTTCCTGAATATTCCAGACAAATCCCTGCCTAAGGGCTTTTGCAATGGCCATTTTCTCTGTTTAGAAAGCTCTTCCACAGATATCTGCATAACTAATTCCATTCAGGTCTATGCACAAATGCCAGATTCTCTCAACAGTTCTGACTTTGAAAAAACCTGTTTAAAACCACCCCTTCATTCCAATGGCCCTTGTACTTCTCTGTTTTCTTTTTGTCATAGCATTTATCATCCCATATGTATTAGATTTATCATGTATTACTTGCCTCCTGCTGTAAGAAAGTAAGCTCCTTAAAGTTATGTATTTTAGTCTGTTTTGTTCACGCTTAGATATCAAATCCTTACCACAGCACCTGACAGATTAGATTGCTCTCTCAGTAGCTATGCCCTTTTGTGACCCCCATGGACTTAGCTTACCAAGCTCCTCTCTCCATGGGATTCTTCAGGCAAGAATACTGGAGTGGGTTGCCATTTCCTACTCCAGGGGGTCTTCCCAACCCAAAAATTGAACTAGCATCTCCTGGATTGGCAGGTGGATTCTCTACTATTGAGCCACCAGGGAAGCCCACATGACAGAAAGTGGACTCTAAATAAATTGCCGAAATGAATTCTATTTCTCTACTTGAACAAAGGATAAGAGTTGGACAAATTTGCCTCTTTTACCTATAGAATTATTTATTTTATGCAGTTATTTGTTGGTTTACTATACATAAATAAGATTTTGCTTGTTTAAGAGTATCAGCTATAATCTAGTATAATACATTTAAGGATAGGAATATCCAGATTTATTTCTAAAGTTTTCTAAACTAACTTTAACACTCACTTTAACATATAAGTCATTAAACCATAGAGTTGTATTTTTAAACAGCACAGTAATTTTTACATATGGATGTGTATATGTATAAAATAAGTACACTAAATTCCATAGTCTTTTTTCTAGTTGACAACAAAAATAACCAGTATTTAAAGACAAAGTCAAGTCAAAAAGCTACAGAAATGTGTGTTTCAGAGGTCTGCAACTGTTGTTCAAAGTGAATTTTATTTTTCAAATTAATATGGAATTCTTTGTTTTTATTTAACTAAATACCATTCATTTGGAAAAAGAAAAAAAAAGCCCTACAGAATCAGAATTGTTGAACCGATATTTGAACACTGTATGTAGATAAGTTTTGCAGAAATACCAAATTAAAGCAGTGTTCACCATCTACTTTCTGGCACATGTGGGTCTCACCAAGGCATCTAGACTACTTGAAACAAGTAGTCTCCTCACTCTTCAGATACAAAAAGCATGATGGCCTTAGTATGCTGGCCTAGTATGATGTCCTATAGACATTCAAATGATTAAGTTCTGTATCCTCTAGATATTCAAATGATTAGTTCATAGATATAGAACCAATACTAGACACATGGAGATTTATTAAAGGAATTGACTCACACAGTTATAGAGACTGAGAATTCCCAAGATCTACAGTCAGCAAGCTGGAAACCCAAGAGAGACAATGATTTAGTTCCAGCTTGAACCTGAAGGCCTGAGAATCAAGAGAGCTGGTAGTGTAGTTTCAGTCCAAGTCCAAGTCTGAAAGGCAGGAAAAATCAACAACCCAGCTCTAACACAGTTAGGCAGAGGGAGGGAATTATCCCTATTCCACTTCTTTTTGTTCTGTTCAGGCCTCCCATGGACTGGATTAGACCCACCCACATTAGAGATGGCAATCTGCTTTACTCACTCTACCAATTCAAATGTTTTTGTTGTTCTTCAGTCTACTTAGTCTTGAGGACCCCATGGACTAATCTCATTCAAAAATATCCTCAGAGAGACATCGAGAGCAAAAATGTTAAGCCAAATATAAGGGCACCCCACGGCCTAGTCAAGTGGATACATAAAATTAGCAAGGTCCCTACGAAACCTATTATGACAAAGATCAAGAAAACAATATTGCCCTTGCTCTAAACTGAGAAAGGTGTTCAGCCCTTTTGTGACTTGAAAGCCATCTGCCCTCTGATTGTCCTAATTGGTAAAGGGAAGGGAAAAAAAAAATAAAGCCAGATCAGTTGCTGCATACAAGTTGCCAAAGACTGTATTGATACTACATTTTAGCAAGCTAAGCAACTAACTGATTAGATTTCCTTAGTATATATTTATTCTCCAAGACCAATCCATCAAACCAGCAAACCAAAAAGGAAATGTTATAGGAATCTCCACTGCTGATCCCTTCAAGTCTTTGAAGGTGGCCCTACTCATGACAATGTTTCCAGGGATGCAGCACTTCTTACAGTTTTTGTTAGTGAGAGGCAGCTTCAGAGGCTTCTACTTAGTCCTTCCTAAATAGTCCTCGTTCCACAAAAAGTCGACCTGAAAACTGGCCCATTCCCATGTCTATTGCCACTGAAGCCGCAGGAAGCTGGAAAGCACACACAAGATTAGGCTGACAAGCCACTGGACCCACACTGATGAACAGTAAGTGACCTCCATAAGTCTCAACTCTGACTGATGGGCCACTGTGGCATTTACATCCCCAAAATAAATTCAGAACCTGTTTTTATTAATTCTCAAAAGTCTGGGCTTTTTCCTGGTAAACATCTTTGGGAAAGCCTTGAAAGATTTAACCAGACACATCCACAGCTGGGTATTCTTTTTGTTTTGGCTCCATCCTTTCATTCTTTCTGGAGTTATTTCTCCACTGATCTCCAGTAGCATATTGGGCCCCTACTGACCTGGGGAGTTTCTCTTTCAGTATCCTATCATTTTGTCTTTTCATACTGTTCATGGGGTTCTCAAGGCAAGAATACTGAAGTGGTTTGCCATTCCCTTCTCCAGCGGACCACACCCTGTCATATCTCTCCACCATGACCCACCCATCCCAGGTTGCCCCTCGGGCATGGCTTAATTTCATTGAGTTAGACAAGGGTGTGGTCCTTGTGTGATTAGATTGACTAGTTATCTGTGAGAATGGTTTTAGTGTATTTGCCCTCTGATGCCCTCTTTCAAAGGAGCCAAAACAAAAAGAATACCCAGCTGTGCATGTGTCTGGTGACAGAAGCAAAGTCCGATGCTGTAAAGAACAATATTGCATAGGAACCTGGAATGTCAGGTCCATGAATCAAGGCAAATTGGAAGTGGTCAAACAAGAGATGGCCAGAGTGAATGTCGACATTCTAGGAATTAGCGAACTAAGATGGACTGGAATGGGTGAATTTAACTCGGATGACCATTATATCTACTACTGTGGGCAGGAATCCCTCAGAAGAAATGGAGTGGCCATCATGGTCAACAAAAGAGTCCGAAATGCAGTACTTGGATGCAATCTCAAAAATGACAGAATGATTTCTGTTCGTTTCCAAGGCAAACCATTGAATGTCACAGTAATCCAAGTCTATGCCCCAACCAGTAACGCCGAAGAAGCTGAAGTTGAAAGGTTCTATGAAGACCTACAAGACCTTTTAGAACTAACACCCAAAAAAGATGTCCTTTTCATTATAGGGGACTGGAATGTAAAAGTAGGAAGTCAAGAAACACCTGGAGTAACAGGCAAATTTGGCCTTGGAATACGGAATGAAGCAGGGCAAAGGCTAATAGACTTTTGCCAAGAAAATGCACTGATCATAGCAAATACCCTCTTCCAACAACACAAGAGAAGACTATATACATGGACATCACCAGATGGTCAACACCGAAATCAGATCGATTATATTCTTTGCAGCCAAAGATGGAGAAGCTCTATACAATCAGCAAAAACAAGACCAGGAGCTGACTGTGGCTCAGACCATGAACTCCTTATTGCCAAATTCAGACTGAAATTGAAGAAAGTAGGGAAAACTACTAGACCATTCAGGTATGACCTAAATCAAATCCCTTATGATTATACAGTGGAAGTGAGAAATAGATTTAAGGGCCTAGATCTGATAGATAGAGTGCCTGATGAACTATGGAATGAGGTTCGTGACATTGTACAGGAGACAGGGATCAAGACCATCCCCATGGAAAAGAAATGCAAAAAAGCAAAATGGCTGTCTGGGGAGGCCTTACAAATAGCTGTGAAAAGAAGAGAAGCGAAAAGCAAAGGAGAAAAGGAAAGATATAAACATCTAAATGCAGAGTTCCAAAGAATAGCAAGAAGAGATAAGAAAGCCTTCTTCAGTGATCAATGCAAAGAAATAGAGGAAAACAACAGAATGGGAAAGACTAGGGATCTCTTCAAGAAAATCAGAGATACCAAAGGAACATTTCATGCAAAGATGGGCACGATAAAGGACAGAGATGGTGTGGACCTAACAGAAGCAGAAGATATTAAGAAGAGGTGGCAAGAATACACAGAAGAACTGTACAAAAAAGAGCTTCAAGACCTAGATAATCATGATGGTGTGATCACTGACCTAGAGCCAGACATCCTGGAATGTGAAGTCAAGTGGGCCCTAGAAAGCATCACTACGAACAAAGCTAGTGGAGGTGATGGAATTCCAATGGAGCTATTCCAAGTCCTGAATGATGATGCTGTGAAAGTGCTACACTCAATATGCCAGCAAATTTGGAAAACTCAGCAGTGGCCACAAGATTGGAAAAGGTCAGTTTTCATCCCAATTCCAAAGAAAGGCAATGCCAAGGAGTGCTCAAACTACCGAACAATTGCACTCATCTCACACGCTAGTAAAGTAATGCTCAAAATTCTCCAAGCCAGGCTTCAGCAATATGTGAACCGTGAACTTCCTGATGTTCAAGCTGGTTTTAGAAAAGGCAGAGGAACCAGAGATCAAATTGCCAACATCCGCTGGATCATGGAAAAAGCAAGAGAGTTCCAGAAAAACATCTATTTCTGCTTTATTGACTATGCCAAAGCCTTTGACTGTGTAGATCACAATAAACTATGGAAAATTCTGAAAGAGATGGGAATACCAGACCACCTGATCTGCCTCTTAAGAAATCTGTATGCAGGTCAGGAAGCAACAGTTAGAACTGGTCATGGAACAACAGACTGGTTCCAAATAGGAAAAGGAGTACGTCAAGGCTGCATATTGTCACCATGTTTATTTAACTTATATGCAGAGTACATCATGAGAAATGCTGGACTGGAAGAAACACAAGTTGGAATCAAGATTGCCGGGAGAAATATCAATAACCTCAGATATGCAGATGACACCACTCTTATGGCAGAAAGTGAAGAGGGGCTAAAAAGCCTCTTGATGAAAGTGAAAGTGGAGAGTGAAAAGGTTGGCTTAAAGCTCAACATTCAGAAAACGAAGATCATGGCATCTGGTCCCATCACTGCATGGGAAATAGATGGGGAAAGAGTGGAAACAGTGTCAGACTTTGTTTTTCTGGGCTCCAAAATCACTGCAGATGGTGACTGCAGCCATGAAATTAAAAGACGCTTGCTCCTTGGAAGGAAAGTTATGACCAACCTAGATAGCATATTCAAAAGCAGAGACATTACTTTACCAACAAAGGTTCGCCTAGTCAAGGCTATGGTCTTTCCTGTGGTCATGTATGGATGTGAGAGCTGGACTGTGAAGAAGGCTGAGCGCCGAAGAATTGATGCTTTTGAACTGTGGTGTTGGAGAAGACTCTTGAGAGTCCCTTGGACTGCAAGAAGATCCAACCAGTCCATTCTGAAGGAGATCAATCCTGGAATTTCTTTAGAAGGAATGATGCTAAAGCTGAAACTCCAGTATTTTGGCCACCTCATGTGAAGAGTTGACTCATTGGAGAAGACTCTGATGCTGGGAGGGATTGGGGGCAGGAGGAGAAGGGGACGACAGAGGATGAGATGGCTGGATGGCATCACTGACTCGATGGATGCGAGTCTGAGTGACCTCCGGGAGCTGGTGATGGACAGGGAGGCCTGGCGTGCTGCGGTTCATGGGGTCGCAAAGAGTCGGACACGACTGAGCGACTGATCTGATCTGATCTGATCTGAAAGATTTAAAGTATATATTGTGGTAGCATTTTATGTCCCTTCTCAAGGGAAATCAGCCTCTCCTTTAATCAGGAGAAGTTGTTCTCCCTGTTTCAGTAATACCAGTCAAGTTTCTAATCAACATACCTAGAATGTCCCCAGTTATATGGACTAGGTAAAAATTCAGTAATCAGTCAATGTATCACAGTCCTAAAGACTTGGTGATCAATTAGCACACACCACAAAACCCTGTATTTCAAAACGCTGACTGCTATTCCATTCATGATGCCTATTATTGAAACCAGGCAGGACTCTGGGGAATCCTGGACAAGAAAGCCTTTCTTTGTCCCCTGTTTCATGTTTGTAGGGAATAGCCTTCAGCCTCCATGACCTTGCCAGAGTTTCAACAGGCAGATCCAAACAGTTGCTAATTAGGGAAGGGAGAAGATGCAAAGGGAGGAACAGCACGGTCCTGGTTCTACCTCAAGGGACACACACAATATTGTTGAGCTCATTTACAAAACTAAAACGCACAACAAATGGAAGATGTTAGCATTCTTCACTCCAGAGGTCATAGTTTGCTAACCTCCAGACGCTCATCAGGAGACCACCAAATTAAAGAAGTGCATGCCCCACACACAACCTAATCCTTATCAGCCACTCTTTCCTTGAACCTTTGCTATAAAACTCCACACCAAATCCTCCTAGGTTTGGGACACACAGTTTTTTCCTAGCCAAGAGTTGTGTCCCCCTTGGCCTGAAAAAGCAATAAAGCTATTAACCCAAAACTCTGTCTCCAAGATTCCATTCAGCACTGGTGCACAGAGGCTGAGTTTTCAGCATCAATATGACAACTGACTACTACAAATTGGTGCATTTGCCATCTATCTTCCTCCTCAGAGATTGAATCCTATGCTGTTGTAGCTGCTGACCTTCATCATGCCCTGAAGGACATTCAGGGGAGAGAATGAGGCACTCTGTGCTCCAGGAAAACTGATGGAACAGGTCTCAGATATTTTCAGGAACGGATTTCATGATCCCAATCCTTGCATCTCCTCATATCTACTAAAGCACTAAATCCCTTCATAGTGACATCAGCTCCTCCTGACTTACAGAAAACCTTTTGTAAGATAAGGGCTTGACTGAATGAACTCCCCTTTGACCAAAATCACATATACTGACCTTTCCCCACTACCTCTTCGGAGTAGTTTCTCAGAGCTATCTAAGGTGCAGTCTCTGAGCTTCAGTCCTCATTTTGCCCCAGCAAAATTTAATTTGCAACTCTCATGCTATGCATCCTTTTTAGCCAACACAATTATAGCTACTTTACCAATGAAGCCTAAGCACTGCCAAGGCATTTTACTACCACTCCAGAATCCTATAATCCTCACTGAAATCAATGAAGCTAGTTCAATGACAGCATATCCCAATGACATTTCCCAGCCTAAACCCACCAAAGGTCTGTTCACCTCATCAATACACTTCTTAATTTTTAATCAAAGGTGTGCTATCTCAGAGCAGAGTAACAAGGTGAATGACAAAACTGTCCATGATAAATCTATTCTACTATTCCCATCTTCCTATGCCTTCTTCCTTCCTCCACAGCCTAAAAATGTTCAGGCATCTCAACTTCATTAAAAGTACCCCACTATTGAGTCCAAGTTCTAGTCAAATAATCAAGTGAACTGTTAGAGCCATTTCCAGAAGCTCCAGCTAATATATTAAATCCAGATTCTTAAGAACACTTATATCAATAAATCTGGTTCCATCTGAATTAACTATATTCGTATCAGTATGTTCCATCTTCCTCAGTCTACTTTTCTTGTAATTCAGCCCAGGATCCCAAAGAAAGGCAATGCCAAGGAGTGCTCAAACTACCGAACAATTGCACTCATCTCACACGCTAGTAAAGTAATGCTCAAAATTCTCCAAGCCAGGCTTCAGCAATATGTGAACCGTGAACTTCCTGATGTTCAAGCTGGTTTTAGAAAAGGCAGAGGAACCAGAGATCAAATTGCCAACATCCGCTGGATCATGGAAAAAGCAAGAGAGTTCCAGAAAAACATCTATTTCTGCTTTATTGACTATGCCAAAGCCTTTGACTGTGTGGATCACAATAAACTATGGAAAATTCTGAAAGAGATGGGAATACCAGACCACCTGATCTGCCTCTTAAGAAATCTGTATGCAGGTCAGGAAGCAACAGTTAGAACTGGTCATGGAACAACAGACTGGTTCCAAATAGGAAAAGGAGTACGTCAAGGCTGCATATTGTCACCATGTTTATTTAACTTATATGCAGAGTACATCATGAGAAATGCTGGACTGGAAGAAACACAAGTTGGAATCAAGATTGCCAGGAGAAATATCAATAACCTCAGATATGCAGATGACACCACCCTTATGGCAGAAAGTGAAGAGGGGCTAAAAAGCCTCTTGATGAAAGTGAAAGTGGAGAGTGAAAAGTTTGGCTTAAAGCTCAACATTCAGAAAACGAAGATCATGGCATCTGGTTCCATCACTACATGGGAAATAGATGGGGAAACAGTGGAAACAGTGTCAGACTTTGTTTCTCTGGGCTCCAAAATCACTGCAGATGGTGACTGCAGCCATGAAATTAAAAGACGCTTGCTCCTTGGAAGGAAAGTTATGACCAACCTAGATAGCATATTCAAAAGCAGAGACATTACTTTACCAACAAAGGTTCGCCTAGTCAAGGCTATGGTCTTTCCTGTGGTCATGTATGGATGTGAGAGCTGGACTGTGAAGAAGGCTGAGCGCCGAAGAATTGATGCTTTTGAACTGTGGTGTTGGAGAAGACTCTTGAGAGTCCCTTGGACTGCAAGAAGATCCAACCAGTCCATTCTGAAGGAGATCAATCCTGGAATTTCTTTAGAAGGAATTATGCTAAAGCTGAAACTCCAGTATTTTGGCCACCTCATGCGAAGAGTTGACTCATTGGAGAAGACTCTGATGCTGGGAGGGATTGAGGGCAGGAGGAGAAGGGGACGACAGAGAATGAGATGGCTGGATGGCATCACTGACTCGATGGATGTGAGTCTGAGTGACCTCTGGGAGCTGGTGATGGACAGGGAGGCCTGGCGTGCTGCGGTTCATGGGGTCGCAAAGAGTCGGACACGACTGAGCGACTGATCTGATCTGATTACTTCCAGGCTGCTGATACAAATTAGCTTGCTTAGCTGATATGCCCATCAACTCTGTTAAAAGTCTGGATATGAAAGACTAGGCTCAGTTATGGGCCTGAAGAAATCAAAAGAAACAAAAGTAAATCTAGAAGAGAATAATATTCCTTTTGCTAAAAAACTTACAAATGATCTCCATGCCTCTGGTTTATTTGTATTCATTTTCATACTTGGCAGTCTCTTGAATCAGTACTTTTCTTTTCCATTTATACAACTACCACCCCATTCTAAGATACCGTAATCACTTACCGGAGTGCTGAAATTACCTCCTAACACTCTGAAAATGTAGTTGTTACATACCATTCAGCCAAGGAAACTGTAACAAAAACATGAAGACATCAAAGATTATGAAAAGATTTACTTTCTTAGAAAAACAATTCTTGCAGATATATGGAAAATAGCAAGGAGGTAGAGTACAGAAGCAAGAAGGCCAGTTCCAAATTGGATCAGACATGGATAGTGGCTTGAACTAGAATACTGGCACCAGAGATGTAAAGTAAATGTAACATTCAATAGTACATATTTTAGTGAGATAGGACATAGGAAAGAAAGGATACAAGGATGGATGATAGCAGATTTCTACTGAATATATATGTAGTGTCACTGACCTGAAAGAAAAAGATGGCAATTTCCAAGTGTAAATTTAAAGGTCAGAAAAGGGACTAGGATATAGATACAAATTTTGAAATTAATCTATTGTTGTTCTTGCTGTGGAGTCACTAAGTCATGTCTGACTCGTTGCTACCCCATGAACTGCAGCTTACTAAACTCCCCTGTCCTTCAGTATTTCCTGGCATTTGCTCAAATTCATGTCCATTAAGTCAGAGATGCTATCTAGCCATCTCATCCTCTGCCACCCTCTTCTCCTTTTGCCTCCACACTTTCCCAGAATTGGGGTCTTTTCCAATGAGTCAGTTCATCACATTAGGTGGCCAAAGTACTGGAGTTTCAGCTTTAGAATCAGGCCTTCCGATTAACATTCAGGGCTGATTTCTTTTAGGATGGACTGGTTGGATCTCCTTGCAGACCAAGGGACTCTCAAGAGTCTTCTCCAACACCACAGTTCAAAAGCATCAATTCTTCAGTGTTCAGCTTTCTTTATAGAACAACTCACACATCCACACATGACTACTGAAAAAATCATAGCTATGACTAGATGGACATATGTTTGCAAATTAATGTCTCTGCTTTTTAATATGCTGTCTAGGTTGGTCATAACTTTTCTTCCAAGGAGCAAATGTCTTTTAATTTCATGGCTGCAGTCACTATCTGCAGTGATTTTAGAGCCCAAAAAATTAAAGTCTCTCACTTTCCACTGTTCCCCCATCTGCCATGGAACCAGATGCCATGATCTTCATTTTCTGAATGTTGAGCTTTAAGCCAACCTTTTCACTCTCCTCTTTCATTTTCATCAAGAGGCTCTTTAGTTCTTCTTTGCTTTTTGCCATAAGGGTGGTATCATCTGGATATCTGAGGTTAATGAAATTTCTCCCGACAATCTTGATTCCTGCTTGTGCTTCATCTAGTCCACCGTTTCTCATGATGTACTCCACATATAAGTTAAAAAAGGAGGGTGATAATATACTGCCTTGATGTACTCCTTTCCCAATCCAGTCTGTTGTTCCATGTCTAGTTCTAATTGTTGCTTCTTGACCTGCATACAGATTTCTCAGGAGGCAGGTCAGGTGGTCTGGTATTCCCATCTCTTGAACAATTTCCCA
The DNA here is from genome assembly GCA_935064755.1 of Tragelaphus eurycerus. Classification (NCBI taxonomy): domain Eukaryota; kingdom Metazoa; phylum Chordata; class Mammalia; order Artiodactyla; family Bovidae; genus Tragelaphus; species Tragelaphus eurycerus. The sequence continues at coordinate 16,904,119 of CAKXYN010000009.1, read as the reverse complement.
TAGCTTGTTACGGTCCACACAGTCAAAGGCTTTGGCATAGTCAATAAAGCAGAAATAGATGTTTTCTGGAACTCTCTTGCTTTTTCAGTGATCCAACTGATGATCTCTGGTTCCTCTGCCTTTTCTAAAACCAGCTTGAACATCTGGAATTTCATGGTTCATGTATTGCTGAAGTCTGGCTTGGAGAATTTTGAGCATTACTTTACCAGCATGTGAGATGAATGCGGTTGTGCGGTATTTAAGCATTCTTTGGCATTGTCTTTCTTTAAGATTGGAATAAAAACTGACCTTTTCCAGTCCTGTGACCACTCCTGAGGATGTCAAATTTGGTAGCAGATTGAGTGCAGCACTTTCACAGCATCATCTTTTAGGATTTGACATAGCTTCACTGAAGTTCCATCACCTCCATTAGCTTTGTTTGTAGTGATGCTTCTTAAGGTCCACTTGACTTGGCATTCCAGGACGTCTGGCTCTAGGTGAGTGATCACATCATTGTGGTTATCTGGGTCATGATCTTTTTTGTATAGTTCTTCTGTGTATTCTTGCCACCTCTTCTTAATGTCTTATGCTTCTGTTAGGTCCACACCATTTCTGTCCTTTACTGTATCCGTCTTTGCATGAAATATTCCCTTGGTACCTCTAATTTTCTTGAAGAGATCTCTTGTCTTTCCCATTCTTTTGTTTTCCTCTACTTCTTTGCACTGATCACTGAAGAAGGCTTTCTTATCTCTCCTTGCTTTTCTTTGGAACTCTGCATTTGAATGGGTATATCTTCCCCTTTCTCCTTTGCCTTTTGCTCCTCTTCTTTTCACAGCTATTTGTAAGCCCTCCTCAGATAACCATTTTACCTTTTTGCATTTCTTTTTCGTGGGGATGGTCTTGATCCCTGCTTCCTGTACAGTGTCAGGAATCTCTGCCCATAGTTCTTCAGGCACTCTGATTATCAGATCTAATCCCTTGAATCTATTTGTCACTTCCACTCTATAATCATAGATCAGATCAGATCAGTCACTCAGTCGTGTCTGACTCTTTGCGACCCCATGAACCGCAGCACGCCAGGCCTCCCTGTCCATCACCAACTCCCGGAGGTCACTCAGACTCACATCCATCGAGTCAGTGATGCCATCCAGCCATCTCATCCTCTGTCGTCCCCTTCTCCTCCTGCCCCCAATCCCTCCCAGCATCAGAGTCTTCTCCAATGAGTCAACTCTTCACATGAGGTGGCCAAAATACTGGAGTTTCAGCTTTAGCATCATTCCTTCCAAAGAAATCCCAGGGCTGATCTCCTTCACAATGGACTGGTTGGACCTAAGAGAGTTGATTTAGGTCATACCTGAATGGTGTAGTGGTTTTCCCTACTTTCTTCAATTTCAGTCTGAATTTGGCAATAAGGAGTTCATGGTCTGAGCCACAGTCAGGTCCTGGTCTTGCTTTTGCTGACTGTATAGAGCTTCTCCATCTTTGGCTGCAAAGAATATAATCAATCTGATTTTGGTATTGACCATCTGGTGATGTCCATGTATAGAGTCTTCTCTTGTGTTGTTGGAAGAGGGTGTTTGCTATGACCAGTGCGTTCTCTTGGCAAAACTCAATTAGCCTTTGCCCTGCTTCATTCCATACTCCAAAGCCAAATTTGCCTGTTACCCCAGGTGTTTCTTGACTTCCTACTTTTGCATTCCAGTCCCCTATAATGAAAAGGACATCTTTTTTTGGCTGTTAGTTCTATAAGATCTTGTAGGTCTTCATAGATTCATTCAACTTCAGCTTCTTCAGCATTACTGGTCGGGGCATAGACTTGGATTACTGTGATACTGAATGGTTTGCCCTGGAAACGAACAGAGATAATTCTGGCATTTTTGAGATTGCATCCAAGTACTGCATTTCAGACTCTTTTGTTGACTGTGATGGGTACTCCATTTCTTCTAAAGCATTCTTGCCCACAGTAGTAGATATAATGGTCATCTGAGTCAAATTCACACATTCCAGGCCATTTTTTCTTGCTGATTCCTAAAATGTTGATGTTCACTCTTGTCATCTCCTGTTCGAACACTTCCTATTTGCCTTGACTCATGGACCGAACATTCCTGGTTTATATGCAATATTTCCCTTTAGAACAACAGACTTTACTTCCATCACCAGTCACATCTACAACTGGGTATTGTTTTTGCTTTGGCTTCGTCTCTTCATTCTGGAGTTATTTCTCCACTGATCTCTAGTAACATATTGGGCACCTACCGAGCTGGGGAGTTCATCTTTCAGTGTCCTATCTTTTTGCCTTTTCATACTGTTTATGGAGCGAGTATTCTCAAGGCAAGAATACTGAAGTGGTTTGCATTCCATTCTCCAGTGGACCATGTTTTGTCAGAACTCTCCACCATGACCCGTCTGTCTTGGGTGGCCCTATACGACATGGCTTATAGTTTGATTGAATTAGACAAGGCTGTGGTCCATGTGATCAGATTGGTTAGTTTTCTGTGTCTGGTTTTCAGTCTCTCTGCCCTCTGATGGAGAAGAATAAGAGGCTTATGGAAGCTTCCTGATGGGAGAGACTGACTGAGGGGGAACCTAGGTCTTGTTCTGATGGGCAGTGCCATGCTCAGCACATCTTTAATCCAATTTTCTATTGAAGGGTGGGGCTGCGTTCCCTCCCGTTATTTGACTGGAGACCAATCTATGGTGGAGGTAATGAAGATAATGGTGACCTTCTTCAAAAGGTCCCATGCACTGCTACACTCCGTGCCCCCAACCCTGCAGCAGGCCACCACTGACTCACGCCTCTGCTGAGATGCCTAAACACTCACAGACAAGTCTGGTGCAGTCTCTTGTGGGGTCACTGCTCCTTTTTTCCTGGGTCCTGGTGCCCATGAGGTTCTGTTTGTGCCCTCTAACAGTCTGTTTCCCCAGTCCTGTGTATGTCCTGTATAAGTACCATAAGTTGGAAAGTACTAATTTAAAGCTTGGTAATAGATGAAATCACTTGAGGATAAAAACCTAGAGAAAAATTCTAACTATAATTATGTATGTGATACTTGCTCTCTCATTCTTTAGCATCATAAAAATTGTATAGCCAGGAATATAATGCCAAGATCGCTTTATCATCTATAATTCCTTATTACCATCAATAATATTTACTGACACTTGCTTCTTGCCAAGCAGTCTTCATATAGATTATCTCATTTCAAAATCACAATAAAGTTAGTATTATAATTCCTATATTAAAGATTTTGAAAATTGAGACTAGGGAAGCTCAATAACTTACTCATGTCACATAACTAATAAGTCAGGAAGTTGAAATTGGTATATAGGTCAACTAACCCAAGCCTCAGCTTTTAATTACTGTAAATCATGCATATATATTGTCAGCCTATCAATTAACCAGTTTATACATCTTAAGCAAAATAGTTCATGTATTCTGTGTATATGCCCTCCAAAGTTAGAAATTTATCTATATATTATCAAGTAACTTTTCAATACTAGCATTTATCACTGAATTACTCTTATTACCTCCAAGGAGGCAATAACTGCTGCTCAAGAATAAAAATTATAGGCACATCTCCTAAAATCAAACACTCTTGCTGGTAAATATTGAATGAGCTAATGCCTGTTTCAAGAGAGGTTGAATGTAAGAATCTAACTTTCCTTAACAGAAAAATAAAGTAGTTTACTCTGCCCATCAACTTCGGCAACACAATAATGTGGTCACACAGATTCTGCAGCTGACTTGATGTTTACTGAGAGTGTTTTCATTATCAGCTTGAGTCTTTTCCATGAGGCTTCTCAAACAGGTAAACCAATATTTCCTTGGCATATCACCATTTGAGGACTAATTTATATATTCTACTTCTTTAGAAAAATATTTCTGCTGACTTTCTTATTTTTAACCATAAACATATACCTAAATATTATATAAATTAGGCATGGCTTTTGCTTCCTATTTTCCCTGTTATGTGTTCAGTCATGTCTGACTCTTTGCAACTCCATAGACTATAGCCTGCCAGGCTTTTCTGTCTAGCGGATTCTCCAGGCAAGAATACTGGAGTGGGGCTCCCATTTCCTCTTCCAGGAGATCTTTCTAACCCAGGGATCAAACCTGCATCTCCTGCATTGGTGGGTGGCTTTTGCTTAAGTTTCTAAAATTTTTGTCTATAGCCCATAACAAGCAAGTAAGAATACAAATTATATTACTTTTATTTAACCCTATACTTTTCCACGTATTTGTCTAATTCACACCTGTATTTAATTTTAGCTTCAATAAAATGAGATATTAAATAATATTAACAGTGGCTACTACTTATTTCAGTGTTTAGTATCTGACAGGCAACACGCTGAATACTTTAAATATATCTTCCCACTAAGTTAATCCTTGGAACATCTCTGGCACATAGTATTTTTGCTTCATTTTCACATATGAAGAAACTATGGCTCCATGAAATAAAAAAGTCTCAATCCAGAGCTAAAATTTAAACCTACTCTTGCACCCAAATCCATGTTCTTGTTTATTATGTGCACTTCCTCCCTTCTGTAAAATGTACAAACGCCTTCTGTAATAATCACTTCTACCGAGCCACTTGCTAACATATATTTCCTTGCATTAATTTTCTCCAGGGGATTACAAGAAAATAATTTCTTTCTCCAGATTGTGGACATGTAAGTAGTAGATGCTAGATGAAAATGTAGTTAGCAAAACAAATGATTTTCTAATTGGAAGTCTAAATCATGATTTGGTTGCAGTGAATTCCTGATATGTTAATTCTGTTCCACAGACAAAAAAAAAAGGAAAAAAAAAAGCTCTGAGGGACATAAGGAATGTGCTTTGAAGCACAATACAACTTCTACTGAAACAATCACATGATCACTAGAATACCTGTTTATTTTAACATGGGATATTGTAGCACAATGTGAAGATTACTAGACAGAGTTAAGTTAAGCACTTAAACAAAGAGAAATTCTACCATCTTAGATAAGCCATTCAAAGTAGCAACAGCACAGGCTCCTTAATTGTAAAGCAGAGACAAAGGCACAAAATCAAACATAGCTGAAAAATGTGCAAGAATTTGATTGGCAGTGATACATTTTTATGCATTACAAGCACTATAGTAAAAAAAAAAAAGAAGAAATTCTAATTCTTATAATAAACTAAAAGACTGATTTCACTGAGAACATAGGTAAATATGTTTTGGTAACTAATGTGAAAGAAAGAAAATAAAGGGAAGAAAGGAAGAAAGCAAAGAAGGAAAGGAGGGAGGAAAAGGAGGAAGGGAAAGAAAGAAAGGAAGGAAAAGCCTGATAATCTTGGGATGGGGGAAGTAGCCAATACAGTCAACAACTTCAGGCATTCATTGGCCTTGCTACTCAAATTCTGATCCAGCAGCATCACCTGGGAACTTGTTCAAAGGGCATATTCACAGGCCCCACCCCAGATCTACTGCATCTGCATTTTAACAAGATCCACAGAGGATACAGAGGCAGGGTTCTTGGCTATTTGTATTGTTAAAGAAAGAAAGCAAAACTTCACAACGACTTAAGCTTTCTCTTAAAATTGTCAGTCCAGGCCTTATGATGTGGCTTTTGGCTAGTGACTGCAGCAATTTCTCTCAATTACAATTCTCTGTACCCACTCTAGTATTCTTGCCTGGAGAATCCCATGGACAGAGGAGCCTGGCGGGCTACAGTCCATGGGATGGCAGGAGTCAGATATGACTTATTGACTAAACCACTACCACCACCACAATTCTCTTCTGCCTAGTGTATCTGAAGTTCACCATTGAACAGCACAGTGAGGTTAGGGGTCCTCACCCTCCACACATAGGAAAGTCAGCATGTGACTTACAGCTGGCCCTCCCTATATGCAGTTTTGTTATATACAGGTTTCCTTTGTGATTTCAACAAACCTCCAATCATGTAGTAATATAGTATTTACTTGTGAAAGACATCCACATGCAAGTGGACCAACGTAGCTCAAACCTATTTTCTTCAAGAGTCTGGCGTGCGAGCTACATTGCTTCAGTCATGTCCAACTCTTTGTAACCCCATGGACTATAGCCCACCAGGCTCCCCTGTCCATGGGATTCTCCAGGCAAGAACACTAGAGTGGGTTGCCGTGCCCTTCTCCAGGGGATCTTCCTGACCCAGGGATCAAACCTGCATCTCTTATGTCTTATGCATTGGTAGGCAGGTTCTTTACCACTAGGACCACCTGGGAAGCCCCTCTTCAAGGGTCAACTGTAATTAAAAGTTAGGTGGTCTACAACAGATGACCTGGCAGTCCATGAATTTGTTTTGTTTTTTGTGAAGGGTTTTATGTTTTGTTTTGGCTTTTTAAGAACCAACATTTCTTATGAGTGAACATCAGTTTAAAAAAAAAAAAAAAACTTTTTCCTTCCATGACTTAAGTGTAAGTGTAAGTGAAGTCGCTCAGTCGTGTTCAACTCTTTGCGACCCCATGGACTGTAGCCTACCAGGCTCCTCTGTCCATGGAGTTTTCCAGGCAATAGTACTGGAGTGGATTGCCATTTCCTTCTCCAGTGTATCTTCCCGACCCAGGGATCGAACTTGGGTCTCCCACATTGTAGACAGACACTTTACCATCTGAGCCACCAGGGAAGTCCCACAGCTTACACCCTCCTAAATATATATATATATATATATATATATATATATATATATATATAATAAAAATGGGCTTCCCAGGTAGCACTAGTGGTAAAGAACCCTCCTGCAAATGCAGAAGGCATAAGAGAAGTGGGTTCAATCCCTGAGTTGGGAAGATTCCCTGGAGAAGGGCATGGCAAACCACTTCATTATTCTTGCCTGGAGAGTACCAAGGACACAGGAGCCTGGCGGGCTACAGTTCATAGGGACACAAAGTAACTTAGCACAGATGTACTACATAAGAGTATGCACGCTGTGTGCTAAGTCCCTTCAGTGGTGTCTGACTCTGTGTGACCCTATGGACTGTAACCCGCCAGGCTCCTCTGTCCATGGGATTCTCCAAGGCAAGAATGCTGGAGTGGATTGCCATACCCTTCTCCAAGGGATCTTCCCAGCCCAGGGATCAAACCCACTTCTCTTATGCCTCCTGCATTGGCAAGTGGGTTCTTTACCACTAGTGCCACCTGGGAAGCCCCACATATAAGAGTATAACACTAAGTTATTAGCACCTCTTCTCAATAGCACTTGACTTCTAATTGGCTGACCAGCCAGAAGATCAATTAATGGCCAAAGAACAAAATGGAACCAGAGAAAGCAAACAGGAGGAAGGAAAACAGAATACTTGGCTCAGATAAAAAGACTCAGTTTTCACTGAGAAAGACTGAAACATGAAAGACTCATGTTTTCACTTACTGTGAAAACATGGCTGCTGCTGCTGCTGCTAAGTCGCTTCAGTCGTGTCCAACTCTTTGCGACCCCATAGACGCCAGCCCACCAGGCTCCGCCGTCCCTGGGATTCTCCAGGCAAGAACACTGGAGTGGGTTGCCATTTCCTTCTCCAGTGCATGAAAGTGAAAAGTGAAAGTGAAAGAGTCAGTCGTGCCTGACTCTTAGCAACCCCATGGACTGGAGCCTACCAGGTTCCTCCATCCATGGGATTTTCCAGGCAAGAATACTGGAGTGGGGTGCCATTGCCTTCTCTGGAAAACATGGCTAATATTTAATAAGTGTATTAGGATCTCTACTCTTCATGAATTAATTCACTCAGGAAACAAGTACTTTCTTTTCTAACAGGCTCACTGGAGGGGGTTCCCATTCCCTGCTCCAAGGGATCTTCCTGACCCAGGGATTGAACCTGCGTCTCCCACATTGCAGGCAGATTCTGTACCATCTGAACCACCAGGGAAACAATAGACTCACTACCATACACCAATTCTACTATATGGTGCTATACAGAAACATCACAAGACAACATAAAGAAATCAAGTATAAATTATTTTCAGCCTTTCATTCTTTATAAGGATGCCTGCATATATCTGATGATGAGGCAAGGAGGAAGATGAAAAGAAACGCCTTAGAGTCTTGTCTAAAACATTATTAAAATGAATGCTTAATTGTTGGTATGACAACCTTTGTATTTCTCCTGTCTGGAGTAAGCACTGAATTTATGGTTTTTATGAATTTTCTTGTAAGAAAATCTAAAATGCAGTGTGTGCATGCGTGCTGAGTCACTCCAGTCGTATCCAACTCTCTGCAACCCTATGGACTGTAGCCCGCCAGGCTCCTCTGTCCACAGGATTCTCCAGGCAATACAACTTGAGTGGATTGCCATGCCCTCCTCCAGGGGATCTTCCCAACCCAGGGATCAAACCCATGTCTCTTAAGTCTCCTGCATTGGCAGGCAGGTTCTTGACTACTAGTACCACCTGGGAAGCCCCCTAAAATGCAGTATATGCTCTTACTTTTTTTTTCCTTCTCAGCTCTTACATGAACCTCACACATGTTATTTTTCTCCAAAAAGAGAAATCATTATAATTACTTCCAGTTGAGAAAAAAAAAAAAAAACAGTATAATAATTTCTTCACATGCTACTCAATAAATGACTTATATATGTCTATAACCAGGCCTCTGCCTTAATTCCCAAGAACCCTGGAACATTCAATGGTTCAAGTCTTTCCAATTTGAAGATAACAAATTTGGGGAAACCTGTGCTATTTATATTTTACCTTTCCCATTAAATTAAATTAACCCCCACCCCCCACACTCTACTACTTTAAATTTTAAATTCACCCCTCCAAAAAATAAAAAGTAAAAACAAAAAAAAAAAAACAAAAATGAAGACGATGAAAAGAAAAAAAAAAAAAAATACAATTACAATAAAAAAAAAAAAAAAAAAAAAAAAAAAAAAAAAAAAAAAAAAAAATAAAAAAAAAAAAAAAAATTTTTTTCAAAAAAAAACAAAAAAAAAAAAAAAAAAAAAAAAAAAAAAAAAAAAAAAAAAAAAAAAAATTTTGCCCCCCCAAAAAAAAAAAAAAAAAACCAAACCCAAAAGAAAAGGAAAGAAGAGGGGGGGGTTTAGGGATGTGATTAGAACAGGACAGAGAAACTCTCATGAATGGGATTACTGTCCTTATAAGAAGAGATTAGAAAGAGCTTGCTTCCTCTTTCCTTCTCTCTCTGCCAGGTGAGGATACAAGGAGAAGACAGACAGCTCCAAACTAGCAAGAGTGACTTGATCTTGGCCTTCCCAGCCTCCAGAACTGTGAGAAATAAATTTCTCCTGTTTAAGCCACCCAATCTATAGTACTCTGTTATAGCAGTCCACACTGACCAAGGCAGCATTTATCAGCCAAACCTGACTAGTCACTGAATAGAGGTCCAGGCCACTAATTATTCAGCCAGTTATTCTCTCACACAGACACATGCACACACACAAACACACACAAGAAAATGCTAAGAGACTGGGATTCAGAAAGTTAAAAAAAAAATAGAGCACAGAGTCAACAAAAGTCATACAGCAACCCAATCTGGCTATTTATGGCTTATTCTCATTGTTACTAGGTCGTAACTGAACCTTAATCAAACAGTAAAGTAAAATAAAACCACAATGGCAATAATAAATTGCAATTACCTAACAATATATCTATATGAAAACATCATTTTGATTTCATAAAATATTAAGTACCTAAAATTTTAATACTATCATTGTATTTTCCGCCTGAACTTTCCATTAGTGCAAAATCGACTGCTAATAATGTATAATAGTCAGTAACATTACAAGTTTGAGAAATATTTTGTTCAATAAAATGTTGGATTTTTTTTTTTTAAAAAAAAAAAAAAAAAAAAGAGAGAGAAAAAATGGGGGGGTGGGCGCGCGTTTTTTTTTAATAAAAAAATATTTTTTTTTATTTTTTTCTCCCCTCTACAAAAAAAAAAAAAAAAAAACACAAAAAAAAAAAAAAAAAAAAGAAGGAAGAAAAAAAAAAAAAAAAAAAAAAAAAAAAAAAAAAAAAAAAAAAAAAAAAATTTTTTCTTTTTCATTTTTAACACTATGCTGACTATCTCCCAAGAGAGGAAAATCCCCATTTTCTCTCTTGTTTGTATACAGATATCAGCTCAGTCAATGGGAAAACTTTTATTTCAACTCATACAAGACATGATATAAAAGCCATTTTCATATACACACAAATGCACACATATAATATATATGATATATACAAATGTATAATACATATTTATAGCATGGCCAGAGTTCTCATTTTATTTTAACCCTGAATCTCTCTATACATATAATTCCTAGAATGTCCTGAAAGCCTTTTTTTCTCCAGGCAAGAACACTGGAGTGGTTTCCCATTTCCTTCTCCAATGCATGAAAGTGAAAAGTGAAAGTGAAGTTGCTCAGTCATGCCCGACCCTCAGCGACCCCATGGACTGCAGCCTTCCAGGCTCCTCCATCCATGGGATTTTCCAGGCAAGAGTACTGGAGTGGAGTGCCATTTCCTTCTCCATCATCTTATTATAGATGTTTCAAAATCTATCTCAGTGCAAGCCATTATCAGCTAATGATAAGAGAACCATGGCTTTCTCTTGCATGCCTCTGTTTACCAGACTTTCCCCCATTAAAACCTAAATCCCTCAAGAGAATTTCTTTATTACAGGATTCAGACCCAAAATAGCTTCTTCTTGGCTTAAAATGCTATCGTATCTCAAGCCAAAATCAAGCCTAATTCTCCATCATTTGGTAAGGCAATCCAGGAAATTTGTTTCATTCACTTTTAAGATACTACCTTAAAAAAAGAATGTGCTGCCTATTAAGTGAAACTGAATGTCTTTTATTTATCAGTAAAAGTCTTTTATTCTAGCATGAATACTGTTCAAGAAAATTTTGTGGATGACTTTAAAACTTCAGGTGGAAAGTTAGAATTCTATTTATTAAAAGAAGTCTGGCTTACAATCTAGAAAACTAAAACAGATCTGAAATAAAATTAAAAACAAGGTATGTTGCCTCCTTAGTAATAAAAATGAAATAATAATTGTGTGAGCCACAGTAACATCGACAAATAGAAGTCTCAGTTATCTCAGCATTTGCTATGCACTAAACACACACCAAAAAAGACATTCCCAGCAAATCTATATAGAATGTTACCAGTGAAGGTGAATGAAGCCAGCAAGGATAGAAATTATTAGTGGCCTGGCTGGAAAAGCATGTTGGGCCTGAGGCAAAAGAAGTTTTTTAAATAGCAGAGTGTTCTGAAATAGAAAGCATGTTAAACAGAATTGCCCGAGGACTGTTAGGAAATGAAAAATTACGCTAACTGCATTGGGAACAGCAGCCTGATAAAAGCACAATGCACAATTACAATCTTCTTCACGAGGAGTATTAGACATGAGAAAGGTTAAGCTGTATGTGGGAAAGGTTATGCCCACCACAGGCCACTACATGATAGAAGAATTACTTTCAAACGTTTCTAGGGACCCTCCAACAACTATGGCAATAAATATTTCTATATTTCTAATATTACAGAACAAGCTGGACTAGACCCCCAGTCAATATCTATTTGCAAAGCACCCCTAGCATGCAAACCTCTACTCTAAGCTCCATGGAAAACACTAAAAGGCAATAATGCGTTCCCTCAACATTTTCTTCTCTTCTTAAATTCAAAACACAGCCAGCATCCCAGGGATGCTCAGTGAGTCAGCAAGTTCTGAGCAGCTACACTGTGGAAAACAGAAGTCTGAAGCTAGAGGGAAAACAGTATTCCACAGAAAGAATCTGACCGCTCATGAGGGCAGACACTTTCATAAACAGGAATGTTTTTAGCTACTCTTACAAGGGTCACTATTAAGTATGCAAAGTGAGTAGGTACAAAATGAGTGAAAAGTATGAAGGCTGAAGAAACTATCATCTAGAGGAAATTAAAGCAAGCTGTGAAGAAAAGTGCATAAAACCCAAAACATGTACGTGTTCATGCACACAAACACCCACAATATTGTCATTACTTTGAAAAGTGATCAAGGAGCAATCCTTCCAACCCTCTTTTCTTCTAAGCAGAGACCAGCTCAGGAATAATGCAAGTCATAATGAGTCACTACACATAAGCAAGATTCTCAGGACAAGGAAATTAGGAACAGCTGTTACTTGGGCTGAGTCAAAGTGAGGCTGCATATCCCAAAAGGTCTAGGACTATTAGAGCATAGAGGAGCCACCTGATCTCAGTTACTTCATCAAGAAAGACCAGATTTACCTTGGCTGACCCAGGTTTTTGTTCTGTCTTGTGTGTGTGTGTGTTGTCTGTCATGGGACAGAAGTAATGCATTTAACATATGAAAATATGACACAAATAAGCAATCACTTGAATGAAAAGGGCAAGGTGGACAAGCCATGCCAAATAATCTGGGGGAAATATGGTTACGTAAACACACTCAGGGTTTAGTATGTGGCATATCTCCATGTTAACATTTAAGCCATCATCTTTTTTCAAGTATTAAAAAAGTTACCAGTCAATAATTTCTGACTCTTAGTCTCAGGCTAAATCAAAATCTCTCTGGGTCTACTTGTTTCTGCTACCATGAACACAGGGCTGATCACATCTTTCTCCCTTCTTAATCTTCCCCTTCAGTGTCTTTATGGGTCATACCAACTCTTACCATAAAAAGCTCCTCTTTGAAATAAACCTAAGGCTGCACTCTATAATATGGCAGCCACTAGCCATATGTGGTTACTGAGCGCTTGAAATATGGTTAGTCCCAATTGAGATGTGCTGTAAAATGCAAAAAACACATCACATTCCAAAGACTTCATATGAAAAACAAATGTGAAATATTTCATCAGTAATTTGTTAATGCTTAAACAGTATATTTTGAATACACTGGGTTAAATAGTTATATATTATAAAAATTGATTTTATCTGTTTCTTTTTACCATTTTAATGTGGCTAATAAAAAATATAAAATTACATGTATGGTTCATATTATATTTCTATTGGATAGAGCTGATCTAGATGAGAGACTTGTGGTGGGGTCAGGCAGAGTCATTCAGTGTTCATCTGCATTTGTGCAACCTTCCTGACTGGGTGATACTCATCAAAATGTCCCTCTGACTTATTCAGGAATAGGTGTCCTTAACTTACTTAGGAACTCTCTTACTGCCTCTAAAAATAGTCCACCATCCCTTCCAAAAGGGGCTTATCTGCTACAAAGAAACATACCGTTATGTTATCAAATATGATTTATAAACTATTTTAGAGGATTCAGTCCTTACACAATGTAGCAATTCTTACACAAGCACATTCTGCAACTGAACCATTTTTGCAAATAAACTTCCACTTAAAAGCAACAAAAGTGGGTAAAGTCAAATTATAATTCATTATGCAGTCATCCTTCAGTATCCGCACAGGTGTGGTTCCAGGACCAATTCCCCCTACTCCCTGCTGCTGCTGCTGCTAAGTCGCTTCAGTCGTGTCTGACTCTGTGCAACCCCATAGAGGGCAGCCCATCAGGCTCCCCTGTCCCTGGGATTCTCCAGCAAGAACACTGGAGTGGGTTGCCATTTCCTTCTCCAATGCATGAAAGTGAAAAGTGAAAGTGAAGTTGCTCAGTCATGTCTGACTCTTAGCAACCCCATGGACTACAGCCTACCAGGCTCCTCTGTCCATGGGATTTTCCAGGCAAAAGTACTGGAGTGGGGTGCCATTGCCTTCTCCACCGCCTACTCCCTACAGATACCTAAATCCACAGATGCCCAAGTCCTTTATATAAAATGGTGTAGCATGTAGTATTTACATACAACCTGTACACATCCTCCTACACACTTAAAGCCATTTCTAGATTACTTATAATACCTAATACAACATAAATATGTAAATAGTTGTAAACACAATGTAAATGCTATGTAAATGGTTGCCAGCATAAAGCATGTTCCAAATTTTTCTTTTTGGAACTTTCTGGAATTTTTTTATTCACAAATATTTTGAATCATGGCTGGTTGAATTCTCAGATGTGGAACCTGCAGACTCTGAGGACCAACTGTAGTTTTAATTTAATATCTTAACTATCATATCCTTTGACTCTTTCCAAAAAAATGAGTCCTTTAGACTTTGTCCACATTGAAGACTAAGTCCTCTCTTTATAAAGAAATAATTTCAAGTGCTTAAGGTAATTCAAATGAATTCCTTTGCCCTATGGACTCCCCTTCCTTAACAGAACAGGACATGGTTTTATTTGTCTTACAATGCATTTTGTGCACAAATATCTTCTATAACCATGTTTACTTATAATCTCTTCAATTAGAGCTCCCATCAAGTATGATGATGTGTGTGCTCAGTCATGTCCAACTCTGCAACCCCACGGACTGTAGCCCACTAGGCCCCTCTGTCCACGGGGATTCTCCAAGCAAGAATACTGGAGTGGGTTGTCATTTCCTCCTCCAGGGGATTTTCCCTACCCAGGGATCCAAACTGTGTCTTCTCCCACAACCCCTGCATTGCACATGGATACTTTACATCTGAGCCACCAGAGAAGCCCCTCATCAAGTAGGAAGTGTATCTTTTATTTGCTCCACTATCATATAGAAAAATGCCTGGGACAAAGACGATAGCAAAAATTGGTTTGTTAAATAGAAAATTAAGCCAACAACCTGTAACTCATATATCCATGTATACCCTCGAACAATATATGTGGAGAATAATTTTCTTTATGTGATCACTTTATCTATCTTATCCTAAAGACCCCTATACAGTGAAACTCATGGTAAAAATGTAAGAAAAGTAACTTTGATACTAAAATAAAATCTCTTTTACTGAAAATAAGTTAGAAAATCATTATGACCATTGAAATAAAAATTTGATTAACAATACTAGTATGCATGCGTACATGCTAAAGTCACTTCAGTCTTGTCCAACTTTGTGCAACCCTATGGACTGCAGCCCTCCAGGCTCCTATGTCAATAGGATTCTCCAGGCAAGAATACTGGAGTGGGTTGCCATGCCCTCCTCCAGGGGATCCTCCCGACCCAGGGATGGAACGCATGTCTCTTAAGTCTCCTTCATTGGTAGGTGGTTTCTTTACCACTAGCGCCACCTGGGAAGCCCAATACTAGTATATATGGATTAATTTTCAAAAACCTAGAATATTTGCTTAAAACTAATTTGGCCCATGACAAAACTCAGTTTTGAACTAAAGATGGGACCACACATTGCATCGCTCCTCAAAATACCATCTGATTAACAGTAGCACCAGCACCATCTGTTCAGTTTAATCACTCAGTCGTGTCTGACTCTTTGTAACTCCATGAACTGCAGCAGGCCAGGCTTCCCTGTCCATCACCAACTCCTGGAACCTGCTCAAACTCATATCCATCAAGTCGGTGATGCCATTCAACCATCTCACCCTCTGTCATCCCCTTCTCCTCCTGCCTTCAATCTTTCCCAGCAAACAGAGTGTTTTCTAATGAGTCAGTTTTCTGCCTCAGGTGGCCAAAGTATTGGAGCTTCAGTATCAGTCTTTCCAATTAATATTCAAGACTGATTTCCTTTAGGACTGTCTTACTTGATCTCCTTGCAATCCAAGGGACTCAAGAGTCTTCTCCAATACCACAGTTCAAAACTATCAATTGGAAGCTTCTTAAAAATGCAGAATCTCAGGTTCAATGCACATAAAATGATGTTTACATGCATTGTAATAAAAATTATTATCGTGACAATGATGATGTCTATTTATTATCAACAGAGTTTTCAGAAATTTCTTTCGGATGTTTAGTGCCTCAGACCCATCATAGCTAGTAAACGTTGTAGAATGTACAAATTTCTCAGAAGTTCCATTTTACTTTTCTGTTTAAAGTGGATAACTTTTTAGCTATCTTATTCATAAATTTTGCAAAATAATTTACTAACAAACAAGATGTTATGTTTCATCTCATAACATCTAACCAGTTTGTTTGGAAATTGGCATGCTCAGATTTCTGATTATTAATAGCACAATGAATCCTGATAAATATGAAAATAAATATTAAGACTGAAATAAAGCCAAAGGCTACTTTCAGTCAGATTAAAAAGCAACTAATTGTGGGAAATATTAATATTAGCATTACCTTTGTTAAGATTTAACAAATTCATTTCTACAAATGAGAGTATAACATAAAATTTTGGAAGTTGACCTGTCATTGAAGTCAAGTAAACAGACACATTAAATGAATAAAATATTCCAAAGTAATATTTTTAATAATACAGAACTGAAAAATATACGATACTGACAAATGAGTAGGTTCTAAGTAGAAGACATGAAATAAGAAAAACTTTGGAAATTAAAATTACAAATTCTATCTGTATAGAGTAATATCTATATGTGTTTGAAATATAAATCAATAGGATAATGCTATAACATGATAAAAATATGCAATTTTTATGATAAAAAAACGTAAAAATTCTCAAGTAACTACTTGAAGATAAATTATTATTATCTTTCACAAATTATTTTTATTCTGATTCCTAAAGTTTGACATGCTGCCATATGATAATAACCAAAAGTTAAAACAAGATCTTAGAAATAAGAAAACTTACAGGTTAATTAGTTCCCACTGCTTTTAATAATCTAGAATATACATAAAAATTGTCATTATTTATATATTTCAGTGAGACCTAACTAAAGACTAATTTTTTTTGATCAGGTGGCTCCCCAGTATGTCTGTCAGAGTTTAAAGGTGAAAGTGATTCCTTAAAAAGGAATTGTTTTAAAAATCCCTTCAAACCTTAAGCAAAAACTAAACTCAAAATGGATCAAATGTAAAATGTAAAACAATAAAACTTCCAAGAGAAAACATCAGAGGAAATCTTCAGATCCTAGAGCTAGACAAAGAAATCTTACAGGTGACAACAAAAACACAACCCACACAACAAAACAAAATCAATAAACAGATTTCATCAAAATTTTAAACTTTTATCTGTGCAAGACACTGTTAAGAAGATGAAAAGGCAAAGTTACAGCCTAGGATAAAATATTTGCAAAACAAATATCTGACAGTGGAATTGTATCTAGAATATGTAAAGAAGTTTCAAAATTCAAAGATTAAAAAAAAAGAAAGACCAATCCAGTTAGCAAATGGACTAAAGATGGAAAGAGACATTTCACCAAAGAGGATACACAAATGGCAAATAACACTTTAAAAGACTTTCAACATAATGAGCTATTAGAAAAATGCAAATTAAAACTACACTGGCCTATCACTACAAACCTAATATAAGAGCTAACATTTTTAAAAATGCATTACCAAATGCTGGGAAGGATACAATGAACTAGTTCCCTCATACAGTTCTGGTGGGAATACAAAATGATACATATACCACGACAAATAGTTTGGCAATTTCATACAAACATAAACCTACATTTTCTATTGCTGTTGTTCAGTTGCTAGGTTATATCCGACTCTACGTGACTCCATGGACTATAGAAGAACCGTCAGGCTCCTCTATCCATGGCATTCTCCAGGCAAGAATACTGGAGTGGGTTGCCATTTCCTTCTCCATTTGCCACAGGACCCAACAATTACACTCCTACATAGTTCTCCCAAAGAAATAACATCTAAATATAATATATATATTTTAGCTTTACTGCAATATTTTTAATAGCCAAAAACTGGAAATAATCCTAATGTCCTTCAACAGGTGAATGGATTAATTGTGGTAAACCCATTCAATCGAATACTATTCAGTGACAAAAAGGAACAAACTACTGATATATGCAATTTGAATGGATCTCAAAGGCATAATCTGAGTGAAAGTCAACTTCAAAGGTCATATATTCTATGATTTAATTAATATAACATTCAAAAAATGAAAAATATTAGAGAGATATAAAACAGATTAGTAATTGCCAGAGTTTAGGGATGGAGGGAGTGGGAGTAGTTTAACCATAAATGAATGTAGAGTTCCTTTGTGGTGATAGAATGGTTCTATATCTTCATTGTAATGCCAGTTGTATGAATGTATACTTGTAATAAAACTGCACAGAAGTATATGTAAAGACTGTTGAAAACTAAATAAGGTCTGCAGATTGTATCAATGTCAATTTCCTGGTTTTGAAACTGCAATACAGTTAAGCAACATATTACCACTGGGGCAAGCTTGGCTATTAGGACAGGAACCTTCTCTGTACTATTTTTGTAACGTCCTGTGGTCTATAATTATTTTGACATAATTTTTAAATCCAGTCTAACACAATTCACACTATATTTTTTTACTGTCCTCTAACTCTAAAGTTACCTTATACCTACTATAACCAACTTCAGTTTTGACAGCACTCTTATTTCTCTGTATTTCCTGCTTATGTGTTGTATTTCTGAGTAGAGGTTTCCTTAAAACTACATGGATAGCACATAGTTTTCAATAAGGACATTTTAGGGAAGTGAAGCAAAAGGGGACTCATTCACTTCACCCACTCCTATCACTAGCAAGCAAAATTTACACAACTAAAAGAGCACTGCCAACTGAAATGGTCAAGAAGATGAAAGACTCATACATGTAAACAAAAGCACAAATGAGCAAACAAAAATATCAGGGGTTATTAATGCTGAAAAATAAGAACTAGAGGAGGAAAAAAGCTCAGAAATGACAAACATGAATTTGGTTGTGAATCTCTAGAATCCTGGAAAAATCACCAATCCTCTTGAGAAAAGACTGTACAACAATGAAAAAGCAATGGTAACTCACACACTAGTAACTCTTGACCTCCAAATAGCAGTATAAAATGATCATGGGTAACAGACCTATAACCTCTTCGAAAAAAAAAAACAACAACTAATATGAACCCACACATATTACTGATCTATTCTGATATCAAAGAGGAATCATTATGCTGTCTCTACTGTCTACAACAAAAAAGGAGAATCCCATTCTTCCACAAATTGCTCATTATTGTCAAAGAGGAAACACTGAACATGCCTATGATGATGAAACCGATATGTATATGTTAAGTCTGTAGCAGCTATGTTCTGAAGAACAAAGCATACGCATCTTAAGCTTTTAGAATAGTGTGAAAGCCCATAAACTTGTATGTAGTTAGATAACAAAAAACAATTCATAGTTTGAAGACTGAGCATTAACTAACTTATCATCTTATCTTTAATTTAGTTCTTTTCTTCTTTCTAGCTCCACAAATACAATATTCTTCAAATAACTTAAAAATAAAGCAGATCATTTTTGAGTGAGCCCAAGAGAACTTGGGAAAAATATTAGTAATTGATAAACTCATTTCCTCTCAAAACATCCTCATATTTTTAAGAGCAAAATACCTATGAAATTTAAAAGAGAAGACAGCAGTGCTCCCCAAATCACTGGGCCAGGTGACAGAGGTGAAACAAACAGGTTCATCTCGAACTAAAGCAAGCACAAAGGTCTGTACATGTTCCAGGAGAATTCGGAAAAATACAGATAGGGTAGAGCAAAGTGAAAGCCAAGCCCCAGAGGCTGGTGATTCTGAGGGATTTGGCTACAGACCTCTTCAAAGTGGAAATGCCTGGATTCTGATCAGAAAGATTTGTACTCAGATATGATATTGGGGAACTATAGCATGATCTCACTGGGACATTTCATCTTTAGCCAGATATGGTCTTCTCACTGGAGCAAAGGAAAGAGCTGAGGGAAGTTGTAATCAGATCAGATCAGATCAGTCGCTCAGTCGTGTCCGACTCTTCACGACCCCATGAACCGCAGCACGCCAGGCCTCCCTGTCCATCACCAGCTCCCGGAGGTCACCCAGACTCACACCCATCAAGTCAGTGATGCCATCCAGCCATCTCAGCCTCTGTCGTCCCCTTCTCCTCCTGCCTTCAATCCCTCCTAGCATCAGAGTCTTCTCCAATGAGTCAACTCTTCGCATCAGGTGGCCAAAATACTGGAGTTTCAGCTTTAGCATAATTCCTGAAACTCCAGTATTTTGGCCACCTCATGCGAAGAGTTGACTCATTGGAGAAGACTCTGATGCTGGGAGGGATTGAGGGCAGGAGGAGAAGGGGACGACAGAGGATGAGATGGCTGGATGGCATCACTGACTCGATGGATGCGAGTCTGAGTGACCTCCGGGAGCTGGTGATGGACAGGGAGGCCTGGCGTGCTGCGGTTCATGGGGTCGCAAAGAGTCGGACACGACTGAGCGACTGACCTGATCTGATCTGATAATTCCTTCTAAAGAAATTCCAGGATTGATCTCCTTCAGAATGGACTGGTTGGATCATCTTGCAGTCCAAGGGACTCTCAAGAGTCTTCTCCAACACCACAGTTCAAAAGCATCAATTCTTCGGCGCTCAGCCTTCTTCACAGTCCAGCTCTCACATCCATACATGACCACAGGAAAGACCATAGCCTTGACTAGTCGAACCTTTGTTGGTAAAGTAATGTCTCTGCTTTTGAATATGCTATCTAGGTTGGTCATAACTTTCCTTCCAAGGAGTAAGCGTCTTTTAATTTCATGGCTGCAGTCACCATCTGCAGTGATTTTGGAGCCCAGAAAAACAAAGTCTGACACTGTTTCCACTGTTTCTCCATCTATTTCCCATGTAGTGATGGGACCAGATGCCATGATCTTCGTTTTCTGAATGTTGAGCTTTAAGCCAACCTTTTCACTCTCCACTTTCACTTTCATCAAGAGGCTTTTTAGCCCCTCTTCACTTTCTGCCATAAGAGTGGTGTCATCTGCATATCTGAGGTTATTAATATTTCTCCCAGCAATCTTGATTCCAACTTGTGTTTCTTCCAGTCCAGCATTTCTCATGATGTAATAGTTGTAATAGATGAGGTCAAAGGCATTTCTCAAGAGAATATGTGTGCAAAGGAAAGCCCATTGATTATGCAGGCTCACTTTCAGCTAAGGATGGCCATGACATGGGACAGCTCTAGTCAATAATTTGCAAACACAAAGAATGAGATGGAGCTTACAGGTAAACTAACACATGCTTGGCTAAAATGGACATAGTGAGTTGGCTTGTATTCCTGCTAGGAAGATAGATATGGTCTCAAGATATGCCCAGCCATCTTCTAAAAGTAAAAATGAAAACCATATGCTAAAGATAGTAGAGGCCAAAGATAAATGATCAATCAATGCTCAGGACCAAATCACTTACCTTCACTTTCTTTGTGAGAAATACAAACCTCTATGTCCATAAGTCACAGTTTGTGGGATTTTCTGTTCTTTGAGGGCATGTTTGTTTTCTGTTACATATACCTAAATATGTAACTGATTTGATCATGTTCAATAATAGGGAATGTACTTGTATTATGCAGTTATTCATAATTAAATACTATCTGTAACTAGTTGCTTATCATTTATGAAAATAAAAATAAATTACATTGATTATATTGAGTAGCATATGATTTTATCAGTAAAAAAAATATTTCTCACTTGCTAAATATTTGGAAAACTTCAAGGTTACATGTATAAGAAATATATATGCAAACTTGGTTTCTGATTATTGCATTTTGGATTATCACCTAGAGGATATACCCAGAAACCATCTAATGACAATTTATTCCTCAATGGATCTACTAAAGCACACATGAATATTTCATTCCTTTGTTTTATGTATCTTACCACAAATTCAAACATACTGAAAATAACTGAAATCATCAGATAGAGGATAAAATAGACAAGGTAAGACATGGGATTTAAATTTTTTATTAATAGATCATAAGTTGAGACTCCCACTAGATAATTCTTCCATCTGCAAAATTTTAAACTGCTATTATATATTTTTCCTACTTATTTTCAAAGTTGTTTCTGCTATTAGTAAACTCAGTACGACCATTCCTCCAAGTGTCCAGAGTTCAGGAGGAAGAAATTCCCTGCAGCTGATTGATGCCCAAGAATATGAACACTGAGCAGTCACATGAAAGAAGACAAAAAACAGAAAAGGAAGATCAAGAGAAGAGTGACTTTAGGTTTCTACAGTCAAGCATTTACCTCTCTCAATAAAGGGAGCTTTATGCTCATTATATCCCAGCACTCATCTTGCCTTCAGCTTGTAGTAAACTGGCAATTGCTTTATGATTTTGTCTCCATGTTAGGGATCACAGTTTAAACATATTCTTTTCTTTCTCCATTAGATGATGATTAAAACTACCATCTCCTCACCTCATTCACACAACTGCACTGTTGGTAAACAGAAGGCTTAAGGTAAAGATGCTGTTAAGCAGCAAAGAGCTGTAGGGAATTTCTGGTCAGGTTTTTCATCTGATGGTTAATTTCAGGATACAGGATTAAAGAAGCTTATCTTTACATATATTCCTCATGCTCAAGACATCCCTATGAGGTGAGAGCAATTCATATTTTTCTGAGAGAGAAACTAAGGTTCACAGAGGTTGACTAATTTGCCCTTGAGTTTGAAGCTATTTAGCATTCATGACAGCTAAAATTCAAACTTCATTTTGCTCTTGCACTTTGAACATGGACACTCTGCCATATGTTCATTTTTTTCCATATTACATGTGGAGAAAATAAATTTAGGATCTAAGTTATTATGATATTTTAAACAATAGAAATCACTACATTAGGATAGTCACTATAACCTAATGCCAACTGCACAATAAATTAGTGAATGTAAATTGTATAACATATATCTAAAGTGGATTTTTGCCTTCTTTCGATGTACTGGGCTCCTGTTGCCCTAAACACAAAACAGAATAGGGCTGATTTTGGATCTTAAGATCAAAAAAACCTGGACTCAAAACAGTAGTGAGCCTCTACTGACAAGTGGACATCAATACAAAAAGAGAATCTTACTCTTCAGTGAAATAATAAAGTCACTTTAGAATGAAAGGCACCTGATAGCAGCAGTTCTCTCCAATGAAAACACTCATGTTTTCCTTTAATATCTCTATATGCATAATTCAAGTTGAGCACATGCTTTTAAATACAAGCAGCATGATATGCTTATCAATCTAAAACAATAGCACATTTCACAGGGTCTGTGTTATTATCTCAATGATTAACTGGGGTCAGCCTGGTGGGAACCGAACTGAATCCTCTGAGAAGTTATCACTGAGTCATTTCTCAAGAGATGGTGCAGCAGTCATTCTCAAGAAACGGTGCAGCAGGCTTTAGTTTAGAGTCTAAACTAGACCAAATGCTCCATGGAGTCATTTTAAGGCACTTTGAAAATGAGAAGAGGCCAAAGCCTCTTGCCCATCACTATAAAGAATTCAGGAGTGTCTCATGAGTTAGTACAGATCTTAGCTGCAAAGAACAAAGGAATCTACTATCAGTACAGAAGAGCAGGCCAGGTATAACTGGTAATTTTTGGATTCTTTTTTGCCTTCTAGAATATGGACATATTCTAGAGTTATAAACTTTCTTCAAAGTCTACAACTTGGCTAGACACAGAGAAAAGTGCACCATTCAGCTACAATATAAAATTCCTGCACCATGAGAATCAATTTTTGGTATGGCTGCTGATATACAAACTCTAATCTACATTCTGATTAGACACCAGTGTAAAAGCTATATTCATTTTTAACAAAATAGGGATGTTCACTGTAATTGTGATACTTAACACATTTGGGCTCACAAAAACCTCTCTTCCCAATCTGGAGCATGCAATTTGACCTGAGGCTGTCTTCAAATTGAGTATTCCTTCAGTGATTAAACCCATACTCTCTGTGGAGTATGGAAATATCTAATTAATAACAAATTTCTTTATTTTCTCTGGTTATTTTTAGCTTTTTACTTGAACATACATTCCTTTACCCTAGACACACAACTCCTGGTACCTCTTCTTCTCTGTCCATCCATCCTAGCTAACCTTTTTAGCTTAAAGTCAGCTGACCTGAGACTTACTGGTGTAGAAAAGAGAAAAGCAAATGCAGAAGACATTCATTCATTCATTCAACTACTATACTGTTTCCTAAAGGCCATTTTTACAGTGTAAGAATATAACAGTGAACAAAGAATATGGACAACATACCCACCCATAGGAGCAAATAATGTAGTGGGAGACACAAAAGAGCAAAAACACAACTGGATTACTGCAGATGATCATCCTTACAATGCAGGTTTCCAGGGTGGTAGGTAAGAGGTAGGAAGAAGGTTTGAGGCTGAGAAGAGGTCAGGAAAGGCGTGTAATTCATTTCTAGTCTGTGTCGTCAAGCATGTACAGGCACTAACAAGACAGAAGCAAAGTATGCAGCAAGCAGAAGAAATAAACTACTAGAGCCACAGCCAAAGCCACGGCTAGACCAAAACATGGTCCGGTGTCCAGGACAGAACAAAGTTCTGGAAAACTTCAAATTGATAGTCTTTAAACATTTGGTAACGATCTACTCAAGTTATTCTAGTGATATTTTGGTGCCCCTTATAGAATAGTCTGCAGACATCCCAGCTACCTATTCACATTGAGCCCCATTCTGATTAGATGGTACCGAATGAGAAGGAGGGTACACAGATGCTAAAAAAGTCAACAGGGACGAGATAATAGTCTTCTAGGTCATGAGAAAGAGACCACACTATACTTTAGATCAGATCAGATCGGTCACTCAATCGTGTCCGACTCTTTGCGACCCCATGAATCGCAGCAAGCCAGGCCTCCCTGTCCATCACCAACTCCTGGAGTTCACTGAGACTCACATCCATCGAGTCAGTGATGCCATCCAGCCATCTCATCCTCTGTCGTCCCCTTCTCCTCTTGCCCTCAATCCCTCCCAGCATCAGAGTCTTCTCCAATGAGTCAACTCTTCCCATAAGGTGGTCAAAGTACTGGAGTTTCAGCTTTAGCATCATTCCTTCCAAAGAAATCCCAGGGCTGATCTCCTTCAGAATGGACTGGTTGGATCTCCTTGCAGTC
The DNA here is from genome assembly GCA_935064755.1 of Tragelaphus eurycerus. Taxonomy (NCBI): domain Eukaryota; kingdom Metazoa; phylum Chordata; class Mammalia; order Artiodactyla; family Bovidae; genus Tragelaphus; species Tragelaphus eurycerus. The sequence goes on along the minus strand of CAKXYN010000009.1, from coordinate 16,879,368 downwards.
CAAGGGACTCTCAAGAGTCTTTTCCAACACCACAGCTCAAAAGCATCAATTCTTCGGCGCTCAGCCTTCTTCACAGTCCAGCTCTCACATCCATACATGACCACAGGAAAGACCATAGCCTTGACTAGACAGACCTTTGTTGGCAAAGTAATGTCTCTGCTTTTGAATATGCTATCTAGGTTGGTCATAACTTTGTTCCAAGGAGTAAGCGTCTTTTAATTTCATGGCTGCAGTCACCATCTGCAGTGATTTTGGAGCCCAGAAAAAGAAAGTCTGACACTGTTTCCACTGTTTCCCCATCCATTTCCCATGAAGAGATGGGACCGGATGCCATGATCTTCGTTTTCTGAATGTTGAGCTTTAAGCCAACTTTTTCACTCTCCACTTTCACTTTCATCAAGAGGCTTTTTAGTTCCTCTTCACTTTCTGCCATAAGGGTGGTGTCATCTGCATATCTGAGGTTACTGATATTTCTCCCGGCAATCTTGATTCCAACTTGTGTTTCTTCCAGTCCAGCATTTCTCATGATGTACTCTGCATATAAGTTAAATAAACATGGTGACAATATACAGCCTTGACAGTACTCCTTTTCCTATTTGGAACCAGTCTGTTGTTCCATGTTCAGTTCTAACTGGTGCTTCCGGACCTGCATACAAATTTCTCAAGAGGCAGATCAGGTGGTCTGGTATTCCCATCTCTTTCAGAATTTTCTACAGTTTATTGTGATCCACACAGTCAAAGGCTTTGGCATAGTCAAGAAAGCAGAAATAGATGTTTTTCTGGAACTCTCTTGCTTTTTCCATGATCCAGCGGATGTTGGCAATTTGATCTCTGGTTCCTCTGCCTTTTCTAAAACCAGCTTGAACATCAGGAAGTTCATGGTTCACATATTGCTGAAGCCTGGCTTGGAGAATTTTGAGCATTACTTTACTAGCGTGTGAGATGAGTGCAATTGTGTGGTAGTTTGAGCATTCTTTGGCATTGCCTTTCTTTGGGATTGGAATGCAAACTGACCTTTTCCAGTCCTGTGGCCACTGCTGAGTTTTCCAAATTTGCTGGCATAATGAGTACAGCATTTTCACAGCATCATCTGTCAGGATTTGGAATAGCTCCACTGGAATTCCATCACCTCCACTAGCTTTGTTCCTAGTGATGCTTTCTAAGGCCCACTTGACTTCACATTCCAGGATGTCTGGCTCTAGGTCAGTGATCACACCATCATGATTATCTGGGTCGTGAAGATCTTTTCTGTACAGTTCTTCTGTGTATTCTTGCCACCTCTTCTTAATATCTTCTGCTTCTGTTAGGTCCATACCATTTCTGTCCTTTATCGAGCCCATCTTTGCATGAAATGTTCCTTTGGTATCTCTGATTTTCTTGAAGAGATCCCTAGTCTTTCCCATTCTGTTGTTTTCCTCTATTTCTTTGCATTGATCACTGAAGAAGGCTTTCTTATCTCTTCTTGCTATTCTTTGGAACTCTGCATTCAGATGTTTATATCTTTCCTTTTCTCCTTTGCTTTTCACTTCTCTTCTTTTTGCAGCTATTTGTAAGGCCTCCCCAGACAGCCATTTTGCTTTTTTGCATTTATTTTTCATGGGGATGGTCTTGATCCCTGTCTCCTGTACAATGTCACAAACCTCATTCCATAGTTCATTAGGCACTCTATCTATCAGATCTAGGCCTTAAATCTATTTCTCACTTCCACTGTATAATCATAAGTGATTTGATTTAGGTCATACCTGAATGGTCTAGTGGTTTTCCCTACTTTCTTCAATTTCAGTCTGAATTTGGCAATAAGGAGTTCATGGTCTGAGCCATAGTCAGCTCCTGATCTTGTTTTTGCTGACTGTACAGAGCTTCTCCACTTGTGGCTGCAAAGAATATAATCGATCTGATTTCGGTGTTGACCATCTGGTGATGTCCATGTATAGAGTCTTCTCTTGTGTTGTTGTTAGAGGGTGTTTGTTATGAACAGTACATTTTCTTGGCAAAACTCTATTAGTCTTTGCCCTGCTTCATTCCGTGTTCCAAGGTCAAATTTGCCTGTTACTCCAGGTGTTTCTTGACTTCCTATTTTTGCATTCCAGTCCCCTATAATGAAAAGGACATCGTTTTGGGGTGTTAGTTCTAAAAGGTCTTGTAGGTCTTCATAGAACCGTTCAACTTCAGCTTCTTCAGCATTACTGGTTGGAGAATAGACTTGGATTACTGTGACATTGAATGGTTTGCCTTGGAAACGAACAGAGATCATTCTGTCGTTTTTGAGATTGCATCCAAGTAGTGCATTTCGGACTCTTTTGTTGACCATGATGGCCACTCCATTTCTTCTGAGGGATTCCTGCCCACAGTAGTAAATATAATGGTCATCTGAGTTAAATTCACCCATTCCAGTCCATTTGAGTTCGCTGATTCCTAGAATGTCGACATTCACTCTGGCCATCTCTTGTTTGACCACTTCCAATTTGCCTTGATTCATGGACCTGACATTCCAGGTTCTTATGCAATATTGCTCTTTACAGCATCGGACTTTGCTTCTATCACCAGACACATCTACAGCTGGGTATTCTTTTTGCTTTGGTTCCATCCCTTCATTCTTTCTGGAGTTATATAAACCAGGTTAGAGATACTAGCAACTTGAGTATGAGGATAGCAGTAGGAATACAGTGCCACATATACTTAAAAAGTAACTAGGAGCTACTGTTGATTAGACTTGGAGACAAAAAGGAAAAGGGGAGAGGACTAATTAATACCACACATGGAGATAAGGTATAAAAGGATGATCAGGCTTGGGATGAAAAACCCTAAGTTCAGTTTTATACACTTTGAGTATTACACTTACAGTACATCAAAATGCAGACACTGATAGTAAGACCAGAAAACTAAGACCAGGGGAGATTTAGGGTGAAAACAGATGTGGGCAGCCTCTGTACATAGATGGAATTCTTGGTATGGATGAGAATGCCTAGGGAAAGTATGCATATAAAATAGAAATACATAAAGGAACCAAACGAAGAGCCCTGAGAATCTCTTATATTAATAATCTGAAAGAGGCTAAGGAGAAACCACTAGAGATAATGGAAGAAAAGCAAAAGCTACGGTATCATGGCATCAAGGATCTAATAAGTGGTCCAAAATGTCCAATACTAGAAATAAATATGTGCTAAATTATCAAGAAGTCATTTTTTTTAATTTAAATTTATTTATTTTGATTGGAGGCTAGTTACTTTACAATATTGTATTGGTTCTGCCATACATCAACATGAATCCACCACAGGTATACACGTGTTCCTTATCCTGAACCCCCCTCCCACCTCCCTCCCCATACCATCCCTCTGGGTCATCCCAGTGCACCAGGCCCAAGCATCCTGTATCATGCATCAAACCTGGACTGGCAATTCGTTTCTTATATGATATTATACCTGTTTCAATGCCATTCTCCCAAATCATCCCCCACTCTCCCTCTCCCACAGAGTCCCAAAGACTGTTCTATGCATCTGTGTCTCTTTTGCTGTCTCGCATACAGGGTTATTGTTACCATCTTTCTAAATTCCATATATATGTGTTAGTATATTGTATTGGTGTTTTTCTTTCTGGCTTACTTCGCTCTGTATAATAGGCTCCAGTTTCATCCACCTCATTTGCTCAGCCATTAAAAAGAAGTCGTTTTTTTATGAACTTGTTGATACAGTTTCAGTAAAGAAAGATTAATTCCAGCTACAGCGAGTCATAAGAACAACTCATCACTGGGCCAGATCTCAGGTTCTTCATGTGTAAAACAGGAAAAACAAAAAAGCACCCACTCTTCTTACCTTGTAGTGCTAAGGATTCAATACTATAATATATATAAAAGTTACTATATAAACTTTAAACAGAGGGTATAGACAAGTATTACTGCAACTAGGTTGTTCATCCTGCTGTTCACACATGTGTTTTCTCTTCCACCCACACGGTTGAGAAGTCATATTTGACTTACACTGGCCAATATACGAATCAGCTAAAGTAGCTGATTGCTAGGCAAAACCTGTAAGAAAACAGTGCATAGTTCAACATTTTCTCTGTTCCTTGCCACTGACTCTGTAGAAACATGTTTCAAAATGAAGGCTTCATCAGCCTAGATCCTTGAATGACTGCCATGAAAAGAGCCTGACTTCTGCTGGCATGTAACACAAGGACAATTAAACGTTGTTTTCAAGCACTAAGATGTTTGAATTATGATACAGCAACTAACTGCCATATATGACAGGAAAAAAAAAAAAAGCAGAAAGCCAAAAGGAAAATCCTTATCTTAGGAGGTAATCAATGAAACATCATATGGCCTATCACACAAAATAATGTCTAATTTTTATTTTATGGCACAAAGTAATTCACTAATCATCACACTTGATTCAAAATTCTTATAGTTACAGAAAAGGTAAGCAAAAACAAATGTATATTGAGAAATTTCTAATGAAGACACGGTAGTTGGGGAAGAATAAGACAGTCCATCAGTGAGAAACTGCCTCCGCCATCATTGTTATACTGGTGTTATTTGCACTCTAAATTTTCTTCACTGCTTAGTAAGCAAACTTTGCACCTATGTTTGGTTGTATATTTGTGTTAGGCCAAAGATACACTGCCTGAGTGGATGATTAGAAATGAACAGAAAATAGGAATAGTAACTAGGACCAAACTCTATGAAGGAGAAATTCTTTTATTCTTCAAATGCTGAAAGTTAAAGTTACTGCTGCCAAACACTAAATTACTATTTGATATGCCTAAATGGAACATGTGTGCTGGAAAATGGCAATTACTCAGAACCAAGGCCAGAAGTAGAATTCAGGTCAGAGTGTGGCACAAGGACCCATTGGACCAGCTTTTTCATCAAGAACACTGGAATGCCCCCACGTCTTTATTCTGGCCTTTGTCCCTCTCATTAGTTCTGACAAACCATGAAAGCACATCAAAAGTGCTTCAATCCCAACGGAGTTGAAGTGAAAGAACATTAAAGAAACACATACCAAGGGATATTTATCTACCTGTGACTTTTTTTTTTAAACAGAGAGGAAAAGAAACATAGACAAAACATTTCCATACCTCTTCTTTTAGAAATGTCTTATGTGTCATTTTACAAAGTATCCAAGAAAATGAGTGTCATTATTAATAAGAACATCAAAAAAATCTGACCATCATTCTTTGCTCTAAAATTTTTTGACTATTTCTAAATCATATCCAATCTTAAACAATGATAATTACATTTCTCTGAAAGCACTACTGCAAAAACTGAAGGCAATTCACAAGGTTGTTCCCCAAATGGCTTATATAAAGGCCCAACATCTGATTAACTGAGCAACAACTCAAGGTGACTCCTTTGAGGAGATCTCACCACATTAGGGTCTTCCCAGGTGGCGCTAGTGATAAAGAGCCCGCCTGCCAATGAAAGAGACATATGACACATGGGTCCCATCACTGGGTCAGGAATATCTCCTGGAGGAGGGCATTGCAACCCGCCCCAGAATTGTTACCTGGAGAGTTCCATGGACAGAGAAGTGTGGCAGGCCACAGTCCATAGGGTCGCACAGAGTCAGACACTATTGAAGCGATTTAGCAGGCACCCATGCATTAGGCTATACAAGCTCTGGAATAAAGTGTTGTATTCAACTGTGTCCCTTACTTTTTGTTCCTAAGAAAGTGAAACTGCTCTGTCCTGTCGGACTCTTTGTGATCTCATGGACTGTAGATTGCCAGGCTCCTTCATCAGTGGGCTTTTCCAGGCAAGAATACTGGAGTTGGTTGCCATTTCCTGCTCCAGGCGATCTTCCCAACCCAGGGATGGATCCTTGGTCTCCCACATTGCAGGCAGACTCCTTACCTTGCCGTCTCAGCCTAAGGGACCCTTAATAAAGAGGTGCTGAATGAGTAACAATGCCAGGTCATCAACCGAAGACTTTCTTTTCCAAACACCAATCGTGTTTCATTATCCCCAATGTTGCTTCTTGCTAGCAACTACTATTAAGTATTATACTTGAAACTATGACTAGGTATACTCTGTTGCCATGGTAGTTTTGAAGTGCCTCTTGCTAAAAGGGCAGAAACCATTAAATCACAATGTGCTTATCTCACAAATACAACTACTATAACAACTATTTTAGTCTTAAAAAGTATACCTTTTAAGTTGAGCTGACTACTGGAATTATTATCTTACCAACTTTAAAATAAGAGGAGATAAGCTAAAAGTATACTAAATCGGCATCTAGAAGTTTGGCTCTCCTTGACGTTCTGCCATGTTCAGGATGACAATGCCAAACACGGGTTAAGAGGGTTTAAAAAGGCGGGGGGAGGGGAGCAAGATGACTAAGATACATTTAATCTTCTCTTGAGAGGAGAAATATTAACAACAGAGCGGGGTAGGGGGAGTGGGGAAGCTGCCTGAAAGAATCCTATTGGATGTAAAGTCACAATATTGGCTATTAAATAAACGAGTAAGTTTTTAAAGCGCGGTTACACAGGCCGGGTGTTGTGCACACGCTAATTCACAGGACCACCCTGGTGCCTGGAAGAATCATTAAACCTGCAGTTCCACGGCCTCCCTCGGCATCAGCACCTAAGGAAACGCGCAGGCTGGCAGCCAAAGCACACACCCAGTAGCGCAAAATCGCCGATTCGAAGGGAGGAGACAGAGATGAGTAAAGTTTATTCAGCGCTTCTGCTTCTCAGCGGGCGGTAAGAGTTGTCAACACACAACTCCGGAAGCTGCTGAACCCAATAACTGAACTCAACCCTTAGTCCACGCTCAGAAGCTGCAACCCACCAAGGTGTGGGGCGGGGTCGGCGGGGGTGGAGCCGACGAGGGGCGGGGCCCGCACGCCCAGGAGCAGAGGGGCGACGGGAGACCAGAAGACCTGCTTCCTGGTTCAGAGGCGTGGCGGGGGGGAGGGGGGTGATGGGGGATGGGGGGAGAGCTCCAAAGTGGGGGGCGGTACCTGCGCTGGAAGTCCGGAGCGTAGGGCTTCAGGTACGGGTCTGTCTCTAGAAGGCGGGCTAGTTCGGGCACGTCCGCCAGAGCGGCGGCTAGAGCTTCCTCAGAGCCTTCGGCCCCAGCCGCCTCAGCCGGGGGAGCTGCCGGAGCCGCCATCTTCCCCCGCAGCCCGAGTAGCCGAGGCCCGAGAGGGTCGAGTGGAGCCGGAGCGGCCGCGGGAGGTTTAGCCGGGAAGAAAGCGGCGAGAGCGGAGCCAGAGGACGCCCGGGCGAGCCGAGGCGAACTGTGGAGGCCCAGGGCCCTTTATAGCTGCATGGGACGGCCTCCTGTCCCCCTTCTCCCCCCGCCGGCGGGGAGGAGCGGGGCCGGAGTGATCCCCAGACGCACGTCCCGCGAAGGGAGGAGGCGCCCAGACAGGCCCCTCCGCCTACTCACGCGGCTCCCACCTGGAGGCCGTGGAGACCTGCCCATTCCTCCCTCAGTGACTCCGCCGGGGGTCCTGGCAGACCTTGACCCACCCTGACCTCATTCTTAGCCCCGCAGCAACTTAGCTTCCCCCCGCCCCTCAGCTTTTCTTTCTTAAACAACTCTCACTGCCAGCATACCTTACAGATGGATGTATGGGTTTTGGAAGGAACTTTTCCTCTTGAGAGTTTTTTATTTTTAGCTGAGTGTTTCAGACAGTTCAAGAATTCACTGTGAGGGGAACAGTGAAGTATCTCTTCTCTCCCAGAAAAGTCAAGGGATAGAACAATACCGTTAAAAAAAATCTTCGTATCGCCTCTTGAGCAGTACTCTCCTCGGTTTTCTCTGTCTCGAGTTAATCAAAAGGCAACCTCCTGAAACCATCCCTGCTACGTCACTTCAGTCCTGTCCGACTCTGTGTGACCCCATAGACGGCAGCCCACCAGGCTCCCCCGTCCCTGGGATTCTCCAGGCAAGAACACTGGAGTGGGTTGCCATTTCCTTCTCCAATGCATGAAAGTGAAAGTGAAGTCGCTCAGTGGTGTCGGACTCTTAGCGACCCCCTGGACTGCAGCCTACCAGGCTCCTCCATCCATGGGATTTTCCAGGCAAAGTACTGGAGTAGGGTGCCATAGCCGTCTCCGGAAATCATCCCAGGGATACTCTAATGTTCTGGTGTTATTCTCAGGGTTACCAGCGATTGAGGATTCAAATTATGAAAGAACTTTTACCATGCCCAATACCTCAAGAAAGAAAGAAAGACCCTTTGTCTTTTTAATTACTGTAAACAAGCTTGAACAATTCAACTATTCTTAAGGAGACAAACAGTACAGGGAAGAGCATTAAATTGGGATTCAACTGGGCCACGTATTAAGGAAGTGATAAAGCAAGCAATCTCGTCCCCTTTGCTTAAGAATGGGGGCTAGTAGGTGATCTCCCCAACTTGGAACATACTTATGTTCTTTCATTCCCGTTAACTGTCTTTTAACTCCAAGATCTTTTTTTAAGACTACAGATTGTTCCCTAAAACAAGTGGACCCACCAACCCAGGAGTCTCCAAGCTAGTCTGTATCTAGAAACTTGGAGAGGCTTGTTGAGTATCTGTCCCAGCTAAGACCACGATGTGTGGCGAATCCAAGAGGCTATGGAGAAGGACATGTTGATCGGCCTTGGACCTTCAATTTTAAAGCGTTCAAAACATTTTTTGTGAAAGGATTAATGATGACTTGATGAAAGATTATCTAGTAACAGCCTCAAAGATAAATAGTGGATGACTTGGAAAACCTTCAGAAAGACAACATTCAAACATTTATAAATTATAAAATAACACTTGAAACTCAGAAATGCAATACCCAGTAGATCCACAGACCTGTATTTCCAGTCCTAAACTTTTCTCAGAAATCCAGGTTTGTGTTGCTACCTGCCTATTGAAATGGCTATTTATCTGCTTTAGAGTCCTAAACCAAGCATCTCCATAAGATACTAAGTCAGTCTTCTCATCCTTTTTGCTATCACTCATTCAGGCAGCCTGTTTTTCTTGACTTCCTTTTCTCACCTTCAATCCATTCTCTAGTGTTTCCCAGGCTTTAATGTGCCTATTGTTAGGTAGTTAGAATAGAGAAAAGGAGTTCAGAATGGTGGTGGCTAAAAGACAAGGAAAGGAAAAGCAGGAGAAAATAGAACAAAGGAAGGTCCAAGGGCCTGAGTGAGGCCCTCAAGTAGAACAACCAGCACTCCTAGCTAGCCGAGTGTACATAGGGCAGGCCCTGGGGTCAGGGTGAAATGTAAAAAAAGGAGCCAAAATTGGACCAATTGGACCAGGAGGCCTCTCTTCTCTTCCTGTCTTTTGGGGCGGCATGCCCTCACACTTCGAGGCTGTATTTTCCTTTGCTTTCTAAATAAAACTGAGCTGTAACATGTAACTGAAACAGTGGTCCAAGCTTCAGAGTTTTGTTGTGACGAGACAGAACCCAGGAAATTACAAACTCCCCATACACTATGAATCACCTAGGGATCCTGTTAAAAGTTCAGACTCTTGTTTCTGAGTGGTGCCTCAAATTTTGAAATTTTAGCAAATTCCAGAGGTGATGCTGCCTCTGCAGGTTGGAAGCCCAGTTTGAATAGTAAGGCTCCATGCAAGGAATAAATCTTACAACCTAAATGACATGCTTGGTTTGTGAAAGTGGCAGTCACTTAGTTGTGTCCAACTCTGTGACCCCATGGACTTAACAATCCAAGTATTTCTCCAGGACAGAATACTGGAGTGGGTAGTCTTACCCTTCTCCAGGGAAATCTTCCCAATCCAGGGATCGAACCCAGGTCTCCCACAATGCAGCTGGATTCTTTACCAGCTAAGCCACAAGGGAAGCCCATACTTACTTTGCTGCTACTGCTGCTAAGTCGCTTCAGTCGTGTCCGACTCTGTGCAACCCCATAGACGGAAGCTCACCAGGCTCCCCTGTCCCTGGGATTCTCCAGGCAAGAACACTGGAGTGGGTTGCCATTGCCTTCTCCGATGCATGAAAGTGAAAAGTGAAAGTGAAGTCGCTCAGTCGTGTCCGACTTCTAGCGACCCCGTGGACTGGAGCCTACCAGGCTCCTCCATCCATGGGATTTTCCAGGCAAAAGTAATGGGGTGGGGTGCCATTGCCTTCCCCGATACTTACTTTACCTCAAGTTAAATATAAACTCCTTGTTCTTCCTAATAAGTCTTCATAATCTGATCCCTGACTACCTTTCTATCATTTACCATTCTCCAGCTTTACTAGACTGAGATCACACTGACTTTCTTGAAACCCACCTAGCACTTTGTCTCTGAGATTTTGCCCTTTCCTGTTAGGAATTTGCTTCCCATAGCTGTTTCCTTCCCAGGATTCACTGAGGTCTCACCATAAATGTCAACTCATCTCTGAAAAACTTCTAATCCACTATCTAAATATTTCAATATTTTCTCTCCTATAAACAGTTAAACAAAATTTAGGTGTTTCTTTTTTATTTATTGATCTCCCCTTTTATGATGTAAACTCCAAGACAGTAGGGGTGTTTTCTACCTTGTTTACTACTGAACAGATATTTATTGAAATCCCATATGCCAGCCAGTTTCCTAGATACTAGTGATTAGTGATGGATGATACAACTCCTCACTGCCCATACAACTTTGAGGAGTTGTATCAATAAATCTGTAGAGATAGCAAGCAGAGTTGGTTTCAGAGGGCTGAAGGAAATAGAAAGTGACTGCTAATGGGTAGGGTCTTCCCTGGTGGCCCAGCGGTAAAAAAAATCCACCTGATTTGCAGGAGACACAGGTTCAATCCCTGGGTTTGGAAGAGCCCCTGGAGGAGGAAATGGTAACCTGCCCATTTCTCACCAGGAAAATCCCATGGACAGAGGAGCCTGGTGGACCACAGTCTGTCCATAGTGTTGCAAAGAACCGGATGTGAGTGAGCATGTGCCTGCACACGCATGCACATGCACACACACACACACACACACACACTAATGCATAGAGGGTTTCTTTTACATGTAATAGAAATTTTCTAGAATTGATCATGGTCATGGTTGCACAGCTCTGTGGCTAGACTCAAAACTATTGGAATTGTACATTTTAAGTAGGTTCATGGTATGTGGATTATAGCTCAGTAAAGTTGTTTTTAAAATACCATAATAAAATTTTTAGAATAGAAATAATATGAAATATATTCTTTAACATATATCTCCTATTGAAAATCACTAGGAGAAAAAGAAAAGCAGATCTATAATCAAACTCCAGAGAGAAAAGTAAAAATACGTAATTTCAAAGTAAAAACCACCAATGATGATAAAGGAGAATGTGATTTCTGAGAAGACAAACTTCAGAAAGAAGAAAATAATAGTAACCCTTTTATATTTAATAATGTCATTGATGACCCAGGTTCCTTGGTTTTCATTTCCTCATACCAGCGGTAACAGTGACAGGTATGCAGATGACACCACCCTTATGGTAGAAAGCGAAGAAGAACTAAAGATCCTCTTGAAGAAAGTGAAAGAGGAGAGTGAAAAAATTGGCTTAAAACTCAACATTTAGAAAACTAAGTTCATGGCATCTGATCCCGTCATTTCATGGCAAATAGATGGTGAAACAGTAGAGACAGTGACAGACTTTATTTTCTTGGGCTCCAAAATCATTGCAGATGGTGACTGCAGCCATGAAATACAAAGACGCTTGCTCCTTGGAAGTAAAGTTATGATCAACCTAGACAGCATATTAAAAAGCAGAGACATTACTTTACCAACAAAGGTCCATCTAGTCAAAGCTATGGTTTTTCCACTGGTCATGTATTGATGTGAGAGTTGAACTATAAAGAGAGCTGAGCACAGAAGAATGGATACTTTTGAACCATGGTGTTGTAGAAGACTCTTGGAGTCCCTTGAACAGCAAGGAGATCCAACCAGTCCATCTTAGAGGAAATCAGTCCTTCATATTCATTTTGATGCCACCTGATGTGAAGAGCTGACTCATTAGAAAGACCCTAATGCTGGGAAAGACTGAAGGCAGGAACAGAAGGGAACAACAGAGGATGAGATGGTTGGATGGCATCACTGAGTCAATGGACATGAGTTTGAGTAAACTCTGGATGTTAGCAATGGACAGGGAGGCCTGGCGTGCTTCAGTCCATGGGGTTGCAAAGAGTCAGACATGACTGAGCAACTGAACTGAACAACTCTAAATAACAATTCCTCACAAGGCCATATCTAAAGGAAAGAAAAATGTTTATACTGTGCATTTTTGCTGAGAAAAAACTTTCCTTCGTATCTCTTTAAGTGAAGTTGCTCAGTCGTATCTGACTCTTTGCGACCCTATGGACTGTAGCCTATCAGGCTCTTCCATCCATGGGATTTTCCAGGCAAGACTGCTGGAGTTTGGATTGCCATTTCCTTCTCCAGGGGATCTTCCTGAGCCAGGAATCGAACCCAGGTTTCTCACATTGCAGGCAGATGCTTTACCATCTGAGCCACCAGGGAAGCCTATATCTCTTTGGCTAGAGCTAAATCATATAACTACCCCTACACAACTGACATAGAGGAATGTGACCACCATGATTAGTTTAATTGTAATTCACTGCTTGAATTAATGGCAGCCCACTCCAGTATTCTTGCCTGGAAAATCCCATGGCTGGCGGAGCCTGGTAGGCTACTGTCCATGGGGTCACAAAGAGGTGGACACAACTGAGCAACTTCACTTCCCTTATTGCATTGCTGCCCAGTATCTGGATAAAATGATGATTCATATGGAAAAAGAGGGATGGATAATCATTTATGCCATGTCTTCCTTTGCTATCCCTCCTGGATTCCTCTACCCATGAAATTTGCCAGTGTTATTAACTATCTTGTCTCCTTGTGATTGATTTTACTATACTCACAGGGCAAAACCTCAACCTAAAATCAATGAATGTGCCTTCTCCATTCCTTCATCCAGACTGCTTCTGGGGAATACCAAAAAGAACAGCAACAAAAACCCAATAACTATAGGAACAAAAACCTTCCTCATGCAAGGTAATCACAATTTTACAAGACATGCACCATATGAGGTATGCCCAAGCAAACGAGCAAATGAGGGCATTTGACCCGTGGAAAAAGGACTATTTCCTTTGCACAAAGGTGCTTCTCTCTCCTCAAGCTAGGAATCCTTAGAAGTGTGCCCACCAACAGAAAACACTTCTTTCAAACCACAAAGGTGAGTTACAGCTCTGCCCTCAATTCTCTCCCTCTCCCTCGATCATAACATTCCTTTCTTCATTGCCAAGTTCTTCAGATATTATCTCATTTATTGTTTAACACACTGTGGGCTCACTTATGTTTCTACTCCATAGAAACTGTTTGAAACTCCATTTTCCAAAACACCCAAAATCACCTAGTTGTTATACCCAATGGGTAGTTTTTAGTTCTTGTCCTATTTAATCTCTGAAGATTCGGAAATACTGGTCATTTTTTTCTCATCAATTGATAAAGAAAAGGATAGAAAGTTGTGACAAAATTTGAGATTTTCTCATCAATTGAGAAAGAAAAGTGTAGAAAGTTGTGACAAAATTTGAGATAATAAACATGTTTAACCACTATGAGATAAGAGCAAGAAATAAGGACAAGATAATTCCTGAATAACAATGATAGCACAGTAGAGAGTGGACATCCAACACCTGAAATAGAGCCATGTGGCTCAACCACTAGTTTGTTTGTTTGTTTGTTTTTCCATTTTGTTGTTTGTTGATAAGCTAGGTGTGTGAGCTCAAAAAATAAGTATTTGAATGAAAACTAAAGTTGAAGGGTAAGTGTAGCAGAAGGTTAGTAGGGCTGAGAAACTTGTGCTGGTGACCATGTCATACAAATGCTTAGCCATGGAATTCAGTTAGTCAGATCAGATCAGATCAGATCAGTCGATCAGTCGTGTCTGACTCTTTGCGACCCCATGAACCGCAGCAGGCCAGGCCTCCCTGTCCATCACCAACTCCCAGAGGTCACTCAGACTCACATCCATCGAGTCAGTGATGCCATCCAGCCATCTCATCCTCTGTCGTCCCCTTCTCCTCCTGCCCCAAATCCCTCCCAGCATCAGAGTCTTCTCCAATGAGTCAACTCTTCGCACGAGGTGGCCAAAATACTGGAGTTTCATCATTCCTTCCAAAGAAATCCCAGGGCTGATCTCCTTCAGAATGGACTGGTTGGATCTCCTTGCAGTCCAAGGGACTCTCAAGAGTCTTCTCCAACACCACAGTTCAAAAGCATCAATTCTTCAGTGCTCAGCCTTCTTCAAGTCCAGCTCTCACATCCATACATGACCACAGGAAAGACCATAGCCTTGACTAGGCGAACCTTTCTTGGCAAAGTGATGTCTCTGCTTTTGAATATGCTATCTAGGTTGGTCATAACTTTCCTTCCAAGGAGTAAGCGTCTTTTAATTTCATGGCTGCAGTCACCATCTGTAGTGAGTTTGGAGCCCAGAAAAATGAAGTCTGACACTGTTTCCACTGTTTCTCCATCTATTTCCCATGTAGTGATGGGACCAGATGCCATGATCTTCGTTTTCTGAATGTTGAGCTTTAAGCCAACCTTTTCACTCTCCACTTTCACTTTCATCAAGAGGCTTTTGAGTTCCTCTTCACTTTCTGCCATAAGGGTGGTATCATCTGCATATCTGAGGTTATTGATATTTCTCCCGGCAATCTTGATTCCAGCTTGTGTTTCTTCCAGTCCAGCATTTCTCATGATGTACTCTGCATATATGTTAAATAAACATGGTGACAATATACAGCCTTGACGTACTCCTTTTCCTATTTGGAACCAGTCTGTTGTTCCATGACCAGTTCTAACTGTTGCTTCCTGACCTGCATACAGATTTCTCAAGAGGCAGATCAGGTGGTCTGGTATTCCAATCTCTTTCAGAATTTTCCACAGTTTATTGTGATCTACAAAGTCAAAGGGAGAAGGCAATGGCACCCCACTCCAGTACTCTTGCCTGGAAAATCCCATGGATGGAGGAGCCTGGTGGGCTGTAGTCCATGGGGTTGCTAAGAGTTGGACACAACTGAGCGACTTCACTTTCACTTTTTCGCTTTCATGCATTGGAGAAGGAAATGGCAACCCACTCCAGTTTTCTTGCCTGGAGAATCCCAGGGGCAGGAGAGCCTGGTGGGCTGATGTTTATGGGGTCACGCAGAGTCGAACACTACTGAAGTGACTTAGCAGCAGCAGCAGCACACAGTCAAAGGCTTTGGCATAGTCAATAAAGCAGAAATAGATGTTCTTCTGGAACTCTCTTGCTTTTTCTATGATCCAGCGAATGTTGGCAATTTGATCTCTGGTTCCTCTGCCTTTTCTAAAACCAGCTTGAACATCAGGAAGTTCACGGTTCACATATTGCTGAAGCCTGGCTTGGAGAATTTTGAGCATTACTTTACTAGCGTGTGAGATGAGTGCAATTGTGCGGCAGTTTGAGCACTCTTTGGCATTGCCTTTCTTTGGGATTGGGATGAAAACTGACCTTTTCCAGTCCTGTGGCCACTGCTGAGTTTTCCAAATTTGCTGGCATATTGAGTGTAGCACTTTCACAGCATCACCTGTCAGGATTTGGAATAGCTCCACTGGAATTCCATCACCTCCACTAGCTTTGTTCCTAGTGATGCTTTCTAAGGCCCACTTGACTTCACATTCCAGGATGTCTGGCTCTAGGTCAGTGATCACACCATCATGATTATCTGGGTCGTGAAGATCTTTTCTGTACAGTTCTTCTGTGTATTCTTGCCACCTCTTCTTAATATCTTCTGCTTCTGTTAGGTCCATCCCATTTCTGTCCTTTATCGTGCCCATCTTTGCATGAAATGTTCCTTTGGTATCTCTGATTTTCTTGAAGAGATCCCTAGTCTTTCCCATTCTGTTGTTTTCCTCTATTTCTTTGCATTGATCACTGAAGAAGGCTTTCTTATCTCTTCTTGCTATTCTTTGGAACTCTGCATTCAGATGTTTATATCTTTCCTTTTCTCCTTTGCTTTTCGCTTCTCTTCTTTTCACAGCTATTTGCAAGGCCTCCCCAGACAGCCATTTTGCTTTTTTGCATTTCTTTTCCACGGGGATGGTCTTGATCCCTGTCTCCTGTACAATGTCACGAACCTCATTCCATAGTTCATCAGGCACTCTATCTATCAGATCTAGGCCCTTAAATCTATTTCTCACTTCCACTGTATAATCATAAGGGATTTGATTTAGGTCATACCTGAATGGTCTAGTGGTTTTCCCTACTTTCTTCAATTTAAGTCTGAATTTGGCAATAAGGAGTTCATGGTCTGAGCCACAGTCAGCTCCTGGTCTTGTTTTTGCTGATTGTATAGAGCTTCTCCATCTTTGGCTGCAAAGAATATAATCGATCTGATTTCGGTGTTGACCATCTGGTGATGTCCATGTATAGAGTCTTCTCTTGTGTTGTTGGAAGAGGGTATTTGCTATGACCAGTGCATTTTCTTGGCAAAACTCTGTTAGTCTTTGCCCTGCTTCATTCCATATTCCAAGGCCAAATTTGCCTGTTACTCCAGGTGTTTCTTGACTTCCTACTTTTGCATTCCAGTCCCCATAATGAAAAGGACATCTTTTTTGGGTGTTAGTTCTAAAAGGTCTTGTCGGTCTTCATAGAACCATTCAACTTCAGCTTCTTCAGCATTACTGGTTGGAGAATAGACTTGGATTACTGTGACATTGAATGGTTTGCCTTGGAAACGAACAGAGATCATTCTGTCGTTTTTGAGATTGCATCCAAGTACTGCATTTCGGACTCTTTTGTTGACCATGATGGCCACTCCATTTCTCCTGAGGGATTCCTGCCCACAGTAGTAGATATAATGGTCATCTGAGTTAAATTCACCCATTCCAGTCCATTTGAGTTCGCTGATTCCTAGAATGTCAACATTCACTCTTGCTATCTCTTGTTTGACCACTTCCAATTTGCCTTGATTCATGGACCTGATATTCCAGGTTCCTATGCAATATTGCTCTTTACAGCATCAGACTTTGCTTCTATCACCAGACACATCTACAGCTGGGTATTCTTTCTGCTTTGGTTCCATCCCTTCATTCTTTCTGGAGTTAATTCTCCACTGATCCCCAGTAGCATATTGGGCCCCTACTGACCTGGGGAGTTTCTCTTTCAGTATCCTATCATTTTACCTTTTCATACTGTTCATGGGGTTCTCAAGGCAAGAATACTGAAGTGGTTTGCCATTCCCTTCTCCAGCGGACCATACCCTGTCAGATCTCTCCACCATGACCCGCCCAAATGGTGGCTAAAACAATAAAGGAATTAAAAGATCTTTGTTAGTGCATGATATCGATTTAGCAAGGATAAGAAGAGAGGTTGACCAAAAGTTATTTGTGATTAGATAAGAGCAGTGACTGGATCCAGACCGCCTGAGTTCTGATCAGAGTTCCTCCATATAAACCTTTGGGAATTTCCTTCTCATGCCTCCATTTTCTTTTTTCTTTTGATTTTATTGGGTTATGGTTGATTTACAATGTTGTGTTACTTTCAGGAGTACAGCAAAGTGATTCAGTTGCACATATATTAATTATTTTTAGATTCTTTTCTCATACAGGTTATCACAGAATATTGAATAGAGGTCCCTCTGCTATATAATAGGTCATTATTGACTATCAATCTTAGATATAGTAGTGTGTGTACGTTCAGCCCAAGCTCCTGATTTATCCCTCACTAGCACCACCCCTATATTTCCCCTTCAGTACTCGTTTGTTTTTGACATCTGTAAATCTGTTTCTATTTTGTAAATAAGATCATTTTTATCATTTTAAACATTAGGTTCCAGTATGAGTGATATCATGATATTTATCTTTCTCTGACTTACTTCACTTCTCTATAGGTCCATCCCCTTATGCTTTCATTTTTTTAATTGCAAAGTGTAGGGAGGATTAAATAAATCAGTTCAATTAAGTCGCTCGCTCATGTTTGACTCTGTGATCCCATGGACCTTAGCACGCCAGGCTTCCTTGTCCATCACCAACTCCCAGAGCTTGCTAAAATTCATGTCCATTGAGTCAGTGATGCCATCCAACCATCTTATCCTCTGTTGCCCCCTTATGCAACTGCCTTCAATCTCTCCCAGCATCAGGGTCTTTTCTAATGAGCCAGTTTTTCATATCAGGTGGCCAAAGTATTGTAGTTTCAGCTTCAACATCAGTACTTCCAATGAATATTACTGACTGATTTCCTTTAGGATGGACTGGTTGGATCTCCTTGCATCCCAAGGAACTTTCAAGAGTCTTCTCCAACATCATAATTCAAAAGCATCAATTCTTCGGCGCTCAGCTTTCTTCACAGTCCAACTCTCACATTCATACATGACTACTGGAAACATAGCTTTGACTAAAAGAATTGTTCATTATTTAATGAGTTCTTAGGGTAGCATCTATAATATAGTAAGCACTATATGTGCTAGCTATAGTTATTACTATTATTATTAATGCATAATGAGCTTATTTTAGAAGGAAAAGTGTGGCTTTTCTATCCCTATATCCATTACACACATTCAAATTTCTCCATATTAATATTTAACTTATTCATTGATTCTGTATATGGAATACTTAAACATGGAACAAACATAAAGGTGGTTAGTTTTACTTATTTTACAAATTAAATATTTGAATGCTTACTATTTTTAAGCTTTATAGTAAAGCATTATGATCATGTATGGATGTAAGAGTTGGACTATAAAGAAAGCTGAGTGTCGAAGAATTGATGCTTTTGAACTGTGGTATTGGAGAAGACTCTTGAGAGTCCCTTGGGCTGCAAGGAGATCCAACCAGTCCATCCTAAAGGAGATCAGTCCTGTGTGTTCATTGGAAGGACTAATGTTGAAGCTGAAACTCCAATATTTTGGCCACCTGATGAGAAGAGCTGACTCATTAGAAAAGACTCTGATGCTGGCAAAGATTGAGGGCAGGAGGAGAAGGGGGCAACAGAGGATAAGATGGTTGTATGGCATCACCGACTCAATGGACATGGGTTTGGGTGGACTCTGAGAGTTGGTGATGGACAGGGAGGCCTGGCGTGCTATGGTTCATGGGGTTGCAAAGAGACACAATTGAGTGACTGAACTGAACTGAAAGAATTTTATTAAGATTCATTAATATATTCACAATATTAGACAATTCATACATGAAGGTTTAAACAATCACAGCTCAAATAATATACAGTTGTATTAATACTATATTTTAAAGTTCAATCAAATTTTAAAGTCCTATTATTTATCTAACTTCCTCTTGCTCTTTCTCCTCCTCACCCCTTAGTACCATAAGTATTATCTTCTTTGGAGTAATGAAAATTTAGTTAGACATATATCCCATGAAATTTCTCCTTTGAAATGTTCAAAAACTCAGTAAGGCAAAGGTTACCCAATTCTATAAATTTACAAAAATATCATTGAAATTATATATTTCAATTATACATTTAAAACAGGTAAATTTTATGGTGTGTAAATTATACCTCATAAAGGTAGTTTAATAATTTACCTTTCATAAGACTGTAACTAAGATTCTCCACTGAAAATGTAGATCTCATGACTGGCAAGTATTGGTATCCACTTATTCCTGGATTAAATTCAGCAGAGACAATGGCCAGCCAAAATCTCCTCTACCACCTGCCAAGCCTCTCAGGGGACCCTAAAGGAAGAGAAGTACATTCTGTCTTCAGACTCATTCACCCTCTCACTTCTCTACTTAGATGGCCAAGTGGTGAGTGTTCAATGTGATAGTAATTATTACCACCTGGAAATCAGAGTGAGGCAAACAGCTTTTCCCGAGATGGCATTTAATCATTTTTAGATTGCAGAAGGCAATGGCAACCCCCTCCAGTACTCTTGCCTGGAAAATCCCATGGATGGAGGAGCCTGGTAGGCTGCAGTCCATGGGGTTGCTAAGAGTCTGACACGATTGAGCAACCTCACTTTCACTTTTCTCTTTCATGCATTGGAGGAGGAAATGCCAACCCACTCCAGTGTTCTTGCCCAGAGAATCCCAGGGACAGGGGAGCCTGGTGGGCTTCCGTCTATGGGGTCGCACAGAGTTGGACATGACTGAAGTGACTTAGCAGCAGCAGCAGCAGCATTTTTAGATGGTAATCCTTTTCAATTATTTTTGTCCTAAACTGTGTGAGAACCAGTGATATAAAGGTGAAATGCTCTAACTTCTGTGACAAAACCTCTGAGCATCTGGTCCTCTCCATTAGAATTTAAACAGACCTACCGAAGCAAAATGATGATTTTTATTCCACTAAAAGTACAGGCATCTTTTATGTCTTTATGTTATCTCTAGTGATTGTTTTATATCTGAATTTTTTAGTACTTCACAACTGTTTGTTATTTGAAAATTTTACAAACTTTCAGGTGCAAAATCTTATAAGAAAGAATCAATTAGCAGAGCTTCCTCTAATGGCGTTATTCTAAAGGATTACAGTGATTCTTCACAATAATAGCTAATAATAACACAGTACTTTCTACAGACTAGGTAAACTATTTTATACTGCCTCTCAGAAGGGAGCTGATGAAGGATTTTTTTTTTTTTTTTGAAGACTTATGAATTAGACAAATAAAATGTAAAGCAATGTATCTATCAAGTTTCCCTAAATGAAACTCAGGTCTCTGGCAAACTTTGCCAGTCCAGAACAAAGCAGAAAGAACAGAAAATAGGGCAGTGAGGTGGAGTAGAGGGGTTTATCTTGGGAAATTTGTCACAAAGCCCGTGGATTAAAGCGCTCATCTGGTGGCTCAGTCTGTAAAGGATTTGTCTGCAATGCACGAGACCTGAGTTCAATCCCTGGGTCATGAAGATCCCCTGGAGAAGGAGATGGCAACCCACTCAAGTATTCATATCAGATCAGTCTCTCAGTCGTGTCCGACTCTTTGCGACCCCATGAACTGCAGCACGCCAGGCCTCCCTGTCCATCACCAGCTCCCGGAGGTCATTCAGACTCACATCCATCGAGTCAGTGATGCCCTCCAGCCATCTCATCCTCTGTCGTCCCCTTCTCCTCCTGCCCTCAATCCCTCCCAGCATCAGAGTCTTCTCCAATGAGTCAACTCTTCACATGAGGTGGCCAAAATACTGGAGTTTCAGCTTTAGCATCATACCTTCCAAAGAAATTCCAGGATTGATCTCCTTCAGAATGGACTGGTTGGATCTTCTTGCAGTCCAAGGGACTCTCAAGAGTCTTTTCCAACACCACAGTTCAAAAGCATCAATTCTTCGTCGCTCAGCCTTCTTCACAGTCCAGCTCTCACATCCATACATGACCACAGGAAAGACCATAGCCTTGACTAGGCGAACCTTTGTTGGTAAAGTAATGTCTCTGCTTTTGAATATGCTATCTAGGTTGGTCATAACTTTCCTTCCAAGGAGCAAGCGTCTTTTAATTTCATGGCTGCAGTCACCATCTGCAGTGATTTTGGAGCCCAGAAAAACAAAGTCTGACACTGTTTCCACTCTTTCCCCATCTATTTCCCATGCAGTGATGGGACCAGATGCCATGATCTTCGTTTTCTGAATGTTGAGCTTTAAGCCAACCTTTTCACTCTCCACTTTCACTTTCATCAAGAGGCTTTTTAGCCCCTCTTCACTTTCTGCCATAAGAGTGGTGTCATCTGCATATCTGAGGTTATTGATATTTCTCCCGGCAATCTTGATTCCAACTTGTGTTTCTTCCAGTCCAGCATTTCTCATGATGTACTCTGCATATAAGTTAAATAAACATGATGACAATATGCAGCCTTGACGTACTCCTTTTCCTATTTGGAACCAGTCTGTTGTTCCATGACCAGTTCTAACTGTTGCTTCCTGACCTGCATACAGATTTCTTAAGAGGCAGATCAGGTGGTCTGGTATTCCCATCTCTTTCAGAATTTTCCATAGTTTATTGTGATCTACACAGTCAAAGGCTTTGGCATAGTCAATAAAGCAGCAATAGATGTTTTTCTGGAACTCTCTTGCTTTTTCCATGATCCAGCGGATGTTGGCAATTTGATCTCTGGTTCCTCTGCCTTTTCTAAAACCATCTTGAACATCAGGAAGTTCACGGTTCACATATTGCTGAAGCCTGGCTTGGAGAATTTTGAGCATTACTTTACTAGCGTGTGATATGAGTGCAATTGTTCAGTAGTTTGAGCACTCCTTGGCATTGCCTTTCTTTGGGATTGGGATGAAAACTGACCTTTTCCAATCTTGTGGCCACTGCTGAGTTTTCCAAATTTGCTGGCATATTGAGTGTAGCACTTTCACAGCATCATCATTCAGGACTTGGAATAGCTCCACTGGAATTCCATCACCTCCACTAGCTTTGTTCGTAGTGATGCTTTCTAAGGCCCATTTGACTTCACATTCCAAGATGTCTGGCTCTAGGTCAGTGATCACATCATCATGATTATCTAGGTCTTGAAGCTCTTTTTTGTACAGTTCTTCTGTGTATTCTTGCCACCTCTTCTTAATATCTTCTGCTTCTGTTAGGTCCACACCATCTCTGTCCTTTATCGTGCCCATCTTTGCATGAAATGTTCCTTTGGTATCTCTGATTTTCTTGAAGAGATCCCTAGTCTTTCCCATTCTGTTGTTTTCCTCTATTTCTTTGCATTGATCACTGAAGAAGGCTTTCTTATCTCTTCTTGCTATTCTTTGGAACTCTGCATTTAGATGTTTATATCTTTCCTTTTCTCCTTTGCTTTTCGCTTCTCTTCTTTTCACAGCTATTTGTAAGGCCTCCCCAGACAGCCATTTTACTCAAGTATTCCTGCCTGGATAAACCCATGGGCAGAGGAGCCTGGAGGGCTGTAGTCCATAGAGTTGCAAAGATTCAGGCACAATTGAAGTGACAGCACACATGAAAGCCATGAACTAAAGCTTCTTGCGATATGCTTTTAGGAAGATACCTCATAGCCCCCATCACCTGTTAAAATATCTTGAATGGTGGTCCCCCCAAAAGATGCGTCTGTCCATGTCCTCATCCTTAACACCTGTGAATGATACTTTATTTGGGGAAGGTCTCTGCAGATGTAATTAGATTCAGAATTTTGAGATGAAGTGATCATCCTGGATTATCAGAATGGGTCCTAAATCCAATCAGAGTGTCCTTTGAAGAGAACTGCTTAGACAGTCACAGAGAAGTTGGTGTGACTGTATCATACAAGTGATTCAGCCACAAGTCAAGAAATGCCAACAGGTACTCTTCAGTGGAAAAGGCAAAGAACAGATTCTCCATAGATTGTTCAGAGGAAATATGATCTTCCCAACACCTTGATTTCAGGCTTCTGGCCTCCAGAACTGTAGGAGAATACATTTCTCTTATTTTAATCTACCTAGTTTGTGGTAATTTGTTTAGGCAGATTTGGATACTAATAGACCTATTCAGTCTTTTTAAAATGAGTTCTTAGTGATTGCAGATTGGAAGCCGAAAATCACATTGCTGAGGAATTGCTTTAAGGCATTAATTGGCTTATTTACTTGTAGCTCAGTTGGTAAAGACTGTGCCTACAGTGCAGGAGACCCGGGTTCGATCCCTAGGTTGGGAAGATCCCCTGGAGAAGGAAATGGCAACCCACTCCAGTATCCTTGCCTGGAAAATCTCATGGACAATGAGCCTGGTGGGCTGCAGTCCATGGGGTCGCAAAGAGTCGGGCACGACTGAGCGACTAACATACACATCACATCAGATCAGTCGCTCAGTCGTGTCCGACTCTTTGCGACCCCATGAATCACAGCAACCCAGGCCTCCTCATCCATCACCAACTCCCAGAGGTCACTGAGACTCACATCCATCGAGTCAGAGATGCCATCCAGCCAACTCATCCTCTGTCGTCCCCTTCTCCTCTTGCCCCCCAATCCCTCCCAGCATCAGAGTCTTTCCAATGAGTCAACTCTTTGAATGAGGCGGCCAAAATACTGGAGTTTCAGCTTTAGCATCATTCCTTCCAAAGAAATCCCAGGGCTGATCTCCTTCAGAATGGACTGGTTGGATCTCCTTGCAGTCCAAGGGACTCTCAAGAGTCTTCTCCAACACCACAGTTCAAAGGCATCAATTCTTCGGCGCTCAGCCTTCTTCACAGTCCAACTCTCACATCCATACATGACCACTGGAAAAACCATAGCCTTGACTAGACGGACCTTTGTTGGCAAAGTGATGTCTCTGCTTTTGAATATGCTATCTAGGTTGGTAATAACTTTCGTTCCAAGAAGTAAGCGTCTTTGAATTTCATGGCTGCGGTCACCATCTGTAGTGAGTTTGGAGCCCAGAAAAATAAAGTCTGACACTGTTCCCACTGTTTCCCCATCTATTTCCCATGAAGTGATGGGACCGGATGCCATGATCTTCGTTTTCTGAATGTTGAGCTTTAAGCCAATTTTCCACTCTCCACTTTCACTTTCATCAAGAGGCTTTTTAGTCCCTCTTCACTTTCTGCCATAAGGGTGGTGTCATCTGCATATCTGAGGTTATTGATATTTCTCCCGGCAATCTTGATTCCAGCTTGTTCTTCTTCCAGCCCAGCGTTTCTCATGATGTACTCTGCATAGTAGTTAAATAAACAGGGTGACATATACAGCTTTGATGTATTCCTTTTCCTATTTGGAACTAGTCTGTTATTCCATGTCCAGTTCTAACTGTTGCTTCCTGACCTGCATACAGATTTCTCAAGAGGCAGGTCAGGTGGTCTGGTATTCCCATCTGTTTCAGAATTTTCCAGTTTATTGTGACCCACACAGTCAAAGGCTTTGGCATAGTCAATAAAGCAGAAATAGATGCTTTTCTGGAAGTCTCTTGCTTTTTCCATGATCCAGCAGATGTTGGCAATTTGATCTCTGGTTCCTCTGCCTTTTCTAAAACCAGCTTGAACATCAGGAAATTCACAGTTCACATATTGCTGAAGCCTGGCTTGGAGAATTTTGAGCATGACTTTACTAGCGTGTGAGATGAGTGCAATTGTGCGGTAGTTTGTGCATTCTTTGGCATTGCCTTTCTTTGGGATTGGGATGAAAACTGACCTTTTCCAGTCCTGTGGCCACTGCTGAGTTTTCCAAATTTGCTGGCATTTTACTAGTTAGAAATCTATAAATGATGGATATATTGAGTATGTTACTCAATATATTTTGAATAATATACTTGGAATGCAATTTTAGATTAGCTACAAAGGCCTTTCCCAGGTAATTTTTCCCTATGGATAGTAGCATGATATTGCTGCAATGGACACAGACCTTGGTACCAAGCTACCTGGGTTTAAATCTCAATAGCAAATTAATGTCTTTGTGCCTTAATTTCCATTTCTCTAAAGTGGGAAAGATAGTAGTGTCTGCTTTCATATTGAAAGGATTAAATGGTTCAATCTATACATACAGTATTTAGAACATAGTTTATAATAATCATTCAATAAAGGCTAGCATTTATATTTCCTCAAAGGCAAACAATAGCAAATTAGAGGAATGTGTTCCATATACAATACTTTGCAGTAATCTGCTGCTGCTGCTGCTGCTGCTGCTAAGTCGCTTCAGTCGTGTCTGACTCTGTGCGACCCCATAGATGGCAGCCCACCAGGCTCCCCTGTCCCTGGGATTCTCTAGGCAAGAACACTGGAGTGGATTGGCATTTCCTTCTCCAATGGATGAAAGTGAAAAGTGAAAGTGAAGTCTCTCAGTCATGTCCAACTCTTCGCGACCCCATGGACTGCAACCCACCAGGCTCGTCTGTCTATGGGATTCTCCAGGCAAGAGTACTGGCGTGGGTTGCCAGTGTTTTCTTACAAAAGTAAGAAGATGTTAATACCTGAACATGGTGAGCATACTGTCAGGGAAAAAAAATTATTATTATGTCTGTGAAATCTGACCTGCATTCTGGTAGACAGTAACCAGAAATCAACGTGTTCCTTGAACCAGTGTTATTAATACTAAACAAATGTTTGTTACCAACCACAAAGAAAAATACAGAAATTAAGAGAAAGTACTTAGATACTTCAATGTCAATTTGAGTAATTTTATATCTAAAAAATGTAATCATGAGAAATGTAGGCTTGTACTTGACATTTTAAGATTTTTATTTCTTTAAAAAAATTATTTTAGTTTCATTTTATGAAGCCAGCAATCCATGACTTACTGAGGGGAAAAACTTTTCCTTCATAATTTATCGTTTGATAAGCTTTGTGCTAGACAGACCCAGAACTCTTCTTAGAAAATTCTTTATCTGTTCAAGTGTCCTGATGAGTACATGCTGTGGGCTTCCCTGGTGGTTCAGATAGTAAAGAATATGCCTGCAAGGCAGGAGACCTCAAATTCTCATTTTTTTTTTTTTTTTTAATAAAGGAATTATACTGGCTTGGAACATTTTAGTAATACAATTAGAACCTATGTTTTATAAGTTCAAGGTCAAAGCTAAATTATTCAAGTAGGGCCTTGTTGTCAGAAATGCCGATCCATTAAAATTGTAGTGTAAAATGACCAGGCCAAGTTATAGAAAGACAAATTGTAAAGAGTGTGGAAGTTGGCTAGGATACTACCCTGGTACATATTCCTTAGATAGACATGTCTTTGGAGTTGCATAGGTTGAACCCACTGGCAATAAACAGGCAAAAGATGGCTCAAAATACTATAAAATGCCTGTTTATTGATACTAAAGCAAAATAATCTGGATGATTTAACTGTCAACCTAGTCATACCATATTCTGCTGTTGGACATGAACTTTTAACCTGGGAATAGTAATTTCTCATATTTTGGACTTTGAACATATTTGAATTCTAGTCTCAACCATAAGCCATATGACCCTGGGCAAGTCACTTTCAAAATCTCAGTTTCACCTTCTATAGTATAAATTAAAAAAAGCATATCATTGGGAAGATGTGACACTACAGTATGATAATATCAAGACCATCACTGGAGGGGTACCAGCCCAAAGCAACTCAATTAATTTAGGAGAAGGAGGCAGAGTTGAGCTATTATGACTATATTTAATAAAAGTCACAGCAGGTAACCTTCCCAACTCTTCCTTTACTTCAATAGAAAGGCTCTCTTGCCTCACCCAAAGGACAAAGAGCTCTGGTAATATCGGGGTAGGTGAGATATAATTATGATGTATTATAATATTTTAGAATACTGCTTTTTTGAAAGTGTATGACAGTCATTTTCAAAATGAACCTTTGGAACTTTGAGTTTCTAAATTTCATTTAGCATATAATTAAGAATTTTCTTCCCTGCCCCCCCCCACACTAAGAAAGTTCTCCTTAAAGATAAATCATTGGACAAAAAAGAAACTGACCTAAATTAACTTTGGAACACTGTTTTGACTGTATACTGTAAGGCTAAAAAAATAATAACTATACATAAGCATTGTACTCTAGTTGTTAAATTTATTTTTTACAGAGGTATAGGCTAGGAATCCTGCAATTCTGCTAGGCTACTCTGCATGCCCCACAACTGAAAAAAATGAATAAACAAATTGTGGATAATGGAAGCCAGGTTTCTGATTGACAGAGACTGAAGTTATAAATAAACAGTAGGGGGAAATCATTATAAACCCTGTGGTACTAGAGTCAGAGATAGAAATATGAACTCAGGTAAACACACACTCAGAAATACAATAAAATGAGTATACATTCGTTTGTATAATATTTATTTCTTAGCTCTGTCTGCTGAGAGGATAAGGAAGCAATGACATCCCAGTACAACAAGCATACCCAACATCAAGATTTTAGTTTCTAAATCCCATTCCCCAATTTAAAAAACCAGGTCAGGGTTCTTTGAAGAAATGGCTGATTTAGGAAGTAGGAAGAGGAAATTCAAGATGAGCCTGGAGCATTTTATAGTTCAGAAAATTAAAACTTTTTTTTTTTTTTTAAAAAGTGTTTGGGAGCATATTAAAAAGACCACAGGAGCCTCAAATGATCCTCAAAAAGAGTCCTCAGATGGCCCAAGCAAGAGTCATTTGAGCAACAAAATAAAGACTAGCCTTGGACATTTAGTAGCAGTGTTTATAACCCAAAAGAGCAAAGTAGTTATCAATGAGTCCACCGAAATGCATGTAATTAATTGAACATTTAATATGTAAATGTAGGAGAAGGGGAAAAAAAAAATCCTCTTTCAGAAAAATTCCAAATAATTTAGGTAGAGCCTCCCAACTCTAGGAAGTGTAGCTTAATTCTATTCCACAGTATATGATCTGGATTTACTTGCTTCCAAATAATAGAATATGGAAAGCAGAAAAATAGGAATTTTATAGCTGAAAAAACTGTCAGAGTCCATCTTAATTAAGCAATCAAAGTTAATACCGCCAGTGATGAGACATGTTAATCTGAGGTACCCCTTAATATGATTTGATAAGAAGCACACTTCAACTCTGAGAGACTCGTCTTCAAAAATCCATTGAGAATCCTATTCATGAGAAAATATCAGACAAAACCAGATTGAAAGATGCTCTACAAAATACTCTTAAAAATCATCCAGGTCCTGAAGAACCAGAAAAGACTGGGAAACTGTCACCAATTGAAGGATACATGATGACTAAAAGTGAAGTGGGTCCTGGAATGGATTCTGGAATAAAAAAAAGATGAAATATTAATAAAATCTCAAGATTGGTTAATAGTATTGTACCTATGTTAATTTCTTAAGATTAATAAATGTCCTTATACAAGATGTTAGCATTAGAGGACATTGGATAAAGATACATGGAAATTCATTCTGACATCTTTACAAACTTTTTATAAACTTTAAATTATTCAAAAATAACTTTTAAAATGTTTATAATGTTAATGAACTGAACTAAACTGATGAAAATTAAAAATATAGATTTTTTAATTTTGGAAAGACATTCAGGTTTCAGAAACTATTTTTCTATGATTTTAATTTTTTATTTTTAGAAAAAAGATAAAAGCCCTTGCAAGATTTATTTCCCTCACTTTTTCCCAGTGGGTTTTTAGCACTTACATAAACCTTAATGCAAATGAAAATATATGCTAATATTTTAGTAATGTCATAGTCAACCAAAAATTTCTGACTCTTCTAATGGAATTAAGTGTAACAGATTTTCTGAGCTTAACTCATTGAGTTTACACAGCTGCCATTTAAGTTATCTGGTGGCATAGTGTTCTGAGAAATTTAAAGGAGCTGCTACAAGTACCTAATTAATCCTTACAAAGTTGAGATAATCTGATTCATTAAAAGAATGATGTGTGCCTGGCACTGAACTAGAAGTTTTTAATTACCATTTTGTACTTTGCTGATAACTTGATCTTTGGTGAAAAACAGTGACTGTCTTTAGGTGATGTACCAAAAAGTTTAAAACACAGAACTTCAGGAAATAGGAAAAAATTACAGATATATGACCTAGATTTTTAAGAACTTATTCTTCTTGTCTTTTGAGATAGTTTTCCCTATACTATTAGGGTTTAAAGCAAGTTTAATAGCAACTCATTCTACTTGCCTTTCTAACTCGTTATTTTATTTTCGTAGCTAATACAGAATTTTCACATAGCATTGAGAAACATCAGCTATTTAACATGTTGAAATTGCTTTTCAATCTGAGTCATTTCTTTCACTATTTGTTTCCATCTATTTTCATTCAAATGTTTCCATCTTTTCTAGAAATGTTTTCTATTTTTCATGATTTTCTTTTCTTTTAGCTTTTCCTTTTCCTTTCATTAACAGTTGTAATGATGCTTTTAAAACTTAAAAAGACTCAATTTTCAAATATAATGCAGTGAAAGGTTATTTAATATTGGCATTAAAGGATTTTGTTTTTCACAAAAATTCTATCCTAATGTAAAATTAACAGTCTAGGTATAAACTGAGCAATAGCAAAGTTTATAAAGAACTTTTTCAGAGATAATTAATCTTGCAGATATCCCTGCTTGCCCACACTTATGAACACTTCCTAAATTAACTATTACATGGGAACGTAACATTTTCTAGGCCATAAATAATTATCTCATAACTTATTTCATGAGAGAGTTTATCATTTCACCTGATTTAGTATTCTACAGTTATATTGTACTTTTTATCTAAAAAAAAAATGTTTGACAGAGAAAGGATGAAACTTTTCCTTAGTAAGATGAGGTCAGAAAATCTAAGAATATCTCTAATATAAAACTATTGTAGAGATGGAATTTGAGGTATGCTTTTATATGAAGTCATCACTACTTATTAAATGACACATTCTCTAGCAGTATCTAGGTTTGTTTTTTTCTTTTTTAGTGAACAATACTTGGAATAGAATTTCTTGCTCATTAAAATCAATAGTTCTTCAGAGTACAGGGAATGTAGTTTAAATTAAAAAGATATACATATGTATTTGTGAAAAAATTGGCTTTAAACTCAACATTCAGAAAACTAAGATCCTAGCATCTGGCCCCATCACTTCAAGGCAAATAGATGGGGAAACAATGGAAACAGTGACAAGCTTTATTTTGGGGGGCTCCAAAATCAACTGCAGATGGTGACTGCAGCCATGAAATTAAACGACACTTGTTCCTTGGAAGAAAAACTACAACCAACCTAGACAGCATATTAAAAAACAGAGACATTACCAACAAAGGCCCATCTAGTCAAAGCTATGGTTTTTCCATTAGTCATGTATGGATGTGAGAGTTGGACTATAAAGAAAGCTGAGTGCTGAAGAATTGATGCTTTTGAATTGTGGTGTTGGAAAAGACTCCTGAGAGTCCCTTGGACTGCAAGGAGATCCAACCAGTCCATCCTAAAGGAAATCAGTTCTGAATATTCATTGGAAGGACTGATGTTGAAGCTGAAATACCAATACTTTGGCTACCTGATTGGAAGAACTGACTTATTTGAAAAGACCCTGATGCTGGGAAAGATTGAAGGCAGGAGCAGAATGGGACAACAGAGGATGATATGATTGGATGGCATCATCGACATGATGGACATGAGTTTGAGTAGGCTCTGGGAGTTGGTGCTGGACAGGGAAGCCTGGCATGCTGCAGTCCATGGGATCGCAAAGAGTCAGACATGACCGAGAGACTGCACTGGACTGATATATGTGTAGCTAGATTTTCTTTGAAACTATACATAGAGTTTCATAATCTTCCTGTCATCTGTCTCCATAGTTAAGGTCAGCTGAGACTTCAGGTCAGATGGAGTAACAAGGATTGGATTTACTATCCTGCATGAAACAACAATGACAACAAAAATATCAAATCAAGGTGCTGGGAATCAGGCAACCAAAGAAAGTGATCCCTGAGAGACAGAAAACAAATAAGGTGAGCCTTGTAAATGTCCTAGGTTAAGTGTCACCAGAGAATTTCCAAGCCACAGTTCACGGAAGAGGAACACATGCAGAACCTGGCCTGGGAAAGTGGAAGCTGAGGTCCAGAGAGAATAAGCAGGCTAGAATTCATAGGACAACATCATAAAGGAGAGAAATGCACAGAGAAATAACCTAAAGTTATGAACATGGTCCCTGCTGAGTATTCCACAGAGTACTGATCAGTTTTTTCATTTGAAGAAATGGCTAGAGGCTGTGAAATAACCATTCAAAAGAATTAAAGAGAACAGTGCTTAACATTCACACAGGGCCAAAAAAATACAGGTTCCCATCAGTCAGACTAGAAAAACTCATAATTCATGTAGCATTGTGTAGAGTACTCAGGAAGGCCTTGTCTCAGTGATGGGGGTTAATTGGCTCTATGCTGTGTAATTTTCTGGATACTGCTAACAACTCTTTAAAGTAAGACCCTAAGGATCTGTTTCCAAGTCACTTAACTGCATGTATGAGAGAAGCTTAAGAATGTATATAGGAATAATAAAACATCCTCTCAACAAGTAAAGTTCCCAAGTTCTGGCATCCAATCAAAGATTTGCAGACATACAAAGAAGCAGGAAGACATGATCCATATTGAGAATAATCAATCAATCAAAACTGACTTAAAACTGACACAGGTGTTAGAATTAACAGGCCCAAGGAGATAAACACAGTCCTTATGCCTAGAATAGATATGTCTAAAAAGTTACATAGAAAAATTGAAGATATGAGACCCACGTCAAACTTCTAGAGATAAAAAATGCATTGTCTAAAATGAAAATTTAAGGTATTGAAGAAATAGCAATAGAAATTATGTGAAATTTAAAACAGAAAAAATAATTTTAAAAAAGATTGCAAAGAACACCAGTGAGCTGTGGAATGACTTCGAGCAACCTTTTATGTATGTAACTAGATCCCTGAAGTAATGAAAGGAGGAGGAACAAACAAAATATTTGAATAGTGACCAAAATTTCAGAATTTTATGAAAAGTAAATGCCACATTCTAAGAAGCTAAATGAGCCTTAAGCACAAAAAAATGTGATGAGAATTACACCAACACCCTTTATAATGAAATTGCTTTAAACCAGTCATAAAGGGAAAAATCTTCAAAGCTGCCACAAGAAGAGACATATTGTGTGCAAACAAAAATAAGAAAGATAGCATATTTCTCATTGGAAAAACTCAAAAAGTAGAGAAACATCTTTAAAGATGTGAAAGGAAGATTGACAACCTAGGGTTTAATATTCAGTGAACATGTTGTTCAAAAATGAAAGCAATAAAAAATAGTTCAGACATACAAAAGATGAAAGAATTCATTTTGAAAAGACCTACACTAAAAAAAATTTAAAATTTGTCAGGCAGATGAAAAATGATGCCAGATGAAAATAAGTCATCTAAAGAAATGAAGAGCATCAGAAAAAATAACTGCATGGGTAAAAATAAATTTTCTTATAATTTAAATTTTATTCAATAGATAATCAATTGTTTAAACAAAATAATCGCAATGCATTATGTGTTTTATGACATATGCAAGTAAAAGGAGTTAAAAATGGTATAAAAATTAAGAAGTAAAAACAAGCCAACTATCTGCAACTCACATATCATGATATAAAATCACTTGATGTCATAAAGTGATAAGGTAAAGATGTATACAAAAACCTTAATATAATTAGCAAAATAACAAAGCAAGAAGGTGTAACTAATAATCCAACAAGGAGATGAAATGGAATTGCTAAAAAGATACTCAGTTCCAAAAGTGGGTGGAAAAAGAGGAAGCTGAACAAAGAAAGGAAGGAGCAAGAAGAAAGCAAATAAGAGATAATAGACTTAAAACGAACCATACCACTAGCCATATTAAACATAATAGGTCCACATATTTCATTTAAAAAGAGATCGTCACATTGGATGAAACAAAAAGACCCATCTCAATTCTGCCTATAATAAATTCAATTTAAGTATAAATATACAAAAAAGATGCTACACAAAGAAGCTGAGGCAATCATCCTAATATCAAGCAAACTGGATTTCAAGGCAAATAATATCACCAGGGACAAAGAGGTTCATTTCTTAATGATAAAGAGGTCTATTTATCAAGAAGATATAATAATCATAATTTTTTTTTTTGCATTTGAAAACAGATTTTCAAAACACAGAAAGCAAAGACTGGTAGAACTACAAAAAGAAAGAGACATATCAACTACTAGAATTGGAAATTTCAAGGCTTCTCTCAATATATGATAGAATATAGACAGAAAAATCTATAACAATATAACATATTTGAACATTATCAACACACTTAACTGAGAGAACACTGCTATACCACTCCATCTAACAACAGTAGAATGCATCTTAAGTGCACATGGAAAATTTACTATGATAGACTGCATATATATATATATATATATAGGCATATAATATAAGTTTCAATAGCTTTAAGTGGATTAAGTTATAAAGAATATGCTCTTTGACCAATGAGCAAATTGAATGAGCAAACAGTAAGAGAACTATATCTGGAAAATCCCCAAATGGTTGATTGTAAAAAACATACTTCTAATAATCAGTTCGGTTCAGTCGCTCAGTTGTGAGCGACTCTCAGACCCCACGGACTGCAGCATACCAGACCTCACTTCCCATCACTAACTCCTGGAGTTTACCCAAACTCATGTCCATTTAGTCAATGATGCCATCTAACCATCTCATCCTCTGTCATCCCTTTCTCTTCCTGCTCTCAATCTTTCCCAGCATCAGGGTCTTTTCAAATGAGTCAGCTCTTCGCAGCACATGGCCAAAGTATTGAAGTTTCAGCTTCAACATCAGTTCTTCCAATGAACACTGATTTTAGGATGAACTGGTTGGATCTCCTTGAAGTTCAAGGGACTCTCGAGAGTCTTCTAAATAATATATGGGTTAAAAAAGAAATAAAAATGGAATTAGAAAATATTCTAGACTAAGTGGTAATAAAAACATAATATGACAGAAATTTACTGGGTCGCTACTAAAGCAATAATTAGAGGAAAACAGGTAGCATTTAAAATCTGTATTAAAGAAGAAGAAAATTCTCAAATCAGTGACTTCAGCTTCTACCTTTAAAAAATTAGAAAAAGAAAAGCTAACTAAACCAAAGTAGGTAGAAGAAATTAAAAGATTATAAGAGAAATCAATGAAATATAAAATGAAATTAATAGAGAAAACCAAAGAAGCCAAAAACGTGATTCATGGAAAAGATTGATAAAGTTGGTAATTTTCAGAAAATTCTCAAATTCATTGCAACAGTATATAAAAGATTATACAGCATGAGCAAGTAAGGCATTTAAGGAATGCAAGGTTGGTTTAACATCTATAAAGTAATCAATATAATTTATCATATTGAAAATCTAAAATGAAAAATCATGTGATTTTTCTTCATAAACATAGAACAAATATTTGACAAAATCCATCATCCATTACTGATAATAATTCTCAGCAGAGTACAAAAAGGAAGGACCTTCATCAACCTGATAAATACTATCTATAAAAAAAAAAATCCTTCAGCTAACATACTTAGTGATGAAAGACTAAATATTTTCCCTTGAAAATCAGCAATAACAAAATCATGTCCACTCTTACCACTTTTATTCAATATTGTACTGAAAGTTCTGAACAGTGTAATCAGGGAAGATAAATAAATAAAGGCATGTATGCATGCTAAGTCACTTCTGTTGTGTCCAACTCCTTTTGACCCTATGGTCTGTAGCCCACCAGGCTCCTCTGTCCTTGGGATTCTCCAGCTAAGAATACTGGAGTAGGTCGCCATGCTCTCATCCATGGGATCTTCCAGAACCAGGGATCGAACCCACATCTCTTATGTCTCCTGCACTGCCAGGTGGGTTCTTTTCCACTAAACCTGGGTGGGCCAAATAAATAGAGTCCTTCCAAACTGGAAAGGAAGAGGAAGTGTCCTTATTAAAAGATAATGTGATTTGTCTATATAGATAATTGAATGGAAACTTCAAAAAAGCTACTAGAACTAATAAATGAGTTTAGTGAAGTTAAAGAATACAGATCAAAACATATAATTAATTCTATTTCTAGACACTAACAACTCATGAGAAGATTAAATCTTTCTAAATTGCAACTACAACAGCATCAAAAAGTATGAATTACTTAGACATCAATTTGGCAAAAGTTGTGCAAGGTCCATACACTGAAAACTACAAAACATGGGTTTAACAAATAATCAGATCAGATCAAATCAGTCGCTCAGTCGTGTCTGACTCTTTGTGACCCCATGAACTGCAGCACGCCAGGCCTCCCTATCCATCACCAGCTCTCAGAGGTCACTCAGACTCACATTCATCGAGTCAGTGATGCCATCCAGCCATCTCATCCTCTGTCGTCCCCTTCTCCTCCTGCCCCCAATCCCTCCCAGCATCAGAGTCTTCTCCAATGAGTCAACTCTTTCCATGAGGTGGCCAAAATACTGGAGTTTCAGTTTTAGCATCATTCCTTCCAAAGAAATCCCAGGGCTGATCTCCTTCAGAATGGACTGGTTGGATCTCCTTGCAGTCCAAGGGACTCTCAAGAGTCTTCTCCAACACCACAGTTCAAAAGCATCAATTCTTTGGCGCTCAGTTTTCTTCACAGTCCAACTCTCACATCCATACATAACCACAGGAAAGACCATAGCCTTGACTAGGCGGACCTTTGTTGGCAAAGTGATGTCTCTGCTTTTGAATATGCTATCTAGGTTGGTCATAACTTTCCTTCCAAGGAGTAAGCGTCTTTTAATTTCATGGCTGCAGTCACCATCTGCAGTGATTTTGGAGCCCAGAAAAATAAAATCTGACACTGTTTCCACTGTTTCTCCATCTATTTCCCATATAGTGATGGGACCAGATGCCATGTTTGCATTGATCGCTGAAGAAGGCTTTCTTATCTCTTCTTGCTATTCTTTGGAACTCTGCATTCAGATGTTTATATCTTTCCTTTTCACCTTTGCTTTTCGCTTCTCTCTTTTCGCAGCTATTTGCAAGGCCTCCCCAGACAGCCATTTTGCTTTTTTGCATTTCTTTTCCATGGGGATGGTCTTGATCCCTGTCTCCTGTACAATGTCATGAACCTCATTCCATAGTTCATCAGGCACTCTATCTATCAGATCTAGGCCCTTAAATCTATTTCTCACTTCCACTGTATAATCATAAGGGATTTGATTTAGGTCATACCTGAATGGTCTAGTGATTTTCCCTACTTTCTTCAATTTAAGTCTGAATTTGGCAATAAGGAGTTCATGGTCCGAGCCACAGTCAGCTCCTGGTCTTGTTTTTGCTGATTGTATAGAGCTTCTCCATCTTTGGCTGCAAAGAATATAATCGATCTGATTTCGGTGTTGACCATCTGGTGATGTCCATGTATAGAGTCTTCTCTTGTGTTGTTGGAAGAGGGTAGATCACTTAAATAAATGTAGAGACATATCATGTTCAATAATAGGAAGAATCAATATTGTTAAGATGTCAATTCTCTTCATATTAATCTGTAGAATCAATGCAATCCCAATTAAAATCTCAGCAGACTTATTTTTTCGGAAATTGAAAAATTGACCCTAAAAAAAAAATCATACGGAAATCCAAAGGACTTGGGAGAATCAAAGCAAACTTTAAAAAGAAGAAAAATCATGGAGGAATAATACTACCTGATTTATAAGACTTATTACAATGTTATAGTTATAAAGATAAAGTAGTATTGGGGCAAAAAGAGAAATATAAACTATTTGGAATAGAATTGACAGTCTAATAATGGACTCATACCTATGCCATCAACTCATTTTTGACAAAGTCCAAAGACAATTCAGTGAAGAAAGAATTGCCTTTCAATAAATGATACCTGAACAATTGGATTTCCATATGTAAAGGAAATGAACTTTGACATATACCTCTCACTGAATACAAAAATCATCAAGTAGGATCATAAAACTGTTAAACTTAAAACTATAAGGCTCATAGAATAAAACATAGGAGAAACTCTTCTGCCTTGGGTTAGGTAAATTTTTGATATCAAGGTTAGGGCCTCACCCACAGATAAACAACATACTGATAAATTTCACATAATACAAATAAAAATTTCTGTTCTTTGAAAGACAGTCTTAAAAGAATTAAACAAGAAGACACTGGCTGGGAGAAGATATTTGCAAAGTACTTATCTGATAAAGGATTTTATCCAGAATGCATAAAGAACTTCCAAAACTCAGTTATAAGATAATTTGGCCTCTGAGCCCACACTTTCTGCTTTCTTGAACAGTGAAAAAGTGTGTAAACCAAGTAGACCAACTAAACTGCCGTGATACGTTTATATTAGGAAACTAAGCGGCAACATCTAATTAAAGCATAAAGCATGGTGGAACCAGGAAGTAACACTGAACATGGTAGAGAAAAGTGATTCAAGATCAGATGGGACAGGTTAGATCCAGTTAGATTATGTAAATAGCTTTGACCAGTCTAGCAAGGCTGTTTAAGACACAGAGTCTACAGGTTGAAGCACATATGTTAGTGTATGAGGAATGGTACCATTTGGTGGACAAAGAGATCTTCCACATATTGAGTCATATAGGAGTCAATCAGATGTGACTCATGGCTGGTGGGGATCTGTGTGTTCATCGTATATCCCAAGACTGGAGTGGAACTTCCAATGTGTAGCTCTGTATGTGTGCATGCTAAATCATTTCAGTCATGTCTGACTCTTTGCGACCCTATGGTCTATCGCCCATTAGGCTCCTCTGTCTATGGGATTCTCCTGGCAAGAATACTGGAGTGTGTTGCCATGCCCTCCTTCAGGGGATCTTCCTGACCCAGGGATCGAAACCTTGTCTCTTTATGTCTACTGCAATGTCAGGTAGATTCTTTATCACTGGCACCTCCTGGGAAGCCCCCATATGTAGCTCTACTGGAGTAAAAAGGGTTTTGCTGAGAGAATTTCCTTTAAGGGTCTTATTCCTAAAGGAGACTAAAGTACTATATGGAGATTTGAAGACTTGAGACAAACCCTTCCTTAGAGGGCAAATGAAGAAGAGTCTTGTGGAAAAAAGGGAGATAGAGGTGTTGAAAAGGGCAAAAGAAAAAGAATATTTACTGATATAATAGACTTCATTAAAAGTTATAGAGGCATCAAGAAGGGGACATTAGGGATTGATGATGATTAGATGATTAGATGATTGTGACTGTAAGAATGCAACAGTGGTAGAGTTATGGGACAGAATTAGATGTTACTGAGACAAACTAGACAAAGTTAATAGCAATGCAGAGGTAGCTCTTCAGTGTTTATGAGAACCAGAGTTCCAGAATCAAATTGTTCACGTTTGAATACATATTTCATCCTTCAATAACACTACAACTTTGGGCAAGTTGTTTAATCCCCTTCTGCTCCAATCAAATAAAGAGAATATAATAATAAACACACCATAAGTTGTTACAAAGATTAAGTAAAAACCTTGTCACATAGTAAAGAAAGTGAAGTTGCTCAGTTGTGTCTGACTCTTTGCAACCCCATGGACTGTAACCTACCAGAGGAAACTGGTATGGGATTTTCCAGGCAAGAGTACTGGAGTGAGTTGCCATTTCCTTCTCCAGGGGATCTTCCCAACCCACGGATTGAAGCTGGGTCTCCTGCATTGCAGGCAGATGCTTTACTGTCTAAGCCACCAGGGAAGCCACATAGTAAGTCAACAAAGTCACATAGTAACTGTTCAACAAATAGTAGATATTTTTCAAATCATACGTTCACTTGAGAAGTTTGGCTATGAAATACAAAAGAAAACTAGCAGTATTCATGCTTTTTATGAAGAAAATGAAGGGCCCACATGTCTATGATAATATAGTCAGAAATTATTTTTTATTGAGATTAGAAATGGATTTTTTGAGACTTGAATTTCCATCCACAAATTTCTTTGCTTTCTGCCCTTGATTTCTGAATCAACAAAGATTTCCCAGCAGCCACCTTTTGCAAGATTCTTCAGTGCTTCTCCAAGTTACTATTCCAGATATGCCCAACCTATCCCATTTCTTCTGCTACATGGATGCCACCTATTCTCCTAATTACAGACTGCTAAGATGAACTGAGGGCATGCAAACAAAGAGTTTGAGAAGGCTATTAGTAATAATAATTTTGAATATAAACTATAATAAGTATTAGCCTAGAAGAGAATGCTTATTACATTATGCTGCTGCTGCTAAGTCACTTCAGTCGTGTCCAACTCTGTGCGACCCCAGAGACAACAGCCCACCAGGCTCCCCCATCCCTGGGATTCTCCAGGCAAGAACACTGGAGTGGGTTGACATTTCCTTCTCCATATTACATTATAATATTTGTTAAAAATACATTCTTAAGAAGAATATACCAAAACAATTATGTACATTCTTGTGATTACACTATATTATGCCCCTCAATTTTCTTTACCTTCACCTTGATCTTCCACTCTAGCAACAGAGAGTAGAAAAGGCACAATCATAAACATTCTCACAAATATTTACATAAACACAATAAAATCTGGTTAACTAAAACTCATCAAACAAACAAACCTGGTCAGTTAATCAGTTAGTGTATTGGATTCTTGCTAATTGTATTCTCCGCCTGCCTTTGGGTTCATTGGGATTCCTTTGTATCCTTGTAAGAAATTTGCTCTCTTTTTATTTACACTAGTTTAAGGTTAGTTTTTATTACTTGCTTTCAAAAAAACTCTTGAATATCACACATTCCAACATCTGGCTGTTTTCCATATGCTTGTAAACATGTTTCATATTTCCTTTAACTGTCTAGCTTCTTAAATGACTTTATATTCTATAATCCCATTACCTCCCTTCTCAGTTATTCTTGGAGTCTTAACACAGCTGCCATTGAGTATTATGTCAATAACTCCATTAAAACAATTCTAGTTTTGGTGTAGGTTGATTTTCAAGCAGCATTTGACGCTGTTGACCTTCACTCTAGAAATCGTTTTCTTTGGTTTCTTTAATAATGTTGTTGTTGTTTCAGATTTTTCTTCTACTGGATGTCTGTATCTTTCTTATCTACTCTGTCACCCCTCTCTTTGCTACTTGATCCCTAAATATCAGAGCTCCTCTGGAATTTCTTCCCAGTTTTGTTGTTCTTTCTCCTCTTCCCCCACCCCTCCAGAAATAGTATCATTATCTACCCAGTTGCTTGAGAGAAAATTGACATTTATGTAGTCATGCTTGATGGCTTCTTTTTCTTCACTGAACATATAAATCTCAAACAGTTCACTTTGAAATTGCACTCAGTTTTATCCACTTTCCCCCAGCTTTCCTGTGGGTGCCAACCACCCTTTTCTATTCCCAGCACTGTGATCCCATCTAGTCTACTCCAGTGGATATTTCGGTGGTCTCTTGCATTCAGTCGATCCCTTCTTTGATATATTCTTCACTCTCAGCTAGAATATTAAAAAGTAAAACATAAAGGCATAAAATGGGTTACTTCTTGCTTAAGACCCTTTAATGTATTCCAAAGTCTTTTAGAATAAAATCCAAGCTACTTAAATGGCTTACAGGGCTTCCCACAATGTGGATAGTTGCAACCTACCATCTGAATCTCATCTGTGACATATTACAACCTTATATTTCATTCATAGTTTGTTTTACTTGCAGTGAGGTACAGTTAACGCTCTGACCTCTGGGCCCTCAAAAAGACTAACTTTTCCCTGAGCTTGAGTAGTAACCCATTTCCTACTTTCATGAAGTGATTATGCTCCCACCTTTGAGGTCTCAAATAAGATGTCATCTCCTTGACCCAGTACAGGTTGTCAAACGCCAGATAATATGCCATAACATCCTGCATATCTCTTTTATAATCCCTACTACACATGTGGCTCAGCTGGTAAAGAATCCACCTGCAATGCGGGAGACCTGGGTTCAGTCCCTGGGTTAGGAAGATCCTCTGGAGAAGGAAAAGGCTACCCACTCCACTATTTTGGTCAGGAGAATTCCTTGGACTGTATAGTCCATGGGGTCGCAAAGAGTCAGACATGACTGAGCAACTTTCACTTTCAATCATGAAATTACTTATTTAATGCCTATGCATGCACCCATTTTGTTAAGTTTCTTCACTCGTGTCTGATTCTTTGCTACACTATGGACTGTAGCTCGCCAGGCTCCTCTATCTATGGGGTTCTCCAAGCTAGAATACTGGAGTTGGTTGCCATGTTCTTCTCCAGGGGATCTTCCCCACCCAGGGATTGAACTGGTGGCTCCAGCATTGTGGGCAGATTCTTTACTATCTGAGCCACCAGGGAAATCCAGATCAGGCTGCTGCTGCTAAGTCACTTCAGTCATGTCCGACTCTGCGTGACCCCATAGACGTCAGCCCACCAGGCTCTCCTGCCCCTGGGATTCTCCAGGCAAGAAAACTGGAGTGGGTTGCCATTTCCTTCTCCAATGCATGAAAGTGAAAAAGTGAAAGTGAAGTTGCTCAGTCGTGTCCGACTCTTAGCGACCCCATGGACTGCAGCCCACCAGGCTCCTCCATCCATGGGATTTTCCAGGCAAGAGTACTGGAGTGGGGTGCCATTGCCTTCTCCATAGTTCAGGCTAGTCCCTGTCATTAATGGCTTCAAGTTCTAACTATACACTGTAAATAGATAGAAGATCCACCTTCCCCAAAATATCTTACCTAATAACGTGTCATAACTTCTCTTCCTTGCTATTTGTTCTAAAACTCACCCAACTCACTTAAAGTCCCCAATTATCAGATAAAAGAATATTAATTGCTTTCCAAAAGGTCAGTGTTAAATGCATATCATTTTTTCCCCCTCTGGGCAGTCTCATTTCCCTTTCTTTGTCCAGCTCAAAGTATTATAAGATTTGCCAGTTGCTAAACTGTTGTCCCTGAGGATATAAGAGAAAGAACACGCAGCTTTTAGTAGGAGGATAATAGAGGAGAATAATAGGGTGCCTTCTAATCTTTATGTTTTGGGAAAGTAAGAAAGAAAATTAGCCATCAAGAAGAAGGATGACACTGAAGACTTAACTTTTCCTCCCTCACAATTTTGTAGAACTTAGCCCAAATGCTCTTAAAACTGATATGTATTTTTAAATAATTCTTTTAATCTGGGAT
This sequence comes from Tragelaphus eurycerus, assembly GCA_935064755.1. NCBI lineage: Eukaryota > Metazoa > Chordata > Mammalia > Artiodactyla > Bovidae > Tragelaphus > Tragelaphus eurycerus. The sequence continues at coordinate 16,837,044 of CAKXYN010000009.1, read as the reverse complement.
AACAAAGCAGCTTCTGGGTCTTGGACTCATGTGCCAACTTTCTCTGAGATCTGTTTCACTGGCCAACTGAAGGCAGAATAAATGAAATTAACTCTGTAGGAGTAAGTGATGCCAAGTTCTATGACATAAATTGGAGAGAAACTAAGCACAGGGCCTTAAACTGCATCCTAAAATCAAAGCCAAATCAGCGAAATTGCTTGCACATCAAATTTAATTTGAGAAAAGAGGAGTGAAAGAATGTAGGTAGGTAAAATATGCTTGGTGTTTGACACTAGAAGTGCAAGAGGAAAAGGCACATCAACATAATATGTTCACTACCTTTCATCAGTTCTGTGGTGTCCTTCTCTACAGCTTTTTTTTTTTTTTTTTTATCAAGAATCTCTTTTATTGATTATCAGAAACATTACAAACATCTAGTATGAACAAATTGTAACATGATAGTGTTTAGTTTGAACAATTAATACATTTCAGATATAATATTATACATATTTCAATGCTATTCTCCCCAATCATCTCACCCTCTCCCGGTCCCAGAGTCCAAAAGTCTGGTCTATACATCAGTGTCTCTTTCTACAGCTTTAATCTATGAAGTGGGGCTTCATCTTACAATTGATGGTGTGTCAGATTTAAATGGAAATATGTTCTCTTTCCTGGTGGTGCATATAATGATGTGCCTTATAATCAATGGCTCATTGACTGGTTAAAATACAGTCTATTGGAATAGATGATGAAATACAGTAGGCTTTCTGTACTCACTGGTTCCACATCCACAGTCAGCCAACATCCCATCAATTTTTGATATTTGATCTGCAGTGAAATCCACAGATGCAGAATATACCATTTAGGGTGTAGTACACCATTTTAGAAAGGGAATCCATCAATTTTGCTATTGACATGCAGGTGTGAGGAGGTGTAGTGGTCCTGGAACCAATCCCCTGGTGGATGTTGGGGAGCACTGTATCTGTGTGTAAATATGTACTGGTAACATATGTTCACCACCACAGTTTAAGTTCAGGTCACAATTCACCATTTTTACATTTGGCAGAATTCCTGCATACCTTATAGCCTAAGAAAGAGAATGAGAAGTGTAAGTAATATCTATATTTGATGGAGAGTTATAATGTGTCAAAACCTCCACAGCTAGCAACAACCCAGAAAAGGTCAATAAACTCGTCAGCAACTATTACCATTGAATGGATAAGTCAAGACTCTATATTCTCAAGAAAGAAATCATTAGAGAAATAGATATAGAAATACGGAGGGTGAGGGGTGGAGGTGGAGAGAGACCGACACAGAAGCACATAATATACAGATATGTAAAAGCATCAATATAATTTTCTTCTATTTAAAGATGTCAAGAATAATTCTAAAGTTAGACAGCAGAACTTCAAAGGCTTTTGTGTTTTTTTTTCTTACTTAGAACTTGCTTTTTTAAAGTGTACATTGAATGATAACATAATTAGTTGAGTTGGAAAATGCCAAAATGAAAATGAAAAATATAATACATGCAGCATATGAATGTCTTTGGAAATTCTTAGATACTTTTTTTTTTCTGTCAAGCAATGTATGTCATTGAATTGTACCTAAAGAAAGAAGACTATCAAACCGTGGCACAAAAGTAATCAAAATATTCTCAGTGTTGCTCAAGAATTACAGAGGAAGGAAGAATTCTGTGTTAAAATTTTTTAAAGAGAAAAAACTAATCCCTTAGAGTGCACACATACACGCACACATAAGAACTGATCACAAAGAAACCTCTATATTGCCTTTCCACAAATGTTCCTCACAAGACAGTATGTTATTTTACAATCAAGTTTATTTTATCAATCAAGTTACTTTCACTAAGGTATGCTGTGACTAACAAAGGCTTATTTATGGACTTTTATTTGTATATTTTTTTCTTTAAAAAAGTAGCAAGATTTAAAAAAGTCTTTGTTCTTGAGTGTTGCAGAAAGCTCCAGAGTAAGTCAGAGGAACTGAGAGAAGTGGAAAAAGTTTGTTTTTCTTCCCAGCCACATTACCTTAAGCACTGAGCATAAGCATTCAAAAGAGACTCTGTTAGGGTTGCAGGACATCAATAAGGGAAGGATGGTGTCCACTGTCCATTGGTTCTATCAATAACTGGTTCCATAATTGGTCCAGTATCACAGCATGATACTCTCAAGGTGTGATCCTCTGCCTCATGGTATCTGTGATTGGTGATTGCTTTGCAGACCTTGATTCTCAGACCTTGAATCTATTGCTTGCCTGCAGTTTGTTTGCCTTTTTCTAATTCATTTTGAAAAGAGTTGGATCACTCTGCAGGGACACCACTTCATGAAAGAGATAGCAGTATCCAATTTTGCAGAGAGTTTTAACTCAAATTTTCTGGTTATCAGGGTGAGTTGCTCCTCACAGATGCATTTCCCAGAATGTTTTAATGAGAAATAAGAGGACAGAGAATTTTTTCTCATTGCCTTCTTTACTTCTAAGTAGCCTTTCCTGAAAGTGGAGCCTTAACTTTTATTACCTTGGTTGACTGATCAAACCAGTCAGTCCTAAAGGAAATCAGTCCTGAATATTCACTGGAAGGACTTACATTGAAGCTGAAACTCCAATACTTTGGCCACCGGATATGAAGAACTGACTCATTGGAAAAGACCCTGATGCTGGGAAAGATTGAAGGTGGGAGGAGAAGGACAACAGAGGATGAGATTGTTGGATGGCATCACCAACTCGATGGACATGAGTTTTAGCAAGCTCCGGGAATTGGTGATGGACAGGGAAATCTGGCGTGCTGCAAGAGTCAGACACAATTGAGCGACTGAACTGAACTGATTGATTTTAACCAGTGAAAAGAAGTTTAGTAAAACTAGGAATTAACACATTCTTTTTAATTAGTAGTTGCCAAGTCATACAAGGGTGTTAGTTTGTCTTTTCATTTTTCAAATTAAAAAAGTCATTAGCAATAACTTGGTAAATATATATATATATATATATATATATATATATATATATATATAACATATGTATCAGCTGTTGTTATTATTCAGTTGCTAAGTCATGTCTGACTCTTTGTGATCCCATGGACTGTAGAAGCCAGGCTCCCCTGTCCTCTGCTATCCCTGGGAGTTTGCTCAAATTCATGTCCATTGAGTTGGTGGTGGTATGTAACCATCTCATCCTTTGCCACCCTCTTCTCCTTTTTTCTTCAATCTTTATGCAATATTTTTCTTTACAGCAATGGGATTTATTTTCACCACCAGACACATCCACAACTGAGCGCCATTTCTGCTTTGGTCCAGCCACTTCATTCTTCCTGGAGATATTTGTAATTGCATTCTCCTCTTCTCCAGTAGCATATTGAACACCTTCTGACCTAGGGAGGTTCTCATCTTCCATGATCATATCTTTTTGCCTTTTCATACTGCACATAGGGTTCTCCCAGCAAGAAAATGGAGTGGTTTGGCCTTCTCTCCTCCAGTGGACCACGTTTTATCAGAAACTCACATTGACCCATCCATCTTCTGAGGCCCTGCACGGCATGTCTCATAGCTTCATTGAGTTAAACAAGCTTCTTTGCCATGGCAATGCTCTGATCCATGTATCAGTATCAGTTCAGTTGCTCAGTCCTGTCTGATTGTTTGTGAACCCATGGACCGCAGCACGTCAGGCCTCCCTGTCCAACACCAACTCCTGGAGTCCACCTAAACCCACGTCCATTGTCAGTGATGCCATACAACCATCTCATCCTCTGTTGTCCCCTTCTCCTCCTGCCCTCAATATTTGCTATATATATATACATACATATTTTTTTTCTCCTTTTCTCATCTTTGTCAATGAAATAACAATAAAGAAGTTCTGAATTCTTTTCAACAGGTTGTAATTTTAAATTTCAAATCTGTTAGCATCAACAAAGATATTAAACATTGTCATTAAATTTTGTTGCTTGATATTTGTATTCTAGCAAAAAATTTTGTAGGAAGGGTAAAAACCATATTTAATATGGTTAATTTTTATTAGAAATACACAAGGCCATATATACTCTCAGCTTTTGTGAAAAATTAATTTTAATGGCAATTATTAGTCAAGATTCTTACCTAATTCAGGAAAATTTCCTGTGACATCACTTTCACCTTGCAAGGCTAACCTAGTGGGGCTGAGTTTGCCTTCAGTAAACTTCTGGGTCTTTTACTTGGCAGTTCTGGAACCCAAGCTAGTTTTTAAGTGTAGCACCACCTCCATGTTAGTGTCCTCGATCTATATGAGTTAATGTGTCATTGGGCCCTATTTCTCAAACTGTATTTCTTCCATTTTTGGAAAGTAATGTTTTTGGCCAGCACGATATGATATAAACTAATAATAGGACTATCCATCCTCTGTCTGTTGCATTCGTAACACAGCTCTTAATTGGCAAAGTCTGCTGTTGATGATTGAAAACATAAACACGATGGATAGGCTAATGGTACACACAAATCAATTAAATTGATTTGAGCCTGCAGTTTTGGTGCGTCATTGACCTTTGTAGATGTGTAACCTTAATCAGGCAGTGTAGGAGATTCCTTCAGTCCCAGAGAACTTTTTCTTTAATCACTGAACCTCAAATACACTTTTGCTTTACATTCCTTTTAATTGTCAGTGGTGATGCTTGAATTTAGACTACAAACATTCACTTGTAATTTTCTCAGTAATTTTAAAGTGCTCTGTGGCTTTTGCTTTGGAACAGACGAAAGAAATGTATCGGAGCTGTCACACATCTTTCATACTCTGATACCCTACTCCCCCTCCAATCCACAGATCTTTTGTTAAATTCCACCATGCCTCTGTGGGAAATGTGAATAGTCATTGAAACTGATTCTATGCCAGGATTTGAAAGCTGATACACTAAAAAAGTACGCAGTGTATGTTAAATGAACACCAAACTCCCTGGCAATGAGAGAACTAATATGAGACTATGACACAGTTAAATTTAGAAATAGGATTAAAAATAGTCTCTGGGTTTTCATTTCAAGGTCATTCACAGACACAGTTCTCATAACCCTGTGGGATTCCATCCCAGTTAGAGTCCATTTCACGTGTGGAATAGTCTTTTATCTTTTCAACCTATTATGGTTTTTGAAGACATACAAGAAAGGAAACTAGTATTTATTAAGTATCTATAATATTCCTGAGAATATGCACAATTCTTTCCTTTATATCTGATGATGATGATGACAATGATGATGATCATATTATATGATATTTCTTGGACCTACATGTGCCAAGTAATTTCCATTCCTATTTGTACTTTTTGCCTTCAAAAGTTTGTGAATTTTGCAAATGAAAAAATTGATATTTACAGAGGTTCAACAGTTTGTTGGAAGTGGCTGCCACTTTTAATAAATGCAAAGTAAGATTTGGAACTCAGTTTCTTTTCTCTAAAGACCATATTCTAAAAAGAATGCCAATGCAAAAGTCTGGAATTCCGACTGTCAATGTTTTTCATCCATGAATTGCTGTTAATAATAATAAAATCCACACCAGAGGATTGTGGTGAGACTACAATTAGTGAATACATATAAAGATTTTATAATAATTGTGTCTGGCACATAGTGAGTAGATATTTAGAAAACATTAACACTTGTTTAATAATAAAAATAATTATTAGTTTGTTATGTAATTATTATTTATATATCTTATTTTATATTGCATTATAATACAAAACACTAAAAAAAAAATCTATTTATCCATAAAGATTCTCCTTTCATTCTATCTTTCCAATACTTTAAAAAGACAGAGTTTGAAATTATTATGCAAAACGTCATTTAATATTTCTGGGATATAAGACCTATTTTGTAAAGTCAGCACATGAAAGATAAGGATATTTCAAACCATCATTTACTAAGTTCAGTTCAGTCACTCAGTTGCATCCAACTCTTTGTGACTCCATGGACTGCAGCAAACTAGGTTTCCTTGTCCATCACAACTCTGGAGCTTACTCAAACTCATGTCCATCGAGTTGGTGATGCCATCTAACCATCTCATCCTCTGTCGTCCCCTTCTCTTCCTGCCCTCAATCTTTCCCAGCATCAGGGTCTTTTTTAATGAGCCAGTTCTTCACATCAGGTGGCCAAAATATTGGAGTTTCAGCTTCAGCATCAGTTCTTCCAATGAATATTCAGGACTGATTTCCTTTAGGATGGACTGGTTGGATTTCCTTGCCGTCCAAGGGACTCTCAAGAGTCTTCTCCAACACCACAGTTCAAAAGCATCAATTCGTCAGCGCTCAGCTTTCTTTATAGTCCAACTCTCTCACATCCATACGTGATTACTGGAAAAACCATAGCTTTGACTAGACGGACCTTTCTTGGCAAAATAATGTCTCTGTTTTACAATATGCTGTCTAGGTTGATCATAACTTTTCTTCCAAGGAGCAAGTGTCTTTTAATTTCATGGCTGCAGTCACCATCTACAGTGATTTTGGAGCCCCAAAATATAAAGTCTCTGACTGTTTCCATTGTTTCTCCATCTATTTACCACGAAGTGATGGGACTGGATGCCATGATCTTAGTTTTCTGAATGTTGAGTTTTAAGCCAATTTTTTCACTCTCCTATTTCACTTTCATCAAGAGGCTCTTTAGTTTTTCTTTGCTTTCTGCCATAGAAGTGGTATCATCTGCATATGTGAGTTTTTTGATATTTCTCCCAGTAATCTTCATTCCAAATTGTGCGTCATCTAGCCTAGCATTTCTCATAATGTATTCTGCATATAAGTTAACTATGCAGGGTGAAAATATACAGCCTTGACATACTCCTTTTCCTATTTGGAACCAGTCTGTTGTTCCATGTCCAGTTCTAACTGTTGCTTCTTGAGCCGCATAGAGATTTCTCGGGAGACAGGTCAGGTGGTCTGGTATTCCCATCTCTTTCAGAATTTTCCACAGTTTGTTGTGATCCACACAGTCAAAGGCTTTGGCATAGTCAATAAAGCAGAAGTAGATGCTTTTTTTGGAACTCTCTTGCTTTTTCTATGATCCAACAGATATTAGCAATTTGATCTCTGGTTCCCCTGCTTTTTCTAAATTCAGCTTGAACATCTGGAAATTCATGGTTAATGTTCTGTTGATGCCTGGCTTGGAGAATTTTGAGTTTTACTAGCATGTGAGATGAGTGCAATTGTGCTGTTTGAACATTCTTTTGCATTGCGTTTTTTGGGGATTGGAATAAAACTGGCTTTTTCCAGTCCTCTGGCCACTGCTGAGTGTTCCAAATTTGCTGGCATATTGAGTGCAGCACTTTCACTGCATCATCTTTTAGGATTTGAAATAGCTCAACTGGAGTTCTATCACTTCCTCTGGCTTTGTTCATAATGATGTTTCCTAAGACCCACTTGACTTCGCATACCAGGACATCTGGCTCTGGGTGAGTGATGACACCATTGTGGTTTTCTGTGTCAGGAAGATCTTTTTTGTACAGTTCTTCTGTGTATTCTTGCCACCTCTTCTTAATATATTCTGCTTCTGTTAGGTCCATATCATTTCTGTCCTTTATTGTACCCATCTCTGCATGAAATATTCCCTTGGTATCTCTAATTTTCCTGAAGAGAGCTGTAGTTTTTCCCATTCTATTGTTTTCCTCTATTTCTTTGCATTCATCACTGAGGAAGGCTTTCTTATGTCTCCTTGCTATTCTTTGTAACTCTGCATTCAAATGGGTATATCTTTCCTTTTCTCCTTTGCCTTTTGCTTTTCTTCTTTTCATAGCTAAGGAAGGGCCTTAGCTATCCTAATTTGTAAGGCCTCCTCAGACAACCATGTTGCCTTTTTGCATTTCTTTTTCTTGGGGATGGTCTTGATCACTGCCTGCTGCTGCTAAGTCACTTCAGTCGTGTCCAACTCTGTGCGACCCCGTAGATGGCAGCCCACCAGGCTCCCCCGTCCCTGGGATTTTCCAGGCAAGAATACTGGAGTGGGTTGCCATTTTCTTCTCCAATGCATGAAAGTGGAAAGTGAAAGTGAAGTCGCTCAGTCGTGCCTGACTCTCAGCGACCCCTGTGGACTGCAGCCTACCAGACTCCTCCATCCATGGGATTTTCCAGGCAAAAGTACTGGAGTGGGGTGCCATTGCCTTCTCCAGATCACTGCCTACTATACAATGTTACTCCTTATTGCAAAATTTAGACTTAAATTGAAGAAGGTAGGAAAAACCACTAGATTATTCATGTATGACCTAAATCAAATCATTTACCAAAAGCTTTAATATTTGGTCCATAACCATTACTTCAGTTTCAAAATGTTCATCATCCTGGGGAAAATTAGAAATTGAATATAAGGCACAGTGTGAAACTGTGTTGGTAGTTGTTCCCACCACACAGATAATGTTCAAAGGTTGAGACACTGCTACATTTTTTAAACATCCCTAATATCCTTTGCTTTCCTATCCTTAATGGACCGGAACATTTCCCCCTCTATCTGAGACTTCAGTCTGATTCTCAATTTTTTAGTGATACATTATGTAGTGACAGTAGGTCAATAGGCATTTTGGCAGGACACCTGTCCTTAAAATGGCTGAGTTTTCAGCAAGGCCTTCAGCAACTTTTAAGGCTGAGATCATTCTCAGTTTAAGACAATGACAACAGTATGTACTTGTTATTCCCTTCTCCAGAACTCTGTTTCCCAGTGAGGCAGATTGCTTGCCAAAAACTGACCACTCTTATTAAAGTGTTTTTATAACTGACATTACTTAACAAAATAGGAGTTTTACCCAAGCTTAGAATTAGTAGAGGGCTTTGAAATACAGTGAAGCCATAGAAAGAAATCCCAGCAGGAGTTGGCTCTTAAGAAGGTTTCTTTCACTCTATGAGGCCAAACAAAGTGACCTTCTAATATTACTTTGTAGTCATGATTGTGTTTCAGAGAGGTCAACACTTAAATGAGTTATTCAGTCAATAATAGTTGCATTTAAAACAAATTGGATGCTTTAAGTACAGTGTGGAAATCAGTTACATTTCACCAACTATTTCTGATCTTTGGCTACCTGGCGGCATTTTCTTTCCTGATTTCCTCTTTACTTGGCTTCCTCAGGTGAGTTCATGTGACTAGTTCTGGCTAAAGGAGTCATGAAAACATAGGTCACTTCTGGGCCAAGGCATTTAATTGACAGAGTGAGACCTTCATGAACTGTCTTTCGTGCTGTCACAGTGATTGGCAGCATTCCAGATAGTGGTTGCAACATCCATCAGTCTTGTCTCTAAAAGACAGTAAAACCTTCAAATGATAAAGAGAGAGTAAAACCCTCAAATGATATGTACTATATGTACAGAGTGAGCAAAACTATAAACACTTGTTTATTTTTTAAGATAATTTAGGGCTGACATATTTAGGATGGTTTATTATCACAGCATAACCAAGACTGTCCTGAGGGATTCATACAATGAGAATTATTGATACAACCAACAATTTGTGGCCATTCAAAGAACAAACTGGAAGAGGTAAGCTGGCCTTTTTACAAAGTTTCTTTTATAGTCTTTAATAACATAGTTATACATATTACAGCAGGCAAATTTGTTTAATAGGAAGTTAGATCCTAAAACTGAAGCTATGATTTCTGGTTAGTATTTAATACCTGGTAGTCATCATGAAGCAAATACAACGAACTTTTGTAATGCCTTAAACTTTATTTTAAATATACATGTGATTGTAGCTAATATATATATATATGTGTGTGTATATATATATATATATATATATATATATATGTATATATATATATATGCAAGGAGATCCAACCAGTCCATTCTAAAGGAGATCAGCCCTGGGATTTCTTTGGAAGGAATGATGCTAAAGCTGAGACTCCAGTATTTTGGCCACCTCATGCGAAGAGTTGACTCATTGGAGAAGACTCTGATGCTGGGAGGGATTGGGGGCAGGAGGAGAAGGGGATGACAAAGGATGAGATGGCTGGATGGCATCACTGACTCGATGGATATGAGTCTGAGTGACCTCCAGGAGTTGGTGATGGACAGGGAGGCCTGGCGTGCTGCAGTTCATGGGGTCGCAAAGAGTCGGACACGACTGAGTGACTGATCTGATCTGATGCTTAAAGTGAAGGACTAGGGTAATTGTCTCATAAATCAGTTATTACTGATTTATGTTCATTCAAAATAATATTACTTTTGATCATTTCTGATAGGCTGTGTTGTAAAAATGTATCATATTCTCAAAATTAAAAACTGAAACAATGATTAGAGACAAATTTTTCATCTATGCAGGATTCTGTTGCTCAGGGTCAACATGTTAAGGCTGCTCTCCTTGCTTTGATCAGAAGTAGTTCTCTCAAACTTCTTCATTTCCTATAATAAACCAATTGTGTATCATCATTCATCACATAGCTAAATCTTCATAAATTATTTTCTATTTTTACTTTATACTACTTCCAAGGTGGTTCAGTGGTAAAGAATCTGCCTGCCAATGCATAAGATGCAGGTTTGATCCCTGGGTCGAGATGATTCCCTGGGGAAGGGAATATCATCCCACTCCAGTATTCTTGCCTGGGAAATCCTATGGACAGAGGGGCCTGGCAGGCACAGTCCATGGGATGGTAAAAGATTCAGGCATGACTTAGTGGCTAGATAACAACAGCAACAAAGGATAACAAATGACATACATTTAGAACACTTTGTGAAAAGCAACATTTAAAAAAGTTTGGTAATATCCTTTTCTAAATGTCATACAGAATTAAAGTCACTGGATACATCACAGTGCAGCCTACTAAACCACCCCTATTTTAATATATTTCAATCTTCTTTTCTCTTTATTTTTTCAGTTTTCCCAGGTATAACAACACCACTTATTTCAGTCCATTCTGTCACTCTTAATTTCCCATTATTTTCATTATTCATTTTAGGTACTGATAACTTAGAGTGAACAGTGTCAGATTCTTGATCTCTGAAGATCAAGGGATCAGGGACCAGGGACCAGGCTTGATCACTCAAATGCTTTTGCACAGCAGAGTTTTGTTAGAGTATGAAAAAGTGAAATCACTCAGTCATGTCCGACTTGAGACCCCATGGACTGTAACCTACCAGGCTGCTCTGTCCATGGGATTTTCCAGGCAAGAGTACTGGAGTGGGTTGCCATTTCCTTCTCCAGAGGATCTTCCGGACCAAGGGATCGAACCCAGGTCTCTGGCACTGCAGGCAGATGTTTTATCATCTAAGTCACCAGGGAAATCCTGGTGAAAATATGAAAAGAGACATAGAAAGCTTCTGGCATAGACATCAGAATGGGGATGGAGACTGCCCCCCTCACTAGTGTTAGCAAGGGAGTTATATACTTTTTAAATTGGTTATTACAGTAAATCAAAAAATGTCTCAACATTGTAAAGATCTTACTAGACCCATTCCCATAATTTACATTTTAAGATAATAGGATTAGCCGGAAGGTTTTCATGAAAGAGACACTGTCCTCAAGCAGGATACTTTGTTGTTATATGATCACCAGTACAAAGTTTAAACTGAGTTGTTTGTTGTGTAATCATCAGTTACGGGCTTAAAGAGAAAAAACCATTTTATGTGACTAAGACTAAGGAATGTAGAGAGAGAGAGGAAAAAAAAAAAGTTTGTCCTTTCCTCCTCCTTGAGAACCCCAGACCTTTCCTCCTCCTTGAGAACCCCAGACCCCTATCTCCACTTTGAGAACCCCAGACCCCTTTCTCATTCTCTGGAGCCCAAACTTCTTATCAACCTGCCTAGGAATTGACTCTCTCAGTACTTTGCCAACATTGTATGTATCACACATTCAAAAAGTAAACAGTGACCAAGTTTTAGAAACTGCAAGTTATAATGATTCATGGTTATGTTATGTTCAGAATAAAGATCTAGATTGTTAATTCTAAAAGAACTCATATTTGTTAATTATACAGTTTTATAAATCCTGTTGATTTAAACAGTATTTTCATAATAACCTAAACTAGCTTTCCCTCAGAAAATATTTTATAAGTATTTAATTTTTCTTTTTCATCCATGTAATAACATGCTATTTTTGTCTGCAAAATGGTATAAAATCAAATTTCCTGTTTTAATGGATTTCAAAATTTACTGAAACTAATAGCAAGATACACACAATGAAACAAACCATCTTTTGTTTGTTAAAAAAATGAAATCCCTCCATCTTGGATCGCTCAAAATAAGATGTGATATTAATTTATTGAACAACTAAAATTTGAAGCAAGGTACTGAAATTTGGTTCTTTCATGGAAGGGTAGACAGTGATTTCTTTCAGATTATGGGTTTGACTTTGATTAAAATTCTTCTGTTACGCTGCATAGATGAAAGAACAAACTATTTTTGTTTTAAATGATAGCAATGGATTCTGAAACTGAGCCCAGAAGATTAGATGCAAATTTCAAAGGATAGCACACATCTGTGCATTATTGCAGGTTCTTAAAACTCCATACCACAAGGTCGGATGAAAATACCAATGACCATTTGCTGTTCATTCTTGTGTGACAAAACAGATTGGCAATAGCTAATATTTCTACAATTTGTCACTAGGCAAATTTAAAAGTATATGTGAACTTCATCACAAAATTATGTTGAAACGTTGACTCATTTTTACTTTTGTCTGTTCATTAAAACACACATACATATCTACCCACCTTTATTATTGTTGAGTATACTTAAATAATCAGTGTATATAAGAAGTGGTACCTATACTCAGAGTTTTGGAAAATTGAAGTAATATAGTCCGAAATTACATACAGCAGAAACTTTGTCATATCTTTTGAGTAGAATGAAGTATCTTTTGTTTATATAACATTTTCCAAATATAACTAAAAGAAACAACTTGTAAGGGTCCAAGGTCATCAGTCATGTATTACAATATTGTCATGGATAATCTACAAAATAGAGAAGTAGTCATTATCTACAAGTAGTCATTATTATAACTTTAATTCACCTATTTTGAAATAATTTGAGGCATCATAGAATAATAGTATAAGGACAGAAATATAAAACCACAAGTCTAAAATTAAAATGTAAAATTCAAATTGTAAAGATGAACATGGGGGAAATTAAACAGGTTTTCAACTAAAGTTTTTAACAGAACGTTTTCAACAGCAAGTTATTAACCAACCTCCACTTAATTCCATACCCAAATAAAAAGACTTGGATGTCAATGGAAAGATTAACCAACTAGTATTTCTGTGTTTTCAGTTTAAAGAATCTGTGTGTATGCAATTTTTACTAATTTCCATGTTTTTTAGAAATTTTAGAAAACCAACCAATTATATTCCAATTGTTTAAAAATGAAAGGGTAGCTAGTGCATTAACTGGAGAAGGAAATGGCAACCCATTCCAGAATTCTTGCCTAGAGAATCCTGTGGATAGAGAAGCCTGGCGGGGTGCTGTCCATAGGGTTGCACAGAGTACGACACGACTGAAGTGACTTAGCATGCATGCATGCGTTGGAGAAGGAAATGGCAACCCACTCCTGTGTTCTTGCCTGGAGAATCCCAGGGACAGGGGAGTCTGGTGGGCTGCCGTCTATGGGGTCGCACAGAGTCGGACACGACTGAAGTGACTTAGCAGCAGCAGTAACTTCTCCCCTGGAGAAGGAAATGGCAACCCACTCCAGTACTCCTGCCTGGAAAATCCCATGGATGGAGAGGCCTGGTGGGCTGCAGTCCATGGGGTCGCTAAGAGTCGGACATGACTGAGCGGCTTCACTTTCACTTTTCACTTTCATGCATTGGAGAAGGAAATGACAACCCACTCCAGTATTCTTGCCTGGAGAATCCCAGGGACAGGGGAGCCTGGTGGGCTGCCGTCTATGGGGTCGCACAGAATAGGACACTACTGAAGCGACTTAGCAGCCCCAGCAGCAGTGCATTAAGGAATGAAGATAGAGGAAACTAGTAGCAGTTGGGCATAACATAACTGATAAAACTTAAGCTTCAAGCCTCTGAATGTATACAAACCCCTTCCATAACCCTGCACTTAATTCTGTATTCATGATTTTGAATTTTCTTTTCTTAATCAGGGCTACCAAGTCCTAGTGACTCAGATGGTAAAGAACCTGCCTACCAATGCAAGAGACCTAAGAGATCTGGGTTCCATCCCTTAGTCAGAAAGATCCCCTGGAGAAGGAAATGGGAGCCAGCTCTAGTATTCTTGCCTAAATTCCAGGGACAGAGGAGCCTGGTGGGCTACAGTCCATGGGGTCACAAAGAGTCAGACATGACGACGCATGCATGCATGCATGCAGGAGGTCCCATTATAGTTCCTGGTTCCTAGTTTATTGTCAGTTAAGGAAAAATTTAGTTATCATACAATGCTCAGGGTTTAATAATAGGAAATTTGTCAGTTCATCAGGAATAATAAGCATTTTTCCTAGTTGATATACTTTTCAGAAATCTATTGTTAAACACATTGAAAAGTATAGTATAAGTCTGTTGGCAATAATGTTACAGTATGGCAATATATCACAGAAAAAATGCAATGTTATTCTACCTACGGTATTTATATAAGAAGCAAAGATATCCTATTAAAGCCTATTTCACATACTGTTCTTTTTTCAGAATGGCACAAGGGGGTCCTGGAGTCAAGTGTGCTGGGAAAGTTTGTTAAGGGATGGAGGATAGAGAAGAAGAATAGCAACCTCAAGGGGAGAAGAGAGAGAATAGAATAGAAAGATGAGCTAAAAGAACAAACACATCATGTACAGAGATGGTATTATCCAGCCACAGCAGAGTTGAAAGATGAACTATGTCATGGAACCAAAAAATTCAACAACTTGTTTAGAATTTTCTATTGTCATCATACCAAAATGAGCACAATAAAATCAAAGCATTATTAGTAATGAAGAAATTGGATTTTCAAGCCATTAAATGATAAGATGATATAAAGGCAATTGGTTATGAGAATGTTTAGCATTAGTAATGGATTGTCTATTTTGAAAATTGCTCTGTGAGTGTGTGCACTCAGTTGTACAGCCATGTATAATTCTTTGTGACTCCATATACTGTAGCCTGCCAGTCTCCTCTGTCAATGGGATTTTCCAGGCAAAAAACCAGAGCAGATTGCTGTTTCCTCCTCTAGGGGATCTTCCCTACCCAGGAATTGAACCCGTGTCTCTTGTGTCTCTTGCATTGGCGGGCAAATTCTTTACCACTACATCAACTGGGAAGCTAAATTTAATCACAAAAGTCGTTGCAGCATTCCAGTATGCCATATTAAAGAAAATAAAAGCTATTTCAAGCAGTATGGACATTCTTTCCTACCAATAAGCATTCAAATCAGGATTTATTCAGTATTATGTTACTGACACATTGAGGATGGCTGACATAACCAGATATTCAGTAAATATTTTTAGTAAATTAAAAATTCACACAATAGACTTATGATACTCTAGAAATTTAGAGTATTGTAATTTTAAGAAGGCATACTCTGGGTATAAATATACTTACTATACACAGTAATTGTGAAAAAAAGAATTGTGCAATAAACTATATATACATACTAAAATTCACAACTTTGCATTATAAACTTAGTGTATTACAAACTATTAGTTAATCACTGTAAGCATAAATTACACTCTGCAACCAATAATTTACTTAGGGAATTCTGGGAATGAAAGGTCATTTTGATTATTTGTTGTCAGTCGCCTAGTCCTGTCTGACTCTTTGTGATCCCATGAACTGCAGCGGGCCATGCCTCCCTGTCCTTCACTATCTCTTGGCATTTGCTCAAATTCATGTCCATTGAGTCAGTGATGCCATCCAACTCTCGCATCCTCTGTTGCTCCCTTCTCCTCCTGCCCTTAATCTTTTCCTGCATCAGGGTCTTTCCCAATGAGTTGGCTGTTTGCATCAGATGGCCAAAGTATTGGAGTTTTAGCTTTAGCATCTTCCAATGAATATTCAGTGTTGGTTTCCACTAGGATTGACTGGTTTGATATCCTTGCAGTCCAAGGGACTCTCAAGAGTCTTCTCCAGCACCACAATTCAAAACCATCAATTCTTCAGCACTTTCAGTGGTCCAACTCTCACATCTGTACATGACTACTGGAAAAACCATAGCTTGGACTGTATCGACCTTTGTCAGCAAAGTGATGTCTCTGCTTTTAATACATTGTCTTGGTTTGTCATAGCTTTTCTTTCAAGGAGCAAGGGTCTTTTCATTTCATGGGTACAGTCACTGTCCACAGTGACTTTTTATGTTTTTATTTTTTGTATCACCATAAAAATTGTTTAGGGAATTTTATAATCTGCATTCATTTTCTAATGAAGCAAATATAAATAGAATTATTCACTAGATTCTAGGAAGATACAAAATTTGGGACTTTTTTTTTATAGAATTGACAATTGAGGTATCTAATATTTAGGAGCTTCATCAAAAACTTTAGTTTGGAGATGCTGAAGAAATCTTTCCTAATGATATTAACTTTATTTTTCTCTGTACCTGTGTACTCCTGAAGAATATCCTTGAAGGCTAAAGGAACTCAACAACAACAACAAAAGAACTAAAATTACTTCCTCAGAAATATGTACAAAAGGAAGAAATATAATTGCCCAGTCATACTCTTCTGGCAATAATTAATGTTTATATGTTTATTATATAGTGTTGTTTATTTAACTACTCCTTGACAGAGCCAGTTTCTTATCAATTATACTCTTCTTGAATCTTTGACTCTGCCATATACATTATGAGATAAATTAAGACTATTTAGATTGTTTTAAATGAAACAATGCAGAAACTCAGCAACTCTTAGGATAATTATTTCCTTTTTAACTTTTTATATATTAAAGATTTACAATTCCATCTACCCCTTTTTCCCTTCAGGCTGGAGATAACCTCTAGATGATATGGCAAGAAAGAGAAAAAACAAAGGCATATTTCTCACTGGTATGTCCCCTTAACTGATTAAAACAATTAATATATCAATATGTGTTTGAGTGGTAAAAACACACTAATAAATTGCCACCTGAGTCAGTCATTTGAACCTTTGAATCATTACTGAATTTACAATTTGCTAAAATGACTCCCATGTGAACACCAGTTGATTTACTAAACATTTAATATATTATTATATAATTTTGAGTTATGGAGTATGATATGATATACAAGTTATGTCAGTAGAGTGTACTACTCTTGCCTAAGTAATAATTAAAACTTTGGAACATATTTTATGATGAAATTTTGATCTCCATGATTTTAAGAAATAATACAAATAAGTAGAGATAAGTATATGCAATAATAATAAAATTGGTGATATTTGATAAAAATATTTCTGGTTTAAAACAGAGATGCATCATCCTGCCCATTATTTGGGGCAGTATTGTTTAAAAATCTTACAGGGCAGGATTGGGCTCTTAAAGAGAATTATCAACCCAAGTAAAGTACTACTTAGGTACAAGAAAAGGGCACAAAAATACCAGAGCAACTATAGATAGGGCAGGTACCACACACATTAGAAATAATCTAGGGGCTAAAAGTAAGCACTTTCTCAAAGCAAATACAGAATTAATCAAAAGATTGACACCAAATTACAGGAAAGTCCTGGGCTAACAAATAAAGAGGGCTAAGAAAAATAACACTTAATCTGAAAGGGTTAAACCTAGCCATGATTATCTTAGAAATTGAAATGGAAATGTTCCTTCCTGGCTGTAATGAATCAGCTTTAAAGTCTGAAGTTGTTCAGCACCAAGGACAAAGGCAATTCAATACAGACACATAGCTTTTCTCATCCCACTTGTCTTAGATTCATATATAATCATATAGCTGGAAATGACTTTAGAAATCATCCATCTCAACTCCTTTACTTTATAGATAAAAGAAAAAAACTGAGGCACAGTTATTACTAACTTATCCAATCATCCTGTTAGAAAGGGGTGAAGTTCAGCTTAGAGTCTAAGTTTGGTTTTACCTGGTACAGTATTCCCTAGGTAGGCCATGTAAATATATAAAATCACATGCCCAGAAGATTTGAGCTGTTTTTATATTAATAAGGTAATATTTGGTGTTTTTATTTCTAAGGGTGTGTATGTGTGTGTGTGTGTGTGTGTAGAGATTAATAGTCTAGATGAACAAAAACACTTTTTTTCTAAATAGCCCAGATTTTTTCAAACTAAATGCACCCTTCCTAATTTTAGTATGTTTATTTGGAAATGGCCGGAAGGAAGTTGACCAAATTTAAAATATATCCTCAGATCTTTTTTTCCTATTTAGCAATAT
This sequence comes from Tragelaphus eurycerus, assembly GCA_935064755.1. Lineage (NCBI taxonomy): Eukaryota > Metazoa > Chordata > Mammalia > Artiodactyla > Bovidae > Tragelaphus > Tragelaphus eurycerus. Next base: position 16,818,854 of record CAKXYN010000009.1, on the reverse strand, counting down.
TTTAAAATTTTTATTTATTTATTTTAATTGGAGCATAATTACTTTACAATATTGAATTGATTTTTGCCATATATCAGTATGAATCTACCATAGGTATACATGTGTTCCCTCCATCCTCCCTCCCAACTATATCCCTAAAGTTGTCACACAACACCAGCTTTGGGTGCCATGCTTCATTCATGGAATTCACACTGGTTATCTAATTTACATATGATGATGTATACGTTTCAATGCTACTCTCTCAAATCGTCTCACTCTCTCCTTCTCCCACTGAGTTCAAAAGTCTGTTCTTTACGTCTGTGTCTCCTTTGCTGCCCTATATGTAGGAGCTTTGATATCATCTTTCTAGATTCTATATATATATGTGTGTGTTTTAAAATCTCACTTGCTATTTTAATCTTGTTATTCTTCAATTTTCCAGTCTAATATCTGAGAACTCATCTATATTTGTCATTTTTTATCTTGGTCTGTGCTTTTATACTGTTGTTAATTTCAAGTGTAAATTGTTTTGTAAATTCTTTTTTTCTTTTTTTATTTGAAGGTTTGGTAAAAAATAATTAGAATTTATAAAAAGTAAACTATTGTTGAGATCTTATGAGAAAGCACCAATTAAGGGAAAAGTTATTATTGTTAGAGAGTATTTTGTCTACTTTTAGGCAGAGAGACTGGAGAAGGAAATGGCAACTCACTCCAGTGTTCTTGCCTGGAGAATCCCAGGGATGGAGGAGCCTGGTGGGCTGCCGTCTATGGGGTCACACAGAGTTGGACACGACTGAAGTGAATTAGCAACAGCAGCAGCAGGCAGAGAGACTAAGAAGAACTAAAGTAAAGGCTAAGTTCAAGTAAAGGCTAAGATCTAGAGGCTTATCTTCTCTGTTAGTTGCTCAGTTGTGTTCAACTCTTTGCAACCCCATGGACTGTAGCCCACCAGGCTCCTCTGTCCATGGGATTTTTCAGGCAAGAGCACTGGAAAGGGGTTGCCATTCCCTTCTCTAGGTGATCTTCCCTGTCTAGGGGTCAAAGCCAGGTCTCTTGCATTGCAGGCAGACTCTTTACCATCTGAGTCACCAGGGAAATCATATAACATATAGTCACTGAAATAATAAGCTAAATTAGAAAGGGAAAGATGAATCTTAATTTGGGAACAATATTTTTTTTTAGAAAAACATAATCTTTTAAATAGGGAATATCACAACCTCCTGGTATAGTGTAAAGATTATGAACTTTGGAGTCTGAATGCGAGCATTGGCTTGACTCCCTCTACATAATGTTGAGAAAATTTCTTAGCCTCCTCTCAGTCCCAGTTTCTCTTTTTGAAAACTAAGAATATGGTTTTGGATAGCATTAAAACACACATGTAGACATATTCTTCCTCCCTGATGAAGACTTCTAAATAGCTTAAATGTAAATATCTTCTCTAGTCTCCATCTCTTCTCTTAGAGCCAGCTATCAATATTCAGTCCAATCCTTTAAAGTCTTTGGCCTTGATCACATTTTCCATGAATTCTGCTGCAAGGTTCCAGGGTTTTATAAAGATATAGGATCCAGAGTTCTCTTTCACCAACCTGCCTACCTTGAATTGTGATAAACTCTAAGAGCCAGGTAAAGTGAAGTCGCTCAGACGTGTCCGACTCTTTGCGACCCCATAGACTGTAGCCTACTAGGCTCCTCTGTCCATGAGATTTTCAAGGCAATAGTACTGGAATGGATTGCCATTTCCTTTTCCAGGGTATCTTCCCAACCCAGGGCTCGAACCCGGGTCTCCCGCATTGTAGACAGATGCTTTATTGTCTGAGCTATTATTTTAGACATAGTGTTCTCCAGCAAGGAATCTGGTAGGATCTTAGGGATTTTAGATCTAATTTTGGACTAAATGCTGTCTGAAAACTTCTGCCTGTTTCTCTTTTGATCTCAGATTATTTTATCCTTCAGCTTCTGCTATGCTACTTCATCCTACTTTGCTGTGGCAGTTTTGGAAGTGAGTTCGCTGTTGAAGTTTGCCTGGCTATTGACAAAGAAGCTTTCCTTCGTTCTGCACTGGGTATATTGTTATTGTTGTTTAGTGGCTAAGTTGTGACTGAGTCTTTCATGACCCCATGGACTGTAGCTCCACAGGCTCCTCTGTCCATGGGATTTCCCAGGCAAGATTACTAGAATGGGTTGCTATTTCCCTCTCCAGGGGATCTCCCTGACCCAAGGATTGAACCCACATCCCCTGCATTGGCAGACAAATGCTTTACCACTGAGCTACCAGGGAAGCCCTCTGCTCTGGGTATACTATTTTTAATTTGGACTAAGCTGTTTCTACATGTCAAACTACCACACTTTAACCTAACCTAGAGTGAAGGGACTCCATGTGGAGGTCACAAAAATATTTTTTCAAAGATTATAGTAAAGTTAAATAGATATTAAAAATTTAAAAATGCTCTCCTTTTCTTAATGTACAAGGTCTGGGGAAAAAATCAAGCAAACAACTTCAATGAGAAGGAGATAAGAGAAATTTATTTTCCATTTGGCTGTGTTTCTTTTACAATTTTGTTCAGATTTTAGCAGGACCAGTTGACCATTTAAACTCAGGTTTGTCTCTTAGTGAGATGGTTTTTTTTTTTTTTTTTTTTTGAGAGAGTAGTCTTTACAAGTGGGTGTTGTACATGAAACAGTGAGACTTGAATTCATACTTCAACTTTAAAGTCTAAAAATTAATTTACATTATATTTTATAACCTGCTCAGGGAGAATTTATGTATGCAAGCGCAATGGAGCATGGCATCCTAATGTCAAAAACTTTTGGTCTTACTTTCTTGTGATTCCATGTACACATGGAACACATTTCCATGTTTGCATTTCACTAGTAGCCTGTGATATAAAGATACATACTTTAGCAAGGAAACAACTTATTTTCTGAAACCTTTATTAGAAGCTAATTCTTGAATTTGATCACTGTCTTTACATCTAAGAAAAATATATAGTCCTACCACAACACTCACACAAATATACATTAAATACAAAGAAAATTGTAAAAACATCTACTATTTGAGTTTGGGGGAAAAAAAGCAAAAGGGAGCTATTTTAAAACTGTGTATTCTAGCACAAAAAAGAAGAAAAGCTATAATATTTAATTTTTTCTTCTGTGTGCCTTGCTGTCATATTAGATATTATCTTGAGACAATTTGTGACAAAAATCTATATGATTTCTTTTACTTGCAGATTGCATACCTACATAATCTCATTAACATTTCCCTATGGGTCTCAATTTGCTTCTTGAACTTCAGAGCTGTAATTAATTGTTTTAAAAGAGTTTTCTTTCCCCCTTCAGATCAGATCGGATCAGATCAGTCGCTCAGTCGTGTCCGACTCTTTGCGACCCCATGAACCGCAGCACGCCAGGCCTCCCTGTCCATCACCAGCTCCCGGAGGTCACCCAGACTCACACCCATCAAGTCAGTGATGCCATCCAGCCATCTCATCCTCTGTCGTCCCCTTCTCCTCCTGCCCCCAATCCCTCCCAGCATCAGAGTCTTCTCCAATGAGTCAACTCTTCGCATGAGGTGGCCAAAATACTGGAGTTTCAGCTTTAGCATCATTCCTTCTAAAGAAATTCCAGGATTGATCTCCTTCAGAATGGACTGGTTGGATCTCCTTGCAGTCCAAGGGACTCTCAAGAGTCTTCTCCAACACCACAGTTCAAAAGCATCAATTCTTCGGCGCTCAGCCTTCTTCACAGTCCAGCTCTCACATCCATACATGACCACAGGAAAGACCATAGCCTTGACTAGACGAACCTTTGTTGGTAAAGTAATGTCTCTGCTTTTGAATATGCTATCTAGGTTGGTCATAACTTTCCTTCCAAGGAGCAAGCGTCTTTTAATTTCATGGCTGCAGTCACCATCTGCAGTGATTTTGGAGCCCAGAAAAACAAAGTCTGACACTGTTTCCACTCTTTCCCCATCTATTTCCCATGCAGTGATGGGACCAGATGCCATGATCTTCGTTTTCTGAATGTTGAGCTTTAAGCCAACCTTTTCACTCTCCACTTTCACTTTCATCAAGAGGCTTTTTAGCCCCTCTTCACTTTCTGCCATAAGAGTGGTGCCATCTGCATATTTGAGGTTATTGATATTTCTCCCGGCAATCTTGATTCCAACTTGTGTTTCTTCCAGTCCAGCATTTCTCATGATGTACTCTGCATATAAGTTAAATAAACAGGGTGACAATATGCAGCCTTGACATACTCCTTTTCCTATTTGGAACCAGTCTGTTGTTCCATGACCAGTTCTAACTGTTGCTTCCCGACCTGCATACAGATTTCTTAAGAGGCAGATCAGGTGGTCTGGTATTCCCATCTCTTTCAGAATTTTCCATAGTTTATTGTGATCTACACAGTCAAAGGCTTTGGCATAGTCAATAAAGCAGAAATAGATGTTTTTCTGGAACTCTCTTGCTTTTTCCATGATCCAGCAGATGTTGGCAATTTGATCTCTGGTTCCTCTGCCTTTTCTAAAACCATCTTGAACATCAGGAAGTTCACGGTTCACATATTGCTGAAGCCTGGCTTGGAGAATTTTGAGCATTACTTTACTAATGTGTGAGATGAGTGCAATTGTTCGGTAGTTTGAGCATTCTTTGGCATTGCCTTTCTTTGGGATTGGGATGAAAACTGACCTTTTCCAATCTTGTGGCCACTGCTGAGTTTTCCAAATTTGCTGGCATATTGAGTGCCGCACTTTCACCGCATCATCTTTCAGGACTTGGAATAGCTCCACTGGAATTCCATCACCTCCACTAGCTTTGTTCGTAGTGATGCTTTCTAAGGCCCATTTAACTTCACATTCCAAGATGTCTGCTTCCCGAAATCTCTACCCATTGGGACTCCTGAAAGTCCCTGGGTTCTGGGTGTCAGTAAGACTAGGGTCACATTACATGATCTCTGGCAATACATTCAACCTACCTGATAGGTTTGAACCTTAGTTTCCTTATCTGTAAAATGGAAATAGTGGTATATATGTGGTACCTGAGTGTGGAATATAATAAGAGCTTTCTACTTATCCATTTATTCCGCCTACTCCTTTGCCCCCATCCTCAAGAAGAATCTGGTATCATTGAAGAGACAAGATGGAAAAGGTTGAAACAATTAATGGTCAATATGTCAGTTTGTAATTAAGCATCAAATCAGTACTATATCTAAATATATATTTTGATTTGAGGCACACATTATAGTATGCATAGTGTAACTTTAATTTAGAACTCAATAGTTTTCAAAATCATTATAATAATTCCCCCCTATAATACTTAGAAATCCTCTGTTTCCTCTTTCTCTGTTTATGGCCATCTTTGTTAACGACTTTCTTATGTACATATCAATCAATTTCTAAATCATATTGATTCTATTCTTGTGGTGTTGCACATTTTATCCCATATATTTTTCCCACTTCCTGTTCTAGTCTGGCTCCTGATTAACTCCTACTTGTACTACCATATTTCACTCCAAGCTGGTCTATTTTGTCCAGTTATTTCCTTCTTTAGTTCATTCAACAGATTCCAGCTGGCTTAATCTTCTCAAGCAGAGTTCTGATCAAGAAATTGCCTTGTTTAAATACTCAATTTCATTCTTCTTGGAAAATGAAGTTCAAGCACATTTTGGGGGAAATTAAGATTGTCTGTGACCAAACTTCACCTTGACTTACTCCTGTCTTACTCCTCAGTACCCTGCTTATCAAACCCTAAGGCCTTGCAAATTTGATATTTGTTGCTTTCCTTTTGCACTTTCCAACCTTGTCTTTGAGTATTGCTTAACTTGGGTGTCCAATTGTCCTTCCCTATTTCCCTTTTCCAATTGTCCTTTCCCTCTTTAGAATTTTTACCATCTTTAAATGTTTACATCAGATACTACCTATCTCTCTCTCTCTTCTTTGTGCTTCTTCAGTTCACTGTGGCCATTTTTAAGCACTCATAATATTTTGCCCTGTTAACACAAATGTGTTTAATCTCCTCCACTATAAACTGCCTGAAAGCTGTCTTTCATCCAGCTTCTGAGCTAGTAAAATTTTTTTTTAATTTTATTTATTTATTATTTTTGTCTGTGCTGGGATTTCACTGCTGCACAGACTTTTCTCTAGTACTGTGAGCAGCAGCTACTCTCTAGTTGCGGCGCACAGGCTTCTCATTGCAGTGGCTTCTCTTGTCACAGAGCACAGGCTCTAGGGTGTGCTAGCTTCAGTAGCTGCACACGCGGTCTCAGTAGTTGCTGCTCCTGGGCTCTAGTGTACAGGCTCAATAGTTGTGGCTCATGGGCTTAGTGGCTCAGCAGTATGTGGGATCCTTCCAGATCAGGGATGAACCCACATCTCCTGCATTGGCAGGTGAATTCTTTGCCACTGAGCCACCAGGGAAGCCCTTAGCTAAAGCTTTTAACTTATAGATACACAGTATTTCTTTTGAAGACTCAAGTTCACTGTGAGTTGGAACAGCAGAGTTTGTTTCATAAAGGAGGACAGTCTTTGAATTTGGGCAGAAGAAAATTTGAGTGAAGACATTTCATGACAAGTTTGTATAATAGAAGACAATTATTGAGTAAAGATTTGTGTTGAGAATACAGTTGGAAGTGTGTGTGTGTGACTATGTGTGTATGTGTGTGTGTGCTCAGTTGCGTTCAACTCTGCAACCCCATGGACCATAGCATATCAGGCTTCTGTGTCCATGGGATCTCCCAGACAAGAATACTGGAGTGGATGCCATTTTATTTTCCAGTGAATTTTCCTGACCCAGTGGTTGAACCTGCATCTCTTGTGCCTCCTGCATTGGCAGGTAGACTCTACCACTGACCACATGGGAACCACCTACATGGAAGCACATGAGTGCTTGAGTGCTTCAATCATGTCCAACACTATGCAGCTCTATCGACTGTAGTCCACCAAGGCTCTTCTGTCCGTGGGGATTCTCCAGGCAAGAATACTGGAGTGGATTGCCATGACCTCCTCCAGGGGATCTTCCCAACCCAGGGATTGAACCCATATCCCTTATGTCTCCTGCACTGGCAGGCTAGTTCTTTACCACTAGTACCACCTGGAAAGCTCCACAGTTGGAAGTACTTTCGAGAAACTATAAAGATGTCTTATTGCAGAGGTCTCAAAAAAAAAAAAAAAAAATCCAGAAGAGTTTTAAAAGGTCTGAGAGGAAAAGTAGAAAGAACATTACATAAGGAGGCAGGAGACTAGTCACAGTTTTACTTCTGAAAGTTATGAGATTTTTATAGGCCTCTGTTGCCATTGTGTGAAATTAACAGATAAGATTCAATGGTTTCTAATGTCTCCTAGCTTTAAAATTCTATGTCTATAAAGAAATAATGGGCTACTCTATGTTTTTGAGCAATTAGTGGCATATAAAAGCTGTACTTAGGAAGATAGGAAAAAGATCAAAGATTAAGAAAGCTTTATAAATATAATATTTTACCCACTTTATTATTTTATATAAGTAAAAATAGTTAATAATTTGTGTTGGAATCTGTAGTTATAAAAAATGTTACAGGTTAGCATGTATATCCTCATATTGTCAGTTTATCGTTTACTATTTGGATGTTGAAAATCCATACTATAGAACCACAATAGTCTGGAGGGATAACAAATGTTATGCAGGCTCACACTCCAACCATCCCAGACAAATGAGGTTTTATCTTTGATTTTAAACACCTCAAGGCAAACGGTACAATCTTTTCCTAGTTCAAATACATCCAATTACCTCTAATGACCCTGTTACAGTTTATTGAGTGTCTGTGATCCAGGTGCTTTTGCTGAAGCCCAAAGTAAAATTTTACAGCCTTTTGTGAAAACTCCTGGACAAAATGAATAAAATTACTGAGAACTTTTTCCACAAAAGTAATTTTTAATCTGAATATTTATCGAGCGCCTACTATGTGAAGGACTTCCCAGGTGGTGCAGTGGTAAAGAATCTGCCTGCCAGTGCAGGAGATGCAAGAGACACAACCTCAATCCCTGGGTTGAGAAGATCCCCTGGAATGGGAAATGGCAACCCGCTCCAGTATTCTTGCCTGGAGAATTCCATGGACAGAGGAACCTGGTGGGTTGTAGTCAATGGGGTCACAAAGAGCTGGACCTGACTGAGCACAACAACGATAGTCTGCAGTGTGTGAAAGAGAATGTGGTAGGCCCAACACAGAAGAGAAAGATATGTAAGATAGTCTTTGATATCGGGGAAATTACACTTTGCTAAGATACAACCCTGATGCTGGGAAAGATTAAAGGCAGGAGGAGAAGGGGACAACAGAGGATGAGATGACTGGATGGCACCACTGACTCAATGGACATGAGTTTGAGTAAGTTCTGCGGGTAGGTGATGGACAGGGAGGGCTGGCGTGCTGCAGTCCATTGGGTCGCAAAGAGTTGGACATGACTGAGCGACTGAACTGAACTGAACTGAACTGAATATACAACAAACATGTGAAACAGACTGAACTTTTGAAGGGCTAACACATGGCAGTGTTAGTTGCTCAGTCATGTCCAACTTTTTATAATTCCATGGACTGTAGCCCACCAGGCTCCTCTGTCCATGGGATCTTCCAGGCAAGAATACTGGAGTGGGTTACCATTTCCTTTTCCAGGGGATCTTCCCAACCCAAGGACAGAACTCGGGTCTTCTGCACTGCAGGCAGATTCTTTACCATCTGAGCCACCAGGGAAGTACACGGCAGGTATTCAATAAATGACTGTTGACAAGTCAAATAATGTAGAGGTCAGAATGCAGTATGTATCACCAGAGAGGTACAAAAAGCAATGGGAACTCAATATCTTAGGGTTACCAGAGAAACTTTCTCAGGAAAGTTGTATTTGGGCCTTGAAATTAAGTTCCTAATATAAGCTAATGTTGGAAGGTCAGCACGGTTTTGAATAATTGGAGAGAAAAACCCCAGAAAAAAATTAAAAGGCAGGTTAGCCTAGAATAAAATTTGAAAACTGGCCTAATTCGGCTGTATTATAAGGTAATACTGGAGAATGAAGTTAGAATGGTAATTGACTAAAAAGGTCTTCCTTCTGTGAGTAACTTGGGAGTTATCGAATATTTGTAAGAAGGGAAGTACTACCTAAGATCTTTTTTTTCTCTTTTAGAGAGTACTTTTTGATATGCCTGTAGTGTTGTTGGTGTTGTTTTAAAATTTTATATATATTTTAAATTGAAGGATAATTGCTTTACAGAGTTTTGTTGGTTTCTGTCAAACATCAACATGAGTCAGCCATAGGTAATGTGCCCCCTCCCTCTTGAACTCCACTCCCTAATCCCTCCCAATCCCACTCCTGTAGGTTGTTATAAAACTCAAGCCCCAGTTTGAGTTCCTTGAGTCATATAGCAGATTACCATTAACCATCTATTTTACATATGGTAATATAAGGTTTCATGTTTCTCTGTCCATACATCCCACCCTCTCCTCCCCCTACTCCTGCTATGTCCATAAGTCTGTTCTCAATGTCTATGTCTCCATTGCAGCCCCACAGATAATTTCATCAGTAACATCTTTCTAGATTTCATATATCTGTATTGCTGCTGCTTCTAAGTTGCTTCAGTCGTATCCGACTCTGTGCGACACCATAGACGGGAACCCACCAGACTCCCCTGTCCCTGGGATTCTCCAGGCAAAAACACTGGAGTGGGTAGATACATATGCATATATATGTATATGATATTTGCGTTTTATTTTCTGACTTGCTTCACTTTGTGTAATAGGCTCTAAGTTCATCCACCTTGTTAGAACTGACTCAGATGCATTCCTTTTTATGGCTGAATAATATTCTATTGCCTTGGAAATGAACAGAGATCATTGTCATTTTTGAGATTACATCCCAGTACTTCATTCTGGACTCTTTTGTTGACCATGATGGCTACTCCATTTCTTCTAAGGGATTCCTGCCCATAGTAGTAGATATAATGGTCATCTAAATCAAATTCACCCATTCCAGTCCATTTTAGTTTGCTGATTCCTAGAATGTCGACATTCACTCTTGCCATCTCCTGTTTGACCACTTCCAATTTGCCTTGATTTCAGTACTCTTGCCTGGAAAATCCCATGGACGGAGGAGCCTCGTAGGCTGCAGTCCACGGGGTCACTAAGAGTCAGACACGACTGAATGACTTCCCTTTCACTTTTTACTTTCATGCATTGGAGAAGGAAATGGCAACCCACTCCAGTGTTCTTGCCTGGAGAATCCCAGGGACGGGGGAGCCTGGTAGGCTACTGTCTATGGGGTCACACAGAGTCGGACACAACTGAAGTGACTTAGCATAGCATAGCATAGAATAGCATGGACCTAACATTCCAGGTTCCTATGCAATATTGCTCTTTACAGCATCAGACCTTGTTTCTATCACCAGTCACATCCACAGCTGGGTATTCTTTTTGCTTTGGCTCCATCCCTTCATTCTTTCTGGAGTTATTTCTCCACTGATCTCCAGTAGCATATTGGGCACCTATCTACCTGGGCAGTTCCTCTTTCAGTATCCTATCATTTTGCCTTTTCATACTGTTCATGGGGTTCTCAAGGCAAGAATACAGAAGTGGTTTGCCATTCCCTTCTCCAGTGGACCACATTCTGTCAGATCTCTTCACCATGATCCGCCCATCTTGGGTGGCCACACACGGCATGGTTTAGTTTCATTGAGTTAGACAAGGCTGTGGTCTTAGTGTGAATAGATTGACCAGTTTTCTATGATTATGGTTTCAGTCTGTCTGCCCTCTAATGCTCTTTTGCAACACCTACTGTCTTACTTGGGTTTCTCTTACCTTGGATGTGGGGTATATCTTCACAGCTGCTCCAGCAAAGCGCAGCAGCTGCTCCTTACCTTGGACGAGGGGTATATCCTCACCACCACCCCTCCTGACCTTGAACGTGGAGTAGCTCCTCTCGGCCCTCCTGCGTCGCACAGCCACCACTGCAAAATCACTGCAGATGGTGACTGCAGCCATGAAATTAAAAGACTCTTACTCCTTAGAAGGAAAGTTATGACCAACCTAGATAGCATATTCAAAAACAGAGACATTACTTTGCCAACAAAGGTCAGTCTAGTCAAGGCTATGGTTTTTCCAGTGGTCATGTATGGATGTGAGAGTTGGACTGTGAAGAAAGCTGAGCGCTGAAGAATTGATGCTTTTGAATTGTGGTGTAGGAGGAGACTCTTGAGAGTCCCATGGACTGCAAGGAGATCCAACCAGTCCATTCTAAAGGAGATCAGTCCTGGGTGTTCTTTGGAAGAAATGATGCTAAAGCTGAAACTCCAGTATTCTGGCCACCTTATGCGAAGAGTTGACTCACTGGAAAAGACTCTGATGCTGGGAGGGATTGGGGGCAGGAGGAAAAGGAGACGACAGAGGATGAGATGGCTGGATGGCATCATCGACTCGATGGACGTGAGTTTGAGTGAACTCCAGGAGATGGTGATAGACAGGGAGGCCTGGTGTGCTGCAATACATGGGGTCACAAAGAGTCGGACAAGACTGAGTGACTGAAGTTAATTGAACTGAATAGTCTATTGTATATGTGTACTACAGCTTCTTTATCTATTCATCTATTGATGGACAGCTAGATTGTTTCCACATTCTAGCTATTGTAAATAGTGCTGCAATGAATACTGGGGTATATGTGTCTTTTTCAGTTTTGGTTTCCTCAGGGTATATGCCTAGTATTGGGATTGCTGTGTCATATGGTGGTTTTATTCCTAGTTTTTAAAGGAATCTCCATACTGTCTCCCATAGTGGCTCTATCTATTTACTTTCCCACCATCAGTGCAAGAAGGTTCTCTTTTCTCCACACCCTCCCTAGCATTTATTATTTGTAGATTTTTTGATAATGGTTATTCCTACTTGTATGAGGTGATATCTCACTGCAGTTTTGATTTGCATTTCTCTCATAATGAGTGATGTTGAGCATCTTTTCATGTACTTTTTTAGCCATCTGTATGTCTTCTTTGGAGAAATGTCTTATAGGTCTTTTTCCATTGATTGGGTTGTTTGTTTGTCTGGTATTAACTTGTATGAGCTGCTTGGATATTCTGGAAAATAATCTCTTGTCAGTTGTTTCATTTGCCATTATTTTCTCCCATTCTGAGGCTTGTCTTTCCACCTTGTTTATAGTTTCCTTTGCTGGGCAAAAGCTTTTAAGCTTAATTAGGTTTCACGTGTTTATTTTTTTTATTTTTTTCCCATTACTCTCGGAGGTGGGATACAGAGGATCTTGCTGTGATTTATGTCATAGAGTTTTCTGCCTATGTTTTCCTCTAAGAGTTTTATAGTTTATGGTCTTACATTTAGGTCTTTATTTCGTAAGCCCACAGCAAACATTATTCTCAATGGTGAAAAACTGAAAGCATTCCCTCTAAGTTTAAGAACAGAACAAGAGTGCCCACTCCCACCACTATTATTCAGCATAGTTTTGGAAGTCCTAGCTACAACAATCAGAGAAGAAAAAAATAAATAAATAAAAGGAATCCAGGTCAGAAAATAAGTAAAACTCTCACTCTTTGCAGATAACATACTATATATAGAAAAGCCTAAAGGTACTATCAGAAGATTCAGTTCAGTTCAGTTCAGTCGCTCAGTCGTGTCCAACTCTTTGCGACCCTATGAATTGCAGCACGCAAGGCCTACCTGTCCATCACCAACTCCTGGAGTACACTCAAACTCATGTCCATCGAGTCAGTGATGCCATCCAGCCATCTCATCCTCTGTCATCCCCTTTTCCTCCTGCCCCCAATCCCTACCAGCATCAGGGTCTTTTCCAATGAGTTAACTCTTCCCATGAGGTGGCCAAAGTACTGGAGTTTCAGCTTTAGCATCATTCCTTCCAAAGAACACCCAGGACTGATCTCCTTTAGAATGGACTGGTTGGATCTCCTTGCAGTCCAAGGAACTCTCAAGAGTCTTCTCCAACACCACAGTTCAAAAGCATCAATTCTTTGGTGCTCAACTTTCTTCACAGTCCAACTCTCACATCCATACATGACTACTGGAAAAACCTTCACCTTGACTAGATGGACCTTTGTTGGCAAAGTAATGTTTCTGCTTTTGAATATGCTATGTAGGTTGGTCATAACTTTCCTTCCAAGGAGTAGTGTCTTTAATTTCAGTTACTAGAGCTAATCAGTGAATCTAGCAGAGTCACAGGATACAAAATCAATGCACAAAAATCACTTGCATTCCTATATACTAACAATGAAAAATCAGAAAGAGAAATTAAGGAATCAATCCCATTCACCACTGTGACTAAAAAATCTAGGAGTAAACCTACCTAATGAGACAAAAGAACTGTATACAGAAAACTATAAGACCCTAATGAAAGAAATAAAAAATGTTATAAGCAGGTGGAGAGATATTTCATGTTCTTGTGTTTGAAGAATCAATATTGTGAAAATGACTATACTATCAAATGCGATCTATAGATTCAATGTGATCTGTATCAAATTCCATTTTTCACAGAACTAGAACAAAATGTTTCACAATTCATATAAAAGACCCTGACCAGCCAAAGCAATCTTTAAAAAGAAGAATGGAGCTGAAGGAGTCAATATCTCTGACTTCAGAGTATACTACAAGGCTACAGTCATCAAGATAGTATGGTGTTGGCACAAAAACAGAAATATAGACCAAGGAACAAGGTAGAAAGCCCAGAGATAAACCCAAGCACCTATGGGTACCTTATTTTTGACAAAGTAGGCAAGAATATACAATGGGGCAAAAATAGCTTCTTCAATAAGTGTACTGGAAAAACTGGATAGCTCCACGTAAAAAAATGAAAGTATAATACTTCCTAACACTATATTGTGGTTTTTACATAACACCTTCAATACTTGGGCTTCCTTGGTGGCTCAGATGTAAAAAATCTGCCTGCAATGAGGAGACCCAGGTTCAATACCTGGATTGAGAAGATCTGCTGAAGAATGGAATGGTTCCACTCCAGTATTATTGCCTGGAGAATTCCATGGACAAAGGAGCCTGGTGGGTTACAGTCCATGAAGACGCAAAGAGTCGGACATGACTGAGTGACTAACACTTTTTCAGTGCTTAGAAATGTATGTACTGAAAATATAAAACAAAAACAAAAAATCATGTATCAGCCTTTCTATTTTTCACACTCTGAGCAGCAAGGCTTCCCTTGTAGCTTATAAGGTAAAGAATCCATCTGCACTGCAGGAGAAATGGGTTTGATTCCTATGTCAGGAGGATCCGCTGGAGGAGGAAATGGCAACCCACTTGAGTATTCTTGCCTGGGAAATCCCATAGATAGAGGGGGTTTATGTAAGTATCATAAATTCATGGTTTAAAAGTGTTTTCTTTAGCACATAACAAAAATGCTGGATTTTTATTATTGAGTGCTTCTTGCCCTAAAATTAAGCCAGAAAAAAAATTATTTTTCTATTTCCAATCATCAAGAGGGAAAGATATGTATTTCAGACAATGTCTTCATTAAATAACTTAATTTTTCAAGTGATATTGGATGTTATATTCATTTGGTTCTGGAAGATATAATCTAAATGTACTTGTATGTTAACAATGCAATTGCATGTTAATTAAACTTATGCAGAGTTCCAAAGAATAGCAAGGAGAGATAAGAAAGGCTTCCTCAGTGATCAATGCAAAGAAATAGAGAAAAATAATAGAATAGGAAAGACTAGAGATCTCTTCAAGAAAATTGGAGATATCAAGGGAACATTTCATGCAAAGATTGGTTCAATAAAGGACAGAAATGGTATGGACCTAACAGAAGCAGAAGATATTAAGTAGAGGTGGCAAGAATATACAGAAGAACTAAACAAAAAAGATCTTCATGACTCAGATAATCACGATGATGTGATCACTCACCTAGAGCCAGACATCCTGGAATGTGAAGTCAAGTGGGTTTAAGGAAGTATCACTACAAACAAAGCTAGTGGAGGTGATGGAATTCTAGGTGAGCTATTTCAAATACTAAAAGATGATGCTGTGAAAGTGTTGTACCCAATATGTCAGCAAATTTGGAAAACTCATCAATGGCCACAGGACTGGAAAAGGTCAGTTTTCACTCCAATCCCAAAGAAAGGCAATGCAAAAGAATGCTCAGACTACTGCACAATTGCACTCATCTCACACGCTAGTAAAGTAATGCTCAAAATTCTCCAAGCTAAGCTTCAGCAATACATGAACCGTGAACTTCCTGATGTTCAAGCTGGTTTTAGAAAAGGCAGAGGAACCAGAGATCAAATTGCCAACATCTGCTGGATCATCAAAAAAGCAAGAGAGTTCCAGAAAAATTTCCATTTCTGCTTTATTGACTATGCCAAAGCCTTTGACTGTGTGGATCACAATAAACTGTGCAAAATTCTGAAAGAGATGGGAATAGCGGACCACCTGACCTGCCTCTTGAGAAATCTGTATCCAGGTCAGGAAGCAACAGTTAGAACTGAACATGGAACAACAGACTGGTTCCAAATAGGGAGAGGAATAATTCAAGGCTGCTTAGTTAACTTATATGCAGAATACATCATGAGAAATACTGGGTTGGATGAAGCACAATCTGGAATCAAGATTGCCAGGAGAAATATCAATAACCTCAGATATGCAGATGACAGCACCCTAATGGCAGAAAGTGAAGAAGAACTAAAGAGCCTTTTGATGAAAGTGAAAGAAGAGAGTGAAAAAGTTGGCTTAAAATTCAAAATTCAGAAAACTAAGATCATGGCAACTAGTCCTATCACTTCATGGCAAATAGATGGGGAAACAGTGGAAATAGTGGCTGACTTTATTTTGGGGGGCTCCAAGATCACTGCAGATGGTGATTGTAACCATGAAATTAAAAGACACTTACTCTTTCGAAGAAAAGTTATGACCAACCTAGACAGCATATTAAAAAGCAGAGACATTACTTTGCCAACAAAGGTCTGTCTAGTCAAGGCTATGGCTTTTCCAGTAGTCATGTATGGATGTGAGAGTTGGACTATAAAGAAAGCTGAGTGTTGAAGAATTGATACTTTTGAACTGTGGTGTTGGAAAAGACTCTTGGATTGCAAAGAGATCCAACTAGTTCATACTATGGGAAATAAGTCCTGGTGTTCATTGGATGGACTGATGTTGAAGCTGAAACTCCAATATTTTGGCCACTTGATGCAAAGAGCTGACTTATTTGAAAAGACCCTGATTTTGGGAAAGATTGAAGGCAGGAGGAGAAGTGGACAACAAAGGATGAGATGGTTAGATGGCATCACCGACTCAATGGACATGAGTTTGAGTGAACTCCGGGAGCTGGTGATGGACAGGGAGGCCTCGTATGCTGTGGTTCATGAGGTCGCAAGGACTCGGAAACGACTGCACACCTGAACTGAACTGAACTGAAACTTACCTGTAAGTTAAAATTACATGTTAAATAAATTGACAAATTCCAGTTAAGTTTTCAACTTTAAATTCTTATTACAAGTGGATAATTTTACCTTACTGATCGAGTATTTTCTTCAAGTTATGCACATATATTTCCCAAATTTAAAGTCATGATCATCTATCATAATATATGGAGATATTATGGGAGATATTTATTCTCCCTATTATTGAATTATACACTCAAACCCTTTGCCAGGTAATATTTTATTATCTTCTACCAGGATAGGCACAATAGATTTTCCCACCACATTGATGCTGGCCTTGCTCATGTGACCTGCTTTAGCAAATGGAGTATGAGCAGCCATAACATAAGAACTGGTTTTGAGTGTAGTGGTGTAATAAGCATCATCTCTTGAGATTCCACTGTCCATCATGAGAGAAATATGCCCTGAATAGTCTCTGGTCCGACAAGGATAAAGACAAATGGAGCAGAATTGAACTTGACCTGGAAATCAATCCAGCCTAATCAATCTCTGGTGAGCCCAGCTGAGATATGTAGATCTATGGGTAACCCATAGTTTGATGTATGAGAAGAGAATTGTTTGTTTTTATAAGTCACTGACACTTTAGGGTTGCTTATTATTCAGCATAATTTTGGCTGTCATTTACTAATACATGTATTACTTTATAATATTTTGATAGTTACGTTTCCTAAATAATGGGAAGAAATAAATGGATTGTTAAGACCATGAGATTTATTATAATAAATTAAATGTTAATTAAATGTCTCAATATAAATATGTCTCAATGATGGTAATAAAATTTTGGTAACTGAAAATATAGTTTTCTCTGGAAACCATTTTTAATCTCATGAGGCCCACAAGCAAGTTCAAACTGAAAAGGTGATCAGGCTACACAGCTTTTAGGAAAGCTGTAAATCATTTGAAAGTACTACTCCTCTAACATTTTATAAAGTTTCCCTTCTTATCTTAAAGCACAGCATTAAACAATTGCCTATCTCTTTAGAGGCTTCCCAGGTAGCTCACTGGTAAAGAATTCACCTGCTAATTCCAGAGATGCAAGAGACATGGGTTCAGTGTCTGTGGTTGGAAAGATCCCCTGGAGAAAAAAATGGCACTCAACTCCAGTATTCTTGCCTGGAAAATTCCATGGAGAGAGGAGCCTGGTGGGCTACAGTCCATGGGGTCACAAACAGTCCAACACAACTGAACACACATGCATATATATCTCTTTAGATCATTGATCAGCTGCACATTGTCATCTCTTTATAATTTAGTTGCTACAGACCATGATGCAGAGCATGGATTACCTACCGAATCAATGGACATGAGTCTGAGCAAGCACAGGAAGATGGTTGAAGGACAGGGAAGCCTGGCAAGCTGGACATGGCTGAGCGACTGAATGGTGATGAGTTCAGGAATTGGCTTAGAATAAGTGGTCAAAAGGTGATAATATACAAAAAAGTTTTGTAACCTTAAAACAATGTACAAAATGTTTGGTAGGAAAAAGTTCCAATGTCATATGAGGATATACTTATGAATCATAAATGCAGTTGAATAAATTCTTCAGTTTTAATGGATGGCCTGCATTATTCAAATAAGCTCATCTAAAATTTTTTAGCATGAATATATATATGAAAAAATATATAAAGTTGTATAATTATAGAGTGAATATTTCCATTTCAGATGTCAGAGACATCTTGTCAAAAGCCAAGAACTATGAGTAAGTGGATGAAAATACTTTGCTTCATAAACAAGTTGGCCTATTTTATTGGCCTACTTTTTTAGAAAGGCAATTTCCTTTTATTTATAGGAATTGTTGAACAATTAAAATCTTATTTCACAATACGATGGGAAGAAATAGGGCTATTAAGACAATTCCCTTTCAATGAGACTAAAACCATTTTTTACACATTTGTCTATCAATATATAACAGACTCACCAAGTAGATGTTTTGTTATGCATCTCCACTTAAAAGTTCTCAGTTTCAGGAAGAAAATATTTTGAAAATGATCTGCAGTAATGAAATTACTATAATTTATATTAGTAAATTAATATACTCATTTACTAATTAAACAATTAATTAGTAAATTGTTCAATTTACTAATTAAACAATTAGATAAGATTTCCACATTTGGCAGAATGTAGAACTGAGTTAATAAAAGCTGTATTTAGTTGGTTAACTCTTGAAAGGAAAAAGAAATTATTATAACTAGATACTTCACTTTTTAAAGTATATATAGTTTTTTAAAAAATATTTGAATATCATAGTTACTTTGTTGAGGTTTTTTTCAGGATCATAATGTTACCTCTATCCATCCTCCAATTAAGCATAGATATTTGTTAATTTTGTAATTGGTTACACATGTTTTTAAAAAGTAACGCTTTCAGCATCTAAAACAACATAATTAGGGACAAGAAAGATAAGCTCAACTAATGAACATACTGTTGAAAATAGAATTTTGAAAAATTCAATGAACTCTTGCTTTGCATGTCAGTGAAAACCTTTTGTTATTTTCTGCCAGGTGTCTGGATAGACAGAAGCTTTCCCGTGTTTGACAGAACTGTGCAAAGCCCAATTAGTTCTTCAGCTTTACAAACGTCTGTTCTTTCCTGAGAAGTAACTCCAAATAATTTCTAAGCAATCAGAAGTTATTCATGTTCTAAAAAGTTTAGGAATTCCTCAGCTTAGTTTTATTTTTAAAGACAGACAGAGAATGTCACAAACACAAGCTTCAGACAGAATCTACAGTACATTAGGCCTGGTGCTTCACCCACATTAAAAAGATCAATAGCCAAGGTAATGGAGAGGAACTGAATGTACAAAAGAGAAAAGCAGACAAGAAATAAAATATTAGAAATGTATGAATATGTGTCACATTTTAGATTGTGTGTAAATTTAGCGTTTAATTTATATAATACCTATATTATGCTGTATTATTTCAAGTATAATAGTCCCTCAAACTATGGTATAAACTCTTTGAAGCAGACTTTGTTTTTTACATGCTTTTTATATTTCTTAACTCAGAGCCAAGCCTAGTGCTGAAGCACCAATAAATAATTGTTGATAAGTTGATAAAGATCATAATTCAAATTTGACAGGACACTGAAGAGTTATCATGCTCATTGCAAACAATATAGTCATTAGGGTTTAAAATTTAGATGATGTCACCTTTTTCATTTCTAATTTTAAAATTGAATTAACTGCCAGTGACTGAAATTTCTATGACCGTTTTCACTGTAGTTTAAAAATATTTCATTCCCATTTAAAGTATGTCGTTAAGTGTGCATTTAAGTGTGTCCTTCTCTTTATTGTCTTTTCCTCTTCCTTTTGTTTTGTGCAAAAAGAAAAGGTATGTTATATGTTCTTTAAGAATTGCTTTCTTCACTTTCAGGCATACACTAGGATCAGACAAAGTGAAAAGACTATCTTTTTTTTGACAATCCTTTTATTTTCACTTCCCAACTGAAGTTTGGGAGAAGAAATTTTGAAATTCAATAAATAATTATGGGAATCCATTCTTCACTCATCTTGAAGCCCCAAAAGAAAAAAGCTGAGTCAAAGATAGTCATAATGGCACATGGTTTGCATGACTGCATGTTTCAAAGTTAGGGGAGAGAAGCATACAGAAGGTATAGGTATATCCTCTCTCAGACCCAGACCTGGTCAAAAGTTGCAGGCAGTGACACAGTTTTGGAAGAATTATCCTGTCTTCTGTGGTCCACATTGTATTCTTAGGAAAATTTCTAGAAGACCCCTGACTTTTAGTTCTGTGTATTTAAGTGTTGTACCTTTGTTTTAGACATGAGTAATATCAACTCTTTCTGTAGCTCAGTGTATGTCAGATTACTTTCTTGGAGTTGAGTTGGTATTGGAACCCAGTTTTCCTCTCTTTGGGGCCTATGGTAGAAGTTGTAATACCTTTTTAAGACAATGAGGATGGCTTAAGCTGTGCTTTGTAATATGTGAATTATCTTTGCACAGTCTTGTGATAAGGAGTATGATCTTTACAGAGCAATGATCTATATTAAACAAAACATCTGAGAGTTTTACTGGAGAAGGGTATATGTTGTTGGTTATATATGTGATTCTAATTCAAGGGGTATTGCTTTGAGAAAACTACTGCTAATAGTCCCTGGACAAAGATTTTCTGTGTCACTAATCATTGAAAAGCTGCCAAGAGTTCATTGTGTAGTAAGTGCCATATTAACAACACTCTTGTTTAGATGTGAATTTCACATGGTTTAAATTTTGGCTCATTGGACATAGGTCAGTGAAAAGTGAACATAGTTAGCACTAGGGAGCTTTCCATGCTTTATGTCTTTAAGCTCAATGAATCACTCTAACATTCAAACTGGCATTGCACTATTTATATTGTCCAATCAGGAATATAATTTCACAACATCGAGTTTGCAGCACAACCATAGCATTGCAATTTAGCACACATTTTGTTAATGTGCTTTGTATCCCATTAAAGTCTCATCTTTGTAGCCTGGTGCCATATGTTACTGGTCTAGAGTAAACCTCTCAAGCAAGAGAACATAAAGAGGAGTAAATTACAGTGTGACATGCTATTGGTTACCTACCAATAACCAGTCGTCACTTCTCCTTCCTAATTAAACCCTCATTTTGTTCAAGTTTGGGAAAAAATATGCTCAGAGAAGATGAGCCCTACTCCAGCCAAGTGTAGAAAACATGAAGCATATAGGCCATAATCTCAATCTCTTTCACCAGGATTTCATTTGGATTTAACTCAGTTTTGGCCAATAGGACTTGAAAGAAAGTCTATTACAAGGCTTCTGGGAAAGGCTTCTTTTGGATGAAAGAACTATATATGAGGAGAAAAACACCTCAGTCCCCTTTGCTTTCCAGTCTTTGGATGTAGTTTTGAGGATTTAATGCATGGAGTTGTTGCTGCCTAGGGACTGGGGATGAGGGAGATTGATGACATGTAGAGCATGGCAAAGCTGAAGGTTAGAAGGAGCTTACGTACTTTAAGGCATTGTTAGGCTGCTGAGCCTGTTCTTAGATCTGCTTCTCTCTGGACTTCTTGCTGAATGTCATAATAAGTGTCCTTATTGTTTAAGCCCTACTTAGTAGTGTCTTCTATCACTTATAGACAAAAGCATTCCAACTGATAAAATAAGTTAGTTAAAAGAAGGTAGTTCATACCAGTGTGTTGTTTCTCTCACAGGCAAAGGCAAGGCACAGAAAAGAAAGGACATTACTGGTTTACTAATGAGCTTTTTGTACATCTGGTAGTTTAGAGCTGGAAATGCATTTCTCCCATAGAAAATGTTATAAAAGGTGGCTAGGTTCCCAAGGTAAACCCATAAGGCTGATTTAATCCAATAATGCTACAAAATCTGTACAGTCAAGTAGAATTGAATCACCTTGAAAAATGATGTTTCCTTTGGGACAGAAATGAATTCAGGAACAAAAAATGAAATTCAGAGATTCAGCTTGGCAAAACAGAAAATCATCACCCCAGTATCAATAAAACTGAGGAACTTCCTCCCCTTATGGACTGGGCAGTAGGGATAGTTATTAACCTATATCCCGAAAGGCAATGGTATAATACCTGTTGCCTGGGAGTCAGCCTCATAGAGGTCAAAGGCTAGAGAGTGATACAAGAGCAGCTTGGAAGGGGGAGGGTTAAATGTTTTCTTTCCAATTTACCCCCTAGTTTCAGGAGTTTACCTGACTGTTTCTATTTCTATATCACTATCCTACTGTTTTTAATAAATAATCTTTTCGTCTCTTTTCTCTGAAGCATTCATAATTTGTGCCACCTTGAGGCAGAACCAACAACATTATGTAATAAATATCATGGCTTACCTAGTTTTTTTTATTCTGAACAATGAGAGATATTGGCCACTACTTAAGGTATCTATTATTAAAAAATAGCTGTTGGAAGTATGTATGTGTAACTTGAGATGAACTGGCAAGACACTCTATTAACATTAAATTAATCGGTGCTTTGTTCTCACTAGTAAAGTTGAAAGATGTGAGAACTCTTATAGCTCACTTCTTCCTAAAACCCAAGAATGCTACCAAATTTTGAGTCCCCAGTTCTGAACTTATTGTGTTGTGGAGTTCTTGACCACCTCTATGGACAGGGCCAAGTGTTGAAGTGGTGGTTAGGGCCCCAAAAGGCAATTCCCACTTCCACTCTTCTCTGTGCTGGTTTGTTTTCTCTTTAAGCCTAAACTTGTGCAGGGAAAAGACAGACAAACTGAAGAGAAGAGAGACTTTTCTTGAGTTTACTTCTCAGAAAACTAGGAAGTAAATGATGACGTGGGAAGTTTTTGTTGAATGACACACATCTGAGGCCTGTTACCACCCTGAACACTTGAGATGTGTCAAGATCTCTGCTGGACTGATACTGGAATATTTGGGAGGGGGATCAGATCAGATCAGTCACTAAGTCGTGTCTGACTCTTTGCGACCCCATGAACCGCAGCACGCCAGGCCTCCCTGTCCATCACCAACTCCCGGAGGTCACTCAGACTCACATCCATCGAGTCAGTGATGCCATCCAGCCATCTCATCCTCTGTCTTCCCCTTCTCCTCCTGCCCTCAATCCCTCCCAGCATCAGAGTCTTCTCCAATGAGTCAACTCTTCACATGAGGTGGCCAAAGTACTGGAGTTTCAGCTTTAGCATCATTCCTTCCAAAGAAATCCCAGGGCTGATCTCCTTCACAATGGACTGGTTGGATCTCCTTGCAGTCCAAGGGACTCTCAAGAGTCTTCTCCAACACCACAGTTCAAAAGCATCAATTCTTCGGCGCTCAGCCTTCTTCACAGTCCAGCTCTCGCATCCATACATGACCACAGGAAAGACCATAGCCTTGACTAGGCGAACCTTTGTTGGCAAAGTGATGTCTCTGCTTTTGAATATGCTATCTAGGTTGGTCGTAACTTTCCTTCCAAGGAGTAAGCGTCTTTTAATTTCATGACTGCAGTCACCATCTGCAGTGATTTTCGGCGGGGGAAGGGTAAATTAATTCTTGTGGTTGGCAGTGCATGTGTGCATGCTCGATCATGTCCGAGTCTTTGTGATCCCATGGATTGTAGCCTATCAGGCTTCTCTATCCATGGGATTTTCTAGGTAAGAGTACTGGAGTGGGTTGCCTTTTCCTTCTCCAGGGGATCTTCCCAACCCAGGGATCGAACCCAGGTCATCTGTGGGCAGATGCTTTACCATCTGAGCCACCAGGGAAGCCCAACTACTTAAACCCTAACTACACCCTAAAACTCCAAAATAATTACTTTATATGACTAGAAAAATTCTTTTTGGTATTTCTCCTAGATTTGAATTCTGGCTTCTGTTTCTTATTATGTCACTAGCATCATCTCATACCACCACATTTCAATACTATAATCCTGAGAAATCTGTACACAATTACAAACTAGATCAGCAAGATACTAGTCTTGCAAGGTTTTGCCATGGCCCACAAGACAGTCCTGCTTCTGAAAGCCAGATGAAAAGAGGGAATATCAGGAGAGTCCAATAAGTTCACTGCATTTTTATCACCATAGTGTTACTATCGAATGCTCTTTTTTTTTTTTCTAGTGAAAGTGCATTCGAGGGTTCAGATCTTTATGCAAACTATATTGGTGCTCTGTATTTGAGCCCCAAGTTTGTACTTTCTGTTACTCTTTCTAGAATCATAGACAAGGATACTTGTAGCCGTCTCCCCTTAAGAAATCCCACTGAGCCCAGGTCAATGCTATAGTCTCTCTCTGCTGACAGTGAATTCCTCTTAGAGTCTCTGAAATGTCAGCAAATTTAGTCAAGGCTACTTCTCTTCACTGAACAGTTTTCCTTAATTTTGAAATCAGGAAAAAGTGGTTGAGATTTTGCCTCTTTCATTCACCAAGAGTTCCTTATGCAAATTGGTGCACCCACTTCTGAGGCTCTGATTACCAAGAGTTAGGTGCAGCCCTGCTAAGTCTAACAGATTTGTTCAGTGAGGAATGACTTTATGTTTTACATTTGCATAACTGCACAGAGTAGAGAAGAATGGCTTTAAGATGACTTTTTTACCTCTTTCTAAACAGAGAAGCAGCTGGTACTCTGCTCCGTAAAACAAATTAAAGCCCTACCTCACCAGGCATTCTAGGCACCCCATTTCACTGGTATTTTATTACACAGGTCTTTAAAGCGGTCTTTAAGTACTGAGTCTTTATCAATTGAATACTATGGGAGGTTTTACTGTTATCTGCTATGCTCTGCCAAATGCTGGCTGGAACTGTGTGATTCTACAATTCTCTGTCATTGCATTCCCTGAAATCTTTGTCTGCTTTTCTAATGCATGTTGTGGCCATAGGCATAGGATTTTAAGGTCTCTTTGTTGGGAAAAGTCTAAACTGAAAGTAACTGCTCCACTGGGCAGAAATAAGGAGGCCATGGCGTTTCCTATGTAGCTTGTTAAATAGTAATTTCATGCATGTACTGTTTAACTTTTTCACACAGTCCCAAGATCATGTGTGTTACTCATACACATGGGACTTTTGAAAATTTTCTACAGCCTTTGATAGTGAATAAATGCAAGGAAGTAGGAAGTGGAGGTTACGTAAAAAAATTTTCCTGCTGTGCTATTTATACTTTGCTTTCTACTTATACCTCTCCCTGAAAACCCATAGAGATCCAAATTTTAAAACTATTTTTCTCTATTTGAGTCTATGGAAGATATGAACATTAATGATAATTTCTGAGTACTGAAGTGAGATGAATTTAAATTTCAGAACAATTTTGACTGATATCTTCTTAAATATTTTATTGCAGTAGTGTAAAAGATCTAAGACCTTGAGGTCTTAGATGATAGGGAAAAAAATGATAGGAAAGAAAAAAAATGATAGGACCAAACAAAATAATAGGAAAGTGGGACAAGTATCTGAATTTAGGAACTTACCCCTTTTCTGATAAGACTATTAGAACTTTCTAATGAGAGAGTGGGAAGTGTTGAATGAAAACAGTTGTTAATTGTGTCTTCTTTGCAACCACTAACTCTCCTATTGTTGGGTGAACTTGGGCATAGGAGATAGTAATAGGAAGTATAAGTTGAGTGGAGCAGAGAAGGAAATCAAGAGAAAATCTGAAACCCACAGCAGAGAATAAAGGAGAGATTGAAAGTTCCTGCAGGCACCACTTTTCACAGATGAGAGAGCTGTTATGATGCAGACATTTATATATAAGGCACACATGTGCGTGTGCACACACAGACAGAGACACACACACACACACCAGAGACTGCCTAGACATTATTTTAGCTGACACAGCTAATGTAACTTGTAATGATTAGGGTTTTTAGTTACAGATGACAGAACTCTAGGTAAGGAAAGCAGAAAGTAATTTATTAAAAGATAATGGTAGCTCTTAAATCACTGGGAATGCTGAAAAAAAGAGAGAGAGAGAGAGAGACTCAATGCTGAACGCTATACAAGTCCCAAAGCCATGCCATAGAAATGGAGTACCCAGACAGCTGTTGCCTTTTCTGTAATCAGGAATTTCCTGAATCAAAAAGCTGTTCTTATAACTACTTGCCCCAGAATAGTCAGCTCTGCTGGCAATGTTATCAGTAATAATGGCAGATCAGTAATATGGATCTTATCCTGCCTATTTTTTCCATGTGACTAAGTTCTAATCTTCCCTGGTGGCTCAAATGGTAAAGCGTCTGTCTACAATGAGGGAGACATGGGTTCAATCCCTGGGTTGGGAAGATCCCCTGGAGAAGGAAATGGCAATCCACTCCAGTACTATGGCCTGGAAAATCCCACGGACAGAGTAGCCTGGTAGGCTACAGTCCATGGGGTTGCAAAGAGTCGGACACGACTGAGCGACTTCACTTTCACTTTCAAATTCTAAACTAGGAACTTATGCCAGTATTACTGGATGGATGGGTAAACTTAATTCATATCTTGAAGCTTAGTTACAAGGGAACCTGGGAAATGTTTTCTTTTTTCTCATTCTGTCAGCATCTGCATGCTAGAAATTAGAACAAGTGTTGATCAAGACACTACTGTATTCTGCTACTCTACTAAACTTTAATAGCAAAGAATCCTTATTCAAAATGGGGGAATGGGATGGGTGGTAAAATTTAAGTAAAAAGACAACAACAAAACAAAACAAAGTAAGCTCCAAAGTGCCCTCCAGTATTCACATCCTTATGTATAACTCTCCCATATTTAATCATTGCTGGCCAGTAAGATCAAGAGAATATGGTGTGTTACTTCTGAAGCCATTTCATAAAGGCATTGAAGTTTTTGCCTTGATCTCTTGGACTGTCTGCTCTGCGGAAAATCAATCTCCATCTCCACATTGTAAGATACACAAAGAGTTCTTTGAAGAAATCCATCTGGAGAGAAACCAACTTACCCATATCATCTTGCTAGCCATGTGGGTAAGCTGTCATGGAGGTGGATTACCAGCCTCAGTCAAGCCTTTGGATAACTGTAGCCCCAGCTGATATCTGAACTACAACTTCAAGATTCTGAGTTAAAACACCCAATCCAGCTTTTCCTGAAGTCCTGACAGAAATGGTGAGATACATAGATGATGATAAAGCAATTGTATGTTATTGATATTTTAAACTGTAACATTTTGGGGGTGATTTGTCACCTAGCTAAAGATAAGTAATACAAGCATCTCACATAGTGAGCTCAGGAAAGCCTCTCTAAAGAGATGGTATTTGATATAACTTGAATGAAAAGTAACTGCTATTTGATACTTACAAAGTTAAGTGCTCCAGGCAGAAGCAACAGCAGGTAATTGCCCTAAGGTTGCAAACAACTTGGCTTTTCAAGGGACAGAGAAAGATGAGTTTGTGAAGAGCGTAGTGTGTGTGATTGGAGGAGGATGAACTGGGAAGAGGTAAGTAGCAGTCAGGTTCTTTAAAATATTGTGGGTCATATTAAAGAATTTGGATTTTTTTTTCTAAGTACAATTGGAGTTATTAAATTTTAATTATGTTTGTTATGTGAGATAAGAATGGGAGATAAAAGAGTTGAGACTTCCTGCTATACTCAACCAGAAATTTTGCTGTGACAGAGGAGCAGATAGAGGGTCAAGGGAGTTTTTATTTTTAAAAGTGAGTAGAATTTAGCCTGCTTATATGCTGATGGAAATGGTTTTGGAGTGAGGGAGAAATTAATGGTGCAGGAGATCAAAGAGATAATTGCAGAACAATTACCTTTAAATAGACAAGAGGGATGAATAGGGATGACAACAAGAGAGGCTATTCCTCAGTGGGAGCAAAGACAGAAAACAGGCCAGATACACAGGGACACTGGCAGTTAGGCTGGGAAATCTGTAAAAATGAGGTGATTTTGTCTGCTTGCATCTGTTGTCTCAATGAAATGTTTGGTTTCATTATGAGTGTAAAGTGTGGATGTAGGAAGTTTGAATAAAGATGAAATAGTTATTTGTGTTCAATGTCTGAATAAATGGAACACAGTTGGAATTTCTGTTTCTTTCCACTTTCAGGGAAAACAACAACAAAAACAAGAAAGAGTGAAACAAGTTGTTACATTTAGTCCAAAAAGGTATGGCTGGTGGCAAGGGAGGATAAAAGGGAAAGAAGAGAGTGAGCTAAAAGATAATCTGATCTTATTTTGTTCCCCCTACATTCTAGAATTTTAGATTTAAAGGAAAGCTTAGATGAGTGTGCTTAGACAAAGGCATACCCTTTGCTATGTACCCTTATCCTTCTGTTCTTTTTTTGTTTGGTTGTTCCTGGTATTTACATTTATAAAATGGATTGATTATTTCTGTTTTTATCACTAGTAGAACCAATATGGTCATAACTAAAAATTTGAGATTTTGCACTTCAACAATAGGCATCAACGATAATCTGGTGAGATTTACTCATTTACTAAAATAGGCTAAATGGCCACTTCGTTTATTGCAGTGTTCTAGGTCTAGGCCATAGGAAACAACAGTGAGCAAACAAGACAGATAAGCTCTCTGTCCCCCTTCATCTACCATGGAGATTATCCATATGCTACCATGCACCCTTGAATCCATTAGACATTCTGTGCTTTGTTTTCTCATCTGTACAGTGAGAACAATGATGAAATACATCTCGTTCTTTTCTTGACATAATCACATGAGCTTTTACACATAAAATGCTTAGTGAAGAGCCTGGCACATAATAGTGAAGTGAAGTCGCTCAGTCGTGTCCGACTCTTTGCGACCCCATGGACTGTAGCCTATCAGGCTTCTCCGTCCATGGGATTTTTCCACGCAAGAGTGCTGGAGTGGATTGCCATTTCCTTCTCCAGGGGATCTTCCCGACCCAGGAATCGAACCGAGGTATCTCGCATTGCAGGCAGACACTTTACCGTCTGAGCCACCAGGGAAGCCCTAATAATAAGTGTTATACAATAGTTCTGATTAATTAATGTAAATGTATCTTCATCATATAAATTGAAAAGGCTCAGGTTTCTCAAATGCATTTAAATCTTGTTTGAACCAGACATAATTTAGAAACTAAATCATCTGACATAACCCCCTCTCTACTCACACAATTGCATATGGACTTGAAAAGCAGATGTTTGTGTGTGTATATGTAAATACTTGCGTATTTTTTTGCTCCTGAGGAAATTATATGTTCACTAGAGAAATCAGATACTGGTTATGACATAATTTTTATTCAGATGAAGTTTATTTTCACATTACAACTTTAAAACTCTATTTTACAACTTAATACTAAAATTTGAGTTAGTGCTGGAAATAAAAATGTCAGATCAAAATCAAACAACCCCTACAATTAACCATTGAATAATTTAACATATATATTGTTCTACAAAAGCAAATGGCATGAACATCAGGAAGTCACCCCATTAACACCATCCTTCCAAGTATAATAAATGCATCAATCATATTCATGCATTTATAATCCCCACCCATGATGAACAGGATAAGTGTTGTTTCCATTTAAGCCTGTACAGATCAATTATTTAGCTTTTTCCAGGTTTCTTTTAAACACAATTACCTTGAGGAAAAAAGATGAGTTTATGAAAGCTTCTGAGGAATTTATGCAAAAAAGAAAAAAAAAAACAAACAAACAGACAGTGCCCAAGTTGCCTTTCATTTTTAGAGGGCTTATTTTTTCTCTATATTTAAAGACTGCATTATGCAGTCATTCATTCTGTAAATTAAACCTTTTGATTCCTACTAGCATTATGCAAAGCTAGCTTATTGTACCTATTTGCAAATACACTATATTAGTGAATGCTTTCTTTTTCTTTGCCCAAATTGCCAAAATGTGTCACAGGATACAAAGAACATCTTAAACGTTACCAAAATAGGAAGTTTTGTGTAAGCTATGATAAGCACAATATATGGTACAGTCAATCACTCCAGGTACCCAAAGAAATGTGGAGCCATGAGATGAAAAAAAGTGAAAGCACTCTGAAAAAGTTAAAAGCACAAAGCACAATATATAAATATCATGGAAGCCACCTAGGGGCATTTACTCATCTACTGAACATGAAGGAAGTTGATGAAACTAGGCTTTGGGGAATTTTTCCCAATTCCACACTTTTCTAGCTCCAAAAGTAACTGTCCACACGTCATATCCCCCAGGTCCTATAAAGTGGGCAAGAGATTTGATGGGACAGATTTTCAGAAACAGAACAGAGGAAATTGGGTAAAGCTGAGTTGCTAGATATTCCAAACTACTTTGTCACTATATTTTGAACTATAACTGACATAATGCTTCCTTCTGTGTTCCCTTTATTCTAGTGAGTGAAGTGAAGTTGCTCAGTCGTGTTTAACTCTGTGACCCCATGGATGGTAGCCTACCAGGCTCCATGATCCATGGGATTTTCCAGGCAAGAATACTGGAGTGGGCTCCCATTTCCTTCTCTAGGGGATCTTCCCAACCCAGGGATGGAACCAGGGTCTCCTACATTGCAGACAGACGCTTTACCCTCTGAGCCACTAGGAAAGCCCCTCTTTATTCTAGTAATTGTATTTAAATAATTGAATTTATATGGGACAACACAAAATCCCAGCAATAGGGCAGAAACTAAGGAGAAGAGATGGAATTTACATAGCTAAGATTTTCTATACCTACTATCTAGACTTTAACCTCAATCTTTACTAAATAGAAAATTTAAATTAAGAAAAAAAAAGGACTTGAAAAGGCCTTAATACTATTTATCCATAGGACGTGGAGGTTTGCAAGGGGCCAAGGAATTAGGGAGGAAAAGGAAAATGGAGCTATGTGTGGAAAAGAATACTCTTTCCTGTAAGAATTTAAGAAGGAAATTTAGGATTTAGATTGTGTTACCCATTCTAAAGCATTGTCCACCTGAAGGTGCACTGGTGAGAGACAGTATCCTCTCAAAT
The DNA here is from genome assembly GCA_935064755.1 of Tragelaphus eurycerus. NCBI lineage: Eukaryota > Metazoa > Chordata > Mammalia > Artiodactyla > Bovidae > Tragelaphus > Tragelaphus eurycerus. The sequence goes on along the minus strand of CAKXYN010000009.1, from coordinate 16,788,129 downwards.
ACACATACAGTATATAGACACAAAGTATCTATGTGAAGACACGTAAGGAGCCTTATCAAACAGCTATTCTTAAAATAAAAATGCAATTCTAATTAAATAACTACTTACCATAATATTTTTAAGTAGAATAAATTAGCTAATAAGAGAAAAAACAAGAGAGACTTAGATTAATTATTCATGAAAAGTCATAAACAATCTAATATTCAGTATCTGTATCTATATATATATCTAGGTATCTCAGTGGTAAAGAATCCACCTGCCAAAGCAGGAGACGCGGGTTCGATATATGGGTGGGGAATCCCCTGGAGAAGGACATGGCAATACTCCAGTATTCTTGCAGAGATAATCTCATTTGCAGAGGAGCCTAGCAGGCTACAGTCCATGGGGTTGCAAAGAGTCAGACATGACTTAGCAACTCAACAACAACTACAAAATCTCTCTCTCTCTCTCTCTAATCTATCTCTCTATCTATATTCCTTCTGGGTGGTTTATTTATTTGCTCTACAGTATTTACATTTCTATAATTGCTTGGGATTTTGACCACCTGATCTGCCTCTTGAGAAATTTGTATGCAGGTCAGGCAGCAACAGTTAGAACTGGACATGGAACAAAAGACTGGTTCCAAATAGGAAAAGGAGTACGTCAAGGCTGTATATTGTCACCCTGTTTATTTAACTTCTATGCAGAGTACATCATGAGAAACGCTGGACTGGAAGAAACACAAGTTGGAATCAAGATTGCTGAGAGAAATATCAATACCCTCAGATATGCAGATGACACCACCCTTATGGCAGAAAGTGAAGAGGAACTGAAAAGCCTCTTGATGAAAGTGAAAGTGGAGAGTGAAAAGGTTGGCTTAAAGCTCAACATTCAGAAAATGAAAATCATGATGCCTGGTCCCGTCACTACATGGGAAATAGATGGGGAAACAGTGGAAACAGTGTCAGACTTTATTTTCCTGGGCTCCAAAATCACTGCAGATGGTGACTGCAGCCATGAAATTAAAAGACGCTTACTCCTTGGAAGGAAAGTTATGACCAACCTAGATAGCATATTCAAAAGCAGAAACATTACTTTGCCAACAAAGGTTCACCTAGTCAAGGCTATGGTCTTTCCTGTGGTCATGTATGGATGTGAGAGCTGGACTGTGAAGAAGGCTGAGTGTCGAAGAATTGATGCTTTTGAACTGTGGTGTTGGAGAAGACTCTTGAGAGTCCCTTGGACTGCAAGGAGATCCAACCAGTCCATTGTGAAGGAGATCAGCCCTGGGATTTCTTTGGAAGGAATGATGCTAAAGCTGAAACTTCAGTACTTTGGCCACCTCATGTGAAGAGTTGACTCATTGGAGAAGACTCTGATGCTGGGAGGGATTGGGGGCAGAAGGAGAAGAGGGACAACAGAGGATGAGATGGCTGGATGGCATCACTGACTCGATGGATGTGAGTCTGAGTGACCTCTGGGAGTTGGTGATGGACAGGGAGGCCTGGCGTGCTGTGATTCATGGGGTCGCAAAGAGTCTGAAATGACTGAGCGACTGATCTGATCTGATCTTCCCTCGTTATCTCACTTCCTTTAACTCTCAGAGACACTGATGTGGTCTTCTTTTGAGAAGAGTGTGAGAGTAAAATATTTAAGCTCAGAGTATGAGATGTACATACACTACAGAAAAGTGTGATAATAAAAATATAAATTTGTAAACAAATTACTGATGTATTTAGGATCTTGAGAATTTTTTTTTATGAATTATGTGTATGTGTGTGATTTCAGTATATTTTAATGATGGTATTGTACATATTCAAATCTAATTGTCTTTAAAAAGTTGCTTTTGTCTACAGAGGAAAGAAAAACATGTTGGGATGAAAATAGATACTGGGTAATTTTAGGTATTCCCACTCCAGTACTCTTGCCTGGAAAATCCCATGGATGGAGGAGCCTGGAAGGCTGCAGTCCACGGGGCTGCTGAGGGTCGGACATGACCGAGTGACTTCACTTTCACATTTCACTTTCATGCATTGGAGAAGGAAATGGCAACCCACTCCACTGTTCTTGCCTGGAGAATCCCAGGGACGGGGAAGCCTGGTGGGCTGCCGTCTATGGGGTCGCACAGTCGGACATGACTGAAGTGACTTAGCAGCAGCAGTAGGGTTCTACAAGTAAGCCTGGGGTTCTTATGTTAATATGCTTGTTTAATACTAACTTAAGGGACATGAACAAATAAATTCACATAAAAAAAAAAAAAAAGCTGCTTTCAATGAGGTCTATACAACTGATTGGTAGAATGCAAATAAAAGAAAAGATTTGAGTCTTTGGGGCGGAGTTGGCAGAGAGTTTGATCCCCATAGGTCTGGGTATGGCCTTGCAAGTCCTCCATTTGCCAGCGGAACACCATCAATGGTCCTTGGTTGGTCTTTTTCAGTCTCGAGTAATATCTTTCTGTTTACCTTAGAGTGCAATGTACAGCACAGATATTATCATTTTAAGATAGGAAAACATTGCCCTAAGGAGCTATGATTTTCTAGGTCTGAGAATTGCTTTGCATTTCTTTCCATAAAGGAATAATCTTTGATTATACTCTTTGTCACTTCTGTGCCTATGTCTATCTCTATCTTTCTTTTCATTTACAATGATATATTCTACAAATATTTTTGAGCACACACGATATGCCATATAGAGTACAAAATAATCAGAATCTATTTTTGATGAATGCTATGCAGACAAGCAAAGTATAAAATTGGAAACATAATTTGCAACAAATAATAACTAGAAAGTTTGATTTGTATAATATTTCTGTTTGTTATGAAGTGAGTCTTTTGATTCACCTTTTTTTAAATTCCAAAATGCATCTGTTCTTTCTTTATTGTGCTGTGAACTAGGTAAGTTTAATTTCCTTGCTCATCCTCTTCTAAATGTGAAACTTTATTTCTTATATTTATGAAACTGGAGAATAAGAACTGGATTATCTGTTACTCGGTATTATTGGTTTAAGAGATTCTCATCTTGTTATTTCTAAGGAAAGAGCTAAAATATCCTAGTATTTCTGTTTCTGAACATTTAAAAGCAATGAAGCAAGCTATTTCCCTTGAATGCTGTTATATATGACAAAGGAGCTAACTGCTTAATTCCAGGGGTCTGTTATTATTTGTAAACTGGTTCTTAAATAAGGATACTTGCAGATGCCTTTTGCTCCAGATGGTACCATTTAACTGCCTGTGTTACTCATGAGTGGTTTTCTGCTTTAGCATTAAACAAATACTTAACACAGCAATTCTGTTATCAGAGTTCTCTCTTAAAATTGGAACAAGATCCTAAAGTGCTGCATGAAGTGGCAGCACAAGCAATTTCCTTCAGCATGAGACATATGGGTTAAAAATAAATGGAGCATGAAGGTACTGGTGGGGATGAGAAAGAACTGTAGCCGAGTGGAAAGAGAAAATTTCTGGACTTGGCCTGAAGATCGGAGTGCGAGTCTTTCCTCTGTTACTTATTAGTTTGGTGACCTTGATGGGTCCCAGAAAGGTATGGATGATGTCATCCCTTTCACAGGATTTGTTTGAAGACTAAATAAGACAGTATTGTCCAACACTATCTCTGATGAATGTTAATAGATGTTACCAGGAAAAAAAGAAAAGCTTCTACGGTTGCATCCATTTGAGAAATGTCATGTGAAAACCAGGAAACATGTTTCTTCAGTGAAAGTTTTTTCAGTCTTTAAGATGCTAATACGTTTTGTGACTTTACAAAAAGATATATAATGTGTCATTATGCTTCCTAAACTTATTTTATTCCCAGCCAGCCCACTTGTTGGAAATGTAGTCCATGGGACACATTTTGAAAAATGTTACTCTACTTTTGGAAATGCTTTTCAATGGTAAGCTGTTAAAAATTTAGATGTTAACAGTAGATACTTATCTGGGACCTGTACTGAAGATCTTTCCTATCTGATTCTAAGAATCAATCCATTATAAACAATATTTTGAAATAAATTAGAAAATGTGATACATTGCACATCAGATATTTAAAAATAAACAAAAAGCAAAATAAATAGAAAATATATTTGTGTCCACAAATTCAGAGACCACTGACTATGTTTCTTAGCTTTATATTTAAAACATAACCAGATAGATATTATTTTGCCTCTTTTGTGGAATTTTTACTAGAATTTTATTAGTACAGCTTAAGCTGAAGCTCTGTGAAAATTTTAATGTTTTATGACATCTATTTTAGTAATACCTGAAAAATATAAGATTATTAGAGAAACAGCATAAGTATTGGATAAATCTTAATTGAAGTCACAAAAGCCACTAACTTACTCTGTGATGGTTACAATTTTTATACCCCTTCGGTTTCAGTTTTCTCATTTATAAAATGGTTATAGTAATACCAGCCTTTCAGAATATTTGGGACACTCAAAGAAGGAACTCATCAGGTGAAAGCTACAGACAGGCAACTATTACTTTTGAATGATAATAGAAAGTCATAGATTTGTCTTTTTAAAAGAAAACGTATGTAGGACTTGGAATTAGTATATGATCACAATCCTAGTTTTTAAAAATTAGAAACAGAAAGCTTTATTAAAACAACTCTGAATGATGACACAAACACAGAATAGATTTTCTTTAGTTTTTCCCTTGAGAAGAATAAACCTGTCTTTACCCTTCTTGCTATTTAACCTATTGGCATAGCACAATATTTATCTTTTGTTTAAATAGTTGTTTTACTTTTGGTGAAATAAAAATCTTCATTTTAACTGGCAACCAAAACGAATGTTTAAGGTTAAATATTAAGCTTCAATACAACCAAAAATTAGGCTGATGTTTTAATTTCACTGTCAATATCATGTATGGTCTAGAGATATTCTAGTAAAATTGTTGCCATTATGAAGAATATAATTGATGGCCTTTAATGCAAGTGGCTACTTTTAAATTAAATTACCTGAATGTATTTTTATGGCCTTCTAAGACATGTAGCATTAAAATGTATCTTGTTTGTACTGAAGAAGGAACTTCCTGGTACTAAAATGGGATGAATTTCTGAGCTTACTATGGAATCCCTTTTTTTGCAGTTTATATAACAAATCTGTGTTCTCATATGTCTTTGAAAATTTAAATGTGGTTGTCTTTGAAGGTCAGAGGAGAAGGCAATGACAACCCACTCCAGTACTCTTGCCTGGAAAATCCCATGGACGGAGGAGCCTGGTAGGCTGCAGTCCATGGGGTCGCAAAGAGTAGGACACGACTGAAGCGACTTAGCAGTAGCAGGTGAAGGTCAGAGACCAGACAAAGCAACCTCCTAAATGTCCTTTTCCATCTTATGACCTGTGGGTAGCTCCACCTATTCAGCTAAAGTAAGTACAGTGTTTATGAAAACACCAAAACTCATGTAAACTATACTGCTAAGTCGCTTCAGTCGTGTCCGACTCTGTGCGACCCCGTAGATGGCAGCCCACCAGGCTCCTCCATCCTTGGGATTCTCCAGGCAAGAATGCTGGAGTGAGTTGCAATTTCCTTCTCCAAAACTATACTGTGCCTATGCAAATGCATATATATAAGAGAAGAGATGGCATGTCACCGTGGAGGTCTCTGCCTCTCAAACTGGGGTCTGCCTAACCCTCGGGGTACAGAGTGTTATGCCAGGGTCTGTGTGAAGCTAGAGGGTGCACATGGTCCTCCTTTATGCCATATCCAATAATTGTAAAAATATTAGAGAAAAACTTTTTTAATCTTTATCTTTATTGTAATAAATATGGATGTATAATAGAGTACAAATCACAATTTTTTTCATTGATTAAAAAAATTAGATATAAGTCCTCAAAATGATCTTGGACTTCTTTGGATTGTTCCTCCAGTGCCTCCCCAGGGGCACCTGTTCACTCTCCTTTGCTGTACTTTGGTGGCAATGGTTGCACAGCTCTTAGGCAGATGAAAATGTATGGCCTAAAATACTGGTTTCCTTACCCATGTCCTTATCACCGCCTAACAATATATATTTTTAATGCTAGTGATTAATTTATCTAGATTCAATAGAAATTTGCTTTAAGGCTAGCAGATTAGAACTTCTTTTTTTTTAAGTTGTTAAAAGAGAGTAATAAGCTAGCCTCATGATGATATTTATACTTCATCTTTTTTTATATATTTATATAATTTGACATATTAAAACATTATGAGTATCTGATTGAAAGGTAAATGTCAAAATGTATCAAGAATGGAAAATCGTCCTTCGAACTTTTATATGTTATGCTATTTGTGGTTACTAGCCTATTACCCATAGCTCCTCTTTACCCTGGTTGTACCTAGATTCTTTTTGTGTGTGTGAGCCTCTAAGTTATTATCTCAAGCCTTTCAAAGCTGAATCTCTAAATGATACTAAAATATTCTGGAATTCACAAGGAAGTTTGAGATAAAGTACATGCATATTCAAATTACTCAAATGACACCTTTATTTTTAGTTAAATTTGATTTATGGATGCCTCTCAATTTTCTATCAAAACCTAGATAGAGCCATGTATTTCACCATTTTTTTTTTTTTTTCCATTTCTGGCATCTATTTTAGACATTTCTGCAAATACATAAATCTGTATATACAGCTTCCCCTAGTTAGTGTCACATCTTTTTTTCTCCCCTTGAATATCCTGAACATTTAAGCCAGGGCCAGGGCCAGACGCTGAGAAGAGTGGGCACATTATTCTTCTTGGTTCTCCTGATTCTCTTTTCCCTGCTCTTTAGAATACAGTATGAGGAAAATGAGGAAAAATACTTATTCTCCTAGCTTTCCCTTTATACCTGTGGGGAACATCAGACTGATGGGATCTAAGCCAATCCTGATATTTCTAACTTTTTGCCAACAGTAAAAATATTACAATTTATTCTCTCCAGTTCATTTTTAAGCAGCTCTGAATCCAAGGAGCTCAGACAGAAATTTGTCATGAATGAATTTTGGCATATTTTATTTGAAATCATGTATCAAGAACCCATACAAACAAAAATCTGATAAATAACCATTTAAACCTTAGAGCTGAAAGGCATCATTTTCTGACCAGAGCAGTTCTGGATGGTTTCTGTAAAATCACTCTTTGAGGTCATTCAGCCTGTTCTTATACACTGTCAGTAAAAAGTAGCTCTTTGGATGCTTTCTATGAAAATTCATTGCTCAAAGTAGTCAATCACATTGGCAAATTTCACTGTTAAAAAGTCTAGTCTTAAAATGGATCATAAATATGCCATTTTATATTTTTCATAAACCAGTTCTGGTGATGCCCTCTGGAATAAAATAGTAAATTCTTACTCTTCTCTATGGTGTTTCCTCAAATATTTGAAGGAATCATATCTTCCATTAATCTAGTAGTTTGCAGATACTGGTTTATACCAGGTCACAAGAACTAATTTTAAGAGTTTTGGAAAGTTTGTAAACTGATTGTTAAACTAACCATTATTAAAAATTAAATTATATAAATTGAGGTTAAAGAAACTATATTAAAATGATAATAAGTACCACTTATCACTTCTTAATTATTTTACTATTATCTATTTTTTTTTCAGTTTCCTTTTATTTTTTTAATTTTATTTTAACTTTACAATATTGTATTGGTTTTGCCATATATCAAAATGAATCTGCCACAGGTATACATGTGTTCCCCATCCTGAATCCTCCTGCCTCCTCCCTCCTTATACAATCCCTCTGGGTCGTCCCAGTGCACCAGCCCCAAGCATTCAGTATCATGCATCGAACCTGGACTGGCGACTTGTTTCATATATGATATTATACATGTTTCAATGTCATTCTCCCAAATCATCCCACCCTCTCCCTCTCCCAGAGTCCAAAAGACTATTCTATACATCAATGTCTCTTTTGCTGTCTCGTATACAGGGTTATTGTTCCATCTTTCTAATGTTACTATTATCTATGATTGAGGTTATTTACACCTATAAATGATCATCTGCCTCATCTCTGATCCAGCCTGAAAATTTTATACAGTTTTTGTCATCTTACAACCTCTAAAAAATTATTCCTATATAATTTTATGAACAACTCTGCTCTCAGTCACCTTGCTCCAGGTGCCCATTAGTTTCTATTAGTTTCCAGAACCTAACACAAATGCCCACTAAAGGAATTTCTATCAATTATTAAGACATTATTATTTTTTACAAGGCCTAAGAAATGTGATTTTTATTGTTTGTAAGCAGTGTTTAGGCATTATCTATGGGGAAAAAAAGGCCACAAATATGTTGCTCCACCTACAACATAGGATTTTTTGTGAGGTTCTAATAATATAAATAAGAACACATCATAAAAAAACACCATGAAAGTGAAAAGTGTGAAAGTGTTAGTCACTCAGTTGTGTCCAACTCTTAGTGAACCCTTGGATGGCAGCCTGCCCGGCTCCTCTGTCCATGGAATTCTCCAGGCAAGAATATTGGAGTGGGTTGTGTTGCTCTCCTCCAAGGGATCTTCCCAACTCAGGGGTCAAACCCAGGTCCCCGGCACTGCAGGCAGATTCTTTACTACTGAGCCATCAAGGGAGCCCTAAACAACAACAACAACAACAACAAAAACACCACAGTGTGTAACAAAAATATAAATAATTATTAGATTTTATTAATAGCAAGAGTGTGAAGGTCACAGAAGGTAATATTTCCACTATATACATACCTCAGTGATCGTAACAAATGTTAAATATTAGTCTTAGTGTCTCATTTTAATAACAACATAGACAGATGAGGGTAAGTTCTCAGAATACTGCCCAGGATGATAAGCAGCTTGGTTTTAATTTTGGTATTCTATTACAGGCTTAGCTTTCTAACTATGTTTTAGTTAAACAATTACTAATATTTGTTTGCATTCTCAGATGATTCACTAAAATTTTAATAGATTACCTCATAACTATATACAATATGCTTTGATAGCCAAGAGTAAGTTCAATAACAAGCCAACTTTCTACTAATTTCAAATATTCAGAGATTATAAAAGAAACATTCCCCAAATTAGGTTAGTTTTCATCTTTATATTCTTAAGATAATCCTCCATGTTTCCAAGAAAAAAAGAAAACTCCCAATTTTTATAAATGTGGAAGTCCAAAACTTTTGTAGTAGAATGGATGCGCCAAAACTTATTATTTAATATGCCATCATACTTAAAAAACACAACCAAATATAAATTTGGCTGTATACAGAAGGGACTGTGTGATGTGCAACAACCTAGAGTCAAATATCACAGAAAAATAAAGAGACAGAATCAGGGGCAGAAATGACATGAAGAAGGCAGAGCCAAAGAGCTGGGAGTTAGGGGATGAGGTCACAAAGACAGACTAGGCTGAGAGTGGTGAAGATGTCAAAAATGTTATTAAAAGATGAGAGAACATACTTTTTATTCCACAGGAGTCACTGTTAAAAACAGAGTAATCTGAAGCAATTATCTTTCATAAGGGCAGTGTTGGGGTCTGTCTTAGAGAAGAGAAAAACTGAAGGCGACTTGGCCAGTAATGAGCATATCACAATTCAATAGCCAGATCAAATGTGCAGTTTTGAGAAGGGACAGTGAGAACAATGCAGATTTACTATTGTTCAGTCTATTAAGTACTGTCTGACTCTTTGTGACCCCATGGACTATAGCATACCAGGGTCCTCTGCCCTCCACTATCTTCTGGAGTTTGCTTAAATCCATGTCTATTGAGTCAGTGATGTTATGTAACCATCTCCTCCTCTGCTGCCTCTTTCTCCTTTTGCCTTCAATCTTTGCCAGCATCAGGATCTTTTCGAAAGTGTGGGCTCTTTACATCAGGTGGGCAAAGTACTGAACATTCAACTTCAGTAACATTCAGATTTGACGATCTACATAAAGATGATAGTTAAAACCACAAAATATAAATAAACAAACACACAAACAAATAAAATCACTTAGAGGGTAAGTATAATGAAAATAATTGCCAACATCCATTGGATCATCAAAAAAGCAAGAGAGTTCCAGAAAACATCTATTTCTGCTTTATTTACTATGCCAAAGCCTTCGACTATGTGGATCACAACAAACTGTGGAAAATTCTTCAAGAGATGGGAATACTATACCTGCCTTCTGAGAAACCTATATGCAGGTCAAAAAGCAATAGTTAGAACTGGACACTGAACAACAGACTGGTTCTAAATGGGGAAAGGGCTGCATCAAGGCTGTTTTTGTCACCCTGCTTATTTAACTTGCATGCAGAATACATCATGCAAAATGCTGGACTGGATAAAGTACATGGTAGAATCAAGATTGCTGAGAGAAATATTAATAACCTCAGATATGTAGATGACACCACCCTTATGGCAGAACGCAAAGAAGAACTAAAGAGCCTCTTGATGAAAGTGAAAGAGGAAGAGTGGAAAAGTTGGCTTAAAACTCAACATTCAGAAAACTAAGATGATGGCATTCGGTCCCATCACTTCATGGGGAAACAATGGAAACAGTGATAGATTTTATTTTCGGGGGATCCAAAAGTACAGCAGATGGTGACTGCAGCTATGAAATTAAAAGATGTTTGCTCCTTGGAAGAAAAGCTATGACCAACCTAGACAGCATATTAAAAAACAGAGCATCACTTTGTCAACAAATGTCTGTCTAGTCAAAGCTATGGTTTTTCTAGTAGTCATATATGGATATGAGAGTTGGACTATAAAGAAAGCTGAGTGCTGAAAAATTGATGCTTTTGAACTGTTGGTGTTGGAGAAGACTCTTGAGAGTCCCTTGGACTACAAGGAGATTCAACCAGTCAATCCTATAGGAAATTAGTCCTGTGTATTCATTGGAAGGACTGATGCTGAAGCTGAAACTCCAATACTTTGTCACTTGATGGAAAGAATTGATTCATTTGAAAAGACCCTGATGCTGGGCAAGATGGAAGGCAGGAGGAGAAGGGGATGATAGAGGGTGAGATGGCTGAATGGCATCAGTGAATCAATGTACATGAGTTTGAGCAAGTTCCAGGAGTTGGTGATGGACAAGGAGGCCTGGCATGCTAAGTTAATGGGGTTGCAAAGAGTCAGACAGGACTGAGCGACTGAACTAAACTGAACCTTGGTCAGAATCTTGGGATGAAAAGAAAAATAATTCTAGAAGAAAAGGGTCTACAGTGTCAAATGTCAAGAGTGAGAAGCCAAGTAGAGTATATTTTTGAGTAGTATTCTATGTGTGTCTTCATTAATAAGTCATATTATTTTAATTAATTATTTGAGTTAATTCCTTTTTAAATTTACTTTAAAGACTATGTACAGTTGACCCTTGACCAATGTCATGGTTAGGGGCAATAATCCTCCCTGAAGTAAAAAATATGAGTGTAGTTTATGGTTGACCCTCCGTGTCCATGATTCTATCAATAAAAGTTGTTCTGTATCTGAATTTTCTCATCCAGGGTTTCAACCAACTGTAGATTGTGTGGTACTGTAGTATTTACTACTAAAGAAATCCACCTGTAAGTGGACCTGTGCAGTTCAAACTTGTATTGTTCAAGAGTCAACTGTATTCCTACTATAAGTAGAGAAGCCATAAATAGAAGGTAACTATGAAATAAAAAACTAATAATACCAAACAAAAGACTATATATCACTGAAATTGACTTTTGTATAATCCTGCACTACATTTTAGAAAACACAGGACTAAGATGAAGACTTAAAGGAATTGAGTTTAGATGAAGACAGATTGAGGAAACTACTGATAGTTTAAGAGTAGACTGGCTATACTGGCTTGTTCTTGAAGTGAACTGTAGAATTGAGAATGGAATATATAACTTTGAGTTACAAGAAGTGAGCTTCCTGATACTATCAGCTGGAATTTGAATATTTTCATCAACACATCAACAAGTTACAAGGCAGCAACTTTTTCCTTTCAAATGTGTTGCAGAATTTTGCTTTCTATATAATTAAATCTCTTAATAACATAGTTTTCCATCAATATTGGGATATTTGTCTTCATAAAGTGAAGTCACTCAGTCGTGTCAGACTCTTTGCGACCCCATGGACTGTAGCCTCCCAGGTTCCTCCATCCACGGGATTTTCCAGGCAAGAGTACTGGAGTGGGTTGTCATTTCCTTCTCCACTGTCTTCTTTAAAAGTATGTTTTTCTGAAGAAGAAATGAAAGTGTGTTCCAATAGAAGGCTAAACAAGTAAATCTATAGTGTAAAGCAATAGTTCTAGATTTGACATAACCATATTGAAAGAGATTGGCTTTATTTAATTTTTGAGGATGAAATTAGAGTGGAAGAATTTTTTTGCAAATCATCTTTTCTCTTTTTTAAAATCCAAGTTGACTTCTTTGGGGAAATAGCCTCTTTTTCTATGGCTCTTTGTAGAGTTGAAGGAAGAAGGGTTCTTTTATGGCAAAAGGATATGCTGGAATGTACGTGTCCATCCAAATGTTAAAAATTTGTTTTGATTTGCAAAGAAATTGCCTTCATACAATGAAAATCTCCCAGGAAGTCCAACTGCTTATTTATTTGTTCTTTCATGTGAAACAAATCATCATTAAAAAGGTTCAGCTTCCAATTAAGACCTTTTTGAAGCTTAGAGGGACTTGCTTACAAAAGTTCAAATCCCTTAGAAAATGCCTCATTGCTTCCTCAGAGAAAGAGAAAAATAGCTGCTGATGAGATTCAAATCATTCCCTATCTTTTCTTTCATTAATTTTAAACATAATTCATAGACCATTATGCTCTGGAAATCAAAAGAATTATTCCTTATTGTAGCCCGCCATTTTTCATCATTGTACACACACAATGTCCAATTTCACCCCACTCATTCAAAATGGCGCTTAAAGCAAGCAGAAAAGATTAACTCCAATACTTACATTTGGCTTTAATTCACAGCTTTCTAAAGAGTTTTACTAGTCTAACTATGTATTTACACAATGAATATGATGAGTCATTTCTAAATGTAAACATACTAGTTTAAAAAATTGCTTAAATATGTATTTCTGCCTGAGCTTCTCTCAGGATATTCCTATGAGATTCACAGCAATAATGCCCTAATATTTATCATACCACTTTTTGGTACATTACAAATATTAATAATAAAAAATAATGAGTAATGGTTATAGGTAACTCTCAAAGTAATTAAAATATTTAATCCTTCATGTGTTTTTTTGCTATTGGATAGCCTTTATTCAGATGGAATTACATTCAAGCTATTCTGATGATGATTTTAATGATATTAGCTAGATGCTGTTTAAAATTCTCTAATGATAAAACAACTGGACAGATGTTTCAGAGAATAATAGTATTCGCTTTCTATAAAGAAAGACATAACTTAATACATTGCTTTTGTTTTTGGTTAGAGGAAACACATTTCATTATATCATCAGTCTTTCCTTGCTTTTAAGCAGTCTTCTGCCCATTAGAAAGCATTCCCAATTTAATTCTCTGTTGCTAGTGAGGGTACTGATGAGTACAACTTGGGGACCAGTGTCAGTGTCATCCTATATCTGGGGTTGGTTATATCTGCCCTGAAATGCCACCACCAGTTTAAATTTTGATCCGAAATGAAGTAGAAGAAAATTAGGACAGCAAGATTCATAGATATGAACATAGAAAGAAAGGAATCAGAGTATTAAAATTTATTTGCACTTCAGTCTCTATGTTACTGGGCTTCCCAGGTGGCTCAGTGGTAAAGAATTTGCCTGCCAATGAAGGAGACAAGGGTTTGACCCCAGGGTCAGGAAGATCCCCTGGAGAAGGAAATGGCAACCCACTCCAATATTCTTGCCTGGGAAATCCCATGGAGAGAGGAGGCTGGTGGGCTACAGTCCATGGGGCCACAAAAGAGTGGGACACAACTTAGTGACTAAACAACAAACAACTCTATGCTATTAATAACACCTGTTTATTCTATAGAGCCATCTGGTCTAAACATTGCTTCAAGCAAACCATTTTGTAAAGGCTGCCTGCTTTATTTCTTTCTTGAGATATTTTCTTAGAAGTTCTATAGATACCTATTTAACTGATTTGACCTTGGAAGACTTCCCAACTCCTATTCTCTTTATCACCACTACTCCTTATTTATAATATTAGACACAGGCTGGCTTTTCTAGGAAACAGACTTTGAAATATGGAACTCTATGGAGGAAGTTTGCTTAAAACTCAACATTCAAAAAATTAAGATCATGGCATATGGTTCCATCACTTCATGGCAAATAGATGGGGAAACAATGGAAACAGTGACAGACTTTATTTTCTTGGGATAAAAAATCACTGCAGAGGGTGACTGCAGCCATGAAATTAAAAGGGACTTGCTCCTTGGAAGAAAAGCTATGACAAACTTAGACAGCATATTAAAAAGCAGAGAAATTACCTTGGTGACAAAGATCTGTCTAGTCAAAGCTATGATTTTCTCCAGTAAATGTGAGACATAGACCATAAAGAAGGCTGAGTGCTGAAGAATTGATGCTTTTGAACTGTGGTGTTGGAGAAGACTCTTGAGAGTCCCTTGGACTGCAAGGAGATCAAACCAGTCAATCCTAAAGGAAATCAACCCTGAATATTCATTGGAAGGACTGATGTTGAAGCTGAAACTCCAATACTTTGGCCTCCTGATGTAAAGAACTGACTCATTGGAAAAGACCCTGATGCTGGGCAAGATAGAAGGCGAGAGGAGAAGGGAACAACAGAGGATGAGATGGTTGGATGGCATCACTGACTCTATGGAGATGAGTTTGAGCAAGCTCTGGGAGCTAGTGATGGACAGGGAGGCCTGGCATGCTGCACTCCATGGGGTCACAAAGATTTGAACTCGACTAACCTAGATAGCATATTCAAAAGCAGAGACATTACTTTACCAACAAAGGTTCGCCTAGTCAAGGCTATGGTCTTTCCTGTGGTCATGTATGGATGTGAGAGCTGGACTGTGAAGAAGGCTGAGCGCCGAAGAATTGATGCTTTTGAACTGTGGTGTTGGAGAAGACTCTTGAGAGTCCCTTGGACTGCAAGAAGATCCAACCAGTCCATTCTGAAGGAGATCAATCCTGGAATTTCTTTGGAAGGAATGATGCTAAAGCTGAAACTCCAGTATTTTGGCCACCTCATGCAAAGAGTTGACTCATTGGAGAAGACTCTGATGCTGGGAGGGATTGAGGGCAGGAGGAGAAGGGGATGACAGAGGATGAGATGGCTGGATGGCATCACTGACTTGATGGGTGTGAGTCTGAGTGACCTCCAGGAGCTGGTGATGGACAGGGAGGCCTGGCGTGCTGCGGTTCATGGGGTCGCAGAGAGTCGGACACGACTGAGCGACTGATCTGATCTGAGTGACTGCACTGAACTGAACTGGTGGAAGAAGTTTACTGGAATGTTCTCCAGATAAATAGTTACTGGGAGTGAATGAAGCAAGATTAGGAAGAACCTCAACTGAGAAACAATCACAATGAAGGCCTCAGTGAGTCTCCTGGAAGCTCTGAAGCTGGTATATCCATTTAGACCTGCCTTCATGGAGGCAGAGGCGGAGCAACTAATGCCTTGGTTCAAAGCCCAAGGACTTAGTGTTTAGGATTCTACAGTCATCAAGGCAGACCTGGTATCAAATGTCAAACTTGGGTATGAATTATAACTGAAAATATTTTTGCAGAAATATTTATATTAATGCTTCTACAACTTCAGGCCTCTGGCTCCTTATCAGGAGGGTGGGAGATTTCATAATTTCAAAAACCATTCATTGAGGGTATATGAACCAGATATATGATATAAATACCATCTCAATCATAAAAGCCAAGGATTATATTTTTTTCTATTTTATCAGATCAGATCAGATCGGATCAGTTGCTCAGTCATGTCCGACTCTTTGCGACCCCATGAATCACAGCAAGCCAGGCCTCCCTGTTCATCACCAGCTCCCGGAGGTCACTGAGACTCGTGTCCATCAAGTCAGTGATGCCATCCAGCCATCTCATCCTCTGTCGTCCCCTTCTCCTCTTGTCCCCAATCCCTCCCAGCATCAGAGTCTTCTCCAATGAGTCAACTCTTCTCATGAGGTGGCCAAAGTACTGGAGTTTCAGCTTTAGCATCATTCCTTCCAAAGAAACCCCAGTGCTGATCTCCTTCAGAATGGACTGATTGGATCTCCTTGCAGTCCAAGGGACTCTCAAGAGTCTTCTCCAACACCACAGTTCAAAAGCATCAATTCTTCGGTGCTCAGGCTTCTTCATAGTTCAACTCTCACATCCATACATGACCACAGGAAAAACCATAGCCTTGACTAGACGAACCTTTGTTGACAAAGTAATGTCTCTGCTTTTGAATATGCCATCTAGGTTGGTCATAACTTTCCTCCAGTTGAGGAAATTGATCCTATGTGATAAAATGAACTGTGAAGGTTCATACAAGATGGCAAGCTTGCATGCAAGCCTATGTGTACCTGCTTAGTGGTTGTACTGTTTCATAGACTTTGGGGAAGGGATTTGGTTGGGAGGTAGGTGCAAACTAGAACTGATTTGATTGTGCAGCAAGAGTCAACAATTAAGATAAAGGTTCAAATGATATGTTAGGGACCTCCAGAGAAACAGAACCAACAGGAGGAAGGAAGACAGACAAAGAGAGAGAGAAAGCAACAATGGAGGCTGAAATTCCCATAACGTGCAAGCTGGAGATGCAGGAAAGCCAGCTGTGTAATTTAGCATGAGTCTGAAGACCTGAAAACCAGGCAAATCAATAGTGTAAATCCTAGTCTAAGGGCAGGAGAAGATGAGGTCGGATATGTTCAAGGTCAAACAGCAAGGCAGGAAAACAGTGTGAATTTCTCCTTCCTCTGCTTTTGTTCTATTCATGCCCTCAATGGATTGGTGATGCTCACCCAATTAGGGGGCCAGTCTACTGAGTCTACTGGATCAACTGCTATTCTCACCTGGAAACACTCTCAGAGACACACCCAGAAATAATGCTTAATCCAGGCAATGCATGGCCAGTCAAGTTGAATAAAATTAACTATAACAAATGTCAAAGTCATTTATATTTGAAAATATCCATTCTCTTAAGTCTGTAGTTACTACTGTGAAAAAAAGCGTTAGTTGCTCAGTAGCGTTCTACTCTTTGTGACCCCATGGACTGTAGTCCACCAGACTCCTCTTCCCATGGAACTCTCCAGGGCAAGAATACTGGAGTGGGAAGCCATTTCCTTCTCCAGGGGATCTTCCCAACCCGGAGATCTAACCTGAATCTCCTGCATTGCATGTGGATTCTTTACCATCTGAGCCACCAGGGGAGCCCCAGGTACTATGTAATTGACGATAAACCCTAAAAATTTAATGTGCTTTAAGAAGATTAAGATATTTTATAATATCAAGGATAATAATGCCAACTAAAAAGGATCAATTACCTAATATGTCTCGGTACTGTGTTAATTAGACACATCATTTTATAACATGAATACCATTATTCTCTTGTTTTAGGTGAGAAATTTAGAGAAGTTAAATAACTTTCCCAAGGCCATATTAGTAGTAACTGACAGGTCTGGAATTAAAATTCAGACTGCTGCTGCTGCTGCTGCTAAATTGCATCAGTCGTGTCCGACTCTGTGTGACCCCATAGACGGCAGCCCACCAGGCTCCCCCGTCCCTGGGATTCTCCAGGCAAGAACACTGGAGTGGGTTGCCATTTCCTTCTCCAATGCATGAAAGTGAAGTCGTTCAGTCGTGTCTTACTTTTTGGGACCCCATGGTCTGTAGCCTACTAGGCTCCTATGTCCATGGGATTTTCCAGGCAAGAGTACTGGAGTGGGTTGCCATTGCCTTCAGACTATCTTACTCTAAAATCTAAGCTCTGAGCCACTACTCTACGTGGTTTCTCAGTGATCTTTCTGAAATGTAGAAATGTCAAGATGTAAAATTGCTCACTTATTGGTTTATTATGAAAATGTCAGTCAGCTCCTTCTGGAAACACTATAGTTTTTGGAAGCAATGCTTACTCTTCCTTCCTGTGTGGGATGATTGTTGCTTGTCAACTTCCTTAGCTTGGGAATGTCATTTCTTAGAAACCTTTCCTATATCAGGTTATAGCTGGCCAAAAATGATACTTGTTTGCAATTTGGGAGATGGAAGTGAAACAGCAGGCATTGTTCTCCACAACTTTTCACTGTTAGTTGTGGACACAGATAGTCACAACAGTGTTGGCACATTTCAATTTGTCTTCTCTCTCTCACAGTTTCCAGCTCTTCTTCCTGACCATTGACCCTGCTGACCGATAGCAACTTGAGTATCATCATCAGTTTCTTGCTTGTGTACTCGGAAATGCAAGAGTTTCCCATAGACTTTGCCACTAGCTACCTTTTCACGGTCTTGTTTCAGCAGCTCCACGTGCCTGGCCTGTCAGATCAATCAGCAGGTGATTCTTTTGATCCTGCAACTTTCTCTTTTGGATCTTCACGATCCCACTTTTCTCCACATTTGTGTGAGGTCTACTTCCTGCATTAAGTTCCTTATCCCATGTCTGTAATTGTTCTCCTTCTCTTATTGAATGCTACAGAAATTAGTATCTGGGAGTAGATGATACCATAATAAAAACCCAGATCACAAGGCTTGAGGGAGCAAGGAGTGAGATTTGAAAATATTTATTTAAAATTCACAATGTTTTAAAATAAATTTTATTAGAAAACATACCATGAAGTCAGACCAAAAAGGACAGACGGTTCAAACTGAAAAAGAGCCTGTGGGCTCCAAATTTCTGCAGGAAGTAAGCAGGCTGAGAAAGCTTTTGAGATGAAAACGGGGGAAATTTTTTTTGTATCCCAAAGGGAGTTGCCAAGCTCCCAGGGAGCAAATCCAGCTGAGAACAATGGATTGTTTCATTGTCAGAGAGCAGAGTTGAGGATTAATCAAGAAATAGTCTCTGCTCCTGGTGAAATTGGGCAGCCTGAAAACATGCCCCAAGTGTATTGCATTTTATTCTTTTTTCTATTCCCCACTCTCCCCATCCTTTTCTCTTCTCTCTTTTCCTTCCTTTCTTTTCCATTCCTTTTCTTTTCTTTACCCTCTTCCCCTCCATTCCCCTTTTTTCCCTTCCTTTTATTAAATTCTTGTCCTCACATCATTTTTGGAATTGCTATGAATTCATAACTATGATTCATTCTCTCCTTTTTGAACAGAAATGTCTGTTGTTGTTTTGTCCCTGTCTCACCACTGTGTTGATTATGCAACATCAAACTTGTATCTTTAAGTTCAAAGTATTATTAGGTTAAAAGAAGTTGTAGCTGATGAGCCTCATCCATATCTAGGGCCTACTTTAAATGACGGGATCTTATACTTTGAGCCAGAGCCTGATGCCATGACTGAATAAAACTTGAGGGTCTTATTTGGAGATGAGAGCATTTTGCACATGGAAAAAATGTGAATTTTGGCAGGAAGCAATTTCTTCCAAGCCTAGACATGCTACTCCTCTCATTAAGAAGTAGAGAGCATTCTAAAATGTGGGCTGACCTTGTGACTGCCTTAAGAATGCAGAAGAAATGATGCTGTTCCAGTTTAGGACCCAACCCTTCATAGGCCTGGCATCTTCTACGTGGAGTTCTTGAAGCCCCAAACCACTACATAAGATATTTGTTTACTCTGATGAAGAGAGAAGGTCAGTACTCCCCAGCCATTCTGGTTAGACAGCAACTATGGGCATGGAACGACCTTAAGAGCGACCTCGCCTGCCCGCGACCGGCGCGCCATTTAAGAGCGATCTCGCCTGCCCGCGACCGGCGCGCCATTTAAGAGCGCCCCGCCGGCTGCGTCGCGCACTAAGAGCGCGGCCGAGAGGAGCTACCCCACGACCGAGGAAGGACAACGGTGAGGGCCAGCGCACTAAGCACGGCGGAGAAGAGCTAACCCATGACCGAGGTCAGGAAGGGCGGCGGTGAGGAGAGACCCCTCGTCCAAGGTAAGGTGCGATGGCTGTGCTTCGCTGGCCGGGAGCAGCCAGGAGCACCCGGGATGAGATACCCCACGCCCAAGGTAAGAGAAACCCAAGTAAGACAGTAGGTCTTGAAAGAGGGCATCAGAGGGCAAATACACTAAAACCATTCTCACAGATAACTAGTAAATCTAATCACACAAGGACCACACCCTTGTCTAACTCAATGAGATTAAGCCATGCCCAGGGGGCAACCTGGGATGGGTGGGTCATGGTGGAGAGATATGACAGGGTGTGGTCCGCTGGAGAAGGGAATGGCAAACCACTTCAGTATTCTTGCCTTGAGAACCCCATGAACAGTATGAAAAGACAAAATGATAGGATACTGAAAGAGAAGCTCCCCAGGTCGGTAGGGGCCCAATATGCTACTGGAGTTCAGTGGAGAAATAACTCCAGAAAGAATGTAAGGATGGAGCCAAAACGAAAAGAATACCCAGCTGTGGGTGTGTCTGGTGATAGAAGCAAAGTCCGATGCTGTAAAGAGCAATATTGCATAGGAACCTGGAATGTCAGGTCCATGAATCAAGGCAAATTGGAAGTGGTCAAACAAGAGATGGCAAGAGTGAATGTCGACATTCTAGGAATCAGTGAACTAAAATGGACTGGCATGGGTGAATTTAACTCAGAGGACCATTATATCTACTACTGTGGGCAGGAATCCCTCAGAAGAA
The DNA here is from genome assembly GCA_935064755.1 of Tragelaphus eurycerus. Lineage (NCBI taxonomy): Eukaryota > Metazoa > Chordata > Mammalia > Artiodactyla > Bovidae > Tragelaphus > Tragelaphus eurycerus. The sequence continues at coordinate 16,767,563 of CAKXYN010000009.1, read as the reverse complement.
ATGGAGTGGCCATCATAGTCAACAAAAGAGTCCGAAATGCAGTACTTGGATGCAATCTCAAAAATGACAGAATGATTTCTGTTCGTTTCCAAGGCAAACCATTCAATGTCACAGTAATCCAAATCTATGCCCCAACCAGTAACGCCGAAGAAGCTGAAGTTGAAAGGTTCTATGAAGACCTACAAGACCTTTTAGAACTAACACCCAAAAAAGATGTCCTTTTCATTATAGGGGACTGGAATGCAAAAGTAGGAAGTCAAGAAACACCTGGAGTAACAGGCAAATTTGGCCTTGGAACACGGAATGAAGCAGGGCAAAGACTAATAGAGTTTTGCCAAGAAAATGCACTGGTCATAGCAAATACCCTCTTCCAACAACACAAGAGAAGACTCTATACATGGACATCACCAGATGGTCAACACCGAAATCAGATCGATTATATTCTTTGCAGCCAAAGATGGAGAAGCTCTATACAATCAGCAAAAACAAGACCAGGAGCTGACTGTGGCTCGGACCATGAACTCCTTATTGCCAAATTCAGACTGAAATTGAAGAAAGTAGAGAAAACTACTAGACCATTCAGGTATGACCTAAATCAAATCCCTTATGATTATACAGTGGAAGTGAGAAATAGATTTAAGGGCCTAGATCTGATAGATAGAGTGCCTGATGAACTATGGAATGAGGTTCGTGACATTGTACAGGAGACAGGGATCAAGACCATCCCCATGGAAAGGAAATGCAAAAAAGCAAAATGACTGTCTGGGGAGGCCTTGCAAATAGCTGCAAAAAGAAGAGAAGCGAAAAGCAAAGGAGAAAAGGAAAGATATAAACATCTAAATGCAGAGTTCCAAAGAATAGCAAGAAGAGATAAGAAAGCCTTCTTCAGTGATCAATGCAAAGAAATAGAGGAAAACAACAGAATGGGAAAGACTAGGGATCTCTTCAAGAAAATCAGAGATACCAAAGGAACATTTCATGCAAAGATGGGCACGATAAAGGACAGAGATGGTGTGGACCTAACAGAAGCAGAAGATATTAAGAAGAGGTGGCAAGAATACACAGAAGAACTGTACAAAAAAGAGCTTCAAGACCTAGATAATCATGATGATGTGATCACTGACCTAGAGCCAGACATCTTGGAATGTGAAGTCAAATGGGCCTTAGAAAGCATCACTACGAACAAAGCTAGTGGAGGTGATGGAATTCCAGTGGAGCTATTCCAAGTCCTGAATGATGATGCTGTGAAAGTGCTACACTCAATATGCCAGCAAATTTGGAAAACTCAGCAGTGGCCACAAGATTGGAAAAGGTCAGTTTTCATCCCAATCCCAAAGAAAGGCAATGCCAAGGAGTGCTCAAACTACCGAACAATTGCACTCATCTCACACGCTAGTAAAGTAATGCTCAAAATTCTCCAAGCCAGGCTTCAGCAATATGTGAACCGTGAACTTCCTGATGTTCAAGCTGGTTTTAGAAAAGGCAGAGGAACCAGAGATCAAATTGCCAACATCCGCTGGATCATGGAAAAAGCAAGAGAGTTCCAGAAAAACATCTATTTCTGCTTTATTGACTATGCCAAAGCCTTTGACTGTGTGGATCACAATAAACTATGGAAAATTCTGAAGGAGATGGGAATACCAGACCACCTGATCTGCCTCTTAAGAAATCTGTATGCAGGTCAGGAAGCAACAGTTAGAACTGGTCATGGAACAACAGACTGGATCCAAATAGGAAAAGGAGTACGTCAAGGCTGCATATTGTCACCATGTTTATTTAACTTATATGCAGAGTACATCATGAGAAATGCTGGACTGGAAGAAACACAAGTTGGAATCAAGATTGCCGGGAGAAATATCAATAACCTCAGATATGCAGATGACACCACTCTTATGGCAGAAAGTGAAGAGGGGCTAAAAAGCCTCTTGATGAAAGTGAAAGTGGAGAGTGAAAAGTTTGGCTTAAAGCTCAACATTCAGAAAACGAAGATCATGGCATCTGGTCCCATCACTGCATGGGAAATAGATGGGGAAACAGTGGAAACAGTGTCAGACTTTGTTTTTCTGGGCTCCAAAATCACTGCAGATGGTGACTGCAGCCATGAAATTAAAAGACGCTTACTCCTTGGAAGGAAAGTTATGACCAACCTAGATAGCATATTCAAAAGCAGAGACATTACTTTACCAACAAAGGTTCGCCTAGTCAAGGCTATGGTCTTTCCTGTGGTCATGTATGGATGTGAGAGCTGGACTGTGAAGAAGGCTGAGCGCCGAAGAATTGATGCTTTTGAACTGTGGTGTTGGAGAAGACTCTTGAGAGTCCCTTGGACTGCAAGAAGATCCAACCAGTCCATTCTGAAGGAGATCAATCCTGGAATTTCTTTAGAAGGAATGATGCTAAAGCTGAAACTCCAGTATTTTGGCCACCTCATGCGAAGAGTTGACTCATTGGAGAAGACTCTGATGCTGCGAGGGATTGAGGGCAGGAGGAGAAGGGGACGACAGAGGATGAGATGGCTGGATGGCATCACTGACTCGATGGATGCGAGTTTGAGTGACCTCCGGGAGCTGGTGATGGACAGGGAGGCCTGGCTTGCTGCAATTCATGGGGTCGCAAAGAGTCGGACACGACTGAGCGACTGATCTGATCTCTGATCTGATGGGCATGGAGTTATGTTGGAGATTCCACCCCAGCAATGCTCCTGACAGAATGCAGCTTCATGAGTAATCATAGGCAGGTGGAGCCTAAAAACAGCCTGGTTAACCCCAGTCAATCCACAGAACTCTGAGAAATAATAAACTGTTATTGTTTTAGGCCACTAACTTTTGAGGTAGTTTGTTAAGCAGAAATTGGTAACTGAAAGAGTTACAAATAAATGAATTAAAGAAAAAAGGAGTAAATGAAAGATTAGAACGAAAACCTCTGTAAATGGAAGTAGATTATATTACCTAGGATATCACTGGGTGTATCATCACAAAATGTGTTACCCTTTTCTTCCACCTAGTACCTTTTGTGAAGCTTTACACTTACGATTGCCTGTGGGCACCAAATTCTTAGGAAAATGTTCTACATCTCTGTGTTTGTTGAGATAAATGTGAGCAAGAAAAAAAAAAAAAAAAAAGTGTTGCTGTCTAGCCCCCAAAAGTTTAGATCAGAATAGCTTTCTCCTTTTCTCTTTTCAGGGCACTATCATGCTTATGACTTAAAAAAAGAAAAAAGAAAAAAAAACCTTTTGTGTTGTTCAGTCTCTAAGTTGTGTCTGACTCTGTGACCCCATGGATTGCAGCATGCCAGGCTACCTTGTCCTTTACCATCTCCTGGTAAAGGACATGAGTTTGCTCAAATTCATGTCCATTTGAGGTAGAAATTGCTAGGCAATCAGTGTAAGGCTCTGAGACTTTGTTTTCAATAAATATCTTGTTCCATTAACCTAAAACTATAGCCTTTGTCCCAAATTGCTGGAATTTGTCCTTGGTCTGATAAATTATCAGCTCTCAGATCCAGGGAAGGGCAGTAATTAACTTCTGTTCCATATGACTGAGGGAGAAAGTAGAGGTGACCATTGATGTTTAGCCTATACATCCGGTCCATTGTAAAATGTCCGGGGTGGGGGGGTGGGGATGAAAAAGGATGGTGACTTAATCCAAGGATCCAGAGAAGCCATAAAGATGTTAAGTTAAATATTTTGACCTTTAAACTGAATGGTGAAAAATGGCGTATTTTAAGGACAGGAGCCAGCCAAAAACATACACGTTAATGTTGGCAAGAATATAAACTGCTGTAAGTTCCACCTTTGGGGGACTTTTATCCCCTCTCAGTGTCTATGCTGAGAGCTTTGTACTTTCCTTCTCTTCAATAAATCCTGTTCCGTTGCTACTGTGAATGTTTGCATGAGTGTGAAGTTCATTCTTCAGCTCCACAAACAAAACTCGGATTCCTGTTTCACATGCTATCCAACCATCTCATCCTCTGCTGTCCCCTTCTCCCCCTGCCTTCAGTCTTATTTCTACCAAGTACTGGTTATTTTTTTTAAAAAATGAGATGGGGTATCCTAAAGCAATGAGGAAAAGACATGGGAAGTAAAACATAAGTTATGGAAGAAAAATGGTTCTAAGAAAATAGCTAAAACAAATCTAAAGGATTTAATACTCTAAACCATCAAAATGTCATTGAAGGACTTCATAGCAACATGTTGTGAATAAACTGAATAAAAAGCATGGAATAGATACAAAGTGATAGAGAAAGTTTATTTCAAAACGAGAGATCAGCTATAGCTTGGCTGAGAATTTTGCATTTGTAATTGGTTGCATGGTGTCTTAGAATCTCAATGACTAGAGTATGTAAATGATAGAAATAAGGAAATAAGAGGGAAATAGATAGACTTTATAGATACCAGTAAAAAAGCAATAATGAGGAATGATTTAACAAAATTCAAAGGTTTAAGATCACTTGAGAGCCTGAAACAGCAGATGGTAAATATAGTTCAATTCAGGCAAACATTAAAAAAAAAAAAAAAAAAAAGTTGCATAGCAATAGAGAACTACAAAAGAAGTCTATGGAAACGCATTTCAGTGGACTAATCACACTGTATACCAAAAATATTTGAAAACTTTTAACTGTCAGCTTAGTGCAAAGAAATAGTCTTCTGAAATTCAAGCTAGAAGAAAAAAGTGCTTTAGGTTTTCAGTCTTAACTGTCTGGAAGTGGAAATGAGAAAAATAAAATTTAGAAGTGAGAAAATATAAAGATACTTTAGGGGAAAAAAAGATACTTTAGGAAACATGAGGTTCTTAGCCACAAATTTTAGGGGATTTAATTTTCTCCATAGAAATAAAAAAGCATTTCAGTAGGCATGCTAACTTATTTAATAGGGTACATTTTAGTACTGTATGTAAGAAAGTGTCTAGAAATAATCAAGAGAACTTTTTTCCAAGTGGAAATGGATTTTGTAGTTTGTAAACTACCAGTTGTTTACACTGATAGTTTAAGTGACAGAGGACTATTCCTATACATTTATATGGCCAAATTGGTTGGAACATTTCAAGACATCTGTTTCTATGTGGTTTCTGTATTTAGACAGGCCTTTCTTACAGAGGAAGCTTAAGTGGAACTATGAAGCCTTCACTCCCTTCCTGTTAATAGCAAAAATTTCTCTTTAGATTGTTTCCCCAGTTTCACAATTTTCTCAGGAACAGCTGAATTAGTTGTTCCTAATTACTGAATCCCTCTACAGCAATTTCAGTATGTTTGAAAATCACTGTTTTTTTCCTTATTACTCACAAGAATTATTTTGTGACAAAATGAAGCAGTTGATGCTTTTTCTTTACAGAAAAATTTGCACTAACAGACATGCTAGGTGTGTGTTTCTGATTTAATCTGTGATGTCACAATGTACTTGCATGTTGTGGTTTTGGACTGAACCCAAAATTACCGTATCAGGAATATGTAGAATAAGACATGGGGGGTGAAGGTAAGTAAAGATAGGTCTCAGGAATGAAAGATTTTAAGCCAGAAAAACTTTAAATGGGTGTCTATAGGGATATGTCTCAGATATTAAAAAAATACAATAGTCACTGAAATATGTTACAGATGTTTAAAATGGCCTCATGTTTCAGAGATGAAAGCTGATGGTCTCCAGAGAACTCTAAACTCTAAACTGATTCTTCTTCTTTAAAAAAAATTTCTTTTGGGAGAGTTTAATTGCCCCTGGAGGTATTTTCTGGAGAAGCCAATTGGCAACCCACTCCAGTATTCTTGCCTGGAAAATCCCATGGATGGAGAAGCCTGGTAGGCTGCAGTCCATGGGGTCGCGAAGAGTCCGACACGACTGAGTGACTTCACTTTCCCTTTTCACTTTCATGCATTGGAGAAGGAAATGGGAACCCACTCCAGTGTTCCTGCCTGGAGAATCCCAGGGACGGTGGAGCCTGGTGGGCTGCCATCTCTGGGGTCACACAGAGTCGGACACGACTGAAACGACTTAGCAGCAGCAGCAGCAGGAGATATTTTCAAGTTAAGAAGATAAGAGGTTGACTTTTTAAACTTCAAAATGAACTTCACTGCTATAACTGACTATATTTTCCAATATGAAGAATTGTAAGTTTTCACAATGAAATCATAAACTTTTAGTGAACATTGACTCTCTGCTTTATGTCTCATCCATCTGCCACAGAGGCATATTCTAGGTGCCATGCTGATAACAGTTAGCATTCATACCATGTGCAGTTTTAAATTTATTATTCATAAGAAAAACGGAGACAATATAGATATGTTTTAAAACTTATTCTTGTCTAATCAAAAATAAAGACGGTCAATAACAAGTAATCTAATTTTAGATGTTTAAACAAGATATATTTGGATTGCAAAATAGAGATTATTTACTTAATAAAAAGAAAAAAGTTAAGCTTAAAACTTCTTGCTGAATTTCTCCTTCCTTCAATTGGCTGATCTGATCTGATCTGATCAATTGGCACAGGTAACCTTGCCTTCCTCACTAAAAAGACTGTGACCATGACTTCACTAAAGGCAGGATTTCTGTCATTTATTTATTTATTTTTTTATCCTCTGTGCCCAGAACAGCCTTTGCAGATGACAGGCCAGCAAATATTTGTAGAAGAAATACATACATTGTAATTTAGTACTTACTGATAATGTAAACAAATTAAAGATAAATAACCAAACAATGAAATTCCACTAAAAATTTTATATATATTTTACTTTGTGAGAGCAAAGAAAGAGTCACAAAGTCAGAAGATTCTAGGCAGCTATATTTTTTAAAAGAGTCACTGAGTTGGTGGAGTAGCAGAAAGATATATTTAGAAGTAGACTTAAAATATGACAGTTCATGACATGGTATTTATTAAGGAACACACTTCACATATGGGAATTGACTTTTTGCCCTATTATAACTTGCCTTGCACCTCCTTTATATAGAACAAACAAGAATCCTTTTGTACATGACATTGTGGCAGGGTTTCTCAATTTGATTCTATGATGTAGTTATAAAAAAAGGCTTTTAGTAGGTTTCTAATGCATAAGTAACCATTTCAGTATTGATATTAGCTAAATGTAAACTTGGCATCGACAGTGCATCATATTTCTGAAAGCTTATTCTTGACTTTTATTGTTGTTGTTCCTTATTTAATCATACCCTTTGCAGCCATCCATTACTTTCTTCATGGACAATGATCCTTGTGCTCTCTTTGCCTGATTGTAGAAATCCCTGGAGAAGGAAATGGTAACCCACTCCAGTATTATCTGGAGAATCCCACGGTCAGAGGAGCCTGGCAGGCTACAGTCCATAGAGTCATAGAGTCACAGGGTCAGACACAACTGAAGTGACTTAGCACACACGCATGCACACAGAAATATCTTGCTGCCCAACAAAATATTTTTTCCTGTTCTTCCAAAGTTTGTTGCTGGGCAGGTGTCTGCCCAGCTAGAGACCATATTTCTAAGACTCCCTTTACAGCTAGATATGGTCCTACATTTTCACTAATGCAATGTAGCCAGAAGTAAAAGTGACACTTCTTGCTATGGGTCTTAAACTACTGGGCATGTGAATTCTTTATACTTTCCCTTTCCGGTGAGCATGGTTTTCTGGGATTAACCTCCGGATATAAAGATAAGAATGACAATTTAAGTGGTGGTGGAATCACATGTAAGGAACTTATTTCTCTGATGACTTTGTAGGGCACTGTTGCCTGGTCGTTTGAACCACTTACTTGGATCTGCTATGTAAGAGAAATTTAGATTTGTATTTTTAAACCTCTAACTTTTGGAGGATTTTTGTTACACAGATTATTTGCAATGCTTGAAATTTACCCTAGTCCAGAATGAAAATGAGCTATATATAGCTTATTATTTTAGATGCTGGCATTTCACTTTTGAAATAAAATTGATATATCTAGTTTTACCTTCTTGTAGGCACATCAAATTATAGGTGATATGTTCACCTTTATCTTCACTTGGTTTGGTAGTAGAGGCTATATGAATCAGGTATGCAGATTTGATAACTGCTGGCCAAGGGGGTTATCTTCCAAAATGAATTCAAACCAGGACTCTTGTTTGGGATAAGAGATTATTCCATGTTTTATATTACTTTTTTAAAATTGAAATATAGATGACTTACAATATTGTGTTCATTTCAGGGGTGTAGCAGAGTGGTTTGGTTTTTGTTTTGGAAATTATATTCTATTATAGTATATTGTGGCTCAGATGGTAAAGCGTCTGTCTACGATGCGGGAGACCTGGGCTCGATCCCTGGGTTGGGAAGATCCCTTGGAGAAGGAAATGACAATCCACTCCAGTACTATTGCCTGGAAAATCCCATGGACAGAGGAGCCTGATAGGCTACAGTCCGTGGGGTTGCAAAGAGTCGGACACGACTGAGCGACTTCACGTTCGTTAAGTAATAGTATATTGCAAGGTATTTGGTACAATTTCCTGTAGTGGTAGAGTTAGTCGCTCAATTGTGTCTGACTCTTTGGACTGAAAGGAGTTCCAATCAGTCCATCCTAAAGGAGATCAGTCCTAGGTGTTCACTGGAGGGACTGATATACTTTGGCCACCTGATGAGAAGAGCTGACTCATTTGAAAAGACCCTGATTCTGGGAAAGATTGAGGGCAGGAGGAGAAGAGGAATGCAGAGGATGAGATGGTTGGATGGCATCACCAACTCGATGGACATGGGTTTGAGTGGACTTCAGGGGTTGGTGATGGACAGGGAGGCCTGGGGTGCTGTGGTTCATGGGGTCGCAAAGAATCAGACATGGCTGAGCAAATGAACTGAAATGAACTGAACTGAACTTTGTGACCCCACGGACTGTAGCCTGCCAGGCTCCTCTGTCCATGGGATTATCCAGGCAAGAATACTGGAGTGGGTTGCCATTTCCTCCTCCAGGGAATATCTTCCTAACCCAGGTATCAAACCTGGATCTCCCACTTTGCAGGCAGATTCCTCAGCACCTGAGTCACCAAGGAAACCAACAATTCCCTGTGTTATACAATAAATCGTTTTTCCTCATCTATTTTATATATAATATTAATAGTTTGTATCTGTTAACCCCATGCTCCTGATTTGTCCTTCTCCCCTTCCCTGTATCATCTGGTAACCATAAGTTTGTTTTCTATGTCTGTGAGTCTGTTTCTATTTTGTATATAGAGTCATTTGTATTATTTTTCAGATTCCACATTTTAATACTATTTTTATGCAAAATTCAGGTGCTGTTTAGTATAATTTTATATGGTTTGACAGGTACCATTAAGATGTAATTGTCTTTAATAAAACTCATTAACTGTTGTGTCTTTGCTTTTAATTGAGCAAAGGGCTAGAATGGTTGAATAATAAAAAGTTGGAGAGATCTAATCTTTGGTGGAATAATCTAATATACATAAATATAATTAGATAATATAGGAAGTAACAGAAAATGGAAGAAAATCTGACATACCTCTTGATTGATTCATATTAAGAATTATTGAAAAAATACTAGAAATACATAAAACATTTTACTATAAAAACTTCCAAAAATCTGAAGCTTAGTACTTCTGAGCATAAACCTATTAAAATATCACAAGAAATGCAATCAGTATCTTGTAGAAACTAGCAAGGACAATTTCACTGCTGAGTAGAATATCTATGACCTGGAAAACAATTTAAGGACTTTAAAAACTTGACTCTGAACAGTTCTTTTAATAAGTTCAGGTAAATTGGAAATCAAATATACAATATGGTTCTTACTTTACCTCTATATCCTGTCTGCAATGCATGAAAAATCAAAATGATATTTGCAATAATACAACATAAACCAATCTGTGAAATTTAATGTCCCAAAGAAGACTCAGCATGCCTGAACAAGAGTACAATGAAGAAAAAGTTATTAAAATTATGAACTTTATGACCGTTAAGTTATTTATGTTATATATATTTGCTGCATCTTTTTATAAACCTTTAAAACCTTTAAGCAATCTAAGAAAATAATTTTCTGGGAAATGACTGAGATAACCAGAGATAAGAAATTAAAATGAATTATTTGGCAGCCACTGTATAGTAACATTAGATTCAATTCTACTGTTGAAATTGCTTCTGTATTGTATGGAGTTAGGAAACACTTTCTCAAGTGATCAACATCATTTCCAAAAATGTAGTTATGGATAATATACGTAGTTAGAAATCATCATGGACTTCCTTTAAGAATCAATCCAAGGAGAAGTATTCAGACAAATAGATACCTTTTAGTAAGTCAAGTTCCTGCTGTGAACTTCAAGGCAATCATGAGAGATAAACACAAAGCATCCAGGCATAATACAAAGTAAATAAGTCCTATAAAACTGGAAATTTGCAGGATTCTAAATCCTCAGGAATCCACAGGATGTCCACAAAAGCATTTAGAGGGCAAGATTTTCAAAGCTAACATAAAATTTGACTCATTATCTTTTTGTAATTTAGTATTTCCTCTTAAAAGAATTCTAAATAGAGGATGGCTAGAATAGCTGAATTAATCTAAACTTCTTTTCCATCAAAAGTTCATTACAAGCGCCCTTGGCTCTGTTCTCATCTCCTTCATCCCTGCACATCTCTCCTGCATGACTTCAAAGAGAACTCTCCACACAGGAGATAGGATAGGGAGGCAAGAGAATGCGAACAGGGCCACCTCTGTTAAAAGAGAGGCTTAATTAAGTACATATTTGAAGAGTGCCTTTGACATGAAAAAGCAGTAAGAAAATTCAGTACTATTAACACTGAGCTAGAAGTGCTTGGTCCTGGGAACAAAGTCTTATAGAGATTAAGAAAAAAGTTTATATTCTCCTCCTTCAGGCAAGCAGTTTCCAATGGGGTTCTTTATTGATCTGTCATTCTAAGAGAGTCTGTAAATCTAGCATCTGCATATTGATTGTTGGTTTGTAGGGAGAAAGAAGAGTCAGAGAGCAAGACATACATCTTCTTGAAATCTGAATGAAACTGCAGCATGTGCGCTTTAAATGTGCACTCATTTCTTTGCAAAAGGATTTATAACACATGTGAAATGTGAAGGAAAACAGTTTGTCTTTATAATAAAAGGAGGATCTTTATTTTCATTTGGTACTCAATAGAAACTTAACTGGCATGTTTTATTATCAAAATGACCAATATGAATGTAGCAACATATGAAAATTGCAAGTGTCAACTGAGGCACCATGATTCCACAGGTTTAAAAGTCTAAAGTGAAATGCCAGGTCAAAATGCACTTTCAAGAAAAATAACTGGTTAGAAGGCTTTAGTAGGCTTTCCAGGTGGCTCAATGGTAAAGAATCCGCCTGCCAATGCAGGAGCTGCAGGAGACATGTGTTCAATCCCTGGGTTGGGAAGATCCCCAGGAGAAGGAAATGGCAACCCATTCCAGTAATCTTTCCTGGAGGATCCCATGGACAGAGGAGTCTGATGGGTTGCAGTCTATAGGATTTCAAAGAGTCAGACATGACTTAGTACTAAACTACCACCACTGCCAGAAAGATTCAGTACTCCAAATGAAAGGACTAAGAAAGAAAGTAAAGTATGGGAAGAATATCTGTGCTGAGATTTCTAATAACATTGCACTCTAAGTCCCATCATGCATACCAAGGGTGTGGAGAGGGATTCACCCCTTCAGTACCTGGAACCTAGAAATGGAATCTTCACTGGGAGCATGTAGAGAGCTTAGAATATGTTCTCATAATTCTGGGTACTCTTTGTCCTTCTGGCAAATGCCCTGACATTCTTCCGGGCAAGATTATCACCCTTTGAGGTGGCAGGGTCAAGAGAAAGAAGAGGGCTCATTTGTGAAATAACTGAATTTTTGTTAGTAGAAGGGCAAAAATTCATGAACTTTTCCGGTAGAAGAGGTGTTGATGAAAATAGTGAGAATGCCATCCTGAAGCCATTTTAAATTCTGTCCAGCAGGACGTCCAGGATAAACAACAGGATTCTAAAAGATAGTTTACATACTAGGTAGATTATTAGAAGAATTGCAATGAGCAAGAAGCAGGCCTCTGAAGAAAAGGTGCTAAAGAGACGTTAACAAAGGAGTCTAGCCTCCAGAGTGTCCTCAAAAGCTTTATACATCTGCCAGGTCAAGTTCCTGCAATGCTATCTTGTGATAGGGCCTATCTTATGATTATACAGTGGAAGTGAGAAATAGATTTAAGGGCCTGGATCTGATAGATAGAGTGCCTGATGAACTATGGAATGAGGTTCATGACATTGTACAGGAGACAGGGATCAAGACCATCCCCATGGAAAAGAAATGCAAAAAAGCAAAATGACTGTCTGAGGAGGCCTTACAAATAGCTGTGAAAAGAAGAGAAGTGAAAAGCAAAGGAGAAAAGGAAAGATATAAGCATCTGAATGCAGAGTTCCAAAGAATAGCAAGAAGAGATAAGAAAGCCTTCTTCAGTGATCAATGCAAAGAAATAGAGGAAAACAACAGAATGGGAAAGACTAGGGATCTCTTCAAGAAAATCAGAGATACCAAAGGAACATTTCATGCAAAGATGGGCTTGATAAAGGACAGAAATGGTATGGATCTAACAGAAGCAGAAGATATTAAGAAGAGGTGGCAAGAATACACAGAAGAACTGTACAAAAAAGATCTTCACGACCCAGATAATCATGATGGTGTGATCACTGACCTAGAGCCAGACATCCTGGAATGTGAAGTCAAGTGGGCCTTAGAAAGCATCACTACAAACAAAGCTAGTGGAGGTGACGGAATTCCAGTGGAGCTATTCCAAATCCTGACAGATGATGCTGTGAAAGTGCTGCACTCAATATGCCAGCAAATTTGGCATAGGAGTGGCCACAGGACTGGAAAAGGTCAGTTTGCATTCCAATCCCAAAGAAAGACAATGCCAAAGAATGCTCAAACTACCGCACAACTGTACTCATCTCACACACTAGTAAAGTAATGCTCAAAATTCTCCAAGCCAGGTTTCAGCAATATGTGAACCGTGAACTTCCTGACGTTCAAGCTGGTTTTAGAAAAGGCAGAGGAACCAGAGATCAAATTGCCAACATCTGCTGGCTCATGGAAAAAGCAAGAGAGTTCCAGAAAAACATCTATTTCTGCTTTATTGACTATGCCAAAGCCTTTGACTGTGTGGATCACAATAAACTGTGGAAAATTCTGAAAGAGATGGGAATACCAGACCACCTGATATGCCTCTTGAGAAATCTGTATGCAGGTCAGGAAGCAACAGTTAGAACTGGTCATGGAACAACAGACTTGTTCCAAATAGGAAAAGGAGTATGGCAAGGCTGTATATTGTCACCCTGTTTATATAACTTCTATGCAGAGTACATCATGAGAAACGCTGGACTGGAAGAAACACAAATTGGAATCAAGATTGCGGGGACAAATATCAATCACCTCAGATATGCAGATGATACCATCCTTATGGCAGAAAGTGAAGAGGAACTGAAAAGCCTCTTGATGAAAGTGAAAGTGGAGAGTGAAAAAGTTGGCTTAAAGCTCAACATTCAGAAAATGAAGATCATGGCATCCGGTCCCATCACTTCATGGGAAATAGATGAGGAAACAGTGTCAGACTTTATTTTTCTGAGCTCCAAAATCACTGCAGATGGTGACTGCAGCCATGAAATTAAAAGACGCTTACTCCTTGGAAGGAAGGTTATGACCAACCTAGACAGCATATTCAAAAGCAGAGACATCACTTTGCCAACAAAGGTTCGCCTAGTCAAGGCTATGGTCTTTCCTGTGGTCTTGTATGGATGTGAGAGCTGGATTGTGAAGAAGGCTGAGCGCCGAAGAATTGATGCTTTTGAACTGTGGTGTTGGAGAAGACTCTTGAGAGTCCCTTGGACTGCAAGGAGATCCAACCAGTCCATTGTGAAGGAGATCAGCCCTGGGATTTCTTTGGAAGGAATAATGCTAAAGCTGAAACTCCAGTACTTTGGCCACCTCATGTGAAGAGTTGACTCATTGGAGAAGACTCTGATGCTGGGAGGGATTGGGGGCAGGAGGAGAAGGGGACAACAGAGGATGAGATGCTGGATGGCATCACTGACTCGATGGATGTGAGTCTGAGTGACCTCCGGGAATTGGTGATGGACAGGGAGGCCTGGCGTGCTACAATTCATGGGGTGGCAAAGAATCGGACATGACTGAGTGACTGATCTGATCTGAAGTAAGGACTTCCCTTCCTCCACTTCCTTTAATTTAGGAGTGGTATTTACAGGAACAGATGAGTAAAAGAGAAGATGAGTGAAATAGGGAGATCCATTCCTTGTACCCTCAACACTTGAAACCCATGTACAGCCAGACCCTGTAATAGGGGAGAAGACAGTAGGGTAAATCAGAGTTTTGATTACTGGGGACCAAACACTGCAATTTCTGAAACAAGACTGTGTTTGTGATGTGAACTGATTATAGAATTCAATTATCTAAAACTGACAAATGGGCCATTGGATCTTCAAATGTTTCATCTAATATCAGAAGAAAACTGCTAATAGAAAAGAAAAAACTGAAACACAAAAATAAAGTTTTGTTTTCAGTTTGCCACATATGATGTGCTTACTAAATAGCAGCCATAAGCCCAAAATCAAAAATATTCAAAGAAACTACAGCTAAGAAGAAATTGATTAAAAACTACAGACATATCTGCTGTTTTGCTATTTTGCTGTTTTGTCAAATTAATCACCATTTGACACAACCTTATTATTCTTTAAATTTAAACTCAAATGGATACTAGCTGAATAAAATATTCAACAAGACTTTCTGCCTTATCTTAAAAGATACTAAGCCAAAAAATCACCTTTGTATAATTATACCTAGAAGGCCAATTATTCAACATCATACTAATAATTTAAAGACAGATCATGATGTCAACATAGTAACTACATTAAATTTTCTTCAGTTTGTTAGAAACATAAACATATATATATATATATTAGGCAAACCTGGCAGTTGTACTCTAATGGCTCAAGGAGAAAATAAACATTGTCTGGAAGGTTGACTAGATGGCCCACTTAAAGGCTTTCAGTCAGTTTATCTGAGCCTTCAATAAGAATGAGACATCTGTTCATGGCTATCTAAATAGGTATTAGCTCAGTCATGTTTTGGTTGTGAACTAAGTAAATTGAAATTTCTCTGCTCTGATCTGTCAAAGATCGACTTTTAAAATTTTTTCTTGAATGGATTTAATTTATTAAAATCAATTTAGGCAATAGCACTTTGATTCTATTAATTATCTGCCTCGCCAGTAGAAAACTGAATTTCTATCCTCTGCTTTACAGAGCAAAGCCTAGGACAAAAGATGATGCTATTACAAAGTAGTGAGGAGACAGATAAGGCTTGAGCTGTAAAGAAGACTTTCAAAAAAGTGGTTCTGAGCAATCTTCAGTTAGTAAAGTCTGTGCAAATAGTTATTTATGAAACTTGTATTATTTTCTTTCTGAAGAAGTTAAGGATTGATCTAGAGCTGAGAAAAATGACTGACAGATGGATCAGTTTTGACTCTGTCAGTTTCTGTTCACACTGTCTAGCTCAGATCTTCATCTTTCAACTGGATTTTGACAATGCCTCCTTTTCCCCTTATGCCCCTTCATTGTTGCTATCCTGTCATGGATTATATTGATAGATTACTTTTTAATAAAAAAAACTGTTAACATTTCCCCTTTGTTAAAAATAAATTGTTCATCTCCCATTTCCTAAAGGAGTGTTTCTCAATGGATTTTTTTAGCCTCAGCACAAAAGATATATAGCATTCATAGGAGGGACAAACAAGCTTGGGCATAGTTAGCTTCAATCTCATTAGCTACTTGCTCTGTTTTTTTATTTTTTTGCTACTCACTCAAAAAGTCATATTGAAATGCAAGGGACTGAAAGGGATTGTAGAAGGATAAACTTCTTTTATTAAATAGAATGATTTTTAACTTCAGTTCATTGCTATTATTTACCAATTACTGACACAATAATGTATCAAAACCCTACAATTAAAAATCTATTGAACTGTAGGATAAATTCAAACTGCTCAATTTGGTATCCATAGCTTGAGCAAATATTTTCTGCTCTGCCTCAGCCATAGCTGTCTCAGACAGGGAAATAATACAAATTACACTGATGGGGAGAATTTTCCAGGATGGAGGAACATATAAGGATAGGAGAGACTAGAGTAAAACAGACTTTACGAACTTCATAGTTTACCTGATATTAGCCCTGGATCCATGAATTTTCTCCTGCAATTTTAGGACTATCTTAATAGGCACTGTTATATTATTAGCAGTCAGCTCTTCAGTTCACAATTCTGATGAAATAATAGAAGTTAAATTACATATCTAGGACATAATAAATTGCTAAACTTCTTAGTTAATCTGGAGATTGCTGCTGCTGCTGCTGCTCAGTTGCTTCAGTCATGTCAGACTCTGTGCGACCCCATAGACAGCAGCCCACCAGGCTCTGCCATCCCTGGGATTCTCCAGGCAAGAACACTGGAGTGGGTTGCCATTTCCTTCTCCATTGTGTGAAAGTGAAAAGTGAAAGTGAAGTCCCTCAGTCGCCGCCGACTCCTAGCGACCCCATGGACTGCAGCCTACCAGGCTCCTCCATCCATGGGATTTTCTAGGCAAGAGTACTGGAGTGGCTTGCCATTGCCTTCTCCGAATCTGGAGATTATTTGATTGTAACTTTCTACCATTCTAAAAGTTCACATAATGTTTGTAAAAAATGTAGGATTATGAAATTTTAACATTATGTGAACTTTTAGAATGGCAGAAAGTTACAATCAAACAGCTATATTGTAGTTATTAATGTTACATTTTATTACCTTATATATTTTTATTAAAAATCCTATACTTTTGAGATTTACAAAAATGAGATTAATTATTGCATCTATAGGTAGGGTAATTCATCAGATCAGATAGTTGGTGAATTACTGTCTCTAAAATCATTTATTTTTTATCATTGTGTTCTAATTGAATGAGTAGAATTTTCCATTTTAGCAAAATATTTTACTCTGCTAAGGATACAGTGAAACTAGAAGATCCTGCATACAAACTTCTAAGTTATAATTTCAAAAGGTTCACATCCTTAACTTTCATATACATCTCTTTCATACTGATTTCCCATTCTAGATTTAATTTTCTTTCTAAGATCTCGTTTGACAAATATGTCTCCTTGAGTTAATATTTTTATGATTTTCTATCTTCATAACTAAATTATGGTTTCTTTAGAGAAAGGATTATGTATTCTGTCTCTGTGTTCCAAATACATAGCAGAATGCTTTGGAGAAACAAAGGCAAATATAGTTTAGTTGTAGCTAAGTATGAGAGGAAAATCTACAGGATTTTTAAAATAACTCAACATTATTGTTGCATAATGAGAATTCTTAAATTTTCCTGTTTCATCTTTCCACTTCTGCATTCATAAGTATTATTAACTTATTTATTTATTCATTCATTCACTCATTCATTCACACATTCTGCTAGATTTCGCTAATGACTGAGAAAGTATATATGTTCTAGGGACTTATGAGCCAGTTGGAAAAAATAAATATATATATACAAGTATACTCCGCAAGTAATTAAGATGAAGAAAGGTTTCTAGGTTTAGTGAAAAAATAATGGAGGAGAGTATAATAATTACATTGTAAATTATACTAAACTGGAGTCTCAGGCTTCTAACATCTATTTTGCGTGATTACTATAGAGATAAGACACCTTATTTCAAGGTACTCCTCATAACCACAGTTTACAAAAGTCTTGGATGGTGTACAACATGACCTATCAGAGGATGAGTTTAGATCTTTTCTTGTGGCTTCCTTCAGCCTCTATATAATTCTGTCACAGGCTTTAAATCATTTTGATCTTTATCATTTGTTTAAACATTCTAACTTTAAACTAGTACTTTCTAAAGCCAATGTCTTTTTATTTTTTTAAATTTAGTATTGGGGTATAGCTTATTAACAATATTGTGGTAGTTTTAGGTGAACAGCAAAGGGACTCAGCCATACATGTATCCATTCTCCCTCAAGCACACCTTCCCCATGCAGGTTGGCGTGTGATATTGAGCATAGTTGTATGTACTATACAATAGCTCTTTGTTGGTTATCTATTTTAAATATAGCAGTGTGTACATGACCTTCCCAAAGTCCCTTACTATCCTTTCCCTGGCAACCATAAGTTCATTTTCTAAGTCTGCGAGTCTCTTTCTGTTTTATAAGTTCATTTGTATCATTTCTTTTTAGATCCCCCATACAAGAGATATCATGTATTTCTCCTCTGTCTGACTTCATTAAGTATGACACTCTCTAGGTCCATCCATATTGCTGCAGCCATGTGTGCGGGCTGTCGCTTCAGTCGTGTCTAACTCTGTGTGATGCTATGGACTGTAGACCACCAGGCTCCTCTGTCCATGGGATTTCCCAGGCAAGAACACTGGAGTGAATTGTCTCTTCCTCCTTCTGGGGATCTTCCTGACCCAGGGATCAAACTTGAGGCTCCTGCATTGGCAGGTGAATTCTTTACCACTGAGCCACCCAGGAAGCCCATACATATGCATACATACACAAAAACATATGTGTGCATTTGTATATTTGTGTGTATATATATATATTTGTGTGTGTGTGTGTATATGTGTGCAATTATTGCTACCTGGAAAGTCCCATAATAAGGCAAAATTTTATTACTATCTTAATGTGAGGGAGAAAATTGATAAGCAAAATTTAATCTGTGCTACTGAATTTTTAAAATATCCTAATACAGCTACTTGTAAGATAGATAAAGGACTAATACATCTGTTTTGTATATTAAGAAACTGATGCTCAGAGAGATTATTATTGGGACAAGATCAGATGTAAAGCCAGGACTAGCACATAGGATTGCTGATTCCTAAATCAATGTCCTTCCATCTTACTACAGTAGTAAATGCACTAACACAGGAAACAGGAATAATTACATCTATTTGTTCCTTTCACCCAAGGTTTTCCACATGCCTTGATAATTGCATCCACTATCAGAGAAAAGAAAACATGCCTTCAGGATTTTGTCTAATTCATTTGCAGCCAGTAACTGATCCCAAAATACAACACTTCCTTCATTTTGATCAAGAGATTATATTGGCTATGTAATCTATTAATACCTAGAAAAGCTGTGAGTTAAATTTGTGCTTCAAAGGATTAAAAGCATTATTTCTGTTTTGAGACCATATTTAAAAAAAAAGATTCTCTATATAGAAGGTTCATTCAGCACATTCTTCTAATATACTTTTAGATCTGTCTTAAAATAGAAGTCTGCCTAGCTTCTCTGGATCTCTTATAAATTGCTAATGTCAATGCTAAGAATGTTATTTAGTTGGAACTTTCAAAAAGCAGTACAGTTTAAAAGTTAGAGCTTATTATTAAACAAGATCTCATTTGGATTAATACAGTGTTGATGTTTAAGTGCTTATATTTCCCATCATCATATTAGCATTGGCAGGCCATGTTTGTAAAAGATGCTTCACATATTATAGCCATTCTTTAATTTAGTTCTTTAGAGTAGGTGATGATTGCAATCAAGCATTTTTAGACAGTATTTCTGGCAATAATTGTATATAATAAGGTTAAGTAATAATGGATCCAATTAGAAATAACAATCATAAATCTAAGATTATGGAAAAAGGTTTACATACTTGAAAGTTTGGATCAAACATTCTTTGAAACATGTATATTTAAATAAATTAAAAATCTTGCCTTTTGAGTCTTTTACTCAAATTCTCTATCATATCTATTAATAGCTTCATTAAATTATTGTTTTCTTGTTATATAGGGATCTTGGGATAGCAGACTTAAGATAGATTTTTCTTTTTCAGAAATTATCATTAATGATCAAACCATTGATTAAATCACCAAGTAGTCTAAGTTGACTACAGTGGTAAAAATAATGACATTGTTATTTTTTGGTTCAAGTATTGACACTACTTCATTGTCTAAACTGTTAAACTAAAATACTCTTTGGGAGTCTCCTGTTGGTAATTTGGGATTTACTGCTTAATCTTAAACACCTGATAACTTTCAGAGTTGATTGTTCCTATGATGCATTATTTTTTTAATCAAGAACAACAGAAGTCCCACCTCGCAGTATTTTTCTACTGTGAGCACATTTAGCATATCAACTAAAAATATAATTTTGAGTGTCTTAAATATAATAAAAGGATTGTGTTAATTATGAGAACACAAAAACAAACATTATATACCGTGTTATCAAGGAATTTATCAGTTAGAATACAGAACAATTGTTTAAAAAATGTTGTGGAAAAAAATTACAGGTATCCCATAGAAGAACAGGAATATACTAAAAAAAAATACTGGCTATTAGACTGAGAGTCAGTATACTGTATTGGTTTTGACTATTGCCCCTTTATCCAATATGCATCAGTTTAAATTTCAGCTCAATTAGATAGGAGTTGAGTGGCTTTGGACAAGTTGCTGAACTTTCTATCAGGTATTCATTGTATGTCTTCATAGTGATATAGCTAGTAATAATAATAGTGCATATGTACTTCAAATTGCAGTCAGAATTAAGTAAATTAATATATGTAACAGTGCCTGACACATAGAAATGCTGCATAAGTTATTATTAGTCTTAGTGTTATATTGAAGAATAAATAAGATAATAATGTATATGAAGTGCTTAGCTGAATGCCTGTTTCATAGTAGCCAGTTGAAAATGTTCTTTTATTTTCATGATTATCATATTGGCTTGATTCCCATTCTATATTTTGGAGAAAGTAAAATCAAACCAAACAACAACAAAAAAATGCACTAGCTAAGGACTAATGTATCCATACAACTGTACATCTAATGAAAGAGAAAGCATGTTATGTTGTGATTTGTTTAAGGGATAGGTTTTGAAAGTTATCTGGAAAAGGAAATAGTCTAGGATATTAATACTTGAAGGCCACCCTGGTGGTTCAGTTTGTAAAGAACCCACCTGCCAATGCAGGAGATATAAGGAACACAGGTTCAATCCCTGGGTCAAGAAGATCCCCCGGAGTAGGAAATAGCAACCCATTTCATATTCTTGCCTGGAGAATTCCATGGACAGAGGAGCTTGGTGTCCTGCAGTCCATGGGGTCGCAAAGAGTCATATGTGACTGAAGTAACTTGGTGTGCATGCACGCATCAATATTGAATAAATCATAGAATGAGATACACGAAACAAGACGGAATGAAAAACGTACTAGGTATCACTTCCATGTTCTGACTGTGCAAAAGGCCGAATTTCAACATTAAACCCCAATCAGTTGCCAGAAGCTGTCAAAATAACTGTATTTCTTGTCACTAAAATGGCATGAAAGCTATTATGGTAGAATGAGTACAAATACATACATACATACATATATATATAAATATATATATTTGCTAGAACTTTATCTTCCTAGCAAAGTAGCAAACAAAAATAAACATGTTTCAAGTGAGACTGCCTCTATTTGTGCCTTCACAAAGGCTATCAGAGATACATTCCTGTTAATCTGCCAATCTGGCTTGCACAGAAGTAAATTAATTTTAGAAAATGACAATGGATTATCGTAAACACATCCACTTGCAGTTCTAATTTCAGTTGTTCCTCTAGATGTGTTTTTTGACTTGAGCAAATCAGTAAAATATCTGGCAACTTGTATGCAGGTATGGACTTGATGGATGCCTTATTCTCTGTACTTAATGGTAAAGACTACCAGAAGTGGTTTAATTTTATCTAGAAGAGATGGTAGAGAATCTGCCTGCAATGCAGGAGATCTGGGTTCGATCCCTGGGTTGGGAAGATCCCCTGGAGAAGGACATGGCAACCCATTCCAGTATTCTGGCCTGGAGAATTCCATGGACAGAGAAGCTGGTGTGCTGCAGTCCACAGGGTCCCAAAGAGTTGGACACGACTGAGTGACTCACACTTTCACTTTCCTTTTCAGAAGAGATAGCAGTACTCCTATACTTTCTAATTTCAGGGCTGTGCCAACTTTCCAGGTTTTCTGTCGTAAACTAATCTTCAGGAATTTTGTTTGTCCTGCTATTTCTTACACCATCAAGCTGGCCTGCTACTTTTATGATATCATATTTATTGGATTTGCTGAGCCTGCTAATAAATAATCTATATACATTTGCTAATAAATATAAATATTTATATAGCAAAATAAATATTTGCTATATAAATCTATATAAATTTGCTAATAAATAATCTATATACATAGTAAGTCACATGCATGCCAGAGGGTGGAAAATAAACCCATTGGAAATTTAGGGGGTGGAAACTTAGTTGTCAGGGAAGTACTTCACATCACAGTGGCAAGGGGAGAAGTGGAGACACTTTGCAACAAAGACATTTGGTCTAGACTTCAAAGAATGGATGAGAATTTTATAGCTAGAGCTAGACAAAGAAGACCATTTTAAGTGGAGGAAAAAAGGTGGGGGAAACATGGAAGTTAGAAAGTGGAGCAATACAAAAGCTCAATTGGAAATGGAGAATAGTAACTGAGAAAGCAGTGTAATTGGAAATGAAGCTGGAAAGACAAGTTGGGGCTTGAATCTCCAAGATAAAGGTTTTGAAGCTTATTTTGGATGATAAGGTTTGTATTTGAACTAGAGGAAATGTTTCAATAGTTCTATTCATCTACAAGAGGATGCAGGGACCAATGGGAGGGGTGATTGTAACTCAGATACTCATATCTTTTTTTCCTTCCTCACAGTCCTCTAACCTTAGGAGTCTGATAGGTTGACCCCAGGGTAAGAGCTGTATCTTTAATTGAGCACTTGAAAAACATGATGTATTTCTGCAGCTAGACTTTAAAAATCTTAGGACAAAAGAAAGACAAAATTCAAAATCACATTTAGGTGAATAGTAATACCCACAGCCATGGAGGTTGATTTGCCTTTTAGCTTTTAGCTCTCTGAATAACCAATCCCTGAACGCTTCCCTGGTGGCTCAGTCAAGAATTTGCCTGCAAGGCAGGAGACCTGAGTTCAACCCTTGGGTTGGGAAGATCCCGTGGAAAAAGGGAACAGCAATAAACTCCAGTATTCTTGCCTGGAAAATCACATGGACAGAGGACCCCGGCAGGCTAGAATCCATGGGGCTGCAAAGACTCGGACATGACTGAATGACTTTCACCTCACTTAGTAGGAGAACAGGTTGCAAATTATCAATTGGATATCTATTACAGAAATGGTCTGAAAAAAGTTCTGAAAAAGGAAATTGTTGACATTTGCACTTTATAAAGAAATTTTTAAATTATTGAGCTAAATAGGAAGACATCACTGGTCTACTCTCAGAACTATCACAGTTTAATAGACGTCTCATGATTGCAACAGCAGGAATAGTAGTAGTAGCAGCATTGCTGACAGTAGTAGTAATACTATACTTCATATTTATTAATATTATGAACTTACATGTCAGGAACATTTTTATTAATCCAACTGCAACTCTATGAAGTAGATGCTAATTACCACTCCTGTTTTAGAAATTAGGAATCTGTGACATAGAAATATCACTGATCTGATCAAGGACACAAAACCATAAAGTGTTATGTCAGACAATCCAGCCTATTTCACCTCAGAATCTGTGCTTTTAATTACTGTACAGTTTGAGGATACTTTTGGCGTGGCTTATCACTGATAAAATTTGAACAAGTTCTGAGCATAATTTCTGGAAAGAGATTACAATAGTTTGTTTGTTTTTGGTTTTAATAGTTGAAAACAATTCACCTATATTAAATATGTGATCTTTGCCTTGGTAGAATGTTTCTGTAACTCCAGTGATAATGAATAGTAAAGGTGAATATGAAGTAGTATCATTCTCCCTCTCCCTTTTTTTTTTTTCATCAGTCACAATAGTTACTAGTATTTTTTTTCTTAAAAAATTTAAGCTTTACTGAGGCATAATTTCCTTACAGTTGTTGTTGTTGTTCAGTCACTGTCGTGTCCAACTCTTTGTGACCTGCAGCATGCCAGACCTGCATGCCAGCATGCCAGAACTGCAGCATGCCAGACCTCCCTCTCCTTCACTGTCTCCCAGAGTTCGCTCACACTTATGTCCATGTAGTTGGTGAATCCATCCAACCATCTCATCCTCTGTCACTCCCTTCTCTTCCTGTCCTCAGTCTTTCCCAGCATCAGGGTCCTTTCCAAAGAGTCAGCTCTTTTCATCAGGTGGCCAAAGTATTGGAACTTCAGCATCAGTCCTTCCGATGAATAGTCAGGTTTGATTTCCTTTAAGATTGACTGGTTTGATCTACTTGTAGTCCAAGGGACTCTCAAGAGTCTTCTCCAAATTCACAATTTGAAAGCATCAGTTCTTTGGCACCCAGCCCTCTTTATGGTCCAACTCTCACATTTATACATGACTACTGGAAAAACCATAGCTCTGACTATGTGGACCTTTGTTGGCGAAGTGATGTTTCTGCTTTTTAATATGCTGTCTAGTTTTTTAATGGCTTTATCTTCCAAGGAGTAACTATCTTTTAATTTCATGGCTTCAGTCACCATCTCCAGTAATTTTGAAGCCCAAGAAAAGAAAATCTGTCACTGCTTCTACTTTCCCCCCATCTATTTGCCTTGAAGTAATGGGGCCAGATGCCATAATCTTAATTTTTTGAATGTTGAGTTTTAAGCCAACTTTTTAACTTTCCTCTTTCACACTCATCAAAAAGTTCTTTAGTTCCTCTTTACTTTTTGCCATTAGCGTGGTATCATCTACATATCTGAGGTTGTTGATATTTCTCCTAGCCATCTTGTTTTCACCTTGTGAGTCTTCCAGCCTGGCATTTCACATGCTGTGCTCTGCATCAGATCAGATCAGATCAGATCAGTCGCTCAGTCGTGTCCGACTCTTTGCGACCCCATGAACCGCAGCACGCCAGGCCTCCCTGTCCATCACCAGCTCCCAGAGGTCACTCAGACTCGCATCCATCGAGTCAGTGATGCCATCCAGCCATCTCATCCTCTGTCGTCCCCTTCTCCTCCTGCCCTCAATCCCTCCCAGCATCAGAGTCTTCTCCAATGAGTCAACTCTTCGCATGAGGTGGACAAAATACTGGAGTTTCAGCTTTAGCATCATTCCTTCTAAAGAAATTCCAGGATTGATCTTCTTCAGAATGGACTGGTTGGATCTTCTTGCAGTCCAAGGGACTCTCAAGAGTCTTCTCCAACACCACAGTTCAAAAACATCAATTCTTCGGCGCTCAGCCTTCTTCACAGTCCAGCTCTCACATCCATACATGACCACAGGAAAGACCATAGCCTTGACTAGGCGAACCTTTGTTGGTAAAGTAATGTCTCTGCCTTTGAATATGCTATCTAGGTTGGTCATAACTTTCCTTCCAAGGAGCAAGCGTCTTTTAATTTCATGGCTGCAGTCACCATCTGCAGTGATTTTGGAGCCCAGAAAAACAAAGTCTGACACTGTTTCCACTGTTTCCCCATCTATTTCCCATGCAGTGATGGGACCAGATGCCATGAGCTTCGTTTTCTGAATGTTGAGCTTTAAGCCAACCTTTTCACTCTCCACTTTCACTTTCATCAAGAGGCTTTTTAGCCCCTCTTCACTTTCTGCCATAAGAGTCGTGTCATCTGCATATCTGAGGTTATTGATATTTCTCCCGGCAATCTTGATTCCAACTTGTGTTTCTTCCAGTCCAGCATTTCTCATGATGTACTCTGCATATAAGTTAAATAAACATGGTGACAATATGCAGCCTTGACGTACTCCTTTTCCTATTTGGAACCAGTCTGTTGTTCCATGACCAGTTCTAACTGTTGCTTCCTGACCTGCATACAGATTTCTCAAGAGGCAGATCAGGTGGTCTGGTATTCCCATCTCTTTCAGAATTTTCCATAGTTTATTGTGATCCACACAGTCAAAGGCTTTGGCATAGTCAATAAAGCAGAAATAGATGTTTTTCTGGAACTCTCTTGCTTTTTCCATGATCCAGCGGATGTTGGCAATTTGATCTCTGGTTCCTCTGCCTTTTCTAAAACCAGCTTGAACATCAGGAAGTTCACGGTTCACATATTGCTGAAGCCTGGCTTGGAGAATTTTGAGCATTACTTTACTAGCATGTGAGATGAGTGCAATTGTTCGGTAGTTTGAGCACTCCTTGGCATTGCCTTTCTTTGGGATTGGGATGAAAACTGACCTTTTCCAATCTTGTGGCCACTGCTGAGTTTTCCAAATTTGCTGGCATATTGATTGTAGCACTTTCACAGCATCATCATTCAGGACTTGGAATAGCTCCACTGGAATTCCATCACCTCCACTAGCTTTGTTCGTAGTGATGCTTTCTAAGGCCCATTTGACTTCACATTCCAAGATGTCTGGCTCTAGGTCAGTGATCACATCATCATGATTATCTAGGTCTTGAAGCTCTTTTTTGTACAGTTCTTCTGTGTATTCTTGCCACCTCTTCTTAATATCTTCTGCTTCTGTGCTCTGCATATATGTTAAATAAGCAGAGTGACAATAGATAGCCTTGATTCACTCCTTTTCCAATTTTGAACCTATCCATTGTTCCATGGCTGTTGCCTCTTGTCCTCCATGCAGGTTTCTCAGGAAACAAGTAAGATGGTCTGGTATGTCCTTCTCTTTAAGAACTTTCCAGTTTTGGTGATCCACACAGTCAAAGGCTTTAGTGTAGTCATTGAATCAGTGTTAGTTGCTCAGTTGTGTCTGATTCTTTACAATCTGCCAGGCTCCCCTGTCCATGGGACTCTCCAGACAAGAATACTGGAGTTAGGTGATAACCATTTCCTAACCTAGGAATTGAACCCAGGTCTCCTGCATTGCAGGCAGATTCTTTACCATCTGAGCCAAAAAGAAGTAGACCCCCCCCTTTTTTTTTGAATTCTGTTGTTTTTCTATGATCCAACTGACATTGGCAATTTGATCTCTAATTCCTCTGCCTTGTCTAGATCCCGCTTGTACATCTGGAAGGTCTTAATTCACCTACTGTTGAAGGCTTGCTTGAAGGATTTTGAGCATTATCTTGCTAGCATATAAAGAGCACAATTGTGTGGTAGTTTGAAGAATTTTTGGCATTGCCTTTCTTTGGGATTGGAGTGAAAACTGATCTTTTCCAGTCCTATAGCCACTGCTGAGTTTTCCAAATTTGCTGGCATATTGAGTGCAGCACTTTAACAAATTTACCAATTTTAAGTGTCTATATTGAAAAATACATGTAGCCATATATCATATATGAAATACTTCTGCTGTCTCAAAAATTTAACTTTTGACCCTTACACTCAATCATCTTTTTAATCTCTTACCTATGACAAGCACTGTTATACTTTTCTCTATAATTTTTCCATTTCTAGAATTTCATATAAATGGAATTATACAGTATGTAGTTTTTATGTCTGACTTCTTTCAATTAACAAGATGCTTTAAATACTTATCTGTGTGGCTCTACACATCAATACTTTGTTTCTTTTTATTGCTGAATAGTACCATAAAAATATACAATACTTTATTTACACACTCACAAGTAACTGGACCTTTGGGTTTTCCCAATATTTGGCTATATTGAATAAAGTTACTTAGGAACTTTGAGTACAAATTTAGTCCTTTTAGTTTATGACTTATTTTGAAAAGCATAGTTACTTTTAAATTTCACTGTTATTCTAAAGTTGTGAGTTTTGGATGATTTACTTTCAATGTTGCCTCTTTTGGATTACACTAGGACTTCAGATTCGTGTGTTTTGCTTCATGGCCGATTATGTTAACACTTCTTTGTTCTCTATACTTTAATTCATGCTGATACTACTGTATTTATTACAGGCATATGATCATTGTGTTTATTCAAGTATTTAAACCTCATTTGTAAGTCTTGTTTTTAGTTGTATCATATAAGACAGCCAGAGCTGGGGCTAGATAATCTCTCTAGATCCTAATGATGATAATTCAAATCTTGTTTAATAGATGTATAAGCTTTGCCTAAAGGCCAATGGTCCTGTGCCAGAGAGAGGGAGGACCAATTAGTAAGTGAATGACTTATCCTTCTGTTTGTAATTGAATTCCACGATCTAATTTTGTTTAAACAAAGCCTTATGTCTTAATCATGAACATAGTGTATTAAAGTGATGGCTGATCTTTGTCTCTTCCTGTGAATTGTAAGGTGTAAGACTCTAATATATTTAGAAACTCAGGTACAGTTTCATTTATTGTTCACCATAATGGCTAATAATCAAGACATAACCTTTTAAATAAGCAATTCACTTTTGGAATTAAAGCACATACAGAAGAAGAATTTTTAAGTTTTTAAGTTGTTCTCTTCTGAAGATGATAAACTTTTTAGTCATCTATGCTTTGTAGGCACAATATTCATCATGTTCTGATTCTTGTATACCTTACTATATTATTTTTACCTTTCTCAAAAAGGACATTTTTAAAAGATAAAACTAATAATCGTTCTCATTAAAAAAAAACAAACAATAAAGCATAGGGAAAATACTCTGGGCTTTATTACTGAGAAAATCTTTACCAGACTTATGCTTTTATTAAAACACTTAACACTTTTGTGATAAAGATTTTCTGTTTCAGTGCAATCACATTTCTTATTTGTCTCTATGTAGACGTATTTGATATTTTTAAGCTAAAAATATAGCACATCCTGTATATCATATTAATTATTAAATTATCAAATTTTTAGCTGCACTTTTACATTAGAAACAACATATATTACAGAAATTTGAGGTCATCTTTAAAATTCAAGAGGCTTTTCAGAATGGTAAAATGAATATAAATTTTAAAGGAAATGTTAGTTTTATTCTAAGCAATCACAGTACAAAATGAAATAGTTAAGGATTACATATTTTGAAATTTGAAAAACAGAAAATATTGCTCTTTTAGTGTGACGTTGACATTGGTATCAACCTACAAAATGTGTCACGTGTTGATTTTTTTTTCTTCTTTTTTTTTTTTTTAAATTAAAAAACCCAGAATTTTATAACATTCAAAACTGGTTACTTCATCTCTAAATCTTTTGCTTATCATGGCTGGGCAAGAGATAAATCATTTTCCTCAATGAGACAAAATGTGAGTTGGTATTATAAAGGAAAAACAAGGCAGTTTGAGAGTGAGGAAGGTGTTTTAGTTATACAAGTATTACCAGAAAACATTTAAATTGATAAGAAGAACTGTACTTAAGTCTCAAGTTCATGAAAACATGCATTCTGATTTTCATGGACTTTTTGTGGTTTATAGGAAAATTTTTTAAAGCATATAACATACATAGCTTGGCTTTTTAAAGACTAAAGAACTGGATTTTTTTTTTTTTTTTTGGCAAAGGGTTGCATAGAATAAATAATTTTGGAATTTTAATGGAAAAAGTTTGCTAGCATCTATGAGGTTTTCCATATCATGGTCCCTGGCTTGCCTCAACTATTAATTTTTTGTTTGCTTCCCCCTATCCCCACTAACAATCATCTGTGAATCAAATGGCTGCCTTTCCATATATTAAGGTTGTTCAGCATGTCATTTTTGAATTGCTGTTACAGGTCTAAGGTATGTGGAGGTAGATGTGAAGAAGGCAGTGTAGGGTAACAGGGAAATGGGAGAAGATGAGAGGCTGTGTGGGAGGAATGCTGCTATTAGAGTTTCCAGGGATCAATTTGTGTTGCATCCTGTGAGCAACTGTGGACAATACATTTCTCCTCTTTAAATATCCACTTTCATCAACAGCCTGTAGGAGAGGCTGACAAAAATGCTTGAGATGCTTGCCTCATGGGTTCATATGAGATTTGTACCAGATAATGTGTGATGGTGCCTTGTAACTTCAGATGCACTGTTTAGGTATAGTAGGTGTCTGAAAACTAATGCTGCAAAGTTTGAAATTACTAATAAATATTCCAAGATATTTAGTGGCTTTCCAACAGCATATACAGGCACAAGAGAAAAGTCTTCTAGAATCCAAAGTACTGTTTGTAAACCTCAGTATTACCCAAATACCAACTATTTTCCTGAATAAAAAGAGTTGACTGGAGCATCAAGAAAGCTGCCTTATCCTCTTGAGTCCTATAAGAAATTTTCAGTGTTATTGATTCTTTCATTAACTGATTGCACATTTCTACAATTTCTTTTCATAAAGAATATGTGAGAAGAAAGCAACCTGGATTCAAATTTGTGCTTTCTTGTATAATTTTTATTTAGCAGATAATGTCAATTGTGGGCAAGTTTGGATCTAAGTTTTGTGGGGCATGAAGCTTAATCAATTTGAAGGACCCTCTTTGAGGGAGAGAGTACAAAATTAAAAATACAAAATTAGTTATGAAAATGAAATTTTATTTATGATGAGAGAGTAAATTAAAGTGAATCAGGTCCCTTTCTTCTAAGATCTTTTTAGGGTCTTTACTGGATGTGCTTACCTAGAAACGCTTCATGATGGCTCTTGAGTTCTCTTTATCACTGGACCTTTATAATCCTAGCAACTCCCAGCATTACAGGGGTCTGTGTAAGAGGGGGACCTCTCATATGTTTCTCACCCTTGACTATGGAAAAAGTCTATTTAACTGCTTTTGTTCTGATCTCTTCACTGGGGCAACCCATGCCACTTTTTAAAAAAGCACAAGAAGATGCTCTTGTTTTTTCAATCAACTCCCCCTCCAGTGTAACTGCTAAGTAATATTAGGCAAAGGTCCTCAAAGAGTTCCTCTTGTAAGTAGTTTCTTGCGTCTAGGAATTTAAATAAAACTTAGGAGCTAGGCCTGGAGGCTACTTTGAGTAATCACCTGCTTCCTAACTCAGAGTGATTTTTATTGATTTTTATTTTATTTTCCTCCTGCCCTCCCTCTCAACACTTGGCCATCCTCCATTTTTTTGAGTATCTTTAATTTTGCTACATAGAGTAAGGATTCTGATACTTGGCTGCATACTATATGGGAACTGTCAAAACTACGTAAGTGGGGTTACACTTCCAAGCATTATTATTTAATTATTATTTAAAAGTCTGGGCTGGTTTTATTATGCAGGCAAAGTTGAGAACCATTATCTAAGATCCTAATTGTCAGTAATTTTTCAGAGCCACCACATGTTTTTTGTTTTTTTTTTTTAAAGAGAACAGAAATGGCTATTGATTCAGAGATGAATATGTACACGAGACCCTGCTAATTTGCATACTTTTTGCTGAAAAACGTAAAAGCTGCTAGGTTATTTCTATATAGTTGAAGATGTTGTCTTATTGAGTGATTGTTAAAGTCAGTTTGGATATTGCACATATTCTCTTAACCGCTGAAAACAGGCAGGATTTAAAAGTTAATTTTGATATGGTCTCTAAATTTACCATCTTTTCCAATTTTATTCAAACTATATGGCTGGATTTATCAAACTAGAAGTCTTTATGTTCTAAGACTTCCTTAGAATATTATCATTTATGATTCTCTTATTTAGGGAGCGTCTGTGGCAGATCATATATGAATGTGGAATAGGGTAAACTTGGAAGTGAGGGCTGGCAGCTGTGCTATAAAGTTGAATGGCTAGAGGATGGGAAAGTTGGTGTGTGGTGCTGAGCCCAAAGTGCAAGGTAAACATGAAGCCCAATTGGAGGGTGGAAGCTGGGTTTTGAGGACTATGTTAGAAATGAGCATACTGAGTTGTTGTTTAGTCACTAAGTCATGCCCGACTCTTCTACAACCCCATGGACTATGTAGCCCACCAGGCTCCTCTGTCTGTGGGATTTCCCAGGCAAGAATATTGGAGTGGGTTGCTATTTCCTTCTCCAGAGCATCTTCATGACCCAAGGATTGAACTCGTGTCTCCCGCCTGTGTATCCCGCATCTCAAGAGGATTCTTTACCACTGAGCCACCTTACCTTCTGGCATAAACCCAGGGTTCAGTTATGGGACCAAGCTAAAGAGAGGTCTTGGTAGGTGTTCCCAACAGTCCTAGAAGAGATGAAGTATGATGCTGAACCCAATATTTTTATCAGACTTCTTGATATGAGTGGATGCATAGGGCAAACTCCTCTTTAGCGTGAGGCAGGGTTCTGTAGGACCTCAAACTGCAGCGAAGAGAATATCCTTTTCTGAGTCATTGATCAGTTTAGGATGTTTGGACAGAATTTAGAGTAAATAAAATTGAATAGAATTAGTAGAAAATGCTGTAGGGTAATTGTTGCTTAAATAGATGAACTTAGTCACAGTCTATGTGTGATGAACCGCTAATTTAGTATAATTAAGATAGGAGAGACATATAACACAGGGAATTCTGATAATGTTTGGTACTTTGAGTTTTAAAATATCTCAGCTAAGAGTTGGTGTAAGGTAGTGGAAGGCTGGTACATTATTTCAAGTGTCTCTCATCTAGGGGTGAAGGAGAAAATGGGAGAAGAATAGTATCATAAAACTTTCACATGGAAAGTACTGTGAATGTAGGAAATGAAAATGGGATGTTTTGGAAAAGAATAAAGTGCATCTTGGTGAGGAAAATCATTTTTTCTATTTTTAAATATCAGTAGCAATGATATCTGGCTGTGACAGCAGAAGGAGTGATGTGGGCCATTCGTGCATGCGTGTGCCCTCAGATGTGTCTGACTCTGTGTGACCCCATGGACTGTTGCCCACCAAGCTCCTCTGTCCATGGGATTTTCCAGGCAAGAATACTGGACCAGGTTTCCATTTCCTTCTCCAGGATTGAACCCACATCTCTTATGTCTCCTGCATTGGCAGGTGGGTTCCATACCAGCTGAACCTCTAGGGGTTTATGGAAGGAAAAGTATACTAGAAATTTCACATTCCCAAGAGGAAAAGAAATAATATGTAGCAACTTGATCAAATGGGCAAAAATAAGCAACAGTGATGTAAAAGAAATGATAAACATAAACTAAAATTAAAAAGTAAAAATATGTAAATCATTATATAATGAACAAATGTAACATTTGTTACAAATTTTAACAAATCATTTAAACAAATTCAACTCTTCTATAGAAAGAAAAATAGAGGAAATACTAAAAAGTCTTCCCAAATCCCAACTAAAAATAGTTTATGAGAATAATTAAAACAAAGTAATAAATTATAACAATGTAAAATTTATACCTTATGGTGTGTCATGTCAGCAAAATTGAAAGCCACTGTTTTAGGAGGTTGTACAATTCTAACCTGAGAGTTGTACATTTGTTTGGTTGATTGCTTGATTAATTTATTCTTTCATTTACTCAACAAATATTTATTAAATTCTTAACATCGTTCAAGTATATAGGGGAAAATGTTTAAGTTACAAGCATAAGAAAGATATCATTCCTGATTTCATGGAGCTTGCATTCTATTGGGGGAAATAAATAATCAACAAGTTCAGCAAGGCCCCAATAATTTCATGTTATAATGTAGGTTATGTGGAAAAGAATCAGTATGCTCACTATAGAGTAACAGGAGGTGACATATTGTGGAAGGCGTGATCAGGGAAGATGACTGTGAGAAAGTGACATTTAATTCAATTCACTTCAACTTCTGTTTGGTACATGGTTTAGAATTTTTACATCTGATTTTTATAATCTGTTTCCCATTTTTCAGTCACAAACCTTTTAATAAAATTTATAAAGAGTTATTTAATTTCCCTCTATAAAATGAGGGTCTAATTTTTACCCACTTATGGGCTTATCCATGAAATTAAAAGACGCTTGCTCCTTGGAAGGAAAGTTATGACCAACCTAGATAGCATATTCAAAAGCAGAGACATTACTTTACCAACAAAGGTTTGCCTAGTCAAGGCTATGGTCTTTCCTGTGGTCATGTATGGATGTGAGAGCTGGACTGTGAAGAAGGCTGAGCGCCGAAGAATTGATGCTTTTGAACTGTGGTGTTGGAGAAGACTCTTGAGAGTCCCTTGGACTGCAAGAAGATCCAACCAGTCCATTCTGAAGGAGATCAATCCTGGAATTTCTTTGGAAGGAATGATGCTAAAGCTGAAACTCCAGTATTTTGGCCACCTCATGCGAAGAGTTGACTCATTGGAGAAGACTCTGATGCTGGGAGGGATTGAGGGCAGGAGGAGAAGGGGACGACAGAGGATGAGATGGCTGGATGGCATCACTGACTCGATGGATGCGAGTCTGAGTGACCTCCGGGAGCTTGTGATGGACAGGGAGGCCTGGCGTGCTGCGGTTCATGGGGTCGCAAAGAGTCGGACACGACTGAGCGACTGATCTGATCTGATGGGCTTATCCACTTAATTATAATATTTGAAATCAAATCAGATTTATTTTATTTGCCTTTAAGCTTAAAAATACATCTGAAAGTAGATGGAAAGAAAAGAACTTCTAAGAAAATTTCTCAAAACCAGTCTTCTAAAAATAACATCAAAAAAACCAAGTAATTAGCTAAATAGGCTTCATATTCAAAGAGAAATTACCAATTAACCTCCCCTTGGCCGCCTATCAGGAAAGACAACTAGAGAGTTGAAAAGTGAGGAATTCCTACAGAGGGAGGATCTGAGCCATTCTGAGGGATGCCCTTGCTGGAGGCGATACTTACTTGAAAGAAAATCCCAGTCACTGATTCCACTTAAGTATCAAAACCTCTTAAGGGCTGAAAGGGAGAGCTCTGTTTGCTGAGAGGAAAACAAACAATCAAGAGGAGGGGGTTGGTTGACAAAGTCTGCCCAGAGTCAGATCTATTTTCTGTCAGTGGGTTTAGGTTTGGCACTAGATATAACCAAGAAGATTATGTTTTATTTTGAGCTCAACACAGGTGAGATGTAATATGCAAACATTTCCTCAGCTCTATAACCTTAATTTGTTGATAAGAAGAGGATATACACTTTGTGTTGAATCGGAAGCCATTCTGAATTTGATTACTATATGCCGTGCTTACTGCTTCTTAGTGGCTTATGCTATCCTTATGTCACCTACAGAAATGGCACTTTTAAAGAAAAATCCTTTTCATGAAGATGAAAAGTAGAAAGCAAAGAGCTGGGTGTTTGCTTGTCATCATTCCTGTAACACTGTATCTACCCTCCCCCCATTTTCATATTTAATGAAGAGGTTTAAAACTGTTTACTTACAAATGGTTTTCTCTAGATTATGATCTCTTTGAGGGATTTTGTTTATCTATGTAATATCAATGCCTAACAATGTCTGACCTACTTAGAAAATGTTCAGTTTAAAAGAAAATTGGGAATGTTTATTCACCTTATGGGGCTTCCCAGGTGGTGCAGTGTTAAAGAATCCACCTGCCAATGCAGGAGATGCAAGAGACACAGGTTCGATACATGGGCAGGTTCGACCCCTGGGTCAATAAAATCTTCTGGAGTAAATGACAAGCCACTCCACTCTTCTTGCATGGAGAATCCCATGGATGGAGGAGCCTACATCGGCTACAGTCCATGGGGTTGCAAAGATGCACAAGCACACATTCACCTTATATAAAATGTGTAAATCCACTACAACTTGGGCTTTTGCCCTTATTTCTCTGACATGACTACTTATCAGGGCCTCCAGTGACCTGGGATGCCAAGTCCAGTGATCAACACTCTACAGATCAGTAGCGTTCGGTGCCATCCACTACTTCCTCCTCCCAAAAACATTTCTTTACTTGGCCTCTAGGACAACATTCTTCCTTTCTCACCTGTTGGAGTGATTCAGGGCTCAGTCCTTTTTCCATCACTGCTCTCAGATCAGATCAGATCAGATCAGTCGCTCAGTCGTGTCCGACTCTTTGCGACCCCATGAACCGCAGCACGCCAGGCCTCCCTGTCCATCACCAGCTCCCGGAGGTCACTCAGACTCGCATCCATCGAGTCAGTGATGCCATCCAGCCATCTCATCCTCTGTCGTCCCCTTCTCCTCCTGCCCTCAATCCCTCCCAGCATCAGAGTCTTCTCCAATGAGTCAACTCTTCGCATGAGGTGGCCAAAATACTGGAGTTTCAGCTTTAGCATCATTCCTTCTAAAGAAATTCCAGGATTGATCTCCTTCAGAATGGACTGGTTGGATCTTCTTGCAGTCCAAGGGACTCTCAAGAGTCTTCTCCAACACCACAGTTCAAAAGCATCAATTCTTCGGCGCTCAGCCTTCTTCACAGTCCAGCTCTCACATCCATACATGACCACAGGAAAGACCATAGCCTTGACTAGGCGAACCTTTGTGGGCAAAGTGATGTCTCTGCTTTTGAATATGCTATCTAGATTGGTCATAACCTTCCTTCCAAGGAGCAAGCGTCTTTTAATTTCATGGCTGCAGTCACCATCTGCAGTGATTTTGGAGCCCAGAAAAACAAAGTCTGACACTGTTTCCACTGTTTCCCCATCTATTTCCCATGCAGTGATGGGACCAGATGCCATGATCTTCGTTTTCTGAATGTTGAGCTTTAAGCCAACCTTTTCACTCTCCACTTTCACTTTCATCAAGAGGCTTTTTAGCCCCTCTTCACTTTCTGCCATAAGAGTCGTGTCATCTGCATATCTGAGGTTATTGATATTTCTCCCGGCAATCTTGATTCCAACTTGTGTTTCTTCCAGTCCAGCATTTCTCATGATGTACTCTCACTGCTCTAGATGATCTCATCTAGCATCCTACAAAGAGACATCCACATTTATATATATTCCTTGGGACCTCCTCCTTGAACACCATCTCATTTAGCCAATAGCTTTTACTTTGTAACTTAATTGGCATCTTTGTTTAATCGATTCAACTTCAAAGCCTGATTTTTCTCCCTTAAACCTGTTTTTTTTTTTTTGCAAGTCTTTCCCATTTTAATAAATGGCAGCTCCGTCTTTCCAGGTGCTCAGGACCCAAATCTTGGAGTCGTCCTTTACTCCTTGCCCTATAAACCACGTTTAATTTAGGAGAAAATTCTGTTGTCTTCAGCTTCAACATATATTCAGAAGTTGAGCACTTAAAAAAAAAAAAAAAAATCAATTCTTCACTACTGCCTAAACCAGTGTAACCTCTTATTTGGATTATTGATAAGACTTCCTAACTGATTTCCCAGCTTCCCCACTTGAATTCCTGTAAACTATTCCCCGTACAATGGTAAGCATGATTCTGTTAACAATGTTCAGATCACATCGTCTTTCTGGCTGAGCTTTCCCATGTCAGACTAAAAGCCAACATGCTTAAAATTGCTTCTAGAAGGCTCTGCAATCTGAAACTGAACCTTCTCTCTCACTTTATTACATTCTCTCTTACTACACCTCCTCTTGTTCAATAAAAGCTGGTCTCACTGCCAAATTTGCTTCTCCTTTAGGCCAAACATGCTCTTTGCTTTACTTGGAATGTTCTCCAGCTCTAAAAGCCTCGTGGCTTGTTCTGCATTTCTTTCTGATCTTAACTCAAATGTTACTTTATCAGTGAGAACTTCCTTGAAAATCCTGTAGGAAAAAAAAAAAAAAAAGAGCAATCACGCCTTCTTTTTTGTTCTCCCTATCTTTATTTTTCTTCTCAGTATAGTACTTACTATAGTCTGTAAATTTTACATATTTTAGATATGAATCATCTGTATTCGTCTGCTAAAGTTTAAGCTCTATGAGAGGAAGAATTTTCTTTTTGTCTGTTTTCTTAATTTTTCTCCCTTCAACACAAACTGGAAGAATATTTGGCATATAGCAGGCATTTGATGAATGATGACTAAATGACTTAGTTTATTTAGGGTTTGGAACATTTTACTTATTTAAATACCTGAAGAACTTGGTTCTGTCTGCCTGCATGATATGTAGGGGCTTTCCAGATGGTGCTAATGGTAAAGAACCCACCTGTCAATGCAGGAGATATAAGAGAACTTGGTTTGGTCCTTGGATTGGAAGATCCTCTTGAGGAGGGCATGACAACCAACTCCAGCATTCTTGCCTGGAGAATTCCACGGATAGAGAAGCCTGACAGGCTATAGTCAATAGGGTCACAAAGAGTCCAACACAACTGAAACGACTTAGCATGCACGCAGGCATTCTATGTAATTCCAGCTTAGAGAATTGTCAATCCACTATTTAATGAGGAAAAGGACAA
This sequence comes from Tragelaphus eurycerus, assembly GCA_935064755.1. Classification (NCBI taxonomy): domain Eukaryota; kingdom Metazoa; phylum Chordata; class Mammalia; order Artiodactyla; family Bovidae; genus Tragelaphus; species Tragelaphus eurycerus. The sequence goes on along the minus strand of CAKXYN010000009.1, from coordinate 16,729,641 downwards.
TTACTATCATTAGCTAAGATGCTGGAAACCCAGGAGTGATGAAGAAAAATGAGTCAGAATTTAGACAACTCTTTGTACTTATAGTGTGGCAGAGGCTAGCATAACTAGCTTAAGCAGACCCAGGGGGCTGGCATTGACTCTCTGGACACAGATTCCAGTGAGTGCAATATTCCAAGTTTTAATTCCCAGAGCTGTTGATACTGGTGGTCGATGTGGGGAGGTAGAACACTAGTCAAGAGAGGGACTCTATGTTTTGGGCGGGGGGAGGTGTAGAATTTAGTGTCTTGTAAGGTTTTAATCGGCCTTACCAGTGACTCCATCTTTGCAGCCAAAGATGGAGAAGCTCTATACAGTCAGCAAGAACAAGACTGGGAACTGACTGTGGCTCAGATTGTGAACTCCTTATTGCCAAATTTAGATTGAAATCGAAGAAAGTGGAGAAAACCACTAGACCATTCAGGTATAACCTAAATCAAATCTCTTATGACTATACAGTGGGTGTGAGAAATAGATTTCAGGGACTAGATCTGATAGAGTGCCTGATGAACTATGGATGAAGGTTCGTGACATCATACAGGAGACAGGTATCAAGACCATTCCCAAGAAAAAGAAATGCAAAAAAGCAAAATGGCTATCTGAGGAGGCCTTACAAATAGCTGTGAAAAGAAGGGAAGCGAAACAAAGGAGAAAAGGAAAGATATGTCCATTTGAATGCAGAGTTCCAGAGAATAGCAAGGAGAGATAAGAAAGCCTTCTTCAGCGACCAATGCAAATAAATAGAGGAAAACAATAGAATGGGAAAGACTAGAGATCTCTTCAAGAAAATTAGAGATACCAAGGGAACATTTCATGCAAAGATGGGCTCAATAAAGGACAGAAATGGTAAGGACCTAACAAAAGCAGAAGACATTAGGAAGAGGTGGCAAGAATACACTGAAGAACTGTACAAAAAAGATCTTCACGACCCAGATAATCACGATGGTGTGATCACTCACCTAGAGCCAGACATCCTGGAATGTGAAGTCAAGTGGGCCTTAGGAAGCATCACTACGAACAAAGCTAGTGGAGGTGATGGAATTCCAGTGGAGCTATTCCAAATCCTGAAAGATGATGCTGTGAAAGTGCTGCACTCCATATGCCAGCAAATTTGGAAAACTCAGTAGTGGCCACAGGACTGGAAAAGGTCAGCTTTCATTCCAATCCCAAAGAAAGGCAATGCCAAAGAATGCTCAAACTACTGCACAATTGCACTCATCTCACACACTAGCTAAGTAATGCTCAAAATTTCAAGCCAGGCTTCAGCAATACATGAACCATGATCTTCCAGATATTCAAGCTGCTTTTAGAAAAGGCAGAGGATCCAGAGATCAAATTGCCAACATCCGCTGATCATGGAAAAAGCAAGAGAGTTCCAGAAAAAGATCTATTTCTGCTTTATTGACTATGCCAAAGCCTTTGACTGTGTGGATCACAATAAACTGTGGAAAATTGTTCAAGAGATGGGAAAACCAGACCACCTGATCTGCCTTTTGAGAAACCTTTATACAGGTCAGGAAGCAACAGTGAGAACTGGACATGGAACAACAGACTGGTTCCGAATAGGAAAAGGAGTACTTCAAGGCTGTATATTGTCACCCTGCCTATTTAACTTATATGCAGACTGCATCATGAGAAATGCTGGGCTGGAGGAAGCACAAGCTGGAATCAAGATTACTCCGCATACAAGTTCTAAAAGCAGGGTAACAATATACAGCTTTCCCAATTTTGAGCCAGTCCACTTCTCCATGTCTGTTTCTAATTATTGCTTCTTGACTAGCATCCAGGTTTCTCAGGAGATAGGTAAGTTGGTCTGGTACTCCCATCTCTTAAGAATTTTTCAATTTTGCTATTATCTATACAGTCAAAGGGCTTCCCTGGTGGCTCAGAGGTTAAAGTGTCTGCCTGCAATGCTGGAGACCTGGGTTCGATTCCTGGGTCAGGAAGATCCCTGGAGAAGGAAATGATTACCCACTCCAGTATTCTTGCCTGGAGAATCCCATGGACAGAGAAGCTTGGTAGGCTACAGTCCATGAGGTCGCAAAGAGTTGGACACGACTGAGCGACTTCACTTCACTATACAGTCAAAGGCTTTAGCATAGTCAATGAAGCAGAAGTATATGTTTTTCTGGAATTTCCTCACTGTCTCCATGACCCAAAAGGTGTTTGCAATTTGTTCCCTGGTTCCCTCCATTCCCCTTCCTCCTCAAAGCCAAACTGGATATGGGTACATCTGAAAGTTCCTGGTTGACATACTGCTAAACCTTGCTTGAAGAATTTTGAGCATAACCTTGCTAGAATGCTAAATGGTAGTTTGAACATTCTTTTGCATTGCTCTACTTTGGGATTGGAATGAAAATTGATCTTTTTCAGTCCTGTGGCTGCTGCTGAGTTTTCCAAATTTGCTGGTGTGTTGAGCGCAGCACTTTCACAGCATCATCTTTCAGGATTTGAAATAGCTCAACTGGAATTCCATCACCTCCACTTTGTTGTTTGTAGTAATGCTTCCTAAAGCCTACTTGACTTCAGACTCCAGGATGTCTGGCTCTAGGTGAGTGATCACACCATTGTGGTTGTCTGGGTCATTAAGACCTTTTTTGTATAGTTCTTCTGTGTAGTCTTGCCACCTCTTATTAATCTCTTCTGCTTCTGTTAGCTTCTTGAAGTTTCTGTCCTTTATTTTGCCCATCCTTGCTTGAAATGTTCGTTTGATATCTCCAATTTTCTTGAAGAGATCTTGAGTCTTTCCCATTTCATTTTGTTTTCCTTTATTTCTTTGCATTATTCATTTAAGAAAGCCTTCTTATCTGTCATTGCTATTCTCCATAAGTCTGCATTCAGTTGGGTATATTTTTCCTTTTCTCTAAGCAAGAACACTGGAGCTCTCCAGGGCTTTCCAGGCAAGAATACTGGAATGGGTTGACATTTCCTCCTCCAGTGGACCACATTTTGTCAAAACTCTTCACTTTGACCTTTCCATCTTGACTGGCCCTGCACCATCATTCATAGCTTCACTGAGTTACATGAGCCCCTTTGCCACAAGGTTGTGACCCATGAAGAGGGGATGTCCATTAGAATCTCCTAAATAAAAATAGCTTACGTCTATAAGCTACAAAAAATAGCTTAAATGTCTGGTATGGTGTCCAAGTACAGGCATTTGTTCTTGTTTTGGTAATCTTCTCCAGGTGATTCAAAGTATAGTTGGTATTGAGAACAACTATTCTACAATGGTGTGTGTGTGTATGTGTGTGTGCATGTGTGTGTGTGTATGTAGAGGGATTTCAGGAGAATTTAGTGTATTGTAATGTTTTTAACGTGTAGTCCAGGATCAACAGCATCAGTTTCATCTGAGAACTTGTTAGAAATGAAAAAGCCTTGAAGACTTTAGGGATGGGCCTCATCAATATGCATTTTAACAAGACTTCCAAAGCATGCTAAAATGTGAGAACTTTTAGTTAAGGACTGTAGACCTTGGATTTGAGCTCAAGAAGACCTAATCTGTAACTAGCTTTCAACATTTAATAGCTATGCCCAGTAAATCAAATACCTGAAAATTTCTAGGTCTCAGTTTTCCAAGATATAAAAAATGGCAGTGCTATCTGCTGCTCTGACAAATAATGGGAAACTTTATGTAAACCACTTGGCACAGACCTACTGTTCAGTAAATAGTAACTTATACTATCAGATCAGATCAGTCTCTCAGTCGTGTCCGACTCTTTGCGACCCCATGAATCGCAGCACGCCAGGCCTCCCTGTCCATCACCAACTCCCGGAGGTCACTCAGACTCACATCCATCGAGTCAGTGATGCCATCCAGCCATCTCATCCTCTGTCGTCCTCTTCTCCTCCTGCCCCCAATCCCTCCCAGCATCAGAGTCTTCTCCAATGAGTTAACTCTTCTTATGAGGTGGCCAAAATACTGGAGTTTCAGCTTTAGCATCATTCCTTCCAAAGAAATCCCAGGGCTGATCTCCTTCAGAATGGACTGGTTGGATCTCCTTGCAGTCCAAGGGACTCTCAAGAGTCTTTTCCAACACCACAGTTCAAAAGCATCAATTCTTCGGCGCTCAGCCTTCTTCACAGTCCAGCTCTCACATCCATACATGACCACAGGAAAGACCATAGCCTTGACTAGGCGAACCTTTGTTGGCAAAGTGATGTCTCTGCTTTTGAATATGCTATCTAGGTTGGTCATAACTTTCCTTCCAAGGAGTAAGCGTCTTTTAATTTCATGGCTGCAGTCACCATCTGCAGTGATTTTGGAGCCCAGAAACTTAAAGTCTGACACTGTTTCCACTGTTTCCCCATCTATTTCCCATGCAGTGATGGGACCAGATGCCATGATCTTCGTTTTCTGAATGTTGAGCTTTAAGCCAACCTTTTCACTCTCCACTTTCACTTTCATCAAGAGGCTTTTTAGCTCCTCTTCAATTTCTGCCATATTTCAGAAAGAGTAATGAGTCAGAAACCAACCCTGTAAGTGGAAGCCTAAACGAATCCATCTTTAAAGATCTAGGGAAGACAGTTATGAGAATATATAGTAGGTACTCAGGAGTTGCATGAGTTCTTATATCTTAGACAATTCTCAAAAGCTAATATTGAAAATTGCACAAAAATTTTTAACCTCCTGAATCCTTAAATAGTTGTCTTTCTGAACGGAATTGGAAATACCTCTTATGCATGCTGTTGGACACGTGGTGGTTATATTATGGTCACTAACATTTTCTATTTTTTCTTTTGGTTACATTAATGTATTGCTGACTTAGGCTTTTATTTTCACCTGTTTAAATATTATTTAAATGTTCAGCTAATAGATTTGTTCATGCAAAGAACTGATAATAAATGGGTTAGATTTGGACCTTGGACTTAAATACACATCTGTTTTTTGAGCCAAGCTTCATTTCTTTTCTATTCATTCTCCCTTAGAGATCCAGAGTCAAAAAGCAAGTGCTTGTGTCCACCAGGAAGAAGTCATGTGTTGAGAGAATGTAAGGATTCCTGAGATCTTACATTAGATCCATTCGTTTATTCCTGGAATCTTTCTTTCCTAGTTCAGTGACCAAAAACCTTTGTGTGTGTATATGTGTGTGTGTGTGTGTGTGTGTGATATCATTAAGAGGTTGCTGAAGATACTCCTCCCTAACTTAATTTAGAATAATTGTGTTTTATATATAGTAATTGTAAAAAGCAGTAATACCAGTAAATGGCCCTATAGTCTATTGTATTTAGCATTTCCACTGAAATTGTCATAAGCTTGAAGAAGGTGAGCTATTGTAGAAGGGTATTAAACACAGCCTTGTTTCCTGTGCTCCAGAAGATACTGCAAGTAGATTAAATAAAATCCTGGAGATGTTTGAAAACTTTTGAGAAAAAATGGGAACTAAAACTTATTTGAAGGTGGATAGGTAGAAAGAAAAACAATTCAGCAAAAGGGGACTATTGATTACAGAGGATTTTCTTGGAAATATGAGCTCAGGAGACATTTCAAATTCACACACATATATACACACAAAGGTCCTAAAAAAGCATGTCATAGTGCTGGAGGGGGAAAAAACCCCAACAATTCAACTGTTGACCTAAATATTCAGTTTTTGGCTTACTAGTTCCCATGCATGTAGGATAAATGATTGATCTCTTCAAGTCATGTATATTTACATATGAGTCTAGTAAGTGTTCTGGTGGGATGTATAATTTTAAGTACAGAGTCTCGTTTATAGTCATGACATTTAAGTTGAAAAATAGCAATCATTGGATCCAAAGCTATACTGTCATATAGAATTTTTTTGAATTAGGGTTCTGGATCAATACCATTATAATTCTTTTACTTACTTAGTTTTGAAATGGAAAGATAACATGGACAGGTATGCATCTGGATGATCAAAAATGGGAAGAGTCTCAATTTATGCCTGTAAGCAATTTTCAATGATATATTACTTTATATGTAAAATTTATAATATCATGGATTCAAAAATCTGTACTCTAAATGAGGCAGTTAAATATTCATGCAAGTGCTTGTACCTTTCTTCTGAAAAATTCTGGTCACTAATTTTCTCTTTTATTTGTGTTAAAATGAGATATTTATATTGTAATTTACTTCTACTATGGTTAACCTTAACTTGTCAATACATTACCTCAAGATGTGTAAGACTATTTACTAATTAAAAAGTGAGGTTACCATAGTAACTAGTATATCCTGAATACTCTGCTTATGTAACCTGTAAGATTCAGAATATTTTTCATCTGAATTGCTCTATGAGCTACGCTGATTTCAAATGCTCTCTTGCACTTTGGACTATAAAGGAAAATGCTTTCTCTATTCATTAAACACATTTGAGTATTTTTAGACAATTTGTTTATGTTATAGACCAAGTGACTCTGATGTTTGGGACATTTTAAAGGTGAAAATAATTTGAAAGCACTTTCAAAGAAAACCTTGGAAATGGCAAAATAGTAGTGAGGGAGTGTTTATTTAAGTAACAGTGAAGTTAGAGTTTCAATTTCAGGAAATGTTTTAAAGTGAAAAGGATCAGTCATTTGATGAATATGTTATTCTGAGGAATTCTACAAGAGAGATCACATCTTGTTATCGGGAACTATCTGATTAACTGAAAACACGTAATGAAAAGGAAGGCAGCACACTTCCATTTCTATCTTGTCCCTAATATTTCTCAACTTACTTAGGTTTTTCTTCAGATCTTAGCTGAGATGTTATGTTTTCTGGGAATGTTGCTTTCACTCCCCAAGACTATGTTAAGGCTCCTCCTACATGTTCACATAACACATGTTGAAGACAGTTTTATGACTAATTGCAATGGATGGTCCACTTGTCCATCATTCACTTGCTGAAGTGTCCTGGAGAAAAAGACCAGGGTCTTGCTAATGGCTATGGGCTCAAAGAGACTCTTAGTAATTGGCTTAGGTACTAAGAAAGAATTAGGCCCAAATAACAGTGGTGTATTCAGGGCTGTTTCTTCTTAGGTATAATGCAAAATCTTCTACTTCTAATCTGGGGCATTTTTATTTTATACCCACTGCAAGGAAGAGGGAAAAGAGGCTATAGGAAAAGTTATTTCTTGGCATTTAGCAATTAGTTGATTAACATGCAAATTTTATTCAAAGTAATATAAAATATGCATCTATTATTTTTGGTTCATCAGATTGGGTTATTTTTGATTTTAATAAGATGCAACAATAATTAAGCAATTTGAAATATATAATTTAATACTAAACTAGTTTCTCAGTGGCGATGATTGCCAGGCTGCACATGAGGTTCCAGGGACATGCTCAGTTACAAGGTCCAACAGACAGCAGGCAATGGATGGGACCTGAAAACCAGCCCATGTTGGCGAGGATGAGAGGACTGTAGAATTCCAAAGAGGGTTTTGAAAGCAAGACCCAAACTAAGGGAAAGAGGGATTTGGACTAGATTCGGTGCACGTGTGTGTTATGTGCCTGGGTGCATGTTGTATATGGTCTTGGATTAAGGGTTAATGTGTTTTGGGATCTAATTGGAAGTGAATGTGAGTAGCTGGAAATGTGCATAAATGCTGTTGAGTCTGTGCATCCATACATAAATGAATGCTGCTCTCCCTGGTAGATGCTTTATAACTTCCAAAAGACAAGTCTCCTAAATTCTTGAAATTAATAGAACTTGACTATTTAAGAATTTAAGAAATTCTCATATGGGTTTTCTTGTCTTTATTATTCTTCTAAGCCAGCAGGGGGAAGTCACACATTACTTTTTGGTGTGCTTTAGGCCCATTTCTTCAGACTTTTTCTTAAAAAGGTCTATCTTCTTGCTAAAAAATTAAATAATTTAAGATAGGGTGCTTATAGTTATAATTGTCATAGGCCCACTAAGTATCAATCCTTAAAAAACAGCCTTAAACTTTAAGTTTCTTATTTTCTCTAATGAAAAAAAGATAAAACACCCCAATATTCCTTGTAAAAGTTATTGCCTTGTTGTTGACACTTATAATGCTTCCAAATTGCTAGTTCCACTTGTGATATAAGAAACATAATTAAGAATTTCAATGACAATGTAAAAAGTAAAGGAATATCTTTTGGCCAGTTTTTAATGCTAAAGGTAAATAATTTTAATATTTGCTACTGTATTCTTCATACCCTTTTTTACAGTTAAAAATGTCTGAGGAAGAAGGGAAATATTTTAAATTTCAAGATACAGACAAGAATAGCTCTTTGTCAACACAAAACATAATATGGGGGCTGTGTAGCTATTGTCTCTGAGAATATAAGAGCTGATTGCATCATATAGTGTGTATTCTGTAGGAAAAACACTGTAATGCTTACATGGCTAGTAGTGGGATGATCGAAGTCAATGTATTGTGCAGTTTTGAGTGACATGGAAGGATAACACCATTATTCTTTGTATTTCAGTCTCTGTACTAAGTTAATCATGTTCACTGTTCCATCATCAATTGTCATTCACTCATTTTCTAAGATGTGAGCATCTGCATTTAATGTTATTGTATCGTTTCTGTTTACTACAGCTGTCTGCAATAGACTCAAATGACAATTTTGCAGCTACAAAAAGGTCACAAAAATAAACATTCAAAATAGAAACATCTTACTTTGCAACAAGTGTACAATCTGAGTGAGATATCTAAAGTTATGAAAATTGAAGTGAATTTATCACATTATATATAAACTCATCTGTTTGTAAGTTACTGTACATTTTAAAAAGTAAATCACTAGGTAGCATTTATATTTGAAATCACAAATTTTCACTCATAATGATTCTTCCATATTGCTCATTATATAAAATATAAATGTTTAAAGAAATTACAGAGAGAAAGAATAGAAAATAATGCTCACATACTTAACAAATATGGGAAAATACAAAAAGATAAGTATGAAATAAGACTCAAATCAAGAAAGAGAATGTATTTAAAATGGCATACATGAGAAAAACAAAGATATATAATTTGTATATTTTGAAGACTTTTAATTATCACACACACAGACACACACCTGCTTAAGTGCTTAATTTTTTCCAAGAGGAAAAAATTTCAGTGGGAGAGCAAGCAGAAGGAAAAGGTGACAAGATAGCTTTACTTTCAAATCTGTGTCTGTCATCACCAGAACTTCTTTAAAAATATTAAAGCAAGAGTGTATCTAGTGCCTAGCTCTCAGAAGAATACTCTTAAGTGCTACTGAACTGAAATCACACATGGCTTATGGAATAGGAATTCAAAATTATTTTCTTTCATTGATAGAAATATTCTGAATTATGAGCCTTTCTGCTCACTCACTACTGGCATTACAATTTTAGCCATTCTATTCTGGAAGGAGTGGGTTTTCTCCTAAAGGTCTATGAATTTTAAAGCTGTGAGAACACAGCAGTTAGAGGTTGTCTAGTGCAAACCGGGTCCAGATTGGTTTTGTTCATAGACTATAGATACTGAAAAAGTATCAATAATCTTTATATAGTGGCAAAAAGATATACAGGATAAATGGCAATTAAAATTTATGTAACTTTTAAATTTAAATGTAATCATAGAAAATCACCCCATTTTTATCTCTGTTGATTGGAGGTCAGAATTGATATTACAATTAACATGATATGATATATAGTAGATACAAATGCAAGGACTATTTATTACCCGACTTACTCCAGTTTCCTTTGATGCCATTTGATGTTGTTATTTGTAATATCTTTGTGTTAACATGCCTCTTGGTAAATTATAAACACTTATATAGTCTTACTGGAGAAGGCAATGGCACCCCACTCCAGTACTCTTGCCTGGAAAAATCCCATAGACCGAGGAGCCTAGTGGGCTGCAGTCCATGGGATTGATGAGGGTCAGACACGACTGAGCGACTTCACTTTCACGCATTGGAGAAGGAAATGGCAACCCACTCCAGTGTTCTTGCCTGGAAAATCCCAGGGATGGGGGAGCCTGGTGGGCTGCCATCCTCTGGGTCGCACAGAGTTGGGCACGACTGAAGCGACTTAGCAGCAGCAGCAGCTTATAGTCTTACAAAAAAGAATGCTGGGCTCTGGCTTAAAATGCTCACTTACATTTAATATGGGGCTCCCCTGGTGGCTCTGATGGTAAAGAATCCACCTGCAATGCAGGAGACCTGGGTATGATCCCCAGGTCAAGAAGATTCCCTGAAGAAAGAAGACAACCCACCCCAGTATTCTTGCGTGGAGAATTCCATGGAGAGAGGCGCCTGGTGAGCTATTGTCCACGGGGTTGCAAAGACTTGGACACACATTTAATACTATAGAAATTTACATGTTGGGACTAAATGGCCTGTAGTTCAAGTATGTAAGATAAAATGGAAATAATGCAATCTACTGAAATTGTATTGTGCCAATATTCAGGCAGGGCACAGAGGAAAGACAAAACAGGTTTTGAAACCAATCAAATTAATCACAGCCTAAGCTGGGAAATAGAGAGGCAAAGATTGCTACTCATCAGGTCATGCTGCGACGATGAAGGAAACAGATCTGATCATTTGATTATGGGCTTATAGGTACAGAATTGTGGGAACACTTTCCAAGTAACTAAGTTCTGGTAATGTGTGGATATTTCTGCAGGTTGGAAGCATAAATGAATCTCTCTTATAACTCATAGTTTGTTTCAAGGCAAGGGCCCCAAACAGAACCAAAACGGTGCAAGTCTCAGATCAAGCAACAATTTTTGATACACAGAAAATAATACAGAAGGAGCTAATAGTGTGAAATTGAAAAACAGAATATCAGTGTAGAAGTTCTTAAAGCATATGAGTCAGGATCCTATAAATACAATTGCAGGCTTCTGACTTTCATTTTAGTTTCACGCTGACCACTTAAAAACTTTTTTGGGTCCAATATCTACCCAGTTTTACTTCAGAAAGATAATTTGAGTTTCTGGAATGCTGGCTGAGGAAAGATGAAGAAGAGCATTAAGGCCAGCACTGTTTTCCTGTCAGCTCCTATCTGTTTTCTCCTTGAGTTCAACAGTGCCATCTCCAGAAATTTCTTAATGACATGACATGTTTATTGATAATAGGTATTTACCTGTGTGATGAAGTGATGGCAGGTAATACTGGCCTCTAAGAATTTTACTCAGTTTCCTCATTTATGAAAAGGAGATGTTAATATCTTCTTCCTATGGTTGCTGTAAAGATGATTAAGTGATATACGTAGACTGCTTACAGGAACACCTGACAGGTGAAAGATGCTTAATTGGCTAACAACTATTTCTATAGCCTACAAGATTCTCTTCACTATTTAAAATCTTAATCATTTGGAAGTGGATGATGTCTTCAAACTTAGGTGATATCAAATACATTTTCATACTTTCTGCCCTAAAAATATAATAGAAAATAAGTTACTGCTAAGGAAATATTGGTAGTTCATAAAATTTTCAAATCTTCAAAGTCTGTGTATTTTGGGACATCAAATTATATAGGCCAATACAAGTACTTGTTCTATATTTTAATGAGTGAAACTGATATCATAACTTCTTAATGTAATGTATTTTCATGGCTCCTGTCACTGTGAATATCGTGTTCAAAGAAATACATTTAAAAAGAAATGGATATGTGAATGCTTTTGGTCTCCACTCTCTTCTAGCCATGACAGATGAAGTGAGGGATGAAAGAAGAGCTCATTATTTTGAAGAAATGACACATTAAATTAAAATGGCAGTGCTCTCTTCCTTTCTTATAGATTCCTTTTATAGTAAAAGCTAAATACTTCTTATGGGTTGAATTTTGTCCCCTCCAAATTTATGTGTTGAAGTCCTAACTCCTAATACCACAGAATGTGACCTTATTTAGAAATATGATCATTGGAGATATAATTAGTATGATGTTACGCTGAGTCAAATGAGTCCCTATCCAGTATGAACAAGGTTCTTATTAAAAGGAGAAGTTTGAACACAGACATGCATCCAGGGAAAACACCATATGAATATGAAGGCAGAGACTGGAGTGATGCTTCTAAAAACCAAGGATGCCAAAGATTGCTTAAAAAAAAAACCCACCAGAAGCCTGAAGAGACTATATGTAACAGATTGTCCCTCATAGCCACCTTACTCTCAGATTTTCAGCCTCCAGAACTATGAGACAATAAATTCCACTGTGTAAATCACCTGGCTTGTGGTACTTTGTTACAGTAGCTCCAGTCAACTTATACAAACCATACTATTTACTGAAATACAAGTTCTGGGGAATTGTGTATAAATCTGTATTAGGCTTCTATTGCTCAGAAATAAATTGCCACAATTTGGGCCTTCCTGGTGGCTTAGTTGGTAAAGAATCCACCTGCAATGAGGGAGACCTCGGTTCAATCCCTGGTCTGGGAAGATCCCCTGGAGGAGGGCATGACAACCCACTCCAGTATTGCCTGGAGAATCTCATGGACAGAGGAGCCTGGCAGTCCATGGGGTCGCAAAGAGTTGGACATGACTGAATGACTAAACACAGCACAGCAACTTAAAACTATGCAAATTTGCTATCTGAGAGTGTATGTGATCAGGGGTCTAGGCACAGGTGGGTGAAGCCTCTTCATATGTTCTCATAAGGCTGCAATCAAGGTATCAGCCAGGCTATGTTCTCATCTGAAGGCTTAACTAGGGAAGAATCTAATGCCAAGCTCTCTGAAGTTGTTTACGAAATATTTTCCTTGTGCCTGTATGACTGAAGTCTTTTTTTTTTTTTTTTGGCTAGTTGTTGTATGTGGGCTATTCTCAGTCCCTAAAGTCTGTCTTCTGCTCCTTGCTAGGTGTTGTTCTCCATAGTCAATTCACATCTCTTTCAGGTCAGTCTATGAAGACAGAGTCTTCTATAATTTAAGGTAATCATGGGAGTGAGAGTTGGACCATAAAGAAGGTTGAGTGCCTAAGAATTGACACTTTTGAACTGTGGTGCTGGAGAAGATTCTTGAGAGTCTCTTGGACAGCAAGGAGATCAAACCAGTCAAATTCTAAAGGAAATCAACCCTAAATATTCATTAGAAGGATGGATACTGAAGCTAAAGCTCGAATACTTTGGCCATCTGATGTGAAGAGTTGACTTATTGGAAAAGATCCTGTCCTAACTTGCTGGGACAAGTTGAGGGCAAGAGGTGAAGGGGGTGACAGAGGATCAGATGGTTAGATGGCATCAGTGACTCAGTGGACATGAGTTTCCATGAGGAAACTCAAGGAGATAGTGATGGACAGAGAAGCCTGGCATGCTGCAATTCACTGGGTCGCAAAGAGTTGGACACGATTTAGTGACTGAACAACAACAATTCATGGAAGTAACGTTCCTTTGCCTTTCCAAATTCTATTGGTTAGATACATTCACAGTTTTGACCTACGCTCAGATCAGATCAGTTGCTCAGTCGTGTCCGACTCTTTGCGACCCCATCAATCACAGCACGTCAGGCCTCCCTGTCCATCACCAACTCCTGAAGTTCACTGAGACTCACATCCATAGAGTCAGTGATGCCATCCAGCCATCTCATCCTCTGTCATCCCGTTCTCCTCCTGCCCCCAATCCCTCCCAGCATCAGAGTCTTCTCCAATGAGTCAACTCTTCGCATGAGGTGGCCAAAACACTGGAGTTTCAGCTTGAGCATCATTCCTTCCAAAGAAATCCCAGGGCTGATCTCCTTCAGAATGGACTGGTTGGATCTCCTTGCAGTCCAAGGGACTCTCAAGAGTCTTCTCCAACACCACAGTTCAAAAGCATCAATTCTTCGGCACTCAGCCTTCTTCACAGTCCAGCTCTCACATCCATACATGACCACAAAAAAACCACAGCCCTGACTAGATGAACCTTTTTTGGCAACGTAATGTTTCTGTTTTTGAATATGTGATCTAGGTTGGTCATAACTTTCCTTCCAAGGAGTACGCGTCTTTTAATTTCATGGCTGCAGTCACCATCTGTAGTGATTTTGGAGCCCAGAAACTTAAAGTCTGACACTGTTTCCACTGTTTCCCCATCTATTTCCCATGAAGTGATGGGACCAGATGCCATGATCTTTGTTTTCTGAATGTTGAGCTTTAAGCCAACTTTTTCACTCTCCACTTTCACTTTCATCAAGAGGCTTTTCAGTCCCTCTTCACTTTCTGCCATAAGGGTGGTGTCATCTGCATATCTGAGGTTATTGATATTTCTCCCAGCAATCTTGATTCCAGCTTGTGTTTCTTCCAGTCCAGCATTTCTCATGATGTACTCTGCATATAAGTTAAATAAACAGGGTGACAATATACAGCCTTGACGTACTCCTTTTCCTATTTGGATCCAGTCTGTTGTTCCATGACCAGTTCTAACTGTTGCTTCCTGACCTGCATACAAATTTCTCAAGAGGCAGATCAGGTGGTCTGGTATTCCCATCTCTTTCAGAATTTTCCACAGTTTATTGTGATCCACACAGTCAAAGGCTTTGGCATAGTCAATAAAGCAGAAATAGATTCTTTTCTGGAACTCTCTTGCTTTTTCCATGATCCAGCGGATGTTGGCAATTTGATCTCTGGTTCCTCTGCCTTTTCTAAAGCCAGCTTGAACATCAGGAAGTTCACGGTTCACACATTGCCTACATTCAAGGCGAGTTAATTGCCCAAGGATGGAACTAATTGGGGGTTACCCTAGGGCAAGTTGACCACAATAGCAAAAAGCATCTCTTTTTTTTTTTTTTTAGTAATGAGAAAGCATGATCAGCATTGATAAGTGTGTGTGCACGTGCGCGCGCGTGCACACGCACGCACGCGCACACACACACACACTTAACTAGGGAAGCAGATCAGCTGTTCAATTAGAAAATAATTATAGCATTACAGAGCTTGCCACTCTGTAGTAATCAAGTTCTGAAGACAGAGATATAATATTTACCTGTAGAAGATTAAGTAGTACAAACACTGCCATTCTTCAAAAGTCCTTTGGTTTAAAATTTTTTTCAAGATATGATTGAATTTATTACCACATCTTATACACAAAAAAAGATACATTTAAACGCTCTATAGTACACCTGAATTGAAGTAAAATGTTTATAATTATATGGGAAAGAAACATGAAGATATTTTTAAATTATAAGAATGAAAAGAAAGACATTAATTAACCAGAATAATTGATAAACATTTAATTTAGTAATTCTTTCAATGAGAGATATAACTAAATATGGCTAAGAAAATATCAAAGACACTAATATTATCGATAAATTTGGGAAATCTTTATTAAATACAGTTGAGTAGTTTTTTCAATTATTGGATTTATTTATTCTGAAAAATATTAGGTACTGTGATTCAGTTATAAACATATACTAGAACTGAAATTATATTTTAGTTAACACTGTATTTTTCCAGGTACACATTCAATAGATAAAAGGAAAAATAATTCAAAGTTTAACTCCAAGTTATATGCAAGCTGATTCTATGATAAGGTGGTGGACTATGTCCTCCCACTTTTGTATCTTTAAATTTGCAAAGCTCTTTTGAAGTTATATACTGCCTATTTTGATTATTAAATAGACATTCTGCAGAGTTAAAATTAAAACAGACATATCATATAAGAAGGTCAGTCAGCAAGGATTGCTTTCTAAATTTTATGTCCCCAGACAGCCATCAGGCAGCCAGCAGAAAAATGCATTTTGAAGCTATGGAGTCTTCAGTTTTTATCTTGTGACATTACATTGAGATTCGGCAGATGGAAGCCCAGCAGCAGACATGCAAAGTGGATGCCAAATGAGGCACATATACATAACAGAATGGTGCCCTACCCAGGTGGTCATCTTCCCCTTTCCAGAACCTTTAACATGGCTCACTCCAAACTTGACTATGCTGTAGCGATCCTGACACGTTCTTTAGTCATTGGTGAATGTCAGTGGGCTCTTGGCTCTCTGCATAAGGAACTTTAGCACGCTCTCTGCTCTGTACATATGTCCAAGTTGGCAGCCAGTTGGCATGGCTGCTGATGTGTCTCTATCTGTCAGATCTCCTCATCACCTTTGGGATGGAGATAGACAATACAAGTATGTCAACAAGAATATTACCATTGGCTGCAGAAAAATATGGAGGGAAATAAAAATTAGGAGATATTTTGGAAGAGACCTGGCAAATTATCTTTGTCATCCAAACCAAGTGTCTTCTTATCTTATGGAATACAGGGACAATCCAATTAAAATATGAAAAATTTTAGGACAATTTGAGCCAAGAATTTGAATAGTCTTCAACAGTTAATGAACAAACCACACTTTGTGCACTTGAGCCAAAGTGAGTATAGCTCAAGCTTATGGAGGGACTAGAATGTTTTTTTGAATGCCATATCAGGCAGGGTATTTTTTTTTTTAAAGCTCAATATCCAATATTTTTAATTGATTAAAATTACAGTAATAGATTATTATATGAAACAGAATCATGTAGATGTTCTAAATATTTTCATACATTTTTAAGATTATGTATACATTTCAACATTCATATGCACATAAGTCTACACTTCCTATTTGCCTTACCCAAAGCCCAGCTAATGGAAGACACCTAAGTCATTTTGCTTTAAATTTATCAGGTAACCTTGACAGAATTGCTTGAACCAGTTCCATTTAAAATTAACTTCCCCATAATCTTTTCATTTCAGTGATGTTATCTTTATTTTCTATACTCATTCATCCCATTCATTCATATGAACAAATATTTACTGAACTTATTATCACCTGTCCAACCCTTTAAGTAGTTCCTCTGACTAAGTTCCCTAGTTAATTTCATAAAATCACTAGCCACTCACTTACTCATTCACTTGAGACAAGTACTTGAGAATCATTCTTGATTTTTTCCTTTCACTGACCTCTCACATGCAATCAAGTTCTTATTCTTCTTAATTCTGTTTCCTAAATATCACAGATTAGTCATTCTATTTCAAATGCCAGCAGCAGTATTCTTTCCTTATGTATTCAAGTGACCATGGATAGGACTGTGTAACCTAGACTTTAGGAAATATACCAATCTTAACCTGTTTTATGATTGTAAGAATGCATTTTCACAAAGGAGATACATATTATAACTTTTAACTGTCTTAGGGGAGATTAATTATGGAATAGTAAGAATAGGAAAGGGCTTCCCTGGTGGCTAAGACGGTAAAGCGTCTGCCTGCAATGAGGGAGACCCAGGTTCAATTCCTGGGTTAGGAAGATCCCCTGGAGAAGGAAATGGCAATCCATTCCAGCACTCTTGCCTGGAAAATCCCATGGACAGAGGAGCCTGATAGGCTACAGTCCATGGGGTCGCAAAGAGTCAGACACGACTGGACGACTTCACTTCAAGAGTAGGAAAGAGGTATTCATGTGGCTCAATGTAAAAGAATCTGCCTGCCCAACAGGAGACTTGGGTTCAATTCCTGGGTCAGGGAGATCCCCTGGAGAAGGAGATGGCAATGCACTGCAATATTCTTGCCTGGAAAATCCCATGGACAGAAAGAGCCTGGCAGGTTAGAGTCCATAGGGTTGCACAGAGTCAGACATGACTGAGTGACTAAACAATAGCAACACAGAACAGGAACTGAGACAGTTGTCTAAGGAAAGAGTTTTTCCTTTTGAATCAGAGTGCTCGTGGTGGACAATTTCACCTCATTTTTAGATGTAGAAAAGTTGTCAAACGGTTCTTTCCTGAAGTAAACTTATCCTATTAAAATGATACCTCTAAGTTAGGAATGAAAACCTTGACCTTGACTTTTCTGTCGTTGTCTTGACAGCATGGCAAAAGCAGAAGAGAGTAGCTTTAATCCAGGGCAACGTCTCTGATCTATTGTAGGTCGAGGGGAATTATCTGAGTGCCAGACTGATGGGTGAGGGAAAAAAAAATGTGAATTTAGGTGATTCTAGGGCACAAAAGGCAATGCCAAAGAATGCTCAAACTACCACACAATTGCACTCATCTCACACGCTAGTAAAGTAATGCTCAAAATTCTCCAAGCCAGGCTTCAGCAATATGTGAACCGTGAACTTCCTGATGTTCAAGCTGGTTTTAGAAAAGGCAGAGGAACCAGAGATCAAATTGCCAACATCTGCTGGATCATGGAAAAAGCAAGAGAATTCCAGAAAAACATCTATTTCTGCTTTATTGACTATGCCAAAGCCTTTGACTATGTAGATCACAATAAACTGGAAAATTCTGAAGAGATGGGAGTACCAGACCACCTGATCTGCCTCTTGAGAAATCTGTATGCAGGTCAGGAAGCAACAGTTAGAACTGGTCGTGGAACAACAGACTGGTTCCAAATAGGAAAAGGAGTACGTCAAGGCTATATATTGTCACCATGTTTATTTAACTTAGATGCAGAGTACATCATGAGAAACACTGGACTGGAAGAAACACAAGTTGGAATCAAGATTGCTGGGAGAAATATCAATAACCTCAGATATGCAGATGATACCACCCTTATGGCAGAAAGTGAAGAGGAACTAAAAAGTCTCTTGATGAAAGTCAAAGTGGAGAGTGAAAAGGTTGGCTTAAAACTCAACATTCAGAAAACGAAGATCATGGCATCTGGTCCCATCACTGCATGGGAAATAGATGGGGAAACAGTGGAAACAGTGTCAGACTTTATTTTTCTGGGCTCCAAAATCACTGCAGATGGTGACTGCAGCCATGAAATTAAAGACGCTTACTCCTTGGAAGGAAAGTTATGACCAACCTAGATAGCATATTCAAAAGCAGAGACATTACTTTGCCAACAAAGGTTCGCCTAGTCAAGGCTATGGTCTTTCCTGTGGTCATGTATGGATGTGAGAGCTGGACTATGAAGAAGGCTGAGTGCTGAAGAATTGATGCTTTTGAACTGTGGTGTTGGAGAAGACTCTTGAGAGTCCCTTGGACTGCCAGGAGATCCAACCAGTCCATTCTGAAGAAGATCAGCCCTGGGATTTCTTTGGAAGGAATGATGCTGAAGCTGAAACTCCAGTATTTTGGCCACCTCATGCGAAGAGTTGACTCATTGGAGAAGACTCTGATGCTGGGAGGGATTGGGGGCAGGAGGAGAACGGGACGACAGAGGATGAGATGGCTGGATGGCATCACTGACTCGATGGATGTGAGTCTGAGTGACCTCTGGGAGTTGGTGATGGACAGGGAGGCCTGGCGTGCTGCAGTTCATGGGGTCGCAAAGAGTCGGACACGACTGAGTGACTGATCTGATCTGATCTGAGGGCACAAAAAAGGACGGGAGAACTTGAAGGAAGATGTACTTCGTATTTACCTAGGCAAGTAGTGACTGTGAATCCTGACCTCAGTCATCATTGGTTGAGTCCTCTGTGTGTGCTAAGTCGCTTCAGTCATGTCTGACTCTGTGAAACCCTATGGACTGTAACCTGCCAGGCTTCTCTGTCCATGGAATTCTTCAGGCAAGAATCCTGGGGTGGGCTGCCATACCCATGTCTCTTATGTCTCCTACATTGGCAGGCAGGTTCTTTACCACTAGCACCACCTGGGACGCCCTGAGTCTTCTGAAATGGCAGTATATAATTCTGTGGTTATAAACATGAGATCTGCTGATAGATTCTGTGGGTATGAATTAGGATATCCTTGATCTTGAATTAGGATACTCTTGATAGCAAATAATTTAACTTCCCTAGGTCCAAGGTCTCAGTTTGCTCAAAAGTGAAGAGAAAAAAATAATGATAATATTCATCTTGTGATGATATGAAAGTGAAAGTCGCTCAGTCCTGTCTGACTCTTTTGTGACACCATGGGCTGTACAATCCATGGAATTCTCCAGGCCAGAATACTGGAGCAGGTAGCCATTCCCTTCTCCAGGGGATCTTCCCAACCTAGAGATTGAATCCAGGTCTCCCGCTTTGCAGCCAGATTCTTTATCACCCCCAGGGAAGCCCTGAAAGTGGAAGTCGCTCAGTTTTGCCCGACTTTTTGCTACCCCATGGACTATTCAGCCCACGGAATTCTCTAGGCCAGAATACTGGAGTGGGTAGCCTTTCCCTTCTCCAGAGGATCTTCCCAACCCAGAGATAGAACCTAGGTCTGCTGCATTGCAGGTGAATTCTTTACCAGCTGAGCCATAGGGAAGCCCAAGAATACTGGAATAGGTAGCCTATCCCTTTGCCAGTGGTTCTTCCTGACCCAGGAATTGAACCAGGGTCTCCTGCATTGCAGGTGAATTCCTTACCAGCTGAGCTACCAGGGAAGACCTGATGGTGCAATGACGTTTAATTGAGATAACACATATAAACATTTAGAAATATTTGCTCCAGTGATAAGTAGATGGAAGAGATATGTTAGCTATGACTATATTTCAAACAAAGTGACTGAAAGTGCAACTTGTGCTGACTTAGCTTCCTCATTTCACTTGCCTCCAGACTGCCTTCTCTGAACCATCCTCCAATATAGCTAGCAGAATTGCCAGAATGTGTTATTTAAAACTAGAATCCATTATTTCATTCCCCAAGTTAGCTTTCTTCAGGCACTTTACATAGCTTTGGTTAGACCAAAATTTCTCTCTACGGAGTGTAAAGAGGGTGACCATGTGATTTATCATCTAAGCTTAAGAGTGGTAAGTTTCCCCTATTAATAATTACTCTGGGACAACAGGCACAACTCACGCAAACAGGGATTTTTGGTTACCATGCTTATAAAGTCTTTCTGTGGTCTGGCTTCCAACCTCACCAGTAAATTTCTTAGTTCTTGTCCTGACTGCAGCCACCCAGATTCACCAGCAGTTCCTAAACTATCATGTTTCTCTGTGCCTTTGAATGCAGCCATTACAACTCTCAGTCTCTTCATTCTTTCACTGAATTTATATCTGTCACTTTAAGCCACTGCTGAGTTCTGAAAATCTCTCTGGATTCATGAATTCTGACTCATTTGTGTGTCTATGTGTATGTCATATGACACCAGCTTATCTTTATCATTTTAATAATAAAAATAATGATATAGTTGCTAACTATATAATGTCTTTTATTCCAGGCACACTGATCCCAGAATAGGTGCTTAAATATGCTTTTTCTAAACAATCCTATAATGTGTGTATATATATGTGTGCTGCTGCTGCTAAGTCGCTTCAGTCATGTCCAACTCTGTGCGACCCCATAGATGGAAGCCTACCAGGCTCCCCTGTCCCTGGGATTCTTCAGGCAAGAACACTGGAGTGGGTTGCCATTTCCTTCTCCAATGCATCAAAGTGAAAAGTGAAAGGGAAGTCGGTCAGTTGTGTCCGACTCTTAGCGACCCCATGGACTACAGCCTACCAGGCTCCTCCATCCATGGGATTTTCCAGCCAAGAGTACTGGAGTGGGGTGCCATTGCCTTCTCTGATATATATGTGTATACAGATACATATATATTTTCTGAATTTTTATGCTAAAAAACCTGAAGTCCAGGGAAGTTAAGTGACTTCCTGGGGTCCTCATAGCTAGTAAGCAGCAGAGGCAATGTTTAAGTTCAGACTGATCTGTGTTTAAGCCCATCTTTTCACCAAGTTGCCCTCTTATCAAAACTATTGCAAAGGCTTATAATGAACTTTTGCCTTGTCTTCCCACCTATATTATCGATTTCTTGAAGGGTAATACTATTCCTTATTCATTGTTTTCTTTTAAACTCCCTATACCTTGTCCAGTGTTTGGCACATGAGCATGAGCAGGAAGCACTTAACAAATGTTTGATAGATGAGTTGACTATTTCAATGACTTAGTGAGCAATAACCAGTTCCTATCAGTTCAAAGACGTCCTTCCCAAGTTTTCTGCCTTCAGACACATTCCTTTTTGCGGGGGGAGGGAACTCTGGTTCTCATGTATTGGTCAACCATCTAATGAGGTCCTGTGAGCCTCAAACCAGCACTGGATTAAAACATTTGCAAAAAATCAAGGCAAACTTACATATACAGCAAGGGACAAAGACTTCATAGGAGTCTTCATATGATCCAACAATCATAGGTTGTTGGATCAGGAAAACAAAACATTTGCTACATAATACACAGGAGTTTTATGTACGGATTGCCTCTATTGTTTTGTTTCAAAATTAATCAGAAATATATTTTTTTACCAACTTGGCTTAATCATTAAGAAGATGGCAATTGTGGTAAGAATAGGATGAGGAAGAATGAGAGGTAATTTAGGAGCATAAGGTTACTGTGGAGGAGGCCAGGTCTTAATGGGATTTTAAAGCAGGGGACTTTGGATAGCTAGATGACAGTATGGCAAGATTGACAGTGTGGTGGCACAGGGAGCATGGTGAATGAGGAAGGCAGAATCAGCCCATGAAAGAGAAGCAGTGGCATAGAAAAAAACTTTAGTAAGGAGCACCATAGGTAACCCTCACTGTTCAGTTTTGTTTTGGACTAGTCCTTACCTCCTGTGAAAACCCAGGTGCAAAATGAGCCTGCCATTTGACTCATATTCCTGTCACCTTCAGGGTGACTGCTGCAGACACAGATGGGACACCTCACAAATGTGAATCTTTGCGTGCTAGAAAGAAAACTGCAAGGGTACTTTATAACATGAGCAGCTGTACATGATCACAGCTTGGAAGGGCCGGTGTGAATCGGTCACCTTCAGTGTTTGGGGTATAAAATATTGAACTCTTACTGTATCTCAACATAACACAGAACTCCTCTCAGTTTTTATTTCTACTTTGGTTTTAGTTATATATTAAAAAAGACATGCAAAAATGAATGAGATACAGTTCAACACTGAGAACATCCTAGTTTGGAGGCTCAGAGGTGGCCTCCGTAAATGATGCCTCAAAAGCGTGTGTGCTCAGTCACTTCAGTCATGTCTGACTCTTTGCAACCCCATGGACTGCAAAGGGTTGTAGGCTCCTCTGTCCACGGGTTTCTCCAAGCAAGAATCCTGGAGTGAGTTGCCCTGCCCTCCTCCAGGTAATCTTAACCCAGGGATTGAACCTGCATCTCCAGCATTGCAGGTGGATCCTTTACTCACCGAGCCGCCTGGGAAGTCCTCAATGGCTCAAACTAAAAACTGAATTCTATTCTCAACTTTGCCATTATTGGCCTTGTAACCATGAGTACATCTCTTGGGCTTCTTGTGTCTCTAGTTCCTTATGTTTTACTTGAGGACTAGTGCAGAATAATTCCTAAGGTACTTTGCAGCTTTACAAATTTGTATTATTTTTGACAAAGCTAAAAGTGCTAAAAGAATGGAATGAAATTTTGGAGTCAGTCATATCTGAGTTAAAATCATCAAACCACCACTGAGTGACCTTGAGAAAGCAATGGAGCTGCTCTACAGCATATTTTTCATCCATAAAATGGGAATATTATTGCTGTCCTTGTAGGCTTGTAGTGGCTACAAGTGAGATTGAATGTAAAGGTGGCAACATAAAGCTGGTGTACAAAAGGTACTGAAAAATGGGGGTTATTTTCAAGATATTTTTATAGACCAAGGGAAATCTCATTTCCTGGGAGAGCCATGCCAAATGGGATGCTCAAGTTATTGTTTGCACTCTTCACCTGTGAAGGTGTCCATGAATTGAAATTAGCACTGTGTGTGTGAACCTCATGGGATTCGAGTGTTGCTAAGGCAACCACTAATTTCCAAATCAGGGTAAATAGTTTCACAGAATGTACAGTTTCCTTTAACAAATTGGATTCTAGTGAAGGGCACACCTTTCCTTCTCCTGCTGCTCTGTGCCCAAGTCCGGGTTGTGCACCTGCAGTTCTGTGTGTGGGGGGCCGCTTTCATCCTCTGCCAGCAACACTCTGAAGGTAACAGCCAGTAACGGAGATCCCTGAGGTCTGTCAGCTTTACCTAGTCTTTAGCTTTTGTACTTTGTCAAGTTGGAGTCACATTTCTTGACTCACACAGTAGGGCACTGAAACAGCTGCTTGGCACATTCATGTAATAGACTTCTAAGCAAAGATGCCATGCGGTTTGCAGTCATCTCGTTCTGCTTTCTCCTTCCCACCCTGCAACTATCCTTATTTCCCCTACTCACTCATATGAATTCCTGCCGAGAATGAACCTATTATTAAGCCAGCACTGCCTCTCCTGCTACATTCTTGTGTTAAATTAGTCCTCTTCATTGTTCCAAATAATAGGCGACCACTTATATATCAATGAAAATTCACTGCACTGCTGTGGGGTTATTTCAGTCCTCGATAAACCACACGTTTCTGCTATTGTTTATGATTTTAAGTGATTTGAAGCCAGTATTGCTTTATTTAAAATCTTTTCTTTTGGAAGTGGTGACCATTCTTCCTCCTGTTCTTAGCATATTTTCTCTTTGAATTCCTTGGAACAATGGGTACTTTAACAGTGGCATCTTTTTTGTACTAATTCTTAATATTGGCTTCTGCTTTTGAATATGCTAGTAGCAAGGCATGAATACAATGCTAACAATTCAAGGAAGCATGTTAATTAGCTTCCTTAAGCATATGGAGGAGAATTTAGGATTATTTATTCTTTTCTGATCAAGACTAGCTTTCTCACAGCTCTCCTATGAAAAAGCTTGGCCTTTTGTCTTTGCTGAGGTTCTCCCTTATGCCAGGCACAGTGTTGGGCCTCTCATGCACACTGTCACCCTTAGGACTGGAAATAACTGCAAATTAGGGGTTATCACATGGGTTTTACTTTTGTGAAAATTGATTAGAATTTTTAAAGATCTTACAGTAAAAAAAGTATTCAATCTGGAAATTTCATGTGTCTCTGCAATGTATTAAAATTACTGATAGAATCCACTGAGCAAACATTTCTCCCCATGCTTGAAGGATTAAAAAATAAATTGCAAAGTATATTGTACATAAACATGTATATATTTAGTTTAAAAATAATAAAATGAACACATTTGTACTCTCTATCCCCTTAAGGAAAAGAACCTACCATCCTACCATGCCTGTCCTGAGCCTATTGGCCCAGATTCATAGCTCAGTATCTTAATTAGGAGAAATAGCCCTTATAGGCTACTTTACCCTAGTTCCCTGTCAACTGTGTTAGGTCAGTCTGAACTGTAGCAGGAGATTTGACTTCTCAGGTCTTCTATTACTCATGTCAGTAATTTTTTTATTAAATTTTCTGTAATGCAAGTACTTAAAGTATTAGATTCTCATTAATGGACCTCAAAAAATGAACTCTGCATTTTCCCCTTGATCATACCTCTCCATCAACCTCAGAAGTAACCACTATCTTGATTTTTAATTTTAGCATTCTCATGATTTTCTTTACTGGTTTTACTGCTTTTGTATCCTTAAACATTATAATTTTTACTTTTGTCAGTTTTGCACTTTATGTAAATGGAATCACACAGTATGTTCTCTTATGACTTGCTTTTTTTCAACGTTTTTGAGATTCATGAATATTATATGTGCAGCAGTTCATTAATTTTCTGTAAAGCATAATATTCTACTGTATGAAATAGCATAATATAGCCTTTCTCTGTGATACACTTTTGTCTGTTTCCAGTTTTTACTTGTATGAACATGCTACTGTGAACATTTTGATATGTGATTCCTGGTACATATGTGCAAGAGTTTCTCTAGTACATATGCCTGTGGATGAAACTGCAGGGCTATAGACCATATAAATGTTCATGTTCACATGATAATTCCAAACTGTTTCCCAAAGTGATTGCACCAATTTATAATCCCACCAGTGAAAAAGTGTCCCAGTCATTCCAAATCCTGAACTGAAAGTCACCTGCTCTTCAAGTGTTTGACAAATCAGAGGATCTATGGACTGAAAGCAGGCTTGAGAGATAGCTTCTTGCTAGAAGTTTAACTGGAAAGATTGTGAAACCTGGATAGAGAGCCTGAGCAGGGTGGATTGCTAGCAGTTGTGAAGAGATTAAGCAGCACAACAGTAAGAGTCATTGCCATGTCAAATGAGCAAAATTTGGATGTTTCCAGGGTGTGTGGATATGTAGTGGGGTGGTGTCTATCAAAATTTCTACAAAGAATATACCCCAAAGAAAGATTCATCTTTGAACATACACCAAGATGAGAGAGCACCAATCCTGATTTCTGAAGTACCAGTAAACCAGTAAAATTAGACTTCCCTGCTCTTTTCCTTTTTCTCCTTCCTCTATCCAGATCCAACAGAAACTGAGTGTTGGATAGTGGGAAAAACAAGAGGGGCACAAGATGGAGAAATAGTGAGAAAGTCAACCTCACTGTCTTAATGTTAGGTTCGGCATAAAGCATGCTAGTGATGAGCCAGAGGACAGCTTCACATTTAAATTTCTGAATTTTACTATTACATACACCGAACAACTTAATTACCCAAATGAAAATGTTTTGTGAATAAGAGTGACAGGAGAACTTTTGAGAGTGATGAGAAAAACCATTGTGAAAAAAGCAGTTTGAATATAAACAGTTACTTCTTCTCTATCTGAAAAAAAAAAAAAAAATATATATATATATATATATATATATAAAGTTCAGTATATATATGTATATAAACACATATATATATATATACATATATACAAGTTCATTATAAACCCAATGGGCTCAGTGTATACATGTCTATATATATATATATAAACCCAGTGGCACAAAGGAAATTGGAGAGGAGGCAATTATAGCAGACCCAGCAGTAAAAGTTTCAGAGGCTGAAAACCAGCAGGACAACGGGTAACAGGTAAAGCAGAAACAAGAAAGCTGAATCCTTCACAGTAGGAGGGCTGGCAGTCAATTCAATTTAATTAAAGAATTACTAAAAGGCTCAGGAGTTGGTTAGCACCAGAGACCTGTAGAAGTGGAGGTGAAGTGGTGAAGAAGAATCATTGGATTTCTGTTTAAAAACCATTAGAATCTCTAGGTTCCCTCCAGATTGTTTCATGCCCTACCTCTCTTCCTCTACAGCCTTGTCTCCTATATTTCCAAATAATGTATTTTATATTCTCTTTTCTGACTTCTCCCATTTGGGCAGTATCTTTTTACTCCCCTACATATTTTTTCTATCCCTGGTAGTTTTACTGTCAGTCATTTGGATGATTAATGTATCATGTTTACATTATTTGATTAGGTAAATTGTATTTATTGCTAAGCCATATAGGATACTTATTTTTCCTCAATGCATTTTTGTTTTTCATGGCATTGATAAAGACTTTCCTTTTAAAACTTGATTGTCTTTATATGCCTTTAACCAGAGGAATAAAATGATGGGCCATACGGGCTGTTCAGTAAAATCAGAACACCCACATTCACAGGACTAAGGCTTTGGGGAAAAGCTGAATTTGATGATAGAGCAAGAAAGTTCAGAATTGGAATTATCAGGCAAGTCATATTGGTTAGGGAGGTAAGATGTCACTTTGGATCATTTAATCTAATTTATTATATTCTCTCACTGTGTTATAACCATAGAACATAAACACATTCATTTTCAGTATTGTCTAGGCTTCATCTATCACATTCTAGTGTTGTCAGAGGGACAAATAATCAAAATTATATCACAGTGTATTTGAAGATGAGTATAGTGGTAGGCTGGATGACATCACTAACTCAATGGATGTGAGTCTCAGTGACCTCTGGGAGTTGGTGATGGACCGGGAGGCCTGGCGTGCTGCGATTCATGGGGTTGCAAAGAGTCGGACACGACTGAGCGACTGATCTGATCTGATCTGATAGTGGTAGGGGTGATGGTAAATCAGGAAAAATTTCTCTAGGTCATAGACTTGGTGATCCTTATAAGACAGATAGTAATTAACTAGATGGAATAATGGAAAGTGAAGTTTCAGACAAAAGAGTCAATATTTATAGAATTGCTAGGTATATATTTTAGAGGAAATATTTTCAAGTGTTATTGAGGATAAATCTGGAGGGAGTTAAATCAGTGTGGAGCTAATGCAGTAGTCTAGGCAGAAAATGATGAGGGATTAAACTAACACACTACCCAACTTGAGAGCTAGCATAACATTGGAATTAATAGGAGAGTGTTACTACCCGGAAGAGTGAGGGATGCAGTGCAGTCTTGGGTAGCATAGATGCCTTTATTCGAAGTTACTGGATGGACAACCAAGCCATTCACTGAGATATACAACAGGAAGAAGATAGACTTGGGTGGAAGATGATGAGTTTTAGATCTATTGAGTATGTATTATTTGTGGAAGATATGTGTGAAGAGGATGATGAGGTAAGAAAACAATTTGAGATGCAAATTATGTTTTAATTCCTTTTCTTGGAATTTGTTGGTTGTTCCCTAGCCTAGAAAGTTAGGGTATTCCACTTGTACTGCCACAAGAGAAGAGATGATCAAACAGAACAGATCAAAAGAGTTAATTCTTGGGTTTGATTTCCATAAGCTTAGGCCTTACCATAGAGAAAAGATTTTGAAAAAAAAAAAAAATCTCATCATGGAAAATCATAAAAATTTTTATTTTTTGCAAATTTCTTCCTCTCTCTAGACTAAAGATGATTATTATGGTATCCAGAAAGGGACGTCCTTTAATCACCTCCAGACTCTGGAGATCTGGCAAATTACAGTGTTTCCTTACAACAAGCAAGAGTAAGAGCAGAAGAAATTTTTTCCCTGGTATGTTAAGGCAGACTTGTCAGAGAGGGCATCACAAATTTCCCCACAGTCTTGAGTAGTTTGGGATCAAGAGACTATTTCCAATGAATCCTAGAATGGCTGGTACATGGCTGAAAGTGAGCTGAACTTAGGTCAAAGGAGAGGGGGTTGAAGAGCTGATTTTTGTGGATTGCTGAGCAAAGTAGAAACTGGGAACAGAGACACCTCAGCAAATGACATTGTGGGTATATAAATCAGATCAGATCAGATCAGATCAGTCGCTCAGTCGTGTCCGACTCTTTGCGACCCCATGAACTGCAGCAAGCCAGGCCTCCCTGTCCATCACCAACTCCCAGAGGTCACCCAGACTCACATCCATCGAGTCAATGATGCCATCCAGCCATCTCATCCTCTGTCATCCCCTTCTCCTCCTGCCCCCAATCCCTCCCAGCATCAGATTCTTCTCCAGTGAGTCAATTCTTCGCATGAGGTGGCCAAAATACTGGAGTTTCAGCTTCAGCATCATTCCTTCCAAAGAAATCCCAGGGCTGATCTCCTTCAGAATGGACTGGTTGGATCTCCTTGCAGTCCAAGGGACTCTCAAGAGTCTTCTCCAACACCACAGTTCAAAAGCATCAATTCTTCAGCGCTCAGCCTTCTTCACAGTCCAGCTCTCACATCCATACATGACCACAGGAAAGACCATAGCCTTGACTAGGTGAAACTTTGTTGGCAAAGTGATGTCTCTGCTTTTGAATATGCTATCTAGGTTGGTCATAACTTTCCTTCCAAGGAGTAAGCGTCTTTTAATTTCATGGCTGCAGTCACCATCTGCAGTGATTTTGGAGCCCAGAAAAATAAAGTCTGACACTGTTTCCACTGTTTCTCCATCTATTTCCCATGTAGTGATGGGACCAGATGCCATGATCTTCGTTTTCTGAATGTTGAGCTTTAAGCCAACCTTTTCACTCTCCACTTTCACTTTCATCAAGGGGCTTTTGAGTTCCTCTTCACTTTCTGCCATAAGGGTGGTGTCATCTGCATATCTGAGGTTATTGATATTTCTCAAAGCAATCTTGATTCCAACTTGTGTTTCTTCCAGTCCGGCATTTCTCATGATGTACTCTGCATATAAGTTAAATAAACATGGTGACAATATACAGCCTTGACGTACTCCTTTTCCTATTTGGAACCAGTCTGTTGTTCTATGACCAGATTGTCTTAAAATCCTACTGTGTCCCCAGAATCTAAAAGCAAGGCCAGGGAGAAGCAAATTTCTTCTTTAACTGATTGAAATTAAGTTTTCATTATCATGTAAAATGAGTTCTCATAAGACAAATTAAGTTCAATTATTAAAAAATAAAGATCATTTATTGAAGGTGGTGAATTTGTAGACTAGACTCCATACCTGCTATATACAGTAAACAACTGGATGTGCTCTTTTGGAATGCAATTGATAAAGCTTATCTGGAGGTATTGACTTGGAAGTTATCAATATATCTGTGACGATTGAAGGTCTAGCAAGAATCAGATTACTTTGACAACGTGGAATAAGAGATAAAAATGTTAACAGCAAAAATGTCTGAAAAATACAAAGACTCAAATAGGTGGAAGAAGATGGTCCCTTAAAGACTAAGTGAGGAAGTGTTTTTTGAGAAGTCTCCTTTTGAAAGAGTAGCCTACGTCTGAAAGTCTAATGTTAATGACCTTGCATTTCAGTTCAAAAGGGCTGTTATCTAAATGTGTCTAGGTTTCATGAGAAATACTATATATTGCTAAAATGAAATGTCTTTCTTGCCTTTTATTGTTTACATAATTAAGTGACTCCTGCAGTTCTCTGTTTTATATTAAGTTTGACTTCAGGTAGAAAGGGAAATTTGAATGTTGGTACACATGAACACTTCAATGAGGTTTTTTAAATTTAAATCAGGGTTTACAGCTCTCATCTCCACACTACTTCCACAACAAGGAACAAACACACAGAAAATATAGACTTCAAATTGCACATATTAGATTATAGGCAGCTATCGGACTTCCCTGGTGGCTCAGAGGTTAAAGCGTCTGCCTGCAGTATGGGAGACCTGCGTCCGATCCCTGGGTCGGGAAAATCCTCTGGAGAAGGAAATGGCAACCCAGTCCAGTGTTCTTACCTGGAGAATCCCATGGATGGAGGAGCCTGGTGCGCTACAGTCCACGGGGTTGCGAAGAGTCAACACGACTGAGCGACTTCACTTTCAATTTCACTTTATGGGTCATCATAAACAATTGTATTAGAGAGTGACCTAAAATAATAGAGCTTAGTATCTTGATAATTCTTGCATCTTTGTTAAAGTTTCAATTGTCTTCAAGTAACCCATAGTAATAAATTTCCTCTGGTGTGCATGCTGGTATTCTTGAGTACTTTAGAGATATAGACTCTTATTTAGGATGAAACTGAAGAGCCTGCCAAGGCTTCATGTGTCAGCCTTGGTAAAAACTGATGTTCATGTGTTTCTGTCAGTTGTCACCTGGGATGGATTTCAGTTGCCATTGTGAATATAAAAAGCTCACTATCCCATTACTAATTCCCATGAGTTATTTAGTCCTGTCTTTCTTTTTCTAAAGGTTAAACTCTTATCTTTCTGCTAAAAAGTTAGATAATTAACATTCTCACTTACAATGCTTCCATAACATCTGTAGATTATGCACCATTAATCAAGTTCCTCTGCAGGCATGATTGACTTTTGCAAAGAAACTTGGGGAATAAATCCTTTCTCTTTTGTAATAACTTTGTTGTTATTATGCTTAAAAAAGTCTCTTTCTGAGAAACTCAATTTAGAGTAACTGTCTCTAGCTACTTCAAATGGGTATTATAAAACCATATAACAGAAATAAGAGTAAATGATGTATTTTAGAATCTTTGAATGCTGACATCTCTTTGTTTGCATTAAAAACTTTAGAATTTGTGATTTCTAAAGCATTGCATATTTATAAAATCATTTGTATTGACATTTAAATTCTCCATTTTCAAATGACAGAAGCAAAAAATAAGGATATATACTGTCTTAGCATTTTAACTTGAATTTAGAATTCACTTGTATGGAAAAGACACATATAAAAACTCAGATTTTTACATTCTAGAGTTTCTGTGCCTGAATTATTTGTCAAGAGCACCTGCGCAAGGCAAGTGCTGGACATTTATAGAAAATATGTCCTAGAAACGATTTGTTCATGGAAAAAATCTGTTTTATATCTGTCATGTTTCCTTGACATTTTCTTTCTGCTGTGGGTTTCTTATAATGCCTCCTTGATCTGTCTGAGGAGATAGATTGTGGGAACTGTTGGGAAGCTTTAGATATATATTAAACATAGAAATAAAACCTCTTCTTTTCCATCATAAAAACCTATTTTCATTCACTTCCTTTTGTTCCCTTCTCCTTTCTTTTTCCTTCCCCAAAATGAGTGGTAGAAAATATCAAAGCACTTAAAAAAATTAACATAAGAGTTTTTTTTGTTGGATAACAAAAAATATACCTGAATTGGGTCAATAAAACTAAATACCAGTGTTCACTGCCAAATATATTAGTAAACTATCTTGGCCTAAATGGCTCTTTTTCTAAATTTTGAATATAAGAACAACTTTCACAGGAAAAAGATTGACAATTTTGACATAGAGGCATGTACTTTTTAAATATTAGTAGCGATCACAGAGATAATTTTTTAGGCAGAGAATCCAAAGTTGTGGAAGACAGGAGTCATAATAAAAAGAGAACAGAGTAGTTATATTAGATTTTGATTAGATGTTCTGGTAACATTATAGAGTCTAGGTGTCTTCTAAAAATCATCAATTAATCAAGATTTCTGTAAAAGACTAAGGTCTTAAAAAGGTGAAGGGAGGAGAGGGTGAGATGTATGGAAAGGGCAACATGGAAACTTATATTACCATATGTAAAATATATAGCCAACAGGAAGGGAATTTGCCCTATGGCTAAGAAACTCAAACAGGGGCTCTTTATCAACCTAGAGGGGTGGGATGGGGAGGGGAGGTGGTGGTGGGGAGTTCAAAAGGGAGGGGGATATATGTATGCTGCTGCTGCTGCTGCTAAGTCACTTCAGTCCTGTCCGACTCTGTGCGACCCCACAGACAGCAGCCCAACAAGGCTTCCCTGTCCCTGGGGTTCTCAAGGCAAGAACACTGGTGTGGGTTGCCATTTCCTTCTCCAGTGTACATATGTATACTTATGGCTGATTCAGGTTGAGGTTTGACAGAAAACAACAAAATTCTGTAAACAATTATCCTTCAATAAAAAATAAATTAAAAAGAGGTGATATATAGAATAATTAGTCATCAGGTAACATTGCTATTTAAAAAATTTGCTTATGAAAATTATTATATTTAGTGTTCACTTAAAACTTAGTCTCTAATCATTTAAAAATCTTTATAAATGAGCTTATATTAACCTCTGTTTGTTCTTTTCCTGGTGATCTTCTATTTATTCTTAAAGAGGCAAAGAAAATGTCTTCTCTGAGAAGGTTTTTGTACCCTTTATCAGAAACAATCCTTTTCCTTGCTATGAGCCTTTGCAATTTTGAGCAGAGCTTAGTCACTTTACAGCTTACATTTTTGGTTTATGTGTTTTCTTTCTTCATGTTAAATGTGGTCTAAGCAAGGGAAAGGGCCATATTTCAGCCATCATGTTCCCCAAAATGAGCTCAGTGTCTGACACCAGCCACAGTCATAATTTAAAAAAAATTTGTAAAGGTATAAATTTTTTTAGATTCTTAGCATTAGGAACAAGAAGGCTAACATCTTGAGATTAGAAAATGCTTACTTCTTTCTTCACCTTCAAAGAGCCTCCATGATTTATTATTGCTTCCTAATGGAAGACTAAATTAGGAGTAAAAATTTCTAAAAACAGGGATTTAAGTTGCAGATTGATTGTTGCTATTGAGTTGCCAAGTTGGGTCTGACTCTTGTGACCACATGGACTGTAGCCCACCAGGCTCCTCTGTCCACGGGATTTTCTAGGCAAGAATACTGGAGTGGGTTGCCATTTCTTTCTCCAGGGGATCTTCTCAGCCCAGGGATTGAACCCATGTCTCTGCACATGTCTCCTGCATTGCAGGTGGATTCTTTACCACTGCGCCACCAAGGATAAAATTGTACAATTCAAACAATATGAGGAGAAAATTTGTGATATAAACATTTTGTAAACTTGCACTTAAATGAAAGATCATTTAGAATAAATGAGAGGAACGATCATCAGAAATTAAATGTTTGGAAAATGAGAATGTATTTCTTCATTTATCTCACTTGACCGTTAGCATAAAACAAACATAATAACGTCAGCAGCTATTGAGGCTTGATATCCTATCCTTGATAGGATACATTTGTATCCATGTGATTGAGTACCCTTAAAGGTGTGCTGTGTCAAGAATTCAGCAGGTAGACACAAGTAATTCTATTTACATGTTTGTCCTCATAACTTTGAATTTTAAATATATGTGTTCCTTTTATTCTTAAGTAAACTGAGAGCAAATTTGACCAAAGAGATGGAAATTGTATTTCTATGGAGACTTTTAGTGTAAGCACACACAACTTCTTAGCTCTAGGCGCTCTCTTTCTTTGTCTCTCTCTCACTATGTATATGTTCTCATTTGAACAAGAATTTCACTGGTATATTTTTTCACTACTATATCCCCAGTAATTGGAACAGTGGCTGACATACTGGTTTTGAGTAGGAACTCAATAAATATTTGTGAATGACTACACATTTCTGTATTACCAGGGTAGATTATACATAGAAATAGAAGACATGGTCCTTGTTTAGCAGCTGATATCTAAAGGACTAGATCACTCTGATACACATTAGTTAAACTAAACATTGTTTCTGCTAAAATTAGAAATATCCTTATTCTCTTCTCAGTCTAGTATTTAATAAAGAAAAACTAACCACAAAACTCTGTAAGACTGTGTTGTCTATCCCCAAAGTCCAGAGGCCAAATTGATATGAACATTGGTCTATTTCCTCTAATGAATCAGTTTGAACATTAATTATAACATAAAAAAAAATTTTTCTAAAAGATGTAATTATAAATATTGTTGACAAATGAGAAATCAAGTGTTTAATGAGCTACCCGTATAGCTTCCATGGCAAAAAGAATACTTAGCTTTAACAGCAATATATAAGATTTATGGATATCCAATTACTGTAACATTTTAGAGTTGATAATTTTAGTTTTATTTGTTTGAAAACTGTCTCTCCTACATGGAGAGCAAGTGGAGACTGAAGAAAAAGGCAAACTACTCCAGATTGGTAGGTGGCAATTTTAATAAGCAGTGGAACTTACTTCTAAGATAAGAAGATTTCTGTACCCACTCTCTAGAATCTTAAGAATTTATATAAAGCCTTAACTGAGTGCAGTCACAAACACAGTCCAGATGGTCTCAACAACACCTTGCTCTCTCAAGGCTATGTCCTTGGAATAGATCCTAGTGTGTGAAAGGTAAGCAGACTGTGCCTTCCGAGGACAGGAGATGAGGCAAAGAAACTCATTGCCTGAGTTCAACTCATTGGTCAATCAGTGGTCACATCCTCTTGATTACCTTCTCCAAGTTTAGAAAGTCATTATTTCTGGGACCTTACTGTTTTATTTTTAATATTTATTTATTTTTAATTAGATAATAATTGCTTCACAATACTGTGTTGGTTTCTGCCATACATCAACATGAATCAGTCATAGGGAAACATTTGTCCCCTCCCTTTAGAACCTCCCTCCCACCTCCCATCCCATCTCTAGGTAGTCACAGCATACTGGGTTTGGTCTCCCTGTGTTTTACAGCAGAACCTTACATTTTTAAATCAAAGAGTGAGATGTAGAGCTTTTAGGACTAAACAAGGACATATCGTGGGACAGTGAGTTCTTAGATGAGAATCTATGATTCCTAGCTCCCCATTTAATGCTTGTTTTAGTATACTCCTGTTGCTTATTATACTGCATAATTTAAAGAAATCTATATCTATCCAAATGTTAAATTAATTTATCAATTATTATAAGGTAGAATGAAATGTTTTAATGTAAGTAACAGTCATTCATGCAAATCAGAGCAGGAAGCCATGTTTTTCTTAATTGACAGAAAAACCACATCCTCTGTATAATTCATATGCTATGAAGGGCTCCATCATGTGAAAATTTTGAGAACTTTGATGCAAATAATCCGAGATTTCATGAGCCCTTGGCATTGTGACAGACCACAATTTTCCTTGAGTTGCCCTAATTTCTCTTTAACTGAAATTTTGTTTGTCCATTTAAAAAATTTAATGGTAGTCTATTTCTGACGAGAGAATTTTTCACAATCTCTGTTTCTGAAGGCTATTTTATGCTACCTTTTACTGACTGGAAGACTATGTGTGGGAGACTTCTATGAAATGTTATCTTTGGAAGTTGTAGAAAATTCTTTAAAGCACTCCAGTGTTTGAGAAATGGTATATGACTCAGAA
The DNA here is from genome assembly GCA_935064755.1 of Tragelaphus eurycerus. Classification (NCBI taxonomy): domain Eukaryota; kingdom Metazoa; phylum Chordata; class Mammalia; order Artiodactyla; family Bovidae; genus Tragelaphus; species Tragelaphus eurycerus. The sequence goes on along the minus strand of CAKXYN010000009.1, from coordinate 16,693,721 downwards.
AATAATTAAAATAATGATGATGATGATGACAGAGAAAATCTGAGGGGGAAGGTATTTCAAACTGAATCTCTGAATTAGTCTTTCAGCATTTCAAGATATCAACCAGAAAGGCAGACCATGGAACATATACAAATTAATATCTTGGTCAGGTGGAGAAGTTTAAAAAATCCTTTAATAGAACTGAAAGTGTAGTTATTGATTTCTGAGCAGATAGGATTGCTAAAGGCTGAATTGCTTCTATGATTAAATCACAAGCTTCAGCTCTGGCATCAGTGTTTCCTTCAGTCAAAATCACAGAGGATATCTGCAGATCCCTAGAGCTGTTTCTCTGAGTAAACTAGTAAAACATAAATATTTCCCTGAGGGGTTTTGATCCAGTGCTAGATTAGCTGCTTGAAGTTGATCATTTCAGTTTTTCTTAGAGAGATCTATAGAAGCTAGTTACCTACTTGACTTGCCGTCTGTATCTGAGAATTAAAACGGATAACAGTTGAAGCCTCTGCATTTACTTAGTGCACTGCAGGCAAGATGGAAATGCAGGTTCCTAATGTTCAGCCTTTTATGTTTCTACCTCTGGGTTAGATATTATTTCTTTCAGTGCTTGAAAATATTGTATTCTAGAAAGGGAAGTTAAGTATTTGAGTTCAGAATTAATCACCAACCACTCTTTAGTCTCATGAGTAAAATAAACCACCATTTAAAAAAAATCTTATGAAACAAATTACACTTAACACCTAATTTAAAACCCCAAACATAACTTGCAATAATAAAATGATTGAGCAGAGGGAGTGGGGTGGAAGAGCCGGTAAGATTTTAATCAAATAAGCTATTAGATGATCTAAACTTGGTTATGTGCAATCCCAATCATTGCCTTCAACCATGTTTTAGTGATTATCCTTTTATTCTGACCCATAAATAACATCAAGGGAGATCCTAAGATTTCCCTATCATTTTCTGTTATTAAAAAGTGCAGTCTAGTCTTATCCAATATAAAGCTTGAATTTCATCATCGTCTCTTCTCCCAGTGATGGCCAAGCGGCATTGCATTTCCAGTACTTCACCCTTCTACCATTCACTGTGAATTTGATTATACTATTGATAGTGGTGGGAGGAGGCATTGCAGAAACAGGCAATAATCTTTTAACCTCACTGGGACATATTTATGGACATAACAATGGTCAGATGTGGATGCACTCTGCCTGGCAGACATCACATGCTGCTCTTACAGACACAAATGTGAGTCTTTGGGAGCTCTGAGATGCTGCCTTCCATCTCACAATCCCCGAGGTGGGAGATTCACTGGCTCTGATTCTTTTATTCACCTTTTCTTTCTTCTCTCCACCGTCAAAAGTTCCAGCTCTTTTCTCATTCTCTCTGCTTTTTGTAGTCAGCCTTTACTGGGGACCAGGAATATGACTCAAACCTTGGCACCTTCTCTAATATCTGCTTGACTCACAGAAGTCTGCTACATTCTCACCCTCTCAGACCATGGAAATGCAGACTGCTCCATTGTTCCTGTCTCTTCACATGGTCTTTTCTGGACAATTCTCCTTTCTGCCTGGTCATGTAGGCCCGCGAAGATTAGTAAACTCATGGCATAGGCTGACTTTCATTCAGGAAATGTTATGCCAAGCTCCCTTCCTGCAAACGTTACTTCTAACTTGGCTTTTAGGTGGGGTAAACATATATTATATTGTCCAAACCAGGTCGTTTTTGAGAATACAAGAGGCTAGAGACATAAACTAGGAATTTCCTATGCATTCAAGAGTTTTATTAACGTGAAAATGAAGAATATTATGTTGGTAGGACTCCCCCTTGTGAGTCGAGTAAGCCACAGTGCTCTCTTCTTGGGATAAAGTCTCAAAACTAGAGTGATTCTGCTCTCTTTTTCCCATTAGAATTTTGTTTATTTTGGGGAAAGGAATAGCGCAATGGAAGTTAATGGTGTGGGTAGCAAAGTAGGTTTGGCTACAATCAAGATGTCTGGCCCCCAGTTATTTGTGACTCAGTTTAGAATATTAGCTTTCAGTCCTTCTATCAGTTACAGGGTAAGAGGAAAACACGATGTTCAATTTCAACTTAAATACAGAAATTTATTTTAAAAATAAGATATTTCAGGAATCATGATTTTCAGATAGGTAACTCATGTGATTCATTTTCAGCTAAACGTGTGGTAAAGAGTGTGGTTTTCCAGAAAAAAAAATTAATACTCCAAAGACTATTGCCTTCTTAATGGCTTTTACTCTACAAATATGTCATCTATCTCCCATATCATGGATTTCTCCCTCTTTACAAGGCAATTCTTCTCAACCTACATATATACTATAATACATTATCTTTCCCTTTACCAAAAACTCAGTCTGTTTTGACTCCACCTTCTATGCTTGTGACTATATAATTTATCTGTTTCATTTCATTTCATAATTTCTCAAAAGAAATGTCTAGATATGTTTCCAAACTTAATTTTTTTTTTAACCTCCCAAGCTTTCTTCCATCTTTTATACTCAGTTACTCTTGTCATAGTTACCAGTGGCTAAATCCAGTGTTCACTTCTATTTCTGATCATGACCTCAGCATAATTCCATAATGTTGGCCTTCCCTTCTTAATATATTCCTCTATGGTCTTTCCAGTAGTCATGTACAAATGTGAGAGTTGGACCATAAAGGACACAGAACAGCAAAGCTTTGATACTTTCAAACTGTGGTGTTGGAGAAGTCTCTTGTGAGTTCCTTGGATTACAAATAGGAAAAGGAGTACATCAAGGCTGTATATTGTCACCCTGCTTATTCAGAGTACATAATGAGAAACATTGGGCTGGATGAAGCACAAGCTGGAATTAAGATTGCTGGGAGAAATATCCATAACCTGAGATATGCGGATGACAACACCCTTATGGCAGAAAGTGAAGAGCCTCGTGATGAGGGTGAAAGAGGAGAGTGAAAAAGTTGGCTTAAACTCAACATTCAGAAAACAAAGATCATGGCATCCGGTCCCATCACTTCATGGCAAATAGATGGGGAAACAGTGGAAACAGTGGCAGACTTTATTTTTGGGGGCTCCAAAATCACTGCAGATAGTGACTGCAGCCATGAAATTAAAAGACACTTACTCCTTGGAAGGAAAGTTATGACCAACGTGGACAGCATATTAAAAAGCAGAGACATTACTTTACCAACAAAGGTCCATCTAGTCAAGGCTATGATTTTTCCAATAGTCATGTATGGATGTGAGAGTTGGAGTATAAAGAAAGCTGAGCACCGAAGAATTGATGCTTTTGAACTGTGGTGTTAGAGAAGACTATTGAGAGTCCCTTGGACTGCAGGGGGACCCAACCAGTCCATCCTAAAGGAAATCAGTCCTGAATATTGATTGGAAGGACTGATGTTGAAGCTGAAACTCTAATACTCTGGCTACCTGATGCTAAGAGCTGACTCATTTGAAAAGACCCTGATGCTGGGAAAGATTGAAGGTGGGCGGAGAAGGGGATGACAGAGGATGAGATGGTTGGATGGTATCACCGATGCAATGGACATGAGTTTGAGTAAACTCTGGGAGTTGGTGATGGACAGGGAGGCCTGGTGTGCTACAGTTCATGGGATAGCAAAGAGTCAGACATGACTGAATGACTGAACTGAACTGGACTAAGAAGAGATCAAATCAGTGAACCCTAAAGGAAATCAACCCTGAATACTCATTGGAAGGACTGATGCTATAGCTTAAGCTTCAATACTTTGGCGACCTGATGCAAATAGCCACCTCCTTGGGAAAGACCCTGATACTGGAAGATTGAGGGCAAGAGGACAAGGGGGCAACAGAGGATGAGATGGTTGGATGGCATCATTGATTCACTGGACATGAACTTGGGCAAACTCTGGGAGATAGTGAAGGACAGGGAAGCCTGTCTTGATGCAGTCCATGGAGTTGCAGAGTCAGACAGGACTTGGTGACTAAACAAGAGCAACAAAGTATACAAGCTAGTAGTTCTTCAGATATTGGAAAGTTTTTTAGCACATCACATTTTGTTTGTACCTCTAACTTAATCTTTACCACATTCTACCTTGAATTGCAATCACATAATTAGTCATATATTAAGGATCTCCTTTAATAAGGCAATATTCTGCTAAGCACCATGAGGCAGTAGAAACACACACATACACATGCATTTTTCTCTCTTCCACTAGGAGGTGATATCCTTGAAAGAAGTATCTTATTAATTATTAATATCTTCTATAACACATAGCAGTGCTTTGTTCAAAGTAATTCAAAGATTAGGTAGAATTACAGAGGATGAGGAAACTATTTTCACAAAATTTGCAAGGCTATTACTGAAGTGCACAATACACTGACCTTTCTCTCAAAATGATTGGAGAATAGTTCAGATCTTTGACTCCTATAGTCTAATCATAGACCTCGACATTTTAACCAGGAATAGAGATTACTGTGGCTTTTTCATCATGGCTTGTTGGGTGTAATCAAGTTGCTGGGTCATTACTTCTGATCAATCAGAATTATCACCTCCTCTGACCTACAGGTGAGGGTTATTTTCTTTAAAAGAAGTGCTCATAATTTTTTAGTGTGTTTTATCTCTTTTTTCTTTGTCTGGTATGATATTTTCCAGACTGTGGGTGCTTAACAAATGTTAAATGATAATTCTTTATTGACCTGACTGGGTTTGGGGAGCTTTCAGAATTTTCAAGAAAGCATTTTAAATGTTTTGTGATCTTTAGGATTTTAAAATAGAATTATGATGACCTTTCCAAAGCAAGAAAGCAGAAACCAGCTCCAATCTGAAGGCCAAGCAGTTAAAACTGATATGATTGGTCTCTTTTGGCTCATTAATTGTATCTAAGTGGATACAGAGAGGTGAAGCTTTTGTTAAATAATTGACACACTGTTAATTCCAATTTGTAATATGATCTGGGCATGGTATAATAATAAAGCACAAAATGATCTCCATGGCATAAGTGGAGAGGAGAGTCAAATAAATGCTGTCTAGTAACTCAGGCTCTCCCCATATCGTGTGAGAGTGTTGACGCCAATTATGATGTTTATAAGCTTCTGGAGGAGGGCATGGCAAATCACTCCAGTATTTTTGCCTGGAGAATCCCATGGACAGAGGAGCTTGGCAGGCTAGAGTCCATGGATCACAAAGGGTCAGACATGACTGAAGAGACTTAGCTCTCATCTAAGCTTCTGGTGGTTTCATCACTGCCACAAACCGCAGGAAAATGGCCTTCCAAGTAGCTGTATACCACTCGCATTTCCAATTGCTCCTGGAAAAGGGGATCAAAAATAAAGTTATTTGACAATTCTGGAGATCAGAAGGCAAAAATGGGTCTTAATGGACTAAAATCAAAGTATCAGCAGAGTCTCTTCTGGAGGCTGTAAGGAAGAGACCATTTCCTTGCTTTTTCCAGTTTCTAGAGGCTGGCTACAGTCTTTGGCTCATGATCCCATTCTTCTATCTTCAAAGTCAGCAGCATAGCTTCTCTGAATCTTTCTCCTGTTTTAACATTTCTGTTTCCCTCTAGCAAGGACTCTTCCAATTACACTGGGCCCACCTGGATATTCCAGGATAATCTTCCCCTTTCAAGGGCCTCAATTTACATCTGCAAATACAAAGTTCCTTTTGGCACACAATATAATAATTCACAGGTTTTGAGGATTAGGATATAGATATCTTTGAGGGAACCAATATTTTGCTTACCACATGCTAAAAGTAAAATTTTAAATTATTTTAAACTATAATTTTATTTTGTGATAATATTTTCAAGGTATAAGACCAGAATATTATTTTGATATCAAAAACAATAAAATTTAAAATTGAGCAAATACTGTAATTTGTGTGGTGGAAAAACTGGGTGTTTGACTGACTTGGGTTTTAATCATGTTAGTGCTAGGTATTACTGAAAATTTTCTTATCTTCAATTTCATTACACGATGAACTTAGAATGCTATCCCATGAGATGCTTTGGAAAGCCAGTGTGGTGGTTTTTTTTTTTTTTTTTTGTATCAACATCTAGCATGATCATTTCTTGAATTCAAGTTCATTAACTACCTACTCAGGGAGAGCTGAAGCTTTCATTGTTAATTCTTAGTCAGTATACTGTTTGATAAGTACTTGGGTTGATCATTAAATGCAGCTCAAGATAGCATTTAGAATGTCCTTGATGTGGCCCTAGGAAAAAGGATGCACAGATGTTCTACTGTGTGGCAACTCTATCTACTAGAATAAGACAGACAAGGGAAAAATAATATTCCACTTGACTAATTCCACTACTTGTTGAAAGGTTCAGTCTTCAGAGTTTTCATCAGAAAGAAGTGCAAAGGTAAATGCTTAATATCAGAGAGTACTAGGTCTATGATCTCACTGGCTGGTGACTGGACATTAATAAAATTAATGTCTTTAATTAAATAGACTTGTTGAAAAATAGAACCAGTGAGAGCCAATAGATGTTTTAGTCAGTTAATAAATAGACTATTGTTATATCCAAAAGAAAATGGATGAAAATCGACTTCAACATGATAAAATATTATTAGTCTTAACCTTAAGACAGATTGGCAAGTACTTGCTGTTAAAAATTCTTTTACATCTAATTTTTCTCCTCTTGATTTTGCTATGGAAATAAATGGATTCCATGTCCTCTGCATTCTGTTGGGGTTTATCTGGACATACTGACCTAATACTGTAATTTTATTATCATTTGATATCAAGTTATCAGAATTTATTTGGAAATTTGTACCCTTAGGTGGCTGTCTTAAATTTCCTTTAATCTAGAAGTTTATTATTTTCATATTGTAGCTGATGGAGATAAAATATATTACAATCAGAGAAACTATATGTCTTATTTCTAATTTTAATAATGCATACAATTATATGTTTTTGGAGACTTGATTTAGTGCTCCTTGAAAAGGTTACTATTAAATAAAAGTTTGATTTTGTTACCCCACTGTTATATAAAATCACAAATTTTTTTAACGTTGAAGACATTTGTGTAAAATGTGTCATCAAATAGCTAATAAGGTATAAAAAAATCATTAGCCTTTCTTCAGAAAGATATCTAAGCTGATGAACTATAACATTTTGAGTTCTTCTGAGTGTCACTTGGAGTTCTGGGGGATGTCGTTTTTTTTGAATTCAGAAATCATACATTGAATATCTTGATATACTTGAGTAAGCGGGAAATGAGCATTGCTTTTGCAACTGACTCATAGATGTGATCCTAAGCAGGAGGGCAAGGATGAAGAGGGTAAGAATGAATAATAAATGTATTTGAAAATGAGATTTAACATGTAGAGAGTACCAAAATATTTCAGTATTCTAAAGAGTCAGTTTCTTTTTTTACTTTACCGTGCTTCTTAAAGAATAGACTATGTGACTGATAGATTATGTCATCATTATTAATTCTATCCTGCAATAAAGTCTTTAGAAATATTTCTTATTGTAATAATATGCCCTAATGGCTGTTCATTTTACAGATTCCATGTAGAAAACCATATTTTTCTCTAAGACTTTCTTTCAGTAATATTTGTGATTAATACATTTAAAAATTTTTTGTAGGAATTTGCTTTGCTAACTTGATACTGGGGTTATTTCAATTGCAAACAAGTGAAAATGGAATCAGAAGTATATTTTCTGGCGTGAAACATTTCCTCACAACTTCAGTTTCTTTTTTAGGCTTAAATTTTGCTTTCATTTTTTTCTTTAAGGATTCTGAAGAATTCCAGCCTCCCTACTGTTGCTTCTTACATAGATTCATGTTGAATATGTATTTCCCAGCATCTAGAGATGCTGATTCAGTGTAGTTGGTGACAGGTGTCTCAATGACAAAGGCAGGAAGCCTTTAAAATCTTCAGTTTGGGAGTGTCAGGATGGGTATGACATAGGCCCATGCTGACAATCTGAAATGAAGGCTCTTGGCATAATTGCTTTTCATTCAAAAGTTAAGAAATGCAGCTGCGTCCTCTTCACCTCCAATTCTTGCAATCTCTATGCATGGAATGGAGAATTGCCTCCTTCATTTATGAATTTCCATTCCTTCCTTCTTTAAAGGAAAGAAGATCAATGAACTTAGTGCTATTCTGGTTCTTACTAAACTTAGCCTGGCCAAAATAATCCATTTAGCTGGAAAATAAATCTAATATAAAAAGAAAGAGTCTGTGTTCTTATTTATAAAGGACCGAATATCTCTTTTCTTTCCAGTGACAGGGGCATACAGGCACTGCAGCACAACCCCAGGCAAAACAGAGAAAGAAAGGAGAAAGCACTCTGCCTTTTTCCAGAAGTGACTCACAATATTTATTCACATGACAGGATGGATAAATTATCTGAAGATTTATAGGAATCTAACTCTTGTACATGCGTTTTAGGTTAGTTGCACTTAATAAGAGTATGTTAATCCATGAATTGTTCTTAGCTGTGCGTGGCAAACCGTGTTGATAAACACACATATGTTAATCAGTTTCGAGAAATAAACCTGACCTAAGAAAACAATAGTCTGCAATGGGTTAATAAACAAGGTATAATTAACATAATTCTGTATTTCTGCTCATGGATTAATTACTTACAGGTTTTATGCCTGAGTTTAACTATACATATATACAACTCTTCATAATTTGAAAAGGAAGCTTTTGTCATGATGATTTCCCATGCAGCAGTTTGAATTGTTGAATAAAGATTCTTCATAAATGAACATCATTATAACCTTAGGGCTTCCGGATAATTTGAATTGGTTTTTACAATCCACAGTCAGGTAGTAAAAAAGAAGTCACTTATGGCCACAGGAGTAGTCTTGCCAATTGTCAGCTTACCATACATCCAGTGCACTATCTGAATTTGATTGCTGTCAAGAACAAATCATTGGTAAACGGATACCAGTTCTGATAATGAAGCAGACTAAAATGGCTCAGGAACTTCTTACTAAATTTAAAGGAAGGCAGCATCAGAGCCAAATAGTTATTGCCCAACATTTTTCTTTATGATTACACTGAGGTAAGGCCTCCGAGACACAGGCTGGTGTAGGAATGTGTTGAAGCTAGCAATGAGGTTAGCATACAAATATGTATAAAAGCAAAAAGTACCCTCATTTGGGCATTTTAGGAGTCAAACATAGGATAATTAGAGATATGTAGCTTTTTAAGTCACCATTATCATTAACTACCCGTGGGTGGGTTCAAATTGCTATTAATAGCTTCTACTGAAAGAAAAGCTCTTGTCTTTTGAGCAGCACATTATGTTTTGTGTTATACGAAACAAAAATTCCAGTGTAATTCTTGAATGTTATTTTCAGGTCTTTCTTTTCTTTTCTCTCTCTCTCCTTTCCTCTTTGCTGCTTTCCATTTTTTCTTTTATTTGTGACTGGCAGACACGATATCTTAAGTACTAAGGCCTGTAACTATATTAAAAAAACCCTGTAGATGGGACTTTTAAAATATGTAAGTAGCATACACAGATTTTGATTTGGTAGGAGCAGAAAAATAACACTATGCTTCTATGATTGTGATCTAAAAAGACCCTTGAAAAGGCCCTTGAAGATTTAATATAAGCTCTCCTCTTGGCAAATATATTATCCTATTTAAAGATGGTGAAACTCTCAAATCTCTATCATTAAAATGTTACAATATCATTCAAGATGAATGAAGCCTAGGTTGATTATTTTAGTCAGTCAAACAAACTTCTGCATATTTCAGAGGGCAAATCTACAGGTTCTCCTCTCCCCTGTGTTTTCTGCATACTCTTCAAAATGTGGATTCTGCTGGACTATGACATTTGAGGAATGCTTTTGTACCCTCTGTTTTCTCCCTGTACCAGCTGCAGAGTGATTAGTGAATCATTTTAGGACATTACATACTAATTGCTAAAATGATTAAAGCTCTTTCCTCTCCTATACTCAATCCCTTAACCCATCATTTTCCACTTTCACAATTTAAAGGCAGATTATCCAAATTTTGATTCACTAACATGCTCATTTAGCTGGATTTCAAATTTCGTTTCTGAGACATTTACATCAGTTTTCCCTAATCGCTTGCAATTGAAAAGGCAAACTGGCATTCTTGGCCAAAGGATGGAAAGAGAGGAGACGGCAAAGGAGGAAGGAAGGCCGGGGAGGAAAAGAGGGAGATGTGGTTATTCTGGGATTCTTTGGGGAGTAAATTGTCCATCTCACCAAGAAAATCACCAAAACCTAAACATGTGAACATGTTGCTGGCTGTCTCCTCCACCAAGGATAAACTTCACAGCATCCATACACTAAGTTACATTACAGAAAGGCAGACGAGACAGGACAGTTATGTATTTTTAAAAACCTATTTGAGAGTCTCTCTCTCTCTTTTTTTTGTTGCAAGCAGTCCTTTTTGCACAAAACATTTTCAGAATCTGAATATCAGTGTGTGTGTACTACCCTGATAATATCATATTCATCTCTAGAGATAAGAAAATGCTACTCCATTCTTGAGAGCAAAGAGAAAATTCTGACTGATAAAATGGTCAAACAGGGCTTGATAACAATTTATTTCTGACCTTTTAATGCCTTCTGTTCTTAATGATTTTCTGTCATTTCTGTCTAGTCCAGACTTGAAACTCAGTCTCAGAGGTGCTTAGCTTTATGTTGCCACTTAACTTTCAACTTCCATTTTCAGCTCAGAAAGGTAAATCAGTAATTGTCACTCTGGCTTCTCAAAGTTTGTCAGGCACCCGCGTGGGATTATGACATAGATCTTAAGGGTGTTTCATATGACTTTGACTTTAGTTTTGATGTAATCATGGAATGTCTTAGGACTTTAGGAACTTAATTATCCTATTAGCTTCACCTCTTCCTTTGCTTGGGTTTTTGGTTCACTGCTTGGGTTCTTTCTGTCCCCTGACCTGTTAAGAAATAATTAAAGGAAAAAAAAAAGAAGTTCAGGGGCATCTTCAGTGAGACATTTCCTTGGCTGAGAGTCATCTCTTTCTCAGTGCCCTCCTATTCTTTTGATTTTTTCTTTTCTTTTTTATTTCTAAGGCAGTGGCATACTCATTTTTCTCTGGCCCTTGTTGGAGCAGTTACAGAGCTTGAGGAACCATCCTCTGAAAGGTTAGCGTGTTGCCCTCTGTTTCAAAGTATTTTTAAGTCTGCCTTTTACTTTATCAATTGAAACTTAGGGAGACAGTGAAGGCGATGGCACCCCACTCCAGTACTCTTGCCTGGAAAATCCCAAGGACGGAGGAGCCTGGTAGGCTGCAGTCCATGGGGTCGCTAAGAGTCGGGCACGACAGAGCAACTTCACTTTCCCTTTTCACTTTCATGCATTGGACAAGGAAATGGCAACCCACTCCAGTGTTCTTGGCTGGAGAATTCCAGGGGCGGTGGAGCCTGGTGGACTGCCGTCTATGGGGTCGCACAGAGTCGGACATGACTGAAGTGACTTAGCAGCAGACATACCTAGAGATCTTCTTTAGATGAGGAGAGAAATGGGGAGGGGTCTCAAAGACACGGTCTATGGAGAATTTCTGTCTTGAGAAGATGAAAACTTGCATTTCCAATATTTTTATCCAGGTAGATTTGTCTACAGATCTGTGGCTGAAGATTGCTATGTGTGTATATTAGTCAAAACTTCTTCACTTACAAGTGAAAGAAACTGAGCTCAACTGGATGAAACCAGGACTTTTCTTTAAGGATTACTGGACTCAGGAACCCTAGTCAATAGCTGATTGTCTTTGCACTCTCCTTTCCACCTCTGCTCTTTTTTCCTATCTTGCTTACCTCTGTGTCTTTCTCGGGGAAGGCAATGGCACCCCACCCCAGTACTTTTGCCTGGAAAATCCCATGGACAGAGAATCCTGGTAGGCTCCAGTCCATGGTGTTGTCCTTACTCTCTCCTGCCAAAGATTAGCTCCCTCTCTGCAATGGGAAGGGTGACTCCTGGCAGCCCTGGTCTAAAAGAAAAGAAAAGCTTTTCTTCCAGCATTTATAGAATGTCTTCTGGGGAAGTTTTTTCAATTGATTCTAAAAGACTTTCATGACTACCTCTTGACTTGGTCTTTGAGGATAGGGATTGGGAGCTGGAATCAAGTACTCATCTCTGCTGACATGCAGTGGCCCAAACCTGTGATTGCTTGTCCAGCTGTACTGGATGGGGGAAGGGCAGCTCGGCAACGGGAGGTTGGTGCTGCTACCAGAATTAGGGTTATAAGAAGGCATGTTGGGAAAGCCGTATAGTTGTTTGTTGTCCACTTGCTCATTCATGTCCGACTCTTTGCAACCCATAGACTGGAGCACGCCTGTCTGCCCTGTCCTTTGCCATCTCCTGGAGCTTGTTCAAACTCATGTCCATGAGTCAGTGATGCCATCCAAACATCTCGACCTCTGTCATTCCCTTCTCCTCCTGCCCTCAATCTTTGGGAAAGCCATAGTTACTAAAATATAGATCTCTGTATGTTAATACTTATATAGCAAATGAAATAATCAATATACCTGAAGGGACATTTTATATTTTTCTTTTAAAGTCCTTTCACACTGAGAACACATGATGTTATCTGACTGTTGTCCTTTAAGGTGTAATATTTGGTGCTTATATCCTGTGGCACAGGTATGGAAAAATTGAACTAGTTTTTATCATCTTCACCCAAATACACAAAACATTTATCTAATACCTACTATAGATAAAAGAAATGATATCAGGTGCTACTGCTTACTTTTTTATCACAAGTAATAAGTGCACTTTTCATTTTCATAGTGGTATTTTGTCTTTTGTCTTAAGAATTCTCAAAGAAATGTATTTATTCTGTTTTAAAAAATAAAGCAAGAAGGGGTTGTGTGTTTATGATTATTCATACTAAGCTTTACTGTGTTTTTAAACAGTGGTTGATAACAAATGCATTTGTTATTTAAAAAGTGTGTGTGTGTGTATATATATATATAATATGAGGCTTCCTAGGTGGCATAGTGGAGAAGGCAATGGCAACCCACTCCAGTATTCTTGCCTGGAAAATCCCATGGATGGAGGAACTTGGTAGGCTGCAGTCCATGGGGTCTCACAGAGTCGGACACCACTGAAGCGACTTAGCAGCAGCAGCAGCAGGTGGCATAGTGGTAAAGAATCCACCTGCCAATGCAGGAGATGCAAGAAATGAGGATTCCATCTCTGGGTTGGGAAGATTCCTGGACAAGGAAATAGCAGTCCACTCCAGTATTCTTGTCTGGAAAATTCCATGGACAGAGGAGCCTAGTAGGCTACTGTTCATAGGATTGAAAAGAATTGGACATGACTGAGCAACTGAGAACACACATATGGTATATGTAACTGTGTACATATAGTATAAATAAATGTATATTTAAGGTTCATATTATGGATAATGGAAAGTACCTTAAGATCACTGTCTTGAGGAGTTGTCCATGTGTCTTATTTCTAGACCTCATCGATCGATTGTTAACACGTAGATCAATAAGCAATTATTGTTCTTTGTGAGATGCTGAGAGTAGATTTGGAGAGTTTACAGGTTAAGAGGCATACTTTACAAGGGGCTGTCAAATGTCAAACTAACAAGTAAAATGTATTATCTATTGATCAGTCTCTATCTATCTATACCTATCTATCATCTATATCTCTGAGTCCAGAAAGATCAGTGTATATCTATTGACCAAAGTCATATAAAAGATATTTGAATTTTTTTCCCTTTTTATAGATTTCCACAGAGAGCAGAGCTGATATTACTGGCTCTGTGCCTCATAGTGAGTTATAGTTATAATGGGGACAGCAGGCTTCTATAACTCTGTTTAATAGAAAGTAGGGTACCAGCAGAGATTTTCTAACTCTGCATTTAAAATCCCCCCAATAGCTATTATTACTTCTTAAAACCATTTGAGCATTAGCACCAAATCAAGTGGAATAGTTTCATTTAAATAATTTAAGAGGCTGGCTGATGTTCTCATATTGGCCATAATAAATAATATTATTAATTTCAAGAGAGAGAAGAGGATCAGAATATTGTGATTTTGGTTTTCTTTCAATTGAAAAGTATTTTGAAAAGGATTAAAGGAGCAGATTTTCCTCCTTCAGGTTTGACTCCCCGCATATCCCACCTCTGGTCCTTTCATAGAAACTCCACCCATTGTGTTTGGCCCTGTGTACCTGCTCCTGCAGGGCGGCATCCTGTGGTGGGAAGTTTTATTCTTCTGTGCAACAAGCTTATTGATCAGCAGGTTTGCTTACTCAAGTGTGAGGACATTCTGAGTCTTTCCCTCGGGTTTTCATTTCCTTCCTGAGAAAACTCTTATGAAGAATTTTTTCACCCTTCTTATTGTGCTTCCAATCAATCTTTCATTTGATATTATGCAAAAAAAAAAAAAAATAATAATAATCTTAAGGCTTATCTCCAAGGGAAAAACTCTCCACTTAAAGTGGCTATTCTTCTTTGTTTACACTATCTGTATTTTCTCTGTGCTTCATGAGATCATCATCATAACTATCTTAAGGGCAAAAATTGAGTTTTTTACCCTGTGCTGTCAATGAACATTTAAATACCACTATGTCTAGTCAAGGCTATGGTCTTTCCTGTGGTCATGTATGGATGTGAGAGCTGGACTGTGAAGAAGGCTGAGCGCCGAAGAATTGATGCTTTTGAACTGTGGTGTTGGAGAAGACTCTTGAGAGTCCCTTGGACTGCAAGGAGATCCAACCAGTCCATTCTGAAGGAGATCAGCCCTGGGATTTCTTTGGAAGGAATGATGCTAAAGCTGAAACTCCAGTACTCTGGCCACCTCATGTGAAGAGTTGACTCATTGGAGAAGACTCTGATGCTGGGAGGGATTGGGGGCAGGAGGAGAAGGGGACGACAGAGGATGAGATGGCTCGATGGCATCACTGACTCGATGGACGTGAGTCTGAGTGAACGGGAGTTGGTGATGGACAGGGAGGCCTGGCATGCTGCGATTCATGGGGTCGCAAAGAGTCAGACACGACTGAGCGACTGATCTGATCTGATGTTTCACAAAATTCTGATCATAAAGATTATTTGAAAATACAGATTTCCAGTTTTCTCCTTGAAATTTGAATTTAGTAAGTCTAGGATGATGCTTGGAATTAATATTTTAAGTAATGTCTTAAAGGTGGTTTAAGTTTGTGCTCTGCCATGTTAAGTCACTTCAGTCATGTCTGATTCTTTGCGACCCTATGGACTGTAGCCTGCCAGGCTACTCTGTCCATGAGATTCTCCAGGCAAGAATAGTGGAGTGGGTTGCCATGCCCCATTCCAGGTGATCTTCCTGACCCAAGGATCGAACCCAGGTCTCTTATGTCTCCTGCATTGGCAGGTGGGTTCTTTAATATTAGCACCATCTTGAGTTTCAGTTCAGTTCAGTCACTCAGTCGTGTCCAACTCTTTGCAACCCCATGAATCGTAGCACGCCAGGCCTCCCTGTCTGTCACCAACTCCCAGAGTTCACTCAGACTCACGTCCATCAAGTCAGTGATGCCGTCGAGCCATCTCATCCTCTGTCGTCCCCTTCTCCTCCTGCCCCCAATCCCTCCCAGCATCAGAGTCTTTTTCAATGAGTCAACTCTTCGCATGAGGTGGCCAAAATACTGGAATTTCAGCTTTAACATCAGTCCTTCCAAAGAACACCCAGGGCTGATCTCCTTTAGAATGGACTGGCTGGATCTCCTTGCAGTCCAAGGGACTCTCAAGAGTCTTCTCCAACATCACAGTTCAAAAGCATCAATTCTTCTGCCCTCAGCTTTCTTCATGGTCCAACTCTCACATCCATACATGACCACAGGAAAGACCATAGCCTTGACTAGACGGACCTTTGTTGGCAAAGTAATGTCTCTGCTTTTCAATATGCTATCTAGGTTGGTCATAATTTTCCTTCCAAGGAGTAAGCGTCTTTTAATTTCATGGCTGCAGTCACCATCTGCAGTGATTTTGGAGCCCCCAGAAATAAAGTCTGACACAGTTTCCACTGTTTCCCCATCTATTTCCCATGAAGTGATGGGACCAGATGCCATGATCTTTGTTTTCTGAATTTTGAGCTTTAAGCCAACTTTTTCACTCTCCTCTTTCACTTTCCTCAAGAGGCTTTTTAGTTCCTCTTCACCTTCTGCCATAAGGATGGTGTCATCTGCATGTCTGAGGTTATTGATATTTCTCCCGGCAATCTTGATTCCAGCTTGTGCTCCTTCCGGCCCAGCGTTTCTCATGATGTACTCTGCATGTAAGTCAAATAAGCAGGGTGACAGTATACAGCCTTGACGTACTCCTTTTCCTATTTGGAACCAGTCTGTTGTTCCATGTCCAGTTCTAACTGTTGCTTCCTGACCTGCATATAGGTTTCTCAAGAGGCAGGTCAGGTGGTCTGGTATTCCCATCTCTTTCAGAATTTTCCACAGTTTATTGTGATCCACACAGTCAAAGTTTAGGAAGTATTAAATCATCTCCCATGTGTGTGTACTAAGTTGTTCTGTCATATCTGACTTTTTGCAATGCTATAGACTGTAGCCTGCCAGGCTGTTGCTGGTCAAAATCTTGACCTTCCCTGCCTACTGAAGCCAGATAAAAAAATACAGAGACAGAGTTTGGAGGTAACAGAAAGGTGGCTTTAATTCTCAGCTGATGGAGAGGATAACAGTGTACGTTTATGCCTCAAGAACTG
Source organism: Tragelaphus eurycerus (assembly GCA_935064755.1). Lineage (NCBI taxonomy): Eukaryota > Metazoa > Chordata > Mammalia > Artiodactyla > Bovidae > Tragelaphus > Tragelaphus eurycerus. The sequence continues at coordinate 16,677,092 of CAKXYN010000009.1, read as the reverse complement.
TGCCCCCACTTCACGAGGAATCTAGGGGCTTATATAAGCTCAGAGCTTGTTGGTAGGAGTCAGCGATGAGAACAAAGATATTAGGATCTTGATTTCTTCCCCTTGCATTGTTTCAAAGACAGTCATAGGCTGGCATCAATAACCCAATAATTGAGTCTGACAGTTTGGTGGCTCTGCGACCTTCTTTCTGATATGTAAAGAGAAGAACTATAAGGGGAAGAGTGTTGTAAGGGAAAACACCAGATGCAGGATGTATTTAGCATAGAGTCAAAGGAAAACAGGTGTGAAATGTGGGTCCTGCAGAGTTAGTGGGAAGATAAACAAACTCAGTTACACAACTGTGAAGTGTTTGTCTTCCAGTCGTGTCCAACTCATGGACTGTAGCCCACCAGGCTCCTCTGTCCATGGAATTCACCAGGCAAGAATACTGGAGTGGTTAGCATTCCATTCTCCAGGGAGTCTTCCTGACCCAAGGATCGAACTTGGGTCTCCTGTATTGCAGGTGGATTCTTTACTGTCTGAGCCACCCAGGTTAGGATCAATTAAAGTTAAAAAAAAAAAAAAAGAAAGAAAGAAAGAAAAAAACCAAAACAAAACTAGGAATGTCCAGACCTGCTCACTTTTCTCTTTATCTTCTTTGTTCTTAGGAAAGGAAAAGAAAAATCTCATTCCCCACCCCCTTTTTTCCCTCTTCACTGCAACAAGACTCTTCTGTCCATGGGATTCTCCAAGTAAGAATACTGGAGTGGTTTGCCATGCCCTTCTCCAGGGGATCTTCCCAATCTTACGTCTCCTGCCTTGGCAGGTGGGTTCTTTACCACTAGTGCCACCTGGGAAGCCTATCTCCTATACTTAGAAAAATTAATGACAGTTACATCACTTGACATTCCAAAATGAATATTAGCACTTGCTATTCATATTCCTTTCTAGTAGTTTTAGCCCTCAGATATCATGAAACTGCTCTTGTCATTTCTTTTGAATTCTTTCAAGTAGAACTGACATTGTCTGTAGTCAGCTATGGTCTTCATGCAGTGAAATTAGGTCTTTGGTTATTTTTGATGGCCTGGAAGAAAAGAGGAAAACTCTAACTAAAAGAGCAACCGCTACCATAGTCAGATCTAGCACTAAGGATGAGCACCAACGAGAAAGTAACATGGTTGATAAATGTGTAATGAAAAATTTACTTGCAGAGGAAACAAGGCTGAAAATGGCTGGGAGCCAAGAACATCTGTGTTCCTGGTATCCCAAATGTGTGGAAGGAGCAGATGTAACTGAATCTATAACAGAAACCCTGGCACTATTCCTAATAATGTGGAGGAGAGCTCTGGATGTGCACAGAAGGCTTTCTAAAGCCCAGAAAAAAACAAAAAGAAAAATACTGGGTACTCCCAAATAATATTATTAGGTATCTTGAGGAGAGATATTATTAAAGCAGGTCAAGATAAAAAAGACATCTTATTTATATAAGAGAAAGAGAATTTACATATTGTACGCCACCAATAAGACACCTCAGGGAATGTATTGTGTATAGATGTAGCAATACAATTCTGTTTAAGCATACACATGAGAGGGAACGAATAGTACTTTTTAAACACTTGCTTCTTATGTTTCCTATAAAACAATAAGCTCGTTCAAGGCCAACATATTATCTTTGCTTTACTAAGTAGTTCTTCATACTTTTCATGAACTCAGCCAGTTGTACAGAGGTACCTGTGTTGCTGTTCAGTTGCTAAGCTGTGTCTGATTCTCTGTGACCACATGGACTGGAGCACGCCAGGCTTGCCTGTCCTTCACTATCTCCTGGAGTTTGCACAAGTTCATGTCCATTGAATCGGTGATGCTATCTAACCATCTCATTTTCTGCCTATGAAATAGAATAAAATGTAAAATGAAGATCAGGAAGAGCCATATGATAGCAGCTGCCATTTTGTTTATTTCATGATACCAAGGACATTTATTTTAAAGTTCTTATTAGAGTATATCACTGCAGATGGTGACTGCAGCCATGAAATTAAAAGACGCTTGCTCCTTGGAAGGAAAGTTATGACCAACCTAGATAGCATATTCAAAAGCAGAGACATTACTTTACCAACAAAGGTTCGCCTAGTCAAGGCTATGGTCTTTCCTGTGGTCATGTATGGATGTGAGAGCTGGACTGTGAAGAAGGCTGAGCGCCGAAGAATTGATGCTTTTGAACTGTGGTGTTGGAGAAGACTCTTGAGAGTCCCTTGGACTGCAAGAAGATCCAACCAGTCCATTTTGAAGGAGATCAATCCTGGAATTTCTTTAGAAGGAATGATGCTAAAGCTGAAACTCCAGTATTTTGGCCACCTCATGCGAAGAGTTGACTCATTGGAGAAGACTCTGATGCTGGGAGGGATTGAGGGCAGGAGGAGAAGGGGACGACAGAGGATGAGATGGCTGGATGGCATCACTGACTCGATGGATGCGAGTCTGAGTGACCTCCGGGAGCTGGTGATGGACCGGGAGGCCTGGCGTGCTGCGGTTCATGGGGTTGCAAAGAGTCGGACACGACTGAGCAACTGATCTGATCTGATGGGTAGGCCACAATAGTTGGCATAATTTTAATATTACGTACATGATTAGGGTAGACACAACACCCTTCCCTTGGCTACCTTCTAGCTAGCTAGGTTTGGCCTTGTGACACAGTTCTCATTAGTGAAATGTAAGTGGAATTCTGTTTTGTCAGTTTTTGCTTTCCTGATAAAAATAAATAGACTGGACTGGCATGACCCATGGTTCTTCCTTCTTTCTACCTGTAATGAGGATGTGATAATGGAGGTGCAATAGGCATATTGTGATTTTGAGGTGACAACCATAAGGAGGAAAGCAGATGATCTAAATATGACAGAGCAGAAGGATCTATCGGAGTCCATGATGTCCCAAGGAATCTATTGGAGCTATTTGATTATGTGAGGAAAAAGCCTAGTTTGTTTAAGGTATACCATGATTAGAACTTCTAACACTATTTTAAATAGTAGTGGTAAGAGTGAGCATCCTTGCTTGCTATCTGATCTTCGAGGGAAAGTTTTTAAACTTTAACCATTTGAGTATATTAGCTATGGGTAGGTCATTTGTGACCTCCATTATGTCAAGGTTATATTCCCTTTATTTGCAGTATGTTAAAGGTTTTTGTAGTGAATGGATGTTGTGAAATGTTTTTTTCTATGTCTTTCAAGATGACTATATGACTTCTTATCTTTCATCTTATTAATGTGATGTGTTACATTTATTGATTTGTTTTTGTTGAACCATTCTTGCATCCCAGGGATAAATTCCATTTGATCATAGTATATGATCCTTATAATGCACTGCTGAATTTGGTTTGCTAGTATCTTGTTGTAAATTTTTGTATCTACATTCATCAGAGGTATTGGCTTGTAAGTTTCTTTTCTTATAATGTTTTTATCTAACTTTGATATCAGAGTAATATGATCTCATGACATAAGTTTAAAATATTTCCCCCCTTTTTTTTGGAAGAGATTGAAGAAGATTGGAACTAATTCTTCAGTAAATGTTTGGTAGAAATTTCCATCATAACCATTAGGTCCTGGGGAGATTTTTTGTTTGGAGGGTTTTGGATACAATACTACTTGCTAAGTTGTTATAGATCTTTTCAGATTTTCTATTTCTTATGATTTAGTCTTGGTAGATTGTATGCTTCTAGAAGTTTTCCATATTCTTCCATCTTATCAGCTTGGCATGTAATTATTTATAGTAGTCTCTTATGACACTTTGTATTTCTGTGGTATCAGTTTAATGTTGCTTTTTTTCATTTCTGATATTATTTGAGTCTTCTATCTTTTTTCCTAATCTAGCTAAAGATTTATCATTTTTCCAAAAGTAAGCTCTGTTTCATTGATTTTTTCCCTTGCTTTTTATGGTCTCTCATTTATTTGCACTCTGATCTTTGTTATTTTCTTCCTTCTATCTTTGGGCTTAATTTGTTCTTTTCTTTTTATAGTTTTTTGAGGTGTAAATTTATTATTTATGATCTTTTTTTTCTTAATATGAACATGAAAGTCGCTCAGTCGTGTCTGACTCCTTGAGACCCCATGAGCTATACAGTGCATGGAATTCTCCTGGCCAGAATACTGTAGTGGGTAGCCTTTCTCCTCTCCAGGGAATCTTCCCAACCCAGGGATCTAACCCAAGTCTCCCGCATTCCAGGCAGACTCTTTACCAGCTGAGCCACCAGGGAATCCCTTCTTTTTCTTAATGTAGGCATTTATTTTCCTTTTAAAACTGTTTTTCCAGTATTCCATAAGTTTTGGTATGCCATGTTTCCATTTTCAGTTGTTCTAAGATTTTTTTTATTTCCTTTTTAAATTCTTCTTGACTACTGGTTGTTCAGAAGTATATTGTTTAATCTCCACACATTTGTTAATTTTCCAGTTTTCTTTCTGTTATTGATTTCTAGTTTCATGCTGTTGTTGTTGGAAAAGATAGTTGGTACAAATTCAATCTTCTTACATTTACTAAGGCTATTTTTGTGATACAACATATGATCTATCCTGGAGAACATTTCATGTGTATTGAGGAGAATATATATTTTGCAGCTGTTGAATGAAATGTTTTTCACATGTCTGTCAGGTACATTTTGTCTAAGGTGCAGTTCTTATCCAATATTTCCTTGTTTATTTACTATCTAGATGATTTATCAGATATTGTTCTCTCCTACTTTTACAGTTTTGTTTTCTATTTCTCTCTTTAGATCTGTCAATATTTCCTTACTACATTTAAGTACAGTAATGTTGAGTGCATATATATTTACAATTATTATATTTTCTTGTTGAATTGATCCTTTATCATTATATAACAATTTTCTTTGCCTCTACTTGACCATATTTAAAGTCTATTTGTCTGATATAAGTATAGCTAACCTTGCTCTCTTATAGTTTTAAATTGCACAGGATACATTTTCTGTCTCTTTTCTTGAGCCTGTGAGTGTCCTTAAAGTGAATCCCTTATAGGCAGGAAAGAGTCTATTTCTTAATCTATTTAACTATTCTATACTCTTTGATTGTACTGGAGAAGGCGATGGCACCCCACTCCAGTACTCTTGCCTGGAAAATTCCACTGATGGTGGAGCCTGGTGGGCTGCAGTCCATGGGGTTGTGAAGAGTCGGCCACTACTGAGCAACTTCACTTTCACTTTTCACTTTCATGCATTGGAGAAGGAAATGGCAACCCATTCCAGTGTTCTTGCCTGGAGAATCCCAGGGATGGGGGAGCCTGGTGAGCTGCTGTCTATGGGGTCGCACAGAATTGGACACAACTGAAGCAACTTAGCAGCAGTAGCAGCAGCATACTCTTTGATTGAATAACTTAATCCATTTATATTTAAAGTAATTATTGATACATATGGACTTACATATGACATCTTATTAATTCATTACTGTTTTGTGGTTCTCTTGTTTTTTAATTCTTTTGCTGTCTTTCTTTGTGAATTGATTATTTTCCACAGTGGTATATTTGACTCCAAGCTGAAGCTCCAATACTTTGGCCCCCTGATGCAAACAGCTGACTCATTGGAAAAGACCCTGATGCTGGGAAAGATTGAAGGCAGAAGGAGAAGCGGTGACAGACAGAGTATGAGATGATTGGATGGCATCACTGATTCAATGGACATGAACTTGGGCAAACTCCGAGAGATGGGGAGGCACAGGGAGGCCTGGCATCCTGCAATCCATGGGGTCACAAAGAGTTGGACAAAACTTGGTGACTGAACAACAACATATTTGACTTCCATCTCTTTATCTTTTGTGTATCTGCTGAGATGGAAAAAGTTCCTTATATATGTAGAATTTTCTTTTTTTTCTCTTGCTGCTTTAAAAATTCTCTCTTAGTCTTTGGTTTCAAACAGTTGTGATATAATGTGTTTTGGAGAAGATTATTTGGAAGTGACCTATTGTCTTCATGATATTGGATGTCCAAATGTCTCGTCAGACTTGGGACATTCTCAGCCATTGTTTCTTTTCTTCTGAGACTAATAACAAATCGTTTTGTTTTAAGGAGCATCTCATAATTCACATAGGTTTTATCCATTCTTTTTTGCTCTTTATTTATTTATTTTTTGCTCCTCTGACTGGATAATATCAAATGGCCTATCTACAAATTTATAAGTTTTTACTTCTGCTTGATTGAGTCTGCTATTGAAGTTACTTGAAACATGCAGTTCAATCATTATATTCTTCAACTTTAGGACTTTTGTTTTGTTTTTTAAATCAATTTCTATTCTTTTTCTTGAACTTCTCATTATGTTCATGCATTGTTTTCCTAATGTCATATAGTTGTCTACCTTTTTTTTTTCTAGAGTTCACTGATTTTCTTTAAAAGGATTTTCCTGAGTTCTTTGCCAGACTATTCATTGATCCCCATTTCTTTAGGGCTAGTCATTGAAGTTTTATTAGTTTCCTTTGGTGGTGTTATGTTTCCTTGATTATTCATGATCCGATGGATTTATATTTGCATCTGCACATTTAATAAATTAGGTACCTCTTCTAGTCTTTACAGACTGTCTTTGGAAGGCAAAACCCTTCACCAGTCAGCCTACCTAGAGATTCTCGGTAATGTTCACAGGTGGGCTTGCTGCTGTCATCCTTGGATAAGCAGATTTGCTGCTTGGATCAGCAAATAGGGGGGCTGGTAGTTGTGTACATAGCCACCAGCCTGATGCCTAAGTCTGCAGAAATGGGCCTGGAGCCTAGATTCACTGGGGCTAGTCTGGTGATTGAATCTGTAGTGATAGGCCTGAGAAATGATTTGCATGTACAGCCTGAATCTTGAGTCCATATGGGCCAAATAGGTGCCAGGGATCTGGGATAGGACTAGTGTCTGGTTCCGTGAGAGCTAGTCCAATACTAGGACGGGCCAGGAGTCTGGTTTCATAGGAGCTGTCCTGAAGGCCACAGAGGTCAATCTGTTGCTATGGTGAGCCTGGATCCTGGGACTATGAAACTTAGCCTATAACCTAGGGCTTCAGCCTATAAACTCAGAGGTCAGCCTGGAGTTTGGGTCTATGGGGGCTGGTCTGGCTCTGGGACAGGCCAGGAAAAGGAATCCTTGGAAGCTGGTCTTGAAGCTGGTCTCAAGCCATCTTACTTATTTCCACGCTGCACTTAGGTATTGTAATCGGTCACCTGGAATTCTAGCTCTTTTGACAATATTGTTTAGTTAACTTTTGTGCACAAATAGTTGCTGAAATTTGATGTTGCTGGGGGCAGATGAACACTAAAATTCCTTTGCTGCCATTATGCTGATATTCTCAACAAGAGATTTAACCATGTTCTTGTTTGCAAGAATTTTCATTAGTCATTGCCACAGTGGGAGTCCAAATACCATAAAACCATTCAAAAAGCTAATGTTCTATTATGTCACATTAAAACAGTAACTGTGGAAACTAAATTCAGGATAATGGCTCTATGGTTGGACTGGGGCACATCTGGAACACTGCTTTTATTTCTGAATAACCCTAAAGAAGGATGCTGATAAATCAGAAGAATCCGGAGGTGCAATCAGGGTAGTAAAGTGTCTGCAAAGCATTTCAAAACCAAAGTTATCACTACAAACTGGGGAGGTTCAGCCTTAAAATAAAAGACAGAACCAAAATTTCAAAATGGATAGTCATGACACGGTAGTAATTTTCAAATTCTTGAGAGTTTCAAGTAGAAGAACTATACTTCTTATTGTCTCCTCAGATAAAAATAATGGGATGAAGATTACTATAAGTTGGGGAGATTACCACATTACTGCTAAATGATAAAGATATATTTTCTGAGAGTAAACTGTCTAACAAGGAATGTGCTGAGCCATCTTTTCAGATAACACTATGCTATTCTCTGCTAAGTCACTTCAGTCATGTCCGACTCTGTGCGACCCCATAGACGGCAGCCCACCAGGCTCCCCCGTCCCTGGGATTCTCCAGGCAAGAACACTGGAGTGTTCCTGTGCACTTTCATGCATTTCCTTCTCCAATGCATGAAAGTGAAAAGTGAAAGTGAAGTCACTCAGTCGTGTTTGACTCTTAGCGACCCCAGGGATTGCAGCCTAACAGGCTCCTCCGTCCATGGGATTTAACAAGCAAGAGTACTGGAGTGGGGTGCCATTGCCACTGTATAAATCTTTGTTGCAGGAAAAGAAAGTGAGTCTTTAATTCTAAAGATTCAAGACCCAGGACATAGGTGCTCCTTAATAGTATCTATGTAATGAGCGAATGAATTCTACTATGTTCACGTATTCTCTGAAATAAAATTTTTGTACTGTTAGAATATATGCATGCTAATTGTGAGATTCCCCTCAAACCGGTTTCTAGTTGTATTACCTTATGTGGGTAGGCAGGATAAAGCATCCAGCTGGCTAGGAAATAAATATATGCAGACTACTCATGAAATATATGAGATACCTCAATAAATATATGCAGATACCTCATTTTAGTGAGGTAAACTGGGGGCTAAAGACAGTACAATGCTTAAAGCAAGTCTAGAAGATGTTTTATCTCTTGGAGGCCAGTACTCTCATATATCCATTATGGAGATTATGGTTCATGAAAGAGTATAAAAATGATGATTTTTCCTTCTAGTCTCTGATGGATGTGAAGCACAAGCTTAAGTTGCTGCATCTAGTCTCAGAAATTGATTCAAAGGGTTACTTATCTTTCAAGACATAATCCTCTGAAACAGTTCTAGCATCAGTTTTTGCTATTGTGAGCTGTCTATTATTTGGTTTTCTGTCAACCAGACAAGATGTCAAGTCATGTTTCCTTGCTTCAGATTGCTGCATATTATCTATCCCCTGGTGAACCCCTTTTCCACATGTTCATATTTAAGTAGGAACAGAGGTGAATACATAAAGTTGAATGCCTGAATTGTTTTTAAAAGGCCAATTCAGAATATTTTTAAAAGTATTTTAGTGTGTCAAATGTGAATTGACACACAGTATTTTGCTCAGAGCAAGCTGGAAAATCTTCAGAATATGAACTTTTTATATGACTTAGGAACTAACAATTCAAAAAAAGTAAATCTGACTGTTTTGTAATGAATGTTTTTGGAAGCACAGTTGAAATCTATTCTTTACCCAACAAGCTTGGATATGCACATCTTGGGCATTATCTTTTCTTTACTTGGCAAGCATAGCTGCAGACAACATTTCCACTTGTCTAAAGAGTATTTTTTGTTGGTAAAACTTTCCTCACTTTTTAGTAAAAGAGTAAGTGTTTTCTTTTGAAAAGAAATTCTAAAGGGGTTTTAAGCTGCTTTGTTATAATGCTAGAGTTTATCATTAGTGCTCATTATCTCTGTGTTTGGCAAGGATGCGTTTATGTTTAGGATAAATAATTGTATTTATTCAAATATAGTTTTGACATTTACTTAAGAATAGCCAACTCTTAATTTCTGAGTAATGTAGAAAAACCCATCATGGGTTAGCCAAGTAATGTACTGGAATATGTAGATTAGGCAGTTACAGTAATTAACATATGCAGCTTTAAAAGTAGAAACTTAATGTTCTGCAGTTTTGTTTAGCTATAACTAGAAAGTGCTGAAATTCCAAGCATAGTTATAACCATCAGTGTTTTATATATATAGTGAAATAGGTTTATATTCAAAAGAATACAAAAGCAATGATAAATATAATAGGAAAAATAGCTCTTTAAAAAAATTGCTATTTATCTACTTTGTTTGCTTATTTTGTACACAGCTGCTGGTGGGATTTAATGAGTGAGGAAGTAGGAGGATGGGTGACATTATTGTTACCTGAGACACTGAGGTGGCTATACAGCTCCTTGTGAATGAAGAAACGGGGAACCAGGAAATAAGGTAGCTGCAAGAGAAACAATGATCTGGGTGTGAATGGAAGGAAAGAGAGAATAAGAAGGAAAAAAGACACTATGAATCACTGAATATTCAGCCCTAAAAAACCAAGAGCATTATCCCATGTTTCCATTTATATAAAATTCTGGAAAATACAGCTGTAAACTGCAGTGATAGAAAACGGGTGAGTTATTTCCTGGGGCTGGAAACAGGGAATGATGACTGCCTCGGGCTGGACACAGAGGGATGGACACAAGAAAAACTGGAAATGGTTTGTATTTTAAGTGTTGGTAAAACACTGTATGTAATTTGTAAAGCTCATGGAAATATATAAACTTAAAATAGATACATTTTATGATGTAAATGACCTCTTTGTAAACTTGATATTAAAATGTAAAATTATCAAACTCAAAAAGAAAAACCACTGAATATCTATTATGTGCCTATTATGAGTATCTATTAAGTCTTCTACACAATCCTAGCTACTTTATGATCATGACTTTATTTCATACTAATATCAACCCTTGAAGTAGATAGCATTCTCCCCAATTTGTAGATAAGAAAACCGAAACTCAGGATGTTTAGGAAACTCACCAGGATTATATAGCTAAATGGAAATTTAAGGTTAGTTTTGAAGCCTATGAGGCATCTTAATAGGAATGGTGAGAAGAAAATTGGTTATATAGTTGGGAATTAGGGAGAGGGGTAAAGGCTGAAGGAAGAAATTTGGGAGCTATCTGATTAGAGGTCATAATTATGTACTGTGTCTTGATGAAAGCACCTAACACAGCAGAGGTAGAGAGGAAACCAGGAACTGTAGCTCTCTCATTTAGTTCTCATAATGATGAAGCCATTCTGTGTAAGTGTAATCTTGGCTTGACTGCATGAGAATTCTTATTATAAATATGTGGAAAATTTCATGTTTTGAATGTGTCAATGTACCCCCCTTCCCTTCCTTTTTTCCTGTTAGAGAGTACAAAGTAGGTGAATTGCAGCCCAATTTGTGTTTGGGAGATGTGACGGTTGATGGTCAGCAGAGGACTCCAATACGAGGTTTCATGTTACATAATTATTTTCACTGTGGCATGGGTAATAATTGATAGTAAATGCAAAATTAAAGGATAAGGCAAAAGATGAGGGGAAATAAAAGTTACACAGAACAGGGTATGGTTATCAAGGCATAAACATAGTCAAAGGAAAAAACCTATGGATAAAAGTTTAAGAACACATTGATAACAGTATATAAGAAAAATTTTCTAGAATGTTGCATTACTTTTAGTAGAAAGAAGAGGAATCAAGAAGTAAACCATCTCTTCTCAGTATCTGTGAGACTCTATTATAGCTGTGTCTCCCAGACTAATCTCTCCACTTGATCAAATAAGTTGAAAAACAAAGGAAGAAATAGAAAAGACCAAGTTTTTGTCTTATTGCTGCTGCTAAGTCACTTCAGTCGTGTCCGACTCTGTGCGATCCCATAGACAGCAGCCCACTAGGCTCTGCCCCTGGGATTCTCCAGGCAAGAATACTGGAGTGGGTTGCCATTTCCTTCTCCAATGCATGAAAGTGAAAAGTGAAAGTGAAGTTGCTCAGTTGTGTCCGACTCTTAGCCACCCCATGGACTGGAGCCTATCAGGCTTCTCAGTTCATGGGATTCTCCAGACAAGGGTACTGGGGCGGGGTGCCATTGCCTTCCCCCTTTGTCTTATTAGGGCAAATTAATTACAATGATATCATCTTGAATACGAGGATAATCAATATTGTATTTGAATGGTTAAATTAAGGAAGTTATTAAGTAATTATTCCCCATATTAATAGAAAGATGGTCTTACATTACCTGAGTCAGAGTCAAGTTTAAAAAAAAAATACTTTCTAGGAGCCGTTAGGCAAAATTGTGGCACCCAGTTTTTAATAGGCAAATTCTTAAGTGTCCCAATGTGACACCTTAAATAGAGTTATATTTGTCTGCCTAATTTCCCTTGCCCTTGTCCATCTTTGAGTGTCCCCATACTTAGGTGTTTTTCCCCATATCCTTTATTCTGTGTCTAGATTTTGCTCATATTGCCTATCAACTAATTTCTTCTAAGAAGCTGACTTTTAGGTTATTAGAAACGGGGATAGTGAATGGAAAGAGTACTGGAGCAGAAGAGAGCTGTCGTATGTTTCCAGTCCTGACTCACATTAATTTTATGTGCCTTGGTTTTATTAAGTACAAACTAAGAGAGGTATATTAGACTCTCTAAGGTAAAACAAGGTTTTTAGAGTCATTCCAGCTCTAAGAGATTCAACTTCACTCTTTTCATTATGAACGTGTTCTGCAGCTATTTGCATTTAGTAGTAAATTGTTAGAACTTCTGTTGACAAGGACTGCAATAGAAAGTTCCCTGGAAAAATAGTATAGAAAACATTGTTGAGACTGTCAGAGGAATTCTGTAGGGACTCTGCTGTGAAGGGCCAGCCCATAGCATAGTGTCACCTTTTATCTTCTTTCTTTCTTAATTTTTCAGACTCGTCCATTCTGCTTGCTAAGGGCATCGCATTCATCTTTACTTTCCTTCCTACTGCTATTGCCCTTGCTAAGTTTCTTTCTCACTTAGATGACAATGAAAGTGAAAGTGAAGTCGCTCACAGTCATGTCCGACTCTTTGCGACCCCATGGACAGAGGAGCCTGTGTCCATAGGATTTTCCAGGCAATAGTACTAGAGTGGATTGCCATTTCCTTCTCCAAGGGATCTTCCCAACCCAGGGATCAAACCCGGGTCTCCCGCATCATAAACAGACACTTTACCATCTGAGCCACCAGGAAAGTCCAATAGAAAATAGAAACAATATATAGATGACTATATATATATATATAAACAATAGATGACAATATATTACTTTAAACAATTCTGGTCTCCATTTTAAACATCTTCAATACATTTGCTGTTCCTAGTGAATGATTTTCCTAAATGATGCTTCTTCCTCATGACATATCTCTCCTCAAAAAGTTTTGAGGCCTCCTCATCGTCTACAAAGTCCAGACTTCTTACTAAGACAATTAAGGCCCTAGCCAATCATTCCAACCCCTGATTCATGATCCCAGTTCTACTGCTACCTTCATCCACCCACTAGTCTCTGAATGTGTCATGATTTGGTACTCACCCAGCTTTAGGTGGTGGTGTTCCCTCTGTCTGTATTGTTCTTTCTCCCTTTTCATTTCTTTCTGTCAAAATCCTATGTATCTTTAAAATTGTTAACTCAGTCACCTCTTCTGTTAAGACATTTTATGGCTTTATCTTTCATAACACTTTATTTTTATGTCCATTGTAGAGTAGGATTCTTTCATTTATTATAGTTTGAGTCTCCCAAAAGACTGTTAAACTGCCTAAGGTGGAACTTAAGAGTATTATTCATCTCTGAATTCCACAAAGTGCTTACCTATGCAGATAAATATTCAACACATGTATTTTTGGACTGAATTCTCCTAAAGAATGGAAAAGTTGGCGTAGGAAGATAAAGTCACTTGATTGACATGTGCTGTGATGTTGATAGTTCTGGGGAGAGTAAAATGCAGCTTAAGTGGGGCACAGGGTTTACAAGAATGCAATAGCACATGCAGAAATGAGGGAAGGTGGGATGAGTAGAGAAGAATCCCAACCAGTCAGGAGAGAGCCAGTTATTGATTCCCAGGATCCACCAAGGGTTTAAAAAGGCAAGCAAAAATTCAAGTAGGTGACTTGAGGATGCTAACATTTTCTGTACAAAGACACATTAGCTGTGTAGGCAAGATAGTAATTTTAACTGGCTGGGCACTGGCGCTGAGAAGCTTTCAGTTTCTAAATACGTTCAGAGATGTCTCCTGCTGAAGGAGAGAAGGAGATGAGATTCACTGGGGCTTTAGGGGAAAACAGTTTAGTGTGAAAAGATGATTTTTCAAATAATATAAGAAAAAAAATGACTGAGGAAACTGTGGTATCCTTCTACACAATTTGAGGAAAGTGATGTGTCTCAGTCAGGCCCAACATGCTCATGTTTGAGGCTCTCCACGCTGTTGATAACACACAGACTGGTAGTCTGGTGTATGTCTTCTGAGTTTCAAACCTCCCTCTAGTAATTGTTCTAGGATTCCTCGTATTCAGTGAGTATTTAGAGAGGCAGAATTTCAGAACAATTTACTCTTTTCTTGTACTACACTGATGGAGTGCTGGGTTCTGAGTAGCAGTTTGCCTTATTGTTCATGCAAGGAATATTGAGTGGCTATCATCTGTTAGATGAACAAAATCATACACAGGAGAAGGCAATGGCACCCCACTCCAGTACTCTTGCCTGGAAAATCCCATGGATGGAGGAGCCTGGAAGGCTGCCGCTTCCGTCCATGGGGTCGCTGAGGGTCGGACATGACTGAGCGACTTCACTTTCACTTTTCACTTTCCTGCATTGGAGAAGGAAATGGCAACCCACTCCAGTGTTCTTGCCTGGAGAATCCCAGGGACAGGGGAGCCTAGTAGGCTGCCATCTATGGGGTCACACAGAGTCGGACACGACTGAAGTGACAGCAGCAGCAGCAGCAGCAGAGTGTAGTAAGAAAGGCACACATATCCAGAAACTAAATGTATAATTTCAAAGTGTGATAAATGTCTAGAAACATAGTATCATGCAAATATCCTAATCTCATCTGAGAATCGCAATGCTGGCTCATCATTTTGTAACTTTATTGAATACTTGTGTTCTTAGGAAATTACCTAACACCTTGTTGCTTCAGTTTCCCTTTTGGTAAAATGGGAAAAATATCATCAGTTTCATAGGTGGCTTAGAATGGCATGTGGCATATGGTAAACATTCAATACATTTTAGCTGTTTGTTATTATTGTTGTTAGTGTGTTGTTGTTACTATTTTAGTGAACTGGAGCTCTAGTTTTCTGTTAGTTACTCTCTTTTTATAAACTCTACATGGATAAAGGAGCCCTGTTCTCTTATCTATTCTTCTTCTGAGCAGTTTCTGTGGTTCGGTGATGCACACAAATCCGGGATGAGTAGCACAAAAATGATGGAATTTGATACATTAATTACATCCCAATGATTTATTTCATATAATAACAACAGCAAGAGAAAATCATCTTGGTTATGTGCTCTCACTTTTTCATTCATTCCTATATCCATTCATATATTAAGCATTTCTTGATGAAATAAAGCTAGGTGCTAGAGGAATGAAAAATTAGCATTAATTCCTGATCAGACTCCCAGTCTAGTAGGAGTGACAGACAAATACAGAAATAGTTACGATGAAGCCAAAGAAGTCATATAATTGAGAACTGTTCCAAGTAGAGCTGAGGCACAACGGATCACTTCCACTAAAGTTGGGGAGATGAAAGAAAGCAAATGACAAAGCAGAGAGGAAGCCCTGCTGTCCTTTTCCTTATCTTACACATGTAGGTTATAAGAAACAACTTTCATTATAATTCTCATGCCCAGGATATATGCTAGAGAGCTATGAAGATTTCTTATGGTAATCAAAGTGCAATCTTATCAAGGAAATAAATGTAACAATGACCAGATTTTCAACTTTTGATTGACTGTAGCAATCACATGCAGTGAGTCTTGGCAAGCTTACACTATACCATTCATTCAGTTTATCAGTAAGCCTCTCTATCCCTTGTCTCATCAAAAAAACTAATGATACTCTAATGTCCTTGGTTTTACACATTGTTTCCCTTGAACTACCCCTCTTGCTCCTTATTTTATTCTTATTTTTCCCACGTACCACTTATCCTTCTGTCAGTTTTTAACAAAGAATAGAAGAATGTCTGTTTAAAAAACACTCTGGGATTTCAGGTCACAGGACTTGGAAAAAATAGGCAGAAGTAGCCATTTATATATGGCAAGAGAAATTGATGGCAATTTTTGATCTGTTATAGGAGGAAAGGGGAAGAAAGAAAAGATATGAACAGAGAAGTTTTGAGAGCAGAGAAAAAAACAATTTAAGCAGTTTCTGATGCATATTTCTCTTTAAGTTCAGTTCAGTCGCTCACTCCTAACTCTTTGTGACCCCCATGGACTGCAGCACACCAGGCTTCCCTGTCCATCACCAACTCCCGGAGCTTACTTAAACTCATGTCCATTAGGTCAGTGATGCGATCCAACCATCTCATCCTCTGTCATCCCCTTTTCCGCCTGCCTTCAATCTTTGCTAGCATCAGAGTCTTTTCAAATGGGTCAGCTTTTCACATCAGGTGGCCACAGTATTGGAGTTTCAGTTTTAGCATCAGTCCTTCCAATGAATATTCAGCACTGATTTCCTTTGAGATTGACTGGTTGAATCTCCTTGCTGTCCAAAGGACTCTCAAAAGTCTTCTCCAAGACTACAGTTCCAAAGCATCAGATCTTCAGCACTCAGCTTTTTTTATAGTCCAACTCTCACATCCATACATAGCTACTGGAAAAACCATAGCTTTGACTAGACATACCTTTGTTGGCAAAGTAATATCTCTGCTTTTAAATATGCTGTGTAGGTTGGTCATAGATTTTCTTCCAAAGAGCAAGTGTCTTTTGATTTCATGGCTGTATTCACCATCTGCAGTGATTTTGGAGCCCAAGAAAATAAAATCTCTCACTGTTTCCCTTGTTTTCCTATCTATCGCCATAAAGTGATGGGATCAGATGCCATGATCTTCGTTTTCTGAATGTTGAGTTTTAAGCCAACTTTTTCACTCTCCTCTTTCACTTTCATCAAGAGGCTCTTTAGTTCCTCTTCACTTTCTGCCATAAGGGTGGTGTCATCTGCATATCTGAGGTTATTGATATTTCTCCCATCAGTCTTTATTCCAGCTTCTCCTTCATCCAGCCTGGCATTTCACATGATGCACTCTGCACATAAATTAAATGAGCAGAGTGGCAATATAGAGCTTTGATGTACTCCTTTCCCAATTTGGAACCAGTCTGTTTTTCCATGTCCAGCTCTAACTTTTGCTTCTTGGTCTGCATACAGATTTCTCAGGAGACAAATCAGGTGGTCTGATATTCCCATCTCTTTCAGAATTTTCCACAGTTTGTGGTGATCCAGACAGTCACAGGCTTTTGAATAGTCAATAAAGCAGAAGTAGATGTTTCTCTGGAACTCTCTTGCTTTTTGATGATCCAGCGGATGTTGGCAATTTTATCTCTGATTCCTTTACCTTTTCTAAATCCACTTGAACACGTGGAATTTAACTGTTCATGTACTGTTGAAGCCTGGCTTGGAGAATTTTGAGTATTACTTTGCTAGTGTGTGAGATGAGTGCAATTGTGCAGTAGTTTGAACATTCTTTGGCATTGCCTTTCTTTGGGATTGGAATGAAAATTGACTGACCTTTTCTAGTCCTTCGGCCACTGCTGAGTTTTCCAAATTTGCTGGCATATTGAGTGCAGCACTTTCAGAGCATCATCTTTTAGGATTTGAAATAGCTCAACTGGATTTCCATCACCTCCTCTAGCTTTGTTTGTAGTGATGCTTCCTAAGGCCCACTTGACTTCGCATTCCAGGATGTCTGGTTCTAGGTGAGTGATCATACCATTGTGATTATCTGGGTTATGAAAATCCTTTTTGTACAGTTCTTCTGTGTATTCTTCCCGCCTCTTCTTAATATCTTCTGCTTCTGTTAGGTCTGTACCATTTCTATACTTTATTGTTCCCATCTTTGCATGAAATATTTATTTGGTATCTCTGATTTTCTTGAAGAGATCTCTAGTCTTTCCCATTCTATTTTTTCCCTCTATTTCTTTGCATTGATGGCTGAGGAAGGCTTTCTTATCTCTCCTTCCTATTTTTTGGAACTCTGCATTCAAATGGATAGGTATAGCTTTCCTTTTCTCTTTTGCCTTTCACTTCTCTTCTTTTCTCAGTTATTTGTAGGGGCTTCTCAGACAACCATTTTGCCTTTTTACATTTCTTTTCTTGCAGAAGGTCTTGATCACTGCCTCTTGTACAATATCATGAACCTCCATCCATAGTTCTTCATGCACTCTATCTATCAGAGCTAATCTCTTGAATCTATTTGTCACTTCCCCTGTATAATTGTAAATGATTTGATTTAGATCATACCTGAATGGTCTAGTGGTTTTCCCTACTTTCTTCAATTTAAGTCTGAATTTGGCAATAAGGAATTCATGATCTGAGCCACAGTCAGCTCCTGGTCTTGTTTCTGCTGACTGTATAGAGCTTCTCTATCTTATGCTAAGAATATAATCAGTCTGATTTTGGTATTGACCATCTGGTGATGTACATGTGTAGAATCTTCTCTTGTGTGTTTGGAAGAGAGTGTTTGCTATGACCAGTGCATTCTCTTGGCAAAACTCTGTTATTTACATCCACTTTATAAAATTTCTAACTCCAGGAGGTGAGTTGACAGTAGAAAGCTAATATTTGTCAACTGACAAAGAGCTGGGTCTCACCAGGGCAGATTTATGTCACAGGTAAATATTTTGTATTTAAAAAGTAGTTGTACTCAATTCTATATTTAAAAGCTTCATTACCTGGTGGGAAAGTGTAAAAGTAATTATTTAACAAATGGAGAAGGGCAAAGTAAAGTAGCTGGTAACATGGAAAAGAAAGGCACAGGCCCTGAAAGAAAAATGTAATATTATACCACCAAATTATAGAAAGCAGTCTGTGATTTGTTAAATTTAGCATAGATGGAAAGGATGACTATATGAATATCCTTTATATCCAGAAACAGAATGAAATGAAAAGTAGGCAAAACAATGATAGCATGTGTTTTACTTTGTGATGTTACCAAGTTACCATAAATGACTATGGCAGTAGTCAAACACCTTTCCAGAAAAAATTCACAGAAAAGGAGGCACACAGTAATGTTGATTTACTGAAAGAGTCATGGAAAAAGACCTTTAGGTGGGATGACAGTGGTGGGGGAAACATATGGGTCATCTGCAGACACAAAACCAATCAAATCAAAAGAAAATGTAGATAAATTGAAAAGAGAAGACAAGAACACAAATGTACCTGGGGAAGCAGAAAAGCTTTAGGGTTTAATCGAATAAATGCCAGGAGGGTAAAAGAATATGAAACCAACAGGAAGAAGCAAAATGAGATATTGTGGGAAAAACTATGTGTCTCACAATTTTTCTGATTTTCTGCCTAGGTCATAGCTGTTCCTTCCTGGGCCACCAGTCATGTAGCATCAGAAGTTAGCTCTTGGTCAGCATAGAATAAACGTCAACTGAATAAGTCTTGAGATGCTGTTCATCTAGCATTTTGGGAAAATGTAAATAAGGAAAATGTAGGAAGACATTTCCCTATAAAATATTCATAAAAATTCTTAGAGTTTAAAAAAATAAAGGATTCTGAAAGAATGCACACTGAAGAACTAATTATAACCACTGCTGCTGCTGCTAAGTCACTTCAGTCGTGTCCGACTCTGTGCGACCCCATAGACGGCAGCCCACCAGGCTCCCCCGTCCCTGGGATTCTCAAGGCAAGAACACTGGCGTGGGTTGCCATTTCCTTCTCCAATTCATGAAGGTGAAAAGTGAAAGTGAAGTCGCTCAGTCGTGTCTGACTCTTAGCCACCCCATGGACTGCAGCCTACCAGGCTCCTCCATCCATGGGATTTTCCAGGCAAGAGTACTGCAGTGGGGTGCCACTGCCTTCTCCGAATTATAACCACTAGGAAATGGAAATGGAAACATGGGCAAAGGAAGATTTTCAGCAATTATTTTCATCAGTTTTGTTTTAATTTTCATAAGAATACGTCATAATTTTAAAATTCATAGATTAATAAAGATGTTCTCAAAACTAAAAGTGGGCTAAATCATTATTTATGTATTGTTGAGATGGAATTTTATTAATGCTATAGGACCAATTAATTGGTCAAGTAATGAATGAATATATCCCTTTCTCCTACTTTCTTCTGTGAAAGAGATAGAAGACAGTTGAGCATGAAACTAAATCAAGTGAACTATGTAAATTCTTTAAATTGTTTATTTCTTTTGTGAAGACAATGCATAGAGAATTTGAAGAATTTTGTGTTTTCATCTTTTCCAGCTGTAGGTCCTTCCCATTTGTAACTGTATCTGTTCTGTTAGAAATCCAGTAGTTGTTAAAATAAAGATTACAAAATTCTAGTAACCGATATTATTTTTGTAAATATTCATTTATTTATTTTTGGCTCCCACTGGGTCTTTGTTGCTACATATGGGCTTTCTCTAGTTGTGGTGAGCAGGGGTTACTATGCGTTGTGGTGTGCAGAATAGTGTGCAACTACTGTTTGTTCATCATGGTGGCTTCTGCTGTTGCTGAGCAAAGGCTCTAGGAGCAAGGGCTTCAGTAGTTGTGGTGGATGAGTACTTAGTTCAACTCACAACTTCAGTAGTTGCTCTGAGACATGTGGAATCTTCCCAGATGAGAAATTGAACCCATATCCTTTGCATTGGCAGGTGGATTCCTATCCACTGTACCATCAGAGAAGTCCCCAATACCTGCAGTTACAGATATTCTGATCCTGTAGCAAGGGTTATATTATTTTTATTTTTAACACCAATACCGTATACTAATGCATATATATGGAATTTAGAAAGATGGTAACGACAACCCTGTATGCGAGACAGCAAAAGAGACACAGATGTATAGAACAGTCTTTTGGACTTGGGAGGGGGATGATTTGGGAAAATGGCATTAAAACATGTATAATATCATATAAGAAACGAATTGCCAGTCCAGGTTTGATGCATGATACAGGACGCTTGGGGCTGGTGCACTGGGATGACCCAGAGGGATGGTATGGAGAGGAAGGTGGGAGGGGGGTTCAGGATGGGGAACACGTGTACGCCGTAGTGGATGCATGTTGATGTATGGCAAAACCAATACAATACAATATTGTAGAGTAAAAAAATAAATAAATAAATAAAAATAATATGTGTATTATGTCTTTTAATATTAGTCATTTTAATATGTAATGTACCGGAGGTGTCTAGGTCAGTCAGAAAATCAACCAGGCATTTGTATATATAATTCTGGATGGAGGTAGAATCTGGGGGTTTATAAGCATAAAGTTGTTCACTTAAGTCTTAGAAATGGATTAGATTGCCCAAAGGCTATTATTATTATTAAAACACAGAGATAAAGAAAAAAAGCTCATAGCTGAGCTGTGATGCACTTCAAATTTTAACATCCAAGGAGAAGAGTCTAGGCTGGCAAACAGTGCTGTGGATGAGCAGCCACAGATAGAAAATATAAAAGGAGGACATCCTGATGTCAGGACCTCAAATTGAGAATGTTCTCAGAAATAAACATGAATCACATTTCCTGCCCCTCCACCCATGTGCACCACAGTTCCCAGGCAGGCAGTAGCATCCCAGCCCCTCAACCTCAAGCCCAACCTATGCTCAGGGTAGTCAGTGGGCCACCCAACTGTGCAAGCTTGGGCTCCCTAAGTCTTTCGCTTTTCCTACATATCAGGAACCCATGACACTTCACAAGTGTGCCCCAAGTGTCCAAACCATGGTGGCCAGCCCCATGACCCACATTTAAAATAAGCATCTTCCAGGGCAGTGATTGGCACTTTTTCTGCAAAGGACTAGATAGTAAATATTTAATCATGGCATCTGGTCCCATCACTTCATGGGAAATAGATGGGGAAACAGTGGAAACAGTGTCAGACTTTATTTTTTCTGGGCTCCAAAATCGCTGCAGATGGTGACTGCAGCCATGAGATTAAAAGACGCTTACTCCTTGGAAGAAAAGTTATGATCAACCTAGATAGCATATTCAAAAGCAGAGACATTACTTTGCCAACAAAGTTTTGTCTAGTCAAGGCTATGGTTTTTCCTGTGGTCACATATGGATGTGAGAGTTGGACTGTGAAGAAGGCTGAGCGCCAAAGAATTGATGCTTTTGAACTGTCGTGTTGGAGAAGACTCTTGAGAGTCCCTTGGACTGCAAAGAGATCCAACCAGTCCATTCTGAAGGAGATCAGCCCTGGGATTTCTTTGGAAGGAATGATGCTAAAGCTGAAACTCCAGTACTTTGGCCACCTCGTGTGAAGAGTTGACTCATTGGAGAAGACTCTGATGCTGGGAGGGATTGGGGGCAGGAGGAGAAGGGGACAACAGAGGATGAGATGGCTGGATGGCATCACTGACTCGATGGATGTGAGTCTGAGTGACCTCCGGGAGTTGGTGATGGACAGGGAGGCCTGGCATGCTGCGGTTCATGGGGTCGCAAAGAGTCGGACACGACTGAGCAACTGATTTGATCTGATCTGATCTGATGTTAGAAAATTTGTATTGTAATTCCTTAATTCTACAAAAGCATTATAGACAATATGTAAAATGGGAATGGTAGTGTGCCAATTAAACTTTTTTTTTTTTACAAAAATAAGCGGCAGAGTGGATTTGGTTAATGGCCACTGGTTTTCCCACCCTCACTATCAAGATTCTTTTTAAATGGCCTTAGAAGACATTTTAAGGACATACACATTTATATACAATATTTTCATTTAACACAGCTCTCACAATTGGTTTAAAAATTCAGGGCAGGGAGATGTAAAAAAATTGTCTTCCTTCCTTTAACAAGGAGAGTTTTACATCAGGAACTGGAAAACTCAATTGCATGTGTAATAATGTAATTAAGGGGCTTTAGTATACTAACTGTCAGCACTGAGCTATTACCACTATAGTCACCGTTTTGATGAAATGTCAATGGTGAAATACTGCATCAGGAAATGTCCCTGGCAACTTTGATGGCAAAATGTCAATGATAAGATGCTGCATGGAGAAATGGTCCTACAATGAAATGTTGCATAACAAGATGTCCTTATGATGGCATGGTCGATGAAATGTCACCATGACAAAGGAAAATACACATACACATAAACACACACCAAGAAATGACTTGGCTACTTGGCTGCCTAATTACTTTCAATCTAATTTAAATTGATAGAAAGCCTTTTAACTTTTTAAATCAGAGAGTGCTAGCACATTTAAATGCCAAAAAGATTTTTTTCCCTTTTCTTCCTGGGCCACTGCAGGAGGCCTCTTTCATCTCTGTGCTTCTCACTCTGCAGAATGTTGCCCGAGCAGGTGATCCTGGCATCTCTGAGTCAAGAGAGCTAGTTCAATCGTCTGCTTTGCGTTCCCCACCTTTCCCACCTCCTTCCCAGTTGGAACAGTAAGTTCTCTGTGAAAGCTCCTGCAAATGATGACAGGAAGAAGAGTTCTCAGGAAAGCAACTGAGCTTTAATGTAAGTAAAACTGTTCCAAATGTAAAACACATTTGAAAATCTAAATGTGTGCCCCCCGAAACCACATCAATAGCACCTTTAATGATCTTCAGAACCAGCCTTTTCTCTTCCAGTCAGTGGGAAGATTGTTTCAAATCTGTTTGTGCCTGAAGCACTTTTGATTGTGACAGTATTCTCATTCATGGGCTAAACATGGCGTCCCACTGGAAGTGCCACCCAGGTTCACAGCAATACAGTATGATATGAAAGCATAAACAGAAGTCGGAACTGCATTTCTCCTCTGAGATAACAAGTACAACTAGATTTTCAGACCACCTATTATGCCAGAAAAAATAAAAGGGAAGGGAAAATAAGACCTACTTTATGTCAGCTGCCTGGTTCGTGGGAATGAAACTTACCAGGTCAATATGGAGCCCTTTAAATGACTTTTATAGACAGTATCTTAATCCTAGCTTTTAGCCAATTATTAAAATTTTTCATAAGTTAAAAGCAGAGATATTAACATCCATCTGAAGTGCTTTCTGCTTTTTTTGTGTGTTGGCTAATCAAAATTGATTAAATAATGAATCGTTTCACAACCTGACTTACTTTTTCCCTTTTGCTTTGAATATCTGAGTAAAAATAGAGCTCAGCCATACCTAATGCTTAGGCTTCCCAACATACAGATTAAGACTTTGGATTCTTGTAACCCTGTTTTTCACAGTAATGAGCTGGCTGGATAAAATAACACTGGTTTTCTGTATAGATATACTCCACCCTCATTATAGAACTATTTCAAAAGCCAAGGATATTGAAAGTTATAACAGTAATGTCAGCCCTCATGATTAAATCATGAGGCACATGAGTTTTTCGTTTAAATTTGATGTTCTCATGATCTCAATATTTTTCATGCAAATCTTGTTATTTCTGCATCCTTTCACACTCCAGCTTAAATTGCTTGTCAATCGCCGTGCTTTTCTTGAGTGCAGCACTTCTGAGCTTCTCCAATACGATTTTCTACATCTATTTATATCTACTTCTTTAGTATATTTTCCTTTAAAGAAGACATTGGTATAGCATTCCAAATCACATTTAATAAAGTCTTTTGAATTGGGAACAGTGACTTAAGAGGCCAAAGGAGATGAGGCAAGAGGACTGGTTTGGCTAAGGGGTGGGGGTAAGGAGGAACTATAGGTTAAGAGAGGAAGAACCCCTTTTATATTTTAACATTTGTAACATTTTTTTTTTTTTGATAGTATAACTGGAGTGTTACACTAGGGATTGATTTGAGCAAGGGCAAAACTGCAGCCTAACAGAGAGAAACACCATTAATTGGAAGATCATTACAAAGTTAGGTAACAAAAAAAGCCCTCATAAAATAACCATTGAAACGTCAAGGCATCCCAATTTTCCAGAACTTATAAGCCTTCAATTTACAGTTTTTCAGCCAAATGTTTTCTCTTTAGTGAATACTATTTCTGATGTCCATAACATTTCCTGGTTACATCATCCATTTTGACCTTAGAAACAGAAGGAAAGACAACGAGTCACAAATACACTTCCATCAGGTCAGTACGCTGTCTCTTTCTGAATTTATAAGACTTGCACCATAGATATCTACAATTGCACAGACAAGTTTTAGCACCCTTATGAAGTCCCCTAGTGCTCTACTTTATTTTTCCGTACAAAGAAACATATTGCCACGTATCTTGTAAAATCAGCTAATGTGCTTGCACGGAACTGGGATGTCACTGGTACAACAAGACATGCAGTAATGTGCGCTCACGTAGTTGAGGACATTTCTAATTGATTTGCCATACCACTGTTCTCCTTGAAATATTGCTTAAGGAAAAAAAAAACATTTGAATAATCTCACACTGTTTTAGAGATTCCTGATGTTTGCTAATGAATACACCACACAGCTTTATATTTCAAACGTGTTCTCGAATGTGTAACCTACTTATTGCTTTTTCTATGCATTTTTATATTCCAGAGGATCCTCTAGTGACAGAACATTTTCAATCATTACTTCTCTTTGGTGGAATCAATTACCTCCTGATAGATTCCCTTTCCAAGTTTAAAATTGCATTTAAAAACTCATCTCTTTTCTGAATTCTAATTGGATGTACTTTGAACTCTAGATTCTTTTAGTGAATATTTATTTATAAATGTTTCTATGATTTAAAGGGCTTATTAACACACATAAGTTGAGTGTATAATCAACATATGATACATAATTCCTTTGGAAATTTAGGTTTATTAAACAAAGTTTTTATTTATTCTCAAAGGAAAGACTAAAAGTAGAATACTGAAAAAGTAAAAATTGACAAGTAATAATATATTTTAAACCTACTTTGTTCTGTCTACATAATTTTTTTAAAGTCCCGTTTGAGGACATGGAAAATAGTATTGCCTATAATTGTCTACCTTTTACATACAGAATCATACATAGTGGCTCATTTATATTCTTTATATTAAAAGCAGCCCATCAACTTCTCAATGTTTATTGTTTTGCAAGCATACTAATCTGCAATATAACCAGGAGAAGAGAAAGTAAGTAAAACATACCTTTAAATAAATATACTACTATGCGCAAAACTTTTATTGACAGCTGACATGTACAAAGCATTTTGTCTTATGACATTTGTTTTTTTATAATAATCCAATTAAATGGGAATTTTTAAGCTTGTTTTTCAGATGTGGAATAAAGGAATGGAGCTAAAATTATCTGTTGGAATTTGCATAATTAATTAGCAACAGAGTTGGGATCTAAACCTAGATACAGCTTACTCCAAAGCTATTCACTCTGTTTCTCATATGGTACCATATCTCTCAAGGTAAGTGGTAAAACATCCTTGGTTGCAAATATTTTCAATTTGACCTATAAAAGAAAATTTTAGGGCTTCACTTAGAACTACTTTTTGATTTTAAAAAGAAAAATCTTACTGTTCATTAACTTTGTTTTTCTTAGTTCCTAATATGATATACTGAACAGCAAGTGGGTAGAGAGAAGACATTAATGACTAATGATAAATATAGATCTGGCAACTTCTCTTAAGAGCCCATGGAAGTCACACAGTGACATGCAAATAATGCAAATCTTTATTTCCAGCCTCAGCACTCTGGGGGATTTAGCACTATTTCAATAGTGGCAAATCCAACTGCAAAAGTCAAACTGTAGAAAATCTATCCTAGCTCTTCCTGACTTGTGGTGAATACAAGACCAATCTTTTAAGTCAATGTCACAAAATTTTAGGCCTTGGCTGGCTAATGGCACCCCACTCCAGTACTCTTGCCTGGAAAATCCCATGGATGGAGGAGCCTGGTAGGCTCCAGTCCATTGGGTCGCTAAGAGTCGGACACAACTGAGCGACTTCACTTTCACCTTTCACTTTTATGCATTGGAGAAGGAAATGGCAACCCACTCCAGTGTTCTTGCCTGGAGAATCCCAGGGACAGAAGAGCCTGGTGGGCTGCTGTCTATGGGGTTGCACAGAGTCGGACATGACTGAAGCGACTTAGCAGCAGCAGCAGCAGCAGCAGTGTCTTTAAAAATCTGAATTTGAATGTCTTCAAATTTTCAAATGTTTGCTTCAATCACAGGCCCTACACACTGCCATCTTATCTCAAACTACTTGAATTACTTATATCACCTTTTTGGCCATGAAGATATTTGAGTTTGGAAATCTTATCCTGGTGTGTCATTACTTTGCCAACAAAGATCCGTATAGTCAAAGCTATGGTTATTCAAGTAGTCAGATGTGAGAGTTGGACCATAAAGTAAGCTGAGTACCAAAGAACTGATGCTTTTAAATTGTGGTTTTAGAGAAGACTCTTGAGGGTCCCTTGGACTGCTAGGAGATCCAACCAGTTAAGCCTAAAGGAACTCAGTCCTGAATATTCATTGGAAGGACTGATGATGAAGCTGAAACTCTAATACTTTGGCCACCTAATGCGAGGAGCTGACTCATTAGTAAAGACCCTGATGCTGGGGAAAATTGAAGGCAGGAGGAGAAGGGGTTCAAAGAGATTGAGATGGTTGGATCGTATCACTGACTCGATGGACATGAGTTTGAGAAAGCTCCGGGAGTTGGTAATGGCCAGGGAAGCCTGGAGTGCTGTAGTCCATGGGGGTCACAAAGAACTGGACATGCTTGTGTGACTGAACTGAACTGATCCTGATGTATCATGTAAAGATAAGCTTCTTTTCCTACTTACTCTAATTCTACCCATGGTTCTTCTGAAGTACCCAACAAGGTTGTGATTAGATGATTCTACCTTGGGCTCAAAATTTTAGGTGGCACTAAAAAATCAGCCACCAAAATAGAGTTTTAATGAAATTAAAAAAATAAAAATAAATAATCCCCAAATTATGATAAACAAAATAAAAGCATCACCTAATCCTTACTCTGGCATCCAAATTGCTCTTTAGATACTATTTTATTTTTATACTAATAGCCTCAAATCCAAGGCTTTCATTCTTACTTAATTAGTCTCTGCTTGTTCTGTCTCATCTCTAAATCAGGAAAAAAAAAAAAAAAAAAAAGCAGAATAGCAGCCAATCCTGATTAGAAGAAAACTCAAACAGCAAAGCCATGTAACTCTCTTTAAAATAGGGACCTACATTCAGTTCACTTTGAAAGATCCTCTGCATAGCTAATAATTTTGAAACAAAATGCATGTGTGCTAAGCTGCTTCAGTCACGTCTATATCTGCTTCTCTGTCCATGGGATTCTCCAGGCAAGAGTACTGAACTGGGTTGCCATGCCCTCCTCCAGGGCATCTTCCTGACCCAGCGATCAAACCCATATTGCTTATGTCTCCTGCATTGCAGGTAGATTCTTCACCACTGAGCCACCTGGGAAGCCCCAAACAAAAATAGCTAACAATTATGGAGCATTTCTGTGGAGGTCCTGTGCTAGGCACTTTATTTGAAGTATTTTTCCTAATTCCTGACAACTATTGTATATGATAGAGTTGTTATTTGCCAAATCAATACATGGCAGAGTAAGAAATTGAAGTTCGGTTCAGTTGCTCAGTCATATGTGACTCTTTGAGACCCTATGGACTGGAGCACACCAGGCTTCACTGTCCATCACCAACTTCCGATGCTTACTCAAACTCATCTCCATCAAGTTGGTGATGCCATCCAACTACCTCATCTACTGTCATCTCCTTCTCCTCCCACCTTCAGTCTTTCCCAACATCAGGGTCTTTTCCAATAAATCAGTTCTTCACATCAGGTGGCCAAAGTATTGGAGTTTCAGCCTCAGCATCAGTCCTCCAATGCATATTCAGGACTGATTTCCTTTAAGATTGACTGGTTGGATCTCCTTGTGGTCCAAGAGACTCTCAAGAGTCTTCTCCAACACCATAGATCAAAAGTATCAATTCTCCAGTGCTCAGCTTTCTTTCCGAGAAGGCAATGGCACCTGACTCCAGTACTCTTGCCTGGAAAATCCCATGGACAGAGGAGCCTGGTAGGCTGCAGTCTATGGGGTTGCTAAGAGTCGGACATGACTGAGCAACTTCACTTTCACTTTTCACTTTCATGCATTGGAAAAGGAAGTGGCAATCTACTCCAGTGTTCTTGCCTGGAGAATTCCAGGAACAGGGGAGCCTGGTGGGCTGCCTATGGGGTTGCACAGAGTCAGACACGACTGAAGTGACTTAGCAGCAGCAGCAACAGCTTTCTTTAGAGTCCAACTCTCACATCCATATTTGATGACTGGAAAAACCATAGCTTTCACTAGACAGAACTTTGTTGGCAAAGTAATGTGTCTGCTTTATAATATGCTGTGTAGGTTGGCCATAACTTTTCTTCCAAGGATTAAGAATCTTTTAATTTCATGGCTGCAGACACCATCTGCAGTGATTTGGGAGCCCAAGAAAATAAAGTCTTTCACTGTTTCCATTGTTTACCCATCTATTTGCCATGAAGTGATGGGATTAAATGCCATGATCTTAGTTTTCTGAATGTTGAGCTTTAAGCCAACTTTTTCACTCTCCTCTTTGACTTTCATGAAAAGGCTCTTTAGTTCTTCTTTGCTTTCTGCCATAAAGGTGGTGTTATCTGCATATCTGAGGTTATTGATATTTCTCCCAGCAATCCTGATTCCAGCTTGTGCTTCATTCAGCCTGGCATTTCTCATGATATACTCTGCATATATGTTAAATAAGCAGGGTGACAATATACAGCCTTGACATACTCTTTTCCTGATTTGGAGCCAGTCTCTTGTTCCATGTCTGGTTCTCACTGTTGCTTATTGTCTTGCATACAGATTTCTCAGGAGGCAATTTAAGAATTTTCCAGTTTGTGGTGATCCAAACAGTCAAAGGCTTTGGCATAGTCAATAAAGCAGAAGTAGATGTTTTTCTGGAACTCTCTTGCTTTTTGGATGATCCAGTTGATGTTATTATTTGATCTCTGATTCCTCTGCCTTTTCTAAAACCAGCTTGTGCATCTGGAAGTTAACAGTTTATGTACTGTTCAAGTCTGGCTTGGAGAATTCTGAGCATTGCTTTGCTAGCCTGTGAGTTAAATGCAATTGTGCAGTAGTTGAACTTTCTTTGACATTGCCTTTCTTTGGCATTGGAATGAAAACTGACATTTTCTAGTCCCGTGTCCACTTCTGAGTTTACCAAATTAAAGTAAGACATCATAATCACAGAAAACCCATTTTTAAGGAAGTAACTAGAACTGATCTTAAGTCATAGATAGAAGGATAAATGATTTTATCTTAAAAAGCAGAGAATAGTTATACCAAAAGAGCTTGTTATTTAAAGCTGGTTGTTATCATGGGATAATATTTGGAGTTTTTTAGTGGATTTTTTTTTTGTTTCTTGCATCATTGTTACCATCATCATTATGTTGATAATTGTATTGCAATCTTCACTGACACAAGGATATTCATTGCTTAAGGGGGAGGACTGATATAGTCTGGTCTTCCCCAGTAGCTCAGATGGTAAAGAATCTGCGTGCAATGCAGGAGACCTGGGTTCTATCCTTGGATTGAGAATATCCTCTGGAGAAGCTAATGGTAATCTACTCCAGTATTCTTGCCTGGAGAATTCCATTGACATAGGAGCCTGGAGGGCTACTGTCCATGGGGATCGCAAAGAGTCAGACATGACTGAGTGACTAACACACTGAGGTACAGTCTAGGACAAAAAAAAAAAAAAAAAGTAATTTTTCTATTTTAAATCTTAAGATTGACTTTTAAAATACTCCATCAGAGACTATGAACTTGAATGCCACCCTCCTTGCAATTTTAATTGTTATTTTTGATACAAAGTAAGCACTTTTATTTCCAAAAGCTTGGGTGGTGAACATATCAAGAGCCACATTGTAAAGGACTCCAATCTGGTTGTAGCATAAATCAGAGCAAGGAGAACTTCAGGATGATGTAAGAGCTCCCAAGGAGGTTAAGATCTTGACTAGGAGGATTGAGAGGAAAATTTGGAGATGATGTGATTAGAGTTAGGTATGCTGAGTTCCTGCATGCAGGAAAACAGCAAGTGTTGCAGAAACCTCACATTCAGCATGATGCCTGAGAGGTTTAGTAGCACTAACTGTGGGCCTGAGAGCAGTGTCACATGGTTTGGTATTATATACCTCAGCAGTGGGCAGGGAAAACAATCATGACTATTGAAGTGAATGTATTTGGAGTGAAAAGGATGCAGAATGAGTGTACCTGAAAACTGAAGTCCATGGCAGGACCTCAGACATCCTCACTAGATGAATAGGGGTGTATTATAGGCCACAGAGGATGGAGAGGACCACAGATTTTTTTGCAACACTCCTCTGTTACTTCACCGACCCATTCCAAACAGCTCTGCCTCTATGCCATGCTGTTATGTTAACTTTCCCTGGAGCCACAGCCATCCATGGAGAAGGAAAGGTGAAAAGGGAGGTAACAAATACTGTATTTACCACATAGTAGTCTCAAAGAGATTTAAATTAGAAGCAATCATGTCTACTCTTGAATTTGCAAGAATAAATATCCTTGATCTTCAGAAATGGAGAACAGTGAAATAAGGTTATCACAGAGGAAAAATAGAAAGATGTTATTGTGTATTTGTGTTATAGCTATAAATTTATAGTACCTATAGGAAAATAATTTGGGGCTTTCCAGGTGGTGCTAGTAGTAAAGAACCCACAAGCCAATTCAGGAGATACAAGAGATGCGAGTTCAATCCCTGGGTTTGAAGGTCCCCTAGAGGAGGACATGGCAACCCACTCCAGTATTCTTATCTGGAACATCCCATGGACAGAGAAGTCTGGCAGGCTCCGATCCACGGGGTCACACAGAGTCAGACATGACTGAAGCAACTTAGTCTGCACACATGCATAAGAAAACAATTTAACAATGTTATAGTATTATAATCTTCAATTATCTAGGAAATTAACCTATGTGGAACTGTGCTCTCTCACCATGATAGAGAGTTCAGTTCAGTTCAGTCGCTCAGTCGTGTCCGACTCTTTGCGACCCCATGAATTGCAGCACGCCAGGCCTCCCTGTCCATCACCAACTCCTGGAGTTCACCCAAACTCACGTCCATCGACTCAGTGATGCCATCCAGCCATCTCATCCTCTGTTGTCCCCTTCTCCTCCTGCCCCCAATCCCTCCCAGCATCAGAGTCTTTTCCAATGAGCTAGAGCATCCATTTGTGTACAAAATACCAAATTTTGTTATATATCTAACAATAGAATCAGAAGTATAAAACTTAACACTCTAAAGATTTTAATATAATAATCTTGTGCATTTTATGCCTGCTATGTCTTGGGACTTACCGGTATCAGTTTCTACCAAAACCCAGTAAATAAAAAAAGTAGGATATTTTTGTGATTGGACATCAATACTGATCAACCATTTTGTCCAGTATTTTTCAGGTTATCAATTAAGTTTGATAATTTTTTTCTCATAAGTTCAGATTTATTTTCTATATTAAAAACTCTGTTGTACATGTTTAAGGAGTTTGATATATTTCTTGTTCTAAAACTAGCCCATATTTAAATTGGTAGTAACAGTGGAAATCAATACAGGAAAAATGGAGGAATTAAGAGTAAAGACTGTGTCTGGTAGAAAAAAGCCACTCTTTTGGTTATTCTTTCAAACTTGAAAGAATTATAAATGCTACAACAGCAGACTAGGAGACTCGCTGCTTTGTTAAGAACTTATTTTAGCTACATGCTTGAGGTGAGGAAGTGTTTCATTTGTATAATGTGTGCTTCTGGGATGCATGATCTCTATTAGAGAAAGAGCAAACATCCTGATAAGTCACCATAAGAAATGTAAAAACTTTAAGGAGCCCCCAAAATAGAAATTCAATGAAACTTCTTTGCCTTGGCAAAGACATTTCAGATAGTAAGACCAAATTTTTATCTACAGGGCTATTTTTTTCTATACTATATGGAAGGAAAGTTAAGCCTATTGTGATATGCTATGAAGACTACAAATATTAGAAATCAGTAAAAACTTTCTCTTTTCTGAAATCAAGGTAAGATACTCTGGCAAACTTTAGCTACCTTAAAGATCCTCCTATTGTTAGTAGCTTCAGTTGTGTCCCACCCTTTGTGACCCCATGGACTGTAGCCCTCCAGGCTTCTCTATCCATGGGATTCGCTAGGCAAGGATCCTGGAGTGGGTAGCCATTCCCTTCTCCAGGGGAATCTTCCTGACCCAGGGATAAAACCCAGGACTCCCACATTGCAGGCAGATTCTTTACTGTCTGAGCTACCAGGAAGCCCCAAAGATCCTCTTGACTCACATATTTCTTTTAATTATTCATAATTTAAAAAGTTAACTTATATAATTTCTTACTTTGAACTAACCAATATATTATTTTGATTCAGAGTAATAAAAGAACAGCATCCCTTTTCTACTATATATTTGGAAACATCACCTGTTATCTGATAGAATAATTATTGTTATTTTGGTTTCTAGAGCAAAAGCAAATGGCAGGTAGAATGCATGTAGGGATTGCTGGGAAAAAGGCCAGAGGAAATTAGAGTTAGAAATGTAAAATGTGTGCAAGAGTTTGTCTAAGAAAAGCAAAGCCACTTTCTTTGGAAAAGGTTGAAATCTCATTATTTTGCAAGAGGTACATTACGACTGCAGAGGCTTCAGGAATTCCAGGTAATCAAGAGTCTTAGAAGCTCAGTGAGCCAGCATGCTTCTTCCCATGAATGCTGCCTCTATAAAGCAGATTTTTCATTTTCACATTAATAGCATGGTTGAGAAGCTCTTGATAGAGTAGCTTCTGGGGGAATGGAATTTGTCTGAAGAAGAAATAAGCCTGGAAAAGCCAGAGTAGCCATAACTAAAGGCTGAAATTTACTTCCCTACCAGACCCTCTGTTTTCGGTAGGTCGATGGGGAAAGCTGTTTTTGAAATCGTGGTATGTTTCTGACAGTTTAGAACTCCTGAAATTATTGGGGATCTGAAAGACAAGGATCTTTAAAAATCTCTGGTGAGAAGATTTTATTTCTTTAATTAAATAAAATGTTTAAAGAGACAGAAAAAAGATGCCTGGTGTCTCTCCAGGTTTCTCTAAGCAGTTGTATTTGTGATAAATCTGTAGCGCCTTTCCTCTGTCTTCTATTACTCTGTTAGTCGCTGAGTGTAGCCTGAGGTAAAGTGATTGCTGTTCCCTGTCTCTTCATTTCCACCTCCTAACTGTGCTCCTTGATCACTGCTCTCCTACCTTCGCACATTTTCTCCCTGATGTCCTCATTTCTTCATAGCACCATTTCAAGTGTAGATTTCCCTGGTGGAGAGATACGGCATGGTCTGAAAACAAAACAGAACAGAATTCTGTATTGATGTAGATAGCCCAGACAATGCAGTGAGATTTTTTTTTTTTTAAGGAAAAACCAGAACCCAAAAGGAAAAGAAAAGGAAAAAAAATATAGGAAATAAAGCAAAGAGGACCTAAAATCAAGGTGCAAGTTGATTTTCCTCAGACTGTCAACTCATTAGAGCCCTAAACAATTTATTCCATAAATATGCAAAGGTAGGTTTGTACGAGAGGTACGTTTAGAGGGTTACAGATATTCTCTGGGGCATTGGGAAATATTAAATATAATCACAGCCCTTTTATTACCTCATCTGATACACTATGTTGTGGTAAGGGCAAAAAGTCACCTCTGGCTTTATAACTCCCAATACTAAAGCTTTCATATATTAAATTTTATAAAGTTTGCATAAATAAAATTAATACCATATATACTATTTTGTAGTTTTATTAAAAAAAACTTAAAGTATTGATAATACATATCCAGTGAATAAACAAGAATAGTATTAAAATCTTATTTCTAACAAAACAGATTTCTCTGCCTTGCTTTCTTATTCTCTGACTTGGGCTTCCCTGGTGGCTCAGCGGTAAAGAATCTGCCTGCAGCGCAGAAGACTCAGGAGATGTCGGTTCAATCCCTGGGTTGGAGAGATCCCTAGAGAAGACAACAGCTACCCATTCCAGTACTCTTACCTGGAGAATTCCATGGACAGAGGAGTCTTACAGGCAGCTTACAGTCCATGGGGTTGCAAAGAGTCAGACAAGACTTCGCAACTAAACCACCACCACCACTACCACCATTCTCTGCCTTGCGATTCTTTTTAACCATTTCTTCTCTATGTTTGTATTCATATTCTAAACAGTATAATAATATTTCTAGTTCTTGATGTATTAATATATAGTTTTGGTCTCCTCTGCTGACTTCCTATTATGGCAGATAAGGAGTAGGTCTCTCTGGCTTCCTCTCTGTTTTCCCTCCATTAGTCCAATATGAGCATATCCCGGTTTAAACTTAAAGTTATATTTCGTTCTTATGATTAAATGCTATTCACTATAGAGCCAAGGAGCATAACTGTTCCCTTTTCTGCATAATTTTCCCCTAGAGTCAATAATTTTGTTATTGTTCTCATTTGTCTACTTTATTATGTATCAGTTCTTCTCACAACCTCCAACAGCCTTCAGTACAGTTTTCTGCATAATCAAATATATCAGATTATTTTTCCACTACATTATTTTTCCTCCAGCAGATTCCCCCCAGAACAGATTCTTACCTTACTGCTCCAGTGTTGACTCCTAATTTTATAGGCCTGCTATGCAACTGTGATCCCAGAAATTCCCCTTACTTGATTCTTGTTGTTGGAGCTCCGTTTCTTGATTTTATGTCTTGCTTATCTATTACCTTTGCATTAAAAAAAAAAAAAGCCATTGAATGATAATTTTATTTATTTTTGGGTGAATTTACTGAAAATGTTGATGGCATTATTCTACTGCATTGTGCTTTGGAAACAAGATTATCTTAAGCCTCTAGGTACACAGAATAGTAACTGACCCAGTCATACTGACTCTTTGCAAACCTATGGACTGTTGTCTTCCAGGTTCTGCTGTCCATGGGATATTCCAGGCGAGAATACTAGAGTTGGTTACCATTTCCTACTCTAGGGGATCTTCCTGACCCAATGATCGAACCCGTGTCTTCTGTGTCTCCTGCATTGGCTGGCGGATTTTTTACCACTGCACCACCTGGGAAGCCCACTGACTCTTGAGTTTCTTCTTATTGTTATGAATCTAGTCAACTGTTTTCATAAGGTACTCAATAAAATTTCTGAAGAAAGTAATAATCTAGAAATGTAAATACATTAAATTTCTATAATACTCTATATTACTGGGAAATTATACCTGGGTTTATCTGGTATGATAAATAAATGCATTAAAGCATTAAACTTTACAAATAAACTGGAAGATTTTTCATGAGGTCACTGACATGAAGCTGCATATATGTATATGTGTATATGTGCATGTGTATATATATATACATATGTATGACTTTAAAGTAGTGGGGAAGGAACTAACATCAATTGAGTATCTGCTATATTTGCTCTAATTCTTTCACAGATTGATTTTACAATATTGCTTTTAGTTCTCTGAGGGGTTGCATGGTGTACTTGATGAAGTTTGGACTTTGAAGTTAATAGTCATGGATTTGAAACCCAGCCCTGATACTTATGAACTGTGTGATCTTGATAAAATTACTTAACTTAGGTTAAATTTCCCCAGTTTCTTTGCTTTTGAAATGAAATTTACAATATCTACCACATGTGGGGTTGTTCAAGGTATTAAATGATATGGGTAAGGTGACTAGCACATACTACCACTTCTATTAATACAACTGTTACCTGACTACGATGCTCCCACTATTACCACTCTAACAACAATAACGGCTACTATTGTTACTACTACCTTTTATAGGCAAAGAAACTGAAAGCTTAGGTTAATAAATTTAATTAAGATCACATTCCTGGTAAGTAGAAAAACAGGAATTTTAAATTGGATCCTTCTGACTGACTCTAAAACCTTCCCAGTATACTGCACATTCTCTATTAGAAGCAAACAAGCTATTCACATCATTTTAGATCTTTTGAGCTGCAAAATAATAAACATTCCACTGAGCTCTGTAAGGGATGAGGTGGCTCAGAAGGACAATCTTAACTGTGCTTAGAAAGCTAATCATTGTAAGATTTGGAACAAAGAATAGAAAGTTTCTTGTTGCAACTTTTAAAAGAACATTGGTCTTTGGTATTCCAGACGAAGTGTAAGACAAATTATCAATAAACAATGATGAGTGATTTTTTAAATTGTATCTTGGACGTTTTGTGTATTATGTGAGATGCTAGATCATGCTTAAAACTTACATTTGAGTCCACTTCCTTGTGATACTATGATGGTGAGCAAGGCTACGATGAGCAAATGTAAAAGGCCAAGTCACTATTGCCAAGTGGGAGTAAAGCCTAAGTACTCCTCTGCTGATCATGGGCAGGGGAAGTACCTGTTTACTGTTGGGTGGGGCTAAGGATAGGTTCCTAGCAGACTTCTGCTGATCCCACCAGGACAGAGATGGGAAGAGATCTCTTTGTAATTGCTCCCACATAGCCTGCATGGACACTGTGGAGTGGTGAGAAAGCCTTGTTACAGCTGGAAAGTGAGGTTAAGTCCAGGCTTCCTGTGAAGCCTCCTCTGATACCACTACGGAAAGGAGGGATCATCTCATCACCGCTTATTGAGAGTGAGAGTCCAGATTCCATGTGGTCTCCACCAGCACCACAGAGTGAGGAGGCTGATGTGTAAGTCCTAGCTCCAGCACCAGCCTGGCAAGGATGGGCATTTCATTGCTACCAGATAAAGATCTAATTAATTTAGGCTCTCCCTCTACTTGGACTTTGTTGATCAAAGTGGGAGGGCAGCCACCATTTTTTTACCCCAGTTTTAGTGAGATATGGGCTTTCCTGATAGCTCAGTTGGTAAAGAATCTGCCTGCAATGCAGGAGAACCTAGTTCGATTCCTAGGTTGGGAAGATCCACTGGGGAAGGGTTAGGCTACCCACTCCGGTATTCCTGGGCTTCCCTTATGGCTCAGCTGGTAAAAAATCTGCCTGCAATGTGGGAGACCTGAGTTCGATCCCTGGGCTTGGAAGATCCCCTGAAGAAGAGAAAGGCTACCTACTCCAGTATTCTGGCCTAGAGAATTCCATGGACTGTATAGTCCATGAGGTTGCAAAGAGTCGGACACAACTGAGCGACTTTCACTTTCAGTGAGATGTAATTGACAAATAGCATTATGTAATTTTAGGGTGTACAGTGTAATGATTTATATATGTATACATTATGAAATGATTAACATAATAAGGTTAGTTAACACATCCATTACCTTATATAGTTATCATTTTTTTTTGTATATGTGTGTAGCAAAAACATGTAAGGCTCACCTCTTAGCATATTTCAAGTACACAGTACAATATTGTTAGTTATAGTCACAGTACTCTACCCAGGACTTATAACTGAAAATTTGTCCTCTTGACCAACATCTCCCCATTTCCCCCATGTCTCCTCTTACGTATTTTCCCATGGTGTTTGATTGGAGTAGATAAATTACTGTTTAAAAGTTTTCTTGCTATGCTGCCCTTACCCAGTCCATTGTCTAGAGAGAGAAGCCTTTTGTTGGGACATTTTTGGTCTGCAGCTACAGGCATTTCTGTGTCGCTGCTTCTCCAGCATCCAGTCTGGGACACATGAAACCAAAAGAAAGCCTCATGATTTCACAGCTATGTTATTCCTTAGGTCCCAAGATCCCCAGCTGGTCTGCCTTTCTCTCTACCCCTGACAGCTTTATGTTTATTTTATATAAACAGTTCAGAGGTTTGGTATTTCTGAGTAGGATTAATAGAGAAAAGTGCTTCTATGTCATATCATATGAGATATCTAGAACTGGAAGTCTTGAACAATTTCAAGTTCTATGCTTTTCATTGAATCCAAAACCAAAATTGGAACGCTTCACTAGAGAATTGTATGAAAATGCAAACACAGAGGTTGTTCTTAGCTATTTACGTTTGAACCTTATACAGTACATATCATTTCTGGGTGATTCTAAGAGCATACTAAATAAACTAGTGAGGGAGAATAGAAAATAAAATGTTTAAGGGGCTAAGATTACTGAGCTATCAGTTCAGTAAGTTCAGTCACTCAGTCGTGTCCAACTCTTTGAGACTCCATGGACCACAGCACTCCAGGCCTCTCTGTCCATCACCAACTCGCAGAGTTTACCCAAACTCATGTCTATTGAGTTGATGATGCCATCCAACCATCTCATCCTTTGTCATCCCCTTCTCTTCCTGCCTTTCATCTTTCCCAGGATCAGGGTCTTTTCAAATGAGTCAGCTCTTCGCATCAGGTGGCCAAAGTATTGGAGTTTCACCTTCAACATCAGTCTTTCCAATGAACACACAGGACTGATCTCCCCTAGGATGGATTGGTTGGATCTCCTTGCAGTCCAAGGGACTCTCAAGAGTCTTCTCCAACACCACAGTTCAAAAGCATCAATTCTTCGGCGCTCAGCTTTCTTCACAGTCCAACTCTCACATCCATACATGACTACTGGAAAATCCATAGCCTTGATTAGACAGACCTTTGTTGGCAAAGTAATGTCTCTGCTTTTTAATATGCTGTCCCGGTTGGTCATAACTTTCCTTCCAAGGAGTAAACATCTTTTAATTTTATGGCTGCAATCACCATCTGCAGTGATTTGGGAGCCCCCCAAAATAAAGTCTGACACTGTTTCCACTGTTTCCCCATCTATTTGCCATGAAGTGATGGGACCGGATGTCATGATCTTCGTTTTCTGAATGTTGAGCTTTAAGCCAATTTTTTCACTCTCCTCTTTCACTTTCATCAAGAGGTTCTTTAGTTTCTCTTCGCTTTCTGGCATAAGGGTGGTGTCATCTGCATATCTGAGGTTATTGACATTTCTCCCAGCAATGTTGATTCCAGCTTGTGCTTCTTCCAGCCCAGTGTTTCTCATGATGTCCTCTGCATAGAAGTTAAATAAGCAGGGTGACAATATACAGCCTTGACGTACTACTCCTTTTCCTATTTGGAACCAATCTCTTGTTCCATGTCCAGTTCTAACTATTGCTTCCCGACTTGGATACAGGTTTCTCAAGAGGCAGTTCAGGTGGTCTGGGATTCCCATCTCTTGAAGAATTTTCCACAGTTTATTGTGATCCACACAGTCAAAGGCTTTGGCTTTGACAAATAGTCAATAAAGCAGACATAGATGTTTTTCTAGAACTCTCTTGCTTTTCGATGATCCAGTGGATGTTGGCAATTTGATTTCTGGTTCCTCTGCCTTTTCTAAAACCAGCTTGAACATCAGGAAGTTCATGGTTCACATATTGCTGAAGCCTGGCTTGGAGAATTTTAAGCATTACTTTACTAGCATGTCGGAGAAGGCAATGGTACCCCACTCCAGTACTCTTGCCTGGAAAATCCCATGGATGGAGGAGCCTGAAAGGCTGCAGTCCATGGGGTCACTGAGGGTCAGACACGACTAAGTGACTTCACTTTCACTTTTCACTTTCATGCATTGGAGAAGGAAATGGCAACCCAGTCCAGTGTTCTTGCCTGGAGAATCCTAGGGATGGGGGAGCCTGGTAGGCTGCCGTCTATGGGGTCACACAGAGTCGGACACGACTGAAGTGACTTAGCCTAGCCTAGCCTTACTAACATGTGAGATGAGTGCAATTGAACTCTGCATTCAAATGGGTATATCTTTCCTTTTTCCCCTTGCTCTTCATTTCTCTTCTTTTCACAGCTATTTGTAAGGCCTACCCAGACAGCCATTTTGCCTTTTTGCATTTTTTTTTTTCCTTGGGGATGGTCTTGATCCCTGTCTCGTGTACAATGTCACGAACCTCCGTCCATAGTACATCTGGCACTTTGTCTATCAGATCTAGGCCCTTAAATCTATTTCTCACTTCCACTGTATAATCATAATGGATTTGATTTAGGTCATACCTGAATGGTCTAGTGGTTTTCCCTACTTTCTTCAATTTAAGTCTGAATTTGGCAATAAGGAGTTCATGACCTGAGCCACAGTCAGCTCCTGGTCTTGTTTTTGCTGACTGTATACAGCTTCTCCATCTTTGGCTACAAAGAATATAATAAATCTGATTTCGGTGTTGGCCATCTGATGATGTCCATGTGTAGAGTCTTCTCTTGTGTTGTTGGAAGAGGGTGTTTGCTATGACCATTGCGTTCTCTTGGCAAAACTCTATTAGTCTTTGCCCTGCTTCATTCCATATTCCAAGGCCAAATTTGCCTGTTACTCCAGGTGTTTCTTGACTTCCTACTTTTGTTTTCCAGTCCCCTATAATGAAAAGGACATCTTTTTTGGGTGTTAGTTCTAAAAGCTCCAAGGCAGACCATTAAATATCATGGTAATCCAAGTCTATACCCTGACCAGTAATGGTGAAGTAGCTGAAGTTTACTGAGCTATGGTGGGATCAATACTTGAGACACCTGCAGTTTAATATGGTCTGCTGGTGGGCGTGTGAGTACTCCAGAGCCTAGACATTAATACACTCTGCTGTACTCGTGTGGCCTTGTCCTGGAAACTTCTCCTGCAAACTTTTCTTTCCCGTTCTTAATTTTGTGGGTAAACAAGGGAAAAGAAAGTCGGCATACTCAGTGCTGAAGTTACAATCTGTCTGTACAGCCTTGGAGTAGACGGACAACCAAATCTACTTATTTCCACATGTGAAATATTAATATAGTCAGAGCCTGCCTTTCATTTAACTTGCAGAAAAAGAGGACTGTTAAGGGATCCTTGTATAAACTATGCTTTAAATTCTACAACTGAAATTATTCTGAAGAAATTGGCATCTTCCAAAATGAAGGAGCAACAAATAAGGCTGTATTGTCTTTTGTAACAGAGGAGGAATACAATGAAAACTAATAGACTCAAAGCCTCTGTTTGAAGGAGGTACAAAATATGCAAAGAAACAATAGTGTGAGGGGATGCTGACTGGAGTGGGAGTGTGCCAAAACAAACTTGGCTGCCCTGTGAGTTTATCCAGGACTTGCGGTAAGTTGGATGATTATATATGTAATGCCATGTGGACCAGTCTGTAAATGGTTGATTCTAGCTGAGTTGGTTATTTTCAGCCTTTATTACATAGCACTGGAATTTAGCAGTAATCCTGTGACTGTAAGCAGAAGAGTATCTAATTTTTGAATAAGACTATTTTCTCTGTGTTAAGGCTAGGTACAAACCATGCATGGTAAGGAGCATTCTCTAACTTAGTAAGCATTATCTTTATTATTATTATTTCTTAAGGACCTCATAATTCCAGGTTATCTTTTGACAGTGTAGTTCATCTTCATTTGCCTTAAGGATTCTGTAATATTTAAAATCCCTTGGCCCTCAGGGGCAGGTAGAATCACATCTCACTTGCTCCCCCTAAAAGGCACCAAATCACATTACACCAAAAGGCTCCTTAGAGTACAGCTTTTTGCCAATTACTTGAATTATTTTCAGCCACTTTGGCACATTTCCCCTCCAGACAAAATGAAAATCTTTTCGTCTGCACCAGTGAAGGATTTCATATTTCTTAGTGCTTCCACATATACACTCTAATGAGAATAAAAGCTTCTCTATCTCACAGATCTTTCCTACAGTGCCATAATGCAGGGAAAATAACATCCATTTCTAACACATGAGGCCCACATATTTTCTAAAGAGGAAGAGAAAGATATTAACATTACACAAGAAAACTATTTGCTCTTTGCTTTAAATTTCCAAATTTGAACACACCAGAGATCTCAGACTTCAAAACTACATACATCTGTGCTGAGACGTGGCCCTTCTCAGGTGCTTCATTACTGGCACTGAAAGCTGGTTTCTTGAGACACCTGTTCTGAGTAAGCAACATGATCATAGCGTGTCAGCAGGGCAGGCAGATTTTAAATGGAAGATTGTTACTTACCCAAAAGCCATTTGGAAGCTGAAATCTGTAGTATCAGCAAACCAGCAACAATAACTTAAATATCCCCAGTACATTGTTAATGCTTCAACCCTCTAAAGATCAGATGACTTCTTTTTAAAAATTTTGTGTCTCAAGAGAATAAATTGTTTCTCCACATTTATCATTTTATAAAAGCAGTCTTTATGCACTGATAGCCTTACTTATCTTTCATTATTCCCTGTTGCCCTTTATTTTTCCTTCTGATTTGTGTGATTTCCTTTCCCCCAATGCCTACAGCAGCATCTGCTGAAATCCCTACCCATCGCTCAGTATTCTTCCCTATTCTCAATAGCACAGCCTTCAGGATTGAATCCCTTGCCTAGAGCATTAAGAGCTGAGGAGAAAAAATTGCTACTCATTGCTTTGCTTGCAGTTCTTATTTGGACTAGTGCTTGCAGAAATCGAACTGAACTTTCTTCCCTGCTACCGCATCTGTAAGGTAATTGCCTAAACTTGTTGAGCCAATCGGAATTGGTGTTCTTGAGTTTTGCAAACGTGAAGAATCCAATGAAGCAATTTGTAAGCCATATGTGGTACATCCCTCTTTCCCCACTCAAAGTCATATTGCTCTCTATAGGATTTTGTATGGCTCTTCTGAAACATTACACTCCAGAATTCTATTTAAAAGCTCCAAACATTAGTGTTAAAAAAAAAAAAAATCATTCCTATTTATGGGATCATTTTTGTTGCACGGTTTTATATTAAATGAAAGGGACTCGAAACTCTTTAGCACTTTCTCTAGTGTTTTGGGTAACTCAAAGAAGTAACATTTAATAAGAGAGAGAACTCACACAAAAATATAGTCCTGTAAAATCAAAAGAAGAATAATATGTAACATGCTTGTGGAACCATTTTGTCCACTACAAAATTTGTGTCCACTTTAGAGATATTTCAAAATGCCTCAGTACTTACTAGCGTTTCCTGAGTTGGGAAAATGGAATGTATGTGTATGCATACATATGAAGCCTCTAGTTCTCGGACTCTCTATATATGTAATATATGTAACTGTATGTAGAAACAGAGAAAAGGAGAGCATGAGAGAGAACGTGATAGTTTCATATTTTTAGAAAAAAACTCAGGGAACTTAAGAAATTTATTCTCTAGCTTAGACGCAGAGTGAATAAACACGTAATGCATTTCCTGAACCATATTCCTGTCCCTACTTGTAAAATTTAAAGTGCTTCTCTTCATAAGGGAAGGTATTGCTTCTGACC
This sequence comes from Tragelaphus eurycerus, assembly GCA_935064755.1. Taxonomy (NCBI): domain Eukaryota; kingdom Metazoa; phylum Chordata; class Mammalia; order Artiodactyla; family Bovidae; genus Tragelaphus; species Tragelaphus eurycerus. Next base: position 16,633,486 of record CAKXYN010000009.1, on the reverse strand, counting down.
CAATTGAATACTCACTGAATGCCTAACTAGCTAAATTATCCTCTTCAGTTTGATGTCATGTAGATCATTGTCTCTTCAAAGGGAGAATTACTGAAAACTAGTCCAATTTTTAAAAAATTTAAAACATTTTTCTCTCATGTAGACAAGTCATTGGAAAGATAATCATTTAAAGTAATCGTAACTCTGTAGATCTTATTATGCATATTTACCTTAGTGTCTCATTCTTTTTCTTAAAAAGCCATGTTATTCGCAAATCTTAGTTTAATGTATTGACTTGGCTGAGAGAAACACTGTATTGAGACTCAAGGCAAAAGTTTAAAGATTAAAAAGTTAAGATGGTGCAAGTGATTACATTTGCAAGCAGTAGAGGGTACATTATTATGAAAAGACTATGCATTTAAGAAACTTGAGCATTCATAAGAATCAAAGTAGGTTGGAGGATGGATGGAGGTTATTGTAGTGCTACCACGGTCTCCACAGGGAGCAGTTGGACCATTTCAGTACAATTTGGCAATTATAATGATTAATAAAAATCATATATGGTTGTGGAATACTGTATTTATGCAGATGAACTACATAATAATGACTGATAGAACAATATTCCTGGACCATCTGAGGAGAGTCAAAATTGGGATTTCTATAGGAGCTATGCACTTGCAGGAGGATATAACAGTTACCTGAAAAATGGGGGGAGGATAACATTGGAAGTTGATTAGCTTAGCTTAATCTTCATGATCATTAATACTTAACATTGGATATGACATTTTCTTGGGTGCTAAGAGGATTTACACAACACCAGGATTATATAATAGAGCCTTTGTCAATTTTCAATATGATTGTTATGTACTGAAATCTAATAGTAATAAAGTTATATTACATTTATCAATCATCTACTGATGAAAAAACAAATGTCTATGTGTATAGATGTTAAATATTGTTAGTGTTTCCCTGGTGGCTCAGACGGTAAAGTGTCTGCCTGCAGTGTGGGAGACCTGGGTTTGATCCCTGGGTTGGGAAGATCTCCTGGAGAAGGAAATGGAAACCCACTCCAGTATTCTTGCCTGAAAAATCCCATGGATGGAGGAGCCTGGTAGGCTACAGTCTATGGGATTGCAGAGTTGGGCACGGCTGAGCAACTTCTCTCTTGTTAGTGAAAATACTTGAATGAATGTAAGAAGACATATTGGTATAGCAAGTACTATTAGGATATGAAACTGAGTGTAAAAAAGTCAAGGAAGGTTTCCAGTAAGAAATAAAAATTGTTTCCAAATATGACAGAACAGGGGCTACTTTGAGAAAATGAAACATTTTGAGAACAAAAATCTTAAAATACTCAACAGGGAAAACTGGATGAGAAACTCATATCAGAACTGAATTGTTTTATGGAGAGTAGAAGAATCTGAGAGAGGATTTGAAAATCTGGCCAGGAATCCTGATGTTAAAATTCAAAAAATTAAAATCTTTTTAGAGACTTGAGGAAAAAAATATATGCAAGCATGTAAGAGCATAAAGCTGCCCATCAGAATGCCCTGAATATTAGTGCACAAAATAGAAAAGCAATTAAGAATTAGAAAAAAAAAAAACTTATATAGATTTCTTGTACAAAATCACTTCATCTATAATTGGAAGATTCTCAGTCCTCAGTCCGAGAGAGCTAAAGAGATTTTAACAACTAATTAGATTGTTGCAGTGATAAGATCTGATTTTTTTCACATAAACATATTTTTTTTCCTCCATTAACTACAAAAATATTGTCCTTTCATTTTATCACACTAGCTCATTTTGATTACGCTCAGACTCAGTGCATCACCTACACCTACCCAGCTAATCTGTGTAATTAAAGAAAAATGATGCATGATGCATTTATAGTTAAGTGAAATGAGTATAAATCTCACGCAACAGCTGGATTCCTATACTTGGCAACATGACACAGTTTGAGAAAAGCAATCATCTTCCTTTCCTGTTGGCAAAACACTTCACTGGTCTCTCCAATTTGAGTCCTCTTCAGGATTTAGTGTCTGCTCACTTTGTAATGCACAGAACGCTACTTCCAGATGGACAGCCTTGTCATGTGCTATTTTTATGCTCGACTTTAGTTTTAAAGCGGGAGCAGTTATTCTCCACACATGAAATGTATCACTTATTATATACATTGGAGCAGCTTTTCAAGTCAGCATGCTCAACCAGCTGCTGGTGAGCTTAATACATTCAGATGAATGAAAGCCGTGTTCAGTCAGTACACAATTATAAGTTCTTGTCTTGTGTGGCACTGATAGGAATTGAGGACAACTCAGAAGAAGAGAAGGCAAGATTCCTGCCCTTGAGGGGTTTCCAATTTTGCACGGAGAACAAAACCAAATATATACAACTTGACAAGAATTCGAAGGCAGAAAGCATCCTGGCAAATGTAATACACATATCTAGGTGCAGAAAAAATAGGCAACTATCAAAATTGGACTGCCATATAGCAGAAGGCCTTTAGAAACAGATGAGTTTTAACTGAGTCTTGAAGGAGACTGTACATCCAAATTTCAATAAGAAAACATTTATTTGTGGTATGAAAAGAGGCTAATAGAAAAAATGTAAATGCTATTTAGAGCAGCTGAATATTTCATATGGTTGGAGTGTAAAATGATATATTAAGAATTGAGATATGATGCTAGAGAAATAGATCAAGAATTAGGTATTTGGACTTGGTATAGAAAGACAATTGGACATGATAGAAGGCATGAAAATGGTATTTAAAGAAGACTAGTTTGGTAACTGTTTATAGAAATATGGTCAGGGATACCAAATGTTCAGCTGAATAATTCAAGCATTGAAGGCATAAGAGCATGGTCTATAGAAATGGAGAAGAAGTGCTAACTTCTCCATCAGATCTTAATTGTCTGTATAAATTTTTTGATGAGTTCAGTATTTCAGTGACTTGTCAGGGCAGTACCTTATGAATTCAAGTCTGTAAGAGTTATTGCTACCTTTTTAAGCAGGTTATGGGGTGTAGAAATGCTTGTGGAGTTATGTGAGATTAAAGGAAATGTCAATTTTGGAGAAACATCTCAATGAAAATAAAACAAAGTCTTTCTCTTCATTCTTTTCCTATGTATCATGCACTCTGAATCATAATCAAGTGTTAACAAAATATAGATCAGATTATCACCCACACCATTGAAAATAATTTTTTTCTGAGAGGACTTTGAACTTAATTTGAAAGATACTTTCAGTTCAGTTCAGTTCAGTTACTCAGTCGTGTCCGACTTTCTGCGACCTCATGAATCGCAGCACGCCAGGCTCCCTGTCCATCACCAACTCCTGGAGTTCACTCAGACTCACGTTCATCTAGTTGATGATGCCATCTAGCCATCTCATCCTCTGTCATTCCCTTCTCCTCTTGCCCCCAATCCCTCCCAGCATCAGAGTCTTCTCCAATGAGTCAACTCTTCTCATGAGGTGGCCAAAGTACTAGAGTTTCAGCTTTAGCATCATTCCTTCCAAAGAAATCCCAGGGCTGATCTCCTTCAGAATGGACTGGTTGGATCTCCTTGCAGTCCAAGGGACTCTCAAGAGTCTTCTCCAACACCACAGTTGAAAAGCATAAATTCTTCAGCACTCAGCCTTCTTCAGCTAAAAATAGTGCTTAATGGTTCTCTGCTTGCTATCAGTATTGGCCTGGCCATAGATATAGTTCTGTGAGTCTGATATGAGCGATGAATGGCGGTGAGGGCTGTATCATTTCCAAAAGCTCTACAAATATTAGTTTGGAATCCTGAATTTTCCCTTAAGACTACAATCCTAAATATAATTGACTTATGGAATTTTGTGGGGAGGTGAAGGGCATTTCTTCATATAGTGTGTTTATGTGGAAATAAATACAAATCAACTGAATGAGAAAAGCAAAGGCTATTTATTTGGATCATAACAAGGAAGTTGGCCATGATCACTTGTGTTTGGCAAGACTCAAAGGAAGGCAGAGGACTGAGAAAGCTTTAGGGTTTCTTAAAACCTTAAAGAAAGGGCCAGCTTCACATGTGCCCTGATTGGAGGTTGTAGGAGAAGGTATAGATAGGATAACTAGAAGCAGGGCATCCCCTGTAATTGGTTAGGGATGCAATTCTTGGCTTTCTCTGATTAGTCCTAAGTTGGAAGTGGGAACAAAAACTAGAAAAGCTATCAGTTATTAAGCAAATCCTGGCCATACCAGACTGAGTGTTGCAGAGGTATATTAGCTTTCTTCATTATCATTAAATAGCAATCTAGCTTCCTCCAAAGTCTGCCATACAGCAAGTTGGCTTCCTAGTCTGTTTACTGATGTGATGGTAAGGGGTTAATTTCTTGGGAATGTTTCTGCAGGTTGTGGATCAGAGTTTTATTTTTATATATATATATATGGTCTGGCCATGGCCCATCTGTATGTTATGTGTGCATGTATGCATGCTAAGTCACTTCAGTCATTCCAACTCTTTGTGACCGCTATGGACCATAGTCCGCCAGGCTCTTCTGTCCATGGGATTCTCCAGGCAAGAATACTGGAGTGTGTTGCCATGCTCTCCCCTAGGGGATCTTCCAGACCCAGGGATCTTCCCACCCAGGGTTTGAACCTCTCCTCTTAACGTCTCCTGCATTAGTAGGCAGGTTCTTTACCATGAGCATCACCTGGGAAGCCCTGTACATACCTCAGTTGTTATGGACATTTTCCACTTAGAGACACATCCTGTCACTGCATAAGGTTTGTTGTACCCTATCCTTTAGTATTCATGGAAATGTGTATATGAAATATGCACAGAGAGCTACTTAGGCTTCTAATGTTTGCATTTAAAATCTTGCCAGTTTATATTGTTTAGTGAAAGTGCCTGTGTTATTTTCAATTGATAATTTTAAAATTGCTATATTGCTGTTTAGCTGCTAAGTCATGTTCAACTCTTTTGCAACCCATGGCTTGTAGCCCACCAGGCTCCTCTGTCCATGGGATTGCCCAGGCAGAATGCGGAAGGGTGCTGTCATTTCCTTCTCCAGGGTATCTTCCCACCCAGGGATCGAACCTGCATCTTCTGCATTGGCAGGCGGATTTTTTACCACTGAGCCACCAGGGAAGCCCAATTTTAAAATAAATTAGCATATAAGAAATCAAATTATTATTCATTGGGGAATTCTTAATCAGTTTTGATAACAAATTTACTTTCTTTTCAAAATTTACTACTCTGCTTCATCACATCTCTTAAAGACTGGATTGTAATAGCTGGTACTTGTTCTAACTACTCAGTGGCCTGGCTGCCCTACTCTCTGTGGTTCTATGTCTTGCTGTCTCAGCTTTGGTCTCTAAAATCTCCCCTTCCCTTTTTCATTTCTTATTTCCCAGTACTGTGATATCAACTTATTTTCTGAACAAAAGAGAAAGTAATTGCTACAAAGTTTGACAGTACTTGTATAAACAGTGAAATACGATCTTTGAAATCAGAATTTCTTCAGATAAGGCAGGCTATGAGGTATGTCATTTTTTATACTTTTGGTTACAAGAGAAAACATTATGCAAAATTTCCTAAGTAATGAGAGGATTTATTATCCCATTAATAAATCTCAAGGCATAATTTTAGGTTTGGTCACCTCAGAGGGTTAAATCAAAGACTTAGGTTTGTACCAACTTTCCTTCTGTGTCCCGTCATCCTCGGTGTCTTGTCTCTTATCTTCAGCCTGCTTCCCTCATTAACATAAATATTCTGCAGCAACCCCATATTAGTTTCCCAGAGCTTCTATAACAGAGCATCACAGACTGGGGGGCTTACACAACAGAAATTTATTGTCTTATTGTTCTGGAGGCTAGAACTTTGAAATAAAAGTTTTAGCAAGTTTGAGTCCTGAGAGATGTGAGGGAAAACCTGTTCCATGTGTCTCCTTTAGCTTCTGGTGACTTTTTGGCAGTTTTTGGAATCCTTTGGCATCCCTTACAGTTGCATTATTTCAATCTCTGCCTTCATTGCTATGCTATGCTAAGTCACTTCAGTCGTGTCCGACTCTGTGCGACCCCATAGACGGCAGCCCAACCGGCTCTGCCATCCCTGGGATTCTCCAGGCAAGAACACTGGAGTGGGTTGCCATTTCCTTCTCCAATGCATGAAAGTGAAAAGTGAAAGTGAAGTTGCTCGGTCGTGTCTGACTCGTAGCGACCCCATAGACTGCAGCCCACCAGGCTCCTCCATCCATGGGATTTTCCAGGCAAGAGTACAGGAGTGGGGTGCCATTGCCTTCTCTGCTGCCTTCATTGCTACATGGTGTTATCCCTGGGTCTCTGTCTCCACATGGCCATTTCCTTATAAAGATAGCAGTCATATTGGATTAAGGATTCACCCTACTCCAGGATAACCTTATCTTAACTAATTACATGTGCAATATCCCTATTTCCAAATAAAGTTATATTCTGAGTTATGTGGGCTAAGACTTCAAGATATCATTTTGGGGGGAACATAATTCAATCCATAACAAAGCCCTTGCAGCATATCCTCATTCAACAATATTCAAAAGCTGAGAGAATAAATACTTCTCTATTAATTTCTTTTTGAAGAGTATTCTTTTCCAAGAGCTCCTATGTCACACATAGTAGACATGCCTAAGCATCTCATTGACAAGTATCACTTGCCTTTGCTTAAACCAATAACAATAAGGGAAATGGAAATATTGTGATTGACAGAGACTAGGGATTGGCAAACTTTGGTTATGAAGAATCAGATGGCTTCTGAAGGCTTCCCTGGTGGCTCAGTGGTAAATAATCTGCCTGCTAATACAGGAGACATGGGTTGGATCTCTGATCCAGGAAGATCCCACATATCTTGGAGCAACTAAGCCCTTGCACCACAACAACTGAGCCTGTGCTCTAGAGCCTGGGAGCTGCAACTATTGAGCCCATGTGCCATAATTGCTGAAGCCTGAGCATGCTAGAGCCTGTGCTCTGCAACAAAAGAAGGCACCACAATGAGAAGCCCAAACACATGAAGCAATGAAGACCCTGCACAACCGAAAATAAATAAATAAATTTTAAAAATTAAAAAAAAAGAATCAGAAAATATTTTAGACTTTGTAGGATGTATAGTTTTTATTGCAACTACTCACAACAGACTGATTCCAACAGGTAAAGGAGTACATCAAGGCTGTATATTGTCACCCTGCTTATTTAACTTCTATGCAGAGGACATCATGAGAAAAGCTGGGCTGGAGGAAGCACAAGCTGGAATCAAGATTGTCAGGGGGAAATATCAATAACCTCAGATATGCAGATGATACCACCCTTATGGCAGAAAGTGAAGAGGAACTCAAAAGCCTCTTGAGAAAAGTGAAAGAGGAGAGTGAAAAAGTTGGCTTAAAGCTCAACATTCAGAAAACGAAGATCATGGTATCTGGTTCCATCAGTTCAGTTCAGTTGCTCAGTTGTGTCTGACTCTTTGCAACCTCATGAATCACAGCACCCCAGGCCTCCCTGTCCATCACCAACTCCCAAAGTTTACCCAGACTCATGTCCATCGAGATGGTGATGCCATCTAGACATCTCATCCTCTGTTGTCCCCTCCTCCTGCCCCTAATCCCTCCCAGCATCAAGGTCTTTTCCAATAAGTCAACTCTTTGCATGAGGTGGCCCAAGTATTGGAGTTTTAGCTTCAGCATCATTCCTTCCAATGAACACCCAGGACTGTTTTCCTTTAGGATGGACTGGTTGGATCTCCTTGCAGTCCAAGGGACTCTCAAGAGTCTTCTCCAACACCACAGTTCAAAAGCATCAATTCTTCTGCCCTCAGCTTTCTTCACAGTCCAACTCTCGCATTCATACATGACTACTGGAAAAACCATAGCCTTGACTAAACGGACCTTTGTTAGCAAAGTAATATTTCTGTTTTTTAATATGCTATCTAGGTTGGTCATAACTTTCCTTCCAAGGAGCAAGCATCTTTTAATTTCATGGCTCCAGTCACCATCTGCAGTGATTTTGGAGCCCCCCAAAATAAAGTCTGACGCTATTTCCACTGTTTCCCCATATATTTCCCATGAAGTGATGGGACCAGATGCCATGATCTTCGTTTTCTGAATGTTGAGCTTTAAGCCAACCTTTTTACTCTCCTCTTTCACTTTCCTCAAGAGGCTTTTTAGTTTCTCTTCACTTTCTGCCATAAGGGTGATGTCATCTGCATATCTGAGGTTATTGATATTTCTCCTGGTAATCTTGATTCCAGCTTGTGCTTCTTCCAGCCCATGTTTCTCATGATGTACTCTGCATATAAGTTAAATAAACAGGGTGACAATATACAGCCTTCAAGAACTCCTTTTCCTATTTGGAACCAGTCTGTTGTTCCATGTCCAGTTCTGACTGTTGCTTCCTGACCTGCATATAGGTTTCTCAAGAGGCAGGTCAGGTGGTCTGGGATTCCCATCTCTTGAAGGATTTTCCACAATTTATTGTGATCAACATTGTCAAAGGCTTTGGCATAGTCAATAAGGCAGAAATAGATGTTTGTCTGGAACTCTCTTGTTTTTTTGATGATCCAGTGGTTGTTGGCAATTTGATGTCTGGTTCCTCTGCCTTTTCTAAACTGGAAGTTCATGGTTCACGTATTGCTGAAGTCTGGCTTGGAGCATTTTGAGCATTATTTTACTAGCATGTGAGATGAGTGCAATTGTGTGGTAGTTTGAGCATTCTTTGACATTGCCTTTCTTTGGGATTGGAATGAAAACTGACCTTTTCCAGTCCTGTCGTCACTGCTGAGTTTTCCAAATTTGCTGGCCTATACAGTGCAGCACTTTCACAGCATCATCTTTCAGGATTTGAAATAGCTCAACTCGAATTCCATCACCTCCACTAGCTTTGTTCATAGTGATGCTTTCTAAGGCCCACTTGACTTTACATTCCAGGATGTCTGGCACTAGGTGAGTGATCACACCATCATAATTATCTGGGTTGTGAAGATCTTTTTTGTACAGTTCTTCTGTGTATTCTTGCCACCTCTTCTTAATATCTTCTGCTTCTGTTAGGTCCATACCATTTCTGTCCTTTACTGAGCCCATCTTTGCATGAAATGTTCCCTTGGTATCTCTAATTTTCTTGAAGAGATCTCTCATCTTTCCCATCACTTCATGGCAAATAGAGGGGGAAACAGTGGAAACAGTGGCTGACTTTATTTTTCTGGGCTCCAAAATCACTGCAGATGGTGACTGCAGCTATGAAATTAAAAGACGCTTACTCCTTGGAAGGAAAGTTATGACTAACCCAGACAACATATTAAAAAGCAGAGACATTACTTTACCAATAAAGGCCTGTTTCATCAAGGTTATGGTTTTTCTAGTGGTCATGTATGGATGTGAGTTTGGACTATAAAGAAAGCTGAGTGCCGAAGAATTGATGCTTTTGAACTGTGTTGTTGGAGAAGAGACTCTTGAGAGCCCCTTGGACTGCAAGTAGATCCAACCAGTCCATTCTATAGGAGATCAGTTTGGGTGTTCATTGAAAGGACTGATGTTGAAGCTGAAACTCCAATACTTTGGCCACCTGATGTGAGGAACTGACTCATTTGAAAAGATCCTTATGCTGGGAAAGATTGAGGGCAGGAGGAGAAGGGGGCAACAGAGGATGAGATGGTTGGATGGCATCACTGACTCAATGGACATGGGTTTGGGTTGACCCTGGGAGTTGGTGATAGACAGGGAGGCCTGGTGTACTGTGGTTCATGGGGTTGCAAGGAGTCAGACATGACTGAGTGATTGAACTGAACTCATTATGGCCCCAAAGCATTTATAGATAGTAATGGATGGGTGTGCCTGTGTCCCAGTGAAATATTTTCATAAAAATAGTTTCAGAATTTACCCAAGGGCCATAGTTTGCTAACCCCTGACTTAGACTAATATATATATGTGTGTATATGTTTTATATATATATATATATATATATATATATATATATATATATATATATGCTATTTTAAGCTGGTAACTGACCCAAAATTCTGGCCAATTTAAACTTGCACCATATTCCTCCCTTTTTAACAAAGGAAGAATTTTGATTTATGTTGGAAGGCAATTGTGGTCAACATAACTACAACACTCAGCTTCTGTAATCTTGAGTTACTTATGGTACAGCATGTCATGACTACTCACTTAGAAATGCTGCATTCTAAGATAGATTTTTGAGGGTAAGAGCATAGCATGGGAGTCAGGATACCCGTGTTCAAATCCTTGCTTTGCAACTAGCCAGTCAGATGACAAGTTACTATCATTTCTGTGTGTCATATTCTCATCAGTAAAATGATGATGCTAATAGTGAATACCTTATATCTAATATAGGTATAGAGTTGTGCTGTAGATTAAATGATAAACTTGGAAAGACCACTTATTTACTTGGAGCCCTGCTAAGTTGTTATATTTGGAGTATGTGACCTATTTCCACATTGAGGGGGAATTAGAATTAAATGTAAAAACCTTATGCAAACTTGCTTTTCCCAATGGTATTCTTTCTTAGACTCCTGGTTCTTTAACATTCCCTTCATGACCAATGAATTAATTCATGCATGGGTTCTCAGTTGCTTCAGTTGTGTCCAACTCTGTGCAACCCTATGAACTGTAGCTTGTCAGCCTCCACTGTCCATGGGATTCTCCAAGGCAAGGATACTGAAGTGAATTTCCATGCCCTCCTCCAGGGGATCTTCCTGACCCAAGGATGGAACCAGCGGCATCTCTTACGTCTTCCGCATCACAGGCAGATTCTTTACCACTGAGCCACCTGGGAAGCCTGAATTAATTCATACAATTATACATATGAATGAGTAATAGATACAAGGATGAGTTATAGTCCAAGAAGTCATAAGACTGCCATGTTTATTAATGATACTCATGGTCACAGCTGGGGAAAAATGAACCATAGCACAATAGATTCAGCCTATGGATTTGGATGCTATTGGCCTCTACAATCAATACAGATCACTCCAGGATGGAAAGAGCAGTAGTGATCCATACTGATGATGATATATGGGCAAGGAAACTCATAAGGTTTGTGCCTGCACTGCTCTGGTTGGTTATTTCTTGTACGTAGATGCAGCTTAACTGATGCTTATGTTTCATCCCATCAGTGCTCCTTGCCCCATGCTTACTGGGTTCACAGAACTATTATTTACCCACAGAGAGAGAAGACTTTTAGTTTTTGTCTTTTATTTTTCTTCTCTCTAGGACTCAACTTAATGATGCCTTTCTACAGGACACTAATTTAACTACTGTGTGTGTTAAGTCACTTCAGTCATGTCTGACTCTTTGCCATCCTATGAACTGTAGCCCACCAGGCTCCTCTGTCCATGGGATTTCCAGGCAAGAATACTTGAGTGGGTTGCCATGCCCTTCTCCAAGGTATCTTTCCCACGGAGGGATCACACCCATGTCTCTTATGTCTCCTGCATTGGCAGGCAGATTCTTTACCACCAGAGTCACCTGGGAAGCCCTCGGTGGTGTTAGTGGTACTACTACTATGACTACTCTCATTTCTACTTTTACTACTCATTAACGACTACTCATATCTATTTTTCAGGATGCCATTAAAATTTGCTAGTAATGGTGTTATGGAATAAGCCCTCCTATTCTTTGCTTCATATTCCATATCATTTTCACTCTGATTCAAGTCAGGTTTAACTTTCCTTATTGTTGGATTTCAGTATTTCAGAAAAGGAACTTTTTCTATTACATGGAGACCAATCAATACAGAAAAGGAACTAATCAAAGTCATATCACCTTTAATCCTTTAATATCAGATATGTAATGTTCTTTAGGGCTTCCCTTGTGGCTCAGATGGTAAAGAATCTACCTGCAATGCAGGAGACCTGGGTTCAATCCCTAGGTTGGAAAGATCTCCTGGAGAAGGAAATGGCAATCCACTCCAGTATTCTTGCCTGGAGCATTCCATGGACAGAGGAGCCTGGTGGGCTACAGTCCATGCAGTTGCAAAGAGGCAGGCATGACTGAGTGACTAACACACACATACACACACACACACACACACACATACAATGGTCTTTATGCTGCTGCTAAGTCGCTTCAGTCATGTCTGACTCTGTGCAACCTTATAGATGGCAGCCCACCAGGCTCTGCCATCCCTGGGATTCTCCAGGCAAGAACACTGGAATGGGTTGCCATTTCCTATGCTACTGAACCTTTATTATGGAAAATTCCAGAACATTTGCAAATTTAAGAGAATAGCATAATAAACTTCCCATGTACCTCTCACCCAGGCTCCTCAGTTTTAAAATCTTGTTTCTGCTAAACTTAGACATTTCCATCTCCACATTTCACATCTAAATCAATATGTGATTGCTAATTATGTTAACCTTGCATTAATCTCTCCATGTTGCTTCAGTTTGGGCAATGAATTATATGGTCTTCCTATCTATCTACTTTACTAACTGTCCCTCCCAGCCCCCTGGCACTGAATTATTTTGAAGCAGGTGCTAGACTTTCTATCATTTCATCTTTAAATATTTGTGTGTAAATATCTTTCTTAATAAAAATTCTTAGCTTGCCATATGTTCATTTTCTCCAAAATGATACTAAAAATTCTAATCAATAATAAAATATTTGAAAGTACAAAATGCTAGATCCATGCTGGATAATCTCCTCTTCCTTTTTTTCCCCTTTCTCTTTCTTTCTGTTTACGCTATGTTTTTATGCTCCAGATGGACCATTTTCACTAAATGAACTGATCAATGTCAACCTGCATGACTCGTTATTTGACTTCAGGGACTGTTTAGTCAAGAGTTTGGCCAAATTCACTGGTAGCTTTGGCACCTGCAAGTATACTTCAATTGCTAAGTATATGATATGTGGGATGTTGCTTAGGGCTATGGTAAGGCAAAAATTAGGTCTAAGAAATATTGCTTCTGTATGACTTCCTAATTGTAAAATTAAATACATAGGAAAGATCTGTGAGCTTTTGACATTTTAAAACCTTTAATAATTGTCATATTTTCTACCACTGTATAAAATATGTATTGAGAAAACCTGCATGATCTGCAAAGTAATTGAAACATGAGAGTTTTGTACCAACTATTTTGAAGCTTTTGCATAATGCGCTGCTTTGAAGTAGAGGGAGGGGCTTGTATGTGTATGGCATAGTCTTTTGTGTTAGATATTGATATAAATAAGCCATCACTAACTTTTTCTCAAGTGTTAAGATGAATGTGACTCTAGTGAAACTGGAACAGAAGAATCAACATGATTAACTTCTAGTTAATAATTACTTTTAGTTAAAGCTTATGGTACCTTTCTTCCTTGACCACATCATACTACAAAACTTTCTCTGCTCTTGAAATTTGTTTCCTAAGAATTCCAGGTTGAGCCACTGCAAAACTATGACCACTTGGAAATATTCCATTCGATACGATCCAGTAGAGGTAAAGTAAATTTCCAGCTGAGACATTTTGAACAAATTGTATGTCAGGTTTTGTGTGTGTTAACAAAAATATTAAGACCTTTTGACAAGTTCTGAAGCTTTCAGTTCATTTGAAAAGGACAAAATGAAGACAGTCATTTGTGTGTGTGTTGTGATGTACTTATATGTTGCTATATGGAGAAACTTTGTCTTTCCATTTCTTTAAATACCAGGATAGAAAAAATTGAAAAGTCACTTCTTTCGTATGAATGCATTGAATCAAGAGAACCGTGGTCAGTCTAAAGGATTTTTTTTTTTTTTTTTGTACATTAAAACCCAGGATTCCTATTCATTATCTCTGTCACCAAAATATAACCTATTCAATTCAAGCCCAAGCATCATTGATCTTAGAGTTGAAAATACTGGGATTGGTACCCAAATTTGATCCATTTCCTGATAAGTTTCTCTCTCTCTCTTGTTCTCTTCCTCTATTTCTTTTATCATTCTTGGTTTCTCTTGAGGTTTCTTTGCCTTTGGGATATAACAGCTATAAAAGTCTGTGTTAGAAGTTACAATGCAATTCACTTTGCTTGGTCCTGTTTTATGACATGATTGGTATCTGAGAGCAGGTGGGGAATTGGGAAAACGTTCCATCTAACTCTGAATGTGGCATAGTCTGATTACAGCACGACGATGAGGCAGATTTCTTTGCTCTGTTCCTAGGAACATCCTATTGCTCATGTTCTGACACCAGGAATAGTTCTGTCTTTTTAACCTTTTTCAAAGATCAGATTATTTCAGGTTCTGGGCCTTGACGATAACTCTAGTGTGTTATCAGTTGTCAAGGCGTGCTCTCTACAACCTTAATACATCCTGACAATCACTATATTGAATGACTCTCTGCCCTAACCTCTAAGAAATGCCCCATCCTTGCCAAATACTGCAAAAATTTGCAAGTACATATGCAACTAATGAAAAGAGGTGAAGCCCGAAGCTTTTAGCTTAACTGTGCACGCAGTCAAGGTAGAAGAGTCAGAATGCTGCATCTTCCTATTGCAGGGACGTGTATTTTCTCAGAGTTAAGCTTCGAACCTTTCTAGGCTGGCATGCATAAATAAAAAGATAAGTGAATTGAACTTGGGTCCTGAGAATGGAACTCTAGGTACGTAGAAAAGAACATTCTTTAAGAGTGGGCAGAAATCTGTTCATCTTCCACAAGCGTAAAGAACGAGGCAAAGGTCTACTCGCTATAAAAAGATGGAGATAAGAACAGCTGGAAAAGCTTAAATAGCACTTTTTCCGTCATTTACATCCTCTTCATGGTTCTGATTTCCCTTTAAGGAACTATTTCAGAAAGCAAATGAAGAAATGTACCTGAGAATTCATAATATACTGAGAGAACTGTGGAATGAAGATATTTTGAAAGTGAGGAAAAATCATACCACTTTGTTTTTCAATGGTCACCCTGTTTTAACTGATATTCTATAGTTAGGCTTAGTGTAAATTTTGGAAGGGATTTTAAAAATATCTGAACATTTGTTTTGGCAATGTCAGAGTGTCTTTTGGACTAGAAATACCTTTGTTAGTTTCAGAGGATCAGACAGAGTTTTATATGCAAAATGACTTTCTGGAGAAACAAGCATTTCATTAGGCAGCTGCCTGGAAATGTTAAGAGATGCTAATTGCTTGGCAGACTTATAAGAGCAGGGAGCATAGAGGGACTCTCTTGTTACCCCAGTTCATGGAGAGCAGAAAGTGACATCAAAGAATCTAAGAAATGTATTTCCTGGTTGTGATACTCCTTTCTTGTAGCTTTAAATAAGGTGTGTGTGTGTGTGTGTGTGTGTGTGTGTGTATTCCCAAAGAAAGGCAATGCCAAAGAATGCTCAAACTACTGCAAAATTGCACTCATCTCACACGCTAGTAAAGTAATGCTCAAAATTCTCCAAGCCAGGCTTCAGTAATATGTGAATTGTGAACTTCCTGACATTCAGGCTGGTTTTAGAAAAGGCAGAGGAACCAGAGATCAAATTGCCAACATCCGCTGGATCATCGAAAAAGCAAGAGTTCCAGAAAAACATCTATTTCTGCTTTATTGACTATGCCAAAGCCTTTGACTGTGTAGATCACAATAAACTGTGGAAAATTCTGAGAGAGATGGGAATACCAGACCACCTGATCTGCCTCTTGAGTAATCTGTATGCAGGTCAGGAAGCAACAGTTAGAACTGGACATGGAACAACAGACTGGTTCCACATAGGAAAAGGAGTATGTCAAGGCTGTATATTGTCACCCTGTTTATTTAGCTTATATGCAGAGTACATCATGAGAAATGCTGGACTGGAAGAAACACAAGTTGGAATCAAGAATGCTGGGAGAAATATCAATAACCTCAGATATGCAGATGACACCACCCTTCTGGCAGAAAGTGAAGAGGAACTAAAAAGCCTCTTGATGAAAGTGAAAGTGGAGAGTGAAAAGGTTGACTTAAAGCTCAACATTCAGAAAATGAAGATCATGGCATCCGGTCCCATCACTTCATGGGAAATAGATAGGGAAACAGTGGAACAGTGTCAGACTTTATTTTTCTGGGGTCCAAAATCACTACAGATAGTGACTGCAGCCATGAAATTAAAAGACACTTACTCCTTGGAAGGAAAGTTATGACCAACCTAGATAGCATATTCAAAAGCAGAGACATTACTTTGCCAACAAAGGTTCGCCTAGTCAAGGCTATGGTCTTTCCTGTGGTCATGTATGGATGTGAGAGTTGGACTGTGAAGAAGGCTGAGCGCCGAAGAATTGATGCTTTTGAACTGTGGTGTTGGAGAAGACTCTTGAGAGTCCCTTGGACTGCAAGGAGATCCAACCAGTCCATTCTGAAGATCAGCCCTGGGATTTCTTTGGAAGGAATGATGCTAAATCTGAAACTCCAGTATTTTGGCCACCTCATGCGAAGAGTTGACTCATTGGAAAAGACTCTGATGCTGGGAGGGATTGGGGGCAGGAGGAGAAGGGGACGACAGAGGATGAGATGGCTGGATAGCATCACTGGCTCGATGGATGGGAGTCTGGGTGACCTCCGGGAGTTGGTGATGGACAGGGAGGCCTGGCATGCTGCGATTCATGGGGTCGCAAAGAATCGGACACGACTGAGTGACTGATCTGATCTGATCTGATATGTACATGTTGGAGAAGGCAATGGCAACCCACTCCAATATTCTTGCCTGGAAAATGCCATGAATGGAGGAGCCTGGTAGGCTGCAGTCCATGGGGTTGCTAAGAGTCGGACACGACTGAGCGACTTCACTTTCACTTTCATGCATTGGAGAAGGAAATGGCAACCCACTCCAGTGTTCTTGCCTGGAGAATCCCAGGGATGGGGGAGCCTGGTGGGATGCCATCTATGGGGTTGCACAGAGTTGGACACGACCGAAGTGACTTAGCAGCAGTAGCAGCAGCAGCAGCAGCAGCAGCAGCATGTACATGTAGATATAGATATAGATGTAGATACAGATATATGTGTGTGTGGGCGCATGCTAGGTTGCTTCAGTCATGTCCAACTCTTTGTGACTCTATGGACCGTAGCCCTCCAGGCTCCTCTGTCCATAGGAATTCTCCAGGCATATATATACATATATGTATACATATATATGTGTGTGTGTGTATGTATGTATAAGTATATGTGTGTGTGTGTGTGTATATATATGTATATATATATGTATATATGCTGCTGCTTCTGCTAAGTTGCTTCAGTGGTGTCCGACTCTGTGCGACCCCATAGATGGCAGCATATATATATATATATATTATCCCCTCCCTCTTGAACTTTCCTCCCGCCTCCCACCCCATCCCACCTCTCTAGGTTGTCACAGAGCACCTGATTTGAACTCCCTGCATCATACAGCAAATTTTCACTGGCTATCTATTTTACATATAGTAGTGTACATGTTTCCATGCTACTCTCTGTTTGTCCCACCCTCTCCTTCCCTCACTGTGTCCACAAGTCTTTTCTCTGTGCCTGCATCTCTATTGCTGCCCTGCAAATAGGCACATCAGTACCATTTTTCTAGATTTCATATATATGTGCTAATATGTCTTTTTGTTTTTCTCTTTCTGACTGACTTTACTCTGTATAGCAGGCTCTAGGTTCATCTACCTCATTCAGATCAGATCAGATCAGTCGCTCAGTCGTGTCCGACTCTCCGCGACCCCATGAACCGCAGCACGCCAGGCCTCCCTGTCCATCACCAGCTCCCAGAGGTCACCCAGACTCACACCCATCAAGTCAGTGATGCCATCCAGCCAGCTCATCCTCTGTCGTCCCCTTCTCCTCCTGCCCTCAATCCCTCCCAGCATCAGAGTCTTCTCCAATGAGTCAACTCTTCCCATGAGGTGGCCAAAATACTGGAGTTTCAGCTTTAGCATCATTCCTTCTAAAGAAATTCCAGGATTGCTCTCCTTCAGAATGGACTGGTTGGATCTTCTTGCAGTCCAAGGGACTCTCAAGAGTCTTCTCCAACACCACAGTTCAAAAGCATCAATTCTTCGGCACTCAGCCTTCTTCACAGTCCAGCTGTCACATCCATACATGACCACAGGAAAGACCATAGCCTTGACTAGGCGAACCTTTGTTGGTAAAGTAATGTCTCTGCTTTTGAATATGCTATCTAGGTTGGTCATAACTTTCCTTCCAAGGAGTAAGCCCTGACTCAAATGCATTATTTTTATGGCTGATTCCATCATTTATATGTGTGAGAACATCTTTATCCATTCATCTGCTGATGGACATCTAGGTTACTTCCATGTCCTAGCTTGTAGGCTCCCAGACTCCTCTGTCCAAAGAATTCTCCAAGCAAGAGTACTGGAGTGGATGCTGCTGCTGCTGCTGCTGCGTCACTTCAGTCGTGTCCGACTCTGTGCGACCCCACAGACTGAAGCTCACCAGGCTCCCCTGTCCCTGGGATTCTCCAGGCAAGAATACTGGAGTGGGTTGCCATTTCCTTCTCCAATGCATGAAAGTGAAAAAAGTGAAAGTGAAGTCGCTCAGTCGTGTCCGACTCTTAGCGACCCCATGGACTGGAGCCTACCAGGATCCTACGTCCATGGGATTTTCCAGGCAAAAGTACTGGGTTGGGGTGCCATTGCCTTCCCCGCTGGAGTGGATAGCCATTCCCTTCTCAAGGTGATATTCCCAACTGAGGGATCAAGCCCAGGTCTCCTGCATTGCAGGCACATTCTTTACCATCTGAGTCACCAGGGAAGCCCTAATATTCCATTGTGTATATGTACCACAACTTTTTTATCCATTAGCCTGACAACTGACATCTAGGTTGCTTCCATGTCCTAACTATTATAAATAGTGCTACAGCAAACTTTTGGGTACATGTGTCTCTCTCAGTTAACGGTTTTCTCAGAATACATGCCCAGTAGTGGGATTGTTGAGTCATAAGGTAGTTGTATTTCTGTTTTTTTAAGGAATCTCCATATTGTTCTCTACAGTGGCTTCAGGATATCAAAACAATACACAGAAATCCCTTGCATTCCTGCTGCTACTGCTAAGTCGCTTCAGTCGTGTCCGACTCTGTACGACCCCAAAGACGGCAGCCCACCAGGCTCCCCCGTCCCTGGGATTCTCCAGGCAAGAACACTGGAGTGGGTTGCCATTTCCTTCTCCAATGCATGCAAGTGAAAAGTGAAAGTGAAGTCGCTCAGTCGTGTCCGACTCTTAGCGACCCCATGGACTGGAGCCTACCAGGCTCCTCCGTCCATGGGATTTTTCCAGGCAAAAGTACTGGGGTGGGGTGCCATTGTTAAGGAAACAATCTCATTCACTATTGCAACAAAAAGAATAAAATACCTAGGAATAAACAAATCTAAAGAGACAAAAGACCAATATGCAGAAAACTGTAAGTCATTGATGAAAGAAATCAAAGACGACACAGACAGATGGAGAGATATACCATGTTCTTGGATTAGAAGAATCAATATTGTGAAAATGACTAACAGTATCCAGAGTAATCTTCAGATTCAATGCAGTCTCTGTCAAATTACTAATGACATTTTTCACAGAACTAGAAACAAAAGTTCACAATTTGTATGGAAACACTAAAGCCCCCGAATTGCCAAAGCAATACTGAAAACTAAAACAGAACTAGAGGAGTGATCTTAAGTTGTAAGTTATATTACCTTACAAATAACTGAATATGAATTCATTGCTTAGGAGTTAACAAATTAACCACCCTGAAGGGATTTATGGCAGGGTTCATTGATGCAAATTATGAGATATGGTTGGGAACAAGCCAAGTGACAATGCTGAGGACAATCCTGGGTGTAATACTGTATTATGGGACCTGAGGATGTAAATGTGAATCTTAATGTTTGAGGGGACCCACGAGCAGGAAAGGGACACTGAGAAGAGATAAAGTGGTTCTGTTCTCAGAAACAAAGCTCCTGGGAAAATCTGATGTTTATGAATTGCTTTGAAAAGACTATGGAGAATGTAGTAGAAATAACCAAGGCTTTAGAGGCAAACAGATATGGGTTCAAAATCTTGGTTCCTCTACTTACTAGCTGTATGCCACTGAGTAAAAATATAATTTGACCTTTATTTTCTCATCAGTCAAATCACTTGACTCATAAGATTAATATGAAGATAAAGCAATTTAACATATATAAATCATATACCAGCAGTGACTGGTACTCGCCAGAGGTTAGTTCTTTTTATCTCTAGAAAACAGGTAGAAAACACTTCTGATTCATGCTACAAATTAAAACACCACACATTCCACTTTGAGGGAAAATTCTTAGCTAAAAATTAAATATGTACATTTTTTCTTTCCTGTATACTACCAAAAATAGACTTGGGCTGGTTGGACTATTTGTTAAATTTGCTTATATTATTGTTGTAAATTTTATGCACATCTAAGCTGAAAGATCCTAGATCCAGTTTTATAATTACCGGATTTTTTTTGTTATTGTCTTGTACCACCTATCAAGAGCAATTTTTATTGGCTATGCTTGGTTATCAAGATCAGTAATACTTAAAATAATAGAGCTGTAACCTTTGTCCCTTTTGTATATCCTCGGGTTACTCTTAGAAAAGGTTTATCTTCTCTATCTTTAAAAAAGAGATGCTAAAACAAAAACATGTGAAATGGCTTAAAGAAAAAGGCAAACATTGTTAGAATTCAGCTTCTCCATGCCCACTTCAGTGCTTCTTACCTATTAGGTGTTGCTGCTTCATTGAATTACAAACAATAGAATGGACATTTCATGTTCATTTGTATTAACCACACTAAAATTTTGTTATAATACTATAAGAAACGTTCCATGTCTTAGAAATCACCTACTCATCATATGTTTTAAGAAGACCATTTGATGCAACCCCTAATTTAAAACTCTGTTCCTTTTTTTTTTTTTTTTGCAGGGGAAAATGGACAAAGGAAAGGATCAATGAGGGTGGGAGGGAAATGGGAAGAAAGAAGGGGAGTGATGGTGGGGAGGAGTATATGTAATTTCTTAACCAATGGCTTTCTGTTTTTAATCACAAAGAACACTTAAAAAAATCATGGTGAGTTCATCTTATATTAGGAGGTTTGTTCTCGAAATGAAAAGTTCAGAAAACAAAAAGTCCAGTTTGGGTGTCCTCATCTTTAGGCACATCTTAGTATTTTGTATTGGTAAATCTATCTTTACCACAATATATTATTTAGGACAGGATCACATTTGTCACCTCTTCCTCCCTACTACCCAAAGTGGTACCAAACCCACAAACTAGTCAATAAGCCTCTACAGAGTGAGCAAATAAGTCTTTTTTTTTTTTTTTAAACTCTCCTGAGTGAGCTGAATTTTTTGAGGCTCATAAGTAAATATGTTTTCCTCTTTACTTTGTCTATTACAGCCAGATTATATGAGTGGGGTGTTAAAGTCTCCCACTGTTATTGTATTGCTCTAGAGAATGTCCTTTAGTTTTTGTTGGAGAAATGGTTTAGTGATGCAAAATTCTCTCAACTTTTGCTTATCTGTGAAGCTTTTGATTTCTCCTTCATATTTGAATGAGATCCTTGCTGGATACAATAATCTAGGCTGTAAGTTATTTTCCTTCATCACTTTAATTACGTCTTGCCATTCCCTCCTGGCTTGGAGAGTTTCTATTGAAAGATCAGCTGTTATCCTTATGGGAATTCCCTTGTGAGTTATTTGATGTTTTTCCCTTGCTGCTTTTAATATTTGTTCTTTATATTTAATCTTTGTTAATTTGACTAATATGTGTCTTGGGGTGTTTCGCCTTGGGTTTATCCTGTTAGGGACTCTCTGGATTTCTTGAACTTGAGTGGTAATTTCCTTCTCCATTTTAGGGAAGTTTTCAACTATTATCTCCTCAAGTATTTCCTCATGATCTTTCTTTTTATCTTCTTCTTCTGGAACTCCTATGATTCGAATGTTGTAGCGTTTGATGTTATCCTGGAGGTTTCTAAAATTGTCCTCATTTCTTTTGATACATTTTTCTTTTTTCTCGTCCGATTCATTTATTTCTAGGATTCTATCTTCTAGTTCACTAATCCTATCTTCTGCCTCTGTTATTCTACTATTTGTTGCCTCCAGGGTGTTTTGGATCTCATTTATTGCATTATTCATTATGTGTTGACTCTTTTTTATTTCTTCTAGGTCCTTGTTAAACCTGTCTTGCATCTTCTCAATCCTTGTCTCCAGACTCTTTAACTGTGATTCTATTTTGATTTCGAGATTTTGAATTAATTTCGCTATCATTATTTGGAATTCTTTATCAGGTAGATTCCCTATCTCTTCCTCTTTGGTTTGGTTTGGTGAGCATCTATCCTGTTCCTTTAGCTGCTGGGTATTCTTTTGTCTCTTCATTTTGTTAAAATTGCCAAATTTAGAGTGTCCTTACTATATTCTGGTAGTTTGTTGAATTCTCTTTATTGAGGCAGTTTACAGGTCTTTTCAATATCTGATCTCTGCCTTGTTACAGAGGGGGCGGAGATGAACACCCAAATCTAAACCGGCCAGGTTCAGGCACTCAGATAATCCTCAGAAGCACAGACTTGGTTGAGTCTGCGTTTTATGCCCTTCCCAGATCCGAGTAGCGCAGGTGATGAAATGTTCAGCGAGCGCAGGTGCTGCGACTTATCGCCTCTCCGCCACTCAGTTTTCTGGGTATACAAACAGCGCACTTTCTCAGGCAGATGTTGACCATCCAGAGCCCCAAGAAGCGTGAGTCAGCACAGAAACCTACTCACAGTTCCGTTAGACAGTGTCTCTCTAGGGCTGTAATTGCCCGCCTCTGGCCCTGGCTGCCTGTCACGGGAGTGGGACGGCCTGCAGCCGGCCAACTCTGTGCAGCCCTTTGTTCCGTAGGTAGTCCTGGTGGTGTCTTAAGTTAGGGCTGGCTTTTGATGTAGTAGATAACTGACAGTCTGGTTATTTCGCTCAGATAGCGCCCGAGATAGCCAGGCCAAATCCTTTCTCAAAGCAATGCAGGCCTCGCCGCTCCTCCTAGCCCAGCCCCCCACTTGCCAATAGCAAATGCTGGTGTCCGCGCCAGTTCTCCGCAAAAGGAGTTAACGCAGGGCTCGTTTTCTCGTTTTGAAGACAATGAGCTGTCTTTCTAAGTGCCTGATGTCCTCTGCCGGCATTCAGAAGTTGTTTTATTGAGTTTATTCAGCATTCAAATGTTCTTTTAATGGATTTGTGGAGGAGAAAGTATTCTCCCCGTTTTACTCGTCCGCCATCTTAGCTCCTCCCCTCTGTTCCTTTTTTAACCATTGCATCTAGCACTTCCCCTCCCCTTGTCCCGTGGTAGTTAGGTTTTGGCAGGAAGTGAGTGAAATAAAAATGAGGAGGAGGTTTCAAGATGCTCATATAGCTCTCCGTGATCATAATTACTCACTTGGATTAGGATATGTGTTATGGTAGTCCTTTCGTGATTTCATGTTTTTCACAACAATTTTTCAAGCACATTTCTAAGATTTACTGCATTTTAAACAAAACCATCTTTTGCTTTAGAAGAGCAGAATAAGCCAGCCCCAAATATGCCATTTTGGTACATTGATTATTTTGAACTAAAATTACTTAAGAAACAGCCGATGCAAGAAGGACACTTTGACCTCATTTGTCCCTTTGAAAGCAGGAAATAAATCTCCTATGTGAAAGGTAACTTTCCCTGTACCAGGAGGGTAGAAGGCATGCTTATCAATATAGACAGGGAATTCAGGGCTGAGAAGGCTGTACAAAAAAGGCTTTTTACTTCACTAATTTACTACCCTAAACCAAAACTTCTTTGTCTTGAACAATACTTCACAAATTTATTGTTTCTTTGTCTAATAGGTATACAAGCTGTCTACTTTGGTCACTTTTTGAGCTCTTCTATGAGCTCCCATATGTGTGAAAATTTTTTTCTCCTGTTAACCTGGATTATGTCAATTATTAGACCAGGGAATAACTGGGAAAGGGTTGGGGGGGGGGGTGTGGTTTGCTCCCCTACAGTTTAAATCCCTATTTCATGTCTTTAAAAAAATATAAAATTCAACAAAACTGACAGTAATGATCAAAATGAACCATTTTAAACATTTGCTGCCTTGAAAATATTTGCCAATTATGCAGATAATGCCCTCCATTGATTTTTAAGGACAGCCCCTCCCCTCTGGCTACTGTGGTCCCCGCTTTCTCCTTGTGCACTGCGGACTGTTACAGAGAGCAGGGCGGGGAGATATTCTAAGAATGCTCCAAAGCATTTCAGTCTTTGCCGCCACAGTTTTGGTTGCACATCCTTCTAGAGACAGATTTGTTAGGACTTCATATACACACATTTTTTTCATTTTAGATGACGAAAAAACTTTGAGTGGCTTTATATTTTTAATGATGTTTGCTTTAAGACTCTAAAGTCAGGAAGCAACAGTTAGAACTGGACATGGAACAACAGACTGGTTCCAAATAGGAAAAGGAGTATGTCAAGGCTGTATATTGTCACCCTGTTTATTTAACTTATATGCAGAGTACATCATGAGAAACGCTGGACTGGTAGAAGCACAAGCTGGAATCAAGATTGCCGGGAGAAATATCAATATCCTCAGATATACAGATGGCAGAAAGTGAAGAGAAACTAAAAAGCCTCTTGATGAAAGTGAAAGAGGAGAGTGAAAAAGTTGGCTTAAAGCTCAACATTCATAAAACTAAGATCATGGCATCTGGTCCCATCACTTCATGGGAAATAGATTGGGAAACAGTGGAAACAGTGTCAGACTTTATTTTGGGGGGCTCCAAAATCACTGCAGATGGTGACTGCAGCCATGAAATTAAAAGATGCTTACTCCTTGGAAGAAAAGTTATGACCAACCTAGACAGCATATTAAAAAGCAGAGACATTACTTTGCTAACAAAGGTCTGTCTAGTCTAAGTTACGGTTTTTCGGTTTTTCCAGTGCTCATGTATGGATGTGGGAGTTGGACTGTGAAGAAAGCTAAGCACTGAAGAATTGATGCTTCTGAACTGTGGTGTTGCAGAAGACTCTTGAGAGTCCCTTGGACTGCAAGGAGATCCAACCAGTCCACTCTAAAGGAGATCAGTCCTGGGTATTCTTTGGAAGGAATGATGCTAAAGCTGAAACTCCAGTACTTTGGCCACCTCATGCGAAGAGTTGATTCATTGGAAAAGACCCTGATGCTGGGAGGGATTGGGGGCAGAAGGGGAAGGGGACAACAGAGGATGAGATGGCTGGATGGCATCAGTGACTCAATGGACATAAGTCTGAGTGAACTCAGGGAGTTGGTGATGGACAGGGAGGCCTGGTGTGCTGCAATTGATGGGGTCGTAAAGAGTTGGACACTACTGAGCGACTGAACTGAACTGAGAGTTATAACTATCATTTATAACAAAACCCATGTTTTTAGGTGTCAACACGTAGAGATACAAATATGCTAAGTTGCTTGATAATAGGCAATGAAAAATTTCCTTCAAGTTATTTTAAGTTATTAGCTACACCTTTCTTCAGTCTCTAAGTCATGTCTGACTCTTTAGACCTCATGGACTGCAGCACGCCAAGCTTTGCTGTCCTTCACCATCTCCTGGAGCTTGCTCAAACTCATGTCCATTGAGTCTGTGATGCCATCCAATCATCTCATCCTCTGTCATCCTCTTCTCCTGCCTTCAACCTTTCCCAGCATCAGGGTCTTTTCCAATGAGTCAGATCTTCACATCTACACCTTAGTGACAATTAAGAGTAAAATAAATAGCTAGTGGAAACCTGCCTACAAAGCAGGGAGCTCATCTTGGGGCTCTGTGGTGACCTAGATGCGGAGGGGATGGGGTAGGGCGGGAGAGAGGTCCAAGAGGGAGAAGATGTATGTGTACATATAACTGACTCACTTTGTTGTACAGCAGAAACTAACAAGATTATGAAGCACCTATGCCCCAATTTTTTCAAAAAAAAAAAAAAAAAAAAAAAAGTGTAATGGATTTGGGTTTCCCTGGTGGCTCAGAGGTTAAAGCCTCTGCCTGCAATGCGGGAGGCCTGGGTTTGATCCCTGGGTCGGGAAGATCCCCTGGAGAAGAAAATAGCAACCCACTCCAGTATTCTTGCCTGGAGAATCCCATGGACGGAGGAGCCTGGTGGGCTACAGTCCACGGGGTCGCAAAAAGTCAGACACGACTGAGCGAGTGACTTAACTATGTCCCAGTTTTTTCAAAAAAAGAGTAATGGATTATTATCAATAAAGTAATTGTATCTCTGTGAAGCAAGAGCTTAATGACTGCCAAGAAGAGTTGAAATAAATATTCCATTGTGTTTGGTGACTGTTGGTCTCTACCACTGCTTCTGAAATGTCATTCATTTCCAATAGACCTAAGACTAATGACAAGATTCCATTTGTAACATAGCCTCCCTACATGGTGTGGTGAAGAACTGAGCAGTATCTGCAACTGAGACTAATTAATTGATTGATTGGGCCAGTCATTTGACAAGTACTGAGTATCTACAATGGCTTAAACATGGTTCCAGGTATTGGGAATGAAGCAGTGAATGATACAAATTCACCATCCCCATGGAAGTCATATTCTAGAGAAGGTAGACAGACAATGCAAAAATAAAACATGATATAATTTCAAGTGGTGATTCATACAGTGGAGCAAAAGTAACACAGAATAAGGGAATAGAGATTTAATGGGGAGATGATGCAGTTTAGATGTAAAGAATGTATAGTATTAGAATATAAGAATATGTGTTAGGGCATGCATACGTGCTAAGTTGCTTTGGTCATGTCCCACTCTTTGCAACCCTATGGACTGTACCTGCAAGGCTGCTCTGTCCATGGGATTCTTCAGGCAAGAATACTGGAGTTGGTTGCTGTGTCATCCTCCAGAGGATTTTCCAGACTCAGGGATCGAATCCAAGTCTCTTTTGTCTCCTGCGTTGGGAGGCTTTACCACTAGTTGGGTTCTTTACCACTAATGCCATGTAGGAAGCTTTTTGTGACAGGTAATATTTCTTCAAGTCTCCTTAGTAATGCCAATGTAAATAGTAGAAACAAAAATTATTTGTTGAATGAATGAAACAATATTTTCTATATAATCTCCAAGAATCATTGTTGTGAAATGACTGCTATGGATTTTAAGTGGCAAGAAATTTCAGTCTCAGGAGAAGGAATTATTTGGGGCTGGCAGTGATGGGTGATGTATAAAGTGAAGGGTTAAGTAGGAATCTGTCTTAATCACAGGGATTCACTGACATCAAAAGGTTAAGTGAAGCATCTATATACATATGTACAAAAAAGGTCTTAATGACCCAGATAACCACAATGGTGTGATCAGTCACCTAGAGCCAGAGTTCCTGGAGTGCAAAATCAAGCGGGCCTTAGAAAGCATTACTATGAAGAAAGCTAGTGGATGTGATGGAATTTCAGCTGAGCTATTTCAAATCCTAAAAGATTATGCTGTTAAAGTTCTGTATTCAATATGCCAGCAAATGTGGAAAACTCATCACTGGCCACAGGACTGGAAAAGGTCAGTTTTTGTCCCAATCCGAAAGAAAGGCAATGCCAAAAATTGTTCAAGCTATAGCACAATTGCACTCATTTCACATGCTAGCATATTATGTTCAAAATCCTTCAAGCTAGTCTTCAACAGTATGTGAACTAAGAAATTCCAGACTTACAAG
This sequence comes from Tragelaphus eurycerus, assembly GCA_935064755.1. Taxonomy (NCBI): domain Eukaryota; kingdom Metazoa; phylum Chordata; class Mammalia; order Artiodactyla; family Bovidae; genus Tragelaphus; species Tragelaphus eurycerus. The sequence continues at coordinate 16,605,938 of CAKXYN010000009.1, read as the reverse complement.
CAGGATTTAGAAAAGGCAGAGGAACCAGAGAGCAAATTTCCAACATTTGCTGGATCAACAAGATAGCAAGGGAATAAAAAAAAAAAAAAAAATCTGCTTCTTTGTCTACCCTAAAGTCTTTGACTGTGTGGACCTCAACAAACTGTAGAAAATTCTTCAAGAGATGGGAATGCCAGACCACCTTACCTACCTACTGAGAAACCTGTATGCAGAACAGGAAACAACAGTTAAAATTGTACATGAAACAATGAACTGGTTCAAAACTGGGAAAGGAGTACGTCAAGGCTGTATATTGTCACCCTATTTATTTAAGTTCTATGCAAAATACATCATGCAAAATGTTGGGCTGGATGAAACACCAGTTGGAATCAAGATTGCTGAGAATAATATCAACAACCTCAGATATGCAGATGATACTACTCTAATGGCAGAAAGTGAAGAGGAACTAAAGAGTCTCTTAATAAATGTGAAAGAAGAAAGAAAAAGCTGACTTAAAACTCTATATCCATCAAACTAAGATCATGGCATCTGGTCCCTTTATTTCATGGCAAATAGATGGAGAAACAGTGGAAACAGTGGCTGAGTTTATTTTTTCTTGGCTCCAAAATCACTGCTGATAGTGACTACAGCCACGAAATTAAAAGATGCTTCCTCCTTGGAAGAAAAGCTATGATGAATCTAGCTGCTGCTGCTGCTGCTAAGTCACTTCAGTCGTTTCTGACTCTGTGGGACCCCATAGATGGCAGCTCACCAGGCTCCCCCTTCTCTGGGATTCTCCAGGCAAGAACACTGGAGTGGGTTGCCATTTCCTTCTCCAATGCATGAAAGTGAAAAGTGAAAGTGAAGTCGCTCAGTGGTATCTGACTCTTAGCGACCCCATGGACTGCAGCCTACCAGGCTCCTCTGTCCATGGGATTCTCCAGGCAAGACTACTGGAGTGGGGTGCCATTGCCTTCTTCATGATGAATCTAGACAGAGTATTAAAAAGCAGAAATATTACTTTGCCTACAAAGGTCAGTATAGTCAAAGCTATGTTTTTTTCCAGTAGTCATGTAGGAATGTGACAGTTGATCCATAAAGAAGGCTGAGCACTGAAGAATTGATGCTTTGGAAACATGGAGCTGGAGAAGACTCTTGAGAATCCCTTGGACTGCAAGGAGATTAAACCAGGCAATACTAAAGCAAATCCACCCTGACTATTCATTGGAAGGACTGATGCTGAAGATGAACCTCCAATATTTTGGTCACCTAATCTGAAAGGCTGACTCACTGGAAAAGATCCTGATACTCGGAAAGACAGGGCAGGAAGAGAAGGGGGCAACAGAGGACAAAATGGTTGGATTGCATCTCCGACTCAACGGTGATGAGTTTGAGCAAACTCTAATAGATAGTGAAGGACGGGGAAGCCTGGCATGCTGCAGTCCATGCTATCTCAAGGAGTCAGACATGACTTAGCAACTGAACAACAATAATACATATACAGGTATAATAGGTGACCTAAATAATCGTTCTTGTACTATAAACACTTGAGTTCCATGACATCTGATATCAGTGTAGGTGATCAGAAGGAGGAGAAAAATATAGATCTATTCTTCAAATTCATAAATCAAGGCATTTTCCATTGTGTTAGGTAGCAATAAATTAGTTATGGAATGATTAAGTCTTAAAAAGTCAGTCTTCTATTGCTAAAAAATGTGTTTTTGAAAAAACATATCATAAATCATTTTTGTATACAAACTAGAAGTATCAAAGAGCCAGAAGACTACTAGAACTTCCCACCACATGTTTTCTACAAATGTGATAGTCTGCGGTATAAGTATTTGATGTGTTGACAATCTTTGTCTTCCAATTAGAGTCTCCATTCTCAAAGGCATTCCATGGCCTGAGTTCCTCTTCAGAAATGTGAATGTTGAATTGGAAAGTCTCAATGTTTTACCCCTCATAGGGGAGATTTTTATTTATTTGAAGATTAAAGCCTCAAAGGGAAGGTGAGAAGTTTCTTGATGGGGTTCTTGATGAGGTTCAAGGCATCAGTCAGATAAAGAGATCTTTTGAAGAGATTCTTAAGATTTTACCAGGTAGTCATTTCACTTAAAAGTAGCACTGAAGTACTCTGATTACATGAACAGGAAGAGAAATTCATCTTTTTATTAACTTTATTCAAGGTTGAATTTGTTTTTAAACTTCTGTATATTTATCTATTATGTACTCACTACTCACAGTTAAGGCTTTATCCTTCACTTATAAAACTAATTAAGCAACAAGGGGAGGAGGGAGGAAGAAAGAGAGCAAGAGAGAGAGAGAGAGGAAATACAACAGAAATATCACTAAGCCTGAGTCTTTCTTGTTCAACATTCACTTTTACGTTTAGTGTGTATTAAATTTTCAACATTTCACCATTTTGTCCTCTTTTGTAATGCTTCACTCCAGTAGTAACTGAGAGTACTATAGCTTATAAAAAGGGACTTTTATCCATAAAAGAGCTTTTCTATTGAATGAATCAGAAGATAAAACCAAGGCACTTTTAAAACATATTTCTATCATTTTTTTTTCTCAGCTTGTTGCTCTGGACCTTGAGTTTCAACTAGTTCAGAATCAATCAGCTCAACTCAGAAACAGAATGAAAGACTTCTCAGAAACAAGTGGAAACAGAGGAAAATACATACATTTCAAATCACCTATCGGTCCTTGTATCTCAGAGAGAATTTATCAATGTCTCACACTGGAACAGGGAACGTGGTGAAGCACTTGGAGAGCAGGTGCACAGGCCAGGAGGCCCACACTGTCACAGAAATTGCAAGGTAGGTCGAGACCCATTAGACAAGATAGTAAAACAAGATGAAAAAAAGGTGGTTACTCCATAAAAATAAATCTACCTTTCATTAGTTCTTATCTAGAATATAATGGTGGTTGAAAACCAGTTTGGGCTGACCTCAGAAAAGCAGCTGATTTACAACTTCACAACTCATAGGAACACTATAAAATAAGATTTCAAGTTCTTTGAGCTAGAAAGGAAGAAGTCTTTTCACTTTCTTTCATAACATCTATATAGTTACATTCATGCAGGTAGCTTGGTGAACTTTTTAGAAACATTATTTGATTTTTGAAAATTCATTTTATCAGGAATCATAAGACTGTAGATTCTTAAATTTTGTTTTTAATAAAAATCTTCCTTGACTTAATGATGAAGACATGTCCAGGTAAACTCATCATAAATTGAAAATGTCATAAGTCGAAAATATACCTAACCTACTTTGATTATCATGGGCTTCCCTGGTGATTCAGACAGTAAAGGATCTGCCTGCAATGCAGGAGAATCAAGTTTGATACCTGGGCCAGAAAGATCCCCTGCAGAAGAAAATGGCAGCCTTCTCCAGTATTCTTGCTTGGAGAATTCCATGGACAGAGGAGCTTGGTGGGCTACAGTCTAAAGGGTCACAAAGAGCTGTGTGCAACTGAGGAACTAAGGACAGCACACATACTGTATTGAATAAGATACTGAAAGTGAAAAGCAGAACGGTCGTATGGGTACAGAATGGTTGTAAGTGTATCAGTTGTTCATCCTCATAATCATGTGGCTAAGTGGGAGCTGTGGCTCAGTTGCTGTTTCCCAGCATTACGAGTATCTTGCTGCATATCACCAGGTGGAAAAAGATCAAATTTCTGTAAAGCTGAAAAATCTTATGCTGAACCGTCCTAAGTCAAGGACATCTCTATTTATTATTATTTCTAATGGAGATGTAGCAACAAACAGGAAACATGTTGGGTATGCCCAACAGGAAGGCTTCCTTGCTGGTTCAGATGGTAAAGACTCTGCCTGCAATGAGGGAGACCTGGATTTAATCCCTGGGTCAAGAAGATCCCCTGGAGAGGGAATGGCAACCCACTCCAGTATTCTTGTGCGGAGAATGGACAGAGGATAGAGGAGCCTGGTGGCCTACAGTCTATGGTGTCCCAAAGAGTCGGATGTGACTGAATGACTAACACACACATGCACACACATGCCCAGTAGGCTTAAATGCTTCTCGTAACTTAGAATATGAATGTGAAATAAAGGAATTAAGAAGTATTCCCAGGAGACCAAACTTACCTGTATACTGTGTACATGGACAAGTAGAGGCCTTAAGGGTAAAGGATGTACAACGCTGGTGTGCCTGCTGTCTCAGGCCCATCAGTTAACCAGCAGTCTATTGTGCGTAAGTAAATATGATGACAAAAGGAGAGCCTTGGCTTGGGAGGAAAGAGAAATTGATAGGAGACATGTATTACCATCAACTCAGGTACAGCAGAACTCATTTTCTTCCAGTTTCTCTTTTCTGACTGGCGATTCTTATTTTTTTTTTCCTCTTTTGTAAACCTCATTTTTATGGATCTTCGGAAAATATTGGTTATTGATTTTACAATTATCATGAGGTGGATAAAGGCTCAAAGTTTTTGCCCTAGGGCAACTTTTGAAAATAAAATTGTGAAAAGATGAGAAGCTACTAAAAGAAAGTGGTGATGCCTATGAATGTTGGTTTCTGTTACATTTATGCCACATTGGTATATCTCATTTGTGGCTGAAGATCCTTAGCTCATTTATTAATTTAACTATTCATAAACTTTGAGTGTCTGCTGGGTGCCAGAAATTGTGCATGGGGCCAGGGATAAAAAGATGAATACTACTCCATTCAGTTCTCCAGGAGGCTTTGTTCTCTGGGGACACCAGTCAAGGACCAGTTGATAATTAATCTTTCATAAATGTTATGCTACAGGCTTGCGTAGATTATTATAGGGGAGCAGAGAAATGTGAGGTATTAACATATCTTTAAGGGAAAGATTAAATCTAGCTTGAATCTTGCTTTTAAATGGGAATTAGCTGGGGAGAAGAGAGTATTCCAAGCTCATCATACAGTGGCTCTGACTGAGTCATAGTACATTCACTATAGGCAAGTCCATCTTAGTGTCCTGCAGAGTAGCCCTCTGTATATAGTAGGTGGAGGAAGGAATGGAAAGTTTATAAAGATATCTCTAAAATATGTGGGTGAAATAGGACTGTTCTTATAGGCTGAGATAATAGCTTCTCAGGGAATATTAAGTTACTTCTGCATGACAAAGATTCTCTCAGTAACCAAATTCTACTCCAGTTCCACTGAGTCCTTTTTTCAACTCAGCCTGACTTTTGGACTCCCATGTTAATCTCTGCACTGCTCTATACAATCAGCAAAAACAAGACCAGGGGCTGACTGTGGCTCTGACCATGAACTCCTTATTGCCAAATTCAGACTGAAATTGAAGAAAGTAGGGAAAACCACTAGACCATTGAGGTATGACCTAAATCAAATCCCTTATGATTATACAGTGGAAGTGAGAAATAGATTTAAGGGCCTAGATCTGATAGATAGAGTGCCTGATGAACTATGGAATGAGGTTCGTGACATTGTACAGGAGACAGGGATCAAGACCATCCCCATGGAAAAGAAATGCAAAAAAGCAAAATGACTGTCTGGGGAGGCCTTACAAATAGCTGTGAAAAGAAAAGAAGCAAAAAGCAAAGGAGAAAAGGAAAGATATAAACATCTGAATGCAGAGTTCCAAAGAATAGCAAGGAGAGATAAGAAAGCTTTCTTCAGTGATCAATGCAAAGAAATAGAGGAAAACAACAGAATGGGAAAGACTAGAGATCTCTTCAAGAAAATTAGAGATACCAAAGGAACATTTCATGCAAAGATGGGCTTGATAAAGGACAGAAATGGTATGGACCTAACAGAAGCAGAAGATATTAAGAAGAGGTGGCAAGAATACACAGAACTGTACAAAAAAGATTTTCATGACCCAGATAATCATGATGGTGTGATCACTAACCTAGAGCCAGACATCCTGGAATGGGAAGTCAAGTGGGCCTTAGAAAGCATTACTACGACAAAGCTAGTGGAGGTTATGGAATTCCAGTTGAGCTGTTCCAAATCCTGAAAGACAATGCTGTGAAAGTGCTGCACTCAATATGCCAGCAAATTTGGAAGACTCAGCAGTGGCCACAAGATTGGAAAAGGTCAGTTTGCATTCCAATCCCAAAGAAAGGCAATGCCAAAGAATGTTCAAACTACCGCACAATTGCACTCATCTCACACACTTGTAAAGTCATGCTCAAAATTCTCCAAGGCAGGCTTCAGCAATATGTGAACCGTGAACTTCCTGATGTTCAAGCTGGTTTTAGAAAAGGCAGAGGAACCAGAGATCAAATTGCCAACATCTGCTGGATCATGGAAAAAGCAAGAAAGTGCCAGAAAAACATCTATTTCTGTTTTATTGACTATGCCAAAGCCTTTGACTGTGTGGATCACAATAAACTGTGGAAAATTCTTCAAGAGATGGGAATACCAGACCACCTGATCTGCCTCTTGAGAAATCTGTATGCAGGTCAGGAAGCAACAGTTAGAACTGGACATGGAACAACAGACTGGTTCCAAATAGGAAAAGGAGTACGTCAAGGCTGTATATTGTCACCCCGCTTATTTAACTTATATGCAGAGTACATCATGAGAAACGCTGGACTGGAAGAAACACAAGTTGGAATCAAGATTGCTGGGAGAAATATCAATAACCTCAGATATGCAGATGACACCACCCTTATGGCAGAAAGTAAAGAGGAACTCAAAAGCCTCTTGATGAAAGTGAAAGTGGAGAGTGAAAAGGTTGGCTTAAAGCTCAACATTCAGAAAACGAAGATCATGGCATCCGGTCCCATCACTACATGGGAAATAGATGGGGAAACAGTGTCAGACTTTATTTTTCTGGGCTCCAAAATCACTGCAGATGGTGACTGCAGCCATGAAATTAAAAGACTCTTACTCCTTGGAAGCAAAGTTATGACCAACCTAGACAGCATATTCAAAAGCAGAGACATTACTTTGCCAACAAAGGTTCGGCTAGTCAAGGCTATGGTCTTTCCTGTGGTCGTGTATGGATGTGAGAGCTGGACTGTGAAGAAGGCTGAGCGCCGAAGAATTGATGCTTTTGAACTGTGGTGTTGGAGAAGACTCTTGAGAGTCCCTTGGACTGCAAGGAGATCCAACCAGTCCATTGTGAAGGAGATCAGCCGTGGGATTTCTTTGGAAGGAATGATGCTAAAGCTGAAACTCCAGTATTTTGCCACCTCATGGGAAGAGTTAACTCATTGGAGAAGACTCTGATGCTGGGAGGGATTGGGGGTAGGAGGAGAAGGGGACGACAGAGGATGAGATGGCTGGATGGCATCACTGACTCGATGGATGTGAGTCTGAGTGACCTCTGGGAGTTGGTGATGGACAGGGAGGCCTGGCGTGCTGCGATTCATGGGGTCGCAAAGAGTCGGACACGACTGAGCGACTGATCTGAGTCCAATTTCAGTAAGAACCCTGCAATGGCAACCCACTCCAGTATTCTTGCCTGGAGAATCCCATGCATAGAGGAGCCTGTCAGGCTACGTCTAGTCCACAGGGTTGCTAAGAGTTGGTTACAACTGAGCAACTTAGGCGGGAAGTCACCCTCCCTATCTAATCAGGTTCCTTATCTTCCACCATCTGCCAGGTGATGTCTTGTCAGATTGGTTTAGCCAGAATTCCCTTTCTACTGATGTCTCCTCTTAGTGCTTTTTATCCATTGATCCCCATCCTGTGCCTTGATTATAAATTCTCTTTTGTTCATTCTGTATTTGAAGTTGAGTCTAATCTCTTTCCCTCACTGTAAGATTCTATTGTGAGGGGAGTCCTTACACATTTCTCTAAGGCCCCTTTAAAATAAATTCTTCCTTACTGTGTTTTAACAAGTGTCACTGAATATTTTTTTCTTTAACAAGTGGTTATCAAACTTTTTGTGTTATTGCTGGTTTGTTTCTCTTTTTCATGTCTCTTCAAGAATAACACTAGTGTGTTGCTCTTATAATACTGAGTGAGAAAATTACAGAGCTAAAAAGACAGAAGTAATTCTAAAACCATAAGTATTTTTAAAAAATTAATTATGATTCCTAGGCATATTTTTGAGACTTCAGTAACAGTGAAAAGTAGTTTTGTAATTCACACAAACTCAGAGGAAGTTAGTACAAGCAAATGTTCAATCTATACTACTGGTGGTATAAAATGAATCCTTCAAAGCAAAGCTTAATACCTTTACTTAAGAGGCCAGTTGCATTTCTCAATATCATATTATCTGGTAAAATTTACAGAGATAGGCAAATGTTAATGGTGGATAACCCTAATATCTATTGAGCATTAAAAAAGTGATTTTTTAAAGGAAGATCAGGCATCAGTGTGAGTCTGGGAGATACTTTACAGAATTTTAAAAAATCCTTCTCTCATTTCTGTAAGAAGAAGTAAAATTTATCCTCTATGTTTTGATTTAGCATTTACAATAGTTTATTTTTCCTACTTGAACATAAATGTTCATGTTTTAATTCCACACAGTCATAAGAAATTAAAAAAAAAAAAAAAGTTGAATCAACAATGAGTACCCTTCTCCATCCTTAACTTCATCCCTTCCCATCTCTGACTGGGTCTTAGATAAAAATATATAATAAGAGATTGAGAAGAACTTCTGTTGAACACGTTAGGAGCTGGGAACTAGTAGTCATTCTTCTCCAAATGTACAGACGTCTCTTTTTACATTATCTAGTAAAATGCTTGGAGTTGCTGGGGGAACAATTTGATTGGGCCAGATGGGTGGTCAGGGGATGATTTTTAACAAATTCATTTCTCCTGCTCTAATCCAAAGACTCTTTCAAGAATCAGTTTAGGGAGCTAAGATGGCGGACGAGTAAGACGGGGAGAATACTTTCTCCTCCACAAATCCATTAAAAGAACATTTGAATGCTGAATAAACTCGATAAAACAACTTCTGAATGCCGGCAGAGGACATCAGGCACTTAGAAAGACTGCTCATTGTCTTCAAAATGAGAAAACGAGCCCTGCGTTAACTCCTTTTGCGGAGAACTGGCGCGGACACCAGCATTTGCTATTGGCAAGTGGGGGGCTGGGCTAGGAGGAGCGGCGAGGCCTGCATTGCTTTGAGAAAGGATTTGGCCTGGCTATCTCGGGTGCTATCTGAGCGAAATAACCAGACTGTCAGTTATCTACTACATCAAAAGCCAGCCCTAACTTAAGACACCACCAGGACTACCTACGGAACAAAGGGCTGCACAGAGTTGGCCGGCTGCAGGCCGTCCCACTCCTGTGACAGGCAGCCAGGGCCGGAGGCGGGCAATTACAGCCCTAGAGAGACACTGTCTAACGGAACTGTGAGTAGGTTTCTGTGCTGACTCACTCTTCTTGGGGCTCTGGATGGTCAACATCTGCCTGAGAAAGTGCGCTGTGTGTATACCCAGAAAACTGAGTGGCGGAGAGGCGATAAGTCGCAGCAGCTGCGCTCGCTGAACATTTCATCACCTGCGCTACTCGGATCTGGGAAGGGCATAAAACGCAGACTCAACCAAGTCTGTGCTTCTGAGGATTTTCCGAGTGCCTGAACCTGGCCGGTTTAGATTTGGGTGTTCATCTCCGCCCCCTCTGTAACAAGGCAGAGATCAGATATTGAAAAGACCTGTAAACCGCCTCAATAAAGAGAATGCAACAAACTACCAGAATATAGTAAGGGCACTCTAAACTTGGCAATTTTAACAAAATGAAGAGACAAAAGAATACCCAGCAGCTAAAGGAACAGGATAGATGCTCACCAAACCAAACCAAAGAGGAAGAGATAGGAAATCTACCTCATAAAGAATTCCTAATAATGATAGCAAAATTAATTCAAAATCTCGAAATCAAAATAGAATCACAGTTAAAGAGTCTGGAGACAAGGATTGAGAAGATGCAAGAAAGGTTTAACAAGGACCTAGAAGAAATAAAAAAGAGTCAACACATAATGAATAATGCAATAAATGAGATCCAAAACACCCTGGAGGCAACAAATAGTAGAATAACGGAGGCAGAAGATAGGATTAGTGAATTAGAAGATAGAATCCTAGAAATAAATGAATCAGACGAGAAAAAAGAAAAACGTATCAAAAGAAATGAGGACAATTTCAGAAACCTTCAGGATAACATCAAACGCTACAACATTCGAATCATAGGAGTTCCAGAAGAAGAAGATACAAAGAAAGACCATGAGGAAATACTTGAGGAGATAATGGTTGAAAACTTCCCTAAAATGGAGAAGGAAATTACCACTCAAGTTCAAGCAATTCAGAGAGTCCCTAACAGGATAAACCCAAGGCGAAACACCCCAAGACACATATTAATCAAATTAACAAAGATTAAATATAAAGAACAAATATTAAAAGCAGCAAGGGAAAAACATCAAATAACTCACAAGGGAATTCCCATAAGGATAACAGCTGATCTTTCAATAGAAACTCTCCAAGCCAGGAGGGAATGGCAAGACGTAATTAAAGTGATGAAAGAAAATAACTTACAGCCTAGATTATTGTATCCAGCAAGGATCTCATTCAAATATGAAGAAGAAATCAAAAGCTTCACAGATAAGCTAAAGTTGAGAGAATTTAGCACCACTAAACCATTTCTCCAACAAAAACTAAAGGACATTCTCTAGATAGGAATCACTAAAAGGGTGTATAGACTCGAACCCAAAACAATAAAGTAAATCTTATTTATCAATAATTGCTTTAAACGTTTATGGGCTGAATGCCCTAATCAACAGACAAATACTGGCCGAATTGATACAAAAACAAGACCCCTACATACCTTGTCTACAAGAGACAACCAAAAGACTAAAATGGATCAAATGGATACAAAAACTAGAACCCTATATATGTTGTCTACAAGAGAACCACCTTAAAATACGGGATATATACTGACTGAAAATGAAGGCCTGGAAAAAGATTTTCTACGCAAATATGGACCAAAAGAAAACAGGAGTAGTAATACTTATATCAGATAAAATTGACTTTAAAGATCTTGAAAAGGAGACAATGAAGGTTACACATAACGACTTAAAGGAACAATCCAAAAAGAAGTTATAACAATTATAAATATATATGCACCCAACATTGGAGCATTGATATATCTATGACAAACATTAATTAATATGATAGAAGAAATATGCAGCAATACAATAATAGTGGGAGACTTTAATACCCCACTCATATAATCTGGCTGTAATAGACAAAGTAAAGAGCAAAACATATTTACTTATGAACCTCAAAAAATTCAGTTCACTCAGGAGAGTTTAAAAAAAAAAAAAAGACTTATTTGTTCACTCTGTAAAGGTTTATTGACTATTTTATGGGTTTGGTACTACTTTGAGTAGTAGGGAGGAAGAGGTGACAAATGTGATCCTGTCCTAAATATTATATTGTGGTATAGATAGACCTACCAATACAAAATACCAAGATGTGCCTAAAGATGAGGACACCCAAACTGGACTTTTTGTTTCCTGAACTTTTCATTTCGAGAACAAACCTCCTAATATAGGATGAATTCAACATGATTTTTTTTTAAGTGTTCTTTGTGATTAAAACAGAAAGCCATTGGTTAAGAAATTACATATATTCCTCCCCACCATCACTCCCCTTCTTTCTTCCCATTTCCCTCCCACCCTTATTGATCCTTTCCTTTGTCCATTTTCCCCTGCAAAAAAAAAAAAAAAAAAAAAAAATCTTATAAAAAAAAAAAAAAGAATCAGTTTATTATGTGCTCAAGGATCTGGAGTACCAGTTTTATATAAATATTTTATCTAGTCCCCATAATAATTCTATAAAAAAGGTACATTAACTCATTTATAATTAAGTAGCTTATCAAGGATACAAAGTAAGTGGTAGAACAGAGATTTAAATCTAGATAATATTTTTTAATTCCAATCTTCATAACTATTATGTTATGTTAAAGTAGGCTTTTTTTGCTTGTTTATGTCCTGGCAACACTATTTATGTGCAGGAGAAAACATGATTAAAGATAGACCCCAGGAGTTGGAAAAGTTTTATTCATGCATATAATTCTACACAAGTCTAAACTATTGTCACACACAATGAACTCATTGTTGGCATTCTCTTTAATGTGGTTCAATTCTTACACATCTGCATTTCTTAACTGGGTTTCAGCAAAATCTGTGTTTAGTTGGAACTGAAAGAAATCTAATACTTTGCTTGTGACTTTCAGAGAAAGATGTGTGCACACAGTGTAAAGACTTCCTAAATTAAATTTGCAAAATAAACTCATCATTTCTAGTTGTCTCTGTTGTGCATTAAACACAAGAAGTGCTTATGCTATTGCTCTCAGAGGCCTTTTTATACACTGTGACAGGTTGAAGAACTCCTGTAGGAAAGAGTCTGGAACAGCAAAATCTGGGCATACAAGTCACCTCTTGTCTTGCCTAGTTAATATCAGTAGAGTTTAAGAAGGTCCGACACCTGTATGTGATTCAGGGAATTAGGATCAAAGAGATTCTTCCATGATCTGACTTTGGCTTGCACTCCCAAGTGTATCTTGCTTTTGCAAATCTATTTTTCATTTTAATCATCTGAAAAAAGAAGCTTTCGGGTTTAACCGGAGGCAATAAAACATGGACATAGAATTGATGAGTCATAAATTAGCTATTCAAAGATTTATTAAACATGAGCAAGATAAGATACCTGTTTAGGGCACGGTGTTATTAGAAGCAGTCCATGGTTGTGTTCATGGATTTAGTTAGCTCAATTATTCGTGTTATGAGAAATAAACATATCCATTAAGAGAGTTACACTGGTAAGCTTTGCAGAACCATTTCGTCTGACACAGAGAAGACAATTCTCTTTAAGAGGTAAGAATATACAATGGATTAAAGACAATTTATTTAACAAGTGGTGCTGGGAAAACTGGTCAACCATTTGTAAAAGAATGAAACTAGAACACTTTCTAACACCATACACAAAAATAAACTCAAAATGGATTAAAGATCTCAACGTAAGACCAGAAACTATAAAACTCCTGGAGGAGAACATGGGCAAAATACTCTCCGACATACATCACAGCAGGATCCTCTATGACCCACATCCCAGAATATTGGAAATAAAATCAAAAATACACAAATGGGACCTAATTAAACTTAAAAAGCTTCTGCACAACAAAAGAAATTATAAACAAGGTGAAAAGACAGCCTTCAGAATGGGAAAAAATAATAGCAAATGAAGCAACAGACAAACAACTAAGCTCAAAAATATACAAGCAACTCCTACAGCTCAACTCCAGAAAAATAAATGACCCAATCAAAAAATGGGCCAAAGAACTAAATAGACATTTCTCCAAAGAAGACATACAGACGGCTAACAAACACATGAAAAGATGCTTAACATCACTCATTATCAGAGAAATGCAAATCAAAACCACTATGAGGTACCATTTCACGCCCGTCAGAATGGCTGTGATCCAAAAGTCCACAAGCAATAAATGCTGGAGAGGGTATGGAGAAAAGGGAACCCTCTTATACTGTTGGTGGGAATGCAAACTAGTACAGCCACTATGGAGAACAGTATGGAGATTTCTTAAAAAACTAGAAATAGAACTGCCATACAACCCAGCAATCCCACTGATGGGCATGCACTTAGGAAACCAGAATTGAAAGAGACACGTGTATCCCAATGTTCATCACAGCACTGTTTACAATAGCCAGGACATGTAAGCAACGTAGATGTCCATCAGCAGATGACTGGATAAGAAAGCTGTGGTACATATACACAATGGAGTATTACTCAGCCATTAAAAAGAATACATTTGAATCAGTTCTAATGAGGTGGATGAAACTGGAGTCTATTATACAGACTGAAGTAAGCCAGAAAGAAAAGCACCAATACAGTATACTAACACATATATATGGAATTTAGAAAGATGGTAACAATAACCCTGTATACAAGACAGCAAAAGAGACACTGATATATAGAACAGTCTTTTGGACTCTGTGGGAGAGGGAGAGGGTGGGATGATTAGGGAGAATGGCATTGAAACATGTATAATATCATATATGAAACAAGTCGCCAGTCCAGGTTCGATGCACGATACTGGATGCTTGGGGCTGGTGCACTGGGACGACCCAGAGGAATGGTATGGGGAGGGAGGAGGGAGGAAGGTTCAGGATGGGGAACATATGTATACCTGTGGCAGATTCATTTTGATATATAGCAAAACCAATACGATATTATAAAGTTCAAAAATAAAATTAAATTTAAAAAAAAGGTTAAAAAAAAAAAAAAGAACTTAAGTAAAGTTACTACTCTTCGTTACAGGTCGTGTATGGCTGCCTGCCAAGTGATTCTTACTCACTGAATGACATCTGAGGGAGACTAGGAAGAGCTAAAATACACTGGTGATAGATACAGGAAGGAAATCGAATGGTAGGTAGACTTCTAAGAGAAGAAAGCCATGAGCACAAATATTATTAAGTATTTAGAGAGTACTTTTGCTTATAAATGCTTTATAATTTTTTCTTTGATTCATAAAATTTGATTCATTCATTTATTGGCTTTCAATAGAAGCACTGTAAATTCTGTTGATACTGTTTTCTCAGACATTTAGGCTGAATATAGTTTGATATGTTGGAGATATTGCTGACATCAACTTGCCTTTAAGACAGAAGCATCGAAATACTCAATCAGGTCACACTAAAATTTTAACTTGAGAGATCCAAACCAATTCTTAAAAAGTATATTTTCCCTTCATTCACTGAAGGTTTTTATGCCAATTTATTCTTCCCATTTTACAGATTAATGAAATGAAGCTGATAGCTTTCTCATTTTACTGATTAATACAGTTAATAACTTGATGAAATGAATACATCAGTTGTAAATAAAGACAAGGATTTAGCTTCAAATTAGTTTCATTTGTGAGCTTGCTTGCCAGTTCTAGTAGTAAATTTCCATGTCTAGCTGTATTCATGTACTTTGGATCAAACGGACAATGTGAAAAAAGATTCCCTTATTTTATATTTTAAATACTACATTATTTAAATATTGGATATATAAAAATTTGGCCAATTACTTTCTTTAAATGAGTCAAAAATAACTCATAGATTTTCAGAAAGTCTATAGGTGTGCTTTTTGAATGATATATTCAACAAAATTCCCTGGAGTTTATATTTTGTGGAAGATTCTATAGTTCAGCCTGCATGTGGAATTTTAAATGGTCTGTATCAAGGATGAATTATAGCCCATGGGTTAAATCCTGCCTACCACCTTTTGTAAACAAAGTTTCCGTACAGCAGAGGCTTTCTTTATGTATCGTGGCAACCCACTCCAGTACTCTTGCCTGGAAAATACAATGGGTGGAGGAGCCTGGTAGGCTGCAATCCATGGGGTGGCAAAGAGTTGGACATGACTGAGCAACTTCACTCTCACTTTTCACTTTCATGCACTGGAGAAGGAAATGGCAACCCACTCCAGTGTTCTTGCCTGGAGAATCCCAGGGACAGGGAAGCCTGGTGAGCTACCATCTATGGGGTCACACAGAGTCGGACACAACTGAAGCGACTTAGCAGCAGCAGCAGCAGAGTTGATTAGTTGTGATAGAGACTGTATGGCTTATAAGCCTAGAATATTTATTATCTGAGCTTTAAAAAGAAAAAAAGTGCTGACCTCTGTTCTATAAGATACAAGCAGAAAACCCAGTCCTCATTTATTACAATAAAATATATAATGATTTGCATACATGAATATATATGAGGTCATGCAAGTAACATTTATTGAACTTGTATTAGAGATTAAAATTCAAGATTAAGGATATATCTTATCAAAAGTTTCTCATCTCCCAATCTTTTATTGATGGATTTTCAGCAACCTAGAAAGTTGCCAACAAGCCAACACAGGAGAGAAGTATTAACTCACTAGAGATGGATTCAATTCCATTTCATTCCATTTCAATTACACATAGTCAGCTGGGCATTGCATTTGCACATAAGCCAACCTAAGGTATTTAAAGTGAGACATACATTTTACTCTTCTCAGAATTCATTTATCAACCAACTTAGAGCAATCAAGGAAGATTAAGGGAGGGAAATTCTCTTACTGTATATGCCATCATGCTGCTAAGTTGCTTCAGTCATGTCTGACTCTGTGCGACCCCATGGACTGCAGCCTACCAGGCTTCTCCGTCTATGGGATTCTCCAGGCAAGAACACTGGAGTGGATTGCCATTTCCTTCTCCAATATGCCATCATGCTACGTACCAAATCAAGGGAAAGCAGAACAATATTATAATTCCATGATTCTAAAATTATGCAAATTCCAAATAATATTTCAAAGAATTCTCATGAAGATAGTGCTATGTATTTCACAAGTAGCACACTGAGAGTGCCTCTGAACTTCT
Source organism: Tragelaphus eurycerus (assembly GCA_935064755.1). Lineage (NCBI taxonomy): Eukaryota > Metazoa > Chordata > Mammalia > Artiodactyla > Bovidae > Tragelaphus > Tragelaphus eurycerus. Next base: position 16,589,640 of record CAKXYN010000009.1, on the reverse strand, counting down.
AACAAAAGTTTAGAAGTTTCACAGTTCAAAAAGCCAAGAATAAGTATTGTAGGAGCATAATTATAATCCAGACTTTTCAATGTAGTTATCCTAATTTGGTAGAGACACAAAGATTAAGTAATTACCTGTAGTTAAGTTTTGTTTTAATAATCCTTTTTAGTTAGAAAGCTGGACCACTGATCAGGGTCATTTTTAAATAAAAAACTTGCAAAAACAACTTAAGACCATAATTCATTAGAGGATTATTACTGTAATAAATGTGCTTATTTTCCCAACTTGCACATTCAATCAGTTTGAATGCTCAATAGATTAATTCATAGCCAAAGGATAGGTTTTCTAGACTTTAAGACTATTTATTAAGCACTATGGCAAACATAAAATGTTATAAATAAATTTATCTTTTATTTAACTCAGTGAGCATAACAGATAAAATTTTTTAAATTATAAAATATTACATGAACTACATAAGTTATGATATAATTTACATTACAGGTACATTTGTTTTAACAATCTCCTGCAAAATTCTGCCAGTTTTTCACTTCTTTTAGCCATAGTTGTTATTATATTACAAAAGTGAACCTAGACAAAACAAATATAAAGGCATAAATTTATTTTATGTTTTATCAGAATTCATCTTCTGACTTGATTCTTTCTTAGGTTTAGTTTTGCAAATTTTAGGAAGAATAATTTTAACAATCAGAATTGAGATGTGAGTAAATTAGGAAATGATCATTTTTCTCTATGTACCATCAACCATGGATCAGATCAGATCAGAACAGATCAGTCGCTCAGTCCTGTCCAACTCTTTGCAACCCCATGAACTGCAGCACGCCAGGCCTCCCTAGCCATCACCAACTCCCAGAGGTCACTCAGACTCATCCATTGAGTCAGTGATGCCATCCAGCCATCTCATCCTCTGTCGTACCCTTCTCCTCCTGCCCCCAATCCGTCCCAGCATCAGATTCTTCTCCAATGAGTCAACTCTTTGCATGAGATAGCCAAAATACTGGAGTTTCAGCTTTAGCATCATTCCTTCCAAAGAAATTCCAGGGTTGATCTCCTTGCAGTCCAAGGGAATCTCAAGAGTCTTCTCCAACACCACAGTTCAAAAGCATCAATTCTTCGGTGCTCGGCCTTCTTCACAGTCCAGCTCTCACATCCATACATGGACATACAGTGGTAAAAGTGTGTTCAAACAGGTATGATAATAATATCTTATTCAATACAAAAAAAAAAAAAGTAGCAAAAACCTATTACTTCAAAGACTATTTTTTCTGTTTATTACAACTTGAAACAATCTTGCTCTTGTCCTCTTCCCTTATCCTCCTTCCTTTTGCTTCCACTCCTCCCTGTTTTCTCCCCTTCCTACATCCCCACCTCCCCTTCTCCTTCTGCTCCTCCCTTCTCCTCCTCTCCTCCCCCTCCTCCTCCTTCCCTTCCTTCCCTCTTCCCTTCTCCTCTCCTTCTCTCTCCTCCTCCCTCCTCACCTCTCCTTTACTCTTTTCTCTACAGCTCTTATCATTCTTTGCTGCTGCTGCTAAGTCGCTTCAGTCGTGTCCGACTCTGTGCGACCCCATAGATGGCAGCCCACCAGGCTCCCCTGTCCCTGGGATTCTCCAGGCAAGAACACTGGAGTGGGTTGCCATTTCCTTCTCCAATGCATGAAAGTGAAAAGTGAAAGTGAAGTCGCTCAATCCGGTCCGACTCTTAGCGACCTCCTGGACAGCGGCCCACCAGGGACCTCTGTCCATGGGATTTTCCAGGCAAGAGCACTGGGGCGGGGTGCCATCATTATATAATTCACCAGTTTGTCATGTTTACTGTTCATTGTCTGCCTCTCCTGCTGCTGCTGCTAAGTCACTTCAGTCGTGTCCGACTCTGTGAGACCCCATAGACGGCAGCCCACCAGGCTCCCCCATCCCTGGGATTCTCCAGGCAAGAACACTGGAGTGGGTTGCCATTTCCTTCTCCAGTGCATGAAAGCGAAAAGTGAAAGTGAAGTCGCTCAGTCACGTCTGACTCTCCTACTACATTATAAAGCCTATGAGTGCAGGGATTTTGTTTATTTTGTTCCTGCTCTATCTTACCTGCCAGGAACTTTACACACACAGGAGAAATTCAGTACATATTTGTGGAAGAAAGGCAGAAGGCCAAAAGGAAGGAAGAAAAGAATGGCTACCATTTTAAAGAATTATTAAGGAGAATTCATAAGAAATATATGATTAGCAACACAGTGAGGCACAGCAACAAAATTAATAAAATTCTTGAGTAACTTTTTGCTTTCTTTTCTTCCACTGGGGTTGCCTTTTCCCCTAAACAATGCAACCTGGCTAAGAGTTAGCTGGGAGCTGAAATCCAATCTGTGCCTCCATTCACCAAATCCTGAATGCATTTGTGACTTACCCTAATCCAGAGGAAGAGCCTTTTCCTAATTCACTCAGAAAGCCAGTGTGGGCCAGCTATATAGCCTTTATATATACTCACAATTTCTTATAATCTTTTACTTGGCCTGATTTTCTGCACCAGAGGTTTTTCTTATTTATCCTGATGATTTGCCCTCCATTTAGCATATATTTTTCCTTTTAAAACAATTTTCAGATTCTTTTTTAAAGTTTTGTTTCTGTCTCCAGGAAAGACACATTCCACTGACAACCCTCATTGTAGAATTCTGTCAGATGAAATACTCAATGAATGAGGATTTCTATTGCATATGGGACATAAGGCCTTTTTCTTTTCTTTTGGAAATAGAGATCAAACCTGCTGAAGAAGGAAAGATGGGTCACCATTTTTCACCCCTCCTGGGAACCACATTTTCACCTTGATTTCTTCATGGGCAGAGTATTTTCCTGACCTTTGACTTGGGACTCAAGAGTTGGGATGGCTTTGGCCAGTGGCCCATTGATGGGAGTGTTCTATACTGTGTTCTATTATAAAAAGCCTCATGCATTTTCCACTTACCCTTTTGCACCTCTGACATTGCCACAAAGAAAACAAGGCTCAGACAGCCTGCTGGTAGAGGGGATGGAAGGCCTGTCGAAGAGAGCCATTACGGTTGAGCCAAACAAATGCCACTGGAAACAGATGAGCCCCAGCAGCCACGGGGGACAGAAGATCCACCAACCATGCCTACCCTCAATTAACCAACCTGCAGATTCATAGGAATCATCAGTTTTATTTTGAGCCCCTGAATTTTATATCCACTTTTTAGGCAGTATTTTTGAACAATTGCTACCTGAAACAAAAACTAACTCCATTTCTTTTGTGACCACCTTAAAGCAACACATACACACAGTCCATAAAATGTATACCTTGCATGACACCCAATATGAAGGCAAGACATTTTAATGTGCTTTACACTACTTTGCTTAATTTTATCTATATGTGTCTGCATCAATTTTCTTAACATGATTCCTATGTATGCATTTTTGGTCTGACTCATGACATGTTCGAAGAAGGCAGTGGCAACCCACTCCAGTACTCTTGCCTGGAAAATCCCATGGATGGAGGAGCCTGGTAGCCTGCAGTCCAGGGGGTTGCAAAGAGTCAGACATGACTGAAGTGACTTAGCAGCAGCAGCAGCATGACATGTTGTTATTCTTCAGTCTCTAAGTCGTGTCTGACTCTTTGTGACCCAATGGACTGCAGTGTGCCAGGCTTCCCTGTCCTTCACTATCTCCCAGAGTTTGTTCAAATTTATGTCCATTGAGTTGGTGATACTATCCAACCAGCTCATCCTCTATTGCCCCCTTCTCCTCCTGCCCTCAAATTTTTCCCAGCATCAGGATCTTTTCCAATGACTCAGGTCATTTCCTATGAGTCACCTCTTCACATCAGGTGGCTAAAGTATTGGAGCTTCAACATCAGTTCTTCCAGTGAATAAAAAGGGTTGATTTTCTTTATGGACTAATTTGGTCTCCTTGCTGTCCAAGGGACTCTAAAGAGTCTTCTGCAACTCCACAGTGCAAAGACATCAATTCTTTGGTGCTCAGCCTTCTTCAAGGTCCAATTCTTACAACTCTCAATCTTAGGATTAACAGTATCTACCATCTTTTAACATTTCAATTGGATTATGTCAAATATATAGGTCAAATGGGAAGATAAACAGACCTTTGTCAGCAGAGTGATGTCTCTGCTTTTTAATACTCTAAGTTTGTCATAGCTTTCCTTCAGAGGAGCGAGTCTTTTAATTTCATGGGTGCAGTCACCATCCACAGTGATTTTGGAGCCCAAGAAAATAAAATCTGTTAGTAAACTATTATAACTCCTTTTACAATACAAACTGGTATAAAGGACACTCATCATATATTTTCTTTATGTTTTTCTTGAAAATAATGCTCTTTTCATTAGGATTTTTTACAACCACTGAAGCAATTATATCTGTTTTGTACTTGATTCCTTTGTGACTTCATTGTCATCTCGATGTATTGCCATAAAAATAGGGATTCCTAGGAAAAATGCTTCCATGGAATTGACTTAAGTATTCTGAAGCCAATTATCCTGTTCTAGACTATTCACATTGTTTTTATTTCCTCTCTTCTCCCTACATTAAAATATTTCTCAGTTCATTTACGATTCATTTTCCTTTTTATTAACATCTTTGGTAAAAAGTGTGGCAAAAGAGATAATTGAGATTTCAGGAAAGGATGAAACTTCTGAATTAACTAAGCTCTGCATACTCCATCTTACTCTCTACCTTATTAAGACAAACAGTTGAGTTTATTGCATTTTATAGGTAAATTTAGACATTATGATGTTCTTTCAGATGCATAAACATATAAGGAGGATATAAAAAAATGTTCTCTTTTCATTATACTACAAACTGAAATTATAGCACTGTTAGCCTCTTCTAATAAATCCTTTTGATATACTCTGGCCCTCAGGTTCAAGGTTATAAGTTTGTGGTGACAGTTATTAACTACTGTATTTCAGTTCTGTGATGCTGGAGGCTCTACAAACTGCATTTCTTCCTTGCCAGCTATTTTCCTGTTAGTTATGCCAATGGAAGACACTGAAGTAGCTAAATAGCAGTGAAGGGAGAAACAGTTGCTTCTTCTGTGGTATCTACTTCTCCCATTAGCCTTATCTCAAGAGTAGCTTCTAAATTCTGAAGTGCCTATGGGTTCCAATTTCTTACTTTACTCCTTGTTCTTAGACCCAGCCTCATGGTATTTCTTGCAGAAACTATAAACTATCTGGTAACACCTTCCCATCCAGATCAGCAGGGCACCTTCTTAGACTTTTGAAGACACCAGTTGTGTTCCAAATTGGAGAAGGAAATGGCAACCCACTCCAGTGTTCTTGCCTGGAGAATCCCAGGGACAAAGGAGCCTGGTGGGCTGCCATCTATGGGGTCGCACAGAGTCGGACACGACTGAAGTGACTTCGCAGTTGTGTTCCAAATTTCTCACTTCTGAAGGATCTAAGTCACAGCTTCTCAAAACCTCTTTTGATGGACTCGATAATCTCAATTTCTTCCTTTGTTCCTCACATTCTAAGGGTGATTGACGTTTTCTTTTCTTACTATTTCTGTGTTAGTTCAGTGTTCCCATTTTGATTGTTCATTCTTCCAATGATCTAAACAATTTCTATATTAGATCCTCTCTGTCGAACTAACTAGTGTGTTTTCCATTTGCTGGCTGTGCTCTGGTGATGTGGTACCAAATTTAAATATCAGACAGATCAGATCAGTCGCTCAGTCGTGTCCGACTCTTCGCGACCCCATGAACCGCAGCACGCCAGGCCTCCCTGTCCATCACCAGCTCCCGGAGGTCACCCAGACTCACACCCATCAAGTCAGTGATGCCATCCAGCCATCTCATCCTCTGTCGTCCCCTTCTCCTCCTGCCCTCAATCCCTCCCAGCATCAGAGTCTTCTCCAATGAGTCAACTCTTCGCATGAGGTGGCCAAAATACTGGACTTTCAGCTTTAGCATCATTCCTTCTAAAGAAATTCCAGGATTGATCTCCTTCAGAATGGACTGGTTGGATCTCCTTGCAGTCCAAAGGACTCTCAAGAGTCTTCTCCAACATCACAGTTCAAAAGCATCAATTCTTCCGCGCTCAGCCTTCTTCACAGTCCAGCTCTCACATCCATACATGACCACAGGAAAGACCATAGCCTTGACTAGGCGAACTTTTGTTGACAAAGTAATGTCTCTGCTTTTGAATATGCTATCTAGGTTGGTCATAACTTTCCTTCCAAGGAGCAAGCGTCTTTTAATATCATGGATGCAGTCACCATCTGCAGTGATTTTGGAGCCCAGAAAAACAAAGTCTGACACTGTTTCCACTGTTTCCCCATCTATTTCCCATGTAGTGATGGGACCAGATGCCATGATCTTCGTTTTCTGAATGTTGAGCTTTAAGCCAACCTTTTCACTCTCCACTTTCACTTTCATCAAGAGGCTTTTTAGCCCCTCTTCACTTTCTGCTATAAGAGTGGTGTCATCTGCATATCTGAGGTTATTGATATTTCTCCCAGCAATCTTGATTCCAACTTGTGTTTCTTCCAGTCCAGCATTTCTCATGATGTACTCTGCATATAAGTTAAATAAACATGGTGACAATATGCAGCCTTGACGTACTCCTTTTCCTATTTGGAACCAGTCTGTTGTTCCATGACCAGTTCTAACTGTTGCTTCCTGACCTGCATACAGATTTCTTAAGAGGCAGATCAGGTGGTCTGATATTCCCATCTCTTTCAGAATTTTCCATAGTTTATTATGATCTACACAGTCAAAGGCTTTGGCATAGTCAATAAAGCAGAAATAGATGTTTTTCTGGAACTGTCTTGCTTTTTCCATGATCCAGCGGATGTTGGCAATTTGATCTCTGGTTCCTCTGCCTTTTCTAAAACCAGCTTGAACATCAGGAAGTTCACGGTTCACATATTGCTGAAGCCTGGCTTGGAGAATTTTGAGCATTACTTTACTAGCGTGTGAGATGAGTGCAATTGTTCGGTAGTTTGAGCATTCTTTGGCATTGCCTTTCTTTGGGATTGGGATGAAAACTGACCTTTTCCAATCTTGTGGCCACTGCTGAATTTTCCAATTTAAATATCAAACACCATAAAAACTAAGTCTTTTGGCTTGTGTTTTTGCCTTCTCTCCCTAGCTCATGGGCTTCCCAGGTGGCTCAGTGGTAAAGAAGTGAAGTGAAATGAAGTGAAGTGAAGTCACTCAGTCATGTATGACTCTTCGCGACCCCGTAGACTGTAGCCCGCCAGGCTCCTCTGTCCATGGGATTCTCCAGGCAAGAATACTGGAGTGCATTGCCATAAGAATCCTCTGGTAATTCAGGAGATGTGAGTTTGTGCCCTGGATCACGAAGATCCCCTGGAGAGGAAAATGGCAACCCATTCCAGTGTTCTTGCCTGAAGAATTTCAAGGATAGAGGAGCCTGGCAGGCTACAGTTCATGGGATCACAAGAGTCAGACTTAGTGACCAAACTACAACAACATTAGCTCATAGCTTGCTATGTAAATGCAGGTTCTATATACAGCCATGGAAGATTTCCCTGGCCCCAGACTGATCACCAGGCATCTGCGTGCTAAGCCATTTCAGTCGTGTCTGACTCTTTGTGACCCCATGGACTGTAGCCCACCAGGCTCCTCTGTCCTTGGGATTCTCCAAGCAAGAATACTAAAGTGGGTTGCCATTTCCCTCTCCAGGGGATCTTGGATCATGCCCTCCTCCAGGAGATCTCCCCAACCCAGGGATGAATCCACATCTCTTATGTCTCCTGCATTGGTAGGCAGGTTCTTTACCACTAGCACCACCTTACACTGCACGTAATACATTTTGATGTCTGTTGGCTTATTCATATTAAGTGGTTCGTTTGCACCATTCCCCTCATCAGACACTGAGATCTAATTGTCATGCTCTCTGCATCCTTCCAATTGTTTCTCTCCCACATGCTGTCATTATTTGGTTCATTTCTATCCTCAGGGAACAATGTAGCATCCTCATCCTCATCAGCCACTTGATGAGACTGAACAGTGTTAATGTCAGCCTGCCTCTCACTTGAGTTTTCATTATCTGCCTTCAAGTTGGCAAAACTTCCCTTCACTGGGCTTGATGTAAGGCTTTCACATTAAGCCTATTAGTTTTAAGTAAGGGGTGCCCATGGCCAGTTCTAGTGTGGTTCCCTTGTGCCTCCTTTCCTCACAGCATTCCACTGGTCATTAATAACTTATAACACACTACTGTGTAATAAAATCTGTTATTAGTGCTGAGAAAACAGCTAACAGGCAATGTCTGAACTTTCTATGAGCATTCACTGTGCTGTTTTACAAAAATCTCAAATTTCATTCCCTGGGTCAAGCCAGCCCTGAGGTTAATTGGCTCTTCTGTTCCATTATTTCTTCATATTTACATTGTTGGCATTATATATGAAGTTATGTATGAAGATATTTATGTCTTCATATATATCGTTCTGCATATTGTCACTGAAGCAGGGTCCTGCACACACCATGGTGGAATTTGGTATTGACTATGGTGTTTGGAGATGAAGTTTTTTCATGTTTTTTTTTTTTTTTTTTAGTACCCCCAAATAACTAGATGAGAGGTGATTTGTGTATCACAAGAAAATTTCTTTTTATTATTATTATTATTATTATTTTTTAAATTTTTCTTAACGTTACAATATTGTATTACTTTTACTATACATCGAGATGGATCCGCCACCAGAATACACGTGCTCCCCATCATCATCAGCTTGAAAGGTTATCCATATAAAATATTTATTCACTTTTGCCATTTATTTTTCAAGTATAAAACACTTGGAAGCAGCCTCTGAAGAGAAATATTTGTTGTATCCTATTTCTAATGCTTACCCACGAATTCTTTGGAAAGGCCAAGGAAGCAAAATAACAAAGTGAATTGGAATCGAACTGAGTGCAACACTCATGATGTTTTCAAAGTGGATTTCTGAATACAAAAAAATGTATCTATACCTACAATTTCTTTTCTTGCTTTCTTTTCTCCTTTCACGAGCTACATTTCAGGGATCCAACTTTTACACCTGCCATCACATATGACCGAATGGCAAATAAATGGAAGAAAGCATTGGAAATAGGGTGGGAAGTCTTTTAGTAATAGAAAATATAAATTTAGAATTTTGATGTATTTATTTTAGTTGTTTCATCTACAGAAAATCCCTATTCTTCTCCTTCTCTAAGAAAATTTAATGGTTAATTGTTGGTAATCAATCTTAAGTTTATACAATGCTAGATACTGTTTTCAGAAAAGTTTAGAAGAGTAGTGAGTTAGGAAAGAAAGCAGGTAGGAGGTGAAATTCTGGGGACCAGAAGTTTCACTTAGTAAATTTGTAATGAAGAAGATGGACTGAAAAGAAAGAACTATTTCCCATTACTTTTTTCAAACTTTTAAGAAAGTATGCAATCACCATTTTCCCTGCCACGTCGTTCTTGTTTCTTACTTAGAGGGAGGATGTTAAGATGTGCAGCATCAATGCAATATTGATGTAAATAACGTGTAGTATTTTCTTCTGGCTCAAAGAGCTGTTGCATTTCTGGAAGGAAGAAAACTGGGTCATACAGCTAGCACATGAATTCGAGGTGACCCACAAAAGATAGTGCTGCACTTTTCCATAACTGGAGGTTTTTTCTGTGTCAGAAGAATGCACTTTGCCTTTGCCTCAGACAACTTTAGTCAGCTGGACTCTATCCAGGAAGATGATGTTGACAAATCCCAGGAAAGCAAAAAGCAACTGCTCCTCTCTCACCATGTGCTATGTGATATCACCACCTCTCCTAAAAGTCTCTTTGTCCATTTGACATGTAATAATAACTAAACCATGCCTATCTGCACTTGTCAGAGGCTAAATAGTCATCCTGAGTATTGAATCAGAAGCTTTTGCACCTACAGCTCACATGGCATTCTCTATAAAGCACTTCTATCTATGATTAAAATCGTATCTTAATCCTCAGTGGAGAGTGAAGAAGGATTTTCAGAACACCTACTATGAACTAGTCCTTGTTCTACATACTTATACATATGCTCACTTATGCTAAGAATGACAATTATTTGTTCTATAGATTGAGTAGAAGGCAATGACACCCCACTCCAGTACTCTTGCCTGGAAAATCCCATGGGTGGAGGAGCCTGGTAGGCTGCAGTCCATGGGGTCGCTAAGAGTCGGACACGACTGAGCGATTTCACTTTCTCTTTTCACTTTCATGCACTGGAGAAGGAAATGGCAACCTACTCCAGTGTTCTTGCCTGGAGAATCCCAGGGACGGGGAAGCCTGGTGGGCTGCTGTCTGTGGGGTCACACAGAGTCGGACACGACTGAAGTGACTTAACGAAAACTGAATATTGGAATTCTTAGGAAGAACCCTGGAATGAAACGAAGCTCTTGTTATCCTCAGTTAATAGAAGAAGAAACTAAACTTAATTTGTCCTAGGAAATATAAGCATGAAATGGTAGCATTATTTTGAATAAAGAAAAACAACACTAGAAGGTACTCAAGTGCAAGAAGTTTAAATAAACTGATTTTGATAAGTATAACCAATGGAAAACCATAAAGCAATAGATAAAAATAAAATACATCTATTAGATCAGATCAGATCAGTCGCTCAGTCGTGTCCGACTCTTTGCGACCCCATGAATCGCAGCATGCCAGGCCTCCCTGTCCATCACCAACTCCCAGAGTTCACTCAGACTCACATCCATAGAGTCAGTGATGCCATCCAGCCATCTCATTCTCTATCGTCCCCTTCTCCTCTTGCCCCCAATCCCTCCCAGCATCAGAGTCTTCTCCAATGAATCAACTCTTCGCATGAGGTGGCCAAAGTACTGGAGTTTCAGCTTTAGCATCATTCCTTCCAAAGAAATCCCAGGGCTGATCTCCTTCAGAATGGACTGGTTGGATCTTCTTGCAGTCCAAGGGACTCTCAAGAGTCTTCTCCAATACCACAAAAGCATCAAGCTCAAAAGCATCAATTCTTCAGTGCTCAGCCTTCTTCACAGTCCAGCTCTCACAGCCATACATGACCACAGGAAAAACCATAGCCTTGACTAGACGAACCTTTGTTGGCAAAGTAATGTCTCTGCTTTTCTATATGCTATCTAGGTTGGTCATAACTTTCCTTCCAAGGAGTAAGCGTCTTTTAATTTCATGGCTTCAGTCACCATCTGCAGTGATTTTGGAGCCCAGAAAAATAAAGTCTGACACCGTTTCCACTGTTTCCCATCTATTTCCCATGAAGTGATGGGACCAGATGCCATGATCTTCATTTTCTGAATGTTGAGCTTTAAGCCAACTTTTTCACTCTCCACTTTCACTTTCATCAAGAGGCTTTTTAGTTCCTCTTCACTTTCTGCCATAAGGGTGGTGTCATCTGCATATCTGAGGTTATTGATATTTCTCCCAGCAATCTTGATTCCAACTTGTGTTTCTTCCAGTCCAGCGTTTCTCATGATGTACTCTGAATAGAAGTTAAATAAACAGGGTGACAATATACAGCCTTGATGAACTCCTTTTCCTATTTGGAACCAGTCTGTTGTTCCATGTCCAGTTTGAACTATTGCTTCCTGACCTCCATACAAATTTCTCAAGAGGGAGATCAGGTGGTCTGATATTCCCATCTCTTTCAGAATTGTCCACAGTTTATTGTGATCTACACAGTCAAAGGCTTTGGCATAGTCAATAAAGCAGAAATAGATGTTTTTCTGGAACTGTCTTGCTTTTTCCATGATCCAGCGGATGTTGGCAATTTGATCTCTGGTTCCTCTGCCTTTTCTAAAACCAGCTTGAACATCAGGAATTTCACAGTTCACATATTGCTGAAGCCTGGCTTGGAGAATTTTGAGCATTACTTTACTAGTGTGTGAGATGAGCGCAATTTTGCGGTAGTTTGAGCATTCTTTGGCATTGCCTTTCTTTGGGATTGGAATGAAAACTGACCTTTTCCAGTCCTGTGGCCACTGTTGAGTTTTCCAAACTTGCTGGCATATTGAATGCAGCACTTTCACAGCATCAGCTATCAACATGGATAAACCTCAAAAACATGATGTTGGATTAAAATTTCCAAAAATATGAAAATATGATTCTGTTAATATGGAATTCAAAATAGGCAAAATGAAAAAAATGTATTATTTAGGAACACAAATATATGTTAGAAAACTGCAAAGGAAAACAAAAAGTTGATGGATTAAAAAAGTTCCTCTGTAGTAGAGAGAGGATTGGGGGAAAGATACCCAAGAAGCTTGATAAAATTCTGTTTCTTAAACTGTGTGGTGGATACCTAGGAGTAAAATTTTATTATTGTTTTAAACCAAACAGATTCATTATACACATTCCTCATTATGCATGAGGAATAAAGGATAAGAAAATAATCAACATATGATAAATTCAGTGCCCTATTCACCATGCTATAACAGACATGAATGATGTTCAAAATTGTGTTTACTTCCACAAATAAGTGGAAATCTTTGTTAAAACACTAAAGAGAGTAGAGGACTGAATATTATAAACCATATATATGAATGCATATTCAAAAGTTTATCCAAGATATATAAAGAAATTATGCAACTCAATAGAACAAAGCCAAACAAATTGGACAGAGGAACTGGGTATTTTTTGAATCTTTGAACATTTTTCAAAGAAGACATACAGATGGCCAACAGGTGTATCAAAAGATGCTCAACATCACTAATCATCAGGGAAATGCAAATTAAAACCACAATGAAATATCACTTCACATATATTAGAATGGCTATTATCAAAAAAACAAGCAATAACAAGTTTTGGTGGGGATGCAGAGGAAAGAGAACCTTTGTACACTGCACTGTTGGTAGGAATGCAAATTGGTACAGTTACTATGGAAGAATATGGAGGCTTATCAAAAATTTAAAAATAGAACTACCATATGGGTCAGCACTTCAGATATTCATTTAAAGGAAATGAAACCACTAACCTGAAAAGATATCTGTACTTCTGTGTTCATTGCAGCATTATTTACAAAAGTCAAGATATGGAAGGAAAGCTATGAAAAACCTAGATAGTGTATTAAAAAGCAGAGACATCACTTTGAAAACAAAGGTCCATATAGTCAAAGCTATTGCTTTTCCAGTAGTCATGTATGGATGTGAGAGCTGAACCATAAAGAAGGATGAGAGGTAAAGAACTGATGCTTTCAAATTGTGGTGCCAGAAAAGACTCTTGAAAGTCCCTTGAACTGCAAGGAGATCAAACCAGCCAATCCTAAAGGAAATCAATCCTAAATATTCATTGGAAGGACTGATGCTGAAGCTGAAGCTCCAATACTTTGGCTACCTGATGTGATGAGCCAACTCATTGGAAAAGACCCTGATACTGGGAAAGATTGAAGGCAAAAGGAGAAGGGGGTAAAAGAGGATGAGGTGGTTAGATAACATCACAGACTCAATGAAGATGAGTTTGAGCAAACTCTGGGAGAAAGTGAAGGACAGGGAGGCCTGGCATGCTGCAGTCCATGAGATCACAAAGAATCAAACACAATTTAGTAACTGAACAACAGCAACAACAAAAGATATGGAAACAGCCTAAGTGTTTGCTGATCCATGAATGAATAAGTGGAATATTATCCAGTCATTAAAAAGAATAAAATCTTGTCACTTGAGAAAACCTGGATGGACCTTGAGGGCATTATGCTTAGTGAAATAAGTGAGGCAGAGAAAGACAAATGCCCTTACCTCACATATATATGGAATCTTAAAATGAAGGCAAAAAACACAAATTGAACTTATAGATACAGAGAACAGGCTGGTGGTTGCCAGAGGTGGGGTCGGTCAGTAAAATGGGTGAAGCTGGTCCAAAGGTAAAAACTTCTAGTTATTAAATAAATTGTGGGGATTTAATGTGCAGCATTGGGGAAGGCAATGGCACCCCACCCCAGTACTTTTGCCTGGAAAATCCCATGGACGGAGGAGCCTGGTAGGCTGCAGTCCAGGGGGTCGCTAAGAGTCGGACATGACTGAGCGACTTCACTTTCACTTTTCACTTTCATGCATTGGAGAAGGAAATGGCAACCCACTCCAGTGTTCTTGCCTGGAGAATCCCAGGGACAGGGGAGCCTGATGAGCTTCCGTCTATGGGGTCGCACAGAGTCGGACACGACTGAAGCGACTTAGCAGCAGCAGCAGCAATGTGCAGCATGGACTTCTCTGGTGGCTCAGACAGTAAAGCGTCTGCCTACTGTGTGGGAGACCTGGGTTCGATCCCTGGGTCAGGAAGATCCTCTGGAGAAGGAAATGGCAACCCACTCCAGTACTCTTGCCTGGAAAATCCCATGGACAGAGGAGCGTAGTATGCTACAGTCCATGGGGTTGCAAAGAGTTGGACACGACTGAGTGACTTCACTTCAATGTACAGCATGGTGACTATAGTTTATACTATGCTATGCTATGCTAAGTCACTTCAGTCGTGTCTGACTCTGTGTGACCCCATAGACGGCAGCCCACCAGGCTCCCGTGTCCCTGGGATTCTCCAGGCAAGAACACTAGAGTGGGTTGCCATTGCCTTCTCCTATAGTTTATACTACTATAGTGCATATTTGAAAATTTGCTAAGAGAGTGGATCTTAAAAGTTCTTATCACAGGAAAGAAAAAATGCAACTGTGTGGTGATAGATGTTAAATAGACCTATTTTGTTGATCATTTCACAATATGTAAGTATATTGAATTATTGGGTCACGCACCTGAAACTAATATTGTGTATATCAATTGTATCTCAATTAAAGAAAGGTAGAATAAAGATTTTATTTTTTAATCCTTACCTGGCTTATTCATTTGACTTCTCATTTAGTCCCTCTGTTAGTTTACATTCTGTTGATATTGTGTATCAGTCTCCTTGAACACTTGCAATCCAAATGAGAATTTAAAAGACTTACCAAGACATATTGAATAATCCTTGTCCCAAACTTCTAGATATAGCTAAATAAAGTATAATAAGTATTTAAAGACTGGAAATAAATTGGTGGCAAATGAAATTATAGGGTTAAATTTTTGGAGCACATTTCAGTATCATAACCATAATTGTCATCTCTCATTTTAGAAACTAATCCAGAAGGCAGAGACAAAGTTTGTTATAATTCTTTCTGAATTGTTCCCGGTAGTTATAACATTTTGAATGAGAAAATGGAAAGGTTGTCATTACAGCAAGGCAATTTCTTTTTTTCAATGTTTATTTAGGAAAAGCACTTCAGATTATTTCAGTGGGAGAAAAAATTAAAGATTATTTTGACAGTTTTGGTACAAAACTGGTACAGAAAGGGTGGTAAAATGGGAATTATTTGTCTTGATCCAGTGGTTATAGAGAAACTTTGCGCTAAGAATCAGCAAATCTATCATTTAGTTCCTGCTTTGTCATGAGTTTACTGTGTGAATCATCATATGAAACTATTGGGGGAGCGGTGGGTGGAGGATTGCCTCTAAAGTCCTGTTCACTCTTGTCGATCTTTTCTCAAAAGTATGCCAAGTTTACCAGATGATTTTTCCCCCTCTCTTTAACCTGGGATACTTGTTGAAACCCTAGAATGTGATCTTTTCTTCTGGGTGGTCTGTACTGGATATCAGCTCTGCTCTTCCCATTACAGGCACGGCAGGTGTCCCAGCCCTTGCCTATGGTGATTGGCTGAGAGCCTGGAACCATAAAAGGGCTATACCTCTGTTTCTACAAAGCTGCTGGGCTGCTTCCGCTTTGCAGCTGCCTGTCTTGAATGCCAAATTCTACTAGCAGTGCTGACTGGCCACCTGGCCAGGGCCATGCAGCCAGCTGCCACTTACAGCTTGAGGCTAATATATAAGCATTCTGATGCCTAACCTCAGCCTCCTCTGAACTCACTTCTGCTCCCAGTTCTTTTTCTCAGTGAGAGTTAATTCAGGGTTTATTCCTTTCTTCTTCCCTCATGTGCTTCCTTCTCCCTTTCCTTTCTGTGTAAAACAAAAATTCATAAATTGCCTATTAAGTGTTTCCTATTGTGTGAGGATAGAGCCTGCTATTTGTATCTATGCAAATATGTGAGAACAGAGGTTTCACATGCAGGGAAAAGTGAAATAAAGTCTCTCAAACATAAAAAAAAGAAAACAAAAAAGAATTACCAAATTTCATTCCTGCAGCTAACAAAATTTCATCTCACCATCCTTCTTGGAAGTCACCTGCTCCCAAATGCTGCTCGGTGCATTTAAATGCTATTCAACAATCCCAGCTGACAGTTGTTAGCTGATTCTTTTTCTGACATAGCTCATATCTCTCTCAGGATGTTTTTGTTTTGGTATACAGGCAGCACAGTGCTTCCGACAGTTAGCCTAATATATTTCTGTTATTCTCTTGGGTGTCTTTTTGCAGCTAAAGATGATTCCATGTTGTTTCCTAATGAGAATTTTGGTCAAAACACTGAGTTGTAGTAGCAGGTCAATCCTGAAGTTTAACCCCCCTGCATTTCCTCTTTGCTTTTAAAAGCTCATTGAAGAAAAGCCAAAGTAGTGGTTAGAATCCAGAGAAACCCAGGGGGAGAGGTTTATGAAAGCATAGTGAGAGCATATTATCAGTTCCTATTTTGGTGTTTCAAATTCTCTCCTGGTGTTTGTGAGTATCTTGATAATTAGAAGAAAATATCACCTCCTAAAACTTGCATCTTCATTTCAAACTAAAGAACTAAAAAATACTTAATTGTAGGGAAGTTGGATGAACTTTTTTTCTTTCTTTCTTTTTATCCTTCCTTCTTTCCTTTCTTTCTTCATGTAATAATGATTATTGGTAGAAATATACATAATTAGTTCTAGAATATTGTGCCATCTGACCTATTTTCTTCATAATTAGACAACATAT
The DNA here is from genome assembly GCA_935064755.1 of Tragelaphus eurycerus. NCBI lineage: Eukaryota > Metazoa > Chordata > Mammalia > Artiodactyla > Bovidae > Tragelaphus > Tragelaphus eurycerus. Next base: position 16,572,805 of record CAKXYN010000009.1, on the reverse strand, counting down.
CTTTCCTGTCAGTATCAAATCCTCTGCCCTGGGCTGAACTTGGCTTTGAGATCTTAAATCCATATACTCATTTAAGCCTCCAAAGTGTACCCTGGGACTGAAGCCAAGACCTTTATAAAATGTGAAACAAATGCAGTAATTTATAGATAAAAGTGTACTCTCAAATGCTTATCAATACATATCTCTGATCAGAATAAACAAATTTACAAATACATGTAGCAATATATGTTGCAAATACTACATAGCAAGACATTGATATCCTTTAATAAGGTCATACTTTCAGATGAATTTTTTCATGCTTTAAATCCTCACAGTGACATTGACCTGAATGTGTGGGCCCACTGGAGGAGAACAAAGGGCTTATGCAGTCTCTGCCAACATTGTTTCTTTCTAAAGTGATGCTGGAGAAAGATGCAAAGGGATATATTGAGACCCTGCAGTCTCATTTCTCTTAATAAAAGAGCATTACCAAAGCCAACCACATTGCTTTGTGACATAATGAGTAGGGGGTTGACATGCCCACACAAACAGGGGCATCAAGGGGCTGCTTCAGGGTTTTGATTTCTTGCCAAATAGTGAATAATCTTAAAATCAAATGTGCAGCAATAACAGACCCAGCCGGGAGGATTAAGGACTAAGTATCTATTGGACTGCCTGATCTCTTTGTTCTTCAGGTTTAGAGTAGGATAAATGAAAAGGGGGAGGCCAAGAGGGAGTGGTTTAATATAGAATAAATTGTCTAAAAGGGATCAGTGAAAGCAGGATTATCGATGAGTTCAAGAGTGAGCTAGCTGACTTTTTATTTTAAAACTAAGACAGGATAGAGGTATGGGGATAAAGTAGGAAATCAGATAAGAAAAACAAAGGATGCAGGCATATTGGCCTTAAGTAGTCTTTCTCTGTTTCTGAGATTTCGTATGATCTTGTGCTCTGAGCCAAGATCAATTGAGATTAATCAGTTGTATAGAAAGCATTGTGATCGCATTGCAGGCTTTTAAAGTTTAAATTTGTTTATTGAGCACAATTTGGTTAGCATCAGGTGCTGAAGTTATAGACACCAACACTAGCATAGAAATTACTTTATTTAGCTCCCAGTTGTAAGTTTCTATAGCAACTGGGTCCTATACCAGAAAGCTGAGATTCTAGAGCTCAAGTGATTCAGGCAGAGATGGTAATATCATGTTTGGGGGGCACTTACTTCCTTTTTCCATTTTCCCCTCTGTTTTGTGAGAAGTTTCTTCATGTGACACGGTCTGGTTAGTCATACTTTTTAATTAAACCTTTTGCTCTGAAACCTCTTCTCTTGGCAGCAGTATAAAGTGCCTATTTTGATTGTATTTTGATTTCCATCGACTAGTATGTTGATTCAGAGGAGGTGGATGTGATCTGTTTTAAATACAGTGGAAAATTCTGAATAGTAAGGAAAGTGTCCACAGTGTCATGTTTAGTTAGCCACTCCTGGCAGAAATTAGGATGTTAATTCAAAAAAGGAAACCTAATCAAATTCTTACACTATGCTTTCATTCTGTTCATAAATGCAGTGTCATGATCCTTTTAAGTATGTGAAATGTCCCTTATGAAGTTTAAAAAAAAAATTTAAGTAAACATATACTTGGAAGAAATTGATTTTATTTATGTTTTATAAATGAACATTTTTACTGTAACAAATAGGCTTTTTCTAGGGAGGCTTGTTATGGTCGAAGTAATATTTTATGATGGTAGTTTAGCCAATACTGCAGAAAGACTTAGGGAAGAATAATTCCATCTGGGTCCCAATTGTGAGGATAATTACTACATTAAAAAAAGAATAAGTATGGTATCATTCTCTTTGTCTGTGCTTTTGAATGGATCTGATCCAAACGTAGGTAGATAAAACTTAGATAAATATTTCCGCATATAAAATACATATTTTAAATAATGTCATTTTGGGGGATAAAATTCCCTGTTTTAGATGAATTGGCTTTTGATATTTGAAATAATAACTAACTTCCTGGCTTAAAAACTAGTTAGCAGAAGAACGCTCACCATGTGACACACAGCATAGAATTAGTTTGGTGAATGACAAGAATATTACCGTGAAAGCAAGAATTTTATGTGTGCCCCAATAAAACCAAACGAAACAAAAGATTTTGACTAAATGTTCACATTTATTGTTAACTTGGGGCCTATTAACATTTAGAAAATACAATTTCTAAGAGGCAGCTGCTAGAGATTGGCCAATTATAATACACAATTCAAAGAGAAAATCTTATTTGACTCTAAAATTCTGGACTGTTTTTCTCCTTTCATGAATTATCACACAGCCAAAGCACAGCGTATGTGCGAGGAAGGATAAAACAGACTTGCTTCCTGATTGTTGGCAAAAATGCATCACCTCAGATGACCTTGGTTCTTTTTGCACTAAAAAAGGAATTTCTTTTTATTTTATTACCGATTTAATTATAATAAAATCAATTGTGTGAATAAAATAGACTGTGAATATCTATCTCTATTTTCAGTTTCTATGAGGAATCTTGAAAGGTCACCATCTCTGTAGGAGAGTGTTTGAGTCATGTATTACAGAGCACCTACTATATTGTCATACATCCAAAAGTCGTATCAGACCACTGTTTGGTCTCCCAGACAAGCAGTTTCCAGAGCTGTGTTAAAATTCTGAGTAGATAACTGTTCTTCTATCAAACTAGGCATAGATAAAACATTTGATGAACAAAGAGCAGTTATTAGTGTGTCCTCACATTTGTGACTATCAGAGTTTAGAACTTTTACAAAATGGATTCTGTCATAAATCATTGAATTTCCTTTTCCTTTTCCAATCCATCCATGATATTAATATATTTCTTCTTCAGGTAACTAATGTTAATAATATTAATTTAAAACATATTGGGTTACCTAATGCACTTCCTTGGAGAAGGCAATGGCACCCCACTCCAGTACTCTTGCCTGGAAAATCCCATGGATGGAGGAGCCTGGTAGGCTGCAGTCCATGGGGTCGCTAAGAGTTGGACACGACTGAATGACTTCACTTTCACTTTTCACTTTCATGCATTGGAGAAGGAAATGGCAACCCACTCCACTATTCTTGCCTGGAGAATCCCAGGGGCGGTGGAGCCTGGTGGGCTGCCGTCTATGGGGTCGCACAAAGTTGGACACGACCGAAGTGACTTAGCAGCAATACATTTCCTTAGTGGCTCAGACAGTAAGGAATCTGCCTGCAATGAAGGAGATCTGTGTTTGATCCCTGGGTTGGGAAGATCCCCTGGAGAAGGGAATGGCAATCCACTTCAGTATTCTTGCCTGGAGAATTTTATGGACAGAGAAGCCTGGCAGGCTATAGCTCATGGGGTTGCAAAGAGTCAGATACAACTGAACAACTAACATGTTCATATTACCTAATGCAGTGACTTCATTAAAGAGTTCAATGGTTACTTACAACAATATTACATAGAATACAGAATTTTCAAACAGCAAATTGGATTTCTTATTATTTTACTGCAGAAATGAAAAGAGACATAAGTAAAAAATAAATGACTCATACACTTTGGTTTTGTTAGCTAAATCAAAATAGATTTATTTTAAAATGCACATTTTAGACATAACTGGTTTTTATAATCACTAAGCAATCATAATTTATTCTCATTCATTATTTTTTGGTAGAACCAACAAAAGTGAATCAAAATGAAAAGATTAGAGTGTCAAAAGTTTTTGTATGCTATGTGCAAAAAAAAGTAGATCTGAGGCTAGTCTCTTTACGAGGCTTATTTGCAAGGTTGGCTCATGTTTGAGAACTTGGCTTTTGAAACATTGCATAACTGGTATGGTAATTCTGCTTGGGCTAGACTCTGTGCAAATAATATCATTTATGGTGACATCTGCTTTCCTTCTGTGAGTTGGTATTTTGATAGTTGTTAGGCAGTGGATGCCTATGTGACACCCCTAAATTTTAAAATGAGCCTTCTTTTGTGGAAACATTACACACATGTCTCCGTCTCTTTTTTTGTTGTTGTTGCTAAAGGGAGAGTGTGCTTTCTGTGACCTCTCACATGAGGGAGAAGATAGATTCCCATGGATTCTTCCTATCTTTACCAGATGTCATTTTCTCTTTCTGATCTGACTGTGATCTTTACTGTCTCTATAATAAATGTTAGTCATTAGTACATCTATGTACTAATGAGTCTTGTGAGTCTTTCTAACAAATCACCCAATAGTGGCTGTTGGGGGACCCCTAAAACAGATAGCTATTTAGTCTGAGTTCATTATTATGGAAGTTTAAAAAGAGAACCCAAAGTGCTCCATGACATGGATTAAAGATATGAAAATAAGTATCTGCTGAGTAAATCAACATTTCAACATACATGCCATAACAAATATGCTGTCTACCACCTTTTCATTAAAATGCTAATAAAGACTCAGTAATACAAAAGCTGGAATCAAGATTGCCGGGAGAAATATCAATAACCTCAGATATGCAAATGACACCACCCTTATGGCACAAAGTGAAAAAGAACTAAAAAGCCTCTTGAGGAAAGTGAAAGAGGAGAGTGAAAAAGTTGGCTTAAAGCTCAACATTCAGAAAACTAAGATAATGGCACCTGGTCCCATCACTTCATGGGAAATACATAGGGAAACAGTGGAAACAGTGGCAGACTTTATTTTTTGGGGCTCCAAAATCACTGCAGATGGTGATTGCAGCCATGAAATTAAAAGACACTTACTCCTTGGAAGGAAAGTTATGACCAACCTAGATAGCATATTGAAAAGCAGAGACATTACTTTGCCAACAAAGGTCCATCTAGTCAAGGCTATGGTTTTTCCAGTGGTCATGTAGGGGTATGAGAGTTGGACTGTGAAGAAAGCTGAGCACTGAAGAATTGATGCCTTTGAGCTGTGGTGTTGGAGAAGACTCTTGAGAGTCCCTTGGACTGCAAGGAGATCCAACCAGTCCATCCTAAAGGAGATCGGCCCTGGGTGTTCTTTGGAAGGACTGATGCTAAAGCTGAAACTCTAATACTTTGGCCACTTCATGCGAAGAGTTGACTTATTGGAAAAGACTCTGATGCTGGGACGGACTGAGGCAGGAGGAGAAGGGGACGACAGAGGATGAGATGGCTGGATGGCATCACTGACTCGATGGACGTGAGTTTGGGTGAACTCCGGAAGTTGGGGATGGACAGGGAGGCCTGCGTCCTGCAATTCACGGGGTCGCAAAGAGTCGGACATGACTGAGCAACTGAACTGATCTGACTGAATACAAAAGCTGGTGTCAGCTTTGTAAGCAAATGGAAAAAAATGCTATGGTAAGGTTTGGCATAATTTACATCATCTAAACTGTGGCTAGTTTTTGCTGTAACTATATCCATCACTCCTGGTGGAATTTGAACTTCTGTTTTGGTAGTTACCTAGCTAAAGAAGGTGATCATACAGGAGACTAGAATACAAACGAGCTAGTATTACACCTGGTATGCAGAAAGGCTCAGAGAAACTTGGCTAAGAAACCTGGTTAAGAACCTCAGTGCTGGATGGTGGTAAAACGAAAATCATCCTTAAATGTTTATAGAAACAAACTTACTCTTGTGTTAGAAAGAGGACTAAATTCACAAAGCTGGTATGATCTGAACTGCTTTAGCAGTTTAGAGTGATTCTGGATTGGAGTGGCCATGGTGATTGGCAGAAACAAATACAATTCCTTCTAGAAAATTGCATTTCCAAACAAGACCAATAAAAAGTCCTATTGCTTGAGTTCCAAAGAACATAAGATCTTAATAAAAAATCATAACATACACACAAATCAGGAAACCATGGGCGAGGGACAGCAGAAAAATAAACATATAATAAACACAGTAAAACCAGTCAGATGGACCTGACCTGTAATGCTGCTGCTGCTGCTGCTAAGTCGCTTCAGTCGTGTCCAACTCTGTGTGATCCCATAGACGGCAGCCCACCAGGCTCCTCTGTCCCTGGGATTCTCCAGGCAAGAATACTGGAGTGGGTTGCCATTTCCTTCTCCAATGCATGAAAGTGGAAAGTGAAAATTGAAAGGGAAGTCGCTCAGTCGTCTCCGACTCTTAGCGACCCCATGGACTGGAGCCTACCAGGCTCCTCCGTCCATGGGATTTTCCAGGCAAGAGTACTGGGGTGGGGTGCCATTGCCTTCCCCGTGACCTGTAATAATCACCCACAAATAATTTTCTCTGGACAACAGTGGTTTAATAAGCGAACTCTTCCACAGAATTAAATGAACAGATAATTCTCAAACCTTAAACCACCAAAACTTATCTAGATCTTAGAGGGGAAAAAAACAGACCATCAAATTCATTATAAATATATACATAATTACTTATGTGTATATATATTATATATATAATATATTATAAATTATATAATAATATATAATATATTATAAATTATATAATAATTTATAATAAATTAACTAAACTACAGGAAGAATATTAAATTCAAGTTGACTTTTACACATGGTGGTGGTGATATGGAATTGGATTTATGAGTCTAGAGTTCAGGGGGAAAGTCAGAGCTAGAGATAACATTTGGAAATTATGAGAGTATGTGTGCATGCATACAAGTCGCTTCAGTCGGATCAGACTCTTTGTAACTGTATGGACTGTAGCCTGCCAGGCTCCTCTGTCCATGGGATCCAGGCAAGAATATTGGAGTGGGTTGCCATCCCCTTCTCCAGGAGATCTTCCTTACCTAGGGATATTACTTGTGTCTCTTATGTCTCCTGCATTAGCAGCTGAGCTCTTTACCACTAACGTCGCATGGGAAGCCCCTATTAAAATATAGATACAATTTTAAAATACAAAATATGGTAGTCACCAAAAAGTGAATTAATCTGTGGAATTCATTACTCAGACATTAGGCTGATGAGAAAACGCCAGTAAATGAAACTGAGAAGAAATTGCTTGAAATGAGCATCATAGAATCCAAGCAAATAAAATATTGCAAATAAAAGGAAATAATCTACCGTGTCCAATTTTGCTAATAGGTCAAATCAATGTGGCCTGAGAATTAACTCTAGGATTTAACAACTTGAAATTCACTGAGGACTTGACAAGAATGACTGTATTGAAATTATGGGGCAAAATCTTAATTGCAGTGGATTTAAAAGAGAATGGTAGAAAAAGAATTGGAGGTAATACATATTAAAGGCATATTTTGTTGTAAAGAGGCAAGAAATGAAGCAGTAGCAGGAAGTAAACATGATTAGATTAATTAATATTTTGTTTTTAAGAAGAAATAAAAGCAATATGCATTTCAGCTGATGGGATGATCTACTGGAGAGGAAAACAGTCACGATGCAGGAGAAAAGTATCATCTGTGGAACAATGTCTTTGGGTTGGCATGAGGATGCAATCCAGTGCACCAGTGGAGGCCTTAAAGAGTGACATTTAATTACTATGATCATTGAAAAAGCAAGAGAATTCTGTAAAAACATCTACTTCTGCTTTATTGACTATGTGACTGTGTGGATCACAACAAACTGTGGAAAATTATGAAAGAGATGGGAATCCCAGACCACCTGACCTGCCTCTTGAGAAACCTGTATGCAGGTCAGGAAGCAACAGTTAGAACTGGACATGGAACAACAGACTGGTTCCAAATAGGAAAAGGAGTACGTTAAGGCTGTATATTGTCACCCTGCTTATTTAACTTCTATGCAGAGGACATCATGAGAAAGGCTGGGCTGGGAGAAGCACAAGCTGGAATCAATATTGCTGGAAGAAATGTCAATAACTTCAGATATGCAGATAACACCAACCTTAATGCAGAAAGTGAAGAGGAACTAAAGAACCTCTTGATGAAAATGAAAGAGGAGAGTGAAAAAGTTGGCTTAAAGCTCAACATTCAGAAAACTAAGATCATGGCATCCCAGCCCATCACTTCATGGCAAATAGATGGGGAAACAGTGGCAGACTTTATTTTGGGGGCTCCCAAATGGCACCCCACCCCAGTACTCTTGCCTGGAAAATCCCATGGACAGAGGTCCCTGGTGGGCCGCTGTCCATGGGGTCGCTAAGAGTCGGACCCGACTGAGCGACTTCAATTTCACTTTTCACTTTCATGCATTGGAGAAGGAAATGGCAACCCATTCCAGTGTTCTTGCCTGGAGAATCCCAGGGACGGGGGAGCCTGGTGGGCTGCCATCTATGGGGTCACACAGAGTCGGACACGACTGAAGCGACTTAGCAGCAGCAGCAGCAAATCTCTGCAGATGGTGATTGCAGCCATGAGATTAAAAGACGCTTACTCCTTGGAAGAAAAGTTATGACCAACCTAGACAGCATATTAAAAAGCAGAGATATTACTTTACCAACAAAGGTCCATCTAGTCAAGCCTAAGGTTTTTCCAGTAGTCATGTAGGGATGTGAGAGTTGGACTATAAAGAAAGTGAAGCACAGAAGAATTGATGCTTTTGAATTGTGGTGTTGGAGAAGACTCTTGAGAGTCCCTTGTACTGCAAGGCGATCCAACCTGTCCATCCTAAAGGAAATCAGTCCTGGGTGTTCACTGGAAGGACTGATGTTGAAGCTGAAACTCTAATATTTTGGCCACTTGATGTGAAAAGCTGACTCATTTGAGAAGACCCTGACATTGGGGAAAATTGAAGGCAGGAGAAGGGGATGATGAAGGATGAGATGGTTAGATGGCATCACTGACTCAATGGACATGAGTCTGGGTAAACTCCGGGAGTTGGTGATGGACAGGGAGGCCTGGTGTGCTGCAGTTCATGGGGTTGCAAAGAGTCGGACACGACTGAGTGACTGAAAGAAGGCAGAGCCTATGAATAGGTGAGTCAATTTTATGCCTTGTAGAAGTGGTCTTCTGCTCACTTAAGTTTTCTCAGCAGACTGTATTGAAAGCAAAGATGGAAAAGATGATTCTTGGAAGAGCCATGTGTACCCAGCAGGATCAAAAATGAATGAATTACAGATATGTGTCATAATTATCAAGAAACAGTAGGACACCTCAATATTCTAGGCATGGATTTAAAGTAAAACCAACTTGTATAGTTTAACATTTTTCTTTACTCAGAGTCAGATTCAAAATATGGTACAGAGTTTTGTGCTGTATATGTGCTAATTTGCTTCAGTCCTGTCTTACTTCTTGTGACCTTATGGACTGTAGCCCACCAGGCTCCTCTGTTCATGGGATTCTTCAGGCAAGAATACTGGAATGGGTTGCCATACACTCCTTCAGGGGACCCTCTGACCCAGGGATCGAACCCAGGTGTTCTGCATTGCAGGTGGATTCTTTATCACTAATGTCACCTGGGAAGCCTTACATTTGCAGAGTGTTGGGGCCTTACCAAATATCACAGATTAACAGAGAGTCTTGGGCTTCCTTTGTGACTCAGCTGGTATAGAATCCACCTGCAATGTGGGAGACCTGGGTTTGATCCCTGGGTTGGGAAAATCCCCTGGAAAAGGGAACGGCTACCCACTCCAGTCGGGGAAGGCAATGGCACCCCACCCCAGTACTCTTGCCTGGAAAATCCCGTGGACAGAGGACCCTGGTGGGCCGCAGTCCATGGGGTCGCTAAGAGTTGGACACGACTGAGCGACTTCACTTTCACTTTTCACTTTTATGCATTGGAGAAGGAAATAGCAACCCACTCCAGTGTTCTTGCCTGGAGAATCCCAGGGACGGGGGAGCCTGGTGGGCTGCCGTCTATGGGGTCACACAGAGTCAGACACGACTGAAGCGACTTAGCAGCAGCAACCCACTCCAGTATTCTGACCTGGAGAATTCCATGGACTGTATAGTTCAGGGGCTTGCAAAGAGTCAGACATGACTGTGCAACTTTAACTCATTATTTAAAGAATAGCATTGTTGAAACTGAGATCATAGGTTTGCACTAAGTGGTAATGACAAAGGCAAAGTTGTAGCTAGGGGAATTAATGATTAATGTGAGTGGAGATCATTGAAAAGAAATAAAAATGCTAGGGTGTTGAAGGTTTTACCTACATGGATATTAAAATCATAAAAGATGAAGATAGTAATACAGTTGTTGTTCAGTCACTAAGCCATGTCCCATTCTTTGTGACCCCATGGTCTACAGCACACCAGAGTCCTTTGTTCTCCATAATCTTCTGGAGTTTACTCAAATTCATGTTCATTGAGTTGGTGATGTTGTCTAAATATCTCAGAGAAAGTTAAAATTGTCCGTAAATAAGAGGGATCGGTAGATAACTGCACCAAGGAGGTTAATTTTCTTATAGCCTAATGATACAATATTCAAAGCTGGGATAGTGAAGACAAGACAGAAGAGTCTGAAAATGACAATAAGGGTAAGGAAACCTTCCTACTTCAGGCCCAGTGTTAAAAAGACTGTGGATGATAAAGTGACTACCATTATAGGGGGCTGCAGAGAATTCCTTTCCTTCAGTGGAGCTCGTGGTCCTTAAGGTAGAAAGAAGGAACTAGAGAACAAATTGAGGTGGCAGAGGATTTTGCTGCTGATTGATGGTGAGCTCCAGAATGACAATGAGATATTTTACAAATGGGGGAGTGGTAAGAGCTAGGGGGAGAATAGAGGATATAAAGAGAGCTGTATGGAGACAAGAGGGCTTCCCTGATAGCTCAGTTGGTAAAGAATCCACCTGCAATGCAGGAGACCCTGGTTGGATTCTTGGGTCAGGAAGATTCCCTTGGAGAAGGGATAGGCTACCCACCTCAGTATTCTTGGGCTTCCCTTGTGACTCAGCTGGTAAAGAATCTGCCTGCAATGCAGGAGACCTGGGTTTGATCCCTGGGTTGGGAAGATCTGGAGAAGGGAATGGCTACCCACTCCAGTATTCTGGCCTAGAGAATTCCATGGACTGTATAGTCCATGGGGTTGCAAAGAGTCAGACAAGACTAAGCAACTTTCACTTTCAGTATTTTCACATAGAGACTAGAAGTAGGAGAAGGTGGTGGGGGGTTTCCTTTTGTAGCAAATAGAGAAAGGACGTCCTTGGCGGCTCAGCTGTAAAGAATTCACCTTCCAGTGCAGGAGATGCGATTCCATCCCTGGGTCAGGAAGATCCTTGGAATAGGAAATGGCAACCCATTCCAATATTCTTGCCTGGGATATCTCATGGACCTGATGGGCTGCAGCCGGTGGCGTTGCAAAGAGTTGGCATAACTAAATGACTAAATAACAACAGCAGCAGCAAGAGAAAGGGAAGAAGGACATAATGGGACTTGTGCTGGTGATCTTAAGGCACGCAGTGATGATAAAGCTTTGAGTGAGGAAGGGACAGTGGAGAAGGATGAACAAGAACCCCTTTGGACTTCTGTAAAAGGTATAATGGAACCCTGGCTAGAGATGCTGTTATTCAATGTGAATTCACCTCTCTGTGAAATGGCGGATGGAGGCTGGTCTGGGAGGTCTGAGCAGTGTTTGAGTGTTCTTTGGTTAAGGAGTGGTCTTTAAGTGTTTACAGGTTAAGGAGTAATTTGACACCTAAGGTTGGCTGTGATCTTACTTCAAGCATGAGAGGCTAGAAGATTTCTTCTCCTGTAGTCTTAGGATGTGATACTGACAAAGGAGCTGAATGTAAAACAATATTATAAACTTGACTCCAGCTTTCTTTCTAAGATTGAATACATAGGCATAAAAATGTGTGTATATAAAAATAGAATGGAAACATAGACATTAAAGTATTGAAAATTTTATTGCTGGTGTGAGATTATAGTTAATGTTTACACTCTTATTTACTTTCTTAAATTTCTAAGAGTAAGCACTCAACTTACAAGACAACTGCTTATATCAGAAAAAGTTATTTTTTAGAAAGAATACATTTCTAGTTATAGTATTCTGCATTTAATAAATAATGAAGTGATAAAAGCAGAGACATTACTTTGCCAACAAAGGTTCGCCTAGTCAAGGCTATGGTCTTTCCTGTGGTCATGTATGGATGTGAGAGCTGGACTGTGAAGAAGTCTGAGCGCCGAAGAATTGATGCTTTTGAACTGTGGTGTTGGAGAAGACTCTTGAGAGTCCCTTGGACTGCAAGGAGATCCAACCGGTCCATTCTGAAGGAGATCAATCCTGGAATTTCTTTGGAAGGAATGATGCTAAAGCTGAAAGTCCAGTATTTTGGCCACCTCATGCGAAGAGTTGACTCATTGGAGAAGACTCTGATGCTGGGAGGGATTGAGGGCAGGAGGAGAAGGGGACGACAGAGGATGAGATGGCTGGATGGCATCACTGACTTGATGGGTGTGAGTCTGAGTGACCTCCGGGAGCTGGTGATGGACAGGGAGGCCTGGCGTGCTGCGGTTCATGGGGTCGCAAAGAGTCGGACACGACTGAGCGACTGATCTGATCTGATCTGATCTGAATATGTTTGAATATTTGTTATGGGTGTTGCTTAATTCAAAGAAGGCAGACTCTGTTTCTCACTAACAACAACTTTTAAGCAATTAAAGAAATAAAATGTTATGATAAGAAAGAAAGGGTGTTCTCTCAGCTGGTTTTCAGTTAAATTTTAAAAATGTGTAGTTTGACCAGAAGAGAGTAATTTTAAATTTACTTGAGTGGCTTGAATAATTACACTGAGACAAGGCAGGTATTCCTGTTAGATAAACACATACTATTAGGAAACAGTGAGAATGATTTAAGAAAAATCTACAAGTCTGTGTGAGAGAATTTAAATCAGCATTTCAATAACTGAAGAAGATTTAATGTATTGAGTAAAACAGGAAGCTTTTCTGAAAAAGCAATCAAAATAATTCATTAAAGCAGTAATCACTAGTAGGCTTGGCTGGTGCTGTACTTTATATGTAAACAAAATTGGTAAATATTGTTGAAATGACACCTCACCTCAGTTAGTTTAACTTCATTGCTGAGAGAAAAAAGGCAGTTTATTATCACCCTAAATTTTATTTTCCTCTTGCAATGCAGAAGGAAGATTCAACCAAATAGTGGATAAGATCATAAATGTCAACCAAATTATTTTTTATTTTATAAAAAGTAATCCAAGATAGATGATGCAAAACTACTTATAAATCACTGAGCTAAAAAATAGAAATTGAAGTGGGCTTGACCCCTGGCTTAGGGGAGTAACTGGACCTGAAGGTTGGCAATGAGTAGAATAAAAGGAGGATATTCAGAAAGGTTGAGAAGTGTGCCATTAAAGGAGTAATTCTGACTAATTTAACTATTAGTTATAAATAAAAAAATAAAAATCATAATTTTGAAAAATCAACATAAGGATCTAAATATGACAGTTTATTTTTAATTTCAGCTTTCTGGTCAAATGACTCTTGGGGCATTGCTTCTACTAGCTCTGACTTACATTGAAGATCTGCCAATATTACCACCTTCCTTTTAATAACCAGAGTAGGACTAAGTCTATCTCAATAAGCAGATATCTTCAGATACTCAGAGTGGTGCTGCAAGACCTTTTTTGTTCTCTAAAAAGTTGATGCTTAATAGAAAAAAATCATAAGCAATTACATGGTATCTTTCTTTAAACCCATCCTTTAGAACTTGAATAATAATGTAGATTAGGAGTAATTTAAAAGACTATCAAATTGCCTCCTACAAAAACTTTGAGATCTCTGCTTAACACTCTACCTTCATCCTGTTAAAGCTAAACTTTTGTTTTTCTGTCATTACTTCCCCATCCCTGATGGGAATGGCAAGCCGTCACTTTATTTGCACTGATTATGTAATGATTATGACATCTTTATATGCACTGATTATGACATCATTCACACATTTAGCAATGAGTTGCTTCTAGTCCTGTGGATTTTGGGCTCCAAAATCACGGCAGATGGTGACTGCAGCCATGAAATGAAAAGATGCTTACTCTTTGGAAGGAAAGTTATGACCAACCTAGACAGCATATTAAAAAGCAGAGACATTACTTTGCCAACAAAGGTCTGTCTAGTCAAGGCTATGGTTTTTCCAGTAGTCATGTATGGATGTGAGAGTTGGACTATAATGAAAGCTAAGCGCGAAAGAACTGATGCCTTTGAACTGTGGTGTTGGAGAAGACTATTGAGAGTCCCTTGGACAGCAAGGAGATCCAACCAGTCCATCCTAAAGGAAATCAGTCCTGAATATTCATCGGAAGGACTAATGTTGAAGCTGAAACTCCAATACTTTGGCCACCTGATGGGAAGAACTGACTCATTTGAATGGACCCTGATGCTGGGAAAGAATGAAGATGGGAGGAGAAGGGGACAACAGAGGATGAGATGGATGGATGGCATCACTGACTCAATGGGCATGAATTTGAGTAAACTCTGGGTGTTGGTGATGGACAGGGAAGCCTGGTGTGCTGCAGTCCATGGGGTTGCAGAGAGGGACATGACTGAGTGATTGAACTGAACTGGATTGCCTCCTTGTGAATGTATTGAACCAGGTGCTCAGATGCAAGCACTGATAAGACAATCCTTTCCTTAGATTGCTCACAGACTAATAAGAGAACCATGAGACATGAAATATGACTCAAGGGAGAATAAATACAAATAGAAAAAGTCACACAAATTTTGTTGCAGCCCAGATGAAGGGCACAAATCCACACTGACTGAAACTGGCAAGATGAGGATGAGGAGCACTTCTGAGATGAATGTTAAATAGTGAGGGGCTGACAATTGAATGGAAGGAGTGTATCATCACAGTGAGGTGTGTGCAGAGAAGGGTAAGCAGCTTGTTGTTATGGAAAATGAGCCTGTGAGACTGAGCCAAGCTGTCAGGCCCAATCTGGCAAATTCTTATAATGCCTAGAAAGCATGTGAACTTTATCCTGAAATGATAAAAATAAAAAGCAAATTAAAAAAAAAAATAGGTAGTGTTTCAAGTGCAAGCTCTGGATGATGGATTTTACATTTGACAGGAAGAGTTCTGGAGGAGGAACCGTCAATTAGGATCCTGATAAAGTTGTCCAGTCTAGATCATTAGGGACTAAATATGTGGATTGTAACCTTGGCTCCTCATTACAATCACCTGGGAGCTTTAAAAGCTACTGGTGCCTGAGTCCCCCAGCAGTTTTGTTGTAATCAAACTGAGATGATATCTAGGAATCAGGAGCTTTAAGAGTTTCTGCAGATAATTCTAGTATGTACCCAAGGCAACCATTTTTGGAGACAGTGAGAGAAGAAGATGGATCCAAACTAAATTTAAAAGACAAAATGATTTCAGCATTAAAGGTAATTTTCTACTTTCTTTCTTGGTTTCTGAGTTGCTGGTAGCACTGTAAACTCTGCTAGATAAAGCAGGTAAAATGAAATTTGCATAATACTTTTTAAATTAATAAACAATATTTTAGAATGGTTTTAGGTTCTCAGCAAAATTGGGCAAAAGGTCTAAAGGCTTCCCATGTATCCCTGTTGCCTCACATGTACCTTTCCCACTACAGACACCCCCTCCAGAATGGTATATTTTCTAGTTAATGAACCTATGATGACACATCATTGCTTATTCAAATTCCATAATTTACATTGGGATTATTTCTTGGTGTGGTGTGCTCTATGATTTTTTAGGAATTTATGATAACATATATCCACCACTGTAGTAGTAGTACAGAATAGTTTCACTGCCCTAAAAATCCCTGTGCTTTTCTTAATTATTCCTCCCTCCCCCCAGCCTCTGCTGCTGCTGCTGCTAAGTCGTTTCAGTCATGTCCGACTCTGTGGGACCCCATAGACGACAGCCCACCAGGCTCCCCCGTCCCTGGGACTCTCCAGGCAAGAACACTGGAGAGGATTGCCATTTCCGTCTCCAATGCATGAAAGTGAAAAGTGAAAGGGAATTTGCTCAGTGGTGTCTGACCCTTTGCGATCCCCATGGACTGCAGCCTACCAGGCTCCTCTGTCCATGGGATTTTCCAGGCAAGAGTACTGGAGTGGGGTGCCATCACCTTCTCTGCCCCCCAGCCTCTAGCATCCTCTTACCTTTTAACATTGTCCATCTTATCTGTTTATGTCTCCATTGTTTTTCCCTTTCCAGAACAGTATAGTTGGAGTCACAGTATATAGCTTTTCCAGATGGGCTTCTTTCACTTTGTGCTATGTATTTATGTTATATATTTTCTGGACATATCACAGTATGTTTTTCCATCTGCCTATTGATGGACATCTTGGTTTTTAAAATGTTTTGACAGTTATGAATAAAACTTCTATAAGTGTCCACATGAAGTTTTTTTTTTTTTTAACATGAAAGTTTTTATATGGACATAAATTTCAAATTTGGCTTCCCTAATGGATCAGCTGGTAAAGAATCTGCCTGCAGTGTGGGAGACCTTAATTCAATCCCTGGGTTGGGAAGATTCCCCTGGAGAAGGGAATAGCTTATTTACCCACTCTGGTATTCTGGCATGGAAAATTCCATGGACTGTTGAGTCCATGGGGTGGCAAAGAGTTGGACATGACTGAATGACTTTCATTTTCACTTTCAAGTTTTGAAATTATTTAGATAAATACCAAGTTCAGTGGACCCTTGAACAATGAAGGGATTAGGGGCATTGTCTCTACACAGAGTTGAAAATACATGCTTAATTTTTGACTCCTCTAAAACTTGTTATCCTGAGCTTTAATGATAACATAAACAGTTGATTGACACATATTTGTTAGGTTCATACCATTTCTATCCTTTATTGAACCCATCTTTACATGAAATGTTCCCTTGGTATCTCTAATTTCCTTAAAGAGATCTCTAGTCTTTCCCATTCTATTGTTTTCCACAATTTCTTTGTATTGATCACCTAGGAAGGCTTTCTTATCTCTCCCTGCTATTCTTTGGAACTCTGCACTCAAATGGGTATATCTTTCCTTTTTTCCTTTGCTTTTCACTTCTCTTCTTTTCACAGCTATTTGTAAGGCATCCTCAGACCACCACTTTGCCTTTTTGCATTTCTTTTTCTTGGGGATAGTCTTGAACCATGTCTCCTGTACAATGTCATGAACCTCTGTCCATTGTTCTTCGGGCACTCAGTCTATCAGATCTAGTCCCTTAAATGTATTTCTCACTTGCACTGTATAATCATAAGGGATTTGATTTAGGTAGTACTTGAATAGTCTAGTGGTTTTCCCTACTTTCTTCAATTTAAGTCTGAATTTGGCAATAAGGAGTTCATGATCTGAGCCACAGTCAGCTCCTGGTCTTGTTTTTGTTGACTGTATAGAGCTTCTCCATCTTTGTCCACAAAGAATATAATCAATCTGATTTTGGTGTTGACTATCTGGTGATGTCCATGTGTAAAGTCTTCTCCTGTGTTGTTGGAAGAGAGTGTTTGCTATGACCAGTGCATTCTCTTGGCAAATCTCTTTTAGCCTTTGCCCTGCTTCATTCCGTATTCCAAGGCCAAATTTGCCTGTTACTCCAGGTGTTTCTTGACTTCCTACTTTTGCATTCCAGTCCCCTATAATGAAAAGCACATCTTTTTTGGGTGTTAGTTCTGAAAGGTCTTGTAGGTTTTCACAGAACCGTTCAACTTCAGCTTCTTCAGCATTACTGGTTGGGGCATAGACTTGGATTACTGTGATATTGAATGGTTTGGCTTGGAAACGAAGAGATATCATTCTGTCGTTCATCTAAGTACTGCATTTCGGACTCTTGTTCACTATGATGGCTACTCCATTTCTTCTAAGGGATTCCTGCCCCCAGTAGTAGATATAATGGTCATCTTCTAATAAAAGCAGAAGATATTAAGAAGAGGTGACAAAAATACACATAAGAACTATATTAAAAAGATCTTCATGATCCAGATAATCACAATGGTGTGATCACTCACTTAAAGCCAAACATCCTGGAATGTGAAGTCAAGTGGGCCTTAGGAAGCATCACTACGAACAAAGCTGCTGCTGCTGCTGCTGCTGCTGCGTCGCTTCAGTCGTGTCCGACTCTGTGCGACCCCATAGACGGAAGCTCACCAGGCTCTCGTCTCTGGGATTCTCCAGGCAAGAACACTGGAGTGGGTTGCCATTTCCTTCTCCAATTCATGAAAGTGAAAAGTGAAAGTGAAGTCGCTCAGTCATGTCCGACTCTTAGCAACCCCATGGACTGGAGCCTACCAGGATCTTCTGTCCATGGGATTTTCCAGGCAAAAGTACTGGGGTGGGGTGCCATAGTGGAGCTAATGGAGTTTCAGTTGAGCTATTCCAAATCCGAAAAGTTGATGCTGTGAAAGTGCTGCACTCAGTATGTCAGTAAATTTGGAAAACTCAGCAGTGACCACAGGACTGGAAAAGGTCCATTTTCATTCCAATCCAAAAGAAAGGAAATGCCAAAGAATGCTCAAACTATTGCACAATTGCACGCATCTCACACGCTAGTAAAGTAATGCTCAAAATTCTTCAAGCCAGGCTTCAGCAGTGTGTGAACCGGGATCTTCAAAATGTTCAAGGTGGTTTTATAAAGGGAGAGGAACCAGAGATCAAATTGCCAACATCTGCTGGATCATCAAAAAAGCAAGAGAGCTCCAGAAAAACATCTATTTCTGCTTTATTGACTATGCCAAAGCCTTTGACTGTGTAGATCACAATAAACTGTGGAAAATTCTGAAAGAGATGGGAATACCAGACCATCTGATCTGCCTCTTGAGAAACCTGTATGCAGGTCAGGAAGCAACAGTTAGAACTGGACATGGAACAGTTCCAAATAGGAACATGGTTCCAAATAGGAAAAGGAGTACGTCAAGGCTGTATATTGTCGCCCTGCTTATTTAATTTATTATTTATTTTTATTTATTTTTTTAAGAATTTTTTTAAAATTTTATTTTATTTAACTTTACAATATTGTATTGATTTTGCCATATATCAAAATGAATCTGCCACAGGTATACATATGTTCCCCATCCTGAACCCTCCTCCCTCCTCCCTCCCCATACCATCCCTCTGGGTCATCTCAGTACACCAGCCCCAAGCATCCAGTATTGTGCATTGAACCTGGACTGGCTACTCATTTCATATATGATCTTATACATATTTCAATGCCATTCTCCCAAGTCATCCCACCCTCTCCCTCTCCCACAGAGTCCAAAAGACTCTACTATACATCAGTGTCTCTTTTGCTGTCTTGTATACAGGGTTATTGTTACCATCTTTCTAAATTCCATATATATGCGTTATTAGACTGTATGGGTGTTTTTCTTTCTGGCTTACTTCACTCTGTATAATAGGCTCCAGTTTCATCCACCTCATTTAATTTATATGCAGAGTACATCATGAGAAACCCTGGGCTGGAAGAAACGCAAGCTGGAATCAAGATTGATGGGAGAAATGTCAATAACCTCAGATATGCAGAAGACACCACCCTTATGACAGTGAAGAAGAAATAAAGAGCCTCTTGACTAAATTGAAAGAGGAGAGTGAAGAAGTTGGCTTAAAGCTCAACATTCAGAAAACTAAGACCATGGCATCTGGTCCCATCACTTCATGGGAAATAGATGGGGAAACTCTGGAAATAGTGGCTGACTTTATTTTGGGGGGCTCCAAAGTCACTGCAGATGGTGATTGCAGCCATGAAATTAAAAGACACTTACTTATTGGAAGGAAATTTATGACCAACCTAGATAACATATTTAAAACCAGAGATATTACTTTGCCAACAAAGGTCTGTCTAGTCAAAGCTATTCTTTTTCCAGTAGTTATATATGGGTGTGAGAGTTGGACTGTGAAGAGAGCTGAGCACCGAAGAATTGATGCTTTTGAACTGTGGTGTTGGATAAGACTCTTGAGAGTCCCTTGGACTGCAAGGATATCCCACCAGTCCATTCTGGAGGAGATCAGTCCTGGGTGTTCTTTGGAAGGAATGATGTTAAAGCTGAAACTTCAATACTTTGGCTATACCACGTATAAAGAGTTGACTCATTGGAAAAGATTCTGATGCTGGGAGGGATAGGAGGCAGGAGGAGAAGGGGACAACAGAGATGAGATGGCTGGATGGCATCACTGACTCGATGGATTTGAGTTTGAGTGAACACCAGGAGTTGGTGATGGACAGGGACGCCTGGCGTGCTGAAATTCATGGGGTCGCAAAGAGTCAGACACAACTGAGCGACTGAACTGAACTGAATGAGGGTCCACAGTTCAGCTGTGTTTTTTCAAATTGTCAAAAATCTCCAAAAATTTTTATAATATATTTATGGAAAATATTGTGTGTAAGTGAACCCACACATTTCAAACACATGTGGTTCAAGAGTTAGCTGTCATGTAATTAATGGATTATGGTAAAATTATATTTAATTTTGTAAGAAACTGACAAACTGCTTTCAAGAATAAATGACTGTAGAATTTTGTATTCCTATCCATAACGAGAGTTCCTTTTACTCAACATCTTAGCCAGGATTTGGTGTTGTCAGTGTTGTTGATTTTGGCCATTTTAATAAATAGTCAGTCGTACTTTCAGATCAGATCAGATCAGATCAGTCGCTCAGTCGTGTCCGACTCTTTGCGACCCCATGAACTGCAGCACGCCAGGCCTCCCTATCCATCACCAGCTCTCGGAGGTCACCCAGACCCACATTCATCGAGTCAGTGATCCCATCCAGCCATCTCATCCTCTGTCGTCCCCTTCTCCTCCTGCCCTCAATCCCTCCCAGCATCAGAGTTTTCTCCAGTGAGTCAACTCTTTGCATGAGGTGGCCTAAGTACTGGAGTTTCAGCTTGAGCATCATTCCTTCCAAAGAAATCCCAGGTCTGATCTCCTTCAGAATGGACCGGTTGGATCTCCTTGCAGTCCAAGGGACTCTCAAGAGTCTTCTCCAACACCACAGTTCAAAAGCATCAATTCTTCGGCGCTCAGCCTTCTTCACAGTTCAGCTCTCACATCCATACATGACCACAGGAAAGACCATAGCCTTGACTAGGCGAACCTTTGTTGGCAAAGTGATGTCTCTGCTTTTGAATATGCTATCTAGGTTGGCCATAACCTTCCTTCCAAGGAGTAAGCATCTTTTAATTTCATGGCTGCAGTCACCATCTGCAGTGATTTTGGAGCCCAGAAAAATAAAGTCTGACACTGTTTCCACTGTTTCTCCATCTATTTCCCATGTAGTGGTGGGACCAGATGCCATGATCTTCGTTTTCTGAATGTTGAGCTTTAAGCCAACCTTTTCACTCTCCACTTTCACTTTCATCAAGAGGCTTTTGAGTTCCTCTTCACTTTCTGCCATAAGGGTGGTATCATCTGCATATCTGAGGTTATTGATATTTCTCCCAGCAATCTTGATTCCAGCTTGTGTTTCTTCCAGTCCAGCATTTCTCATGATGTACTCTGCATATAAGTTAAACAAACATGGTGACAATATACAGCCATGACGTACTCCTTTTCCTATTTGGAACCAGTCTGTTGTTCCATGACCAGTTCTAACTGTTGCTTCCTGACCTGCATACAGATTTCTCAAGAGGCAGATCAGGTGGTCTGTTATTCCCATCTCTTTCAGAATTGTCCACAGTTTATTGTGATCTACACAGTCAAAGGCTTTGGCATAGTCAATAAAGCAGAAATAGATGTTTTTCTGGAACTCTCTTGCTTTTTCCATGATCCAGCGGATGTTGGCAATTTGATCTCTGGTTCCTCTGCCTTTTCTAAATCCAGCTTGAACATCAGGAAGTTCACGGTTCACATATTGCTGAAGCCTGGCTTGGAGAATTTTGAGCATTACTTTACTAGCGTGTGAGATGAGTGCAATTGTGCGGTAGTTTGAGCACTCTTTGCATTGCCTTTCTTTGGGATTGGGATGAAAACTGACCTTTTCCAATCTTGTGGCCACTGCTGAGTTTTCCAAATTTGCTGGCATATTGAGTGCAGCACTTTCACAGCATCATCTTTCAGGATTTGGAACAGCTCCACTGGAATTCCGTCACCTCCACTAGCTTTGTTCGTAGTGATGCTTTCTAAGGCCCACTTGACTTCACATTCCAGGATGTCTGGCTCTAGGTCAGTGATCACACCATCATGATTATCTGGGTCGTGAAGCTCTTTTTTGTATAGTTCTTCTGTGTATTCTTGCCACCTCTTCTTAATATCTTCTGCTTCTGTTAGGTCCACACCATTTCTGTCCTTTATCGAGCCCATCTTTGCATGAAATGTTCCTTTGGTATCTCTGATTTTCTTGAATAGATCTTTAGTCTTTCCCATTCTGTTGTTTTCCTCTATTTCTTTGCATTGATCGCTGAAGAAGGCTTTCTTATCTCTTCTTGCTATTCTTTGGAACTCTGCATTCAGATGTTTATATCTTTCCTTTTCTCCTTTGCTTTTCGCTTCTCTTCTTTTTGCAGCTATTTGCAAGGCCTCCCCAGACAGCCATTTTGCTTTTTTGCATTTCTTTTCCATGGGGATGGTCTTGATCCCTGTCTCCTGTACAATGTCACGAACCTCATTCCATAGTTCATCAGGCACTCTATCTATCAGATCTAGGCCCTTAAATCTATTTCTCACTTCCACTGTATAATCATAAGGGATTTGATTTAGGTCATACCTGAATGGTCTAGTGGTTTTCCCTACTTTCTTCAATTTCAGTCTGAATTTGGCAATAAGGAGTTCATGGTCTGAGCCACAGTCAGCTCCTGGTCTTGTTTTTGCTGATTGGATAGAGCTTCTCCATCTTTGGCTGCAAAGAATATAATCGATCTGATTTCGGTGTTGACCATCTGGTGATGTCCATGTATAGAGTCTTCTCTTGTGTTGTTGGAAGAGGGTATTTGCTATGACCAGTGCATTTTCTTGGCAAAACTCTGTTAGTCTTTGCCTTGCTTCATTCCGTGTTCCAAGGCCAAATTTGCCTGTTACTCCAGGTGTTTCTTGACTTCCTACTTTTGCATTCCAGTCCCCTATAATGAAAAGGACATCTTTTTTGGGTGTTAGTTCTAAAAGGTCTTGTAGGTCTTCATAGAACTGTTCAACTTCAGTTTCTTCAGCGTTACTGGTTGGGGCATAGACTTGGATTACTGTGACATTGAATGGTTTGCCTTGGAAACGAACAGAGATCATTCTGTCATTTTTGAGATTGCATCCAAGTACTGCATTTCAGACTCTTTTGTTGACCATGATGGCCACACCGTTTCTTCTGAGGGATTCCTGCCCGCAGTAGTAGATATAATGGTCCTCTGAGTTAAATTCACCCATTCCAGTCCATTTTAGTTCGCTGATTCCTAGAATGTCAACATTTACTCTTGCCATCTCTTGTTTGACCACTTCCAATTTGCCTTGATTCATGGACCTGACATTCCAGGTTCCTATGCAATATTGTTCTTTACAGCATCGGACTTTGCTTCTATCACCAGACACATCTACAGCTGGGTATTCTTTCTGCTTTGGTTCCATCCCTTCATTCTTTCTGGAGTTATTTCTCCACTGATCTCCAGTAGCATATTGGGCCCTTACTGACCTGGGGAGTTTCTCTTTCAGTATCCTATCATTTTGTCTTTTCATAGTGTTCATGGGGTTCTCAAGGCAAGAATACTGAAGTGGTTTGCCATTTCCTTCTCCAGCGGACCACACCCTGTCAGATCTCTTCACCATGACCCGCCCATCCTGGGTTGCCCCACAGGCATGGCTTAATTTCATTGAGTTAGACAAGGGTGTGGTCCTTGTGTGATTAGATTGACTAGTTTTCTGTGAGTATGGTTTTAGTGTTGTTTTAATTTGCATTTCCCTGATGACTTATGATGTTAAACATCTTTTCATAGGTTTATTTGCCATCTCTATATCTTCTTCTGTTAAAGTCTCTGACCCTTTTAAAAATTGTTTTTTATTATCTTATTGTCAAATTTCAAATACATTTGTACATTTTGGATAATAGTCCTTTATCAGATATACCTTTTGCAATTTTTTTTTCTCTATGCCTTGTCATCTCTTTTTATAATTGTATATATTTTTAAAGCAATAAAGTAGACTATAAACAGCATCTGCTGCTTCTGTTCCTCCTCCTCCTTCTTCTTTTTTCTCTTCTAGCATATATATCTTTTCCTGTACATTCTAGAAGATATGCAGTTAAATTTCATACTTTATCCATGATGGTAAATAAACAGGATTATTATAACTGATGTTGGGGGTATATTTATGAGTATTGTTAATAAGAATATAAGTAAGTCAGTAACTATAATAAATGTGACATTCTTATCTTATTTGATAACATTATTTTTCAAATAAAGAACAGGAGAGATAGAGCACAACATTGCTATTATGCTAAAGATATTGCCATTATGTCATGGCCTCAAATACTCTATCATTTGAAGGTAGTAAACTGAAGCAATTAATAGTGATGTTTTGCAGGACTTCCTGAAAGGATGAAAACATATTCCAGGAACAAGAAACAGTAAACAGGCATATTGGTAAGTCACCTTTACCTTCCTCAACTAATGTAAACATTCTTCTCACTTACAAGTGAAGAAAAAGAAGTTCTAGCCTGGATCTGCTTCTTCATGATAGTGGAAGGTATTATGAAAAGATGGCGCTTACCAGATAACTATAAACCATCTCATGGGGGGAAACTAAATGATTACAAATCAAGGAGTAGTTTAGAAAAAAATGTACTCCAGAAAGTAAGATGCAGCTCCTTTAAATGCTACAAATGCTGTAAATGTTGGTATTTATGTGTTTGAACAGAGAAGGCAATGGCACCCCACTCCAGTACTCTTGCCTGGAAAATCTCATGGACGGAGGAGCCTAGTAGGCTGCAGTCCATGGGGTCGCTAAGAGTCGGACATGACTGAGTGACTTCACTTTCTCTTTTCACTTTCATGCATTGGAGAAGGAGATGGCAACCCACTCCAGTGTTCTTGCCTGGAGAATCCCAGAGACGGGGAGGGCTGGTAGGCTGCCATCTATGGGGTCACACAGAGTCGGACACAACTGAAGTGACTTAGCATAGCATAGCATAGCATGTGTTTGAAATTTGTTGTGAAAAATAATGGAAGCCATAAGAAGAAACATAATTTCAACAGTGGTTTGTAAACTGTGCTCCACAGGCCTTTAGAGTTATAAAGAGGCAAATAAAGGTCAGCTTACACCAAGATGGAAGGATTTAATAGGGTGGACCTACGCTTCTCATCTGGAGAAGGCAATGGCACCCCACTCCAGTACTCTTGCCTGGAAAGTCCCATGGACAGAGTAGCCTGGTAGGCTGCAGTCCATGGGGTCGCTAAGAGTCAGACATGACTGAGTGACTTCACTTTCACTTTTCACTCTAATGCATTGGAGAAGGAAATGGCAACCCACTCCGGTGTTCTTGCCTGGAGAATCCCAGGGACAGTGGAGCCTGGTGGGCTGCCATCTATGGGGTCGCACAGAGTCGGACATGACTGAAGCAACTTAGCAGCAGCAGCAGCATGCTTCTCATCTTTAGTATTAGTCAGAACATACCCTGGTTGTATTAATTTTACATATTGAATTTGACCTATATTTAAACCAAAAAAAAAAAAAAGTGGCAGGGTTCTTCAAGTAACCACAGAAATGGAAACCAATAATTTAAAGTATTCTGAAGTTCCCTGATTGGACTTTTTCACCTGATGACCCTTTAAATTCCTTGTTTATAATCATCATTAATCATACTAAAGTCAAATCTCAACATTAGTGAAGAGAATAATTTGGAGCTACCATTTCAATCACAACTTATGTCTTTCTTTTTCAGCTCCTCAACAGTAGATTCCATATAATGTATGTACACTTGTATAATTGCAAAGTAATTGCTTTTTCAAAAGTAATTTATTAACATTTCAAATAGGTGTGGTGCAATTTTGAGTTAGTAATTTTTAATTCTATTATAGAACTTTCATTATAACACACACTTGGTAACTTACTTGTATGAGCGCCCTTGCTATAAGAATTTTCACTTAGATATCTTGTCAATAAATATTAGTCTCAGTCAGCTTTTGAAATATAATGCCTTAAATGATCTACTAAAACCTGTGGTTTTTTTTTTTTTTTGAGAGAGTGTCATTATAAGAGAGTAATATTTTCAATGTTAGTAAATGTTTAAGTAATTGTGATTGGTCTGAATCAGCTAGATAAGAGGCATTTCTTGAGAATGTGTTTTCCTTTTTCTGTGATTGAATATTTTCTTTTACTTAAAACAGCTATTGTTAAGGGATTGGTTCATTCAAAGGTGATCATTTTATAAAGTAATAGTTTACAATATATAGTATATTACTCATTTATAAATTAGATAGAGATTGGTTTACAGTTGGGATAATGCTTTGCTAGTGATGAGAAATCTTGTGTCTGTGTTTAAGGTCAATATTTTCCTTATATGAAGCTACCAGAGACATTGAACTTGTATGTTAAATGACTGTCAGGTGCTCATGAAAGTAAAGAGCTGGGTGGTCTTAAGAAATAATATTTAATCCAGGATGGGGTAAGTTCTCATTTTGTACATAATACTATAAAAGATATCTGCTTAGTTGCTTGAATATTCATGATGGCCATTCTCTAAAGCCATGGAATTAAAAGACGCTTGCTCTTGGAACAAAAGATATAACAAACCTAGGTAGCATATTAAAAAGCAGCAGCAGCTGCTGCTGCTGCTGCTAAGTCGCTTCAGTCGTGTCCGAGTCTGTGCGACCCCAGAGACAGCAACCCATCAGGCTCCCCTGTCCCTGGGATTCTCCAGGCAAGAACACTGGAGTGGGTTGCCATTGCCTTCTCCAATGCATGAAAGTGAAAAGTGAAAGTGAAGTTGCTCAGTCGTGTCTGACTCAAAGCGACTCCATGGACTGCAGCCTACCAGGCTCCTCGGTCCATGGGATTTTCCAGGCAAGAGTACTGGAGTGGAGTGCCATTGTCTTCTCCACGAAAAAGCAAAGACATCAGCAAAGTTCCATATAGTCAAAGCTATGGTTTTTGCAGTAATCATGTACAGATTTGGACCATAAAGAAGGCTAAGTGCTGAAGAATTGATGCTTTTGAATTGTGGTGCTGGAGAAGACTCTTGAAAGTCCTTTGGACAGCAAAGAGATCATACTTGTCAATCCTAAAGGAAATCAACCCTGAGTATTCACTGAAAGGACTGATGCTGAAGCTGAAGCTCCAATACTTTGGCCACCTGGTGCAAAGAGCCGACTCACTGGAAAAGACTCTGATGTTGGGAAAGATTGAGGGCAGGAGGAGAAGGGGTTGACAGAGGATGGTATGGTTGGATGGCATTAGCGACTCAATGGACATGAGTTTGAGAAAGTTCTGGGAAATAGTGAAGGATAGGAAGCATGTTGTACTGCAGTCTCTGGGGTCACGTGACCTAGCAACTAAATAACTTTCTCTCTTAGACAAAGCTGCTTAGCATGTTCTAATTTTTAATGTATAAGCTATTCTTAAGTTTCAGATAGGCCACAGCTATTTTGTTTTGAAATAGGGAAACTGCCTTAGACACACTGCAAAAGAATTGAGTGGCTCATAGTTTTCCAGGAAATTTAGGTGTGGTTGATTTCTTTAATTGGTTTGGCCAGAATGCCTTGGCTCTTTGGATAGGTTACTACTGTAGATAGGTTAATATAGTTTAATATGATTTGGGTTATCTTTCCAATTAATAATAGTATTGACTCTATTTACCACAAGTAATTCATGGTAGCCATATAGGGCAGGCAATGTTGCCTCTGAGGCATTGATGATTAGTTTGAACTGGACACATGAAACTATTGATGCTAACTAGATTCTCTCTTTTTTTCTTAGACTTTAGAATTGGAATAAGACAACAAGTGAGTCTTGCTTATAGACAACATTTAGCATGAATTAGGAGCTGGATATGACCATAATATCTTATATGAATAAAAAATAAGAGAATAATGCAGTTATACAAAAGAAACATCACTGCCAGCAACAAAAATGCTTAATAGTCTACTTTTCCAAGTTGTAGTCAGTGTCTGAGGTCCATCTGCAATCCTGTGTGATTTTCATAACACTGTTTCTTTCCATTTTTTTTCACAATATTTTTATTTTTATTTTTTTTGCTTAACAAAGATATATCACTAAATAATAATATAATCCATTAGTAAGGACAATCAATATGAGGACACATGTAAATCGTATAGAATACACTTAATATATTTAATTAAATATGATATTAAAGTGTTATGGTCTTTATAACTTTCAGTTTCAGAAGCTAACCTTTATTTGACTTTGTCTTCAAACTCTGTGAATCCTTTACTAGAATCCCTTAGGCACTTTCTACAATGATATTTGAAATGCACTTCAATTCTAAGACTATATGAAATTGTTTGCTTTATTTCATAAGGCAAAATATTGAGGCATTATCTTCTAAGAAACAAAGTAATAAGTCATAGTTACACCTAATGAGTTGTTATTGAATTTGCCCAGGCAAATCAAAGACCTCCTCTCATGTAGCTAGTAAAAGCTGATCTCAACTGTATGTTCACTTGACATTGATATCTTAATCTTATTGACAAATCTAAAAGTGGAAAGCACTATGTCAGTTCTGTGTTGGACTACTGAATGTGTAAAATATGAAAGAAGTAGACACAGTTGACTAAAAGTAATGTTTGCTTTTTTTTCTATTCTTGCAAATGGCTACTTAAATGTTTGTCATTTGTATAAAACTTTATTTTTTTGATTTATATCTTAATGAACTCTTTCTGTTAGGAAGCATCAGGTTTTTTTTTTTTTTTTTTTGTGTGTGTGTGTGTGTGTGAAATACATTTTCTTTGCTATTTTGTTGTTTTGAATTTATAGAAAGTGGAGAAAATAGACTTGCATCTGTCTGATCAATCCCTTCAGGTACCAGTTCCCTTTAATTGCAGTATTGATTGCAGTAGGTATAACGGGACCTGTGATTTCATACAACACACCATGTCAGCCTTCAGAGGAAACAAAAGCTTTGGAAACAAGTGGTTCAGGTGACGATTTATCTCGTGACCCTGTGAAAGTTGACATGTGTCATCAATAGTGACATGCCAAAGATCCAAATTTCTTTGGCATAGCTTCTGAAAGTTAAGACAATTCTCTGAATTTTTATAGTCTTTAAATCTCTCCAAGCACATTTCCCTTGAGAATGTTAGTATTTCTTATGTTCAGCGAGGTCAGATAAAAAGCAATTTTTTTCCCCTATCTCTGATTCCTGATTGGCCTATTGTTTTAGATAACAATCAGCAGAAGAATTTTGGAATTCTTGGAGCTTATAATAAGGGGAAAAAAGCCATGGATAGGAACAGTGGCAACACAAGATGGTCTCTTAGTGGCATATCTGAGATAGTCATTAGGGAAGAGTGATTTTGGAAAGTGGATATATGGTAGGAAGTTATTACTGTCTCAGCCACTTTTTAGCTACTTCCTTTCTGGTAACTTTGAGCAGTACATATACCATATACAACCCTAATTTTCTTCACCTGAAAAATGGTACTGATAATGACATTCATTTCATTAGGCTGTTTGTTAGGAGAAAAGGAGACAGTGCTTATTTCTAGATAATTATAAGCATTTAACAATGTAAATGAAACACCATGCCTGCAGTAGAGGAAGGAGAAGTTACTTTTACCCCATATAATCAGGGAAGAATCTACAAAAGAGAGAGAACCAAACAGTAGAACACGTAGGGTTTCAAAGATTGAGATGGTAGGAAATGCATCTTAAATAATGGATTCAGCAGTGTGAAACTATAACGTGATTACTAGAAAAGTGAATGAGATATTTGGAGAGATATGCTTCTGTGTATCAAAACTTAAATTTTCATCAAAACACCTCAAGGGCACAGGGGAATCTCTGACTCTGCTAAGTCGCTTGAGTCGTGTCCGACTCTGTGCGACCCCATAGACAGCAGCCCACCAGGCTCCTCCGTCCCTGGGATTCTCCAGGCAAGAATACTGGAGTGGGTTGCCATTTCCTTCTCCATCTCTGACTCTAGAGAAAGAAATACCACAACAATCATATCTATCATTACTATAATAATAATAAACATTTATCAACTGATTAGAATTGACTGAGCTCTGTGCCTTACATTAACTATCTCAGCTGATTGTCACAGTCTTCATGAGTTATTTTGGCATGAGATGTGGAAAGTGAGGCTCACAATGAATGAATTAGTGGTGGTGAAACTGAGACTCTTGGGCATGAGACTGGAAGGCCTGCCCTCTGAAACTATTCTATATCCCATTTCTGGGGATTTGGTTCTGTGTATGCAATCTTTGGAGCTCTCTTTGTTTTATTAATTTTTTTAAATCATGAAAATGTTGAATTGTACTTCATAATATATACATTTGTTTTGATATAACAAGTTTCAAAACACTTTCTGTGCAAATGTTTCATCTGTGTATTTAGTAGGTTAATAGTATAACACAGACTGTCAGTTTCAGAAGATCTTATATTTTTCAAGTGTCTCCTTTCAAGGATATTAGAATGCAACCTTGAGAGAGCTTCAAGCAGTTTTTAATTTGCTTGTTTGATGGTGCTTTTCACTATATAATTCCTAGCCAAGACTCTTGATGCTTTATTCACAAAAAGAAATGAGAAGTCTGATGCTCTTCCTTCAATGTTTGCATAATCACTTCTAACATTTGCTATATTCACAGTTTCATGCAGTTATTAATTAAGGTTTTGTGATAACAGGATACCTTTGTATAATACTTTCTTGAAATTTTCCAGTTTTCCAGTTTATGATTTATAGTTAAATATTGGTCATGAGGAATCATGAATCTTCTCTGAAGAAAACTTATAAATGGATTCCTAACCTCCAAGAGCTGGTAATGGATAGGGAGGCCTGGCGTGCTGCAGTTCATGGGGTCGCAAAGAGTCGGACACGACTGAGCGACTGATCTGATCTGATCTGAAACTTCAAGTTTAGAGTCACTTGAAAAAGTTCTTTGAAATTAATAAAGGATATCTAAATCATTTTAAATATCTGTATAACACAGGATTACATTCTGTTTAAATCTATTTGCTACCTTAGAGAACAGTATTATATTTTAGTTATAAATTATTATATTAATCTGTATAATATGTGCTTGCATGCATGCAAAATTGCTTCAGTTGTGTCCAATTCTTTGTGACCCCATGGACTGTAGCCTCCCAGGCTTCTCTGTCCATGGGACTCTTCAGACAAAAATACCAGAGTGGGTTGCTATGCCCTCCTCCAAGAGATCTTCCTGACACAGGGATCAAACCCATGTCTCCTGGGTCTCCTGCATTGGTCAGATCAGATCAGTCGCTCAGTCGAGTCCGAATCTTTGTGACCCCATGAACTGCAGCACACCAGGCCTCCCTGTCCATCACCAGCTCTCGGAGGTCACTCAGACTCACATCCATCGAGTCAGTGATGCTATCCAGCCATCTCATCCTCTGTCGTCCCCTTCTCCTCCTGCCCCCAATCCCTCCCAGCATCAGAGTCTTCAAAGAGTCATCTCTTCGCGTGAGGTGGCCAAAATACTGGAGTTTCAGCTTTAGCATCATTCCTTCCAAAGAAATCCCGGGGCTCATCTCCTTCAGAATGGACTGGTTGGATCTCCTTGCAGTCCAAGGGACTCTCAAGAGTCTTCTCCAACACCACAGTTCAAAAGCATCAATTCTTCAGTGCTCAGCCTTCTTCACAGTCCAGCTCTCACATCCATACATGACCACAGGAAAGACCATAGCCTTGACTAGGCAAACCTTTGTTGGCAAAGTGATGTCTCTGCTTTTGAATATGCTATCTAGGTTGGTCATAACTTTCCTTCCAAGGAGTAAGCATCTTTTAATTTCATGGCTGCAGTCACCATCTGCAGTGATTTTGGAGCCCAGAAAAAGAAAATCTGACACTGTTTCCACTGTTTCTCCATCTATTTCCCATGTAGTGATGGGACCAGATGCCATGATCTTCGTTTTCTGAATGTTGAGCTTTAAGCCAACCTTTTCACTCTCCACTTTCACTTTCATCAAGAGGCTTTTGAGTTCCTCTTCACTTTCTGCCATAAGGGTGGTATCATCTGCATATCTGAGGTTATTGATATTTCTCCCAGCAATCTTGATTCCAGCTTGTGTTTCTTCCAGTCCAGCATTTCTCATGATGTAGTCTGCATATAAGTTAAATAAACATGGTGACAATATACAGCCTTGACGAACTCCTTTTCCTATTTGGAACCAGTCTGTTGTTCCATGTCCAGTTCTAACTGTTGCTTCCTGACCTGCATACAGATTTCTCAAGAGGCAGATCAGGTGGTGTGGTATTCCCATCTCTTTCAGAATTGTCCACAGTTTATTGTGATCTACACAGTCAAAGGCTTTGGCATAGTCAATAAAGCAGAAATAGATGTTTTTCTGGAACTCTCTTGCTTTTTCCATGATCCAGCGGATGTTGGCAATTTGATCTCTGGTTCCTCTGCCTTTTCTAAATCCAGCTTGAACATCAGGAAGTTCACGGTTCACATATTGCTGAAACCTGGCTTGGAGAATTTTGAGCATTACTTTACTAGTGTGTGAGATAAGTGCAATTGTGTAGTAGTTTGAGAACTCTTTGGCATTGCCTTTCTTTGGGATTGGGATGAAAACTGACCTTTTCCAATCCTGTGGCCACTGCTGAGTTTTCCAAATTTGCTGGCATATTGAGTGCAGCACTTTCACAGCATCATCTTTCAGGATTTGGAATAGCTCCACTGGAATTCCGTCACCTCCACTAGCTTTGTTTGTAGTGATGCTTTCTAAGGCCTACTTGACTTCACATTCCAGGATGTCTGGCTCTAGGTCAGTGATCACACCATCATGATTATCTGTGTCATGAAGCTCTTTTTTGTACAGTTCTTCTGTGTATTCTTGCCACCTCTTCTTAATATCTTCTGCTTCCGTTAGGTCCATACCATTTCTGTCAGGCTGCTTCTTTATCACTAGCACACCTGGGAAGCCCAATGTGTGCTTGCTGCTGCTACTGCTAAGTCACTTCAGTTGTGTCCGACTCTGTGCGATCCCATAGACGCAAGCTTACTAGGCTCTCCCGTCCCTGGGATTCTCCAGGCAAGAATACTGGAGTGGGTTGCCATTTCCTTCTCCAATGCATGAAAGTGAAAAGTGAAAGTGAAGTTGCTCAGTCATGTCTGACTTTTAGCGACCCCATGAACTGCAGCCTACCAGGCCCCTCCATCCATGGGATTTTCCAGGCAAGAGTACTGGAGTGGGGTGCCATTGCCTTCTCTGAATGTGTGCTTACTACTCACAAATGATTTTCTGTTTATGCTTCAACTGAAAAGACAAAGGCTAGCTTGAATCAATTATGTTTAATATCTTGATTATCACTGTGTCTCTGAGAAAGAGTTAACAAAGTGTGCAAGATGTATGAAATTCAGGAATACTTTAAAACTGTGAAAAGCTTTCATTTATTGATAATCAATAGTAGATAGGAGTTAAGTTTAATCTAGTAACTAAAAACAGACAAAAATGTGTCTAAATAGTACTGATTCTGGTTTTAATTTAATAAGAACTTGAATACATAGAAATGTAACCTTTAATTTTATTGGAATAGATGCCCCTAGGAAAGTGAATTATAATTACTTACATGTAACATTGTATACTATAGGAACAGCCAGAATAGAGAGAGAAAAAAATTTTAAGGAACCATTGTATCTATGATACTGATTTTTTCTCTGGCTTGTAGTCAAAAATTTCTCTTTGTGGCTCAGACGGTAAAGCATCTGCCCACAATGCGGGAGACCTGGGTTCGAGCCCTGGGTTGGGAAGATCCCCTGGAGAAGGAAATGGCAACCCACTCCAGTACTCTTGCCTGGAGAGTCCCATGGATGAAGGAGTCTGGTGGGCTATAGTCCATGGGGTTGCAAAGAGACGGACACGACTGAGCAACTTCATTAAGAGGAAAATAAGGTTGCCATTTTGGTCATTATTACATAGCCTGGAGAATTGTTTAAAGACAATACATTCAAATATGATTTATTGATATTTAAAAATTAAATGTAGAACTTTTACTTTTAAGAATATATTCTTTATGTGAAAAGAGTAAATAATGTGATGGATCAATACTTACTGATATGGTAGTTCCAATTCCATTAAACTTGAAGTGATATTTTTAAACAGTCTCTACTTTTGAGGAGTTTAAGTTTAGCAACAAGTAAAAATAATGTAAGTAATTTAAGTATATTATCTTGTTTATTACATCCTACATATATAGTCATATTTACCCATGGAATTCTCCAGGCAAGAATACTGGAGTTGGTAGCTATTCCCTCCTCCAGGGGCTCTTTCTGACCCAGGGATGGAACCTGGGTCTCTGGACTTCAGGCATTCAAAGGAATGGGTAGTAAAGTTGATTTGAAATCAGGAAGATTTCATAAAGGAAGAGTCGATATATGAATAAATAGACCATAAGGAGATATTGCTCTATAATGAATATAATATATGAAAACAACATATACAAAGGCATGGAGAAGTAAACTAATATGACTTGTTCAGAGGAATGTGAATATGGCACTTTCAGAAATTAAAGAGGAAAGGATTTGGTGGATGGTTATGAGTCTACCGGAGAAGGCAATGGCAACCCACTCCAGTACTCTTGCCTGGAAAATCCCATGGATGGAGGAGCCTGGTACACATGTCAAGAGATGAGTAGTAAGATAATTGAAGTTAACGAGAAAGATACTTGTAAAGATAATTGGAATTTTATTATTTTGATGAAAGAGTACCTGAGCAATGTTTTGGGGTCAGCTTTGCAAGATAGGATAGTAGTTCACACTACTAGCGTGGAAAACAAATTTAGTAGTTGTGAGGCAGATGACCAGGAAATTATTAATATTTAAAAGATTAGTTTCACAGTTTAAGTGAGAAATGCTATAATACTTAACCTAAGAGTGAGAGGTGGTAAAGATGGAAAGTAGGACAGGTTGAGGGCCATTTCAGTGAGATCTAGTGATTATATTAATATGACCAGTGAGAATGAGTCAACTGACTTCCAAGAGTGTGACTTTGAAGTTCCTGTTGAGTATACAGTCTATGAGGCTTCCCTGATGGCTCAGCAGTAAAGAATCTGCCTGCCAATGTAAGAATATGGATTTGACCTCTGAGTCAGGAAGATACCCTGGAGAAGGAAATGGCAATTGACTTCAGTATTCTTGCCTGGGAAATCCCATGGACTGAGGAGCCTGGAGAGCTATAGTCGTGGAGTCACAAAGTTTTGGATATGATATAGTGACTAAAACAGCAGACACAGCCTGTATAAGTTCAACAGAAAATCATGTGTATATGTTGTGACCTTGGAAAAAGGACAGAACCATGATAATATGTTAGTGAACATATATCATTCAGGGTCCTAACAGGAAACCAAAGGCACACTCAGTAGTAATTAGAATAATTCCTGGAGGGTGTATTACAAAGAGATGGAGTACAGAAGTGTAGGGAGAATCAAAGAAAACAAAAAGGATATTGTGTTAATTGGTGACTAACAGTAATAAAGCTGTCACAACTTGTAGACACAGTGGATAAAAGAAGTTAAAGGTCACCTAAAGCTAGCTGTGAAGATACAAGGAAAGCAGATCACCAGGGAGAAATAGTGAGCATCTGTTGAGAGACAGAGCCAACTTGTGGAGACCTCACAGGCTCTCTTCTGTGACCTGATTCTCTTCTCTCCCCCTAACTGTTGCTAGTTTCTAGTGATTCCCATTAAACCTGGTCAGAAGAAGCCAGAGTACTTGGAAGTTCAATGATATAGTCCCTATAGATCTGCTTCTTAGGGCACAGAACAAGATAGAGAGAGCGGGAGTCAACTTGGAAGAGGAAGTGGAAGATATTCATCAGAGAAGCATCAAGGGATGCCTGCCACAGGCAGAGGGCTCCAAACAAGACAAGAGAGTCTTTGGAAGTAGAAAACTGGGCAGCATCAGCCCTGGAAAGATAATGAGAAGGAATTAATACAGTTATTATTAGAGAAGAGCTTGGTGTTGGATCCCTCCTGGAAGATCAGACAGGTCATAATGTAAAATATCATGGAGAGGCCAATAAACACGAAGATAAAGCCTGTAGAATGTATGTTGGTGATTGCAGGTATTGATTTTAATAACAGCACTTTTGGTGGGTGGGATTAAAAGAATCATACTGCAGTGGGTCAAGGAGTGAAAGGAAGTGAGGAAGGGAAAACAATGAACCTAGCCTCCTTTTCAAAGTTTTGTGATTTAAGTTATAAAAGAGTGGTGGGTAGAGTCATTGACAGGATGTGTATTCTTTGATGAAATTTTCAAAAGATACCCATATTATCTAACAACTGCTATAATTTTAGACTTGGGAATTTAAGGTTCATACTTTAGGAAGGCAGCAACATCCAGACTAAATAAAGTTGTTATAATCCTCAGTGAGGCACAGATAGCTACTACAGTGTGTTTCTCTTTCTCTTGAGTCACAAAGTGTGTACGCTAGCTCCAGGGCAGGATAGGCTGTGAAGTATTCATTTCTGGTGCTCTTAACCTGGTTTTCTGGACCATGTGTTGTCCCTTAGTGAAGTTAAATGGAAGTGTATTTCTGTGGACACAGTCCACTGCTGAGAAAAGAGAATCCCCAGATCTTTTTAAGCACTAGGTTTCAACTGATACCACTGAGCAATGAAACAGTCCAGTGTGCAGAGATTTTTAATAGACAAAGCATGTTTCCACCTTCCCCCCTCAATCCATACTACAGATATACAAAAGATCTGTATACTGATGGAGTCAGTGTTGAGCTGTGGTTCTCAGGGCAGGGTGGTTTTCCCATCCCCAGGGGATATTTGTCAATGTCTGGGAACATTGATTGTCAAACTGGGAACATGTCCTATCATCTAGTGGGCAAAATCCCAGAATACTACTAAGCATCCACTAAGTCACAGGATTTTTGTACTCACAGCAGAGTGTTATCCAGCCCAAAATGTCAATGGTGAGGCTCTTGAGAAATTCTGGGGTAGACTTCCGAGGAAGGAAAAGGAAGTGCAGGAGACATGAATCCTGCCTTCACTCACTGACTCCTCTAAAGAAAGGGGAGATATTCTGGAGTTCTTCATATAGTTGTGGGGTTCCAGAACAAGAAGAAACTGGGGTTCTATGTTCTACCACACTGACATGGATAAGAGAGCAAGAAAGATGGCAGCATGGTCAGGGGGTCTGGACATAAGAGGGATTCAAGATCACCCCCGGAGTTTCTAGAAATTTGCTAAATCCCAGGGTGCTGAGTGTATGGGTGATGTGCGGTTTGGTAACTAAAAGCAACATGGATACAGAATATCATTGAAATCTCCAGAAAGTAACAGGTAAAGCCACCAGCTAAGCATGTGGGAAGCAAGGAACCCGTGCTCTCACAAACCCAGGAACTCTCCTCTAACATAAATGATCATCCCACATCTAAACCAAAGACTCTTACACTAGGAACATCTCAGGGCAGAAAGGTAGAGTAGTGTCTAGTTCTAATTGTAGGTCTCCAGCAGCCAGATGAGCTCCTAGGAGTGCCCAGTCAGGGCCCAACTGAGCCAATTAAGATGGCCTTGTAAACACCTTGGGATGGACTTCAAAGAGATGATGACTGCTTTCAACAAGCTGGAGCCAGAGAGAAGGAAAACCTCAACTGGATTCAGTGAAGATGTCTGTATGAAGTAGGGTGGTCAGGGGCTTGGATCAAGTTGAAAAAAGTTCAGTTTCACAATATCTGAATTTTGTTGACATATCGCAGCTATTTCAAATCAACTACACATGTAAAAACTAATATGGAATATTCAGTTGTAACATTCCCCTTATTGAAGGATTGACTTCCCTCTCCCCTTTTTACTAGGAATTAAAGTTATACATACAAGCATTTTACATTTTAATTTTGTTCATGCCAATTTTAGAGATATGTGTACATATAATTTTCTACCACATAAATTTAGTGATTACACTGTTCTGGGATTATCTCTTGACAACTGGCTACGATAGAATTTGTCCATGAGTGTTTTTGTAATACTGTAAAATCAGTACTCATTTTAAAGGAAAACATTGGAAAATGAGGAATCTGTAAAAGACAATAAGACTGGGACACCTAAATTTTAGAAGATTAGGGGCACCGTTTTATTAAAGAACAAAATACAGCTTGATTTTATGGAGAAATTGACAAATAAATGAAAAGATTATTTTCTGAAATCTCCATAAGTAAAACTTTTTGTCTACAGTAGTCATTTAAAAATCTTATAAGAAGTTTATAGAAATACTGTGGTATATTTAGATAAATTCAGGGAGAAAACCTAATGGTGAAAAAAATATTTATCTTCTCCTCCATTTATTTTTTCTTATTCCTTTTAGGAAATTCCTTATTCACATAAAACAATTTCCTGGATACATACAAGTGGCCCTCTTTTCAGTCATCCTTGGCAACAGATACTTCCAGCTTTCTTTTTGATCTTTTCTGATCCCTGCCACCTTCACCTAAGAGGCTGTGACCCCTCCTGTGTACTTTACATCCTGCCCTTAAAGCCTAGATCCTCTGGAGGAGGGCATGGCAATTCACTAATTCACTTCAGTATTCTTTCCTGGAGAATCCCATGGACCGAGGAACCTGGCAGGCTATAGTCCATAGGGTCGCATAGAGTTATAGCACAGATACATGAATAAAGCCTATCCTCATTGCTCTTTTTTGATGATACCCCTTATTGTCAGATAAGGCAACAATGAAATAATGATTTAGAAGGACATATTAGCTGCAATCTCAACTGTGCCTTTCCCTCCCTGGCTCAGCTCTGCTATTGCAAATATCAACTATGCTTTAGCTTAATTGTGGAAATTTCCTGGGTTTCAGTCTTTTACTTAAGCCAAGAATTTGAGGATTTGGCCCGTGGCTCATTGTTTTCCTTTAAATATCCAGTGCCATTAGAAGCATCGGCTCACCCTCCAGTCCTTGAATGCTTCCTTCCTGGTGTACTGTTCTGTGGCAGGAACTCAGTTTCCCAGTGCCTTCAATGAGCGTTTTTGTTCCAGATTACGATAGGTGAAATATGAATTGTAGATATGCTATGTCTTCTTGCAGGATGTTGAGATTCTTCTCTTAGAATAGTAGATAAACTTTTGGGTTATTTTCAGTCCCAATTAAGATGATTAATTTCAGATTTCTTCTTACTTACCAAGACTGCTAAAGGTTAAACTACCGGGAATATAACCCTGCACTTCCCGTGAAGCATGGTAGCTACTCCAGTGTTCCCTTCACAATATCTTTATGGTGCTATTTTTCCTCCCACAGAATTCTTTATTTCAGAAACCACAAATGGTCTCTGGTGAATTTAATCTGCCAAGCAAGTGATTTGGGGGAATAAAAAAAAGCAGCTGTAACAGGAAATCTAGAGAACTAGGCTCAAAAAGACTCAAAAACCTAACTTGCTAGAAGCACAGGCCAGGTAATCTAAGGAAACACTCATGGACAGAAGGCCAAGGCTGCGATTGCTAGACCTTGGATTCTGTCACTGGCTCCATGAGGCTGTTGCTGGCACCACCTGGCCACGTCCCTCACGCAGCCAGAATCAGTTCTAAAATTGTTCTGTTTCCCTGGCACGTGCACCTGATTGAAAAAGCCTAGATTCCAGGAATCAGAGAGAAAAAAAAAAAAAAATGTCTGGATTTTTAGATGCTTTATTGGAAGGTGGTCCCTGCATTTTCCCAAATGAATATCTTGGTTTCCCTCAAAGATACACAAGGGCAGTGGGCTGGAAATACTCCTCTGTTCTTTCAGATCCACTTGCCACCTTTTTACCCCTGCTCTATGGCCTCCATCAACCCACCTCTTATTATCTGGCTTTAGCTAAGATCAGCCAACATAAAGCCCAGGTGGGAGATAAGTAGGAAAAGAGAGAGAGATCAGGGTTTTTACTCCCTTGTCTTCCTCCCAGCAGGATCTCCATAGACTTGTTGCATCCTTGAATGAAACATTAGCTTCTGCAGGGGGTCCTCTCCAGCTTTCTCCAGCTTTCTGGGTCACTGGAATCTTATAATTGCTCCTTCCCTTTGCTCCTTCAAAGATGTGGGTGGTGATGGCTTGAAGTCTGCGCTCTCCCTCTTGGTTTCCTGATCCAGTACTCTCATTTTTGTACTCTCAAATTGCTCCTTAATGAAATCCTCCTCAAATCGTCCTAATTTGAATTTGCCATCTGTTTCTGGCTGGGACCCCAAATGATACAGACACCCTCAAAAATGGCAAATGTCCTCTCTAAAGGATATTGTCTCCCCATGGTTCCTATGAGAACCACCACATGCCTCTTCTCTTTTCCCCAGGGTGGTCCTTTTCCGCCTTGTGGAATTAGACACTCTTCAAGAAAAAGAGTTAGTCTCAGGACTATTTTACTGTAATAGATGCATGAAAGGACTTAAAGAAAAGACATCCCAAAGCAAACCAATGTGAAACAGAGAAACTGGGGAAAATGTTATGGAAGAGAGAAGATTTTTCACTTTGGGAACCTCTCAAGAAAGAAAGATTGTTCATACCCAACATTACATAACGTGCTTTACTCATAGCACAGCACCTTGTTCTCGGGTGTGACTCTGGAAGGTAGGGTGAGAACAGAGTATTGGCCATCATCTGCTGTTCAGTGTTAAATGAAATAGTGTGTACATTGCTTCTGTGCACAGGCTATTATATTGGAATGAGTCATGTAGCCAATTAGCTTAACAGACTAATAGGCATCTATATATAAAATCAACATATTTAAAAATGTATAGACTGTCATGACAGTCCAAACACAGGTTGGAAAAGACTTTCCAGACACAGAGTATTGCAGAAAGGAGAGTCTATTAAGAACAAAGAGCAGAGATAATGTGGGCGCTATGAGCACAGCTGGCTGACCTCCTGACAGCTCAGGGTGAGTTAACATTTTTCATCGGTTAGTAGTCAGTCTTTATAGACTCAAGACAAAGAAAATTTCTTCTGGGAGGGTAGCATTAGGTGATTGGTTAGGGTGGTATAAGGTGAGCACAAGTGTAGGCATTTTTGCCTAATAAGAGGTCAGGAAGCTGGCTGACAAGTATCAGGGGGCCTCTTGGCAACAGTTACAAAAGGGCTTAGCTTCAGAGGTGACCTTGGTTCTGGGCTGTGTATCAGTGGTCTTGGTACAAGGCCTCCCACCTGTAGCCTTGGGATAGAAATCCACATAGACTTAGGAAGGTGTCCAGATGTTTGGCTTTCAAAAAGATACTGTGATTTTTGTGCCTCAGTGCCAGACTCTGCCAACTTCCCTTCAGTTTAGTAACTAAATGACACTATCATTTTTCTATTTATACATCATAGTGTATTGATATAATGGTTTAATGCATGATGCTTTCTAGATGTAATCTACTCTTGAACAAAGGATAACAATAGTCTAGGCTATAGGAATTTTTAAAATTGGAGAAATTTCAGATATCAGAACAAGGTGCTAGTTGATACAATATATTTAGAGAAAGCAGTCTTGAGGCACTTTTTGTCACACTGTATGTATACAATTTCCTGCTTTGCCTAGGCATGTGGCTAATGGTAGATTTCTCTACCAGGCATAATGGTACCCTTCCTAGCCTTTTGAGAAAGAAAAGATGTTCCTTGTTGGAGCAGATGTATCCAGTGCCCCTCCCACATCCTCTCTGTGCGCACACCTATACCCTGAAGGCTGCTTAATGTGAATGCCTGTGAACTCTGAGGGCTTCAGTGTTGCTATGCTCTGTACACAGACAAGCTGAAAGGGCTGGAGTTAATGCTCCAATGAATGACAGAGTGAGACTTAGTGGATAAATACCTTAGCTTTCTCACCTCTTGATTGGGATAATATCATCTCCTCTGAGTGCCCTAATAGGATTGAGCCCACTTCCCCAAATTGGTACCTAGACTGATAATCTACCTTTCATTGGTTTTCTTCCCCTTCCCGTCATACTGTTTCACTCTCCTAGGGGTGCTTCCTGGGATCACCTCATAAATTACCTACCCTTCAATCCTTGTTTTAGCAGTCACTTCTAGGGTAATCTAAACAGACAATTGGTGCCAAAAATGGTCATAGAAGCCAACTCTAATGACAAAATTCTGGAACTTGATTAGTCATCAGCCAGATGGCAGTGAGGTTCAGATCCTTACTTGAAGTGTATTGGGTTGGGTTAAAGGGGAGGGAGATGCCTTAGTTCAGGCAGTTCCTTGGGACATAGAGGGTTATGATAATTATAAGGATATGACACTGATTGGTATATGATAGCTGTGATACAATCTTACAGAATAAAAGTGACAGATCTGAGGCAGGTAACTAACAACCCCAGGCTTGGTATGATGCAAAGACCCTGTCCTCTAACAGCGAGAAGGCAAATGGCTGACAGAAATACAAAGTGAACTGAATTCATAGTCCTGGCAAGGTTCCTACCTCGGTTTCAGGGGCCTGTTAGGGAAAGAATGAATATTGAGACTTGGGATGATGATTAGGGGGAAAATATCCACTAAATGGGTTACAGAATGTAAGTAATATGTATAATAGAAACTGGGAGCACGTGGTTGAGGATGAAAGCTAAAATGCTAGGCTGTGATAAAGGATGGGGAGTGGATTATAAGTCAGGAAAAGGCAGAGTTTATTGACAAGTGATCTCCTGAGATTCAAAGTTAAGGTCATGGAAGAGACTCTACAAACTAGTTCTAATAATCTGTTGCAGTGGCTCCTTAGCATTTGGGAGAAATGACATGGTAAACAAGGTGGATTTGCCAGAACTTCCTTGAAGTGTATTCAAGAAGGGATTAACTGTTTCAGTAATGTGGGTTGTTAGAAGGGCTTTACTATGTAGTACTATAGAATCAAGCAATTAATTCTGTTCTCCCGTGGGATTCAGAGGATGTTCCTTTATCTAAAACAATAGGGAATGTGATAGTAAAGGACACATCAATATTGTTGAGAAGTAGGAGCTATCTTCTGTAGACAAGTTTATGGTAAGGAATGAGTATAATGGTAATTCATAATTGTAGAGGCCATGTACCGGTACTTCGCTATCAGATATATAGATATAATTCTTATAGTAGTCAGTAAGGTCAGAGTAACAACCAGAAGGCCTTGATCTTTAGTAAATATGTGAACCGTGAACTTCCTGATGTTCAAGTTGGTTTTAGAAAAGGCAGAGGAACCAGAGATCAGATTGCCAACATCCGCTGGATCATGGAAAAAGCAAGAGAGTTCCAGAAAAACATCTATTTCTGCTTTATTGACTATGCCAAAGCCTTTGACTGTGTAGATCACAATAAACTCTGGAAAATTCTGAAAGAGATGGGAATACCAGACCACCTGATCTGCCTCTTGAGAAATCTGTATGCAGGTCAGGAAGCAACAGTTAGAACTGGACATGGAACAACAGACTGGTTCCAAATAGGAAAAGGAGTATGTCAAGGCTGTATATTGTCACCATGTTTATTTAGCTTATATGCAGAGTACATCATGAGAAATGCTGGACTGGAGGAGACACAGGCTGGAATCAAGATTGCCGGGAGAAATATCAATAACCTCAGATATGCAGATGATACCACCCTTATGGCAGAAAGTGAAGAGGGGCTAAAAAGGCTCTTGATGAAAGTGAAAGTGGAGACTGAAAAGATTGGCTTAAAGCTCAACCTTTAGAAAACGAAGATCATAGCATCTGGTCCCATTACTACATGGGAAATAGATGGAAAAACAGTGGAAACAGTGTCAGACTTTATTTTTCTGGGCTCCAAAATCACTGCAGATGGTGACTGCAGCCATGAAATTAAAAGACACTTACTCCTTGGAAGGAAAGTTATGACCAACCTAGATAGCATATTCAAAAGCAGAGACATCACTTTGCCAACAAAGGTTCGCCTAGTCAAGGCTATGGTCTTTCCTGTGGTCATGTATGGATGTGAGAGCTGGACTGTGAAGAAGGCTGAGCACCGAAGAATTGATGCTTTTGAACTGTGGTGTTGGAGAAGACTCTTGAGAGTCCCTTGGACTGCAAGGAGA
Organism: Tragelaphus eurycerus; assembly: GCA_935064755.1. Taxonomy (NCBI): domain Eukaryota; kingdom Metazoa; phylum Chordata; class Mammalia; order Artiodactyla; family Bovidae; genus Tragelaphus; species Tragelaphus eurycerus. The sequence continues at coordinate 16,529,003 of CAKXYN010000009.1, read as the reverse complement.
TCCAACTGGTCCATTCTGAAGGAGATCAGCCCTGGGATTTCTTTGGAAGGAATGATGCTAAAGCTGAAACTCCAGTATTTTGGCCACCTCATGCGAAGAGTTGACTCATTGGAGAAGACTCTGATGCTGGGAGGGATTGGGGACAGGAGGAGAAGGGGACGACAGAGGATAAGATGGCTTGATGGCATCACTGACTCGATGGATGTGAGTCTGAGTGACCTCCGGGAGTTGGTGATGGACAGGGAGGCCTGGCGTGCTACGGTTCATGGGGTTGCAAAGAGTTGGACACGACTAAGTGACTGATCTGATCTGATCTGAAAGTAACAAGAAGGGGAAAGCACCAATTCCTAGGTATATAATTGGAAGTGATAGTTCTCAATACAATGCTGTGCACTAGAGACCAATCAGTCACTTAATGGCAGGATGATTGCATTGAACCCCTTACATACTAAAGGAAGAGACAAGTCATCCTTGCTGACATTGAAAAGTTATCTCCAATATAGTTTTACTTTTTTGCCTGAAATGACTCAAGTAGAACCAATGTTCAACAATTTGCAATCACACATAATATTGCCTTCACTTTATGACAATGGGCACTGACCATGGGATTTACTGATCCTATCATAAAGTATTTTTCAGATATTTGCAGCATGGTAGAACTTAAAGTGAACCTTTAAGAAGCTAGTCCAAAATTCTATCCATATCTCTGATAATGGATAATGTCCTTCTACTGACTTCTTTCCCTTCTTTTCCTTCACTCCCCATTGATATTTTCTGGGATCACATCAGAAATAAATTACTTACACTTAAATCTGTGTCCTGGAATCTGCCTCTGTGAAATTCCAAACCAAGAAACACAGCTGACTTAAAAAGATATATAACTAAATAATGTGTGACCTTTACCAGTTAGGTATGTATTCAGCTGCAAGTAATAGAAAATCCTACAAAAAAAAAAAAAAAGTTCAAATACATAGTTGTCTAACATAATAACAAATTTGAAGGTCTTCAATCCAAGGTTGATATAGTCTCTCAATTATGCCAACAGGGACTCTTCACATACATAGCTAGGTCTTCATATACACAGCCTATTGCCTCATGTCACAAAAAGGCTGCTATATTTCTAGGCCTAGCATCATTTTCCAGTCAAAAGAAATATTGAGGAGAAAAGGCAGAATCAGCAGGCATCTATCTATATTTGTCAATAGGAAGAGTGAGAACATGGAAACCTTTAGCAGCGAGGAAATATGGAAAGCTGGAGCTTGAGTAGTTGAGTTTTTAACTTTTATGGGCTTTAAAATAAAGGCATGAAAGAGAGAGGATGACCGGAGTTTCAGTTCATCAACCCACAGTATTACCATATGAATAAAAAAACTCAGAATTTGTTTTTTTAAAAAATTCAACCTAAGTTCTAATCTAATTTTTTCACTTTTTTAAATAAAGTTTCAATGCTAGACTACAACTCTTTAGAAATTTTAAAACAAAAGCATGTAAAATAATCCATTATGTTCAGTTGTAAATTTTTATATACCCTATTTATTAATTTCAAAAATATATATCAAGTACTTACTAACTGCCTTTCGTGAATGCAGCAGACAAGATTTATGTTCTTCTTGAGTTTTTGATCTGTATATAAACTATTCAAACTGTTTTGGTCGAAACAGAGTAAATTCTATAATTTTTTTCTTCTTTTGGATCATAAAAATATGCCATAAAATTTTGCAATATATTCTATTCTAACTGTAAGAATATTTTGCCCTCTTAACTGAGAGAAGAACATCAAATTTTATTTTTCTGATTCTTAAGCTTTGTCAAGAATTTCCAAATAATTTCTGACACTTATGTCTCTGCAAGTACGAAGACATCCAGAACCTTTAACTTCAAACTGTAAATCATTAAAATTTTAAAAAGCACAAAATATAAAAAAAGTGAAATAGAATATACCTAGTTCTGTCTAGAGCCTTGAGTTACTGGCCACATCCTCATAGGCAACTGTTTGCTACAACTTGGATATCTGCTTTGTAGACTCATGCTTTCTATTAAACAGCTTCAGATGAGAGCTGACACTAGAATCTGGAGCATTTGATTATTTTATTTTTTTGTGGCAGCAAATGATTTTTTCTGTGCCAATTTTTTCTGGCTAACTGTCCTACATATTTTTAATTGCTATTTTTATTTGCAATCTTATATTTTCACACCTTCTAAAACTAATATAACAGCAAGATTTTTATCACCACAACTGGTGGACACCTGGGTCATTCCATTGACCATTTAGGGAAATATCCTCAAGCCGTAACAAAACTGTTTCTATGTGCTCACTCACTTCACTCTGCCGTTTCTCTGAGAACTGGGCCTCTGTAGTTAAAAAATCACTATGGAGATGTTTTATTTCTAAAAGCATAAAATTTTAGAACCAAAATAGTCTAAAATTATGAATATATAAAGTTCACAGCAATCTTTAATTTAGCAAGAACAGTTTTAATTATATCAACAGAATATTTTATTCAAAATTTGTATTATAATCACATATAAATATTATTTTTGGAAGTTTAACATTTTTTAAATTGTACCACACCTGCTTTAACCATTCATTTGTTCATGGACACTAAGTTATTTTCATATGTTCTATTGTGGATATTGCTGCTTTGGACATGGGGGTGCATGTATCTTTTTCAATTATAGTTTTGTATGGATATATGCCCACCTCATGCGAAGAGTTGACTCATTGGAGAAGACTCTGAAGCTGGGAGGGATTGGGGGCAGGAGGAGAAGGGGACGACAGAGGATGAGATGGCTGGATGGCATCACTGACTCGATGAATGTGAGTCTGAGTGACCTCCGAGAGCTGGTGATGGATAGGGAGGCCTGGCGTGCTGCAGTTCATGGGGTCGCAAAGAGTCGGACACGACTGAGCGACTGATCTGATCTGATCTGATGCCCAGGAGTGGGATCACTGGATCATGTGTGCATGCATGCTCAGTTGCTTCAGTTATGTCTGATTCTGTGTGACCCTATGGACTATAATAGTCCACCAGGCTCCTCTGTCCATGTACTTCTCCAGGCAAAAAATACTGGAGTGGGTTGCCAGGCCCTCTTCCAGGGGGTCTTTCCTACTCTCGGATTGAACCTGCATCTCTTATGTCTCCTGTGTTGACCAGCAGGTTCTTTACCATGACCACCACCTGGGAAGCCCTTGCTGAATCATACGGCAACCCTATTTTCAGTTTGTTAAGGAACCTCCATTCTGTTTCCCATAGAGGCTCTACCAATCTACATTCCCACCCACAGTGTAGAAGGGTTCTCTTTTTTCCACATCCTTTCCAATATTTATTATTTGTAGACTTTTTGATGATGACCATTCTGAACAGTGTGAGGTGGTACCTCGTAGTTTGATTTGTGTTTCTCAGCAATGTTGAGCAACTTCTTATGTGCCTATTGGCCATTTGAATAACTTTTTTGGAGTAATGTCTGTTTAGGTCTTATATACATTTTTCAGATGAATTGTGTGGGTTTATTTGTTAGTGAGTTGTACGAGCTGTTTGTGTATTTAGGATAGTAAGCCCTGTTGGTCACCTCATTTAGCAAACATTTTCTCCCAAGTTGTCTTTCATTTTGTTTATGGTTTTTTTTTTTTCCTTTTTTTTTTTTTTTTCCTGTACAAAGTTTGTAAGTTTGATTAGGTCTCATTTATATATTTTTTCTTTTATTTCTATTGCCTTGGGAGACTGACCTAAGATAATATTGGTAGGATTTATGTCAGAGAATGTTTTGCCTATGTTCTCTTCTAGTTTTATGGTGTCATGTCTTTTATTTATGACTTTAAGCCATTTTGAGTTTCTTTTTATATATGGCATGAAGATGTATTCTAATTTCATGCATTTATATGTGGTTGTCAAACTTTCCCAGCATCACTTGCTGAAGAGGCTGCCTTTACTTCATTGAATAGTTAACGCAAGCCAGAGACCATGCAATGAAAAACCTCATACATTCTAGCTAATTTTTTCCATTAAAATTCCATTTTTATTTACTCTACCCAACCCTCTACCAAAGGGCATTTACTTCTTTACTCTTTAAGAAGAAGACAAGCTATATATGTTACATGCTTCCAAAAATTAAGTCTGTTTAAAAATTTTAAAAACTTAACTTTGAATGCATTCTAAAGCTGTATATTTTTTATCTCCTCTTCCCCCATGTTTACGATTTTGATGTCACAATTTACATTTCACCTTGTGTATCCATTAATGATTTATTATAGTCATTTTTAATACTTTTGTCTTTTTTTCCCTTTACACCAGAGTCTCAACAATACTCAGATCTTTCATTTTCTGTCCTTTATGTATGAAATGGCTCCTAATCTTTCTTCTCTTAAATCCAGAAATCATTGTAAGTAGGTACAAGCATTAGTCAACTTTATGAAATCTGTTGATTTAGTTGTACTTATTAGTAACGTTTCTCTTTATTTTGTAATGAGATTGTTATATGCATACACATATGTAAGTGAATGTGCACAGGGTAGTTATATTATCTAAAAATTTCATTTCAAGTTTTGTTATAGACAAAATTTTGTTATGAAAAGCAATTTCTAGTTCTGGTAAGGTTTAGAGCCATTGGCCTCAAGGAGTCCACTTCTCAACTACTTTTTAAAAAAATAACATATAATAACAAATAAAAATTATATATTTAAAGTCTGCAATGTGATTATTTGATATGTGTATACATTGTGACGGGGAAGGCAATGGCACCCCACCCCAGTACTTTTGCTTGGAAAATCCCATGGATGGAGGATCCTGGTGGGCTCCAGTCCATGGGGTCGCTAAGAGTCCGACATGACTGAATGACTTCACTTTCACTTTTCACTTTCATGCATTGGGGAAGGAAATGGCAACCCACTCCAGTGTTCTTGCCTGGAGAATCCCAGGGACAGGGGAACCTGGTGGGCTTCCATCTATGGGGTCGCACAGAGTCGGACACGACTGAAGCGACTTAGCAGCAGCAGCATACATTGTGAAATGAATACCAAAATCCATTTAACATATCCATCACCTCAAGTAATTACCATTTTGAGAGTGCGTGGTATAAATATGTAATAGCTCCTTTCTTAGGAAAGCTCAAGTATCCATTACAGTAGTATTTAAATATAGTCACCATGCTGTAATTTATGTCCCTAAACTTATTCAATCACTTGTTAAATACTGATCTTGGACACCTGACTAAGGATCAATCTACTAAGGAATCTTCTCTCATGAACACTGTAAACAGGACAGTGACAGTATTCCTTTTTAAAAATTTTTCTTTTTTGGTCTTTAGAAACCAATTTAAAAAAAGCAAAAGTGAGCACATTCTTATTTAGATGTTAAAATGTTACCCATCTGGTTATCAATATGTCTCAGATCAGATTAGATCAGATCAGTCGCTCAGTCGTGTTCAACTCTTTGCGACGCCATAAATCGCAGCACTCCAGGCCTCCCTGTCCATCACCAACTCCCGGAGGCCACTCAGACTCACATCCACTGAGTCAGTGATGCCATCCAGCCATTTCATCCTCTGTCATCCCCTTATCCTCTTGCCCTCAATCCATCCCAGCATCAGAGTCTTCTCCAATGAGTTAACTCTTCGCATGAGGTGGCCAAAGTACTGGAGTTTCAGCTTTAGCATCATTACTTCCAAAGAAATCCCAGAGCTGATCTCCTTCAGAATGGACTGGTTGGATCTCCTTGCAGTCCAAGGGACTCTCAAGAGTCTTCTCCAACACCACAGTTCAAAAGCATCAATTCTTCGGTGCTCAGCCTTCTTCACAGTCCAGCTCTCACATCCATACACAGGAAAAACCATAGCCTTGACTAGGCGAACTTTTGTTGGCAAAGTAATGTCTCTGCTTTTGAATATACTATCTAGGTTGGTCATAACTTTCCTGCCAAGGAGTAAGCGTCTTTTAATTTCATGGCTGCAGTCACCATCTGTACTGATTTTGGAGCCCAGAAAAATAAAATCTGACACTGTTTCCACTGTTTCCCCATCTATTTCCCATGAAGTGATGAGACCAGATGCCATGACCTTCGTTTTCTGAATGTTGAGCTTTAAGCCAACTGTTTCACTCTCCTCTTTCACTTTCCTCAAGAGGCTTTTTAGTTTCTCTTCATTTTCTGCTGTAAGGGTGGTGTCATCTGCATATCTGAGATTATTGATATTTCTTCCAGCAATCTTGATTCCAGCTTGTGCTTCTTCCAGCCCAGCATTTCTCATGATGTACTCTGCATATGAGTTAAATAAGCAGGGTGACAATATATAGCCTTGACGTACTCCTTTTCCTATTTGGAACCAGTCTGTTGTTCCATGTCCAGTTCTAACTGTTGCTTCCTGACCTCCATACAGATTTCTCAAGAGGCAGATCAGGTGGTCTGGTATTCCCATCTCTTTCAGAATTTTCCAGAGTTTATTGTTATCTACACAGTCAAAGGCTTTGGCATAGTCAATAAAGCAGAAATAGATGTTTTTCTGGAACTCTCTTGCTTTTTCCATGATCCAGCGGATGTTGGCAATTTGATCTCTGGCTCCTCTGCCTTTTCTAAAACCAGCTTGAACATCAGGAAGTTCACAGTTCACATATTGCTGAAGCCTGGCTTGGAGAATTTTGAGCATTCCTTTACTAGCGTGTGAGATGAGTGCAATTGTGTAGTAGTTTGAGCATTCTTTGGCATTGCCTTTCTTTGGATTAGAATGAAAACTGACCTTTTCTAATCCTGTGGCCACTGCTGAGTTTTCCAAATTTGCTGGCATATTGAGTGCAGCACTTTTACAGCATCATCTTTCAGGATTTGGAATAACTCAACTGGAATTCCATCACCTCCACTAGCTTTGATCATAGTGATGCTTTCTAAGACCCACTTGACTTCACATTCCAGGATGTCTGGCTCTAGGTCAGTGATCACACCATCGTGATTATCTGGGTTGTGAAGATCTTTTTGTACAGTTCTTCTGTGTATTCTTGCCACCTCTTCTTAATATCTTCTGCTTCTGTCAGGTCCATAGCATTTCTGTCCTTTATCAAGCCCATCTTTGCATGAAATGTTCCTTTGGTTCTGTCAGGTCCATACCATTTCTGTCCTTTATCGAGCCCATCTTTGCATGAAATGTTCCTTTGGTATCTCTGATTTTTTTGAAGAGATCCCTAGACTTTCCCATTTTGTTGTTTTCCTCTATTTCTTTGCATTGATCGCTGAAGAAGGCTTTCTTATCTCTTCTTGCTATTCTTTGGAACTCTGCATTCAGATGCTTATACCTTTCCTTTTCTCCTTTCTTTTCACTTCTCTTCTTTTCACAGCTATTTGTAAGGCCTCCCCAGACAGCCATTTTGCTTTTTTGCTTTTTTTTCTCCATAGGGATGGTTTTGATCCCTGTCTCCTGTACAATGTCACGAATATCATTCCATAGTTCATCATGATGTCTAGGAACACTTTATCCTTTAAAAATTGATTTGATAATACATACCTCTCATATATAAAGTAAAACTAATATGGTATAGCTTACTTATATTATTGATATATTATTTCCATTTTTAAGAGAAACATCTTGCAGTCAACCTCACTTATAACCTACAAAATAATTTTATTAACTGCTCATGTATTTTGCTTGCCTTTGTTTTAGAAAACTACAATGAGGGCTGTAGGTATTGCATGGTGATATATGTGGGACTAGTTATATACAGGAAAATATATTACTACCTTTGCATTCAAGGGAAATACCATCATATGGATCTCTAGTTTGATATATTTGAATTTCCTTATTCTACAATTTTATTCCAATTTTCAAATGACTTTTAGGATCTCTTTGAGGTATAAACTTCTATAATTTCATGTTTTGTATAAACTATTTACATTATTTAGTAAATAAATTGACGAGGTTATAAAAACTTTTACATAGATTTTCCAAAGACCAATTACATAACATGTCTTAGTTGAATCATAAGAATTTTTCCTTTTTTGTGAGGGTGGGGTTCTTTTAATTTTATTTTTTATAGAAGTTTTATATTTACAACAAAATTGAGAGGATGATACAGAGATTTTTCATATACTCCCCATAGTTACATAACCTCCCCCATTATCAACATCACTCACCAGAATGGTACATTTGTTACAGTAAATGAACCTGCATTGAAACATTATGATCACTCAAAGTCTATAGTTTACATTAAGATTCACTCTTTGCTTGTACCTTCTCTGGGTTTAGACAAATGTATAATAACACATGGGGCTTCCCTGGTGGCTCAGATGGTAAAGAATCTGCCTGCAATGCAGGAGACCCAGGTTCAATTCCTGGGTCAGGACGATCCCCTGGAGAAAGGAATGGCTACTCACTCCAGTATTCTTGCCTGGAGAATTCCATGGACAGAGGAGCCTTGTTGGCTACAGTCCATGGGGTCACAAGGAGTTGGATATGACTGAGCAACTAACAGACACACACACATATACATACCCACATAATGATATATCCTTTATTATACTATCATGCAAAGTATTTTCACCACCCTAAAATCCTCTATGATCTACCTATATATATTCCCTCTACCCACCACTACATAAACATACCTCTAGCAGCAACTGACCTTTTTAAAATTATCTCTCTAATTTTGCCTTCTTCAGAATGTCATATAATTGAAATCATACAGTAATGGAGCTTTTACAGATTGGCTTCTTTCACTTAGTAATACACATTTAAGTTCATTCTAGGTCTTAAAAATTCTTCCTTTTAATAGTGTAGATAAGTGTCAACTATATGTAAGCCTCAACAATAATACAAATAAATCATTAATTGTACAGTAAAGAATAAATTTATATACATAGAATACAATTGTAAAAATGTTATGGTCTAAACTGTGAGTGAAGCAGTCCATCTAATATGAGTTAAATGATTACAAAAATTGCAGTAGTTTTTTCTTAGGGGGAAAAACAATACTTTTTCATTTTTTCAAAGTGGATTTTGGGGCTATTTTCAAACATGAGGAACACACAAAACACACAAATCAGTTGCTTTTATTAGCCTAGGAATTTTCTAATGCCTGAATTGCCCTAGAAATTAACCTGTTGTCAATGTATACTCATCAGTGCAATCTAACTGAAATTTCCACCTGAGTTAGTTGATTAGTGTTTGTTCAATTAGTCCAGCTATTTCATTTGTGTTGGCAGGCACATTTTCCTATGTGCCATGTGATTGACAAAGTTGGTTTATGGAACAATGAGCAATCACTCATCTTAACATCTCAGCCTGAGACATCCTCATTTACCATCTTTGCACTTTTTTGGGGGGTGGGGCACATATCTTGGCTTCCTTAAATGCTCATGATGTTCACTAATAATACCTAGGAAGCTTAGAATCCTCTGGGTGCATTCCCTTCTCTCATGAAAAAGTTCTGATGATCTATGCATCTTGTTCCTGCAAAGCCTGAATCAGAAAATGGAATGCTTTGTATTCCATACCACCATTGATAAGGTAATTCCAGTATTATAGGCTGAAAGCCTAGTCATAGTACTGCTAAGTTGCTTCAGTCGTATCCGACTCTGTGCGACCCCATAGACGGCAGCCCACCAGGCTCCCCATCCCTGGGATTCTCCAGGCAAGAACACTGGAGTGGGTTGCCATTTCCTTCTCCAATGCATGAAAGTGAAAAGTGAAAGGGAAGTCGCTTTGTCGTATCCGACTCTTTGCGACCCCATGGACTGCAGCCTACCAGGCTCTTCTGTCCATGGAATCTTCCAGGCAAGAGTACTGGAGTGGGGTGCCATTGCCTTCTCCGAGTCACAGTACAGTGCCTGACAAATAAGCACTTCACAGTTACATTTATAAATCTCAGATCCATTAGGTCAATTAAAAAAAAATATTGGTGTTCTCTTGAGGAAGACCCCATCAGTACTAACAGTGCTTCACTACCCAGTATGGAATGACTCCAACAAAACTGTCCAAGGTTCACAGAGAACAGTCCTTCTGTGTTGACAAAGAGGAAGTTGCAACAATTTCCCTTTAACAGGCATTTAAATCTCAATTAGGCTTCCTTGATTGCCTTGTGATTGAGAGTTTGGAAATCTCAGTAAAGAAGGAAAGTATGGTTTAATTATCATTGGCCTTCACTACAGCTACATAGGTTGTCTTCTAAATCAACTTATGGTTGGCAGCAACTGAAACCAGAAGTGGATTACCTGTGTTCAGACTCATGTATCAGGTTATGACAATGAAATTAGGGAATAATATACACCAGTAATCATAATAGTCTTTTGCCTTAAAGCTAAAAACACACAACCCTCCATTATGTCCCTGAAAGTATTTACAAATGACTTGAATTGGAACCGATTATTCTTTTCACAAAATGCAATGAATGCTTTTTCATCATGTCTGGTAAGGTTTTACAACCTTCAAAATAGTTAATGTCCAATGGTTGATTGGTTTTATGCTTTTGCTGGCCCACTCATATTTTTTAAGTCTAATAATTTTCAGGAGCAGTTGCTAGAATTTCAGAGCATAAAGTATTTTAAGATAGGAAAAGAAAGATAAAGACCAAAAAAGAACTTTGCCAAAAACATATATTGTCTATTTGTCCAGAGACATCTAGCCAGTGTGACACAAAAGAAAAATGCTCCATATTAGTGTTTTGTTTCAAGACATATATAATGATAATGTCACATCTAACTCCCTTTTCCCTGATCTTGACATGTTAGCAACGTTCCAGTCAATAAGTTATTGAAAGGCTATTTCATTACCTGGCATTAGCCTCAGAAATACCGACCATCATCCTATATTTTGAGAGGAACATAAGATAGATCGAAAGACATTAATCTGATGGAGAAACACAGCTCCAAAGTTCTTCCAACAAAATGGGCAATGCACTGTGTTATTTCCTGTTGCTGAAAAGGAGATAAAAAATCTTCAAAAATGACCCTTCTTCCACTTCAACAATCTAACTCCCAACAAATTACACTGCTATAAAAAGAATGACTAATTATGTTTCCACTAGGTACTATAAAGTGTCCAATTATGGGTCTAATTAGGAGGGAAGGATGTAAGGTAATGGGCCTTTATTTAGAAATGTTGTTATTCTCAGGACACCTTCCAAAGTGGTTTCTGTGTTTTGTTTTATGTATTACATTTATTCTACCTTTCTGCAACTTGCTCAGATTTATCTCAATAGGACAAACATCTGTCACATCTTGCATATTGCTTTAATTTGATTGTCCCTGACCCCTTAGGCAAATATAGACAGGTGGAAAACATACTGGCTATTTCACACAACATCTGTAGTCAGTCTAGCTGTCTTTTTTTTTTTTTTTTTTTTTATGGCTTATCACAGCATGGGAGGGCCGCTGAAACCAAACTGCTCTCTCATTGTAGCAGAGAGAGAGAGAACCAGGTGGAAGTCCATCCTGTTTGCCTGAGCAGCTCTGCACCACTTAGCATGTACAAATGCTGGCTAAGGAAAAGACCCGCCTGGTTATAGGACTGATCTTTAGGCATTAGAGGAGAGGTAAAAAAATAAATAAATAAAACAGGGTTAGGGTTTCAACTAAGTCTTTATCTTTATTCTGGAACTCCAAAGGAATTTAATAAATGACCATACACGCGCACACACACACACACACACACACCTCATGCACGTGCTCACACACATATTCACGCAAAATGTCTTTAGCAGCAATTTGACGTGATTAATGAGGCTGCTCTGGTACATCTTGAGGATAGCATATTAGTCACAGTTAATGACTCTCACATAGCCGCCTCAAAGAGCAATATATCCTTATTAAATGTTTGAGCATAGAACCAGGAAAGACCTTACAATATCCTGTTGTCAATGACCCTATTTCCAATATTGGTGAAGGGACAAACTCTAAAATAGCCAGAACTGATAGATAATGAGTATGAGGGGGAAAGTTTTTGTTTTTGTTTTTAAAGCAGGACAAAGCAAAACAGGAATATAGATTCTCCAAAACACCCTTCATGACAGTTCTAGCCTATAATCATTATTTAGGTCAAGAAATCTTTCCTTGTAAATGAGTTTTTACTTGAATCCAAGTCAATTTCCTCTTGTGTAAGCAACAATGGAAATGGAGAAAAATTGCTCAGCTACCCTCATATATACACTTAATATACTTGGAGATGGTTACTAAATCATTCCCTTGTCTTCTGTGCCATAAACTTAAGTTAACTTCTTTAATCTTTCTCACTGAAATTAATATCCATCTTTTAAAAGGTTATTTAAATTTTTGTCTTCCCAAGTGGCATAGTGGTAAAGAACTCACCTGACAATGCAGGAGAACCCAGGTTTGATCCCTGAGTTGGGAAGATCCCCTGTAAGAGGAAATGGCAACCCACTCCAGTATTCTTGCTTGGGAAATCCCATGGACAGAGGGGTCTGGTGGGCTACAGTCCATGGGGTTGCAAAAGAGTCGGATGTGACTTAGCAAATAAGCAACAACAACAGTGAGAAACATTTGTATAGATTCTTTTTCTGGGAAATCCCATGAACAGAGGAGTCTGGTGGGCCACAGTCCATGGAGTTGCAAAGATTTGGACACGACTGAGCATGCACACACACAATATTTTCAGAGTGGCAAGGATTTTCCTCTATCACTTGAGAGGTTAAAGGCAACCTATGTTGCCTTTAAAACTAAAGGTGGCACCACCACCTACACATGGTCACAGAAGATCGGAGGTTGGGGCCCAGAATTTGCATTTTTGACAATAATTTTTTGAGATCCGTATGCACATGGATATTTGAGCACCAGGACTCTAAATTCTCTTCACTTAAAACATCCATATACCTTTTTTAAGCAAAGCACAGAAGATACGTGATCTCCAGTAAACTTTTCTATTTCATCATTTCACCATATCTGTATTTCAGTTTAATCAAATGATGTAGGCCCTTCAATTTGACATGATTAGTAGGCCCCCATAAATGTAGGCCCTTCAAACCTACTTAAAACCATTCAAGATTTCCTTAATTGTCCCTAATTACATCTTCCAAAAGTATTTCATCTGTTCTTAGCATGTCCTCCTAATATGATTGCAAGGTGATTCTTGTTACTCCTTCCTTTCTAGTCTAAAATATAAAATTCCTTCTATCCGCCTCCCCCACCAAGACCTATATTTTTCATTCCTGTTCTTTGCTCAATTTCCTGTAACTTAAAAAAAAAAAAAAATTCTTGATGAAACTGAATTAATTTACTTAAAAAAAAAAAAAAAAAAAAAAACAGGACTTCCGGTTAAGATGGCAAAGGATTAGGATGGGGAATATGCTTTCTCCTCCACAAATTCATCAAAGGGACATCTGGGCGCCAAGTAAATGCCACAAACAGCTTCGGAGTGCTGGCGGGGACGTTGGACACCCAGAAAAGCAACTCACTGCCTTCTAAAGGAGGTAGGAAAGAATATAGAAGCCAGAGAGAGACAAAGAGGGAGGGGCGGACCTCTGTCCGGGGAAGGGAGTCTTAAAAAGAGAAGTTTCCAAACACCAGGAAACACTCTCCCTGCGGAATCTGCGCCGAACCTGGGAAACACGGAGACTATCATAACAGGGAGGAGAACAGTTGAGCAATTAGAACCCACAGACTGCGGGCCCTGCGGTAACTTCCGCAGCGGAGAAGCATCGCTGCAAACGCCTGCATCTGCCATTGGGGAGCCGGGGCTGGGCAGGGAGACGCTTTGGCCGTTCCCACGCGGGACGCTCCCCTGCTGGCCGCTCCCCCGAGGGACGCTCCCCCGCGGGAATCTCCCCCACTGGACACTCCCCCACTGGCCACTCCCGCGCAGGCATGCCCCCGCCCGCTATGCCGGCGGCTCCCACGAGGGCCACTCCACCCCCCTCCCCCACCCGCCGGCCATTCCCGTCGCCGGCCCCTCCCCCTCTGCGGGCCACGGCGCAGACTGTTCGCCTGATTGTCTGGAGTACTGCCTAATTGGAGTAGTTTGGGCCGGCAGTCCAGATTGTGCAGTGCCGACCACACGAGTGGCTGGCCTTGGCCCAGAACACTGCCGAACCGTGCACAGAACAAAGGACTATACAGACCAACTACAGAGAAAGGGGCCTATAGATCTTGAGAAATTTAAGCTGGAACAAGGAACTAGCCGAAAATGAACTGAACCCACAACAATAATAGACAAACTCTTATATATATTGTTACTATTTTTACCACCATTATTTCCTTTTTTTTTTCTTTTTTTAATATATTTTTTTAATTTTTATTATTTTTTAATTAGAAAAAGGAAAACAGAAATTTTTTTTTCCTTTTAATTTTTTGTTGTTGTTTGTTTTGTTTTCTTTTATTTTTATTTTTTTTTTTATCCTCTAGTACTTCATTAATCTCCACCTTTAGATATAACTTTTGTGACCCTGTTTTTTTTTTTTTTTTTTTTTCCTTTTTATCCTTTGCTTTTTTCCTTTCCTTTTTTCTTTTCTTTACTGATTACTGACTAGATCTGGCTCTCTCCTTCACACTCCCTCCTTTTATCCTGACCACCTCTGTCTCCTTCCTCCCTTTTTCCTTCTCTGTATAACTCTGTGAACATCTCTGAGCAGTCCAGTTGTGGAATGCATTATAGAAGAAGAAGTTTTTGAGACTACTGTAAAAATAAGACCGATAACTGGAACCAGGAGGCTTAAGTCCATACCCTGATCCCACGAAACATTTATTGACAGGAGCTCATCAAAAGCCTCCATACCTACACTGAAACCAAGCATCACACAAAGACCAGCAAGTTCCACGACAAGACATACCAAGCAAATTCTCCAGAAAAACAAGAACACAGCCCTGAGCTCCAATATACAGGCTACACAAAGCGACTCCAAAATCATAGACATCTCATAACTCACTACTAGACACTCCACTGCACCCCAGAGAAAAGAAATCCAACCCCACCCACCAGAACACTGATACAAGCTTTCATAAACAAGAAACCTCGACAAGCCACCGGTACAAACCCACATATAGTGCAGAAACGCCACAATAAAGAGAACTCCACAGACTACCAGAATACAGTAAAGACACCCTAAATTCAGCAATTTAAACAAGATGAAGAGACAGAAGAATTCCCAGCAGGTAAAGGAACAGGATAAATGCCCACCAAACCAAACAAAAGAGGAAGAAATAGCGAACCTACCTGATAAAGAATTCCAAATAATGATAGTGAAATTAATCCAAAATCTGGAAAGCAAAATTGAATCATGGATAAATAGCCTGGAGAAAAGCATTGAGAAGATGCAAGAAAGATTTAACAAGGACCTAGAAGAAATAAAAAAGAATCAATATATAATGAATAATGCAATAAATGAGATCCAAAACACTCTGGAGGCAACAAATAGTAGAATAACAGAGGCAGAAGATAGAATTAGCAAATTAGAAGATAGAATGGTAGAAATAAATGAATCAGAGGAGAAAAAAGAAAAACGAATTAAAAGAAATGAGGACAATCTCAGAGACCTCCAGGACAATTTTAAACGTTACAATATTCGAATCACAGGAGTCCCAGAAGAAGAAGATAAAAAGAAAGACCATGAGAAGATACTAGAGGAGATAATAGTTGAAAACTTCCCTAAAATGGGGAAGGAAATAATCACTCAAGTCCAAGAAACCCAGAGAGTCCCAAATAGGATAAACCTAAGGCGAAACACCCCAAGACACATATTAATCAAATTAACAAAGATCAAACACAAAGAACAAATATTAAAAGCAGCAAGGGAAAAACAACAAATAACACACAAGGGAATTCCCATAAGGATAACAGCTGATCTTTCAATAGAAACTCTCCAAGCCAGGAGGGAATGGCAAGACATACTTAAAGTGATGAAAGAAAAGAACCTACAGCCCAGATTATTGTACCCAGCAAGGATCTCATTCAAATATGAAGGAGAAATCAAAACCTTTACAGACAAGCAAAAGCTGAGAGAATTCAGCACCACCAAACCAACTCTCCAACAAGTACTAAAGGACATTCTCTAGACAGAAAACACAAAAAGGATATATAAATTCAAACCCAAAACAACAAAGTAAATGGCAACGGGATCATATGTATCATTAATTACCTTAAATGTAAATGGGTTGAATGCCCCAACCAAAAGACAGAGACTGGCTGAATGGATACAAAAACAAGACCCCTCCATATGTTGTATACAAGAAACCCACCTCAAAACAGGGGACACATACAGACTGAAAGTCAAGGGCTGGAAAAAGATTTTCCAGGCAAATAGAGACCAAAAGAAAGCAGGAGTAGCAATACTCATATCAGATAAAATAGACTTTAAAACAAAGGATGTGAAAAGAGACAAAGAAGGTCACTACCTAATGATCAAAGGATCAATCCAAGAAGAAGATATAACAATTATAAATATATATGCACCCAACTTAGGAGCACCGCAATATATAAGACAAATACTAACAAGTATGAAAGGAGAAATCAACAATAACACAATAATAGGGGGAGACTTTAATACCCCACTCACACCAATGGATAGATCAACTAAACAGAAAATTAACAAGGAAACACAAACTTTAAATGATACAATAGACCAGTTAGAACTAGTTGATATCTATAGGACATTTCATCCCAAAACAATGAATTTCACCTTTTTCTCAAGCGCACACGGAACCTTCTCCAGGATAGACCACATCTTGGCCCATAAATCTAGCCTTGGTAAGTTCAGAAAAATTGAAATCATCCCAAGCATTTTTTCTGACCACAATGCAGTAAGAGTAAATCTCAATAACAGGAGAAAAACTATTAAAAAGTCCAACATATGGAGGCTGAACAACACACTCCTGAATAACCAACAAATCACAGAAGAAATCAAAAAAGAAATCAAATTCTGCATAGAAACGAATGAAAATGAAAACACAACAACCCAAAACCTGTGGGACACTGAAAAAGCAGTCTTAAGGGGAAAGTTCATAGCAATACAGGCATACCTCAAGAAACAAGAAAAAAGCCAAATAAATAACCTAACTCTACACCTAAAGCAACTGGAAAAGGAAGAAATGAAGCACCCCAAGGTTAGTAGAAGGAAAGAAATCCTAAAAATTAGGGCAGAAATAAATGCAAAAGAAACAAAAGAAACCATGGCAAAAATCAACAAAGCCAAAAGCTGGTTCTTTGAAAGGGTAAATAAAATTGACAAACCACTAGCCAGACTCATCAAGAAACAAAGGGAGAAAAATCAAATCAATAAAATTAGAAATGAAAATGGAGAGATCACCACAGACAGCACAGAAATACAAAGGATCATAAGAGACTACTATCAGCAATTATATGACAATAAAATGGACAACGTGGAAGAAATGGACAAATTCTTAGAAAAGTACAACTTTCCAAAACTGGATCAGGAAGAAATAGAAACTCTTAACAGACCCATCACAAGCACGGAAATTGAAACTGTAATCAGAAATCTTCCAGCAAACAAAAGCCCAGGTCCAGACGGCTTCACAGCTGAATTCTACCAAAAATTTAGAGAAGAGCTAATACCTATCCTACTCAAACTGTTCCAGAAAATTGCAGAGGAAGGCAAACTTCCAAACTCATTCTATGAGGCCACCATCACCCTAATACCAAAACCTGACAAAGATCCCACAAAAAAAGAAAACTACAGGCCAATATCACTGATGAACATAGATGCAAAAATCCTTAACAAAATTCTAGCAATCAGAATCCAACAATACATTAAAAAGATCATACACCATGACCAAGTGGGCTTTATCCCAGGAATGCAAGGATTCTTCAATATCCGCAAATCAATCAACGTAATACACCACATTAACAAACTGAAGAATAAAAACCATATGATTATCTCAATAGATGCAGAGAAAGCCTTTGACAAAGTTCAACATCCATTTATGATAAAAACTCTCCAGAAAGCAGGAATAGAAGGAACATACCTCAACATAATAAAAGCTATATATGACAAACCCGCAGCAAACATTATCCTCAATGGTGAAAAATTGAAAGCATTTCCTCTAAAGTCAGGAACAAGACAAGGATGCCCACTTTCACCATTACTATTCAACATAGTTTTGGAAGTTTTGGCCACAGCAATCAGAGCAGAAAAAGAAATAAAAGGAATCCAAATTGGAAAAGAAGAAGTAAAACTCTCACTGTTTGCAGATGACATGATCCTCTACGTAGAAAACCCTAAAGATTCCACCAGAAAATTACTAGAACTAATCAATGAATATAGTAAAGTTGCAGGATATAAAATCAACACACAGAAATCCCTTGCATTCCTGTACACTAATAACGAGAAAATAGAAAGAGAAATTAAGGAAACAATTCCATTCACCATTGCAATGAAAACAATAAAATACTTAGGAATATATCTTCCTAAAGAATCTAAAGACCTATATATAGAAAACTATAAAACACTGGTGAAAGAAATCAAAGAGGACACTAATAGATGGAGAAATATACCATGTTCATGGATTGGTAGAATCAATATAGTGAAAATGAGTATATTACCCAAAGCAATTTATAGATTCAATGCAATCCCCGTCAAGCTACCAATGGTATTCTTCACAGAGCTAGAACAAATAATTTCTCAATTTGTATGGAAATACAAAAAAACCTCGAATAGCCAAAGCTATCTTGAGAAAGAAGAATGGAACTGGAGGAATCAACCTGCCTGACTTCAGGCTCTACTACAAAGCCACAGTCATCAAGACAGTATGGTACTGGCACAAGGACAGAAATATAGATCAATGGAACAAAATAGAAAGCCCAGAGATAAATCCACGCACCTATGGGCACCTTATCTTTGACAAAGGAGGCAAGAATATACAATGGATTAAAGACAATCTCTTTAACAAGTGGTGCTGGGAAAACTGGTCAAACACTTGTAAAAGAATGAAACTAGAACACTTTCTAACACCATACACAAAAATAAACTCAAAATGGATTAAAGATCTAAATGTAAGACCAGAAACCATAAAACTCCTAGAGGAAAACATAGGCAAAACACTCTCTGACTTACATCACAGCAGGATCCTCTATGACCCACCTCCCAGAATATCGGAAATAAAATCAAAAATGAACAAATGGGACCTAATCAAACTTAAAAAGCTTCTGCACAACAAAGGAAACTATAAGCAAGGTGAAAAGACAGCCTTCATAATGGGAGAAAATAATAGCAAATGAAGCAACTGACAAACAACTAATCTCAAAAATATACAAGCAATTTCTACAGTTCAAGTCCAGAAAAATAAATGACCCAATCAAAAAATGGGCCAAAGAACTAAATAGACATTTCTCCAAAGAAGACATACAGATGGCTAACAAACACATGAAAAGATGCTCAACATCACTCATTATCAGAGAAATGCAAATCAAAACCACTATGAGATACCATTTCACGCCAATCAGAATGGCTGCTATCCAAAAGTCCACAAGCAATAAATGCTGGAGAGGGTGCGGAGAGAAGGGAACCCTCTTGCACTGTTGGTGGGAATGCAAACTGGTACAGCCACTATGGAGAACAGTCTGGAGATTCCTCAAAAAACTGGGAATAGAACTGCCTTATGAACCAGCAATCCCACTGCTGGGCATATACACTGAGAAATCCAGAATTGAAAGAGACACGTGTACCCCGATGTTCATAGCAGCACTGTTTGCAATAGCCAGAATGTGGAAGCAACCTAGATGTCCATCCACAGATGAATGGATAAGCAAGCCGTGGTACATATACACAATGGAGTATTACTCAGCCATTAAAAAGAATACATTTGAATCAGTTCTAAGGAGGTGGATGGAACTGGAGCCTATTATACAGAGTGAGGTAAGCCAGAAACAAAAACACAAATACAGTATACTAACGCATATATATGGAATTTAGAAAGATGGTAAAAATAATCCTATTTACGAGACAGCAAAAGAGACACTGATGTATAGCCCAGACTTTTGGACTCTGGGACCGGGAGAGGGTGGGATGATTGCGGAGAATAACATTGAAATATGTATAATATTATATCTGAAATGTATTAATTGTTCAAACTAAATACTGTCATGTTACAATTTGTTCATATTAGATGTTTGTAATGTTTCTGATAATCAATAAAAGAGATTCTTGATTAAAAAAAAAAAAAACAAACAGTGCTGTTTTGAATGAATTGGCACCTTTGGAGGAGATATTGTCATAATTGATTTACCAATTAATACACCTTTGCTTCTTCCTACTCTATCTTCCTAAAAAACCATTTTATACCTAATCCTACCATCTCAGTTATCTTCTTCAAATTTTTTTCTTAATCTGGACTTTATGTACAACAAACCTCCTTTTTCATTTATTACTAAAAGTTAAATCTCTGTCTCATTTTTCCTCAAACACAGTTGTGCTAATTTCAACACCTGGTCTTTATTTGTATTGCTCTCTGTTGGAATGTCAACAAATATTTATTGAGCAAAATCATTAAGAATATGGTCTTTTGAAGTAAAAACTGAGATGAGCTCTCATTCTATCACTTCAGAGTGATATGACCTTCCATTAGTAATTCAACTGCTCTACAATTCCCTTTTCTCAGCTATAGCTTAAAAATAATGGTGTTTATTATGCAATCACCATTAGATGATAATAATAAATGATGTGACATTTTTAACTGTCTGCAAAATTCCTGGTATAAATAAGTTCTTGTTACTAGTAGTAATAGCAGTGGTAATTGTGATCTGATAGTAATAGTAAAGTAATCACAGTAATGTGCAATGCATTATACTACCTACATATAGGAAATACCCAAGAAAGATGTTGCTCTTACTTTGAGGAATCTATAGCTTACAGAGGGAAAAAAGAAAGTTAGTTCAATACTTAGAATAGTCTGTGCTAACACAGCAGTTAAGCCTAAATTAATTTCAACATCTTGAGAGGCCTCCCCAGTGAAATAAGGCTGTGAGGTAAGAAAATATCAAAGTCATGATAATTGGAGAAGGGGAGTGGGAAGAAAAGGGAGGCTTAGGCAAAAGGAAAAGTGTGTGTGAAGGCCTGAAAGTTGAGGCGTATTGGATGAAAGTCAGAAAGTTCTGCCTCTCTGAAACATGGTAAACCTGGAAAATGAAATTGTCAAGAGAGTAATCCAGAGAGTTAGAAGGATTCAGACTGTGGGCTGCTTTAGGATTTAAGAAAGAATTTGTGTTCTATCGGAAGAATATAAAGAAGGGTGTTAAGCAGTAAGGTGACTTGATTGAATTTTTTTTTTTTTTTTTAGTATTGTATTTGTTTCCAAGGACTGCTGTAACAGGTACCTATAAACTGGGTGACTTAAGACAACAAAATGTATTCTTAAAGTTCTGGAGGCTAAAGATCTGAAACCAAGGTGTCAGCAGGCAGGGCCATGCTCTCTGTGAAGGCTCTAGGAGAGGGTCCTTTCTTGTCTCTTCCAGTCTCCTCTTGGTTTCTGGAAATGCTCGATGTCCCTTGGCTTGTAGATGTATCCAGTCTCTGCCTCTATCATCTCTCCATTGTCTTGTTGTATTCTCCATATTCTTTTTTTTTTCCTGTGGCTAAATTTTCCACTTTTCATAAGGACATCAGTTATTGAATTTGGGCCAGTCCTAACCTGGTATTCAGTTCAGTTCCATCACTCAGTCGTGTCCGACTCTTTGCAATCCCATGAACTGCAGCACCCCAGGCCTCCCTGTCTATTACCAACTCCTGGAGTCCACCCCAACCCATGTCCATTGAGTCGGTGATGCCATCCAACCATCTCATCCTCTGTCATCCCCTTCTCCTTCTGCCTTCAATCTTTCCCAACATCAGGGTCTTTTCAAATGAGTCAGCTCTTCGCATCAGGTGGCCAAAACATGGTATAGCTTCATGTTAATTTATTTCTAAATAAAGTTACATCCATAGGTATTGGGGGTCAGCACTTAAACATACCTTTTGAGGGAACATAATACAACCCGCAATACTTGTTAGTATTAGTTTGGTGGTAATTTGGAGAACTGATTCTAGCAGAATAATTAGAAGCAGAAGAATGGTTAGACAGAATTAGGCGAAAAAAATTCATTGAAAATTTACAGATACACTAAATTGAGTTTTGGAAGCAGAATCGATAAGAGCTGCTTATTGATAATTACGTTGGGAGAGTGGGTAAGGTAGAGAAAGTTTATGATGATTCATGGCTTCTTGCTTGGGCAAGTGGATGAATGGCAACACTGAGAAGGGAGAGTGAAGAAAAGTTGATATGTCTTTGGAGTGAAGGACCCATCATTTTATTATCCAAGTGTCTGATTTGTGTCTATAAGGTGCTAGGCTGTAGATAAAGCAGGCAGCCACACAGTTATAGGCCTGCCCTCCTGGAGCTTATGACCTTGGGTAGTCACATAGGAGTTATTTCTGCTTTAGTAGGAATTCCATACAAGTTTAGAGTCTAAATCATACACCTACATAGTCATCGATGTTTTACAAAATTGCAACTGCACCTGCTTTTCTGTTAAATCTCTGGCTCTCAATTCTCTGGCCTCAATATTTTTCTAAGCAAAGATTATATAAACTTTTTATGTGGTAATTTTATAATTATAATTCATCTGCCTATGAAATTGTCTTCTGCATCATCTGACCTTTATTTTCTGCGTTTCCCTTCTTTCTTGCTATCCACCTGGATTCTGACCCTACTATGATGCATTTTTCTCAGTTGCATTTCTCATTTTTCCTCCTAGCTAGTGAGGTTAAATACAGACCTGCTTTGGCCTATGCTATGCAATTTATCCAACCCTTTATTCCCAACAATATGCTTTTGCCCCTGCCTTTGGTTACCTGGTTGGGAGGTAAGGCTCAGTTTGTACCCTTTTTCATTGATTCCAGAGCTTCTAAATCACATGCAGCTAAGCGAAATAGGGAAGACCTATTTAGGGTCTTTCCATTGGCCTGGCCTTTTCCTCTGCTTGTTCTGCATCATATACTCCCAGGTTTTTCTAGGTTTCAGGTATTATTCATGCACTCATGCATGCACTCATCAAACACATACTGAGCTGTTGTTTCATTTCAGTCATTCTGTGTGCTCTGGAGAGTCCAGAGACTAACGTGAAATTTATATTTTCAAGGAGTTTAGAGTGGAGATACAGACAAGCCAACTGACTATTGCAAAATTGTGCAATGAATGCTAAAGATTAAGGAAAGCATTCAGGTTGAGTACATATTTTGAACTGGCCAGGGAAGGCTGATCAGGACAAGAGATAAAATAACTCAGTCACATAGTTCAGGTAGGAACTATCCATGAAAGTGGTGTGATGGGAGGGTGCAGCTGTGGGAGTGAGGCTGATGTAAGGGAGAAAGGGGCACAGGAAGGGTGGTTAACAAGTATGAATGTCAGGATAAAAGAGAAAACATGATTATTAAAACTGCAGAAGTGCGTGCTGTGAAAAAGTTATAGTAGGAAGAGATAAAACTAGACAGGTAAGTAGAGCCCAAGTCAAGATTTGTATGCTTGTGTGTCTTATATGAAGGACTCATTCATTATCAGCTGTGTTTCCTGCACTGAACTTAGTCTTGCATTTCTACATTCCCTCCGTGGTTTTCTAACATCCCTTATGCAATTTCCTTTCTTTTAATGTTTGTATATAGGTATGGGACTAGAGATATGATTTTAAATGTAGGTTAATGCTAGGTTATGGGGCCCTACGAATGTCATGTGCCATGCTGAAGAGTCTGGCAGCCTTCTTATAGACAATGGAAAAACAAGGAGTATTCAAATAAAGTTACAATGGCTATGTTTTAGGAGGCTGACAGAGTAAGACATTAACTGGTGAGGATGAAGTCAGAAGGCTATCTCATGGAGTGATTGAGAACGTGGACTCTGTGGGTTGACTTTATGGGTTTGAATTGATTCCCTCATATAATAGGGATACTTTACTTCTTTGTTCCTCAAAATAGAGATTATAATGGTAATACTTGTTCTGAAGTATAGTTGTTCAGGAGTAAATGAGTTAATAATAGTAAAGCATTTAGTATTAGACACATAGAAGTGTCAAAACTATTCCTTTATTATATTACCAAAATAGCCAATGATGATAAATGTCTATGGTGATAAAAAATTCATTTAAAAAATAAATCCTTCAAAGCTGTATTCATGTACTAATCAACTGTATATAGTCCATGGGGTTGCCAAGAGTCAGACATGGCTGAGTGACTTTCACCTTTACTTTCAGTAAAGTAGCTATTAGCTTTAAATTTGTATTACTTTGCCAGGGTGACCAAAAACTGAATGTTTTAGAACGGTGGTCCCCAAGCATTTTGGCCCATGCACTAGTTTCATGAAAGACAATTTTTCCAAGAACCAAGGTGAGGTTAGTTTCAAGATGATCCAAGTCCATTACATTTATTGTGCATTTTATTTCTATTTTTATTACATCAGCTCCACCTCAGATTATCAAGCATTAGATCCTGGAAGTTGAGGATCCTAATTTAGGAGAATAGAAATGGATTCTCTCACTGTTCCAGAAACTGAAAATCTGAAATCAACATCTTAGGAGGGCCATGCTCCCTCTCAAAACTGTAGAAGAATCCTTCTTTGTCTCCTTCAGCTTTTGCCCTCGATATACCTTGGCTTGTGGAAGTGTATCTCGCCTTCTCATAACATTCTCCCTGTCTTTTTGCACTGATGTCCCTCTCTATGTGTCCAAATTCCTACTTTCTTTCTTTTCCATGAGGACACATCGTACTGGACTAGGGTACATTGTAATAAACTCATCTTAATTTGAGTTCATCTACAAAGACCCTTTTTCTAAACAGGATCACGTTCTGAATTACTGGCAGTTAGGACTTCAACATATCTTTTTTGGTGAGAACATAATTCAATCCATACATCTCTTCTGCAATTATAGTAAAATATAAATATTTCTAAAATCTTGCCATTGAACTTGAGTTTTAGTAAATAAAAAGATTATCATTAACCAAAATTGTACATGGTTTTGCTAACATGGGCTTTATAGGCCATCATCCTAGAATTAGCAAACAGTGCAAAATGTTTTAAATAAGGAAGGGGTAAAGAAAATTAATTTATATTATTTTATTTTTTCTTATCAAAAAAGCCATAAATTTAATTTGTGATTCATCATTTAAATATCAGCGAAACCAGAATACTGGCATAGGATTTTCAAATGTCAATTGATAGAGACAAAAATAAAGCAAAACAAAACATGATGATAGGGAAAATATTATATGTGAAATTAGTATGAGAATTCTCAAAAACAACTTGTACTTTCAAAGAATTAAACTTGTGAGATGCTTTATCACAAGAAACATGTTTGTATCTAATATAACACATTAGGAAAGAAGGGGTGGGTCATACATTCAACACATTCTCTCATAGAAAATAATGATGTACTAGTACTTGTAAATTCATATATACATTACTTCCATTAAAATTCCATTGATGAAATTGGAAGAGGAAAACAATAACTGAAAATTGGAAAAATAAATTTATAATGATACTTAACAGCTATGTACCTAACAATATATTAGATAAAATTCTCACTTTTGAACTTAAAATTTTATAGAATAAGAAGTGAAATAATTATGTTTTAGATTTTATTAGGACATGTAAATAGGGATAATAGAATCACTGAAAAATATTTTCACAAATGGGAGTAGTAAGTGCAAAAGGATTAAAGAACCTAAATGAGCAGATATTTTTTTCTTCTTATACTACATTACATTCACACTATATTGATTTTTTCACTTAAGAGAGAAAGGTAAAGCAATTGAAAATGAAAATATTAATGACAGCTTTATCAATAAGATTCCAATATTATTTAATGTAAAAGCAACCACAAAGATGGTCAGTTAAAAACAGGAAAATTTTTTTGACAAATTATTAAAAACATATAGTAAGAATTATCTGAAGAATTATGATGGTGAAAATTTTAAAAAATATTTCATGAAAAGGATTAGACATAAGACATGAAGAAGTACTACTGGCCTTGCTTTTTACACATAAAATAAAGTTATAGGCAAAACATGCAATCCTCAGGATATGGACTTTAGGAAAATCTTTTACTGAAGGATTAAATATTGGCTGCCAGCAAACTGACTTGATATTTCCAGGAAAGAGTGTTCATATTGAGAACAAATAAAAGGCAAAGGAGAAAAGGGAACAAAATTTAATAGTTATCTACTATATGTGAGTGCTTGGAGAAGGGCATGGCACCCCACTCCAGTGCTCTTGCCTGGACAATTCCACGGACAGAGGAACATGCTAGGCTACAGTCCATAGGGGCACACAGAGTCAGACATGACTGAAGCGGCTTAGCACACATGCATACGTGAATGTTAAGTTGCTTCAGTAATATCCAATATTTTGCAACTCTATGGAGCCTGGCAGGCTCCTCTGTCCATGGGATTGTCCAGGCAATAAAACTGGAGTGGGTTGCCATGCCTTCCTCCAAGGGATCTTCTTGATTCAGAGACTGAACCCACATCTCTTGTGTCTCCTGCATTGGCAGTGGGTTCTTTACCACTAGTGTCACCTGGGAACCCCATCTACTATAATAGTTTATATACTTATATGAGGCAGTTTATATCTATTATCACATTGAATCTTTATAAGAATTCTGTGAGATCAATATTATTTCCATTTGCTATATTAGGCAAAGAAAGCATAAGTAGCCAGCCCATGGTTGTGTAACTACTGAGTAGGAAAACATCCATATATTTTGTCAGAGTCAAGTTTTACCCACTATAACATAAACAGCTCCTGGGAACCAAACTTATTTTTTTGAAAATTTATAGAATATGATGTCACATTTTCATCCAGTCAAATTTCTGAAGGTCTAGGTGACTTTTGCCAACTATTCCCCAAGACAACATTTATTTGTTCTAGTAAATGGTGGTACCTGTCTTTGGAATAAAGCAAGGATACCCAAGACAGATGAGACATAGTGAAGATTCTGACAAAACATGGCCCACTGGAGGAGGAAATTGCAAACCACCCTAGTATTCTTGCCAGGAGAACTTCATGAACAATATGAAAAGACATAAAGGTATGATACAGGAAGATGAACACCTCATGTTGGAAGGTGTTCCCTATGCTACTGGGGAAGAGCTAAGGGCAATTACTAATAGCTCCAGAAAGAATGAAGTGGCTGGGCAAAAGTGGAAATGATGCTCAGTTGTGTATGGGTCTGGTGGTGAAAGTAAGATCTGATGCTGTGAATAATATATTGCATAGGAACCTAGAATGTTAGATCCACAAATCAAGGTAAATTGGATGTAGTCAAGCAGTAGATGGTAAGATTGAACATTGACATCTCAGGAATAATGAACTAAAATGGATGGGAATGGGCAAATTTAATTCAGATGATTGTTACATCTACTACTGTGGGCAAGAATCCCTCAGAAGAAATGGAGTAGTCCTCATAGTCAACAAAAGAATCCAAAATGTAGTACTTGGGTGCAACCTCAAAAACCATAGAATGATCTCAGTCATTTCCAAGGCAAACCATTCAACATCACAATAATCCAAATCTATGCCCCAACCATTGATGCCAAAGAAGCAGAAGTTGACCAGTTCTATGAAGACCTATAAGACCTTTTAGAACTAACACTAAAAATGATATCCTTTTCATCATAGAGGATTGGAATGCAAAAGTAGGAAGTCAAGAGATACCTGGAATGAAAAGCAAGTTTGGTCTCAAAGTACAAAATAACTCTACAAATGGACATCACCAGGTGATCAATACTGAAATCAGATTGATTATGTTCTTTGCAGCTGAAGGTGGAGAAGCTCTATACAGTCAGCAAAAACAAGACCTGGAGATGATACTGGCTCAAATTATGAGCTCCTTCTTGCAAAATTCAGGCTTAAATTGAAGAAAGTAGTGAAAACCACTAGGCCATTCATATATGACCTAAATCAAATTCCTTAATTACATGGTGGAGATTATGAATAGATGCAAAGGATTAGATCTGGTAGACAGAGTGCCTAAAGAACTATGTATGGAGGTTTGCAACACTGTACAAGAGGCAGTAACTGAAACCATCCCAATGAAAAAGAAATGCAGAAGGCAGAGCTATTTTCTGAGGAGGTTTTACAAATAGTTGAGGGAAGAAAAAAGTGAAAGTCAAGGGAGAAAGCAAAAGATATTCCCAACTGAATGCAGAGTTGCAGAGAATAGCAAGTAGAGAAGTCCTTCAGTTCAGTTCAGTTCAGTTCAGTCACTTAGTCATGTCTGACTCTTTGTGACCCCATGAACCGCAGCACTGCAGGCCTCCCTGTCCATCACCAACTGCTGGAGTCCACTCAAACCCATGTCCACTGAGTCAGTGATGCCATCCAATCATCTCATCATCTGTCATCCCCTTCTCCCTTTCAATCTCCCCCTTCTCAATCTTTCTCAGCATCAGGGGCTATTCAAATGAGTCAGCTCTTCACATCAGGTGGCCAAAGTATTGGAATTTCAGCTTCAACATCAGTCCTTCCAAAGAACATCCAGGACGGATCTCCTTTAGGATGGACTGGTTGGATCTCCTTGTACTCCAAGGGATTCTCAAGAATCTTCTCCAACACCACAGTTTAAAAGTATCAATTATTCAGCACTCAGCTTTTTTATAGTCCAACTCTCACATCCATACATGACCACTGGCAAAACCATAGCCTTGACTAGACAGACCTTAGTTGGCAAAGTAATGTCTCTGCTTTTTAATATACGATCTAGGTTGGTCATAACGTTCCTTCCAAGGAGTAAGCATCTTTTAATTTCATGACTGCAATCACCATCGGCAATGATTTTGGAGCCTCCGAAAATAAGGTTTGACACTGTTTCCACTGTTTCCCCATCTATTTGCCATGAAGTGATGGAACCAGATGCCATGATCTTAGTTTTCTGAATGTTGAGCTTTAAGCCAACTTTTCCACTCTCCTCTTTCATTTTCATCAAGAGGATCTTTAGTTCTTCTTCACTCTCTGCCATGAGGGTGGTGTCATCTGCATATCTGAGGTTACTGATATTTCTCCTGGCAATTTTGATTTCAGCTTGTGCTTCATCAAGCCCAGCATTTCTTATGATGTACTCTGCATATAAGTTAAATAAGCAGGGTGACAATATACAGCCTTGACGTATTCCCTTTTCTATTTGAAACCAGTCTGTTGTTCCATGTCCAGTTCTAACTGTTGCTTCCTGACCTGCATACAAGTTTCTCAAGAGGCAGGTAAGGTATCTGGTATTAGCATCTCCTTCAGAATTTTCCAGTTTATTGTTATCCACACAGTCAAAGACTGTGGCATAGTCATAGATGTTTTTCTGGAACTCTCTTACTTTTTCCATGAACCAGTGGATGTTGGCAATTTGATCTCTTGATCCTCTCCCTTTCTAAAGCCAGCTTGAACATCTGGAAGTTCACGGTTCATGTATTGCTGAAGCCTGGCTTGGAGAATTTTGAGCATTACTTTACTAGCATGTGAGATGAGTGCAATTGTGCGGTAATTTGAGCATTCTTTGGCATTGCCTTTCTTTGGGATTGGAATGAAAACTGACCTAGTCTTGTGGCCACTGCTGAGTTTTCCAAATTTGCTGGCATATTGAGTGCAGCACTTTCACAGCATCATCTTTCAGGATTTGAAATAGCTCAACTGGAATTCCATCACCTCCACTAGCTTTGTTTGTAGTGATGTTTCCTAAGGCCCACTTGACTTCACATTTCAGGATGTCTGGCTCTAGGTGAGTGATCACACCATCGTGATTATCTGGGTCATGAAGATCTTTTTTGTACAGTTCTTCTGTGTATTCTTGCCACCTCTTCTTAATATCTTCTGCTTCTGTTAGGTCCATACAATTTCTGTCCTTTATTGAGCCCTTCTTTGCATGAAATGTTCCCTTTGTATCTCTAATTTTCTTGAAGAGATCTGTAGTCTTTCCCATTCTATTGTTTTCCTCTATTTCTTTGCATTGATCACTGAGGAAGGCTTTCTTATCTCTCCTTGCTATTCTTTGGAACTCTGCATTCAAATGGGTATATCTTTCCTTTTCTCCTTTGCTTTTGCCTTCTCTTTTTTTCACAGCTATTTGTAAGGCCTCCTCAGAGAGCCATTTTCCTTTTTTGCATTTCTTTTTCTTGGGGATGGTTTTGATTCCTGTCTCGTGTAAATGAATAAATGCAAAGAAATAGAGGAAAACAATAGAATGGGAAAAAATTGAGATCTATTTAAGACAATTGGATATATCAAGGGAACATTTCATGAAATGGTAAGGACGTAACAGAAGCAGAGGAGGTTAAGAAAAGGTGGCAAGAGTATATGGAAGAACTATACAAAAAAAATCTTAATGAGCTGAATAAACATGATGATGCAGTCTGTCACCTAGAGCTGGACATCCTGGAGTATGAATTCAAGTGGGCCTTAGGAAGAATTTCTATGAACAAAGCTAGTGGAGGTGAGGTGATGGAATTCCAGTTGAGCTATTTCAAATCCTAAAAGATGATGCTGTTAAAGTGCTATACTCAATATATCAGCAATCTGGAAAACTCAGCAGTGGCCACAGAACTGAAAAAGTTAGTTTTCATTCCAATCTTAAAGAGGGGCAATGCAAAGGAATGTTCTAACTACCATACAACTGCACTATTTTACACACAAGGAAGGTTATGCTCAAAATCCTTCAAGCCAGGCTTCACCAAATTGTGAACTGAGAACTTCCAAATGTACAAGCTGGGTTTTGAAGAGGCAGAGGAAGCAAAGATCAAATTGCCAACATTCAAAGGATCATGGAAAAAGCAAGGGAGTTCCAGAGAAACATGTATTTCTGCATTATTGACTATGCTAAAGCCTTTGATTGTGT
The DNA here is from genome assembly GCA_935064755.1 of Tragelaphus eurycerus. Taxonomy (NCBI): domain Eukaryota; kingdom Metazoa; phylum Chordata; class Mammalia; order Artiodactyla; family Bovidae; genus Tragelaphus; species Tragelaphus eurycerus. The sequence continues at coordinate 16,498,232 of CAKXYN010000009.1, read as the reverse complement.
GGATCACAACAAACTGGAAAATTCTTCAAGAGACAGGAATACCGGACTGCCTTACTTGTCTCCTGAGATATCTGAATGTGTATCAAGGAGCAAAGGTTAGAACTGGACATGGAATAACTGACTGGCTCTAAATTGGGAAAGGAGTACATCAAGGCTGTTTACTGTCACCCTGCTTATTGAACTTAAATGCAGAGTACATCATGTGAGATGTCAGGGTGGATAAATCACAAGCTGAAATCAAAACTGGTGGGAGAAATACCAACAACCTCAGATATACAGATGATATCCCTCTAATAGCAGAAAGTGAAGAGGAACTAAAGGGCTTCTTGATGAGGATGAAAGAGAAGAGTAAAAAAGCTAGCTTCAAACTCAACATTCAAAAAACCAAGGTCATGACATCTGATTCCATCACTTCATGGCAAATAGAAGGGGAAAAGTGGAAACAGTGACAGATTTTATTGGGCTTCATTATCACTGTGGACAGTGACTGCAGCCATGAAATTAAAAGATACTTGCTTCTTGGAAGGAAAGGTATGACAAACCTAGATAGCATATTAAAAAGCAGAGACATCAGTTTGCTGACAAAGGTCCATATAGTTAAAGATATGATTTTTCCTATGGTCATGTATGGGAGTGAGATTTTGACCATAAGAAGGCTGGGTGCCGAAGAATTGATACTTTCAAATTGTGATGCTGGATAAGATACTTGAGAGTCCCTTGGACTGCAAAGAGATCAAGCCATTCAATCCTAAAGGAAATCAGTCCTGAATATTCATTGGTAGGACTGATGTTGAAGCTGAAGGTCCAATACTTTGGCCACCTGATGCAAAGAGAAGACTTATTGGTAAAGGTCCTGATGCTGGAAAAGTTTTAAAAGCAGGAGGAGGAGGGGATGAAAGAGGATGAGGTGATTGGTTAGCATTACTGACCAGGTGGACATGAATTTGAGCAAACTTCTGGAGATAATGGAGGCCAGAGGAGCCTGGCTTGCTTTAGTACATGGGGTTGCAAGGACTTCCCTGGTGGCTCACATGGAAAAGAATCTGCCTGCAGTGTGGGAGATTTGGGTTTGATCTTTGGGTTGGGAAGATCCCCTGGGGAAGGGCACAGCAACCCACTCTAGTATTTTTGCCTAGAATTCTTGTCTATGAAGAATCACCATGGACAAAGGACTGCCAGGCTGCAGTCCGTGGGGTCACAGAGTCAGACATGACTGAGCCACTAAGCACAGCAAATGGGGTTGCAAAGTGTTGGACATGACTTGGCCATAGAATAACAATAACCAAAGTGGCACATTAGTCTGGCAAATTACTTGGAATAATATACTTTATTTGATGATGTTGATGAGAAATTACAACTAAGTTATAGCATCATCTTCATTCTAATGTATAATTGAAATGGCAAGTCCACACATATAGCCATTATTCTCAGAGACTAGCCTCAAGACACTGCATTTGGGCCTGCTAAGGCCAACTGAGGATAAGTCTTAAAGTTCTTCCTCCTTAAAGTGTTGAAACCACACTAGTTCCTCCCATACCTTCCAGCTTTCCTTATATTGTTTCTTTAACCTCACATTCCAACAATATATAATTCTCCTTGGTGTCCCATTTCCATATTCCTTTCCTCTCCTCTATGTTAGATTTCCCTTCTCTTTCTACAAAAGTAGTATAGGAATTTAGTCTGCCTCTGCTCCAATCAAAACGTTAAGTGGAAACAATTTGGGTAATGTACTTTAAAGGGAAATAACCTTATTCATACCCAAGTGATTTCTATGAAAAATTCAATGGTTTTACTTTGTATATGTCAAATGTAAATTTATTGGAATTGAATCAATGAGAGAAGAGATGAAAATAAAGAAACTGCAAATAATGCATTAATTATGATTAAACTGTTATTTCAATACCATGAAATTGAAAGTTCATGGCAAACTTTTTAAGACTGACTTAAAGCCAAAGGTGTCAAGGTATGTGGCAATATAGATGAAGTAGCATTTACTAGAGTTAATGGCAAATGCTTTTTGGTCCTAGGTCAAATAATTTAAACGCTTACTGCTGCTGCTGCTAAGTCGCTTCAGTCATGTCCGACTCTGTGCGACCCTATAGATGGAAGCCCACCAGGCTCCCCTGTCCCTGGGATTCTCCAGGCAAGAACACTGGAGTGGGTTGCCATTTCCTTCTCCAATGCATGAAAGTGAAAATTTAAAGTGAAGTCGCTCAGTCGTGTCCGACTCTTTGCGACCCCATGGACTGGAGCCTACCAGGCTCCTGCGTCCATGGGATTTTCCAGGCAAGAGTACTAGAATGGGGTGCCATTGCCTTCTCCGCATAAACTGTTATGAGACAATAAATATTATAATTTTAAATCACTAAGTTTGAGATGATTTGTTAGGGAGCAATGGACAATTAATACAATTGAATAAGTTGATACCAACAAGGCAAAAAGAGGAAAACATCTCAATTTCCTGTTTGACCAAAAGCCATGTTTTAAATAATCTATAATGGTTTCCTCTAAGAATAATAATTGACAATGATTACTGTATATAGTAGCTAACAATGATCAGAGAACAGAGATACCATGACATTCTGAAAGCTCCTCATAATTTGATGGAATAGTATTTTAGACTATATTTTTTAAAGTCTTACAATAATAAAATGACTCACTTGTGTGCTTATTAATCAACAAATATTAATTGAGCAAATAGATGTGCTGGCCACTGTATTAAGAACTAGAGATAAAAAAACAAATGATACATTTCTCCATGAAATTTACTCTACATATTAATGAATTTTAATGTTCAATTAAAATTAAATAGGGTTGCTTATTTTTATTTTTATCTACTTACATACCACACAAAAATTATATTTTCTGTAGTTTTTTTCTATTGATCAGTTCTCTCTCAGGTTCTGAAAAGGAGCTGGCTGCTTTCTCGGTATGGGGAGAAAAAAACTGAGTAAAAATTTCAAAATTCCTTTGATTTTGGAGAAATTGTGGAGTTATAAGTAGACTTTCATTCATTCATTCTAGAAGCATTTATCACATATCACCTACATACTTCCATATTCTTCTAACATTATTATATTAGAAGATGAAAAAATGACTTAAACTGGCAGTTCCTTATCATTTAAAAAATTTAAAATATTTTAATTATACTTTATTAACTTGTGACAGAAAATGTAATTATTTTTATTGAAAAAATATATTTAAATTTTAGCATTCAATGAGTTCACAAGAGGAAACTATGAGAAATGAGGTGCTACTATGTTCTCTTATTTTAAAATGTATATTCATTTAAGGAGAAAATAAGGTAGATTAGAAGTATTTTGAAGGTCAGTAGTTTACTATCTATAAAAGAATAGTTAAATAAGGAATATTGAAAAGCCTAGAATATACTGGTCAGTCAATAATAAATTTTATTAATTAATTTTGGCTTTATAAATAGGAATCAATATTTACCTCAATTAAAATTATTACATAAATTGCTATTATAGATTTCTGGTTGTTCTTTACAAAACTGCCTTAGGCTATGGTTTTTCCAATAGTCATGTATGGATGTGAGAGTTGGACTGTGAAGAAATCTGAGTGCCGAAGAATTGATGCTTTTGAACTGTGGTGTTGGAGAAGACTCTTGAGAGTCCCTTGGACTGCAAGGAGATCCAACCAGTCCATCTGAAAGGAGATCAGTCCTGGGTGTTCTTTGGAAGGAATGATGCAAAAGCTGAAACTCCAATACTTTGGCCGCCTCATGCAAAGAGTTGACTCATTGGAAAAGACTCTGATGCTGGAAGGGATTGGGGGCAGGAGGAGAAGGGGACGACAGAGGATGAGATGGCTGGATGGCATTCCCGACTCAGTGGATGTGAGTTTGAGTGAACTCTGGGAGTTGGTGATGGACAGGGAGGCCTGGAGTGCTGCGACTCATGGGGTCGCAAAGAGACGGACACGACTGAGCGACTGAACTGAACTGAACTGAACTATGGATTTTGCTTTGTATTTGAGTACAGATAGGTTTTAAAAATGAATTATGTTATCTGAAGAGTCTTGGTTAGAAGTGAAATTGCTTCCAAAAAAATTTTTTTTTTGTCTTTAACACTCACCCAACTTAATTTGAAAAAATTCAAACTCAAACAAAAGAATAATTTGGAGTTCACTTTCAGGCTAATAGTTAATTAGCAATTTTAATAAAGAAGTGGTTTATTGAGTGTCTCACTCAAGTGCTTTAGGTTAATACCAAAAGAGAAAAGTTGAGTCATAGAGTGGAACAAAATTTCAAGAAATTATTTTTAAGATATTTCTTTGCTTTTCCAGGAGCTCTGAAATTGTTACTTTTCAACAAAATGAACCTAATGATGTGCCTTTTCTTTCCCTTGTGACTTTCTATAATTTAATTAACTGATTCAGGTCAACTACCTGGTTCATCAGTTTTTGAACATCTGAGACTTGGTCTTAAATTCCCTTTTGAGAAATGAATTCCCATTACCAGGACCTCATGGGTGTATATGTGTGGGAAAATAATTTTGAGCAATTAGGAATTAATGATGACCTTTCAGGATGTAGAAGAGGACATAATCATGAAAGTTGAACATGCATCAGAAGGAATGAGTAATGAACTCCCATTAGCATAATTGGCTAACATTAAAATGGAGGTATGTATAATTATGTGGTTTGGAGGTTTCTCGAGGAAAGGAGGAAGTACAGGAAGGTGCAACCCTAGAAATTACTCTTGAAATCTCATCAGTGATACTTTGGAATCATATATAAACAAAATTGTTAGGGACGAAATCTGGGAAACTATTCTATTAGAACAAAAATAGAAAAAAATTACATTGAAAATGGAAATACCAAGGAATATTGCTGTGTACTAGATATTTATTATAAAGAATAGCAATCTAGATCTTAAGCTATGCATTTTGATGATCCTTGAATTTCTCTCTTTGTCTTCTCACCAGCTAATTGTGTGATCTTAGAAAAGTTGCTTATATAATACATGCTTCCAAAGATGATTATTAGTAATTCCTTCATAGGCTTAATATAAGGAAGATGTGAGATAATAATAATAACTACTTGTCTCACTTATCTGTTGTTGAGTAATACACAAACCATACCCAAACTCAATGACTTAAGAAGTAATTTATTTTTCTCATAGTTCTGGGGGTTGTCTGGGCTTAGCTGAACATTTCTCATTTGGGATCTCTCATATTGACTGGGACTACGACCATTTAAACACTCCAGTATGCTGAAGGTCTAATATAGCTCACTCACAGGACTGGTGGATAATGTTGCGTCTAGGGGCTACACAAACCATGCCCAAACTCAATGACTTAAGAAGTAATTTATTTTTCTCATAGTTCTGGGAGTTGTCTGGGCTTAGATGAACATTTCTCATTTGGGATCTCTCATATTGACTGGGACTACGATCATTTAAACACTCCAGTATGCTGAAAGTCTAATATAGCTCACTCACAGGACTGGTGGGTAATGTTGCGTCTAGGGGCTAAACTTGCCTACATGGCTTGGGCAAGACCAGTTCCAGTATTTGCAAGATTCAGTGCAAAATGAAAGTACAGGATGTCTTGTTAAAATGTATATATATGTATATATAAAGAATTTCAAAACAGTGACAGGAGAGTTTACATGTTATGAACCTATTCCTAGGCTAGGGCTTCTCAGAATAAAAATAGGTAGATTCTGAGAAGAAACATCCCAAGAACATATAATCTAAAAGACTCAGAAAGAAGTTGCAAGGCTTCTTATGTATGGCCTTGTCAGTCATATTTCTATTTATCAAAGGTACATCACAAAGCCAGGCCAGGTTTAATAAGAAAAGTAGATCACATCTCTTTGGTTGGGCAGTAGGTTTGTACAGGGACAGAAAAAATGATGGTATCTATTTTTGGAGATTATTACCACATGAACTTGAAGAACTTTTTATAACTTTGAAAGGTGATAATTCGTGTTATATAGTTAGCAGAGTGTCTGTCCTGTAAAAATGCTTTATAATAACTCTTGTTATTGTCCTAGATTATAAACTTGGTTAAAAACTAAAATCCATGACTTTGTATACCTGCTATATATCTGAGTGTAAAATATATATATTATAAAATTTTATCTTCTTCTATGGAATCTGTTTTGCAGAAATGTTAGAAAAGCTAACAGTCACTGCTGTTAGAATCTATAATGACTAAGGCACATTATTAAGGTAATCATTAATGAGTTTAATGTTAGTATCAATGATAATAAGACTTTTCTTTTACTTAAAGGTGTTTTGCAGAAGTGGATGGTTTAGTTTTGACTTTTCTGCCTATTAAATAACCATGTACCACCTGTAGTCTATTGTTTTCCTGCATTTATCACAGATGAGTGCAGAAGAAAAAGAAAAAGAAAAAGAAAATAAATTGCTTTAATATAATACTCTTTTCTCACATTTTACCATAAAGTGCAACATTCCTTGAATGCATCTTAGCTAGTGTGCAACTTGGGATTTCAGGTTATAAAAGCTTTTTATAATCTTTAGTCATTTAACACTACCGACATCTCATTTGATGACTTTTCTTTTCAGTTTGTGCCAAAAGCAATATAATTTTTCAATTAGGAAGCAAACATACTTTTAGAAATGAAATGCAGCTTCTGACATCCAAATTTTGTTTATGAGTACTAGCAATATTCTAGGAAACCTTGTGTATAAAGATAATTATAAGCAAAAAGAACTGCTAAATGATCACCCAAGACAACACAAAACAGTTTACACCATTGAGGTAAAGACAAAAGAATATAGTAAATTACAAATCTATGTTTATTCTACTGTGAAAGGCCCTTAGAATGCACTGAGAAAAAAATATTTTTAGAAGTCAGTACACATAATGTCAACCAGTGTTGAAGAAGGTCATAGAGAAGAATCCACAGAAATGTATGATTTAATTTCAAATAGTTCATATTTCCATGAGTGATTAAGCTACAGACCTTCATATTCAATTTACAAGAGTACACTCTTTCTGAATTTGTACTCCCTGGATTTTCACTTTTATTATTTTTTCATATTCTATCTCTTCTGAAAATACCATAAGTACCAGCAAAATAAACATAAATTATATGTAACATAATTACACACTTTTGTGAAATTCTGAACATATTTAGCATTGCAGAGTCACCCTCATACTCCTTAAAAAGATTAAACTACTCTCTTTCCCAACAATGCCAACCACTGGCCTGATTTGTACCAATATATATTGGTATATTGTATATTTCCTGTTTGTATATTTTATATAAATGGAATCACACATGGATTCTTTGGTATGGCTTCTTTCACTCAACTTTATATTTGGGAGATTCATCCACACTGTTGCATATTGTAATATCATTTGTCCTAGTTGCTCTGTAATCTGCTGTGTAAATATACTGTGACTCATTTATCAATTCCACTGTTAATAAGTATCTATTCAATTTAAGTCCTTTATAACTAGTACAACTACAAACGTTCTCTTACATAACTTTTGGTGAACATCAAAAGACAATTTTAGTATTGGCAGTGCTGAGTCATATGATATGAGTATGTTTAGTTTTCAGTTCATTTCAGTCACTCAGTCATGTCTGACCCTTTGCAACCCCATGAATTGCAGCATGCCAGGCCTCCCTGTCTATCACCAACTCCTGGAGTTCACCCAAACTCATGTCCATCGAGTCGGCAATGGCATCCAGCCATCTCATCCTCTGTCGTCCCCTTCTCCTCCTGCCCCTAATCCCTCCCAGCATCAGAGTCTTTTCCAATGAGTCAACTCTTTGCATGAGGTGGCCAAAGTACTGGAGTTTCAGCTTTAGCATCATTCCTTCCAAAGAAATCCCAGGGCTGATCTCCTTCAGAATGGACTGGTTGGATCTCCTTGCAGTCCAAGGGACTCTCAAGAGTCTTCTCCAACACCACAGTTCAAAAGCATCAATTGTACGGTGCTCAGCTTTCTTCTAGTCCAACTTTCACATCCATACGTGAGCATTGGAAAAACCAAGCCTTGACTAGATGGACCTTTGTTAGCAAAGTAATGTCTCTGCTTTTGAACATGCTATCTAGGTTGGTCATAACTTTCCTTCCAAGGAATAACTGTCTTTTAATTTCATGGCTGCAGTCACCATCTGCAGTGATTTTGGAGCCCCCCAAAATAAAGTCTGACACTGTTTCCACTGTTTCCCCATCTATTTCCCATGAAGTGATGAGACCAGATGCCATGAGCTTCATTTTCTGAATGTTGAGCTTTAAGCCAACTTTTTCACTCTCCTCTTTCACTTTCATCAAGAGGCGTTTTAGGTCCTCTTCACTTTCTGCCATAAGGGTGGTGTCATCTGCATATCTGAGGTTATTGATATTTCTCCCGGCAATCTTGATTCCAGCTTGTTCTTCTTCCAGCCCAGCATTTCTCATGATGTACTCTGCATATTAAGTTAAATAAGCAGTTTAGTTTTAATAGGTACTAAAAAATTTTCCAATGGCTGTGCCAATTAAGACTTCCACTAACAATTTACAATTATTCCAGTGGCTGTACATCTTTGCAATCTTAGAGTTTTGTCTCTTTGATTTAACTCATTTAGGTCAGTATGTAACACAAATGACTAATGAGGTTAAGCACCATTCAATATGTTTTTGGCCATTTGTTTATCTTACTTGGTAAAGTGTGTCTGTGAGTTCAAGTGATTTGATCATATAAATATAAGGAGTATAATTATTAAGAAGAATTCAGTTCAGTTCAGTCACTAGTCATGTCTGACTCTTTGTGATTCCATGGACTGAAGCACACTAGGCCTCCCTGTCCACCACCAACTCCCGGAGTTTACCCAAACTCATGTCCATTGAGTCAGTGATGCCATCCAACCATCTCATCCTCTGTCATCCCCTTCTCCTCTTGCCTTCAATCTTTCCCAGCATCAGGGTCTTTTCAAATGAGTCAGCTCTTCGCATCAGGTGTCCAAAGTATTGGAGTTTTGTTTCAACATCAGTCTTTCCAATGAACACCCAGGACTGATTTCCTTTAGGATGGACTGGTTAGTCCTCCTTGTAGTCCAAGGAACTCTCAAGAGTGTTCTCCAACACCACAGTTCAAAAGCATCAATTCTTTGGTTCTCAGCTTTCTTTATGGTCCAACTCTCACATCCATACATGACTACTGGAAAAGCCATAGCTTTGATTAGATGGACCTTTGTTGGCAAAGTAATGTCTCTCATTGTTAATATGCTGTCTAGGTTGGTCATACCTTTTCTTCCAAGGAGCAAGCGTCTTTTTATTTCATGGCTGCAGTCACCATCTGCAGCAATTTTGGAGTCCCTGACGTAAAGTCAGCCACTGTTTCCCCATCTATTTGCCATTAAGTGACGGCACCAGATGCCATGATCTTAGTTTTCTGAATGTTGAGCTTTAAGCCAACTTTTTCACTCTCATCTTTCACTTACATCAAGAGGCTCTTTAATCTTCACTTTCTGCCAGAAGGGTTGTGTCATCTGCGTATCTGAGGTTTGATATTTCTCCCAGTAATCTTGATTCCAACTTGTGCTTCTTCCAGCCCAGCATTTCTCATGATGTACTCTGTATATAAGTTAAACAAACAGGGTGACAATACACAGCATTGACAAACTCCTTTTTCTATTTGGAACCAGTCTGTTGTTCCATGTCCAGTTCTAACTGTTGTTTTCTGACCTGCATACAAATTTCTCAAGAGGCAGGTCAGGTGGTCTGGTATTCCCATCTCTTTCAGAATTTTCCACAGTTTATTGTGATCTACACAGTCAAAGGCTTTGGCATAGTCAATAAAGCAGAAATAGGTGTTTTTTCTGGAAATCTCTACTTTTTCCATGATCCAGAGGATGTTGGCAATTTGGTCTCTGGTTCCTCTGCCTTTTCTAAATCCAGCTTGAACATCTGGAAGTTTACCGGTCACATTATGCTGAAGCCTGGCTTGGAGAATTATGAGCATTACTTTACCAGCGTGTGAGATGAGTGCAATTGTGCGGTAGTTTGAGCATTCTTTGGCATTGCCTTCCTTTGGGATTGGAATGAAAACTGACCTTTTCCAGTCCTGTGGCCACTGCTGAGTTATCCAAATTTGCTGGCAAATTGAGTGCAGCACTTTCACAGCATCATCCTTCAGGATTTGGAATAGCTCCACTGGAATTCCATCACCTCCACTAGCTTTGTTCCTAGTGATGGTTTCTAAGGCCCACTTGACTTCACATTTCAGGATGTCTGGCTCTAGGTGAGTGATCATACCATTGTGATTATCTGGGTTGTGAAGATCTTTTTTGTACAGTTCTTCTGTGTATTCTTGCCACCTCTTCTTAATATCTTCTGCTTCTGTTAGGTCCATACCATTTCTGTCTTTTACTGAACCCATCTTTACATGAAATGTTCCCTTGGTATCTCTGATTTTCTTGAAGAGATCTCTAGTCTTTCCCATTCTGTTGTTTTCCTGTATTTCTTTGCATTGATCACTGAGGAAGGCTTTCTTATCTCTTCTTGCTATTCTTTGGAACTCTGCATTCACATGATTATCTTTCCTTTTCTCCTTTGCTTTTCACTTCTCTTCTTTTCGCAGCTATTTGTAAGGCCTCCCTGGACAGCCATTTTGCTTTTTTGCATTTCTTTTCCATGGGGATGGTCTTGATCCCTCTCTCCTGTACAATGTCACGAACCTCATTCCATAGTTCATCAGGCACTCTATCTATCAGATCTAGACCCTTAAATCTATTTCTCACTTCCACTGTATAATCATAAGGGATTTGATTTAGGTCATATCTGAATGGTCTAGTGGTTTTCCCTACTTTCTTCAATTTAAGTCTGAATTTGGCAATAAGGAGTTCATGATCTGAGCCACAGTCAGCTCCTGGTCTTGTTTTTGTTGACTGTATAGAGCTTCTCCATCTTTGGCTGCAAAGAATATAATCAATCTGATTTCGGTGTTGGCCATCTGGTGATGTCTATGTGTAGAGTCTTCTCTTGTGTTGTTGGAAAAGGGTGTTTGCTATGACCAGTGCATTTTCTTGGCAAAACTCTATTAGTCTTTGCCCTGCTTCATTCCATATACCAAGGTCAAATTTGCCTGTTACTCCAGGTGTTTCTTGACTTCCTACTTTTGCATCCAGTCCCCTATAATGAAAAGGACATCTTTTTTGGATGTTAGTTCTAAAGGATCTTGTAGGTCTTCACAGAACCGTTCAACTTCAGCTTCTTCATTGTTACTGGTTGGGGCATAGACTTGGATTACTGTGATATTGAATGGTTTGCCTTGGAAATGAACAGAGATCATTCTGCCATTTTTTTTTTAACTTTACAATATTTTATTGGTTTTGTCATATATCAACAGGAATCCACCACAGGTGTACACGTGTTCCCCATCCTGAACCCTCTTCCCTCCTCCCTCCCCATACTATCCCTCTGGGTCATCCAGTGCACGAGCCCCAAGCATCCAGCATCGTGCATTCTGTTATTTTTGAGATTGCATCCAAGTACTGCATTTCGAACTCTTTTGTTGACCATGATGGCTACTCCATTTTTTCTGAGGGATTCCTGCCTGCAGTAGTAGATACAATGGTCATCTGAGTTAAATTCACCCATTCCAGTCCATTTTAGTTTAGATTAGTCTCTTAATAGTCTTTAAATGGGTTTTTTTTTCATCCCAATCCCAAAGAAAGGCAATGCCAAAGAGTGTTCAAACTACCGCACAATTGCACTCATCTCACATGCTAGTAAAGTAATGCTCAAAATTCTCCAAGCCAGGCTTCAGCAATATGTGAACTGTGAACTTCCTGATGTTCAAGCTGAATTTAGAAAAGGCAGAGGAACCAGAGATCAAATTGCCAACATCCGCTGGATCATCGAAAAAGCAAGAGAGTTCCAGAAAAACATCTATTTCTGCTTTATTGACTATGCCAAAGCCTTTGACTGTGTAGATCACAATAAACTGTGGAAAATTCTGAAAGAGATGGGAATACCACACCACCTGATCTGCCTCTTGAAAAATCTGTATGCAGGTCAGGAAGCAACAGTTAGAATTGGTCATGGAACAACAGACTGGTTCCAAATAGGAAAAGGAGTACGTCAAGGCTGTATATTGTCACCATGTTTATTTAACTTATATGCAGAGTACATCATGAGAAATGCTGGACTAGAGGAAACACAAGCTGGAATCAAGGTTGCCGGGAGAAATATCAATAACCTCAGATATGCAGATGATACCACCCTTATGGCAGAAAGTGAAGAGGAACTCAAAAGACTCTTGATGAAAGTGAAAGTGGAGAGTGAAAATGTTGGCTTAAAGCTCAACATTCAGAAAACGAAGATCATGGCATCTGGTCCCATCACTACATGGGAAATAGATGGAGAAACAGTGGAAACAGTGTCAGACTTTATTTTTCTGGGCTCCAAAATCACTGCAGATGGTGACTGCAGCCATGAAATTAAAAGATGCTTACTCCTTGGAAGGAAAGTTATGACCAACCTAGATAGCATATTCAAAAGCAGAGACATCACTTTGCCAACAAAGGTTCGCCTAGTCAAGGCTATGGTCTTTCCTGTGGTCATGTATGGATGTGAGAGCTGGACTGTGAAGAAGGCTGAGCACCGAAGAATTGATGCTTTTGAACTGTGGTATTGGAGAAGACTCTTGAGAGTCCCTTGGACGGCAAGGAGATCCAACCAGTCCATTGTGAAGGAGATCAGCCCTGGGATTTCTTTGGAAGGAACGATGCTAAAGCTGAAACTCCAGTATTTTGGCCACCTCATGCGAAGAGTTGACTCATTGGAGAAGACTCTGATGCTGGGAGGGATTGGGGGCAGGAGGAGAAGGGGATGACAGAGGATGAGATGGCTGGATGGCATCACTGACTCGAATATGGGTCTGAGTGACCTCCGAGAGCTGGTGATGGATAGGGAGGCCTGGTGTGCTGCGGTTCATGGGGTGGCAAAGAGTCGGACAAGACTGAGTGACTGATCTGATCTCTGAGTCTATAAATGAATAGAGGTTATTCAATTTAATACAGTCCAATATAATATTTTTTTCCTTTCACAATTAGCTTTTTCTGTGTCTTAAGGCAACTTTGAAGACATTCTGTTTTCCTCTAAATGATTATTTTATACTTCCAGACATAAGTCTAATAACTATGTGGAATTAATTATTGTGTTTTGTGGGATAGAAGTCCAATTGAGCACACGCCATTTATTAAAGAGAGCATCCTTTCTCTTCTGTAACACAGTGTCAACTTTGCCTTGAATCTGGTGACTGTTCTTTGTAGGTCTGTTTTTGACATTCTAGTATGTTTGTTCTTGCACCAAATCTACTCTGTATTAATTAACCAAATACATTTTTATTAAAATAATCATTTGACAAAACCACAATGGTTTTTCTTAATAAAAATAATAGTTCTAATTATGTTACTATAAATTCATATCTAACATTTTGATTAATAACAACTTCTATTGCTTTTCATTTAAATATGAAAAGTATACCTCACTGCAAGATAGATTAATATGCCACAATATAGCATTTATTTAACTTTTATTCAACAATTATAATGTTCTAGACACCAGGAATGAAAAAGTAACTAAGACCTGTTCTCTGCTCTTAACATGTCTAGAGAGAGAGAAACATGTATAAACAGACCAAACACAAAATGAAATGATATACTCTTTCTGTGAAATAAACATATAATAGTGTAGAGTTTGGTGGATATGGTGACCAGGCAGCTGGATTAAAATTTGGAAGAAAGCTTCAATTTCCTGGTAATTTTCAGGAAACTGGGTAGAGGCCCCAAAAACACTGTGTTGGATTCAGTACGCCTACAGTTTTCTACAATAAAATTACAGAACAACAGGGGAAAGAAAAAGTTGATATTGAAGGAGGTGTAGTTTTAATGGTATCTAAGGCTCAGACAGTAAAGCATCTGCCTGCAATGCAGGAGACCGGGGTTTGATTCCTGGGTCAGGAAGATCCCCTGAGAAGGAAATGGCAATCCACTCCAGCACTCTTGCCTGGAAAATCCCATGGATGGAGGAGCCTGATAGGCTACAGTCCATGGGGTCGCAAAGAGTCGGAGATGACTGAGTGACTTTACTTTGACTTTCAAGTACCTAGTTAAGAAGGTTAACAGAAAAAAAGTACTGATAGGAATAAAATAGAGAGGCTTGGGAACTGGTAATCCACATAAGAACAAATAAAAATGCAACAGGATTTAGAGAGAGTGAAAAAGATGGTGGAATTTGGTTGCAGAGTAAAGTTATTTGAATGTAAATTTTGGGTGCATGAGTAATTCAAGTCATTGTTAAAGGAGTGGGGAATTTCAGAGGATTTTAGATGAAGTTACTAGAATTAAGGAAGGTAATTGAAAGACTAGGGCCCTGGCTGGGTCTTACTCACAGACATTGAAATAATTCAGGACCATGGCACAGCATAAGTGAGAAGAAAATGAATGATTCTGGTACTAAGGTCCCCAGTGATTAAAAGAACAAGGATTTTTAGCTGAGGAGATGAAGAGGGTGTTTTTGTCAGATGTCATACATCTCCATGTAGCAGTGATTTTGACTCATCATGACTGAGTAATGTCCCAGAAATGGTGAAAAGCTAGAAAGGTGCTCTCTTTATCTAACAACTTTGGAACTCATGGAATCTCTGAGAGTGAGTGTCTTCCAATTGAAAGGATTATATGAGAAATTGTATCCTTAGGGAAAGCCAAGTTTCTGTTAGGCAGGAATGTAATGGGAAGCCACTGAGGATGACTGGTGTTGCTTCTGGTAGAGTTAAAAGGTTTGCAAGAGATAGAGCAGTCGGAGTTAGTCACCTCAGGGAAGAAGTCCTGCAGATAGAGATTCGGGCAGATAGACGAGGAGAAGGGTGCTTGTGAAGTAAAGTGGTTTGTAGATTTCAAGGATTTAAAAATAATTAGATCCAGAAATTCCTTGGAAAATTGATTCTGGTAGATGTCCTGAGGATTGCATATCTTGTCCGTAGGTATGCCAAGCATAGTGATCAGAATCCTTCATGGCAGAGTGAATGCACTGATCTCAGAAGTTTGAATTTTATTCTGTATGAAAAAACAGGATTTTAATCAGAAGAATAAATGAAGCTAAAAGGAGAAAGATTGATTGCAGGAAAATCTGTTGGAATAATAAGTAAAAATAATTTATATAAGAGAAGACAAAGACATTGATAATTGAGATGGAAAGGAGAGACCAGGTTTAATAGGTGCTTTAGAAGTAGAATCAACAAGATTTATTCTTCGTTTCAGATATAGGATTAGATATGGACAGTTAGAGAGAAGTAAGTATTTGAGATTTACCTAGTTTCCACATTAGACATCTGAGTGGATGCCAAGGAAGATGATTAACTAAAGATACCAGTTGAGGCAGTGCATATTTAGTTTGGGTATTTGGGGCTGTATTTTTTTGTTTCCTCAACATCCATTGTCTTTTATCTAAGACAATTCCATATACTTCTTGAAGAAGGATCCTGCATCCTTTTTATGGTTCATAGTTTAAATGTAGTTAACTTCACTGGCAGTACCAGAGATGGCCAATGGCAATGTGGGGTATCTTTTCCCATATTAATGGAAATATTGGTAAGGGAGAAGAAACTCTATTTGGGTTCTGAGCTACCGAGAAGTGATGTAAACCTGCTGGCCACCCTAATGAATGGAGACCGAACAGAAGACAGCTGAGATATGAGATAGGAAAAGAGAAATTATGATAAAATTTTTCTGAGATCCCAAATGCAAATATATCTAAAGCTTCTAAAACTGATGAATCCTTGGAGCTTTCTGAAACACAGACACAACATTTTCTCTTCCATTCCATTTCTCCTTCTTTTCTTTCTTCTTAAAATTGCCATTTTTCCCCCCTTTATGCTATGTTAACAATACAGTCTTGACTAGTATTAGCTGAGGAGGGAGTATAGGAGAAGATGTGTTTTCATTAGGCTTCCCTGGTGGCTCAGAGGTTAAAGCATCTGCCCACAATGCAGGAGACCTGGGTTCGATCCCTGGGATGGGAAGATCTCCTGGAGAAGAAAATGACAACCCAATCCAGTGTTTTTGCCTGGAGAATCCCATGGGTGGAGGAGCCTGGTGGGCTACAATCCACGGGGTTGCAAAGAGTTCAGCAAATTTTACACCTGTGATTATGTTGGAATATTTGGAATTTTAAAGGAGTAAAGACTCTGGCATTTGGTTTTATAATGTTGTGATCAGATTTTTATTATTGATTTTAAAAAAAGTAAGTTTTTAAAATAGGTAACTTTGGCAGCTTTATAAGAAAAATGGGAGGTGCTTTAGGATTACTGATAATTTTCAGCATTGTGTTATTGGGAAATAAGTGTTTTGCTTTTGTTTGCCAGTCTGGGCTCTGTTTTTATGTTTATTTTTAAAGACAACTGTTGCATCAGTATATTGTTTCTTGGCATTGTTCAGCACAGGTAATGTGTGTACTTTTTGTGTACAGATATCCATATCTAAAAACAAATGCTTCTAGATGTCAACAAAGGTCCATCTAGTCAAGGCTATGGTTTTTCCAGTAGTCATGTATGGATATGAGAGTTGGACTGTAAAGAAAGCTAAGCACCAAAGAATTGATGGTTTTGAACTGTGGTGTTGAAGAAGACTCTTGAGAGTCCCTTGGACTGCAAGGAGATCCAACCAATTCATCCTAGGGGAGATCAGTCCTGGGTGTTCATTGGAAGGACTGATGTTGAAGCTGAAACTCCAATACTTTGGTCACCTGATGTGAAGAGCTGACTCATTTGAAAAAAACCCGATGCTGGGAAAGATTGAGAGTAGGAGGAGAAGGGGATGACAAAGGATGAGATGGCTGGATGGCATCACAGACTCAATGGACATGAGTTTGGGTGAACTCCGGGACTTGGTGATGGACAGGGATGTCTGGTGTGCTGCGGTTCATGGGGTCACAAAGAGTTGGACACAACTGAGCGACTGAACTGAACTGAGATGTCTAAAAGTAGAATAAAATACAATGGAAATGATTAGTGGGCAGTTACAACTAAAGAGTCTGGGTTCAGAAGAGAAGTTAGGGTCAGAGATAAAAGAGAAAATATATACGTAAAAGACTTTTGGAGTCATGGATACAGAAAATTCATCCAGGATAGGCAGAGAAAGCAAGAATTGATGCAGTGCCCCCTCCCCCCCTCCCCCCCCCCCCCCCCACACACACCTCTCAAAATCTCAGGAAACTCAATATTTAGAAGCCATGCCACAGGGCAGGCAGAAGAGATAGAGAAGGAGTGTCCAGAGTGGTGGACAGTTGAGAAAGTTTTGGATGTAATCAGAAGTGGGAGGAAGCAACTTTCTAATGCCAGAGCTACCCAGAGTGCTCCTATGCTTAGCTGCTCAGTTGTGTCTGACTCTTTGCCACCCCAGAGACTGTAGCCCACCAGGCTCCTCTGTTCATGGGGTTTTTCAGACAAGAAATACTGGAGTGGGTTGCCATTTTCTTTTCTAAAAGTGCCCCCAGGAAAATTGTTTCTGGGTGGTAACAATATGAACAGCTGTCCTAGACTGTAAACCAATGAAGCACACTTTAATTCAGCTAGCTTTTGCTTTTGCTTTCTTTTCCTAACAAGACTTTGTCCATGTGGAGGGAGAGACATGTTGATTTACCTCCTGGCACAGGCTTCTTAGACTCAGCAATAGTTCTCTAATCACATTTAGAGCAGGCTTGCGCTAGCACTGATCCCTCTGCTGAGATCAAGTCAGTGCATGGTACACATCATAGGAACTACGGATAGATTTGAATCTGAATTGTTGTATGGAATTTTAGATATGAATAATTGACATTTATTCAATTAGATGGTAAAGAACCTGGTTGCAATACAGGAGACCTGGGTTTGATTTCTGGGTCAGAAAGATCCTCTGGAGAAGGGAATGGCAACCCACTACAGTATTCTTGCCTGGAGAACCCCATGAACAGAGGAGCCTGGCAGGTTACAGTCCAAGGAGTTACAAAGAGTCAGACAAAATAACACATATTTTGTCTACATACAGTTGTCATTGGGGAAGGAATTAGATATACACAGATAAATGTAATTTAAAGATAAGGACTTAGGGACTCCTTTTAATGAAAGGATTTCATGATTAACTTTGAAAAATAAAATTCTTAAAAGTAAAATGCTTTTGTTTAAAAAAAAAAAGTCTTACTGTGAACTGTGATGTCCAAAACCCATCACTAGAGCTGTCTATGGCAGCAGGAGAAGGGGAGGGATTGGAGAGACACTGTGGTCTGCTTAGGGAACTCCTCCCCTCTGTGCTACTCCTTAAGATTCTAAAATGGAACCCAAGGATCTACATTTCACAGTTTGAAAACCACTGAGGTTGACAAAAAGTAGTTCACTTTGAATTTCATGTTGACTCTTGACTCTTGTACTTTCTGGACCTGTGACCTAAAGAAACACCACTTGTTTCTTGAGGCTCAGTT
This sequence comes from Tragelaphus eurycerus, assembly GCA_935064755.1. Classification (NCBI taxonomy): domain Eukaryota; kingdom Metazoa; phylum Chordata; class Mammalia; order Artiodactyla; family Bovidae; genus Tragelaphus; species Tragelaphus eurycerus. The sequence goes on along the minus strand of CAKXYN010000009.1, from coordinate 16,479,787 downwards.
GTCTAATCTATGCAACTGGGACATAATAGCAATTTTTAAAAAAGTGATTCTGATTATCTAATCAGTTATGAGTGAATGTGCCTTGTGCAGTTTAAGGACTTGATAAGAGAGAACCTCTCCAGTTCTCCCTGTGTTTCAGGGGGACGCTGGTGGCAGAAACCATGGCCTTGAGTATATTGATGTTTGAGTATCTCAAGTTCAATAGCTCCCTGAAACTTGGTTGTTCCTTGGTGAGTGAACGAGAGGAGTGAAAAATAATCACCATATTCTAGTGAAGTCATATCATCATGAGCAGGGACTTACTGAAGTGTGTGAGAGGTTGGAGTTCATACGTGTTCACAGCACTACCAAGTGTATCACTTAAATTTTCAGTCCCTGATTTTCAAAGCAAAAGGACTAACATCAAAGAAGGTAAACTCTTCTTATTTTTCCTTTTAGAGATTTTATTTAGAATTCTGAACATTTCAGTAATCTTCTTGAATCTCCTTTATATTTATTCTTTTCTTAATTTTTCTGCTTCCCTTCATTCCCACTTTTCCTTATCATTTGCTTCCTCACTCCACATGTTGAACTTGTATTTGGAAAGAGATTGGTACTCATGCATGTGTATAGCATTCTTTATTGGATATTTAGAAACTACACATATTTCCTTACTTGTAAGATGTCCTTTTTGATGAAAAATGGCATTACCAAGTTGCTCCAATCAACATTTAATTTCAAGGGAAAAATCTATTCAAATTTCAAAAACTGAAGATGCAACATCCTTAAGAAAAATGTGAAAGAAAATGAATCATCTTTTGAAGGTAATCTTCAAAGAAAAGTCACAAAGATGCATTTCAGTATTAACAATACTGAAGTCATAATTCTAAGAGTCATTGTTAATTAACACTCTGTATTAAGCACTCTTTTGGTGCTTAATGCAGATTTTAATATTAATACTAACATTAATTCTCATAATAGCTGTATGAAGGTGATACCACCATTATCCTTATTTTACTAATGTGAGTATGAAGGCACAGAAATGTTGAGTAAATTGCTCAGGGTCACACAGCTAGAAAATAGGAAATAGGATTTAAACCTAGGCCATCTGGCTCCAGAGACCTGCTTTAATAGAACACAATCTTAAGTTTATCAGATGAGGAGTTCCTATTGCTCCCCTTTCCAGGATAAAGATCAAAAAGATAGAGTTAAGAAGAAAGTATTTGCACTAGCCTGACTCCTTGGTAAATTTGTGGAAGAGTATATAGAATAGAGGGTGCCATTTTCATTGATTCATATACTCTTGGATCCCACACAGCAGAAGGCTTTAGAGGACTCAACAGATTGTTCTCTAATCATCCAAATCCATGTAGTTTCTCATGAATAAAAGTTTATAATATTTTCAAACTATTTAGAGATTGGCAGCTGGGTACACTATTAATTCCTTTTGGAGCATGCCACTTAAGATGGGCCTTAATGAATGCAGCATTTTATTTTTAATTAAAATACTTAGTTCAGGGAGTATTTATTAATAATTCTAACAGCAGCAGATGGTCTGCTTGTGTGTTGTAACAATCTTTACCCAAAATCAGTCAAAATAATTAACAAAATGTAAATTATTAAACACTTAAATATGTATTATGTATCATTACCATTCCCATAACATATTCTAATCTTTTTATGAGAAAAAAACATGACAGTTGAGCAATTATATATAGGATATTGCATACCAAATGTTCAGAAAACTAGATTTTCTTATTTTGTTATATTAAAAGTATCATTTATAATGGTAGCATTTTCTAGTATTCTTGCTGCCTAGAAGTGGAAGTGAAGCCAAAGCTAAATAAATAAAATTTTTCTTTAGTAAGAACATCATATAAATGCTTTATGAAAGAATTGTATCTAATATTGAACAAGAACCTGAAAGAACAGGTCTATTGTCATTTTTGGGGGGACTCTGGGAACCATTTTTATCCTGTTCATTGATCTGCAATTTGATCAGTTTGCTCTGAACCATAGTTTCTTTAAAGGGCTTGAGAATCTTTGGCAGAAAACAACCACCAGTGTGTACAGATTTCCTTTCTCTGTCGCCTTTACCCCTGGCTTTCCCTGGTGGCCCAGATGGTAAAGAATCCGCCTGCAGTGTAGGAGACCTGGGTTTGATCCCTGGGCTGGGAAGATCCCTTGAAAAAGGGAATAGCTACCTACTCCAGTTATTCTTGCCTGGAGAATTCCAGGGACACAGGAGCCTGGTGGACTACAGTTCATGGGGTCACAAAGAGTTGGATAGGACTGAGTGACTAACACTTTCTCATCCCACCCAGTTGGTGTTGACTTTAAATCTACCTCTTTAATCTTCCAATAAGTGATATTGTTTTTATTTTCCTCATGGTCTTGGGTCATCAAAGTGAGATGCAATTTTGGAATCCTATATCTTAGTGATATTTGGGCATTCTATAGTTTAAAACTAGATGTCAATTAAATGATGATACTTAAAATTACTTTGAGTGAGAACCAGTAGAATGAAAATCAGTTCATGGTTGGGGATTTGGCATAGCTCCAACATGTACCAATTTTGGTGCCATTTGGTATAATATGGGTCTGTCTTGGAAATTATGGAAACCATGAGTTTCAAAGCAAAGGTCTGAAAATGATGGTTTGCTGTGAAAGCAGTGTTATCTATACATTGGGATTAAATAGTTTCGTTTAAATTCAATTAGTATTTAAGTTCAAATTTTAAAACTGAATTTAATTCTAGTATTTAAATTCAATATTTTAACTCTTTATTTAAGTACTATTCTTCCATTTTAATGGCAGATGTGTAAGGGAACTTAAAGGTCATCCCAACTGTGTGACTTTAATTTTGTCTTCTTGGAGAATTTATTGAAATTTTCTAAGCCTTAGTTTCTTCACTTGTGTACTGAGGATAGAAATAGTACCTACATGACAGATTTGTTATAGATATTAAGTGGAAATTCCTTGCCACAGTGACTGGATACGGTAAGAGATTATTCCATTTTCCTTCTTTTAAAAACTGATGTGAAACCTGAATTCCAAAAGGTTAATTGATTTTTCCTGGATCACCAAATTATTCAAAATGCCGGAAGTAGAAGTGATGTATCATGTAAACCAGGTCAGGGTTCATTTAATTAGACACTTACGATGTTTATTTGCTGGGAAAGAAGATTTTCTCTCTCAGTTTTCAGATTTTAATTTGCTACTTACAGTCACATTTGTGTCTGCAGGAAGAACAGCATCAGTAAATTAGTTTTCAAGAATATAGCTGCACATTTAAATTATTTGCTTTAAAACGTATCAAACATTATTTTATTTTATTGTATTTTTTTTCGTTGTACACTGTTTCATTTTGAAGGCTTCATTTTCCAAGTTCTTTGGACATTATCAGGGGAATTTGAGTTCTAAGCTCTTTCCTCTTCTGACAAAAGCACACAACTGTACAACTTATTGACTCTGTGTTAAAGATAAATTCATATAAACCATAGTTTCCTGAACTTGGAAAATGAAACATTATTTTAAAAATAGCTAATTTAAATTTTTTCTGGTCAGTTCTAATACTGGAAATATTTGATGGTAAATGTTTTCATAAATTTAATTTTGTTATTTACCTATTGTCATTTTTTCTATTTAAGTTAAAATTACCAAATAATCCCACAGACCATTACTCTATGGGTTTTAACATCTTCACCATTTAGTACCCAAATAAAACAGATTTTCTTACAGTTTGCCCAAACACATAAATCTGCAAAGCCAATTGTGATATTTTATTATAAATGAATAATTCTTTGAATTTTTTAGTCACTAAAAACTTTTGTTTTGCCTTCCAGCAGCTGTCTTCTAGCAGGAACAGCTGCTAATATGTATATATAACATTTGTCAGGTTCCTTTATAAGACATATAAACTACAAATGCTGTTAAGAGAAATTTAAAACTCTACATATATCTATATATCAAATGGTTAAATTATTTGAGAATTTTTGAAGTAATCACAGATCTCACTGAAGCATTTTTTTAAAATGTACCTAGCTGCTTGTTATTCAGGTATTTGTAAAATTTGCTTTTATTTGTGAACCAAAGTTATTCCTTCTGTGACACAGTTTAGCCTAAACTGAGTTATTGAATTATGTAAATTGTTTAAAGATAAAGCATAGGTAGTTATATTTATTATCCAGGGTTTTTGACATGGGAGATTATGTACTTACCATTAAAGACATCAATTTACTAATGATAGTGCATTGTCAGGGTTCAGTGTGTTCCACCATTTTGTTACCTTCCTTTCATCTCTGTAGAAACACCTGTGGTCCATTCCAGATGGTTGCTGCCCTGGAAAGTAATCAGTCACTACTGTTCAAATGTCATCTGTGGAGGTCTTGAGGCTAGATGGTCCCTGTAGTGTTCGAAAGCAGCCCCTGATCTGCATTTCCTTCTTAGGCTGCTCAGGAAGGTTGCTAAGCTTCGCAAAGTGCATGTGCAGTTGCCTTGGGGTATCTAGGGCAGCATTGTGTCTGGAGGGTTGCAGACATTAATTATCAACCTCTTCTGCTGCATGCACATGGTGGCAGGGAGGAGAATTGGGGATTAAGCAAGCCAGGTAGAACTTGAATAGAAAAAATGAATTGTGCTCTCTCTGCGTATTTAGCATTCTGTCAGCCTCCTGGTCAACAGATCCTGTGTAAGGCCTTTTCAAACCCCTAAGTAAAGCAAAGATGCAGATGCTCAGGGCTGGGCAATCAAAAATCTGAGAATTATCTCTAGGGAAGGAGTTTGGCTTCATTAACTGCTGTCAAATGTCTGCCTTCTTAAAACCTTTGTACTGCTTGAAGTTTTACGTAAATAAGGCCACGGCTCTTAGGATCAGAAATAAGGAGAGGGAGAAAAGGAAGAAACTAAGATCAATATAAAGAGTTTAATCCTTTGACATTGAAGGTCCCCTCCATCTACCACCTAATCAATTTTCTGAGAAATAGTTTATGGGGCTTTCAGCAATTTCTGTAAGCTAGTTTTTTTTTTTTTTTGGTACCAATCTAAACATGTTTTCTAAAGTGCAAAGTACTTGGTTCAAATTTAATTTAATATCTCTGTTAAAATATACATACCTAGATTTTTTTTCTCTGTTCCTGTCCATTAATTATTTTAAAATAACTTCATCAATTCCTAACATATGAAATTGGGATCCAGAGTTCCCTAACTTGTATAGAACCTATCAGAAAGACTCTTATATGGTATGTAGATGTTAATCTTTTAATTTTTCCTTTTTTAATCTAATCATCTCACTACCATTTTGATAGTTATTAGTTTTACTTGCGTTTTTGAAAACAAATTCTGGTTTCAATTTTTATTTCAACTTGTAAAGGACCTGTGTGCCACATTAAAATATTTTGTCTTCTATCTGTTTAAATGGTCCTTCACCTAAGGACCTTGATGTTTCCTAGTCATTCAGTCCTCATATCAGCATTTACTTAACATCCCCAAATTTCTGCCTTGACTGTATATTTTGACTATATAATATATATATATATGCACACTATATATTATATATATTTATATATATTATAAATATCTATAGTACATATACAAGTATATATAGTATATATAAGTATATACTCTATAATTACACTATATAAAATATATACACACGATATATATTTTAACTGATTCTTCCCTCCCTTAAGTTTTTTTTTTTTTTTTTCCATCTTTTTATAGTCTTCAGACTTGATTTCATTGATTCCTTATTCTGTGAGGGGAAAGACCATATCTGTCTGGGTGCTGAGCAAGGTCTCTACACAGAGTTAATGATCAGAACATGCTTGTTGGGTGAAAAATGGGTCATCAGTAAACAGGACACTTCAGTACTTTCCAATTCTAATTCAAGTTGACAGAGGAAGATATAAAATTTTCTTAATATGGAATTCACTGAGAAGAATAACAATTATTTTCCAGGAACTCTAAAACAGTGGAGAGTTTGAAAATCCTAGTTGAGCATTTAAGCCAGTTATAAAAACCTTAGATTTTCAACCGTCTTTAACAATCCTATAGAAAGTGTGGCCCAGGAGATGAGAGTTAAGGATATTTATCAAAGCTGTTACTTTGAATTTATTGAATAGATCATTCTGCAAAAGTAGCCTAGGGATCTTTTTCTTAGCTACCAAATTTGCCTTCATTATCTCATTGGGAACTAGCTCGCAGATGTAGGGATTGGACCTGGATGGACATTGTATGACTTTGTAATTTAAGTATGTGATTGTGTTGGCCACAGGTAATCAGGCCATACTAGAGCCTTTCTGATAGATCCTACACAAGTTAGGGAACTCTGGATCCCAATTTCATATGTTAGGGGGAGGGGACAGCAGCAATAGAGTTCCTAAGGACATAAAGACCAAAGGTTTGCCACTCTGGAGGGCTATGGGTATTGTATTGGTGGATTACCTTCATTTTTTAGCCCACACCTATTGTGGGGAAAAATTAATTAAAACCCTCTCAGAAATTATACATCAGTAGATTTTAGAAGTCTGCCAAATAAATGCCTCCTATGAAGAAAAGTTGGCAACTTGCAGTTTGGAAATCAAGAAGCACTAACCACTCAGAAACAGCATTAGGTCATTTAGGATCTTATATAGAAGACTACTATCTTCACTGTAAACTATGATTAAAAAGTGTCATTCTCTGATACAAATACCTCGTAAAATTCATCATATAGATACTATTTCTTGCCTACAAAAGTTAATCTCTCATTTTTCTCTCATTTAAGATATTGTATCAAATAGAGGCCTCTTGAATTGAGTAAAAATGGAGTCTGGCCCTGGTTTTGGGTGAGTGTCTATCCTAGCCTTTGGCCTATAAAATGTAAGTGGATATTCACAGAGGTCCCCAACCCCTGGGATATAATGCCTGATGATCTGAGGTGGAGCTGATGTAATAATAATAGAAATAAAGTGCACAATAAATGTAAAGTGCTTGAATCATCCTGAAACATCTCCCCTATCCCCATCTGTAGAAAAATTGTCTTCTAAGAAACCAGTTCCTGGTGTGAAAAAGTTTGGGGACTGCTGCACCAGAGGCTTCTGGGAAGGTTTATCTTCCCTGATAAATCTTTCTTAACAGCCAAGTATTGGCATGGCTTGTTATGGACTAATAGATTAACAGAATAGGGACCAAAAATAAATAAAATAATGCTATATCCCTGGCAAAATATTTCTACAATATTGAGAAAACTTGAAAAGGGAAAATATTTAAATTATTAAAAGTGGAAAGGTTAATTTTGGTCTATCATCTAGTTCTCCTTATACATGAATTCATTCAAAAGAAACATCATATATCTATTATACATGGATGAAAGACTGCTCAACATTATATATTGAGATGTGCATAGCCCCACTGTCTCTATGTCCAGTGGATTTAGACAGCTTTGCTCTTGACTTTAGAATATCCCATCTTTCTGTAGTTCCAATAGGTGATGCAACCAGCAACTTGAACATTGGTATGGTATAAAGATTTCCTTTTCCTCCTCCAGAAAGTTCTTGCCCTTGAGCAGGATTCAGTAGAAGCCTGCAATATTTGAAGCAGTCACCTAGCAGTTGTTTAATGTGGATGACTATGCCCTGCAGGCTTATACGGAAGGAGATGGAGCAGGTTGTCAATTATTTCTGCACTCAGGGCTATGGGCTAACAATATGCTAGAGTGAGGCAGAGGTTACACATCAGCTGCAACCCCACAGGCAATCTGAATCTGCCATTAATGGTGAAGAACTGAGGGTTTCAACAAGGTTGGGTTTCCTTGGTAGTGAGTTCCCAGTGATGCAAACTTGGACCAGGATATAACAGGTCTTGTTAAGTCAGAGCATCAGCTAGAAAATGAACAGGTAGAGGATGGCAGTAACATGTCATCAAATTACAGTTCACACTCCAAGGCCTATGTGTTTTCAGGCCTTTATGACTCTGAGATCTGCATCCTACTGATAATATATACAGTCTGAGAGTTCTTACACCTGTTGCTTTCTCTGGAACAAAAGTGTGGCATGAATTTAGCTTATTGAAATTCCATAATATAACCATTTTTGTGAGGTTTAAGCCATGGAAATACAGAATGGAGTGATTAGGGCATCTAATAAGTCCCAGGATCAGACTTTGGTATGATTAGTCAATGGTAAATACATTTTTTTTTTTTTTAGTTATAGAGTAAGACACAGTAAGACACAATAAGAGTAAATTATAGGTGAAGACACATCAGCCATAGATGTTCTGTGGGAACTGTTGGTAGCAGGTACACTGATTTATGGCAAAGAGGTCCACAAGGCACAAGCCAGTTTTCCTAAAAATCATTAAATTATCTAACCAAATGAAATATCTTTATGAGAATGCTGTTCTCTTCTACAGCAGACTCTGGGGTGGTCTCAGTCCTGTTCTTCATATGTTTCTTCTGATCCTTCTTGTGTCAGATACAGAAAGAGTATCGGTTTTCTGTGGATAGATATGATAAAGTTGATGAAATAGGTCTTTATACTTTTAGATCCTCTAAACTGTTTATGATCCCTTCCCTCTTGACCACCAGAGCTTCCTCATGGCTCAGATGGTAAAGTGTCTGCCTGCCTGCAATGCAGGAGACTGGATTTGATCCCTGGGTCAGGAAGATCCTCTGGAGAAGGAAATGGCAACCCATTCCAGTACACTTGCCTGGGAAATCCAATGGACAGAGTAGCCTTGTAGGCTACAGTCCATGGAATCACAGAGAGTCGGACACGACTGAGTGACTTCAATCCCTCTTGACTTAGAACTCAACAGAGAAGGTTTTGAGATGTTAGTCATAGTCCTAAGTCACTTCAGTCGTCTCCGACTCTGTGTGACCCCACAGACGGCAGCCCACCAAGCTTCCCCGTCCCTGGGATTCTCCAGGCAAGAACACTGGAGTGGGTTGCCATTTCCTTCTCCAATGCATGAAAGTGAAAAGAGAAAGTGAAGCCGCTCAGTCATGTCGGACTGAGCAACCCCACGGACTGCAGCCTACCAGGCTCCACCGTCCATGGGATTTTCCAGGCAAGAGTACTGGAGTGGGATGCCATTGCCTTCTCCAAGTCATAGTCCTACCAAGGTTTAACTTCTTTTTCTCCCCTTTCTCTCTTCCTCTCCTGAGCTTTTTCTTAGTATCTTTTAAAAAATTTAATTAACTTTGGAATTTGGGAAGTAGATGAGAGGAAACGGTCCCTAGCAGATTGTTTTTCTTCCAAATTTCTCATTTGGAGGGACAGAGAACAGAAAGGAATTAGTGGAAATGAAAATGATGGGGAACAAAGTCACTCAACTATATTAACATTGTTTTCCTGCTTTATCAAATATGCTGGTGCTGGGCTGCACCCCACAGGCCTGCAAGCTTTGTGATCACCCAACTTTGAGACCAAAGAAAGAGCTGGGAGACAGTGACAGAGACATCAGTGGTTTATTGGATGGGAGATCTTATAGGTCTGAAGCAAAAGGTTCTGTAACAACACCCCACTGTATAAAGGAGAAGGCAGATTAGGATAAAGCAACAGTCTTCCCTATTGGGGGGAGAAGGATACTACCATTTAAAGGGGGAACTGATTTCAAGCTAGCTTACCATTACCAGGGAAACCAGCAGCTAGGGCATGTCTGTTACAGCCCTCATGTTAATGATCATCACAAGGGCAAATGTTTCCCTTTAATAAACTAGCAGGTAGAACCATTCTGGCCTAAGGATTAGAACAGTCATTAGCTGGGGCAGGGGCCAAGCATGTTCATGTGATTAGTGTGCAGAAGGGTGTGGGTGGAGCAGGAACTGGTGGAGTAGGGGATGTACAAAGAGTAAAAGATCAGCCATCTTGAGTGGCCTGACCATACAAGTGGTATACCCACTTTAGATTTTGAGTCATTTCATCTTTTAGCTACATTCTCACTATTTTTATTATGTCTATTTTCTATTTCTGAATAAGGACCTAGCTTACTCATAATACATGGGGTGTGTTTTGGTCAGAATTCTCCAGAAAAATAGAACCCATAGGAGATATAGAGAGATGGATAATCTTTTATTTACCTATTTATCTATGAAAAGATCTATTATAAGACATTGGGATACACGAAGGTTTAGAAGTTCCATGAACTGCCATCTGTAAGCTGTAGACTCAGAAAATTTGTGTAGTTTAGTTCCAGAGCCTGAAAACTGGAGAGCTGATGGGTAGTTTCCAGCAGGAATTGGAAGGCTTGAGAACCAGGAGCGATGAGAAGGAAGGTCAATTTCTCAGCTCAACACTAAGGCAGAATGAATTCACCCTTCCTCTGACTTGTTGTTCTATTCAGGACCTACATCAATGAGAGCCATCTGCCTTACTCAGTCAACCAATTCAAATGCTAATGTTCTTCAAGAACATGCTCACAGACATGCCATAAACAATCTTTAACTGAATATATAGACATCCCATGGCCCACTCAAGTTGATGCATAAAATCAAGTATTACAGGATGTGACTGACTCTTCTTTCCTAGCATTTAGCTTTATTCTTTAATTAAAAAAAAACTAAACCAGTAATTATTTTTGATTATTTTGCTTTCTTGGTAGAGAACTCTGATGGTCAGTTTTATGTATCACCTTGAGTAAGCTATAGTCTAGTAGGTAATTATTTTAATCAAATGTAAATATTACTGTGAAAGTATTTTGTAGATGTGTTTAAAATCCATAATTATCTGACTTTAAATAAGGAAGATTACTGTGGACTGGGTAGGCCTGATTGAATCAGGTGAAAGGTCTTATAAGCAGACCTGAGGCCTGATTGAGTTAGGTGAAAGGTATTAAGAGTCGAACTGACGCTTCCCTGAAGAAGACATTGTACCCGTGAGCAGCTTCTGCTTGTGCCTGAGAATTTCCAGCCTGTCCCTCCTAAGGAACTGTCCTCTAGATTTCAGAGTTGCCTCACCATTCATCACAATCATGGAAGTGAATTCTTTCCAATATAACTCTTAATATAAAGTACCTGCTGGTTCTGTTTCTCTGGTTGGACCTGACTGATACAGAGAAATGAGTTGATGGGTGATAATGGTGTAATATATGGTCATCTTGTTGATCTTGGGTGGCCTCAGCCTTCAGCAGCTTGGAGCAGGCTTTGGATTCCCAGCCAGAGACTGGGCTGGGTCGTGGCAGATCCTAGCCACTAGACCAGTGGTCAGTGACAAGGACCCTGGCCCTATGGCTTTGCAGAAAAGAATTTCCACAAAGACAGAAAATAGTGAAGCAAAGTGCTTATAAAGAGGAAAAAAGAGTGTAGTATCTGTAGGATAGACACACAGGTGAACTCAGGGAGAGTAACTGAGTTGTGTCCTCATGGCAGTTTGAGTTACTCTTAGGGGGCATTTCTTCCACTTTTCCTTTGGGTAGTCATTTTGATTTTTCTGCTTCACAGTTCATATTTAGAACATCTCTGTATCTGTCCATGTGTGCACACAAATCTCTTAGCCTAGATGGATTTTACCAAAAGGCATATGGGTAGGGAACATCCCTTGACATAGCTTCCCTTTAGCCTCCAAGGAGCCTTTTCTCTGTGTGTGGGGTTGGGAGGTCTCTTGACTCTGAGAAAAGAAATATGTGATCTGGGCAGGGTCCAGCCTCCTCCCCTTTGTCGTGCTATCCTCATCTTGGAGTTTCAGTCCACAGGGAATGAATCTCCAATTGCTTTATCCTCTACCTGTACATAAGAGTATGGAAGAGGATTGGGTATTGGAAATTGGATTTCTAATTCTGACATTGGAGAACAGCATAAGCAAGGCTGAATTGCCAAAGAGACAAGTATTTTCCTGATCCTCTGAGACTTACTGTTCCCTTAGAGCTTAAGGACCACATTTACTGACCAGTATGAGACTGGTTACCCAATAATTTCCTTGTATGTGCAACTTTTTCTTCTCCTACATTTCTTCCTCACTTACCTATTTTTGTAGTTTCACTTAAATGATTCAGCAAGGAACTCTCAATTCAGAAATTATTCTAATAAAAATGGAATCAACTGGTTAAAAAGTTTCTCTATCTTCATCAGGTCATCAAAGGAAATTTTAGTTAAGATGTTTAAATAATACACCAGAGTACCCTATAACATAATCTGGAAGCCCTGAACTAGCCAAAATAACTTAGAAAAACATCCAGCTTTTGAATTCTAACAACTGTCAGTGCTGCAGTGTCAGATCACCAGCACCACATGTGTGACCCCATGGTATGCTATCCTTTTAAAAAGCATGCTCTATTTTGCTATCCCCACTCCTTTTCTCCATCTGCCTGCTGACCCATGTGGCTGTTTTAACATACCCCTCAGTGGAAGTCTCATACCTGCCTGGCCAGCAGAAAGTAACAGAATGACAGCAGTTTCTATGGGACCACAGAAGAGGGAATGGGAAACCTTAGAAGCCTTGTCTTTTTCTGGACAGCTAAAATTAAGACAGAGGACAGCTCCGGGAAAGTCATGCCCTGGAATTTTCAGTTGGTGCAGCACTTTAGAGAGTGGGTGAGTAAGTGCACAATCTATCTCAGGGCAGTTTCCCTTCTGGAAGAAGGGGCAATTTGTTTTAGGGTCATATGCAGGGCATCTATCTGCATAAGAAACCCTAATAGTTTCTAAGCACAAGTGTTTCACCATCGAATCTCATGACCATTTTCTCAGGCAGGTGAGTTTGTAATGAATCAGTCCATCAACACACTAATCACGATGGTGTTCACCCTGCTGCTGCTAAGTCGTTTCAGTCATGTCCGACTCTGTGCGACCCCATAGATGGCAGCCCACCAGGCTCCTCGGTACACAGGATTCTCTAGTAGTCACCAAAAGTGTGTTGTGGGGCGGGGCGGGGAGTGTGGTAATTGCTTCCTTTGAGAGTATACAAGGTCATTTACAGGTTAATTTTCATCCAAATTTCTTCTACATTTCCTGACATGACATTTAACTAATGTAATTTCTTCAAAAGATCATGTAGACAGTTGTTAAAGAGAACCCAATGTCTGTTTACTGACTTATCTAGTACCTAAAGCAAAATAATATTTAAAAAAAAAGCAAAAATTTTAATCTCTTGCTCCCCCCAGCCCCCCACAAATTGATCTTTACTTCACATGAAGTGGATGGAGAGAAATAATTTGCTAACAGAAAAAGGAAATCAATCATCTTTTGAAAATCAGGTTAGGCTCAGTGGACTCTTAATTACTGAATATAAAAGCATGTTGGGGGAGTATCACTGATGTAATTCACTGATAGTTTTTGAAAATAATAGCCCCATAATTTATCTGATGTACAAGCATTCCTGAGCCAAACTTGGGTCTGCTTGCCCACGCACAGTAAAGTCAGTTCACGGACATTGGGTTGTGGTGAAGTGCAATGTGTATTGCAGGGCACAAGCAAGGAGTCTGACAGCTAGTGCTTGAAAGGCATGAACTCTTTGAAAGCTTTTAGGGAAAGGGTTTTAAAGACAAGGTGAGAGGGAAGGGGATTATGGAGCCTATAATCAGCTCGTGGAGATTCTTCTGATTGGTTGATGGTGAGGTAATCAGGACTCAACAACATCATCAACCTTCTGGTTCCGACTGGCCTGGGGTCTATGTGCTTGTGGGCAGTATACAGTTAACTTCTTCCACCTAGTGGGGTTTTCAGTATTTGTGTAAGAGCTCAAAATATTATCTATAGTCCTGGAGGGGAAACTGAAGGCCCTTGACATTGTTTAATGATAAATCTATTATTGTCTTTCTTGACTGTTTTACTTTCTGCATTTTTAAACTTCTCTGATTAAATTCATTCAATGACTACAGTTTTTCTACAGACAAAAGATAAGCAGAGGGTAGGGGGTAAGAGGTGACTGTGTTCTGGGAATGCCCCACCAGGCCCTGCTCAGTTACACATGTTCAAGGCTAAATTGTATTAAAGTCAGTAGACATCTCCCACAAACAGGCATATGGCTGCCAAATTTTCTTTTGAGGGTTTAAATTTATTAGAACCCGAAAATTACATGAAAAGCCTCATTTATAGTAAAATACAAAGTTTATCTTAAATTTCTGTGAACTGAAATCACCAAGTCTCACAAAGCTTAAAACTTTTCCTCAGTCACGCTTGTGGTGAGATGAAAGCTGTGTTCCATGACAGCGTCTGTGGCATTGTGTTTCCAGTGCTGCACCTCTAACAGTTCAGCTTGGCGGCTTTTGTACCTCTGTAGGGAGCTCAGGAAATTCATCTGATGGAACACCCAACTCCAAGTTAACTGATCAGAAAATGCTTACAGATCTTGCCAAGGCTATCTATTAGCTTTCGATACGCTCATCCTATCAAAACAGAAATTGTCCTAATGATAGAAAAGACAATTTATCTATATCCCTGTCTGAAAAACTTTATTTGTTCCCTGATGACCCTAAGACCATTCCTAAAAAACGGAGCTGGTCAAAGGCGATCAAGGGCACCTCATTATTTGGGGAAGAATTCAGACTTCCGAGCAGCTGACTACTCTGTTCAATAACCACAATCTCTTTAATCACAGTTAGGTCAATAGTGAAATATTTACTGCACATGCTTCCAGAATGATTTGAAGCTAGCTCTTAGGAGAGCATTGATGATCTCAGGGTAATCCGAGGCATCGTTATGTGAGGTGTCAATGTGCCACACTGAACAATAACCTCTGATGCGCATCTGTGGATCATAAATAATAAAAAGCTGTTTTAAAGGTTTCATAGCCCCAGTGGAAAATTACCTCTGACTAAAAAACAGGGCAGGGCAGCTCTCAGTGGGGTGGGGGAAAAAAAAGTGTGAGATTTTAGAATATGAGCAGTGAAGATCAGAACATGGTAAAAGCCCAATTATTTCAAATTTGAAGAAGCTTTTAAAACTTTTTTTTTTCTGGTAAAAATAGTTGCCTTTTTTTTATTTCAATGTGTGTGGTAACTTTTGCTCCGTCTTTTGTTAGGTAGCCTTTTATTGTATCTTTCCCTTATATTACTAAATGTGCTTCAGTTCTTCTGGGACAGGGATTGTGGGTTTTTCTATATTTAGTTGATCTCATCCAGTGAATTTATTAAAAATTAAATTTTTAGAAAGATGCATTGCTAACAACAAGTGATGGATCAGTTTTGACGAAAATTCTATTTAAATTATTGATGTGTATCTTCAAAAAAACAAGCTTAATAGCCTATTATGAAGCATATTTGAATGAAAAGACAAAAATAGTCACTCATAGAAACTGTCTAGCAGCACTTCACAGACAATTGCACAAATTATCCCAAAGCAACCGTGACATGAGCTCCATTCCATTTATAATATGACATAAATGATAGGGCCCACTGCTTACAGGGCCATATCTCAATTATTTTAAATAGAAAACTTTAACAAATGCACTCAATTAAGAGCCCAGTTTTAATCATTTGCAACCTGGCCAAGGCAGTACCGCTGTTTCTTTTTTTAAAAAGCAAAAACCTTCCTTCAAACAATTATGGGGCTTGAAAAGATCACATGTATAGGATGAAGCTATAGTTCTAAAACATTCAAGGTTCTTCTGCAGAAATAGCTAGTGGCAAACCTGCTTTGAACAACGTAATTGTAGAGAAAACACTTTAGTGGGCTCTCATGTGTTACCAATGGCCATTTAGAAATGGCTTTTAGTAAGTTTATAAATGTCAACTTTAAAACTCAAGATTCTAGACTGTGAAATTGTATAGAATGATTATGTTTATGTCTCTTATCAGTAAGATTAATGGTTTATAACTGGTAGAGCATCAAGATCTGAAATAAATACCTCATGGAATCTCAATGAATGAATTATCTCTGAATGAATTTTAAAAAGAAAATGATAGTCATAATATTGGTATGTTCACATAAATCTAAATGTATTATACTTAAAACGTGGTTGAAGATACCTGCCAGGTGTTGAAAGATCTACATATCACATATTAACTGAACCAACTCCATGAATCATCTGGAGAACATGCGAAAAGTCTTCAGAATGAAATAAGAACCCTCCATGTGTGCACAACACAAATTTTTACAAATAAAGGTTATCAGTCAATTGTTTAGAAGGGTGCTAATGATACTTGTATAATTTAATGGTCTTTCTTGATTGGCTTTTCATCAAGCCAATGTTTAATACACACAACTCAAAACTAAGAGTTACATGACACTGCAAGAAGCATTCTACAATTTATCAAGATATGTGTTCATGTGTGTTCATAATTACATGTGTGCATATATATGCTATGCTATGCTAAGTCACTTCAGTTGTGTCCGACTCTGTGTGACCTCATAGACGGCAGCCCACCAGGCTTCCCTGTCCTGGGATTCTCCAGGCAAGAACACTGGAGTGGGTTGCCATTTCCTTCTCCAATTCATGAAAGTGAAGAGAGAAAGTGAAGTCGCTCAGTCATGTCCGACTCTTAGCGACCCCATGGACTGCAGCCTACCAGGCTCCTCCATCCGTGGGATTTTCCAGGCAAGAGTACTGAAGTGGGGTGCCATTGCCTTCAACATCAGATTCACGTTTATCTGCCATGCTCTTGTGCAGGGCTGATTGGACAGGTGTCTGCTCTGATGTAATTACCCTGATAGATATCAAATACTTTAATATAATTATATGTAAAACCAGATGATCAAGTGTTGATAAACAGCAATACTTATTCTAATACTCTAATACATTTTACTGTTAAAGTAAAATTCATTGCCAACCCGAGTAATGAAGATTTGAGGAAATAGGTTTATAAACACTAGATACAAAGGGAATCATTTAGTTTAGTGAAGAGAAGGTTTAGAGTTGAAAACATTTCATGTTCAAAGTTCCCACTTAGTCAGTAAAGAATCTGCCTGCAAGGCAGGAGACCTGGGTTTGATTCCTGGGTCAGGAAGATCCCATGGAGAAGGAAATGGCACCCCACTCCAGTACTCTTGCCTGGAGAATCCCATGGACAGAGGAGCCTGGCAGGCTACAGTCCATGATGTCGCAAGAGTCGGACATGACTTAGTGACTAAACCACCACTAATGTTCAAAGTATGCTAAATAGAAGCTGGATATATAAATACAATAAGTCTAAAAAAATGGGAGGGCTTCCCTGGTGGTCCAGTGTTTTAAGAATCTGCCTTGCAATGCAAGGGATACCAGCTCAATCCCTGGTCCAGGAAGATCCCACATGCCATGGAGTAGCTAAGCCCGTGTGCCACTACTGAGCCAGCGCTCTAGAGCCCATGCTCCACAATCAGAGAAGCCACCTCAAGGAGAAGCCTGTGTAGTGTAATGAAAGAGTAGCCCCTGCTCATCAGCAGCTAGAGAAAGCCCTCTAGCAACCATGAAGACTCAGTGCAGCCAAAACATAAAAATAAATCAGTCAAAAAAATAAAAAAGCAATTGGTATAATTGCCAGGAGTCATTGCACACCCTTGCTGAACCAAGGGGTTGCTTTCCATCTGAAATTTTCTATGTTTGGTTGAAAACCACAACTCAATACATCAATATGTCTGAGAAAATAAAGAGTTAAAGATCACATTTTAAAATCTTTTTGTAACGCTTTTGAACTGAATGTATATAGCTTGAAATTTAATGTCTTTAATATTTGCATTCTCCTTTGTTTAGTTTTCACAAGAAGTAAACTGTTTAATGTCTAGTTAAAATGAAAAAATCCTGTCTTTTTTTTTTTTTTTTAAACCCTGGCTCTAGCCATTCTTGCCAGTCTGGCTGTCTATCTATTTATCCATCTAAATTGATCTGTTCTCTGGCACAAGTCTCTGCTTTCTGAAAGTGCAAATCTTACTGATGGCTGTAAGATCTTGGTATTTAGAAAGATTATATTGAACCAAGATTCCTTTTTTTTTAATAAAATTTTTAAATGTGTTTGGTATGCAAGTATAGGGCTTCCCTGGTGTGGCTCAGTTGGTAAAGAATTCACTTGCAATATAGGAAATCCAAGTTCGATCCCTGGGTGCGGAAGATCTCCTGGAGAAGGGAATGGCTACCCACTCCAGTATTCTTGCCTGGAAAATCCATGGAGAGAGGAGCCTGGTGGGCTACTCTCCATGGGGTCACAGAGTTGCATAGGACATAGCGACTAAACCACCAACCATGCAAGTTCAGTTCAGTCGTTCAGTCGTGTCAGATTCTCTGCAACCCCATGGAATGCAGCCTGCCAGGCCTCCCTGTCCATCACCAACCTCCGGAGCTTGCTAATACTCATGTACATCGAGTCAGTGATGCCATCTAACCATCTCATCCTCTGCCATCCCCTTCTCCTCCTGCCTTCAATCTTTCCCAGCACCAGGCTCTTTCCCAATGAGTCAGTTCTTACATCAGGATGCAAGTATAAGACAGTTGCTTTTTAAGCCATAGTTATTGAAGGTTAAATGTAATTCAAGTCCACCCCATCTCAATTTTTTTCTTTAGTTATTTAAACTACAAATCAGTGAGGCAAAAAGAGATGATGATTTGTTTGATTCTACTCAATGCTATACAAAGCTTTGGTAAAAAGTAGTTGCTGTTTCTTACATTCTTCTGCAGTTTCACAGTCTTAAATAGATGTCTAATAGGTTTCTCCTCTAAATTTGCCATTCTGATAAAATCTTGAAAACTATGAGAAGAAAAAAATTCACTGTTGAAAATAATTCTGTTGTGGGTGGTTAAATGCTGATCTGTACTAGAGGATATTACCACCTGTCTTAGCTTTTTGATTACAGGCTGCCACAGATTACACTTTATAATACATTTTATGATTGGGGTTAAATTACTAATATAAACTAATTTGTTGCTAGATTATAGATATTTTAAGACTAATTTTTATTAAAGTTCTAAAATTATATATAAAGTGAAAATTTCCAGATCTCTATAGTCATTCATCAATATGATTTATAAAATTATTTTGCTGATGTGTTTATATATAAGAAAAGTGATATATTTATTCAATGTACCAAACTAGTGGCTAAGGAATTTATCCCAACCCTCTCCCTCTCTGAACATTACCTAGTGAAACTTTTTCTTCTTTATAGTTATTTCAGCTTGACTGAATAAGTTTCTAGATTGACATGGAACATTAAAAAATCAAAAAGAAGTTGAAGTTTCACAGTCAGTATTTGATTTGATATTCCTTGAAATTTAAATCATGACCCAGCTGAATCCCTGAAAGAGGCTTTTTTTTTTTTTTTTTAAATTTAATCCCAACTTGCCTTCTATTGAGTTGCACTATGAACTGACTTCAGAAATATCTGGGAACAGAGAGGCAGGTGCAGAAATGGCTTAGAGATTGAGGGAAGGGCTAGGATCAAGTTCTTCTCAGGCTCCTCTGTGAGCAATGGGAAATAAGAAATGCAAAAAGGCAAATGGCTGTCTGAGGAGGCCGTACGAATAGCTGTGAAAAGAAGAGAAGTGAAAAGCAAAGGAGAAAAGGAAAGATATAAGCATCAGAATTCAGAGTTCCAAAGAATATCAAGGAGAGATAAGAAAGCCTTCCTCAGCGATCAATGCAAAGAAATAGAGGAAAACAATAGAATGGGAAAGACTAGAGATCTCTTCATGGGAAATAGATGGAGAAACAGTGGAAACAGTGTCAGACTTTATTTTTGGGGGCTCCCAAATCACTGCAGATGGTGACTGCAGCCATGAAATTAAAAGACGCTTACTCCTTGGAAGAAAACTTATGACCAACCTAGATAGCATATTGAAAAGCAGAGACATCACTTTGCCAACAAAGGTTCACCTAGTCAAGGCTATGGTTTTTCCAGTGGTCATGTATGGATGTGAGAATTGGACTGTGAAGAAAGCTGAGTACCAAAGAATTGATGCTTTTGAACTGTGGTGTTGGAGAAGATTCTTGAGAGTCCCTTGGACTGCAAGGAGATTCAACCAGTCCATTCTGAAGGAGATCAGCCCTGGATTTCTTTGGAAGGAATGATGCTAAAGCTGAAACTCCAGTACTTTGGCCACCTCATGCGAAGAGTTGACTCATTAAAAAAGACTCTGATGCTGGGAGGGATTGGGGGCAGGAGGAGAAGGGGATGACAGAGGATGAGATGGTGGATAGCATCACTGACTAGATGGACATGAGTCTGAGTGACCTCCGGGAGTTGGTGATGGACAGGGAGGCCTGGCATGCTTTGATTCATGGGTCACAAAGAGCTGGACATGACTGAGCAACTGAACTGATAGTAATTAAAGTCTTCCACCTGTGGAAAGGCAACATGAGTCATCATTTCTACTCACTTTGTGGAATTTCTCCAACCAGTTACATTCTTAGACATTCTGGCCTTCTGAGTTATTCAAAATAGAAGACAGAATGTCAGTTTATGTGCCAACAACAGGTCTCCAAACCTGTATCTTCTTTAAAAAGCCAATTTAGATTGTGACTACTGTGTAACACATTTGAGTTAGATTTAGAGTTATAAAAATGAAAAACTTAAATCAACTCTGATTTTAGAAGTAACCATATATCTAAGCATAGTTTCTCTCTTTTAGGAAGTGACTGCTTTATTTGTCCCCATTTCTATCCTGTTTTCTCTAGAGATCTCTATAAAATTATGTTTTCATGGAAAGCTCTCAGCACAGTTTAATTTCCAAGAGCCGTGCAGAGATTTCATATATTTGTAATTGTGTAGTAGTCTCTCTGTAAAGCCCTTTGGTATCTAAAATTTGGAGCTCAGGGAAGTTAAAATATCACCTATCAGCATTCTTGAGGACACAGAGCAGGCTGTGAGGGGTTAAGCTCATCCCTGAGACCACACTACTGCCAGTAATCCTACACTCGGACAGACTTAAATTGAATTTTAGCCATCTGTGTACATGCTCAACTCTGAAAGGAAGTTTTGTGGTTTTTGTTTTTATTTTAACCACATGGGGGATTCAGGCAGAGACAGTGGCTGAAATGGAATCCATTGCATCAAATGGCTTGTGTGCTGACTGAATTTAAAATTGGACTTTCTTATTCTCTGATTTTTGCTTCAAAGATGCGTAAAGTGGGAGGCAGGTGTCTTGTAAATAAAAAAAAATGTGAATCAGCTACAAAACATGGAATGGGGAGAATAAAGAGCTTCCACTGTTCATTAAAAAAAGAAGATGAAGAGAATAGGAGTTTGTATAACATAAACAATCTTGGCAGTTTCCAGAAATCAGTTTTTGTACAATGATACAAATATCAAGATGCTTCTCTAGATCTAGCTTTCACTAAATTTTAACAAGAGGGTTGGGATAACTTCATCTGAAAACAACACTAGAATCTCTAAAATATGCTTTTCTCTTTATTTACCAAGATTTTTTTTTTTTTTAAAGAAATTGAAATAAAATATCTATCTTCCAAAAGAGTCTTTGGAAAATAAGATATATTTGTAGCATGATAGAGGGAAAAATGTCTACCATGTGCCCTATGTATTATGTCACACCTAAATATTTGCAATACAAGTTCCATCCAATATTTTGAAAACATTTTAGTTAACTTAAATGATTAACACAAACTATATTATTTTAAAGAGAAAGAAAGCAGCCAACTTCAGCCTCAGTAGGATGAGGCATCATTCTGTTGCAAGGTAGCAGATCTGAACATATTTTCAGTATGTATTAGAGTTTCCTTTCTTTGGTTTTTCCATCAAAATCATACACTAAAATTTGATATTCTCCTTTCAAATAAAGCAAATTCCCTGTTGTCTTGAAGAAAGTTGTTCTTAGCCATCTTGAATTTAAAAAGGAAAGCTCCAACAGCAGTCAACAAATAAGAAACACTGGTTACTTAAAAATACTCTCTTGGGTATTGTCCAAGAAACTCTGGGGACCCCAGGGAAATAGAGTATTTTAAGAGAAACAAAAACATACTTCAAAGAAAGAGGTATTGAATTTCTTCCTGAATGTTTTTATGTCCAGCCTCTGTTGAAATAGGGAATAGGGATTTTAATAGCCTGTATCTTCTTTTCATGGTGGATCTTGGTTGTATAGCCTCAAATGATAAAATCACTGAGATCGGGCATTCTACTTGATTGAAAAAGAATAAGAGCATGAAAAACCTAAAAGCGTTTAGTTGATGGGAAAAAGTCTTAACTAGAAACTGAGCTCCCAGTAAGAGAACATCAGGTAGGATCCAGGCCTCAAAACAATCAGGTACAAATGATGAAGAAAGGAGCAAGAAATGATCTTGAAAGAGGAACTAGGAATTCTAATGATGAACAATAACAATATCAGAAAGAGTGAAGCTAAGATATCCCTTAGAACTGTTATATAAAATAAATAAGTATCTTTGATAATAATTTTATCAGATCACATAGAAAACATATTCACTAAAGAAAACCAGAAAACGAAAATAAACTATATAGACACACAGACAACCCCTGTGAATGTTTTAGCGTATTTTCTTTCATTCTCATTTCTGTATGAATTTGCATGAATGAAATAATAAAAGATTGCTTCTCCCCCATCTTTCTTTATCACTTTATCCCACAGCACCTTTCAGATGATAGGCTTAGCTTTAAGTGCCCCCCTGCCCTGAATGTGAGATTATATACAGCCTAAACATTTTCCTAAGTGCAAAATGAGATTTGAAATGTATTACAATATTGAGGATAAAGCTTTTATTTGTAAGTCCCAAGCTTTGATAATGCGGAATAGGATTCCTAGGTTTCAAAAAGGCAGTGTCTGGAAGACATAAAGTGAGATTTTATGAAGTAAATCATAGAGTAATTTCTTTAAGAGTTCTTTCCCTTCTGATATAACTACAGCCAATTGGCAAGGGACTGAATATCTAAGAGCATGACAGTGGAGCAAACAATAATCTTGCTGCTGCCCTCTTCTAGCATTAAATCTCTGCATGTGAGTGTGATAGGACTCTGAGCAGAAGGCTTGCCAAGGTAGAATTATGAGGGCTCCAGGGCTATGAGTTTTCATATGTATCTCGGTACCTAACACCATTTGAGCCATAGTAAGAGAGGAATCTATGTATAAAGTCTTGAGAATTTCAGGGAAAACAATTGAGGCCCCTTGAGTCTCGTATTAGAAATGGAGGAGAAAATGCTAAGGGGTCAGCCAACTAATAGAGGATTGGAATTGTGATTAGGCAGACTCAGAGAAAAGGGACTATGAGTTCAGAAGCTGGGATGGGACCATGGATAGTTTCAATCAAATGAAAATTATATGGGTGGCATATCAATACTATCATATATTTACTGATGTGCTAATGTTAGACACTTCATTTATATAATGAATACTGCATTTATATTTTAGTGTGTCTTACTGATGTGTCTATAATGATAAATCCCTAAAAATATAGTTGCTGGATCAAGAAATATTATTTTATAGATTATAAATTTTAGAACATGCCAATTTTTTCTCCAAATGATATTGACAAAGAGTTTCTTTTGTCCCAACACAGGACAATAACATTTAAAATCATTTAGTAATTTGAAAGGCCAGGATATGGCAGTTTCTTTGATTGCTAAAAGATGCTAAAGTCTGTGAAGTCATAGTTAATATAGTGTTGGGAGAAATCTTTGAGAACACATAGCTGCTAACTGACTTCTACCTGGACCTGGAGAATAGCAGATACCTCTTGGAATGTGTGTTCTTCTTGCCCTTTCATCCCCAGAAGTTACCCCAAGGATACAGCCTTGAGATAATAATGTGGTGTTGAGACACACGACATTGTGTATACACATTGGGCATCTGGATGGTATGCACAATCGAATCCAGTTAAGGCCTCTACATAAATTTCTGAGATTTGATGGGCAGGTGTGGAGATCTACTCATCTTGCAACTACCCAAAACAAATGTCACATGTAAATTCCCTTGCTTATTTAACCTGCCACCTGTCAGTATGGAGTAACTTGCACTTTCTTCCATCTCTCTCTGCCTTCCACATTTGGGGGCCTATTTCAGATTAAACCTGAGATGTTCCCAAGAAGATTGTGATTTACTATAGATTTTATAAACTTTTCTTCTGCTTCTTCAAGTAAAACAAGGTTATCTCATAGGGAAATGTTTGTTTTGCTTCTCAGATTGGCTCCATTCATGTATCTGAGTTGGTCTCTGTTTGCTTATATATAATAGAGCAGAGAAAGCCTGTGTTCAAAAATGGAGTCAAAATAAATTGGTTCCACGACTGTATGAGTCCCTGTTCAAGCGTGTCCATGATGAAAGGAGAAAAGAAAGTTGAGATTTGCTGGAGTCTGAATTTGCCACACTAAAAATCTGGTTGACTAAGGGAAGCAAGGAAGGAGCTTCAGCTGTCAGTGTCTATCTGGAAGGGATCTTCATTGCTATTCTGAAGGTTTTCTTTTTTTTGTTTGTTTTGGCAGTAGGCTGAAATTAGTTTGAGCACTGTGCCCCATTTGCTGATTGGCATTTTGATTATAAAGGGAGAAAATTTAACACATATACTAAGTTGAATCTGAAGTTGAACAAGTTGAACTAGAAATTAGTATACATGTGTTAAGGCTCTTTGTTCAGAGAGTTCTAAGATTTATATCATCAGCAATGCATGAAAGTGTCTGTCTGTGTATACCCTTACATATTTCAATGTGTAATATGATAGCTGAAACTTTTATGTTATTGTTGTATAAATTTAGGTTTCATTGAATGAAGGTGATTAATTTCTCATATGATTTTTATCTTATTTTTTTCTTTTAATATTTGCTAACTGGAGAAATATCAATAACCTCAGATATGCATATGACACCACCCTTATGGCAGAAAGTGAAGAGGAACTAAAAAGCCTCTTGATAAAGTGAAAGAGGAGAGTCAAAAAGTTGGCTTAAAGCTCAACATTCAGAAAATGAAGATCATGGCATCTGGTCCCATCACTTCATGGCAAATAGATGGGGAAACAGTGGAAATAGTGTCAGACTTTATTTTCTGGGGCTCCCAAATCACTGCAGATGGTGACTGAAGCCAATGATATTAAAAGACGCTTACTCCTTGGAAGGAAAGTTATGACCAACCTAGATAGCATATTCAAAAGCAGAGACATTACTTTGCCAACAAAAGTCCGTCTAGTCAAGGCTATTGTTTTTCCTGTGGTCATATATGGATATGAAAATTGGACTGTGAAGAAAGTTAAGTGCCAAAGAATTGATGCTTTTGAACTGTGGTGTTGGATAAGACTCTTGTGAGTCCCTTGGACTGCAAGGAGATCCAATCAGTCCATTCTAAAGGAAATCAGCCCCAGGATTTCTTTGGAAGGAATGATGCTAAAGCTGAAACTCCAGTACTTCGGCTACTTCATGCGAAGAGTTGACTCATTGGAAAAGACTCTGATGCTGGGAGGGATTGAGGGCAAGAGGAGAAGGGGACGACAGATGATGAGATGGCTGGATAGCATCACCAACTCAATGGACGTGAGTCTGAGTGAACTCCGGGAGTTGTTGATGGACAGAGAGGCCTGGCGTCCTGTAATTTACGGGGTTGCAAAGAGTCGGACACAACTGAGTGACTGAACTGAATCTATTTGAAAGTTGTATAAGGAATTACCCCCAAACTTTGTAGCATAAAACAATATACATTTATGAGCTTAGAGTTTCTCTGGGTAAGGAATTCAGAGGTAGCTTCATTGGGTGTTTCTGGATCAAATACTCTCAAAATGCTATAGTTAAGATGTTGCCTTGGGATAGAAGGCTTGACTGGGGCTGGAGGATCCACTTCCATGATGACTCACTCATGGGACTGTTAGCAGACAGCATTCTTTGCTGGTGGCTGTTAGCAAGAGGCTTTAGTTCCTCTCCAGGTGGAGTGTCTTCATAGTATTGAAGTTGGTTTACCCCAGAGCAAGTAACTCAAGATAACGAGACAGAAGCCTCAATGTCTTTTATGATTTTGCCTCAGATATTACAATCCATAAAAAAATAATTAAATAAAAAAGTTTACAATGGTAACAAAATTATGTTAACTTGAATTAAAACTAAAGCATATGCCTGAAACTGAATAAAAATTATAAAATTACAACAAAAGACATTAAAGGAGATTTAAATTAAGTGATATTATATGTTCATGAAAAGACTCCATAACAAAATTTTTATGTCTTCCTGTTTGGCCTATATATTTGACATAATTCAACTGAAATGTTAAAAGATGGTAGATAGTAGCAAGATATTAACTGTAAAATTAAGAGTTGTAAGAGTTGGGCTTTAAAGAAGGCTGAGCATCAAAGAATCGATGCCTTCTAGTTGTGATGTTGCAGAAGACTCTTGAGAGTCCCTTGGGCAGCAAGGAGTTCAAATCAGTCAATAAAGGACATCAATCCTTTTACTCACTGGAAGAACTGATCCTGAAGCTCCAATTCTTTGGGCACCTAATGTGAAGAATAGACACATTGGAAAAGACCCTGATGCTGGGAAAGATTGAAAGCAGGAGGAGAAGGGGACAATAGAGGATGAGATGGTTGGATGGGATCACCGACTTGATGGCCATGAGTTAGAGCAGACCTCAGGAGATAGTAAAGGACAGTGAAGCCTGGTGTGCTACAGTTCATGGGGTTGCAAAAAGTTGGACAGGATTTAGTGACTGAAAAACAACAAGTTCTAAAATGTATATTACAGAGGAAACTGCTAACAATAGCCTAGTCACTCTTGAAAAAGAATAAAAAAACAAAGATTTTCCTTATCTGTTATCAAAGCTTCTTATAAAACTAATATAGTATAACATTAAGCCAATGGCTGTATATACTGACACACAGAACAGATGACAGAATTTAGAAATATCAATTCAAGCTAAAATTCAAAACTTAATTTTTTAAGAAATATTTTGGTTATCTTTCCTTTTTAAAGAACAATAATTTTAGAAAAAGAATTGATGAATTTGATTACATTAAGATTAAGAATGTAATCAAATGTACTTTTGATTCAGAAGAATGTACTTTTCTTCATCAAAAAGTAGAAAGATAAGTCACATGCTAGCAGTGGATATGTGCAACATAAATAACTGACAAAATAATATCTACAAAAATAAATGAACTGCCATGAATAAAAATATCATATAAAATAATAGGCTAAAAACATGAACAGTTATGGCAGACCTGTGCTAGGGTGGCCCCTGCCAACATTCCTGCCTCCTTGTATTCATTGTGTAATCCCCTCCTTTTGAGTATGGCCAGGGCCCATGAATTACTTCTAACCAACAGCATATGGCAAAGGTGATGAAATGTCAGTCTCAGGATTATTTTACATAAGATTGCTAGCAGATGTGCTGGAGACTTCTTGCGTACTTAATGAAGTAAACTACCATTCTGAGAAAGTCCTTATGGCAGAGAAATGTTAGCATACTTTAGTAACTGACTTCCCTGGTGGCTCAGACGGTAAAGCGTCTGTCTACGATGCAGGAGACCTGGGTTCGATCCCTGGGTTGGGAAGATCCCTTGGAGAAGGAAATGGCAATCCACTCCAGTGCTATTGCCTGGAAAATCCCATGGACAGAGGAGCCTGGTAGGCTATAGTCCATGGGGTCGCAAAGGGTCAGACACGACTGAGCGACTTCACATTCACTTTGGTAACTAGGGTAACTTCTAGAGACTCTAGGTATCTTCCCTTGACAGTCGTCAAGGAACCTAGGCCCTCGGTCCTATAGTCATTTAAGATGAAGAACGCCAATAGCGTGGATGAACTTGAAAATGAATTCTTCCCCAGTTTTAAGTATCCAGGTGAAAATGCAGGTTGGCCTTATTTTGCATTGTGAAACTCTAAGGAGAGGAACTAGCCTTGACTAGACTTGTGATCGAGGGGAATACTGAGATAATTTTTTTTTAAATGCCTTAAGTTTGTGGTGAGTTGTTACACAGCTATAGGTAACCAATACAATATGTATTTTACTGAACTTGAAAAGCATATGGCCAAAACAAATATACTTAATCTACTTAGTCATTAGAAAAATGCAAATCAGTATATTGAAAAAATGTAAATATCTGAAGATAACAAATGCTGATACAGAGTAAAGTAGAATTCAATTCATTTTCTTTGGATATTTAAATTTGTTCAATCACTTAGAAAATCAGTTTGAAATTTTCTTGGATAGTTGAGCAGTAGATTTTTTCCTAAAATGGAAGAATAAGGGGGCTGGACTAGGAAAAGAGGACGTATATGAGACTAGGGAAAGAATACATAGGTAATGAAAGTTCTCATGCTTGTGCTGAGTCGCAGCTGACAAGTGTTCATTTTGTTATTATACTTTCATAATTTCTTATATGTTATACATATTTTGAATATTTTATGAATGTTTTAAATGTTATATGTTGTAAAAATTATGAAGTGCAGTAGTAATAAAGAAATCCTTTAAAGTATTTTAAAATTTAAAAAGATTTTTAAAAAGAGACAAAGTTTGCTGTTGGAAAAATATCAAAACAAAATACCGACCCCTGCTGTCAATGTGTATGCACCCATTGTGTGTGTGTGTGTTTGTGAGAGGATGAGAAAGAGAAAGTATTAGGAATCAGCAAAATTGTGATGAAGTGTGAATGATACCATGAAAATATTCTAATACCACCTTTCTCAGAAAATATTATTTATGCAAAAGATTAAGACTCTTTTTCTAATTTCAGATAATATTTAATCTCCTATATTTGAAGCTTGATAGTCACTGGGCTCTTTGCACCTCAGAATTGTATGCTAATATTCCCTTGGAGATAAATACCATGACCATCATTTAAGGTTTGAAAAAGTGTCATTTACTATTTTTTAAAAATTGTGTCAGATGACCTGCAGAAAATATGTTAATTTCCTTCTCTTTTTCATAAGAACATTCAATGCTACTCATAAGTAGATGATATGAATCTTAATATTATCACTATTAAGTAGAATGAAATATTGCATGACCAGAAATGATGTATCAAATGTTTATCAAGTTAATTTTTAAATTTTATTTTCTTTATATAGTATATGATAATGAAATATTTCAGAATTCCAAAAATCCAGTCATACACAGAACCTTAGAATTGACCAAATTAAATATTAAAATTGAGTCTTTGATACATTAAGAATGGCAACATAAAAGTTTTGTTATTTGAAGTCAACACCACTGACCCAGCAATTCTATTTTCCCACTGATTTTTCCCAACAATTAAAAAATGATTTTTTCAATGAAATATTTCATAAATGAATGGCATATTTTTGTGTATATTTTTCATAGGTCTCCAAATTTATACACACACACATATCTATATATAAATGTATACAAACGTGTGTAGGCAAGTTTTATTTTTTTCCTATAAGGTGATTTTAAGTAAGACATGGCCACTAAAATAGACGACTGTAATATTTTTGTAACCTTAAAAGCAAAACAAAAAACTAGAAGTGTCCTTGTATAACTTCAAGATCTGTTTGACTTTCAGGTAAAATCAAAGACTTTTCTATAGTTTATTCCCATTTTTATATTGAGCTTATTTTAGTCTCAGTAGAACCATGATATACTGTTCTCAGTGGAATAAGAAACAAGTCACATGGATGGCTTAATAGGGAATTTGACTTTGAATTTATTTCCTATTTAAGCTTCAAGAAATTTTCACAAAGACTGAAATGTTTTGGACTATTTTTAAAAGAACAAACAGAATTCTCCCTGCTCATACACTATCTACAGGGTAAAAAGCACTCTGACAGCTAAAAAAAAAAAAAATCTCTTTGAGATGGCAGAATGGAACCCTGAGTACAGTACTTCCTCTAGCATAATGTCATTGAACAGTTCTAAATCCTTTGTTCTTTCTAAGCCTACTTTGAAAATGGAAAAGTTAAAGATGTGCATACGATATAATGGAATTTTTTGTGCTGTCTTTTATGAGAACAGGATATTTCATGATTGAAGAAATCGATGAAATTTTGCTATTGAAGGTCCATCCTTTGCTTTGAGTTTGAACATGGAACTAGGTTAGTTTTTTGTTCTTCCATGTATTGACAAATCCATTATCAATTCTCTTTTTGATGCTTATTTTTCTCTAATGTCTCTGTCAAAACAGATGCAACTTCTGAGTATAAGGTAGACAGAAGGTGACTTTATTTATAACAAAAGAAGTAGATTAAACAGGAAGTGATTTGTCCAAAAAAATTTTTTTTTACGTTTTAGCAAGTAACAAAAAAATTTTGTCAATAGTCTTAATTCTAGAAAGATGTGATAATATCATTAAATATTTGTCAAATAAATTTTGGCTTATTATCTGGTTATTTATTGCAAAGGAAGAGATTCTTCACATATCAATTCACAAAACAATACATTTTAGAATATTCTCATAAAACATTTAACAGATGCCATGCAAAAATCAGCACAACCCACTTTTTAAAGTTATTTTAAGTGACAGTTCAACCATGATTGCTCTCACTTAGTAAAATCTGATTTACAAATTTAATTAAAAAAAAAGTTTTCTTGAATATGCTCTTAACATTTTTCCCAATTTCAAGTATGAAAGAATTTTGTTTTGGAAAATTACTTGAAATAGTACAACTAATTACATTAATTTTATTATTCTAAGATTTTACTTTATTGTTTTCATAGTCTTGATTTTAAGCATCATAAAGCTAAAGAACAGAGAAGGCAATGGCACCCCCACTCTAGAACTTTTGCCTGGAAAATCCCATGGATAGAGGATCCTGGTGGGCTGCAGTCCATGGGATCACTAAGAGTTGGGCACGACTGAGTGACTTCGCTTTCACTTTTCACTTTCATGCACTGGAGAAAGAAATGGCAACCCACTACAGTGTTCTTGCCTGGAGAATCCCAGGGACGGGGGAGCCTGTTGGGCTGCCTGCTGTCTATAGCATCGCACAGAGTCGGACACGACAGAAGCGACTTAGCAGTACCAGTAAAGCTAAAGAATACCACTGTGCAGCCATTTCTAAGCTTGATTTTTCATTAAATCCCTGGCAAATGTGTGGCCCTGAAAAGGAATAGTTCAACTGAGACTTGGCATCTGTAACTAAGATTACTAAAAGTAATTTTCATATTATGTTGCCATTTTTGTACAAGACAATTACATAAAAGTATATTCTATTCCTACAGGTTTAACAAACAATTTTCTGTGGCCCAGTTGTTTAATACATTTGAAAAGACAGTGAAAAACAAATGTCTTACTGTGTAATAGATGCACGTTCTTTCCTAGCATAGATTAGAGGATTTATTGTACTAACTTGACCTAAGGCTAGATAGGAAACAACATGATTTGTTAGTAATGATTCACTAATACAGTTCATTTACCAAACTATTAACAAATATTCCAAGATAGGAGTGCAGATATAGTTTCCTCACAGATTGAAGTTATATTTTTTCTAAAGTATTACCTACAGCTTGACATGATGTAAATTTATTCCATACAGACAATATGTTGCTATTTGAATTTTGCATGGAATATTAACTAGATCAAGGAACAGTATTTGTTGTTCAATCACCCAGTTGTGTCCGACTCTTTGTGACCCTATGGACTGCAGCAGGCCAGACCTCCTTGTCCCTCACCATCTTCCAAAGTTTGCCCAAGTTCATGTCCATTGCACTGGTGATGCTATCCAGCCATTTCATCCTTTGACACCCTCTTCTCCTTCTGCCCTCAATCTTTCCCAGCATCAGGGACTTTTCCAATGAGTCAGCTGTTTACATCAGATGACCAAAATACTGGAGTGAGGAACAGCATCAGTTTAGTCTCTCAGTTGTGTCCCACTCTTTGCGACTCCATGAATCGCAGCACACCAGGCCTCCCTGTCCATCACCAACTCCCGGAGTTCACTCAGACTCAACGTCCATAGAGTCAGAGATGCCATCCAGCTATCTCATCCTCTGTGGTCCCCTTCTCCTCTTGCCCTCAATCCCAAGGGACTCTCAAGAGTCTTCTCCAACACCACAGTTCAAAAGCATCAATTCTTCGGCACTCAGCCTTCTTCACAGTCCAGCTCTCACATCCATACATAACCACAGGAAAAACCATAGCCTTGACTAGACGAACCTTTGTTAGCGGCATGGTATAGCTTAAATTCTATCTTGGTAGGCAAAATACATGACTAAACTGGGATGAAAGATTAAAAGTCCCTGCATCAAGAACAATTTAAAATGATACAAAAACAGTGAGACTCAGATATAGTTTTGGATTAGACTGCTACTCATCAGTTTGTTTTCTTCTTCTTTTTTTGTTGTTCTGTTTCTCCAGTTCCTTATCACTATCTTACCTTTCAACTGCTATATTTATAAGTCTGAAATTCCAGTACTTATTAGTCTTGTTGTCTAAAGTTATCCTTAAATGCCCCCTAATTGTGTGGCTCTTTTAAAGCTTTTCTGGACCTGATCAGTCTACTTTCCCCAAGAGTTGTTAGATTTTTATTCATAGCTGATGCTACAAAAATCACCTGGAGTTTAAATGATAGCTGAATTCTTTTAATGCCCTATTGCATATTAACATATATTCCTAATAATTAATCTGAAAAAGGATATTTAAGAAAATTATGTTTCACCTGTATGTTGTTGGCATTTGTTGGATACAGTATAAATCACAAATAGAAAGATTTCTGGGATTACATGGATACCTTGATTAAAACATTGAAAATACTAGCAACTATAATATAAGTCCTGGATGATAACATTAAATTATTCTAATGAGTGATTTAAAAGTTAATTGACTACTTTTATAACAGTAACAAATGGAAAAAGATATTACATTGCCTGAACATTTTTCAAAAAATTAATGAGGCAATAAGAGCTATGTAAAGCAGGTAATCACTTGTTAATTGATCTGTTATTAGGATTATATTAAACCTGGAGTAATATATTTGCTTCCAGATATCTTTAAAATGGACAAGGTGGTCACACCCTTCCTGAAAAATCTAGGCGGTTGCTTAGGTAACCACTTAGCCATTTATTACAATAGGGAGAGGAGTTGACAGATCATTAGTGAAATAAATAAATGATCTCTGTGAACTCATATCTATCTACATGTACTGACTGTCTTGTGATGTGAGAATACATTATAGCCCTCAATAGGCATGCCTCCAAAGTGTTTGATGGGAAGAGTGTTATGCTGGGGAAAATAAATGCAAAGAAAAATTACCACCCTGTGAGAATTAATTTGCTTTGATTTCACTTGAAAACTTCTAGATATATTCAGCAGGATTCCTTAGTGAAGCCCACATGTGAGTTAGCTAGTAGGATGAATGGAATAACTCACCTTTCAACATTACTTTGTTGGCATCCTTCAAACATTAAAAACTATTAGGACCCATTATAGTGTCTTTACCCCTCTCCCACCCCAACTTCATATTTTAGACCTAATTATTTCTATGAACAAGGCTATGTTTTCAGATATGGCAGTTATAAAAGATTCGAACTCATCTGCACACCAATGTCACTTTTCTTTCATCATATAATTTATGGGGAATATCTTTCTTCTCAATCTTTCACTTGAAATCTGAAGTATGTTTTTTGGTGATGTCTTCTTTTCATACACTTTTCAGAAATACTTCCCCCATAATTTTCACATAAAACAAAAATAACCCTTTTTATTGGTCTGTTTTAAAGCTTGACATAAGAGCCACAAGATCTGACCTGTCCAAATCAGACATGCTGTCTTCTTTCACCCTAACAAACAAGAACATATTAATCATGTTGTGAACCAATAAAGATGAATGCCTGATTAACTCCCTGGCTAGAATTAATTACAATGGAAGCAATCGTTCTTACAACCTAAATTAGAGCTTGTAAATGATATGGGTAGTCAATGAATTACTGCTTCTGATATGGTGTTAAAAAATGTGTACTAGATATATCTTATGCCTACCAATAACAGGTTATCCAGTGGTGATGAGAGTCACATTTCTAACATAAACTAATATATAATTATACTAGCCATTTTTATTAACATTGAAATGAGTCAGAGTTATGGGTTTTTATTTTACCTCCTGTAGGCAAGTTAGCTATACTGTTAATTATTACTGATTTTTGTCCCTAATTATTTAAAGTCTAAGATGTTGATGTGTCAGATTGAACCTGCACTATTAGAATATTGCATGATATATCATAAAATAAGAGGTACCAGTCATTTGGAATAATTTTTTTCTGTGTTTCAAAAACTACTTATTTTAATTTTCTCTTCCAGTAGATTCTTCCCTACATCTTTTTTCATGAGGATGTTCCTTAGTTCAAAGAGAGAAGCATGTTTATTGATTTTTCTGGACATTTAACATTGCAGTCCTTTGTGGAAATAGTGAAGAAAATTTCTCACTAGGTACCTTTTCTATTGTATGATTTTTTCTTAACTTTCTAAAGTAAAATAAAAATATATATGGTCTTCCCTGGTGGCTCAGACAGTAAAGGATCTGCCTGCAGTGCATATTTCTCAACATTTTAACAAAGACTGAAACTCAAAGTGAAAGTGAAAGTCGTTCAGTTGAGTCCCACTCTTTGCGACCCTGTCGATGTCCAAGGAATTCTCTAGGCCAGAATACTAGATTGAGTAGCCTGTCCCTTCTCCAGGGGATCTTCCTAACCCAGGGATCGAACCCAGGTCTCTTGCATTGCGGGTAGATTTTTTACCAGCCGAGCCACAAGGGAGCCCAAGAATACTGGAATAGGTAAAGGGGAATAACAATTAGTCTGTACATGTACTTATGTAGAATGTATATTTGAAGTTTATTATTTAATGATTTAAAGAATTTGAGATCAATAGTCATCAAGGTTCAAGAATTTATGGACATGAGCACAATTTGTTGTGAATATATATGTTCTGTACCTAGTTATTCTATCTTTAACTTTACAAAAGCTTTCCACTCAAAGTTCTTTTAGACTTGCAAGCTTAAATATTTTAAATATTAGTGTTTTTCAGTGATTTCCTCTTCTGATGATAGGGCAGTAAGTAACTAGTAACTATGCCTAAAATTCAATAAAATATATAACAAAACAATTTCATTGCAGACATGTTAGTGATATAGCAAGCTAACCCAAAACTTAATGGCTTAAAACAGTAACAGTTTATTTAATTTATGATTTTATGGGTTAGAAATTTTGAGTGTAATTTTCCAATGAACTGGGTTTATCTGAACTCACATATCTTTAAGACAATGTTCCTTGTAGTTGCTTGGTTTACTTGCCTTGTTTGGAATGGCTGGAATGACTGGAGTCTCTCTCCTTAGTCTTTTATTGCCCAGCAGAAGAGCCTGAGCTTGCTTGTATGTTGGTTGGTTGTAAGGCTCCCTTTAAAAGCACTGTAACCTAAATCCTGAACCCCAGCCATTCTGTGGGTAGAGAGATTGGCTCACTGCTGCCTGGGTTGGGGTGGAGTGGTCTGTTTCACTAATGTTTACATGATACTTCTTTGATGGAATTGGGTCTCATGCTTCTTTATTACTGCTAAGCATGGGGCCCTGAGAATTATTACTACTGAGCATGGGGACTTCCCTCCTGGCTCAGATGGTGAAGAATCTACCTGAAATGCAGGAGACCTGGTTTGATTCCTGGGTTGGGAAGATCCCCTGAAGAAGAAAATGGCTACCCATTCCAGTATTCTTGTGTGCAGAATTCCATGGACAGAGAAGCCTGGCAGGCTACAGTCCATGGGATGGCAAAGTGTAGGACACGACTGAGCGACTAACGCTTTCACTTTTCATGAGGCCTCAGAATTGTGACAGCGTTGGCTATCTCCCTGAGGTGTACTGAGTTTAGGTTAGTGTAGTTTAGGTTTGTCTTGTCACCACTCTTAGGGGTTTCCCTGGTGGCCCCCAATTAAGGGCAGGGAACATCTTCATCTGTCTTCTCTTTTATTTGAGAAATTCTATGTCTCTGCATCTATATACAGTCAGAATTTTTTTACACAGAAATGTATTGGGGAGAGCAAAACAGAGTGGGCTCTGTCTTCTTTAGGTTTCCCATTCTTTCTTATATGTTCTTTTTCCTCCATTATCATTTTGCATTTATTGATGTCTACATCTATGGGAGCGTCTTTAAAAAAAAAAAAAAAGAGGCATGGAAAGGTGTCTATTCTTATCTGACTTATGACACTGGATTTGAACTTCTCCAGTCAACATATGAAAACTGGAAAAGGTCAGAACTTCTTTTTTTTTTTTTCATAATGGGAGACTTAGACTGAATCTTGCAAGTACAATCACTAACAAAGACAAAACACTCCTACAGCGTTAAGAGACTCTGAAATCTGGAGAAGGCAGAAAACCATGAAGATATACTACAGGCAATTATCTGACTTCATGATAAAAGGGTCATGTGAGAGTGGTTTTACAGTGGTGCGAGACATATATCAGCTGTCATGGGAAATGGATCCTGAACTTATATATACTCACATTTTAAAATTAGAATTCAGAAACTAAAGTTTCTAATGAGAAATCTTTATTTTCCTTTTTCCCACCTTCCTGTTTAACTTTTCTCAGCCCTCAGAGTGCTCTCAAAAGGCCTAATAACTACCGTGGTTAATCTTAGAAAATGTTTTTCATTGAAAAAGGAGGTGTTTAGAAAAAAAAAGATCAATCTATTGTTCTATTTAAAACTTTATTATGCTCCATACAGATATATTTTAAATCCCAGTAAAGACTGGGATTTCTCAATTTTGAATGTTTGTATGTTGAAAATATCAGTGAAAATATACTAATTAACAGAGAAGCTGAGTTTCACACTATTTCTTGAAGAATTCATAGTGTTTTCATAGATAAGAGCTCCGTTCTTTGGTTCTTTACTCCTAATAAAACATAAAGATGTCTTTAAAAGTTGTTATTATGAGTCATAAACAATTTTAATATATCTTAGAGGGATTATATTATAAACTAAAAGTGATTTTCATTTGGTCGGAGTTTATATAACTTTATAAAGAAGTTTAAAATAGATATATCCTTTAAACAAATTCAGCATTTGGAGATATAATAAATTTGGAGATTATCACTTGTATTTATAAAAAGTTTTCACCAAGGTATTTGTATTGAATGCTGTAGTGTGTCACGTAGATCTCACTTCAGGGATCAGTTCCCCTAATGACACATGAGTTACTATTCATAGCTAATTGTACCCTCAGGAATTGCTCTCAGACAAAGGAATTTGCCTCACCCATGCTTATCTTCCCTGAGGTGTATATCTTGATTGAATCATGTTGGAAATAAACTATGTGGTCCCCTTGTGTTTTTTGGATATGACTGTGAACCACTGCAACTTCAGAGGTCTCATAGAATTGATTGTCTCTTGTTAAAATAGCATTGTACCTTAGATTTTTCTTTGGTCCATTCCTACTTGCCTTACTCCTCCATGGGTGTTACTCTCAATCACATTAAATTTCTTGAATTCAAATCTCTATCCCACATTCTTCTCCACAGTAAATGAAACCTAAGAGTTGATACCCAAATTTGGGTGGTCTAAGGAAACAGATTCTGAAAGATTTTGGAGCTTGATCACCTGCCAGTCAGATGGCAATACATACTTCATTATGTGTGATGATATATATCAAGACATATTCCTTGATATGATGTAATTGTACGATTTGTTAAATTTTTACCAACAATGAACTAAGATACACCAGTAGAAGGGAAGGCATTGATGGGTGCAATAACTCTGATGATTGAGAAGCTCAGTCAGTCAGTTCAGTCACTTGGTTGTGTCCGACTCTTTGTGACCCCATGGACTGCACTACGCCAGGCTTCCTGTGCATCACCAATTTCTGGAGTTTGCTCAAACTCATGTTCATCAAGTCAATGATGCCATCCAACCATCTCATCCTCTGTCATCCCCTTCTCCTCCCACCTTCAATCTTTCCCAGCATCAGGGTGTTTTCTAATGAGTCAGTTCTTTGCATTAGGTGGCCAAGGTATTGGAGCTTCAACTACAGCATTAGTATTTCCAATGAATATTCAGGACTGGAGATCAAACCAGCTAATCCTAAAAGACATCAGAGAAACTCAGAGCAGGCAGTAAATATAGGACAATAGAATTGAATGGCTGCTGCTGAATGTCATCAATTTACTGGAAAAGACAAAGGAGTAGGCTATCAATCACCAATTTAAAGTGAAATATGAAAACCAGAGGATTTCCTCTGTAGAACCTGAAGAGACTTTCATCCCCTACAGCCAGATGTAAAAAGCAGAAGACCAGACCCAGAACTTAATTATAAGAAGATCAGAGCTTTAGAGAAGACTGAATTATCAGCTTCAGCAAATATGCTATGCCAAGATTAGGGTGTTGATTGGGAAAGAGTGAGACCCCTCTTCTGCTCCTCCAGCTTTATTGCGATAAAATTGCACACAGCATTTATGTGAGTTTAAGGTGTACAGCGTGATGATTTTGATATATATTACAAAATGATTTCCACAATAAGTTAATACAGCCATCACATCACACAATTATTTGTTTTTATGGTAAGAATTTTTAAGACCTACTTCTTAGCAACTTCCAGATATACAATACAGTATTGCTAATTATAGTTACCCAGTTATGTATTAGATCCCAATTATTTATTCCTCTTTTAACTGGAAGCTCATACCCTTTGACCAACATTTCCCCATTTCCCCACCCCCAAGCAATCACCAATATACTCTCTGTTTCTTTGAATTCATTCCCCCCCCCCCCCCCCAGGACTCCACATGTATAAATATGTAAGATCATACAGTATTCATATTTTTCTATATAATTTATTTTACCTAACATTAGGCATTCAAGACTGAACATATAACAGAATTTCCTTCATCTTTTTTATATTTGATTTCTTCATTGACCCATTGGTGTTTCAGTAGCATGGTGTTTAGTCTCCATCTGCTTGTATTTTTCTTGTAATTGATTTCTAGTTTCATATAATTGTGGTTGCAAAAAATGCTTGATATAATTTATAGCCTCTTAAATTTGCTGAAATTTGTTGGGACTTGTTTTATGGCTCAGCATGTGATCTATTCTGGAAAATGTTCCATGTACACTTGAAAAGAATGTGTATTCTATTGTTTTTGGATGGAATGTCCTATAACTTTTAAGTCTATCTGGTATATTGTGTCCATTAGGATCTCTGTTACCTTACTGATGTTTTTCCTCCTGGGTGACCTGTCCATTGATGTAAGTGGGGTATTAAACTCCCTTACTATCATCGTGTTACTATCAGTTTCTTGGCAAAGACTAATAGAGTTTTGCCAAGAAAATGCACTAGTCATAACAAACACCCTCTTCCAACAACACAAGAGAAGACTCTATACATGGACATCACCAGATGGTCAACACCGAAATCAGATTGATTATATTCTTTGCAGCCAAAGATGGATAAGCTCTATACAGTCAGCAAAAACAAAACCAGGAGCCAGTTGTGGCTCAGACCATGAACTCTTTATTGCCAAATTCAGGCTTAAATTGAAGAAAGTAGGGAAAACCACTAGAACATTCAGGTATGACCTAAATCAAATCCCTTATGATTATAC
This sequence comes from Tragelaphus eurycerus, assembly GCA_935064755.1. Classification (NCBI taxonomy): domain Eukaryota; kingdom Metazoa; phylum Chordata; class Mammalia; order Artiodactyla; family Bovidae; genus Tragelaphus; species Tragelaphus eurycerus. Next base: position 16,440,516 of record CAKXYN010000009.1, on the reverse strand, counting down.
AATGGAAGTGAGAAATAGATTTAAGGGCCTTCATCTGATAGATAGAGTGCCTGATGAACTATGGAATGAAGTTCGTGACTTGTACAGGAGACACGGACCAAGACCATCCCCATGGAAAAGAAGTGCAAAAAAGCAAAATGGCTGTCTGGGGAGGCCTTACAAATCGCTGTGAAAAGAAGAGAAGCAAAAAGTAAAAGAGAAAAGGAAAGATATAAGCATCTGAATGCAGAGTTCCAAAGAATAGCAAGAAGAGATAAGAAAGCCTTCTTCAGTGATCAATGCAAAGAAATAGAGGAAAACAACAGAATGGAAAAGACTAGGGATCTCTTCAAGAAAATCAGAGATACCAAAGGAACATTTCATGCAAAGATGGGCTCGATAAAGGACAGAAATGGTATGAACCTAACAGAAGCAGAAGATATTAAGAAGAGATGACAAGAATACACAGAAGAACTGTACAAAAAAGATCTTCATGATCCAGATAATCACGATGGTGTGATCACTGACCTAGAGCCAGACATCCTGGAATGTGAAGTCAAGTGGGCCTTAGAAAGCGTCATTACGAACAAAGCTAGTGGAGGTGATGGAATTCCAATTGAGCTATTCCAATGCCTGAAAGATGATGCTGTGAAAGTGCTACACTCAATATGCCAGCAAATTTGGAAAACTCAGCAGTGGCCACAGGACTAGGTCAGTTTTCATGCCATTCCCAAAGAAAGGCAATGCCAAAGAATGCTCAAACTACCACACAATTTCACTCTTCTCACACACTAGTAAAGTAATGCTCAAAATTCTCCAAGCCAGGCTTCAGCAATATGTGAACTGTGAACTTCCTGATGTTCAAGCTGGTTTTAGAAAAGGCAGAGGAACCAGAGATCAAATTACCAACATCTTCTGGGTCATGGAAAAAGCAAGAGAGTTCCAGAAAAACATCTATTTCTGCTTTATTGACTATGCCAAAGCCTTTGACTGTGTAGATCACAATCAACTGTGGAAAATTCTGAAAGGCTTGGGAATACCAGACCACCTGATCTGCCTCTTGAGAAATCTGTATGCAGGACAGGACGCAACAGTTAGAACTGGACATGGAACAACAGACTGGTTCCAAATAGGAAAAGGAGTACGTCAAGGCTGTATATTGTCACCCTGTTTATTTAACTTATATGCAGAGTACATCATGAGAAACACTGGACTGGAAGAAACACAAGCTGGAATCAAGATTGCTGGGAGGAATATCAATAACCTCAGATATGCAGATGATACCACCCTTATGGCAGAATGTGAAGAGGAACTAAAAAGCCTCTTGATCAAAGTGGAGAGTGAAAAAGTTGGCTTAAAGCTCAACATTCAGAAAATGAAGATCATGGCATCTGGTCCCTTTACTTCATGGGAAATAGATGGAGAAACAGTGTCAGACTTTATTTTTCTGGGCTCCAAAATCACTGCAGATGGCGATTGCAGCCATGAAATTAAAAGACGCTTACTCCTTGGAAGGAAAGTTATGACCAACCTAGATAGCATGTTCAAAAGCAGAGACATTACTTTGCCAACAAAGGTTTGCCTAGTCAAGGCTATGGTCTTTCCTGTGGTCATGTATGGATGTGAGAGCTGGACTGTGAAGAAGGCTGAGTGCCGAAGAATTGATGCTTTTGAACTGTGGTGTTGGAGAAGACTCTTGAGAGTCCCTTGGACTCCAAGGAGGTCCAACCAGTCCATTCTGAAGGAGATCAGCCCTGGGATTTCTTTGGACGGAATGATGCTAAAGCTGAAACTCCAGTACTTTGGCCACCTCATGCGAAGAGTTGACTCATTGGAAAAGACTCTGATGCTGGGAGGGATTGGGGGCAAGAGGAGAAGGGGACGACAGAGGATGAGATGACTGGATGGCATCACTGACTCAATGGATGTGAGTCTGAGTGACCCCTGGGAGTTGGTGATGGACAGGGAGGCCTGGTGTGCTGTGATTCATGGGGTCGCAAAGAGTCGGACACAACTGTGTGACTGATCTGTTCTGATCTGATCAATTTCTCCCTTTATGTCTATTAATATTTGCTTTATATATTTATTAACATATGTTCCTATTTTGCTTTGACCTCTTTATCATAATGTAAAGCCCTTCTTTGTCTTTGGTTATAGGCTTTGTTTTTAAAGTCTGCTTTGTCTGATAAGAGTATTGCTACCCCAGCTTTCTTGTCATTTCCATTTGCATGGAATATCTCTATTCATCCCCTCACTTCACCTCTGAAGTGAGTCTCTTGTAAGCAGCATAGAGACAGATGAGTCTTGTGTTTTGTTTTTATTCATGAACTCTTTGTATTTTGATTGAAACATTTACTCCATCAATTGACATTTGAAATGATTATTGATAGGAATGTATTCATTTCCATTTGTTACTTGTTTCCTGGTTGTTTTTGTAGTTGTTTTCTGCTCTAGTCTTCTTACAGTTTCTTCACTTGTGCTTGATTTTCTTCATTGGTATGATTGTTTTCCTTTCTTTCTAATTTTATGTATCTATTGTAGATGTTTGATTTATCATTACCATGGGGGTCATATATATTGATCTGTAACTATGACTTATTTTGAACTGATAGTCATTTAATTTCAAACATTTTCTAAAAGATCTATGATTTTTTTACTCCCTCACATTTTGTGCTTTTGATGTCATACTTTACATCTTCATGCTTATTCTTTAGCTATTTATTATAGTTGATTTTGCAATTTTTGTGTTTTAATCTTTGTACAAGCTTATTTAAGTGGTTGATCCACAGCCTTTACTATATATATTTGCTTTCACTAGTGAGGTTTTTTCCTGTTCTATAAATTTTTCTTTGTTGTGGCCTTGTATTTGCCATTAAAAAAAAATCCTTTAATGTTTATTTTAGTGTCGGTTTAGTATTTATGAATTCTCTTAGTTTATGTTTGTCTGAGAAGTTCTTTATATCTTTTTCAATTCTGAATAGTAGTCTTGCTAAGGAGAGAATCCTAGGTTGTAGATTTTTTTCTTTCAGTACTTTAAATATATAATGACATTTTTTTCTTGCCAGTTGAGTTTCTGCAGAAAAACCAGCTGATAGCCATATTTAGTTCTCTTGTATGTGACTCTGTCTTTCTCTTGCTGTATTTAGAATTCTCTCTTTAACTTTTGCTATTTTAACTATGATAGACCTCTGTGGCATAGGTCTCTTTGGGTTCATTTTCTTTGGGACTCTTGGTGATTCCTGTACCTTAATATCATTTTCATTCTTCAGGTTTATAAAGTTTTCAGCCATAATTTCATCACATGCATTTCACCCTCCTCGGTCTCTCCCTTCTCCTTCTGGGATCCTTATAAAGACGTTGTGTCAGTGATTCCTTAGACTCTTCTCACTTTTTTAAATTTGTTTTTCTTTTTGCAGTTCTGATTGGTTGATTTCTACTACTTTATCTTCCAGATCATGAAAAGACCTTATGCTTTTTTTTTTTTTATCACCTAGTCTTCTATTCATTCCTTCTAGTGGGTTTTTTTACTCCAATTCTTGTATTCCTCAGCTACGACTGGCTCTTTTTTATATTTTCTAGTTCCTTACTAAAATTCTCACTATGCTCATCTATTATTTTTCATAATTCAATTAGCAGTTTTATTACTAATGCTTTGAACTCTTTATTTGGCAAATCATTACCTTTGTTTCATTACTTACTTGTTTCTTTAGTTTTTTTTCTGTTGATTCACTTGAATAAAGTCTTCTGGGTTCCTATTTTTGCTTAACTTTATCTGACTTTGTGAAATTAGATGAAACAGTTACATATCCTGGCCTTGAAGGGGTAGCTTTGTGGGAAGCTTCCCTATGATGTCTGTATGTGTCCCATGGCCTTGGTGGCAGAGCTGAATCTGAAATACTCATTGGTTACATCTTCCCTCTGTGTGCTGGCAGCTGTCACCTTGGTGGGAGGTGGGGCTGGAAATGTGGGAGCTAGAACCAAAGCCAAGTGTGAGCTGGATTTTTTGCTATGCTCCGTGGCTGTCACCACCCTATCAAGAGTGAATTTGGATTCCAAGTTGCTACAGCCAAAACCCTGAGGGTCAGGTCTGAACTGGCTCTGTTCTCTCTATGTATGAAGCAATGACACAGTGTGAATCCTGTGCAAGTGTGGAAAAGGAATGCTATGTCAGAGTGCAACTAATCCTCTTACCCTTTTTATTGGTCTGTCTTGGCCTCTGTGGCCCAGGGGTATGCTTCAGCCTTATCACTGGGTTCTGGGATTTTCACAATGGTGTTTTGTATATAAATAGTTTCTAGTTTGTCTTCTCATGAAGGGGACTGAAATTGGGAATGACCTATTTTGTCATCCATATGACATCACTGTCCTCCTCTCCCTAAAATCTTGAGATGAAAAAATGTATGTCAGTGCACTTGGAAAACTTACAACCAGAGATGTTTCAGTATTGATTAATTCTTTAGAAGTAGTCTATCCTTTCATATTAAAAATCAGTCTTTTTCTATTCCTTGAAGACAATGCTATTTTCTGTCTTGAAAGACAATGTATGTTTCACCTTCTTAGATTTACTCTAATCCCAGTCCTGGCCAGAAACTAAAAACTAAGATTAAATGACAGTAGAGTCTGGACAGATATATGCTAAGTTTGCTAAAAAAGAAAGAGGACTACGTACCAAAGGAAAGACAGGATTTACTAATTTAATAGCAGTGGCAGGAATTGTGTATTCATGGGATTGGAGCTTGAAGGAGCTAGACCAATTGCAAGCACTCTCCCATAAAAATACAGGTTATATATTTTGATGAGGATGAGAGAAGATGGTATAAACACACTGCTAGATGGGCTTTTGTGGAATTTGGAGAAAGTGATAGCTCTCACTAAGTGAGATATAAATATCAAAACTAAAATGGCATATAGTGGAAGAAAAGATAAAAATAAAGAGGCAAAGAATTGCCTACTGGAGTAGATTAACTGCATAAGTCCTGCAAACTCACTAGCTGACTATGTTCTGCAGGAACCTGGAGGACATTTTGCTTTCCTCAGTAAGTTGAAGGTTTCCCACATTGTTATGAAGATAAGTGTTGACTGTCCTCTGAAATCTAGGATTGATGGCCAGTACATGACACTAGAAAGAGAAAAAGTGTTGACATTAACATCTAAGGACCTGGAATATATCTGACAAAATGGAAAATACAGAATTCTGAAATAATATAAGGGAGGTGTCAGTGCAGCAAAGTCAGAGTGGCAGCCAGGGGTGACTCATGTAAAAATATAGAGATACTTTTTAGAACATGGTAAGCTTGGTAAACATAAATGAGTAAGCCACAAAGATACTGATTTTTTAAATTTTAATCAAAGGAATTCAAGGATGAAGGATCAAGAGGCTGAAAGTTTTTGCCTCTGTCAGTTCAGTTCAGTCACTCAGTCGTGTCCGACTCTGTGACCTCATGAATCGCAGCACGACAGGCCTCCCTGTCCATCACCAACTCCGAGAGTTTACCCAAACTCATGTCCATTGAGTCAGTGATGCCATCCAGCCATCTCATCCTCTGTTGTCCCCTTCTCCTCCTGCCCCCAATCCCTCCCAGCATCAAGGTCTTTTCCAATGATTCAGCTCTTCACATCAGGTGGCCAAAGTATTGGAGTTTCAGCTTCAGCATCAGTCCTTCCAATGAACACCCAGGACTGATCTCCTTTAGGATGGAATGGTTGGATCTCCTTACAGTCTAAGGGACTCTCAAGAGTCTTCTCCAACACCACAATTCAAAAGCATCAATTCTTCGGTGCTCAGCTTTTTTCACAGTCCAACTCTCACATCATACATGACCACTGGAAAAACCATAGCCTTGACTAGATGGACCTTTGCTGGCAAAGTAATATCTCTGCTTTTTAATATGCTATCTAGATTGGTCATAACTTTCCTTACAAGGAGTAAATGTCTTTTAATTTCTTGGCTGCAGTCACCATCTGCAGTGATTTGGGAGCCTCCCAAAATAAAGTCTGACACTGTTTCCACGGTTTCCCCATCTATTTCCCATGAAGTGATGGGACTGGATGCCATGATCTTCGTTTTCTGAATGTTGAGCTTTAAGCCAACTTTTTCACTCTCCACTTTCACTTTCATCAAGAGGCTTTTTAGTTCCTCTTCCCTTTCTGCCATAAGTGTGGTGTCATCTGCATATCTGAGGTTATTGATATTTCTCCGGGCAATCTTGATTTCAGCTTGTGCTTCTTCCGGCCCAGCATTGCTCATGATGTACTCTGCATATAAGTTAAATAAGCAGGTTGACAATATACAGCTTTGATGTACTCCTTTTCATATTTTGAACCAGTGTTTTGTTCCATGTCCAGTTAAGTTCTAGATAACATAGACCAAAGGAATGGCCAGTTTTCCAGGAAAAGGAACTTGTAAAGCAAATGTACCATGCGATAAAGATATGACGTCCTTACAAGCATGCATGGTCAGTCATGTCTAACCCTTTGCAACTTCATGGACTGTAGCCCACCAGGCTCCTCCTTGGCTGATTTCCCAGCCAAGAATACTGAAGAGGGTTGCCATTTTTTCCTCCAGGGGATTGTCCCTACCGAGGAATAGAACCCATGTCTATCTGTGTCTCTTGCATTGCAGGCAGATTATATACCACTGAGCCACCAGGGAAGCTCAAAGTCCTTACGCATAGGGCCACTGGGTAACCATACACTGCTGCTGCTGCTGCTAAGTCGCTTCAGTCATGTCCAACTCTGTGCAACCTCATACACAGAAGCCCACCAGGCTTCCCTGTCCCCGGGATTCTCCAGGCAAGAACACTGGAGTGAGTTGTCATTTCCTTCTCCAATGCATGAAAGTGAAAAGTGAAAGTGAAGCCGCTCAGCCGTGTCCGACTCTTAGCGACCCCATGGACAACAACTCACCAGGCTCCTCCATCCATGGGATTTTCCAGGCAAGAGTACTGGAGTGGGGTGCCATTGCCTTCTCTGAAGCATACACTGGGTAAAGGTAAATAGTGTTATCACTAACCAACTGTGTGAAAGTGGATGACTTAAGTTTCCCAGGGATAAGAGTTGATTCATCTGTTACTTGAGGGGGTTATACTAGGTGATTGATCTTTAAAGAAACTTGAAACTTAGGAAGTTAAATAGTTTCCTTGTCACTATGTTTTTGTACATTAAATGACATTGCAGCTTGGGTTACAAGGTTACTGGATAGGAAGAAAAAGTACTAAAGGGACATTTGAATCTTATAAGGTAGGATCTTCGTCACTCAGAAAATAGGTACAAGTTGTATGAACATTGTTTAATAATGCTAATAAAAGAAAGGCTTTCTCATGACAGATGATTTGCAATAGACCGTGTAACAATGATGTGAATAATTCATTACATTCTTCAAGCCTTTGCAATATTTGTGATATGAAAATTTGTAGACATGATTTAATTCATGATTTCTTCATTCAGCAATTACTCATTGAGTGTCTATTTTGTGTCCAGACTATACTGGGCCCTGGGGACATAGAAATTAATAAGATAAAATCTCAATTCTTAAACAGCTCAGAGTCTGCTAGGAAAGACAGACATATACATAAATATTACTATGCAAAAGATTTGGTATAATAGAGTATAAATAGAATGCTGCTGATGAATTTGGTAATGACCTTATGTGGACATGGAGAAGGCAATGGCACCCCACTCCAGTACTCTTGCCTGGAAAATCCCACGGACGGAGGAGCCTGGTAGGCTGCAGTCCATGGGGTCGCTAAGGGTTGGACATGACTGAGCGACTTCATTTTCTCCTTTCACTTTCATGCATTGGAGAAGGAAATGGCAACCCACTCCAGTGTTCTTGCCTGGAGAATCCCAGGGATGGGGAGGCCTGGTGGGCTGCCGTCTATGGGGTCACATAGAGTCGGACACGACTGAAGTGACTTAGCATAGCATAGCATAGCATTATGTGGACAGGATGCATTTCTACTATAAACACTGACTGTCACTCAGTTTGAGTATATCTGCATTATAACAAAGGTGATTCCCATCATTCTATCATAAGTCAGCAAGACATTTTCTTAAAATCAACAATTGCTATAGTTATTTACATCAGCTCTGCAGTTCTGCTGGGATAGCATAAACCCCTTTTCTTTCAGGAGATCTTATTTAGCACCTATTTTAACCTTAAATATCACAGAAAGAATTCTTACTGGGAAAAAAGGGAAGACTGTAAATTGAAAATAGAAATTCTTAAATTAGAGTTATGATTCCAATCTTGGCCACTCCCAAGAACCTCAAGGTGGCAGAGGGGAAAGGTTGCAGAAATGAAGGGAAAGAATAAGCTATTTTGGGGTGGGGGGGAAGGCTGCAAAGCAAGTAAGGAATTGTTTTATGGCTACAAATAGCATAATATATGACATTAATTTCTACAACTGTCCTACTGATACTTTGGAGTGAATAATGTCAGGTTCATGATCTCCGAAGAAGGTTTAGCTTTGGGATCAGGGACCAGGCTTGATCACTAGAGCTTTTGTGTGGCAGAAGTTTTATTACAGTGAAAAAGGACAGAGAAAGCTTCTGACAGACATCAGAAGGGGCCTTATATATACTTTAACTAGACCCACTCCCACAACATAGATCTTAAATTAACAAGATTAGAACTAACAATAGAAAGATCTTACCAAACCCACTCAAACAAGTCTTAAGATAACAAGATTAGTCAGAAGGTTCTTGTTAAGAAAGAGAAACATGTCCTCAAGCAATATACATTGTTGTTATATAATCATTCAGTTCAGCCCCTCAGTCTGGTCCAACTCTTTGTGACTCCATGGACTGCAGCACACCTGACTTCCCTGTCCATCACTAACTCCCAGAGCTTACTCAAACTCATGTCCATTGAGTTGGTGATGCCATCCAACCATTTCATCCTCTGTCATCCCCTTCTCCTCCTGCCTTCAATCAGTAGTACAGAGCTTAAGGAAAAACATACCCTTGAGCAAGATGAGTTGTTTTGTTGTGTAATTATTAGCTCTGGGTTTAAAGAAAGTTAGTCTTAAAGATTGTTGTCATAACAACTCAGAGTTTAAGAAAAATCTATATGACTAAGACAAAACAATGTAGGAAAAAAAGTTTGTCCCTTTTTCCTCCTTGAGGGCCCTAGACCCCTTCCTCCTTGAGGGGCCCGGACTCCTTATCAACCTACTTAAGAATCAGCTCTCTCACTACATTTCATTCTTCCTCTTCTAAACCAGTGAACCATGTGGTCACTCTGTTAACTCAAATGCAGAAGCTCCCTGAGGTCAACAATTCTCTACAATTTTCTAAATTCAGACTCCACTGGGGAACTAATGCTCAGGGACATAATGGGGGTGCTAGTGGAGAGGCTGGGTCTGTGAGGAGAGGAGGATCAGATCAGATCAGATCAGATCAGTCACTCAGTCGTGTCTGACTCTTTGCGACCCCATGAACCGCAGCACGCCAGGCCTCCCTATCCATCACCAGCTCTCGGAGGTCACTCAGACTCACATCCATCGAGTCAGTGATGCCATCCAGCCATCTCATCCTCTGTCGTCCCCTTCTCCTCCTGCCCCCAATCCCTCCCAGCATCAGAGTCTTCTCCAATGAGTCAACTCTTCACATGAGGTGGCCAAAATACTGGAGTCTCAGCTTTAGCATCATTCCTTCCAAAGAAATCCCAGGGCTGATCTCCTTCAGAATGGACCGGCTGGATCTCCTTGCAGTCCAAGGGACTCTCAAGAGTCTTCTCCAACACCACAGTTCAAAAGCATCAATTCTTCGGTGCTCAGCCTTCTTCACAGTCCAGCTCTCACATCCATACATGACCACAGGAAATACAGTCTAGCAAATTCATGACTACTTTTAGGATTATCAAAAGAGGAAAGTGAGAATATCTTAGGTGAAAGTGAAAGTGAAGTGGCTCAGTCGTGTTCGACCCTTTGCGACCCCATAGACTGTAGTCTACTAGGCTCCTCTGTCCATAGGATTTTCCAAGCAATAGTACTGGGGTGGATTGCCATTTCCTTCTCCAGGGGAACTTCCCGGCCCAGGGATCGAACCCAGGTCTCCCGCATCATAGACAGAGGCTTTACCATCTGAGCCACCAGGGAAGTCCATCTTAGGTGAAAGGTGTTATAGGTCAGCATATCTAAAAGTCACAGAAAACACTATACATCATGCCAACTGATGATTGTGAGAGTAAAATCTGGTAAGAAAAAATTATTTTATGTTTTGAAATATGTACCTATGGATTAACCAATTCACAACATTGATTGACTCTACAAGTAGTTTTATTTTAAAAAATTCATATTGAAATTTTTTCTAAAAAATAAAAGTTATATGTACCAGGTACATTAAAGTCAAGTTTTAAAAAAATCTCCTTTATATTGATTATCTGTACATCAAAAATAACATGATTATTTTTGGTATGCTACTGCTAAGTCACTTCAGTTGTGTCCGACTCTGTGCAACCCCATAGATGGCAGTCCACCAGGCTCCCCCATCCCTGAGATTCTCTAGGCAAGAACACTGGAGTGGGTTGCCATTTCCTTTTCCAATGCATGAAAGTGAAAAGTGAAAGCGAAGTCACTCAGTCGTGACCAACTCTTAGCAACCCCATGGACTGCAGCCTACCAGGCTCCTCCATCCATGGGATTTTCCAGGCAAAATTACTGGAGTGGGGTGCCATTGCCTTCTCCATATTTTTGGTATACATATATTTTAATTCATTTATGTCTCTAATCCTTAGTTATTAACATTTTTCTGAAAATCACTTTAATTTTCCTATTACTTGCTTAATTATAATTCCCCATATTCATATCTTTAAGTGATTTCTCTATAAATCAGATTATGTTGAATTGAGGAAATACACTTTCTACTGGTACAGAGGTGCATGCAAGGTTGATGAACATTTTGTTCAGTCAAAGCTTTTCTCAAACTCTAAGCTTTTTCACATTGAAATTTGTGCTTATTGCATACCAAGTATTTTCATAGGTAATGTCTTTTAAATCCAATGAAAACCCTTTCTTTGAAATACATTTTTGAAGATAAAACTTGTCAGATTAAGTTTTTACTTACTTACGTTCATCTAAATAATTTGTCAAATTCACATACACAGTTTTTTAGGAAACTAATTTTTATTCTGTTTTAGTCTCTCATATAAATTTTCAAATGAAGCTCCATCAAAAAATCATTTTCATGAATTATAAGATATATACTGAATAACAAATACAGAATTTTCAGAATTATATATAATATTTGTATTTTCATCTTTTAATGTGTTCAGTTCTTCCCATGATTTCACAGGGGTAAATTTTACTGTCTGTCTACTTGTAAGCTTTTGTTCAGCTTTTGTTTCAGTTTACTAAAAATTTTACAATGGGAGATTTTTGGTGATCCATTGTCTAAGATCATTTTGGCTGTTGTAATAAAATATCACAGACTAGATGGCTTAAATGGAAAATAGTTATTTCTCTCATAGTTCTGAAGTCTGAGAAGTCTAAGATTTGATCTCTGATGACCCGTTCCTAGTTCATAGATGGCTGTCTTATTGCTATGTCCTTACATGACCAAGAAAGAGTTCTTGGTCTCTTTTATAGGACCAATATATCAATAACCTCAGATATGGAGGTGACACCACCCTTATGGCAGAAATTAAAGAATAACTAAAGAGCCTCTTGATGAAAGTGAGAGAGGAGAGTGAAAAAGTTGGCTTAAAACTCAACATTCAGAAATCTAATATCATGGCATCCGGTTCCATCACTTTATGGCAAATAGATGGGAAAATAATGAGTGAGAGACTTTAAAGTCAGTGAGAGACTTTAAAGTCAGTGAGAGACTTTAATTTTGGAGGCTCAAAAATCACTGCAGATGGTGACTGCAGCCATGAAATTAAAAGACACTTGCTCCTTGGAAGAAAAGTTATGACTAATCTAGACAGCATATTGAAAAGCAGACATATTACTTTGCAAACAAAGTTCCGTCTAGTAAAAGCTATGGTTTTTCTAGTAGTCATGTATGGTGAGAGTTGGACTATAAAGAAAGCTGAGCACAGAAGAATTGATGCCTTTGACCTGTGGTGTTAGAGAAGACTCTTGAGAGTCCCTTGGACTGTAAGGAGATCCAACCAGTCCATCCTAAAGGATATCAGTCCTGAATATTCATTGGAAGGACTGATGCTGAAGCTGAAACTCCAATACTTTGGCCACCTGATGGGAAGAACTGACTCATTGGAAAACACCCTGATGCTGGGAAAGATTGAAGGCAGGAGTAGAAGTGGGTTACAGAGGATGAGATGTTTGGATTGCATCACTGACTCAGTGGACATGAGTTTGAATAAGCTCTGGAAGTTGATGCTGGACAGGGAAACCTAGCATGCTACAGTGCATGGGGTCGTGAAGACTTGGACATGACTGAGTGACTGAACTGAATCCAATTCATAAGGACTCACCTCCCAAAGTACCAATGTCTCAACGGGCTAAAGTCAAGGTATCAGCAGGGCTTCCTACAGATTTCTGGGAGATATTGTTAGCTTGCCTTTTTCAGCTTCTAGAGGCTATCTGCACTCCTTGGCCTGTGGACCCCTTCCTCCAGCTTCAAAGACAGTGATGTTGCATATCTCTGGTCATCCTTCTGCAGTCACCTCTCCTTCTCTGTAACCATGCCCTTGAAAGGTTTACTGATTTTAGGGCTCATTTTAAGGATACATCTGGAAAATTCAGGATAATCACCCTATTTCAAGTTTCTAACCTAATCATATCTGCAAGGTCCTTTTGCCATGGAAGGTAACATATGCTTAGATTCCTGGTGATCATTTTGTGTGTAGGGTCTGAGCATGGGGTATATTATTCTGCCTACTACAGAAGGTGATATTTCTCAGCAAATAATATACTGTGTTTATAACAAAAGTTCTAGAGTTCATTCTGTTATTGCTTTGAAGGGAGAGAAAAAAAATTACCAAAACTTGGAATAATTTTTAGGACAATTACAAATATATGTGTTGATATGCATTTTTTTGTGTGCAAACATTGAGTACTACTTGCCCACATAGTCTATAGCCAGATACAAGATCCAATATTGATAATTTCTTCATTTTATAACATCTTGAAACTTCCACTCACAGTGACCAGAGGCCTATTGTTTGGCTAGAAATAAATTTTGTAATTGTTTAAAAAATTTTCCTGCCCAAGCCCACACATGTGGCCCAGGTGTGTTTCAATAACTTTGCTATTAGTTTCTTTAATTAGAGCTGGAATTCTGAATGCACACGTAAACCCCCCACCCGCAAAGGCTGCATGCTGACACAGTTGAATGAAAGAAATAATCAATGAATGGAACTGCCTTAGATCTTGGGAAAATCTGTAAATTTTAATCAAAAGATTGCTTCAAAGATATATTCAAAGGGAGATATATGTGACACAATTTTAAGTTTTTAATAATAGTACTTTGGTCAATCTAAATGATTATATGATTGACAATTTATACATGAATATATATTTAATATTTTTGCATCAGATCAGTCGCTCAGTCGTGTCCGACTCTTTGCGACCCCATGAACCGCAGCACGCCAGGCCTCCCTGTCCATCACCAGCTCCCGGAGGTCCCTCAGACTCACATCCATCGAGTCAGTGATGCCATCCAGCCATCTCATCCTCTGTCGTCCCCTTCTCCTCCTGCCCTCAATCCCTCCCAGCATCAGAGTCTTCTCCAATGAGTCAACTCTTCACATGAGGTGGCCAAAATACTGGAGTTTCAGCTTTAGCATCATTCCTTCCAAAGAAATTCCAGGATTGATCTCCTCCAGAATGGACTGGTTGGATCTTCTTGCAGTCCAAGGGACTCTCAAGAGTCTTCTCCAACACCACAGTTCAAAAGCATCAATTCTTCGGCGCTCAGCCTTCTTCACAGTACAGCTCTCACATCCATACATGACCACAGGAAAGACCATAGCCTTGACTAGGCGAACCTTTGTTGGTAAAGTGATGTCTCTGCTTTTGAATATGCTATCTAGGTTGGTCATAACTTTCCTTCCAAGGAGCAAGCGTCTTTTAATTTCATGGCTGCAGTCACCATCTGCAGTGATTTTGGAGCCCAGAAAAACAAAGTCTGACACTGTTTCCACTGTTTCCCCATCTATTTCCCATGCAGTGATGGGACCAGATGCCATGATCTTCGTTTTCTGAATGTTGAGCTTTAAGCCAACCTTTTCACTCTCCACTTTCACTTTCATCAAGAGGCTTTTTAGCCCCTCTTCACTTTCTGCCACAAGAGTGGTGTCATCTGCATATCTGAGGTTATTGATATTTCTCCCGGCAATCTTGATTCCAACTTGTGTTTCTTCCAGTCCAGCATTTCTCATGATGTACTCTGCATATAAGTTAAATAAACATGGTGACAATATGCAGCCTTGACGTACTCCTTTTCCTATTTTGAACCAGTCTGTTGTTCCATGACCAGCTCTAACTGTTGCTTCCTGACCTGCATACAGATTTCTTAAGAGGCAGATCAGGTGATCTGGTATTCCCATCTCTTTCAGAATTTTCCATAGTTTATTGTGATCTACACAGTCAAAGGCTTTGGCATAGTCAATAAAGCAGAAATAGATGTTTTTCTGGAACTCTCTTGCTTTTTCCATGATCCAGCGGATGTTGGCAATTTGATCTCTGGTTCCTCTGCCTTTTCTAAAACCAGCTTGAACATCAAGAAGTTCACGGTTCACATATTGCTGAAGCCTGGCTTGGAGAATTTTGAGCATTACTTTACTAGCGTGTGAGATGAGTGCAATTGTTCGGTAGTTTGAGCACTCCTTGGCATTGCCTTTCTTTGGGATTGGGATGAAAACTGACCTTTTCCAATCCTGTGGCCACTGCTGAGTTTTCCAAATTTGCTGGCATATTGAGTGTAGCACTTTCACAGCATCATCATTCAGGACTTGGAATAGCTCCACTGGAATTCCATCACCTCCACTAGCTTTGTTCGTAGTGATGCTTTCTAAGGCCCATTTGACTTCACATTCCAAGATGTCTGGCTCTAGGTCAGTGATCACATCATCATGATTATCTAGGTCTTGAAGCTCTTTTTTGTACAGTTCTTCTGTGTATTCTTGCCACCTCTTCTTAATATCTTCTGCTTCTGTTAGGTCCACACCATCTCTGTCCTTTATCGTGCCCATCTTTGCATGAAATGTTCTTTTGGTATCTCTGATTTTCTTGAAGAGATCCCTAGTCTTTCCCATTCTGTTGTTTTCCTCTATTTCTTTGCATTGATCACTGAAGAAGGCTTTCTTATCTCTTCTTGCTATTCTTTGGAACTCTGCATTTAGATGTTTATATCTTTCCTTTTCTCCTTTGCTTTTCGCTTCTCTTCTTTTCACAGCTATTTGCAAGGCCTCCCCAGACAGCCATTTTGCTTTTTTGCATTTCTTTTCCATGGGGATGGTCTTGATCCCTGTCTCCTGTACAATGTCACGAACCTCATTCCATAGTTCATCAGGCACTCTATCTATCAGATCTAGGCCCTTAAATCTATTTCTCACTTCCACTGTATAATCATAAGGGATTTGATTTAGGTCATACCTGAATGGTCTAGTAGTGTTCTCTACTTTCTTCAATTTCAGTCTGAATTTGGCAATAAGGAGTTCATGGTCCGAGCCACAGTCAGCTCCTGGTCTTGTTTTTGCTGATTGTATAGAGCTTCTCCATCTTTGGCTGCAAAGAATATAATCGATCTGATTTCGGTGTTGACCATCTGGTGATGTCCATGTATAGAAACACAAACCTCCACAAAATGGGGCATGTAAATTTAGAAGTTTTCTTAAGAGCAAAATTTCTTGAATCTGTTTGTCTTCTCTTTTATGTAACTATTAGAAAGCAAAGACTATTTTGAAAGAGAAGTTATGCAACCCAAGTAAACACAGGTGATAATCCCTAATACAGATGGGACATCTATGGTTTTCTGAAATTGTTGAAAATGGACAAGTTCATGAAGAAAAAACAGTCTATGAAAGCACAGTATCAATTCAGTTAAACATATTAAATAATGTCCCTCCCCTGGCGGCCATGATCCCTTGGAAGCCTCTAGGGAAAGGCTCTACCTTTCCTCTTCTGCCTCCTGATAATCGAGGCAGTCCTTGGACTTGCATAATTCTAATCTGTGCATCTGTCTTTATGTGGTCATTTTCTTTCTATGTGTCTGTCTCCTCTTCTTACAAGGATACCAGTCATATTGAATTAAGAACCCATTCTACTCCTATGTGACTTCATTCTAATTACATTTGTGATGATTCTATTGCCAAATAAGGTCACCTTCTAAGGTACTGGAAGTTAGGATTTGAGCATCGCTCATTGAGGGGGACACTGTTTAACCCATAATAATTGTATTATGTTAAAAGACTGATTCACTTATGAGACTTAAAGAGATGATTAATCTAAAGTCAATATGGGTTCTATCTTACTTTTTAACAGGTCAAAAATTAGTCTACATTACTAAATCTAAGTTTACCCTGTCTCACCAATTCAGTTTTCTGATTATTACATTAAACAAGTTTGATATGATTTCAGAAAACTGATTAAAATTGAATATATTTGATACATTTATGAATATAGTAAAAAAACATGAAGGTGCTATTAAATGGGCCAGATTCCATAATTTGTCTTTCCAATTTCAATTCCAGTTCTGAATGAGTAACTATTATCTCTGATATTCTACATTTATAAGAAACAAAGGGAATAGGCCTGATTTTAGTTGTGTCCAATCTGCTCCACTAACCTGATAATATACTAATACTAAAAAAATTATGTACGTGCATGTGGTTGCCTCAGATATTTTATAGAACAAGGAAAGATGTTAGTGAATAAATAAATAAAAGGCATGTACATGTTGAAAAGTCATCTTTCTTAATTTAGGCAATGTGAGGTATGATAGATTTCTATTAAACAAAACTAGGCCAAGATGTGACACTTAAAATTGACTACAGATTCTAATTTTTGGAAACCTATGCATGCGGCAATACAGCTGAATTCAGAGTTGCCTGTGCAGAAATACTCCAGATAGTTATCAACCAAACTTTGTAAAGACTTTCAGAGTAAGACCATCTGGTTTTCATACCTTATCCAGAGCACTTTGTATTTTGTTGGAAAAATAGATTATTTATATTGTATACTTTTCTAATTATACATAAAGTGTGATTTTCTTTAAGCTGCCACAAATCATTTTTGGATTGAGATAGTGATCATGCCCAGCATGGTCTCCAGGAACTTATGACAAGCCTGGAACCCCCCAGTACTGTGCCTACCCTAAGTATCAGTTCAGTTCAGCTGGTCAGTCATGTCTGACTCTTTGGGACCCCATGAATTGCAGCACGCCAGGCCTCCCTATCCATCACCAACTCTGAGAATTCACCCAAACTCATGTCCATTGAGTTGGTGATGCCATCCAGCCATCTCATCCTCTGTTGTCCCCTTCTCCTCCTGCCCCCAATCCTTCTCAGCATCAGAATCTTTTCCAATGAATCAACTCTTTGCATGAGGTGGCCAAAGTACTGGAGTTTCAGCTTTATCATCAGTCCTTCCAAAGAACACCCAGGACTGATCTCCTTTAGAATGGACTGTTTGGATCTCCTTGCAGTCCAAGAGACTCTCAAGAGTCTTCTCCAACACAATAGTTCAAAAGCATCAATTCTCCAGCACTCAGCTTTCTTCACAGTCCAACTTTCATATCCATACATGACCACTGGAAAAACCATAGCCTTGACTAGACAGACTTTTGTTGGCATATCATGTCACTATTTCTTTCTGAGTCTTTCTCTTGCCAAAAATATTATCATAAAGTGTTTTTATGGTCAGAGCAAACCACATATCCTGGTTCTCCTGGGACACTCCAGTGAACACTTGCTGTGCTCTTTTTTTCTAGAAATTGTTCTGATTTTTAAATTTTGTAATGATGTATGAATTACATTAATGCATTAAAATAAGCTAGAATATGCTTGATAGACTTTCACGTTGTGCTTCCAACTGCTACCAAGGTCTTGTCCCCTAGTGTGTGAAGCTCAAAAGCAGCAGTCAAATTTCTCTTCAACATGAGATTAAATAGAAAACATGATTAGCAATAACGCATTACTCTTTCCTGACTCCTCCCAAACAACACATTATATCTTTCAGGGGTGTAATGCCAGGTTCATGCTGATGCTAAAACAGAATGTGTTTTGACATTTTAGGTTTAGGTCAACTAACTCCCTTTGAATATGAGTGGTGGTAGGAAAATAATTACATACCTCTGCAGTAGTAGTGAGGTATTTATTTTTATGAGTGATAGGCTTAGAATATGCTTTTTCTTACCCAGGTATCAGGATGTCATTTTGAGACTCATGTGCATACTAAATCAACTCTGCATTTCAGCAAGAATATATTTCAAAAAATTTTCCCCCCAGGGAACAGGAAAAGGATACTTTAAGGTGAAAATTCACAGCACGATCTTGGTTATGCCTAATTTTGTCAACTACTTTCAATCATCTAACAAAAAATTTGTGAGAGAAACAAAGGGACCATATAAAATGGCATACAATAACATATCAGTAGAATTTGAAACAATCAGACAGAATAAGGGATCCTCAAGGGAGAAGAAAGCTGGTTGGCTGCTTGACTAATTATGTGCATTAATAGATTTCCATAGGGCCCTCTGGTTTTTAAGAGTTCATTCGATTGCTCGATCAAATTAAAGAGGTATTTCCAGACTCTTCTCATGTCCAGGGCATATGTGCAAAAACACAACAAAATCAGGAATCAAAAAACTTAAATTCAAACTCTTACAATTTCTAGTTTCCTCTGAATACTCTGAGCTTCACTATTGAAGCTCATTTCAACTTCATTTCACCTATAAGATGAAGATGATAATAATTTATGTCAAAAAACTTCTAAGTATTATCATAAGAATAATAATAAAATATAAAATTATATAAGTGCAAATATTATTGTTAATCTGAATTGACTTGATCTATATCACCAAAACAATAGTACTGCTTTCAATTTATTCCCCTAATATGTAAACAAGTTTCATTCTATTATAAATTATAGAAAGCTATTTCTTTTTTAAAGTATAGGTATCATATCTTACTGAATTTTTTTAGTAGACTTTATTTTTTAGAGCAATTTTGGGATCAGAGCAAAACTGAGCAGAAGGCACAGAGATTTCCCCGTAAGCCTGTTTCTTACACAAATGCATGTCTCTATTAGCATCCTTCACCAGAGTGGTGCATTTGGCATAATCTGTAAGCCTACATTGACTTGTCATTATTATTCAAATTCCATAGTTCACCTTGGGATTCACTCTTAGTATGTTACATTCTGTGGGTTTGCATGAATTTATAATAATTTATAATATCCTCTATTGTAACATCACACAGAAAGTTTCACTGTCTAAAAAATCTTCATGTTCCACATATTCATTCCTCCCCCTCCCCAGTCTCTGGCTACCACTGATTTTTTTTTTTTACTGCCTTCATAGGTTTGCCTTTTATATAATGTCATGTAATTGTAATTATACAGTAATAGATTTTTCAGATTGGCTTCTTTCACTTTAGTCAGTCAGTCCAGTCACTCAGTCATGTCTGACTCTTTGCGACCCCATGGACTGCAGCACGCCATGCTTCCCTGTCCATCCCCAATTTCTGGAGTCTACTCAAACTCATGTCCATCAAATCAGTGATGCCATCCAACCATCTCATCCTCTGTCATCCATTTCTACTCCCACCTTCAATCTTTACCAGCATCAGGGTCTTTTCTAATGAGTCAGCTCTCCGCATCAGGTGGCCAAAGTATTGGAGTTTCAACATCAGTCCTTCCAATGGATATTCAGGATTGATTTCCTTTAGGATGGAGTGGTGGGGTCTCCTTGCAGTCCAACGGACTCTCAAAAGTCTTCTCCAACACCACAGTTCAAAAGCATCAGTTCTTCAGTGCTCAGCTTTCCTTATAGTCCAACTCTTACATCCATACATGACCACTGGAAAAACCATAGCTTTGACTAGATGGACTTTTGTTGTTCACTTAGTAATGTGCATTTATGTTTCCTCCATGTAAGGAGAAGAGAATACCTAATATTTGCCATGTGCTAGTTGTCATTCTATTTAATCCAGTTAGGTCCGTAATGAAATGGATGGGATTTCCATTTTCTAACACAAAATAAATAGATGGAATTATGTTTTGACATGTTACATAGAAGGGCTTCCCTGATGGTTCAGTACTTTAGCCACCTCATGCGAAGAGTTGACTCATTGGAGAAGACTCTGATGCTGGGAGGGATTGGGGGCAGGAGGAGAAGGGGACAACAGAGGATGAGATGGCTGGATGGCATCACTGACTCGATGGATGTGAATCTGAGTGAACTCCGGGAGATAGTGATGGACAGGGAGGCCTGGCGTGCTGCAATTCATGGGGTCGCAAAGAGTCGGACATGACTGAGCAATTGATCTGATCTGATCTGATGGTTCAGGGTAAAGAATCTGCCTGCAATGCCGGAGACACAGGAGATGCAGGTTCAATCCCTGGATTCAGAAGATCCCCTGGAGGAGGAAATAGCAACCCACTCCAGTATTCTTGCCTGGAAAGTCCCAAGGACAGAGGAGCTTGGCGGGCTACAGTCCATGGAATAGCAGTATCAGACATGATTGAGCATGCACATGCGTGTCATTTTGTGGCTTGATAGATCGTTTAACACTCAATAGTATTCCATTGTTAGAAATACCACAATTTTCTTATTCACTCATTTACTGAAGGACATATTGATTGTTTCTAGCTTTTGACGGATTATGAATAAAGCTGCTATAAACATTCATATGCAGGTTCAATGTAAGATTTCACCTGTCTTGGGTAAATATCAAATAATATAATTTCTGGCTCATATAGGGTCTCACAGAGTTGGACACAACCGAAGTGACTTAGCACACATGCACATAGTAAGAATACATGTAGTTTTATTAAAAAACAAAAAACAGCCAAACTGCTTTTCAAACTGGCTGAAGCATTTAATATTCCCACTGCAAATGAGTGAGAGTTTCTGTTCCTTCACAGTCTCATCCACAATGGATGTTGTCAGTGTTGCTGATTTTGGCCATTCTAATAGGTGTGTAGTGTTGTTTCAATTTCCATTTCCCTGATGACATATGATATAGAATATCTTTTCATATTATTTGGCAACTGTATATCTTTTGTGTCTATTAAATTCTTGGCCCATTTTTCAACCATATTGTTTGTTACTCTTGAATTTAAAGAGCTCTTTATACATTTTATACTTATATACATATACACTTTCTTCAAATTAAGTCTGAATTGGCAATAAGGAGTTCATGATCTTAGCCAACAAAGGTCCGTCTAGTCAAGGCTATTGTTTTTCCAGTGGTCATGTATGGATGTGAGAGTTGGACTGTGAGGAAGGCTGAGCGCTGAAGAATTGATGCTTTTGAAATGTGGTGTTGGAGAAGATTCTTGAGAGTCCCTGGGACTGCAAGGAGATCCAACCAGTCCATTCTAAAGGAGATCAGCCCTGGGATTTCTTTGGAAGGAATGTTGCTAAAGCTGAGACTCCAGTACTTTGGCCACCTCATGTGAAGAGTTGACTCATTGGAAAAGACTCTGATGCTGGGAGGGATTGGGGGCAGGAGGAGAAGGGGACGACAGAGCATGAGATGGCTGGATGGCATCACTGACTCGATGGACATGAGTCTGAGTGAACTCCAGGAGTTGGTGATGGACAGGGAGGCCTGGAGTGCTGCGATTCATGGCGTCATAAAGAGTCGGACACGACTGAGTAACTGAAGAACTTATACATTTTGGATAACAATGTTTTAGCACATGTATCTTTTGCAAATATTTTCTCCCAGACTATGGCTTATCTTTTCATTCTCTTGATAATGTCTCTTCAGATCAGTCGCTCAGTCGTGTCCGACTCTTTGCGACCCCATGAACCGCAGCACGCCAGGCCTCCCTGTCCATCACCAGCTCCCGGAGGTCACTCAGACTCGCATCCATCGAGTCAGTGATGCCATCCAGCCATCTCATCCTCTGTCGTCCCCTTCTCCTCCTGCCCTCAATCCCTCCCAGCATCAGAGTCTTCTCCAATGAGTCAACTCTTCGCATGAGGTGGCCAAAATACTGGAGTTTCAGCTTTAGCATCATTCCTTCCAAAGAAATTCCAGGATTGATCTCCTTCAGAATGGACTGGTTGGATCTTCTTGCAGTCCAAGGGACTCTCAAGAGTCTTCTCCAACACCACAGTTCAAAAGCATCAATTCTTCGGTGCTCAGCCTTCTTCACAGTCCAGCTCTCACATCCATACATGACCACAGGAAAGACCATAGCCTTGACTAGGCAAACCTTTGTTGGTAAAGTAATGTCTCTGCTTTTGAATATGCTATCTAGGTTGGTCATAACTTTCCTTCCAAGGAGCAAGCGTCTTTTAATTTCATGGCTGCAGTCACCATCTGCAGTGATTTTGGAGCCCAGAAAAACAAAGTCTGACACTGTTTCCACTGTTTCCCCATCTATTTCCCATGCAGTGATGGGACCAGATGCCATGATCTTCGTTTTCTGAATGTTGAGCTTTAAGCCAACCTTTTCACTCTCCACTTTCACTTTCATCAAGAGGCTTTTTAGCCCCTCTTCACTTTCTGCCATAAGAGTCGTGTCATCTGCATATCTGAGGTTATTGATATTTCTCCCGGCAATCTTGATTCCAACTTGTGTTTCTTCCAGTCCAGCATTTCTCATGATGTACTCTGTAAGTTAAATAAACATGGTGACAATATGCAGCCTTGATGTACTCCTTTTCCTATTTGGAACCAGTCTGTTGTTCCATGACCAGTTCTAACTGTTGCTTCCTGACCTGCATACAGATTTCTTAAGAGGCAGATCAGGTGGTCTGGTATTCCCATCTCTTTCAGAATTTTCCATAGTTTATTGTGATCTACACAGTCAAAGGCTTTGGCATAGTCAATAAAGCAGAAATAGATGTTTTTTCTGGAACTCTCTTGCTTTTTCCATGATCCAGCGGATGTTGGCAATTTGATCTCTGGTTCCTCTGCCTTTTCTAAAACCAGCTTGAACATCAGGAAGTTCACGGTTCACATATTGCTGAAGCCTGGCTTGGAGAATTTTGAGCATTACTTTACTAGCGTGTGAGATGAGTGCAATTGTTCGGTAGTTTGAGCACTCCTTGGCATTGCCTTTCTTTGGGATTGGGATGAAAACTGACCTTTTCCAATCTTGTGGCCACTGCTGAGTTTTCCAAATTTGTTGGCATATTGAGTGTAGCACTTTCACAGCATCATCATTCAGGACTTGGAATAGCTCCACTGGAATTCCATCACCTCCACTAGCTTTGTTCATAGTGATGCTTTCTAAGGCCCATTTGACTTCACATTCCAAGATGTCTGGCTCTAGGTCAGTGATCACATCCTCATGATTATCTGGGTCTTGAAGCTCTTTTTTGTACAGTTCTTCTGTGTATTCTTGCCACCTCTTCTTAATATCTTCTGCTTCTGTTAGGTCCACACCATCTCTGTCCTTTATCGTGCCCATCTTTGCATGAAATGTTCCTTTGGTATCTCTGATTTTCTTGAAGAGATCCCTAGTCTTTCCCATTCTGTTGTTTTCCTCTATTTCTTTGCATTGATCACTGAAGAAGGCTTTCTTATCTTTTCTTGCTATTCTTTGGAACTCTGCATTTAGATGTTTATATCTTTCCTTTTCTCCTTTGCTTTTCGCTTCTCTTCTTTTCACAGCTATTTGCAAGGCCTCCCCAGACAGCCATTTTGCTTTTTTGCATTTCTTTTCCATGGGGATGGTCTTGATCCCTGTCTCCTGTACAATGTCACGAACCTCATTCCATAGTTCATCAGGCACTCTATCTATCAGATCTAGGCCCTTAAATCTATTTCTCACTTCCACTGTATAATCATAAGGGATTTGATTTAGGTCATACCTGAATGGTCTAGTAGATTTCCCTACTTTCTTCAATTTCAGTCTGAATTTGGCAATAAGGAGTTCATGGTCCGAGCCACAGTCAGCTCCTGGTCTTGTTTTTGCTGATTGTATAGAGCTTCTCCATCTTTTAGTGTGGAGCTTCTCCACACTAAAACCATTCTCACAGATAACTAGTCAATCTAATCACACAAGGACCACACCCTTGTCTAACTGAATGAGATTAAGCCATGCCCGAGGGGCAACCTGGGATGGGCGGATCATGGTAGAGAGATATGACAGGGTGTGGTCCGCTGGAGAAGGGAATGGCAAACCACTTCAGTATTCTTGCCTTGAGAACCCCATGAACAGTATGAAAAGACAAAATGATAGGATACTGAAAGAGAAACTCCCCAGGTCAGTAGGGGCCCAATATGCTACTGGAGATCAGTGGAGAAATAACTCCAGAAAGAATGAAAGGATGGAGCCAAAACAAAAAGAATACCCAGCTGTGGATGTGTCTGGTGATAGAAGCAAAGTCCGATGCTGTAAAGAGCAATATTGCATAGGAACCTGGAATGTCAGGTCCATGAATCAAGGCAAATTGGAAGTGGTCAAACAAGAGATGGCAAGAGTGAATGTTGACATTCTAGGAATTAGCGAACTAAAATGGACTGGAATGGGTGAATTTAACTCGGATGACCATTATATCTACTACTGTGGGCAGGAATCCCTCAGAAGAAATGGAGTGGCCATCATGGTCATCAAAAGAGTCCGAAATGCAGTACTTGGATGCAATCTGAAAAACGATAGAATGATCTCTCTTCGTTTCCAAGGCAAACCATTCAATGTCACAGTAATCCAAGTCTATGCCCCAACCAGTAACGCCGAAGAAGCTGAAGTTGAAAGGTTCTATGAAGACCTACAAGACCTTTTAGAACTAACACCCAAAAAAGATGTCCTTTTCATTATAGGGGACTGGAATGCAAAAGTAGGAAGTCAAGAAACACCTGGAGTAACAGGCAAATTTGGCCTTGGTATACGGAATGAAGCAGGGCAAAGACTAATAGAGTTTTACCAAGAAAATGCACTGGTCATAGCAAATACCCTCTTCCAACAACACAAGAGAAGACTCTATACATGGACATCACCAGATGGTCAACACCGAAATCAGATCGATTATATTCTTTGTAGCCAATGTCTCTTACAGAGAAGAAATTTCTAGTTTTAAAGAAATCCAGCTTATCATTTATTTCATTCATATCTTTTGGCTTTCATGTTAGTATCTATAAAGTTACCACCATGCCAAAAGTCATCTAGATTTTCTCCTGTTGTCTTGTAGGAGTTTTATAGTTTTCTTTTCTACATTTTAGCTCTGTGATTCATTTTGAACTAATTTTTGTGAAGGATTAGGGTCTGTACCTAGATTGTTTTTTTTTAATTTGGATGTTCAGCTGTTCCCATACTATTTGTTGAAAAGACTTTTTTCGTTGTATTGTTTTTTCTCCTTTGTCAAATATCAATTGACTATATGCAGGTCTCTTTCTGGGCTCTCTGTTCTGTTACATGGATCTATTTGCTTATTCTTCAGTCAATACTACACTGTTTTCATTACTGTAGCTTTATAATAAGTCTGAAATTTGGGGAATGTCAATTCTTCAACTTTGTTGTTCTCCTTCAGCATTGCATTGGCTGATATTATTTTGCCTCTCCCTATGGGCTTCCCCAGAGCTGTTCTCCTGTGTTCTCTTACCCTACTGCTCTCCACCCAGGTGGCCTTTCCCAGTAAAATCTCTAGCTTTGTCAGCAGATGTGTCTCCTTGGACAATTCATTTCCGAATGTTAGACAAGAGCCCGGTTTTGGGCCCTGGAAGGGGTCCCCCTTCCTGCAACAAATGGCGACTCTGGTGGGATTCTTCTTCGCTGAGACTGATATCCTGGCCACTCGGGGTACTCAGGGGCCAGCTTGCCTGCCAATGGACCAGACCCAGCGGCTGCAACTGGGACCCTTTTGTCCCTGGTCTCCTCCTGACGTGGATAACTGGCCAGAGTGCCCCGACCGGGTAAGGAACAAGAAACTTTATTGACCTCTCTCCTCTTCCCTCTCTTTCTTCTCCTTAACTCTTCCTATCCTTCCTCATTTTTTTTTCTAGTCCCCCGGTCCTGGATCCAGGAATCTGGTCAAAGGGCCTCAGCCTGAGCTGAGGATTGGAGACGGATCACCACCTCTTGGCAGAGAACTCGAATTCTGGTTTTGGTCTGGTCTGATTTCTGGTAGGGCCTAGCTCCAGTCCTCCCTTCTCTGGAGGCCCAGGGTAAAGTCCCATAAAGCCTGGATATCGGTAGGTGGCAGGAGATGTCTGTAAGGCCACCCCTTTTGCCCTCTTCTCCCACCTCCTCCCCCTTCTTCTTTCAACCTGGCTTCCTTTCCTCCCTTTGAAATCTTTGAAGCTGTTAGTACTTGGATCTGAAGTTCTGTGTCTCCATAGGAGGTTTTTTGAGAGACTGTACTCTTGTATTTAAGGGAGTGCCTGATGAGGACTGCCAGGTTTATATGTGTGTGTTTTGACTCTGTGTTCTGTTTTGTGAATTTTGATGGCCATTTTGCTTTGTCTGGCCACCATTTGGTTTAGACCTGCTGCCATTTTGTTAGAACTTGATTTTCTTTCCCTGTACCTTGAGATCAGGGCTCTCAGAAACACTTATCTAGACCATCTCTCAGTCCTGAGACTGAGGGAAAAGGGGAAAAACACTTTAAAAATTTTATTTATTTCAACTTTTTTTTTTGTAAACTAGTAAATTTTGTATTGTAATATCTAATTCATGGCTAAACCCAGAAAATGAAGCTAGATCTTGCACTGTGTCTGTCTAAATATGTCTTGGTATGTCTTTGTCTCTGGATAATATTTTTGAGGTTAATTTGTAAATGAGCTCTATTTAATTGGCTTAAAATAAAGGTAAGCGCTTACAAATAAAATAATTCTAAATTAAACAATGAATTCCAGGTTCATGTGAACTGGGAAATATTCGGTACTAAATACCTGATATTAATGTTTGTTTGTTGACCTATCTAATATAGACATGTCTTAGAATAATTAAAATTAGGTAGAATATTTTCCGGAGAAGGCAATGGCACCCACTCCAGTACTCTTGCCTGGAAAATCCCATGGACAGAGGAGCCTGGTAGGCTGTAGTCCATGGGGTCGCTGAGTTGGACACAACTGAGCAACTTCACTTTCACTTTCTATAGGCTTCCCCAGTGGTTTTGAAGTAAAGAATTCCCCTGCAATGCAGGAGACACAAGAGACAGAGGTTTGATCCCAGGGTCAGGAAGATCTCTTGGAGGAAGACGTGGCAACCCACTCCAGTATTCTTACCTGGAGAAGCCTATGGACCAATGAACCTGACAGGGTACAGTCCATGGGGTCTCAAAAAGTCAGAAGCAACTTAGCACACATATTCTTTACAGTTGGTTTGTTGATATCAGCAAAATAACTTGTTTTGACTAGAAATGTATTGAATTTATGCAGCAAGTTAAAAACTTCAGATCAGATCAGTCGCTCAGTCGTGTCTGACTCTTTGCGACCCCATGAACTGCAGCACGCCAGGCCTCCCTGTCCATCACCAACTCCTGGAGGCCACTCAGACTCACATCCATCGAGTCAGTGATGCCATCCAGCCATCTCATCCTCTGTAGTCCCCTTCTCCTCCTACACCTTAGCAATTTTGAGTCTTTCTATCCATGAACATAAAACACTCTCTGATTATTGTTCTTATTTTATTTCCTTCATCAGAGTTTTGTATCTTTCCTTATATTAGACATGTACATGTCTTGTTAGATTTATACCTTTTTGAGGGTACCAATGTAAACAGTATGCTGTTTTTAATTTCAAATTAATGTGTTCATGGGCTTCCCTGGTAGCTCAGCTGGTAAAGAATCTGCCTGCAATGTGGGAGACCCTGGTTTTATTCCTGGGTCAGGAAGATCCCCTGAAGAAGGGATAGGCTACCTGCTCCAGTATTCTTGGACTTCCCTGGTGGCTCAGATGGTAAAGATTCTGCCTGCATTGTAAGAGACCTGGGTTCAATCCCTGGGTTGGGAAGTTCTGCTGGAGGAGGGCATGGCAACCCACTCCAGTATTCTTGCCTGGAGAATCCCCAAGGACAAAGGAATCTGGCGGGATACAGTCCATGGGGTCACAAAGAATTGGACATGACTGAGTGACCAAGAACTGCACAGAGGGTAATAATGTAAACAATATTGTATTTTTAATTTCGAGTTAACTTGTTCATTGCTGATATATAGGAAAGCAATCGATGTTTCTATATCAACCTCACATCCTGCAACATTTCTGTAATTGCTTACTAGTTCCGGAGTTTTAAAAATAAATTGTTTTGGACTTTTTACATGTATGATAGTATCATATGCAAAGACAATTTTATTTCTTCTTCCCAATCTGTTTACTTTCCTTTTTTTATTTTATTGAATTCACCAGTACTTTCAGTATGATGTTGAAAAATGACAGAAAAAGGGAACATCCTGCTGTGTTCTTTATTTTAGTGAGAAAGCTGTTAGTTTCTTAACATTTAAGTGTGATGTCAGGTGTACGTTATCCTAGATATTCTTTATCATGTGGAAAAAGTTTCCCTCTATTCCTAGGTTACTGAGATTTGTTATTGTGAATAAGTATTGGATTTTGACAAATACTTTTTCTGTGTCTATTAATACAATCATGTAATTTTTTTCTTTAATCTGTTGTGATACATTATATTGGCTAGTTGGCCAATCTGATGACATGGACCACAGCTTGTCTAACTCAATGAAATTAAGCCATGCTGTGTGGGACCACCCAAGACAGATGGGTCATGGTGGAGAGGTATGACAGAATGTGGTCCATTGGAGAAGGGAATGGCAAACGACTTCAATATTCTTGCCTTGAGAACACCATGAACAGTATGAAAAGGCAAAAAGATAGGACACTGTAAGATGAACTCTCCAGGTCAATAGGTGTCAATATGGTACTGGAGATCAATGGAGAAATAACTCCAGAAAGAATGAAGGGATGGAGCCAAAGCAGAGACAACAGCCAGTTGTGGATGTGACTGGTGATAGAAGCAAGGTCTGATGCTGTAAAGATGAACCTGGAATGTTAGGTCCATGAATCAAGGCAAATTGGAAGTGGTCAAACAGGAAATGGCAAGAGTGAACACTGACATTTTAGGAATCAGAGAACATGGACTCCAGTGAATTTAACTCAGATGACCATTATATCTACTAGTGTGGGCAGGAATCCCTTAGAAGAAATGGAGTAGCCATCATAGTCAATAAAAGATTCCAAAATGCAGTACTTGGATGCAATCTCAAAAATGACAGAATGATCTCTGTTCGTTTCCAAGGGAACCCATTCAATATCATGGAAATTGAAGTCTATGCCCCGACCAGTAACACTGAAGAAGCTGAAGTTGAATGGTTCTTTGAAGACCTACAAGACCTTTTAGAACTAACACCCAAAAAAGATGTCCTTTTCATTATAGGGGACTGGAATGCAAAAGTAGGAAGTCAGGAAACACCTGGAGTAACAGGCAAATTTGGCCTTGGAGTACAGAATGAAGCAGGGCAAAGGCTAAAAGAGTTTTGCCAAGAGAATGCACTGGTCATAGCAAACACCCTCTTCCAACAACACAAGAGAAGATTCTACACATGGACATCACCAGATGGTCAACACCAAAATCAGATTGATAATACTGGGGCTTCCCTGGTAACTCAGAGGTTAAAGTGTCTGCCTCCAATGCAGGAGACCCGGGTTCGATCCCTGAGTCTAGAAGATCCCCCAGAGAGGGAAATGACACCCCACTCCAGTATACGTGCCTGGAGAATCCCATGGACGGAGAAGTCTGGTAGGCTACAGTCCACGGGTTTGCAAAGAGTCAGACATGACTGAGCAACTTCACTATACTATGCTCTTCTTTGCAGGCAAAGATGAAGAAGCTCTATACAGTCAGCAAAAACAAGACCAGAAGATGACCGTGGCTCAGATCATGAGCTCCTTATTGCCAAATTCAGACTTAAATTGAAGAAAGTGGGGAAAACCACTAGACCATTCACGTATGACTTAAATCCCTTATGTTTATACAGTGGAAGTGAGAAATGTAAGGTTTTAATGTTACTCTCTCTATTTGTGTCACCCTCGTCTTCCCTCACCGTTTCCACAAGCCTGTTCTCTATGTCTGCATTTCTATAGCTGCCCTGCAAATAGTTGCAGCTGCCCTGCAAAGTAAATGGTAGTTGCTTTAAGTATCTAGTCTTATAATCCCAATATCCCTTTGATATTTCAGTCTTGTTCTGATGCTTGCTTTGTCTCTCCATGCTGTGTTTTTGCCCTTTAATGTGTCTTGAATTTTGCCTTGATAGCCAGGCCTGATCTACCTGTCAGTGATTCCTGCAGAAATCTTTTCTAATAAGCTTTTGCTCTTATAAGTGGCAATTTTCTATATTCGCTTACTGGTCTCTCCTGATTTGGGGAAATATTTTCCCATGTGATCTCACTCCTCTTATGAATCTAAGAAAAGTTGTTGCTTTTTCAGCTTGTCATTTTACTCATTATTAGGACTGAGTTGCAACTTTCAATCTTCTTTCATGCTGGACCAGAAACCAGAAATCCTTCTTACTGATTTTGACTAACCTAGTTTACAGAAAAAGATATGCTTCATAAATGATGCTTAGTAAACACAGCTTTGTTTATTAAAAAACAAACAAAGTTTGTTGCCTGGGGATTTTGAAGCAGTGTGTTTCCTCTACATAGTGGAGGAAACATAGCATGGGGGAAAAATAGTGTGTGTGTGGGGGGAAAATGTGTTTTTCCTCTACAACCAAATTTAGTTAAATATCGCTGTCACATGAAACTTCCCTGCTTACTTCATCTGGGTCCTGATTATCTGAATCACTAGATATTTGTGTCATATAAACATACTGAGATGAATAAATTTATATTTATCTGTTTTCTCCACCAATATAAAAACTTACCCAAGGCAGGACCATGTCTTCTATTGTCATTACTTGTGAGATACTAGTCTTTAAAATGCAATATTTTTTGAAAGTTTGATCAGAGTGAATCTTCAGAGATACCTCTTTTCAAGTAAAATGTTATTAGATAACTTGTCTCACATAGTATATAAGATCACTGGACATCACTATATAACACATTTGGAGCAGGTAACATGTTGCTAAGTAGGTATGACAGTATACAAATTAAGGGAAAACTAGGGCTTATTAATAAGCTTATTTTTATTAATGTGCTGAATTTATGATAGTACTCCTCATCTGCTTTTGTTCACATATCATCCACATTGATAGAAATCATGATGAAGTAACACAGAATACAAAATTAACTTCTGATTATTTTCTTGAGTTACCAGTATGTACCAAGTTTCCTTCACAAAGTGAAATGAAATTCAGGGACATCAATCTTAAAAACAAGCTAAATGTTATCTATTTACCTAGATAAAAGGCACATACAGCCACTAAAATTTCCCAATTACATCTATGGCCTCTGTTAAAATACTAATACTACAAACTGAAAAAAAAAAATGAATTCTATGTGCAAATTTGTAACCTAATATGATTAGCGAGCTCATAATGAACTACATTACTTGAAGTAGCATTTTGTTATGGAACATGGTTTTTACTTGCTCTCTTACTTCTGTTCATTAAAACAATGAGCACATCATAATGAATAAAACATTTGTATGTCATTTATTATATCCACTACTAAGATGCCAATACTGACCATAAAGTAAACTCATGCTCTCCCATGTCCATGTCAAAAGCCATTTAATAGTATCTAAGAATTGTCGAGAAAACAAAAACTTAGGTTTCCCAAAGGCTGTCAACATCTGATTATCTTTTGGAAATCTAAAATACTTTTCATTTCAGAAAAGAGAGAACATGAATAGATGGAATTTGACCTTCTGTGGCATATAGATAAAATAAATCTAATTTACTTTGTACTATATATCATTCTGTAATTATAAAAAATGCACCTTTGTAGTAATAAAAATAACTAGAATTGATTTGTACAAGTATGGAGAATTCTGTTGCTATCTAAATCATTAGATTCTACAGTATTTGCAAAGAATTAAAGTTACATATACTAATATATAAATTCTGTCTCACTGACTTCATGCCATCAGGGACTAAGGTAATCAGTTCAGTTCAGTCGCTCAGTCATGTCCGACTCTTTGCAACCCCATGAACCACAGCACGCCAGGCCTCCCTGTCATCACCAACTCCTGGAGTCCACCCAAACCCATGTCCATTGTGTCAGTGATGCCATCCAACCATCTCATCCTCTGTCGTCCCCTTCTCCTGCTTTCAGTCTTTCCCAGCATCAGGGTCTTTTCCAATGAGTCAGCTCTCCGCATCAGGTGGCCAAAATACTGGAGTTTCAGCTTCAACATCAGTCCTTCCAATGAACACCCAGGACTGATCTCCTTTAGGATGGACTGGTTGGATCTCCTTGGAGTCCAAGAGTCTTCTCCAACACCACAGTTCCAAAGCATCAATTCTTCAGTGCTCAGCTTCCTCTATAGTCCAATTCTCACATCCATACACAACTACTGGAAAAACCATAGCCTTGACTATATGGACCTTTGTTGGCAAAGTAATGTCTCTGATTTTTAATATGCTTTTTTGCATTTCTTTTTCTTGGGACGGTCTTGGTCCCTGTCTCCCATACAATGTCACGAACCTCCATCCATAGTTCATCAGGTACTCTGTCTATCAGAACTAGTCCCTTAAATGTATTTCTCACTTCCACTATATAGTCATAAGGGGTTTGATTTAGGTCATATGTGAATGGTCTAGTGGCTTTCCCCACTTTCTTCAATTTAAGTTTGAATTTGGCAATAAGGAGTTCATGATCTGAGCCACAGTCCACTCCCAGTCTTGTTTTTGCTGACTGTATAGAGCGTCTCCATCTTTGGCTGCAAAGGATATGATCAATATGATTTCTATGTTGACCATCTGGTGATGTCCATGTGTCAAGAAACACCTGGAGTAACAGGTAAATTTGATCTTGGAGTACAAAATGAAGCAGGGTAAAGGCTAACACTGTTCTGCCAAGAGAATGCACTGGTCGTAGCAAACACCCTCTTCCAACAACTAAGGTAATAAACATTGGCTATTTTGTAAATTCTGAATTTTACCACTTTAAACACCAATATTTCAAACTCTTAACCATATTTGTTGAAATTCTTTCTGGCATGTATTGCATGCTTTTCAGCTGAGAAAAAAATCTTTCCTACATTTTTACACTAACCCAAAACAAAAAAATGAGTAATTTAAAATTTTAGATTAATAAATGTTCAATTAGTCCAAAAATATAAATAATATACACAAATATAAATAATATATTGAAAACTGAGTAATATTGCTAAAGTTATATTTCTTGACATGACTAAGTAGAATTAAAATTAAGATTCTTAGAATCTATATATTAGATTTTATTATAAAAGATTAGCTAACTGTGAAGGTGAAATTAGCATGGATGAAAGGAATGCTCATCTATTTCTAAATTTATTTTCATGTTAATTATATCTACTGATTTTTCCAACTTATGTTGTGATAATTAAAAGGATGATTGGTATATGTAGAAATATTGCAAAAGGAAGAAAGGCAAGTAGCAATAGCAGATGGTCTCAAATCTCTCAAGGGGATTAAACAATTGCTCTTACATATAATCAGTAATTACTTCACAAAAGCTAATGCATAGTTAGCAGCATCATTATTAACACTTAAGAAAGAATATAAGATAGTCAATGTTAAGTGCCAATTAAGTGGACTAGAAGAGGTCTAGAAAAGCTTTGTGAATGAGGTAAGAATTTGACCCATAAGAAAGGAAAGAACTTAGAGAAATGGAAAGGAAGGCAGGCAGTGTTCTTTACCTGAACATTGGTATGAATAATAACACTAAAAGAACATGTATTTCTGTATTTGGTTGGATGTGTACAACTTATGTTTCATAAATGTGTAAGATTATACTTACATAGGAGTAAAAGCACCATATTTACATAGCCATTAATTCAATGTCCAATCTGCATAGCATTTAGAGTTAGGGCTTCCCTGGTGGCTCAGAGGTTAAAGCGTCTGCCTGCAATGTGGGAGACCTGGGTTCGATCCCTGGGTTGGGAAGATCCCCTGGAGAAGGAAATGGCAACCCACTCCAGTATTCTTGCCTGGAGAATCCCATGGATGGAGGAGCCTGGTAGGCTGCAGTTCATGGGGTCACAAAAAGTCGAACACTACTGAGCGACTTCACTTACTTACTTCACTTACCATACTGTCAATCAGTTCTGAACACCAGCCTGTAAAGTGACAAGCACTTAGCCTTAACTTAGAGAAAGAAATGGAAAAAATAAACACAGAAACATAAAATATGGTGACCACAAAATGAATGTATTATAGATTTTAGTGGCAGAGTGATTGGATTTGGTTATAATTATGATTAAATCCTTTTGTTAGTTTTTGAGTAGTACAGTCATCAATCACATTATTTAAATAAAACATATGTCCATCAAATTTACATTGCAATATAATCATATATATAAAAAATGGGTTTTAGTGAGGAAAATTATCCTTGGAGTCTAGAAAAAGTAGCCACTTTTTCTCTTTTAAAGGCATTTTGTTTTCCAGAATGGCATTTAAGATTAAAATATCATAGAGCCAAAATATATAATGACTCTTTTGTCATTAATAAGAGATAAATCATGATTAATAGGAAATTATTCATGGCATAGCAATTAAGAATTTGAGCTTTTGAGTGAGGCAGACCTGGATTCAAATCTCAGTTTTCAAATGTATTTCTGTTTGAATTGGTGAACTTGGTTCCGTCTTGAATAAAAAGAGGATGTGATCAATATACACCTATTAGGGTTTGTCTTATTTTCTGTAGAATTAAGAAAGCCATCCTCAGCGATCAATGCAAAGAAATAGAGGAAAACAAAAGAATGGGAAAGACTAGAGATAACTTCAAGAAAATTAGAGATACCAAGGGAACATTTCATGGAAAAATGGGCTCAATAAAGGACAGAAATGGTATGGACTTAACAGAGGCAGAGATATTAAGAAGAGGTGGCAAGAATACACAGAAGAACTGTACAAAAAAGATCGTCACGACCCAGATAATCAAAATGGTGTGATCACGCACCTAGTGCCAGACATCCTGGAATGTGAAGTCAAGTGGGCCTTAGAAAGCATCACTATGAACAAAGCTAGTGGAAGTGACGGGATTCCAGTTGAGCTATTCCAAATCCTGAAAGATGATGCTGTGAAAGTGCTGCACTCAATATGCCAGCAAATTTGGAAAACCCAGCAGTGGCCACAGGACTGGAAAATGTCCGTTTTCATTCCAATCCCAAAGAAAGGCAATGCCAAAGAATGCTCAAACTACCGCACAATTGCACTCATCTCACATGCTAGTAAAGTAATGCTCAAAATTCTCCAAGCCAGGCTTCAGCAATATGTGAACCGTGAACTTCCAGTTGTTCAAGATGGTTTTAGTAAAGGCAGAGGAACCAGAGATCAAATTGCCAACATCCGCTGGATCATGGAAAAAGCAAGAGAGTTCCAGAAAAATATCTATTTCTGCTTTATTGACTATGCCAAAGCCTTTGACTGTGTGGATCACAATAAACTGTGGAAAATTCTGAAAGAGATGGGAATACCAGACCACCTGACCCGCCTTTGAGAAATCTGTATGCAGGTCAGGAAGCAATAGTTAGAACTGGACATGGAACAACAGACTGGTTCCAAATAGGAAAAGGAGTATGTCAAGGCTGTATATTGTCACCCTGTTTATTTAACTTATATGCAGAGTACATCATGAGAAATGCTGGACTAGAAGAAGCAAAAGCTGGAATCAAGATTGCCGGGAGAAATATCAATAACCTGAGATATGCAGATGACACCAGCCTTATGGCAGAAAGTGAAGAGGAACTAAAAAAGCTCTTGATGAATGTGAAAGAGGAGAGTGAAAATGTTGGCTTAAAGCCTAACATTCAGAAAATGAAGATCCTGGCATCTGGTCTCATCACTTCATGGGAAATAGATGGAGAAACAGTGGAAACAGTGTCAGACTTTATTTTTCTGGGCTCCCAAATCACTGAAGCCATGAAATTAAAAGACGCTTACTCCTTGGAAGCAAAGTTATGACCAACCTAGATGGCATATTCAAAAGCAGAGACATTACTTTGCCAGCAAAGGTTTGTCTAGTCAAGGCTATGGTTTTTCCTGTGGTCATGTATGGATGTGAGAGTTGGACTGTGAACAATTCTTCCACTGAGTGCCAAAGAATTGATGTTTTTGACCTGTGGTGTTGGAGAAGACTCTTGAGAGTCCCTTGGACTGCAAGGAGATCCAACCAGTCCATTCTGAAGGAGATCAGCCCTGGGATTTCTTTGGAAGGAATGATGCTAAAGCTGAAACTCCAGTACTTTGGCCACCTCATGTGAAGAGTTGACTCACTGGAAAAGTCTCTGATGCTGGGAGGGACTGGGGGCAGGAGGAGAAGGGGACGACAGAGGATGAGATGGCTGGATGGCATCACTGTCTTAATGGACATGAATCTGAGTGACCTCCGGGAGTTGGTGATGGACAGGGAGGCCTGGCATCCTGCAATTCATGGGGTTGCAAAAAGTTGGACACGACTGAGCAACTGAACTGAAGGTTTTAATATCGTCAATGTACTTAGCTCTGGGAACAACACAGAGTAAGTTCAATGAATGATTGTTCTTTGAATTTACCCTTTGCCTCTTAATAGCACACTCTGTGTCTGCTATGTAATTTTACTATGGTATAGTTGAAAGACTGTGTTATAGAAATGAGATAACAATCTAACATATGCTGTGCTCTGCTTAATTGCTTAGTAATGTCTAACTCTTTGTGACCACATGGACTATAGCCTGCCAGGCTCCTCTGCCCATGGGGTTTCTCCAGGCAAGAATACTGGAGTGGCTTGTCATGCCCTCCTCCATGAGAGTTTCCCAACCCAGGGATTGAACTCAGTTTTGCATTGTGTGCAGATTCTTTACCATCTGGGCCACCAGGGAAGCCCAGGAATACTGAAGTGGGTATCCCATCCCTTCTCCAGGGAATCTTCCTGACCCAGGAATTGAACTGGCATTTCCTGAATAAACAGTAGATTCTGTACCATCTAAGCTAGGAGGAAAACCCCTCAATCCTACATATGCTAATAAGTATAGCTCAGTTGGTTACTAGCTTCCATAGACTGTAAATTCTAGGTCCATAAAAAATTCCTTCCAATATTTGGGAGGTTACTCTTAGTTGCCTTTTAGATTTTTTCTTGCATTAGCTATGTAACAAAATTAATTATTTTTGTTTGTTTATTCAGCCTATTTAAACCAAAACAAACACAATTCATGCATTTCTTTTACCCTCTATCCCCCACTTCTGGCAACTGACAATTTATTCTCTGTATCAGCTTGGTTTGTTTACTGCTCATTTATTTTTTACTCTATTTATTTATGAATTCTACATGTAAGAGAGATCATACAGTATTTTTCTTTCTCTCTCTGACATGTTTCACTCAGTATAATACTTTTGAAGTTCATCCATGTTATTACAAATGGCCAGATTTCATTTTTTATGGCTGAATAATATTCCTGTGTGTGTGTGTATATCATATTTTCCTTATCTTTTCATTCACTGGTGGGTACTTAAGTTGTTTCCATACCTTGGCTATGTAAATACTGTTATAATAAACATTGGGGTGCATATATCTTTTCAAGGTAGTGTTTTTGTTTTCTTCAGATTAATACTCAAAGGTAAAATTGGATCATATGATAGCTCCATTTTTAATTTTTTGAGAAAACTTCATACTGTTCTGTATGAATTTACATTTCCACCAATAGTGCACAGGTGTTTTCTTTTCTCTACATCCTCACCAGCATTTGTATTTTAATAACAACCATTCTAACAGGTTTGAGGTCATAATCTCATTGTGGCTTGGATTTACATTTTCCTGATTAATGATGTGGTATATCCTATTCCATTGAAATATATGTTTTTATACCAACACCTTACTATTTTGATTACTATACTTTTGTAATATAGTTTGAAATCTATGACTACAGCTTTGTCATTCTTTCTCAAGGTTGCATTCAAGGTCTTTATGGTCCATACAAATTTTAGGATTGATCATTCTATTTCTGTGAAAAATGCTTTTAAAAAATCTTGCTTATTTCATTTGAACTCCTTTGTTTGTTTTTTTCTCAAGACATTTGAAAGTATAGACTTTAATGGTTACTGAGGTCAGCTTATTTTTCCTTAACTTTTCTCTGTGAGATTTTGTCAAATACTTGACATATAATTTGACAGTTTGTCACAACTTCACCAAATTTTTTATATCTTTTTCTACATATTGCCAAATGACTCTCAAGAAATGTTATACATTTCTATCAGTGGAATGTAAAAGTGAATGATATCTGAAAGTCTTATAGTTTTTAAAAATTTTGCTCTTGTGAAAAAAGCTGTGGATTGTGATATAATAGGCATTTCATATGTATTAATACTAAGTGTAAGACTAAATATATTAAAAATGCTCTGAGCATCCATTTCCCATCTTTGCAATAAATTAGTTAAAATACACTAATGAACATATTCACTTAATAGAAATGCAATAATATATCTGAAGAGTATAATGTCACTCATATATATATATATATATATATATACACACACATAATATATGTATGCAGATATATATTTATACATCTATACACATATGTATTTAAGTGTATTATATTAAATAATATATAAATGTATAATAAATATATATTTGGAAAATAATTAAAAGTTAAATATTAAGATAAATCACAATACAAGCCTTATATTTGTGAAAGAATTGCTTGTAAGGGATGAAAAAAATTAGTAATTTAGTTATCATGCAAAGATGTAACATTTGTTCTATAAGAGTGTGAGTTTTAGGCAGGTCATAGTCAGCACAGGAATCTAAGAAAGGGAATTTTAAGAGAGAAAGAGGAGAAAGTATATTATTCGAACCCTAAGTAGGTCATGTCCTCAGAAATCAGAAGTAGGGCTTCACTGGTGATCCACTGTTTAAGAATCCACCTTGCACTGCAGGGGACACCAGTTTGATCCCTGATTCGGGAAGATCCCACAGGCCCTGGGGCAGCTAAGCCCATGTGTGGCAACAACTGAGCACACTCACCTCAACTACTGAAGTATGCGCACCCTAGCGCCTGCACTCTGCAACAAGAGAAGCCACTACAATGAGAAGTCTTCATGCACTGCAGCTAGAGTAGCCCCCTCTCATGGCATCTAGAGAAAGCCCACATGCAGCAGCAAAGACCCAGCACAACCAAAAATAAATAAATAAATTTACATATGAAAAAAGAAACTATAAGTAATTGATTACCTTTGTGTTTAGTCCATGGAAATAGGCTTCATTTTCCTATAAAGAGAACATTTCCTAAATGAATGAGAATAGTTCATTTCAACATGAAATAGAACTACAAAAAATCTCTATAGGTTTCTGAGTAGATAGTTCAGTCATACAGGTCTGGCTCCGGGGGCTTGCACATGTCCTGATACGCTTCTGTTTTAGCCCTCTTGGTAAATTTTATTTGGTTGTTTTCCTCTTAGCTGGGTGTTCAGTCTTTTATCAGTCTGATCAGGCCTCTTAACTGTCCCTGCTACTTGTCTTGCATCCAGATATCCAGTGCTGAGTGAAAATGATCTTGCTTAGCCTGAGTCCCAATAAGCTTGGGTCGAGTCCCAGCAATGCCCTGCCTTTATTCTGGGTATATTTTCTTGAATTCTGGGTATATATCATGTATTTTGATGGCATAATATAACACTTATAAAACTAGGACAAAAGTAGCTAACACTTTGGGGAAAACCTAGATTAAACAAATTGCATTTCATCACAAATAATTCTAGTAAATTGAAAAAATAATTGCCAATTTGGTGAATGAACTGTGATGTGGTAGTTTGGATTCCAATCAGGCAGTTAAACATTTTTCAGTTAATAAATAAAACTATGAAATTAAAACAAAAAAATACCATGAACTTGACAAGAAACAGACAGTAACATTCAAATTTGTAATCAGTGGTAAAAATCAAAGGACCATTCAATCATTATCAAAGAAATAGTTTGTGAGTTCATTATAGACTAATCTTATTTTCATTTCTGATTGGTAGTTTAAGGGAAGCTATACATAATAAATATGAATGTGAGCAATGCATTTAACATGGTAATTTGTGAGCATTTGAAAGATTTTCCTCTTCCACTAAGTGTATACACAGCTTTTGAAAGAACACACAGAGAGCAGGGAGGACAGGAAATATCTCCAGTGTCTATTAAAGCAACGGAACTGATTCTGACAATAGATAGGATGGTTACAGCTCAACAGCTTCACAGCCCTGTCACCATATCTTTGTGGATAAGATGCAGAAACACACAGAATGCTAGTAAAGGACTGTGGATTGAAAGACAGCTGATTGCTGATTAATGGATCATTGTCTACTGTGATAAGGTCTCAAGCAATATATTTTGGAATTCTGTTTCTTTGAAAATGGCCCATTCAACAGTTTTATCAACAGCTTTTCTGAACACACAGAAGTCATGGCCATCGTATTTTTGGGTGACACAAATCTAGATTATCTAGTTAATGCATTGCCAGCAAGATTTGGATTTTAAAGATCTCACCAAGTTTGAAGAATGGCCTGAACCAAACAAGAAGAAATTGAATGAATAAAGCAAAGATCCACGCTTAGTCTAAAAATTCAAATAAAAAAGATAAACCTCAGTTGCAATGAAATTAAAATCAATGAATTAATGCCATTTTAGGCAAAATTTATTTTGAGGACCTGGATAACCTTAAGATCCAACCACACAAGTTAATATAATCTGTGATTACCACAAATGAATTTAGGATTCGTTGAGGGAAATTAGTATAGAACAAGACAAGGCTATACTGTGATCATCATGAATAAATTTGGGATGCATTCCTAAAAATATAGTGCATCATGTATAAAATAAACTTCTTGTCTTCTGTGTGTCCAGTTTTTATGACATTTTAAGGGAATGGAATCATAGGAAAGATTACTTAGCATGTTGAGAGAAAGGTACCACATGAAACATTCCAATGAAATATATATTGAAGCACAGTTAATTGTTGTATGGAAGAAGTGGCATATATCAAGGCTTGAGAGATTCGTGAATAGGACACAATCAGTGACTCACTGGGGCCTACATATATAAATGATGCTGGAAGGAAACTCTGTGTATTTGAAATCCATGCCCATCAAATGACAACTTTGCTCAAGAAATGTCTTTTAGTTACAGATGTTATCAGTTGAGACTAGGCTGCCCAGAGGGAACAACATAATTAAAGTGACAATAGGTGAGTTGCTGCAGGGAAGCCAAGAATTATCAATAACATACCTTAAATGTCAGAAATGATTTTTCTGACAATTTCTAACTGTGGTAGATTACATATTGCTCCCAATTATCAGAGAAATCATCTCTGACATTTAAGGTACATCTCTCACAGGTAGACACAGCAGTCACACAGCAACCAGTAAAGATGTAGAGTTCCCTCCCCTGGAGAGTCACATGATTTGCAGTGCCTCCATGTGAGCTGTATTCTTTTCTTTAAAGAAAAAAAAAATTATTTATTTACTTTGGATTGTGCTCCATCTTCACTGCTGCACGAGCTTTCTCTAGTTGTGGTGAGTGGGGACTACTCTTCATTAGATGCATGGGTTTCTCATTGCAGTGGCTTCTCTTGTTGCTGAGCCCAGGCTCTCGGGCACAGAGGCTCAGGACTTGTGGCATATGGGCTCAGTAGTTGCAGTTCCTGGGCTCTAGAGCACATGTTCGGGGAAGGCAATGGCACCCCACCCCAGTACTTTTGCCTGGAGAATCCCATGGACGGAGGATCCTGGTAGGCTCCAGTCCATGGGGTCACTAAGAGTCGGACACGACTGAGCGACTTCACTTTCACTTTTCACTTTCATGCATTGGAGAAGGAAATGGCAACCCACTCCAGTATTCTTGCCTGGAGAATCCCAGGGACGGGGGAGCCTGGTGGGCTTCCGTCTGTGGGGTCGCACAGAGTCGGGCACGACTGCAGCGACTTAGCAGCAGTAGCAGAGCACATGTTCAGTAGTTGCGGCGCACAGGTTTTGTGGCTCTGTGGCATGAGGGATCTTCTCTGACTAGGATCGCACCCTTGTATCCCACATTGATAGGCGGATATTTTACCACTGAGCCATCAGGGAAGCCCATGGTGTTCTTTTCTTAAAGGTTGGCCATGGGGCTTACTTTAGCCAACAGAATGCAAGGGAAGTGATATGAGACACTGGAAAAAAAGGTCTTCCCCCACAAGGCTATTAGGAGGTTCAGACACCTCATTTTTTCTTCCCCTACAAGAACAAGATAGGATCTGCATATCAGCCTAGATCCAGGAAGCAGACCATAGGAAACATGGCTAAAGACTTGCTATAGATGCCTAGATTAAATATAATGTGAGAAATAAATAATCCTGTGCTGTGTTGTGCTTAGTCATCCAGTTGTGTCCAACTCGCTGAGGACCCATAAATTGTAGCCTGCCAAGATGGAATTTTCCAGGCAAGAATACTGGAGTGGGGTGCCATTTCCTTCTCCAGAAGATCTTCCTGACACAGGGATCAAAACACATTGGCAGGTTGATTCTTTACCTCTGATGCCTAAAATTTGGAGATTTTTTGCTACAGAAAAATTTCCTGGCAAAATCTGTGTGACTAGAACACCACCAAACCCAAAGAGAGTTTCTGTGATAGAGACTCTTAGGCCTCATCAAGCTTCCATGAGGGTCTTTGACTGGTTAAATTTAAATAAAAAGCTTGAAACTTTTAAATAAGCTTGTCAAGTGAAGGCCTGGAGACAGAATATGAGTTTGAAAGTATATATTTAGCTATCTTCAGAAAGTAGTTATAAATAACAAAGATAGCAGACTTGCTCTCATTTTGATAAGAAACTAATAATTGCAAATATTTCAAAGTATCATGGGCTTCTTCTAAGGTGGGATGCTTCCCATTATTGAAGCCATGCAGAGAGCATATTAAGAAGCACAGACATCACTTTGCCAACAAAGTTTCATATAGTCAAAGTAGTCATGTATGGATATAAGACTTGGACCATAAAGTTGGCACTTTGGTTAAGTGCCAAAGCATTGATGCTTTCAAAATGTGTTACTAGAATTAAGCTGCATGAGCTGATTGTATATTTTGGAGATTAATTATTTGTCAGTTGTTTTGTTTGGTATTATTTTCTCCCATTCTGAGGGCCGCCTTTTCACCTTGCTTACAGTTACCTTTATTCCATTAAAAAAAAAAAAAATGGGCCAAAGAACTAAACAGACATTTCTCCAAAAAGACATACAGATGGCTATCAAACACATGAAAAGATGCTCAACATCAGTCATTATCAAAGAAATGCTAATCAAAACCACAATGAGGTACCATCTCATGCCACTCAGAATGGCTGCCATCAAAACGTCTACAAACAATAAATGCTGGAGAGGGTGTGGAGAAAAGGGAATCCTCTTACACTGTTGGTGGATATGCAAACTAGTACAGCCACTATGGAGAACAGTGTGGAGATTCCTTAAAAAATTAGAAATAGAACTGCCATACAACCCAGCAGTCGCAATGCTGGGCATACACAGCAAGGAAACCCGAATTGAAAGAGACATGCAAACACCAGTGTTCACTGCAGAACTGTTTACAGTAGTGAGGACACAGAAGCAACCTAGATGTCCATCAGCAGAAGAATGGATAAGAAATTTGTGGTACATATACACAATGGAATATTACTCAGCTATAAAAAAGAACACATTTGAGTTCTAATGAGTGGATGAAACTAGAGCCTATTACACAGGGTGAAGTAAGTCAGAAAGAAAAATACCAATACAGTATATTAACACATATATGTGGAATTTAGAAAGATGGTAATGATGACCCCATATACAAGACAGCAAGAGAGATACAGATGTAAAGAACAAACTTTTGGACTCTCTGGGATAAGGCGAGGTTGGGATGATTTGAGAGAAGAGCATTAAAACATGTATATTACCATATGTGAAATAGATGACCAGTCCAAATTTGATGCATGAAACAGGGCACTCTAAGCTGATGCACTGGGATAACCAGGGGGATGGGATAGGATTGGGGGGTGGTTCGGGAGGGGGAAACACATGTATACTCATGGCTGATTCATGACAGTTGAGTTCAGTTCAGTAGCTCAGTCATGTCTGACTCGTGACCCCATGAACTGCAGCATGCCAGGTCTTCCTGTCCATCACCAACTCCTGGAGCATACCCATATTCATGTATGCT
The DNA here is from genome assembly GCA_935064755.1 of Tragelaphus eurycerus. Lineage (NCBI taxonomy): Eukaryota > Metazoa > Chordata > Mammalia > Artiodactyla > Bovidae > Tragelaphus > Tragelaphus eurycerus. The sequence continues at coordinate 16,396,179 of CAKXYN010000009.1, read as the reverse complement.
ATGCTATGCTATGCTAAGTTACTTCAGTTGTGTCCGACTCTGTGTGACCCCATAGACGGCAGCCCACAAGGCTTCCCCATCCCTGGGATTCTCCAGGCAAGAACACTGGAGTGGGTTGCCATTTCCTTCTCCAATGCATGAAAGTGAAAAGAGAAAGTGAAGTCGCTCAGTCATGTCCGACTCTTAGCAACCCCATGGACTGCAGCCTACCAGGCTCCTCCATCCGTGGGATTTTCCAGGCAAGAGTACTGGAGTGGGGTGCCATTGCCTTCTCCATACTCATTGAGTCAGTAATGCCATCCAACCATTTCATGCTCTGTCATCTCCTTCTGTTGTCCTCAGTATTTCCCAGTATTAGGGTCTTTTCTAATGAGTCAGCTCTTCATATCAGGTGGCCAAAGTATTGGCGTTTCAGCTTCAACATCAGCCCTTCCAATGAACAACCAGGACTGATCTCATATAGAGTGGACTGGTTGGATCTCCTTGCAGTCCAAGAGACTCTCAAGAGTCTTCTCCAACACCACAGTTCAAAAACATCAAATTCTTCTGCACTCAGCTTTCTCTATAGTCCAACTCTCACATCCATACACGACTACTGGAAAAACCATAGCCTTGACTAGACGGTTCACATATTGCTGAAGCCTGGCTTGGAGAATTTTGAGCATTACTTTACTAGCGTGTGAGATGAGTGCAATTGTTCGGTAGTTTGAGCACTCCTTGGCATTGCCTTTCTTTGGGATTGGGATGAAAACTGACCTTTTCCAATCTTGTGGCCACTGCTGAGTCTTCCAAATTTGCTGGCATATTGAGTGTAGCACTTTCACAACATCATCATTCAGGATTTGGAATAGCTCCACTGGAATTCCATCACCTCCACTAGCTTTGTTCGTAGTGATGCTTTCTAAGGCCCATTTGACTTCACATTCCAAGATGTCTGGCTCTAGGTCAGTGATCACACCATCATGATTATCTGGGTCTTGAAGCTCTTTTTTGTACAGTTCTTCTGTGTATTCTTGCCACCTCTTCTTAATATCTTCTGCTTCTGTTAGATCCACACCATCTCTGTCCTTTATTGTGCCCATCTTTGCATGAAATGTTCCTTTGGTATCTCTGATTTTCTTGAAGAGATCCTTAGTCTTTCCCATTCTGTTGTTTTCCTCTATTTCTTTGCATTGATCACTGAAGAAGGCTTTCTTATCTCTTCTTGCTATTCTTTGGAACTCCGCATTTAGATGTTTATAACTTTCCTTTTCTCCTTTGCTTTTCGCTTCTCTTCTTTTCACAGCTATTTGTAAGGCCTCCCCAGACAGCCATTTTGCTTTTTTGCATTTCTTTTCCATGGGGATGGTCTTGATCCCTGTCTCCTGTACAATGTCACGAACCTCATTCCATAGTTTAGAAAAGGCAGAGGAACCAGAGATCAAATTGCCAACATCCGCTGGATCATGGAAAAAGCAAGAGAGTTCCAGAAAAACATCTATTTCTGCTTTATTGACTATGCCAAAGCCTTTGACTGTGTGGATCACAATAAACTGTGGAAAATTCTGAAAGAGATGGGAATACCAGACCACCTGATCTGCCTCTTAAGAAATCTGTATGCAGGTCAGGAAGCAACAGTTAGAACTGGTCATGGAACAACAGACTGGTTCCAAATAGGAAAAAGAGTACGTCAAGGGTGCATATTGTCACCCTGTTTATTTAACTTATATGCAGAGTACATCATGAGAAATGCTGGACTGGAAGAAACACAAGTTGGAATCAAGATTGCCGGGAGAAATATCAATAACCTCAGATATGCAGATGACACCACCCTTATGGCAGAAAGTGAAGAGGGGCTAAAAAGCCTCTTGATGAAAGTGAAAGTGGAGAGTGAAAAGGTTGGCTTAAAGCTCAACATTCAGAAAATGAAGATCATGGCATCTGGTCCCATCACTGCATGGGAAATAGATGGGGAAACAGTGGAAACAGTGTCAGACTTTGTTTTTCTGGGCTCCAAAATCACTGCAGATGGTGACTGCAGCCATGAAATTAAAAGACGCTTACTCCTTGGAAGGAAAGTTATGACCAACCTAGATAGCATATTCAAAAGCAGAGACATTACTTTACCAACAAAGGTTTGCCTAGTCAAGGCTATGGTCTTTCCTGTGGTCATGTATGGATGTGAGAGCTGGACTGTGAAGAAGGCTGAGCGCCGAAGAATTGATGCTTTTGAACTGTGGTGTTGGAGAAGACTCTTGAGAGTCCCTTGGACTGCAAGAAGATCCAACCAGTCCATTCTGAAGGAGATCAATCCTGGAATTTCTTTGGAAGGAATGATGCTAAAGCTGAAACTCCAGTATTTTGACCACCTCATGCGAAGAGTTGACTCATTGGAGAAGACTCTGATGCTGGGAGGGATTGAGGGCAGGAGGAGAAGGGGACGACAGAGGATGAGATGGCTGGATGGCATCACTGACTCGATGGATGCGAGTCTGAGTGACCTCCGGGAGCTGGTGATGGACAGAGAGGCCTGGCGTGCTGCGGTTCATGGGGTCGCAAAGAGTCGGACACGACTGAGCGACTGTTCTGATATGTTCTGTTCTGATCTGACTAGACGGAACTTTGTTGACAAAGTAGTGTCTCTGTTTTTTAATATTCTGTCTAGGTTGGTAATAACTTTCCTTCCAAGGAGTAAGAATGTTTTAATTTCATGGCTGCAGTCACCATCTGCAGTGATTTTGGAGCCCCAGAAAATAAATTCAGCCACTATTTCCACTGTTTCCCCATCTCTTTCCCATGAAGTGATGGGAGTACATGCCATGATTTTAGTTTTCTGAATGCTGAACTTTAAGCCAACTTTTTCACTCTCCTCTAACACTTTCATCAAGAGGCGCTTTAGTTCTTCACTTTCTGCTATAAGGGTGGTGTCACCTGCCCATGTGAGGTTATTAATATTTCTCCCGGCAATCTTGATTCCAGCTTGTGCTTCATTCAGCCCAGCATTTCTCATGATGTACTCTGCATATGAGTTAAATAAGAAGGGTGACAATATACAGCCTTGGCAGACTCCTTTTCCTATTTAGAACCAGTCTGTTGTTCCATGTCCAGTTCTAACTCTTGCTTCCTGACCTACATACAGCTTTCTCAAGAGGCAGATCAGGTGGTCTGGTATTCCAAGTCTTTCAGAATTTTCCACAGTTTATTGTGATCCACACAGTCAAAGGCTTTGGCATAGTCAATCAAGCAGAAATAGATGTTTTTCTGGAACTCTCTTGCTTTTTTTTTTTATGATCTAGTGGATGTTGGCAATTTGATCTCTGGTTCCTCTGCCTTTTCTAAAACCAGCTTGAACAACTGGAAGTTCATGGTTCACATATTGCTGAAGCCTGGCTTGGAGAATTTTGAGCATTACTTTACTAGTGTGTGAGATGAGTGCAAGTGTGCAGTAGTTTGAGTATTCTCTGGCATAGCTTTTCTTTGGGATTGGAATGAAAACTGATCTTTTTCAGTCCTGTGGCCACTGCTGAGTTTTCCAAATTTGCTGGCATATTGAGTGCAGCACTTTCACAGCATCATCTTTTAGGATTTGAAATAGCTCCATTGGAATTCCATCACCTCCACTAGCTTTGTTTGTAGTAATGCTTCCTAAGGCCTATTTGAATTCACATTCCAGGATGTCTGACTCTAGATAGGTGATCACACCATCGTGATTATCTGGGTTGTGAAGATCTTTTTGTACAGTTTTTCTGTGTATTCTTGCCACTTCTTCTTAATATCTTCTGTTTCTGTTAGGTCCATACCATTTCTGTCCTTTATTGAGCCCATCTTTGCATGAAATGTTCCCTTAGTATCTCTAATTTTCTTGAAGAGAACTCTAGTTTTCCCATTCTATTGTTTTCCTCTATTTCTTTGCACTGATCGCTGAGGAAGGCTTTCTTATTTCTCCTTGCTATTCTTTGGAACTCTGCATTCAAATGGGTATATATTTCCTTTTCTCCTTTGCTGTTTGTTTTTATTCTTTTCAAAGTTATTTGTAAGGCCTCCCAAGACAGCCATTTTGCTTTTTTGCATTTCTTTTTCCTTAGGGATGGTCTTGATGCCTGTGTCTTGTACAGTGTCATGAACCTCAGTCCATACTTCATCAGGCACTCGACCCTTAAATCATGTCAATGTATGGAAAAACACACCACAATATTTATAGTGACTAGTCTCCAATTAAAATTAATTAATTAATTAAAAAAATGTGGTTCTAGAAAAGACTCTTGAGAGTCCTTTGGACAGCAAGTTGATCAAATCAGTCAATCCTACAAAGGAAATAAACCCCAAGTATTCATTGTAAGGACCGATGCAGAAACTCCAGTACTTTGGCCACCTTATGTAAATTGCTGACTCACTGGAAAAGACCGATTCTGGGAAAGATTGAGGGCAGGAGGAGAAGTGGATAACAAAGGATGAGATGGTTGGATGGCACCAGCGATTCAATGGAGAAGAATCTGAGCAAACTCTAGGAGATAGTGAAGAGGGAAGCCTGTTGTGCTGCAGTTCATGGGGGCACAAAGTGTTGGACTTAGCAACTGAACAGGAAGAGATGGTATAATCACTTTTCTGGAATTTTGAGGGGAATAATCAGGAAAGCATCAGGACTGAATGAGTCAGTAAAAAGATACACTATAATACAATAAATAACATATCCTCTTATGCTTCTATTTTTTTTTTTTTTTTAATTTGTTAGTCTTTTTAAAAATTGAAGTATAGTTGACATCCTGGAATGTGAAGTCAAGTGGGCCTTAGAAAGCATCACTACAAACAAAGCTCGTGGAGGTGATGGAATTCCAGTTGAGCTATTTCAAATCCTGAAAGATGATGCTGTGAAAGTGATACACTCAATATGCCAGCAAATTTGGAAAACTCAGTAGTGGCCACAGGACTAGAAAAGGTCAGTTTTCATTCCAATCCCAAAGAAAGGCAAGGCCAAAGAATGCTCAAACTACTTATCTCAGATGCTAGTAAAGTAATGCTCAAAATTCTCCAAGGCAGGCTTCAGCAATACGTGAACCATGAACTTCCAGTTGTTCAAGCTGGTTTTAGAAAAGGCAGAGGAACCAGAGATCAAATTGCCAGCATCCACTGGATCATCAAAAAAAGCAAGAGAGTTCCAGAAAAACATCGATTTCTGCTTTATCGACGATGCCAAAGCCTTTGACTGTGTGGATCACAATAAACTGTGGAAAATTCTGAAAGACTTGGGAATACCAGACCACTTGACTGCCTCTTGAGAAACCTATATGCAGGTCAGGAAGCAACAGTTAGAACTGGACATGGAACAACAGACTGGTTCTAAATAGGAAAAGGAGTCTGTCAAGGCTGTATATTGTCATCCTTCTTATTTAACTCATATGCAGAGTACATCATGGGAAATGCTGGGCTGGAAGAAGCACAAACTGGAATCAAGATTGCCGGGAGAAATCTCAATAACCTCAGATATGCAGATAACACCATCCCTATGGGCAGAAAATTAAGAAGAACTAAAGAGCCTCTTGATGAAAGTGAAAGAGGAGAGTGAAAAAGTTTGCTTAAAGCTCAACATTCAGAAAATGAAGATCATCATCTGGTCCCATCACTTCATGGGAAATAGATGGGGAAACAGTGGAAATAGTGGCAGACTTTATTTTGGGGGGCTTCAAAATAACTGCAGATGGTGATTACAGCCAAGAAATTAAAAGAGGCTTACTCCTTGGAAGGAAAGTTATGACCAACCTAGATAGCATGTTCAAAAGCAGAGACATTACTTTCCAGCAAAGGTCCATCTAGTCAAGGCTATGGTTTTCCCAGTGGTCATGTAGGGATGTGAGAGTTGGACTGTGAAGAAAGCTGAGCGCCAAAGAATTGATACTTTTGAACTAACCGTTGTGTTGGAGAAGACTCTTGAGAGTCCCTTGGACTGCAATGAGATCCCATCAGTCCATCCTAAAGGAGATCAGTCCTGGGTGTTCATTGGAAGGACTGATGCTGAAGCCAAAACTCTAATACTTTGGCCACCTCATGTGAAGAGTTGACTCATTAGAAAAGACTCTGATGCTGGGAGGGATTGGGGACAGGAGGAGAAGGGGATGATAGAGGATGAGATGGCTAGATGGCACTACCAACTCGAAGGACATGAGTTTGAGTGACCTCCAGGAGTTGGTGTTGGACAGGGAGGCCTGGCATGCTGCAATTCATGGGGTTGCAAAGAGTCAGACATGACTGAGGGATTGAACTGTACTGATAGTTGATTTATTGGGTTGGCAAAAAGTTTGTTCTTTTTTTTTTTTTTTCTATAGCATATTTTGGAAAAACTTGAATGAACATTTTGGCCAATGCAATGAATGTTATGTTCATTTCTGATGTGGGGCAAAAAGTAAACTTTACATATAAATATTGTAAAAAATATTGTTTACCATAATGGCTTCTTTCAGGATACTGAATATAGTGTCCTGTGCTATAGAGTAGGACCTTATTTTTTTTTTTTTTTATCAAAACTTACTATAAATTATACTGTACATCTGCTGATCTCAAATTCTCAGTCTATCCCTCCTCCAGCCCACCCCCCACTCCTTGGCAACCAGAAGTCTGTTTTCTCTCTGTGAGTCTGTTTCTGTTTCATAATAGGTTCATTTGTGTATTATTTTAGATTCTAAGGAATATCATATGGTATTTGCCTTTTTCTTTCTGACTTACTTTCACTTATTATAATAATCTCTAGTTCCATCCATGTTGTTGCAAATGGCAATATTGTGTTGTTTCATATAGTTGAGTACTATTCTACTATATATATGTACCACATCTTCTTTATCCCTTCATGTGTTGATGACATTTAAATTTTTTCCATGACTTGGCTGTTGTATATAGTGCTGCTATAAACATAGAATTGCATATATATATATAATTTTTATGCTTTTGTAAGAGCCCAAAAGACTTGTCTTAGTAAATTGAAAAGATAATGAAATTAATCTTTGATGTTTCTCCCTTCTCAATGCTCTTTCCTTATTTCCAAACGCTGCTGCTGCTTCTGGTGTTGTTGTTAATTTGCTTCAGTCGTGTCGGACTCTGTGCAACCCCATAGACAGCAGCCCACCAGGCTCCTCCATCCCTGGAATTCTCCAGGCAAGAATACTGGAGTGGGTTGTCATTTCCTTCTCCAATGCATGAAGGTGAAATGTGAAAGTGAAGTCACTCAGTCCTGTCTGACTCTGAGCGACCCCATGGACTTCAGCCTACCGGGCTCCTCTGTCCATGGGATTTTCCAGGCAAGAGTATTGGAGTGGGTTGCCATCGCCTTCTCCATTCCAAATGCTAGTAAAACTAAATACTAGGCATTCCCATTGATTCTTTCTTGACATTAAATAAGATGTTTGGACACACCAGCAAGGTAAAGACGACCTTGTAGTAGAGCATCAAATATTTGGCCTAAGCTTGGACCTGCTTTATATGTATATTATTCCCCAGATCTGGCTTCTCAGGTGGCGCTAGAGGTAAAGAATCCACCTGCCAATGCAAGAAATCTGTATGTAGGTCAGGAAGCAACCATTGGAACTAGACATGGAACAACAGACTGGTTCTAAATAGGAAAAGGAATACATCAAGGATATATATTGTCACCCTGCTTATTCAACTTATATACAGAGTACATCATGAGAAACGCTGGACTGGATGAAGCACAAGCTTGAATCAAGATTGCCGGGAGAAATATCAATAACCTTAGATATGCAGACACCACCTTTATGGCAGAAATTGAAGAAGAACTAAAGACCCTCTTGATGAAAGTGAAAGAGGAGAGTGAAAAAGTTGGCTTAAATCTCAGCATTCAGAAAACTAAGATCATGGCATCTGGTCCCATCACTTCATGACAAATAGATGGGGAAACAGTGGAAAGAGTGGCTGAATTTATTTTTTGGGACTCCAAAATCACTGCAGATGGTGACTCCAGCCATGAAATTAAAAGACATTAAAAGATGCTTACTCCTTGGAAGGAAAGTTATGACCAACCTAGACAGCATATTAAAAAACAGAGACACTACTTTGTCAACAAAGGTCCATCTAGTCAAGGCTATGGTTTTTCCATTAGTCATGTGTGAATGTGAGAGTTGGACTACTGAGAAATCTGAGCGCAGAAGAATTTGATATTTTTGAACTGTGGTGTTAGAGAAGACTCTTGAGAGTTTCTTGGACTGCAAGGAGATCCAACCAGTCCATCCTAAAGGAGATTGGTCCTGGGTGTTCATTGGAAGGACTGATGTTAAAGCTGAAACTCCAATACTTTGGCCATCTGATGTGAAAAGCTGACTTATTTGAAAAAACGCTGATGCTGGGAAAGACTGAAGGCAGGAGGAGAAGGGGATGACAGAAGATGAGATGGTTGGATGGCATTACCGACTCAATGGACATGAGATTGGGTAAACTCTATGAATTGGTGATAGGGAGGCCTGGTGTGATGTGGTCCATAGGGTTGCATAATCAGACATGAATGAACTGATTCCCTAGATAAGATAATTTGAATCCCTGAATTGGTGATGGACAGGGAGGCCTGGCGTGCTGCAATTCATGGGGTTGCAAAGAGTCGGACACGACTGAGTGACTGAACTGAACTGAAGCTTTACTTACTTATTAACTAGATACAATACTAGTTTTCCTGCCTCTTTCATAGTTATCTTGTAATAATGAAACAAAATAATGTAAAGAAATAAATTTTAAATAATTTAGAGAGACTCACATGTAGGCACTTATTGCTATCATCCTTTCTTTATCATCGCTGTCATCATCCTTCTGTTTATAATTATACTTTAAAAGAGATTGCAACCTGATAACAATGTTAAATAGAATGAAATGATTACTTAAAGTGGAAATGAAAGTGGAGATTTTTTGTTTGTTTGTTTTGTTTTCATCAGAGAGGTCATCCTTTTCAGGATCTGTCAAACCATGATAATTAGCAGCATTTTCTGCAAGATTTTCTTGGGAGAAATGACATTTTTTTAGTAATTAAAACTAAGCAATGAAGGTCTATTTAAAATACCTTTTATAATTCATTAGAGTATATTCGTGACACAAAAGACAAGGCATTTGGTTATGCATGTTTTCTGTTCATTCATATATACTCAGGATCATCATTCTAATTAATAATATGTGAACAAAAATTGAACAACCACAGTAAGTTGACCAAAAATGCAAAATGTGATGGCAATCTAGTGGACAAAAAAATAAAATTGCAGAACAATGTGGGCAAATAGGAGCAAGGCCTTGTGCAAATGAGATTTGATATTAATCAATAGATACTGAAAGTAATTCAAAGACATGCTCGTGGAAATTTGATGCTAGACATAATATAGTACTTTCCTGTTCACTCAATTTTGTGTGCTATCCAACTTTTTAGAATTGTCATCTCATAATCTCTAGTGCTGTGCCCCTAATTATTCTATCCCAGTACATGTTTACATATCATATTCAGCTTTTCCTCAGCTTTCATTTCTACTCCCACCCCATACCCTCCCTAGGTATTAAATTGCCTTGTCCTCCCTCATCAAATACCTCACTCCCTCAGTATTATTTATATCATGGCTCATGAGATTGGCTAATATGTAACTGATAACTATGAATTTAGTTCAGTTCAGTTCAGTCTCTCAGTCGTGTCTGACTCTTTGTGACCCCATGAATCGCAGCACGCCAGGCCTCCCTGTCCATCACCATCTCCCGGAGTTCACTCAGACTTATGTCCATCGAGTCAGTGATGCCATCCAGCCATCTCATCCTCTGTCGTCCCCTTCTCCTCCTGCCCCCAATCCCTCCCAGCATCAGAGTCTTTTCCAATGAGTCAACTCTTCACATGAGGTGGCCAAAGTACTGGAGTTTCAGCTTTAGCATCATTGCTTCCAAAGAAATCCCAGGGCTAATCTCCTTTAGAATGGACTGGTTGAATCTCCTTGCAGTCCAAGGGACTCTAAAGAGTCTTCTCCAACACCACAGTTCAAAAGCATCAATTCTTTGGCGCTCAGCTTTCTTCACAGTCCAACTCTCACATCCATACATGACCATTTGAAAAACCATAGCCTTGACTAGGCAGACTTTTGTTGACAAAGTAATATCTCTGCTTTTCAATATGATATGTAGGTTGGTCATAACTTTCCTTCCAAGGAGTAAGCATTGTAATTAGAAAAGGCTCTGTTAGTTGTTTTCTTCTTTTTCTTTTCAATATTTACTAAAGGGGAGATGCACTTTTTGCTGTTATTGCTCTGTAATTTATATAATTTTTTCTGACAGTTTCTAAGTGCCATCTATTTTCATGTTCAAAGTTAGCAGCAGTTGATGCATTTTTTATTTGGAATGGAATATATACTTTTCCCCGCCGGCTGCGTCGCGCACTAAGAGCGCCCCGCCGGCTGCGTCGCGCACTAAGAGCGGCCCCGCCGGCTGCGTCGCGCAAGAGCGGCCGAACGCGGCCGAGAGGAGCTACCCCCACGACCGAGGAAGGACGGCGGTGAGGGCCAGTGCACTAAGCACGGCCGAGAAGAGCTACCCCACGACCGAGGACAGGAAGGGCGGCGGTGAGGAGAGACCCCCTCGTCCAAGGTAAGGTGCGATGGCTGTGCTTTGCTGGCCGGGAGCAGCCAGGAGCAGCCGGGATGAGATACCCCACGCCCAAGGTAAGAGAAACCCGAGTAAGACAGTAGGTCTTGAAAGAGGGCATCAGAGGGCAAATACACTAAAACCATTCTCACAGATAACTAGTCAGTCTAATCACACAAGGACCACACCCTTGTCTAACTCAATGAGATTAAGCCATGCCCGAGGGGCAACTTGGGATGGGCGGGTCATGATGGAGAGATATGACAGGGTGTGGTCCGCTGGAGAAGGGAATGGCAAACCACTTCAGTATTCTTGCCTTGAGAACCCCATGAACAGTATGAAAAGACAAAATGATAGGATACTGAAAGAGAAACTCCCCAGGTCAGTAGGGGCCCAATATGCTACTGGAGATCAGTGGAGAAATAACTCCAGAAAGAATGAAAGGATGGAGCCAAAACAAAAAGAATACCCAGCTGTGGATGTGTCTGGTGATAGAAGCAAAGTCCGATGCTGTAAAGAGCAATATTGCATAGGAACCTGGAATGTCAGATCCATGAATCAAGGCAAATTGGAAGTGGTCAAACAAGAGATGGCAAGAGTGAATGTCGACATTCTAGGAATTAGCGAACTAAAATGGACTGGAATGGGTGAATTTAACTCGGATGACCATTATATCTACTACTGTGGACAGGAATCCCTCAGAAGAAATGGAGTGGCCATCATGGTCAACAAAAGAGTCCGAAATGCAGTACTTGGATGCAATCTCAAAAACGATAGAATGATCTCTGTTCGTTTCCAAGGCAAACCATTCAATGTCACAGTAATCCAAGTCTATGCCCCAACCAGTAACGCCGAAGAAGCTGAAGTTGAAAGGTTCTATGAAGACCTACAAGACCTTTTAGAACTAACACCCAAAAAAGATGTCCTTTTCATTATAGGGGACTGGAATGCAAAAGTAGGAAGTCAAGAAACACCTGGAATAACAGGCAAATTTGGCCTTGGAATACGGAATGAAGCAGGGCAAAGACTAATAGAGTTTTGCCAAGAAAATGCACTGGTCATAGCAAATACCCTCTTCCAACAACACAAGAGAAGACTCTATACATGGACATCACCAGATGGTCAACACCGAAATCAGATCGATTATATTCTTTGCAGCCAAAGATCGAGAAGCTCTATACAATCAGCAAAAACAAGACCAGGAGCTGACTGTGGCTCAGACCATGAACTCCTTATTGCCAAATTCAGACTGAAATTGAAGAAAGTAGAGAAAACTACTAGACCATTCAGGTATGACCTAAATCAAATCCCTTATGATTATACAGTGGAAGTGAGAAATAGATTTAAGGGCCTAGATCTGATAGATGGAGTGCCTGATGAACTATGGAATGAGGTTCGTGACATTGTCCCCCAGGAGACAGGGATCAAGACCATCCCCATGGAAAAGAAATGCAAAAAAGCAAAATGGCTGTCTGGGGAGGCCTTACAAATAGCTGTGAAAAGAAGAGAAGCAGAAAAGGAAAAGCAAAGGAGAAAAGGAAAGATATAAACATCTGAATGCAGAGTTCCAAAGAATAGCAAGAAGAGATAAGAAAGCCTTCTTCAGTGATCAATGCAAAGAAATAGAGGAAAACAACAGAATGGGAAAGACTAGGGATCTCTTCAAGAAAATCAGAGATACCAAAGGAACATTTCATGCAAAGATGGGCACAATAAAGGACAGAGATGGTGTGGATCTAACAGAAGCAGAAGATATCAAGAAGAGGTGGCAAGAATACACAGAAGAACTGTACAAAAAAGAGCTTCAAGACCCAGATAATCATGATGATGTGATCACTGACCTAGAGCCAGACATCTTGGAATGTGAAGTCAAATGGGCCTTAGAAAGCATCACTACAAACAAAGCTAGTGGAGGTGATGGAATTCCAGTGGAGCTATTCCAAAGCTAGTGGAGGTGATGGAATTCCAGTGGAGCTATTCCAAATACTGAATGATGATGCTGTGAAAGTGCTACACTCAATATGCCAGCAAATTTGGAAAACTCAGCAGTGGCCACAAGATTGGAAAAGGTCAGTTTTCATCCCAATCCCAAAGAAAGGCAATGCCAAGGAGTGCTCAAACTACCGAACAATTGCACTCATCTCACACGCTAGTAAAGTAATGCTCAAAATTCTCCAAGCCAGGCTTCAGCAATATGTGAACCGTGAACTTCCTGACGTTCAAGCTGGTTTTAGAAAAGGCAGAGGAACCAGAGATCAAATTGCCAACATCCGCTGGATCATGGAAAAAGCAAGAGAGTTCCAGAAAAACATCTATTTCTGCTTTATTGACTATGCCAAAGCCTTTGACTGTGTAGATCACAATAAACTATGGAAAATTCTGAAAGAGATGGGAATACCAGACCACCTGATTGCCTCTTAAGAAATCTGTATGCAGGTCAGGAAGCAACAGTTAGAACTGGTCATGGAACAACAGACTGGTTCCAAATAGGAAAAGGAGTACGTCAAGGCTGTATATTGTCACCATGTTTATTTAACTTATATGCAGAGTACATCATGAGAAATGCTGGACTGGAAGAAACACAAGCTGGAATCAAGATTGCCGGGAGAAATATCAATAACCTCAGATATGCAGATGACACCACCCTTATGGCAGAAAGTGAAGAGGGGCTAAAAAGCCTCTTGATGAAAGTGAAAGTGGAGAGTGAAAAGGTTGGCTTAAAGCTCAACATTCAGAAAACGAAGATCATGGCATCTGGTCCCATCACTGCATGGGAAATAGATGGGGAAACAGTGGAAACAGTGTCAGACTTTGTTTTTCTGGGCTCCAAGATCACTGCAGATGGTGACTGCAGCCATGAAATTAAAAGACGCTTACTCCTTGGAAGGAAAGTTATGACCACCCTAGATAGCATATTCAAAAGCAGAGACATCACTTTGCCCACAAAGGTTCGCCTAGTCAAGGCTATCGTCTTTCCTGTGGTCATGTATGGATGTGAGAGCTGGACTGTGAAGAAGGCTGAGCGCCGAAGAATTGATGCTTTTGAACTGTGGTGTTGGAGAAGACTCTTGAGAGTCCCTTGGACTGCAAGAAGATCCAACCAGTCCATTCTGAAGGAGATCAATCCTGGAATTTCTTTAGAAGGAATGATGCTAAAGCTGAAACTCCAGTATTTTGACCACCTCATGCGAAGAGTTGACTCATTGGAGAAGACTCTGATGCTGGGAGGGATTGAGGGCAGGAGGAGAAGGGGACGACAGAGGATGAGATGGCTGGATGGCATCACTGACTCGATGGATGCGAGTCTGAGTGACCTCCGGGAGCTGGTGATGGACAGGGAGGCCTGGCGTGCTGCGGTTCATGGGGTCGCAAAGAGTCGGACACGACTGAGCGACTGATCTGATCTGATCTGATATACTTTTCATGGGCAATATACCCTTTTAAGACAGAGAGTTTGATAAGTACACTTCAAGGAAGATTTTTTGATGCACACTGTATTCTCTTTATAGCATGTTTGAGATCCTGAAAATTTACTCATGTTATGATAGGAGGAAATATAAGTTTAAAAATAGTTAATAGTTTTATTTATGTTCTCTTTATTTACTCAATATTGTTAAAATGGATGTGTGGTAGTGTATTACATATAACCAATTTCTTGAAGCTAATAACTAATCCTGAGTGAATCTGAACTGATGCTATAGTCCATTAAGTTTCAAACTATGGTCATAATTTTCTGTAACAGACCCAGATACAGACTATATTTTTTCATTATCATAAACTTGAAGAAGAGATTGAAAGTGGAAAGTTACAGAGGTTGGCATAGTTCTCACAAAGGCGCTTGTTAAAAGGCCAGACCTAGTGGATTAGAAAATCTAAGCCTGCTTTATGGTTTGATATCCTTCTTGACTATTAAGTATGTGGGACTGTCAAGCATGAGACATTTATGGAAATAAGTCAGGAAGAAATAAGGGCTCAACAACTGTTCAAACAACAGAAAATAAGTGGCCTTTAAAGACTTCATAAATGCACATGTTGCTGCCACTAACTAGATTATGTGAAACAGAACAGAAGGTACCCCTACTCAAGCAAAATATTTTGATTTAATACCAAAGCACGAGCACAAAAAAGCACATCTCTGGTTTGAGCAGTACCTTAAGCTTTACAATTTAAAAAAGATATTTGGACTGTAGCCACATTTGAAAGAGAAAACCAATACAAGTCAAGTGCCCTTTCTTCTCTGGTGCACAGCTTCTAGAACTATGTTTATTTTGCATCCCTATATTTGCATACATACCACTCTCCTTGTTTCTTTGATAAAAGTTTTATGGGCAATAAATTATAAATCATGCTTATGTATAATTTATCCCTTTAAATACATATTTTATTTTTTAGCTTTTAAAATGAAAACCATTTTTAGCTTTGTATTTTTAAGAGATTCAAATTCAATACTTTAAGAAATTCATGAATAAGGCATGTTTCAAACTTAATTTGCATTTTTATAGTGTCTGCTGTAGAACAGTATAGATTTTGCTTTCTGAGTGTACTCTTTCAGGCAGACACGATTCCCTTAAGAATAAGTCTTGAGAAAATTCACTTGCCCTTCATAAAACATACATTTCATTATCTTCCTATAAATTGGACACCTCCCTAACATGGTTGTGCATTTGTATCTACTCCCTGAATATTGTAATATCCTCTAGTTCATATACACACACTAATACAAACAGAAAATGACCATTTTATTATGTTGAAATGAATGGCAAGTGACATGACATGAATCCAAAATGCTTTCTGTCTTCAAGAAGATAATCTTGAAATGGCATAATCCTTTAAGCAAGAAAATCATGTAGGAGAAGTTCCTTTTCCTGAGTGATAATCACATTTTAGACTTGGTTTAATATGTTAATATTGGTTAAAATAGCTATAAGCTTAGAATATATTTAAGATACTGAACCAAACAACTTTTGTTGATAAACTACAAGGGAACAGGATTTTCATATGGTTTGAAAATTAATCTAAGGACTCTAGTGATACTAATGATGTTGATAAAATTCTCTCCTCTTTCCTTGCCCTCACTATAGGCTGATTTCTTAGCAATCACTGGTAGCTGTGAAGCTTTATTTTGTAATTAGGGCAGGAGGTGCATTTTTCTAGGCTTCCCTGGTGGCTCAGATGGTAAAGAACCTGCCTGCAGTGTGGGAGACTTGGGTTTGATCCCTGGGTTCAGAAGATCCCCTAGAGGAAGGCATGGCAACGCATTCCAGTAATCTTTCCTGGAGA
Organism: Tragelaphus eurycerus; assembly: GCA_935064755.1. NCBI lineage: Eukaryota > Metazoa > Chordata > Mammalia > Artiodactyla > Bovidae > Tragelaphus > Tragelaphus eurycerus. The sequence goes on along the minus strand of CAKXYN010000009.1, from coordinate 16,380,324 downwards.
ATTCCCAAGGTCTGAAGAGCCTGGTGGGCTACAGTCCATGGGGTGCAAACAGTCAGACATGCTGAGTGACAAAGCAAACAACACAGTGCTTTTTTCTTGGGGCTGGGGTCTTGAGTAAGAAGGAAAATTTAGGTATTACCTGGGGGGCCCCATTGTATTGCATAGGAACTAAGTTTAGAAGCCTCTAGTAATCCCCTTGTATTCACTCTTTTCTAATATTAGAATTCCCTATAGTCACAGTCATCTTTTAGTAATCTGATCATTTATTTCTTTCTTAAATTTCTTAAATTATCTCTTAAATTTCAGTTATTATTATTCAAATTATACCCCCAAAGACAAGATATGTTGAAATGCCAAACCCAAGTACCACAGAATATGTCCTTAATTGGAAATAGGGTCTTTTCAGAGGTAGTGAAGTGAAAATGAGGTCATTATGGTTGGCCCTGGGCTTCCCTGGCAGCTCGGACTGTACAGAATCTGCCTACAATGCAGGAGATTGGGTTCAGTTCCTGGGTTGGGAAGATCCTCTGGAGAAGGGAATGGCTACCCACTCCAGAATTCATGCCTGAGAAACTCTGTGAACAGAGGAGCCTGATGGGCTACAGTCCATGGGCCACAAAGAGTCAGACACAACTGAACGACTAACACAGTGGAAGTCGATCGGTTGTGTCTGCCTCTTTGCAACTCCATGGACTGTAGCCCACCAGGATCCCCTGTTCATGGTGTTTTCTAGGCAATAATATTGGAGTGGGTTGCCTTTCCTCCTCCAGGGGATCTTCCCAATCCAGGGATCAAACCTCCAGTCTCCTGTGTCTCCTGTATTGCAGGCAGATTCTTTCCCTGCTGAGCCACTGGGGAAGCACACAGGGTGGGCTCTAATCCAATATGACTGGTATTCTTACAAAAAAGGGAAATCTGAATTCAGAGACAGACACACACAGCGAAGGAAGACGTATGAGGACACACAGGGAGAAGGCCATGCGAAGACAGAGCATTGTGGTGATGTGTTACAAAAGAGTTGGACAAGACTTAGCGACTAAAACACCAATCTCCAAGCCAAATGGCCACAAGACACTAGGACAGAGGCATGGAAGACAGTGCTTACCCGGGATCTTCAGATGAAGCATGGCCTTGCTGACAATCATCATTTTAGATTTCAGACTTCCAGAACTGAATGAAAGACAATAAAAGTTTTGTTTAAGCCACTTGGTTTGTGATACTTGGTTACAACAGTTCTAGGAAACTAGAAATCAAATACAGATTTTCAGTATTCTAAGATTCATTTTGTACTTTTTAGGTGGATTGCAGAGCCTTTTAGGGTCTGGGCCCTGGGTATCTTTCCAGTTTCTACATTTCTAATGTTTCCCTTCTTGCTCTATTATGAAGCAATAGTGGATACATATCAGTTCCTCAAAATGTCAGAATTTCTCTTTTCTTTCACCTCAAGGCTTCTCAGTTCTCCTGCCTGTAATGCTAGCACCCCCACTTCTGCACGTATCTCCACCCCAAATACTTCATTTGACTATTTCTAATCAGCTTTTAGGGCTTCCCTGGTGGCTCAGTGGTAAAGAATCCCCTGCCAGTGCAGAAGACCCTGGTTCGATCCCTGGGTTGGGAAGATCCCCTGGAGAAGGGAATGGCAATCCACTCCAGTATTCTTGCCTGGAAATTTCCACAGACAGAGGAGCCTGGTGGGCTATAGTCATGGGGTCGCAAGAGTCAGATGTGACTAAACAACAACAACAATAAGCTTTTAGGTCTGAATGCCAATATTACTTCTTTCCAAAGTCTTTCTTGCTCTTTTAATGTCCCATAATACTATATCCCTTTGTCATAAAGGGAATAGCATTCTAATGGCTGGATGGCATCACTGACTTGATGGATATGAGTCTGAGTGACCTCTGGGAGTTGGTGATGGACAGGGAGGCCTGGTGTGCTGCGATTCAAGGGGTCGCAAAGAGTCGGATACGACTGAGTGACTGATCTGATCTGATCTGATATTAGTTTTTCCCTCCCTTGTGGATTGATTGTTTCTTTAAGGAAACAGCTATGTTTACCTTATTCATGTCTTAGTTTCAGTACTTATAAGCTGTCCAATAGAAATTTTATTTAATAAATAAATAACTGAAGGGAAGTGTGTCATCTTCTCTCTGTCCTGCTCCTTTGCCTAGGTTTGTGCCCTGTTAAGAGGAGTGGGTATTAGGTTCCTAGGGCTGCCACAAAAGATGATTACAAACTTTGAGGTTTCAAACAATACAGATTTATTCTATCACAGTTTTAGAAGTTTAAATCAAGTCTTGGCAAGGCACGGAGAAGGCAATGGCACCCCACTCCAGTACTCTTGCTTGGAAAATCCCATGGACGGAGGAGCCTGGTAGGCTGCAGTCCATGGGGTCGCTAGAGTCAGACACGGCTGAGTGACTTCACTTTCACTTTTATGCATTGGAGAAGGAAATGGCAACCCGCTCCAGTGTTCTTGCCTGGAGAATCCCAGGGACGGAGGAGCCTGGTAGGCTGCAGTCCATGGGGCCGCCAGGAGTCGGACAGGACTGAGCGACTTCACTTTCACTTTTTACTTTCATGCATTGGAAAAGGAAATGGCAACCCACTCCAGTGTTCTTGCCTGGAGAATCCCAGGGACGGGGGAGCCTGGTGGGCTGCCGTCTCTGGGGTCGCACAGAGTTGGACACGACTGAAGCAACTTAGCAGCAGCAGCTTGGCAAGGCAATGCTCCCTCTGAAGCTTCTAGGGAACAATCTCTTCTTACCTCTTGTAGTTTCTGGTGGTTACTGTCATTACTTGGTTTGCTCAGCATAACTCTAATCTCAGTTTCTGTCTGCACAGAAGTTGTCTAATCTCAGCTTTTTTTAATCTGTTCTTGGGTCTCAGATTTCTCCTTCCTTTTTCTTACAAAAACATCTCTTAATGGATTTAGGATCCATCCTAAATCTAGGATGAGCTCATCTCAGTATCTTTCAATAAATCATACATGCAAAATTCATTTTTAAGTAATATCACTTTCATAGGATTCAGGGGTTATGACTTGAGCATATTTTTTGTTGACCACTATTCAGTCCTCTACAGAGTGAGGCTGATGATGGTAATTTTATGAGATTTGTGCTAATGTGAACATAAACTCAGCTGCTTTAGCATCTGGATGAAAAGTGTTACACAGAGTGAAGAGAAGAGAGGTGTATTTTCTCTACTGTTGCATGAAGTTCAGTCATCTCCTGGCATCCAGGGCATTGGTGGCTTTGTTGACACGAGGAGATAGCACCTTTGGTGTGGACATTGGAATCCTTTCAGTGACAGTTGCTGTTTCGTGGACAGAGGACATGGCAGACAAAGTTTGAGCAAGAAGAGAAGTTGAATGGTAGACACTTAAGGGGAATGCAACTGAGAGGGATTTCTGTGGGTTCCCTGAAATAGCTGGGGACAACTTCAGGCAGAAAAATGATGAGCTAAGTAAGATCCAGTGGGATGGAAAATAAATGTCACCATGAACCCACTTTTTGTTACAGCCTGGTAAGGTCAGATGTCACTTAGTTTCCGGCTATAATTCAAAGAAAAAATGAGGTTTGTAAAAATGATTATATGAAATAAACTACAAGGAATTTCCAGTTAATCATATTAATGTGAGAAGGATTAGATAAATATTCAGTTCAGTTCAGTTCAGTTGCTCAGTCACGTCTGACTCTTTGCAACCCCATGAACCCCAGCATGCCAGGCCTCCCTGTCCATCACCAACTCCCAGAGATTACCCAAACTCATGTCCATTGAGTCAATAAATATTGAATTTACAGTATTGTCTACTTCATTTTAACTTTAAATTCACCATTTTCCTCAGTAACATTACTATAAAACAGAATTAATGAGTGATCTGCATCTCTCTCTTGGACTGATATCTCCTCTTAGTAAGTCTAATGAGAAATAACTGTATTTAAAAAACATTATTAATTTTATACATCAATAAACTAATGTTTTTGACTTGACTCCCTGCCCACTATGGTGCAATCAGTTACCCTGGGTTAAAATAAAAATATATCACTGGAAAGTATCACATTTTATATTATCAGTCATTTCTACTTGCCATAGATGATTTTTTTCTGATAATTTCCAACATGATAATACACTGGTGCAATGGTATTATGGACAAAAGATTTGTGAGTATGGTATGTTGAGGGTAAAAACCTACAAAGAACATAAAATCAGAATACCTGATTTCTTAGTGGTCACACAATCTTGAGTAAATCACTTAATCTTTCTGATTAATCCAAAGGGCTCTCCTACCTTATGATTCTAAAGAAGAAGTGTATAACAAAGTAAAGGGTTTTTTTTTTTTTTTTTTGCCCCTTTAAAGGGTTCTGTGAATGAGGTGTTCTACACAGTGAAGGATCAGCTAAAAGTTTCTGGCAAGGTTCTTGGAACATACAGAGATAATTTCATAAGGAGTCTCCAAGGGAACTGAAGTCAAATTAGCCAATTTTGCCTGGGACTAACCACACCAGACAGTCAGGCAAAATGAGCGAATAAATGGAGTAGAAGTTCTTGGATCTCATACATAGAAAAAATTAGTCTGTGGGCTATTTTTTTTAACATAAAATTTACTAGATATTGGAAACTAGTTTATGCTTGTAAAGAATATACCATTTCTAAATCCTGTCATTATTTCTTAAAAGTGACACCCATGTATAAATTATACATTGGCACTTGGTTTTATTTCCTCTTGGCTTCACCTCTCCCTGCCTCTTCCTTGCCTCTTTCCTCCCCTCCCTTCTTTCACCTCCTCCCCTCTCTTCCCCTATTTCTCCTTTCTCCTCATCTTTCCTCTACTCTCTTTTCCTTCCTTTCCTTCTTAAAGCTATTGCATGAGAAATAAGAACTTTCCTTGGTATTAAAGGTAGATTTAACTGGGACTCACCTCTAATACCAGAGGTGAGCATTTCTTATCACTCATTTATGACAATTACATTTCACCAATAATTAGAACCTATCCTATAATGAAAAAAAAGGAAATATATTTCTAGCTATTTCTTCAAGAGAATATTTAAAACAGAAAAGTTTACTGCTCTTTTTTATAATCAGACTATGCTAGCTAGTAAGATTAGAAAGGTTCTTGTCAATATTTTATATCAAAACCAGTTCTCTGCTTTAAAACATGATTTTGCATAAATTACATTTTCACATATTTTCTTACTAAACCAGGATATGAAAATCTGGTCCATTTTGATAAACATCACATAATTACTAAATTATGAAATATGAAAACATTTTGGAATAGCAATTAAAATTAATACAAAAAGTTTCCGAGATAGTTAACAGAGGAAATTGGGACACATCTACTTTGGAGACATACATGACATGGTATCATTGGTACTTGCTTATGTTTAAGGCATTAATTGAATATAAAAAATTCAGATTTTTAGAATAGTGGGTTCTAGATGAGCACTAACATTTTAATCATAACAACCAAAATAAAGGCAGTGTTCTGCTTTTTAATTGCTACAGTGCCAACAGTTGTAATTTTTATATATTTCTGAATTATGGCTTTCTTGAACTCTACCCCATTGAATACTGTTAGTGGATTATGAACCTCATGGAATCACATTAAATGGGATGTTATCAACTCTTTTTCTTCCAGTTTTATTGAGATATAATTGAAATACAGCATTGTGTTAGTTTAAGGTGTACAGCATAATGATTTGATTTACATACATTATTAAATGATTATCACAATAAGCTGAGTGAATATCCATTATCTATTTATTCAAATTTTTGTCTTCTGATAAAATCTTTGGATTTACTCTCTTAACAACTTTCATATATAACATAGAGTTAATTATATTTATCATGTTATACATTATATCCCAAGTACTTATTTATAACTGGAAGTAGCTTTAGATTGCCTCTGGTAATTACAAATCCGATTTTCTTTTCTAAGAGTTTGTTTTTGAAATATAACTGACCTATAGTGCTGTGTTAGCTAATGTTACACAAAATAATGATTTGATATTTCTATACATTTCAAAATGATCATAATGATATGTTTATGTCAGGAGCCGTGTTAGGCATTACTGACAAAATGGAGGCATGGCCCCAATCCCCTCTCCTCATCCCACAGGCAGGGTCCTGGGATGAAGGAGTTAGGTCTTGTGATTCTGACTTGTTCTTTCCTTTCTTTGGTTGAGTTGGCTGGAAAGAATGTTAAGGTGCTTATTGTTCTTGAGAGAAGCATGAGAAAACACAAAGCCTTCTGCTGTTGTGCCCAGAAAATAATCTATACAGTAACCATTGACATTTGTTCAAGGATCTTTACAAAGAATGTTCCAGGATGAGCAGGTAGGCCGCAGCTTGAGGCCATGGGAAGGATTGTTATCTGAGACCTGTTTGTGAGGGGAATGTTTATGGTAAAATAAGTTTGCTGAGCTTAGGGTTTAGGAATAATTAAGAATAGCTAGAAGCCTTTATAGGAGATAGTGATCTTAAGATGCTAGGAGCAAACAGGATTTAGAAAGTTAAGAAATAAACTGAAGAATGTAGCATGAGTTACAATGTAATCACAAGTTAAGTATAGGACACATAAGAGGAAGTAGATAATAGATAGTAAAGCTGATTCTGAGAGAATCGCTGAAGCAGGAACTCTGTTTGTAGGGCAACAATGATTTCTGGAGACAATAAATCTGGGTGGGGGAAACTAAAAATGTCAAACCTCTGACTTAATGTTTTTGTCAAAGTATAAAAGAAAACCTGAAGCTTGAAATTAACATGTAGTCCTGTACCTCGAGTCAGAGGCTACATCATTGTCGGCTGACACCACTCACCCCTTCAGGCTGATTCCCTGGCTGCCGGAGCTAGACTCTGGCATGTTCAGTTATGATTTGTCAACCTACAAAGATACTACATAGTTGTTGACTAGATTTCTTATACACTGCATATTTCATTCCCCTGACTCATTTACATTGCAATTAGAAATTTTACCTCTTACTCTTCTTCATCTGTTTCTGCCCTCTCCCCATGCCCTCCCCTTTGCCAACCCCCTGTTTTTTCTGTCCAAATTCTGTTTCTCTTTTATTTGTTCGTTTGTCTTTTTTCCTTTCATATTTTACATATAAGTGATGTCGAACAGTATTTCTCATTCTCTGTCTGCCTTATTTCATTTAGCATAAAACCCTGTAGGTGTAGTCCTGTTGCAAAAGGAAAGATATCATCCCTTTCAGATCAGATCAGTCGCTCAGTCGTGTCCGACTCTTTGCGACCCCATGAACAGCAGCACGCCAGGCCTCCCTGTCCATCACCAGCTCCCGGAGGTCACCCAGACTCACACCCATCAAGTCAGTGATGCCATCCAGCCATCTCATCCTCTGTCGTCCCCTTCTCCTCCTGCCCTCAATCCCTCCCAGCATCAGAGTCTTCTCCAATGAGTCAACTCTTCGCATGAGGTGGCCAAAATACTGGAGTTTCAGCTTTAGCATCATTCCTTCTAAAGAAATTCCAGGATTGATCTCCTTCAGATTGGACTGGTTGGATCTTCTTGCAGTCCAAGGGACTCCAAGTCCTGAATGATGCTGCTGTGAAAGTGCTGCACTCAATATGCCAGCAAATTTGGAAAACTCAGCAGTGGCCACAAGATTGGAAAAGGTCCGTTTTCATCCCAATCCCAAAGAAAGGCAATGCCAAGGAATGCTCAAACTACCGAACAATTGCACTCATCTCACACGCTAGTAAAGTAATGCTCAAAATTCTCCAAGCCAGGCTTCAGCAATATGTGAACCGTGAACTTCTTGATGTTCAAGCTGGTTTTAGAAAAGGCAGAGGAACCAGAGATCAAATTGCCAACATCCGCTGGATCATCCCTTTAGTGGCTTATTAATATTTGATTGAATATATATATATATATATATACACCACATCTTTATCCATTCATTGATAAATTGCTCCCACATATTGACTATCATAAATTATGCTGCGTTGAACAATGGGGTGCATATATTAGAATTGGTGTTTTTATTTTCTTCAAATAAATACCCAGTAGTGGAATTGCTGAGTCATGTGGTATTTCCATTCCATTTCTAGTTTTTTGAGGACTCTTCATACTGCTTTCTATAGTGGCTGCATCAGTTTATACTCCTATAAAGAGTACACAGGATTCTCTCTTCTCTACATCCTTATCAGCACTTGTTATTTGTTGTCTTTTTTTAATAACCATTCTGACAGGTGTGAGGAGATACCTCACTGTGGTTGAGTGAGTGTGATTTTCATTTCCCTGATTAGTGGATTAGTGGTCTTGAGCATCTTTTCATGTGTCCACTGGCCATCAATATGTCTTCTTTGGTAATATGTCTGTTCCGATCTTTCCACTTTTCAATTGGATTGTTAGTTTTTGTTGTTCATTTGTATGAGTTCTTCATACATTTTGGATATTAACTCCTTATCAGATATATTATTTGAAAATATCTTCCCCTCATTTTGTTGGTAGTTTCCTATGCTGTGCAAAAGCTTCTGAGTTTGATGTAGTCCCATTTGTTTATTTTTGCTTTTGTTTCCCTTGCCTGAAAGGACATATCCAAAAAAATATTACAAAGACTGTGTCAAAGAATGCACTGTACATATTTTATTTTAGAAGTTTTATAATTTCAGATCTTATATTTAAGTCTGTAATACATTTTAAATTATTTTTGAGCATGGTGTGAGAGAATAGTCTAGTTTGATTCTTTTTAATATAGCTCTCCAATTTTCCTAGCACCATTTACTGAAAAAGGTATCTTTTCCCCATTATATATTCTTGCCTCATTTGTTATAGATTATTTGTCAATATAAGCAAGGGTTCATTTCTGGGCTATCTATTCTGTCCTATTGATTTTTGATTTATGTATTTATTTTTCTTGTTCCAGTACTATACTGTTTTAATTATTGTAGCTAGTATATTTTGAAATAAGGGAGAGTGATACCTCCAACTTTGTTCATCTTCCTCAAGATTATTTTGCCTCTTCAGGGTGTTTTGGGGTCCCATTCAAATTTTAGAAAATTTGTTCTAGTTCTATGAACAATATCATTGGTATTTCGATAGGAATTGCATTGAATCTGAATATTGCTTTGGGTCATTTTAATGATATTAATTATTTCAATCCATAAATATATCTTTCCATCTTTCTAAATCATCTTTAATTTCTTTAATCAAGGTCTCATAGTTTTTTGACTACAGGTCTTTACCATCTTAGATTTATTTCTAGGTACGTTATGCTTTTTGATGTGATTATAAATGAGATTATTTTCTTCATTTTTCTTTCTGATAGTTGTCAGTGTCCAGAAATGCAATAGATTTCTGTATGTTAGTTTTGTATTCTGAAACTTTACCAAGTTCATTGATGAGCTCTAGTAGTTTTTTGGTGAGGTGGATGGTTGTGAGTTCAAGGGTCCAGGATCTAGTGTTGGGCCTGCTTTCAAGGATGTTTGCCTGTTTGCAAGGATGCTTTCTAATATGGCTGGCTGCATGTCCAGGGTATTGCAAAGTTTGTGTTGGCTTGCTGGGGAGTGGGGCCAGGGTCCCAGGGTGTCCCAAGGCTGGTGTCTGCCCTTTTGGTTGACAAAGTCAGGTCTTAGAATTTCTGTCTACAGCCCACTGCTGAGTCAGATCCTGAAACAGATGGCTGAAGTGTCTGGGGTGTCCCAAAGGTGGTGTCAGCCTGCAGTTGTGCGGGGTGGAGTTGGATCACAGGCTGGATGGCTGAGGGGGCCAAAGTGTCTCAGAGCCGGTGTTGTATTGTTGGCGGGCCAGGCCAGGGGCCAGATAGTCACAAAGCTACTATAACCCTGCTGGTGTTCGGGCTAGTTCCTCACATGGCTGACTGTGGAACTATGTTGGTTCTGGGTCTGATGTCGGCCTGCTAGTTAGTGGGACTGGGGCCCAGGGGAGCCCAGGGCTGATGCCCAAACACTAGTGGATTAATCAGTGTCCTAGGTTCTCTGGCTTCTGGGCTTCAGAGTCTCAGAGCTGGTACTGACCCACTGGTGGGTAGTGCTGAGGCCCAGGGCTCCAGGAGGTTGTAATCAACGTTTGTTACCATAGTTGAAATTTACTTTATTCATTGTATTAATGAAATGGAGGAATGTCCTTACATATATTAAAATTAATAAAAGAATACAATATCCTATAAACATGCAAACCTGCTCAGCTTTTTAAAATGAGATTCACTTATTAAAAATAAAGATCTACTCATTTATTAATAAATGCTGATGCTGCTAAGTCACTTCAGTCATGTCCGACTCTGTGCGACCCATAGATGGCAGCCCACCAGGCTCCCCCATCCCTGGGATTCTCCAGGCAAGAACACTGGAGTGGGTTGCCATTTCCTTCTCCAATGCATGAAAGTGAAAAGTGAAAGTGAAGTAGCTCAGTCGTGTCAGACTTTAAGCAACCCCATGGACTTCAGCCCACCAGGCTCCTCTGTCCATGGGATTTTCCAGGCAAGAGTACTGGAGTGGGGTGCCATTGCCTTCTCCATATTAATAAATAGGCAATCATAAAAATAATGCATTTGTGAATATTTTGACAATTTATATGTATGATTTGTGGTACTAAGGATTAAAAACTATGTTGAAAATAACAATTATAGAAACAAAGAGGAACAGAATCTTAAAAATCAGAATATAAACCCAGCATTTGAGCAAGCAAGCTCAGAAGAAAATGTCATAAGATCTGAATTAAAACTTTTAACCTTCTATTAGTGATCACTGATAACATGTTCCTACTTAGACTAGTTACATTATTTTTTTAAATTTCAGATTTTTATATTAATAATGAATCATAAGAAACTCTGTTCTCATTCACTGCATTTTATCTCCTTATTACCCACCATCAGTATATAGTAGTTATAATGGTGACCAATAATACGTGAGTTGAGTTTTGTTGATGCAGCAAAAGATGCTGTAACATTCTCCTTTTCTTCACAGTTTCTATGGTTCACATGTTTCAAAAGTTTATGTCATTCAGGTAGAAAATATAATAGATATGGAGAGATTGAGGCTTTCATTTTATTTTTTTCAAACTTGTCACCTTGGAAGAGAAAATGACTCTTTATTTTGTAACTCAGACAGGAGGCAAACAGCACATGGCATTGCTGACTGAGTTGCAAAATCAAAATTGACAAATCCTGGAGGAGAAGAAACTTAGCATTGCAAAGTGAGGCATCTTTGTGCTTGCTACCTTGTCTTTCTTGGTCTCCTCCTGCTGCTGCTCAGCATCCCCACAGTCCAGCTGACACTAGTCTGGCTTCTTAGACAACTCAAAATGGGAAAAATAATTTGATCATAAGGAAATAAAAGGAGCATTCTTGCTGCTCTTGCTATGATGAAGAATCAGAGAACAAGACCAATGCACAAACTCAGCATGGGATATGAGAAAAGAAGGAAGAATTCAATTCATATTTACTACAAGTCTTCTTAACGCTAAACATAATCCAAGAATTAACAGCAAAGACTAACTGATGACATGAGTGCCATTAAAATATTATCTCATAATCACTTGTGACAGTGAAATTCAACACAGTTCTTTGGAAAACATTGTGACAAAAGCTATCAAGAATCATCTATATGTTTATTCATTTTGGTATGTGTGCAGTACCATCTACACAGATTCAAACACTCACGTTGAGGTTATATATTAGGAAAACTGAAACTAGGTAAACATACATTGACCTAGAAATATTTGTTCCATGATTAATAAAACCAGGTATATCAACTTGGTGAATTATTCAGTTCAGTGCAGTTGCTCAGTTGTGTCCAACTCTTTGTGACCCCATGAACAGCAGCACGCCAAGCCTCCCTGTCCATCACCAACTCCCGGAGTCCACCCAAACCCATGTCCATTGAGTCTGTGGTGCCATCCAACCATCTCATCCTCTGTTGTCCCCTTCTCCTCCTGCCCTCAATCTTTCCCAGCATCAGGGTCTTTCCAAATGAGTCAGCTCTTCACATCAGGTGGTCAAAGTATTGGAGTTTCAGCTTCAACATCAGTCCTTCCAAAGAGCATCCAGGACGGATCTCCTTTAGGATGGACTGATTGGATCTCCTTGCAGTCCAAGGGACTCTCAAGAGTCTTTTCCAATACCACGGTTTAAAAGCATCAATTCTTTGGTCCTCAGCTTTCTTTATAGTCCAACTCTCACATCCATAAATGACCACTGGAAAAACCATAGCCTTGACCAGATGGACCTTTGTTGACAAAGTAATGCCTCTACTTTTTAATATGATGTGATGGATTATTATACAGTCATTAATAGGTCCAGTTAGGCAAAATAGACATCTAGAAACAGAAAATATTTACAAAGTGATTCAACTTTGACAAAAGCAATATATAGATTTGTATGCATACAATGGTTGAAATTTTAGGAAAAACTACGTATATTCAAAGAAAAAGTGTGTTAACAGTAAGTGAAATAAAAATGTGCTAAAGTAATGAATTAATGGAGATTTTAGTCCACTTTTCTATTATTAAAATATCTGTAATATTACAGTCTTCTTAGTAAGAAAAGTAATTAAAAAATGATCACAGTATTTAATTTTTCCATGCCAGAAAACTAGCATTCAGGTTAACTTCCAGAAAGTATTCAAAAAACGTATTATTCTAGAATCTGATTTTTGTAACTTATGCAATAATCAATACTAAGGAAATATGCCTATAATTATTTCTAACTTGTATTAATTTTCCTACTTCTAACATAATGTACAGAATTTAAAGTAAAAGAAATAACTAAATACTTAAACAAATAAATAGATCTCCCAGTTAAGCTGATACTCTCCAGTGTTTACCAAGTTTTCTCAAGTTAACATCAAAATGGAAAAATGGAAGTATTCATATGTTTCACTGTGGTACATGGAAGTTTCATTAGACGGGGTTGTCCCAGGTCCCACCTCTGTACTAATGCTAAAGAGATAAATAGCTCTGCACACTCAAAACCTAGTGGTGAGCTTGCCTTTGCAACATGTCAGAAAATAAGTAGAATAAAATCATGAGAACAAATTCTGTGGGAAAATGTGTGGGTGTTTGTGTTTGGTGTGTGTGTGTTTGTGACAGTGAAAGAAAGTGTGCCTTTGCAGTTGAGGGGGTGAATGGATGGTGGGGATCACAGAAATTCATCTTTCTGCTGTGACCTCCCATTACTATCAAAGTTTGGTTTCAGTAGGTAATTGTCTTAAGAATCTTCCCTTCCCTCAGTCCTGCCCACTGGGCAAGATCACTAAAAGTCCACTGATGAAGTTAAAATCAAAGAAATGGGCAGCCCCTAGTTACTCAGATAACATACATTTATAAGCTTATAATCTCTTTATTTTTCTATTCATTCCTTAATAAAGTTGTCTGCAGTTAAGAAATCACTGTTGAGACTCATATCTTGAATAGTCATAGATTAGTTTATGGTCCTTTATTTACTGGTGAACAGAGATTTATTTCGGAGAAGGCAATGGCACCCCATTCCAGTACTTTTGCCTGGAAAATCCCATGGACAGAGGAGCTTGGTGGGCTGCAGTCTATGGGGTCGCTAGAGTTGGACACGACTGAGTGACTGCACTTTCACTTTTCACTTTCATGAATTGGAGAAGGAAATGGCAATCCACTCCAGTGTTCTTGCCTGGAGAATCCCAAGGACGGGGGAGCCTGGTGGGCTGCCGTCTATGGGGTCACACAGAGTTGGACATGACTGAAGCGACTTAGCAGCATCATCAGAGATTTATTTGCAGAAAATGTATACTAGGGATTCTCCAAATGTAGAAAACGATCATTAAAAAGAAAAACAAGCAGTCTTACTTGTAACAATATAAGGAGAAAAAAGGCAGCAGACCAGTGGTTTTTAAATGTATAGAAATATCAGAGCAAACATGTATCTTATCTTTTTACCGTAATAATTATAGATGTCTGAGAATATCAGATTTAATTTTAGATGCTTTAAGAATATGCCTACACTCCTCTCTCATGCTCTCTGTCTTTATTTGCTTGCTAAATTAAGAGCAATACTTAAAAGATGTGGTGCAGCCGAAGAGAAGCTGAGAAATTTATTGACAACTTATTTTATCAATTTCTTTTGGAATGTAAATTACTAATTCAGGAATATTCAAGCCTTTTTAATACTTGCAAATTAGAAAAGCTATTGCTATGAAACCCTTATTATAACTGAGAGTAATAATTTTCAAACTTTTCTCTGAAGCTGTGTGCTTCAGAGATTCTGTACATTTTTAATCTGATTTTCATATGTATATACTTCCTGGCTCAGGGATCAAGCCCAGGTCTCCTGCATTGAAGGTTGATTCCTTACTGTCTGAGCTACCAGGGAAGCAAATATGGCTCAGATAGTAAAGAATCCATATATATACATATATGTAGATGGTAAAGAATCCATATATATATACACGTATATAGAGAAGAAGGGGACAACAGAGGACGAGATGGCTGGATGGTATCACCAACTCGATGGACATGAGTTTGAGTAATCCCTGGGAGTTGATGATGGACAGGGAGGCCTGGTCTGCTGCGATTCATGGGGTCTCAAAGAGTTGGACATGACTGAGTGACTGAACTGAACTGAACTGATATATATATATACATGCATTACTTCAGTAATTAAAATTTATAGCATAATTAATGTGAACCCTATAAATTTTAATTACAGAAGTATATGCATGTATATGTATATCAGTTCAGTTAAGTTCAGTTGCTCAGTCATGTCCAAATCTTCGTGACCCCATGGACTGCAGCACGTCAGGCCTGTCTATCCATCACCAAACCCATGTCCATCGAGTCAGTGATGCCATACAACCATCTCATCCTCTGTTGTCCCCTTCTCCTCCTGCCCTCAATCTTTCCCAGCATCAGGATCTTTTCAAACGAGTCAGCTCTTTTTATCAGGGGGCCAAAGTATTGGAGATTCAGCTTCAGCATCAGTCCTTTCAATAAATACCTAGGACTGACCTCCTTTAGGATGGACTGGTTGGATCTCCTTGCAGCCCAAGGGACTCTCAAGAGTCTTCTCCAACACCACAGTTAAAAAGCATCAATTCTTCGGTGCTCAGCTTTCTTTATAGTCCAACTCTCACATCCATACTGGAGACAGCAATGGCAACCCACTGCAGTACCTTGCCTGGAAAATCCCATGGATGTAGGAGCGTGGTAGGCTACAGTCCATGAGGTCGCGAAGAGTTGGACACAACTGAGTGACTTCACTTTCACTTTCATGCATTGGAGAAGGAAATGGCAACCCACTCCAGTTTTCTTGCCTAGAGAATTCCAGGGACAGAGGAGCCTGGTGGGCTGCCTTCTGTGGGGTCACATAGAGTTGGACACAACTGATGCGACTTAGCAGCAGCAGCACATCCATACATGACTACTGCAAAAACCATAGCCTTGACTAGATGGAGCTTTGTTGACAAAGTAATGTCTTTGCTTTTTAATATGCTGTCTAGATTGGTCATAACTTTCCTTCCAGGGAGTAAGCGTCTTTTAATTTCATGGCTGCAGTCACCATCTGCAGTGATTTTGGAGGCCCCAAAAATAAAGTCAGCCACTGTTTCCACTTTTTTCCCATTTATTCACCATGAAGTGATGGGACTGGATGCCATGCTCTTAGTTTTCTGAATGTTGACCTTGTGAACCCTCAAATATTTACAGTTTAGAAACTACTGATGTACTGTTTTATCTGTACTGAAAATTCTCTTGCTAACCTTACATTATTGAATGATGCTCTGCAATTATTAAGAAAGAAGTAAAAACAATTATTAGCTCCAAGTAATTATCAAATTTCCTAGATTTTGTGCAATGGAATCAAAATCTAAAATTACATTGGACTTGAACGGCTTATATTACTATAATTTTCATATATAACCTCCAATTCCAAATGTTTTTTGTTCACTGAGGTAGCCTTATGGTTCCCATTAATTAAATTTACAGTAAATATATATAAAATTTAGGAATGAATTTATACTAATAAAGTCAATCTTTAAAAAATCTTTAAAAATAGTATGAGAGTTTCTCATAAGATTTTGTTTGTAGAAATTTTTATGACTACTTGATGAGTGATGTAGAAGTTTTGGGGAATGTTGAGGTCCTAAATATTAATGAAAAATTCCTATCTGAAATTTTGTATGAGGTAGAGTTGATTAAGTCTCTAAGAAAACTTTACTAATACAAGAATGTTTTATTATTTTGTTGAACAAGAAAGCACTTGCCTTTTACCTGTGGAGAGCAATTAGCTCACACTTTTCCAGCTATAGCATCTTTGGAATCCCATTCAGCATTTGTGCCAAGGCCAGGTTCTTCTCAGGAGGCTCCCTTCACCAAGCCAATGGCTGAGCCTTGGTCACCCAAGGCAAACTCAGAGGTTTCCAATAGCTTTGTTGAGTTTTTGTCAGGTCTGCCCAATCCTGCTGCTGCTGCTGCTGCTAAGTCTCTTCAGTTGTGTCTAACTCAGTGTGACCCCATAGACGGCAGCCCATCAGGCTCCACCGTCTCTGGGATTCTCCAGGCAAGAACACTGGAGTGAGTTGCCATTTCCTTCTCCAATGCAGAAAAGTGAAAGTGAAGTCGCACAGTCGTGCCTCTTAGCGACCCCATGGACTGCAGCCCACCAGGCTCCTCTGTCCATGGGATTTTCCAGGCAAGAGTACTGCAGTGGGGTGCCGTTGCCTTCTCCACTGCCCAATCCTATTCCCCCTCTTTTATCTTCTGCAGACATTCTCTTTCCCTCCAACATCTAAACTGCGGTACCCCAAGGATGAAAGAACAGGTGAACAAGAAGGGTCTAAGAATGCAGGAACAGAAAAAACAGACCCTTATTGCCCCCCCACCCCACCCCAACTTCCAGTCCAGATTATAATCCTTGCAGAATTTTTGAGCCCTCTTGGGTAGTATAGCCTGTCTCCCCTCCTACCACATATAAGGAAAAAAGCTATTTGCCTTACTCTTCTCCCACCCAGTATAAATAACTCAACCAATCAGCAAATGACTCACTAGGCCCCTAACCCACTCCTCATCCCCTGGTTATAAAAACAGATCAAGGACCCACATTCAAGGCCAAATCTCCCTGACTATCAGGAAGTCAGGTCACTGTACTGGCAGCAATCCCACCCCCACCCCCGCTCTAATAAATTTTATTCTTCTTTCATTCTACTTTCTGTCTGGAAGTTCTTTTCCAACCAGTGCATTGACCATGACAAAAACTACTGTAATTGTCTCTGCATATGTCTCCCCCACAACCTGAACTGTCTTGTTTAGATCAATTTTTATGTGTATCTTTTTATTATTTCAATATATAAAATATATTTATAACTAATATACAAGCAAGATAACTGGGAAACATGAGTGCTTCTTTCAAGTTACTGTACTTGAGACAGCTATTTTAAGACCTTTCAACATTTTAGTTAAAGCTTTTCACATTTTGTCCACTGGAATAAGAGGAAACATATCAAGAATATGAATAGATCTTAATCAACTCTGTAAGTTGGTTGTAGTCAGAGTGCTGAAAAGTGTAAAAATGTTAAATTGTAACTTTAAATTTTTGATACATTTCAATAAAATATTATCATAATTCAATACACTTAAACATATTTCTCTTTACAAAGAAAAAATAGGTAAATAACATTATTACAAACAGTTGTATAGTGGGGAATTTGGCAATAATGGGATAAAATTAATGGCAATCTTTTAATCTTGTTTAATTTTATTTATTTTACATATTCTGGACTTACAGCTTCTTGTATTTCTTCAGTCCAAATATTACATTGCTTTCCTTGTATAATTTATATCTCATAGTTTTAGACAACTAATTAGAAATTCATTTGAATTGATCTAACTAGACTGGATCTAATTGGTCTGATCTGGAATCTTATTTCTGTCATCATTATGTGACTTGAGTTGTCTTGTTTGGAGAATACATCCAACATCTTCTCAATGCAACTGGGACTGTATAAGTGGGTGAGGTTTGTGCTTTCCACTTCTTCAGGCTTCAACTTGGACACATTTTATATGTAGGTCACCTGCTTAGCTCCTGTCATTTCGTGACTCTTATTTTAATGTAATAAGGATGTGGTCCTTACCTCTTTCTTTAATGTGAGAACAAAAAATGATTATTTGCATAGTGATTTACTTTCCGCAGTGTCCAAATTTCTGATTTGAAATCCATATCTGCAATGATAAACTTAAGTATTTCTTTATAGGGTGGCTTTTATTAATCCCTACTTTTCTGTTTGGTGAAATTCAGGTACAAAAGCAAATAAACAAAGCAAACCTCAAAACTTATTACTGATATGCTGTGAAGAAAACCCTCAAAAATCAAAAGCATTAAATTTATGATCTTAGGCCATTATACCTGTCTTTGTGTAAATACGCACCTTATATTATCTTATGTACAATTGACACCAAATATTTTAAAAGCATAAGAAACATCACTATATTTAAGAAAAAGTTGTGATATATAGACCAACAAAAATATTAATATACAAACCCTATGGGTTTCTGTTTTTAATTCTTTGTTCACTGAGGGCAAATTTATATAAAAGTTGCAGTCTCACTTTTGCTAAATGAAGTACTGAAAACCACATATCCACCTTCTTGTTTATGAAATATCTTACTTTTTGTTACTTGCATGATGCAATTCTTTAGGTAGCTGGCAAAACCCCACTGCTCATTCAGCGATTATGCAATTCCCTCCTGGTGCAGCAAATGTATTCTTTGTGTCTTTATTCTTAGGTTTATTATACTGAGTTAAGAGGATTAATCTACTGGTGGAACTCTATTATTCTCTACATTAGGTCAGAAAAAAAAGATTAGTTTTGTAGAGACAAATTGTAAGGCAGTAGTCACATTGGATACTTTTTCCTGTTGTTTTAATTAAGCTATATCCTGGATCCTAAGAAATAAATATATTAGTAATGAAATTATTTTGCTACTTAAGAGTAAGCCCTGATGGCTGGCACTAACTAGGAATGTTACTTTACCCAAGACATTTAAGATTCATGTTCTTTATTTTCCCTATTTTGTCTATTAAGCTATACATTTTCCCATGACATTGACTTCTTCTACTAAACATGTATGAATACTGATGAAATACTGATGAAAACTTAGCTTCTGTATACTGATACCAAATTGAATCTTGGAGACAGAGTTTTGGATGAAGTAGGGAAGAACAGTTTTATTGCTTTGCCAGGCAAGGAGAACACAGCAGGCTCCATGCCCTCAAAAACTGTATGTGTTTTTGTGTGTCCCAACCTGGGAAGATTTGATGAGGAAGTTTTTAGCAATGGTTCAAGAACAGGGTTGCCCAGGTCAATTGTATTGCAGCCAGATCTTTTACTGTCTGAGCTGCCAGGGAAGCCCCAACCATTTATAGTAATGATTCAAGGATGGTGTTGCTAGTAAGGACTAGAATCTGTGAAGGGCCTGGATTCCTTTCATTTGGCCTCAGGTGGTCTTCTCTGGAATGAAGAATGCTAACACCTTCTATTTGTTGGGGGTTTTAAAGAGCTCCAAGATATTGTTATTTGTGAACCTTGAGGTGGGGCTTCCCAGGTGGCACAGTGGTAAAGAAGCCACCTGCCAACATAGGAGATGCAGGAGATGTGGGTTTGATCCCTGAGGCTAGAAGATCCCCTGACGTAGGAAATGACAACCCACTACAATATTCCTACTTTGAAATTTCCCATGGACAGAGGAACCTAGCGGGGTACAGTCCGTGGGGTACAGTCCACAGTGTCCCAAAGAAGCCTGGTGCACTGAAGTCCTTGGGATTGTAAAGAGTATGTCTCGACTGAGCAACTGAACTGAGCAGACATGCCTATCTTGAGGTAGAACTAGGATCCTGCCCCAAGGCTGCACTATTATTTCTTGGCTTCTCCTTACTTGTCTCTGCATCCCTTCTCTTCCCTGATTAGCAACAGTTTGAAACCCTTTTCTGCCCAGGAGCCTCACAAGGTCCTGCTAGTTTTCAATACTCACATTTTTCTCTTTCTTCAGAAAAGTCATTATATTTTTCAATAGGGGATTCTTTTTGTGATTACTTAAAGGAGATGGATAAAGTAAAATTAACAAACACATGGATCATTATGATTTGCAAGTTCTACTCATTTATTTTAAATCTTGATCACTTGCTCTTACTAGAGATGACTGAAAATTTAGTTTGTACTTGTGACTTGAGTCATAAATTAATCATTATATCTTTTTCTCAGATACATGACATTTGTCCACATCCCTTCCAGACTTTTACTTGTTGGTTTTACTCTTCGTCATGGTTTCTGTTATCACCTACATGTCAGTAGCTATCAAATTTACATCTGTGACTCAGATCATCCCCTGAGTTCTAGACATGCTTTGCCACCTTTTTATGAGACATTTTGTACCTTGCTTTATAGCAAGTACTTTATCTATTTATACTTATATATAAGTACTTTATATATATATATATATACACACACACTTTATATTCAGTTCAGTTCAGTCTCTCAGTCGTGTCTGACTCTTTGCAACCCCATGAACTGCAGCATGCCAGGCCTCCTGTCCATCACCAACTCCTGCTAACCCATGTCCATCGAGTCTGTGATGCCATCCAACCATTTCATCCTCTGTTGTTCTCTTCTCCTCCTGCTCTCAATCTTTCTCAGCATCAGGGTCTTTTCAAATGAGTCAGCTCTTCTAATCAGGTTGCCAACGTACTGGAGTTTCAGCTTCAACATCAGTCCTTCCAATGAACACCTAGGACTGATCTCCTTTAGGATGGACTGGTTGGATCTCCTTGCAGTCCAAAAGACTCTCAAGAGTCTTCTCCAATGCCACAGTTAAAAATATACTTTATGTATTTATACTTAACAAATATATTACTGAATTATTTTCCCCTAAACCACTTTCTTCACCTATATACTCAATTCTGATGTCATCACCAACAACCCAATTGTCCAATCCTATTCTTGCAAATACCATACATTCTTTTTACTCAAATGCTTCCACATCCAATAATTTTCTGATTTCTACCAATCCTATCATCTTTGCATACTTTTGTCAACTAAAAAATGATACACAATGTGAAAGCTATGAGTTGAGTTTTATTTGGGGCAAACAAGGACTGCCACTCAGGAGACAACTCCTCAGAAAATTGTGAGAAACTGCTACAAAGAGGTAGTGGGGGAAAAGTCAATATATAAGATTTTGGTGAAAAAGGAGTTCAATGCAATCAAATAAAAAGGTTTTCTGCTAGCCACGAGCAGTTGATGTCACTGTGAAGGGATTTATGCTTTTCTAGATATGAGAGATACAAAGGTTGGGAGCATGAAATCAGTTCCTGAAAATATCCTGGAAAACTGTTCCACCAGTTTCCCTGGAGGACAAAGGCCTCATTCTCCAACCTAAATTGCCTTAGGGCATGTCAAATGTCAACAGTTACAGTAGCACAAGATTTAATCTCTACAGACTGGCTAGTTTCCATCACTCAGTCCTGTCCAACTCTTTGCAACCCTATGAACTGTAACCTGCCAGGTTCTTCTATCCATGGGATTCTCCAGGCAAGAATACTGGAGTGGGTTGCTATTTCCTTCTCCAGGGGATCTTTCTGACCCAGAGATCAAACCTGGGTCTCCCGTACTACAGGCAGACTCTTTACCTAATGAGCCAATAGGGAAAAGATAATCTCTGCAGAGGCAGATGGCAAATACCCTTCAGTTCGGTTCAGTGGCTCAGTCTTGTCTGACTCTTTGTGACCCCATGAAGTGCAGCAGCCAGGATTCCCAGTTCATCACAAATGCCTGGAGCCTAATCAAAATCATGTCCATCACATTGGTGATGCCATCCAACCATCTCATCCTCTGTCATCCCTTCTCCTTCCGCCTTCAACCTTTAGAGAATCAGGGTCTTTTCAAATTAGTCAGTTCTTCCCATCAGGTGGCAAAAGTATTGGAGTTTCAGCTTCAACATCAGTCCTTCCAATGAATATTCAGGACTGATTCCTTTAGGATGGACTGGTTGGATCTCCTTGCAGTCCAAGGGACTCTCAAGAGTCTTCTCCAACACCACAGGTCAAAAGCATCAATTCTTTGGCACTCAGCTTTGTTCATAGTCCAACTCTAACATCCATACATGACTACTGGAAAAACCATAGCTTTGACTAGATGGAGCTTTGTTGGCAAAGTAATGTCTCTGCTTTTCAATATGCTGTCTAGGTTGGTTCTAGCTTTTCTTCCAAGGAGCAATCATCTTTTAATTTCATGCAGTCACCATCTGCAGTGATTTTGGAGCCCAAGAAAATAAAGTTTCTCACTGTTTCCATTATTTTCCCATCTATTTGCCATGGAGTGAGGGGACTGGATGCCATGATTTTAGTTTTCTGAATGTTGAGGTTTAAGCCAACTTTTTCACTCTCCTCTTTCATTTTCATTAAGAGGCTCTTTAGTTCTTCTTTGCTTTCTGCCACAAGGGTGGTATCATCTGTGTATTTGAGGTTATTGATATCTCTCCTAGCACTCTTGATTCCAGCTTGTGCTTCATCTAGCCCAATATTTCTCATAATGTACTCTGCATATAATTAAATAATTAGGGTGACAATATACAGCCTTGACATACTCCTTTTCCTATTTGGAACTACTCTGTTGTTCCATGTCTAGTTCTAACTGTTGCTTCCTGACCTGAATACAAATTTCTCAAGAGGCAGGTCAGGTGATCTGATAGTCCCATCTCTTTCAGAATTTTCCACAGTTTGTTGAGATGCATAGAGTCAAAGGCTTTGGTGTAGTCAATAAAGCAAGAGTAGATGTTTTTCTGGAATTCTCTTGCTTTTTCAATGATCCAGCAGATGTTAGCAATTTCATCTCTGGCTTTTCTAAATCCATCTTGAACATTTGGAAGTTCATGGTTCACATACTGTTGAAGCCTGGCTTGGAGAAGCTTTAGCATTACTTTCCTAGCATGTGAGATGAGTGCAATTGTGTGGTAGTTTGAACCTTGTTTGGCATTGCCTTTCTTTGGATTTGGAATGAAAACTGACATTTTCCAGTCCTGTGGCCACTGCTGCGTTTTCCAGATTTGCTGGCATATTGATTGCAAAGCTTTCATAGCATCATCTTTCAGGATTTGAAATAGCTCAACTGGAATTTCGTCACCTCCCTAGCTTTGTTTGTAGTGATGCTTCCTAAGGCCCACTTGACTTCGCATTCCAGGATGTCTGACTCTAAGTGAGTGATCACACCATCATGATTATCTGGGTCGTGAAGATCTTTTTTGTACAGTTGTTCTGTGTATTCTTGCCACCTCTTCTTAATATCTTCTGCTTCTGTTATGTCCATACCATTTCTATCCGTTATTGTGCCCATCTTTGTACGAAATGTTCCATTGGTATATCTAATTCTTTTGAAGTTGTCTCTATTCTCTCCTATTCTGTTTTTTTTTTTTTTTTTCTCTATTTCTTTGCATTGATCACTGGGGAAGGTTTTCATTTCTCTCTTATCTTTTTTATCTCTTATTTCTTGCTATTCTTTGGAACTCTGTATTCAAATGGGTGTATTTTTCCTTTTTTCCTTTGCCTTTCTCTTCTTTTCATAGTTATTTATAAGTCCTCCTCAGACAACCATTTTGCCTTTTTTCATTCCTTTTTCTTGGGGATGGTCTTGATCACTGCCTCCTGTACAATGTCATGATAGTTTTTCAGGCACTCTGTCTATCAGATCTAATCTCTTGAATCTATTTATCACTTCCCTTGTGGCTTGGATGGTAAAGCGTCTGCCTACAATGCAGGAGACCTCAGTTCAATCCCTGGGTCAGAAAGGTCCTCTGGAGAAGGAAATGGCAATCCACTTCAGTACTCTTGCCTGGAAAATCCCATGGATGGAGGAGCGTGGTAGGCTAAGTCCATGGGGTCACAAAGAGTTGGACACAACTGAGCAACTTCACTTGGTCACTGTATAATCGTAAGGGATTTAATTTAGGTCATACCTGACTAGGTCATACCATGGTCTAGTAGTTTCCCTACCTTCTTCAATTTAAGTCTGAATTTGGCAATAAGTAATTCATGATCTGAGCCACAGTCAGCTCCTAGTCTTGTTTTTGCTGACTGTATAGAGCTTCTCCTTCTTTGGCTTCAAAGAATATAAACAATCTGATTTCTGTATTGACCATCTGGTGATGTCCATGTGTAGAGTGTTCTCTTGTGTTGTTGGAAGAGGTTGTTTGCTATGACCAGTGCATTCTTTTTGGCAAAACTCTGTTAGGCTTTGACCTACTTCACTTTGTACTCTGAGGCCAAATTTGCATGTTACTCCAGATATCTATTGACTTCCTACTTTTGCATTCCAGTCCCCTATAATGAAGAAGACATCTTTTTTGGGTGTTAGTTCTAGAAAGTCTTGTAGGCCTTCTAGAACTGTTCAACTTCAGCTTCTTCATTATTTTCAGTTGGGGCATAGACTTGGATTACTGTGTTATTGAATGGTTTGCCTTGATATTGTAAACAAGTACTGCATTTTGGACTCTTTTGTTGACTACGATGGCTACTCCGTTTCTTCTAAGGGATTCCTGCCCACAGTAGTAGATATAAAGGTCATCTGAGTTAAATTCACCCATTCCAGTCCATTTTAGTTCACTGATTCCTAAATTGTTGATGTTTACTCTTGCCATCTCCTATTTGACCACTTCCAATTTTCCTTGATTCATGGACCTAAAATTCCATGCCATATTGCTCTTATGGCATCGGACTTTATTTCCATCAACAGTCACATCCACAACTGGGTGTTATTTTTGCTTTGGCTTCATCTCTTTATTCTTTCTGGAGTTATTTCTCCACTCTTCTTCAGGAGCATCTTGGGCCCTTACTGACTTGGAGAGTGCATCTTTCAGTGTCATACCTTTTTGCCTTTTCATACTGTTTATGGGATTCTTAAGGCAAGAATACTGAAGTGGTTTGCTATTCCTTTTTCCAGTGGCTGCATTTTGTCAGAACTGTCTGCCATGACCTGTCTGTCTTGGGTGGCCCTACATGGCATGGCTCATAGTTCATTTAGCTTGACAAGGCTGTGGTCCATATGATCTGTTTGGTTAGTTTTCTGTGATTGTGGTTTTCATTCTGTCAAGCGCCAATTTGTAGTTGACACCTTAAAGTTTCCTTTCTTCTCTGTATCACATACTATTTAAGTAGACTATGTGACCTCCCAACTCCCAGAGTTTCTTCCTACATTCTGTTCTTCACAGAGGCACCAAAATGATCTTTCTAAAAATGCATACTTGTTCATGTTGGTCCTATGAATAAAAGTGCCATCAGTGTTTAATTGCCAACAGTGTTATCTACACCTTCAACTCTACCTCTTCTCTTGACAGCTCCTGCTCCCCTACCTAAACTTCTTGTTTTAGTCACACTCAACTACTTATTGTTTTTCTGAATCTTGTCATTTCATGACTCCATAATTTTACATAGGCTGGTCCATCTGCTTTAATAGTCTTTTTCTCTAGTCCTCAGAATTGTGAAACATATCCCATAGATCTCAGATTAAGAATTCTGTGAGACACATTCCCTGAATTACACAAATTCTTCGTTTATTTTTCTGTGCCCCCTCTATTTTTCATAGTGGTCATTTTTTATTTTTTTCACATTTCTTATAAACTAATTTAGAGTGAGCATCACATAAGCCATATTGTACAATTTTTGCAACAACAGACAAAACATGGACTATGGAGATTCAAAGGCTTATTTTCCTTAGTACTACTTCTTTGATCTTGTGCGAGTTGCTTAGTTATCTTAAAAATGGGATAATAATGCCTTAGTTTAAAAGTATATGTAAGGGTCAAAAACATATGTTTGTCATTATTGTTGGGAAGTGCAGTACAAAATAGCCATATAGGAGGAAGTCCTTGGGAAAATGGCAAAGGCAAGAAGTACCCCAGCTTTGTGTGCTGCGGGCAGAAAAACATCTCCTGCCTTTGGTTATGCTCGGTGCCAAGATTTAATAATAAATATTAAGGATGTTGCTTGAGAAAACGGGCTATGGGATAAGCACATGGGTCACTTAGAGCACGCTGTCCTTGAAATATTTTTACTGATTATGTGTTAACCCCATACACGCTCTGCTGGCTGTATACTCTAAGCTCTTTGTTCCTGCTTCTATAAAAAGGCTTGACTGCAGAAATAAACTTGTCAGTCCTTGCAAGAGACTGTCCGAGTGTCATTCTTTCAGGTTCGTCACTTCCAAGTCCCTGGGAGAAAATCCCCAGCAATTATCTTTATATGTACCAGGTTTAAGAGTCATTTATAGACTTTAATTTTAATAGTTTTTCATTTATATTATGACTTTTCAGGAAATTTGCATTGATAGAGCTGTCTTTTTTACTTTTTGAACCAAAACATGCATCTGTTTTTTATTAAGGTCTAAGTTTTATTCTAGGTGTATTTTATATTCTGAGTTTTTTCCACTGGACTGGTATTTATCCCCAAATATTAATAGTGAGCAGCAGAGAAGAAAAACTTTTAAAATTTGCAAAGAGTTCTTCTGTCAGCATCATTATCCTTTGTTACCAATGGTTTAGATATTCCCATTTCTGGGATTGCATAAAACTTTTCTCTGGTGTGAAAGGATAAATACACCTTTCTAATGTTACATAATATAATTTTACCAATTTTTACTTTCTATAAATTCTACGGACTAAGTGTAATTAATATATTTTAAAAACTCCCTTCTATTGATTATGCTATTAAATAAAATACATGGATTAAATATATATTTCCTTTAGAATAATAACTGCTATATCATCTGTACTTAGTAAATGAAAAAATGACAAAAAAAGTGAAAATTTCTTAGTCATGTCCGACTCTTTGTGACCCCAGGGATTCTCCAGGCTAGAATACTGGAATGGGTAGCCTTTCCCTTTTCTAGGGGATCTTCCCAACCCAGCGATTGAACCCAGGTCTTTTGCATTGCAGGAGGATTCTTTAGAGGCTGAGCCAAAATGCCAAGGATAATGCTAATTATAATTTTAGTGTACTCAATACTTAGTTCAGACTCTGACACATTGCAGGCATTCCAATAAATGATCAAGAGGTTAACTGAGGGAGTTAATTGAAGGAATTAAATTAGTGTCTGTAAACAATGGTTGTCTGTCAGTTATTTGTAGAACAATTTTTAAGAAGGGAAATGCATACTTGTAAATAATGACCTACTGT
Source organism: Tragelaphus eurycerus (assembly GCA_935064755.1). Classification (NCBI taxonomy): domain Eukaryota; kingdom Metazoa; phylum Chordata; class Mammalia; order Artiodactyla; family Bovidae; genus Tragelaphus; species Tragelaphus eurycerus. The sequence continues at coordinate 16,353,160 of CAKXYN010000009.1, read as the reverse complement.
TAGAAACTCTGGGTTCAAGGTCAAATATCTTTATTTTTAATAGTTCATGATGCCAATACACTGCAGTGATAATGTACTTAACATGACTATACACTTAACTGTAAACTTAAAAATGGTTAAAATGGTAAAGTCTGTGTTATGAATATTTTACTACAAAAAAATAGTTCATAATGGTTATTCATTATGGCAGTGGTCCTTAGTAGTAGAATACCTTGTGGAAAAACACAAAAGATCTCAAGAGTTGGGAAATCACAGATTGAAAAAATCATATGGTCTCCACAACTTCTGAATGTTTCCATATAGTGTATTTTTTTCTTTCAGCCTTGAGGTAAAGAGATGCACTAGATTTTTTACTGACATGATCAACTTCTATGTAAAAGTTTTTTTTTTGTCTCTCTGAGGTTTATTTTTTCTTATCTTTATCTACATACCTTAGTCTTAAAAACTAACACCAAGTTAAAGGGTGTCCAATAGGGCCAGTGAAAATTCCAATGTCAAAAGAACAATCCCAATAATGGACATGGGTTCAGATCAGATGAGTCACTCAGTGTGTCCGACTCTTTGCAATCCCATGAATCACAGCACACCAGGCCTCCCTGTCCATCACCAACTCCCAGAGGTCACTCAGACTCACATCCATCGAGTAAGTGATGCCATCCAGCCATCTAGCTCATCCTCTGTCATTCCCTTCTCCTCCTGCCCCCAATCCCTCCCAGCATCAGAGTCTTCTCCAATGAGTCAACTCTTTGCATGAGGTGGCCAAAGTACTGGAGTTTCAGCTTTAGCATCATTCCTTCCAAAGAAATCCTGGGGCTGATTTCCTTTAGAATGGACTGGTTGGATCTCCTTGCAGTCCAAGGGACTCTCAAGAGTCTTCTCCAACACTCAGTCCAAAAGCATCAATTCTTAGGTGCTCAGCCTTCTTCACAGTCCAACTCTCACATCCATACATGGCCACAGGAAAAACCATAGCCTTGACTAGGTGCACCTTTGTTGGCAAAGTAATGTCTCTGCTTTTGAATATGCTATCTAGGTTGGTCATAATTTTCCTTCTAAGGAGTAAGCATCTGTTACTTTCATGGCTGCAGTCACCATCTGTAGTGATTTTTGAGCCCAGGAAAATAAAGTCTGACACTGTTTCCAATGTTTCCCCATCTATTTCCCACGTAGTGATGGGACCAGATGCCATGATCTTCGTTTTCTGAATGTTGGGCTTTAAGTCAACTTTTTCACTCTTCACTTTCACCTTCATCAAGAGGATTTTTTGTTTCTCTTTACTTTCTGCCATAAGGGTGGTGTCATCTGCATATCTGAGGTTATTGATATTTCTCCCAACAATCTTGATTCCAACTTGTGTTTCTTCCAGTCTAGAATTTCTCATGATGTACTCTGCATATAAGTTAAATAATCAGGGTGACAATATACAGCTTTGACATACTCCTTTTCCTATTTGGAACCAGTCTGTTGTTCCATGTCTATTTCTAACTGTTGCTTCCTGAGCTGCATACAAATTTCTCAAGAGGCAGATCAGGTGGTCTGGTATTCCCATCTCTTTCAGAATTTTCCACATTTTATTGTGATCCACACAGTCAAAGGCTTTGGCGTAGTCAATAAAGCAGAAATAGATGTTTTTCTGGAACTCTCTTGCTTTTTCCATGATCCAGCGGATGTTGGCAATTTGATCTCTGGTTCCTCTGCCTTTTCTAAAACCAGCTTGAACATCAGGAAGTTCACGGTTCACATATTGCTGAAGCCTGGCTTGGAGAATTTTGAACATTACTTTACTAGCATGTGAGATGAGTGCAATTGTATGGTAGTTTGAGCATTCTTTGGCATTGCCTTTCTTTGGGATTGGAATGAAAACGGACATTTTCCAGTCCTGTGGCCACTGCTGAGTTTTCCAAATTTGCTGGCATATTGAGTGCAGCACTTTCACAGCATCATCTTTCAGGATTTGGAATAGCTCAACTGGATTTCCATCACCTCCACTAGCTTTGTTTGTAGTAATGCTTTCTAAGGCCCACTTGACTTCACATTCCAGGATGTCTGGATTTAGGTCAGTGATCACACCATCGTGATTATCTGGGTCGTGAAGATCCTTCCTGTATAGTTCTTCTGTGTATTCTTGTCATCTCTTCTTAATATATTCTGCTTCCGTTGGGTCCATACCATTTCTGCCCTTTATCGAGCCCATCTTTGCATGAAATGTTCCTTTGGTATCTCTGATTTTCTTGAAGAGACCCCTAGTCTTTCCCATTCTGTTGTTTTCCTCTATTTCTTTGCATTCATCGCTGAAGAAGGCTTTCTTATCTCTTCTTGCTATTCTTTGGAACTCTGCATTCAGATGTTTATATCTTTCCTTTTCTCCTTTGCTTTTTGCTTCTCTTCTTTTCACAGCTATTTGTAAGTCCTCCTCAGACAGCCATTTTGCTTTTTTGCATTTCTTTTCCATGGGGATGGTCTTGACCCTTGTCTCCTGTACAATGTAATGAACCTCATTCCATAGTTCATCAGGCACTCTATCTATAAGATCTAGGCCCTTAAACATATTTCTCACTTCCACTGGATAATCATAAGGGATTTGATTTAGGTCACACCTGCAGATGGTGACTGCAGCCATGAAATTAAAAGACGCTTACTCCTTGGAAGGAAAGTTATGACCAACCTAGGTAGCATATTCAAAAGCAGAGACATTACTTTGCCAACAAAGGTTCGCCTAGTCAAGGCTATGGTCTTTCCTGTGGTCATGTATGGATGTGAGAGCTGGACTGTGAAGAAGGCTGAGCGCCGAAGAATTGATGCTTTTGAACTGTGGTGTTGGAGAAGACTCTTGAGAGTCCCTTGGACTGCAAGGAGATCCAACCGGTCCATTCTGAAGGAGATCAGCCCTGGGATTTTTTTGGAAGGAATGATTCTAAAGCTGAAACTCCAGTATTTTGGCCACCTCATGCAAAGAGTTGACTGATTGGAGAAGACTCTGGTGCTGGGAGGGATTGGGGGCAGGAGGAGAAGGGGACGACAGAGGATGAGATGGCTGGATGGCATCACTGACTCGATGGATGTGAGTCTGAGTGACCTCTGGGAGTTGGTGATGGACAGGGAGGCCTGGCGTGCTGCAGTTCATGGGGTTGCAAAGAGTCGGACACAGCTGAGCGACTGATCTGATCTGATCTGAATGGTCTAGTGGTTTTCCCTACTTTCTTCAATTTAAGTTTGAATTTGGCAATAAGGAGTTCATCGTCTGAGCCACAGTTGGCTTCTCGTCTTGTTTTAGCTGACTGTATAAAGCTTCTCTATCTTTGGCTGCAAAGAATATAATCAATCTGATTTCGATGTTGACTGTCTGGTGATATCCAGATCATCAGAGAGGAGTTACCACGTGTCCAGATCATAACGAGAGGTAATATGATATCCAGATCATAACGAGAGGAGTTACCCCGTGTCCAAGGTCAGGGGTGGCCGCCGGGAGGAGATAACCCACACCCTTAAGCCCGAGGCCAGGGACGGCGGCCATGAGGAGCAACCTCATGACCTAGGCTAGGGATGGTGGCCCGGAGGACCAACCCACACCGTGGCTGCAGGGGCACAGGTGGGCCTAGAGGAGCTATCCCACGTTGAAGGTCAGGAAGGGTGGCGGTGAGGAGATACCCCTCGTCCAAGGTAAGGAGCACTGGCTGCACTTTGCTGGAGCAGCCGTGTAGAGTTACCCCACGCCCAAGGTAAGAGAAACCCAAGTAAGATGGTAGGTGTTGCAAGAGGGCATCAGAGGGTAGACACACTGAAACCATACTCACAGAAAACTAGTCAATCTAATCACACTAAGACCACAGCCTTGTCTAACTCAATGAAACTAAGCCATGCCTGTGGGGCAACCCAAGATGGGCAGGTCATGGTGGAGAGATCTGACAGAATGTGGTCCACTGGAGAAGGGAATGGCAAACCACTTCAGTATTCTTGCCTTGAGAACCCCATGAACAGTATGAAAAGGCAAAATGATAGGATACTGAAAGAGAAACTCCCCAGGTCAGTAGGTGCCCAATATGCTATTGGAGATCAATGGAGAAATAACTCTAGAAAGAATGAAGGGGTGGAGCCAAAGCAAAAAGAATACCCAGCTGTGGATGTGACTGGTGATAGTAGCAAGGTCCAATGCTGTAAAGAGCAATACTGCATAGGAACCTGGAATGTCAGGTCCATGAATCAAAGCAAATTGGAAGTGGTCAAACAAGAGATGGCAATAGTGAATGTCAACATTCTAGGAATCAGCGGACTGAAATGGACTGGAATGGGTGAATTTAACTCAGAGGACCATTATATCTACTACTGCGGGCAGGAATCCCTCAGAAGAAATGGAGTAGCCATCATGGTCAACAAAAGAGTCTGAAATGTAGTACTTGGATGCAATCTCATAAACGACAGAATGATCTCTATTCGTTTCCAAGGCAAACCATTCAATATCACAGTAATCCAAGTCTATGCCCCAACCAGTAACACTGAAGAAGCTGAAGTTGAATGGTTCTATGAAGACCTACAAGACCTTTTAGAAAAAATACCCAGAAAAGATGTCCTTTTCATTATAGGGTACTGGAATGCAAAAGTAGGAAGTCAAGAAACCCCTGGAGTAACAGGCAAATTTGGCCTTGGAATACGAAATGAAACAGGGCAAAGACTAATAAAGTTTTGCCAAGAAAATGCACTGTTCATAACAAACACTCGCTTCCAACAACACAAGAGAAGACTCTATACATGGACACGGGTGTGTCCATACAGAATCAGTTAATAAATACATCTCGATCAAGTACACCTATTGTTACTTTAGATATCTTAGATTGGTTATTATATAAATAAACCATAGTCTTCAGAGGATTGTATTCTCTGAAGTTTATTGTCACAGAATAATACACAAAATACTTGAAGCATGCTTTAATTGAGTTAATACATTTTAAAATTGGTAGTAGTAGTTTTGATAAGAAATGACTTCAAAGTATGTTTATTTTGAATTTGTTTCTGCTCCTCCCAAATTGGCCCACTAGTAAGATAAGATATTCAATTGCTTTAGCAATGATATTCTGAATCTACATGTATTTGAATCAAGCTATGCAAAGCTTTCATTAAAAGAGAGAATAGAGATGAATAAATAGAATAAATAGAGATGAATAAAACATAGAGATGAATCATTCTCCAACTTTGGTATACATGAGTAACATTTATTGCTTTTAAAAAAATCTGATTTCTAAATTTAACTCCAAGAGATAACTTTATAACTCTGGAGTAGAGATGAGGGTATTTTAATAATACAAGTGATATAAGTGGTTTCAACAAACACTAAAACCTTAAGGTAACTCCCTCCCACCACTGACCCCAACTCTTCCACCTCAATATACTTATATTAAATTTTGACAGACCCTTGGAAGAATAGATACTACTTATTTTTCACCTTACAATTAGATATTTCTTTCTGAAATGTAAGCAGCAGGATGAGCAGATGATGCTTTAATGAATAACATGCTACAACATTCTTTCTATTCCTTCTAATGCTTCCCTTATTTACATTAATAATAACTATATATGAGAAATCTGTATGCAGGTCAGGAAGCAACAGTTAGAACTGGTCATGAAACAACAGACTGGTTCCAAATAGGAAAAGGAGTACGTCAAGGCTGTATATTGTCACCATGTTTATTTAACTTATATGCAGAGTACTTCATGGGAAATGCTGGACTGGAAGAAACACAAGTTGGAATCAAGATTGCTGGGAGAAATATCAATAACCTCAGATATGTGGATGACACCACCCTTATGGCAGAAAGTGAAGAGGAACTCAAAAGCCTCTTGATGAAAGTGAAAGTGGAGAGTGAAAAGGTTGGCTTAAAGTTCAACATTCAGAAAACGAAGATCATGGCATCTGGTCCCATCACTACATGGGAAATAGATGGAGAAACAGTGGAAACGGTGTCAGACTTTATTTTTCTGGGCTCCAAAATCACTGCAGATGGTGACTGCAGCCATGAAATTATAAGATGCTTACACCTTGGAAGGAAAGTTATGACCAACCTAGATAGCATATTCAAAAGCAGAGACATCACTTTGCCAACAAAGTTTCGCCTAGACAAGGCTATGGTCTTTCCTGTGGTCATGTATGGATGTGAGAGCTGGACTGTGAAGAAGGCTGAGCGCCGAAGAATTGATGCTTTTGAAGTGTGGTGTTGGAGAAGACTCTTGAGAGTCCCTTGGACTGCAAGGAGATCCAACCGGTCCATTCTGAAGGAGATCAGCCCTGGGATTTCTTTGGAAGGAATGATGCTAAAGCTGAAACTCCAGTATTTTGGCCACCTCATGCGAAGAGTTGACTCATTGGAGAAGACTCTGGTGCTGAGAGGGATTGGGGGCAGGAGGAGAAGGGGACGACAGAGGATGAGATGGCTGGATGGCATCACTGACTCGATGGATGCGAGTCTGAGTGACCTCCGGGAGTTGGTGATGGACAGGGAGGCCTGGCGTGCTGCGGTTCATGGCGTCGGAAAGAGTCGGACACGACTGAGCGACTGATCTGATCTGATATATATAATATTCTTTCTTTATTATTACTTTTGTTGCCAGTGAATTTGAGCTTCTTGCTTCATCATGAAAGAATTGAGAGACTACATGAGTGATGGCTAAGAAGTGAATTTATTGAGAGAGCAGCACACTCCACAAACAGGGTGTGGGGCCATTTCAGAGGATAAGAGAGAGCTTGGGAGAGACAGAGTGAAAGGGCCTTGAAGTTTGGTATTAAGGTTAGCTTATTCTTTTTTTTTTTTGGGGGGAAGGGGGCAGAGATTACCAGGAATTGGGCCACCACCCACTTTTTGACCTTTTATGATAGCTTGTGGGCTTCCCTTGTGGCTCAATTGGTAGAGAATGTGCCTGCCAATACAGGAGACCTGGGTTCAATCCTTGGGTTGGTAAGATCCCCTGGAGAAAGGAATGGCTGCCCACTCCAGTATTCTGGCCTGGAGAATTCCATGGACCGTATAGTCATGGGGTCGCAAAGAGTCGGACACAACTTTCACTTTCACTTTAGGACCCTTATAGCCCTGGTGGGTGTATCATTTAGTATGCTAATGTATTACAATGAGCATATGATGAGGCTCAAAGTCTACTGGAAGATGACTTTTCCACCATCTTGGACCCAGTTGATTCCAAGCAGTCTTTATCATGTGCTGTGGTCATGTCATTCTGTTAAAGGTCGTACCCTTCCCCTTTCCCTCCTGTTTTATTCCCGCCTAAGAGATTTTACTCCCATATTCTTATGGGAAGCAAAAGGGTGACATTCTATTTCCTGTAACTGCTTCAGGGCTGAGTAGGGTTGTTGATACTGTCTGTCATGTAGTAAAATCTCTGGATGCCTCATCTAGGATCATCAGAAGCAGAACAGCTCTTTATTTTATGTCAGTATGGGCTGGTATTTTTGCATACTATTATCCTGATATGGAACTGTGTCAAGTGAAACTTGATGTGTAATAACTTCCACAGCCTTTCTACATTCTTCTTGATGTAAAGCACTTCTTATAACAACATCAAAATACAAAAATATCTGTAAATGACAAAAAAGACTTAAAAAATATGAATAAACATCTGATTACAGTGTGATGGATAAAGAAACTTGGTTTTAATAACCAGATTTATGAATGATTACATTTAATATACCAAAAGAAGTAAAATTGTTAGTCACTCAGTTGTGTCTGACTCTTTGTGACCCCATGTAGCCTGGAAGGCTGCTCTGTCCATGGGATTTCCCAGGCAAGAATACTGGAGTGGGTAGCCATTCTCTTCTCCAGGGAATCTTCTTTACCTAAGGATAGAATTCAGGTCTCCTGCATTACAGGCAGATTCTTTATCATCTGAGCCACCAGGCAAGCCCAGGGGCCTCCTAAAACACTCAAAGTTAGCTGTAAATCAAAAGAACTTAAACTAAAATTTGATATTTAGAAAGTTTGGCAAAAAGTTTTAGTATAGTATTTAGTCAAATAAGATCAAGGTCACTGTGAGACAGTATTTCTTCCTTAACCAAAGTGACAATAAAAAATTTCAAAGGCAAATACAGAATAGATCATTTAAAAGTGATGAAATTTAAAATCTATTATCTCAAAGGATAGTTCAACATTAAAAAAAACAAAACAAAACAAAACTTGTCCTTTTAATAGAATGGCCAATTTACTAAATTTGTAATTTACTAAGTTTCTGTACTACAAATTTTACTACCAATTTACTAATATTTAGTAAATGAATTTACTAAATTAGCTAAATTAAATTTATTCTAAATTTAGTCAATCCAGACTATTCAAACACCCTTTTCTCGGGAAGTAGATTCTTTCACACAACCAACTTTCCTTAAATTTTCACATTGAGTTACTTTTCTTGTTGACAGATTTGTAACACATAGAATTAGGTCTTATTTGACCTTTAGTAAACCTAGGTACAGGGGCTTCCTAGGTGGCTCAATGGTAAAGAATCTGCCTGCCATTGCAGGAGATGTAGGAGACATGGTTCAGCCCCAAGATCCAGAAGATCCCCTGGAGAAGGAAATGGCAACAAACTCCAGTATTTTGCCTGGAAGATTCCATGCACAATGGAGCCTGGTGGGCTACAGTCTACCAACGCAAAGAGTTAGTAAGACTTAGCAAACAAACACCCACATGCAAACCTAGGTAGCAGTAAGTTGATGACTTTAACGTCTTGTCTATGTTAATCTGACCAATAAGCTTAAATCACCTTAAATACAAGATAATACTTTAGTATTGGATATTTCCCAGATGACATGAACTTGAAATTCATTTTGGCCAGTTCTGTATTTCTCAGTATTTGTAAGTGCGTAACTTCCTTTAAGTCAATTTAATTGAACTCTTCTGTGAATTACTTTTGGCAATACCATACATCTATACCACACATGGTACATACAAACAAATAAAGACCTCATAGTTCTGATTTCAAAATTTCATCCCTATGTCAAGTACAAAAATGTAAAACTCATCCATTATAAGGAGTTGGATTCAAATTTGACTTCTGGCAGATGGGATAAATCAAGGTCACCTATCTAGATGGCTAAAGTATTTTTATCAATGTTTACAGAAAAGACACACAGAATTTCTACTTATCCTTGACAAGTCAAATTCTAAATAATTTGGCCCCCTTTTTCAAAATTTGCATTTTAAAAAATGGCAGAGATAAGGGCTCCTGAAGAAAAGCAGGTAGGATTGGAGTATATCAGGGAGATTTGCATAGCACCAAAATCCTGTATTTAATGAATTTTGATATTAGGGGTTGAAGTCTTGTTAAGCCTCTGGTTTTATAGGGTACTGGGACCTGAGAGGGGAGTTATTAGTTTCCTTTAAGCTGACTTTTATAGGAGTGACAAACTTTGCCTTCCCCTGGATTCCCTGATTCCAGACCTGCAGATCTATAAGTTTTGCAGTTTCTAGGGGAATATTTTGGGTTGGACTGTCCATGTTTTGTATAATACATGTGTGCATGCTAAGTTGCTTCAGTCGTGTCCAACTCTTTGTGACTCTATGGACTGTAACCTACCAGGCTTCTCTGGCCATGGTGATTCTCTAGTGCGTTACCATGCCTTCCTCCAGGGGATCTTCCCAACCCAGGGATAGAATCCACATCTCTTATGTTTTCTGCATTGACTGTTCTTTACGACCAGTGTCACCTGGGAAGCCCCTGTATAAAACATAGTTCAGCCAAAAGCAGTCCTTGGCTTTGATCTTCAGAGAGAGTAAGAATTTTCACCAAGGTTGAGAGAAACATTCATTCCCAATAATGGGCTGGGGCATTCAGCCACAACAAGAAACTGTGACTTATTCAATATGAGTCTTTCCTGTAAGTTAGAGGAGTAATGAAATGTTTTAGTTTTGGCTTCTGTTTGACCCCGACAATAGAGGAGGTTTCAAGGGCTAGGGACCTGGTGTGAGAAGTCAAGATAGAGTAACTGGCTCCTGTGTCCACAAGAAATTGGACAAGCTTATCTGTCATGTCAGTGGTCATCTGTGTTCCTCACTTGTGATGATAACAGTCTTCTTGAGTGCTTTGTGTGTTCCCAGGTCCTGTCAATTAGCCACTGCCATGACTAGTGTGGGAGAATTTCCTCACTCCCTTCAGAGCTGGGGAAATTCCCTCTTCTAGTGACTCATCTTCTTGATGTGGGCATGGCATTTTGTGTATAGGCTGGGACCTGTTTCCTGAAAATTCCATGCTTCAGTGTTTTGGACTCCCACAGCTGAAACTGGTTTCCTTCCCTGATGGAAGTCTTCTGAGAGTACTTTTGGGGTGAACAGGAAGTGGGTTAGGTCTTGTCATGACAGCCACCAAAAGCCTGGCTTGTTGTCATTCCTTTCTTAAGTCACACTGTTTCTTCTTTTCTTCTGGAGTCTGTAGTCTTTTCCTTCTTCAGTTAAAAATACTGAAGGCTCTGTCAGTAAAAGTGTTGAGAGGAGTTTGGGGTCCCCTGGCAAGCTTTTTGGCCTGGAATTCTTTGGTGAATTGGCTAGGGTCCTCCGAGAATCTGCCTAAGTGGGTGCAGGATTGGTTAAGTTCAGACAAAGAAAAAGGGGTGTGGACTCTGGTAATTCCCTAAGGCCCACCTACTACTTCCTCAAGGCAATAAAGAGGCGCTGGCTGCATTTCTGGTACAGAGGGTGAGGGGGCTCATAGGGTGATGCTGAAGATGGGAAAAGAGTTTTGAGGCTTGGGTCTTCTGCCTGGGGCTCCTGTCTTCCAGGGCTGCCAATAGAGTAGGCTTTTGTGTAGCCTGAGTGGGTTCCCGCCAGCAAGATTCCCTAGCATAGGACTTACACAGCTCTGTTTTCTCTCAGGGTTATAAAAACCTGTATATAAGGAACTTCTCTTTATTTGCCCTGCCTTTTGCAAAAGATGTCTAACTGTCGAATGGTATTATAGTTGAGGTGCTTATTTTCTGGACAGGCCTCATTGTCTTGAAGTTTATAGTGGGGTCAGGCTTTGTTACAAAAGCAGATGAGCTTTTTATTCATTTTAGTCTAGAGAAAACTTGTGCCAGTGACTTAAAACGCACCCAAGGGGTGAGTCGTTGGGAATAGAGAAGGTGTTTGCCTTCATTCCTTCAGGGACAGGATGCTCCTGTACCAGAGAGGAGTACTAGGGTTATGAGGTCCTGTGGGGGCGCTGTAAGACAAGATGGGGTCCAGGCAACCCCATCTACATAGTCCTGTCGACTTTGGGGATTATCTACTCCCCAAGGTGGTCCTCTTGACCCTGGTGTCCTGGGGCCTGTGTCCTATCCTGGCATCTGCTGATTCTGGGTGGCGACTCTCCTGCAGGCTTGTGTAAAGATGCCATAGATTAATCCCTTCTTCTAGGATATGTTTCCCTGTAATGGACATCGTCATGGCTGTAAGACCTATAAGTTCCAGCCTTTTTCTCTAAGTTTTCGAAAACAGGCACTGGCCATTAAGGGAAATGGCTTTTGAAAAAAAATTAAAAAAAAAAAAAAAAAAAACCTCTCTTTTACTTTCTATTTTGTGGGTGCCACTCTTGGGGCTTTGGTGCCATCATTCCCCTCGCCCATTCCCACATGTGTTTTGGCCATTGGGCTGTGGGGCTGGGTACAGGGGTGGATGTGTCAGGCGAGATGGAGGTACCATAACTGTAGTTAAGGGGATGGAGGTCCACTACCATGGAATGACATTGCCAATTGCAGAGCCTATAGAGGCAAGCACAGGAAATGTGAGTTATTTCCTAGGGACAGCCTTCTGCGTGATCCACCTACCTTGAATCATCTACCATGTATAACATGTGCATGCTCGGCCATATCTTAATTTCTTATGACCCCCTGGATTGTAGCCTATCAGGCTCCTCTGTCCATAGGATTTCCCAGGCAACAATACTGAAGCCCACTGCCATTTTCTCCTCAAGGGGATCTTCTGACCCAGGAATCCAACTAGCAAATCCAGCATTGGCGGGCAGATTCTTTACCACTTGAACCACTTGGGAAGCCCCTGAATCACATGCCCCATCCTTAAAGTGCGGAGTGGGAGTGGAGTCAAGGCAGACACTGGAAGGGGCTTGGCCAAACACCAGGGGGCTAGTGGTGAATGATGGTCCCAATGCCATGTGTCGCAACGCCATGTGTTCCAACAACAGGACACTGGACCACCCCTCTCCTAATACCCAGGGGTGTACACACAGAGACTACCTTTCACTTGAGGGAGCTCCCAAAGGGATTGTAGCTGCTGTAATTATAGTACAAGCTCTAAGTAAGGCTGTATTTCATATTTTAAACAATTGGACCTGTTAACAGTTAATTAAATCGTGGATAAGGCAAACCCAGAGGCCTAACTGCCTGTGAGGATGGCTAGAAAGTTTCCCTGACATGTCCTACACATATGTAACAGTAAGAACTTGGAAGACCTAGTGGGAAAGTTGGAAAATGCCTAGCAGATTTCTTTTCTCCCCATTTTGAGCAAAGTAAGGCACACACTCCACAGACAGAGTGAGGGCCACCTCAGAAGGTGAGAGAGCACTTGGGAGGGAGAGAGGGAGAGACAGAGAGACAGAGAAACTGACCTCATGTGCATAAGTGAGAGCAAGAAGGCCTTGAGCTATGACTGTGGTTAGTTTCTATGGGCCAGGTAATTTTATAGGTTAATGAATGGGAGGATGTTGTTGTTGTTCAGTCACTAAGTCATGTCTGGCTCTTTGAGACTGCAGCATGCCTGCAGTCTTTCAGTGTCTCCCAGAGTTTGCTCAAACTCGTGCCCAATAAGTCAGGATAGGAGCACAATTCCAGTCATTTGGGGGAAGGAGTTGAGATTTCCTGGGCTTTCCTGGTAGTTTAGCTGGTAAGGAATCTGCCTCCAATGCAGGAGACCCTGGTTCTATTCCTGGGTCGGGAAGATCCCCTGGAGAAGGGATAGGCTACCCTCTCCAGTATTCTTGCCTGGAGAATCCCCATGGACAGAGAAGCCTGGCAGGCTACAGTCCATAGGGTTGCAAAGAGTCCGACTAGACTAAGCAACTAAGCACAGCGCAGCGCAGTGGAGATTTCCAGGAATTGGGCCACCACCCACTTTTTGGCCTTTTATGGTCAGCCTCAGGACTGTCATGGCCCTAGTGAGTATGTCATTTAGCACACTAATATAGACTGTGATGAGGCTCAAGGTCTACTGGAAGTTGACTCTTCTGCCATCTTGGATCCAGTTGGTTTTAACCAGTCCTTGTCATGTCCTATGGCCATGACATACCTTTTAAAAGGACAACCTTTTAAAGGCTGTGCCCTACCCTCTTCCCTCCTGTTTCACTTTTATTTTTTAAACTTTATTCAAGTATCTTCACTTTAAAATTATTTTCAGGAGATAACTCCAGAATAGCAGTGACTACAGAATGCATTATTTGTGATAACATAAAAATTCCCCCTGTTATATTAATATTCATGTGTGTGTGTATGCATGTGTATGTGTCTATACATATATAAAATTTCATTTAAATCACTGCTTATAATGAAAAAAAAATAGTGTTTTTGAGTTTCTGATATTGTAATGATTAAAAAAATAAATTTGTTTATAGCCTAATATGAAATGTTACTTCTGAAGTTTGGTGTTGCTCTGCTTTCATACATTTACATAAAGCCTGTTATAACCAAACCATGGTAGTTATACATTTTTATGAAGCAAAATCACATCATGGTTTTAAAACCACATGTCACTTTTTCACTACTCTGTAGTAGTGATTAATACAAACTAAATGGAAACTGCCATTTTACTGAATCTTTGATTTAATTATTTATGATAGGAAGTGAGCAGAGATAAAGATGTTCTCTTAAAAGTAGTTTGTCTCAGAGGAAACTCATGTCTTTGACTTAGATTATGTTTAAATCAGCTCAAGTATGCCTAATGCTTTCTTCTCTTTTTTTTTTCCCTGTAGATTAGGAAATGATTTCTAAAGTAGTTCTTCTTCAAAAGAACTATGAACAATCAAGAGTATTCTCTGTTATCCATTCAAAATGTTAGAGTCAATGCAATAACAAAGGCAAATTTAGGATACCTGTTTGGAAATCAACAGACAAAGTTCCTTATATTTAGAAATCAGGTGGGACTTTCAGTGGAAAGAGGCAATGTCAAATGAGATTACAAGACTGGTAGCAAGAGATGGATCCTACTTTACTTGCTTTCTCTTTAATCCTTTCCTCAGTGCCCTTGCCTTTGAAAAGCAAGAAACTGAATTAAACCCTCAGGCTGTTTCTTACATTAATGGAGAAATTTTCCTCTCCTATTTCTCCCACCATTTTGAACTTTTGTTAGAGGCCAACTCTGAAGTACACCCTGATTAATGGAACTAAAATATGAGTTAAAAATGCTTATTCACCTAAGTTCTCCTTCTGGCATGAAAATTAATTAGCTGTGCCCTGGTGAAGCAGAAACAGAGATTTTGTTTTAGCAATATTGGGTAAATTGCAATCCTTTTCCATGATTGGCCTTTGCTTAATGCTTCAATTAGCTGTTGACCTCTCTTCTTTATTGATAATTTCTCAGTTATCTCTTTTTTTTCCACTTTGTATATTGGTTAATATAATTTATATTTATAATTTATAAATTATATTTATAATTATATTAACCAATATACAAAGTGGAAAAAAAGAGATAACTGAGAAATTATCAATAAAGAAGAGAGGTCAACAGCTAATTGAAGCATTAAGCAAAGGCCAATCATGGAAAAGGATTGCAATTTACCCAATATTGCTAAAACAAAATCTCTGTTTCTGCTTCTAAAGCTGAAACTCCAGTATTTTGGCCACCTCATGCGAAGAGTTGACTCATTGGAGAAGACTCTGATGCTGGGAGGGATTGAGGGCAGGAGGAGAAGGGGACGACAGAGGATGAGATGGCTGGATGGCATCACTGACTCGATGGATGCGAGTCTGAGTGACCTCCAGGAGCTGGTGATGGACAGGGAGGCCTGGCATGCTGCGGTTCATGGGGTCGCAAAGAGTCGGACACGACTGAGCGACTGATCTGATCTGATCTGATCTGATCTTTGATAATTATCTTTGATAATCTATCTTTTTTATCAAAGAGTTTTTCACTAGTGTTGACCCTGTAATAATACCTCTTAAGAGATATTATTAGATTGTGTTGTGTTTATATTGAAATTGGTATTGTTTTTAAGGTTGAGCCTGGATAAACTCCGTGAACTCTGATTGCTGACCTTGTATCAGTGCCTCAAACCCTGAACGTGAACGTGAAGTCGCTCAGTCGTGTCCGACTCTTTGCGACCCCATGGACTGGGGCCTACCAGGCTCCTCTGTCCATGGGATTTTCCAGGCAATAGTACTGGAGTGGATTGCCATTTCCTTCTCCAAGGGATCTTCCCAACCCAGGGATCAAACCCGGGTCTCCCACATCGTAGACAGACGCTTTATCATCTGAGCCACCAGGGAAGTCCAACCCTACCTGGAAGCTTTGGCACTGTTTCAGATCCTAGAATTAGTGAGCAGTCCTGGGGTTGGTGAAGGGAGTTATTGAGGGATGAGTAAGATTAAATTTTTTCTATCATGCACACAGAGACATAGAGTCAGAAACTAATTTCCACAATAAAAAAAATGAAGAAAATGCTATTTTTTAACACTTGATTTTGTGGGCTGAACTACATACTCACAACAAAGGTTATAAATGTAGACATTTTATAGTGATTTTATTAGTGATTTTCTTCATCTATAATTCAGCAATATTCATTACATAGCTAAGCCAATGTAACTTCTGAGAAGACCACAGTGAATAAAAGTGAAAGTGAAGTCGCTCAGTCCTGTCTGACTCTTTGCTACCCCATGGACTGTAGCCTACCAGGCTTCTCCATCCATGGAATTTTCCAGGCAAGAGTACTGGAGTTGGTTGCCATTTCCTTCTCCAGGGGATCTTCCCAACCCAGGGATTGAACCCAGGTCTCCTGCATTGCAGGCAGACACTTTACCATCTGAGCCACCTGGCAGATAATAAAATAACTAATTAAAAAGATATGAGAGATGCAAGGATTGGGAGCATGAAGACTTGAAGAAAAAGGATAAACCAGACTGTATAGTAAATACCTCTTTATGTTACTGTATTCAAAGAGATTTGCAAGAGCATGACTAGTCATTTTTTTTTCTTCATGTCCAGATTCTAGAGAATAGGAAATTGATTTTAAGCAAATTTTTGAAAGGTTTTGAAAATACCAAATCAAGTATTGCAAGCATATTTTGCCTTTGCCTCTGTGAGTATGCTAATATGTTGGCTTATGAGGACTGGGACAAAGATAAGGAAAGTGAAGGGTCTAAAGTATAAATTTTAAGCATGTATTTATTTAATTTCAGGGTCAGGGTTAGCCTGAAATTATAAAGTAAAATTTATATTTTAGAAATTATATGGCCCTGGGTCTCCATTGAAAATTTCCATCCAGGTTCCTCATTCTTCCTCATCTTAATCTCAGCCCTTTGGCTTATATTTGTCTTATTTTTAGACCACCAGGTACTGTAGAAGTATACTTGCTTCTGAAATGAAGCCAATGCATTAGTGTTTAGTGTTAGGTCACCTTGCTCATATGAAAAAAAAATTGTGGTGCTGTTCGTTTTTCATTCTATTTGTATTTCCCATGACTTGGGGATATTTGGGTGCCAAATTGTCTTAACATATGATTTTTCAATGTAGATTTTTCAGAAAGTAAGTATTGAAGATTTGCTATCTCTTTGGCTATGGGCCTTAGGAAGCATCACTATGAACAAAGCTAGTGGAGGTGATGGAATTCCAGTTGAGCTATTTCAAATTCTAATAGATGATGCTGTGAAAGTGCTGCTTTCAATATGCCAGGACATTTGGGAAACTCAGCAGTCGCCACAAACAGGAGTGAAAAAGGTCAGTTTTCATTCCAAGCCCAAAGAAAGGCAATGCCAAAGAATGTTCAGACTACTACACAACTGCACCCATCACACACTAGCGAAATGATGTTCAAAATTCTCCAAGTGAGACTTCAACAGTACATGAACCAAAACTTCCAGATGTTCAAGATGGATTTAGGAAAGACAGAGGAACCAGAGATCAAATTGCCAACATGCTGGATCATTGAAAAAGCCAGAGAGTTTCAGAAAAACATCTACTTCTCCTTTATTGACTACACCAAAGGCTTTGTGTGGATCACAGCAAACTATGGAAAATTCTTAAAGAGATGGGTATACCAGACCACCTGACCTATCTCCTGAGAAATATGTATGCAGGTCAAGAAGCAACAGTTAGAACTGGACATGGAACAACAGACTGGTTCCAAATTGGGAAAGGAGTACATCAAGGCTGTATATTGTCACCCTGCTTATTTAACTTATATGCAGAGTACATCATGCAAAATGCCAGGCTGGATGAAGCACAAGCTAGAATCAAGATTGCCAGGAGAAATAACAATAACCTTGGATATGCAGATGACACCACCTTTATGGCAGAAAGTAAAGAGAAATTAAGAACCTTTTGATGAAAGTGAAAGAGAAGAGTGAGAAAGCCAGCTTAAACCTCAACATTCAGAAAACTAAGATCATGGCATCCAGTTCCATCACTTCATGGCAAATAGATGGGGAAACAATGGAAACAGTGAAAGACTTTATCTTCTTGGGTTTCAAATCACTGCAGATGGTGACTGCAGCCATGAAATTAAAAGATGCTTGCTCCTTGGAAGAAAAGCTATGATCAATGTAGTCAGCATATTAAAAAGCAGAGACATTACTTTGCCAACAAAGGTCGCTCTAGTCAAAGCTATGATTTTCCTGTAGTCATATATGAATGTGAGAGTTGGATCATAGAGAAAGCTGAGTGACAAAGAATTGATGCTTTTGAACTGTGGTGTTGAAAAAGACTTTTGAGAGTCCCTTGGACTACAAGGAGATCCAACCAGTCCACCCTAAAGGAAATAAGTCCAGAATATTCATTGGAAGGACAGATGCTGAAGCTGAAACTCCAGTATTTGGCCACCTGATGTGACGAACTGACTCATTGGAAAAAACCCTGATGCTGGGAAAGATTGAAGGCAGGAAGAAAAGGGGATGACAGAGGATGAGATGGTTGGATGGTACCACCAACTCAATGGTCATGAGTTTGAGTAAGCTCCAGGAGTTGGTGATGGAGAGGGAAGTCTGGCATTGTGCAGTCCCTGGGGTTGCAAAGAGTTGAACATGACTGAGTGACTGAACTGAACTGAATTGATGTTTTTACTGATACCTAAGAGAACACTTGATAAAGATAATGTATTTTTTAAATAAAACTGAAGGTTCACTTACATGGTGTGCGGTTTGAAAATGATACTCTCTCTTCTAAATTCAGAAACAACTCTGGTGCTTAAAATACTGATTGGTGTCATACAGCAGGAGCATTCTGTACTAGCAAACTTGTTTTAGGATGCATAGACTGTGAAGGCTTAATTCCACTTTTAAAAGACAAGATAGGAGACTAAGACCACATCATTCTGACTTGAAAAGGCAATTTAAAATACTCTATAAGGCTAAAAAGTAGGAGCTCTTGTAAAAGTC
The DNA here is from genome assembly GCA_935064755.1 of Tragelaphus eurycerus. Taxonomy (NCBI): domain Eukaryota; kingdom Metazoa; phylum Chordata; class Mammalia; order Artiodactyla; family Bovidae; genus Tragelaphus; species Tragelaphus eurycerus. Next base: position 16,334,601 of record CAKXYN010000009.1, on the reverse strand, counting down.
AAGGCAAGGATTCTTCTTAGATCACTTTAGCATAAAGAATGAATTTCTTCCTTCTCTGGACTTCTGGGTAAGGCTAACTTACCTACCAAGCACAAAGCTATTAAATGCCCACAATTTTTTTTTTTTAATTTTAAATAAGGAAGAATTAATATAATGTAGCTCGTACAATATTTATCATTGTGCTAGATTTCCCTGGTGGCTCAGATGGTAAAGCATCTGTCTACAATGTGGGAGACCTGGGTTGGATCCCTGGGTCAGGAAGATCCCCTGGAGAAGGAAATGGCAATCCACTCCAGTACTATTGCCTGGAAAATCCCATGGACAGAGGAGCCTGGTAGGCTACAGTCCATGGGGTCGCAAAGAGAAGTACAACTGAGCAACTTCACTTTCACTAACATAGTAGCAGAATATAATTATCTTTTAATTAAAGAAAAGGGCACAAAATCAATAGGGCCAATGAAAGTCATAATATTTGTACCTATTGTCACTGGAAAAGATTTATTTCCTGGTAAGAAGCATCTCATGGCCTAGTTTATGTCACATGCCCATATATTTGGCTAAGTGACAGCAGATCTTGAAGTTGAGGGACAGTTTAAGAAATAAAGTGGATGCAAGATGGGAACAGACAAAACAAATAAGAAATATAAGCATCTAGTTCCTATGGTGATGTGGCATTATGAATCCTGAAAATTGATATGCATTTATAAGAAAGTTTAAGGAATTTCTGAATGAAAACTGCCAATTCCTCTTAATGTCAGCCCTGTGTTCCTAATGAGGATAGATATATCTGATTTGTATGCCTGAGCTGGATTTGAAACGATATTGACAGTACTTGTACATCCACCAATTACCCTTCTGTATTTTGTATTGAAATTTAGTTGTAATGGTTTTCTATAACCTGGACTCATCAATTCTCCCTGACCACATTGCCCTCTACCTAAGATCAAGTTTTGTGTGGTGTATTAGTTTGCTAGAGATGCCGTAACAAAGTACCACAGACTGAGTGGCTTAACCAACAAAAATTTCTTTCCTCACAGTCTTGAAGGCTGAAGTCCAGAGTCAAAGTGTTGGCAGGCTTGCTTTCCTCTGAAGTGTTTGTCTTTGACTCAGAGATGGTTGTCTTTTCTCAATCTCTTCACATGATCTTTCCTCTGCATATGTCTGTTTTCAAATTTCCTCTTCTCATAAGCAAGGATATCAGTCATATTTGGTTAGTGCTTACTGTAATGACTTCATTTTACATTATTTATCTCTGTGAAGACCCTGTTTCCAGGGTTGAAGCTAACCACACTAGCATGTAGCATGTAGTAGTATCAAAATTCTTAATTTTTGTCGACCAAATGAGTAAAAAATGATATCTCATTGTGGCCTCAATTTGCTTTTCCTTAACCAGAAAGAGATTGAACATGTCTTCATATCCTTAAAGGTCATCTGTGTTTCATATTCATATGTTTTACCTATTTTTTATTGCATTGTCTGTCTTTTTTAAATTGATTTTTAGAAAGGTTCCTTTCCTTTCAATATATCCTTGACCCTAGTCCCTTGTCAGTTACATTATTGCAAATATATCCTACCAGTTTTTACTTAGTATTTTCTCCTATTTTAAGGTACCTTTTGAGTAAACTGAAATTCTTAACTTAGTCAGTTTTATCAGTAATATCCTATATAACCCTTTTTTCCTGTCTTATGTGAGAAAACCTTCTTTGTCCTGAGGTCAGGAAGATATTAATCTGTATCTTATACCAAAAGTTAAAGCTTAGCTTTTAATATTTATGTTATTTATCTATATAGATTTGCTTATATGTAAAGTATGAGATACGGATCTAATTTTCTACAATATTTTACATATAGATGATCATTTTTTTTCAGTTCCACTTACTGAATAGTTTTTTCATTTTCAACTCATCTTGCATGCCACCATTCTCATATATCAAGTTTCCATATATGAATCTGTCTCTTTACATTCTTTATTTTATTTAAACTGTTAGTTTGTAAATTCCCAGCACAAGATTACACTGCCATATTTATTATAGGTTTATAATAAGTCACGATATCTGGTGGGGAAAGTTCCAACTCTTTTTTTCCTGAAAAAATTTCTTGGCTATTCTTGACACTTTACTCTTTCATATATATTTTAAAATCAGCCTGTCAAGTTTCATAAAAAATTTTGTTGGTATTGAATGTCAAAAAAATCTATTCATCCTTTGGCCTTACCAGAGTCACAAAGAAAATAAAATAAAAGTATTACTCTGGCTTCTAAAACTACTCTTGAGATCACTTAATATTTACACATATTTTATTTAGAAAATATATTTTTAAATAGAATTTATTTGGGGTTTTAAATATTTATGTTTGCTTAGGGAGTTAAAGGGAAGAAATTGTAATGAAGAAGAAATTTAAAGTTCATGTTTTTTTATGTATGTGGTTTGCATACTTCTTTTAAAGCAAAGATTCTTTTTTTCTCTCATGTTGTGAGAATTTAGAATGATACTGTTTCAGCTTTATTTTTATAACTGTAATGGACTATTTTATTGACTATTTCTTCATGCTTTTTTACTTTATAGATATTCAAGAAATGAAAACTATGGTTTTGGTTAAAATATGCTTTATTTTATTTTATTATTATTGAAAATAAATGAACCTTTCTTTCACAAATCTTAAAACTTGGTTATTTGGACAAATATCAACTCACAATACTCTTAGTGATAACAAATGATATGATTGTTCTACCTTTATCTCTGTAAGAAAAATAGTTTGAAATGTGTTGCGTAACTTGGATGAGCACCTATATGACAACCAGAATATGACTCCATTCTCTCATTGCTTTACATCTTCACTGGTTGTAAATTAGGTAGCATGTAGATCTACAGCAGCAGTTTACGGAATAGAAACCTAATGATCAAAGGAGTTTGTGTGGTTTCGTTAAGTGTTTTATGTGGTTTCGTTAAGTGTTTTATGTATTCAGAATACATAGCTGAGATAGTGGCAAAATTTAGCTTTGTGCATATGCCTGTTACTTCATTGTATTTCTTTTAACAAATTTTTTTTTTTTCTTTCTCCCCCAGTTCAAATTTGCTCAAGGACATAGAATGTGAGGACATTTAGTATTCTGGTACAGTGCACTCTGTTCTGTTAATCCTTTTATGTGAAGAAGCTGGAATGTGAAAAGGTTGTAAAACAAGGAAACAAACTCAAATGGCTATTTCTTGTTTTAGTTTAATCCTATTGTAATACAGGACCAATGAGCATGGTGGCAATGATAATTAGAGTGTGACCACACTATTTGTGTCTAAAATTCACTCAAACATCCATTCTAATTTACATTAAATGAGAAGGTATTTACAAAGCAGAAAACAAAAGATAGAATTATCAAAAGCACAACCTCCTTTCTGCTCTCACCGTGTTCTTTGCAGTGAGCTTTGTTTGGGTTTAAGCTTTTACTTTGGACTGAAATCAGTTAGAAGAAATTGGATGCCAGGACTGGAGATCTCTTCATTGAAAAAAAATCAGTAAACAGCAGGGAATGAGAAAAGCAAACTCTGTAATTGAGAAAAATTAAAATCTTCTCTGTAAATGAGGTGATACACAAGATCAGAGAACAAAGAAACAACAACTGAAAGGAAAGTGGGAATCAAAAGTATACAGGACGTCCTGCAGGACAAATTATGTCTCCAATATAGATGAAATCAATTTCATGCACAATTTATTAGTACTGTCACAGATGGTCCCTTCTTAGACAGAATCTAGGTGAATTGAGTTATTTACCTACTGCAGTACCAAGTGATCTTTTAGTGCAATGCTTCTTAAACTTCCTTGTTCCCTAGGGTACTTGTTAAAAATACAGATTACTTTGCCTGACCTGAGATGCACTGATTCAGAATTTATGGTGTAGGAATTTGGAAATCTGTATTCAATACTAGTTAAGTTTGGCAAACACTTTAGAAGAAGTTAATACAGGAATGGGCTTAACAGTAGTCCTGTGTGTGTGTAGTACTACTTCATTGAAAGTAACAGTTTTTTTATTTGAAATATTTCCCTAAAAATGCACAAAACTACAAGAATGGCATAGTTCATGTTAAGTTTATTTCGCTTTTTTCCCTAGTAAGTATAACAATGGCTCTGGCTTTTGTTTTATATTAATTTTTTTTTTTTTGTCAAAAGTGTATCCATGTTGGAATGAGACTGGGGCCTTCTCATCAGCAAAACACAATATGTTAGTCTCTATAGACTGAGCACATCCTAAAATTTTATCTTCCTTGAGTATGTGGAAAGGGATAATTTGAAATGTGCTTTTTACTTATCTCCATTAAAATAGCCAACATGAAGGGAGTTTTACAAGTCTGATTTTCTCTATTACTAAATATAATAGAAATTGTTTAAAGTAAAAACAAAAAACAACATGACTGGTTCCATTCAATAATTCAGAATGTGCTCTTAGAGATAAAAAATATACATATTAAGAGGATTTCATTTTAATTGTATTTGTAACAACAACACAAATACATTGTCTCTTGAAAGTGAGTATTTTGCATATGTAGCTTTTCTGTTTGGGAACTTTTACTCTCTGGAAAGTGGAATATGTTTAATAGACAGATATCCTTTTTTTTTTTTTTTTTTAAACAATAGGAAGGAAGATAGGTTCAAAGAGATTTAGCAGCTTGCTTGGAGGCACATATCAGTCAATTGAAAAGTCAGAAGTAAGGGAAGGATTCCTCACTGACCACCTCATCTTTCATGGACATGTGTTTGCAGCCATTGTTCTTTCTGAGACAGCTTAGCCCTGGAGAAATCTACATTTCTTGCTTTGCTGTCCACAGTAGCCCTTCCTTTCTGCATTGTAGGTGTCAAAATTGTTTTCAAGGATGATTAGTCAAAATAAATGCTTTTTCCCCTACATGTTAATCTTCATAGAGCCTTTCCACAGGAGCCAACCTGAGGGGGCAGATGCTCCGCAGCACTGGCCTCATCTTTTCCTCCTCCTGTGACCACCTGCTTCCTGCCTCAGCACTTGGATTCACCTCACAGCACAGCTGCTTTCTCTCTTCCGGGCCCCACAGCTCCCTCAGTCACTCACAAGTGCTGTGTGAGCAGTGACCCTTGTGGCTTCCCTGTCATCGTCCAGCTGCCTTCAGCCTGAGCACTGACTTGAACAGATTCTCCTCACATTTCTGCTGTCAGCTTGATGCCAGACCTCACCACTTCCCTTCTCCCTTTTGCTGGCCTCCTGTCTCTGTTAGGTGCTTCAGAGATTCTCAAACATACCCCTTCTGCCCACTCACACCTCCCAGTTTAATGGTTGCCCACCTCCTTGGTCTGTGCCCACTCTCATCTCCGTGGAGTGATTACAGTTCTCCTCTGAACAGAAGATGAAATTCCGAATGAAATGTAGGGGACTCCTCCAACATATACTTGACAGTGTGGTTCAACTAAGCTTCAAATTAATTTAAACTTTGTGAAAATAAGCATTACAAATATGCCTACATCATGTGTAAGTCTGATTCAAAGGTTATCTGGGAGCAGGCTTAGAAGACAGACCTAATAAGAGACAGGGAGCCTAATTGCAGTAGAAAAAGCACTACCATGAGAATGGAAACCTGCCAGGGTTCTGGAGCTCTAATTTCTGCCTAGCTTGAGCAACATTTCTGGCCTCAGGAAGTCGCTTTGATGATCCGGGTCTCAAATGCCTCATTAATAAAATGTAAATTGTAGAATTTGTCTGCCTAAGGACCATGGCCTTGGCCAGGTAAAAGTTATTAAATTCACTTCATTATAAAAGTAAGGTAAAAATATTCAACATTTAACAAAATTTGACAACATTTAATTCTGTTAAAAAAAGAGAATTTTATGTTATGGCAATAGTGTGGAAACAGTATTTGAAAATATATTAAAACAGCAAGCAAATCACTTTTAATAAGAATGTTGACATTTTCAAGTATTTCTTCTTGTAGGTACATGTGGACATATATTCTCTCTTCTTTTTCCCTCTCTCTCTTAAATGCACAACTTGTGTACTTCTTATGTACACAAGTTTATGCATGTAAACATACTTACCACATATGTTTTCACTTAAATTTATATTATGATTTATATCAGTTTAAATTTTTTATTATAAATGTTCCATTTTATTTCTGTTTATCTTAGTTTTTACAGATTATATTATATTCTATTAATGGTTTTCTTTGTAAGTTTTTAAACTTTATTTTTAATATGTAACTGACATATAATGTTAGATTAGTTTCAGGTATACAATATAACAATTTGATATATGTATATGCTGCTGCTGCTAATTTGCTTCAGTCGTGTCAGACTCTGTGCAACCCCATAGACGGCAGCCCACCAGGCTCCCCCCATCCCTGGGACTCTCCAGGCAGGAACTCTGGAGGGGGTTGCCATTTCCTTCTCCAATGCATGAAAGTAAAAAGTGAAAGTGAAGCCACTCAGTTGTGTCAGACTTGTAGCGACCCCAGGGACTCAGCCTACCAGGCTCCATGGGATTTTCCAGGCAAGAGTACTGAAGTGAGTTGCCATTGCCTTCTCAGATAAATGTATATATTATAAGTCTAATTGCATCCATCACCATATGTAGTTACTACAAACTTACTTTCTTGTAAAGAGAACTTTTAATATCTACTCTTAGCAACTTTCAAATACACAAAAAAGTATTAATAATATTGCCTGAAACAGTTAATAATATCTTATTATATACCATGCTCTACAATGCATCTCCAGGATTTATCTTATGACTGGAAATTTGTAACTTTTGACAACCTTCACCAATTTTTGCCACTCTCCCAACTCTGCCAGCCACTAATCTGTTTTCTGTTTAGTTTTTTTCTTTTTCTTTTTTAATTTATATTCCATATGCAAGTGGAATGAGATAATCTCTTATCTTTTAACTCAAGTTTTCAGACATTTCTTATGTATTTAATTATACTTTGGGTACTATTAAAATTATTTTCCACATAGCACCTTATTTGATGAACAATTATATAGATCCTATTTTATTCTCAATAGTGTTCACATAAAATAGATTATAAAAAGTATGAAATAACATAATGAAAAGAGCACCTGAGAAAATCAGTGAGATGAGAAAATAAGCATAGAAAAAAAATAGAGAAAATTGGAGCAAGAAGCATGAAATGCATACTGTCAAGTTCTACACATTCATTAGAAATGTACAACAAATTAGATTTTGAGATTTTAATAGTCAAGTAGGGGATAGGGAGTGTTGGTTAGCATAGAGATTTAGTTATTCAATTACCAGTATTATAAAATGAAATCAAATCAGTTCCTTGGAAATGCACAGCTTCTTGATACAGAGATAAATCTCAGGCAATAAAGATGTTGAGTCATACCTTTTACTATGATTATTAAAGTTAAAGAATATGAACATATTTAAAACTCTTGACGGATATTACCAATTTTCTTTCCCAAATCAGCATTGGGTACTGTCATTTAAATTTTCCAAGACAATAGATGAAACAGCTTCTCCTTATTTTATTAATTTCTATTTCTTTGGTTATAGTAAGATTGAATATTTTTCACTGTATATGCCTCTAGTTGTATTTATAGTTTGTGAATTGCCCAATCCCTTCTGAATGGAAGAATTTAGATGAGGGATCTTATGAAGGAAGTTTTAGCCATGGAGCTTTGTCTTAGTCTATGTGGGTAAATAGCTCACAGTTTGTTAAGGTCTAGCTGATCAGATAGGGTTTCCCACAACTGAAGCACTTATATCTAATTCCAGTATTATTGATTATGGCAGGATCTAGGCTTCCCTGGTAGCTCAACTGGTAAAGAGTCCACCTGCAATGCAGGAGACCTCAGTTTGATTCCTGGATTGGGAAGGTCCCCTGAAGGAGGGATAGGCTACCCACTCCAGTGTTTTTGCCTGGAGAATTCCATGGACAGAGGAGTCTGGCAGGCTACAGTTCATGGGGTCGGAAAGAGTTGGACATGACTAAGCAACTTTCACTTTCAGTTTTCCTTTGTATTTAAATTTTTAACAGAAGTATTACCTCCAACTTTGATATACTTTTGGTTTTAACGTATCATTTGAATTGAAGAGAGCCTTTAGCAAGGCAACCAGGCATTCAGGCATTTTATTTAGGTATTCCTCATGTTTTGGACTATATTCAGACATTTTATTAATATTTAATTAAAGATACATGTTTTCGCTCACCTTATGGCAGTCAATTTTTGCTGCAGTCTGCTAGCAAAAAAGATATTATCTAAATTTCTTGATACTTTTTTCCTCTTGCCAGAGTTCTCAGGAACAATATTAGATCTGTGATTTAAGGAGTCATTATGTTAACACAGTGTTCTTATTACCTGTTTTTCTGTGTTGTATTGATTTCCAAAGAGTTTAAATTATCTGCAAAAAAAAAAGACGTGAGTAATTTTTTTTTTTTTACTTTTTTTTTAATGAATTATGGTAACCTTTACAGTAGAAACAGAAGAGCATGTTTTCAAGAGCTTCTTTTGATCAGATAGCTCTGTAGCATGTGGCCTATTAACCTAGAGCCTTCTCTAAGGATGCACTTTTGAGTGTTTCCAAGAAATGCTAGACAGAGTTCTCTTAGAAAGGCAACCTGCTCCTATTCTATCACGTCAACTCCATCTGCTCCAGATACATGCTGTGTGAACTTGGACTGCTGGTGTCAGGAGAAAATTGCCACAGCCACATGCTATGATGCTACCCCTGGAAACATATATTTGTAGATACATTCTGCAAGAGCCAAGCAAAAGGGGGCAGCAATATAGAAAAAGGAGTACATGCTTCTAATCTAGTTAGGCCTTTAGAAGACTCTGATTTTTTGCAGAAGAGTTGGATGCAGATAGAGAATATTGATAAGCCTGGGAGACAGAGCAAAACAACAAAGAAAGGAATTTGAATTCTTTAGTCTAAGGGGAAGGTTGAAAGGTTAAAGACTATCTTATTAATGGAATTCAAGTTATATAGAAGCTTTGTAATTGAGTCAAAATGAATTAACCTTTCTCAAAGGCAATTTTGATTTCTGTTCCAATGTCTTTAAATAAGAGAAAATGGGGGAGGGTGGCAGGGGGATGATAGAATGTCTGTGAATGTGGGCAACTTTCCCAAATTTCCTTTATCTCACCTTCTGATAGTGCATTCAGGGCTCCTCTATCTAATTTTTCCCCCTGTTCTTTGCTTTCTATCTATCCTTTCACCATTTCGATCCAGAATGAAGCATTACCCTGCCAAAACTGTCCCATGTGTACTACTGCAAGAGATCTTCAGAGATTGATACCACTGCCTTCTGATGTTAGAATGAGAGAAAATCAGCTTGTCAGAAGGTACCAAGCAGGATATTAATTTGGTGGAAAGCAGACATTTCTGATAGTGATGGTTATTAAACACAAGATACCCACTGGGAGGGAGCTATGCATTCTCTTTCCTTATGTCAGGGTAGCTTGCTTTACCAGTTCAGAGAAAGTTTGACTTGAAATGCTACAAAAGCCCCAAATGGCCTGGCAAAATTTTCACTCCAGTTTATAGTATCCAAACAGTATAAACATCATCTCTTAAATCTAAACTATTTGCAGTTTTCTATTACTTAAAAAAAATATTGTGCTGTAAGACCTTCACCAATTTTGGTTTTTGGCTTGTTTTTGCCATTTTTTAACATTGAATGGGGGAGTTCATTATTGTTACTGATCAAGATTGTATTCTGAATGATCAAAATATGCTAAAAAGTCAGTTTTTGTTAGTTTTTGGAAAACAAATACAATGCTGCCTTTACTAACTTTCCTAGTGGTCACCTTAAGATTTTTATTGCTAATCATCACAAGGTAGTTACCAAGTGAAGTGATCTAGATTTAAGGTAAATCTGTGTTTAATCATATGACATTAGATGTTTTTGATATTTTTGATCCCAGACCATAAAATTATGCAGTGATTACTATTGTCACTCCAGGAGCCATCATAAAAATCTGTGAATCAGGGATAGTTAAATTTAGTATTAATAGATTTGTAGCAGTGATCAAGAACAGCATCTTGACAGAGACTGAGTATCTCAAAGTAGGATATAAGAGTAAGGTATTTACAGAGTCTGAGGGCCTGAGCTGGGTAATGTTAAGTCAGGTCTTGGAAGATTCAGAATTTTCAGGGATTAGTCAAAGTTTAGGATATACTAGCTTTGGATTGGAGAAGGCAATGTTAACCCACTCCAGTACTCTTGCCTGGAAAATCCCATGTGCAGAGGAGCCTGATAGGCTGCAGTCCTTGAGGTCGCAAGAGTCAGACATGACTGAGCAATTTCACTTTCCCTTTTCACTTTCATGCATTGAAGAAGGAAATGGCAACCCACTCCAGTGTTCTTGCCTGCAGAATCCCAGGGACGGGGGAGCCTGGTGGGCTGCCATCTATGTGGTATCACAGCGTTGGATACATCTGAAGCGACGCAGCAGCAGCAGGAGCAGCTTTGGATTGGGGGATACTGAAAGGTGAGGTTTTACAAGAGAGAACTGATGAGCAAGCCATTAAGTAAACTCTTTAGTTAATATGGTCTTAGCTTGCAGTAGTTGATATTTTATGGACCAAGAAGATAAGTTATTTAATTAGTACTTGGTCCCAGCATTTTTTAACACAGGGACAGGAAAGTATACCTGGCCCAGCATTAATATAGGGCAAGGAATTTTATTGCTTTTAATTTCTTGATTTCATATTTAATCTCTCAATCATTAGTAATAAAAAAGGGCTAAATTTTTTAAATTATAATTTATTAAAAACAGTTAAAATCTCAATTGAAAGATTTTTCATTTTCCTTTTATAATAAAAGGACAGATTCACTCTTTTTTTCATATTTCCTTTATCTAATATTAGTGATTCTACTGAGATTCCAGCTAATACAAGATTTTCAATCATAGTATACATTTTTAATACATGGGTTCTGTACTTAATTGTGGTAAAACAAAACACCAGTCTTTTTGAAGTTTACCCATGCCAACTCAGTTTTAAAGGGTATTCATTAAGACCATGATTTAAAATAACGTAAAAGTTAAGGACAAGGCTAGACAAAGAAATATACATATAGAAAATTTACTGGAAAAATGATTTTTAAAAAAATTAAAATAGCGTATTTTCTTATGTTACTAGAAAAAAACAGAATCTAAAATTAAACCTAAAAGTCTAAAATACCAACTTGTTAATTGACATAATCCTTTGTATAAAGCATCATGGGCCACAAATATATTAATATTAAAAGAAAAAAATATGTTCAAAAATAATGGATTGAATAAATGAGTGATTATACAGACATGTAGCCATTGCAATAATGTTTATAAAATTTTTGAATTTGAGAAAATTGTATATAGAATGGGCTTCCTAGGTGGTGCTAGTGGTAATGAATGTACCTGCTAATGTGGAAGATTTAAGAGATGCAAGTTCAATTCCTGGGTTGGGAGGATCCCTTGGAGAAGGAAAAGGCAATATATTCCAGTATTCTTGCCTGGAGAAGTCTATGGACAGAGGAGACTGGTGTAGCTACAGTCCATGGTGTTGCAGAGTTGGACATGACTGAAGTGAATTAGGACAGTGCATCACAGTCTCTGGAGGCACTGCGGCAACTCTGGACTGCCTATATTTGTACTGGCTGTTATGCCAATGCAAAATAGAATAATAACAAAAAATTTGGAAAAGTTAAGAAAGAAATCTTCCCTTTTAAGATTACATCTTCCCTTGTAATCAGTTTCCACGGCATGCTGCTGAACAGATATAGATACCAATTCTTTAAATCAATTAATAAATTAATTATTAAGAGAAAACACACCAAAAATTAATTTTAGTAATTTTAGCATGTTGTAAGTAAAGACAATTTGAAAAATTGTGTCTGTCTGACACATTTTAAGAATGTACAGTTTCTCCAAAGACTCAATAAACTCATGAAAAGAAAACTGTAATAATATCACTCATTATTAGAGAAATTCAAATTTAAACTATAATGATACCTCACACCAGTCAGGTGTGAGCCATCATCAAAAAATCTACAAAAAATAAATACTAGAGAGGATATGGAGGAAAGGGAGCCCTTCGGCACTGTTGGTGGGAATATAAACTGATGCAGATATTATGGAAAAAAGCATGGCGATTCCTTAAAAATCTAGGAATAAATCTACCATATGACCTAGTTGTCTCACTACTGAGCCATATACCCTGAGAAAACCACAGTTCTAAAAGACAGTGTACCCCAATGTTCATTACAACAGTACTTACAATAGCCAGGCCATGGAAGAAAACTAGATGTCTATTGACAGATGAATGGATAAAGAAGTCATGGTACATTTCTACAATGCAATTTTACTCAACCAGAAAAAGGAGCCAATTTTAGTTATTTGTACTGAGCTAGATGAACCCAGAGCCTCTTATACAGAGTGAAGTAAGTTAGAAAAAGAAAAACAAGTATCATATATTCACACACACACACACATATGGAATCTAGAAAAATAGTGCTGATGAGCCTAGTAGAGAATGGACTTGTGGTCACAGTGGGAGAAGGGGAGGGTGGGACGAACTGACAAAGTAGTGTTGACATATATACACTATCATGTAGATAGATGATGGTTTAGTTACTATGTCATGTCTGACTCTTGTGGCCCCATGGAGTGTAGACCACCAGGTTCCTCTATCCAAGGGATTCTCCAGGCAAAAATACTGGAGTGGGTTGCTATTTCCTTTTCCAGGGGATCTTCCAAAACTAGGAATTGAACCCATGTCTCCTGCATTGCAGGAAGATTCTTTACCAACTGAGCTATGAGGGAAGCCCCAGATAGATAGATAGTGGGAAGTTACTAAATAACACAAGGAACCCAGCCTGGTGCTCTGTGATGATCTAGAGAAGTGGGTTGGGGGAGGGGAGGTAGGCTCAGGAGGGAAGGGATATATATATAATTATGACCAATTCATATTGTTGCATGGCAGAAACCAACACCAAATTGTAAAGCAATTTTCCACTAATTAAAAAGTAAGAAACCTTGTACTGGAGGAGGAGCTAAGATGGCGGACGAGTAAGACGGGGAGAATACTTTCTCCTCCACAAATCCATTAAAAGAACATTTGAATGCTGAATAAACTCGATAAAACAACTTCTGAATGCCGGCAGAGGACATCAGGCACTTAGAAAGACAGCTCATTGTCTTCAAAACGAGAAAAAGAGCCCTGCAGTAACTCCTTTCGCGGAGAACTGGCGAGGACACCAGCATTTGCTGTTGGCAAGTGGGGGCTGGGCTAGGAGGAGCGGCGAGGCCTGCATTGCTTTGAGAAAGGATTTGGCCTGGCTATCTCCAGCGCTATCTGAGCGAAATAACCAGACTGTCGGTTATCTACTACATCAAAAGCCAGCCCTAACTTAGGACACCACCAGGACTACCTACGGAACAAAGGGCTGCACAGAGTTGGCCAGCTGCAGGCCGTCCCACTCCGGTGACAGGCAGCCACGGCCGGAGGCGGGCAATTATAGCCCTAGAGAGACACTGTCTAACGGAACTGTGAGTAGGTTTCTGTGCTGACTCACGCTTCTTGGGGCTCTGGATGGTCAACATCTGCCTGAGAAAGTGCGCTGTTTGTATACCCAGAAAACTGAGCGGCGGAGAGGCGGTAAGTCGCAGCACCTGCGCTCGCTGAACATTTCATCACCTGTGCTACTCGGATCTGGGAAGGGCATAAAACGCAGACTCAACCAAGTCTGTGCTTCTGAGGATTATCTGAGTGCCTGAACCTGGCCGGTTTAGATTTGGGTGTTCATCTCCGCCCCCTCTGTAACAAGGCAGAGATCAGATATTGAAAAGACCTGTAAACCACCTCAATAAAGAGAATTCAACAAACTACCAGAATATAGTAAGGACACTCTAAATTTGGCAATTTTAACAAAATGAAGAGACAAAAGAATACCCAGCAGCTAAAGGAACAGGATAGATCCCCATCAAACCAAACCAAAGAGGAAGAGATAGGGAATCTACCTGATAAAGAATTCCAAATAATGATAGCGAAATTAATTCAAAATCTCGAAATCAAAATAGAATCACAGTTAAAGAGTCTGGAGACAAGGATTGAGAAGATGCAAGAAAGGTTTAACAAGGACCTAGAAGAAATAAAAAAGAGTCAACACATAATGAATAATGCAATAAATGAGATCCAAAACACCCTGGAGGCAACAAATAGTAGAATAACAGAGGCAGAAGATAGGATTAGTGAACTAGAAGATAGAATCCTAGAAATAAATGAATCAGATGAGAAAAAAGAAAAACGTATCAAAAGAAATGAGGACAATTTCAGAAACCTCCAGGATAACATCAAATGCTACAACATTCGAATCATAGGAGTTCCAGAAGAAGAAGATAAAAAGAAAGATCATGAGGAAATACTTGAGGAGATAATAGTTGAAAACTTCCCTAAAATGGAGAAGGAAATAACCACTCAAGTTCAAGAAATCCAGAGAGTCCCTAACAGGATAAACCCAAGGCGAAACACCCCAAGACACATATAATCAAATTAACAAAGATTAAATATAAAGAACAAATATTAAAAGCAGCAAGGGAAAAACATCAAATAACTCACAAGGGAATTCCCATAAGGATAACAGCTGATCTTTCAATAGAAACTCTCCAAGCCAGGAGGGAATGGCAAGACGTAATTAAAGTGATGAAGGAAAATAACTTACAGCCTAGATTATTGTATCCAGCAAGGATCTCATTCAAATATGAAGGAGAAATCAAAAGCTTCACAGATAAGCAAAAATTGAGAGAATTTTGCACCACTAAACCATTTCTCCAACAAAAACTAAAGGACATTCTCTAGAGCAATACAATAATAGTGGGAGACTTTAACACCTCACTCATATAATCTGGGTGTAATAGACAAAGTAAAGGGGAAAACATATTTACTTATGAGCCTCAAAAAATTCAGTTCACTCAGGAGAGTTTAAAAAAAAAAAAAGACTTATTTGCTCACTCTGTGGAGGTTTATTGACTATTTTGTGGGTTTGGTACCACTTTGGGTAGTAGGGAGGAAGAGGTGACAAATGTGATCCTGTCCTAAATAATATATTGTGGTAAAGATAGACTTACCAATACAAAATACCAAGATGTGCCTAAAGATGAGGACACCCAAACTGGACTTTTTGTTTCCTGAACTTTTCATTTCGAGAACAAACCTCCTAATATAAGATTAACTTACCATGATTTTTTTTAAGTGTTCTTTGTGATTAAAAACAGAAAGCCATTGGTTAAGAAATTACATATACTCCTCCCCACTATCACTCCCCTTCTTTCTTCCCATTTCCCTCCCACCCTCATTGATCCTTTCCTTTGTCCATTTTCCCCTGCAAAAAAAAAAAAGAAAACCTTGTACTAACTAGCCTGACATGGATTGGGGATTGGATTTGGCATCAGGAGCCTTGGGCTTGAATCTTGACCCTGATTTCCTTTAGCCTCATTTTTCTCATCTGCACAATGGGGATAGAACCAAGACACATACAGAGTTGGGGTGAGAATTCAAGGACAAAAAAAAAAAAAAAAAAAGTAAATAAAATTTTTAAAAATGTACATTGATACTGTTTATTTTATGATCAGAAATGAAACAAATTATATTTATGTATATCAAAAACAAATATATATTTATTTTAGAAATAGATTAATAGTGTGACAAAGTTAATATGCCTACATATTTTCATGATACAAACCAGATATGTATGTAATAGGGATTAGGGAGTATGATATCTTTCTTATATACAGAAGAAAAGTCTAGTAGGCTACTAATATGCTTTTTGCCTTTTGGACAAATTGAGAATCTGCTCAAACAAATCTAACAGTGTATAAATAAAGATAATTTAATGTAGGCACAGAAGCTATGAAATTTATCTGTTTCCTTCATAAGTTGTTTATGAATATGTTGAATTTGATAGGGAGGCTTATAACACATTCTGTTCAGTAAGTCTCAAGGACAATTCATAAATGCTCCCAAATGTGTATGAGTGTAGTGGCAAAGTGAGTGGAAAGGGAGTTATTATTCTGATCCAGCCCTTAACAGAAGTGATTCACAAAATTGTCCAAAGCATTAGCAGTGTTTCTTTTAACAGTGTTCTCTATTTGGCTCATGATTGGTCTCTTTAAGTGTTAATATTTATGAAATGAAGCATGCTTTTGTTTCTGTCATGAAGTGGCCGCTTTAACGAAAACCTCTGCTAGTCATCCACCACTCAGGTGAGGGTCTCTTTATTTTTATTCCTATCTCTCGCTCTCCACATCTTCCCCATGATCACTTGAAAGCAAGACAAATAATTAGATTTTGTTGTTCTACTGAAATGAACAATTTTGTTCATATATATAAAAAATGTTTGAGGACCTTACATAATCCTTAAGTGTATGATCATCAAAACTGAGATAAGACAACTTTATCTAATAAACTTCATGGAAATTTATTTTTGTTCCATAAATCATTAAACAAACTGACTGGACCTCTGTGTATTTCATATCACCCCATTAGCATTTGTAGCATTTCTACAAATATTAGCGTTAGAGGAATGCTTATTGCTCACTTAATCTATTTCTTTTATGAATGAGAAAAATAAATGACCCCAAGTCCCAAACAAACTGAAGGGCTCTCATTTTCTTCAACATTTCACTCTTTCACTTTAGGACATGAACACTTGATGTTGCTCTTTCCTGAACATATCCCAGCTTAAAGTTTAAGTAACTCTAAGCTTTTCTCTTCCTCCAGGAAGCTTTCCCTGAACCCTGAGTTCAGTTTAGTCACTCAGTCGTGTCCGACTCTTTGCGACTTCATGGACTGCAGCACGCCAGCCTTCCCTGTCCATCATGAGCTCCCAGAGTTTACTCAAACTCATGTGCATTGAGTTGGTGATGCCATATAACCATCTCATTCTCTGTCAGACCCTTCTCCTCCTGCCTTCAATCTTTCCCAGCATCAGGGTCTTTTCCAATGAGTCAGTTCTTCCGATTAGGTGACCAGAGTATGGGAGTTTCAGCTTCAGCATCAGATCAGATCAGATCAGATCAGATCAGATCAGTCGCTCAGTCGTGTCCGACTCTGCGACCCCATGAACCGCAGCACGCCAGGCCTCCCTATCCATCACCAGCTCTCGGAGGTCACTCAGACTCACATCCATCGAGTCAGTGATGCCATCCAGTCATCTCATCCTCTGTCGTCCCCTTCTCCTCCTGCCCTCAATCCCTCCCAGCATCAGTCTTCTCCAATGAGTCAACTCTTCGCATGAGGTGGCCAAAATACTGGAGTTTCAGCTTTAGCATCATTCCTTCCAAAGAAATCCCAGGGCTGATCTCCTTCAGAATGGACCGGTTGGATCTCCTTGCAGTCCAAGGGACTCTCAAGAGTCTTCTCCAACACCACAGTTCAAAAGCATCAATTCTTCGGCTCTCAGCCTTCTTCACAGTCCAGCTCTCACATCCATACATGACCACAGGAAAGACCATAGCCTTGACTAGGCGAACCTTTGTTGGCAAAGTGATGTCTCTGCTTTTGAATATGCTATCTAGGTTGGTCATAACTTTCCTTCCAAGGAGTAAGCGTCTTTTAATTTCATGGCTGCAGTCACCATCTGCAGTGATTTTGGAGCCCAGAAAAATAAAGTCTGACACTGTTTCCACTGTTTCTCCATCTATTTCCCATGTAGTGATGGGACCAGATGCCATGATCTTCGTTTTCTGAATGTTGAGCTTTAAGCCAACCTTTTCACTCTCCACTTTCACTTTCATCAAGAGGCTTTTGAGTTCCTCTTCACTTTCTGCCATAAGGGTGGTGTCATCAGCATATCTGAGGTTATTGATATTTCTCCTGGCAATCTTGATTCCAGCTTGTGTTTCTTCCAGTCCAGCATTTCTCATGATGTACTCTGCATATAAGTTAAATAAACATGGTGACAATATACAGCCTTGACGTATTCCTTTTCCTATTTGGAACCAGTCTGTTGTTCCATGACCAGTTCTAACTGTTGCTTCCTGACCTGCCTACAGATTTCTCAAGAGGCAGATCAGGTGGTCTGGTATTCCCATCTCTCTCAGAATTTTCCACAGTTTATTGTGATCTACACAGTCAAAGGCTTTGGCATAGTCAATAAAGCAGAAATAGATGTCAGTCCTTTCAATGAATATTTAGAACTTATCCTTTAGGATGGACTGGTTGGATCTCCTTGTAGTCCAAGGGACTCTCAAGAATCTTCTCCAACACCACAGTTTGAAAGCATCAGTTCTTCGGCGCTCAGCAGTCTTTATAGTCCAACTCTCACATCCATACATGACTACTGGGAAAACTATTCCTTTGACTAGATGGACCTTTGTTGACAAAGTAATGTCTCTGCTTTTTAATATGCTGTCTAGGTTGGTCATAGCTTTTCTTCCAAGGAACATGCAACTTTTAATTTCATGGCTGCAGTCACCATCCGCAGTAATTTGGGAGCCCAAGAAAATAAAGTCTGTTACTGTTTCCATTGTTTTCCCATCTATTTGCTATGAAGTGATGGGACTGGATGCCATGATCTTAGGTTTCTGATATTGAGTTTTAAGCCAGCTTTTTCACTCTCCTCTTTCACTTTCATCAAGAGGCTCTTTAGTTCTTCTCTTTCTGTCATAAGAGTGGTGTTATCTGTGTATCTGAGGTTGTTAATATTTCTCCCA
Source organism: Tragelaphus eurycerus (assembly GCA_935064755.1). NCBI lineage: Eukaryota > Metazoa > Chordata > Mammalia > Artiodactyla > Bovidae > Tragelaphus > Tragelaphus eurycerus. The sequence continues at coordinate 16,315,932 of CAKXYN010000009.1, read as the reverse complement.
GAAATCTCGATTCCAGCTTATGCTTCATCCAGCCCATCATTTCACATGACATACTCTGCATGTAAGTTAAATAAGCAGATTGACAATATACAGCCTTGACGTACTCCTTTTCCTGAACTCTGCCTTCTGACAAATGTGGATTAGCACTCTTTCTTTGTTTTTCCAGAGCAAACTGGACATCAGTTTCAGGTTTTTTTTTTAGTATTTATTTATTTATTTGGCTCCACTGGGTCTTAGTTGAGATACTCAGGATCTTAAATCTTTGTTGCAGCATGCAAACTCTTAGTTGAGGCATGTGGGATCTAGTTCCCTGAACTGAAATTGAACTCAGGCCCCTGTTATTAAGAGTGCTAGGTCTTATTATTTTTAGATTAATAAATTGGGTCATAATGGGTGTCATATTATGGGGTCATAATTGCTGTCACATTATGGGGTCATAATTGCTGTTTTTGTATGTGCCCTTTTATTTTATTTATTTTTTTTAATTTTATTTAACTTTACAATATTGTATTGGTTTTGCCATATATCAAAGTGAATCCACCACAGGTATACATGTGTTTCCCATCCCGAACCCTCCTTTCTCCTCCATCCCCATACCATCCCTCTGGGTCATCCCAGTGCACCAGCCCCAAGCATCCAGTATCATGCATCAAACCTGGACTGGCGACTCACTCCATATATGATATAATACATATTTCAATGCCATCCTCCCAAATCATCCCACCCTCTCCCTCTCCCAGAGTCCAAAAGACTGTTCTATACATCAGTGTATCTTTTGCTGTCTCGCATACAGGGTTATCGTTACCATCTTTCTAAATTCCATATATATGCGTTAGTATACTGTATTGGTGTTTTTCTTTCTGGCTTACTTCACTCTGTATAATAGGCTCCAGTTTCATCCACCTCATTAGAACTGATTCAAATGTATTCTTTTAATGGCTGAGTAATACTCCATTGAGGAGAAGGCAATGGTACCCCACTCCAGCACTCTTGCCTGGAAAATCCCATGGATGGAGGAGCCTGGTGGGCTGCAGTCCATGGGGTCGCTAGGAGTCGGACACAACTAAGCGACTTCACTTTCACTTTTCACTTTCACGCATTGGAGGAGGAGGTGGCAGCCCACTCCAGTGTTCTTGCCTGTAGAATCCCAGGGACGGGGGAGCCTGGTGGGCTGCCGTCCATAGGGTCACACAGAGTCGGACACGACTGAAGTGACTTAGCAGCAGCAGCAATACTCCATTGTTTATATGTACCACTGCTTTCTTATCCATTCATCTACTGATGGACGTCTAGGTTGCTTCCATGTCCTGGCTATTATAAACAGTGCTGCGTTGAACATTGGGGTACAAGTGTGTCTTTCAATTCTGGTTTCCTCAGTGTGTATGCCCAGCAGTGGGATTGCTGGATCATAAAGCAGTTCTATATCCAGTTTTTTAAGGAATCTCCACACTGTTCTCCATAGTGGCTGTACTAGTTTACATTCCCACCAACAGTGTAAGAGGGTTCCCTTTTCTCCACACCCTTTCCAGCATTTATTGCTTGTAGACTTTTGGATCACAGCCATTCTGACTGGCGTGAAATGGTACCTCATAGTGGTTTTGATTTGCATTTTTCTGATGATGAGTGATGTTGAGCATCTTTTCATGTGTTTGTTAGCCATTTGTATGTCGTCTTTGGAGAAATGTCTATTTAGTTCTTTGGCCCATTTTTTGATTGGGTCATTTATTTTTCTGAAATTGAGCTGTAGGAGTTGCTTGTATATTTTTGAGATTAGTTGTTTGTCTGTTGTTTCATTTGCTATTATTTTCACCCATTCTGAAGGCTGTCTTTTCACCCTGCTTATAGTTTCTTTTGTTGTGAAGAAGCTTTTAAGTTTAATTAGGTCGCATTTGTTTATTTTTGCTTTTATTTCCGATATTCTGGGAGGTGGGTCATAGAGGATCCTGCTGTGATGTATGTCGGAGAGTGTTTTGCTTATGTTCTTCTCTAGGAGTTTTATAGTTTCTGGTCTTACGTTTAGATCTTTAATCCATTTTGAGTTTATTTTTGTGTATGTACCCTTTTAGATAATCTTATTTTGGGAAAGACTAGTACTAGGTTTTCTTTTGTTTATCGTGACTGTGTGCTCAGTTGCTTCAGTCATGTCCAGCTCTTTGCAACCCCACAGACTGTAGCCCACCAGGTTCCTCTGTCCATGGAATTCTCCAGGCAAGAATACTGGAGTGGGTTGCCATGCCCTCCTCCAGGGGATCTTCCCAACCCAGGGACTGAACCCACATCTCCTGCAGTTCCTCCATTGCAGGTGGATTCTTTACAGCTGAGCCATATCATGGCTCTAATACATAACAAAATCACTTGCCTATAGTAGACACTCAAAGTTATTTCCCATCCAGCTCAGAACAAAGTCTGTTCATTGACTTACTGGGACTTCCAGTCATTTCTTTATTAATGCTTTGAGCTTTTGTATGTATCATTATCACTTCAATGAAAATACGACGAGCATTTTAAACGTGGAAAAGCTAATTTTGTGTCTTTACTGACTTCAGCGAAATCTTCAGGTTGTCTGAATAGTAGATTTTTTCACAACTAAGAATAATGTTTACCACTTAGTATTTTTATTTTATTTTTTTTAAATTTTATTTTATTTAACTTTACAATATTGTATTGGTTTTGCCATATATCAAAATGAATCTGCCACATGTATACATGTGTTCCCCATCCTGAACCCTCCTCCCTCCCCATACCATCCCTCTGGGTCATCCCAGTGCACTAGCCCCAAGCATCCAGTATCGTGTATCGAACCTGGACTGGTGACTCGTTTAATATATGATATTATACATATTTAAATGCCATTCTCCCAAATCATCCCACCCACTGTTAGACTATTTATTTCCAGTTTTGTTGACTTTTTGTCAAATATGAAATGATAAAGCCGTCTCTTGAGTTTGAACCACATCTGTTTGGAAAAGAACACTAAAGTAGAGATGATTTGCAGTGTATTTAAAGAGATACTTAACTCCAAGCTGACTTTATGCAACTGTTGTATTTGTGACCTTTTAAAATAATTATTTTACCGTATGATTGATTTATAAATAACACATGACTTTTATTTTTTACGACTTATCTATGAATTGTGTGGTTTTTGCTTTCATTTTTGTTTTAGAGGAAGGGAGAGTAGGGAAACAAAGGTATCACTCTTCTAAGAAGAAATGAAAGTGATTCTCACATCTTATTTTTATGTAAAAAGGGTCATATTGTACACATTGCCCTGTAATAATTATTTTTCTTTTAACTACATTTTAGAATTCACATGTCTGGATCTACAGATTGACTTCCATTTTTAAAGAATACAAGCTACTTAATATTTGGGGTATATTGTGAGGTTTTAGGAGAAGGCAATGGCACCCCACTCCAGTACTCTCGCCTGGAAAATCCGATGGATAAGGAGCCTGGTGGGCTACAGTCCATGGGGTCGCTAAGAGTTGGACATGACTGAGCGACTCCACTTCACTTTCACCTTCAAAGTTATTTATATATTGAGGGAATGACTTGGTAAATTTAACAAACAAAATGTATAATTTCATGCATGTGAAAGTAAAAAAAAAAATTGGGAATATTAATCATAAAGAAAAATCATGATAGTTTCAATTTAGCAAGAAATGTACATTTCTTTTGATTGCATGTAGCTCTAAAAACAATAGTAGACTAATTTTGTTCTAAAATGTAAAATTCAAATTTCCCATGAAACAGTGCAGTTCTATGTGATAACATTTCACATTTGTTCAGAAAAATTGGTAAATTACCATACTCTCACAATGGAATTCCAAATTATAATGAGGATAAATGAACTACACCCACATGTGATAATATGGATAAATCTCACAGAAAATTTCCTGAGTGAACAAAGCAAGGAACTGAAAAGTATATACTTGTAGTTCCACTTACATCATGCTCAAAAATAGATAAACCTAATCTGTGATGCTGAAAGTTGAAATGGTCATTACCCTTTCTGTAGAAATGACTGAAAAGAAGGATGAGGGGATTTCTGTGGTGCTGATCCTGCTAAATTTCCTGTTATGGGTGAGGGTTTTGTAAGTAGGTATTCATTTTGTAGAGGTGTATTGTAGCATGTGATTACAATTTTTTGACTTTCTTGTACATATCTTTATTTCATTAAAAAATACATGCTTTCCCTTGCCTCCCACAAAGCCCAAACTAAGAACCCAGGCAGTAGAACTGGCCAATAAAATAATGAGTTGTAATTCACACTTATGTACATTGCCACTATTGTATCATGTAGCTAATTTTTCCCCCTTTCCCATGTAGTTTGTACCAGGCTATATAAATTAAAGCATTGTAAATAATGACCTAAGATGATTAGACCTGATGAATATCATTAGATGTGAACATTTTCATGGATCTCTTGTTGCTCAAGCAACTTTATTTAACCTTATATATCTTACTCTACTGACCTTGTCGTTTCCATATAAAATGGAGATATTCAACTGTAGATACTTTTAAATAGACCATAATCATTTTGTGAAACACTTTAATAATAATAAAAACCTCTGTGATTGTCCATATTTTAGCTAATTTATAAAATTGGAGTACAGCCAATTTATCACATGCCTTTGATGCTGTGGCCCCCAGTCTTTTGATCCACCTGGGTTTGCTTGTAATTGTGGATAGTTCACTATGAACTGACAGCTTCCCATCTCAAGGGCATGTCTGTTACTCTTCTCTGATAAAGAATTTGTGCAGCATTGTAGGAATTTTTAACATACCTGGATGCAGTCCTCAATGCCTAGAGGATGGGACTCAAGATAAACGCTCTAGTCTCCCCAGTTCCCCTTAGGACTGTTGCCCTATGAAGTGGATTTCCAGGTGATGTATACCTTATTGGCTTGTTTGTTTGTTTTTTACCTACCATCCCCCCATTCTGTGTATTTTTTTGAATCACTTCCGAAACAGACTGCCTACACCAAAGTCCTTGCAACACTACCTGCTTTGGTAGAACTACAGGGACCTTCTCCTTTTATTATGCCTCTAGTTATCATTTGGGAATCTTTAAAAATGTGTCTTTACTTTCCTATTATCCTCTGAGTTCCTTGATCATAGTTTCATCAGACTTGGAAATCATAATAAATTTTTCCTTCATTCTACTTACTTTCAGCCTTTTTTTTGAAGATACAACCAGATGCCATAGACAGAATAAAATTAATTTGGGGAGCACTTCCTTCTTTCAAATTTTTTTCTCACACTTCTTCCAGGGAAAGTATCTGAAAATAAATCATTTGTAACTTTCCTCAAGGTTAGGATGATTTTCTAGGAGCCTGTAGAAAAATGCTAGGGATGATGTCTTTATAAATTATCAACCATTACCTCTCAGCCACACACAGATGTCTCTAACCTCGTTCAGAGCTCTTGAGAGAAGAATCTGACTAAGAACACATCCACAAGGGAGCTTCCTACTTCTTTTCCCTTCTGCTTTCAACCTGGGTAAGCCCTGTGTTTAAAACCAGTGTATGCACCTGCTAGGACTGCCATAACAAAATACCACAGGCTAGGTGGCTTAAAAAACAAAAATCTATTTGTCATAATTTTAGAGGCCTGAGGTCCAAAGTCCAGGTGTCAGCAGTGCTGGTTTCTCCTGACGCCTCTCTTCTAGCCTTGCAGATGGCTACTTTCTTGCTGTGTCCTCACATGCTGGTTCCTCTCTGCACACATTCTGCTGTGTCCTAATTGGCTCCTCTTTTAAGTATACCAGTCTTCCTCTTAGAGTGATACCAGGCCTCATTTTAAATTAATTACCCCTTTAAAAGACCTGTCTCCAAATACAGTCACACTCTGAGGTGCTTCATGTTGGGCTTCAACATATGAATTTGGGGAGATCATAATTCAATACATTAAAAGCCATATTGGCTCTAGAAAACACGACAGGACCCAATAACAGAAAACAAGGAGGAAAGCTGTCCACCGTTGTAGCTGGTGAGACAGAAAGGAAACGGAAGGCTCTACCCAGGCTTCATACACCTGCTGCTGCTAAGTCACTTCAGTTGTGTCCGACACTGTGTGACCCCATAGACGGAAGCTCACCAGGCTCCCCCGTCCCTGGGATTCTCCAGGCAAGAATACTGGAGTGGGTTGCCATTTCCTTCTTCAATGCATGAAAGTGAAAAGTGAAAGTGAAGTCGCTCAGTCGTGTCCGACTCCTAGCGACCCCATGGACTGGAGCCTACCAGGATCCTCCGTCCATGGGATTTTCCAGGCAAAAGTACTGGGGTGGGGTGCCATGGAAAACAGAAACACTATCATCAGTGAGGACTGACTTTCCTGGAGTCAGATGCCACCTCTGCTCTCTCTTTTTTTTTTTTTTTCCCTTTCTAATCTGACAGAGAAAATGTTGGTCACTCAGTTGAGTCCGATTCTTTGTGACCCATGGACTATAGCCCACCAACCTATAGTCCATGGAATTCCCCAGGCAGGAATACTGGAGTCAGCAGCCATTCCCTTCTCCAGGAGATCTTCCCAACCCAGGAACTGAACTTGCATCTCTTGCATTGCTGGCAAATCCTTTACAGTCAGAGCCACCATGAATCCTCAGTCTGACAGAAAGTGTACCAATTTAATCAGGAAGGACACATTACAAGGTACTCATTTGTTTCTCAGGTGGGTAGAGCAGGAAAAGTAGAAGTCTTAGAGACATACTCTCCAGGGATTTTGAGTTTCATATGTCAATCAGCTTTGCTACTGTACCCACCTTGTACCTTAATCTCATGAATTCCTTGATTCCTTATCTATGAAATGAAGATAATATCTCTCTGAAAAGATTTGAGTAATGCATAAATGAGACAATGCATATATAGTCATATATGCTAGACCACATATACTAGAACTTATTAGCTGCTCAACCACCTTTCATCTGTATGTTCACGTTATTTTACAAGTCCTAAGAAAATACCTTATAAGTCATGGAAGCTTGGAACTGGTGAACAAGGATGAAGTAATGAAAACATTCTGAGGCCAGGGGCATGAGAAACCTCAGGAGCTTGGCAGTAGAGAATATTCAGAAACCAAAGGATAGACAGGCAGAGGTTAAATAGAAATGTCAATTATTCCACCTAATCTTGGATAATGTGTTGGGCATGTGAAAAGGCACTGGCACAAGAGATATTGTTTATAGAACCCAGTAACTGCAGCTAATAAGGCTCCAAAAGATTAATCAGAGGAATCCTTGCTCATCCTCAGAGAATATTAGTTTGTACATTGCATTGTTCACCAGCCTGATATTATGCAGTAAACTGGAAGGTCAAAATAAGCATCTTTCCATGGAGTTTTGTACATGTTTGTTGATGATTCTAGCTGCTTACTTTCCATTCTTTTCCAGGCATTTGCCTAATGGATTTGGGGTATTGACAGTAGAAGAGCCATGGATTTGAGCTGTGCAGAGTAAATACCTAAATGTTTGTTTGCACTGTGCGCATACTAAGAAAGTAAACGTGGGTGCCTTTTAAAATCATGAACAACTACAATAGAGCAACTCAGGTTCAGGCAGAGACTAAATCATCCTCTAAAATAGCAGAACAAATAGGCACAGAGCTTATGGGTGCTTGGCCATTTTCACGTTGACGACTGCCGTATAACTCCCCAAACATTGCTCCTTCAGTTTTGTGTGGATTCTAAGCATGTTACCCTTTCCTAGTCCAGAAATACTTCAAACAATATAATTTAGCTCAGTAGATAAACCACTGAAAATTTCTATTTTTCTCCAGTTTTATTGTTAATTGCCCAATACCCACCAATTTAGGGCATGCTAAATAATGTTCAAAAGCTGAATGGTTTCCTTTCCATTTCTTTTGGCTTGTACCTCATTAAATTATAGTGTAGGAGAAACTGCAACATAATAAAGGCACACAAAGATATATTGGAAAATCATAAGGAAGAAAGATGTGATGACAACTATAAAAGGCTGGGGAAGATGATAGCAAGGACAAGGTAGATAGAAAAACCAGTGAAAAGGCAGATTATCACATTATTACAGTCCTTTTCTATGTGATCACTGCCAGCTTTCTTGAAGTAGCTGGCTTCACAATAGCATATTTATCTTTGAGGATATATTCATGCATGACTTCTGCCTTGAATTTCTGCTTGTTCATTTAACCAGGCACAGTTTATTTAGATCATGTTCATCCTTTGCTCATTTAAAAAAAAAAAAAAAAAAAAAAACCATTTACATTTACCCAGACAGGCATGACACATGGCATTAATGACTTTCTATGTACAAGCTCTATCTACCTTATCAGGGTTATCACTGTTCAGAACCCTGCAAATTAATAAGAAGACCTCACACTTAGAAAAGTCTTTTAGACTTTATGTTTTACCTTAATAGTTTTTGGCCTAAAGGATTTATTATTGAATAAACCAATATGCTTATTAATAATTCCTAGGTGTTTCAGTGGTAAAGAATATATCTGACAATGAAGGAGATACAGATTTGGTCCCTAGGTTGGGGAGATCCCATGGAGAAGGAAATGACAACTCAGTCTGGTATTCTTGTCTGAAAAATTCCATGAACTGAGGAGGCTGATGGGCTACAGTCCATGGGGTTGCAAAGAATCGAACATGACTGAGTGATTAAGGATGCATGCATGCATACTTATTAGTATTACTGACAGTGACAGAACACCCTTCTCGGTAAAATCACAAAGAGTAGATTCTAGACCTTACAATTCTGCATTCAGAATATATAAATTTGGAAAGTCCAAAAATATGCTTGTGATACAACCCTTTAGACTGAGTAAGTAGAATGAATTCAACATTCAGAGTCCTAACTTAAAAGCATACTTTTTAATTCCACAAAACAGTGTTATGGCTTAGGTATAACATCACAGTATCTATCTACATCCATCTGACTATTTTTTATATAGTAATAAAATGTTTTCTATTTGAATATTGACACACCAGTCTGTTTTTTCCTGATGGTGACACATTCAAGAAACTTGCATGAGGAATGTTAATCTATATTGTTCTGTTTTAAAGTTTTCCTTGCCCATGCTGCAAGGATTGGTGATAAAATGCACATCTGTGAAGAGTCCAATAAACCTTATTTTTACTTTCAGAAGGAAACCTGAACACCAAGGATTCTTCTCCTACCACTACTGTCTTTTGGTGATTTAACTAGCCTGCCATCACATTAGAAAGTTGATGTTGGACTGGTGGCTCTTTCATACTCTTTTACTTTTTAACATTTTTGGCAAGTAATGTTCAGAGTTCCCTTTTTGTTATGGTTTAAGTGAGGCTCTCTAAACAGCAGAAAAAAACTGTATATATAAAGAGAGTTTTGATTTTTTTTTTTTTTTTTTCCTGAATGTTGGCTTCTTTTCAACATAGGGAATTTGGTGGAGAAAAATTACAATTTAAGTTTAGAAAAACCCTTTTTTTTTTTTTTTTAATTTAAATTTATTTTAATTGGAGGCTACTTTACAATATTGTATTGGTTTTGCCATACATCAACATGAATCCACTACAGGTGTACACGTTCTCCCCATCCTGAACCCCCTCCCACCTCCCTCCCTGTACCATCCCTCTGGGTCATCCCAGTGCTCCAGCCCCAAGCATCCTGTATCCTGCATTGAACTTGGACTGGAGATTCATTTCTTATATGATATTATACATGTTTCAATGCTATTCTCCCAAATCATCCCACCCTCTCCCTCTCCCACAGAGTCCAAAAGACTGTTCTATACATCTGTGTCTCTTTTGCCGTCTCGCATACGTGGTTATCATTACCATCTTTCTAAATTCCATATGTATGCATTAGTATACTACATTGGTGACCCTTTTTCTTAAGTTTTCTTTTAAAATGAAATTATCTATAGTTTATTTGACTGGTATTTATTTTTTACTTTAGATCACATGAGAATTTAGCCATGAATATATTCCATCAGTTTATTGGCTTATAAGCTTTTTTTAAAAAAGTAATAAGGTTGTCAAATTATCTTCATTATCATAAGCAAATCAGGAATAAAGATGAATATATTTTACTCATTCATTTTTGTTCTTCCCTGGCATAAGTACAAAAGTGAGAATTAATCACAGAAAATTTATATTTTGTATTTGTTTTTAAGCTTAGGCCATAGTTTATGCTTTTAAAATAGATTGTCATTACTTCAGAGTCAAATAGTTTTATTGCAAGCTAAGTGTTATCTTAGCCCATGAGATTGTCTATAATTATGAATGCACCTTCTTTTTTTCCACCTCTCTAAATGTGTGAATTGACTAAGTGCCTGCCCTTAAGTCTTTGTCTTTTCTCTCTGCACTCTTTTTTGCAGTCCAGTCCACTCCCACATATTCAACGATACTGTCAACTGTCATAACTTCTAGGACCCCCTGATTTCCCTCACTGCTTGCCTAGGATGCAGGTAGGCAGTATGTCTGAAACAGCTGAGCAGGTTGCTACATGTGACTGGATCTCTGATCCCAGAGTTCATTTTCTAGAACTCACCAGAAATTTGTCATTGGCAATGCTGCAGAACATGCTACTATCTACCTGTCTTTTGGGTGATAAATATATGCAATCCAAAACATCTCCATGAAGCTTATGTCCAAAAGAAGGGGCTGTATAAGCATAAATATCAAGAAGGTGAATATTTCTACAAAGAAAAGGGAATAAATGCCCCATTTCCAGGACAAAATGCCCTGCAGATTGTCCCAGGGCATATCAGAAAACCATAACTTCTGAATCTGGCAAAAATTCAAATCTATCCCTCAAAACCAAGGCTGCTTGCATTTTGTTCTTTGTCTCATAAATGGTGTTGATCCTAACAAATTGGTGTTCTAAAGTATTTCACTTTAAATAACTAAAATCTCAAAACTTAAATGTTGTTAAAAGTACTTGATTTGACCATAGCCCCACAATAGTCAGTCATACAGCACATCACATGATACATTCATAAATATTGCATAGTATATTCTGAAATTAGAACTTATCTTTCTTTATGTGGGTTAGAATTATACTTCTTCAAGCAGAAAGAAGTCAACCAAGTAATGTCATAGTTAAAGATATGCAAATTAATCATTTAAATGTTTGAAGAATTACAGTGAACAGAGGAAAAAAATGTGAGAATGAGTTTGAAGAGACCCACTGAAAGAAGGATAAGTTCCAGCTTTAGACTTTATATGATGCCTCTTAACTGTTGTGTCAGAGTATATTTAAAAAAAATGTAATACCATCTGCCACTCAACCTATCCTTAAAAGGTGATCTGCCCCTCATCTCACTGAGAATTAAGGTCTTTCCGTTTTTTTTTTTTTTTTTTTGCCTTGCATCTGTTTGGAGGGTTATTATTGGTCTGACCAATAAGGTACAGCAGGGATCATGCTATATGATTTTAAAGAGAATAAAAGATACATATGATTCTCCTTTGAGAAACTTGCCTTGGGAACTAAGCTACTATGCTGTGAAGAAACCCAAGCTGGACAATAAAGAAAGGTCATAGAGAGGAACTGAGGACTCAGGACAACAGCCACCATCATCTGTCAAACATATGATTGAACAAATCTTAAAATAACCCAAACCTCAGCTTTCAAGTCTTCCAGTTGAGGTCCCAGGAAATATAAAGTGAATAAAATGTTAGGAGCAGTGATGAGTTAAGTTATTGGTTGATTTTACATTTAGATTAATTAAATGTACATTTAGAACTATGTGCCAGATGTTTTATTTGAAGAAATGTACATGTATTATTAATAATCTTTTAAACTGAGTGAAATAAAAATCAATGAAAACTCTACTATTTGTATTTACATTTCTATGATTGTAAGTGTGTGGTCACACTGTAATCCACAAGGAACCACATTGTGGTGTAGGTTCCTTGACCCACACTGTATCTAATCTTGGGTCACCTTGTCCAGACCACTGGCATCCTGCATTTGCTTTTGCTCTTATTGTTACAATACACCTCTCTTGGTCATGTGCAGGAACACTGGGCTGGTTATTACATTTGCTCATAGAAGGTAGGTACTCTCTGTGAAGCTATTGCCAGGAAGTACCTGTTTTAAAACTCCCTGAAGCTAAGTGTTGCTTTGTATTATCTTTGTGACTGTGCTAACGAATATATAGCATTGACCACATTTTCAATTCTTAGTGAGCTATCTGATTTAATTTCTGTCTATGAGAAACTCTGGGGAAAAGGTATTTGAAATTGTTTGATTTACTCAAATTGAGTTTTGGGAAAGAATAGGATAAGTACTTTTAGGATAATTAAGGAGTAAATGTACGAAAATCAGACTCATAGTAGAATGTAGTTTTAGAATAGAGTTATAGGAAAAATAATGTAATTGTTATGTGTATTTTAAACAAATTGAGTCAGTTTGAAAAGCAAACTTCTTTAGTTGCTTATAGCATAAACCAAAATGGTTTTGCAAAGAGATTATTTTTGCTTTTTTTTTTTTTTCACAAATAGATTTCCCTCTAGGACTATGATAATTGGAATCTCTCTTTTAATGAGTAAAGAAGCAATAACAACAAATGCTCTATTTTTTTTTTCTTGAAGAAAAAGAGCCTGTATGCTAGTATGCTAGCTAAAATTTCCACTGAAGTATCTTACTAGTTTTATTTCATAATTGCTGAAATATAATCAAAGGACAAGTAGCTCAAATATTAACACTGTTTCAAGGCACATTTTTCATATGTTTGAAAACTGGGTCTAAAGGTATGTGCTCTAAAGACAGCATATTGAAAGAAAGATGTCATAATTAGGAAAGAGCAGAAATTAGTGTTAATGATAACTTTTATATCATAATTAATTTTTAAGTAGATAAATTAAGATTTTTAGTTGGAGTTTCAATATCAAACTCTCAAAAATTAATAGAATGAATATACAGAGAAGTAGAAGGATATAGTAGACCTGAAAAGCACTATGAATCAATTCAGCATAATTAAGATTTATACAGTTTTCACACAACAGTAGGATGTAAATTCTATTCAAGTTCCCATAGACTGTAAGTTGAAGTCACTGGAACATATCCAGGGACATAAAACAAGGTGCAAAAGTTTTGTGGTTTAAAGGTACTGAAATCATACAGAATCTGTTCTCCTTATTACTGTGGAATTATGTTAGAAATCAGTATCAAAAGATATCTGAAAATAACCCACGTATTTTCAGATGCAATACGACTTTTACCAAGAGAGATCTTTGACTTAACCATCGAAAGCCTCAATAGTTAGACAACTTTTCTAAGAATACAATTATTTGGACATGATATATTTTAAATTTCCTTTACTCATAAAAATAATAGAATATCTTAGTTGATTTTTAAAACTTTGACTAAGATAAAATTAAATCATATTGAAATTTTTTGTTTCTATAATAACATACATTTATATATGTATGTGTATATATGTATACATATGCACGTATAATATTTTGAAGGGTATCTTCAATGTTTTTGAGCAATTTTAAACAGTGTGCCAAAAAGTAGAATTCATAATAGCTTCTTAAAAGTTTGAGTATTTCTAGCATTTGCAATAAACACAGATGTATTTATTTTGATGATTAGTATTTAAATAAATTCATTTATTTTAATTTTTGATTACACATTCAAACTGTATGAAAACACAAACCATATGAAAATCATATCCCATCTTATATTATACATTTTTAATTCAGTAGATACCATTGGAACAGAGATTCTCACCCTGAGAATGAGGAGTTATCATTCAGAGATATTTACACAAGTTTTCTCCATATTAGACTGATTCCTCATAGAAATGAGAAAGCATTTTCTTTTCTTTGTCCAACTCATTTGATCTTATATCTTACTTTAAAAAAACTTCCCAGGAAATATCTTTTATTTTTTTTTCTTATTATAGTTTTTATTTTACTGTAACAATTGGGTCATCTTGAAGATCATGAATGATTTGAAGAAACAGTTAAACACTGAGATAAATAATTTTTATCCAACCCTTGTGTCCCAGGAGTGTGAGGAAGGACAACAAATCAGAAAATAGTTTATATTATTATTCAGTGAGAACTAATGTAAATTGAGATCCACTTAATTTAAAATATTTTCATGTGAAAAATAAACTGAGAGATGAAAGTGTAATTTTATAAACACTGATGACAAATGGTGTTGTAATTAGAAAGAACATGTGTATCAAAAAATATTTCTTCTCTAAATCATTTTGAATGTACTAATGACATTGGAACCATGTATTAAATACTGGAAAAAATTGGAAATAATTACATGAAGAGCAAGATGAGGCTGTATGTATACAGGGATTCCTCCCCCCCCCCCTTTTTTTTTTAGTTATTTATTTTGGTGACTTAATTTTATAAGAATTTAAGAGAGGTAATGAAAGGAAGGAAAACTGAGAATGTTATTTATATCCAGTCTAATGTATTTAAGTTGATAAATTATAAAACCATCACCTATTTTTAAGTAGCATTCTATCCAGACAAAAAGGAAACAACTGTGAGTAATATGTAATAAGCCATGTATTACAAGTATTTGTCCTTATCTACTTGTGGGAGGTCGTTAAGCCATTCCATTCAGGGTCTTGCTCCTCCTCTTTTGTTGGGCCTGAAGTCAACAGAGTCAGCAGTAGGAAAAAGAAAGATGGACATGAAGACGAGGAAAATGATGACAAACTGGAATTTGTAAGAATGAAATCCAAAAGGATGAACTAGAATCTATGTGCCTCTCTCTTACCTCCTGCAATCTTGATGGTATGGGGGATATGTAGAGTACTTTATTGCCTTTTGTGAACAGAATTGTACATGTACCTGACCTAGGATGGATAGAAGAAGGAAGAAAGGAGGAAAAGAAGAGGAAATGCAGCAGGAACTGCCAAAGCTGAAAGACCAACTGGTGCCCTAGGCGAACAGGATGAGCCAACTTTAATGGCAGCCTCTAGAAGTAGCAACACTATTGACTCTATATCAATGGGGATAGCCTCTCCTTTCCAGGGGAAAAAAACTGACTTAGGGGTGGAGTAAAAACAATCTTATTATAATAGTTGAAACTGTACCCTGTAAGTTACAAGGCTTATAAGGTAGAAACAAAATGATATACCAAGAATGCCACTCTAGTTTTGCAGAGTACCAGGGAAAGCACAGGTGTGGAAACAACTTACTCATAGCCCCTTTGACTGAGTATCATGCAGATGTGGTAAGCTCTAAAGCCCAGGATGACTGACAGTGAACTTTTGATCTGATTGGCAGAAAATCCACTGCATGTTACATACAAAACACTCCCAGATTTTCACATGTAACCCATGAAATGGCATGAAGAACAGTTGCACCTGATCAGAGAACTCTTAAAACGTCCAAATTGCTTTCTAACAATCATTTCTGAGCCCCCTCCCTCTGTTAATTCCAGCTTCCATGATAAATACTCCATTTAACAGCCAATTGGAGAGGCATCTGAGCTTTGTCTCCTGTCTTCTTGATTGATGATCCTGAAATAAAGCCTTTTTATCTCTATAGACCATTGCCTCAGTATTTGGTCATTCTGTTGTGTGACATGCAACCAGCCCACTTGCTCAGTGACATAGTTTTGGTCCTCCAAAGTTAGTCGAAGTAGGTAAAGTCTTGATCCTTAGTATTTAATCTCAGGAGGATGGAAAGGTCAATTCAGGAAAAAGTTAAATAAACAATCTTGTGGAAAGCAGCACTGAAAAATATGTTGAGAAACAGCACCTATGCTGCTGCTATTGCTAAGTCGCTTTAGTCATGTCCAACTCTGTGCGACCCTATGGACAGCAGCCCACCAGGCTCCTCTGTCCACAGGATTCTCTAGGCAAGAAGACTGGAGTGGGTTGCCACTTCCTTCTCCAAAACAGTGCCTATACTACCCCTTAAACATGGAAATGGTTTCACTTCTGCCTTCCAAATCTCATACACTGAAGGCAGGAAGAGAAAGGGGCAATAGAAGATGAGATAGTTGGATGGCATCATGGACTCAATGGACATGCATCTGAGCAAACTCCAGGAGATAATGAAGGACAAGGAAGCCTGGAGTGCAAAGGGTCACAAAGAGTCAGACATGACTTGGGGAGTGAACAACCATCTGCTTCTCATAAGACTATGAATCACTATTTTAAAATTAAATTATATGTTTCTTCCTTCTTTAGTATGTTGAGACTATTTTCTCTGGATGTCAGAAAGTTGAGCAAAAAATAAGAGTGGCAGGTGGTCTGAAGAGGTGGGTGGTCTGATGAGTACAAACTTTGAAGTCATAACTGCATTCCTATGATCCAAGCTTCACAACTTACTGATCCATGATCTCTTCCAAATTACATCTCCTCTTTAAGCTTCAATTCACTTATGCAAAATGTGTAGAAAATAGTGAGATGAGGAAGGTCAGCACTAAAGACAAGGACAAACAGTAAGCTCTAAACAAAGGTAGTTATTACTCTTGTTTTTAGTCTGGTAGAGCTTTAACATCAATGTGCTAATGGCAGTAAAACATGTTTTCTTGACAAGAACCTAGGGAGTAAAGTTTTGTGTGAGTTGGTTTAAGAAGTAATATTATGCAAAAAGTCACATCCTCTGTGAATTTCCTTAACGCTAGAGATACATCAGTTAAATTCAGAAAGCCAGTAGTGCAAGACATTTGAAAGCCAGTAGAGCATGAGCCTGGACCAAAGATGCATTGTTATGTGAAAGGCTGACTGCAGAGGATATCAGTTGAAAAATTATTGTTCAAACTGCATGATCCATATGATATTGCACTGGATGGTCCTTACAAAGTCTTGCTAAACTAGATTTTGTTACAAGACTCTTAAAAATTATTACTTCACACTAGAAGATGTGGAATATTTACAAGGATAGAATATTTAGAATTCCTTCACAATGACTGGGTGATCTCAAACTTTCAATATGAAATCGTTTACTGAATGCGTGACCTCTGTCTGTTAGTTTTGTTTTAGATTTCTCAAGGGCAGTTACACTATATTTGATTTCATCAAACTCTTTAATGATGCCGATAGCTTCTTTTGCCTGTATTAGCATTATTTTTACTGATTATACTCTGTTTAAAGTTACTACAAAATAATGGCTCTATCACTCTGTGTTGTACAATTTGATCCATGTTGCTTCTGTTTATATAAGTGATTTATATCTGTAAATTCTAAGCCTGTATCTTGCCCCTCACTTCCTCTCCCACTAGTAACCAGTGGAACTCTATGTCTGTCAATCTGTTTCTGTTTTGCCATGTATACTTGTTGTTTTATCTCTTGAGTTCTAAATGTAAGTGATAGCTTAGAGTGTTTTTCTTTCTCTGTCTGATCTTTTATGTTGTTGTTGTTGTTTTTTACTAAGTATAATATTCTCTGGTTTCAATGACATTGTTGCAAATGGCAGAATTTTATAATTTTATGAATGAATAATATAAATAATATATGCACTTGTACATATATATGTGTACATGTATACACACATATGTATGTATGTTTATACCATGTTTTTAATCTTTTCATCGGTTGATGGACACAGGTTGCTTCTGTAACTTGGCCACTATAAATAATGCTGCTAAGAACATTGAGATGCATGTCTATTTGAGTCAGTATTTTTAGTCTTTGAATACCTACACAAGAGTGGAATTGCTTGATCTAAGGGTAAATCTAGTTTTAGCTTTTATTTATTTATTTATTTTGAGGAATCTCTATACTGTTTTTCATAGTGGCAGCACCAACTTACATTCCCACCAATACTGTACCAAGTGTTACCTTTTCCCACATCCTCACTGACATTTGTTACTTGTGATTATTCTGATAATAGCCATTCTGAGAGGAGTGAGGTGATATCTCTTTATTATTATTATTATTATTATTTGTATTTCTTTGAAAATTTGAGATGTTGAGCGTACTTTCGTTGCCTATTGGCTATCAACATGTCTTCTTTGGAAAAATGCTTTTGTTTTCTGTTTTTCTGCCCATTTTTAAATTGGGGTGTTGATTTTTTAATATAGAGTTGAATGAGGTGTTTACATATTTTGAATATTAACCCCTTATTGGTCAGGTCATTTGCAAATACTTTCACCCATTCAGTAAATTGTCTTTTTGTTGATGATTTTCTTTGGTGTTCAAAAGCTCTAAGTTTAATTAAGTTCTATTTGTGTATTATTGCTCTTTTTTTGTTTGGTTTAGGTAACAGATCAAAGAAAATTGCAACAATTTATGTCAGTGAGTGCTTTGCCTATATTATCTTCTAGGGGTTTTTAAGCTTCACATCTTACATTTAGATCTATATTCATTTTATTTTTATAATTGGTATGAGAAAGTATTCTAACTTCATTCTTTTATAAGCAGCTGTCCAGTTTTTCCATTATCATTTATTGAAGAAATTATCATTCCTCCATTTAAATTCTTGGAGGAATATTGTAGATTAATTGATAATACATACTGGGGTTTATTTCTGGACACTCTATTATGTTCCAGTAGTCTTTATGTCTATCTCTAGGCCAATATCATGATGCTTTGATTACCCTAGCTTTGTAGTATTGTCTAAATTCTGGGAGCATGATACCTCCAGCTTTATCCTTTTTCTCAACATTGCTTTGACAAGTTGCAATATTTTTGGTTTCATGTAAATTTTAGGATTTTTTTGTTCTCGATGAAAGAGGAGAGTGAAAAAAAAAAAAAAAACTGGCTTAAAATTGAACATTAAAAGAACTAAGATCATGGCATCCAGTCCCATCACTTCATGGCAAATAGAAGGGGAGAAAGTGGAACCTGCAACAGATTTTCTCTTCTTGGACTCTAAAATCACTGCAGATGGTGACAGCAACCATGAAATTAAAAGACACTTGCTTCTTGGAAGGAAAGGTATGACAAACCTATTAAAAAGCAAAGACATCACTTTTTCAACAAAGGTCCATATAGTCAAAGTTATAGTCTTTCTAGTAGCCAAGTATGGATGTGAGAGTGGAACCATAAAGAAGGCAGAGTGCAAATGAATTGATGCTTTTGAATTGTGGTGTTGGAGAAGACTATTGAGAGTCCCCTGGGAGATCAAACCAGTCAATCCTAAAGGAAATCAACCCTGAATATTCATTGGAAGGACAGATGCTGAAGCTGAGGCTCTAATACTTTGGCCACTTGAGGTGAAAAAACAGCTCATTGGAAAGATCTGGATGCTCTGAAAGACTGAAGGCAGAAGGAGAAGAAGGTGACAGAGAATGGTTGGATGGCATCACTGATTTAATGGACATGAACTTGGGTAATCTCAGGGAGATAGTAGGGGATGGGGAGGCCTGGCCATGGCATTGCAAAGAGTCAGACATGACCTAGTGACTGAACAATAGGAACAACATTTTGATAGAGATTACATTAAATCTGTTGGAGAAGGCAATGACACCCCACTCCAGTACTCTTGCCTGGAAAATCCCATGGATGGAGGAGCCTGTTAGGCTGCAGTGCATGAGGTCACTGAGAGTAGGACACAACTGAGCAACCTCACTTTAACTTTTCACTTTTATGCATTGGAGAAGGAAATGGCAACCCACTCCAGTGTTCTTGATGCCTGAAGAATCCCAGGGATAGGGGAGCTTGGTGGGTGCCATCTCTGGGGTTGCACAGAATCAGACACGACTGAAGTGTCTTAGCAGCAGCAACAGCATTAAATCTGTAGATTAAATCTTTAGTTACCTTTCCATTGCTTCCCTTGTGGCTCAGCTGGTAAAGACTCCATCTGCAATGCAGGAGACCTGGGTTCAACCCTGGGTCAGGAAGATCCCCTTGAGAAGGCAAAGGTTACCAACTCCAGTATTCTGACCTAAAGAATTCCATGGACTGTATAGTCCCTGGGGTTGCAAAGAGTCAGACACAACTGAGCGATTTGTCCAAGGGCAAAGGAGAAGTCCCAGAAAGATGGTAGGAGGGGTAAAATCACATTTAGAATCAAACTCTGTACCCGCCAGAGATGCTCAGAGGGCTCAAACATATCTTGTGCACATCAGAACCCAGGGTCCCCACAAAGACTGAGGCAGAACTGTGTTTGAGTGTCACCTGGCATAAGCCCTCTTGAAGGAGGTCGCCATTAATCCCACCATAGAGCCACTAGAACTTACACAGGACTGGGGAAACAGACTCTTGGAGGGCATAAACAGAACCTTGTGTGCACCAGGACCCAGGAGAAAGGAGCAGTGACCCCACAAGAGACTGACCCAGACTTGCCCATAAGTGTCCAGGAGTCTCCGGTATAGACGTGGGTTGGCAGTGGCCTGCTGCAGGGCTGGGGGCACTGAGTGTAGCACTGTGAGCATGGGACCTTTGAAGGAGGCCATTATCTTCATTAACTCTACCATAGTTTGCTATGCTATGCTAAGTCACTTCAGTCGTGTCCGACTCTGTGTGACCCCATAGACGGCAGCCCACCAGGCTTCCCCGTCCCTGGGATTCTCCAGGCAAGAACACTGGAGTGGGTTGCCATTTCCTTTTCCAATGCAAGAAAGTGAAAAGAGAAAGTGAAGTCGCTCAGTCATGTTCGACTCTTAGTGACCCCATGGACTGCAGCCTACCAGGCTCCTCCATCCATGGGATTCTCCAGGCAAAAGTACTGGAGTGGGGTGCCACTGCCTTCTCCGAGCTACCATAGTTTAGCCTCAGGTCAAATAACAGGGAGGGAACACAGCCCCGCCCTTCAAGAGAAAATTGGATTAAAGATTTACTAAAGTAAAGATTTACTAAACATGGCCCTGCCCATCAGAATAAGACCCCTTATTTTCCCCTTAGTCAGTCTCTCCCATTAGGAAGCTTCAGTAAGCCACTTATCCTTTTCCATCAGAGGGCAGACTGAAAACCACAATCACAGAAAATGAACGAATCTGATCACATGGACCACAGCCTTGTCTAACTCAATGAACCTATGAGCCATGCCATGTAGGGCCAGCCAAGATGGATGAGTCATGGTGGAGAGTTCTGACAAAACGTGGTTCCACTGGAGAAGGGAATGGCAAACCAATTGAGTATTCTTGCCTTGAGAACCCCAAGAACAGCATGAAAAGGCAAAAAGATAGTACACTGAAAGATGAACTCCCCAGGTCAGTAGGTGCCCAATATGCTACTAGAGATCAGTGGAGAAATAACTCCAGAAAGAATGAAGGGATGGAACCAAAAACAAAAACAACACCCAGTTGTGGATGGGACTGCTGATAGAAGCAAGGTTCAATGCTGTAAAGAGCAATATTGCATAGGAACCTGGAATGTTAGGTCCATAAACCAAGGCAAATTGGGAGTGGTCAAATAGGAGATGGCAAGAGTGAACATTAACTTTTTAGTAATTAGCCAACTAAAATTGACTGAATGGGTGAATTTAGCTCACATGACCTTCATATCTACTACTGTGGGCAAGAATCCCTTAGAAAATATGGAGTAGCCCTCATAGTCAACAAAAGAGTCCAAAATGCAGTACTTGGGTGCAATCTAAAAACTGGAAGAATGATCTCTGTTCATTTCCAAGGCACACCATTCAATATCACAGTAATCCAAGTTTATGCCCTGACCAGCTGAAGCTGAAGTAGGTTCTATGAAGGACCTACAGACCTTGTAGAACTAACACACAAGAAAGTTGTTCTTTTCATTATAGGACCTGGAATACAAAAGTAGGAAGTCAAGAAATACTTAGAGTAACAGGCAAATTTGGCCTTGGAGTACAGAATGAAGCAGGGCAAAGGCTAAAAGAGATTTGCCAAGAGAATGCACTGATCATAGCAAACACCCTCTTCCAACAACACAAGAGAAGACTCTATACATGGATACCACCAGATGGTGAATACCCAAATCAGATTGATTATATTCTTTGCATCCAAAGAAGGAGTAGCTCTATATATCAGCAAAAATAAGACTGGGAGCTGACTCTGGCTCTGATCATGAACTCCTTATTGTCAAATTCAGACTTAAATTGACGAAACGAGAGAAAGCCACTAGACCACTGAAGTATGACCTAAATCAAATCCCTTATGATTATACAGTGGAAGTGAGAAATAGATTTAAGGGACTAGATCTGATAGAAAGAATGCTTGAAGAATTACGGACAGAAGGTTTATAACATTGTACAGGAGACAGGTATCAAGACCATCCCCCCAAAAAGAATTGAAAAAAGCCAAAATGGTGATCTGGGGAGGCCTTACAAATAGCTATGAAAAAAAGAAAAGTGAAAGGCAAAGGCGAAAAGAAAAGATATACCCATTTGAATGCAGAGTACCAAAGAATGCAAGGACAGATAAGAAAGCCTTCCTCAGTGATCAATAAAAGACATAGAGAAAAACAATAGAATAGGAAAGACTATAGATATCTTCAAGAAAATTAGAGATACCAAGGAAAATTTTCATGACACAATAAAGGACAGAAATGGTATGGACCAAATAGAAGCAGAACATATTAAGAAGAGGTGGCAAGAATACACAGAAGACCTATACAAAAAGTTCATGACCCGAATAATCTCACTCACCTAGAGCTAGATATTCTGGAATGTGAAGTCAAGTGGGCCTTAGGAAGCATCACTACGAGCAAAGCTAGTGGAGGTGATAGAATTCAAGTTGAGCTATTTCAAATCCTAAAAGATGATGCTGTGAAAGTATTGCACTTAATGGGCCAGCAAATTTGGAAAACTCAGCAGTGGCCACAGGGCTAGAAAAGGTCAATTTTCATTCTAATACCTAAGAAAGGCAATGCCAGATCAGATCAGATCAGATCAGTTGCTCAGTCATGTCCAACTCTTCACGACCCCATGAATCGCAGCATGCCAGGCCTCCCTGTCCATCACCAACTCCCAGAGTTCATTGAGACTCACATCCATCGTGTCAGTGATGCCATCCAGCCATCTCATCCTCTGTCGTCCCCTTCTCCTCTTGCCCCCAATCCCTCCCAGCATCAGAGTCTTTTCCAATGAGTCAACTCTTCACATGAGGGGGCCAAAATACTGGAGTTTCAGCTTTAGCATCATTCCTTCCAAAGAAATCCCAGGGCTGATCTCCTTCAGAATGGACTGGTTGGATCTCCTTGCAGTCCAAGGGACTCTCAAGAGTCTTCTCCAACACCACAGTTCAAAAGCATCAATTCTTCGGCGCTCAGCCTTCTTCACAGTCCAGCTCTCACATCCATACATGACCACAGGAAAGACCATAGCCTTGACTAGACGAACCTTTGTTGGCAAAGTAATGTCTCTGCTTTTGAATATGCTATCTAGGTTGGTCATAACTTTCCTTCCAAGGAGCAAGCGTCTTTTAATTTCATGGCTGCAGTCACCATCTGCAGTGATTTTGGAGCCCAGAAAAATAAAGTCTGACACTGTTTCCACTGTTTCCCCATCTATTTCCCATGTAGTGATGGGACCAGATGCCATGATCTTCGTTTTCTGAATGTTGAGCTTTAAGCCAACTTTTCACTCTCCACTTTCACTTTCATCAAGAGGCTTTTGAGTTCCTCTTCACTTTCTGCCATAAGGGTGGTGTCATCTGCATATC
Organism: Tragelaphus eurycerus; assembly: GCA_935064755.1. Classification (NCBI taxonomy): domain Eukaryota; kingdom Metazoa; phylum Chordata; class Mammalia; order Artiodactyla; family Bovidae; genus Tragelaphus; species Tragelaphus eurycerus. The sequence goes on along the minus strand of CAKXYN010000009.1, from coordinate 16,292,468 downwards.
TGAGGTTATTGATATTTCTCCCAGCAATCTTGATTCCAACTTGTGTTTCTTCCAGTCCAGCATTTCTCATGATGTACTCTGCATAGAAGTTAAATAAACAGGGTGACAATATACAGCCTTGACGTACTCCTTTTCCTATTTGGAACCAGTCTGTTGTTCCATGTCCAGTTCTAACTGTTGCTTCCTGACCTGCATACAGATTTCTTAAGAGGCAGATCAGGTGGTCTGGTATTCCCATCTCTTTCAGAATTTTCCACAGTTTATTGTGATCTACACAGTCAAAGGCTTTGGCATAGTCAATAAAGCAGAAATAGATGTTTTTCTGGATCTCTCTTGCTTTTTCGATGATCCAGCAATGCCAAAGAATGCTCAAAAAACCACACAATTGCACTCATCTCACATGATAGCAAAGTAATGCTCAAGATGCTCCAAGCCAGGCTTCAGCAGTACCTGATCTATGAACTTCTAGATGTTCAAGGTGGATTTAGAAAAGGCAGGGGAACCAGAAATTCAATGGCCAACATCCATTGGATTATTGAAAAAGCAAGAGAGTTCTAGAAAAAACATCTACTTCAACTTTATTGACTACGCCAAAGCTTTGGCTGTGTGGATCACAACAAACTATGGAAAATTCTGAAAGAGATGGGAATACCTGAGCACCTGACCTGCCTTTTCAGAAATCTGTATGCAGGTCAAGAAGCAACAGTTAGAACTGGACATGGAACAATAGACTGGTTCCAAATCGGGAAAGGAGTATGTCAAGGCCATATGTTGTCACCCTGCATATTTAACATATATGCAGAGTACATCATGCGAAATGCCAGGCTTGATGATGCACAAGCTAGAATCAAGATTGCTAGGAGAAATATTAATACCTTCGTATATGCAGATGACACCACCCTTATGGCAGAAAGTGAAAAAGAACTAAAGAGCTTCTTGATGAAAATGAAAGAGGAGAGTCAAAATTTTGGCTTAAAACTTCACATTCAGAAAACTAAGATCATGGCATCTGGTGCCATCACTTCATGACAAATTGATGGAGAAACAGTGGAAACAGTGACAGACTTTATTTTGGGGGGCTCCAAAATCACTACAGATGGTGACTTAAGCCATAAAATTAAAAGACACTTGCTCCTTGGAAGAAAAGTTATGAACAACCTAGACAGCATATTAAAAAGCAGAGGCATTACTTTGCCAACAAAGGTCCATCTAGTCAAAGCTCTGTTTTTTTCAGTAGTCATGTGTAGATGTGTGAGTTGGACCATAAAGAATGCTGAGCTCTGAAGAATTGATGCTTTTGAACTGTGGTGTTGGAGAAGACTCTTGAAAGTCGCTTGCACTACTGGCTCAAACCAGTCAATCCTAAAGGAAATCAGTCCCGAATATTCATGTTGAAGCTGAAACTCCAATATTTTGGCCACCTTATGGGTAGAACTGACTCATTTGAAAATACCCTGATGCTGGGAAAGATTGAAGGCAGGAGGAGAAGTGGACAACAGAGGATGAGATGGTTGGATGGCATTACCAACTCCATGGACATGAATTTGAGTAAACTTTGGGAGTTGGTGACGGACAGGGAGGCCTGGAATGTTGCAGTCCATGGAGTTGCCAAGAGTTGGACATGACTGAGCGACTGAACTGACTGACTGACTGACTGACCATTCCATTTCTTTGTATTATTTTCAGACTTCTTCATCAATGTTGTATTGTTTTTAGTTTTACACTACCTTGAGTAAGTTTATTCCTAGGTATTTTATTCTTTTTCACTGAATTTTAAACGGATTTTTTTTTACTTTTTGTTTGTGATAGTTTATTCTTAGTTTAAAGAAAAGGAACAGATTTCTTCATATTCATCATGTATTCTGCAACTTCATTGAATTAGTTTATTAGGTGTAATAGTTTTTGGGTGGAGACTTTAGGGATTTCTCTAGATCAGTTCAGTTCAGTTCAGTCACTCAGTCATGTCCAACTCTTTGCTACCCCATGTATCACAGCACGCCAGGCCTCCCTGTCCATCACGAACTCCCGGAGTTCACGCAAACTCATATCCATCAAGTCGGTGATGCCATCCAACCATCTCATCCTCTGTCATCCCCTTCTGCTCCTGCCTCCAACACCTCCCAGCATCAGAGTCTTTTCCAATGAGCCAACACTTTGCATGAGGTGGCCAAAGTACTGGAGTTTCAGCTTTAGCATCATTCCTTCCAAACAACACCAGGGCTGATCTCTTTTAGAATGGACTGATTGGATCTCCTTGCAGTGCAAGGGACTCTCAAGAGTCTTCTCCAACACCACAGTTCAAAAGCATCAATTCTTCAGTGCTCAGCCTTCTTCACAGTCCAGCTCTCACATCCATACATGACTACTGGAAAAACCACAGCTTTGACTAGACGGACCTTTGTTGGCAAAGTAATGTCTCTGCTTTTGAATATGTTATCTAGGTTGGTCATAACTTTCCTTCCAAGGAGTAAGCGTCTTTTAATTTCATGGCTGCAGTCACCATCTGCAGTGATTTTGGAGCCCCCTCAAAAATAAAGTCTGCCACAGTTTCCACTGTTTCTCCATCTATTTCCCATGAAGTGATGGGATCAGATGCCATGATATATCATGTCAAATGCAAATAGTAACAGTTTTACCTCTTCCCTTCCAATTTTCATGGTTTTTATTATTTTTCTTGTTGGACTGCTGTTTAGGACTTCCAATACTATATTATTTAGAATTGGTGAGAATGTATATCCTTGCTTTAATTCTGATTTTAGAGGAAAGACTTCTTTCACCTTTTCATCTTTGGGTATGATGTTAGATGTAGGTTTATCATAAATAACCTTTATTATGTTGATATATCTTCCCCCTACACCTACTTTAATGAAAGTTTTTATTATGAATGGATATTCAATTTTGTCAAATGCTTTTCGGGCATATATTGAGATGAACATGTGATTTTTATCCTTCCATTTGCTAATGTGCTATATCACATTGATTGATGTGAATTTTGAAATATCTTTGCACCCCTTGAATAAATCCCACTTGATTGTGGTGTATTATCCTTTAAGTACATTGTTGAAAATGATTTGCTAATATTTTTAGTGGATATTTGTACCCATATTCATCAGAGCTATTTGCCTATAATTTTCTTTTTTTGTATGCTTCTTGATTTTGCTATTAGAATAATATTGGTGTCATAGAGTGAATTTGGGAATGTTATATCCTCTTCAATTTTTATAGTAGTATTGGGAGATAATTATTAGCTCTTTTTTATATTTTTGGTGAAATTTCCCTGTAAATCTGTTTTGCTCTGGACTTTCATTTGCTGGGAAGTTTGTGTGTCTGTAAATCTAACTTTTACTACTATTGATCAATCTGCTTGGATTGTTTGTTTCTTCCTGATTCAGTCTTGGGAGCTTCTGTATATCTAGAAATTTCTTCATCTTTTCTGGATTGTCTAATTTGTTGACATATGACTGTTCAATTGATATTCATAAGTATTATTTACTTATGAATTTTTGATTCCCTGAGGTATCACTTGTTATTTCTCCTCTTTAATTTTTAAATTTTGTTTATTTACATCCTATCTCTTTTCTCCTTGGTGTACCTGGTTAAAGATTTATCGATTTTGTTTACGTTAAAACAAAAAGAGCTTTTGGTTTCATTGATATTTTATGTTTTTTAAGTTCTATTTTATTTATTTCCTCTCTGATCTTCATTATTTGTTTGCTTTGGTTGACTTTGGGCTTTGTTATACCTCTTTTAATTCTTTTAGGTAGGTTAAATTGTTTGAGATTTTTTAATGTATATTGATAAAGCTTGTTTTACTGTGAACTTCCATCTTGAAACAACTTTTGTTTTAACCTGTAGATTTTGGAAAATTGTGTTTCTATTTTCCTTTTGAGGTACTTTCTGATTTTCCCTTGAATACATCATTGACCCATTTGCTTTTTAGAAGCATATTGTTTAGTCTCCACATGTTTGTTCTGTTTCTTTCTTTTTTTATTTTCTGTAGGTGATTTCTAGTTTCATACCACTGTGGTAGGGAAAAAAACCCTTGATATATTTCTATCTTCTATTTCATTGTGTTTTTTTTCAGTAATTTTTCTCTTGTTATTTCATTTGAGACAAATAGTTTTATCTTCTAATTTTGGTTTATTCTCTCTGTCTCAATGAAATTAGGTGAAATAGTTAACTACTGCAGTATTGACGATGTGTCCTTATTTGGGAGTGTCAATATACAGTCTCTGTGTGTGCAATGACTTTAGTGAGAGAGCTGATCTGTTGTGTACACAAGTCACATCTTTCCTCAGTGTGTGCTTACACTCTATTACCTTGGTAGGAGGTGGGGCTGAGGTGGAGGGGCCAAGACTAGAGCCATGTGTGAACCAGAGCTTCCCCTCTGCTCAGTGGCCATAACCATCTTATCAGGAGTGTGATCAGCCTCCAGGTTGTTGGAGTAGAAGGCCTGAGGGTCTTGTCTGAGCTGGTTCTATTCCCTATAATTGTACGCTCTCCCCCTTTCCAGCACTGAACCCTTGCCCTAGGAGGGAGCTGTGCTAGAGTAAGAGGGATCAGTATGGGTACTTGTCATGAGTCAGGATACAGGTTATGGAAGTTCAGTTTTGGAACAAAGACCCAAACTGCTTTTGGCACTGTGTAAAAGAGAAAGTGCTAGTCGCTCAGTTGTGTCTGACTTTGTGACCCCGTGGATTGTAGCCTGCCAGGCTCCTTTGGGCATGGGATTCTCTATGCAAGAATACTGGAGTGGGTAACCCATTGCTTTCTTCAGGGGATCTTCTTGATTCAGGGATTGAACCCAGGTCTCCTGCATTGCAGGTAGATTCTTTACCATCTGAGTCAGCAGGGAAGCCCAGTTGGCACTATGTAGAAACCAGTAAGGGCTTCCCAGGTGGTAATCAGTTTGCCAATGCAGGAAACATAAGAGATTGAGGTTTGATGCCTGCGTCAGGAAGAACTTCTGGAGTATGCACTTGGAAACCTGCTCCAGTATTCTTGCCTGGAAAATTCCATGGACAGAGGAGCCTGGTGGACTACAGTCCATTGGACCACAAAGAATCAGACAAGACTGAGTGACTGAGCATAGCACAAGCACCAGTAATAGCTGCCCCACCCTGCTCAGATGCTACTTCAGACCTGACCCTTCCCTGAGTCTCATAGCTGAATCCTTACCTTAGGTGGGAGCTGAGTCGTGAAGCAAGTGGGGCTGGAGTGTTCACTTGGAACATGGTGGGAGGTTGCAGGAAGCTGGCCAGATGCAGGAGCAGTTTTCAATCTGCCCTCTCCCCCTTCTTTGGGAGCAAGCAAAGTGTACAAGTGTCTCTCATGAGCAAAATCTAGGCTTTCCATAGCCTTCTGTTAGTCCCATTAGCTCTTCAACCAACAGAGGAGGCTTATCTCTGTGTCAGACCTCAGGGGTGGGGCACTGAATATGTGATTCTAAAAGCTCATTGTGAGGAGGATCTCTACCCATGTATTCAATTTTCCCTCTGAGTCCCCTCCCAGGGGCTTAGGTCCTGATCTGATCAATTTTTCCCTTCCTGCCTGATTTTTGTGAATCTTTCTTACAGCTTTGACTAGGAGTTTTTCTGTCAGTTTGCAGTCAGTTTTCAGTGAAAATTGTTCCAGTGTAGATGTATTTTTGATGTATTCCTGAGGGGAGGTGTGTTCCGCATCCTCCTACTCTGCCATCTTTATCTCCACCTCCACATCATTTACTTTTAAATCTCTTTCAAACATGCTAGGATTTTCTGATTGACTTTTTCTTTTCAGAATAAAAGTCTCAGTTTGAAGCTTGCTACTATCATTATTCCTTCTTAAATCCTCCTTTCGTATGGACAGTGTTCAAAATTATCCCCAATTGCTATTGAATATATGTATTTCCTGTCCAGGAAACATTGATTCTCCTAGAGTGACTATGTCTCAGTTTGCCAGATGCAGTCTTGGCTTATGTCTGTTTCAGTGTACTATTTTCATTAGGATTTTTCCTGAATTCTTTATTTTTTAACAATGTGCTGTTATGATTAATGGTTCCATGAAAATGAGCTGGGATAGGTTAGTGAGACCTTTGCCATGTAATTCTAGGTTTTGTCATAATATCATTTAGTAATTTGTGTTGTTCATATGTGGTGAACATAATTCTCACTTCTTCTAACATACGGCTTAATCTGAAAGAATAGCTGTCTCTCTTTTTCTGACCATTTTCAAACTTTATTTAGCTAAACTCTTCCTTTCAAGAGAGCATGCAGGATGCACATTAATGGAAGGAAAGATGCTTATGTAAGAGAAGTGGGGACAGCTAACTTTGTCTGGTACGTGGCAGTGATGAGAGAAATGGTTGTTAATGTAGTCTTGCTGACTGTGTATGTAACAGCTGGTTGCTGTGATCCATGCAAGGGCTAGCAGTGATCCATACACAGCCAACAGTTGACAGGATCATTGGAAAATTTGGTAAATGACAGGTTAGATGTACATGAAATATGAATAAAGGATAAAGTCAGAGCAGTTATGATGTTGTATGGAAAGCAATCTGATTACTCTCATTGCAGATATGAATCTAAAACAGTTAATTTTAGTGTTTAGTAATGCTTTATATTTAGTAATGAACCCCCTAGTTGCCATCAGTAAGTAACAAGAAAAATGAAAATGATTTTTATAATTTAAGAGTAAGAAAGTTTTGATGATGAAAAATTAACTCACACAAAATGTATCTCAACATTTATGATCCAACAGAAGGAGCATAGTGCCCACAAGAGAACCAGAAGACACATATCTATTAAAGAAATGCAAGCTTCTACTACAAAAATCAGTTATTTCAGAAGGATGTGCTTAGAGATGACAATTTAACACATGCAGCTGAAGAAATTGTGTTTACTTATCATTCTGTGAAACATATTTCAGTTAGTACAAAAAAATGTTCTTCTAAATTAATTTTGTTAATTGTTGATGCAAATGTTTTTTCATTCATATATAAATTTAAGTTACAACAGTTACTTAGTTGATTCCAAAAGCAGAATAAAATATTTGAAAAGAGTTAAGCAGTGAAAGGTTTTTCTCAGCGCTACCTTACATTTCATAAACAATATCAATTAATTCCAATCAGAGGCAATGGAGACTGTGAGGTACACTGCTCAGCTCTCCCTTCAAGAGAACCTGCTGTGGGGAGTATCGTTGAATCTATACTTCCTCAGATTCATTGTGATCTTCCTGTCAAAGCCCTGCTCCCTGACCCCAACTTTGTCCAACGAGTTTCTGAACATGGCAGTGGTACTGAAGCCAGACAACTCCTGTCCCATGCAGGTCAACTCTACTGAGCAGTCTTTACTCAAAAACAGCCCCGCCCTCCCCCCTCCTCCCCCATCATTGGCCTGAACGAGACTCTCAAAACTGCAGTGAAAGGATAGACTGAAGCTCTTTCTACCCAATCCTACTTCCTTATGCTTTTCTTTCACATGTGTCAGATCTGCATTGGTGTCTAAAGCTCTCCTGCCTTCCCTTGTTCTCTGCCCTTTAGGCTTCACTGCTAATTCCTAAGAATTGCCTTGGACATCTACCCTGTCTTAGCTTCTCCTTTTCAAATGACCTGAATTGACACAGAGATGATGTTCTACCAATGGAAATAGAAGCTATGGTTACCAAAATTGTTTTTATACATACACAGAATAACTTAGCTATACTATGTTTGTGGAAAGCTTATGTTTATGCTGTGAAAGTGCTGCACTCAATATGCCAGCAAATTGGGAAAACTCAGCAGTGGCCACAAGACTGGAAAAGGTCAGTTTTCATTCCAATCCCAAAGAAAGGCAATGCCAAAGAATGCTCAAACTACTGAACAACTGCACTCATCTCACACGCTAGTAAAGGAATGCTCAAAATTCTCCAAGCCAGGCTTCAGCAATATGTGAACCGTGAACTCCCTGATATTCAAGCTGGTTTTAGAAAAGGCAGAGGAACTAGAGATCAAATTGCCAACACCCAGTGGATCATGGAAAAAGCAAGAGAGTTACAGAAAAACATCTATTTCTGCTTTATTGACTATGCCAAAGCCTTTGACTGTGTGGATCACAATAAACTGTGGAAAATTCTGAAAGAGATGGGAATACCAGACCACCTGATCTGCCTCTTGAGAAATTTGTATGCAGGTCAGGAAGCAACAGTTAGAACTGGACATGGAACAACAGACTGGTTCCAAATAGGAAAAGGAGTAAGGTTCCAAATAGTCAAGGGTGTATATTGTCACCCTATTTATTTAACTTATTTGCAGAGTACATCATGAGAAACGCTGGACTGGAAGAAACACAAGTTGGAATCAAGATTGCCGGGAGAAATATCAATAACCTCAGATATACACATGACACCACCCTTATGGCAGAAAGTGAAGAGGAACTAAAACGCCTCTTGATGAAAGTGAAAGTGGAGAGTGGAAAAGTTGGCTTAAAGCTCAACATTCAGAAAACGAAGATCATGGCATCTGGTCCCATCACTACATGGGAAATAGATGGGGAAACAGTGGAAACAGTGTCAGACTTTCTTTTTCTGGGCTCCAAAATCACTACAGACAGTGACTGTAGCCATGAAATTAAAAGACGCTTACTCCTTGGAAGGAAAGTTATGACCAACCTAGATAGCATATTGAAAAGCAGAGACATTACTTTGCCAACATAAGTTTGCTTAGTCAAGGCTATGGTTTTTCCTGTGGCCATGTATGGATGTGAGAGCTGGACTATGAAGAAGGCTGAGCACCGAAGAATTGATGCTTTTTTTTTTTTTTTTTTAATTTTGCTTAACTTTACAATACTGTATTGCTTTTTCTATACATCAAGATGGATCCACCGCCAGTATACACGTGTTCCCCATCCTGAGCCCTCCTCCCTCTCCCCTCCCCACACCATCCCTCCAGGTCGTCCCAGTGCTCCAGCCCCAGGCATCTGTTATCAGGCATCATACCTGGACTGACGACTCATTTCAGATATGATATTATACATATTACAATGCTATTCTCCCCAATCATCCCACCCTCTCCCTGTCCCAGAGTCCAAAAGTCTGTTCTATACATCAGTGTCTCTTTTGCTGTCTCGTAAATAGGGTTATTTTTACCATCTGTGGTGTTGGAGAAGACTCTTGAGAGTCCCTTGAACTGCAAGGAGATCAGCCCTGGGATTTCTTTGGAAGGAATGATGCTAAAGCTGAAACTCCAGTACTTTGGCCACCTCATGTGAAGAGTTGACTCATTGGAGAAGACTCTGATGCTGGGAGGGATTGGGGGCAAGAGGAGAAGGGGACAACAGAGGATGAGATGGCTGGATGGCATCACTGACTCGATGGATATGAGTCTGAGTGACCTCCGGGAGTTGGTGATGGACAGGGAGGCCTGGCGTGCTGCGATTCATGGCGTCATAAAGAGTCGGACATGACTGAGCGACTGATTTGATCTGATCTGACTTACAATAATATTCTGGTTTCTGCCATACATCAGCATGAAACAGCCATATCTATACATATGTCCCCTCCCTCTTGAATCTCCCTCCCTCCATATCCTACCCTTCTAAATTGTCACAGAGTGAAAACCTCTTTCAGTGTGGCAGTATAAGCTTTCTCTGTATGGTGTTTATTATAATTTAAAATTATTTGAGCGACTAAAATCATATGATTTTATTTTAAAATATCTCCATTTGTAGGAAAATATTTTATAGAAATTTTATTTTAATAGTATAAAGATATATTCTTATAAAAATGGAATTAACTTGAGAATTCCTATGAATTTTTAGCCTTGAATTGGTATACTATGCAAAATAATTGATATAGATAATTTATTTGAAAAATACTGTTTTGCAAAGCATTTGTCAAAAAGCCTTACTTTTAATGCAAGTGAAAAGATAGTACCTATGAAAATACTTGGGTTAAAATATTTATACATTTCAACATAAAAATTAGAATCTAGAACATTGTACATTTAATAGAGTTTGCTTGGAGCTTTCTAAGTACTTTGATGATTGCAGAGAATTTAATGAAAAATATGGAACATGATAAGATAATATTGAAAAAATATGCCTTCAGAAATATATAGTGGCAGAGTATAAGAGTATAATTAAAATGGGTGATTATGTAGTATCTTGCTGACTGTTTTTTCCTGCTTATAATTGATTATGCTAGAAATTTTGGGATCAAGCTGACTGTTCTCTTTGTAGAATGTAAAATTTAAGAAGGCAGAGACACTGTTTTGTTCACTACTCAATCACCAGAACTTTGATCAGTGTCTGGGCCGTAGGAGACACTTGATAAATATTAATTAGACTGATAAGTGACTGAATGATACTGCTAGTCTTATACTCCAAATTCTTCAGTTTCCTTCTATTGTGACTATCCTTTGTATATGCATCAGAATATTAATGGGTACAAATAGGTATTAGGAGACAATTCTCAGTTGATTTCTTCTTTTTCTATTCATCTTGTGAGAAGAGTCACTGAATCCTTTCTGGATTAACTGTTCAAGAATGTTTATAGATAGCCTTATAAAACAGAAGCCATGTGTCCCTCTTACGTAGAGAGTAGATTTATTTCCCAACAGTGTTAAAGAAAATATCTTCAAGACAAAATTTAGGCAAGCTTTCTGGATAGTATAAAAAAGTGGCCCCCGCTAAACTCAAAATCCCTCTCATTTTACATAATACACTGCAGCATCACTTGTCCCTCTTTGTGTTACACTGTGAATATGAATGTTTGGAGACCTAAATAGTTATTTCTCCAAAGAAGACATACAATTTGCCAACAGCCTCATTAAAATATGCTCAGTATCAATTTACTAGGAAAATGCAAATCAAAACTTCAATGAGATTATCACTTCAACGAGATTATCACTTCAGACCAGCCAGAATGACCATCATCAAAAATTCTATAAATAACAAATGATGGAGAGGGTGTCGAGAAAAGGGAGTTTTCCTACATTGTTGATGGGAGTGTAAATTGGTGCCACAACTATGGATATGGAAGCTCCTTTAAAAACTAAAAATAGAGCTACCATATAATCCAGCAATACAACTCCTGGGTATATATCCAGACAAAATTATAATTGGAAGAGATACATGCACCCTTATAATCACAGCAGCACTATTTACAATAGCTGGGACACGGAAGCAACCTAAGCATCCGTCAACAGATGAATGGATAAAGCAAGTAGGAGTGGAAGTTTGGAAAAGTCAAAACATAAAACCATTTATGCCATGGTATTGAGAAGAGTGAAAGTGTTGCACTCAATATGCCAGCAAACTTGGAAAACTCAGCAAGGCCACAGGACAGGAAAAGGTCAGTTTTCATTCCAATCCCAAAGAAAGGCAATGCCAAAGAATTCTCAAAGTAATGCACAATTGCACTCATCTCACATGGTAGTAAAGTAATGCTCAAAATTCTTCAAGCCAGCCTTTAGCAATATGTGAACAGTGAACTTCCAGATGTTTAAGCTGGTTGTAGAAAAGGCAGAGGAACCAGAGTCAAATTGCCAACATCCGCTAGATCATCAAAAAAGCAAGAGAGTTCCAGAAAAACATCTATTTCTGCTTTATTAACTATGCCAATGCCTTTGACTCTGTGGATCACAATGAACTATGGAAAATTCTTCAAGAGATGGGAATACCAGACCACCTGGCCTTCCTCTTGAGAAATCTGTATGCAGGTCAAGAAGTAACAGTGAGAACTGGACATGAAATAATAACTGGTTCCAAATCAGGAAAGGAGTATGTCAAGGATGTATATTGTCACCCTGCTTATTTAACTTATATGCAGAGTACATCATGAGAAACCCTGGGCTGGAGGAAGCACAAGCTGGAATCAAGATTGCCAGGAGAAATATCAATAACCTCAGATATGCAGATGAAACCACCCTTATTGCAGAAAGCAAAGAAGAACTAAAGAGTCTCTTGATGAAAATGAAAGAGGAGAGTGAAAAAGTTGACTTAAAGCTCAGTATTCAGAAAACTAAGATCATGGCATCCAGTCCCAATACTTCATGGGAAATAGATGGGGAAACAGTGTCTGACTTTACTTTTTGGGGCTCCAAAATCTCTGCAGATGATGATTGCAGCCATGAAATTAAAAGACGCTTACTCCTTGAAAGGAAAGCTATGACCAACCTAGACAGCATATTAAAAACAGGGACATTACTTTGCCAACAAAGGTCAGTCTAGTCAAAGGTATGGTTTTTCCAGTAGCCATGTATAGATGTGAGAGTTGGACTATAAAGAAAGCTGAGCGCCAAAGAACTGATGCTTTTGAACTGTGATATTGGAGAAAACTCTTGAGAGTTTCTTAGAATGCAAGGAGATCCAACTCCAGTCCATCCTAAAGGAGATCAGTCCTGGGTTTTAATTGGAGGTACAGATGTTGAAGCTGAAACTCTAATACTTTGGCCACATGATGTGAAGAGCTGACTCATTTGAAAAGACCCTGATGCTGGGAAAGATCAAAGGCAGGAAGAGAAGGGGGTGGCAGAGGCGGTTGGATGGCATCACTGATTCAATGGGTAAGCCCTGGTATTTGGTGATGGACAGGGAAGCCTGGCATGGTGCTGGTCCTGGGGTTGCAAAGAGTCGGACACCACTGAGTGACTGAACTGAACTGAACTGATTGAAGAAAGGCTCCAACCTAAAGCACCACATTCTTCCTATGGTTGGTGGAGTTTTGGGGTAAGGAAAGGGCATGGTTATGAAATTGAAGGATTGATTAAAAGTATGTATAAATGCATAGGGCCTTGGACTGTCATCACATTCTTCATAGCCAGGACATTATTCTTCATTCCTTACTCCAAAAGAATCCAGGAGCTTTATCCTAGGAGATATTGAACCAGGAGGTCTATGGACTAAGGGGCAGCAGGTGTGGATTGTGAGAAGTCTCACTGAGACTGATGGGACAAGGGGAAGTCTGCATGAGGAAGAATGACATCTCTACTCTTCTCTCCTTTGGGTTCCGAGATCACTGGCAGCCAGGCCTGATTTCCTAGGTACTCAGTCCCACAGGCAGCAACAATCAGCTTTTTAGAGTCACCTTCTTAAAGGTGAAAGGCTATTCAGGAATCAATAGAAGTTCTGAAAAAAACTACAAATATAGAAAAATAAGATGAAATCTGATAATTTACATCATGATTTTTGTTTCTTGCTTGGTTTTTTAGATACTGAGTGAGGTATCAAAGCATCTAGAAGGGAATTCATGAATTTCCTTAATATATTCCTGTATGTAGTTTTGAATTTCATTAATTTTCAGTGTTACTATGGTTATCTGATTTATATTATGTCTCTTTAATTGATTGAGATCAATAATATCTTAAAACAAAACAAAAAATGGTTCTCATTTAAAATGATTGAACTTAACTTATTTAGATGGAACAAATAGATGACCATGCTTCAATTCTTTACTCTTAAATTATAACATTTGCTGATTCATGTCAATGTATGGCAAATTGACACAATATTGTAAAGTAGTTAAACTCCAATTAAAATAAATAAATTATACATTTATCAACTGTCTCATTCACTTGGTATCACGTGAACTGAGGGCCTAATTTATAATCAAATTGGTAGGAATAAAGAGGAATTGACATGTATCAGTGTTATTGGATACAGGACAGTTATTTTAAATTTGGGTTAATTTAAGACACATTTGTTCTACTGAAATTATTTTACATCTTCTAAAAAATAACCAATTTGTTTTTAAAAATTGATCTTGAAGATGAATACAATTTATTTAAATTATGAAAGAGGCCTTATTTATACTATTTTAATGTAATAAATTTTTCTGAAGTAAGGGAAAGTATGTTGTATATTGAGCTTCCCATGTGGCACTACTGGTAAGGAAACCATTTATCAATCTAGGAGACTTAAGAGACATGGGTTCCACCTCTGGAGAAGGAAATGGAAACCCACTCTGGTATTCTTGTCTGGAAAATCTCATGTACAGAGGAGCCTGGCAGACTACAGTCCATAGGGTTGCAAAGAGTCAGATATGACTGAAGTGACTTAGCACAGCACACATGTTGTATATTAAGCATATTAATGATATGGAATGAGGTTCATGACAGTGTACAGGAGAAAGGAATCAAGACCATCCCCATGGAAAAGAAATGCAAAAAGGCAAAATGGCTGTCTGGGGAGGCCTTACAAATAGCTGTGAAAAGAAGAGAAGCAAAAACCAAAGGAGAAAAGGAAAGACATAAGCATCAGAATGCAGAGTTCCAAAGAATAGCAAGAAGAGATAAAGACTTCCTCTGTGATCAATGCAAAGAAATAGAGGAAAACAACAGAATGGGAAAGACTATAGACCTCTTCAAGAAAACTAGAGATACCAAGGGAATATTTCATGCAAAGATGGGCTAAATAAAGGACAGAAATGGTATGGACCTAAAAGAAGCAGTAGATATTAAGAAGAGGTGGCAAGAATACACAGATCAGATCAGGTCAGTCGCTCAGTCGAGTCCGAATCTGCGATCCCATGAATCATAGCACTCTAAGCCTCCCTGTCCATTACCAGCTCCCGGAGGTCACTGAGACTCACATCCATCGAGTCGTGATGCCATCCAGCCATCTCATCCTCTGTCCAGCCTTCAATCCCTCCCAGCATCAGTCTTCTCCAATGAGTCAACTCTTCGCATGAGGTGGCCAAAGTACTGGAGTTTCAGCTTCAGCATCATTTCTTCCAAAGAAATCCCAGGGCTGATCTCCTTCAGAATGGACTGCTTGGGTCTCCTTGCAGACCAAGGGACTCTCAAGAGTCTTCTCCAACACCACAGTTTAAAAGCATCAAGTCTTCGGCACTCAGATTTCTTCACAGTCCAGCTCTCACATCCATACATGACCACAGGAAAAACCATAGCCTTGACTAAGCAAACCTTTGTTGGCAAAGTAATGTCTCTGCTTTTCAATATGCTATCTAGGTTGGTCATAACTTTCCTTCCAAGGAGTAAGCATCTTTTAATTTCATGGTTGCAGTCACAGATCACATCAGATCAGTCACTCAGTCATGTCTGACTCTTTGCGACCCCATGAACTGCAGCACGTCAGGCCTCCCTGTCCATCACCAACTCCTGGAGGACACTCAGACTCACATCCATCGAGTCAGTGATGCCATCCAGCCATCTCATCCTCTGTTGTCCCCTTCTCCTCTTGCCCTCAATCCCTCCCAGCATCAGAGTCTTTTCCAATGAGTCAACTCTTCGCATGAGGTGGCCAAACACTGGAGTCTCAGCTTTAGCATCATTCCTTCCAAAGAAATCCCAGGGCTGATCTCCTTCAGAATGAACTGGTTGGATCTCCTTGCAGTCCAAGGGACTCTCAAGAGTCTTCTCGAACACCACAGTTCAAAAGCATCAATTCTTTGATGCTCAGCTTTCTTCATAGTCCAGCTCTCACATCCATACATGACCACAGGAAAGACCATAGCCTTGACTAGGCGAACCTTTGTTGGCAAAGTAATGTCTCTGCTTTTGAATATGCTATCTAGGTTGGTCATAACTTTCCTTCCAAGGAGTAAGCGTCTTTCAATTTCATGGCTGCAGTCACCATCTGCAGTGATTTTGGAGCCCAGAAAAATAAAGTCTGACACTGTTTCCACTGTTTCCCAATCTATTTCCCATGTAGTGATGGGACCAGATTCCATGATCTTCGTTTTCTGAATGTTGAGCTTTAAGCGAACCTTTTCACTCTCCACTTTCACTTTCATCAAGAGGCTTTTTAGTTCCTCTTTACTTTCTGCCATAAGAGTGGTGTCATCTGCATATCTGAAGTTATTGATATTTGTCCCGGCAATCTTGATTCCAACTTGTATTTCTTCCAGTCCAGCATTTCTCATGATGTACTCTGCATATAAATTAAATAAACATGGTGACAATATACAGCCTTGACGTACTCCTTTTCCTATTTGGAACCAGTCTGTTATTCCATGACCAGTTCTAACTGTTGCTTCCTGACCTGCATACAGATTTCTCAAGAGGCAGATCAGGTGGTCTGGTATTCCCATCTTTTTCAGAATTTTCCATAGTTTATGGTGATCTACACAGTCAAAGACTTTGGCATAGTCAATAAAGCAGAAATAGATGTTTTTCTGGAACTCTCTTGATTTTTCCATGATCCAGCAGATGTTGGCAATTTGATCTCTGGTTCCTCTGCCTTTTCTAAATCCAGCTTGAGCATCAGGAAGTTCACGGTTCACATATTGCTGAAGCCTGGCTTGGAGAATTTTGAGCATTCCTTTACTAGCATGTGAGATGAGTGCAATTGTGCGGTAGTTTGAGCACTCTTTGGTATTGCCTTTCTTTGGGATTGGGATGAAAACTGACCTTTTCCAATCTTGTGGCCACTGCTGAGTTTTCCAAATTTGCTGGCATATTGAGTGCAGCACTTTCACAGCATCATCTTCCAGGATTTGGAATAGCTCCACTGGAATTCCATCACCTCCACTAGCTTTGTTCCTAGTGATGCTTTCTAAGGCCCACTTGACTTCACATTCCAGGATGTCTGGCTCTAGGTCAGTGATCACACCATCATGATTATTGGGACATGAAGTTCTTTTTTGTACAGTTCTTCTGTGTATTCTTGCGACCTCTTCTTAATATCTTCTGTTTCTATTAGGTCCATACCATTTCTGTCCTTTATCGAACTCATCTTTGCATGAAATGTTCCTTTGGTATCTCTGATTTTCTTGAAGAGATCCCTAGTCTTTCCCATTCTGTTGTTTTCCTCTATTTCTTTGCATTGATCGCTGAAGAAGGCTTTCTTATCTCTTCTTGCTATTCTTTGGAACTCTGCATTCAGATGTTTATATCTTTCCTTTTCTCCTTTGCTTTTCACTTCTCTTCTTTTCACAGCTGTTTGTAAGGCCTCCCCAGACAGCCATTTTGCTTTTTTGCATTTCTTTTCCATGAGGATGGTCTTGATCCCTGTCTCCTGTACAATGTCATGAACCTCATTCCATAGTTCATCAGGCACTCTATCTATCAGATCTAGGCCCTTAAATCTCTTTCTCACTTCCACTGTATAATCATAAGGGATTTGATTTAGAACAACTGTACAAAAAAGATCTTCACGACCCAGATAATCACAATGGTGTGATCACTCACCTAGTGCTATACATCCTGGAATGTGAAGTCAAGTGGGCCTTAGAAAGCATCACTACGAACAAAGTTAGTGGAGGTGATGGAATTCCAGTTGAGCTATTCCAAATCCTGAAAGATGATGCTGTGAAAGTGCTGCACTCAATATGCCAGCAAATTTGGAAAACTCACCAGTGGCCAAGGACTGGAAAAGGTCAGTTTTCATTCCAATCCCAAAATAGGCAATAACAAAGAATGCTCAAACACCGCACAATTGTACTCATCTCACAGGCTAGTAAAGTAATACTCAAAATTCTTCAAGCCAAGCTTTAGCAATATGTGAACCGTGAACTTCCTGATGTTCAAGCTGGTTTTAGAAAAGGCAGAGGAACCAGAGATCAAATTGCCAACATCTGCTGGATCATGGAAAAAGCAAGAAAGTTCCAGAAAAACATCTATTTCTACTTTATTGACTATGCCAAAGCCTTTGACACTGTAGATCACAATCAACTGTGGAAAATTCTGAAAGGGATGGGAATACCAGACCACCTGATCTGCCTCTTGAGAAATCTGTATGCACGTCAGGAGGCAAGAGATAGAATTGACCATGAAACAACAGACTGGTTTCAAATAGTAAAAGGAGTATGTCAAGGCTGTATATTATCACCCTGTTTATATAACTTATATGCAGAGTACAGCATGAGAAATGCTGGACTGGAAGAAACACAAGTTGGAATCAGGATTTCCGGGAGAAATATCAATAACGTCAGATATGCAGATGACACCACCCTCATGGCAGAAACTGAAGAGGAACTCAAAAGCCTCTTGATGAAAGTGAAAGTGGAGAGTGGTAAAATTGGCTTAAAGCTCAACATTCACAGAACGAAGATCATGGCATCTGGTCCCATCACTTCATGGGAAATAGATGGGGAAACAGTGGAAACAGTGATAGACTTAATTTTTTGGGGCTCCAAAATCATGCAGATGGTGATTGCAGCCATGAAATTAAAAGACTCTTACTCCTTCGTAGGAAAGTTATGACCAACCTAGATAGCATATTGAAAAGCAGAGACATTACTTTGGCAACAAAGGTCCATCTAGTCAAGGCTATGGTTTTTCCTGTGGTAATGTATAGATGTGAGAGTTGGACTGTGAAGAAAGCTGAGCGCCGAAGAATTGATGCTTTTGAACTGTGGTGTTGGAGAAGACTCTTGAGAGTCCCTTGGACTGCAAGGCGATCCAACCAGTCCATTCTGAAGGAGATCAGCCCTGGGATGTATTTGGAAGGAATGATGCTGAAGCTGAAACTCCAGTACTTTGGCCACCTCATATGAAGAGTTGATTCATTGGAAAAGACTCTGATGTAGGAGGGATTGGGGGCAGGAGGAGAAGAGGATGATAGAGGATGAGATGGCTGGATGGCATCACTGACTCAATGGACATGAGTCTGAGTGAACTCTGGGAGTTGGTGATGGACTGGGAGGCCTGGCGTGCTGCAATTCATTGTGTCACAAAGATTCGGACATGACTGAGTGACTGAATTGAACTGAAAAGCTGATTAATATAATTGATAGAAATTAAGTAAGCATATTTCAAATTAGTTGATTATATCTCCTATATGTATTTTTAGGGACATGAGACCATTTCTGAGTATCACTGTGTGTATACTGTTAACTGGTATTTCTTATATGCTTTGTTCTTTGCTTCATGGGATTTGACATTGCAAAGAATTATCCTATAGAAATAATAGTTTAAAAGAAACAATGCAAATATTTTTGAAGAATTATGACAAACCTGTGAAGTCATTCACTTAGATTTTGTTATAAAAGTGGTCAATATAAAAGTTTAAATTGAATAAGTCAACCTACTTAAAAAAAATAAATATCAATCCTTTCTGTCATAGATACTAGACAAAATGAGGGTGTTTACAATGAACAATTTTTTTTAATTTAAAGTACCTTATGATTAAAAATGAATTACTTAGCTTTATGGCATGTTTCTTTCATAAGACCTCAAAATTAGACTCTAGAAATAAAAAGTACTTTGAGTATAAAAACCCTACATGTCATGTTTTAAACTAATGATCCTTTTCTTACTATCAAATATAACAGGCTTTTTGATGCATATTTTAAGAACTAAAGTTCAGATAATGCATCTTGTATTTTTTATGAATTATTATTGCTATTTGGTTAATAATCTAGACAGGCTAGTTTTTCTTTTTTATTTCTGGTGGAAACATGTAGGAGAGAAAGAAGAAGGCGAATAAAAAGATTGGTTTTTATTTATTAATGGTGAATGGAGATAAACAGTAAAAATCCAATTGGTAAAAGGAAAGTTTGTCCTAATTATTGCTTGTGACAGAGAGGAAAATATGTGGTACATTTTTTCAATCAAGGAAACAATATTGATCCATTATTATCAAATAAAGTCCATAGTTTACATTAGGGTTCAGTCTTAATGCAATTCAATAGACTTTGAAAAATATATAATGACATATACCTATCATTTTTGTATCATATGGAATATTTTTACTGCCCTAAAAATCACCTGTGCTCCATTGATTTATCTTCCCCTTCTCCCAAGTCTCTGCTAACCTTATTGATCTTATTACTATCTGCATAGTTTTACCTTATCCAGAATATTATATTGTTGAGACTAAAGATCAACTGTAAGAAAAAAACTCCATGGCATGACATGATTATAGGAGCTCTTTTCAAAGGCAGGGGGAAAAAAGTAAGCACAAGTAGTAAATATAAATGGTATATACAAATATATATGGTATATTTGTGCTGCAATATTTCATAAGATAAGATGGCCATTTTCATCAGGAAATTATTTTCTAATGAAGTTAGAATGGAATGAAGACATAAACTTAGAAAACAAGTCATATGGATCTGAAGGAAGAGGTTGTGAATGTAAATTTTAGAGTGAGGGCAGTGTGAACTGTTTGAGAGTGAGCTAGCAGAGAGGAAACATGAAAGGGGTGATACTATAGATGCAACTGGACTCAGATCTCATAGGATCTTGCAATCATGTTAGTATTTGTCATTCCATTCTAGATGTACTAGAAACCCACTGAAATATTTCAGCGGAAAAGTTACCCAAGCATATTTTTGTTTTAAAAGACTTACTTTAGCTACTGAATGGATTCAAGATAAAGCAAGGAGGCCAGTTAGTAGACTATTGCAGTAATTTAGGTGAAGATTCTTCGTGGCTCGGACTATTGGACCAGTGTTGTGTGAAGTGGAAAGAGATGCCTCTATTTGATATATATTTGAAGGATTTGCTGTTGGGTTATATATGAGGTGGGTTTCCCTGGTGGCTCAGATGGTAAAGTGTCTGCTTGCAATGCTGGAGACCTAGGTTTGATCCCTGGGTCAGGAAGATTCCCTGGAGAATGAAATGGCAACCCATTCCAGTACCCTTGCCTGGAAACTCCAATGGACAGAGTAGCCCTGTAGGCTACAGTCCATGGGGTCGCAGAGAGTCAGACACGACCGAGTGACTTCTATTCCCTATATATGAGGTATGTTGGTTATTGTGACACCATCTTTGTAATAGACACACTCCATTTTGACAGTGGCTTAGAACAACTGAAGTTTCATTTTGCTCTCTAAACAGTCCACTGTGGATGTTTCTGGTCAGTGTGTGAGTGTTGGTGATAGTGGCTAAGGTGAGGACTTTCCACACAGTCATTCAGGGAAGCAAGGTGATGGAGACCCTGCTAACCTCAATGTGTAGCTTCCATGGCTGCCTGGTGGTTGATATGCAGCTGGCTGATTGAAAAACAATAAGTGGAGATGGCACAGTCACTTCTTAATCATGTTCTTTTCTTAAGGAAACATCACTTTCCAATAGACCAAAATGAGCTGCTGTGCCCTAAATTATATTCACAGGGGCTAGGGATTACAAGTTGCTTATTGGGCACCTAAATGAGAAATGAATCATTATGGGAGAGTTAGTCATCCCTGCCATGAGATACGAGGAAAAATAGACAAGTATGATGTTGATATTTGAAAGTTACCTACTGTGTTATTGTCAATGTACTGGGCAGATGAGGAACACTGAGGTCGCAGGCAAGAGTGTTTTTTTGTTTAAGTTAGTTTGAGACATGGGGTACGTAAGTTGAGGACATTGGGTACTTAAGTTGAGGCCATTGGGTACTTGAGTTAAGAGTCAAATATGGAGCTGAGAGAACAGGTTTTATTTAATGTATTTTTGGTGCCGAATTAGAAGGACTATATAAAGTCAGACTATAAAATGACCTGAGAAAATCATCTGAATAAGGAAGAAAAACAAGTTCAAAGATTTTGCCATTGTGAAAAGTTTAAATTGTAAACCCCATTTTATACACAATAAAATTATGGCAAGAAGTTAAATGAAAGGAAAAATCAGAACTAGAAAGAAAAAACATATTAATTGTTGTCCAATATCCTTTCTGCCTTCCTTCTAGAAAAGGTAAGAAACTCAAGTAAATTGACTATAAAAGAAAACTAACTTCTGCAAGTAGCCTATTTATAGTAGAATTTTTAAACTTTTTTTCTGCTCAGTTTCCGTATTCTAATTTTATTCTTTGGGCGGTTTCTTTCTTTGTTGATGTTCAAGCTCAATAATGGACAATTCTTAGCTCTAGGGAACTGCTCTGTTTTATTTTTAATTGTATCTGGGACTTTGAAAGTTTGAAAAGCAATTATTTTTTTCTTTTACTGCAGTGGTTAGGAAGAAATTGTAAAATAGAGTTTGCAAGAATTTTTGCTTTGCTTTGGAGGGATGACACATAATTCCTACATAAAGTCACAAAGACTGTCTCAGACATACACTTTCTTTGCTTCTCACACCAAGTACTTGTTCAAGCAATGCATTGTTTTCTATGACACATTGGAGCTTCATAAATATGCCATATATACATTTGTCTCCCATCACATGGGATAATCAAGTAATACTAAAATTCAATATAATAGATATTTTTCTGTATTTCATACTTCTATATTTTATAAAAGAATTCTTATTATGAATCTGCAGACTGAAGACAGTGATCTTTTGATTGGTATTTTGTTCAAATAAAATACCATATAATCATGCATTATTGTACAGCAAAATTCTTCAAATAGAATATATTTCCACTGCATGTTTTGCTGTACTTACTGCTCAGATAATTGCTTCATCAGCTTATTATTGCACTCCCTAAATGATGAGTAGTGTGAACTGAAGGGGTGAAATTCTGATGTCTGGTATATGTAAGGGGATATTTTATAGTTGTTTGAGGGAGTTTAGGGCTTCCCAGGTGGTGCTAGTGGTAAAAAAAACCCGCCTGCTAATGCAGGAAACACAAGAGATGTGGGTTCAATCCCTGAGTAGGGAAGATTTCCTGGAGTAGGAAACGGCAACCCATTCCAGTATTCTTGCATGGAGAATTCCATGGACAGAAGAGCCTGGTGGGCTACAGTCCATGGGGTTGCAAAGAGTCAGACCTGACTGAAGCGACTTAGCAGGCATGTAGTCAATTACTAAAGTGAACCCTGAGATAGATGTCAGAAGGTAAAAACTTTTTGAGAATTATTTGCTAAAATCATTGATAGCTCAGATCAGATCAGATCAGTCGCTCAGTCGTGTCCGACTCTTTGCGACCCCATGAACCGCAGCACGCCAGGCCTCCCTGTCCATCACCAGCTCCCGGAGGTCACTCAGACTCGCATCCATCGAGTCAGTGATGCCATCCAGCCATCTCATCCTCTGTTGTCCCCTTCTCCTCCTGCCCTCAATCCCTCCCAGCATCAGAGTCTTCTCCAATGAGTCAACTCTTCGCATGAGGTGGCCAAAATACTGGAGTTTCAGCTTTAGCATCATTCCTTCTAAAGAAATTCCAGGATTGATCTCCTTCAGAATGGACTGGTTGGATCTTCTCGCAGCATTGATAGCTAATGGTACTTATATTTATTAATCAAGGGAATAAATACAAAGATTTTCTTTCTGAATGTAAACATTTTTGAATATATTTCAACATCTTTAAATTATGTGGAATACCAATAGATACGGTGCTGTGGTTCAAAACTGAGTCAATAAGTAATAAAATAAATAAGTAAGAAAAACTAAAATTTAAAATAGAGATATTTGAAGTCTACTTTGTTATTTCAGAAAAAATTTCATTTATCAAAATTCATGAAGCAACACTCACATTTTATTTCCAAGTAGTATAGTATATATTTGAGCAAACTTTTAAAAAGCTAAATGCATTAGAGTGGTTCTTATTTTATGTAAATAAAAAGATTTACAAGTGCAAAATACTTTCATTTTAATTATTCTAATTCAGAGACTATATGTAACTATTGTTACATATATGATCTAACATAAACAATTAGTAACAAAAAGATAATTTGAAGACCTGGAAAACAGTATTGTATTATTTGTGCCATGCTTTAGGGAAAGGAATGCATGGAATCAATGATAATATAAAAATTTAAACATGATCTACTGAGAGATTAATGGTGCTATTGGCAAAAACAGATATTAGCAGTTTCATAATGTTTTAAAAATCCTGATATCAATGTATTTTGACATTTAAAATATTAGATGAGGTGATATTAGAAACTATACAATCTACGAACCAGCTAGGCATGCTTATATTTAACTTGGATATCATTCAGCTTGACATTTTATGTAGGTCAACCTAGTCAAGAAGGCTTTAAATTGTTCTTGTTGGGAAGACTATAAATATTAATAATCTTAATGACACAAAGTGAGGAGTAAATGGTAGATGGGAGATGAGATGAGATGGGAGATGAGAATAAATAAAAATAGTAGTTCATGTTGACAAAGAAGTTAGATCAGGAATAGTAAACAACATTTTTCTTAAGGAATTTCAAACATGTATAGTGACGTTTGAACAACATGGGAGTTCATGTTATTAAAAAATTTCATAAAGTTTATAATAGGCTTTCATATCCTTGGCTTCAAATCCACTATTAAAATAACTATAGGTTATCATAGTAGTATTTATTATCATGATAATACTGTAGTGAACTTAGTTCAAACCTATTGTATAAGAGTCAGCTATTCAACTTATGACTTCATTTTGTTTGGGTATAATAACACGTTAGTACTTCCCTGTTATCATAAACTTGATTTCTCTGTGTAGTGTTGTATATCTTGCATGTGTGATCAGTCTCTTCATGTCCAACTCTTTGTGACCCCATGGACTATAGCCCACCAGGCGCCTCCACCCATGGAATTCTCCAGGCAAGAAAACAGTCATTTCCTACTCCAGGGAATCTTCCCAACCCAGAGATCTAATCCACATCTGTTGTGTCTCCTGCATTTACAGGTGTATTCTTTCCACTCTGCCATCTGGGAAGCTCCATGGACTTCTTGACTGGAGAATTCCAAAGACAGAGGAGCCTGGCAGGTTATAGTTTACAGGGTTGCAAAGAGTTGGAGACATCTGAGAGACTAACACACATATACATATATACATTAGTTTGGCCTTCCCTGGTGGCTCAGATGGTGAAAAGAATCGGCTTGCAATGTGGGAAACCTGGGTTCGATCTCTGGATTGGGAAGATCCCCTGGAGGAGGGCATGGCAGCCCACTCTAGTATTCTTGCCTGGAGAATCCCATAGATAGAGGAGTCTGGTGGGCTATGGACAAGGGGTTGCAAAGAGTTGGATACTACTGAGCAACTAAGCACAGCATAGCACACATATTAGTCTAAGTGATTCAGTACAGAACAACATAGTAATTAAAGTTTAGTTCTATGGGGAATTCTCATGATATAATGATGGTAAAAGGAAAAAAAAGAGACAAAAGCATATGATTTTGACTTTAATATATATATAAACCACATATATAAAAACCATATATATAAAGTATACATATATATGAACCATATTTAAAGAATAACTATATTTTAACATAATCATATTTGTTTATACATATTTAAAATTTTTCAAATATTTTCTAATAGGCCAATATTTTTTTTATCAGAGAAATCAGATTCATGTAACTACTGAAACTGAGGGCAGATTTACCTAGCAAGTCGTTCATTCAAGTATAAGACATGAATTTATTGTCAGCTGGGGTGATAAGGAAAGTTAGGTGATGTCTGCTGGGTCATATAGTAGCTCTCTTTTTAGTTTTTTAAGGAACTTCCATACTGTTCTTGATAGTGCTATATCAATTTAAATTCCCACCAGCAGTGTAAAAGGGTTCTCTTTTCTCCACACCCTCTCCAGCATTTACTGTTGGTAGGTTTTTTGATGATAGGCATTCTGCCTGGCGTGAGATAATATATCATTCATTTTAGTTTTGCTTGGCAGTTCTCTAGTTATTAGTGATGTTCAGCATCTTTACATAGGTTTATTGGCCATCTGTATGTGATAGTATATATTTAAAACTGTATGTGTCATAATGTCTCTAGTAACATTCCACTCTGCTCAAAAGCAATCATATAAACACACTCTAAAAATTATTTTTCATAAAAACAGGCAGCAGGCTAGATTTGCCCTGTTGGTTGTAGTTTGACAAACCTAAGATACTCTTGAAGTATTGACAACTACAGTACTGGCCTGGAGGCCATTCAGTGAAATTTACGAGATCACAACTTACTTATTAAAAAGTTTTAGTATTTATTTTTATTTATTTGGCTGAGCCAGGTCTTAGCTGTGGCAAGCGAGATCTTTAATTGTGGCATGTGGGATATAATTCCTTGACCAGGGATTGAACTTGAGCCCCCTGCCTTGGGAACTCTGAGTCTTAGCCACTAGACCACCAGGGAAGTTCTACTCATAATTTTATTGAAGGTAGGATATTGGTCTTGTATTTTCATATCACTTATGACACATTGTATTTGTGATCACAAAGGAGACATTTGATAAAATAAATGACCCAATCAAAAAATGGGCCAAAGAACTAAATAGACATTTCTCCAAAGAAGACATATAGATGGCTAACAAACACATGAAAAGATACTCAACATCACTAATTATCAGATAAATGCAAATCAAAACCACTATGTGGTACCATTTCACGCCAGTCAGAATGGCTGTGATCCAAAAGTCTACAAGCAATAAATGCTGGAGAGGGTGTGGAGAAAAGGGAACCCTCTTACACTGTTGGTGGGAATGCAAACTAGTACAGCCACTATGGAGAACAGTGTGGAGATTCCTTAAAAAACTGGATATAGAACTGCCTTATGATCCAGCAATCCCACTGCTGGGCATACACACTGAGAAAACCAGAACTGAAAGAGACACATGTACCCCAATGTTCATCGCAGCACTGTTTACAATAGCCAGGACATGGAAGCAACCTAGGTGTCCATCAGCAGATGAATGGATAAGGAAGCAGTGGTACTTATACACAATGGAGTATTACTCAGCCATTAAAAAGAATACATTTGAATCAGTTCTAATGAGGTGGATGAAACTGGAGCCTATTATGCAGAGTGA
Source organism: Tragelaphus eurycerus (assembly GCA_935064755.1). Lineage (NCBI taxonomy): Eukaryota > Metazoa > Chordata > Mammalia > Artiodactyla > Bovidae > Tragelaphus > Tragelaphus eurycerus. The sequence goes on along the minus strand of CAKXYN010000009.1, from coordinate 16,265,948 downwards.
AGTAAGCCAGAAAGAAAAGCACAAATACAGTATACTAATGCATATATATGGAATTTAGAAAGGTGGTAACAATAACCCTATATACAAGACAGAAAAGAGACACTGATATATAGAATAGTCTTTTGGACTCTGTAGGAGAGGGAGAGGGTAGAATGTTTTGGGAGAATGGCATTGAAATATGTATAATATCATATATTAAATGAATTGCTAGTCCAGGTTCGATACATGATAATGGATGCTTGGAGCTGGTGCACTGGGACGACCCAGAGGGATGGTATGGGGAGGGAGGAGGGGGGAGGGTTCAGGATGGGGAACACATGTATACCTGTGGCAGATTCATTTTGATATATATGGAAAACCCAATACAATATTGTAAAGTTAAATAAAATTTAAAAAAAATACAAAATAAAATGCCAATAAAAAAAAAAGAATATTTAATGAAGGAATGAATGGATTGATCAGTGAAATGTCCAGTGGTATCTACCATGGTTTCACACTATCATGCTTTTTTCTTATAAGTGGGGCTGACATTCAGACAAAGCAGTTTGAGCTAATGGGAAAAGCATCTGATGGCTTTCAGTGTCTGATGGAATGATTTGGATTTAAATAATTGATCTTCTACTTATAATTGGTATATCCCAAACAAGTTATATAACTGATTTCAGTGGATAAGTTTCATATTTATCAAAAAGAATTGATGATAATGGCATTATTGTAAGTTAAATTCATTAAGATATTAACTTTTTTTAAAATTTAAATTTATTTTAATTGGAGGCTAATCATTTTACAACATTGTATTGGTTTTGCCATACATCAACATGAATCCGCCACCGGGTGTACACGTGTTCCCAATCCTGAACCTCACCCTGCACCTGCCTCCCCATACCATACCTCTGGGTCATCCCAGTGCACCAGCCCCAAGCATCCTGTATCCTGCATCAAACCTGGACTGACGATTCGTTTCATATATGATATTATACATGTTTCAATGCCATTCTCCCAAATCATCCCACCCTCTCCCTCTCCTACAGAGTCCAAAAGACTGTTCTATACATCAGTATCTCTTTTGCTGTCTCATATACAGGGTTATTGTTGCCATCTTTCTAAATTCCATATATATGCATTAGTATACTGTATTAGTGTTTTTCTTTCTGGCTTACTTCACTCTGTATAATCGTCTCCAGTTTCATCCACCTCATTAGAACTCATTCCAATGTATTCTTTTTAATGGCTGAGTATTAACTTTTAAAATAAATGATGTGATGAAGATTTGATATTTAAGAAAAGTTAACTTTCATTCACTTTAATTGGGAGTCACAATTTGATTAACTTTGTAAAATCATAAAATGAAAGTGGAAAGAACCTTGACAGTAAATAATTCTGCATCTTTCTTACCTTCCTTTCTTGAAGATTAAAAAAAAAAAAAAAATCAAGACCCAGAAAGATTAAAGCAGTGTAAAGAACCTCAAGATTAGAAAGTATGAAGCTAGAATTTAGTTCTGGTTTGACTATTAAATAATTATGGCATGTATGTACATGAGGGTATTTATCTATTTCAGCCTATTCTCTTGACTAGTGGAACTAAGTAGTCTTTAAGCCTCTATCCAATGTTAATAGTCTGTTTATATTGTAAAATTGTCTTACCCATTTCTTTCCAGCCCTGTTCTCTCCCTAGCCACAGCACACAATTATGCCTACCCCAGCTACACACATACATGGAATTCTAAGCATATTCAAAATTGTCTATAGTGAGAAATACTTAAATCAAAAGCAAAATAAAAATAAACAGAATTAAATTTCATGAGACTTCTCATAGTATGCTAAGTAAAATAAAACACAGACCTGAAACATTTTGAATTTCAAATGAGAATGGTTTTAGTGATTTCTGTGAAAGAAATCTGGTCCATGATGTTAGGATAAAGCTCTGTTGTGTCAGGTCTCACTAGATTGCTAAGATCACTTATATATTCCTTGATCAGACATTGCCTTCTGAAAACACATGAAGAAAGTGGCCTAGGTGGAGGATAAACCTCACTTTCAAAAGCAGTCTTTTTAGGATTTTTCCATAGTTGTTCCACTCCCTCCCTACTTTTTTACCCCAAGCACAGCTGCAAGTTTAAGTAGGCAGACAAACTATAATCAGCCACTTAGATGGGATGCTGAATCACATTTGTGTTCAGTTTACACGTTTAACTGTTTTTCTTGCTTGGCTGACCTTGGTTCTCTCCTCCGCCAAGTGTTCATGACGACAACTTGAAATGCCCTATCTTTGCAATGTTGTTAGTACATTAGAAACTACTCACATACTACAAAGCAAGGTGGTCAAAGATTTATAATGTTAGTACACTTAATTTCACCCTGTTTATATTTGTTTTAAAATTGATTACATACATCTTATAATACTTCATTTTAAACATGTTTTGATTTTCAGATCAGATCAGTCGCTCAGTCGTGTCCGACTCTTCGCAACCCCATGAACCGCAGCACGCCAGGCCTCCCTATCCATCACCAGCTCTCGGAGGTCACCCAGACTCACATTCATCAAGTCAGTGATGCCATCCAGCCATCTCATCCTCTGTCATCCCCTTCTCCTCCTGCCCTCAATCCCTCCCAGCATCAGAGTCTTCTCCAATGAGTCAACTCTTCGCATGAGGTGGCCAAAATACTGGAGTTTCAGCTTGAGCATCATTCCTTCCAAAGAAATCTCAGGTCTGATCTCCTTCAGAATGGACCGGTTGGATCTCCTTGCAGTCCAAGGGACTCTCAAGAGTCTTCTCCAACACCACAGTTCAACAGCATCAATTCTTCGGCGCTCAGCCTTCTTCACAGTCCAGCTCTCACATCCATACATGACCACAGGAAAGACCATAGCCTTGACTAGGCAAACCTTTGTTGGTAAAGTGATGTCTCTGCTTTTGAATACGCTATCTAGGTTGGCCATAACCTTCCTACCAAGGAGTAAGCGTCTTTTAATTTCATGGCTGCAGTCACCATCTGCAGTGATTTTGGAGCCCAGAAAAATAAAGTCTGACACTGTTTCCACTGTTTCTCCATCTATTTCCCATGTAGTAATGGGACCAGATGTCATGATCTTCGTTTTCTGAATGTTGAGCTTTAAGCCAACCTTTTCACTCTCCACTTTCACTTTCATCAAGAGGCTTTTGAGTTCCTCTTCACTTTCTGCCATAAGGGTGGTGTCATCTGCATATCTGAGGTTATTGATATTTCTCCCAGCAATCTTGATTTCAGCTTGTGTTTCCTCCAGTCCAGCATTTCTCATGATGTGCTCTGCATATTAGTTAAATAAACATGGTGACAATATACAGCCTTGACGTACTCCTTTTCCTATTTGGAACCAGTCTGTTGTTTCATGTTCAGTTCTAACTGTTGCTTCCTGACCTGCATACAGATTTCTCAAGAGGCAGATCAGGTGGTCTGGTATTCCCATCTCTTTCAGAATTTTCCACAGTTTATTGTGATCCACACAGTCAAAGGCTCTGGCATAGTCAATAAAGCAGAAATAGATGTTTTTCTGGAACTCTCTTGCTTTTTCCATGATCCAGCGGATGTTGGCAATTTGATCTCTGGTTCCTCTGCCTTTTCTAAATCCAGCTTGAACATCAGGAAGTTCATGGTTCACATATTGCTGAAGCCTGGCCTGGAGAATTTTGAGCATTACTTGACTAGCGTGTGAGATGAGTGCAATTGTGCGGTAGTTTGAGCACTCTTTGACATTGCCTTTCTTTGGGATTGGGATGAAAACTGACCTTTTCCAATCTTGTGGCCACTGCTGAGTTTTCTAAATTTGCTGGCATATTGAGTGCAGCACTTTCACAGCATCATCTTTCAGGATTTGGAATAGCTCCACTGGAATTCCGTCACCTCCACTAGCTTTGTTCCTAGTGATGCTTTCTAAGGCCCACTTGACTTCACATTCCAGGATGTCTGGCTCTAGGTCAGTGATCACACCATCATGATTATCTGGGTCATGAAGCTCTTTTTTGTACAGTTCTTCTGTGTATTCTTGCCACCTCTTCTTAATATCTTCTGCTTCCGTTAGGTCCACACCATTTCTGTCCTTTATCGAGCCCATCGTTGCATGAAATGTTCCTTTGATATCTCTGACATTCTTGAATAGATCCTTAGTCTTTCCCGTTCTGCTGTTTTCTTCTATTTCTTTGCACTGATCGCTGAAGAAGGCTTTCTTATCTCTTCTTGCTATTCTTTGGAACTCTGCATTCAGATGTTTATATCTTTCCTTTTCTCCTTTGCTTTTCGCTTCTCTTCTTTTCACAGCTATTTGTAAGGCCTCCCCAGACAGCCATTTTGCTTTTTTGCATTTCTTTTCCATGAGGATGGTCTTGATCCCTGTCTCCTGTACAATGTCACGAACCTCATTCCATAGTTCATCAGGCACTCTATCTATCAGATCTAGGCCCTTAAATCTATTTCTCACTTCCACTGTATAATCATAAGGGATTTGATTTAGGTCATACTTGAATGGTCTAGTGGTTTTCCCTACTTTCTTCAATTTCAATCTGAATTTGGCAATAAGGAGTTCATGGTCTGAGCCACGGTCAGCTCCTGGTCTTGTTTTTGCTGATTGTATAGAGCTTCTCCATCTTTGGCTGCAAAGAATATAATCGATCTGATTTCGGTGTTGACCATCTGGTGATGTCCATGTATAGAGTCTTCTCTTGTGTTGTTGGAAGAGGGTATTTGCTATGACCAGTGCATTTTCTTCGCAAAACTCTGTTAGTCTTTGCCCTGCTTCATTCCGTATTCCAAGGCCAAATTTGCCTGTTACTCCAGGTGTTTCCTGACTTCCTACTTTTGCATTCCAGTCCCCTATAATGAAAAGGACATCTTTTTTGGGTGTTAGTTCTAAAAGGTCTTGTAGGTCTTCATAGAACCGTTCAACTTCAGTTTCTTCAGCGTTACTGGTTGGGGCATAGACTTGGATTACTGTGACATTGAATGGTTTACCTTGGATACGAACAGAGATCATTCTGTCGTTTTTGAGATTGCATCCACGTACTGCATTTCAGACTCTTTTGTTAACCATGATGGCCACACCCTTTCTTCTGAGGGATTCCTGCCCACAGTAGTAGATATAATGGTCCTCTGAGTTAAATTCACCCATTCCAGTCCATTTTAGTTCGCTAATTCCTAGAATGTCAACATTTACTCTTGCCATCTCTTGTTTGACCACTTTCAATTTGCCTTGATTTATGGACCTGACGTTCCAGGTTCCTATGCAATATTGTTCTTTACAGCATCGGACTTTACTTCTATCACCAGACACATCTACAGCTGGGTATTCTTTCTGCTTTGGTTCCATCCCTTCATTCTTTCTGGAGTTATTTCACCACTGATCTCCAGTAGCATATTGGGCCCTTACTGACCTGGGGAGTTTCTCTTTCAGTATCCTATCATTTTGCCTTTTCATACTGTTCATGGGGTTCTCAAGGCAAGAATACTGAAGTGGTTTGCCATTCCCTTCTCCAGCTGACCACACCCTGTCTGATCTCTCCACCATGACCCACCCATCCTGGGTTGCCCCACAGGTATGGCTTAATTTCATTGAGTTAGACAAGGCTGTGGTCCTGGTGTGATTAGATTGACTAGTTTTCTGTGAGTATGGTTTCAGTGTATTTGCCCTCTGATGCCCTCTTGCAAGACCTACCGTCTTACTTGGGTTTCTCTTACCTTGGGCGTGGGGTATCTCTTCCTGGCTGCTACAGCAAAGCACAGCCATCGCACCTTACCTTGGATGAGGGGTCTCTCCTCACAGCCGCCCTTCCTGACCTCGGTCGTGGGGTAGCTCCTCTCGGCCGTGCTTAGTGCGCCAGTCCTCACCGCCGTCCTTCCTCGGTCGATGGGTAGCTCCTCTCGGGCGTGCTCTCAGTGCGCCACGCAGCCGGCGAGGGGCTCTCAGTGCGGCGCTCGCGGGTAGGCCGGGAGCTCTCAGTGCGTCGCTCGCGGGTAGGCCGGGAGCTCTCAGTGCGGTGCTCGCGGGTAGGCCGGGGATACCAAGACTAAATTCTTCCATTGAGTGTTTCTCAATTATGAAGGCACAGACTAAGTACTTGAAAACATGGTTAAAAATGAAGATTCTCATTCGACTAATTTGAAAAGGTTGAGATTCTGTTTCTAACCAGGTCTCAGGTGATATTGATGCTTATAGTTCCTGAAAAACAACTTTGAGTAGAAAGGTTTTTTTTTTTTTTTTTCAAAACAAGTAGTAACTAAGTAATGATAATATAAATTTTATCTCCAGAGAGGATAGAGTTAATAGAAAAATTGATGATCAGGTACATAAGAAAACACAATTTTTTGAATCTTGTCTATGTAGAACATTCTGTACAATGCCATATTCATACTGAATTTCTGCAGCTCTTCTGTGGCTCATTTGTCTAACATTCACTTGTATTGGTTGGTTCTACCCTGTTGAAACACTACAAATTGTTAGACTTGACTGGAGTCAAATATTTCTGAAAGCTTCTTAAGAAAAAGTCTAGTAAGATATATCTGAAGTGTTTTTAAGCCATTGTAAGGTTTTTGGAGAAGGAAATGGCAACCCACTGCAATATTCTTGCCTGGAGAATCCCATGGATGGAGGAGCCTGGTTGGCTACAGTCCATGGGTCTCAAAGAGTCAGACACGACTGAGCGACTTCACTCTCACTTTCACTTGGATGGCCAGTGAATAGAACTAAAAGACTTATTTGAATCTTGCTGCTGCTGCTAAGTCGCTTCAGTCGTGTCCGACTCTGTGTGATCACATATACGGCAGCCCACTAGCCTCTTCTGTCCCTGGGATTCTCCAGGCAAGAATACTGCAGTGGGTTGCCATTTCCTTCTCCAATGCATGAAAGTGAAAAGTGAAAGTGAAGTTGCTCAGTCGTGCTGGACTCTTAGCAACCCCATGGACTGCAGCCTACCAGGCTTCTCCGTCCATGGGATTTTCCAGGCAAGAGTATAAACTATGAATGAAAAACCAACCACGAAGGAAAATATTGGGTATATACTATTGTAAATTAGCATGAAAATCTGTATTGTACCCAGTATTAAGTAATACTCACTGCATATACTCTGGCTTAGACTAGATCTGTTCTGAAAGCTAAGTAGACTGTACTCCAATGAGGGATTCTTGGAAGATGATTAGCTATAGGTCTTACATGTGTAATAGCTCTCATAAACACTAAGTTGAGAAAACAAGAGAGTTTATGTAACACTGGATTATCTCTAAAATATTTAGAGTTAATAGAGGCTTGAACATAGGATGTCAAACATCCCAAATGGTTTAATCCTAAAACAGGTTTTAATAAATGATCTAGTAGATACATATTCTTTTGCTTTGACTCTCCTTTAGACATTTCTAATAACATACAAGAAATTTGAATATTATATTAGAAATCTAATAACATTTCTAATACATTAGAAATCTAATAACATTTCTAATAATATGCAAGAAACATTCTTCAGATCAGATCAGTCGCTCAGTCGTGTCCGACTCTTTGCCACCCCATGAACCGCAGCACGCCAGGCCTCCCTGTCCATCACCAGCTCCCGGAGGTCACCCAGACTCGCATCCATCGAGTCAGTGATGCCATCCAGCCATCTCATCCTCTGTCGTCCCCTTCTCCTCCTGCCCTCAATTCCTCCCAGCATCAGAGTCTTCTCCAATGAGTCAACTCTTTGCATGAGGTGGCCAAAATACTGGAGTTTCAGCTTTAGCATCATTCCTTCTAAAGAAATTCCAGGATTGATCTCCTTCAGAATGGACTGGTTGGATCTCCCTGCAGTCCAAGGGACTCTCAAGAGTCTTTTCCAACACCACAGTTCAAAAGCATCAATTGTTCGGCGCTCAGCCTTCTTCACAGTCCAGCTCTCACATCCATACATGACCACAGGAAAGACCATAGCCTTGACTAGGCGAACCTTTGTTCGTAAAGTAATGTCTCTGCTTTTGAATATGCTATCTAGGTTGGTCATAACTTTCCTTCCAAGGAGTAAGCGTCTTTTAATTTCATGGCTGCAGTCACCATCTGCAGTGATTTTGGAGCCCAGAAAAACAAAGTCTGACACTGTTTCCACTGTTTCCCCATCTATTTCCCATGCAGTGATGGGACCAGATGCCATGATCTTCGTTTTCTGAATGTTGAGCTTTAAGCCAACCTTTTCACTCTCCACTTTCACTTTCATCAAGAGGCTTTTTAGCCCCTCTTCACTTTCTGCCATAAGAGTGGTGTCATCTGCATATCTGAGGTTATTGATATTTCTCCCGGCAATCTTGATTCCAACTTGTGTTTCTTCCAGTCCAGCATTTCTCATTATGTACTCTGCATATAAGTTAAATAAACATGGTGACAATATGCAGCCTTGACGTACTCCTTTTCCTATTTGGAACCAGTCTGTTGTTCCATGACCAGTTCTAACTGTTGCTTCCTGACCTGCATACAGATTTTTTAAGAGGCAGATCAGGTGGTCTGGTATTCCCATCTCTTTCAGAATTTTCCACAGTTTATTGTGATCCACACAGTCAAAGGCTTTGGCATAGTCAATAAAGCAGAAATAGATGTTTTTCTGGAACTCTCTTGCTTTTTCCATGATCCAGCGGATGTTGGCAATTTGATCTCTGGTTCCTCTGCCTTTTCTAAAACCAGCTTGAACATCAGGAAGTTCACGGTTCACATATTGCTGAAGCCTGCCTTGGAGAATTTTGAGCATTACTTTACTAGCGTGTGAGATGAGTGCAATTGTTCGGTAGTTTGAGCACTCCTTGGCATTGCCTTTCTTTGGGATTGGGATGAAAACTGACCTTTTCCAATCTTGTGGCCACTGCTGAGTTTTCCAAATTTGCTGGCATATTGAGTGTAGCACTTTCACAGCATCATCTTTCAGGACTTGGAATAGCTCCACTGGAATTCCATCACCTCCACTAGCTTTGTTCGTAGTGATGCTTTCTAAGGCCCATTTGACTTCACATTCCAAGATGTCTGGCTCTAGGTCAGTGATCACATCATCATGATTATCTGGGTCTTGAAGCTCTTTTTTGTACAGTTCTTCTGTGTATTCTTGCCACCTCTTCTTAATATCTTCTGCTTCTGTTAGGTCCACACCATCTCTGTCCTTTATTGTGCCCATCTTAGCATGAAATGTTCCTTTGGTATCTCTGATTTTCTTGAAGAGATCCCTAGTCTTTCCCATTCTGTTGTTTTCCTCTATTTCTTTGCATTGATCACTGAAGAAGGCTTTCTTATCTCTTCTTGCTATTCTTTGGAACTCTGCATTTAAATGTTTATATCTTTCCTTTTCTCCTTTGCTTTTCGCTTCTCTTCTTTTCACAGCTATTTGTAAGGCCTCCCCAGACAGCCATTTTGCTTTTTTGCATTTCTTTTCCATGGGGATGGTCTTGATCCCTGTCTCCTGTACAATGTCACGAACCTCATTCCATAGTTCATCAGGCACTCTATCTATCAGATCTAGGCCCTTAAATCTATTTCTCACTTCCACTGTATAATCATAAGGGATTTGATTTAGGTCATACCTGAATGGTCTAGTAGTTTTCTCTACTTTCTTCAATTTCAGTCTGAATTTGGCAATAAGGAGCTCATGGTCCGAGCCACAGTCAGCTCCTGGTCTTGTTTTTGCTGACTGTATAGAGCTTCTCCATCTTTGGCTGCAAAGAATATAATCGATCTGATTTCGGTGTTGACCATCTGGTGATGTCCATGTATAGAGTCTTCTCTTGTGTTGTTGGAAGAGGGTAAGAAACTTTCTTACATATCTTTTATATCCATTTATCCATTTATCTATTCTTGAGCTACACTTGTCATAGGAATGAGTAAATATTTGAATGCTACACAAGTCTTTTTTTTTTTTTTTAAATTTTAAGGAACTCATTTCACAGTGGTGCGGTAGGACAGGAGAAGGTGATGGCACCCCACTCCAGTACTCTTGCCTGGCAAATCCCATGGACGGAGGAGCCTGGTAGGCTGCAGTCCATGGGGTCGCTAAGAGTTAGACACGACAGAGTGACTTCCCTTTCACTTTTCACTTTCATGCATTGGAGAAGGAAATGGCAACCCACTCCAGTGTTCTTGCCTGGAGAGTCCCAGGGATGAGGAAGCCTGGTGGTCTGCCGTCTATGGGGTCGCACAGACTCAGACACGATGAAGTGACTTAGCAGTAGCAGCAGGACAAGATCAATTAAAAAAATACAACTGTGGAAGACTGTGCAAGACACAGTCATGATTACTGAGGAGAATTAAAAACAGTATGAATATGAATAAAATAACAGTGCAATACTATTTCAAAGCAGTATGTGTAGTGTTGGCCAAAAGAATTGTCCAGACAGAGAGGGATTTTCAATGAGTGCTATTTTGGGTTGAGAGAGCTTTGTGAACCTGTTCTGTGATTCTACTCTGTACTAGTTTTCTAAGATTGCCGTAACAAAATACCATACACTGGATGGCTTAAACAATAGAAACATTTTCAAAGCCTTAGATCACATGTATAAAGTCAAGTTTTTGGCAGAGTTGGTATCTTCTGAGGACGCTCTCCTTGACTTGCAAATAGCCACCTGCTTACTGTGTCCTCATCTGGCATTTCCTCTGTGCATGTATGTCCCTGGATATCCTTTGTGTGTTTAAATTTTCTCTTCTTATAAGAATATCAGTCAGATTGCATTAGGGCCTGTCCTAGTGATCTTACTTTAACCAGTCACTTCTTTAAAAGTGAATAGGAGACAAGATTAAGATGGTGGAGTAGAAGGACATGTGATCATCTTCTCTTGACAGAGCACCAAAATTGCAACCAGTTGCTGAAAAACCATAGATAAGAAGACACTGGAACCCACCAAAAAAGATACACCTCATTCAAGGACAAAGGAGAAACCACAATGAAATGGTAGCGGGGAAACAATTAAGATAAAATCAAATCCTATACTCACTGAGTGGGCAACTCACAAACTGGAAAACATTGGAATACCAAAGACTATACAAACTATACAAAAAAGATCTTAATGACCCAGATAGCCATGATGGTGTGATCACTCACCTAGAGCCAGACATTCTGGAATGCAAAGTCAAGTGGGCCTTAGGAAGCATCACTACAAACAAAGCTAGTGGAGGTGATGGAATTCTAGCTGAGGTATTTCTAGTCCTAAAAGACAATGCTGTTAAAGTGCTACACTCAATATGCCAGCAAATTTGGAAAACTCAGCATGGCCACAGGACTGGAAGAGGTCAGTTTTCATTCCAATCCCAAAGAAAGGCAAAGCCGAAGAATGTTCAAACTACTCCACAGTTGCACTCATCTCACACATTAGCAAATTAATGCTCAAAATACTTCAGGCAAGGATTCAATAGTACATGAACCATGAACTTCCAGATATTTAAGTTGGATTTAGAAAAGCCAAAGTAAACAAAGATAAAATTGCCAACATCCATTGGATCATTGAAAAAGAAAGAAAGTTCCAGAAAAACATCTACTTCTACTTTATTGACTATGTCAAAGACTTTGACTGTGTGGATCACAACAAACTGTGGAAAATTCTTAAAGAGATGGGAATACCAGACCACCTTACCTACCTCCTGAGGAATCTGTATGTAGGTCAAAAAGCAACAGTTAGAACCGGCCATGGTTCAAAAGTGGGAAAGAAGAACATTAACGCTGTATATTGTCACCCTGCTTATTTAACTTATATACAGAGTACATCATGCGAAATGCTAGGCTTGATGAAGCCCAAGCTGGAATCAAGATTGCCAGGAGAAATATCAATAACCTCAGATATGCAGATGACACCACGCTTATTGCAGTAAGCGAAGAGAAACTGAAGAGTCTCTTGATGAAAATGAAAGAAGAGAGTGAAAAAGTTGGTTTAAACTCAACATTCAAAAAACTAAGATCATGACATCCAATCTCATCACTTCATGGCAAACAGGTGGGTAAAGAATGGAAACAGTGACAAACTTAATTTTTTTGGACTCCAAAATCACTGCAGATGGTAGCTTCACCCATGAAATGAAAAGGCGCTTATTCCTTGGAAGAAAAGCTATGACCAAACTAGACGGCATATTAGAAAGCAGAGACATTACTTTGCCAACAAATGTCTGCCTAGTCAAAGCTATGGTTTTTCTAGTAGTCATGCATGGACGTGAGAGTTGGACCATAAAGAAAGCTGAGTGCCAAAGAATTGATGTATTTGAACTGTGGTCTTGGAGAAGACTCTTGAAAGTCCCTTGGACTGCAAAGAGATCCAACCAGTCAATTGTAAAGGAAATCAATTTGAATATTCATTGGAAGGATTGATGTTGAATTTGAAACTCCAATAATTTGGCCACCTGATGCAAAGAACTGACTCATTGGAAAAGACCCTGATGCTTATAAGGGTTGAGGGAAGGAGGAAAAGGGAATGACAGAGAATGAGATGGTTGGATGGCATCACCAACTTGAGGGACATGAGTTTGAGGAAGCTCCAGGAGTTGGTGATGGAAAGCACCAACCAGGAGTTGGTGATGGAAAGCACCAACCAGGAGTTGGTGATGGAAAGCCTGGCATGCTGAAGTCCATAAAGTCACAAAGTGTTGGACATGCTTGAGTGACTGAACGGATTTCACCAAAGCCCTGAGACTATTCCCTGATTTTGATTTAGCAAAGTTATACTAAAGAAATGTCTTCAAAAATTGTAGAAAAGTTTAAAATGACCACTGTCTCATCAGATCTGCAAACTGTAGGGTGTACGCTTTCCTATGTTGGGCTTGGCACCTTGGAATCTGCCAAAAACCAAGCATCAGTCAGCAAGATGTTTTTCCTGATGAAATTCTCTTTCCATCACTTCCCTACAATTTGGATCTGGAATATTAAGTTGTTGTGCTGTGAAAATATTTATGTAATATAAAAGTAAGTATATCCTACAGTCAGGTTTAGTCTGTATATTGACTCTGCCCAGCTTTTTAGAAATGATTGTTCAGAGATTATTGCTCTATGTCCTCTTTCCAACTCATATCTTTTTACAGTGACTCTATTATGAAACATTCTTGATTTTCTTGTCCAGATGAGAGGACTTCTTGACCATTCTACCAGGCATAATTATCAAACTCCTTGTGATTCTTCTTACCAAGACCTTGCTTGATTTTCTTTATTGATCTTTGACTGAAATCATATTATTTTTCTTCCTTTACATGCATTTTGACAAGGGTAATTTCAAGACAATTTTTTTCAGAGCTTCCTAATTTTCACCGTGTTATTTTTATAATAACTGATATAAAATTTGTATAATACCTGTTGTCTTCAGAGGAAAGTGTGTTTAGGAATGGGACATATATTTCAAAGGTTAAGAAAAATCCTTATTAAACATTCCTATAGAGTATTGCCAGTTCCATGGGAGGATGTGATAAGGAGATATATTAATAGCTTAGAGAAAAGGAGAAAAGCTAAATGTAGGACCAGGACTACAAAAATAAAGTGAGATTAGGAGAGAATTTAAAATATTGCAAGTAGGTAATAACAAAGAAAAAAAAAGGGAATCATTTTTCTCTAAAAGTAATTATAAAGAGCTTATCCATAAACATGTTGTAATATGTGGCTGACTGGCTATGGAGAGATGATATTGGGTAGTTTTTCATTATTTTCCTTCTGTCTATTCATGCTTTTTATATATTATTAAAATATAGTTTAAATCTAGGCAAAATCTTATTATATAAAGGAACATCTGGAAAACTTTTTTAATATCATGATAAACTTAAAGTTTAGATGATCTAAAAAAATCAACTATACTAATTCACAAAACCAATGTAACACAGCTGCAAGAACATCATTTTAAGAAGTACTTACTTCACACTCTTGATGTAGAGGAATTTCATCTTAGTATGCTGGAATTTAAAGTGCTGAATTTGGGGGCTCCCTCTTTTATGCAGAGTTTCTAAAACTTCCTGATTAAATTTGATAAGAATGAAAGAACATGTAATTCTAATTTATTTTCTACATATTATTTTCTAGGTTTTATATCCCTGAATCAAAGCATCAAAGTAACTCAGTATAGAAAGGCTATGCTGCCTGAGTAGGTAGGGAAGTTGAATAGTGAGACATATCCATGGATATTCATGATATAAAATGTCACATCAGTGAAACCATCCACTGGTGTTGAGACTCTTTCTAGGTATAGTTCTTTTCTTCAAAATACCCTGATTGGGAATTGTAATAAAACTTGTAAAGACTGACTGAGATGAAAAAGTTGGAGGTTACTTGGGATACCATTCACTCTACTGTCCCCTCCCCCACCATCTAAAGAACATTCAGATATTCAATCAGAATCATTATGGCTACCAAGACTTATTTATTTTCATAGCTGTGGTCCCCAAATTTTATAAACAAGAATACAAGAGAACGATATACTCTTTCTGGAAGAATTAGATTTTTAGGTCCTTTACCTTCTCTGTGTCATGGGGCTTAAGCAGAGTCTTAGTGTGTTAGTCACTCAGTTGTGTCTGACTCTTTGTGACCCCATGACTGTAGCCCTCCAGGCTACTCTGTTCATGGAATTCTCTAGGCGAGAATACCAGAGTGGGTTGCCATTTTCTTCTTGAAGCAGAGTCTTAGGTCCAGTGTATTATAAAATAGAAGTTTATACAAAATTTCCTAAACTCAAAAAAAAAAAAAAAAAAAAATCTACAAACTTATTAAGTCCAGTCCTACAGTCCTAGCAATCTTCTTCTAAACAAAATGCCCTAACTCCCTTTATCTTTATTACTTGGTAAGGCATGGAAAAATAATCTTAACAGGAGGGACAAGCAAAAGCCTCATACTTTCTCTTTAGTCAAGATCAGTTGGGCCAGACATCTCAGTACCCTGGCCAAACACTGAAAAGTATAAGCTCTACATTTTATATATCTAAGAAGAGTAAGCAGTTATTTTAATTTTCCTTCTGGCATTTGAAGACATTCTTTTAGCATAAGTTCACTAACTCAATTAACAGGAAATAAAAAGTCATTGTTCAGAGGTAAGGACAATGAAAAGTATTCTGAACTCAAAGAAGGATTAAGTAGAAGGTTAGAAGAATTAATATTTTCTGCCTGAGTTAATTTCCAATTGTATTTCAAAATTAGACACCTGTCATATTTTCAACAAAACTATGCTTAAATATTTTTTTGTTATCAGAGAACATGCTATTCTGAAATCAAACTCTTCTATTTGTGGAGTTCTAATTATCTGGCAATATTTACATAGAACTGAAATCTGTCTTCCTGTAATTATGAGCCATTACTTCTAGTTGTCCAGTATGAAAAGACAAAGGATAATCACTTTTTCTCTTAATCATTTATTCATCCATCATTCAGCAAGTACTTACTGGGTGCATCACCTATGTTAGTTGCGGGGGGCCGCCCCTGGCACAGGGAGCCTCCGCCCGGAGGCATGGCTCTGGGAGCTGCCTTATCTTAAGGGTCTGTGGAAACACAGGCATAGCTCTCTGTCCCGCCACCCCTGATTGCTCCTGAGACCTGGACAATATCTCCTGCCCAGATGTGAGTCCTTGGGCCTGGCAAGTGCTGTCTTAGTGATTAACGAAACCCTTTGCAGCGCCCAAGATGTTGGGCGCCTCCTACTACTCCCGTGTTTGCTTTTAACTAGTCTTAGGAATGTAGGCTATAAGTCCTTGGAAAATATTGTAAGATGGCGACGTAATCCACAAAGAATTTTCTTTGTCCCTCTTTCCCTGTTCTGAAGTATAAAGATACCATGCTCAATAAAGACTTTGTCAGCTGCATGAAAACCTGTCTCGTGGTTGACTGCCTCTGGCCCTCTCGACCCCATCTTTCCTATCTTTTTTAATTTTCTTAGCCTCGTTGGCCTTCTTCAGGACCGTTCGACTTTGCCGGCTGGTCCCGGCAGTTAGTCATTGTGCTAGGCAATAGGCATGCAAGAATAGATCAAAAAAATTCCTGTCCAGGAGAAGCTTAGACCACTGTGTTGGACAGACATAAACAAGGGAATAGGATGGCATACAGGATTCTAGGTGCTTCTCTCTGTTTCCATATCATTCATTTAAACTATTTTGTACTCAGCTGTTCAAGCTGGAAAGCAGAATTATTCTTGACCCTACCTTTTCCTCACTCCCTTAGCCACTCTATCATTTAGATTTGCTGTGTATACTCTAAAGTGTATTTTGAATGCATTCATATTTTTCAGTCTCCCTCCAAGCTTTACATTCAAAGCCATTATCATCTCTCAATTACAGTGCTGTAATAATTTCCTACTTTGTCTTCCTGTTTCCACTCCTGACGATCAACAAGCTGTTCCTGAAATAAAAAGTATAAATGTTTAAAACCATAAGTCACTTTGTATGATCAATCTGCTAAAACAACCTTCAAAAATGCTTTGGTATCTTGAGAATTATATCCAAATTCCTTACCTTGATCTATAGAATTTTGCTTAACTTCATCACTGCTTTTCTTTTGCAAATTTACCACGTCACTCTAAGTTTGTCAGCATGCAAGCATCTTTCTTCAGGATCTTTATATTTTTTCTGGGGGTTGACTTCTACCATTAATGCATCACCTACACACACTTATGTGATGCCTAGTACCAGAGAGTTTCTCTAACAACTTTAGATAAGCAAACTAGCAGAAGTCTCTTCTCTAGTGCTCTGTAACTTTTTTTTTTTTTTAGTTCATTTTATATCTTTTGGTTTTAACTGGATTATTAAGAATCTTCTCCACTAGATTTTAAATTCTATACTAACTTGTAGTTAAATTTCCTCGTGTCTACTTTATGGACTAACACTTATTAGTTATTCAGAAAATATTGTTAAATGAATAAGCAAATGTATTATTCAACACATACAAAGGGAATCTACCCTAAACTTGGCATGTTATTTGCCTAGACTTATATTTGAAAAAGTTAGCAGGTAAAAAATATATAATAGTATATACACTGATATTATTTTTTTATCTTTTTATATGGAGCTTGGGCTTCAGTTTTATCATCACCCTAGTTACCCTTTTCAGAATAAGTAATTTTGTCAATATTCTTAAAATACAGAGTCTACATATTGCTGGAATATAAATTACAGTGACCTTTAGAACATAAATTTGGCAATACATATTAAAATGTAATATACACTAGTTTGACCCAGTAATCCCAAATGTATTTTGTCCTAAGAAAATAATTAAACTTGTAGACAAATGTTTAAATATAGGCATTTTTCATTATATTGCTATTTAAAAAAAGAAAAGTACTGGATCAAATCAAAATGTCTGTTTAGTAATATAGTTTAAACACAAATATAATAAGATTCCCCTGAATAGTTTTCAAAGAAATACAAATTTATAGTTAAAAGTTGCTAAACCCAAAAGTAATAAGCCAATATGATCAGGAGTCATCAAAAGTAACAAAATTAAAAAACCATAAAATCACAGAACATAAAATAAATATTTTAATCTGAATAAAAATATGAGTGAGTGAAAATAAAAGATAATAAAATTATTAAACTTAACTAAATGAGTTTAATAAATACTAGACAATCTGGAAATAATAAATAATTGAATATTAAAAAAAATTCCAGTAATGACTGACTAGGTATTTTTCTGCCAATTTTATCACTCTGATCAAAATATATTTATGTATATGTATGACTTGTGTCCCTTCACTGTTCACCTGAAACTGTTACAGCATTATTAATCATCTATACTACAATACAAAATAAAAAGTTAAGAAAAAAAAAAAAAGGAAAAAAAGGTATGTGTTGCTGCTGCTGCTGCTGCTGCTGCTGCTGCTAAGTCACTTCCGTTGTGTCCAACTCTGTGCAGCCCCACAGATGGCAGCCCACTAGGTTCCCCCATCCCTGGGATTCTTTAGGCAAGAACACTGGAATGGGTTGCCATTCCCTTCTCCAATGCGTGAAAGTGAAAAGTGAAAGTGAAGTTGCTCAGTCGTGTCGGACTCTTAGCGACTCCATGGACTGCAGCCCACCAGGCTCCTCCGTCCATGGGATTTTCCAGGCAAGAGTACTGGAGTGGGGGTACCATTGCCTTCTCCAAAAGGTATCTGTTATGTTATGAGAAAAGCTAGTGGGAATGGGTATCTGTTAGTGTGACTATCTTAACAACTTGGAATCTGTTATTGCTTGCCCCTGCCACAATAATTCATAGGCTTCCCATGTGCAAAATACATATTTTAAAACAGCCTTTTGAAAGCCAATATCTGAAATAAGATGGAAATTTAGAGAGAGAAGTCTGATGTTTAGAGCCACTTTCCACCTAGGGTTGACTGCTGATGTCACAATTGGTGGTTGAGAGACTAAGAAGCTGCATAGTATTTTTGTCAGCTTTCTGCTGCGGCAGGATACAAGCTGAATACTGGTGCCTGACAAGGACTCCAAAGAAATATACAACAGAAATAATTGTGAATCTCAAGTAGTTCAGTCTCCACAGGGACTACAACCCAAATCTGAATCACCTCAATCTTTGAAATTGGATTCAGGTCATAGGACATTCCTATTTGTCCAGGAGGGAGCTTCCCTGGTGGCTCAGCAGTAAAAATTCCACTACAATGCAGGAGACACAGATTCAATCCCTGGGTAAGGAAGATCCCCTGGAGAAGGAAATGGCAACTTATTCCAATATTCTTGCCTGGGAAATACCACAGACAGAGGAGCCTGGCAGGCTACATCCCACTGGGTCACAAAGAGTTGGAAATGACTTAGCAAATGAACAACAGCAACAACAACATATCACCAGGAACTAGTGAGAGGGAAAAGAAAGGAAAACAAAAAACACAAAGAGCTCTTTGAAATAACATCATCCTGGGTCTTAACATCATTTCTGTAATTTTTCAAATTCAGTGTCCTGCAAACGATAACAATAAAGGAAAAAAAAAAACATCCAATGAGATAATACAATGAGTGAGAGACAGGTAAGACAAGAGCCAGTAAACACAGACACATGACAGTTGTTGTTATTTGGAATTATCAGATATAGATTAAAAAAAAATTATTCAATAGAGCAAAATTCAACGTTGAGAAATTTTCAGATAAATTGCAATTATACAAAAGGAAATGCAAAAAGTTTAGATATTCCATGACTCAGAAAATAAGATAAATGAATTTGAGTTCAAGAGATGATTGTCTACGCTACAGCCTTTGACTGTGTGGATCACAAAAAAACTGGAAAATTCCTAAGAGATGGGAATACCAGACGACCTCATGTGTCTCCTGAGAAATCTATATGCAAGTTGAGAAGCAACAGTTAGAACTGGACATAGAACAATAGACGAGTTCCAAATCAAGAAAGGAGTACATCAACACTGTATATTGTCACCATGCTTATTTAACTTATATGCAGGGTATATCATGCAAAATGCTGGGCTGATGAAGCACAAGCTGTAATCCAGATTGCCAGGAGAAATATCAATAACCTCAGATATGCAGATGATACCACCATTATTAAGGCAGAAAGTGAAAAAGTACTAAAGAGCCACTTGATGAAAGTGAAAGAAGAGAGTGAAAAAGCTGGCTTAAAACTCAACATTCAGAAAACTAAAATGACACCATCCGGTCCCATCTCTTCATAGCAAATAAGGAGAAATAATGGAAACAGTGAGAGACTTTATTTTTTGTGTTCCAAAGTCCCTGCAGATGGTGACTGCAGCCATGAAATTAAAAGATACTTGTTCCTTGGAAGAAAAGCT
This sequence comes from Tragelaphus eurycerus, assembly GCA_935064755.1. Lineage (NCBI taxonomy): Eukaryota > Metazoa > Chordata > Mammalia > Artiodactyla > Bovidae > Tragelaphus > Tragelaphus eurycerus. The sequence continues at coordinate 16,246,257 of CAKXYN010000009.1, read as the reverse complement.
ATGACCAACCTAGATAGTATTCTAAAAAGCAAAGACATTACTTTGACAACAAAGGTCTGTCTAGTCAAAGCTCTGGTTTTTCCAGTAGTCATGTATGGATGTGAGAATTGGAATATAAAGAAAGCTGAGCACCAAAGAATTGATGCTTTTGAACTGTGGTATTGGAGAAGACTCTTGAGAGTCCCTTGGACAGTAAGGAAATCCAACCAGTCAATCCTAAAGGAAATCAATCCTGAATTTTAATTGGAAAGACTGATGCTGAAGCTGAAACTCCAATTCTTTGGTCAACTGACAGGAAGAACTGACTCATTGGAAAAAACCCTGATGCTGGGAAAGATTGCAGGTGGGAGGAAAAGGGGACGTCAGAGGCTAAGATGGTTGGATAGCATCACTGACTCTATGGACATTAATTTGAACAAGCTCTTGGAGTTGGTGATGGACAGGGAAGCCTTGTGTGCTGCAGTCCATGGGGTTGCAAAGAGTCAGACATGACTGTGCAACCGAACTGAACTGATAAATCAGAAGAAAATATCTAGAATGAAACAGAGATAAAAGAAAGAAAAATACAGTGACATAGAAGACTTTCTTGAAAGTACTATTTAAGTTTTAACAGTTGATTTTCATTTTTCATAGTATTTATTTTCTAAAAGTATTCTTAATCACTGAATTAGTGAATACTAAACCACTTTTCCAAAGGGAAATACAGGATTAGGTTCTCCTGAGCCTTTGGCCATATGTTCATCAGATTATCAATATATAACCTTGTTTTGTATGTTTTTCGTTGTACGGTAAGTGTGCGTGCTCAGCCATGTCTGACTCTTTGCGACCCCGTAGACTATACCCCACTAGGGTCCTCTTTTCACGGAGTTTTATAGGCAAGAATACTGGAGTGGGTTACTAGTTCCTTCTCCAGGAGATCTTCTTTCTGAATCAAGGATCAAATTTGCCTGTCACTTATGTCTCCTACATTGGCCAGTGGTTCTTTACCACTAGTGTCTCCTGGGAAGCCCTTTCTATTTCTTTCTCAGTTCAGTTCAGTTGCTCAGTTGTGTCTGACCCTAGGTGACCTCGTGGACTGAAGCAGGCCAGGCTTCTCTGTCCATCACCAACTCCTGGAGCTTGCTCAAACTCATGTCCATTGATTCGGTGATGCCATCCAACCATCTCAGCCTCTGACATCCCCTTCTCCTCCTGCCTTCAGTCTTTGCCAGCATCAGGGTTTTTTCCAGAGTCAGTTCTTCACATCAAGTGGCCAAAGTACTGGAGTTTCAGCTTCAGCATCAGTCCTTCCAATGAATATTCACTATTGATTTCCTTTAGGATTGACTGGTTGGATTTCCTTGCTGTCCAAGGGACTCTCAAGAGTCTTCTCCAAGACCACAGCTCAAAAGCATCAATTCTTCAATGCTCAGCTTTCTTTATTGTCCAACTCTCACATCCATACATGACTACTGGGAAAACCATAGCTTCGACTAGATGAAACTTTGTTGGCAAAGTAATGTCTCGGCCTTATAATATACTGTCTAGGTTGGTCATAGCTTTTCTTCCAAGGAGCAAGCATCTTTTAATTTCATGGCTGCAGTCACCATCTGCAGTGATTTTTGAGCCTCCCCCCTCCAAAAAACAAAAAAAAATGTCTCTCACTGTTTCCATTGTTTCCCCATCTATTTTCCATGAAGTGATTGGATCAGATGCCATGATATTCATTTTCTGAATGTTGAGCTTTAAGTCAGCTTTTTCACTCTCCTCTTTCACTTTCATCAAGAGGCTCTGTAGTTCCTCTTTGCTTTTGGCCATAAGAGTGGTATCATCTGAATATCTGAGGTTACTGATATTTCTCCCGGCAATCTTGATTCCAGCTTGTGCTTCATCCAGCCAGGCATTTCCATGATGTACTTTGCATATAAGTTAATTAAGCAGGGTGACAATACACAGCCTTGACACACTTCTTCCCCAGTTAGGAACCAGTCTGTTGTTCCACGTCCAGTTCTAACTTTCTTCTTGACCTGCATACAGATTTCTCAGGAGGCGTGTAATGTGGTCTGTTATTCTCATCTCTAAGGATTTTCCACAGTTTGTTCTGATCCACACAGTCAAAGGTGTAGCATAGTCAATAAAGCAGAAGTCAATGATTTAGGCTCCTAGGAATGTTGTATTCTGTATCCCTGACCCCATGGCAGGCCACTTTTGACCCACACTTCCGCCAGAGTCTCCTGGACACTCATAGGCAAGTCTGGCTCAGTCTCTTCTGGGGTCAGTGCTCCTTTCTCCTGGATCCTGGTGTGCATGAGCTTTTGCTTGTGCGCTCCTAGAGACTGTTTCCCCAGTTCTGTGGCAGTTATTTTCGACTCTTTGCGACCCCATGGACTGTAGCCTACCAGGCTCCTCTGTTCATAGGATTTTTCCAGGAAATAGTAATAGAGTGGATTGCCATTTCCTTCTCCAGGGGATCTTCCCGACCCAGGGATTGAACCAGGTTCTCCCACATTGTAGACAGACACTTAACCGTCTGAGACACCAGGGAAGTCCCCAGTCAAATCCCACTGGCCTTCAAAGTCAAATTCCCTGGGGTTTCTCAGTCCCTTTGCCATATCTCCCAGGTTGGAAAATCTGTTGTGGGCCCTAGAGCTTTTGCAGCAGTACAAGAACTTCTTTGGTATAGTTGTTCTCCACTTTATGGGTCCTCTGCTTGATATCTCTATGATTGGGCTAATGACGACCTCCTCCAAAAGGACCTATGCCACACACCGCATCTCCCAGGTCTACTGGAGCCAGAGCCCCTTTCCCCACAGCAGGCCACCACTGGCCTGTGCCTCCTCAGGGGACACTCAAACACTCAAAGGCAGATCTTGCTCAGTCTTTGTGGGGTCTCTGGGTGCTGTTGAGCACAGGGTCTTGTTGGAGACCTCTGAGCATCTCTGGCAGTAATGGGATTTGATTCTAAATATTTTTACCCCCCTACCATCTTTTTTGGGCTTCTCCTTTGTCTTTGGATGTGGGGTATCTTTTTTGGTGGGATCCAACATCCTCCTGTTTGGGTTGTTCACCAGTGAGTTGCGATTTTGGAGTTCTCACAGGAGAAGATAAGCTCACACTCTTCTACTCCACCATCTTCTATATACAGTCCTGGTTCTCTCTAACAACACTTTAATACATATTAACATTAAACTTGTAGTCAAAAGCTCTACAGCTCATGATTTCCAGGTGGCACTAGTGGTAAAGAACCCACCTTTCAGTGCAGGAAACATAAGAGACACAGGTTCAATCCTAGGATGGGGAAGATCCCCTGGAGGAGGGCATGACAACCCACTCCAGTATTTTTGCCTGGAGAAACCCATGGACAAGAGGATCCTGGCAAGCTACAGTCCATAGGGTTGCACAGAGTTGGACATGACCAAAGCAACTTAGCACTTTATTCATAGCTCATGCTTGAATAAATTTTATCTAACACATGTATTTTCTCTGTAAGGCACATGAGAGTCTTCTTATGCTTAGGAATACTAAGTAGCATTTCAGCACTAGACTTGGGGGGCATTTTAATTTCTTCTGTGATTTCATTAGTGACCTATTGGTTTTTTAGTAGCATGTTGTTTAGTCTCCACTTCATCTTTTTTTTTTTTTTTTCTCATTTCTTTTTCTGTGGTTCACCTTTAGTTTCATGCCATTTTTGTCAGAAAAGATATTTGAAATAATTTCTATATTCTTACATTTGTTGAGACTCGTTTTGTGCCCTTGTATGTGGCCAATACTGGCTTCCCTGGTGGCTCAGTGGTAATCTTCCTATGATGCAAGAGACTCCAATTCAATCTCTGTTGGGAAGATCCCTTGAAGAAGGAAACGTCAACCCACTCCAGTATTCTTGCTTGGAAAATTCTCATGAACAGAGAAGCCTGGTGGGCTTCAGTTCATGGGGTCACAAAGGAGTCAGATATTACTTAGTGTTTAAACAACAACAAAAAATGTGGTCAGTCCTAGAGAATGTTCCATATGCACTTGAAAAAGAATGTGTATCTGGGTATTTTTGATGTAATGTCCTAAAAATATCAGTTAAGTCTCTGATCTGTTGTATCACATAGGATCTCTCTTGCCTTACTGATTTTTCATCTAGAAAATCTGTCCATTAATATATGTGTGATGTTAAAATCTCCTACTATTATTGTATTCCTATCAGTTTCTCCCCTTATGTCTGTTAGCATTTGTTTAATATATTTGGGTGCTCCTATTGGGTGCATTGACGAATGTAATATCCTCTTCTTGTATTAATTCTTTTATCATCATATGATGCCTTTCTCTTCTAATTTCTGTTTTTTATTGAAGTATTATTGATTTAAAATGGTCTGTCAATCTCTGTTGTACAGCCAAGTGTCAGTTATACACATTATACGTTCTTTGTAAATATTCTTTTCCATTATGGTTTATCATAGGATATTGTATATAGTTCCCTGTGCTATCCAGTAGGACCTTATTGTTTGTCCATTCTAAATGTAATAGTTTCCATCTACTAACCCCCAAACTCCCAATCCATCCCTCTCTCCACTTCCTCACTTGGTTACCTTGGCAACCACAAGTCTGTTCTCTATGTCTGTGAGTCTGTTTCTGTTTTATAGATAGGTTTATTTGTGCCATAGTTTAGATCTCACATATAAATGATATCATACAGTATTTGTCTTTCTCTTTTATAGCGTCTTTATCTTTCTTTATAAATTTTGCTTTAAAGTCTATTTTGTCTGATATGTGTATCACGACTCCCACTTTCCTGTCATTCCTGCTTGCATGAAGTATCTGAAGTATCATTTTCCATCTACTTTTGGGTAATTTAAACAGCAAAGTCACCTACAAAAAGCAAAAACAGGTAAAATATGACACCAAGATGAGACATTTAAATAGACCACGAAAAGGGCATTTATTTAAGCATGAGAACTGAAACAAGATGGCAGAATGTCATTTCACTTCACTCAACTGGAAACATGTACACAAGAGATTCAAATATTTCACATCTTTGTACATTTCCACAGTGATTACAAAAACACCATAAGTATTTATTTGAGAGTTATGTCTTAGTATCCTCTAGTTCTTATAATGACTATCATAGACTGGGTGACTTGTCAACAACAGTAATTTATTTTTGACAGTTCTGGAGGCTGGGAAGTTCAAGATCAAGGTGTTGGCAGATTCAATATCTGGTGAGAGTTACTTCCTAGTTCACAGATTGATGTCTTTTGTTGCATCCTCCTCCTGTGGTAGAATAGCTGAGAAAATTCTCTGGAGTGTCTTTTATAAGAGCACTAATTCTTTTCATGAGTGTTTCCCCCTCATGACCTAATCATTTCTCAAAGGCCACAATTTGAAATGCCATTTCACTGGGGATTAGGTTTTAACGTAAATATTTTGGAGGTACACAAATATTCAGCCTGTAATCTATTACAAATGAATTTTAGCAAGTCAGAAATTTACAAATATGGGGTGGAAAATTAATAAACTTCCATCTCAAAAAAATACAGAAAGAACAATGGAATAAATAAAAAGTAAACAGAAGAAAATAATCATTAGGGAAGAAATGAATGAAATAGAATACAGATATAAAATAGAAATTATTGAAATGTTTCTTTGAAAGACCATAAAATTGATGAGCATTATATTGTGTGTGTTAGTCACTCAGTTGTGTCCAACTCTTTGTGACCCCCAAAACTATAGCCCATTAGGCTCCTCTGTCCACGGAATTTTCCAGGCAAGAATACTGGAGTGGGTTGCCATTTCCTTCTCCAGGGCATTATATTGCTGCTGCTGCTGCTGCATCGCTTCAGTCGTGTCTGACTCTGTGCGACTCCATAGACGGCAGCCCACCAGGCTCCCGCATCCCTGGGATTCTCCAGGCAAGAACACTGGAGTGGGTTGCCATTTCCTTTTCCAAAGCATGAAAGTGAAAAGTTAAAGTGAAGTCGCTCAGTCATGTCCGACTCTCAGTGACCCCATGGACTGCAGCACACCAGGCTCCTCCATCCATGGGATTTTCCAGGCAAGAGTACTGGAGTGGGTGCCATTGCCTTCTCCGGGGCATTACATTAGACTGACATAAAAAAGAAATCACCAAAGCCTCCATTCTCCCATAGAGCAAAGTGTCTTTTACTTTAATATCTGCTCAGCTGCCTCTGTCACTCATCTTAATTATTGCCAAAAACTTTTAGAGAATCTCCCAGTTGACAATCTGGACCTTCTTCAGTATATTTTCCTATCAGTTGTCAGAAGGGCCTTTCTATAATGTCGCTCTGATTATATCTTTCCTGCCTGCAATAATTTTGTAGGTTCACAATATTTTTCATAAAAGATTCAAATTTCTTAGCTTAGTATACAGTCATTGTTGATATGCTCCTTATGTGTCTAACTTCATTTACTCTCATATTCCCTACATCAGTGCTACATCACTCCACTATTCTCTACATCAGTGCCTTTAATATACCAAGCCTTTAATTATTTTCATGTCTCTCTTCCCATTGATCCCTCTTCTGTAATATTCTTATTATTTCTACCCTGTGACATTGTTTCATTTAATTAACTCCTGCCCTTCCAAATTTGGCTTAAGTATCAACCATGCTACTCCAGTACTCTTGCCTGGAAAATCCCATGATGGAGGAGCCTGGTGGGCTGCAGTCCATGGGGTTGCTGAGGGTCAGACATGACTGAGCGACTTCACTTTCACTTTTCACTTTCATGAATTGGAGAAGGAAATGGCAACCCACTCCAGTGTTCTTGCCTGGAGAATCCCAGGAACGGGGAAGCCTGGTGGGCTGCCATCTATGGGGTCGCACAGAGTCGGACACGACTGAAGCGACTTAGCAGTACTGAAGTGACTTAGCATAGCATATGCAGTACTGAAGTGACTTAGCATAGCATATGCAGTACTGAAGTGACTTAGCATGCTATGCTAAGTCACTTCAGTCGTGTCTGACTCTGTGCGACCCCATAGACGGCAGCCCACCAGGCTCCCCCGTCCCTGGGATTCTCCAGGCAAGAACACTGGAGTGGGTTGCCATTTCCTTCTCCAATGCATGAAAGTGAAAAGTGAAAGTGAAGTCGCTCAGTTGTGCCTAACTCTTAGCGACCCCATGGACTGCAGCCCACCAGGCTCCTCTGTCCATGGGATTTTCCAGGCAAGAGTACTGGAGTGGGGTGCCGTTGCTTTCTTTAAAGTATCAACCATGAGAACTCCCAATATGATTTTCAAGTTCCTCTTGAGCTCTTGTGACCCCTTACACACTTTTTCTATCAGATCAGATCAGATCAGTCGCTCAGTCGTGTCCGACTCTTTGCGACCCCATGAACCGCAGCACGCCAGGCCTCCCTGTCCATCACCAGCTCCCGGAGGTCACTCAGACTCGCATCCATCGAGTCAGTGATGCCATCCAGCCATCTCATCCTCTGTCGTCCCCTTCTCCTCCTGCCCTCAATCCCTCCCAGCATCAGAGTCTTCTCCAATGAGTCAACTCTTCGCATGAGGTGGCCAAAATACTGGAGTTTCAGCTTTAGCATAACAAACTTACTTATATCCTATACTAAGCTATCAATTTATTGAGTATGAAAACCACATCTTGTTTGATTTAGTGTCTTTAATACATAGCAAAATTACTAGCTCTCAATGGGCACTTAATAAATATTTTTTGAAATAATATTTGTCATCTTCCCAGAGAGCACCAAGAAAAGGAAGTTACCAGTCTGCAGTTAACAGCCCCTGGAGCTAGAGATGGCTTTACACATGGACTCATTACACATTTTTTCCCCTAAGAAGCTTTTATTTATCCCCATTTTTTTTTCTATTTACATATCATTTCCATTTGTCTGCTGACATTATTCAAATTTCCCTCTGTGCAACCACTACATCCCCTAACCTAACAGGTGTAGGTATATAATTTGTTTGCAAATTAAATGGTCAGAGCTTTGCACTATCTTGATATCAGTTCAGTCACTCAGTCGTGTCTGACTCTTTTTCACTTCATAGACTGCATCACGCCAGGCCTCCCTGTCCATCACCAACTCCCGGAGATTACTCAAACTCACGTCCATCTATTTGGTGATGCCATCCAACCATCTCAGCCTCTGTCATCCTCTTCTCTTCCTGCCTTCAATCTTTCCCAGCAACAGGGTTTTTTCCAAGGAGTCAGTTCTTCGCATCAGGTGGACAAAATACTTAAGTTTCAACTTCAGCATGCGTCCTTCCAATGAATATTCAGGATTGATTTCCTTTAGGATTGACTGGTTGAATCTCCTTGCTGTCCAAGGGACTCTCAAGTGTCTTCTCCAACACCACAGTTCAAAAGCATCAATTCTTCAGCGCTCAGCTTTCTTTAGAGTTCAAATCTCACATCCATATTTGACTACTGGAAAAAACCATACCTTTGACTAGAAGGACCTTTGTTGGCAAAGTAATGTCTCTGCTTTTGAATATGCTATCTAGGTTGGTCATAACTTTTCTTTCAAGGAACAAGCATCTTTTAATTTCATTGCTGCAGTCATCATCTGCAGTGATTTTGGAGTCCAAGAAAATAAAGTCTGTCACTATTTCCATTGTTTCCCCATCTATTTGCCATGAAGTGGTGGGACTGGATATCATAATCTTAGTTTTCTGAATGTTGAGCTTTAAGCCAACTTTTTCACTCTCCTCTTTCACTTTCATCAAGAGGCTTTTTAGATCCTCTTCACTTCTGCCATAAGGGTGGTGTCATCTGCGTATCTGAGATTATTGATATTTCTCCCGGTAGTCTTGATTCCAGCTTGTGCTTCTTCCATCCCAGCATTTCTCATGATGTACTCTGCATATAAGTTAAATAAGCAGGGTGACAACATACAGCCTTGATGGACTCATTTTCCTATTTGGAACCAGTCTGTTGTTCCATGTCCAGTTCTAACTGTGGCTTCTTGACCTGCATACCAATTTCTCAGGAGGTGGTCAGTAGGTCTGGTATTCTCATCTCTTTCAGAATTTTTCACAGTTTATTGTGATCCACATAGTCAAAGGTGTTAGCATAATCAATAAAGCAGGAGTAGATGTTTTTATGGAACTCTCTTGCTTTTTCAATGATCCAATGGATGTTGGCAATCTGATCTCTGGTTCCTCTGCCTTTTCTAAATACAGTTTGAACATCTGGAAATTCATGGTTCACTTACTGTTGTAGCCTGGCTTGGAGAATTTTGAACATTACTTTGCTTACTTTATTTATGTCATTATCTTGACATAGAAGTCTATAATTGATCCATAGATCTTTGATTCAGTCAAGGCTGTTAAGAGTCAAATAAATTTTTTTAGGATTACTGGAAAGGAAAACATGAACATTTTCCTACTGGTTTTACACCTTGGAATGTGTAGAATGAGAACTGCTGGTAGATCATCTTAATACTAAATGGAGATTGAGAAGGAAGTCAGCTTGGAGATTGAAGAGAAAAATAATGGAGAGAAACTCTATCCAGAGACATCAGTTATGTCTCTGAATCAAGAAGTCATTTAGCCAAATAGTTCATTTTAAAGTATATGATATCGTATATTAATGAATATATATGGAATCTAGAAAAACGGTACTGATGAACCTATTTGCAAGGCAGGAATAGAGACACAGATGTAGAAACTAGAGTTGTGGACACAGCGGGGGAGAGAATTGGACAAATTGAGGCAGCAGCATTGAAATATATATTACTATGTGTAAAATAGGTAGGTAGTGGGAAGTTGCTGTATTACACAGGGAACTCAACCTGGTGCTCTGTGATGACTAGAGGACTGGGATGGGGAATGTGGTGGGAGAGAGTTTCAAGAGGGAGGGTATATATGTGTGCTTATTGGCTAATTCATGTTGGTTGTATGGCAGAAACCAACATAACATTGTAAAGCAGTTATCTTCAAGTTAAAAGTAAATTTAAACAAATATGAGCCAATAGCATTTTAAAATTTATTTGTCTAAGACAATTTGAGTTCAATTTTCTGTTATTTTCAGCTGAAAGTTTCTAAATTACAATTAATCTTTCTATGTTTGTCTTGATATATACCTCCATGATGCTTTCCTACAAACATCCTGTATGACTTCTTAATACCTATAAGCCTTCTTTGTACAAAAATGCCACTCATGATTGGTTTCATATTTATCTATTGAGCTTTTTAATTGTTTTATACTCTCCTCCTCTATGTTCACTATGCTGAGCTACTTACCTTCTCCCTATTGACCATCTATTTTTAGAACTTAGTTGCATATACTCATATTCTTCAGACTACTGTTGTAACTTACTGTGTTGTACACATTTGTATATATAGCTTGTTACATTTCTTACTTCTACTATTGAGAATGTACATCTCTCTGATTCAATAAAAACTGATTTCCTTAGTTTTTATTTTTTTTTAATTGACGTATAGTTGACTTAAAATGTGTTAGTTTTAGGTATACAGCAAAGTTATTCATATATGTGTGTGTGTGTGTGTGTGTGTGTGTGTGTGTGTGTGTGCGTGCGTGCGTCAGATCAGATCAGATCAGATCAGTCGCTCAGTCGTGTCCAACTCTTTGCGACCCCATGAATCACAGCACGCCAGGCCTCCCTGTCCATCACCAGCTCCCGGAGGTCACTCGGACTCACATCCATCAAGTCAGTGATGCCATCCAGCCATCTCATCCTCTGTCGTCCCCTTCTCCTCTTGCCCTCAATCCCTCCCAGCATCAGAGTCTTCTCCAATGATTCAACTCTTCGCATGAGGTGGCCAAAATACTGGAGTTTCAGCTTGAGCATCATTCCTTCCAAAGAAATCCCAGGGCTGATCTCCTTCAGAATGGACTGGTTGGCTCTCCTTGCAGCCCAAGGGACTCTCAAGAGTCTTCTCCAACACCACAGTTCCAAAGCATCAATTCTTCAGTGCTCAGCCTTCTTCACAGTCCAGCTCTCACATCCATACATGACCACAGGAAAAACTATATCCTTGACTAGATGAACCTTTGTTGGCAAAGTAAAGTCTCTGCTTTTGAATATGCTATCTAGGTTGGTCAAAACTTTCCTTCGTGTGTGCATGCTCAATTGCTCAGTCATATCCAACTCTATGGCATCAGGCTGCTCTATCTATGGAATTTTCCAGGCAAGGATACTGGAGAGGGTTGCCATTTTCTACTCCAAGGGGATCTTCACAACAGAGGACTTGCACTTCTATGTGTCTCCTACATCAGCAGGCAGATTCTTTAGCAGCTGCGCCACCTGGAAACCTCCATATATATATGAGTGTGTGTGTGTGACACGTGTACTTTTTCAGACTCTTGTCACTTATTTATTACAGAATATTGAGTATAGTTCTCTGTGCTATACAATAGGTCTTTATTGGTTATGATTTTATATATAGTGGGGGAGCCTGGTAGGCTGCTGTCTATGAAATCGCACAGAGTCGGACATGACTGAAGTGACTTAGCAGCAGCAGCAGCAGCAGCAGTGTATATATGTTGATCGCAAACTAATTAATCTTCCTCCACCCTACCTTTTCCCTTTGGTAATCATACATTTACTTCTTGTGTTTAAAATAAATAAATAAAAAAGATTCTAGGTTATTTGAGAGCAGCCCTACATAAGTTTTGGGAATAGCGCTACATGTTCCTTTTAGGTAGACCTTGGGTAATATTTTCACATATGTACACTCATCTGTAGTAAACTAAAGACTCAAAAGGGATCCTCTGTAGATCTCTGGAGAAGCCTCCAGGCTGTGTCAGTCTCTCTTCTTTGGTAAACTGCTTTGCAAACTCAAGTCATCAAGTTTGTGCTAAGTTTGTGAATATTTTTCTCCATATTCTCAGCTCAGGGATACACCCAGTTCCACCTATACTCCCTATCCTTGGTCTGTGGCTGGAAAATACTCTCTAGAAAGTACAGTGAGCCAAATATTGGATTCTGCTTATGTTCTATCTCTCAAAGATATTTTTTGACTGCCTGGTACACAATCCTTGAAAAATATGCTTTATAGTTTATCTCATTTTTTAATTTCAAATGAGAAGGTGAATTCAGGTTGCTCTATTTTAACTAAAAGTTTAATTAGAAAAATAATTTAAAACAGGAATTATAAATTATACAATATTTGGGAGGTTTGGAACCTAAGATCAGAAAAGTGTTTTCCAAGATATCCTACAGTGCAAAAATTGCTAGTGTGTTTCTTCTAGTGGTGTCAGCCACCTAAACCCCCATAGTGAGTGATTTTCCAGAGTACCCACTTTATAATTTTGGAATCCTAGAGAAGTCTACACTGGAGATGTTAGTTAGATTCTCACAACAGTGATTTCCAGAAGGATCCTTGAAAGCTAGAAGACATTGTAGAAGATCTTAACTGCCTGAACACAGCACAACTGAAGAAAAACGATTTAGTATTCTCCTACGGAGAAGGCGATGGCACCCCACTCCAGTACTCTTGCCTGGAAAATCCCATGGATGGAGGAGCCTGTTAGGCTGCAATCCATTGGGGTTGCGAAGAGTCGGACACGACTGAGCGACTTCACTTTCACTTTTCACTTTCATGCATTGGAGAAGGAAATGGCAACCCACTCCAGTGTTCTTGCCTGGAGAATTTCAGGGACGGGGGAGCCTGGTGGGCTGCCCTCTATGGGGTCGCACAGAGTCGGACACTACTGAAGCGACTTAGCAGCAGCAAAGATATCAGTAGAAAGCCTCTCATTAGTAGATCTAACCTAGAATAATAGTGTAAAATAGTTCAGATAAAGATAGTTCTCAACTCCCCTGTTGGAGAGAACAAATTATAGCCAGAATAATGCCAACTAGACAATGGAAAATTTTGCAATATTCATATTTATGCTAATTAAAGATAGCATAATATTTAACATGTAGTAGCATAATATTTAACATGTAGTTGGTACTTGATAAATATTGAGGAAATTAAAGAAAAAATCAGTTCTGGTAAGGACATAGTTATACAAATTAGTTTAAAGATTCAAGAACTTTTAGAATAAGAAAACTAAAAGGCTGTTTGATATTCAGCAAAACTTTTGTTTGAATGAAGTAACTCCTTTATCCTTCTTTAACAGGATATACAAAATGTGCTTTAGTGAAGTGTCACATTGTTTACTAAAGCAGTTTAATCTTTGACTAAATTACACTGAAGAGATAGAAAAGCTATGCTACTATGACACATTGTTTTCCAGTGTTTTAACTTTTGAAACTGTTAGCTGTGCTATAACCTTATGTTTTATCTTAAATAGCTTAAAGTTAATAGCTATAATATTGCAGTTTGCAAAGTGTTTCACCCATGTAAAATAATATTAATGAGAGTTTGTGATATTTCAATTCTGATGCCTAATAGAACTAAAATAAAAATAGCAATGACTTATTTCAAGAACAATCTATGTTAGTTTTCTGGGAAGGGGTATGACAGTTATATATTATTGAACAGGCTTTTGTGTACATACCTAAATTATACAGATATCCCTGAATTATGAGTACTTGTGTTCTGTAAACTACAAATTAGAATTTTTAAAGGAATCACTCAAATCAATGACTCTTATTAACTCTGAAGCAGAAAAATCCCAACAGCCCAGGCAAATGGTTAATGGAGAAAATGTGCTATTATCAAGATGTACTTATTAGCCATTATTATTATTTTGGATTACATTAAGTGGCCAAGATAAAATATATTCACTGAAAGTGCCTAATTTAACTAGATTGTCTTTATTAACAGGGTGTATTAAGTGGTTTCAGCTGTAATAGCATTTGAGTTCCATTAGGTTTTGAAGTGATTTAGAAATTCAAATTATTTTTAAAAATTAGATGTCAGGGTGCTGAATAATTAGGAAATACCAGGTTGAAGTTGCAAATTTATACTTAGTAGTGAAATTGAACAGAAACATTGGATGTTGTTGAACTACAAACATGGAGCTGAGAAAATACTATTAAACCACTTGTTCTTTGGCATGTGCAATGGAAAATATGTAAGCATTCAAACATATTATATCCTTTGTAGTAAGATATAAATACAATAATCAGACTAATGCTGTTATTTGAAAAAGGCAGAAAAGATTATAGGTATTTTACTTGAATTCTATATATTGAAGATGCTAATTACTTTCAGTGTGTAATTTTACCATTAAATTATTAAAATTATGCCAGCTGTAAAAAGTAAATAAATGTATAAAATACAACCTCAGGTATACTTTTTTGAAATTAATTAATGGTAACAGAATTTTGAATTAATATTAAGATGAAAATTCTGTTTCCTAAATCAGTAGCAAAGAACATGGTAAGAGAGTCAAGTTTGTTTTAATCTTTTATGCAATCCATATATATTTCCTGGGTTGCTTATACGAAGTCTGCATTCTTTTCGACTCTAAAGATATAATGGCAAGAAAAACAGGCATGATTTCTGTTAGAATATGTAAATTAATACTAACTGGCTACCTTTGTCAAGTGCTGTGAGACAAATATCTAAGAAAGAATTAAATAAAATAATTCTAAACAGATTCCTGCAGAAAATTGCAGAGGATAAAATACTTCCTAACTTAACTCTATGAGGCCAGAATTTAACCTGATACAAAAACAGGACAAAAGTATTATAAGAAAACTAGAGAATAAACACATCTTATCAAAAAAGACATTTTGTCATTGTTCAGTCACTAAGTTGTGTCCAACTCTTTGCAACCCCTTGGATTGCAGTACATTAGGCTTCCTTGTCCTTCACAATCTCCCAGAGATTGCTCAAACTTATGTCCATTGAGTCAGTGATGCCCTCCAACCATCTCATCCTCTGTTGTCCCCATCTCCTTCTGCTTTCAATCTTTCCCAGCATCAAGATCTTTTCAAATGAGTCAAATCTCCCCATCAGGTGGCCTAAGTATTGGAGCTTCTGCTTCAGCATCAGTCCTTCCAATGAATATTTAGGGTGGATTTCCTTTAGGATTTACAGATTTGATTTCTATCTTCCCCAGAGCCACATTTCAAAAGCACCAATTCTTTGGCACTCAGCCTTCCTTATGGTCCAACTCTCACATTCATACTTGATTACTGGAAAAACCATAGCTTTGACTATATGGACATTTGTCAGCAAAATGATGCCTCTGCTTTTTAATATGTTATCTAGGTTTTTCACAGCTTTTCTTCCAGGAGTAAGCATCTTTTAATTTCATGGTTGCAGTCACCATCCACAGTGATTTTGGAGCTCCCCAAAATAAAGTCTGTCACTGTTTCTACTGCTTTAGCATCTATTTGCCATAAAATGGTGAGACCAGGTGCCATGATCTTAATTATTTGAATGTTGAGCCAGCTTTTTCACTCCCCTTTCACCTTTATCAAGAGGTTCTTTAGTTCCTATTCACTTTCTGCCATTAGGGTACTATCATCTGCATATCTGAGGTCATTGATATTTCTCCTGGAAGTCTTGATTCCAGCTTGTGATTCATCCAGCCTAGTATTTTGCATGGTGTACACTGCATATAAATTATATAAGCACGGTGACAATATACATCTTTGACGTACTCCTTTCCCAATTTTGAACCAGTCTGTTGTTCCATGTCCAATTCTGTTGCTTCTTCTCCTGCATACAGATTTCTCAGGAGGCAGATCAGGTGGTCTGATAGTGCGATATTCCCATCTCTTTAACAATTTTCCACAATTTGTTGTGATCCACACAGTCAAAGGCTTTTGTGTAGTCAATGAAGGAGAAGTAGATATAAAAATTTTACATAAAACCTTAACAAATTGAATTCAACAATACACCAAATTGATTCTATATCCCAAGTAAGTGAGGATTATTCCAAGAATGCAAAAATAGTTTGCCATTCAAAGAATGAAAATAGGAATGCATGTGGTCATTTTGCTAGAGGCAGGAAAAAAATAGTTGATTTAAAAATCTCAGCAATCTGTGAATAAAAGAAAAAATTCTGTCTCATAAAGTAAATCTGCTTAATATCATATTTCTGGAGGAAGGCATGGCAACTCACTCCAGTATTCTTGCCTGGAGAATTCTATGGACAGGGGAGCCTAATGGACTACAATGTCTAAGGTGGCAGAGTTACACAAGTGAAGTGACTTAGCACACAAGCAAATATATTTAATTGTGAAAGAATGAATTTTTCACTTGAAATTAATAGAAAAACATAATATGAATAAGGTCTGAGGATTTAATGTAAAACATTATTGCAATAGCTGACAATGCTGTACCATTTAAGTGAAGTTCGGTAAGAGAATAGAACTTAACTGTTCTCACCAAAAATAAAAAGAAAATAGAAGCTAGAAAAAGAGAAAGAAACAAGGATTATGTTAGCTGGTGGGTATGTCAATTAGCTATTAAAAATTAACTATTAATTAGAAATACTAATTTCACAATGTACTCACATATCAAATCAATGATGATACTTTAAATACCTTACAATTTTGTATGTCAATTATACTTCAGTAAAAATGACATTAAAAAGAACAAAGTAAAATCCTGATGTGTTTCTCCTGAAACTTCTATTCAACATTACAGTGAAAAAAAGAGAAATCTGGTTAAAGGAGTAAAGTTATTTTTATTCTCAGAAAGTCATCTATATAGAAATTCTATGGAATCAACAAAAAACTGTTAAAATAACAAGTATTTTAGTACTAACAGTAGTACAAACTAATAGTTTTATGGGGTAAAATATTCATATACTCAAATAGTTTTTGTATACTAGCAGGGAACACTAGGATATCAAAATTAATATTCAATCAAATTTACTTCAGTATCAAAACTATTAAATACTTTGGGATAAACATAATTTAAAAGCCTGCAAAATTATACACTGAAATATACACATTATTTCTGGGGTATACAAAAGAATAAATAAATGGAAATGTGTAATATGTTCATGGATCAAAAGATTCAATGTTGTTAAACTGTTAATTTTCTCCAAATTAATGTTTAGACTAATAGCTATTTAAATCAAAATCCTACCAGGCATTTTTTTAAATAGAAACTGAAAAATTGATTCTAGTATTCAGTTAGAAATACAAGGATCTAGAACAGCTAAAACAACTTTGAGAAAAATAACAAAATTTGAGGAATTAAAGATTTTAAGATTCATCAAAAGGCAATCACACTTCCGACAAGGTTATGTAGTGATAATGTCTCTGCTTTTTAATATTCTGTCTATGTTGGTCATAACTTTTTTCCGAGGACTAAGCGTTTTTTAATTTCATGGCTGCAGTCACCATCTGCAGTGATTTTGGAGCCCCCAAAATAAAGCCAGCCCACTGTTTCTCCATCTATTTGCCATGAAGTGATGGGACTGGATGTCATGATCTTCATTTTCTGAATGTTGAGCTTTAAGCCAAGTTTTTCATGCTCCTCTTTCACTTTCATCAAGAGACTCTTTAGTTCTTAATTTTCTGCCCATAGGGATGGTGTCATCTGCATATCTGAGATTATTGATATTTCTCCAGGCAATCTTGATTCTAGCTTGTGCTTCATCCAGCCCAGCGTTTCTCATGATGTACTCTGCATATAAGTTAAATAAGCAGGGTGACAATATACAGCCTTGACATACTCCTTTTCCTATTTGGAACCAGTCTGTTGTTCCATGTCCAGTTCTAACTGTTGCTTCCTGACCTGCATACAGGTTTTTCAAAAGGCAGATCAGGTGGTCTGGTATTCCCATCTCTTTCAGAATTTTCCACAGTTTATTGTGATCCACACAGTCAAAGGTTTTAGCATAGTCAATAAAGCAGAAATAGATGTTTTTCTGGAACTCTCTTGCTTTTTCAGTGATCCAGCAGATGTTGGCAATTTGATCTCTGGTTCCTCTGCCTTTTCTAAAACCAGCTTGAACATCTGGAAATTCACGGTTCACATATTGCTGAAGCCTGGCTTGGAGAATTTTGAGCATTACTTTACTAGCGTGTGAGATGAGTGCAATTGTTCGGTAGTTTGAGCATTCTTTGGCATTGCCTTTCTTTGGGATTGGAATGAAAATGGACCTTTTCCAGTCCTATGGCCACTGCTGAGTTTTCCAAATTTGCTGATATATTGATACTCCAAATTAAATTCTCAAATAAATTTGTTTAGCTGAGAATGTTGAATACACTGAATGCCTAATGTCAACTATAAATGTAGCAGAGCCCTGCTTTTAAAGCACTGACTGGTAAGTCTAAAATAAATAAAAAGCATAAAAGGCAAGGTAGTGTTCAGAACAACCTAAATGACCAAAATCTGACTTTATATAGTATATAAAACAAGATACAATACTTTGTGTACATTCTTACTCATGGTGCTCAGATGCTCAGTCATGTCCAACTCTTTGCTACCCCATGGACTGTAGCCCACCAGGCTCCTCTGTCCATGGAATTTTCCAAGCAAGAATACTGGATTGGGTTGCCATTTTCTCCTCCAGGGGATCTTCCTGACCTTGGATCAAACCTGCATCTCCTGAGTCTCCTGCACCTGGGAAGTCCACATTCTTACTAATCTTCCCACCAACACTTTGCTGCCAAATTATAATTAAAATATACCTTAGACCAAAGTTTGCCACATTATTATCATGCAAACATTTGTTAATCATTCTTACTAATATTGCTTAACAAATGTTTGCATGATAAAAATGTGGCAAACTTTGGTCTTATGTGTGTTTTAATTATAGTTTGGCAGCAAAGTGCTGGTGGATGTAAGTCATTTTATCTGCCTTATAATTGACAGCCACAGCCTACCCCAAAGCCTAAGAATTGTACTTAACCCAATTAGTCCTCAAATGAATGAATATCACTTTAAAACATTCTAACATATTGAAAACTTCAACACCCTTCATTCAAATTTTGCAGCTTTCATCACCTCTATTTAACATTTCCAGATAGCTATTCATTTTGAAACTTCAAATTTCTCAGATATCTGTGTAGAAGAGTCCCAGTATAGCAGGGTATCTTCATTGTTGTTATTAACTTTCAAATATGTTCACAATAGCAATAAAAGTATAAAAAAAAAACTTGCCACTTTACTGTATACCTGAAACTGATACAACATTGTATATTAACTATATTCCAGTAACAATTTTAAAAAAGTAAAAAAAAAATTGCTAGCAGCTTCTGCTTTCCAAAAGTGGGCTTTTTACATTTAACTTTGGAGCCAATTGTCTCACACTTCTTTAAAAAAAAAAAAAAAGACAAAACAACTTTGAATGATCTTCTGAATTAAGTGCATCTAAAATTTAAACACGTGTATTCTGGTGGTGGATCCATCTCGATGTATAGTAAAAGTAATACAATATTGTAAAGTTAAGAAAAATTAAAATAATAATAATAATAATAAAATTAAAAAAAAAGAAAAATAAATAAATAAAACGAGCAAACAACAACAACAACAACAACAAAATAAAATAAAATTTAAACAAGAGCAAAGACTCTTCTTAAAAAATTAAGTTCTGTTTAGTAAAATAATTAGTTGTATTTTTAAGGTAATTTCCTCTTGCTAGATTATGTTTCTGGTGTATATTTGTGTTTTAAAAATATAGAGTCACACCTTGCCTCCCCACAAGTGCCATGATTATGCATGATCACATCTGTATTCAGGTTTTGCATGCCATTACTTGAGCCATCACAGGGAGAAGCTGGCAGAAGACATATAGAGCCATACCAGGCTCTCACCTAAAGCCTGGAAAAAAAACCAAATGGAAGCAAAAATAGCCTTACTCAGTGCAATATAGATTGTACTGTGAAGTTCTGTATTTGAAGTTGTTTCACACCAAATAACTGAGACCTTTGTAAATGCCTTGAAATTGGACTGGATTTTTTATTTCCTTTTGTAACCATAACCTTTTTTCTTTTTTTTTTTTACAAAAAATAATTTTATTGATAATAATGTTATATTCATTTCTGCTGTACACACACACACATACACATATACATATATATACACACACATTTTTTCATATTCTGTTCCGTTATGATTTGCCACATGATGTTGAACCTGGTTCCCTGTGCTATACAGTAAGACCTTGTTGTTTATCCATTCTATATATAATAGTTTGCATTTGCTAATACCAAAGTACCAACCCATCGCTCTCCCAGTCACCCCTACCCTTGGCAACCACAAGTCTCTTCTCTGTGACTGCAAACCTTTCTTTTTCATAGATAAGTTAATTTGTGTCATAGTTTAGATTCCACGGCTTCCCCGGTGGCTCAGACAGTAAAGCATCTGCCTGCAGTGTGGGAGACCCAGGTTCAATCCTTGGGTTGGGAAGATCCCCTGGAGAAGGAAATGGAAATCCACTCCAGTACTCTTGCCTGGACAATTCCATGGACTCAGTAGTCTGGTAAGCTACAGTCCATGGGGTCGCAAAGAGTTGGACACGACTGAGCAACTTCACTTTTCACTTTAGATTCCACATATAAGTGATATTATGTGATATTTGTCTTTCTAACTGACTTAGTATGATAACCTCTAGGTCCGTCCATGTTGCTGAAAATGGAAATATTTCATTCTTTTTTATGGCTAAGTAGACTGAGCATGCGCTCAGTGTACCATTGTATTCATGTGCCACATCTTGTTTATCGAATCATCTGTTGATAGACATTTAGGTTGTTTCCATGTTTGGCTATTGTGAACATTGTTATGAACATAGGGGTGCAAGTATCTTTTTGAATGATAGTTTTGTTGGGATACATGCCTAGAAGTGGAATTGCATGTAACTCTATTTTTATTTTTTTGAAGAACCTCAGAGATACAATTTTCCCTAGTGACCGCACCAATTTACATTCCCACCAACAATGTAGGAGGGTTCCCTTTTCTTCTCACCCTATCCAGCATTTGTTATTTGTAGATTTTTTTAAATGATGGCCATTCTGCCTGGCCGAGGTGGTGTTTTGATTTGCATCTCTAATAATTAGCAGTGTTGAGCATCTTTTCATGTGCCATCTGTGTGTCTTCTTTGTAGAATTGTCTATTTAAGTCTTCTACACATTTTTCAATTGAGTTTTTTGTTTTGTTGAGTTTCCTGAGCTGTTTGTAAACTTTGGAAGTTAAACATTTGTCCTTTTGTAACCATACTATTGAGGCTGTAGGTGATGTTTACTGTCACCTGATGACCACTCGTGTCCAAATCTAATTCTCTAGGAAAAGATTAATACTTGGAGGGTAAGACTCCAGTGGTGTGAAGGGTGAAGTGTTGTCTCTCTCTACTATTTGGAAAGACAGGTTCTTGAACTATAACAGGAGGAATTGATGCCCAGGGCTTTCCTCACCATGGATGGGAATGCTGGCCAGATGTGATTGTGATCTTCTACTTTAGTGAAACAAGACAGAAGCTTAGAAAAAACAAAATCTGTGGGAAATTTTGTAGGATATGTTGGGCCTTTAGACTCTTAAGGAAGTCATATTTAATATTTTTGTTGTAATTAAGTTGTGTGTGTGTGTGTTTCTCTAAGCTTTCAGTGAAATGTACAATATTGAAGGAACTGAGGCTTGGCTCTGTGCCCAGAGTAGGAAACCAAGTGCCCCAGGGAAGAGCAGTATCAGGTTGAGGGGAGGGTGTTCTGAGACTGTAAGAGAAACTTCCAAAGAAAGGAGAACAGTTTGCAGGCATACTGACTGCAAGCAGTGCTTGAGCACACAGGACAGTGTCTCTGACCACTGAGCTTTCACCTTAAAAGGAAATGTTACTCTGATGTTTGCAACCTTTACACATATACAATTTTTTCTCACCGATTTTAAAACACTCTTAATTTTATTCAGCAATATCTAATTAGATATATTTCTCTATATTCTGAAGAAGAAATAATACAAAATATAGAAAAATCCTGTGTACATATAACTTTTTGCCAGGTAAGTATTAATTATAATTGTGGATATTGGGAGACATCAAACTGTCTAATAATGGGAAATTGGGAAAATAATAATAAATTTGCTTGATAGAATAATTGCAACCATTAAAAATGGATTATAAAACCTTGGTAAATACACAAGTAAATACTTATTATAAAATTTAACATCTTAATAATAAGCATTTACTTGTGTAAAAATGCAGGATACAAAATATCATTCATGACAACAATATGCTTTGAAGGAGAAAAATAACCAGGAAATGATATATGAAAATAGTAGGAAGAGTTATAGTAGGATTGTTGGATTATAATTATTTTAATCATTTTCTTCTGGCATCCTAATTATGCTTAATAGTTTTTATAATTAAATTTTAAAAAATTTAAAAAAAAAGACTTGTCTGTCTAGGTATACAGAAAGTTAAGTTAAGAGGCAAATACAAAAAGATAATTGAGGAAATTTGAGTGCTCTGATGTGTGAATGGAATGAAGACTTTTCTTTTAACCTGAGGCTGCTCTATTCTGCCAGCTTCCCAGGTGGTTTAGTGGGAAAGAGTCCACCTGCCAAGCAGGAGATGCAGGTTTGATCCCTGGGTCAGAAACATCCCCTAGAGAAAGAACTGACAACCCACTCCAGTATTCTTGCCTGGGAAATCCCAAGGGCAGAGCAGCCTGATGGGCTAGAGTCCACATGGTCACAAAAGAGTCAGACACGATGTAGCAACTAAACAACAATAAAAAAAAAAAAAAAAAGCTTTATTCTGCCAGACAAGCTAAATTACATGATTTACTGAGGTAGAAAGCCAAACCACCATAGTCCAAGATAAAAAAATATTTTGCAATTTAGGAATTTTTATTTTTGAAAGACAAATTTGAATGTCTATGTACAGAGATTTTGTTTTTATCTGCCTCTAATCTAGCATCTCCTTCAACAAGGGAGCAGTCTCCTCTGGGTCCTCAAATTAAACCCTGGTCAGGGTTCTTGAGTTCTCTTGTAATATCACCTTTCTCCTCCAGTGTCCTCCCTTTGTGACTGTGAAGAGGAAAAAGATACACTTTTTTATTTATATTTTTCCATTTTATTATATTATTTTACTGATTGTTTTCCCAATAGCTAACAGATAATCATCTTCTGAATATGTTGTTACTGTATTTTATAATAGTAATACAAATTTTGATGTCACCACCAAGGAAGAACATATTCTTGTTCAAATATTTATATTTGACAGTGTGATGTAATACCAGCCCAATTCTGTATTATCAAGAAGAGGGCATGTATTTTTAGGAGTTTTAAGCTTCTTAGTTCTTTTTACTTCACCCTATTTCCAGACCTTCCCTATGGGACACCCTTCATTTCTCTCTGCTTTACTCTCTTTGTTAGCATCTTCTCTTAGGAAAAGAACTGAGAAAAAGTTTCATTCATCTCTTAAACTATGTAAAAAATTAGTTCTTTATGGAAGATGAATACTTCAAAAAGGACAAAAGTCTTAACTTTTCAGAAAAAATTTGACCACTGTCAACATTTCAGTTAGATTTTATCGTGAGTGCTGGTAAAGGTTAGAGGGTAATACATAACATTATATGAACTAGGTTAGGTTTAAAATCAAAGTATATCCCATCTGGAGTGGAGAAAGATGAGATTTATGTTGTCATTCAGTTCATGTCTTGGCTCTTCCTACCACATGGATGGTGCTGGCTGGCAGTTAGAGCAAATGAGGGAAACACACAAAGCTAACTGGGAACATATGGTTCCTCATTTAAAAAAATTAAAATGGAGAGAGCAAGAAAGTGACAGAAGATAATGATATCATTTAGAATCTTGAATTCAACCATACCTGCACATCTCAGTTTCTCTTCCCCAATCATCATAATCACCATCAACATCATAAAGTGTATAGACTGTATGTAAATGTACTGTATATAAAGTGTACTGTATACTGTATATAAATCATCAGACTAAGTACTTTCTGTGAATGTCCTCAATGAAATTTCATAACAATCCAGGGAGAAAGGCTCTATTATTCTCCCTGTAGATAGGAAACGGAGATCAGAGAGTGTAGGTGTCACAGATGGCATTTCCCATGGAACAGCATCTTGTATGGACTTCAGCATTCAGAGTGTTTATTAAGGAAGGCTCCTGAGATGAAATACAAATAGCCTTACAAACAGCTATGAAAAGAAGAGAAGCAAAAAGCAAAAGAGAAAAGGAAAGATATAAACATCTGAATGCAGAGTTCCAAAGAATAGCAAGAAGAGATAAGAAAGCCGTTTTCAGCAATCAATGCAAAGAAATAGAGGAAAACAACAGAATGGGAAAGACTAGGGATCTCTTCAAGAAAATCAGAGATACCAAAGGAAAATTTCATGCAAAGATGGGCTCAATAAAGGACAGAAATGGTATGGACCTAACAGAAGCAGAAGATATTAAGAAGAGATGGTAAGAATACACAGAAGAACTGTACAAAAAAGATCTTCATGACCCAGATAATCACCATGGTGTGATCACTGACCTAGAGCCAGACATCCTGGAATGTGAAGTCAAGTGGGCCTTAGAAAGCATCACTACGAACAAAGCTAGTGGAGGTGATGGAATTCCAGTTGAGCTACTTCAAATTCTGAAAGATGATGCTGTGAAAGTGCTGCACTCAATATGCCAGCAAATTGGGAAAACTCAGCAGTGGCCATAGGATTGGAAAAGGTCAGTTTTCATTCCAATCCAAAGAAAGGCAATGACAAAGAATGCTCAAGCTACTGCACAATTGCACTCATCTCACACGCTAGTAAAGTAATGCTCAAAATTCTCCAATCCAGGCTTCAGCAATATGTGAACCATGAACTTCCTGATGTTCAAGCTGGTTTTAGAAAAGGCAGAGGAACCAGAGATGAAATTGACAACGTCCGCTGGATCATGGAAAAAGCAAGAGAGTTCCAGAAAAACATCTATTTCTGCTTTATTGACTATGCCAAAGCCTTTGACTGTGTGGATCACAATAAACTGGAAAATTCTGAAAGAGATGGGATACCAGACCACCTGATCTGTCTCTTGAGAAATCTGTATGCAGGTCAGGAAGCAACAGTTAGAACTGGACATGGAACAACAGACTGGTTCCAAATAGGAAAAGGAGTCTGTCAAGGCTGTATATTGTCACCCTCTTTATTTAACTTATATGCAGAGTACATCATGAGAAACGCTGGACTGGAAGAAGCACAGGCTGTAATCAAGATTGCCCGGAGAAATATCAATAACCTCAGATATGTAGATGACACCACCCTTATGGCAGAAAGTGAAGAGAAACTAAAAGCCTCTTGATGAAAGTGGAAGTAGAGAGTGCAAAAGTTGGCTTAAAGCTCAACATTCAGAAAACGAAGATCATGGCATCTGGTCCCATCAGTTCATGGGAAATATATGAGGAAACAGTGGAAACAGTGTCAGACTTTATTTTGGGGGGCTCCAAAATCACTGCAGATGGTGACTGCAGCCATGAAATTAAAAGACGCTTACTCCTTGGATGGAAAGTTATGACCAAAATAGATAGCATATTCAAAAGCAGAGACATTACTTTGCCAACAAAGGTTCGTCTAGTCAAGGATATGGTTTTACCTGTGGTCATGTATGGATGTGAGAGTTGGACTGTGAAGAAGGCTGAGTGCCGAAGAATTGATGCTTTTGAACTGTGGTGTTGGAGAAGACTCTTGAGAGTCCTTTGGACTGCAAGGAGATCCAACCAGTCCATTCTGAAGGAGATCAGCCCTGGGATTTCTTTGGAAGGAATAGTGCTAAAGCTGAAACTCCAGTACTTTGGCCACCTCATGCAAAAAGTTGACTCATTGGAGAAGACTCTGATGCTGGGAGGGATTGGGGGCAGGAGGAGAAGGGGATGACAGAGGATGAGATGGCTGGATGGCATCATTCATGTCCATCACGTCGATGGACGTGAGTTTCAGTGACCTCTGGGTGTTGGTGATGGACAGGGAGGCCTGGTATGCTGCGATTCATGGGGTCGAAAAGATTTGAACATGACTGAGCGACTGATCTGATCTGATCTGATCTTGAGACCAATCCTTGTGGAAGTGATTGTAAGCAGTACTAGTGGGAAGACAGAGAAGTTAAGTGTAGTGCAGACCTAAAAGCCATCTTGGAGTTGTCTCCAGGAGCTCTGGGGCCATGATGCTACTTCAAAGATGTGCAGTTTGGCAAGACTTTGGTTCTTTATAACCCACTTCATTATTTCTTAGTTTTGAGTCATCTAGGGAAGAGGGTGGTACTTGAGATAAGATGGATCTCTTCACTTGAGACAATTCTTGGAAGGATTAACAGTTGAAAGCTGCTGCCAGGGGCATTCTCCCCAGATGGGGCCTCAAGTCCATCACTGAGTGGGGACCTGGATGATATATAACTGTGTCTACCACAGTAAGTGATTAGTTTAGGAATTCACAAGAAGAACCAGGGCATTAATCTTGGCAGTTGGATTCAACAGGTGGATCTCAACTACTAACATTCTGTTGCTTCTTTTCAGCCTAATATTAAGAACTGTGTTCTCATTTTTGTAGCTGAGAGTCCTGGATAATATATTACCCTATTTTTAAAACCCTCCTTACATGTATTGTGTTATAAATTCTTTAAAAGTTATGCATTTCGTGTAAGGAAATATAATCAAGATAACTGCTGAGGTAGTAAATTCACTCTCCAAATCCAGGAAAATAATCATTTCCTAGAGACAGCTTTCCTGTTCTTCCCTCCCAAAATGAATTAAGATTTTAAAATAATGTTTTGTGAAACCATCATCATTTCTTTGACAACACTTTTCTCAGAATGATTCTTTATTTACATGTTAGAGTATTTGAAAATGCTTAACAATTAGATAGCATCTTGAAAGGCAGACATTATTTTGCCAACAAAGGTCCGTCTAGTCAAGGCTGTGGTTTTTCCAGTGTCATGTATGGATGTGAGAGTTGGACTGTGAAGAAAGCTGAGCACCAAAGAATTGATGCTTTTGAACTGTGATGTTGGAGAAGACTCTTGAGCGTCCCTTGGACTGCAAGGAGATCCAATCAGTCCATTCTAAAGGAGATAAGCCCTGGGATTTCTTTGGAAGGAATGATGCTAAAGCTGAAACTCCAGTATTTTGGCCATCTCATGCGAAGAGTTGACTCATTGGAAAAGACTCTGATGCTGGGAGGCATTGGGAGCAAGAGGAGAAGGGGACGACAGAGGATGAGATGGCTGGATGGTATCACTGACTTGATAGATATGAGTTTGTGTGAGCTCCGGGAGTTGGTGATGGACAGGGAGGCCTGGTGTGCTGAGATTCATGGGGTTGCAAAGAGTCAGACACAACTGAGCTACTGAACTGAACTGAACTGAACAATTTGCTGAATTGGTGAAGTAATTAGTTTTTAAGAACTGATGTTATTTTCATATATTATTTCCCCTCATGCAGGAGAATCAAAGTTGTGGGCCTTTTGGTATAAGGTCCAAATGTAACAATTACCTTTTAGTTATTTTTTCTCAAGCCCCCTTTTAAATGTTAAATTCACAATCTCAATCCTTTTATGCTGAAAGATAATGCATTAGTTTGAGAGAAGTTAAATAATAATTTTATTTAGATAAATAAATTTATTCATGAAGCAAAAGAAAAGACATCCTTTAACTAGTAACTTTGAAAGTAGTAGAATGACTTCATGCTTACTGAAGGAAAGATTGGTAAAATAAGAATATTAGGGATTAGACTGAAAACAAAAATCAAATCATTTTCTGGTTACATAGGCATTGGATTCTTTGTTAACAAGTTTCAATAAAGTTGGTTGTCTGTTATAACATGTCAGGTTTAAAATCTTGCATCTCTCGAGACACATGGAATACACAAGACAGGTTGATATTACTACTTTTTAAGAATGACTTCAGAGCTTTCCTAAAACCCTTTACCTCAATGGGGATAAAAATGATTTCAAACTTTTGACTTTTGAACATGTTATCTCATTTGGATAATCATTTGGATTCCATGTAAGTCATTAGGGAAAATAACATGGAAAAAAAATTATGTAGGGTAATACTGAATTATAATTTATTGGTGCTGGTAAAAGCTTTTTAAAAGTAGATTCATCATAAATTGCACCTATAATTGACAATCTGAGATCCAGATAACTAGATGGATATGGAGGCTTTATCAGTTAGTATGTTATGACAGGTATAAACTTGAAAAGTTTGAATCCCACTGAGGCAAAACCAAAGTGTTAGAAAGACAAAAGAGAATTAAAATGGATAAAAAGAGAGCTTAAAAGCTAATAACATAAAAACAAAAACTTGAAAGATTATATTCTTCAAAGGGTGAATAAACTGTAAAAATGTATTCATGTAACCATTTTTTCCAATAAAACATCATTAACTTTTTATAAGTGCAAATAACACATAGCACATAAGGTTTTATATATATATATATATATGTTTATAAGGAGCTATTGTAGAAAATGTTTAAATTACCTGACAAGTAGTACTGAACTTTTCACTTTCTAAATCTTGGACTCTGTTTACCAAGGACAGACAGTCATCTGGTCAGCTAAACCCTACCTGGATTAATCTTAAAATTGACTCAGACCAGCTCAGCTAACCAAACCTGAAAGCATAGGAAAAAAATAAGAAAAGTTAGATTTCTGCAGTAGTTCCTAGCTTCAGGGTTTTATGTTTACTTGGGTTAGGAGAAAATATTCCTTATTTTCACTCTTTAGTTCAGTCGGTCAGTATTGTCCAACTGTTTTGTAACCCCATGAACTGCAACACCAGGCTTTCCTGTCCATCACCAACACCCAGTTTGCTCAGACTTATGTGTATCGAGTCAGTGATGCCATCAACATCTCATCCTCTGCAATCCCCTTCTCCTCCTGCCTTCAATCTTTCCCAGCATCAGGGTCTTTCCCAATGAGTCAGTTCTTAGCATCAAGTGGCCAAAATATTGGAGTTTAAGCTTCAGCATCAGTCCTTTCAATGAATTTTCAGAACTGATTTCCTTTAGGATTAAATGGTTGGATCTCCTTGTACTCCAAGGGACTCTCAAGAGTCTTCTCCACCACCACAGTTCAAAAACATCAACTCCTCAACTCTCAGCTTCCTTTATGGTCCAACTCTCACATCTGTACATGACTATAGGAAAAACCATAGCTTTGACTAGATGGCCTTTTTTGGCAAAGTAATGTCTCTGCTTTTTAATATGCTGTCTAGATTGGTCATAGCTTTTCTTCCAAGGAACAAGCTCTTTTAATTTCATGGCTGCATCACCATCTGCAGTGATTTTGGAGGCCTCCTCGCCCCTCCCCCCCAAAAAAAAAGTCTGTCACTGTTTCCATTGTTTCCCCATCTATTTGCCATGAAGTGATGGGGCCAGATGCCATGATCTTAGTTTTCTGAATGTTGAGCTTTAAGCCAACATGTTCAAACTCCTTTTTACGTTTCATCAAATGGCTCTTAATTCTTCTCTTTCTGCCATGTGATATGATCTGGATATCTGAGGTTATTGATATTTCTTCTGGCAATCTTGATTCCAGCTTGTGCCTCATCCACCCCGGCATTTCACATGATGTACTCTGCATATAAGTTAAATAAGCAGGGTGACTATATACAGCACTGACGTACACCTTGCCCACTTTGTAGCCAGTCTGTTGCTCCATGTTTTCACTCTTACCTGGCTTTGTTTACAGTTTGCCTAACTGTGGTGAATGAAACCCAACAAATGTCATTTTGCAATCCTTAACTGTTAGATACAACATGAGAGTTCCTCAGCTGTTTATCTTCTGTAAGTGCATCTGATAACCTAAGGAGTCACTGATTTTAACAAGTCAGAGAAGTAGTATTTTTAGATATGTTACTTTATTGCTTAAATTGAGTGTTTCACATATTAGAGTAAGTAAAGAGGTATATATTAAATAACACATACTATTTTATTAATTTCTATTATTCATTATTCCAAATGAAATAAAAGTAAGAAAAGGGGGACAGCTCAGTTTAATTCAGTCACTTAGTCATGTCCAATTCTTTCTGACCCCATGGACAGCAGCACACCAGGCTTCCTTGTCTATCACCAACTCCCGGAGCTTATTCAAACTCATGTCCATCGAGTCGGTGATGCCATCCAACAGTCTCATCCTCTGTCATCCTCTTCTTCTCCTGCTTTCAATCTTTCCTAGCATCAGGGTCCTTTCCTGATGAGTCAGTTCTTGGCATAATTTGGCAAAAGTGTTGGAGTTTCAGCTTCAACATCAGTCCTCCCAATGAATATTCAGGGCTGATATCATTTAGGGTTGATTGAGTCTAAGTTTGTCAATTATTGTTTGATGTAAAATTGAATATGAAATTACATTTACTAATGCTTACTTAACTAACAAATCTGATCACATGGATCACAGCTTCAACAATACATGAACCATGAACTTCCAGATGTTCAAGCTGGATTTAGAAAAGGCAAAGGAACCAGAGATCAAATTGCTAACATCTGTTGGATCATTGAAAAAGCAAGAGAGTTCCAGAAGAATATCTACTTCTGCTTTATCGAATATGCTAAAGCTTTGACTGTGTGGATCACCACAAACGGTTCAAAATTCTTTACGAGATGGGAATACCAGACCACCTGACCTGCCTTTTGAGAAACCTGTATGCAGGTGAGGAAGCAACAGTTAGAACTGGACATGGAACAACAGACTGGTTCCACATAGGATAAGGAGTACGTCAAGGCTGTATATTGTCACCCTTCTTATTTATCCTATATGCAGAGTACATCATGAGAAATGCTGGGCTGGAGGAAGCACAAGCTAGAATCAGGATTTCCAGGAGAAATATCAACAGCCTCAGATATGCAGATGATACCACCCTTATGGCAGAAAGAGAAGAGGAATTAAAAGCCTTTTGATGAAAGGTAAAAATGAGTTTGAAAGTGTTGGCTTAAAGCTCAACATTCAGAAAACTAAGATCATGGCATCTGGTCCCATCACTTCATCGCAAATAGATGGGGAAACAATGACAGACTATTTTTGGGGGCAGGGGGCCTCCAAAATCACTGCAGATGGTGATGCAGCCATGAAATTAAAAGACACTTACTCCGTGGAAGAAAAGTTATGACAAACCTAGACAGCATGTTAAAAAGCAGAGACATTACTTTGCTAACAAGTGTTCATCTAGTCAAAGCTATGGTTTTTCCTGTGATCATGTATGGATATGAGAGCTGGACTATAAAGAAAGCTGAATGCTGAAGAATTGATGTTTTTGAACTTTAGTGTTTGAGAAGACTCTTGAGAATCTCTTGGACTACAAGGAGACCCAACTAGTCCATCTTAAAGGAAATCAGTCCTGAATATTCATTGGAAGGACTGATGCTAAAGCTGAAACTCCAATACTTTGGCCACCTGATGCCAAGAACTGACTCATTGGGAAAGACTCTGATGCTGGGAAAGATTGAAGGCAGGAGGAGAAGGGGTTGGCAGAGGATGAGATGGTTGGAAGACATCAGTGACTCAATTGACATGAATTTGAGTAAACTCCAGTTGTTGATGGACAGGGAGGCCTGGCATGCTGCAGTCCATGGGGTCACAAAGAGTTGGACACAACTGAGTGACTGAACTGAAGCGAATGCTTACTTATAGAAAAAACAAAAACAAAAACCCAGCAATTCCTATATCTATATTAATTATTTCCCAGGAAATATGCACTAACATATTTTTTGAATCAAAGAAATAGCTTTTTATATTATTTTCTAAGCAGATTTATTTAGGAGTAATTTTATTCTTTCATTTTTTGATAACTAATCTTAATTTTAAAATAGAAACAAATAACTATTAAGCAAGCAAGAAAAACATTTACCAAGTACATTCATAGAATATGGTATTGCTATATTGTAATTTTCATTTTAGTCTTATACAGTTCATATCCTACAATCAGTTTTCTCAAAAGTAAGGAAAATTGTTTTTAATATTTTGGGAAAAAAGAATAATTTCCTGATAACATTTCTTATATGTTTCAAGGGAAATTTTACCCATAGCAGAAGAGTAGCTTCACAGTATATATATAGCCCTACAACACTGTACAACTTGATCTCTTTGTGGTATCTGTTGTTTTTTAATGTTTTTTGTTACCTGACACAGCATTCCTCCATCTTCTTGTCTTCTTGCCTTATGTTATCTGGCACATTCTCTTTGTCTTATTCACTTCATAGAGTTGTTTCCCAAGAATCTTCCTTAAAGCTTGTCTTTTCATCACCAAAATCCTCACTCTTGGCAGTCTCATACATTTTTGCAACCCCATGGACTGTGTTCCTCCAGGTTCCTCTGTCCAGTGGATTTTCCAGTCAAGGATACTGGAGTAGGTTGCCATTTCCTTGTTTGGGGGATCTTTCCAGCCCAAGGATCAAACTCGCATCTCCTGCTTCACAGGCTGATTCTGTACCACTTAGCCATCTGGGAAGCCTTCCTTATTCTTACAAATCCAAATATTTTACCTCAACTGTAGCCTCTCTCTAAAGGTTTTACCCAAAAATTGAAAGTATTCATTGGAAATATACATTGTGAATTTTACCAACAACTTGCGTTAATGCCTCTGTCACTGATTAATCTTCTCTCTCTGAACTTTATTTTTTTAATAACTTTTATTTCTATTAGCAAATAATTTTCCCATACTTTATTTTCTTTATTTTTATATGAAATAGGAAATATATATGGTCATTTATAGCTTTGATAGTTTTAAATAGGCAAGAGCGACTTCCCTTTCACTTTTCACTTTCATGCATTGGAGAAGGAAATAGCAACCCACTCAAGTGTTCTTGCCTGGAGAATCCCAGGGACAGGGGAGCCTGGTGGGCTGCCATCTATGGGGTCGCACAGAGTCAGACAAGACTGAAACGACTTAGCAGTAGCAGCATGGCATAAAAAGAAAACAACACAACATTTTAAAACAATTATCCTCTAATTAAATATATAAATAGGCAAGTACAGACTATCTCAGTCAGAAGATCAGTTAACAGATTTAAAGATGAGATGAACAGAGAAGACTAGAATCAGTATGTGCTTAGTTTGGGGGAAGTTTTAGAGAGGTTAAGGAAAGAAAGATGTTAATATATGGTAGATAAGTTTTCATAACCATGATAAATTGCAAAATGGACTTTATAATAAGTTATATTTGGATTTTTTAAGGAACAGTAAATATTTGTTAATGGCTTTCATATCCTTATTAGATTTTGAATTGATTGGCATTTCTTTGAATTTACATGAAGCTCAGAATTGACTGCAGGTAGCTAGGCTTTTTGGGGATTACACATACTTGGTTCATATTTCTATCATATTTTTATCAAAACTTCCTTCAAATTAGAATTTTCAGCATTATATTCTCCTTGGGATATTTAGTCTTTAATACTTCTTGAGTAAAAAATAAAATGAGTGATTGTTAACCCCCGTAAATTCATCAAGTCCAGAGTTTATTATATATTCATCAAAGCTTACCTCTGTCTTTCATTTTGAAATTTATTTTAGTGTCTACATGAATTTAATAGCCTAAATTAAGTTTATCCAAATTTATTATCTTCTGTTTTCTTATAAACTCCTTTCCATATAATTCATGTAACATTTCTCATTGCTGACTTTATCCTTTAATTCAGAGCCTTTATGATAAAAGGTATGTTAAGGCAGCTAACCTACTCTGGAAGACTTGACTAAGAGCTGGAATGCCCTGCTTGCCTCTTCTTCCCTCTTGGGCTCTGGGGATTTTTCTACTGGATGACTTCAGTCTTGATGGAGGTGAAAATATCTGAAGCATGATGATACTTCCAAGAACTTCATAACTAGTCTAAAGATTACCAGATTGAAGTAGTGTATCACTTAATTACAAAGCAACACTAAAAATAGTCTCTTTAAATATTTGAAGTGCAGAAATAGACTCACTGGAAAAGACTCTGATGCTGGGAGGGATTGGGGGCAGGAGGAGAAGGGGACAACAGAGGATGAGATGGCTGGATGGTATCACCGACTTGATGGAGGTGAATTTGAGTGAACTATAGGAGTTGGTGATGAACAGGGAGGCCTGGCGTGCTGCGATTCATGGGGTCACAAAGAGTCGGACATGACTGAGCAACTGAACTGAACTGAATAAGTGGTAATCTTTCCTCTCTAAGAACAAGAAACTTGGTAATGGGTATCAGCTGGCTTCTATTCAATGAAATCTTGGCTTTGGCACAAGTTCTGATTCTAATAACAGACAGAATATCCAATTCAACCTGCTATCATTCTACAATACAATAGCTCTCAACTTTTCTTCACTATTACTTACTCGTAGTACATGAGATCAGCACAAGTGGCCTGACATTTGCAGTTATTATGATTCACTCTATTTTTATCCTATATTTAAAGTATTATTATTATGAGACCAAAAAATATTTTGTTAATAGTAGTATAAATAACACTTGCTACTCTAATTGTTTCACAGATCATGATAAGTTCATGACCTGAACTTTGAAAAACATGGCCATGTGCAGGGAAGTTTGAATTAATTGGTTGTAGTAGCATGTTGGATGGAGAAAATGCACAAAAAGGCTAGAATAGCCATGAATAGTATCTACACTTTGTCTTTTCTTGAGATGCTATATGTCTATGTTAAACTATCTATACTTTATAGTTTGCTAAGCACTTTAAATAAAAAACAAATTTTATGTTGTGAAACCCTATCCATAGTTTACTAGTCATCACCCCCAGTAGGACATTTATACTTTGCATTATATCTTATATATTGCAGTATTAAATATTGACAAATTATATTTTATTTCATATTTCCTAGTAGTATCTGGCTTCATGAAGTGCCTTCATAGGTATGAACAAAGATAATATTTGAAAGAATAAAACCTAGTTTTAACTTTTTAAAGTTTTTAAAATGTATACTTTAGACACAAATGTTTATGTTACATTGAAAAATGTGATACCTAGGATTCAAACATCAGCTTTAGAAGTCTAAATTTATTTTTAATAAAGACACAATTTTCATGAGAAAATGCATTTATTCAACCACTTTTTTTAATAAAAGCATTATAATTCATTACGTGCATACTCAGTTGTGTCTGACTCTTTGTGACTCTATGGATTATAGCCTGCCAGGCTCCTCTGGCCATGGGATTTTTCTAGGGGATCTTCCCAACCCAGGGACTGGACCTATATCTCCTATGTCTCCTGCATTGCAGATAGATTCTTTACATTCTGAGCCACTGGGAAGCTATGTATTCTTAATTTCTTTCTCCAGAACCTAATGAAAAAGGGGTGGGGATTTTTAGAGCTAGAACTTAACATCTTCAAGATGCATAAAGTACACTAAAGATTTGTTTTTCTAATAGTCATATCCTAGAATCTTGGTCAAGTTGGTTATTAGCTTCTACTAGAGTGCCAATTCTGATTGATAAGTGGAAACAGTCATCAATGAAAACAGTCTTCTTTTGAGTATTTTATGCTCTATTTCTAAATGTGCACATTATCCAAATGGCCATGTCATGGTTCCTGTGCCACAACAAAGTGAAACTTATCAAAATCTGAGATAAGTTTGAAGCTTGAAGGGGAGAAACTCCTCTTGAGATTTGTGAGTGATAAACTATTTCTTATTTATAAAAATCAACTGGCCAGTACTTCATTGTACAACATTGTATTGGTGTTCATTCAATCAATTGACAATATACATTAAATGTTGTCTATGTGTCACTGTGCTAGGTCTCAAGAATTGAACAAAGTATATGGCTTGTAAGATATATGGCCTTCAGTAGTATAAGTTAGAATGACTCAGTAGAGCTGGAAGACCTACTTGCATGATGTGAGAGTTGGACCATATAGAAGGTTGAGTGCTGAAGAACTGATGGTTTTGAATTGTGGTGCTGAAGAAGACTTTCTCAAGAGGCAGGTCAGGTGGTCTGGTATTCCCATCTCTTGAAGAATTTTCCACAGTTTCTTGTGATCCACATAGTCAAAGGCTTTGGCATAGCCAATAAAGCAGAAATAGATGTTTTTCTGGAACTCTCTTGCTTTTTCCATGATCCAGCGGATGTTGGCAATTTGATCTCTGGTTCCTCTGCCTTTTCTAAAACCAGCTTGAACATCTGGAAGTTCATGGTTCACATATTGCTGAAGCTTGGCTTGAAGAATTTTGAGCATTACTTTACTAGCGTGTGAGATGAGTGCAATTGTGCAGTAGTTTTAGCATTCTTTGGCATTGCCTTTCTTTGGGATTGGAATGAAAACTGTCGTTTTCCAGTCCTGTGGCCACTGCTGAGTTTTCCAAATTTGCTGGCATATTGAATGCAGCACTTTCACAGCATCATCTTCGAGGATTTGAAGGAGCTCAACTGGAATTCCATCACCTTACTAGATTTTTTTCGTAGTGATGCTTTCTAAGGCCCACTTGACTTCACATTCCAGGATGTCTGGCTCTAGGTCAGTGATCACACCATCGTGATTATCTTGATCATGAGGATCTTTTTTTGTACATTTCTTCTGTGTATTCTTGCCACCTTTTCTTAATATTTTCTGCTTCTGTTAGGTCCATACCATTTCTGTCCTTTATTGAGCCCATCTTTGCATGAAATATTCCCTTGGTATCTCTAGTTTTCTTGAAGAGATCTGTAGTCTTTCCCATTCTGTTGATTTCCTCTATTTCTTTGCATTGATGGCTGAAGAAAGCTTTCTTATCTCTTCTTAGTATTCTTTGGAACTTTGCATTCAGATGTTTATATCTTTCCTTTTCTCCTTTGCTTTTTGCTTCTTTTCTTTTCACAGCAATTTGTAAGGCCTCCCCAGACAGCCATTTTGCTTTTTTGCATTTCTTTTCCATGGGGATGATCTTGATCCCTGTCTCCTGTACAGTCTTACGAACCTCTGTCCATAGTTCATCAGGCACTCTATCTATCACATCTAGTCCCTTAAATCTATTTCTCACTTCCACTGTATAATCATAAGGGATTTGATTTAGGTCATACCTGAATGGTCTAGTGGTTTTCCCTATTTTCTTCAATTTAAGTCAGAATTTGACAATAAGGAGTGCGTGATCTGAGCCACAGTCAGCTCCTGGTCTTGTTTTTGCTGACTGTATAGAGCTTCTCCATCTTTGGCTGCAAAGAATTTAATCAGTCAGATTTTGGTGGTGACTATCTCATGATGTCCATGTGTAGAGTCTTCTCTTGTGTTGTTGGAAGAGGGTATTTGCTATGACCAGTGCATTCTCTTGGCAAAACTCTATTAGCCTATGCCCTGCTCATTCCGTATTCCAAGGCCAAATTTGCCTGTTACTCCAGGTGTTTCTTGACTTCCTACTTTTGCATTCCAGTCCCCTATAATCAAAAGGACATCTTTTTTGGGTGTAAGTTCTAAAAGATCTTGTAGGTCTTCATAGAACCGTTCAACTTCAGCTTCTTCAGCATTACCGGTTGGGGCATAGACTTGGATTACTGTGATATTGAATAGTTTGCCTTGGAAATGAACAGAGATCATTCTATCGTTTTTGAGACTGCATCCAAGTACTGTATTTCAGACTCTTTTGTTGACCATGATGGCTACTCCATTTCTTCTAAGAGACTCCTGCCCACAGTAGTAGATATAATGGTCATCGGAGTTAAATTCACCCATTCCAGTCCATTTTAGTTTGCTGATTCCTAGGATGCTGATGTTCACTCTTGCCATCTCCTGTTTGACTACTTCCAATTTGCCTTGATTCATGGACCTAACATTCCAGGTTCCTATGCAATATTGTTCTTTACAGCATCAGACCTTACTTTTATCACCAGCCACATCCACAGCTGGGTATTCTTTTTGTTTTGGTTACATCCCTTCATTCTTTCTGGAGTTATTTCTCCACTGATCTCCCATATTGGGTACCTACTGACCTGGGGAGTTCCTGTTTCAGTGTCCTATCATTTTGCCTTTTCATACTGTTCATGGGGTTCTCAAGGCAAGAATACTGAAGTGGTTTGCCATTCCCTTCTCCAGTGGACCACATTCTGTCAGACCTCTCCACTATGCCCCACCCATCTTGGGCGGCCCCACAGGGCATGGCTTAGTTTCATTGAGTTAGACCAGACTGTGGTCCTAGTGTGATTAGATTGACTAGTTTTCTGTGATTATGGTTTGTGTGTCTGCCCTCTGATGCCTCTTGCAACACCTACCATGTACTTGGGTTCCTCTTACCTTGAACATGGGGTATCTCTTCAGGGAGGCTACAGCAAAGCACAGCTGCTGCCTTGGAGGATGGTATCTCCTCACGACCACCCCTCCTGACCTTGAACGTGGAGTATCTCCTCTTGGCACTCCTGCGCCCGCACAGCCAACACTCCTTGGACATGTGGTTGTGCCCCTTGGCTGCCTCCCCTGACCTCGAGCGTGGGATAGCTCCTCTCGGCCACTGCCCCTGACCTTGGGCAAGGGGTAGCTCCTCTACCCCACGCTTCTACCTCATAGTCCATCCAGATTTGTTTGCACTCCCTGAGGAGGCAGATGGGTGCAAGGAGCCTCTGTTGGTACCAAAGATCTGGTTCTTTATGGAGTTCAGTCAAGGAAATAAGTCCACGCTGGGTAGCTTCGTTGGTCGCCATAAATATCGACTAAAATAAGATGTACAACTTGAGAGTTGGGAGTTAAGCTTTATTTGGGGCAAAATGAGGACTGCAGCCCAGGAG
Source organism: Tragelaphus eurycerus (assembly GCA_935064755.1). Taxonomy (NCBI): domain Eukaryota; kingdom Metazoa; phylum Chordata; class Mammalia; order Artiodactyla; family Bovidae; genus Tragelaphus; species Tragelaphus eurycerus. The sequence continues at coordinate 16,207,825 of CAKXYN010000009.1, read as the reverse complement.
GCAGCATCTCAGATAGCTCTGAGAGAAAAGACAGAGGGACCAGATATCAAACTGCCAATATCCGCTGGATCATCGAAAAAGCAAGAGAGTTCCAGAAAAACATTTATTTCTGCTTTATTGACTATGTCAAATCATTTGACTGTGTGGATCACAATAAACTGTGGAAAATTCTTCAAGAGATGGGAATACCAGACCACCTGACCTGCCTCTTGAGAAACCTATATGCAAGTCAGGAAGCAACAGTTAGAACTTGACATGGAACAGCAGACTGGTTCCAAATAGGAAAAGGGGTCTGTCAAGGCTGCATATTGTCACCCTGCTTATTTAACTTATATGCAGAAGTACATCATGAGAAACGCTGGACTGGAAGAAGCACCAGCTGGAATCAAGATTTCCAGGAGAAATATCAATAACCTGAGATATGCAGATGACACCACCCTTATGGCAGAAAGTGAAGAGGAACTAAAAAGCCTCTTGATGAAAGTGAAAGTGGAGAGTGAAAAAGTTGGCTTAAAGCTCAACATTCAGAAAACGAAGATCATGGCATCTGGTCCCATTACTTCATGGGAAATAGATGAGGAAACAGTGGAAACAGTGGTAGACTTTATTTTGGGGGGCTCCAAAATCCCTGCAGATAGTGATTGCAGCCATGGAATTAAAAGATGCTTACTCCTTGGAAGGAAAGTTATGACCAACATAGATAGCATATTCAAAAGCAGAGACATTACTTTGTCAACAAAGGTTCATCTAGTCAAGGCTATGGTTTTTCCTATGGTCATGTATGGATGTGAGAGTTGGACTGTGAAGAAAGCTGAGTGCTGAAGAATTGATGCTTTTGAACTGTGGTGTTGGAGAAGACTCTTGAGAGTCCCTTGGAGTGCAAGGAGATCCAACCAGTCCACTCTAAAGCAGATCAGCCCTGGGTGTTCTTTGGAAAGACTGATGCTAAAGCTGAAACTCCAGTACTTTGGCTACTTCATGCGAAGTGTTGACTCATTGGAAAAGACTCTGATGCTGGGAGGGATTGATGGCAAGAGGAGAAGGGGATGACAGAGGATGAGATTGCTGGATGGCATCACCGACTTGATGGGCATGAGTTTGAGTGAACTCCGGGCGTTGGTGATGGACAGGGAGCCTTGGTGTGCTGTGATTCATGGGGTCCCAAAGAGTCCAAGACGACAGAGTGACTGAACTGAACTGAATATACTACACTCAGTATGTCAAGTCAGCAACTTTGGAAAACTCAGCAGTGGCCACAGGACTGGAAAAGGTCATTTTTCATTCCAATCCCAAAGGAAGGCAATGCCAAAAAAAAAAAAAAAGTTCAATCTACCATACAGTTGCAATCATTTCACTAACTAGCAAGGTAATGCTCAAAATCCTTCAAGCTAGGTGTTAACAATATGTGAGAGAAGAACTTAAAGATGTATAACCTGGAAATAGAAAAGGTACAGGAACCAGTGATCAAGTTGTCAACATCCACTGGATCATAGACAAAGCAAGTGAATTTTAGAAAAACATCTACTTCTGCTTCACTGACTATGCTAAAGCCTTTGACTCTGTGGATCATAACAAACTGTGAAAAATTCTTCAAGGGATGGGAATACCAGAGCGCTTTACTTGCCTCCTGAGAAACCTGTATGCAGGTAAAGAAGCACAGTTAGAACCAGACATGGAACAATGGACTGTTTCAAAATTCATAAAGTGTATGTCAAGATTCTGTATTGTCACCCTGCTTATTTAACTTATATGCTGAGTTCATCATGTGAAATGCTGAGCTGGGTAAAACACAGGCTGGAATCAAGATTGCCAGGAGAAATACCAATAACCTCAAATTTGCAAATGATACTCTTTTAATGACATAAAATGAAGAGGAAATAAAGAGCCTCTTGATGAAGGTGAAAGAGGAGAGTGAAAAAGCTGGTTTAAAACTCAACATTTAAAAAACTAAAATCATGCCATCTGGTCCCAAATCATGACAAATAGATAGCAGAAGTGGAAACAGTGACAGGTTTTATTTTCTTCAGCTCCTAAATCACTGCCAATGGTAATTGAAGCCATGAAATTAAAAGCCATTGCTCCTTTGAAACAAGCTATGACAAACCTAGACAGTGTATTAGAAATCAGAAACATCATTTTGCCAATAAATGTCTGTATAATCAAAGCTATGGTTTTTCCAGTAGTCGTGTATGAATGTGAGAGTTGGACTGTAAAGAAAGCTTAGTGCTGAAGAGTTGATGCTTTTGAACTACGGTGCTGCAGAAGACTCTTGAGAGTTCTTGGACAGCAAGGGCATCAAACCAGTGAATCCTAAAGTTAATCAACCCTGAACATTCATGGAAGGACTGATGCTGAAACTGAAGCTTCAATACTTTGGCCACCTGATGAGAAGAGCCAACTCATTGGAAAAGACCCTGACGATGGCAAAGATTGAAGGCAGGAGGAGGAGACAGAGGATGAGATGGTTGGATGATATCACCAACTCAATGAGCATGTTTGAGCAAGCTCTGGAAGGTGGTGAATGATAGGGAAGCCTGGCATACTGCAGTCCATGGGGTCGCAAAAAGTCAGACTTGACTGAGTGATAGAACAGCAACAAATAACAAGCCCAGGGCATTACTTCTGCCAAATTTTATTGGTAAACTGAGTCATCAAGTGGAGAGAAGTTAAAACTCATATAATTATGGGAGTAAAAGCAAAGAACTTTATCTGATTTCAATTTAACACACATTATCAAATACATTCAAGACCCTGTTCTTAACTTTTTCCTAAATGGGTTCTAAATCTAGAATGTGTTTTTGTCCTTTTCGTATTACCACCCCCCCACCTTTCCTTTTTCTACCTCTGCTATGTGTTTAGACATCTCATTAACTTCTTTGTTCTCTGAATTGTCATTTTGCTTTTTCTCTAAACTTTGTCTGAATTAGTTTTAAATGAATTAACCTAAATTATTTGACTAAAACTTGAACCATGTCTTTTCCCTTCCTATATTTCATCAAAAATTTTTTTCAACCTGGAGAAGAATAAAAGCTGTTTTGCCAACTTTCCTCAAATCCAAAATTATTGACATAGCCCAGACATTGTTTTCTGTATCTAGGTCATCTTCCAGTCTCTTTGTCTTTGTGGATTATACCATTTTAATGATTTTTCTACAATTTTATGAATATGACTTTAAATTGGAGATCCCAGGCTAAAATTACAAATGGGCTTCAATATTCCTTGTAGAATTGGGGACGACATGCTAATGTCAGCAACCTTAGGGAAAATAAGCAGTCAGGAAAAAGTAGGGCAAAGCAAAGCATCATCAGGCAGGAATCAGGAGTCAACTATACTAGCTTACTCAACTTTTCTTTTTCCTGAGCACTTTTCCCTCAAATCATATGACAGTTTTTAACAGGAGACTCTATCTCCTTATAGATTTCTTGTAATTGCTCTCTGTTGTCTGAAACCTTAGTAACCTGTATGTTTCATGTTGTTTCTTTCTAAAGTTTGATGTTAAATTTGGTTGCATTAAACCCTGGTTACCTAGTCTACCTCTACTAGTATGGAAAGGAAACATTAGAATTTATCTTTATCTCAGCATTTTGACTTAAAATCTATAATTATTTTATATAAGTTACATAAACATCAATGCTTTTGCATGTTTAACACAAGGTATCAAAGGCATGCTGAGGAATGTGAGTTTTCACACCACAGAGGGCTTGATAGTGATACCTTCATTCTTTTGTTTTAACTAGATTTCTATGTATTATAATTTAACCATGTTCAGTGAAGTAAGTTTTAAGTGTATATTATATATTTTCAAAATAATTCTCATCATAGAATGTTGATGTTTTCTAAGCTGATTCCTCTAGTTAGCAGACTGAATCAACAGAGTTTTGAACAAGAAATAAGCAGACCTAACATTACACTAGGCACTGTTTATGAATTCAGCCAGTATGTTGTTAATATACATTTTTAAAAGACAATGCTATATGAAAAGAATTAAGCCCTGAAACAGCAATTCTCAGGAGGGTATACTGAATATTTACAACTACAAATTTTCCCCAAGTTTAAATGGAATTTTAGCTACTGGTAACATCATGTATGGCTTCACATTTTAAAATGTTACTTATCTCCTCTGTATGTGATAATATTAATTTCTATATTTGTATATAATGGGAAATAGATGGAGAAACAGTGGAAACAGTGTCAGACTTTATTTTTGAGGGGGCTCCAAAATCACTGCAGATGGTGACTGCAGCCATGAAATTAAAAGATGCTTACTCCTTGGAAGGAAAGTTATGACCAACCTAGATAGCATATTCAAAAGCAGAGACATCACTTTGCCAACAAAGGTTCGCCTAGTCAAGGCTATGGTCTTCCCTGTGGTCATGTATGGATGGGAGAGCTGGACTGTGAAGAAGGCTGAGCGCCAAAGAATTGATGCTTTTGAACTGTGGTGTTGGAGAAGACTCTTGAGAGTCCCTTGGACTGCAAGGAGATCCAACCGGTCCATTCTGAAGGAGATCAGCCCTGGGATTTCTTCGGAAGGAATGATGCTAAAGCTGAAACTCCAGTATTTTGGCCACCTCATGCGAAGAGTTGACTCATTGGAGAAGACTCTGATGCTGGGAGGGATTGAGGGCAGGAGGAGAAGGGGACGACAGAGGATGAGATGGCTGGATGGCATCACTGACTCGATGGATGTGAGTCTGAGTGACCTCCGGGAGCTGGTGATGGACAGGGAGGCCTGGCGTGCTGCAGTTCATGGGGTCGCAAAGAGTCGGACACGACTGAGCGACTGATCTGATCTGATCTGATCTGATAATGTACATGATACAGTGTCTTTGAAAAAGTATATCAAAGCAATAATATTATATAAATGACTAAATATATAGTACATGTATAAATATTTTATACTAAGATAGCAAGCTTTAAAGTTTTGCTAACTGGTCTCAAATTCTTTGAAATATTTTTCATAGCCCTTGTGATCTCATTGTATACTACTAGTATAATCCTAAGAGTTCTTTCATCACAGTGCAAACTATTGGCTTCAGAAAAATTAGCTGGATGTTTGATCTTCTATATATTTGTAGGTATTGCAATACTTAAGCTGTTCAGTAAGTTCAATTTAAAAAATATTCTTTATTTGCTAATTTTGATCTTTTCTTAATTCCTAGAGCATAACATATATTTTTAGAGTCCTATGCCTTGTATGTCATTTCCAGATAAATTATAAATCCATGAATAAAAGAAAAATATATTTTTAAAATGTCAAACATGATCAGACAAAAAGCAGAATAGAGAAGCTAAAGGAAGAGAAAAAAATGCTCAAAATCTAAAAGAAAGTGAAAGAAAAGAAAGTGAAGTCGCTCAGTCATGTCCAGACTCTTTGTCACTATATATTTAGAGCCTGGTAGGCTCTTCCATCCATCGGATTTTCCAGGCAAGAATACTGGAGTGGATTGCCATTTCCTTCTCCAGGAGATCTTCCTGACCCAGGGAATGAACCCAGGTCTCCTGCATTATAGGCAGACGCTTTACCATCTGAGCCACCAGGGAAGTCAGAATCTAAAAGGGAATATAAAATCTACTTTTATCATTTGATAATACATTTCAAGTTTAGGGTACAAACATGTAACAACTTGAAAATTAGCCTCATTAGACTGCTCATACATTTAAATCTCATTTCCAGACCCAGTGAAGGAAAACATGCCTCTTATTCAGACTATGTATCAAAAAACTATTTCCTTGCTTAGCAATATTAAGATATCCTGGATAATTTATCCTGATGTGAGTTGTATAAATAAAATATTTTTCTTGACTGAAATGCTCTTAAAGAGCTTTTTAGCAATACAGACTGTGAAATATGGAGGTGCCAGCCTAGAATGACACTTAACAAATTGCAGCAAATGACTGCTCTCCAAGGCACTTTAAAGGTGTAGGACAGTCTCTATAGTACAGTGTTTAAGGGCACTCACACTGGAGCCAGATTGGCTGGCTTCAAGTTCCATTTTATTTACTTACTAGCTAAGTTTCTAATGGCAATTACTTATGTGTGCCTTACTTTCCTCATTTGCAAAATAAGCTTAAAAGTGGTCTAGCTCACAAATTTGTTGTGATAATTCAGTGAGTGTACCTAGATAAAGCACTTTAATTGGAACCTGAGGCATGATAAGTACTATAAAGTGCTTCTTAATACTATTACTAGTCTAGTCCTTTTCTAACTGCAGTGCCAGTATTCTGAAAGCCTCAAAGCTAGATTGTGAGTCTTTGAGTACAGGAGATTGTGTCATGTTAATCCTTTCTTTTCGTCAGTGCCCAGCTTGTGGATTATGTAACATGTGATATCACACACAGAAATAAACAAACAAACGAACCTTATCAAACAGTATTTCTTGAAGGGTCCTCTTCATAATTGTTATCAGCATCCAACTGGTATAGAAATCTGTAGTTTACCTGGAAGGCTGAATTGGTTCAAAACTTTATGATGACAATCTAAGTTTTTAGAAAAGCCATACTGTACTCTAAAATCAGTTTTATAATATAAATATAACTTTACTACTCTGTTAATTTAAGCTTAAATACAACAAAGTATAGATTCTGTGCTATAAAATTTCTCACATTTTCCTCAATAGTATTATTTCCAATTTGTTCTATGAAAATCCTTAAGCTGTTCTGATTGAAACAATAATAGTCTTGTACAATGTATATTGATCTTTTTCTGAAATTCTCCAAATTCTGCTAATCTGTTTTTATGTGTTTTACACTGGGTTCACATCTTCTTACACCACAATCCTTAATGATGTATGATAAACAACAATGACATTGTTATAGAGGACTTTCTTTCTTATGTCATATATTCCATGCTGCTAAATTCTAGCTTTTCTTCTATATCCTGGGAAGGATAATTGGAGCTATAGTAGAATCTGTCTGATTTGAGTTGAACATCATGCCCTGAAGTGGTGTGCTCTGTCATATTCTGGTGTACACATCAACATGTCACAGGACAGTGAGGGATAGGGATGTTGTTAGTCCTTTTTGGGGCAGGAAATGGAAAGTCCTAGTTGGAGGGTGAAGTGACAATGATTTTCCATTTACCAAAGCCAAGGACAGCATATAATTCTTGACTGTCCTAATTAAAAAGATTCATTCATTGGTGGGAATATTTTAAGATGGTTACTGTTTAACCTCTCTACTCTTGATATAGAGTAGGTTGCCTCTGTCTTCAGCAAGTGCTCAATACGTATCTTTTGAATAAATTACTGTGATTGCGGACATTTATTTCCATATCCAGTGTGAACTGACAACTGAAGCAGTATAAACCGTAATAAAGAACAGAAGAATGCACTATAAAGTATAGTAAGGAGTCAACATAAAATGTACATATGGCTAAAATATTTTGCATTGGTAACTGTGGTGTTGGAGAAGACTCTTGAGAGTCCCTTGGACTGCAAGGAGATCCAACCAGTCCATTCTAAAGGAGATCAGTCCTGGGTGTTCATTGGAAGGACTGATGCTAAAGCTGAAACTTCAATACTTTGGCCAGCTCATGCGAAGAGTTGACTCATTGGAAAAGACCCTGATGCTGGGAGGGAGTGGGAGCAGGAGGAGAAAGGGACGACAGAGGGTGAGAAAGCTGGATGGCATCACTGACTCGATGGACATGAGTTTGAGTAAGCTCCGGGAGTTGGTGATGGACGGGGAGGCCTGGCATGCTGCGATTCATGGGTCGGACACGACTGAGTGACTGAATTGAACTGAACTGATAAGGAGATAAATATGAAATTTATTTTCACATTTAAAAAATTTCCTCGCAACAATACTTGGAATATTGTATTACATATAGTCTGGCTGAATAATGTGAATGAACAGTGTACAAAGATGAATAGTTATCACCTGAAACTACAGCAGTTTAAAAAATTCATTAGTGTTCACAAGCCTATAGATCACCTGGTTCTTATCTTGGCTGAACTCAGTGGTCAACCTTGTTTTGAGTGCCCAGCTCTACTAATTTTTGAAGAGCCATATCATATGTTCAAGTGTCACATATCTTTACATCAATCTTTGAATTCCTCATCTGTGACAGAATATTCTCCATATCATCTCATGATATAACAGGCTTTCCTGGATTTGTTAAGTTGGCAGTGACCAGGTCCTGGGTAGAAGTATTAAGACCTTTGAGATCCCCACTTAGAATTTCACAGAAATGTTCTATTGGCCAAAGCAAGCCACAGGGTTAGCCTCTATTTAGGGTTTGTGGAAATAGTCTCTTTCTATGGATGATGCAGTTTGAAAGTTACATTAAACTATCTTGGATACCAGAAATATTAATTGATTTTTATAATGTCTGTTACTATTAACACAACTTGAAAATGTACTAAAATATCTATAATTTATGGTTTGTCATCTGTGGAGAAAACTAGTAAAATATTTTAATTGCCATCCTTAAGCATATATCTGATTTTTCTTTTTCAAAATTTTTATTGGAGCATAGTTGATTTACAATGTTGTGGTACTTTATGCCATACAGCAAAGTGAATCAGTTGTGGGTGGTGGAGGTTTAGTCACTAAGTTGTGTCCAACTCTTGTGACTCAATGGACTGTATCCCACCAGGCTCCTCTGTCCATGGGGTTTCCCAGGCAAGAATACTTGAGTGGGTTGCCATTTCCTTCCCCAGGGAATCTTCCTGACCCAGGGATCGAACCCTGATCTCCTGCAATGCAGGTGGGTTCTTTACCAACTGAGCTACCAGGGAAGCCTTGAATCAGTTACTCATATACATATTTCAGGTTTTTTTTTACTCTTTTCCCATGTAGGCCATTATAGACTATTGCACAGAGTTAGTTGTGCTAATACAGTAGGTCCTTATTATCTATTTTTTGTATAGTAGTGTATACATGCTTTTGAACGGTGGTGTTGGAGAAAACTCTTGAGAGTCCCATGGACTGCAAGGAGATCCAACCAGTCCATTCTAAAGGAGATCAGCCCTGGGATTTCTTTGGAAGGAATGATGCTAAAGCTGAAACTCCAGTACTTTGGCCACCTAATATGAAGAGTTGACTCATTGGAAAAGACTCTGATGCTGGGAGGGATTGGGGGCAAGAGGAGAAGGGGACGACAGAGGATGAGATGGCTGGATGGCATCACTGATTCGATGGACGTGAGTCTGGGTGAACTCCGGGAGTTGGTGATGGACAGGGAGGCCTGGCGTGCTGCGATTCATGGGGTTGCAAAGAGTCAGACATGACTGAGTGAATGAAGTGAACTGAACTGAACTGTATACATGTTAATATCTATCTTCCTATTTAACTCTCTGTACCACCCCTTACCCCCTGGTAACCATAAATCTGTTTTCTACATCTGTGATTCAATTTCTATTTTGTAGATAAGTTAATTTGTCCAAAGCCTATTTCATATCATTTGATAATTTAACATTATTCTGCCAATATATTGTGTGTATTATCTGTGGAAATAATACTGTTGGCTTATTCTTCAAACTGAGGTAAGGGTACCTTGAGATGGCATGAAGTATCACAAAGGATAAGTGGGCAAGAATCGTTTTAAGGAGATAGCTTTCTAGTTAATCAGTAATAGTAGGAAGTTCTGAATTTGGACAGATTTTGAGTAGCAAAATAGTGTCTCCTCACAAAGAATTTTCAGATTATTTTTTTTAAAGCACAAAAAATAATATTGTGTAGCTGCATAGCCTTAACTATTACTGTAGCATCAGGTGCATTCTGGAGGAAACATAAGGAAAAATGATGTTGGGAATATTGGTATATTATGGAGAGTTTGTGTGCCTTAGTGATTTTGAAGTTTATCATGAAAGAAATGGGAAGACACCAATGAGTGGACTTGAGTAGTTTTATATCCCAGGAAGGAAAAGAAAGAGAACTAGCATTGTTAGCACCTGTCATGTTCAACATCTGATACTTTCTACCAAATTGTACCTTATTTTATTTTCATAGAAATTCCAGAGCTGATATCATCTTTCATTTACAGACAAGGATACTGAATCAGAGAGGTTAGTTGATTTATCTAAAGTCATGCATCTAGAAAAAGTTTCTAAAATTGTATACAGATTGATTCAGTACTACATTTTCCACTATGTTAGAGATTTATCTAAAAGTGGTGTTGAATAGCACTTGAATTGAGTTGAAATTATTGACAGTGTGACAAGTTTGGAGATGATTAAAATATCCAGATATAATATAATAGAGATTAAAGCCAAGGACGTCCTCTGAAAGGAAGAGAAACTAATGCTTTGGCATAAAATTTGGTGAATGTCTTTTAATCGTGTGACCTAAAATGTTGAGCTCCTACAGAATTAACTGAAGCAATACTTGATGAAAAATTATTACCTAGATGCATAAATAATCCAGTAAAAGACAGTTTAAAATTAAACTAATTAAAACTGTTTTATGTGTTTCCACAATCATGGAAGCACTATGTTTTATTTTGGCTCATTCAATTTTATGTATTCTGCAAAATGACTGACTTACTATTTCCACCCTTTATATAAGGAAGAGATATATTTCAGTATAATTTTGGAACTTTCTCATAGAAAAAAATGTTTATAGGTATAAAGGCATTATTTGACTTTCTTTGTCAGTAAGCTATAAAATATTCATGCACAATATTTCATTTACTCTGATAATGTGAGAATGGTTTTCATGCTTATTGCAAATGCTTATTCTGAAATAAAATATTTTCTTCCTTTTAACAAATATATTACACAACAAAAATATTTTAAGTGGTACAACAGTATTAGCTGAAAGTGATTCAAATCAGACACCTGCCATGATACAAGCCAAACACTTTCTTTTCTTTTTTTTTTTTTTAAAATTGTTTTTTCATAGAATAAGTAATATTTTACCCTTGAAGGATTTTCTTTCTTTCATTTGTGGAAAGACCAGATGAGTCTCATAGGTCATTCAGAGTTACAAAACAAACAAACAAACAAACAAAATCTTTCTTCAGAGGTGAGATATCCTTTATTTTTCACTAGAAAACAAATTATTTGCTTGGATGGAAACCTTTTGTATAACAGTGTAATTGCAGGTATCTGTGGGGTGTCTTGGAAAATGAGATGCTCTGTCTCAAAGAGTTATAACTTATTGTTGGGCATAAAATCTGAGTAAATAAATGAGAGCAGACCTTGGAGTCTCTTGCAGAGAAGGGATACATGAAACACAGCTGAGAAATCAGGACTAAAGCTCAAGTGATAACAACTAAACATGATAAAATTATTTAGCAGTTTCAGTAGACTGTTTCTTTAATGTTATATACATTTTAAACATTTTCCTACAGTTTTTCATAAAGATGTTGGTTGTCCCTGTTCTCCAAAAAGTAGATGATATGTATATAAAGCTAATAAATCTTTGAGAACAAGTAAAATGTAACCATCTTTAGAAGTCTTATGTTTTGTTTATTTAAATGGAATAATAACATTGTGCCAAGTGATGTATACAATAGAAGAAAAATGGCTTACTAGTTCACTCAACAATTTTTTATTAAGTGATGACTATGAGTCAAGCTCTATTCTTGACACTGTGAGTAGATCAATAACTGATAAATATCCAGAATGCTTTTATGTTGAAGTATGAAATGAAACTGGTAGATGTAGAAATAATATAAACAAATGAATATATAATAGATCAGTCTGTGATAATATTATGAATAAATAGAAGGTTGTCCAGACAGGCTTCTCTGAAAAGGTGATAGAGTTTGCAACAAACTCTTTAAGGGGTGGGATAGAGTAATTATGAAGCTGAAGTCAAGACCTTGTAGAACTAACACCCAAATAAGATGTCCTTTTCATATAGCGGACTAGAATGCAAAATAGGAAGTCAAAAAATAGCTGGAATAACAGGCAAATTTGGCCTTGGAGTACAGAAAGAAGCAGGGCAAATGGTAACAGAGTTTTGCCAAGAGAACACGCTGGTCATAGCAAACACCCTTTTACAACAACACAAGAAAAGACTCCATAGGGCATCACCATATGCCAATACAGAAATAAGGTTGATTATATTCTTTGCAGCCAAAAATGGAGAAGCTCTATACAGTCAGCAAAAAACAAACCCAGGAGCTGACTGTGGCTCAGATCATGATCTCCTTATTGCCAAATTAAGACTTAAGTTGAAGAAAGTAGGGAAAACCACTAGACCATTCAGGTATGACCTAAATCAAATCCTTTACAATTATACAGTAGAAATGATAAATAGATTCAAGGGATTAGATCTGATAGACAGAGTGCTAAAGAACTATGGACAGATGTTCCTAACATCACACTGGAGGCAGTGATAAAGACCATCCCCAAGAAAAAGAAATACAAAAAGGCAAAATGATTGTCTGAGGAGGCCTTACAAATAGTTGATAAAAGAAGAGAAGTGACAGGCAAAGGAGAAAAGGAAAGATATACCCATTTGAATGCAGAGTCCCAAAGAGTAACAAGGAAAGATAAGAAAGCCTTCTTCAGTAATCAATGCAAAGAAATAGATGAGAACAATAGAATGGGAAAGACTAGTGATGTCTTCAAGAAAATTAGAGGTACCAAATAATATTTCATGTAAAGATGGGCACAATAAAGGACAGAAATGGTATGGGCCTAACAGAAGCAGAAGATATTAAGAAGAGATGGAGAAAATACACAGAAGAACTGTACAAAAAGATCTTCATGACCAAGATAACCATGATGGTATGATCACTCACCCAGAGCCAGACATCCTGGAATGTGAAGTCAAGTAGGCCTTAGGAAGCATCATAATGAACAAAGCTAGTGGAGGTGATGGAATTCCAGTTGAGCCATTTCAAATCCTAAAAGATGATGCTGTGAAAGTCATGCAATCAATATGCTAGCAAATTTGGAAAACTCAGCAGTGGCAGGAAAAAGGTCAGCTTTCATCCCAAATCTAAGAAAGGCAATGCCAAAGAATGTTCAAACTACTGTACAATTGCACTTATCTCACACTCTTGCAAAGTAATGCTCAAAATTTTCCAAGCCAGGCTTCAATAGTACATGAACCTTGAACTTACAGATGTTCAAACTGGATTTGGAAAAGCTAGACTACAGAGATCAACTTGCCAACATCCGCTGGATCATCAAAAAATGCAAGAGAGTTCCAGGAATATATCTATTTCTGCTTTATTGTCTATGCCAAAGCCCTTGACTGTATGGATCACAACAAACTATGGAAAATTCTGAAAGAGATGGAAATAGCAGACCACCTGACCTACCTCTTGAGAAATCCGTATGCAGATCAAGAAGCAACAGTTAGAACAAGACATTGAAGAACAGACTGGTTCTAAATTAGGAAAGGAGTATGTCAAGGTTTTATATTGTCACCCTGCTTATTTAACTTACATGTAGAGTACACCATGCAAAATGCCAGGCTGGAAGCACAAGCTGGAATCAAGATTGCCAGGAGAAATATCAACAACCTCAGATATGCAGATGATACCACCCTTATGGCAGAAAGTGAAGAACTAAAGAGCCTCTTGATGAAAATGAAAGAGGAGATTGAAAACATTGGCTTAAAATACTCAACATCCAGAAAAACTAAGATTATGGCATCTAGTCCCATCCCTTCATGGCAAATAAATGGGGAAACAATGGAAAGACTGAAAGACTTCAATTTTCTGGATCGAAAATCACTGCAGATTGTGACTGCAGCCATGAAATTAAGACAATTGCTCCTTGTAAGAGAATTTGTATCAAAACTGGACAGCATATTAAAAAGCTGAGGTATTACTTTGCAAACAGAGGTCCGTCCAGTCAAAGCTATGGTCTTTCCAGTAGTCATGTATGGATGTGAGAGTTGGACTCTAAAGAAAGATGAGCACCAAAGAATTGATGCTTTGGATTTGGAGAAGACTGTTAAGAGTCCCTTGGACTGCAAAGACATCCAGCCAGTCAATCCTAAGGTAAATCAGACCTGAATATTCATTGGAAAGACTGATGCTGAAGCTGAAGCTCCAGTACTTTGGTCACCTGATGTGAAGAACTGAGTCATTGGAAAAGACCCTGATGCTGGGAAATATTGAAGGCAGGAGCTGAAGTGGATGACAGAGGATGAGATAGTTGGATGGCATCACCGACTCGATACACATGTGTTTGAGTAAACTCTGGTAGTTGGTGATCGACAGGGAAGCCTTGCATGCTACAGTCTATGGGGTTGAAAAGAGTCAGACACTACTGAGTGATTGAACTGAACTGAGAGTAATTTTTGCCTGTGTTCAAGATGCAGTGGCTCTGATGACAAAAGTGTGCAGTGTGTTCCTGAATGTCACGGTAGTGGGTGAAGCTGTGTTGAAGTTGTATGGTAAGTTGATATTTATGTAGAAGAAAATAGAGGCTGTTTCTTATATATTTAATATAAATTGTATCACCTTTGAAATATCAAATTCTTGCTGTCTCTGATATTTTGTATTAATTCATAACTGATGTACCTATGGTGCTCAAAAATTTTTTTGTCAATTTTGCAGTAATTTGAGAAATTTAAAGTAGCTTAAGAACTTAATGAGTTTTCTTCCTTCACTTCCTCATCTATCTACTACCCAATATTGAAGCAGGATTTAACACTGATGTTTTAAAAAATTAAAAATAAGGGTAGAAGAACATGGCCCATTTCAGAAGCAAACTTCATTTATCATGGCTGTGCTTGAGATATCAAGGTTTTAAAATAGTTTTACTATTGTGACTTATAATAATTATATAGCTAGTCTTCATCCTTTCTGGCACCAAGCTTCTAAAGGCATTGGAATTTCTTAAGGGATGAGAGCATAAAGGTGTCTTTTGTTATGAGAGCACAAAGGTGTCTTATGTAATTAGTAGGGTAATTTTGGTTGTTTGCCAAGAGAACTAAATCACATGATTGGAGGGTTGGAGCTTTCAGTCTTGCCCCCTGATCTCTAGAGTGTGAAGAATTGATTGCCACTAGCCAATGAATTAATCAATCATGCCTATGGAATAAGCCTCTACAAAACCCCAAAAGATATTGATTCAGAAAGGTTCTTCATCGATGAACTGTAGATTTGGGGATAATGTTGGACCTGGGGAGAGCTTGGGAGTTCTGTGCCCTTTCCCCATATTGCCCTAAGCATATCTTTACCTGGCTTTTCTGAATTATGTTCTTTTGTAATAAACTGGTAATCTAGTAAGCCAACTGTGTTTCTAAGTTCTGAGACCAGATCTAGCAAATTAAACCCAAGGAGGTTGTCATTAGAGCCCTCTGTCTTCAGCTAGTGGGTCAGAAGCACAGGTGGAAACCTAGATTTGACACTGTCATGTAAAGTGGAGTAGGGGGCCATCATGTAAGACTCTTCACCTGTGGGACCTGATGCTATTTTTCTGTAGTGTCTGAATTGAATTATAGGACACACAGCTAGTTTTCTAGAATTTCTTGATGACACAGGAAAACTGCCTCCTCCCACATGTAACTGGGTGCAGCATCACAATAGAGAAACCCAAATGAAATAGTTTTCCTAAGGAAGGAGCACAATATCACAAGCAGTAAGCAGAGGAAATTTTAGCTGTAGAGTTTGAAAGACAAAGAGACCATTAGGAGTGGCAGTATGATAGAGAACATTCCTCCTGGATTGTCTCTACCCTTAAAGATAAGCAGATGGTAATAGTAACAGGAGGACCAGTCGTACAGCCATTTAGAAAACATGAGGGCAGGGAGTTTTCTGCAGACACAGACACATTATGTTCTAGAGGAATCCAAGTCAATAAAAGTTCCCAGTATAGGGTCTTTTGCAAACAGGGAGATGACATATACAAAGATGAAATTATCTTGCTGACAATACATCTCCCCTAGTCCCCAGACATTGCAGAAGATACTTAAACTAATATCAGTAGGTCCTGTAAGAGGATCTGAGGGATCTAACCCATTCTAGCATAAATGTGAGGGCATCTAAGGAGTCCAGTCATTCTAAATCTAGAAAATACTAGATTTTGATAGACTCCTATTGTTGAATGAGTAAGACTGGAATCTTTGGAAAGATTACTATATAGTTTTTTAAAGCTTAAATATCAACCATTTGCTTCCTGAAGCACTGTGTCCTCTTTCCTGATTTGCATATCCCACATTAAGGACAGGAATCTTAGACTATTATAGTTCCCTAACACCTAAAAAGGAAAAGGGAATGGCAGAAGAGATTTTTAGATAGCATCACTGACTCAGTGGACATGAATTTGAGCAGGCTCTGGGAGATAATGGAGGATGAAGGAGGCTGGCGTGCTATATGAGGTCACAAAGAGTTGGACACAGCTTAGAGACTGAACAATAGCTAAAAACAGTGCCCATCTCTCAGATGTCCAATAAGAATATAGAACGTAATTGGGTGTATCTCTCTAACATTTTAATAATAACATCATAATTTCTTTTTCATCTGTCCAGCCCTAAATATGGCCTATATTCTTTTCTCATGCTCCCCTTTCATCCTAATAACAAATCTGGTAATTATGTCACTGACGCTTAGATCCTGATCCATATCTTCAATTACCAGCTGATATGGCTACTAGAGTATCAAAAGCTCAAATTTAGCATTTCTAATACTGAATTATCATTTTTCTTACTAAATCTGATTATCCTTCTAGATGACCTATCTCATCCAATGGTGACTTTATTTATCCAGTGAGAAGTGAAAGTGAAGTTGCTTAGTTGTGTCCGACTCTTCGCAACCCCATGGACTGTAGCCTACCAGGCTCCTCCATCCATGGGATTTTCCAGGCAAGAATACTGGAGTGGGTTACCATTTCCTTGTCCAGGAGATCTTCCCAACCCAGGGTTTGAACCTAGGTCTCCCACATTATAGGCAGATGCTTTTTATCCAGATGACACATCAAAAACCTTGTCTTCCCTTTTGATTTATTTCTCTCTCTCTCCTATATCTCAACAACAATACATTTTCCCTAAACCAAAAAGTAAGCTCTCCAATCGATCCATCTATTTCTGTCCCCATCAACCTAGTTCAAGCCATCACAGTCTCTTACTTGAATTACTGCTTCAGCTTTCTAGGTGACCTTACTGCCCACTACTAAGCATACTGCAACACAAACCCTCCAAAATGTGAATCTGCTCATAGTTACTTTCCTATTGAAAAGTCTTTTGTGATCCCATTGCTTTTAGGATGAAATTCAAAGTTCTTATCATTTAAAAAATGCTATGTAAACTTTCTCATATTTATCTCTCTAGTCTTATTTCTCTCCATTTCACTTTTAGAAAACTTTGTTATAGAAACTGAACTTTAAAACAGATTTTCTTGAATACAGTGCTATTCTCTCTCATCTCTATATCTCTGCATATAATATTCTCTGTGTGAGAAAC
This sequence comes from Tragelaphus eurycerus, assembly GCA_935064755.1. Lineage (NCBI taxonomy): Eukaryota > Metazoa > Chordata > Mammalia > Artiodactyla > Bovidae > Tragelaphus > Tragelaphus eurycerus. The sequence continues at coordinate 16,190,509 of CAKXYN010000009.1, read as the reverse complement.
ATTTCTTGTCTTTTTCTTCTGTCTCCTTTTCTGGTCCTTCCCCTGAGCTATAATCACTGAGTCTTAGTTTTGGTATCATTTGATTCAGAAATCTCTTGATAGTCAGAAAATCTGGATTAGGGTCTCATTCCAAGCATTGCTGCAATTCTATCTACAGACTCATTAAGCTGTCTGTAGATGTGCCTAGGCTTCCCACCAAAACATAGTATCTGTGAGGGCAGGAATATATTCCTGTTGACTGGCAGAGTGCATGTACATTGTAAGTGATCTATAAATAGTTTCACACCCATAGATAAATGATATACAGAAAAAATGTTAGCTGTGATTACCCTCGTATAGTCTGATGAAACTTTTCAATTAGCATGTTGTAATGGTTAATTTTTAATGTGTCAAGTTGACTGACACATTCTATATATATAATATATATGTATTATGTAATATATATATAATACATACATATATATATAATATCTCTGCAGAGAATCTTCTTTATTTATATCCTATGGGTTCTGTTTCTCTGGAGTACCCTAATGCACAAGTACTGCATCATAACTATTGATTAACCCAAATTTAACATTTCTACATGCTTTTGTTTTACAATATAACTGAGATGAAGCAGGCTATAATATTTGTTGTTGTACTGATATGAGCTAGTTATATTTTTAAAGCTCACCAATCTTTCTGTCCCCATTATCATCAACTTAGTTCAAGTCATACATTATTCCTATTTTCAGCTGGTTTTAAAGTATTTATGACTACTCTTTCAGCTGGAAAGGAAAAGCTTTGCCTGTGTGAAAGAAGTATATTATAGTATTCTTTTCTTAATTATTGAATGTGTTACAAAATAAAAATAAAATTTAATTTAAATATACTCATTCTTCGAATGCTATGATGGAAATAAGGCATTACCAATTTAATAGCCTAAAATACATCTTAATATGCCAGGACATTCTTTTCCAAGTCCTGTCTAATAATAAAGGCAAACTCACTGAAGACTTAGCTGTCCTAAGATTTTACTTTTCTTGGGCTATTCACTTTTTTGTTTTTTAGAATTATATGACTATAAAGTTTTGTGAACCTCCTTGGGTTGTCTATCAACAAGTTTAATGTTGCCCAATGAATGCTTGGTAACTGAATAATGTATCAATAAACTATTACTAGTTGACAAGTGTTTTATTAATCAAATAGCAAAAAGAATTTATATAAGATCATTGACCCTGTGTTCAGCAATGATTTTATCCTTAAAAGCATTGGCAGGAATTGTAATCAATCTTAGATTACTTAACCTCTCTGAAAAACAGTTATTTATCTATTAAATAAAGTAATTAATTTCCTATCTTTTATTTCTTATAGCAATTAAATGAGGTGATGCATTTAAAGTATGTACACCATACATAATAAGCACTCAATAAGTGTCATTTCAAAGTAATGAGAAACATTGTGCCCATTATTCATAATAAGAGCATATGTTTGTGTTGTTTTTTCTTTTTTCTATTTTGTAGAATAATCTGGATTGTGTAAAATCATGGCAATCCCTTTCTTGAGAAGTCTGTATAGGTTTAATATTCCTCTGAGCTTTATGAGATCTTAGAAGGAATTATTACCCATTATTCCTGACTTATAAATAAACCTGTATCAAGCAAGATTTTTTAAGATTTTTAGTTTTAAACTACACTGTTTTTAATAATTATTAGAAAATATCCAGGAACTTCCAGTTAGAATTGTTGATTTTAGAAGTGACTAGGCACATTAACTCTTTCAGTGAAGTAGGATATCACTTGGAAATATATCTCTGTAGTGAGTTAACTGGTACTCTAGACCAAGAGCACTAATGTATTTCAAAAATATCTTACTCTACCTGGAAAAAATTCATAAGTAAAAGTTTGCCAAATAATGAGGTTAGTACTTATACACTTAAAAGTAAATCACTTTCACAAAATAAGACAGGGTTACTCTAATTCTAGTCAGATTCAAAATCCCATTATTATGATTTATTCCAATATTGATTGTGTGGCAATAGTGCACTAGGCCCGAGAAGGCAATGGCATCCAACTCCGGTATTCTTGCCTAGAAAATCCTACGGACAGAGGAGCCTGGTGGGCTGTTGTCCATGGGGTCGCTAAGAGTTGAACACGACTGAGTGACTTCACTTTCACTTTTCACTTGCCTGCATTGGAGAAGGAAATGGCAACCCACTCCAGTGTTCTTGCCTGGAGAATCTCAGGGACGGGGGAGCCTGGTGGGCTGCCGTCTATGGGGTCGCACAGAGTCGGACACGACTGAAGCGATAGCAGCAATAGCAGCAGCAGCAGTGCACTAGGCAAGCCAGAGCGGTACAGTTCTACAAGGATGCCAGTAATTATGCAGGTGAAACTCGTTTTGCTACATATATGCCAAAACCCAATTTTTAAGCATGGATAACTTCATTTTACTTATTTCAAACTCAAAGTCACAGAGGACATCATGCACATATAAAAAGCTTTAAAAATTTCAGTTGTTTGCTAGCTATCTATGACAAACTTCAAAAACTTGAAAAGGAAGACTGCTGACAAAGCAGAGAATACAGGTACACTTCTTTTCAAACAATAACCCACAAATGAAAGAAGAAACTAAAAATTCTACCAGAAATAAATCCCTGATTGTTCTCCTGTCAGCCTGTCACCTACATGAAACAGCTGCTAAAGCAAAGACAGACACAGCAGATGTTGCTACTAAAAGTACTAATGCTAAAGCTTTTCACAAAGACTTTTATTTTCATTAATGTACAACTGTGACAACATGTTTCATGAATCCAGTGACACTGCCAATCTCAATTAGATTCTCAACATGGCCTCTGTCACTGTCACAGTTTTGTCTAGTTTAGCATTTGCACCATTTTATTAAAGTATTAGAACTCAGGCTACTATCTTTCCTGATTTGTGTATTATGTCAGTGAAGAACATTTTTTAAAACTTACGAATAGGCTGTACTTAGACACACCGAAACTCCTCCACATGTTAGTCCATGAATAAAGGTGGGAAAATAGCTAGTCCTCAAGTACTTTCCAAAGACAGAGACTCATATCCAAACCAAAGAAAATAAGAAGCCTAAAAATTCAAATATGAAGCATAAAATAACTCAGGTCCCAGGTCTTATAACTCTTAAAATTGCTGTACCTCAATTTCTTTGTACACACAGCTCCCTAGCCTGGAATACTCTTCCATCCTTTTCCAACTTGGTTACTTCTAACCATTCCTAAGCATTCTTGAGATGAAATATTACATCCTCTTTTAGGTTCCTGCTGCTGCTGCTAAGTCACTTCAGTCGTGTCTGACTCTGTGCGACCCCCTAGAAGGCAGCCCACCAGGCTCCCCCGTCCCTGGGATTCTCCAGGCAAGAACACTGGAGTGGGTTGCCATTTCCTTCTCCAATGCATGAAAGTGAAAAGTGAAAGTGAAGTCGCTCAGTCGTGTCTGACTCTTTGTGACCCCAGGGACTGCAGCCTAACAGCCTCCTTGTCAGCCTTAAATAGTCTCTTGTGTATTTCTTATTAACTTTCCATATATACTTCTGTGTCACATTTATGTATTGAAATGTAAAGGCCACTATCTTATGAAGTCTGAGAGTATGAACTTGCTTTCTTCATTTGGTAATTGTAGCGCTCAGAAAACTAAGATCGCATCATTCAGTCCAATCACTTCATGGCAAACAGATGGGGAAACAATGGAAACAGTGAAAGACTTTTTTTTGGGGGCGGGGGGGAGTGGTGGCTCCCAAATCACTGAAGATGGTGACTGCAGCCATGAAATTAAAAGACGCTTGCTCCTTTGAAGAAAAGCTATGACCAACCTAGACAGCATATTAAAAAGCAGAGACATTACTTTGCCAACAAAATTCTGTGTAGTCAAAGCTATGGTTTTCCCAGTAGTCATGTATGGATGTAAAAGTTGGACCATAAAGAAAGCTGAGCACCAAAGAACTGATGCTTTTGAACTGTGGTGTTGGAGAAGACTCTTGAGAGTCCCTTGGACAGCAAGGAGATCCAACCAGTTCATCCTAAAGGAAATCAGTCCTGAATATTCATTGGAAGGACTGATGCTGAAGCTGGAGCTCCAATACTTTGGTCACCTAATGTGAAGAATTGACTCATTGGAAAAGACCCTGGTGCTGGGAAAGACCGAAGGCAGGAGGAGAAGGGGATGACAGAGGATGGGATGGCTGGATGGCATCACCGACTCAGTGGACATGAGATTGTGTAAACTCTGGAAGTTGATGATGGACAGGGAAGACTGGCATGCTGTCGTCCATGGGGTCGCAAAGAGTCAGACATGACTGAATGACTGAACTGAACTGAACTGAGGGCTTGGTTCAGAGTTTGTTTAACCTAAGCCCAATAAATACCTCATGAGTGAATGAACAACCGTCACATCTACAACCCCATATAAATTAGCCAAAGATGAAATTGCTGTTTTCACTTGAATAGGATAAGCTGATATCAGAAAGATTTTTTTTTCCCACTGAAAAGAGCAGATATAGAGCAAAGACACTGCCAAACATATATATGTCAAATTAGTGCTCTGTTTCAAAGAATTGGAGACTCTTTTATTTTCCATAGGTAAAATGGAATCAATTTTTCACATGACACTTTTATAATGGGTTCATAAACATTACATTTTGTTCAGAAGATAGATCAGGATAGGGAGGGGGCCCAGACCTATATCATAAGAATATGTGCTATCATGTATTAACTTTTACATTGAGAACAATGTTTCAGAGAATAAAGACTAGGAAAAGGATCAGTGGGTTAAACTATGCTGAGAGAGACATTGTTCAACAGAAGATTTAACAATGAATATGTTAACAAACAGTGAAACCCAAAGATAGAATGTGATATTCTAATCAAGAGCAATTTTTTTTGGTCAATGAACATATTGAAATAATTGGCAGAGGGAATTCAGTTATTAAATGGCTGTAAAGCTAGCTTAATTTTAAAGACTCATTTTTTATCTAAAATTCCATAATACTGATATTCTAGTTACTAAAGTTAGGGCTTCCGTGGTGGCTCAGATGGTAAAGAATCTGTCTACAATGTAGGAGACCTAGGTTTGATTCCTGGGTTGGGAAGATCCCTTGGAGAGGGGAATGGCTATGCACTCCAGTATTCTTGCCTGGAGAATCCCATGGACAGAGGAGCCTGGTGGGGTACAGTACATGAGGTTGTCAGACAGAACTAAGCACACACACTACACACAGAATTAGGGTAAGATATTAACACTTCAATTTTATGGCATATTTTAGTGCTTTTTTCTTTCTATTAAAAATAGTGCTTCCTTTTATAAATCATTTCAACTGTGGGAAATCCTCAGCTTATACACAGTTCCTTGGATTTGAAGTTAAAATTGCTATAGATTTTAACTTAGTGTTTTTAATAATGTGGGATTTTGCGTAACTCAATAATATTTCAAACTCTTTCTCTATAAATGACAAACAGCATTTTTAAAATTTATTAATTTTGCGGGTCATCTTCCAACCTTAAAATGACTGGTCTCATCACTTTATTGTACTAGTAATCCTTACTATTCAACACAGCAAGTAAAAGAAATAAAATACCTCTGGATTGGCAGGAAATACAGACATTGTCTTCCTTCTCAGACATGATTGTTTATTTAGAAATCCAAAGAAAGCAATAGAAAAAAAAGCTCTTGGAAATAACAAACAGGATGAGCAAATTGACAAAATATTGCACTTTATATCAAAGTATAAAATAGTTATATATCTGAAAAATATGTGTAGGCAATTTACAGAAAATGCAAAACACCAATGAGAAAGTAAAGCAGACTTAAACTACAGAGAGATAACCATGTTTACAGAGAGAACACTCAACATTAAAATACCAATTATCAATGCAATATCAATCAAATCCCAGTAAGCCCTCTTTTATAAGTTAATAATATGTTATATATATATGTATAGTTATAATTTTACCATATTATAATAAGATAATTAAAGATGTGTATAAATTTTTCCTAAATAAGCTTTCCTTATTTATGCTGCTTCTAGTGATTTTTTTTTTTAAAGTAGTTTATCCAAAGTTTGTCAGATTTGGGTTTTATGATTTTTCAAGTTTTGTTATTATGCTATACGAGAAAAAATAATTTATATTTTATTTTTCATGTCTATGTTTATTAGCTATGAAGAAATTTTATCATATATTTGTTTACCTTTTGTATCTGTTATTATAAAAGAAGTCTCTTTCTGGCTAAGCTCAATGTTTCTGTTTGAACTACTAATATGTTTCTCAGGCATCAATATTAGTGACATTCATATTATAATTTTAAACTTTTCTCTGTAATTTTTGTAGCAAGTATGAGATATCTGACTCTATGTTTTAACAAAGAAAGCTATATATTTGTTATAATCAGGCAATATTTCTTTACGATTTTACCAGTAATATTTGAACTTAGAAATTCCTTACCTTGTGTATAATAAATTTACTTCATCTTTCATGATTTCATAAATTAACTTTCATTTAGTTTCTTATAACCTTTTACTTGATATATTCTTTTGTGTAAATTGTGAAGGAAAGATAAAGTCTGCATATTTGTTTTGCTTTTTTTCCCAACTGGTTATGAACTGCTTTATAATATTTCATGAACATCCTCTTATTCACAAATGGTCTGGAATATTTATTTGGAGCTTGGTTATTTTTGATTATCTTCCTACCTATTGATTTTGGTCTCCTATGTCAAAGCTTCTTAGGATTACTTTCTGCTTCCATCTATTTTCTCTTCTTTTCATGGTGATATTCTAAATAGACAGTAAATCATTTATCTAGTTTACAAAATGTTATCCAAGCTGAAGTTTAAATTATGTTATATTGATGCTAATAATTAAATCAGTGAATTGGTCTTCTTACAGTTTTTCTAAATTAAGGTAAGTACTACACAAATGTTTATCTTTTTCACTTATAAAAATCATTTTGTAGAATTTGCAAAGTAAGTTACTTTTGAATAGAAAACTTTTAAGACATAAGTTCTTAGTCATGTACAGATGTTTTCTATGGGGTCATTTAGGGAGCACAGTGTCAATAAACACATTTTATCTTTCATAAGTTCTCATTGAGCAATCATGATATGCTTGGTTAAATACTACGTACAGGCATCAGTCAGTTCAGTTCAGTCTCTCAGTCCTGTCCGACTCTTTGCGACCCCATGAATCGCAGCACACTAGGGCTCCCTGTCCATCACCAACTCCTGGAGTTCACCCAGACTCATGTCCATCGAGTTAGTGATGCCATCCAGCCATCTAATCCTCTGTCGTCCCCTTCTCCTCCTGCCCCCAATCTCTCCCAGCATCAGAGTCTTTTCCAATGAGTCAACTCTTCACATTAGGTGGCCAATATACTGGAGTTTCAGCTTCAGCATCATTCCCTCCAAAGAAATCCCAGGGCTGATCTCCTTCAGAATGGACTGGTTGGATCTCCTTGCAGTCCAAGGAACTCTCAAGAGTCTTCTCCAACACCACAGTTCAAAAGCATCAATTCTTCGGTGCTCAGCCTTCTTCACAGTCCAACTCTCACATGGGTAATTATAAATAAAGTGCATGGTTACTTACCCCATAGCAAGCAAGGATTATGATCAATAGAAAGTTTTGAAATTAAAAATATATTAAGGAGCTTAGAATTTGTCTTAAAAGAGGTATAGTTCCTGAGCTGAGTTTTGACATTAGAAGAGTGGGTTTTTAGAAAAGTTTTTCATGTTATCATCTGATTTAGCAGTGTGTGGTATAAATTGGAAGGTGAGAAAGCAGAGAAAGGAAGAACAATTAAAAATACGCAGCAACAATACAAATGGGTGATTAAAAACTAGATAAGGATGATAATGATAACATGGAAGAAGAAGAAATAATATAATATGAGAAAATTATAAATGGAAAATTTATACTAATTTAATCAATAGATAATTATTAAACCTAGTGTGTGTCAGACTCAGGGCAGAGTGCAAATATGAAAAAGCAAATGATTTTTCCTTTGAAAGCTCTTTGTATAGATAAAGACTAACAAGTAGACAATTCATAATAGCACTAGAAATACACATTGTGTTACAAATTCAAGTGACTGATACTATAAACACATACAGGGAAGTGGTTGGTCTGGTATGTACCTGGCCTTCAATTGAGCATGGAATATTTATTCTTAATTTATTCATACAACTGATATTTATAGATAATATTTGGAAAATTTTAGACACTGAGGATACATGAGTGGACCATATAACTATTGTCCCCAACATTTATAAAACTCAAAATTTGGTGAAGGGAATGAACATGTAACAGGTTATTATAATACAATGTGATAAGCAATGGAATGGAAACCTTGATATGTTGGTATGAGAACACAAGAGAGGGAAATAATCCATACATTGCATGTTAGGATGAAGTACATCTTTTTAATTTATTTTGATTTATTTTATTTTACTTATTTTCAAGCACAAATGTAACAGTACAGAAATTTTCTGTTCCTAGGGCCAAAAAGCAAGAATTTATTTCATATTATTTATTTTCTATGGATAAAAAAATTAAAAAATAACAGACAAATTAACAATTAGTCATATATTTGAAAAGTAATAAAATTCAATATATATGATAAAGGAGAAATTATAATAGAATTACACACTATTCAGACCCAAGACAGATGAAATCCTATATGACAAAACTTCTAGGATATAGATAAGGCAATATTTTAAAGGTAGTTTACAATCATTAATGAATATATTGCAAATAAGAAAGACTGAAAGAGAGTAAGTTGTTCAACTCATTATATTAAAATATTATAGAGTTGACTTGATGAAAGTAAAATAATGAAAGTTGGAGAAGAAATTGAGATAAAATGAAAAACAGGAGAAAATTAACAAAACCAAAAAACATTTCACAGAGAAGTTTCTTTAAAGATAAAACTACAATCTTATTGGTACAGCAATATAGAAGGCAATAAATATGTATTATCAAAGTATGAAATAAATAAGATAACATTGATAAAAGTTATGATCAACCTAGATAGCATATTCAAAAGCAGAGACATTACTTTGCCAACAAAGGTTCGCCTAGTCAAGGCTATGGTCTTTCCTGTGGTCATGTATGGATGTGAGAGCTGGACTGTGAAGAAGGCTGAGTGCCGAAGAATTGATGCTTTTGAACTGTGGCGTTGGAGAAGACTCTTGAGAGTCCCTTGGACTGCAAGGAGATCCAACCAGTCCATTCTGAAGGAGATCAGCCCTGGGAGTTCTTTGGAAGGAATGATGCTAAAGCTGAAACTCCAGTATTTTGACCACCTCATGCGAAGAGTTGACTCATTGGAGAAGACTCTGATGCTGGGAGGGTTTGGGGGCAGGAGGAGAAGGGGACGACAGAGGATGAGATGGCTGGATGGCATCACTGACTCGATGGATGTGAGTCTGAGTGACCTCCGGGAGTTGGTGATGGACAGGGAGGCCTGGCGTGCTGCAGTTCATGGGGTCGCAAAGAGTCGGACACGACTGAGCGACTGATCTGATCTGATTGATAAATGTTATATATTCCTAGAAGTATTCTAAAATTTCAATATATTTGAAAAAATATTAAAAAGTTGAACAATTGTAAGAAAAAAAAATGTAGATTCCAAAATTTACTGAAGAGAATATCTGAATAAATCTATAATTATAAAAATTCAATAATATGTAAAAAAAAAGTCATCATATTTCTGCATTGGTAAATCTACTAATCAATCAATCAGTCAGTCAATTCTAAATTGTTATGAGTTATCTATCAAATGTTCAAGTTCTAAAGAATAGAAAAATTTGGTAAATCTACCTAGTTTATTTTAGGAACATAGTATGTAATTGATATTAATAACTTTTAAGTACATTACAAGAGCTTATTTAAATGAAAATCTTGATATAAATACACGCAAAAACCCTAAATATTAAAAAGGCAAATTCAGCAATAGAAAAAAATTACATGAGATTCTAGAAAGTCTTATAAAAAGTAGCAAAAATCCTCCAGTAAACTTTATATATAAAGGTAAAACTATTGACATTGAGCATTTTTATATATAGGAATTATAGGTATATATATATATATATATGAGGGCAGGAGGAGAAGGGGACGAGAGAGGATGAGATGGCTGGATGGCATCACTGACTTGATGGGTGTGAGTCTGGGTGACCTCCGGGAGCTAGTGATGGACAGGGAGGCCTGGCGTGCTGCGGTTCATGGGGTCGCAGAGAGTCGGACACGACTGAGCGACTGATCTGATCTGATATATAAAAATGCTCAATGTCAATAGTCATCAGGAAAATGCAAATTACAAGTGTGAGATACTATGCTATGCTAGGTCACTTCAGTCGTGTCCGACTCTGTGTGACCCCATAGACGGCAGCCCACGAGGCTGCCCTGTCCCTGGGATTCTCCAGGCAAGAACACTGGAGTGGGTTGCCATTTCCTTCTCCAATGCATCAAAGTGAAAAGAGAAAGTGAAGTTGCTCAGTCATGTCCGACTCCTAGCGACCCCATGGACTACAGCCTACCAGGCTCCTCTGTCCGTGGGATTTTCCAGGCAAGAGTACTGGAGTGGGGTGCCATTGCCTACTCTGGTGAGGTACTATAGGATAGGCTAAAATTGCAAATCTGACAAATATATATTTGAATGAGGATATGGGTGATACTGTATATCTGGTGATACCAGGTAATGCCCATAGGAGTAATACTTGGTATAAAAATATTGACATATGTTTTAACATTATCTAATAAAGATAAATCAATTCAGTTCAGTTCAGTTGCTCAGTCGTGTCCGACTCTTTGCAACCCCATGAATCATAGCACGCCAGGTCTCCCTGTCCGTCACCAACTCCCGGAGTTCACCCAGACTCATGTCCATCGAGTCAGTGATGCCATCCAGCTATCTCATCCTCTATCATCCCCTTCTCCTCCTGCTCCCAATCCCTCCCAGGATCAGAGTCCTTTCCAATGAGTCAACTCTTTGCATGAGGTGGCCAAAGTACTGGAGTTTCAGCTTTAGCATCATTCCTTCCAAAGAAATCCCAGGGCTGATCTTCAGAATGGACTGGTAAGATCTCCTGGCAGTCCAAGGGACTCTCAAGAGTCTTCTCCAACACCACAGTTCAAAAGCATCAATTCTTTGGTGCTCAGCCTTATTCACAGTCCAACTCTCACATCCATACATGACCACAGGAAAAACCATAGCCTTGACTACCCGGACCTTTGTTGGCAAAGTAATGTCTCTGCTTTTCAATATGCTGTCTAGGTTGGTCATAACTTTCCTTCCAAGGAGTAAGCGTCTTTTAATTTCCTGGCTGCAGTCACCATCTGCAGTGATTTTGGAGCCCCCCAAAAAGTCTGACATTGTTTCCGCTGTTTCCCCATCTATTTCCCATGAAGTGATGGGACAGGATGCCATGATCTTCGTTTTCTGAATGTTGAGCTTTAAGCCAACTTTTTCACTCTCCTCTTTCACTTTCATCAATAGGCTTTTTAGTTCCTCTTCAGTTTCTGCTATAAGGGTGGTGTCATCTGCATATTTGAGGTTATTGATATTTCTCCCAGCAATCTTGATTCCAGATTGTGCTTCTTCCAGCCCAGCGTTTCTCATGATGTACTCTGCATAGAAGTTAAATAAGCAGGGTGACAATATACAGCCTTGATGGACTCCTTTTCCTATTTGGAACCAGTCTGTTGTTCCATGACCAGTTCTAACTGTTGCTTCCTGACCTGCATACAGATTTCTCAAGAGGCAGATCAGGTGGTCTGGTATTCCCATCTCTCGCAGAATTTTCCACAGCTTATTGTGATCTACACAGTCAAAGGCTTTGGCATAGTCAATAAAGCAGAAATAGATGTTTTTCTGGAACTCTCTTGCTTTTTCCATGATCCAGCGGATGTTGGCAATTTGATCTCTGGTTCCTCTGCCTTTTCTAAATCCAGCTTGAACATCAGGAAGTTCACGGTTCACATATTGCTGAAGCCTGGCTTGGAGAATTTTGAGCATTACTTTACTAGCATGTGAGATGAGTGTAATTGTGCAGTAGTTTGAGCATTCTTTGGCATTGCCTTTCTTTGGGATTGGAATGAAAACTGACCTTTTCCAGTCCTGTGGCCACTGCTGAGTTTTCCAAATTTGCTGGCATATTGAATGCAGCACTTTCACAGCATCATCTTTCAGGATTTGGAATAGCTCAACTAGAATTCCATCACCTCCACTGGCTTTGTTCGTAGCAATACTTTCTAAGGCCCACTTGACTTCACATTCCAGAATGTCTGGCTCTAAGTCAGTGATCACGCCATCATGATTATCTGGGTCGTGAAGATCTTTTTGGTACAGTTCTTCTATGTATTCTTGCTACCTCTTCTTAATATCTTCTGCTTCTGTTAGGTCCATAGCATTTCTGTCCTTTATCAAGCCCATTTGCATGAAATATTCCCTTGTTATCTCTAATTTTCTTGAAGAGATCTCTAGTCTTTCCCATTCTGTTGTTTTCCTCTATTTCTTTGCATTGATTGCTGAAGAAGGCTTTCTTATCTCTTCTTGCCATTCTTTGGAACTCTGCATTCAGATGCTTATATCTTTCCTTTTCTCCTTTGCTTTTTGCTTCTCTTCTTTTCACCGCTATTTGTAAGGCCTCCCCAGACAGCCATTTTGCTTTTTTGCACTTCTTTTCCATGGGGATGGTCTTGATCCCTGTCTCCTGTACAGTGTCATGAACCTCAGTCCATAGTTCATCAGGCACTCTATCAGAATTCGGCCCTTAAATCTATTTCTCCCTTCCACTGTATAATCATAAGGGATTTGATTTAGGTCATACCTGAATGGTCTAATGGTTTTTCCCTACTTTCTTCAATTTAAGTTTGAATTTTGCAATAAGGAGTTCATGATATGAGCCACAGTCAGTTCCTGGTTTTGTTTTTGCTGACTGTATAGAGCTTCTCCATCTTTGGCTGCAAAGAGTATAATCAATCTGATTTTGGTGTTGACCATCTGGTGACGTCCATATATAGAGTCTTCTCTTGTGTTGTTGGAAGAGGGTGTTTGTTATGACCAGTGAATTTTCTTGGCAAAACTCTTAGTCTTTGCCCTGATTCATTCCATATTCCAAGGCCAAATTTGCCTGTTACTCCAGGTGTTTCTTGACTTCCTACTTTTGCATTCCAGTCCCCTATAATGAAAAGGACATCTTTTTTGGGTGTTAGTTCTAAAAGGTCTTGTAGGTCTTCATAGAACCATTCAACTTCAGCTTCTTCAGCATTATTCATTGGGGCATAGACTTGCATTACTGTGTTATTGAATGGTCTGCCTTGGAAACGAACAGAGATCATTTTGTTGTTTTTGAGATTGCATCCAAGTACTGCATTTCGGACTCTTTTGTTGACCATCATGGCTACTCCATTTCTGCTGAGGGATTCCTGCCCACAGTAGTAGATGTAATAGTCATCTGAGTAAAATTCACCCATTCCAGTCCGTTTCAGTTCATGGATTCCTAGAATGTCAACATTCACTCTTGCCATCTCTTGTTTGACTACTTCCAATTTGCCTTGATTCATGGACCTAACATTCCAGGTTCCTATGCAATATTGCTCTTTATAGCATCAGACCTTGCTTCTATTACCAGTCACATCCACAACTGGCTACTCTTTTTGCTTTGGCTCCATCCCTTCATTCTTTCTGGAGTTATTTCTCTATGATCTCCAGTAGCATATTGGGCACCTACTGACCTGGGGAGTTCCTGTTTCAGTATCCTATCATTTTGCATTTTCATACTGTTCATGGGGTTCTCAAGGCAAGAATACTGAAGTGGTTTGCCATTCTCTTCTCCAGTTGAATACATTCTATCAGATCTGTCCACCATGACCCGCCCATCTTGGGTGGCCCCACAGGCAGGCTTAGTTTCATTGAGTTAAACAATGCTGTGGTCCTAGTGTGATTAGATTGACTAGTTTTCTGTGAGTATGGTTTCAGTGTGTCTGCCCTCTGATGCCCTCTTGCAACACCTACCGTCTTACTTGGGTTTCTCTTACCTTGGGCGCCGGGTATCTCTTCACAGTTGCTCCAGCAAAGCGCAGCTGCTGCTCCTTACCTTGGACGATGGGTATCTCCTCACCTCCGCCCTTCTTGACCTTCAACGTGGGATAGCTCCTCTAGGCCCTCCTGCGCGCACAGCCAGGGCTCCTGGGACATGGGGTTGGTCCTCCCAGCAACCGCCCCTGACCTCTGACGCGGGGTAGCTCCTCTACGCTGTTTCTGCGCCATCGCAGCCTAGCACTCTCGGTCTCTGCCCCTCACCTTGGACGTGGGGTAACTCCTCTTGGCTGCCGCCCTTCCGGCATGGGATCCTCCGGGCTTCTGCCCTTGACCTCGGACGCGGGTTAGCTCCTCTCAGCTAGGCTTAGTGCACTGGCTGCCACCACATACCCAAAGCATACTACCTAATGACGAAAAATTTTGTCTTGTTCTAGAGGAACTCAGAAATCTATATTTTCTGTTCCTTACTTGAATTTTTATCATGTTGCCTTACATGTGAAAGGTTTTGTTTACATAGAAATAAATACATAACTTGGTATATCAGAAGTATTTAATTGGTGATATATATCTTAAAGATTAAACAAAATTTATTTTTTTACTAAATGTGTCACCATCCTTTTTCTTCAAAGTTGCAAAACACTGTCTTACTGAATAAGATTTTTATCCTCCCATCTCACTAAACTTTGAAAACACTTAGATTCAAACAACTGTTATTATTTAGAAAGGATGTATTATATGGACTCAATCATTGTACCAATAAAATGATATGATAAAACCTTTCTATTAAATCTGCAATAGTAAGAACTCTACTGCTAAAAGAGAGATGTTATCAAAGAAAAAAAAAGGCAAATGAATTAGTGAATGTTTGAAGAGGAAAAAATATAAAAAGAAAACTAAATGAGATGCAATTAAAAAGGACATAAAGGGAATTGTAAAACATTGTTTTCATGGAGCAGGCTTGCAAGACTTAAGAAAAAATAGGTAAAGCTAGTAACGGATAACACCTTCAAAAGGCAAAGATTTATAATGTTGATTATTTTATCTTGGTCCATTAAAAGCAATTTGAAATGGGGACCTGTAGAACAAGAAGGCAAAGAACCAAGATGCAATGTGGAAAGGAATGAATTAGAGAAAGCATGTTACAAAAATGTACAGATTCTGGGTATATTAAATGTATTAGGCACTGACGATTTGAATAATGAAAAGAGCTAGAAGATGTTTCTTATCATTCATTGAGGATCAGCAAGATATCTGAAAAGCCTTTAGATATAGCTAAAATAAAAAACAGAAGTTCTACTTAAAGGGGAAATTTAATTATCTTTTGTGCTTGCAATTTAACTAACAAAATAAATTTTTTTCTAGTAGTTAAGGAAAGATGCACCATAAGATATTTTAAGATTAAATACTCTAGTCATACCATACTATGGCTTCAGAATATCCAAGAAAAACAATAAATATAATCAGTCTTCATAATAACAGTTTTGATTTTGTTCCATGTGACATATTCATCAATAGACTGGGAAAATGGACATTGTTCAGCTGAGCTATTAGACAAAAATGCAGTTGTAGAATAAGTGTGGGTGGTTTATCTAAAGCATCATTATCAATAGTTCAGGGTGAGACTGGAAGACATAATAAGAAATACTCTATAGAGACTTGGCCCAGTTCTATTTAACATTTTCATTCATGACCTAGATAACAGCATGGAAAGTGTACTCTTTAAGGATAGGGTTAACATACTAAACTCTTGTAAAACATTAGGAAAAAATGATCATAAAATTTTTTAAAAATAGTATAAGTCAATATTTAACAAATACAAATTAGAAAATAGTTTGTACTGATAATACCAGTAAAGTATTTACTTCCTGAATGTAATATAAGTTGAAAATATATTAACTCTATACTATTTATAAATCCCAGAAAGTGTGTTTGTTAGAATGCAAACATATATTAAGCCCTCTTAGACTTATCTCATATTCAGCTGAGGTTTCAACTTACTTAAAAGACATTTTGAAAAGCTGGAAGGATCAATATAAAACAAATGGAAATTGTATTTACATGAAAAATATAATCCATTGGTGAGATCAAGATAATTTGAAGCTAGAAATAAATAAGGGAGTATTTTAAGAAAATATGGATTATTTCCTATTATCATGAAAGTCAGAATATAATAGCATAGACTTAATTGACAGTATTGATAAGAGAAGAGACCTGTAATTTAGCTATTAAAAATAAGAAGCTTTGACTAGCATTAGTTCAGTTTGTATCTGGGCTAGACTGGATCTTAAGTTTGCTTCCAACACAGGAAACCACCTGGAGATGAAAATTTTTTGTATTAATTGATTAATCCACTTCTCATGGTATATGTAGGCTGGAAGATTTCCCAGATGGCCCCTCCCAATGACAGACAGATTCCCTTGAATAATCCACTTCTCTGAAGTTTGTTCCTTCTAACCAAAAAAAAAAAAAAGTGAAAGAACTCTACAAATGTACTAAGGTTCCAAATCAATTGACCTTAATCAAAGCTGATATTAATCAAGGCAGATTATTTATGTTAAACAAAAGGTGATTTCTTTAAAAGAGTCTAGAAGTCAGAAAATGAGAATGACAGAGACTCTTTCACTGACTTTCAAGAAGACAGTGATCATGAGTTCTGCAATTGCAAGGAAATGAACCTGTGATAACCTGAGGGAATCATGAAGCTGATTTTTTCACATGCATCACTTGTTAACTCTATCTGCCACTTTCTTTTCACCCCTGGTTAAAAAAATTCCCTGCCATGTAATTTTGTCAGCAATTTGTCATGAAAATAATGATTTGTCTACTCCTTTACACTTTGGGACAGACACCTTAATCAGGATAAACTGCCACAAATTGGCACTCTTCACAGACTATCCATTTGGAACATCTTTCTTAAATATTCGCTATATATCTAGGTGGCGGGGGTGCAAAATGAGTGTCAGAAAGGTCTTTAAAAATAATAAATTTCCATTTGAAAATAATATCCTTTTTTGGAAATAGAAACACTTTATATTTCCCCATCTATTGACAGAAATGGGCTATTGGCTCCAGCATACTCACATACTGTAATAAGTATTTGTGAAATCCTGAAAACAGTACTCTTTTTCCATGTTATTTGTCTTTGTGGGCAAGTGCCCACTTGCTTGACTTATTACAATGTGAGCAGTAGAACTGAATAATGATGAGAACACAGGCCCTAAACTTAAACTTGTATGTACTTTTCTCTAGTTCTATGAACTAGTTAGAAAATTGTCCTTAATTTTCTGTGCCTTAGAAAAACCTGTTTGTTGTTGTTGTTCAGTCACTAAGTCATGTCCAGTTCTTTTGCAATCCCATGGACTATAGCCTGCCAGGCTCCTCTGTCCATGGGATTTTCCAGGCAAGAATATTGGAGTATATTGCCATTTCCTTCTCCAGGGAATCTTCCCAACCCAGGGATCAAACCCTCGCCTCCTGCTGCTTCCCCTGCCTTGCAGGCAGATTCTTTACTGCAAAGCTACTGGGGAAGCCTCAAACTATCTATATATTGGAAATAATAATAGTATAATCTTTTAAGGAAATTGCTAACTAAGGTAAGTAGCATGAATAAAGTGTTTTTATAGCAATAGGAAGATTATAGAGATTGATCATAAGAAATTAATCCCTTTGATATCTAGGCTGACAACTTCTAACATCTGAAGTCAGTAAACTGGAAACCCAGGAGAGTGAATGGTATAGTTGTAGTCTAAAGGCCTTCAGGTTTAAGATTCAATAAGAGCTGATGGTCTGTTAAAGTCTAATGGTGTTTTAAAAAAAAAAAAAAAAAGGAAAACAAACAAACAAAAAAATAAACTAATGATATCCCAGATTGGGGCAGTCAATCAGGAGGAAAGTTCTCCTTATGAGAGTAACTGTCTTTCTGTTCTAAGTCTTCAACTGATTAAATAGGCTTGCCCATATTAGGGAGGGTAATGGACTTAATTCAGTCTATACTTTCAAATGTAACTGTCTGGAGAAGCAAGAGTGTTTTCCTTGAGTAGGTGTCAAATAAGTTGCAGTTTGAAGAATGGTTTTATGTTTGTAAATCAGCCTTGATGCATATAAAATGTCATTAAGGACATAAGAAACAGGTAGAAGATGTTATGTAGTCTATTTAGGGAAAACGAGATTGCTCTGTATGACTGTGGTAAAAAGCTTTTCATTTTATGCAAAGGCATTTGAACTTTATCCTATATGCAAGTGGAGTGTTGAAGAAATTTAAAGTAGAGAAGTATCATAATTATGCATTTTAGAAACATCCCTCTGGCTGTGGGGTGGGAGAGTGGAGAATAAACTGGAAAGCATTTTAAAATTAAAGGCATATGAAATATTTTCTGAAGGACATTGTGGTATTTAACATAAGAAACATCAAGCAAAGATAATAATAATGACAAAGAAGAAACAGAATTAAAATAAGCTGTCATGGAAGCATAAGAACTCAGGAGAAAAAAAAAAAAAAGGATAAAGTTGCTCAGTCATGTCTGACTCTTTGCAGTCCCATGGTCTGTAGCCTCCCAGGCTCCTCTGTCCATGGAATTATTCAGGCAGGAGTACTGGAGTGGGTTGCCATTTCCTTTATCAGGGGATCTTTCTGACCCAGGGATTGAATCCATTTCTCCTGCATTGCAGGCTGATTCTTTATGCATTGAGCCACCTAAGGGCTCAAACTTCTTTGCTAAAGGAAATTAATGAAATTCTGTCATCCTTGTTTTCAATTTGAGCAACCAAATTGATTATGGAATCTTGTACCCAAATGAAGAATACAGGGGAGGGAAACATTTTTGGTGGTTAGAGAACTAGTTCAATGATGGGCACTTGAATTAAATGATCTTTAAGTAATTCACCACATTTGTCATTGTGATGGTGGATTAGGCTACTGAAGGAGAGAATATGAAATGATAAGGGAGAAAGGTCAAGAGCAGAAATCCCAGGAGCACCAACTTTTATGTAATAGACTGTACAGCAGAAATTCGAAAAACATTCTGAGAAGAAGAGTTAAAAGCAGTAAGACACACATAAAAACAATATAATAAAATAATTCAGAGTGAAGGGTGGAATGAAAGATCAGGGGAATCTATTTTCAGCCTATCTTTTTCCTCTCCTCTCTCATCAGTGGGCTCTGTGAATCCATCATCTAGTTAATTCTGTCTCTGAACTCTCAGGCTAATTTTTCAGATTTTCTGCCCCATTTAAATTATTTTACTCAGTACTTATAATATTGGTAATGCTACATTGATAATACTGATATCAAAATGGATAATATACTTTTAACTATTCCAAATCCTGAAAGATGATGCTGTAAAAATGCTGAACTCAATATGCCAGCACATTTAGAAAACGCAGCAGTGGCCACAGGACTGGAAAAGGTCAGTTTTCATTCCAATCCCAAAGAAAGGCAATGCCAAAGAATGCTGAAACTACTGCACAATTGCACTCATCTCACAAGCTAGTAAAGTAATGCTCAAAATTCTCCAAGCCAGGCTTCAGCAATATGTGAACCGTGAATTTCCTGATGTTCAAGCTGGTTTTAGAAAAGGCAGAGGAAGCAGAGATCAAATTGCCAACATCCGCTGGATCATGGAAAAAGCAAGAGAGTTCCAGAAAAACATCTATTTCTGCTTTATTGACTATGCCAAAGACTTTGACTGTGTGGATCACAATCAACTGTGGAAAATTCTAAAAGAGATGGGAATACCAGACCACCTGATCTTCCTCTTGAGAAATTTGTATGCAGGTCAGGAAGCAACAGTTAGAACTGCACATGGAACAACAGACTGGTTCCAAATAGGAAAAGGAGTACGTCAAGGCTATATATTGTCACCCTGCTTATTTAACTTATATGCAGAGTACATCATGAGAAATGCTGGACTGGAAGAAACACAAGCTGGAATCCAGATTACTGGGAGAAATATCCATAACCTCAGATATGCAGATGACACCACCCTTATGGCAGAAAGTAAAGAGGAACTCAAAAGCCTCTTGATGAAAGTGAAAGAGGAGAGTGAAAAGGTTGGCTTAAAGCTCAACATTCAGAAAACAAAGATCATGGCATCTTGTCCCATCTTTTCATGGGAAATAGATGGGGAAACAGTGGAAACAGTGTCAGACTTTATTTTCCTGGGCTCCAAAATCACTGCAGATGGTGACTGCAGCCATGAAATTAAAAGACGCTTACTCCTTGGAAGCAAAGTTATGACCAGCCTAGATAGCATATTCAAAAGCAGAGACATTACTTTGCCAACAAAGGTTCGTCTAGTCAAGGCTATTGTTTTTCCTGTGGTCATGTATGGATGTGAGAGCTGGACTGTGAAGAAGGCTGAGCGCCGAAGAATTGATGCTTTTGAACTGTGGTGTTGGAGAAGACACTTGAGAGTCCCTTGGACTGCAAGGAAATCCAACCAGTCCATCCTAAAGGAGATCAGCCCTGGGATTTCTTTGGAAGGAATGATGCTAAAGCTGAAACTCCAGTACTTTGGCCACCTCATGCAAAGAGTTGACTCATTGGAAAAGACTCTGATGCTGGGAGGGATTGGGGGCAGGAGGAGAAGGGGACGACAGAGGATGAGATGGCTGGATGGCATCACTGACTCGATGGACATGAGTTTGAGTGAACTTTGGGATATAGTGATGGACAGGGAGGCCTGGCGTGCTGTGATTCATGGGATTGCAAAGAGTCGGACACGACTGCGTGACTGATCTGATCTGATCTCATCTGATACTTTAACCAAATCCCCGATCAGGCAACAATTAACAACTTTTGATACAAAGTATGACATGGCAACAGATTCACTTTGTTAGCAATGTTAACATGCAGTTGAGTTGATTTGAATACTCTTTTTTTTTTTTTTTTTAATAGAAAAAAGTAACAAACGGGTACAATTTAAGATTCTTGGATATTTGTGACTGATTGATCATTGATAATTATGGCATCCTACATCATTCTAAAGTGATTGTAGCAGATGTATCTTGAGTCTCTAGAGAGTAAGAAAAGAAAATTAAAATAGTGTTAGCTTTTTTTTTTTTTTCTAATTACTTGAGTCATATTGGAAATGGAACTGTTTTCTTTGCTTCTAAACATCTGTGACCTCCTTCAGTTTGTTAGCTTCATTTTGGAATTGTTTCTTTTATTTTATGTACTCACTCCTCCATGCTTCCTCCTATTGACTGCCCATTTTAGAAAACTCATTTTCTAAAAGAATGTTTAGTTTGTAACACATGACTTCAAAACAAAGTGAAGAAACTACAGTCCCAAAATGAATAGAAAGAAGCATTTTCATTCTGGGACCCACTTTTTCCTGTACATGTATATATGTATATATACACATACACACATACATATATATTTTAAATAATAGAGACAGCTACATAAATTGAATTTTCTGGCTTTTTCTTTCAGGATGTTAAATAGATTTTTTTCCCATTAGAAAAGTAATTTTTATCTGGGATTAAAAACATAGTGATGACTTTGACATGTGTATATCAATCAGATCCCTCCATCTTAAATTAGACCATAGTTAGGGAGACATAAGCTTCCAGCTTTATACTCTCCATCATTCTAGAATTCAGGAATGTAAGTGTTTGAAATCCTAGGATTGAAAATTGCCTTTTCATGGAGGATCTATGCATGGAGTGTAAACTCAGCAAGTTTGATGGTGAGCTGTGACTGTCATACACATTTGTTCTAATATACTTGTCCAGATCACATCATTTTGCCATTCTGATTGCTTTAGTTTAGAATTTTGGTTGCTATGATACTGTTGCATAAGGGGATGTGTCCTTTAATCTATATTTAGTGTCCAGAATTTTCATTAAAAAAAGACACAGCTACTTATATGCTTAATAGTTCAATGTATAGTGTCTCAAAGAATAGGAATAATATAGGAAAGAAAAAGAGAGAGAGAAATAGACGCTGTTGTTCCATACGAAGCAAAAGGTATTTCTGACAAATCTATATACCGGAGGATTTGGGAAGCTCAGCGACTTATATCCCTTGCTAAATACAGCAGACAAACAGTTCACCATAATATCAGGAGACAATAGACAAAAGGACAAAGTTTTGACATTTGTTTTTTAGACAAAGTTCTTAAGTCTTTTTTTTTTTTTTTTTTTAAGGATAGTTTGATTCTGTCTGATTCAGAGTGAATCATAGGGATAGATATTGTTGAGGCATTGTAGCTTTCCCCTACAGCATACTTCATCACAAGAAAACAGAGGAAGATATCACTTAAAAACATTTAAAACATAAACTACTGGTAAACTATTACAAAAATAAGTAACAAACTCTCACAATTTATTCAGAATTTTAACAGTAAAGTCATTTCTTATGAATATATTTATGATTGAAAATATTCTAATACTAATTAATTTTAACTGAAGAACAAACAATAAAACTTGTTTGGCTCTATCATCTTATTAAGAGGAAAGCCATAGCAAAATTCTGAAAAGCACCAACTGGCCACATAATCTCTCATTTTAATAGAAAAGGTACCATTTTAATGTCATATAGTCAGTTTGAAACATGTAAATTATCACATGTGGGATGAATTGCCAGTCTAGGTTTGATGCATGATACAGGGTGCTCGGGGCTGGTGCACTGGGATGATCTAGAGGGATGGGATGGGGAGGAAGGTGGGAGGGGGTTCAGGATGGGGAACACGTGTACATCCATGGCGGATGCTTGTCAATGTATGGCAAAACCAATACAATATTGTAAAGTAAAATAAATAAATAAAACTAAAAAAAGAAAAAAAATTAATTATAGAGTAGTTAAAACAATAACCAATGCAAAAAGTAAATCATGTGCTAAAGAATTAGAACAGAACTGCTAACACTGTGCACGAACCACATTTAGATTTGACTTTGACTTACAAATAAAGATATTTAAATAAAAAATTTTAAGCTTGATTCTAAACTACACACAGATGTTTATAAGAAGTCTGGACCCAAATTAGAGTAAATAAATTAGAAGAGGTATATCATTAACAGAAGTCTTAATGTTTATTTTAGTATAAAATAATGAGAAACACTCATATTCACTTTATTTGAAATACCAATTATAAGCTGTGGTGAAAATAGCATATGTTAATATACTATAGTATTTGTATTTTATTCAGAAAAATTGTAAACAGTCTTTAATAGGAGATACAGAAGGTTCATATTACAATATATATTTCTGCTTCAATAATTACTCTATATAAATAAAAACTATATGAAAATTTGAGCTGCACTTAAAAATCAACCACTTAATTGTAGAATAGCTAACAGAATATTTTGAATACAATATATTATATCTGAAAGAATAATTTACAAAGTGATTTATGTAGGTGCTACAGAATTTATTGTTATGTTTATTATTTATCATAAAAATATGATGGGTTTTCTTTATCTGCATCCAATCATATGGAAGATTTTTACACATTTCTAACAAATATGATTAATGAATAATTTACAACCCAAAACAATAGCATGCATATTTTGTTAGCTTTTGTAAAAAATAAAGTCTTCTAAACATATTTTCCAAGTATTTTTTTGACTTTTATACATGCCTCGTCTTCTAGAAAAATAAGAAGAAATATTGAATCTTAAAGTATAATATAAATCCATTATCATAATGTAAACACAGTGCTTTATGTCATTTCTAATTAAAACTACATTATCCATGTTTATAAATTCTTTTGGAAGTGAATCTCCCCTATCTAAATAGGAGTCATTAGTCAGTTAGACTAGTTTCCTTGTCAAATTAATGTTAACATAGTTTTCATCCTTAATTCTGACTTATATCCACTCTCAACATCCATAGGAAGTGTCTAAGCACCTAATAGCTAGTCACACTCTATAACTGTAGAATGCGAACTTTAAAATCCATATAATACTCCTTGTAGCAAAAAAAAAAAAAAAGAGAGAGAGAAAAAAATTTAGAGATTGTATTCTAATGTATATAGAGGAATTAAATTTTTTATTTAAATAACCTAAATTATATCTGTTTTGAAGAATATTCATCCATGTGTCATATCAGTAGAGTGAGTTAAAATTTTTCTCTAAATTTTTGCTTCTGTTTAGGTATTAATAATCCTGATTAAATATATGAGGGCTTTCTTCTTCTTTCAAATCTTACTTTGAGACTGAAAAGTGAAATGATTATCACTTCCTATGCTTGGAAGAAAAAAAAAGTGTTTCGCATCTTTCTTCAAATCTTTAGAGTTAACTTTTTAGGTCTGAGTTCATGATCTTGATTTTGAGAAAGAATAGAATGAAACTGAATTTTAAAGATATTTTCAGAATGATAAGCCTAATCTCTGGGATGATATGTTGACTGCAAGGCTCTAAGATAACCCATGATACTGTGTGCATAGTGACCTCTTAGTGGGCCATCACTGATCTAAAGTGAAGATGAATCTTACTCACATGATGCCACATTTCCCTGAAGAAAGAGAGCTTGGAAAATTATGGGGGTAGCAGCATGGTATTTCAGTTCTTCTCCATTGTGTTTTGTTACTTTATTGTTAAACGTGAACAATTTTTTTCTACTCTGTAATTTTAATGTCTAATGAATATGTTATAAATAACTTTATTCCTTCCTCTCCAGGTGTTTAATTATCACACAGCATAGGGGTCTTTTATACTGCCATTTTCCTTTTATACTTTATAATGATATTAACCTGCCAGGACAATTATTTTAGATATTGTCCCCAAAATATATGTAACTCATTTTAACTTAAAATTAGTCTTCCTCACAATTACCTGCCTCCCCAACACAATCTGTCTTTAAAAATTTCGCGTAGGAGAAATCTACTGACATTTAAATTGTGATTAATGCTATTCGCACCCCGGGTTAGGGTTTTGTCTTTCTGCTTGTCAAAGTATGCCCTTACTGTTAAACTTGACTGGGATTCCTTACCCTGATTCACTTTACCTAGTATAATTTTATTATAATACAGTGTGTGAAAGCAGTCTAGATCTCTGATATCATCCCCATGTATCATTTCCAAAGAATGTGGAATTGTTCTCTCTGTTCTTCTTCTACAATAAACTTGTAAAAGTAGAAAGCAAATAAATTTTTTCAAAAAATTTTTAATGCTTTAAAATTTTTAATGGAGTAAAATTGATTTAGAATGTTAGTTTCAGGTGTACAGAAAGGGGATATATATATATATATGTCACTCATTTTAAGATTCTTTTCCCATATAGGTCACTGACTAAAGTTCCTTATTAGTTATCTATTTTATATAATAAAAAACTGCAGAATTTAGTTTAGCAATTTAACATAAAATGATGATAAATATTTCATAATATTTTCATAATGATAAATATATTTTTCTTTAGTGACTGAGTTTTAAAATTTCAATCATGTATTATTTCAGTCAGTTATTAAACTTAAAACTTACATATTAAGTGTGAGGAAAGTCACTGGAACTTTCACCAGATCACTGGAACTTGAAATCTCTAACCCTCAATATTTGATTTTATTGAATTTTGTGATCTGAAAAATAAAAGGGAAATATAATCAAAACACATGGCTATGCAGTATATACTGTAACCAAGATAATCACGATGGTATGATCACTCTCCTAGAGCCAGACATCCTGGAATGTGAAGTCAAGTAGGCCTTAGAAAGCAACACTATGAACAAAGCTGGTGGAGGTGATGGAATTCCAATTGAGCTATTTCAAATCCTGAAAGATGATGCTGTGAAAGTGCTGCACTCAACACGCCAGCAAATTTGGAAAACTCAGCAGTGGCCACAGAACTGGAAAAGGTCAGTTTTCATTCCAGTCCCCAAAAAAAGCAATGCCAAAGAATGCTCAAAATACCACACAATTGCACTCATCTCACATGCTAGTAAAGTAATGCTCAAAATTCTCCAAGCCAGGCTTAAACAATACATGAACCATGAACTTCCAGTTGTTCAAGCTGGTTTTAGAAAAGGCAGAGGAAGCAGAGATGAAATTGCCAACATCCGCTGGATCATGGAAAAAGCAAGAGAGTTTCAGAAAAACATCTATTTCTGCTTTATTGACTATGCCAAAGTCTTTGACTGTGTAGATCACAATAAACTGTGGAAAATTCTGAAAGAGATGGGAATACCAGACCACCTGACCTCCCTCTTAAGAAACCTATATGCAGGTCAGGAAGCAATAGTTAGAACTGGACATGGAACAACAGACTGGTTCCAAATAGGAAAAGGAATCCGTCAAGGCTGTTTATTGTCACCCTGCTTATTTAACTTATATGCAGAGTACATCATGAGAAACTCTGGGCTGGATGAAGCACAAGCTGGAATGAAGATTGCTGGGAAAATATCAATAACCTCAGGTATGCAGATGACATCACCCTTATGGCAGAAAGTGAAGAGGAACTAAAAAGCCTATTGATGAAATGAAAGAGGAGAGTGAAAACATTTCGACATTCTGAAAACGAGGATCATGGCATCTGGTCCCATCACTTCATGGGAAATAGATGGGGAAACAGTGGAAACAGTGTCAGACTTTATTTTGGGGGGCTCCAAAATCACTGCAGAAGGTGACTGCAGCCATGAAATTAAAAGACGCTTACTCCTTGGAAGAAAAGTTTTGACCAACCTAGATAGCATATTGAAAAGCAGAGAATGCAAACTGGTACAGCCACTATGGAGAACAGTATGGAGATTCCTCAAAAAACTGGGAATAGAACTGCCTTATGATCCAGCAATCCCACTGCTGGGCATATACACTGAGAAAACCAGAATTGAAAGAGACACGTGTACCCCAATGTTCATAGCAGCAGTTTGCAGTAGCCAGAACGTGGAAGCAACCTAGATGTCCATCCACAGATGAATGGATAAGCAAGCTGTGGTACATATACACAATGGAGTATTACTCAGCCATTAAAAAGAATACATTTGAATCAGTTCTAAGGAGGTGGATGGAACTGGAGCCTATTATACAGAGTGAAGTAAGCCAGAAACAAAAACACAAATACAGTATACTAACGCATATATATGGAATTTAGAAAGATGGTAAAAAGAACCCTATTTATGAGACAGCAAAAGAGACACTGATGTATAGACCAGACTTTTGGACTCTGGGACCGGGAGAGGGTGGGATTGGGGAGAATAACATTGAAATATGTATAATATTATATCTGAAATGTATTAATTGTTCAAACTAAACACTGTCATGTTACAATTTGTTCATATTAGATGTTTGTAATGTTTCTGATAATCAATAAAAGAGATTCTTGATAAAAAAATAAAATAAAATAAAATTCAAACATAAAAAAAAGAAAAAAGAAAAGCAGAGATATTTGCCAACAAAGGTCCATCTAGTCAAGGCTATGGTTTTTCCTGTGGTCATGTATGAATGTGAGAGTTGGACTGTAAAGAAAGCAGAGTGCTTAAGAATTGATGGCTTGATGGTTTTGAACTGTGGTGTTGGAGAAGACCCTTGAGAGTCCATTGGACTTCAAGGAAATCAAACCAGTCAATCCTAAAGGAAATCGACCCTGAATAGTCATTGGAAGGACTGATGCTGAAGCTGAAACTCCAATACTTTGTCCACTCGATAGGAAGAACGGACTGATTGTAAAAGACCCTGATGCTGGGAAAGATTGAAGGCAGGAGGAAAAGGGGACAACAGAGGCTGAGATGGTTGGATGGAATCACTGACTTCATGGACATGAATTTGAGCAAGCTCCGGAAGTTGGTGATGGACAGGAAAGACTGGCGTTCTGCCGTTCGTGGGGTCGCCAACAGTAAGACACTATTGAGCAACTGAATGCAACTGAAAGAGTGTGTAGAGAATACGTAGTACACTGTATGTCTATGGCTCATGTGTAGTAAATAGTCACTAAATGTGGCTTGTAAAGCTGTTTCTAACATTTTATCTAGTTTTAGTGGTGTAACAAAATGTTTGGCAAATTTAGAAACATTATTGGACAGTCTTGACCTATATTGTTATTCTTTGTGGCTGTGTTAATATTAGCACCATAAAATACAAACAACAAAGAAAAACAAACAATACATTTTCATGTATGCAAAGAATTAAAGAAACATTTTGAAGCAGTTGTGAAAATATACAGCCATAAAGTGAAGTGACAGTCTCGCATCCGCATCGGACTCTTTGCAACCCCAGGAACACTATAGTCCACGAAATTCTCCAGGCCAGAATACTGGAATGGGTAACCTTTCCCTCGTCTGGGGCATCTTCCCAACCCATGGATCGAGCCCTGGTCTCCCACATTGCAGGTGGATTCTTTACCAGCTGAACCACAAGGGAAGCTCGTTTAGGCAAAATGAAGAGTTTCTACCTGTATGTCTTATGTTTTGCTCTTGCCTAACCTCATTGTTTGATTTAAGAATTTTAGTTTAAGCATATTTCATTTTGTTTGTGATCAGGGTCATAAACACAAGCATATCGATTCTAGGGACATTATTCTGTATTCAAAAGATATTTGCCACATAGGGCCTTTGCAAAAAGTTCATACATTATAGACATGATGAATATATGTATTTTTTTAACTTTAAAAATTCTTGGTATGAAGTAATTTTTGGAATTTTCAAGGCTCTAGGATTGTTTTATTTTGAATGTTTCCCCAACTGTTAAAATTCAGTTCAGTTCAGTTCAGTCATTCAGTCATGTTCAACTCTTTGTGACCCCATGAACCGCAGCATGCCAGGCCTCCCTGTCCGTCACCATCTCCTGGAGTTTACTCAAACTCATGTCCATTGAGTCAGTGATGCCATCCAACAATCTCATCCTCTGTTGTCCCCCTCTTCTCCTGCCTTCAATCTTTCCGGGCATCAGGGTCTTTTCAAATGAGTCAGCTCTTTGCATCAGGTGGCCAAAGTATTGGAGTTTCAGCTTCAACATAAGTCCTTCCAATGAAAATTTAGGACTGACCTCCTTTAGGATGGACTGGTTGGATCTCCTTGCAGTCCAAGGGACTCTCAAGAGTCTTCTCCAACACCACAGTTCAAAAGCATCATTTCTTTGGCACTCAGCTTTCTTTATAGTCCAACTCTCATATCCATATATGACTGCTGGAAAAACCATAGCCTTGACTAGATGGACTTTTGTTGGCAAAGTAATGTCTCTGCTTTTTAATATGCTGTCTAGGCTGGTCATAACTTTCCTGACAGGGAGAAAACGTCTTTTAATTTCATGGCTGCAGTCATCATCTGCAGTGATTTTGGAGCCCCCAAAATAAAGTCAGCCACTGTTTCCCCATCTATTTGCCATGAAGTGGTGTGATTGGATGACATGATCTTAGCTTTCTGAATGTTGAGCATTAAGCCAATTTTTTCACACTTCTCTTTCATTTTCATCAAGAGGCTCTTTAGTTCTTCTTCACTTTCTGCCATAAGGGTAGTGTCATCTGCATATCTGAGGTTATTGATATTTCTCCCGGCAATCTTGATTCCAGATTGTGCTTCATCCAGCCCAGAGTTTCTCATGATGTACTCTGCATATAAGTTAAATAAGCAGGGTGACAATATACAGCCTTGACATACTCCTTTTCCTATTTGGAACCAGTCTGTTGTTCCATGTCCAGTTCTAACTGTTGCTTCCTGACCTGCATACAGATTTCTCAGGAGGCAGGTCAGGTGGTCTGGTATTCCCATCTCTTTCAGAATTTTCCACAGTTGATTGTGATCCACCCAGTCAAAGGCTTTGGCATAGTCAATAAAGCAGAAATAGATGTTTTTCTGAAACTCTCTTGCTTTTTCCATGATCCAGTGGATGTTGGCCATTTCATCTCTGCTTCCTCTGCCTTTTCTAAAACCAGCTTGAACATCAGGAAGTTCACGGTTCACATATTGCTGAAGCCTGGCTTGGAGAATTTTGAGCATTACTTTACTAGCATGTGAGATGAGTGCAATTGTGTGATAGTTTGAGCATTCTTTGGCATTGCCTTTCTTAGGGATTGGAATGAAAACTGACCTTTTCCAGTCCTGTGGCCATGCTGAACTTTTAAAATTTGCTGGCATATTAAGTGCAGCACTTTAACAGCATCATGTTCCAGGGTTTGAAATAGCTCAGCTGTTTTATTCCATTACCTCCACTAGTGTTGTTTGTATTTTGCTTCTTAAGGCCCACATGACTTCGCATTGAAGGATGTCTGGCTCTAGGCTGGTGCCCACACCATTGTGATTCTCTGGGTCGTGAAGGTCCCTTTTGTACCATTCCTCTGTGTATTCTTGCCATCTCTTCTTAATATCTTCTGCTTCTGTTGGGTCCCTACCATTTCTGTCCTTTATTGAGCCCACCTTTCATGAAATGTTCCCTTAGTATCTCTAATTTTCTTAAAGAGATCTGTAGTCTTTCCCATTCTATTGATTTCCTCTATTTCTTTGCACCGATCATGGAGGAAGGCTTTCTTATCTCTCCTTGCTATGCTTTGGAACTCTGCATTTAAATGGGTATATCTTTCCTTTTCTCCTTTACTTTTCACTTCTCTTCACAGCTATTTGTAAGACCTCCTCTGAGACCTAAAAGCAAGAGAGTCAGTTAAATGTAATTTTCTGAAAATTCTAATGTTTTTGCTGAATCCTATTTACTTTCCTATTCCTACACCATGTCCTTGATATCATGGAAGCCTGATTTCTTCCTTCGCCTCCGTCTCTCTAAATCTGTACCTGTGATGCCTTCATTGCAACTTGTGTCATATCCCAATCTTCCTTCATCTTCCAAAGCAAAGGTTCTACTGAGAGGAATCCATAGTCCACTTCAAGTCAGTATCACTTGAGGAAGTAGTGCTCAAAGGAAGGAAGGTACTTTGATTACCATGTTCTTTGTGCCACGGTGATTTCTTTATGTTGATGTTCTCATATTTGTTCCTAGCATGGGCCGAGTGGTGGTATATAGAAAAGGGAGCCAGTAATATTAATATATTAATGTCTGACTCTTTTGCAACCCCATGGACTGTTGCCTGCTTAGTCGTGTCTAAGCCTGTAGCGCTCCCCACCCTTCCCAAAGCATCTCTCTCCATGGGATTTCCCAGGCAAGGATACTGAAAAGGATTGTCATTTCCTTCTTCAGGGGATCTTCCCAACCCAGGTATTGAACTCACATCTCCTAAGTCTCCTGCACTGGCAGGCAGATTCTTTACCACTGAGCCATATGGAAAGTATATATATATATATATTTTCACATATGTATACTGCTGAATATACACATATAATATACATATATATGGAGATTCCCAGGTTCCTCAGTGGTAAAATATCAGTGAATCCTGTCTCTATCCATTAATGAGGTATGTGGTATGTAACCCAATTAATGCAAGAAATGAAGGCAACTTGAAAAGTGACTTACATGTGATGTTTATTTTATCTTTCTTTTCAAGCTTAAACCTAGGACCAGCTTGTGTGAAACTTTGGAAACTACCACTAGCATTACTTACATGTAGCTTGCTAATCTCTTCATAGAGTGGATTCATTGATAAGTACATGAAAAGAGCTTCAATAATCAGACTCTTTCTATTTACTTTAGGTGGTGTTTTATAATTTACTTGAGTAAATAAGTTCTCAAATGATTGAAATTATTTCAAATTCTTTCAACATACACAAAATAAGCAGGGAACAAGACAGACTGGGAAAGTGCTAGGTCAAAGTGCAAAAAACAAATTAACATACTATACTGCTGACCTTTCACAAAGCACAGAATCTGCTTATTGGTTGCAAAGATTTAACTGTGTAAATGTGTGTGCACATGTGTGTGTGAGTGTAAGCCTATTGATTGTATGTCCTTTAATTCTGATCCTGAAATACTATGTATTAACACTTTTTTTTCTATGCAATTCACAATGTTATGGTATCAAAACTGAATCAGGGAATAGCATAGCTCTTTAGCATCCTTTGTATCATGTACTTAAGTTGTATTTTGTATTATGTATACATAATCACGTATACAATACATGATTAAGTATAGTAGATTTTTCATGAAGGTAACAATTCACTACTCTCTGATGATTCTTTCTCTTAAGCTTATGATAATATGATTCTTATTCTAGTCTTATGGAGGGAAAACTCTTTCCTTTGCCTAGCTTTAATTGTTTCTCAAAAAGCACCAATACTGTATACTAATGCATATATATGGAATTTAGAAAGATGGTAACGACAACCCTGTATGCGAGGCAGCACAACCCTGTATGCGAGGCAGCAAAAGAGGCACTGATATATAGAACAGTCTTTTGGACTCTGGGAGAGGGAGAGGGGGATGATTTGGGAGAATGGCATTAAAACATGTATACTATCTTATAAGAAATGAATCGCCAGTCCAGGTTCGATGCAAGATACAAGAAGCTTGGGGCTGGTGCACTGGGATGACCCAGAGGGATGGTTTGGGGAGGGAAGTGGAGGGAGGTTCAGGATGGGGAGCACGTGTACATCCGTGGTGGATTCATGTTGATGTATGGCAAAATCAATACAATACTATAAAGTAAAAAATAAATGAATAAAATAATTATAATGTTCTTTAACATGAAAAATTCCTTCAGCAGCCAATGCAAATGACTAATGTAACTAATAAAGTCCACTAAATTTCAGGAGGCACTGCTAAAACTTGAGCCCCAAATCTCTTGTCTGCATTCATATGTTGTCACAAGTAGTTATCTCTTATGTTATTTCAATGATGAAGCCTTTGTTGAACTATAAATGAAGTCAGTTTATAACTTACCTTCACCAAGGTTTTCAAAGTATTGAAGTAATACATTTTACTAACATGTTCCTTGTATCTGAAAGTTCTACAATTTTAAGAAAACTGCATATCTATATAACCTATTAAATGTTCTGGTTTTCATGCGATTGATTTTATTGAGTAAATGATTCATTGCTGTCTTTTCATTGTTTTGCCTAAAATAACTGATGATAAATCAGACTCATTGCTTGGTGATTAACCTACAAATGGGTAACCTTGATGATAAAATAATCCTGACATATCTCATTACAACATAATGTAACATAATATAGCACAATAGTGTGATTAATATAATATGATAAAGTAGATATATTCTGTTCCACAAGATTTATATAGTGTCTACCTAGTGCCAGACACCACCATGAGGAGCAAGAATAGAAATGAACAAAAAGTGTTTTGATACCTGTTATGTTGCTTACTATCTTTATTGATTTGGATACTTCCCCTGAATTCTCTGAACCTCAGTTTTTTCTTTTATAAAATAACCTAACAATCCATACATTG
Organism: Tragelaphus eurycerus; assembly: GCA_935064755.1. Taxonomy (NCBI): domain Eukaryota; kingdom Metazoa; phylum Chordata; class Mammalia; order Artiodactyla; family Bovidae; genus Tragelaphus; species Tragelaphus eurycerus. The sequence goes on along the minus strand of CAKXYN010000009.1, from coordinate 16,157,245 downwards.
AAGTGTGTGTGTATCTGTGTGTATGTGTCTCTGTGTGTAAAATTTAAAGGAAAAAACAAGCTAACTCATCGACAGCCTACAAGCCCTACATGGAGATTGGCTAATGATGGTCTCATGAGTTTGGGAATGGTTAGTACAAACTCCACCACATTCAGTTATCTCTACAGGAGAGTCAAGCATGTCAGCCATAGTAAATGTAACAGTAAAAGTTAAAAATGTTAAAGTCGCACAAGGGAGAAGGTTGAGGATGCCTTCACCAAAGAGATGCTGCTTAGCAAGAATTTAAAGAAGGAAAAGGAATTTAATAGAGAGATAAAGAAAAGCAAAATAGATTATTTTATATCAATAAAATGTGGCTAAAAGACAGGGTGGTAGGAAGGAACCATCAGGATGTTTAGAATAAGGGGAATGTAATATAAAGTTGGATTCTTTTTTTTTTTTTTTTTAACACCAGGGTCAGACAATCTCCTTACCCTATAGCTCTCAGAAAATTTTATGTACTCTTCAAAGCTCATTATTTACCCCTGTATTATTTATTGATGCCAGATACTACATGCTGGAACTAGAAAGAAGATCTAATGTAAAATTCAAGCATGTGTGCTAAGTCATTTCAGTTGTGTCCGACTCTGTGACCCCATGATCTGTAACCTGCTAGGCTCCTCTGTCCATGGGGTTCTTGAGGCAAGACTATGGGAGTGGATTGCTGTGCCCCCCTCCAGGGATCGAACCACATCTCTTCACGTCTACCTGCATTGACATACGGTTCTTTACCACTAGTACTATTTAGGAAGGCCAATAAATTAAAATACGATAAAGTAAATAACAATTCCCTGTCCTTAAGTCTAGTAAGAGAAAGAGTTATAGCTATAACTAAAGAATACTGCAGTGGTTCTTTAATAGCTACATACAAGATACTACAGGGGCAACTTTCACATCTGCCTGTGATAGAATCCTTGTTACCAGATTAATCATCCCACCATGACAAACTATAGAATCTAGGTATAATATTGTTTCAAAAAATGACTATTTGAAGCCATCAGAAAATTTAAAAAGAGCCAAGAATTTGCTAGTCAATATACCAGAGAGAAGGAAAATATGTTGTGGTGAGCTGAATTTTTCTGTAGACTTTCCCTGTCACAGAATTTTGTTTACTCACTGCAAGAAACAGTCTGTAGAGAAAGTAACAGCCTCAAGCTTATGGTATCTCACTGAGCTGAGTAGAAAAGTATTGGATTTAGGGCATGGAAGCAGTCAAGGCTTAAAAGGTCAATAACCTGAATATAATGTTACATATCTGGGGCCAGATTCCAAGAAACGAGACTAAAAGCACCATTAAGAGGTTCAAAAGCTAAGCAGAGATTTCAGCAGTCCAGAGTTAGGAGAAAGATGGGAGTACCTGCTGTGCAATGAAAGAGAGCTCCTGGTAAAGTTCTCAGGCTTTCAGCTGAGACCTTTTATTTCTTATCTGAAGTATTGACACTTAATTTGAGCCCTTTTCAATCTCTGCCAGTATGGCAATGATTCCCAAAGCCCTAGAACTAGCTGCAGGATCAAATGATTTTGTCAAATCTAGATATATATGCCCAATTTCAACTAACTGTCTCCACCTGGGTATGTGTAGTCTTCTTGTCAAGTGTACCAAGTTCAACTATGAATATATTCACTTGTACTCACCCTCACAAATTCCTTTTTCTGGGTTTCTTATTTCAGTTAATGTAATATAGTGCCATGTACCCAGGAATCCAACAGACACACTTGTGGCTTTTTTATTCCTTTGCCTTACTCTCTAAAAGTAATTTTACCCCAGATCCTGTAAATTGATGTCTAAAGTACCTCTAAGGACTTATTTTCATTCAGATTCTTCTTGTCTTTATCCAGTTGATATCATCTTTTGCTCAACATTATTTCAGTGCTGTCCTAATGGCCCCCTTGCTTCCAGTTCTTCCCTCTCCAATACCCACAATGATTATCATCACTTACTGTAGCACATCATTCCCTCTGTGGCTAATCATAGTCCAGATGAATATATTGGCATTCAAATTCTGGCCTCCTTTCCTATAACTGCTCCTTGTGGGTTGTGTGACTCCAGATGCTCTTTGCACCTAGATGTGTTCCTCTGTCTGCCTAGAACATCTTCCTATCTTTCTTATCCTTTCTTTACTTGAAGAAATGCCAGTCATCCTTTAAGACCCATCTTTTCTATTACTACTACTAAGTCACCTCAGTCGTGTCCGACTCTGTGTGACCCCATAGACGGCAGCCCACCAGGCTACCCCGTCTCTGGGATTCTCCAGGCAAGAACACTGGAGTGGGCTGCCATTTCCTTCTCCATCTTTTCTATGAAGTCTTCTATTCAGAAATTATTTTAGCTCTTCCTCTATGATTCTATAACTACTTCAGTTATATTGCTAGGTTAACATTTGCATTGTTAATTGCTTACAAACTCATCTCTTCTTTTGTGTGGCGTGCACTATTACTGGACTGGGTGCCCAGTTAGACTGGATGGCCGATTAGACTGGGTACATACTAATTGCCTTGTTTCCTCACAACTTAGCCTAGGTCTCTTAGAACTTGATAAGTGTTCAACTGGGTGATATTTTCTACCTTAATAACCATTCTTCATCTGTGCACACCCAAATATACAAGGTTGTTGTTGTTTAGTCACTAAGTTGTCCAAACTGTGTTGTTGTTTAGCCACTAAGTTGTGTCCAAATCATGGCATGTGTGATGCCATGATTGTACCTGCCAGGGTCCTCTGTCCACAGAATTTCCCAGGCAAGAATACTGGAGTTGCCATTTCTTTCTCCAGGGGAACTTGCCAACCCAGGGATTGAGCCCTGTCTCCTGCATTGGTAGGTGGATTCTTTACCACTGAGCCTCCAGGAAAGCCCAAAATATGTAAGGACTGATCTTCCAAAATGAACTCTTTATATCCTTATATTCTGTCATATAGTTAAAAGTTTTTGGGGGAAAATTCAGCATTCAAAAAAGGATATAAAAAACAATAGTTCTTATAACAAACTTCTTTGTTATCCAAATAAGAGTAGGAAAGAGTCTGACTGAAATGAAATCTTAATGATGCCACTTTTAAAAACAGATTTGTCTTCTGATCTTGTTGTATAATTTAGTACACTTCTAGACTTATCTAGATTAATTGTTATCACCTTTCAGATGGCTCAGTTGGTTAAAAAATCAGCCTCCAATGCGGGAGACCTGGGTTTGATCTCTGGATTGGGAAGATCCCCTGGAGAAGGGAACTGCAACCCACTCCAGTATTCTGGCCTAGAGAATTCCATGGACAGAGGAGTCTGGCAGGCTACAGTCCATGGGGTTGCGAAGAGTCAACATGACTGAGCAACTTTCACTTATGAAGTCAAAAGCCATTATATAAGAATAAGGTAAAATCATCAGTCTCTGTAATTTCAGCAAGAATATAAATAAAATAAATGATCTATGTATTCATTAATATTTCCTATTTCTAGTTTATCACTTCCTAGGTCCTGTATAAGAACAAGAAAAATAAAGTAAGTTGCTGCCACCAATACTATAATTAAAACTCTAACATGGAAAACATCTGAAAAATAGTATATTGTTTTTATTTCTGAATAACAAAATGATTTTGGCAAACATGTTAGTTTCCAGCATGGACCTTTTCCCCAGGTTCTTTCTGCCTCCTGCAAAAGTAAATAAAATAAAGCATAATTTTTAGAAAAAATTAAGGAAAAATCTGAAAGAAAAAAATAACTACATTTATCGTGGGATAATATCATGTCCTTAAAAAAATTATTTAGGGAATAATGACAATATATTCTTTTCAAGAATAGCATACATGAGGACTAAATTTATAGAAAAAACAATTTACATATAATGTTAGAAAGTATCACTTCCTCTGTCTGAAATATAAGCAAGTTATTCATTGGTCAGGTATTCTAATGGGATAATGCATAATCTTCTAAAAACCTTCTGTAAATAATGTCTATCTCAGAAACTCATAATAACATTCCTATCTCTGAGGCATCTTTTCCAGATTTCTCAGTGAGGGACAATCCCTAGTGATAATTTAATATAATATTTTATAAGGATGTGTTTTTAGGCCATTTATGGATGCCTACTGATAGCAAATAATAAAGACATCATTGTATTTTTTATAATTTTCCTTTAATAATTTGATATTATGTTGCGTGAGGATTTAGTTTTCCTACTGGTATTAACTTTCTGTTTAATTAAGTCAAACTAAAGGGTAATAAGTTAATTCATAACTATATTTTACAAGTCCAACTTAAAGTCTATTTGTATAACTTCCCTAGCTATTCTGTAAGTTCCTGGCATAGTCAAAGATGTTTCAACCAAATGTATTATTGAGAGTGAGAAAAAAATACATAGAGCAGGAGGCATAACGTAAATTGCTTTCACAACTCTCCTAATAATTTCCCTAAAAATCTATAGAGGTATCAGCTTGGTATATTGAACCACAGAGAAGAACTTTTATTCATGTTGTTTTAAACAGCTCTGAAACAGTGAATAAATTTCCTTGGAAATCACTCTGAACTGTCAGAGACACTCATCTTAAAAATTGGTTGCATGACTGATGAATCAATGCTCCTCAAACAAACTATAATATTACCATTGATTCTAATAATCAGAAATCTTACAGAATGGAGAGCATAGGAATATTAAATAGACATAGGGAAATTACTTACAGGTGAAAACTTGTAACAAACTACCTCTTTCAAAAAGAAAACAGCACACTTCCTATGGTAGTACCTAATTAAATAATGTAAACCTATAAAAATGGAGACAATGACTTTAGGAGACCATAAAAGCTCAAAAGTAATAGGTTGAAAATGAATATTTTTGTGTTGGATAATAAAATAACTGGGCTTTATTTAATTTTTTGGGTAAGAAGATGACATTGTTTGCAAAAGGAAGAAGAAATACAGAGATACATGAAATTTGTTGAAGATTTCCTAATTGAACCCTAAATTTGAATTCCTATTACATAGGTCTATAAGATATTACAGTATCCATGCTGTAGTATCTCTTTTATGAAATATTCTAAGAAAATTCAGACAGAATGTCTTAAGGAAATACTAGCACAAAATGTGTTAGAATGTGCCCGACAGCCATGTTTTTTAAAAATTTAAAACTTTTAAAAAGATAAAGTTATCCAGAATTTTTAGAGGTGATGATGAAAGTTAACGAAGAATACATCTTTTTCTTCCCCCACTAAAGTTTACTTCCTCATACTTTTAAAACCTTCAAAATATAATAAAGGGGGTTTTTGCTTCTGTCTTACTCTCAAATTATAATATTTTAATATTAATATGTGATTAGTTTTACATTCTTGTATAATTATTACTTTTTCTATTTTTAGTACAATGATTTAAAACAACTTGGAATACATATTTTACTACTTTGCAAACAAGGACAATGAAAACCAGACAGGTTAAACTATTTGCTTAAGTCATAGAAGAAAAATTAGAATTAAGTAAGCCTCCAAATACTAATATTTCAATACAAATATTCTGATATTAATGAACTATGGATAAAATGAAATTACTGATTATTCTTTCTTTCTGGATGCATTATTTTACATTAAAATAAGAAATTTCTGGTCATGTCTTTTTCTGAAATAGACCTTTCATATCTGTGATTTGTTGTTTGGGATTTAGAAACGAATTACTACTGTTTTTTCTTGCCTTTGGATATAAAATATATTTTAAAAAGAACAAAATGTTAGTGGTTTCCTCTCATAATTCCTCTTCATGGATACTGAGCAATTTTTTATTATAGATGTATGAATTTATGTAAATATTTACTAAATTTTAGCAGTGATTCACAATAATTTTTTGTTGTGAATCATTAAACACTAGATTATTTCAATATGTGATACCACTGAGGAATTAAAAGTGTCAAAACATCAAACGAGTTGGAAATCATTATTAATTACCGGTTTGTGTACAATTTTCAAAGTATCTATGAAAACATTTCTAGGCTATAAATATGAGCAAGAAATTTATAGAGAGGAAAAAACAGTTTTTAACCTTGCAAGAAAGCAGGGAAATGGATACTGATTTTTTTTTTGTGATATTAGCAACCAATTAAAATATGATAATATCAACTATTGACAAGGATATCAGTATATGGAAATGGGTTCTCTCATCTACCAAAGCACTTTAAAGACAATGGGCAACATCCATTAAAATTTTACAAATACATTCTCTATGGCTTAGCAATTTTACTTCAAATTATTGGAATTTAGACTAGGAGAAATACTGCTATATTAACACAAGAACAAATTGTTCAGTCACTAGGTCTTGTCAAATTCTTTGCAATCTCATGGACTGTAGCATGCCAGGCTCTGCTGTGCTCCACCATTTCCCAGAGTTTGCTCAAATTCATTAACCCAGGAAGAAATCACAATGATGTTCATAACAGCATTGTTTGTAATAGAAAAATAAACCTAATAAATATCAATTAATAGGATTAGATTAAAAACTGTTAGAATTTTGTGCATTACATTGCTAAGACAATGCTAGATGAAAAAGAATATGCTATTTTCTTAACTTTTCTTCTTTTCTCCTAAGTAATGTGTCTATTTCCATGACTGCACATGTGTGTGTGTATTTGTACACACATACATAGAAATAATTATGAGAGATGCACAGCCATTACTAATCAATAAGGAGACTGAGACTGGTGGTATTAAAAGCAATATTTGTGACTTTATTCTTAGGTACAATAATTTAATATTTTTCTATGAAAATTATGTTATTTATATTACTAAAATTTTTGTTTACAAATTAACTTAAGATACTACAATAATAGCTTTGATTAAAAAATAATAAACCCAGGCCAAATGTTCATTTAGTTACCATTTAGCTTTATGTCAGTATTGGAATATAACTATTTGCAATTCTACATAATTTTGACCAGATTATAATTCTTATCTATGTCTTGAAAAAGGTGGTGTCTCACTCTAAACTGTATCATCAAATTGATGCATCACAATGTTATCTAAGAGACACTGCTTTAACAATAGGTATTATAAAATGCTTTAAGTCATTTTGGCCCTTCACAAAGCTTAGGTTCTTTTTGCTGGACAATGATAACCTCTGAAGAATTTTGAGGCAGGTAGAGATTAGTTCTACCCCTAGAATCTTGCTATATTGTTAAATGGAAAGAAACTCTTAGGTCAATTTCAGCCACATATACAGAAATTAAATAAGCAAAGCAAACATTAATAGATAGATATAAAAGAGTTCATTAATAGGTAAATATAAAAGAGTTATTTTGTAAATTCAGTGAAAGCCCAGCTCTCTGACCTTTTGATGCTACAGCTATACCTTGAAGCATCATAGATGGAAGACATGCTATTATTCTGGATAGATAAAATTCTCTTTTACTTTTTGTTGGTAACAAAAACTAGAAATTTTGAACTCAATGGTTGAACATAAGACCAACCATATGATGATAAAGTTTTGTGAGAATTTTATGATTTAATAATGCAAAGATGAGAAGTGGTTCTTAATTATTTTAGTCAGTTTCAGTTCTGTTCAGTTCAGTCACTCAGTCGTGTCCGACTCTTTGCAACCCCATGAATCTCAGCATGCCAGGCCTCCCTGTCCATCACCAACTCTCAGAGTTGACTCAAACTCAGGTCCATCAACTTGGTGATGCCATCCAGCCATCTCATCCTCTGTCATCTCCTTTTCCTCCTGCCCTCAATCCCTCCCCACATCAGGGTCTTCTTCAATGAGTCAACTCTTCACATCAGATGGCCAAAGTATTGGAGTTCAGCTTCAGCATCATTCCTTCCAATGAACACCCAGGACAGATCTCTTTTAGGATGTACTGGTTGGATCTCCTTGCAGCCCAAGGGACTGTCAAGAGTCTTCTCCAACACCACAGTTCAAAAGCATCAGTTCTTTGACGCTCAGTTTTCTTCGCAGTCCAACTCTCACATCCATACATGAATACTGGAAAAACCATAGCCTTGACTAGATGGACCTTTGTTGGCAAAGTAATGTCTCTGCTTTTCAATATGTTGTCTAGGTTGGTCATAACTTTCCTTCCAAGGAGTAAGTGTCTTTTAATTTCATGGCTGCAATCATCATTTGCAGTGATTTTGGAGCCCCCAAAATAAAGTCTGACACTGTTTCCACTGTTTCCCCATCTATTTCCCGTGAAATGATGGGACCAGATGGCATAATCTTCGTTTTCTGAATGTTGAGCTTTAAGCCAACTTTTTCACTCTCCTCTTTCACTTTCATCAAGAGGCTTTTTAGTTCCTCTTCACTTTCTGCCATAAGGGTGGTGTCATCTGCATATCTGAGGTTATTGATATTTCTCCCAGCAATCTTGATTCCAACTTGTGCTTCTTACAGCCCAGCATTTCTCATGATGTACTCTGCATATAAGTTAAATAAGCAGGGTGACAATATACAGCCTTGATGTACTCCTTTTCCTATTTGGAACCAGTCTGTTTTTCCACATCCAGTTCTAACTGTTGCTTTAGTCAGTTTACATACTTTGAATACTATTACTTCACCTGAGAACCCATTGCTAATAACTACACATCATGGTGATTAACAAGCCATTAGTTATATTTTACCAATAGACACATATCTAAGATTTATTATTCTATTTGGAAAAAGCATAGTATTGTTTGAGATATGAGTAGTAGAAGTGCTTTTAGTCACTACTCCCAAATTTAGATTTTCTACATTTAATTGTAACTGAACACACTTGGAGTTCAAATTCTTGATTAAGGCAACTGACAAAACCTATATGTAGCATAAAAAGTATTTTATGTTTCATCAAAACAACGAATATACTCAGTTTAACCAAAATACATAATATGTATTAACTAAAATTTATTGATAGGACTGTGGAGGTCTTGGGATTCATCACTGTGCTATTATACTCTGAGTAGCACTGTGTCGAGAATATTTGTTCTACTCCATTTCTTTTTGTTTAAAAATATTTTGTTAATTTCACAGGGAACTTATTTTCTTATTATCTCCACCTATCACTGTAACAGTCAAGATTCTTGATTACAAGAACATAATCCAAATCAAACTGATTTAAGAGTTCACAACATAAATAAATAAAAGAGGTGGGATCCAAGATTGGCCTAGTCTTAGTTCCATCTCAATCATTCACTGTTTTCTAAGGCTCTGCCTTTTCCATATATCAAATTCATCCAAAGATTGGCTTTTACTTTATAGCAAAATGGCTGTAGTTCATCTTTCCAGTATATCATGTCGATTGGAGAGAGTATATATATATATCAGAATTGTGAGCAGAGTTTTTATGTTTCACTTTGATTGGACCACACATTCTTATCTTAAAACACATTCTCATCACTGAAGTAAATACGTGTGATCACAGAACGGACTGTGTTGATTAGTATAGTCAAGGATTCATGCTTATTTCCCTAGATGGGAGTTTGGTTAACCTTCCTGGAATAGCACTTAGAAACTAGGGACGATAGTAAAATGGGACCATGGTAAAGAGTAAGCAGTAACAGTGTATGCTTGGAAGGAAACAAACACGTATCCACTGCAATTATTAACCTCCTACTGTCTCCTTCTGAGAATATCATGGCATATGCTCTAATTTTAAATAGTTTAAAGCCAAGATGAGACAAATAATAAATAATTATTAAAGTATTAAATAAATTGCTTTTGCTTCTCCATACTGGACTTAATGGATGTCATAGAAACAACTACTTTTTAGATATTAATTCAACATACAGCTGTCATAAAATGACCATATAAAGAGGTCTTCTGAATCTTGTTTTTGGTCATTCGTCTTATGCTAATACATGGAAGATGTTAAGTACATGGACATTAGTCAAAATGCAATAAACACCATATGAAAAGAGCAAAGGGAAGACACATACTTTTTACCTCCAGAATGCCATTTTCCAAACTAAGATAGATGGTTTAGGAAAGAGAATCCATTTCTACCAGTCTCTGATTTCCAGATATTCTTGATACTAGTTTTATCTTTAAAAAATCCTTGAACTAGGAAATGGGATTTGGTCATTTTAGTGTTCTTTGGCCTGGTCACACCACTTTACTTTCATTATGATATTAATAACATTTTATACTCAAAATACTTCTCACTTTTCCAAGTTATTCAAATACAATACATTCGTAATATGTTCATTTATTTGATTTAAATAATTCATGCCCAGCCAGGCGTAAACTCTTATGTCAAACTCCCTTTGCCTCTAGTAATGCAGAAAAGAACAGAAGCTAATAATAATAGGTGTCGTCACATTTAATTACTAGAATTAATGTAAAGACTTTGTAATTACTTTCTATAAAGCTTTTTTTTTCATTCAATGAAAACAGGCCAGAAAAGCAGCTAATTTCAGAAATCCTCTGGCTGCTTGCCAAGGGTTTTAAGTAGCCAGTGATAGTCAGGGTCATTGGCTTTCTGAAAAACCAAAGGTGCCTGCTAGTGGTAGGTTTCAGTAACACCACTGGGAGCTTTCAATTTAACTTGATACTTAAAGTGGCCAGTGGAGACTTTCAATAAACTCAATCGATGTTGAAATCAAAGTGCTATTAAAAACATGGGTAAGTACTGATTTTAGACTTCTGGATCTCTTCTTGGGAAGGTCTCTACCACCTCATTCCTTCAATAAGAAGTGACTGCTATGCTGCTGCTGCTGCTAAGTCGCTTCAGTCGTGTCCGACTCTGTGAGACTCCATAGACGGAAGCTCACCAGGCTCCCCCGTCCCTGGGATTCTCCAGGCAAGAATACTGGAGTGGGTTGCCATTTCCTTCTCCAATGCATGAAAGTGAAAAGTGAAAGTGAAGTCGCTCAGTCGTGTCTGACTCTTAGCGACCCCATGGACTGGAGCCTACCAGGATCCTCCGTCCATGGGATTTTCCAGGCAAAAGTACTGAGGTGGGGTGCCATTGCCTTCCCCGAGTGACTGCTATGATTACATATAAAATTGCACACAATAGTTGTCATATCACTTTCCTGCCTGGGTTCATGAATGATTGCATTTTTAAATCATGTAGCATTTTCTTAGAACCCATTTAAGGATGAGAAACATTTTCAGGTTTTGAGGACCTGTGCCACATGGAGAAGGCAATGGCACCCCACTCCAGTAAAATCCCATGGGCGGAGGAGCCTTGTAGGCGGCAGTCCATGGGGTCGCTAAGAGTTGAACACGATTGAGCGACTTCACTTTCACTTTTCACTTTCATGCAATGGAGAAGGAAATAGCAACCCACTCCAGTGTTCTTGCCTGGAAAATCCCAGGGACAGAGGAGCCTGGTGGGCTTTCGTCTATGGGGTCGCACTGAGTTGGACAAGACTGAAGCAACTTAGCAGCAGCAGCAGCAGCTACATGCATACCCAATTTTCAATATGGCTGTAATTTTTGGCCATGCGACAGGCAACAAATCTTGTATTTTGTGTGTTTCCATTAGTGTCATTTCTGAATCTATCATCATTCAACTTATGTCTACTGAAATACATTTTGCTGATCTGGACATAAATGGGCTGCGAATTGTAGCTGCAGATGGCTCAAAAACATAATTTATAGTGAGCAAACTCTGGATGACTGAAATAAAATTGACAGAAATACTACAAGAAAAAATATATATCATTTCAATAACTGAGGGGAAAAACTAAAATCAAAGCAAGAAGAATAAGAACCTGCTCCTCATCAAAAATTTGTCACATGCACCTGATGGATTAAAATGAATTTGGCTATTTAAAAAAAAATCCTAAGATTTTTCCATCCTCCCCAAAGTAAGGGATGTACTGGTTGCTTATTTGGCTGGCAGGATATGAGAGGCTGGGGCCTTCAGAAGTGATTCACAGTGGGGAAGGTCAGTGTGAGAAATTTATCCAGAGTCCTTGAGAGTAACCCGGAACCTGTTGAGTAAACACATGTGAATGTCAAGTCGAGAGGGACAGAGCTTGATGATAAACAAGAGGCAACATTCAGGTTGGGAACCAGACACAGGCGAGGCAGATTGCGGAAAAGCGAAGAGAGATATGGCCAAATGTTATAGAGACATATTTAGCTGCAGTATATTAATAACAACTGCTTAGAAAGCTATTGAACTTGTTTCAGATCAGATCAGATCAGATCAGTCGCTCAGTCGTGTCCGACTCTTTGCGACCCCATGAACCGCAGCACACCAGGCCTCCCTGTCCATCACCAGCTCCCAGAGGTCACTCAGACTCGCATCCATCGAGTCAGTGATGCCATCCAGCCATCTCATCCTCTGTCGTCCCCTTCTCCTCCTGCCCTCAATCCCTCCCAGCATCAGAGTCTTCTCCAATGAGTCAACTCTTCGCATGAGGTGGCCAAAATACTGGAGTTTCAGCTTTAGCATCATTCCTTCCAAAGAAATTCCAGGGCTGATCTCCTTCAGAATGGACTGGTTGGATCTTCTTGCAGTCCAAGGGACTCTCAAGAGTCTTCTCCAATGTTACTAAAAGCTATTTCCAACAATAAGTTTATAATTTTTCACTTTAAAGTTTCTTGTACATGAACTACAAAAATATCTGATACCAGTTGGAATCTTCTTTTTTTTTTTCATTGTTGCTGTTGGACTTGGTTCTCTTTTGACTTTCTGATACTTCACTCTCTAGGACCTTGGTGTGAGTGAAAGTCTCTCAGTTGTGTCCAACTCTTTGCGACCCATAGACTATACAGTCTATGGAATTCTCCAGGAGAGAATACTGGAGTGGGTAGTGAGAAGGGAAAGACCACCTACTCCACTAGGAACTAGGTGGTCCTGTTAAAATTGGAAAGTCCTTTCAGTATTTGGGTGCATTATTTGCTTATTTTTAATTTTTTATTTATTTATTTTGTTAGTTGAATGTTATCTTCCCTGATTAATCTATTTGTTAATAGATTAATTAAACTGTTTTATTTTTTTTTTCACACTGTTCCTGTTTGCCATTACTCCAACAGGACTATATTTACTTATACATATTTCCCGAATTTGCAAATTTCCCAAATTTGCTTATTTTTAATTTTTTATTTATTTATTTTGTTAGTTGAATGTTATCTTCCCTGATTAATCTATTTGTTAATAGATTAATTAAACTGTTTTATTTTTTTTTTTTTTTCACACTGTTCCTGTTTGCCATTACTCCAACAGGACTATATTTACTTATACATATTTCCCAAATTTGCAAATTTCTTTTGCTTTCCACAATTTTACAACAAACTTTTCTTGTTTATATTTTATGGTCTCAATAACTTATCAAACAGCTTTGAGGATACACACTCAAAGTTGTAAAAATTTCTCTATTTTTTTCCTTCTTATCCAAAGTACTATTTTCTCAAAGACCCGGTGACTTTGGCTTTTGGTTAATATTCAAGAATAAAGACTTATTTTGGATCATAGCTTCTTCTATTTGGATAAATTTCTCAGTATGTGTGCTTTGTTATTCAATCTGTTGGGCGTCTCTGGTGGCTCAGGCAGTAAGAATCCTACTGCAATGAGGGAGACCTGGATTTGATCCCTGGGTTATGAAGATCCCCTGGCAAAGGGAACAGCTATTTACTCCAGTACTCTGGTCTGGAGAAATCCATGGGCAGAGGACCCTGGCAGGCTACAGTTGATGAGGTCACAAAGAATCGGACACAACTGAACAATTTTCACTTTCGATCATAGCTTCCTCTATTTGAATAAATTTCTCAATATGGGTGCCTTGTTATTCAATTTGCTAGAAATACTTTAACAGTATTTGCATGTTGATCAATATAAATAGGTGTCTTGGGTTCCCTTTGTTGTTATGTATTGAAGTTTAGTGTCTCCAAAGTCCTGCTTCCTTGGTTATAAGTCTGACTGGCATTTGAAAATATTGGAGACAACTGTGGGACTTTTAGGCAAGCTTTGCTAATGGTATGTTGAAAACAAAAACAGTAATGCTGTTTCTCATATCCTTCCCCTGCAAACTTCAAATGATATGAAATAACTCTGAAGTCCTAACTTGATCTTAGAAAAGGTTTTTTTTTTTTTTTTTAATTTATTTATTTAATTTAGAGGCTAATTACTTTTTTTTTTCCTCCTAGCCTTCAAATTCTATAAACACAACTCCAGTATTTTCCTTAAGAAAAGCACCTGGTGCTAAAGCCTTATTTAAGCTGAGTTGGTGGATGGAGGATGAGTTGGGCCAAATGACCTAGCAAATTTTACCACAGAACACCACAGTCCATTTTCTGCCCCACTAGTGCCCACTGTCAAATCTTACCAGTCCCAAAGTCATGGGTTTTAAAAAAAAAAAAAAAAAAAAATTAACCTCCCACCTCTTCTCTTGCTATCTTGTATTTTTGTGCAAAATTGCAGCTTCTTCTCTTCTGATTAATTTCTCACTTTGTATGCCTTAATTTTCAACCTGCCAGATATATTTTAAATTTTGTTTGCATGTTAATGACCCATCCCTGCTATGAAAACTGTACTCATCCCTGTTACAGATTTTAGTACTTTGTAATTCATGGCAATACAAGTTAGGGGGAACTAGAGGGCAGATAAGGCAGCTCTTTCTGCTAACTTCAAAATTTTCTAGCATGATTTTTCTGAAACCAAAGAATGTATTAGTTTCCTGTTGTTACTGTAACAAATTGGTACAAACTTAGTGCCTTATAGCAATACAAATATTACAACTTGGAGTAGAAAAGTCTGAAACTAAGACTTAAGGAACTAGAAGTCTCAGAACCATTGAGTTCCTTCAGGAGATTCTAGGGAAGAATCTATGCCTTATCTTTTCCATCTTAGGCAGGCTGCTTGGATTCCTTGGCTAATGGCTGAATCACACTCAGTTCAGTTTAGTCACTCAGTCTTGTCCGACTCTTTGTGACCCCATGAATTGCAGCACACCAGGCCTCCCTGTCCATCACCAACTCCCAGAATTTACTCAAACTCGAGTCCATCAAGTCGGTGATGCCATCGAGCCATCTCATCCTCTGTTGCCCCCTTCTCCTCCTGGCCCCAATCCCTCCCAGCATCAGAGTCTTCTCCAATGAGTCAACTCTTAGCATGAGGTGGCCAAAGTACTGGAGTTTCAGCTTTAGCATCATTCCTTCCAAAGAAATTCCAGGGCTGATCTCCTTCAGAATGGACTGGTTGGATCTCCTTGCAATCCAAGGGACTTTCAAGAGTCTTCTACAAAACCATAGTTCAAAAGAATCAATTCTTCAGCACTCAGCTTTCTTCACAGTCCAACTCTCACATCCATACATGAATACTGGAAAAACCATAGCCTTGACTAGACAGACCTTTGTTGGCAAAGTAATGTCTCTGCTTTTCGATATGCTATCTATGTTGGTTGTAACTTTTCTTCCAAGGAGTAAGCGTCTTTTAATTTCATGGCTGCAGTCACCATCTGCAGTGATTTTGGAGCCCAGAAAAAGAAAGTCTGACACTGTTTCCACTGTTTCCCCATATATTTCCCATGAAGTGATGGGACCAGATGTCATGATCTTAGTTTTCTGAGTGTTGAGCTTTAGGCCAACTTCTTCGGTCTCCTCTTTCACTTTCATCAAGAGGCTCTTTAGTTCCTCTTCACTTTCTGCCATAAGGGTGGTGTCATCTGCATATCCGAGGTTACCCACATTTCTCCTGGCAATCTTGATTTGAACTTGTGCTTCCTACAGCCCAGCGTTTCTGGTGATGTACACTGCATATAAGTTAAATAAGCAGGGTGACAATATACAGCCTTGACATACTCCTTTTCCTATTTGGAACCAGTCTGTTGTTCAATGTCCAGTTCTAACTGTTGCTTCCCGATCTGCATACAGGTTTCTCAAGAGGCAGGTCAGGTGGTCTGGTATTCCCATCTCTTTCAGAATTTTCCACAGTTTATTGTGATCCACACAGTCAAAGGCTTTGGCATAGTCAATAAAGTAGAAATGGATGTTTTTCTGGAACTCTCTTGCTTTTTCCATGATCCAGCGGATGTTGACAATTTGATCTCTGGTTCCTCTGCCTTTTCTAAAACCAGCTTGAACATCTGGAAGTTCATGGTTCATGTATTGCTGAAGCCTGGCTTGGAGAATTTTGAGCATTACTTTACTAGTATGTGAGATGAGCGCAATTGTGCACTAGTTTGAGCATTCTTTGGCATTGCCTTTCTTTGGGATTGGAATGAAAACTGACTTTTCCAGTCCTGTGGCAACTGCTGAGTTTTCCAAATTTGCTGGCATGTTGAGTGCAGCACTTTCACAGCATCATCTTCGAGGATTTGAAATAGCTCAACTGGAATTCCATCACCTCCACTAGCTTTGTCCATAGTGATGCTTTCTAAGGCCCACTTGACTTCACATTCCAGGATGTCTGGCTCTAGGTAGGTGATCACACTATCGTGATTATCTGGGTTGTTAAGATCTTTTTTGTACAGTTCTTCTGTGTACTCTTGCCACCTCTTCTTAATATCTTCTGCTTCTGTTAGGTCCCTACCATGTCGGTCCTTTTTCAGGCCCATCTTTGCATGAAATTTTCCCTTGGTATCTCTAATTTTTTTGAAGAGATATCTAGTCTTTCCCATTCTATTATTTCCTCTATTTCTTTGCATTTGATCATTGAGGAAGGCTTTCTTTTCTCTCCTTGCTATTCTTTGGATCTCTGCTTTCAGATACTTATATCTTTCATTTTCTCCTTTGCTTTTCACTTCTCTTCTTTTCACAGCTATTTGTAAGGCCTCCTCAGACAGCTATTTTGCTTTTTGCATTTCTTTCCTTGGGGATTGTCTTGATCCCTGTCTCTTGTACAATGTCACGAACCTCAGTCCATATTTCATCAGGCATCTTATCAGATCTAGTCCCTTTTAAATCTATTTCTCACCTCCACTGTATAATCATAAGGGATTTGATTTAGGTCACACCTGAATGGTCTAGTGGTTTTCCCTACTTTCTTCAATTTAAGTCTAAATTTGGTATAAGGAGTTCATGATCTGAGACACAGTCAGCTCCTGGTCTTGTTTTTGCTGACTCTATAGAGCTTCTCCATCTTTGGCCGCAAAGAATATAATCAATTAGATTTTGGTGTTGACCATCTGGTGATGTCCATGTGTAGAGTCTTCTCTTGTCTTGTTGGAAGAGGGTGTTTGCTATGACCAGTGGGTTCTCTTGGCAATACTCTATTAGCCCTTGCCCTGCTCATTCTGTACCTCAAGGCCAAATTTGCCTGTTACTCCAGGTGTTTCTTGACTTCCTACTTTTGCATTCCAGTCCCCTATAATGAAAACGACATCTTTTTGGGGTGTAAGTTCTAAAAGATCTTGTAGGTCTTCATAGAACCATTCAACTTCAGCTTCTTCAGAGTTACTGGTTGTAGCATAGACTTGGATTACTGTGATATTGAATGGTTTGCCTTGGAAACGAACAGAGATCATTCTGTCATTTTTGAGATTGCATCCAAGTACTGCATTGCAGACTCTTTTGTTGACCATGATGGCTACTCCACTTTTTCTAAGGAGTTCCTGCCCACAGTAGTAGATATAATGGTAATGCTTTTGAACTGTGGTGTTGGAGAAGACTCTTGAGAGTCTCTTGGACTGCAAGGAGAGCCAACCAGTCCGTTCTGAAGGAGATCAGCCCTGGGATTTCTTTCGAAGGAATGATGCTAAAGCTGAAACTCCAGTATTTTGGCCACCTCATGCGAAGAGTTGACTCATTGGAAAGGACTCTGATACTGGGAGGGATTGGGGGCAGGAGGAGAAGGGGATGACAGAGGATGAGATGGTTGGATGGCATCACTGACTCGATGGATGTGAGTCTGGGTGACCTCCGGGAGCTGGTGATGGACAGGGAGGCCTGGCGTGCTGCGGTTCATTGGGTCGCAAAAAGTCAGACACGACTGAGCGACTGATCTGATCTGATCTGAGTTAAATTCACCTATTCCAGTCCATTTTAGTTCGCTGATTCCTAGAATGTCGATGTTCACTCTTGCCATCTCCTTTTGACCACTTCCAATTTGCCTTGATGCATGGACCTAACATTCCAGGTTCCTATGCAACATTGCTCTTTACAGCATCGGACATTGCTTCTATCACCAGTCACATCCACAAATGGGTATTGTTTTTGCTCTGGCTCCATCCCTTCATTCTTTCTGGAGTTATTTCTCCACTGATCTCCAGTAGCATATTGGGCCCCTACTGATGTGGGGAGTTCCTCTTTCAGTATCCTATCATTTTGCATTTTCATACTGTTCATGGGGTTCTCAAGGCAAGAATACTGAAGTGGTTTGCCATTCCCTTCTCCAGTGGACCACATTCTGTCAGACCTCTCCACCATGACCCGCCCATCTTGGGTGGCCCCATGGGCATGGCTTAGTTTCATTGAATTAGACAACGCTGTGGTCCTTGTGATCAGATTGGCCAGTTGTCTGTGATTGTGGTTTCAGTCTATCTGCCCTCTGATGCCCTCTCTCAGTGCCTACCATCTTACTTGGGTTTCTCTTACCTTGGACATGGGGTATCTCTTCACGGCTGCTCCAGCAAAGTGCAGCCACTACTCCTTACTTTGGATAAGAGTTATCTCCTCAGGGCCACCCCTCCTGACCTTGAACGTGGAGTAGCTCCTCTCAGCCATCCTGCGCCCATGCATCCCGTGGTCTTTGGACATGAGGTTCTTCCTCTTAGTTGCTGCTCCTGAACTCAGACATGTGCAGCTCCTCTCGACTGCCCTTCTGCGCAGTCCATCACAGCCAGTGTGCTTCACTACATCTGCTTAATTGTCATATATCCTCTCACTCTCCTGCCTCTTTGTTATATGGATCATTGTGATTACATTGGGCCCACGTGAATAATCAGGATTATCTTCTTATCCCCAATCCTTAAATTTTAATCACACATGTAAAGCCCTTTTATCCAGGAAAGGTAACATATTTACAGATTCCTGGGATTAGGACATTAACATCTTTACAAAGCCATATTCTGCTCACCTGGAGAAAGCAAGGCACCCCACTCCAGTACTCTTGCCTGGAAAATCCCATGGACGGAGGAGCCTGGTAAGCTGCAGTCCATGGGGTCGCTAAGAGTCGGACATGACTGAGTGACTTCACTTTCACTTTTCACTTTCATGCATTGGAGAAGGAAATGGCCACCCACTCCAGTGTTCTTGCCTGGAGAATCCCAGGGATGGGGGAGCCTGGTGGGCTGCTGTCTATGGGGTTGCACAGAGTCAGTCAGACACGACTGAAGTTACTTAGCAGGAGCAGCAGCGTTCTGCTCACCAGAAACATATATATGATGATATAAAGTCATCAATCCACATCCTGGCACATCCTTACTAATTGCTAAAGAGATATACCATCAACTATATATCATAATTTATTTAACAAATATTGTTTCTGGCATGTCTTCAATGTAATTGAGGATACAAATTATAAATAATTATTTCAAATATGAGCTGAAGCTAGGGATAAGGTTTAGGTAGCCAAGACTGAACCATATTGCTTAGTTTTGACCATTTCCAGTGGTATCTGTGATTATTATAGATGTTTTTGGCCAACTGAACTTCCAGGACTTTAGGTATAAATTGCTATCCCTAAATGATTTTATGGATATAAAATCAATAAAGAATATTTAAATTTGCCAAGTTTATTTCTTTATTTTGGAGAAGAAAAAAGAGTGTCAAGGTATTTGAGAACTTACAATCTGTGTCAACGTAGAGTTAAAAATCTAAATTCTCTGAATGATGTACATTTTATAACATGCCAGGTGGCACTAGTGGTTAAGAACCTGCCTGCCAGTGCAGGAGATTTAAGAGATGCTAGTTTGATCCCTGGGTAGGAAGGATCCCCTGGAGGAGGAGATGACAACCCACTCCAGTATTCTTGCCTGGAGAACGCCATGGACAGAGGAGCCTGGTGGGCTATAGTCCATAGGGTCGCAAAGAGTCAGACATGACTTAGGTAACTTAGTACATGCGTGTATTTATATATAAAAAATGTGTATGTATATATATATATATAGTATAATATATATATATCAATTGTATGCCATATATATCATTATATATATATATATATATATATCAATTATATTTAATGCTTGTTCTTTGAATAATAAAGATTCCACAAAATTATGTACCTAAATTCTTCTCCTTAAGTAACTGGAAATCATAGTCTCCTGATTTTCAGATATTTGGGAACTGACTCATTACTTTACATTGTTAGTTTACATTATGTAGTGGTAACAAAGTAGTTAGAAGTGAGTATCTGTGACAAAGAAGTTGACAGTGTTTAGACATATTCAGAAAATCACTCGTCACCTCTAAAAACTAGGAACACATGTGAATTATCAGACTTGCCTGAAACTGAATCTTTAGGATTTCTAGAATTAGGAGAGAAATGCTGATGCATCCAAACTTGTAGTCTTCACTGTCTCTGGTACAATTTGTCTAAAGAAGTGATAAAAGAGTAAGGGAGTCAGCTAAGAGAACTCTCATGGACTACTTAAGAACAAGAATTGAAACTGACATTTTCTTTATATTCTCTACATTACTGAGCCTAGTTTTCGTTTGTTGGAGCGCAATTCATACTTGCTGATAGATAAGTTGAATTTTAGGAAACAGTTCCCCCCAAATCATTGAGAAGTTCAGGATGGAAATGTCTATCTCAGGCTCCAGGACTAGTTTCTTAAAGGATTCCTGCCATTGACTAGTTTCCATCTGTGATGCCTCCTTAAAAATGACCTCTCTGTATGCTATGCTAAGTCACTTCAGTCGTGTCCGACTCTGTGTGACCCCATAGACGGCAGCCCACCAGGCTTCCCCATCCCTGGGATTCTCCAGGCAAGAACACTGGAGTGGGTTGCCATTTCCTTCTCCAATGCATGACAGTGAAAAGAGAAAGTGAAGTCGCTCAGTCATGTCCGACTCTTAGCGACCCCATGAACTGCAACCTACCAGGCTCCTCCATCCATGGGATTTTCCAGGCAAGAGTACTGGAGTGGGGTGCCATTGCCTTCTCCAACATATTATATATGTATACATATATACATATATTATATATGTATACATATATACATATATTATATATGTATACATATATACATATATTATATATGTATATTATATATTATGTATAAAATCAATGTGTATAACAAGAAATTATTTTCCTATTACCTATAATTAGTCAACCATGGTTTTAATTTATCCCAGGCTAGAAACCTCATCTAGTATGAAAAAGAACATCACAAACTTCACACTTGAAATCAACCTGTGTCCCACTAAAAGCTGCTCAGCTCTGGAAATTTTCCCAACACTCTAGTACCCAAGCCAAAAAGCTAGAAGATATAGTATCTTGTCCTCCTATCAGGTCATGTCAAATGCTTTTAGAAGGCAGAAATTCCAAGTTCTCCTCTCCATACTAATTGCCACATCTCAGTTGGTCCCTCTAACCTTTAAGCGCCTACAGTTCTCTAATCAGTCTCTCTGTTTTATCTTTACCCTCTGAGCTCCCCTCAGCATGTTAGAAGACAAAAACCCCAACTCCACACTCTTGAAATCTCCCAGCAGGCTGTAATTCAGATTCTTCTCCTCCACCTCCTTCATGAGGCTCCAGCCTGTCTGTCCTGCCCTCAAATTAGGCTAGGCCTTGCCATAGCTCTAAACTCCTGTGATTTTCACCTGTCCCTTCCAGACTCCACCAACACTCTGCAGAGGTTATGCCTTTTGGTTGCCACATGCTGCTGTCCTTGACTGGAGTTTCTCAATTTACGATGTGATTCAGATGCCACTAGTTCTAGGAAGTTTCCTTGATCACATCTTCCAATGAAGGTTATTTCTCTCCTTTCACTACTGTAGCACTTGGGACAGCACTTAACCACTGTACTTAATGTATTTCACTTTCGTCTCCAAGACTGAGAACTTCCCAAATAGAAACATACCAAACTATTTGAAGACTATTATACCTACATTAATATCAAGGACTGGTTAACCATTATCCATTATTAATAATAACCAACTCTGAAAACCAAACCCCTAAACCCAACAAGAGTTCATAGTCATTCCAAGTACTAACTGAGCTCAAGGGAGCTTAATTATCAGGATAATCTGTCTACCCATATACCAGTTAGGATTAACATTTATCCACACCATGTTTTAGTATGCAAATCAGCTACTATTTGGGTCGCAGCTTACTCTAAAAAGGCATTTCAAAGATTTCCAAAAGTCAGTGTCAACAGAAAATTTCGGTAAAATGCACTGTATTCATTTTTAATGTATGTGTATTTTCAAAATAAATATGCAAATACCACTACGAATTTTCATCAGACAGCCTGTTAACATTATATCCTCAGCTAATCTGTTCCATGAACTCTTGAAGGGCACAGGTGCCACCACCTTCCTATTCCTAGCACATCTAAGTACTAAAGAAAAGTTTTCTCAAATGACAGTCAATTCATCCATCTAAGTTCAGGGTGAGTCATATGTAGAAATAAAATGCACACAAATTGCCAAGTGATTGATAGAGGCAGAAAGCAAGGTAAAGTTAATTGAGGTTCTTAGATCTTATATTTATTGTTTGCCTGGCCAGTGTTCTGGCCATACTTTACTTAGGTACTACATGAAAGAGATCAAAATGTGCAATGACTCAGAAAGATTGGCTTTTGCAACTGAATGGAACTTATAAAGTGTATGGGCAGTTATTTAATTAAAAAAAAAAAAAAGGTAAAACCTGAACCACCTTCTGCACTTAAAGAGGTCTAACAGTTCAAATACACTATCTATTCTAGATAGATATGATTTTTTTTTAATTTTTAAATATTGTACTATTTATGGTGGTGGGGCTTTCTTACTAATACACAAATAAATTTAATCATTTCAGAGGCATTCTGTTTGGTTTAGGAAGTTAATTCCCAGGAGTGCCATATTTCAGCTACTGTATGTCCTTTTCCCTGCAGTGTAAGCAGTTCAGCTACCTTGTTAGCATTTTTGTATTTCACGTTTTTTGCACAGGATGTGACCACTGTCAGATCACTGTTCTTTTCTTTCTTTTTGTGATTGAAAAGCCTATACTGCAATTTGAAGTAAATGTTTGCTTTTCTTTGTAAGTGTAAATGGTTGCCTTTTTTCTTCCTTTTTTTATTTTTGGTATGAGTCTTTGGTCTAGCAAAATTAATAAATACAGAGCTGTTGAGTGGCTTTCTAGGTAGGGTAGCTAGGTAGGGTAGTAATTAACATTTAGTCATGGAATCAAAAATATTTAAGACTGGGCTGAAATTGATAGCAGATTTATATTAACTTGTTATGCCTTTTTTTAGAGTTATGTAAATACATATTTTGTCAAGTATCATCTTGATGAAGTCACCTCCTAAATATAAATCCAAGTACCTCACCTGAATATCTGAATTGTATTATGTTCAGTGTCTTTTTATGTGTACTTTAAAGAATCTTTTTTAGAAAGTATAGAGTGGTAAACTTCAAGAACTTAAAAGCCCCAAACTTAACTAAACAGACAGTTTATGGACCAGAGTGTAAGTGGAAGATTCTGTGCTGACCTTGGTTTCCGTGAATCTGCAGCTTTGGGGCCTAGGTGGTGCACAGCCCAGAGTCTGTCCCTCTCCTGCTCCCACCAGAATCTTCTGTCTTCTTTCTGCTTTACTGGGCAAGCTAAAGAAATAGATAGATTTGCTCTTGGAATGCCATCAGTTTCTGTAATAGCTGGATGGGGTGTAGGTAATTTGTTTTGAGTGTGTGGCAAATTTGGGCCAGAAATTCAGAATTAGAAATACATCTTCTGTTGAGTATTTTTCTCTGAAACAGAAACGGGTCTCAACTTCTTACATGTTTAGTTCTTCCTAAAGTTTACTGAATTTTGTATTTTATAATTATACTCTCCAGTTTTTATCTCCAATATTAAACTGCACTGTTAGAACCACAGTACTTTTGTTAACTATAGGAAAGATGCCTGTTCTGTGAGTCTGTGGGGATATAACTGAAACAATTTAGTATAAGGACCTGAGATGTCTGCAGTTTATTCTACTTTACTCTTTAAGGCTTGATAGTCAAATGTACATGGAAGCCATTGTCTAAACAACTTTTTCTTTAGTGATGGTGATGTTTCATATCTAAATTTTGTAATAAGTTTTCTTCTCTGTTACAAAGACTTCAAATACGTATTAAGTGCACGTCAATCTTTTGCTTTGCATTTTAGGTTCATCTGAAATAAATGTGCCTATTCTGATATTTAAGATTTTAAACCTCCCCCTAGAATGATTTATTTTCAAAAGTTAAGGTTCTTCCAGCTGGGACTGTTAATGTATGGATGTTGAAGATACAGAAATTACACAGTACTCACAGTATACTGAATCTGTGATTTAAAAAGAAGTGAAATGTATAGTACAGATATCATCTGTATAACAGATTTCCCACAGTAAAACAACAAATTAGAGTTCGTCTCTGTGTGTATTTCATATAGTATATTATCTGAATTAGCATGGATAATCCAAATGCACTGGTATCTAAATTTTTAACTTTTCCCCATTTCCTGGTCCTAAGACTTGCTAGATGTTGCCCCTAACAATACTAACTTGATTTTTCCATGTTAGACTAACTCATGAAGTTTTCTGTCCTCAAAGTGATTAAATATCAGGGAAGAAAAGGAACTTTAATTCACCAACGAGGTAGACAGTCCTCAAATGATTCAAATTGACTGCAGAGGAATAAGACTTAGCATGTTCTCTCAGATTTGTGCTGAGCATTGCATGACCCAGAGATGAAACAGTGTGAGACAAGGCAAACTAAACCACCTCCCCCTCAGGACACAGGCTTCTTTTAATAGCAGTAACTTCACTGACCTCTCTGTAACATTTTTTTTAAAACAAAGTAAAAACACTCATTACTGGGACTTCAATTTGAATACAGTTTTCTTCTAGAGAATATAGACAAGACAGAATGACTATTCTCTGAAGTTCTTACAGGCAAAATACACCCTATAACCACTGACTGTTAACACAGAAAAAATATCATGTATGTATTGACTTATAAAGAGAAAAAAATATTGTTTTCACAATCAGATTTGCTTATAGAAACTATGTTTGATAAATTGAACTTGAGAGTTTAGTCAAGACAACTGTATCATTAGGAAGTTTCAGAGACCTGAAGTTGAGATCATTTTAATATTGAACAGACATTTCCCATCCTATGCTGATCATATTTATGAATGACTCCAATTGCCAAATTAAAGAATTGTGATATGGAACTGCAAAAATGTATCATTAAATTACTGGATTTTAAAGAAGAATGCTGGGAGACCCTGGGGTGCTACAAGCAGCAACCCAGTGTGCTATGAAAACACATTAACTTTGGAAGATCTGTTCTACCACCACCATCTGACCCTGAAACAAATCCCAAACAAAACAACACAAAACAAGAAAACAAACAAAGCCCTGAAGAGGTACAGAATGCTTCATCTTTGAGCAGCACAATAGAAAATAACTAACACTGTTAGGCACCGAAAAGTACAAAATGCCTTCAAAGCTGGAGTAATTGACCATCCCTAGCCACTAGCCCTAAAATAAAAGCCAGGAAAGGGAGAATGAAAAGTCATTGCTCACTACAGTAATTCTTTTGTCAACCTATATGGCTGGCTTTTCTTATGTCAAAGAGGAAATATTAATATTATTTGGAATATGAATGAGGAAATTTCATATTTTCCTGATAGTGTAAGAGTTATTTATTCCTATTTGATTCCTTTGTGAAAATTTTAATTACTGAATCTTGTCTTAAGTCTCCTTGATTTTTTCTTATATTTACAGAGAAAACTGTAATTTTCTACTATTAGAAATAAAATTGAAAGACCTATAATTTGTGTATATAGTTTTGCAGATACTTCTGTCTCAAGAAATGAATGAAGAAAAGCAAATATCCTGTTGTTTTACTTTGGCATAATAGTTCTAGTAGCCAGAGAAGAATTCCGTCCAGAACTAAACATGGCATACAGATTTATCCCTGCAACAAACACTTTCTTTTTAACTTATACAGGATCCTCACACTAGCCAATGTATTGCCATTTTTCTCTGACTAGCCTACCACTTTGTTTGAAATCAACCTTGGCAATGATCTACCCTAAGTGTAGGACAGCCATCTACACCAAAGCAGGTGAATCGGTAATGGTTTAACCCATTCAATCCAACCAAGCAAACTTCTCCTATGACCTTTACCGCTTCATCATTGCAGTTGTCAAGTCAAGGAGTGATTTTGCTGTGTCACCAGTCAACCTTTCATATCCAAAGACCCAAAAACATTGAGGGAAAAAGGATAGTGCTGCTCTGGTCTTTCTTAAAAGAGGACTGATATCCATTCACGTCAGCTCCCTCCCCCCATCTCTAAAAGAAATGGCAGTGAAAAACAGCATCAACTGACAGAAGAATGTTCTAAGATGGAATTCTCCCACCCGCTTCCAGCTGTCACTGGTACAAGTGAAAAGGAAACTGTCAGTGCTGCATTGTCATGTGTACATGGAGTCTGCATATTCTGGGTAGCTGGGACTAGTTACAAGAGCCCTTGTGTTGTCTTGAGCCTTATTGACATTTGTATTCTTTCAGAAAATACCATCTTCAAGTGGGGCTCCTGTCTTGTTCATGCCATACTCAGGGCCATCCGTGCAGAAATGGTGGATTTAAAAGAATGCATGGAAAGAAATCCAGAAACAGGACTTGATTTGCCACAGTTGGTGTACCACATGGAAAATGAAGGCACTGTAGGAGTAGATAGATACTACTGGTGTGGATAAATATGGGGATGGCCACAAATATTTATAATAGAATTTATGCAGGTAATTGATTATTTGCATAATTAATAGCTGATGTCTGAAACACTTTGAGGTCCTCCAAAGATTTGTATCTCAAGTGATCATTTAGCAAATGACAACCAACTCCAGTATTCTTGCCTGGGAATCCCATGGATAGAGGAGCCTGGAGGGCCACACTCCATGGGTGGTAGAGTTGGACGTGACTGAGTGATTATTATTTTCACTTGATACCCTTAAGCTAGAGAGAAACTGAGTGGAGGAAGTATTTCTAAAGCCCTGGGGATAGTGGAACATGCACACAGTAGACTTATCTAGTGGGAGCTGAAATCACAGAGAAGCAGCAGCCTTGGCCAGAAAGCCATCAAAGGCTGAAACTGTGACAGGAATAGCCTGAATTTTGTCCTCAACTCTCCAATTTTCCAGCAATATCTCCCAAAGATAAATCCTAGTTTGCAACCAACAAACTGAGATTTAGAAATTTTAAAGTGACACATGTCAGGCACCTTGCAGTGCGGAGAAGATTAGGGGAGTGGATGCTTATGAGGGCAGCCAAGGAGGTGTGGGAATAATTTTCAAAGGATCACTAATTATTGTGATTTATCTTGTTCTTGTATTCCCATCTCTTTCAGAATTTTCCACAATTTATTGTGATCTACATAGTCAAAGGCTTTGGCATAGTCAATAAAGCAGAAATAGATGTTTTTCTGGAACTCTCTTGCTTTTTCCATGATCCAGCGGATGTTGGCAATTTGATCTCTGGTTCCTCTGCCTTTTCTAAAACCAGCTTGAACATCAGAATTCTGAAAGAGATGGGAATACCAGACCACCTGATCTGCCTCATGAGAAATCTGTATGCAGATCAGGAAGCAACAGTAAGAACTGGGCATGGAACAACAGACTGGTTCCAAATAGGAAAAGGAGTACGTCAAGGCTGTATATTGTCACCCTGTTTATTTAACTTCTATGCAGAGTACATCATGAGAAATGCTGGACTGGAAGAAACACAAGTTGGAATCAAGATTGCTGGGAGAAATATCAATAACCTCAGATATGCAGATGACACCACCCTTATGGCAGAAAGTGAAGAGTAACTAATAAGCCTCTTGATGAAAGTGAAAGTGAAGAGTGAAAAGGTTGGCTTAAAGCTCAACATTCAGAAAATGAAGATCATGGCATCCGGTCCCATCACTACATGGGAAATAGATGGAGAAACAGTGGAAACAGTGTCAGACTTTATTTTTCTGGGCTCCAAAATCACTGCAGATGGTGACTGCAGCCATGAAATTAAAAGATGCTTACTCCTTGGAAGGAAAGTTATGACCAACCTAGATAGCATATTCAAAAGCAGAGACATTACTTTGCCAACAAAGGTTCGCCTAGTCAAGGCTATGGTCTTTCCTGTGGTCATGTATGGATGTGAGAGCTGGACTGTGAAGAAGGCTGAGCGCCGAAGAATTGATGCTTTTGAACTGTGGTGTTGGAGAAGACTCTTGAGAGTCCCTTGGACTACAAGGAGATCCAACCAGTCCAGTCTGAAGGAGATCAGCCCTGGGATTACTTTGGAAGGAATGATGCTAAAGCTGAAACTCCAGTATTTTGGCCACCTCATGCGAAGAGTTGACTCATTGGAGAAGACTCTGATGCTGGGAGGGTTTGGGGGCAGGAGGAGAAGGGGACGACAGAGGATGAGATGGCTGGATGGCATCACTGACTCGATGGATGTGAGTCTGAGTGACCTCCGGGAGTTGGTGATGGACAGGGAGGCCTGGCGTGCTGCAGTTCATGGGGTCGCAAAGAGTCGGACACGACTCAGCGACTGATCTGATCTGATCTTGTTCTTGTAATGTAAAATACTGACCCTCTTTCAGGAGGAACACTTTCCCCTCCCATTGCCTACTACCAACCATAACTTCTAATGCCTTTTTGTTGTACAACCTGGTTAAAAAATGTGGTATAAAATCTATGTGCTCAGTTGCTTAGTTGTGTCTGAATCTTTGTGACCACATGTACTGTAGACTGCCAGGATCCTCTGCCCATGGAATTTTCCAGGCAAGAATGCTGGAGTGGGTTTCCAATTCCTTCTCCACAGGAGCTTCTTGACCCAGGGATTGAACTCATGTCCCCTGTAGCTCCTGAATTGGCAGGGAGATTCTTTGCCACAGAGCCACCTGGGATGCCCACAATCTATGAGCTCTTGTGAAAAGTAGTGATTTATCAGTGAAGATTTAGAATAATAGTTGTAAAAGAGGTACTTACACATTTATTCTCCAGTGTACGTGAATATTCAAGTACCATCTCTTCTTATTCAGGTCCAAGAATCATTTCTCTGCATTCTTTATCTGTAAATGCATCATGTCTGGCTTGTTTCAGTCCATTTTGGCTGCTGTGACAAATAAAGCATAGTCTAGGTAGCTTAAACAATGAATATTTATTTCTTATAGTTCTAGAGGCTAGAAAATTCAAGATCAATGTACCAGTAGGTGCAACATCTGGTAAGGGCCCACTTCCTATCTTCCAGATGGCAGTATTCTTCCTGGGTCCTCATATGAATAAAGAGCTGAAGGAGCACTCTGAGATCCATAATAAGGGCACTAACTCCATTCATAAGGACTCTGCTCTCATGACATAATCACATCTCCAAAGCCTACTACCAAACATCATCACATTGGGGATTAGATTTCAACATATGAATTAGGGGGAACCACAGAGATTCTACAGCAGCTGGCTTATCTGATATATCTCGTCACAAGAAAAAGATAGATACTTGGCTGATACTCACTGTTCCATGCCTCTATACGCAATATAAAATTTGTCTATTGAAGACATATGAATCTTTTTACCTTTCCATTTCCTTAATATTTGTGTATTTCTAGGGTTTCATCTTTACTCATTATGTTGGTTGTCTATAGCACTGCCCATAGAAGCTGACTCCTGATGACTCTTAA
Source organism: Tragelaphus eurycerus (assembly GCA_935064755.1). NCBI lineage: Eukaryota > Metazoa > Chordata > Mammalia > Artiodactyla > Bovidae > Tragelaphus > Tragelaphus eurycerus. Next base: position 16,127,546 of record CAKXYN010000009.1, on the reverse strand, counting down.
AAATTGTTGCTGTGTTTGTTGATGGTACCCACAAATCTAGTCTTGTCCTTAATTATAGAAAATTGCGAACAATAATTCAGTTTTTGGTCATGATAAGTTAACTATTTAGACTTTTATAAAATTAGCATAGAATAATACATCTTCCAAAAATATCACTCTGAAAGTCTTTAGAACAAAACCATTTCATTTCTAGGTTGGACTCCTTTCCAATTTTAACTGCACATATATCTTTTTCATCCACCATCAGAAAGGACAATAAATAAGAGTGTTTGTCCTTTATCTGGAAGAGTTTAAGATCACTCTAGGAAATGCTGGAAATGACCACACTGATTGAAGGACTGGTTAGTATTGTGGAGCAACAGTCTTATTCTCTCAGAGGAGATAGTGGTGGTCACTTGTACTAATTTCATAGGCCTGCCATAACAAAGAACTACAAACTATATGGATTAATCAAAGGAAATTTATTATCTCACTCCGTTAGAGACTAGTATTTTTTTCTTCCAAGGATTATGAGGGAGAAACTGTACCATGTCTATCTTCTGGTTTTTGGTGGTTTGCTAGCAATCTTTGGTCTTATTTGACTTGTGGCAACTTAATTCCCATCTCCCCATGACATTTTCTCTGTCTCTCAGTGTCTATGTCCAAATTTACCCTCTGTGGATGGACACAGACATACTGGATTAGTGTTCATCTTAATGAATTCACCTTAACTTGGTCTCCTGCAAAGCTTCTATTTCAAAATGAGGTCAGAGTCACAGGTACTGGGCATTAGGACTCCAAGATATTTTAGAGAATCATAGTTCAGTCTCAGATACTATTCTTGGATGACTGCCTGATGTTTGACATGGAACTTGCAGAAGCGGTAGGGGTAACAGCTCTTGAATGTTGTGGATGTTAGATAGGCGACCTGGTTGAAATCAAATGGGGGTGAACTCTTTTAGCCCACACGTGTGGCTCAAGTCCATGGGTTAACAATGAGTTGTTGGAGAACGTGAGTTCTAAAGTAATCCGACTTCTGACATGAGTGACAGTTCACCAAAATCATAGCCTTAGCACCATTCTGGCAGCTTAATATTACATGATCCTATGAGAGACTCCTATTTCTCCCATTAATTTGGTGGTCAGATCAGATCAGTCGCTCAGTCGTGTCCGACTCTTTGCGAACCCATGAACCGCAGCACGCCAGGCCTCCCTGTCCATCACCAGCTCCCGGAGGTCACTCAGACTCGCATCCATCGAGTCAGTGATGTCATCCAGCCATCTCATCCTCTGTCGTCCCCTTCTCCTCCTGCCCTCAATCCCTCCCAGCATCAGAGTCTTCTCCAATGAGTCAACTCTTTGCATGAGGTGGCCAAAATACTGGAGTTTCAGCTTTAGCATCATTCCTTCCAAAGAAATTCCAGGATTGATCTCCTTCAGAATGGACTGGTTGGATCTTCTTGCAGTCCAAGGGATTCTCAAGAGTCTTCTCCAACACCACAGTTCAAAAGCATCAATTCTTCGGCGTTCAGCCTTCCTCACAGTCCAGCTCTCACATCCATACATGACCACAGGAAAGACCATAGCCTTGACTAGGCGAACCTTTGTTGGCAAAGTAATGTCTCTGCTTTTGAATATGCTATCTAGGTTGGTCATAACTTTCCTTCCAAGGAGTAAGCGTCTTTTAATTTCAGGGCTGCAGTCACCATCTGCAGTGATTTTGGAGCCCAGAAAAACAAAGTCTGACACTGTTTCCACTGTTTCCCCATCTATTTCCCATGTAGTGATGGGACCAGATGCCATGATCTTCGTTTTCTGAATGTTGAGCTTTAAGCCAACCTTTTCACTCTCCACTTTCACTTTCATCAAGAGGCTTTTTAGCCCCTCTTCACTTTCTGCCATAAGGGTGGTGTCATCTGCATATCTGAGGTTATTGATATTTCTCCCGGCAATCTTGATTCCAACTTGTGTTTCTTCCAGTCCAGCATTTCTCATGATGTACTCTGCATATAAGTTAAATAAACATGGTGACAGTATGCAGCCTTGACGTACTCCTTTTCCTATTTGGAACCAGTCTGTTGTTCCATGACCAGTTCTAACTGTTGCTTCCTGACCTGCATACAGATTTCTTAAGAGGCAGATCAGGTGGTCTGGTATTCCCATCTCTTTCAGAATTTTCCATAGTTTATTGTGATCCACACAGTCAAAGGCTTTGGCATAGTCAATAAAGCAGAAATAGATGATTTTCTGGAACTCTCTTGCTTTTTCCATGATCCAGCGGATGTTGGCAATTTGATCTCTGGTTCCTCTGCCTTTTCTAAAACCAGCTTGAACATCAGGAAGTTCACGGTTCACATATTGCTGAAGCCTGGCTTGGAGAATTTTGAGCATTACTTTACTAGCGTGTGAGATGAGTGCAATTGTTCGGTAGTTTGAGCACTCCTTGGCATTGCCTTTCTCTGGGATTGGGATGAAAACTGACCTTTTCCAGTCCTGTGGCCACTGCTGAGTTTTCCAAATTTGCTGGCATATTGAGTGTAGCACTTTCACAGCATCATCTTTCAGGACTTGGAATAGTTCCACTGGAATTCCATCACCTCCACTAGCTTTGTTCGTAGTGATGCTTTCTAAGGCCCATTTGACTTCACATTCCAAGATGTCTGGCTCTAGGTCAGTGATCACATCATCATGATTATCTAGGTCTTGAAGCTCTTTTTTGTACAGTTCTTCTGTGTATTCTTGCCACCTCTTCTTAATATCTTCTGCTTGTGTTAGGTCCACACCATCTCTGTCCTTTATCGTGCCCATCTTTGCATGAAATGTTCCTTTGGTATCTCTGATTTTCTTGGAGAGATCCCTAGTCTTTCCCATTCTGTTGTTTTCCTCTATTTCTTTGCACTGATCACTGAAGAAGGCTTTCTTATCTCTTCTTGCTATTCTTTGGAACTCTGCATTTAGATGTTTATATCTTTCCTTTTCTCCTTTGCTTTTCGCTTCTCTTCTTTTCACAGCTATTTGTAAGGCCTCCCCAGACAGCCATTTTGCTTTTTTGCATTTCTTTTCCATGGGGATGGTCTTGATCCCTGTCTCCTGTACAATGTCACGAACCTCATTCCATAGTTCGTCAGGCACTCTATCTATCAGATCTAGGCCCTTAAATCTATTTCTCACTTCCACTGTATAATCATAAGGGATTTGATTTAGGTCATACCTGAATGGTCTAGTAGTTTTCCCTACTTTCTTCAGTTTCAGTCTGAATTTGGCAATAAGGAGTTCATGGTCCGAGCCACAGTCAGCTCCTGGTCTTGTTTTTGCTGATTGTATAGAGCTTCTCCATCTTTGGCTGCAAAGAATATAATCGATCTGATTTCGGTGTTGACCATCTGGTGATGTCCATGTATAGAGTCTTCTCTTGTATTGGTGGAAGAGGGTATTTGCTATGACCAGTGCATTTTCTTGGCAAAACTCTATTAGTCTTTGCCCTGCTTCATTCCGTATTCCAAAGCCAAATTTGCCTGTTACTCCAGGTGTTTCTTGACTTCCTACTTTTGCATTCCAGTCCCCTATAATGAAAAGGACACCTTTTTTGGGTGTTAGTTCTAAAAGGTCTTGTAGGTCTTCATAGAACCGTTCAACTTGAGCTTCTTCGGCGTTACTGGTTGGGTCATAGACTTGGATTACTGTGACATTGAATGGTTTGCCTTGGATACGAACAGAGATCATTCTGTCATTTTTGAGATTTGGTGGTATGGAAGTATTTTTAGATTTTTAATTTTCTGTTTTTGTTTCTTATTTCCATGGAAATCAATATAGTGATAGACACTAGCTTTTACAGAAGAAAAGAACAATATACCAGTATCCTTTCATTAGGTAGTTAAAAATTAAAAAATGCTTCCAGACAAACAATACTATTTATGATATAATGTATAGGCAAGTGAAGGGCTTCCCAGGTGGTGCTAGTAGTAAAGAACCCATCTGCCAAATCAGGAGATGTAGGAGACATGGGTTCAGTCCGTGGGTTGGGAGTATCCTCTGGAGAAGGGCATGGCAACACACTCCAGTAATCTTGCCTGGAGAGTCCCATGGACAGAGGAGCCTGACAGGCTATGGTCCATAGGGCTGCAAAGAGTTGGACACAACAGAAGTGACTTAGCACACACATAGCCAATTGATACATAAGTATGAAATGATTCTCAGTTTTAGGAACACATGTATACCTGTGGCAGATTCATTTTGATATATGTCAAAACCAATACAATATTGTAAAGTTAAATAAAATAAAATAAAATATTAAAAAATAAATAAAAAAAAGAAAAGCTATGATATCAAGCAGAATTTTATTTTAGATATTGAATCAAGTAATTAAAAGAATAGAAAAGTATTTTATTTACATTGAAGTTAATAAATAAATTTGTTATTTTTCTTTTTTTAGGGTTCATGATGATCCTCTGAAAAAAGAACTCTAGGAGCACATAACTTGACACTTTAGTCTCTCATTCAAGGATACATTGACAAAGAAAAGTAGCTAGGTAAAAATTATTAATGTCAATATTAAAAATTCTCACTGAATAAAACAAATGAAGAAGTACTTTATAATCTCTGACTTGAAGTACAAATTAAAATATATATTTAAAAGTTACTCTCAAAAGATTTTTTTCCATTAAAAAGGAGATAGCTGAAATAACATTCTAATCTCAAAGTATGTGAAATTTCAAATTCTAAGGAGAATATATGTATAGCAATGTAATTATCTAAGTAGTTTTGTGGGAGAAAAAAGTTTTCTTTTAATGAAGACTTATTATTTCACTAAATTAATGTTAATTTGACTAAATTCAGTTTTTAATTCAGTGATAATTCAGCATATAAAATATGGGCTTTAGCATAGTCTAAAGGAAAAAGATTGAGTAAAAACATCTACAACATTTTTTTTGTTATCTTATGACTTCATGAGACATTTATATCATGGGACCAGAGTCTGTTTCTCAGCATTTTATAATATGGATATTAATTTTTATCAGTCTATCTAGGGATGTTTGTGTGCTAGTATATTCATCCAAATAACAATAGACTAATTTGAAAGTCAGAAAGCAATTTTACAACTGTGCATGCAGACATCCAAATGTTTAATTATGATCCCCATTTACATGCTAACTCAATATTTTAATAGCTTCCTGCATGCTAAAGAATTAAGTTTAGTATATTTATCTTGACATGTAACACTCAGTGACCTTATTTTGAACGTATTTCTTCACTTATTTGTAATTACTTTCTCCATACCTGCTATGGAGAATGCAATGGCACCCCACTCCAGTACTCTTGCCTGGAAAATCCCATGGATGGAGGAGCCTGGTAGGCTGTAGTCTATGGGGTCACTAAGAGTCGGACAGGACTGAGTGACTTCACTTTCACTTTTTCACTTTCATGCACTGGAGAAGGAAATGGCAACCCACTCCAGTGCTCTTGCCTGGAGAATCCCAGGGATGGGGGAGCCTGGTGGGCTTCCGTCTATGGAGTCACACAGAGTCGGACACGACTGAAGAGACTTAGCAGCAGCAGCAGCAGCAGCCGCCATACCTGCTATATTCCAGAAATTTCTCCAGTTTCTCCTTTTCCTTTTATGAATTAACTACATTATACCCTCCACTTGGCAAGCCATTTCTCTTTGCAAGAGCTATTTGTCTTTTCATATTTGGCTCATATTATTCCTTTCATGAAATAATCTCGTATTCTACCTCCAGTTTCCAAATACCAAATGAAGAATTATTATTTCTTTTCTTTATCCTTTCATTTAATATTGTAGCTATGTTTTCATGGATTTATTTCCCCTATGATTATACACTCTGAAGGTAGTAAATAAGACATTGACACATCAGTTATTGCATTCTCCATAGATTTATGCAAGGTGTCTTCTACATAGTTTTTCTTTTTCCAATAAAATAATAATTTAATTAAATATGATGAGATTTAAAAAATAAGTAAACAAAATATTTATACTGGTTAATCATTTATCTTTATTAAAAGATCTGACTGGAGGAAATTTGAGATTTTTAATTAGAAGCATTAATAAAATCTGGTAGTTTAATGCAACACTTTACAAACAAAAATAAAACATATTTGCCAAGCAAATACAAACATTTATCTTCAGTGTTGTGGTTCCTATTCTCTAGATAAGAGCCAACATATTGCTAAATGCTTGGCCCAAAAGTAGACTCTCAAGAAATGCTGCCTGAATGGATGCCAGTGTCAAGTTCTGGGCCCTTGGCTCTCCATTTCTTTCCCAAAGACTTCAGTCCTGCTTTAGCCTTCTTCTGACATTACATAGAATAAGTTACAATTAATTAGGTCACAGTTTATCTTATATTGGCTTTATTTGAGTCTCTTTAATGAGATTTGAGAAGCCCCCTTGTGTAATCATTCTCACATTTAGGAACCATCTGTTAGAATAGGTCACTTCTGCAGATGGCTAATCTCATTAATTTATGTTGAATCTTTCCAGCTTCAATACCAGAGTGAAATTTCCTACTACTTACCAATCTTTGGAAGAACACCTCATTTGGAGGCTTTAGCCATCTATGATCTGGAGAAAGAACTAAATGTACCTTAATTTTTATTCTTTTTAGAGTAGAATGTTTCTTATCACATATAATGAGAGTTAAATCGACTCCTCATTTATACAGCCTGTTGTTTCTCCCCATGGAGAGCCAGCATGCCATTTAGGAAGGTAGTAATTTGAGCCTTAATTAGTTTCGACTCGAATGGTGATTCATGACAACTGTGTTTCTTCAGAATGACACGACGAATCCTATTGAATTCTTACATCTTCATTTAATCTTAACAATGGTGATAGCAGAGTTTGAACTCTGTGTAAAAGTATGTCCAAATTGTAAAGAACAATATTTGGTCTGTAACTTCTCAGCTACTTTATCTACACTAGTTGAACAGCAATAATATTGAAATCAGTCCTAAATTGTATATTTTGCATTAATAGCACTGACTATTTATACCAATGAATAAAGTAAACTTGAACACTCAAGAATTTTAGAGAAAGAGTAATTCCAATATCAGAAAATGGCATTTAAAAATATATATTCTGATCATAAAAGCAAAAAATTACTGTCATAAAAGTTAATACTTTTATTGAAGTGGAGATTACTGAATGTTAGAATTGAAGGAACCTTTGTTGCTCAGTTGCTAAGTCAAGTCCGACTCTAAAGGAACTTTAGTGACCTTCTTAATCATTTCACCTTTTAATAAGGAAATATAGAAATCTGTTGTGATTTACATATAATCAAACAGCAAACTATGGAAAACAAGGACAGAATCAGGTATCCAGGCTGTCAATACTGTGTGTTTAGACTATGTATTTTTTTTTTTTTTTTTCTTTTGAACAGGTTTAAGTTCACAGCAAATTTGAGTGGAAGGTACAGGGATTACCCATATGCCTCCTGCCCCCATCTGTGTATAATGTCCCTTATCAATATCTCCCACCAGAGTGGTACATTCCTTACAATTGATGAACCTACATTGACAAATCAGTCACCTAAAGTCCATAGTTCACAATGGGTTCACTCCTAGTGTTGTACATTCTGTGTGAGGTGGAACAAATATATAGTGACGTGTATCTACCATTATAGATTATAGTTCCACTGAATGGGTCCACTTCACTACACTGAGTAGTTACACTGCTCTAAAATCCTCTATAGTCCATCTAATCATCCATCCATCTTCTCAAACCTCTGGAAACCACTGTGTGTGTGTGTGTGTGTGTGTGTGATCCAACTTTGTTCTCTTTTAATATTATGTCAATCATTCTGGGTCTTCCACCTCTCCATGTAATCTTTAGAATCAATTCAATGTTATCCACAAATAAGTTCTGAGATTTCAATTGATTGCAATTGCATTGAGTCTAGATTAAGTTGGGAAGAACTGACAACTTGACAATATTGAGTCTTTCCTTTCAAGACCATTAGTATATCTCTCAAATGATTTTGCTGTTCTTTGCTCTATTTCATCAGAGACCTATAAATTTCCTCTTATAGATTTTATATATATTTTGTTAATAAATAATTATATACCTAGATATTTCATTGGGGGGGTTGAGAATGTAGATGATATTATAAAAAATATCAGAATATAGTTGATTTACAATGTTGTATTAATTTCAGGTGTATAGCAAAGTGAATCAGTTTTGTACATACATATATCACTCATTTTTGCATTCTTTCCACATATAGGCCATTTTAGAGTATTGAGTAGAGTTCCCTGTGCTATTATACAGTAAGTCCTTGTTGGTTATCTATTTGTAGAGGAGTATGTATATGTCAACCCCAATCTTCCAATTTATCCCCCCTCCACTCATCCTCTGTTAGCTATGTTTGTTTACTACATCTATAACTTTATTTCTGCTTTGTAGATAAGTTCATTTGTATGTTTTTTTTTTTCCTTGACAGTCATTTTTTAAAATTTTATTTAACTTTACAATATTGTATGTTTTTTAAGATTCTACCTATAAGCTATATCACATGTTATTTATATTTCTCTGCCTGATATACTTCACTCAGTATGATAATCTCTAGGTCTATCCATATTGCTGCTAATGGCATTATTTCATTCTTTTTTATGTCTGAGTAATATCCTATTGGATTTATCCAGGCAAAAATCATAATTTGAAAAGATACATATACCTCCATGTTTATAGCAGCACTATTTCCAATAGTCAGGACAAGGAACCAAACTAAATGTCCATCAACAGAGGATTTGGTACATATACAACAATGGTATTTTGTTTTATTTTATTTTTATTTTTTTACCCTAGATTTGATGTACTTCAGTTATGGATGAGAGCTTGGGAAGCTGAAGAAGCCTTTGGCAACTGTTAAATATGAGTAGAACTTTATTAATAAACATATTACAGTTTCATAAAGACAGCTATTGGTTACTTTTTAGAAGTTCCAGTAAGAGCATGAACTGGTACATACATGCTCTGAAATTTTCTAGATATGTCCTTCCGCTGATGATACTTTCAAATTATATTTTTGTTCTCATAAATGAAGAAAAAGTTCAACTGAATTCAAACAGTAATTTGTTGTATCAAATAGTCATTTTCTTTTTTATTTTTATTTTTATTTTTTTGCAGGGGAAAATGGACAAAGGAAAGGATCAATGAGGGTGGGAGGGAAATGGGAAGAAAGAAGGGGAGTGATGGTGGGGAGGAGTATATGTAATTTCTTAACCAATGGCTTTCTGTTTTTAATCACAAAGAACACTTAAAAAAAATCATGGTGAATTCATCTTATATTAGGAGGTTTGTTCTCGAAATGAAAAGTTCAGGAAACAAAATGTCCAGTTTGGGTGTCCTCATCTTTAGGCACATCTTGGTATTTTGTATTGGTAAGTCTATCTTTACCACAATATATTATTTAGGACAGGATCACATTTGTCACCTCTTCCTCCCTACTACCCAAAATGGTACCAAACCCACAAAATAGTCAATAAACCTCCACAGAGTAAACAAATAAGTCTTTTTTTTTTTTTAAACTCTCCTGAGTGAACTGAAATTTTTGAGGCTCATAAGTAAATATGTTTTTCTCTTTACTTTGTCTATTATAGCCAGATTATATGAGTGGGGTATTAAAGTCTCCCACTATTATTGTATTGCTCTAGAGAATGTCCTTTAGTTTTTGTTGGAGAAATGGTTTAGTGGTGCAAAATTCTCTCAACTTTTGCTTATCTGTGAAGCTTTTGATTTCTCCTTCATATTTGAATAAGATCCTTGCTGGATACAATAATCTAGGCTGTAAGTTATTTTCCTTCATCACTTTAATTACGTCTTGCCATTCCCTCCTGGCTTGGAGAGTTTCTATTGAAACATCAGCTGTTATCCTTATGGGAATTCCCTTGTGAGTTATTTGATGTTTTTCCCTTGCTGCTTTTAATATTTGTTCTTTATATTTAATCTTTGTTAATTTGATTAATATGTGTCTTGGGGTGTTTCGCCTTGGGTTTATCCTGTTAGGGACTCTCTGGATTTCTTGAACTTGAGTGGTTATTTCCTTCTCCATTTTAGGGAAGTTTTCAACTATTATCTCCTCAAGTATTTCCTCATGATCTTTCTTTTTATCTTCTTCTTCTGGAACTCCTATGATTCGAATGTTGTAGCATTTGATGTTATCCTGGAGGTTTCTGAAATTGTCCTCATTTCTTTTGATACGTTTTTCTTTTTTCTCGTCTGATTCATTTATTTCTAGGATTCTATCTTCTAGTTCACTAATCCTATCTTCTGCCTCTGTTATTCTACTATTTGTTGCCTCCAAGGTGTTTTGGATCTCATTTATTGCATTATTCATTATGTGTTGACTCTTTTTTATTTCTTCTAGGTCCTTGTTAAACCTGTCTTGCATCTTCTCAATCCTTGTCTCCAGACTCTTTAACTGTGATTCCATTTTGAGTTCGAGATTTTGAATTAATTTTGCTATCATTATTCGGAATTCTTTATCAGGTAGATTCCCTATCTCTTCCTCTTTGGTTTGGTTTGGTTTGGTGGGCATCTATCCTGTTCCTTTAGCTGCTGGGTATTCTTTTGTCTCTTCATTTTGTTAAAATTGCCAAATTTAGAATGTCCTTACTATATTCTGGTAGTTTGTTGAATTCTCTTTATTGAGGCGGTTTACAGGTCTTTTCAATATCTGATCTCTGCCTTGTTACAGAGGGGGTGGAGATGAACACCCAAATCTAAACCGGCCAGGTTCAGGCACTCAGATAATCCTCAGAAGCACAGACTTGGTTGAGTCTGCGTTTTATGCCCTTCCCAGATCCGAGTAGCGCAGGTGATGAAATGTTCAGCAAGCGCAGGTGCTGCGACTTATCGCCTCTCCACGGCTCAGTTTTCTGGGTATACAAACAGCGCACTTTCTCAGGCAGATGTTGACCATCCAGAGCCCCAAGAAGCGTGAGTCAGCACAGGAACCTACTCACAGTTCCATTAGACAGTGTCTCTCTAGGGCTATAATTGCCCGCCTCTGGCCCTGGCTGCCTGTCACCGGAGTGGGACGGCCTGCAGCCGGCCAACTCTGTGCAGCCCTTTGTTCCGTAGGTAGTCCTGGTGGTGTCTTAAGTTAGGGCTGGCTTTTGGATTTCCCTGGCGGCCCAGAGGTTAAAGCATCTGCCTGCAATGCAGGAGACCTAGGTTCGATCCCTGGGTCAGGAAGATCCCCTGGAGAAGGAAATGGCAACCCACTCCAGTATTCTGGCCTGGAGAATCCCATGGGCAGAGGAGCCTGGTGGGTTACAGTCCATGGGATTGCAAAGAGTCGGACACGACTGAGCAACTTCACTTTCACTTTTGATGTAGTAGATAACCGACAGTCTGGTTATTTCACTCAGATAGCACCCGAGATAGCCAGGCCAAATCCTTTCTCAAAGCAATGCAGGCCTCGCCGCTCCTCCTAGCCCAGCCCCCACTTGCCAATAGCAAATGCTGGTGTCCGCGCCAGTTCTCCGCAAAAGGAGTTACCGCAGGGCTCATTTTCTTGTTTTGAAGACAATGAGCTGTCTTTCTAAGTGCCTGATGTCCTCTGCCGGCATTCAGAAGTTGTTTTATCGAGTTTATTCAGCATTCAAATGTTCTTTTAATGCATTTGTGGCAGAGAAAGTATTCTCCCCGTCTTACTCGTCCGCCATCTTAGCTCCTCCTCTCCGGTATTTTGTTTTAAATTCCAAATTCTACTTGTTCATTGCCAAAATAGAGGAAAGTGATTGACTTTTGTACTCTAACCTTGTATCCTGCAACCTTGCTATAATTGCTTTAGTTCCAGGAATTTTGTTTTGGTTTTCGTCAAGATTTTGGGATTTTCTGAATCAAATGATATGTCATCCATGAAAAAAGATAGTTTTAATTATTTCTTCTCAATATATATTCCTAGTAAGTCCTTCCCTTGTTTTACTTCATTAGCTAAGATTCCAGCACAAAGTTGAAAAACATTGGTGAGAGAGGACAGCCTTGCCTAGATCCTGATTTTACTGGAAAACTTTAAGTTTCTCACTATTATATATATATTAACTGTAGATGTTGTTACAGTTATATTCTTTATTAAATTGAGAAAATTCCCTTTTACTTCTAGTTTACTGAGAACTTTTATCATGGACGGATGTTGGATCTTGCCAAATAATTTATTTTGTATCAGTTTATATGTTTATGTGACTCTTCTTTTTTAGCATGTTGATGTGTGGAGTTACATTAAGTAACTTTCAAATGTTAAATCAGAGTTGTATACCTGGGATAAATTCTGTGTGTGTGCTAAGTCATTTCAGTCATGTCCAACTCTTTTAGACCCCATGGACCATAGCCTGCCAGGCTCCTCTGTCCATGGGGTTCTCTAGGCAAGAATACTGGAGAAGGTTGCCATTTCCTTTTTCAGGGGATCATCCCAACCTAGGGATCGAACCTGTGTCTCTTATGTCTCCTGCATTGGCAGGCAGGTTCTTTACCACTGACATCACCTGGAAGCCCCTTGGATTTAATTTGCTAACATTTTGCTAAGGACTTTCAGATCTATGTTCATGTGAAACATTGGTCTGTTGTTTTCTTGTTGCTGTTGTTCAGTCGCTCAGTCATTGTTGACTGTCTGCAGCCCCATGGACTGTAGCTTGCCAGGCTTCCCTGTCCTCCACTATCTCCTGGAGTTTGCTCAAGTTCATGTTCTTTGCCTTTTGCCTTCAATCTTTCCCAGCATCAGGATCTTTTCCAATACATTTTCTTATAATGTTTTAAGACATGTCTTGTCTGGTTTTTATATTAGGATAAATCTGAACTCATGGCATGAGAGAAGTAGTCCCTCTGCTTTTATCCTCTAAAACGGATTGTAGAGAATACGTACAACTTTTTCCTTAAACATTTGGTACAATTCACCAGTGAATTTGTCTGTTCCTGGAACTTTCTCTTCATATTGCATATTAATTTTTTGTGCATTCTGGAAGGTTGTGTCTTTCCATAAGTTGGTCCATTTTTCCTAGCTTATTAAGTTTGTGTGCATGAAGTCATTCACAGTATTCCTTTGTTATTCTCTCCATGGGAGCTATCATGATGTTGCTTATTTCATTTCTGATATTAGGAATTTGTATACTCTCTCTTCCTAGAGAAGGAAATGGCAACCCACTCCAGTATTCTTGCTGTAGAATCCCATGGACACAGGAGTCTGGCAACTACAGTCCATAGGTCACAAAGAGTCGGACATGACTGCACACACATGAACATATTCTTTCGGTGTATATATTTCCTCCCATTATTATATTATTTTCATCATAAATTTATTGCCATAATTTATGATAGATATCAGTACTGTAATGATTTTCTTAAATTAGTTTCAACTAAAATTTGACAACACAGTATTGATTATCTCTGTTTTCTTAACTTTTGTATGGCTCAGAAACTGGACTTCCTCAAAAGCATAGAGTAGTCCTGGAAAAATATATCTTACAATATAAATTGCATTACAAAAGTATGACTTATGATTAAAAAAATCAATTTTTAAAAAATCAGGCACAGAATCTTTCCTGGACTTATGTTACTGATCTTTGATGACTAATTTATCAGCAATAATAACTGTTACATCTGGTAAATAACTTTCCTTGATCAAGCTAAAACGGATAGAGAATGAGACAGATATTAGCAAAGAGTGAAGTTGGTATCTTTATCATGTTGTGTAGTCATATCAATGTACAGTAGACAGATAACTGGTTCTGATTTTGACATTGACCCTATGTGAGACATTGCCAATCTGGGAGCAAATGACAAAGGGCAGTGGTGACATAATTTTCTGGCTGTTGAAAATTTTCTTTGAAAAGGGCTATGTGTCATTTTATTCACATTTTCTTGGCTAAAGAAAAATAAATCACAGAGGCAATTTTAATTTCAATGAAATGAGAAGCTAACCCCTCCCCCTACCCACAGAAAGAAGCATTCAAATCACATATTCAAATCCAGTGAATGAGATGAGGACCAAACTATCTCACAGATATGGTCAGCAAATATTTGGTAGTAAAGATAAAAATTATTAAATCAAGAATTTGTTCCCAGCATTTAATTATGAAATCCATTGTTCCTATTCTAAAGGTGCGTCTTATTGATGACCAACATTTGAAGCTAGTTCTTTGTCTTCTTTTTAAAACTCTGATTGAATAATTAAATAGGATGAAAAAAGGAAAGAAATAAAGAGAGAGAGAGGAAAGAAGGAGGAGGAGGAAGTAGAGGAGAAGAAAAAAAGAAAATAAGAAAAGAGAAGAAAGAGCAAATTTGCTTATGCAATATAGGGTGACCACATGTCCTTCTTTCTCCAAGATCTGAGTATCTCTTTAGATATGAAATCTTCAGTGCTAAACCTGGAAAAGTCTAGGAAGATCAGGATGGATGGCCTCTTATTGTCCCTGGATGACGACAGTATCTATACCTGCTAAGGGATTTCACTATCCAAATGTCGATGGAAAAATAATCTGGAATAAGTGTAGTCAATGTCTCTTGTAGCAGGACTCCTGAAAATGTGGCTCCTAACAATTTTTCCTAGATTTCTAAAACTGTTATGGGATACCCTTTAGCATTCTAATGAAATATTGGGAAAGAAAATATAATATTCTCTCATATATTTTAATTATCTAATATATAGGTACTACAAAACTTGTGCATAAAGAATTTTTGTGCTGAGAGTTAATACAGGAGGCTAGAAAATTAAAATTACCTTTAGTTATACACAAACATACACAAACATACATTACAACCATGAGTTCACAGAACATGATCCATATGGATGGATCCAGAGTCAGGAGTGGTTGGAGGTCAGAGATGTTTTATATATATATATATATATATATATATATATATATATATATATAAAAGACATCTTCCTAAGTTGTCTATATGTTGTTCATAACATGATAGTGAATCCTGTGGATGCAGTAAGGTTGCTTATTTTCTTTGCCTGAGAGATGCTTCTGGGGGTTGGGCTGCACATTGTTTGGCTCATAAGAAAGTAGACTAAGTATCCTCTCCTAAGCTGTCTCTACCAGCCAGCCTTCCTTGACTGTTCAATTTACCCAAGATTAAATCTTTAGCAGCCCAAAGAGTCTCTCATAGCCTTGAAATAAACAAGCCTTGGAATAAGCAGTAATAGTGCTGAGTCTTAAACCCACAAACCTCTTTTGTATCCTCAATAATTAACATAATCTTATATATATCATCAGACACAGAATATTAATAGGAAGCAGTCCTCATGTGGGGGTTCCCCACCTAGGACACTTGGAAATATCTGGAGACATTTTTGTCTTGGGGAGATGATTGCTAATAGTATCAAGTGAGTGGAGATTAAAAAAAAATACCCACAAACTTACAATGAGCAGACTAGTCTCCTACAGTAAAGAATTATGTATCCCAGATTTCAGATGTGCCAAGTTTGAGAAAACCTGCTCTAGGATACTACATGTAGTTAGCCACTTTTAATTTAATACTTGGCAAATAGTTATAATAATTCTAACAAAGGTATGTACATAATTATGTTCACAAATTTCATTGTGTCACTCTTTGCACTATTGATTGTATGTGTCTTTTGAAAGTAGCATATCGTAGATTTCTTTAGCATGAATTGTTGACCAGTAAATCAGATAAAGAACAGCCATCTATCTGGAAGTGATGTAAAATATACAATAGTATGAACTATTGTAAACCCTTTTCACTGCATCTACTTCTATAAAACCAAAGAGCTAAGCTTGAGACAAGAAGAGGTTCATGAGGTGCTAAATCTTAGTGGATTGTTAATTATTTTAAAATGGACCTTTTAAAATACTCCTGACTTCTCAATAATCCAGGGGCTATTTCTATTATTTATTTGCTACAACAAGTGCTTTATGGTCTGCATTGCAATTGTTAACACTTAAATCATTAAATGTTTCTCAGTTTATCATATTTTAACACAGAACATAAAAATCTTTAAAATGTATTCTATTCAGCATATATTTGGGCAATAAGTAACAGAAGAGCTATTATTATTGGCAGAGGGATTCAACAGAAAGCATAATTCAAGGAGAAAAAGTTTTATCAATGGCTGAGGATGTTTTTTTCGCTGCTGTTTCAGCTGCCTAGAATCTATAGTTGTATGTTCTAATGCTAAATATTTGGAGCAGGTAGGGAGGGGTTCAGAGTGTTAATCTACTTAGACAACAATCTAATTGCTGCTGCTTCACTTGAAGCAATAAAACTTCATTTGAATCTGACATTCCATCTGTTAATCTCCTTGAAATTTCAGATAAACAAACCCAAAGAAATCAATCACCATCCCACAGCATGCTCCACTAGTTTCAGGGATTCCTGGGAGGCTAGAAAATTGAGTGTGATCACCAATCTAAAACTGGGGTTCGATTACAAGGTAGGAAGAGAGTAGAAAGGACATGAATTGCAAAAGCAATACAATATTGTAAAGTTAAGCAAAATAAAATTTAATTTAAAAAAAAGTGAAAACAGAAAGAAACATATATGGAGACATTCGTAAATGGATTTCAAACTCTGAGTACGGTATCTTTAATTTTTGAAATTATGATAAAATTTTGGAAGTTGTGGCCAGTGTTTCTTCCCTTATGTTGCTATCATTGTCCTGAAACCTTGTTTTAGAAAAATAATATGTTCTATGATCAAGTAATATGCTGCATGTGTCTTACTCTGTATACTGCTAAACATTCCTGCACAAAGTTAGAATTGGTCAAATAAGGGAACATCTGGGCTGTAAGTAGTTTTCTTTAGGAACTATCAGCCTGTCCCTGTGGAAGTGTAGAGTTGTGGACTGTGTGCTGCACTATTGCAAAACAGGTGCATTATCCAGGTACCTGTACCCTATTTTTTTGTACTTCTGATACTTTACTAGAACCATATATTTTATTGTTACTCACTTTTTAAACATTGGTTTGACCATTTATTGAAGATCTGCTTAGGGCACAATTTGCCTCAAATCCATTCCAAATTGCATATTTGTTTTCCAATAAAACTAAATTATAATTTATCCTTCTCTCTTGGAGAAGGAAATGACAACCCACTCCAATATTCTAGCCTGGAGAATCCCATAGACCGAGGAGCCTGGCAGGCTACAGTCCATGGGGTCACAAGAGTTGGACATGACTTAGCCACTAAATCACCACCACCACCACCCCTTACTCCACATCTACCCAGATCCCATTAGTGGGTGTTCACCTCTCCTTTAGTAGTTGTGAATGTTGGCCACTAGCAACTCACAGATACTCTCTTCTCAAGACAATCATTTTCAGGCGGAGGTGGGCTACCTTTCCAGGGAGCCTCCATTCTGAGGCCCCCACGGCTCCTGTGACCATAATTGACTGTCATAGATGTACAAAAATTTTGACCCCTTTGCCTCTAGGTGAGATTCAGTGGCATAACTTGTGGATCAGTGCTCCCTGTGGGATCAAGCCTGAGTTATTCTCACAGACACCACATAACTTAGCTCCCCCAACACTGCCACTTCATCCTACTTTCCTCATTTTCTCTTCTGAGCGTGTCCCTCCAATTCTTCTTCCTAACAAGAATCCCCACCTCAAGGACTGCTTCTTAAGACCTTAAAGCACCTACTAATAAAAATATATATTATCATTTATTTGCTATTAATGTAATTATTTGTCCTTAGTAAAATTACAATATTGTTAGTTAGTATTGATTGGTAATTTAATCTAAGGCACTAAGCCAATTAGTTAACTATATCTTCTAATTTGTATTGCCTGCTGCTGCTGCTGCTGCTGAGTCGCTTCAGTCGTGTCTGACTCTGTGCAACCCCATAGACGGAAGCTCACCAGGCTCCCCCGTCCCTGGGATTCTCCAGGCAAGAATACTGGAGTGGGTTGCCATTTCCTTCTCCAATGCATGAAAGTGAAAAGTGAAAGTGAAGTCGCTCAGTCGTGTCCGACTTTTAGCGACCCCATGGACTGGAGCCTACCAGGCTCCTCCGTCCATGGGATTTTCCAGGCAAAAGTACTGGGGTGGGGTGCCATTGCCTTCCCCGTTGTATTGCCTAACACACTGTAAATAGCAGTTGCTATTTTTTTTTCAATTTTATAGTTTAACAAACTGAGGCATACAGAAACTAAGTAATTTGAAGAATAAATGATTAAGTAAATAAAATTTATTTTGCATGCCTTGCAAGAATATTTTATATTCTATTTGCAAAGAAAGAAATCTGAGACTTAAGTCAATACTCATCTGGCATTTATTAAGATACTAGTTTACAATTAAAGGTTAGTGATAAATGTTATGAAGAGAAATAAAACAGGTTAAGGAAGATCGGCATTTGTGAGTCTGTGGGCTGGTGGGAAGATGACAGTGAGGCATGAAACATGATGGAGTAACCTATGCAGATGGCTTAAGAAAAAGCATTATAGGGATGGAACAGCAAATCCGGAGGCTCTGGTAGGAATAAGTTGATGAGGTAGATGGTGCAAAGTGAGGTTACATTGGCATGAGCAAGGGTGAAGTAGCAGAGAAGGAGAACAAAAGAAACATTTTTTTCTACTCTGGGTAAAATAGGACACCAGTGACATCTTTTACATAACAGGGACACTACTTGTCTTACGTTTCATGAGGGTAGTCTCTAAGGTTGCTATGTATGGCTTAGGGGTAAGAGGTAAGACTAGAAGTAAGCAAAGCCATTATGAGATGTGTAAGATTCTGACACCAATTCTGATGGGTGCCCTCCTCAACACACACCCACCTATATAATAATACCAGCAGGGGTGCTACAATTCACCTCAATTCTGACACTATGGACCTGGAAATAGCTTCAGATCCCACAGGTGAAGGGCTTAGTCCTTACAAAACTCCTTCCCAACCCCCATCAGATGCCAACTGCAAATTCAGATTTTCACCTGTACTTCTGACTCATTAGCTGTATGTAGATTGGAAGTTCCAAGGACCCCTTCCTGGGGTATGATTAATTTGCTAGAGCAGCGCACAGAACTCAGAGAAACATTTTACTATCTAAATCACAGGTTTATTTTTTTAAAAAAGAAAACTCAGGAGCAGTCACTTGTAAGATATGCATAGGACAAGATATGGAGAAAAGACCTGGAGTTTGCAGGCTCTTTCTGTATCCTCCATTCTCCCCAGATCTCCACATGGACATCAACTTAGAAGTTCACTGAACCCTCTCCTCTTGGGGTTTTATGGAGCTTTCATCACATATGCATGATTAGTCCATCTGTGTCCATTAAAATCAATCTCTAGTCCCTCTCCTCTCTCCAGGGTGGGACTAAAACTTCCAAATCACTGATCACATGGTTGGTGATGCTGGCAATCAGCCCACATTTCTAGGTGACCTAGTTCAGTTCAGTTGCTCAGTAGTGTCCAACTCTCTGTGACCATAAGGACTGCAGCATGCCAGGCTTCCCTGTCCATCACCAACTCCCAGAACATATTTAAACCCATGTCCATTGAGTCAGTAATGCCATTCAGCTATCTCATCCTCTGTCGTCCCCTTCTCCTCCTGCCATCAAAAGGATCAGGGTCTTTTTCAATGAGTCAGCTCTTTGCATCAGGTGGCCAAAGTATTGGAGTTTCAGCTTCAGCATCACTTCTTCCAATGAATATTCAGGACTGACTCCCTTTAGGTTGGACTGGTTGGATATCCTGGATGTCCAAGGGACTCTCAAGAGTCTTCTCCAATACCACAGTTTAAACGCATCAATTCTTTGGCACTCAGCTTTCTTTATAGTCCAACTGTCACATTCGTACATGACTACTGAGAAAACCATAGCTTTGTCTAGATGGACCTTTCTTGGCAAAGTAATGTCTCTGCTTTTTAATATGCTTTCTAGGTGGATCATAGCTTTTCTTCCAAGGAGCAAGCATCTCTTAATTTCATGGCTGCAGTCACCAACTGCAGTGATTTTGGAGCCCCCAAAATAAAGTCTGTCACTGTTTCCATTGTTTACCTATTTCCCATGAAGTGATGTGACTCGATGCCATGATCTTAGTTTTCAGAATGTTGAGTTTTAGGCCAACTTTTTCAGTCTTCTCTTTCACTTTAATTAAGACGCTCTTTAGTTTTTTTCTTTGCTTTCTGCCATAAGAGTAGTGCCATCTGCCTATCTGAGGTTATTTATATTTCTCCTAGTAATCTTGATTCCAGCTTGTGCTTAATCCAGCCCAGTGTTTTGCATGATGTACTTTGCATGTAAGTTAAACAAGCAGGGTGACAATATCCAGCCTTGATGTACTCCTTTCCCAATTGGGAACCATTCTACTGCTCCATGTCTGGTTCTAACTGTTGCTTTCTGAACTGCGTATGGATTTCTCAAGAGGCAGATCAGGTTGTCTGGTATTCCCATGTCTTTAAGAATTTTCCACAATTTATTATGATCCACACAGTCAAAGGCTTTGGCATATTCAATAAAGCAGAAGTAGATGTTTTCCTAGAACTCTCTTGCTAAATGGATGATACAATGAATGTTGGCAATTTGATCTCTGGTTCCTCTGCCTTTTGTAAATCCAGCTTGAACATCTGGAAGTTTATGGTTCATGTACTCTTGAAGCCTGACTTGGAGAATTTTGAGCATTACTTTACTGGCATGTGAGAGGAGTGCATTTGTGTAGTAGTTTGAGCATTCTTTGGCATTGCCTTTCTTTGGAAGTGTAATGAAAACTGACCTTTTCCAGTCCTGTGGCCACTGCCAAGTTTTCCAATTTGCTGCTTATTGAGTGCAGCACTTTCACAGCGTCATCTTTTAGAATTTGAAATAGCTCAACTAGAATTCCTTCATCTCATTAGTTTTGTTCATAGTGACACTTCCTAAGGCCCACTTGACTTTACATTCCAGGATGTTTGGTTCTAGGTGAGTGATCACACCATCATGGTTATCTGGGTCATGAAGATATTTTTTGTATAGTTCTTCTGTGTATTCTTGCCACCTCTTCTTAATATCTTCTGCTTCTGTTAAGTCCATCCCATTTCTGTACTTTAGGTGCCTATCTTTGCATGAAATGTTCCCTTGGTATCTCTGATTTTCTTGAAGATATCTCTAGTCTTTCTCATTCTAGTGTTTTCCACTATTTCTTTGCATTGATCACTGAGGAAAACTTTCTTATCTCTCCTTGCTATTCTTTGGAACTCTGCATTCAGATGCTTATATCTTTCCTTATCTCCTTTTCCTTTTGCTTTTCTTCTTTTCTCAGCTATTAGTAAGGCCTCCTCAGACCACCATTTTGCCTTTTTGCATTTCTTTTTCTTGGGGATGGTCTTGATCACAGCCTCCTGTACAGTGTCATGAACCTCCATCAATAGTTCTTCAGGGACTCTATCAGATCTAATTCTTTGAATCTATTTGTCACTTTCACTGTAAATGGAAAAGGATTTGATTTAGGTCATACCTGAATGGTTTAATGGTTTTCCCTACTTTTTCCAATTTTTGTCTGAATTTGGCAATAAGAAGTTCACGATCTGAGCCACAGTCAGCTCCCAGTCTTCTTTTTGCTGACTGTATAGAGCTTCTCTATCTTTGGTTGCAAGGAATATAATCAGTCTGATTTTAGTATTGAGCACCTGGTGATGTCCATGTATAGAATCTTCTCTTGTGTTGTTGGAAGAGGGTGTTTGCTATTACCAGTGTCTTCTCTTGGTAAGTCTCATTAGCCTTTTCCCTGCTTCATTCTGTACTCGAAGGACAGATTTGCCTGTTACTCCAGGTATTTCTTGACTTCCTACTTTTACATTCCAGTCCCCTATAATGAAAAGTCCAACTTTTTGGGTGTTAGTTCTAAAAGGTCTTGTAGGTCTTCATAGAACTGTTCAGCTTCAGCTTCTTTAGTATTGCTGGTGAAGACATAGACTTGGATTACTGTGATGTTGAATGGTTTGGTTTGGAAATGAACAGAGATTATACTGTCATTTTTGAGATTCCATCCAAGTACTGCATTTCAGACTCTTTTGTTGACTATGATGGCTACTCCATTTCTTCTAAGGGATTCATGCCCACAGTAGTAGATATAATGGTCATCTGAGTTAAATTCACCCATTCCAGTCCATTCTAGTTCAATTATTCCTAAAATGTCAATGTTCACTCTTGCCATCTCCTGTTTGACCACTTCCAATTTTCCTTGATTCATGGACCTAACATTCCAGGTTCTTATGCAATATTGCTCTTTACAGCCTCAGATTTCACTTCCATCACCAGTGATGTCCACAGATGGGTATTGTTTTTGCTTTGGCTCCATCTCTTCATTCTTTCTGGAATTATTTCTCCACTGATCTCCAGCAGTGTATTGGGCACCTACTGGCCTGGGGAGTTCATCTTTCAGTGTCCTATCTTTTTGCCTTTTCATACTGTTCTAGGGGTTCTCCAGGTAAGAATACTGAAATGGTTTGCCATTCCCTTCTCCAGTGGACCATGTTTTGTCAGAACTCTCCACCATGACCCTACTGTCTTGGGTGGCCCTACACAGTGTGGCCCATAGTTTCATTGAGTTAGACAAGGCTGTGGTCCATATGATCAGTTTGGTCAGCTTTCTGTAATTGTGCTTTTCGTTTCATCTTCCCTCTAATGGAGAAAGTTAAGAGGCTTAAGCTTCCTGATGGGAGAGACTGATTGAGAAGGAAAATGGGTCTTGTTCCAATAGCTGGGTCCATGCTCAGTAAATCTTTAATCCAACTTTCTGTTGATAAATGGGGCTGTGTTTCCTCCCTGTTGTTTGACCTGAGGCCAAACTATGGTGGACGTAATGACGATAATTGCAACCTCCTTGAAAATGTTCCATGCACACACTGTTGCACTCAATACTCCCAACCATGCAGCAGGCCACTGCTGACCCACACCTCCACCAGTGCCTCCTGGACACTCACAGGGAAGTCTGGGTCAGTCTCTTGTAGCATCACTGCACCTTTCTCCTGGGTCCTGGTGCACACAAGATTTTGTTTGTTCCCTCCAAGAGTCTGTTTTGCCAGGCCTGTGTTATCTCTGGTGGCTCTATGGTAGGGTTAATGGCGACCTCTTCCAAGATGGCTTATGCCATACCCAGGTCTGCCTCACTCAGAGACCCTACTCCTGTGACAGACCACTGCTGACCCATACCTCTGCAGGAGACACTCAGACACAATTCTGCCTCAGACTCTGTGGGGTCTCTGGGTTCTGGTGTGCCCAAGGTTTGATTGAGCCCTCCAAGCATCTCTGATGGGTATGGGTTTGATTCTAAATGCAATTTTGCCCCTCTTCCTGTCTTACTGGGGCTTCTCCTTTGCCCTGGGACATGGGCTATCTTTTTTGTGGTGGGATCTAACATTCTCCTGTCTATGGTTTTCAGTAGCAAGTTGTAATTTTGGAGTTTTCTCAGGAGAAAATGAACACGTCTTTCTACTCTGCCATCTATAAGACAGGATGATAAGGCTAAGAGCTTCCCAAATGATCTCATTAACATATAAAACACTTGTTTATCACTCTCCTCACTTAGAAAATTCCAGTGGATTTAGGAGCTCTGTGCCAGGAACAGTGTTCTGAGACTAAATATATATTTCTTATACACATAAATCATAATATCACAAATGTGGTGACTTGGAAATTGTGGGAAGAAATCAGATTTTAAATATGCTTTGAATCAACTGTTTATTTACATGAAGAGTTAAAATTATTTTCCTTAGGGAGTATCCTTGATAATTTCTCATTGCGAGATACCTGCTAACGTTGAGACTAAGCCTTACTAACCTTTCTAGGCTTATTGGTTGAAGTACAGAGCTCAGGTGATGGCTGACTGCCAGGATTCCAGGCAAGATGGAAGGAACTCTGCATAACAAAATGAAAAGAGCTGGGACCTAGGGCAAAGGGAAGGTAGGGGTTTCAGAAAGAGCCAGAGCATTGGAGGGAGAGTCAGGCTACAGATTGCTGATTGCTATACCAGAGATTCCTCCCTACTGTTTCTGAAATCTTCAGTGTTCCTAGAAAAGTCTGGAGGTGATTGAAATTCTTGTGGAGAGGCAGCTGTTTTAAAACTAGGTTGACACAGGGATATAGCTTCGCAACATCAGG
This sequence comes from Tragelaphus eurycerus, assembly GCA_935064755.1. Lineage (NCBI taxonomy): Eukaryota > Metazoa > Chordata > Mammalia > Artiodactyla > Bovidae > Tragelaphus > Tragelaphus eurycerus. Next base: position 16,103,519 of record CAKXYN010000009.1, on the reverse strand, counting down.
GACAAAACAGTGGGGAGGCCTCCTGCAGACGTAGGGCTATTAGAAACATAAGGAATACTCAGGGAACTGAGTTCATTAGTCACTTTGACAGACTGCTCACCACCAAACCCCGTACACATCCCATACAATCATGCAAACTTGTGGTTCTGTTGTTCATATCATAGAAAATTTACATTTTTCTGGTGGGCATTTGTAACTGAATTTGTACAGTTCTAACATTTATGAAACGGTTTCATACTCTGCTCACCACTCATTCTCTCCCTCTTCCTACTCTCTCAGAAACAGAAAGAACTCTGCAAACCAGTGGAAGAAAGTATACTAGCTACTGTCTTTTCTCTAAAATTGTACTATATACTTGTAGGAAAAACCTGCAGCTTGGAAAAACACCTAGAAAACCAGATGAAGCATGTTCCACCAAATATATTGGAGGGAAACATAGGGTAGGCAGGAGACTTTTCTATTAAAAATTCTAGAGAATGCTTATAGATTTCTATGCAACACATTTATAAATAAAATTACTTCAGACTGTTTCCTTAATATTTCTCATTAAGATAGAATCTCACAATAGAAAAAATGTTCAGTTTAATGGACACTCAAGTTTTTAATAACATGTACATGTTTGTGCTCTTCTGTAAGAAATAGGTAATGTGAGGTATTCTGAAATTTAGAGCATATACATGTGTAAATGTATAAACTTTTAGCTTGACATGAGCAAAATACAATGATATGTCTAGTTAATATTAACCTATGATTTACTATCATGACATATGCATGAATTTAATCAACTGCAATATTCAGTGTAGTATGTCTCATATAATCTTATGTATCAACAGAGCTTATAAGAAATCCTGATGGTGAGAGAAAAATGTTTACTTAAAATTGTTTAATAACTATTTCAAAAGTGCCTGATATTGGTTTACTTTTAAATGAAACATCATTCTCAAAAGAAATTTTTATTTTTATGACAGTTTAAAAATAATAGGAGTATAGAGTATACATAAATTCCAGTCATTTTTGTGTTGATTATCTCAATGAAATAATATCTCAATCACATCATCAGAAAAAGAGATTTAGAAAGCATTATTGTTAAGTAGCTCAGTGGGATCAAAATAAATGTAAAAGATTTATTTTTAATAATATTTATTCATATTTAATAGATAATATTTAATAACATTTTAAATAAATAAGCATTGTTTTCTAACAATAGCAAGAATGTAACAATTAATCTTTGCTGAAGGACAGAATGATATTCTTTATAAATGCTTTTAATTTAAAGTAATAAAAAACTTTTCCCTGTTACCTTTTAAATGATATACAATATATATATACACTATACTACACATCCGCTCAGTCATTTCTGACTTGTGACCCCATAGGTTGTAGCCTGTCAGGCTTCTCTGTCCATGAGATTCTCCAGGCAAGAATACTGGAGTGGGTTGCCATTTCCTTCTCCAGGTGATCTTCCCAACCCAGAAATCAAACCTGGGTCTCCTACATTGCAGACTGATTCTTTACTGACTGAGCTATGAGGGATCATGTTTTAAAAGTCACAGCAGAAGCTTGAACCAAGTTAATAAAGAGCAATATCATTTGCTAGCTGATACATAGGAGGAGCTTGGTGAGCAGTGAGACTGTTGCAGTAGTTCCAAGCATTGTAACTTGTTTTCTTTGTATAAGAAGATTCCAATTTAATGTTTTATCACTGATTTTCCAGACAGGAGTACTGGAGTGGGGTGCCACTGCCTTCTCCCATAAAAATCATGCAAGTGGGTTTTATTTTCATATACAATATAGCTACTCTCAGTGGGATAAACAAAACTATGTTTATTGTGTTATTGAAAGAAAAAAGAAAAATAAGTGTGACGGTAAAATCTTACCTTCTATTAAGTTATTTTTATTAATATGTTAAGAATGTGAAGAATACCATTGGTAGCTTGATGGGGATTGCATTGAATCTGTAAATTGCTTTGGGTAGTATACTCATTTTCACTATATTGATTCTACCAATCAATGAACATGGTATATTTCTCCATCTATTAGTGTCCTCTTTGATTTCTTTCACCAGTGTTTTATAGTTTTCTATATATAGGTCTTTAGATTCTTTAGGAAGATATATTCCTAAGTATTTTATTCTTATTCTTTTCATTGCCATGGTGAATGGAATTGTTTCCTTAATTTCTCTTTCTATTTTCTCATTATTAGTGTACAGGAATGCAAGGGATTTCTGTGTGTTAATTTTATATCCTGCAACTTTACTATATTCATTGATTAGTTCTAGTAATTTTCTGGTGAAATCTTTAGGGTTTTCTACGTAGAGGATCATGTCATCTGCAAACAGTGAGAGTTTTACTTCTTCTTTTCCAATTTGGATTCCTTTTATTTCATGAATGGATAAGAAAGCTGTGGTACATATACACAATGAAGTATTACTCAGCCATTAAAAAGAATACATTTGAATCAGTTCTAAGGAGGTGGATGGAACTGGAGCCTATTATACAGAGTGAAGTAAGCCAGAAACAAAAACACAAATACAGTATACTAACGCATATATATGGAATTTAGAAAGATGGTAAAAATAACCCTATTTACAAGACAGCAAAAAAGACACTGATGTATAGAACAGACATTTGGACTCTGGGACCGGGAGAGGGTGGGATGATTGGGGAGAATAGCATTGAAATATGAATAATATCATATCTGAAACGAGTCGTCAGTCCAGGTACGATGCCCAACAGATGCCTGGGGCTGGAGCACTGGGATGACCTGGAGGGATGGTGTGGGGAGGGGGGAGGGAGGAGGGTTCAGGATGGGGAACACGTGTATACTGGCGGTGGATCCATCTCGATGTATAGTAAAAGCAATACAATATTGTAAAGTTAAGCAAAATTTAAAAAAATAAAATAGTAACTATTAAAAAAAAAAAATGTGGCAATGTAACTTTTGAACTTTCTAAATCTTTATATTCAACTTTTTCATTGATTTTTTTCTTACAACAACCAAAATACAGATTTTAAGAGGTAATATAATATCCCTTACTTTAATAAATATGGAGAATCATTATCAACATATGTAGTGGTCAGACTAGTTTTCTTTTATTTTATAGCAAATATGGTCTTATATTTGTTACTGATTTTCTTTATGTGCTCAGTAGCCTTAAATATTAGTATGTCACTTTATATTATTAAATGTGAAAACATAATTAAATAGCATCAATCATTTGAAGATGTTTTTAAGTCCATTGAAAAAGCAATGGAAGGTGAATAACATAGAAAATGTTAATATTAAAGTTGATTTCCTTGATAATTTGTATTTCACAATACATATCTCTTTATTCATTTATATCAATCCATTTTTCAATGCTTATAGATTTATCAGTCAGGAGTATTTAGCACATGCTGGTCTCTTAAATTTTTGTATTGGAAAAAAAAATTTGTATTGGATTTTAATATAATTAACACCCCTAATCTAGAAAACAGTAGTAGAAATTAATGATGGAAACATATGGACCTTACAGGAAAGTTAGAACAAAGCAAAAAGACTAAGACAAAAGGAAACTAAAAGAAGGACAGGTTAGTTCAAATAAGATTATAATTACAGGTAGGAGAAGGACAATAGTTTCTTATTTAATAACTGGGCATAATATCATATGCATGCTTAGTCACTCAGTCATGTCCAACTCTTTGCAGGCCTGTGAGTTGTAGCCCACCAGACTCCTCTGTCCATGGGATTTTCCAGGTAATAATATTGGAGTGGGTTTCCACATGCTCCTCCATGGATCTTCCCAACCCAAGGATTTTACCTGTGTCTCCTGCATTGACAGGAGGGTTCTTTACCACTGAACCACTTGGGAATCCCCATAAGTATCACATCTACTTATAAAACCATCTTTTAATTCTTTATAAAACTCACAAGATTTTAGTGTGTATTAATACACAGCTAAAATTTTCTCAGTAAATTTCTTTGTAAAACAGTTTTGTATAGAATTGTATTAACCTGAAGTTTAGAGTATGGTTTTTAATTTCATTTTAATCCACATTCTACAAACTACCTTTTACTATTTCAAAATGCAGAGTAAGGACAGGCAGATGGCAAGGAGAAATTAAAGATGCCCAACTTTCTGAATAAAATTTTATATTTGGAGATAAGAAAAAGTCATATATTTTAGATTTATTTTACAGAGGAGTGAAATTGAAGGTCAAGGATAAGGTAAGATTAATTATTGAGACAGACGATAATGACTTTAGTGATAGAAAAAGAGAGAAGATACTTAAAGTACCACCTTACTGAGTTTTCATGCATGAGTTATTTCAGAGTAATATTTTGAAGTGAAGACTGAAAAGACCAAAGAATATAAAAGAAGAAAGATGAATTTGGGAACAGGTAAGCTCCAAAAGATAATTAGTATCTAAAAATGACTGAAAAGAATGGGATACTCTAAAATATTCTGGGGGAAAAATTGATGCATAAGAATGTTGAGATGGAATAGAATACTCAGGGGTAAAAATATAAGATTAGGAGATAAACTGTCCTGAATTTGAGAGATAGGGTAACAAGTTAGAAGACGAATGTCTATTTCCTCCTGAATAACCAATACCTTAACTTGGCTTCAATTGAAGAGCAGTAATAGACAAATGAATAATAAACTTTTGAAACTGTATTGGCCTATTTTTGTGATTATTGAATCTTAATATGCTTTCACTTCAATGTTTAAAAAAAAAAACAAAGAAAACATTTATTTTGTGACTGGAAATTAGAAAAGACCCTGAAGTATATGGTCTTCTGTTTAGGTATTGCAGATGTAGTATTTCTCATCTAATAGTTTATCAGTTCATAACACATGTCCAAGTTTGACAAATAATTTTTTTTTAAAAAAGACTTGAAGGCAGTACTATGTACACATCTAAAAACTACAGGCTTTGCAGTGTTCAGAGCTTGCTGATCAGAACAGTCTTATAGCTGCTTCCAGTGGTAATGGTACCCAGATACCTAACCCTGGATTCACAACATGTTCATCCTTCTCTTTAAGTGTTTAGTGGTCATGACACTATTTTCAGTGTGATGTAATTACTTCTCTGTTGGTAATGAATCATTATGCTGGGATGGTAGAGAAACAGTTACGTGACATAAAAGGGGCTTTCTGAATAATACATTTGTGAAAAGTAGGTCATGGCCCATTTGTTTTTTGAGGGGAGGAGGGAGAAATATTTTTATTTGTTTATGTATTTTAATTTTTTATTGAAGTAGAGTTGATTTGCATGTTAGTTTCAAGTGTAAAGCAAAGTGATTCAGTTATGCATATACATATATCAACTCTTTTTAAGATTATATCACCATATAGACCATTACAGAGTTTTGAGTGGAGTTATCTATGCTGTCCTTATTAGTTATCTATTTTATATATAGTAGTATGGGAGAGGCAATGGCACCCCACCCCAGTACTTTTGCCTGGAAAATCCCATGGACGGAGGATCCTGGTAGGCTCCAGTCCATGGGGTCGCTAAGAGTCAGACATGACTGAGCGACTTCACTTTCACTTTTCACTTTCATTCATTGGAGAAGGAAATGGCAACCCACTCCAGTATTTTTGCCTGGAGAATCCCAGGGACGGGGGAGCCTGGTGAGCTTCTGTCTATGGGGTCGCACAGAGTCGGACACGACTGAAGCGACTTAGCAGCAGCAGCAGTATGGGAGAGACTAGATATCTCTTCAGGAAAATTAGAGATACCAAGGGAACATTTCGTGCAAAGATGGGTTCAATAAAGGAAGAAATTGTATGGACCTAATATAAGCAGAAGATATTAAGAAGAGGTGACAAGAATACACAGAAGAACTGTACAAAAAAATCTTCAGAACCCAGACAATCACGATGATGTGATCACTCCCCTAGAGCCAGATATTCAGGAATGTGAAGTCAAATCGGCCTTAGGAAGCATCACTATGAACAAAGCTAGTAGAGGTGATGGAATCCCAGTTGAGCTATCTCAAATCCTAACAGATGATGCTGTGAAAGTGCTGCGCTCAATATGCCAAGAAATTTGGAAAACTCAGCAGTGGCCATGGGACTGGAAAAAGTCAGTTTAAATTCCAATCCAAAGAAGGTCAATGCCAAAGAATGCTCAAACTACTGCACAATTGCACTCATCTCACACGCTAGTGAAGTAATGCTCAAAAATCTCCAATCCAGGCTTCAGCAACATGTGGACCGTGAACTTCCAGATGTTCAAGATGGATTTAGAAAAGGCACAGGAACCAGAGATCAAATTGCCAACATCCTCTGGATCATGGAAAAAGCAAGAGAGTTACAGAAAAACATCTATTTCTGCTTTAATGAGTATGCCAAAGCTTTTAACTGTGTGGATCACAATAAACTGTGGAAAATTGTTCAAGGGATGGGAATACCAGACCACCTGACCTGCCTCTTGAGAAATCTGTATTCAGGTCAGGAAGCAACAGTTATCACTGGACATGGAAGAGCAGACTGGTTCCAAATAGGAAAAGGGTACATCTAGGCTGTATGTTGTTACCCTGCTTATTTAACTTATATGCAGAGTACATCATGAGAAACTCTGGGCTGGATTAAGCACAAGCTGGAATCAAGATTGCCAGGAGAAATATCAATAACCTGAGATATGCAGATGACACCACCCTTATGGCAGAAAGTGAAGAACTAAAGAGCCTCTTGATGAAAGTGAAAGAGGAGAGTGAAAAATTTGGCTTAAAGCTCAAAATTCAGAAAATGAAGATCATGGCATCTGGTCCCATCACTTCATGGCAAATAGATGGAAAACAGTGTCAGACTTTATTTTGGGGGGCTCCAAAATCACTGCAGATGGTGATTGCAAGCATGAAATTAAAAGATTCTTACTCCTTGGAAGGGAAGTTATGACCAAACTAGACAGCATATTCAAAAACAGAGACATTACTTTACCAACAAAGGTCTATCTAGTCAAGGCTATGGTTTTTCCAGTGGTCATGTATGGATGTGAGATTTGAACTGTAAAGAAAGCTGAGCACTGAAGAGTTCCTTGGACTGCAAGGAGGTCCACCAGTCTATCCTAAAGGAGATCAGTCCTGGGTGTTCATTGGTAGGACTGATGCTGAAGCTGAAACTCCAATACTTTGGCCACCTTATGCAAAGAGCTGACTCATTTAAAAAGACCTTTATGTTGGGAAAGATTGAAGGCAGGAGGAGAAGGAGACAACAGAGGATGAGATGGTTGGATGGCATCACCGACTCAATGCACATAAGTTTGGGTAAACTCTGGGAGTTGGTGATGGACAGGGAGGCCTGGCGTGCTGCAGTCCATGGGGTTGCAAAGAGTCAGACACAACTGAGCAACTGAACTGAACTAAACTATGTATATGCCTAACCCAATCTCCGAATTTATCCTCTCCCTTTACCTCCTGATATTATGCATTTGTCTTCCATATCTATAATTCTATTTTTGCTTTTTAGATAAATCCACTTGTATCCTCCCTTTTTAGATTCATATATGAGTGATATTATGTGATATTTCTCTGTCTGACTTCACTCACTGTGAAAATCTGTAGGTCCATCCATGTTGCTGCAAATGGCATTATTTTATTTATTTACTTTTATTGCTGAGTGATGTTCTATTGTGTATAGGTTGCACATCTTTTTTATCCATCCTTCTGTTGATGGACATTTAGGTCACTTCCATGTCCTGGCAATTGCAAATAGTGCTGAAATAAATACTGGGGGTGTATGTATCTTTTTAAATTTGGGCTTTCTCTGGATATATGCCCAGGAGTAGGATTACTGGATCATAAGGTAACTCCATTATTTTTAAAAAGAACCTCCATACTGCTGTCCATAGTGGCTTCATTAATCTACATATCAATCAATAGTGAAAGAGTGTTTCCTTTTCTCCACACATTCTCCAACATTTATTACTTGTAGACTTTTTGATGATGACCATTCTGATTGGTGAAGACTCTGATGCTGGGAGGGATTGGGGGCAGGAGGAGAAGGGGACAACAGAGGATGAGATGGCTGGATGGCATCACTGACTCGATGGATGTGAGTCTGAGTGACCTCTGGGAGTTGGTGATGGACAGGCAGGCCTGGCGTGCTGCGATTCATGGGGTCACAAAGAGTCAGACACGACTGAGCGACTGATCTGATCTGATCTGATTCTGATTGGTGTAAGATGATATATGTCACTGTAGTTTTAATTTCCATTCTCTAATAACTAGTTATGTTGAGAATCTTTTCTTGTGCTTTTTGGCCATCTGTACGTCTTCCTTAAAGAAATGTCTACTTAGATCTGCCCATTTTTTGACTGAGTTGTTTGTTACTTTGTTTTTTTTTCTATTGAGCTACAGGAGCTATTTGTACATTTTGAAGCTTAACCCATTGTCAGTTGCTCTGTTTGCAAATATTTTCTCCCATTCTGCAGGTTTTCTTTTCATTTTGCCTATGGTTACCTTTGAGGTACAAAAGATTTGTTTAACTAAGTCCCCATTTTTAATTTATGTTTTTAATGTGATAACTCTGGGAGGTGGATAGAAAAAGATCTTTCTGTGATTTATGTCAGACTGTTCTGTCTATGTTTTCCTCTGAGAATTTTATAGTATCCGACCTTACTTTTAAGTCTTTGATCTATTTTGAATTTATTTTTGTGCTTTCTATAGTAGAAGACACTTTACATTTACCAAGGAGTGTCAAAAGGAAACAATCATATAAAACTTAGTTCTCTGTTGCATTTATATTGTCAACACTATTTCTCTCCATAATCATTCTAACATATTTTATATCCTCTGATAGTACTTAATTATGCAATACTGAATATATTCAAAAATTAAAACATTTAAGAAAATTAAAATTCAAGGGGATAAGATTTTTATCAGTTTTACAATTATGTGCTATTTACCCAGAGTTTATATTGTTAGTAATGAACTGTTAAAATTGGAAGGGTCTTGGGAAACTGTTTACTCCATACAGGTTATTTTTAAATGAAATTCTGTTTAAAGGAGAGGGAGGAGGGTTCAGGACGGGGAACACGTGTATACTGGCAGCAGATCCATCTTGATGTATTGTAAAAGCAATACAATATTGTAAAGTTAAGCAAAATTAAAAAAAAAAAAATATTGAGAGCACTTACTCTATCCATTTACTCTTTGTGTGTATGTGGGCACAGAATGTTCTACTTTATTTGCATTAAAAATAAAATGAAAATCTCTTTCTACATGTGAGCTAGGAATTAGATGTACGGATATCAAATAATTTGAAATGAATACATGTACATAGATTTACAGCACCTACACTAAAACCATAATCACAGAAAACTAGTCAATCTAATCAAACAGACCACAGCCTGGTCTAACTCAGTGAAACTAAGCCATGCCCTGTGGGGCCACCCAAGATGGATGAGTCATGGTGGAGAGGCCTGACAGAATGTGGTCCACTGGAGAACCAGAAGGCAAACCACTTCAGTATTCTTCCCTTGAGAACCCCATGAACAGTATGAAAAGACAAAATGATAGGATACTGAAAGAGGAACTGCCAGGTCAGTAGGTGCCCAATATGCTACTGGAGATCAATGGAGAAATAACTCAAGTAAGAATGAAGGGATGGAGCCAGAGCAAAAACAACACCCAGTTGTGGATGTGACTGGTGATAGAAGCAAGGTCCAATGCTGTAAGGAGCAATATTGCATAGGAACCTGTAATGTTAGGTCCATGCATCAAGGCAAATTGGAAGTGGTCAAACAGGATGGCAAGAGTGTATATCGACATTCTAGGAATCAAGAACTAAAATGGACTGGAATGGGTGAATTTAACTCAGATGACCATTATATCTACTACTGCGGACAGGAATCCCTTAGAAGAAATGGAGTAGCCATCATGGTCAACAAAAGAGTCTAAAAGGCAATACTTGGATGGAATCTCAAAAACTACAGAATGATCTCTGTTCATTTCCAAGGCAAACCATTCAATATTATAGTAATCCAAGTCTATGCCCCAACCAGTAATGCTGAAGAAGTTGAAGTTGAATGGTTCTATGAAGACCTACAAGACTTTTTAGAACGAACACCCAAAAAACATGTCCTCTTTATTGTTTGGAACTGGAATGCAAAAGTAGGAAGTCAAGAAACACCTGGGGTAAAAGGCAAATTTAGCCTTGATTGCGGAATGAAGCAGGGCAAATACTAATAGAGTTTTGCCAAGAAAATGTACTGGTCATAACAAACACCGTCTTCCAAAAACATAAGAGAAGACTCTATACATGGACATCACCAGATGGGCAACACTGAAATTGGATTGATTATATTATTTGCAGCCAAAGATAAAGAAACTCTATACAGTCAACAAAAACAAGACCAGGACCTGACTGTGGCTCAGATCATGAAATCCTTATTGTCAAATTCAGAGTTAAATTGAAAAAAGTAGGGAAAATCACTAGACCATTCAGGTATGACCTAAATCAAATCAATTATGATTATACAGTGGAAGTAAGAAATAGATTTAAGGGACTAGATCTGATAGATAGAGTGCCTGATGAACCATGGACTAAGGTTCATGACTTTGCACAGGAGACAAAGAACAAGACGATCCCCATGGAAAAGAAATGCAAAAAAGCAAAATGGCTGTCTGAGGAGGCCTTACAAATAGCTGAGAAAAGAAGAGAAGTGAAAAGCAAAGGAGAAAAGGAAAGATAAGTGTTTGAATGCAGAGTTTCAAAGAATAGCAAGAAGAGATAAGAAAGCCTTCCTCAGCAACCAATGCAAAGAAATAAAGGAAAACAACAAAATGGAGAAGACTAGAGATCTCTTCAAGAAAATTTGTGATACCAAGGAACATTTCATGCAAAGATGGGCTCGATAAAGGACAGAAATGGTATGGACCTAACAGAAGCAGAATATAAAGAAGAGGTGGCAAGACTACACAGAAGAGCTGTACAAAAAAGATCTTCACAACCCAGATAATGACGATAGTGTGATCACTGCCCTAGAGCCAGACATCCTGGAATGTGAAGTCAAGTGGGCCTTAGAAAGCATCACTACGAACAAAGCTAGTGGAGGTGATGGAATTCCAGTTGAGCTATATCAAATCCTGAAAGACGATGCTGTGCAAGTGCTGCATGCAATATGCCAGCAAATTTGGAAAACTCAGCAGTGGCCACAGGACTGAAAAAGGTCAGTTTTCATCCCAATCCCAAAGAAAGGCAATGCCAAAGAATGCTCAAACTACTGCACAATTGCATTCATCTCACACGCTAGTAAAGTAATGCTCAAAATTCTCCAAGCCAGGCTTCAGCATTACATGAACCGTGAGCTTCCAGATGTTCAAGCTGGTTTTAGAAAAGGCAGAGGAACCAGAGATCAAATTTCCAGCTTTCGCTGGAACATGAAAAAAGCAAGAGAGTTCCAGAAAAACATCTATTTCTGCTTTATTGACTATGCCAAAGCCTTTGACTGTATGGATCACAATATACTGTGGAAAATTCTGAAAGAGATGGGGAATAACAGAGCACCTGACCTGCCTCTTGAGAAACCTATATGCAGGTCAGGAAGCAACAGTTGGAACTGGACATGGAACAACAGACTGGTTCCAAATAGGAAAAGGCGTACGTCAAGGTTGTATATTGTCACCCTGCCTATTTACCTTATATGGAGAATACATCATGAGAAACCCTGGGCTGGAAGAAGCACAAGCTGGAATCAAGATTCCTGGGAGAAATATCAATAACCTCAGATATGCAGATGACACCACCCTTATGGCAGAAAGTGAAGTGGAACTAAAAAGCCTCTTGATGTAAGTGAAAGAGGAGAGTGAAAAATTTGGCTTAAAGCTCAACATTCGGAATACGAAGATCATGCCATCTGGTCCCATCACTTCACGGGAAATAGATGGGGAAACACTGGAAACAGTGTCAGACTTTATTTTTGAGGGCTCCAAAATCACTGCAGATGGTGATTGCAGCCATGAAATTAAAAGACACTTACTTTTTGGAAGGAAAGTTAACCAACCTAGATAGCATATTCAAAAGCAGAGACATTATTTGCCAACAAAGGTCTGTCTATTCAAGGCTATGGTTTTTCCAGGAGTTATGTATGGATGTGAGAGTTGGACTGTGAAGAAGGCTGAGTGCCGAAGAATTGATGCTTTTGAACTGTGGTGTTGGAGAAGACTCTTGAGAGTCCCTTGGACTGCAAGGAGATCCAACCAGTCCATTCTAAAGGTAATCAGTCCTGGGTGTTCTTTGGAAGGAATGCTGCCAAAGCTGAAACTCCAGTACTTTGCCACCTCATGTGAAGAGTTGACTCACTGGAAAAGACTCTGATGCTGGAAGGGACTGGGGGCAAGAGGAGAAGGGGACATCAGAGGATGAGATGGCTGGATGGCATCACCGACTCTACGGCCGTGAGTTTGAGTGAACTCCGGGAGTTGATGATAGACAGGGAGGCCTGGTATTCTGCAATTCATGGGGTCGCAAAGAGTGGGACATGACTGAGCAACTGAACTGAACTGTTGTCTGACTTTTGGAAATAGACTTGAACATTTATACCAGGAAATTGTACTTCATCCCGTTTTTTTTTTTTTTTTTTTTAATAATTGTGATACTCTTTACAGAAAAATATTTATTCTTTATTATCTTGCTACTAAAATTATTGCTTCTTTTTTGAATTTATGCATGTCTTTTTTGATCTTATTTTATTCTTGAATCTATCCACCAATTTGTTTATTCCTCTAAATTGTCATAAAACAGTTAAAGAACTGTTGCTGCTGCTGCTAAGTTGCTTCAGGCGTGTCCGATTCTGTGCGACCCCATAGATGACAGCCCATCAGGCTCCCCTGTCCCTGGAATTCTCCAGGCAAGAACACTGGAGTAGGTTACCATTTCTTTTTCCAATGCATGAAAGTGAAAAGTGAAAGTGAAGTTGTTCAGTCGTGTCTGACTTTGCGACCCCATGGACTGCAGCCTACGAGGCTCCTCCATCCATGGGATTTTCCAGGCAAGAGTACTGGAGTGGGTTGCCATTGCCTTCTCTGGAGCTTTGTGATAAGTGTACTTAATTTTAGTGATAATATTAAAGCATAATTTAAATACACTTTATTTTACAGTAGTTTTTTGTTCACAGCAAAATTGAATACAAAAGTGCAGATAACTCACCTGAGGCTCTCCCACTTGCATAGTTCCTCCCATTATCAACATCCTCCACCAGCGAGGCACATTTGTTGCAAATGATGGATCTACATTGTCATATCATAACCCAGAGTCCATAGTTCACTATGACTCACCCAGAGTCATAGTTCACATAGAAGATTTAGACAAATTTATAACAATACATATCCAGTGAAAAATAGTTTTGAGATAATTTTTTAAGACATTAATCACTTCCTAGCCCTCTAGTCCTTCACAACATTACCACTATTACTTAAGTGATTCTGGAGCAGCCATAGAATTCTGTAAGTGCTGATTTCAAGAGCAGACTGCTATTGTTAAGAACCAAGTATCAAATAGCCTCTTGAAAATCTGAAAATCGTAGCAGAGTCAATAGCTTTGAAAGCCAAAGGCTTTGAATTTGAAAGGCCAGACAAGACCTTTGTGAGACAAGACCAAAAACAGTGTGCTGATGACCAACAATTCAAAACTTGAACATTAAGTTTAACCCAAGAGGTATTGAGCTGTGAAAAATGCAGAGACATGTAAGGAAAGTTAACTGCCTGGCTTAGATGAAAATTCCACAATTGGAAAGCTTTGGAAAACCGGAATGACTGAGAGTGTCATAGGCTTCATTTTCAATACCAAAGCAACATGTCAGTATGCCTTGACTTTAATCACCATCAGGTAGAAATCTAGGAGGTATGTAAGAATGAAAATTCTGAATTGAATATAGTGGTAGCTCAACAAATATAGCAATTTAAGCAAGAAGTGATTAAATATATCATGAATATCATAAATAGAACTTAATATGTTAGATTATTATAAAGCAATAATAAACTTACATTTTTTAACATTATTTAACACAAAATTAACAGTTTTTAACTATAAAGTGGAAATAATTTTCTGCATACAAATACATCCAAGAAATAGGAATTAGCAAGTTTCAGTCCATGATTAGTTTTTCTTTTCCTCTATGTAGTCTCACAATATGTTTTTGGCTTCACTCATACTTAACTTTTGACTCTCCTTTTATTGTCACCAGTCTTGTGAATGTCACCAGATACTTTTACTTTCTGATCTCTCACTCATGAGATTCAGCATCAAGTAGCAGGAGTCTAATTCCAGAATATTTGCAGAGACAATCTGATATCTTGATTCAAGTTTCTACCATAACAGTTCTGGGTGGGTGATTGGATGTGAATTCATAAAGTGTTTCATTTGTTTTGTTTTAATATGGAGCCTAGGACCAGTGTTATCAGGAGATGAACAATTCTCAAGAGGACTGAATTACATGAGAGCTCACTGCAATTTTGCGATGGTATTCTCTTCATGGAAGTTAAAATTTTTAAACAGAGAACACACATACCAAAGAAAACACAAATATCATATAAGCATTTTAAATCATCTTTTTAGTAGAAATATGTTTCTTTCTTTTTCATAATGAAGAAATCTTTTTGCACTCTAAAGCCCAAAACAGACCTTATGAACTTAGCTTTTCTTGACAAGTGAGAATTTTTTTTCAGTTTATTTACAAGTTACATTAACAGTGGGATTTAATTCTTACACAACTGATTTGATTATTTTAACATTAAATTATTCTAAGTTACCAGCTAATTCAGACAAATGTAGAGTTGGTTTGATTATTTTCATCACAACAGATAAAAATATTAGTTTGTGTTTAAAACGTAAATGAGTCTGAGCTTCCATGAGCTAATATAGATGTTATGGTTGCTATATGTGCAAATAAACATATAACGTGCAAAATGTAATAAAGCTCTAGGTAGAGAAATACAGATATTCTAAGTTTTAGTTTTAAATACTTTATTATTAAGTAATGTATTTAGATAATAAATATATAAATATATTTGAAATGATGAGCTATTTAAAGTAACCACATTCCAAACCTCTGTGGCTAAGAACTTTGCAATGAGAAAAGCTAACATAGCTTTGGAAATTACATGCTTTAACACATGAGTAAACTTATCAGGGAATGATGATGATAAGGATGAAGTGAATGTTTTCTGTTCTTTCCTAAATTACTGATTAATTTGATTTTTAAAAATCTAGAAATGCAAAATTTTTTATATACTCTTTATGTTTTGAGAAGATCTCATCTATTTATCTATAATATTAAAAAATTTTAAAGTGTTGTATTATGAGGATAATTCTGAAGTTACATTGAGAAAGAAAGTGATTAGAACTAGAAGTCTCATTTGTGATTTTTTGTTCAATATCTGCAAGATTATCTTGCAAAATCTTCAAGAAAGAGGCAATTACCTACATATCTCCACAATAAAGACAGACCATTCAGTAAAATGAGTGATAGTAACCAGGGAGGTAAATGGATTGTCAAACTCTGTCACCTTATCACTGAGGATTTCCTACAGAAAAATGACAGGGAGTATATATGCTGGCCTTAGACTTAAATGATAGTGGAGGAAAAAATAGAAAAGGATAATCACCTCTATACAGCAAATCTGATTCATTCCTTAGTGTGAGAAGGTGAGCTGTCTTACAGGTGTTCAAGGTATTGTTACTGACTCAGAACAGTAAAAATGGCACATTTGTATGTTGTATCGGTGGAGCAAGATAATTATTTTTTCCTGGAGAATATTAATGCCACTCTTCTTCAAAAGGAAGCATCAGAGCAGGAAGCAAGATTGTGGCAGCCACTCACATGCTGTGAGTTGACAGATACCAATTCCCTCAGTTCAACCAAATGACTGGTTTTGCTTTAACTTTGTATCAGAAGATTGGTTCCTCTGGATGAAGCCATTGCAAATTCAGGAAAATAAACAGGCAAACATCCTGCTACAGGATTAAAATGCTGCCACTAACGCATAGCAAGTAATCTGTTGTTATCTTTTTCAATTTAGTAGTTGATTAATTTATTGCAATGTTTGCTCAAAGGGAGATGAACACAAAATAAACAGATATGAACAGGGGAATGTTAGAATATGTCCCATATATGGGGTCATATGGTAAGTTAGGGTTTCCCAGGTGGCGCTAGTGGTACAGTCTGCCTGCCAGTGAAGGAGATGCAAGAGACTTGGGTTCAGTCCCTGTGTTGGGAAGACCAATTAGAGTAGGAAGTGGCCACTGACTCTAGTATTCTTGCCTGAAAAATTCTATGAACAGAAGTGCCTGGCAGGCTACAGTCCATGGAGCCACAAAGAGTCGAACATCACTGAGTGATTGAGCATGTTGGTAAGAGAGCAGTGATGTGTAGACTGAATATTTTCATGGATAAATGAATGTATGTAGCTGTGCCACCTAAACTCATTGGGTACATGAACGCTGTTTTGTTTTTAGAAAGTCATAAAGCATTATCAATAAGACTGAAAAAAATAAAAGTGTGAGGGTATTCCTACAGAAAAGCTTAGTTCTACCAGAGTTTTTCCAAGAGCCAGTACTAGAATTGGGAAGATCATGCCTTAAATACAGTGCATCTATATAGATAAGAAGTATTCATCTTTTCCTAACCCCGGGAATTTGCTCATTTTCAGCTCTTCCTCCCAACATATTGACTTGTAATAGGCATTCTGAAAATAAGTTTAAAGATAAATAATGCATAAGTACTATGGAAACATGAATTACAGAAAGAAAGAATAAAAGGAAGAAAAATTCAAAGTGATTATTTGAATAATCTTGGTTTTAAAGACAGATTATCTAAGTGTATAGCCAGATGGGTATATTTTAATATATTATTAAGCATATATACTTTTTCAAAAGACTATATTTCCTCTTATTTGTGTAAATAATGAAAATATTTTAAAATTTGTTTGTAAATACATGATACCACATTCCATAATAAAAAGGTTTCAGTCAATTTTTACAGACTATTACATTGACCAGAAAGCCCAAGAGCTTTGGGGTGACTCTGCACTCTAGATCAAGTATCTCCTGATGAATTTAATTGACCCTGTGCTTACAGAGATACAGTAGAATCTTCCAGTTCCACATGTAAGTGGCTTGGAAGTGGCAATTTCATTTGAACAAATAAAAAACTGAATGGACTGAAAAGTAAACAACATATTTTGGATCCAAAAGAGAGGTAAGGATATAGGACAAATTGTTTTCCTCAATATTGGAGAGATAGACATGAGAACATAGGAAGTCATAGCAGTCACATACAAGGGGAAGTCATCAAGGGAACTAGTGCCCAGTTAGGAAAATCTGAAATGTAGTTGACATATTGCTGGAGGCTCAGTACAGGCATACCTGAGAGTTAAGAACTCCATGGGGACCAAGTCATAGGACAGCCTTCACATTTTATTATTTTTTTTAGAATTTAAATGCAATTTTAGAATTCAGAGACAGTTTGAAGATTCAGGGAATGCACCACAGCCAGACATGGCAGGGATATTGGACTGGGTGTTTAAAATAGCTACTAATATCCTAAAGGCTCTAATGAATAAAATAGCCTTCAAGAAGAGATGGACAAAGTAAGCAGGAGTTAGAAACTCTAAGAAAAAAATAAAAGGAAATGCTTAAGATAAAAAACACCCTATAATAGTAATGAAATATTATATTACTTTGACTAGCTTATTAGTGGACTGGTCATGGCTGAGAAAGGAATCTCTGAGCTTGAAGGTATCTCAGTACAAATCTCCCAAAATGAAAACCAAAGAGAACAAAAATGTAAAAATATATATATTCAAGAATTATGTGATAATTGCAAAAGCTATAATATACATAATGGAAATACCAAAAAGAGAAAGACAAAAAGGCAAAATAAATATTCAAAACAATAGTGACTAAGAATGTCACCAAATTAATGTCAGATGCCAATTCACAGATTCAGGAAACTCAGAGAACACTAAGCAGGATAAACATAAAAAATAACAGCAAAACCTACACCTAGGAATATTACTTTTAAACTGTAGAAATCAAAGCCAAAGAAAAAAAAAATCAAAATAGGCCAGAATGGGGGGAAAAAACCCTTTACTTATAGAGAAACAAAGATAAGAATTACACCTGATTCCTCAGAAATCATGCAAGAAGACAGAGGTGTGAAATACTTATTGTGAGAACAAAGCTATCAACCTAGAATTCTCTGTTTTCTGTGATATTATCTTTTAAAATCGAAGTAAATACAGACTCAGACACAGAACTAGAGGAAAGTATTGCCAGTAGACCTGCCTTGAAAGAAATGTTAAATGAAGTTCTCTAACGAGGGGGAAAATATATCAGAAACTTAAGACCACCATACAGAAAGAAAGAACATCAAAGAAGTATAAATGATAGGCTGAGAAAGGAGAAAAATATTATCATATAATCTTAGATACCTCACTAAAGAAAATATCCAGATGGCAAAACAGCATATAAAAAGATGTTCCACATCATGCATAATCAGGGAAATGCAATTTAAAATAACAATGAAATGCATCTACTAGAATGGTCGAAGTCTGGAACACTGACAATACCAAGTGCTGGCTAAGATGAGGACAACAGGAACTCTTATACATTGCTGATGGGAATGCAAAATTGAGCAATCATTTTGGAATATAGTTTGGCAGGTTCTTACAAAACTAAAGATGTTCTTACCTTACAGACAAGCAACCATGCTTCTTGGTGTTTACCTAAAGGAAAGTAAAAGTGAAGTCGCTCAGTCATGTCTGACTCTTAGTGACCCCATGGACTGGAGCCTACCAGGCTCCTCCATCCATGGTATTTTCCAGGCAAGAGTACTGGGGTGGGGTGAAAAACGTGTACTTGAATATTTACGTCTACCTTATTTATAATTGTCAAAACTTGGAAGCAAACAAGTTGGACTGGATGCAATCTCAAAAATGACAGAATGATCTCTGTTTGTTTCCAAGGCAAACCATTCCATATCACGGTAAACCAAGTCTATGCCCTGATCAATAACGCTGAAGAAGCTGAAGTTGAATGGTTTTATGAAGACCTACAACAATTTTTAGAACTAACACCCCCAAAAGATATCCTTTTCATTATAGGGAACTGGAATGCAAAAGTAGGAAGTCAAGAAACACCTGAAAGAAGTGAAGTCTCTCAGTCATGTCTGACTCTTTGCAACCCCAGGGAATGCAGCCTACCTGGCTCCTCTGTCCATAGGGATTGTCCGAGCAAGAATACTGGAGTGGGTTACCATTTCCTTCTCCAGAGGATCTTCCTAACCCAGGGATCGAACCCCAGTCTCCAAAGCAGGACAAAGGCTAACAGAGTTTTGCCAAGAGAATGAACTGTTCATAGCAAACACCCTCTTCCAATAACACAAGAGAAGACTCTACACATGGACATCACCAGATGGTCAACACCGAAATCAGATTGATTATATTCTTTGCAGCCAAAGATGGAGAAGCTATATACAGTCAGAAAAACAAGACCAGGAGCTGACTGTGGCTCAGATCATGAACTTCATGTTGCCAAATTCAGCCTTAAATTGAAGAAAGTGGGGAAAACCACTAGGTCATTCAGATCAGATCAGTCGCTCAGTCTTGTCCTACTCTTTGCGACTCCATGAATCGCAGCACGCCAGGCCTCCCTGTCCATCACCAACTCCCAGAGTTCACTCAGACTCACGTCCATGGAGTCGGTGATGCCATCCAGTCATCTCATCCTCTGTCTTCCCCTTCTCCTCTTGCCCCCAATCCCTCCCAGCATCAGAGTCTTTTCCAATGAGTCAACTCTTCACATGAGGTGGCCAAAATACTGGAGTTTCAGCTTTAGCATCATTCCTTCCAAAGAAATCCCAGGGCTGATCTCCTTCAGAATGGACTGCTTGGATCTCCTTGCAGTCCAAGGGACTCTCAAGAGTCTTCTCCAACACCACAGTTCAAAAGCGTCAATTCTTCAGCGCTCAGCCTTCTTCACAGTCCAACTCTCACATGCATACATTACCACTAGAAAAACCAAAGCCTTGACTAGACAGACCTTTGTTGGCAAAGTAAAGTCTCTGCTTTTGAATATGCTATCTAGGTTGGTCATAACCTTCCTTCCAAGGAGCAAGCGTCTTTTAATTTCATGGCTGCAGTCACCATCTGCAGTGATTTTGGAGCCCAGAAAAATAAAGTCTGACACTGTTTCCACTGTTTCCCCATCTATTTCCCATGAAGTGATGGGACCAGATGCCATGATATTCGTTTTCTGAATGTTGAGCTTTAAGCCAACTTTTTCACTCTCCACTTTCACTTTCATCAAGAGGCTTTTTAGTTCCTCTTCACTTTCTGCCATAAGGGTGGTGCCATCTGCATATCTGAGGTTATTGATATTTCTCCGGGCAATCTTGATTCCAGCTTGTGTTTCCTCCAGCCCAGCGTTTCTCATGATGTATTCTGCATATAATTTAAATAAACAGGGTGACAATATACAGCCTTGACATACTCCTTTTCCTCTTTGGAACCAGTCTGTTGTTCCATGTCCACTTCTAACTGTTGCTTCCTGAACTGCATACAAATTTCTCAAGAGGCAGATCAAGTGGTCTGGTATTTCCATCTCTTTCAGAATTTTGCACAATTTATTGTGATCCACAGAGTCAAAGGCTTTAGCATGGTCAATAAAGCAGAAATAGATGTTTTTCTAGAATTCTCTTGCTTTTTCGATGATCCAGTGGATGTTGGCAATTTGATCCCTGGTTCCTCTGCCTTTTCTAAAGCCAGCTTGCACATCAGGAAGTTCACGGTTCACATATTGCTGAAGCCTGTATGACCTAAATCAAACATAAGGACATATGTTTATTTCTTAAAGAAACTACTAAGAAAAGATAGAATCTTGGTTGTGTTGAGTGAAACTATTGAACAGCCTAGTCCTATCCAACCCTCTCCTTTGGGAAATGAAGGAACAGGGTCAAAGTAGGAGATGCTGATGGACTCATGCTGTGAGTTGGCAGCAAAGTAACAAAAGACCTATGACAGAATTTGTTGTTGTTCAGTCACTAATCCGTGTCTGACTTTTTGCAACTGCAGGAAAGACAGCATGCCAGGTTTCCCTGCCCTTCACTATCTCCCAGAGTTTGCTCAAACTCATGTCCCTATAGTTAGTGATGCTATCGAACCACCCCATCCTCTGTCACCCCCTTCTCCTACTGCCCTCAGTCTTTCCCCAAATCAGGGTCTTTTGCATTGAGTTGGTTCTTCACACCAAGTGGCCAAAGTATTGGAAATTCAGAATCAGTCCTTCCAATGAATATTCAGGTTTGATTTCTTTAGGATTGACTGGTTGGATATCTTTGCTGTCCAAAGAACTCTCAAGAGTTTTCTCCAACACCACAATTTGAAAACATTAATTCATCAGTGCTTAGCCTTCATGGTTGTTCTTTCACATCCATACATGATTACTGGAAAAACCATAGCTTGAACTATCTGGACCTTTTTTAGCAAAATGATGTCTCTGCTTTTGAATATGCTGTCTAGGTTTGTCATAGCTTTCCTTAAAGGAGCATGCATCTTAATTTCGTGGGTACAGCAACCATCCACAGTGATTTTGGAGCCCCCCAAAATAAAATCTGTAACTGCTTCCATTTTCCCCCATTTATTTGGCATGCAGTTATGGGGCCAGATGCCATGATCTTCATTTTTTGAATGTTGAGTTTCAAGCCAACTTTTTCACTCTCCTCTTTCACCCTCATCAAGAAGTTCTTTAGTTCTTCACTTTCTATCATTTGAGTTAGATTCTAATGACGATGGATCTCATTCAGCAATCCCAGAGACAGATGGTGTTTTAAGGTCAACACAAAGTAATTTAATAAATGACTTTACAAAACTATTCTCTTTTGCTTGAAAGGATATTTCTTGTGAAGAACAAGTGCTGTGAGAATATATAGGATTAGAATTCTGCTTTACTAATGAGGGAAAAAGACTAGCTAAATGTAACTGCTCACCAAAGTGGGATACAATATTTGTAAGTCTTGAATTTGACAAACTCTATGAGATATGCTATATAGCAGGAGGCCCAAAGTTGGGAGAAATATGAAAGAAAAGGTAGACTAGAAGTAGGGAAACCTGCTCTATTGTTACATATTTCAGATTTCAGAAATAGAAGTAAAATATCACAGGCTTGTTTGGAGGTTCTCAATCTGGCTAATACTCACAATAAAGACCATCTAAGCTGGATCATCAAAAAAGCAGGAGAGTTCCAGAAAAATACCTAATTTTGCTTTATTGGCTATGCCAAAGCCTTTGACTGTGTGGATCACATAAACTATGGAAAATTCTTCAAGAGATGGGAATACTAGACAACCTGACCTGCCTTCTGAGAAATCTGTATGCACGTCAAGAAGCAACACTTAGAACTGGACATGGAACAACAGACTGGTTCCAAATAGGGAAAGAAGTACATCAAGGCTGTTATTGTCACCCTGCTTATTTAACTTATATGCAGAGTACATCATGAGAAACTCTGGGCTGGAAGAAGCACAGGCTGGAATCAAGATTGCTGGGAGAAATATCAATAACTTAAGATATACAGATGACACCAACTTATGGAAGAAAGTGAAGAAAAACTAAAGAGCCTTTTGATAAAAGTGAAAGAGGAGAGTGAAAAAGTTGGCTTAAAACTCAAGATTCAGAAAACTAAGATAATAGCATCTGGTCCCATCTACTGTTGCTGCTAAGTCACTTAGTGAGTGAGTGAGTGAGTGAAGTCACTCAGTCGTGTCCGACTCTTTGCGACCCCATGGACTCCCCACCAGGCTCCTCTGTCCATGGGATTCTCCAGTCAAGAATACTGGAGTGGGTTGCCATTTCCTTCTCCAGGGGATCTTCCCGACCCAGGGATCGAACCCAGGTCTCCTGCATTGCAGGCAGATGCTTTAACCTCTGAGCCACCTGGGAAGCCACCTAAGTCACTTAAGTTGTGTCCAACTCTGTGAGACTCCATACGACTGAGCGACTGATCTGATCTGATCTGATCTGATGCATGCATTGGACAAGGAAATGTTGTGTCCAACTCTGTGAGTCACTTAAGTTGTGTCCAACTCTGTGAGACTCCATAGATGGCAGCCCACCAGGCTCCTCCATCCCTTGGATTCTCCAGGCAAGAATACTGGAGTGGGTTGCCATTTCCTTCTCCAATGCATGCATCAGATCAGATCAGATCAGATCAGTCGCTCAGTCGTATCTGATTCTTCGCGACCCCATGAAGGCACACCAAGCCTCCCTGTCCATCACCAACTCCCGGAGTTCACTCAGACTCACGTCCATCGAGTCAGTGATGCCATCCAGCCATCTCATCCTCTGTTGTCCCCTTCTCCTCCTGCCCCCAATCCCTCCCAGCATCAGAGTCTTTTCCAATGAGTCAACTCTTCCATTAGATGGCCAAAGTACTGGAGTTTCAGCTTTAGCATCATTCCTTCTAAAGAAATCCCAGGGCTGATCTCCTTCAGAATGGACTGGTTGGATCTCCTTGCAGTCCAAGGGACTCTCAAGAGTCTTCTCCAATACCACAGTTCAAAAGCCTCAATTCTTCAGCAGTCAGCCTTCTGCATGCATGCTAAGTCATTTCAGCCATGCCCAGCTCTGTGAGACCCTATGGACAGCAGCCCACCAGGCTCCTCTGTCCATGGGATTCTCCAGGCAAGAATACTGTAGTGGGTTGCCATCTCCTTCTCCTTCTGGTCCCATCACTTCATGCAAATAGTTGGGGAAACAGTGTCAGAGTTTATTTTGGGGGCTCCAAAATCACTGCAGATGGTAACTGCAGCCTTGACATTAAGATGCTTGCTCCTTGGAAGAAAAGCTATGAACAACCTAGACAGCCTATTAAAAAGCAGAGACATTACTTTGCCAACAAAGGTCCTTCCAGTCAAAGTTATGGTTTTTCTGGTAGTCATGCATGGATGTGAGAGTTGGACTCTAAAGAAAGCTGAGTGCTGAAGAATTGATGCTTTTTAACTGTGGTGTTAGAGAAGACTCTTGAGCGTCTCTTGGCCTTCAAGGAGATCCTATCAGTCAATCCTAAAGGAAATCATTCCTGAATATTCATTGGAAGAACTGATGCTGAAGCTGAAACTCCAATATTTTGGCCACTTGATGTGAAGATCTGACTCATTTGGAAAGACACTGATGCTGGGAAAAATTGAAGGCAGGAGAAGAAGGGGATGACACAAGATGAGATGGTTGGATGGTGTCACCGACTCAATGGACATGCATTTGAGGAAACTCCATGAGTTAATGATTGGCAGGGATTCCTGGCATGCTGCAGTCCATGGGATCACAAAGACTCAGACAGGACTGAGCAACTGAAATTAACTGAACTGTGAAGAGCTGACTCATTTGAAAGACCCTGATGCTGCAAAAATTTGAGGTCAAGAGGATGAGGTGGTTGGATGGCATCACTGATTAGGTGGACATGAGTTTGGCCAAACTCCAGAGGATAGTGAAGGAAAAGGATGCCTGGCATACTGCAGTTCATGGGGTTGCAAAGAGTCATACATGACTTAGCAACTGAACAAGACAAACAAACTAATCCATTAATTAATTAGAACTGAAGTTCCCTTGAGTCTGTGTACAATAAGCTGGTTTATCATCTAGTGTTCCCTGATCTGAATCCAAACTGTTTTAGAATAACCATCTAGGGGGCATCTAAGAAGATGAAGACAATGACTAGTATGTATACTCATAGTTAAACTCAGTTCAGTTCAGTCAGTCATGTGCCACTCTTTGTGACCCCAGGGAGTGCAGCATGCCAGGTTTCCATTAGGTTGGTTCCACCTCTTGGCTGTTGTATATAATGCTACAATGAACACTGCGGTACATGTATCTTCTCAAAGTACAATTTTCTCCATACATATGCCCAGGAATGTCTTTATTGGATCATATGTTTAGTTCTATTTTTAGTTTTTAAGGAATAACCATATTGTTTTCCACAGCAGTTGTACCAGTTTACATCTGCACCAACAGTGTAGGAGAGTTTCCTTTTTTCCACACCTTCCTTGAATTTATTCTTTGTAGAGTTTTTGATGATGGCTATTCTGACAAATAGGAATTTATATACCTGATTGTAGTTTTGATTTGCATTTCTCTGGTAATTAGTGATATAGAGCATCTTTTCATGTGCGTTCAGGCCATTTATATGTTTTCTTTTGATAAATATCTATTTAGATTGTCTGCCCATTTTATGATTGGGTTTGTTTGCTTTTTATATTGAGTTGCATGAACTGTTCACATATTTTGGAGGTTAATACTTTGTCAGTTGCTTTGTTTTAAAAATTTTCTCCCATTCTGAGGGTTGTATTTTTGCTTTATATGTGGTTTCATTTGCTGTGTGAAAGCCTGTAAGTTTGAATATGTCCCACTTGTTTGTTTTTATTTTCACAAATCTAGGAAGTGGATTAAGAATGATCTTGCTGTGATTTATGTCAAAGAGTGTTTTGCCTATGTTTTTCTCTAAGAGTTTTATAATATCTGGTATTAAATTCAGGTATTTGATCCATTTTGAGTTTATTTTTGTGTATGGTACCAAATAATGTTGTAATTTTATTCTTTTCATGTAACTGTCCACATTTTCCAGAATCACTTACTAAAGAAAATATCTTCTCTCCATTGTACATTCTTACCTCTTTATCATAGATTCATTGAGCATAGATGTGTGGGTTTATTTCTGGGCTTTCTATACTATTCCATTGATCTATGTTTCTGTTTTTGTGCCAGTACCATACTGTCTTGATTACTGTAACTTTGTAGTATGGTCTGAAATTGTAATATTGTCTGAAACTGTAATATAGTCTGATTCCTCCACCTCTGTTTTTCTTTCCCAAGATTGTTTTGGCTATTCAGTCTCTTCTGTGTTTCTATATAAATTAAAAAAAAAAAATGTTCTAGTTCTGTGAAAAATACCATTGATAATTTGATATGGATTGTATTGACTCTTTAGACTGCCTTGGGTCATATAGAATATTTGAAAGAATAATTTTTATAGAAATTCAAGTTTTGTATCTGGATAATAATTGTACTTATTCTGAGATAGATTATTATGATATCAGATCAAGCAATAATTAGCTTTTTAGCAAATAGTATGTCACTTATTAACATGTGTATAAGATAACAATTAACATTCAAATAGTGACACATGGGTACATTTTTGAAATGCATATAAACAGCAATCAGAAAACAAACACATAGCAGTAAAATAGGAAAAACTTTCAGATGTGCTTTATTCTCTAGTAAAGCTATTAAACCTTTAGTTAGAGCTAAAAGCATTCTACTTTAACTGGTTTTATCATGTGAAAATAAATGAAAAACATTTTGTTTTTTATTCAGGCTGTCATGAAGACCACCAGCTTTTTATTACAGAGGTCATAATGTAAATATTGGGAAATTAAAGACGTTGAGGCTCTGAAGACTTATTTTTTTTCAAAGAGTGAGCAAGGTGCTAACATTTCCAAAGTGTAATTTGATATACTGAATTCTGCTGATGAATACAGATATTTTATAGATGTATTTGTATAGCATAACAAACTTCAAAAATGATGTTTTGAAAATATTTCAGATAATTCTTCACTCTGAAATAGTATCATTGCTTATCACAAGCATATATTAAATTGTTACTAATTGGAACTGTAAATCAATTTATGATGTTATATACAAATAACAGCATATTCCATTTTACTCTTTAAATCATTTTTGTCTAAGCAAACTGTTTGCAATGATAGAAATGTTTCATCATGTGTAGTATGGTAGTCACTACTCACATGCGGCTACTGAACATTTGAAATGTAGTTAATATATTTCAGGAAATAAATTTTAATTTGATTTAACTCCTATTCATTTAAAATTTAAATCACCATATGTGATTGGTGCCTCCTATATTAGACAACACACCTTTAAAAAATGAACTACATATATAAAAATCTGATTATCAAAGGTATACTCTGCAGTGAAGATAACTCATGAAATCTTTCCAATAATTTTCAAATCATTTTTTGATTTTTAAAAATTGTATGAAGGGACATCACTAGATAAAACGTGCCCTTATCTGGGCTCCAGTGTGATAAAATGAATTGTATAAAAGAAACCTAGCCTCTGATTTTCCAAGCTTCTGGCCTTTGTTGTACCAGAGGGCACCAGGTGCTCTGCCACCTGTCCTGTACGGTACATGCATTGTGTGAATGCTTCACATAATGAAGCATCACGTGGGTCTCAGAAAGACCTTGGTGACTGCTGATAATGCTTCCAAAGATGCTTTGTCATCTGCTGTGTTGCCCCCCTGAAGTCAAATTTCCTTGGAACAATGGGTGGACACAGCATATGCATTTGACTGTGTCATCTGTCACCATAAAACAATTAGCAACAACTAATAACATCTTTTCCAATCCCTATTAACTGCCACTGTGGCCAAAACTCTGCAAATCAATCAGTAAAGAAATATTTGATTACTTTACCAATTGGTACAACTTTTGTTGGTCATAATCACTGTATGGTGTTAGGAGATAAAGGGTTTTTTTTTTTTTTTTCCTAGAATTTGTTTCCCACATTAGGTATTAGCAAAGACTACAAAGGTAGTTTTGCATTTATCAGTTAGAAAATATATACATTTTAAGGAGGTGCATGTATTTAAGCTGGATTTAAAAAAAAAAAAAAAAAAAGGAAAAGAAGTGATGCTTACCCAGCTAAAACAACACCTTTTTACTTTTTGTCTGGATGACTTCTGTTTGGTTGATTTATTAATACAATTTGCTCTTTTTTGATGTAGTTTAACATCTGTTCAATTATCATATTCTTAGCACACATTTCCTCTGCATGTTTTCTTTTCCATCTTCCCTTTGTTCTCTCGGACAAATTGAGTGATGCTGATTTCATTTTAATGATATTAAAGGTTAAGTGGAGATTATGCCAGTGAAGTAAGCCATCAGGATAAAACTGAAGAAGTTCAAAGGAAAAATAATGGGAGGAGAGAGAAAAAGTGGTAGGAAAGTCAAAGGAAGATGCATATATTAACACCTAGAATTTTGGTAATTTTTTTGACTGATTTGATTAATCTTTAAAATGCTGCCATTTCAATACATATTGGGTAAATATTGTATCACTATTAACTTAGATTTTTGAAAAAAAAAATCATTGCACTGAAGCTATGTTCTCAGAGAGAGACTATTTTCTATTTTCTTCTGCTGTGCTTTTTCCTAACTGCTTAACTTTGCAACATAATCACTTAACAGGTTTAACTCAATTTTCTCTCTCTGAATGAAAATTAACTCTTGTTTTTGACTTTGAAAGCTCCCTCAAGGTCTCAAGTATCATTCATTTTATAAGTTATACCTTTCAATTTTACCACGTCTTTATTCTCTTTCACTTTCAAATATATTTAGATAATAAAGAAAAATACAGGATCCCAGCTGGAATTCAAATTTTGTACATTTGCTTTTTTCCCCCTTTTATGTGAAATGACACTATCAAGCTAAACAGTGATATAAAATGTAGATATTCTTTGCCAATATTAAGACTCTCTTTAAATAGCAGAGTAAAAGTGCTAAATGATAACCTAAAGAAACATACACACACAGTTGACTATTCAACTCCATATGTAAGATCTGTGGGTAAATTTTACTACCATGTAATTTTATTTATAGTCTTTGTTTTATTGAATCAGTTCATTCTAAGTTCATATTAGATTCTAAGTTCATATTAGATTTCATGACATTCTCAGTTATAGTTCATTTGTTAACACAGATTTCTGTGGACTTCAAAATGCAGAGAGGGAAAATTATAAATTCCTTTTACGGGATATTTGGACAATGTTAATTTCAGTTAGTTGAAATTAAAATCCCTAACAGTACAACTTTGACTTCAGTAGTTATCACTTTATTAATTGCATAATGAAAGATTTTACATAAAAAATAGTAGAGACAAAGCTAGGACCAGAAAGTGGCTGGAAGAACACCTAATAGTTAACTGTAGCTGTATAAACTACTACCTAGACAGGACCAGAGAACTCTTTTTGTATATAAAAGAAATATAATGAATTTCAATTTTCAGAGTCTAATGCTTGTTTCTGAAACTTTAGAAGGACTCTTTTTACCCTCATACTCCTCCCAACATTTTTTTTTAAATAATCAGAAATATTTTACTAATTTGAGAACATAAAATTAAACAGAAGGAGCAAAAAAAGTTACCTATATGCATTTTTTAAATTTTTTGAAATTTATTAACTTTTTTTAAAAATTTAACTTTACAATATTGTATTGGTTTTGCCATGTATCAAAATGAATCTGCCACAGGTATACAGTATTGCTTTCCAGTTTATTTGATAAACTTTAAACATGGTAAAGGTGACCACTTAGTAATCTGGATATGGCCATCATTTTATCAGGTTGGACACTCACAGACTGTTGCAGGGATGAGCCAATTCTGACTGTATGTTGGAACTATTTTTATGACTTGTTTTTGTTATTATAATCATGCAGAATGTCCTGCCTCAGGAAATCCTGTGCCTCTGCCTGACTGGTAAACTAAAGTATCTTTGTTTAGGGTCCTGTCCATGTGTAGGTGGCAGGAAAGAAGAAATTAATATATCCCATTCCCGAAGGTGGCATTCTAGGAGATATTTGCAAGACTAATTGCTTTTTTTTTTTACTTTATTTCCTCAACTTCCCCCATCTCTATTCTATAAAAGAACCTGGCATCCAGACCCTGATAAGATGGTTCTTTTGAGACATTAGTCTGTCATCCTCTGGGTCAGCCAGCTTTCTGAACAGAGTGGTATTCCTTGCCTCAACATCTTTCCTCTGAGTGACTGGGGCCGTTGTGTGGTGAGCAGAGGAGCAGAGTAAACTTGAACTTGGTAACAAACCTCTTTTTATTTATCAGTTAAACATATATATTTTCCCCCACATATTTATTTTTTTACATTTAAATTTCTGCTGTGATTTTTTTTAATTTAATTTAACTTTACAATATTGTATTGGTTTTGCCATATATCAAAATGAATCTGCTGTGATTTTAATGGGCTCTGTATCATATTACATTGAACAAGAAACTGGTAGAGAAATATTTCCATGTGTATGTAGTTCCAACTCCCAAATATCATAGGTAATTATTAGAATAAAGTGAAGGGAGGTTATAATGGATCCAGCTATTCTATTTTACCTGTACTGATTATATTTCACAGTAGTTTCAGGGGCCCCTTGTGGATTGTTTGAATTAATATGCCTCCAAAAAGGAGCAACTTTGCCCTTCTTAAAGTGTGGAGTTAGTTTCTGTGTTGTACAATGTCATTTAAAGTTTAATGAATGAGGATTAATTATCTCCATGATTACCTATAACTCAGGCCAATCTTATGAATACTATTGAACCCAAATAATCAGTTATCAGTGTGCTCCAAAGACAGATTTAGTATTCTTACTCTTTCAAAACAGCCTGAATTTTTAAATGCCATCATGAACTGGTATGTGTGCTAAAGAAACCTTATTGATGTAATCCCCCATCAAATTTCTTTTAACATGTATCAGTCTTGTTTATTCATTAATTGATTGATTACAGATCAGATCAGTTGCTCAGTCATGTCCGACTCTGTGACCCCATGAACTGCAGCACGTCAGGCCTCCCTGTCCATCACCAACTGCCGGAGGTCACTCAGACTAACATCCATCGAGTCAGTGATGCCATCCAGCCATCTCATCCTCTGTCGTCCCCTTCTCCTCCTGCCCCCAATCCCTCCCAGCATCAGAGTCTTTTCCAATGAGTCAATTCTTCACATGAGGTGGCCAAAATACTGGAGTTTCAGCTTTAGCATCATTCCTTCCAAAGAAATCCTAGGGCTGATCTTCAGATTGGACTGGTTGGATCTCCTTGCAGAAGAAACCACATATATTTTTGCTGAAAAAATATCATCCTGGTATTTCATTAATTTTTAATGAATTTATTTCATTTTTCACTGATCTTTTTATTTAAAAAAATTTTAATGTAACTATACAGCATGAATTAATTTTCAATAGTGATTAATCATACAAGTGACAGCTTTCAGCCAAACTGCCCTACTTAAAAGTCTGAAACTTCTAAAAAAGAAACCACATTCTTGACAAAATAGAATACTTACAGCTGGTTCTTTGAAAGGGTAAATAAAATTGACAAACCACTAGCCAGACTCATCAAGAAACAAAGCGAGAAAAATCAAATCAATAAAATTAGAAATGAAAATGGAGAGATCACAACAGACAGCACAGAAATACAAAGGATCATAAAAGACTACTATCAGCAATTATATGGCAATAAAATGGACAATGTGGAAGAAATGGACAAATTCTTAGAAAAGTACAACTTCCCAAAGCTGGATCAGGAAGAAATAGAAAATCTTAACAGACAAATCACAAGCATGGAAATTGAAACTGTAATCAGAAATCTTCCAGCAAACAAAAGCCCAGGTCCAGACGGCTTCACAGCTGAATTCTACCAAAAATTTAGAGAAGAGCTAACACCTATCCTACTCAAACTGTTCCAGAAAATTGCAGAAGGCAAACTTCCAAACTCATTCTATGAGGCCACCATCACCCTAATACCAAAACCTGACAAAGATCCCACAAAAAAAGAAAACTACAGGCCAATTTCACTGATGAACATAGATGCAAAAATCCTTAACAAAATTCTAGCAATCAGAATCCAACAACACATTAAAAAGATCATACACCATGACCAAGTGGGCTTTATCCCAGGAATGCAAGGATTCTTCAATATCCGCAAATCAATCAACGTAATACACCACATTAACAAACTGAAGAATAAAAACCATATGATTATCTCAATAGATGCAGAGAAAGCCTTTGACAAAGTTCAACATCCATTTATGATAAAAACTCTCCAGAAAGCAGGAATAGAAGGAACATACCTCAACATAATAAAAGCTATATATGACAAGCCCACAGCAAACATTATCCTCAATGGTGAAAAATTGAAAACATTTCCTCTAAAGTCAGGAACCAGACAAGGATGCCCACTTTCACCATTACTATTCAACATAGTTTTGGAAGTTTTGGCCACAGCAATCAGAGCAGAAAAAGAAATAAAAGGAATCCAAATTGGAAAAGAAGAAGTAAAACTCTCACTGTTTGCAGATGACATGATCCTCTACGTAGAAAACCCTAAAGATTCCACCATAAAATTACTAGAACTGATCAATGAATATGGTAAAGTTGCAGGATATAAAATTAACACACAGAAATCCCTTGCATTCCTGTACACTAATAACGAGAAAATAGAAAGAGAAATTAAGGAAACAATTCCATTCACCATTGCAATGAAAACAATAAAATACTTAGGAATATATCTTCCTAAAGAATCTAAAGACCTATATATAGAAAACTATAAAACACTGGTGAAAGAAATCAAAGAGGACACTAATAGATGGAGAAATATACCATGTTCATGGATTGGTAGAATCAATATAGTGAAAATGAATATACTACCCAAAGCAATTTATAGATTCAATGCAATCCCCATCAAGCTACCAACGGTATTCTTCACAGAGCTAGAACAAATAATTTCTCAATTTGTATGGAAATACAAAAAACCTCGAATAGCCAAAGCTATCTTGAGAAAGAAGAACGGAACTGGAGGAATCAACCTGCCTGACTTCAGGCTCTACTACAAAGCCACAGTCATCAAGACAGTATGGTACTGGCACAAGGACAGAAATATAGATCAATGGAACAAAATAGAAAGCCCAGAGATAAATCCACGCACATATGGTCACCTTATCTTTGACAAAGGAGGCAAGAATATACAATGGATTAAAGACAATCTCTTTAACAAGTGGTGCTGGGAAAACTGGTCAAATACTTGTAAAAGAATGAAACTAGAACACTTTCTAACACCATACACAAAAATAAACTCAAAATGGATTAAAGAGCTAAATGTAAGACCAGAAACCATAAAACTCCTAGAGGAAAACATAGGCAAAACACTCTCTGACTTACATCACAGCAGGATCCTCTATGACCCACCTCCCAGAATATCGGAAATAAAATCAAAAATGAACAAATGGGACCTAATCAAACTTAAAAGCTTCTGCACAACAAAGGAAACTATAAGCAAGGTGAAAAGACAGCCTTCAGAATGGGAGAAAATAATAGCAAATGAAGCAACTGACAAACAACTAATCTCAAAAATATACAAGCAACTTCTACAGCTCAATTCCAGAAAAATAAATGACCCAATCAAAAAATGGGCCAAAGAACTAAATAGACATTTCTCCAAAGAAGACATACAGATGGCTAACAAACACATGAAAAGATGCTCAACATCACTCATTATCAGAGAAATGCAAATCAAAACCACTATGAGATACCATTTCACGCCAATCAGAATGGCTGCTATCCAAAAGTCTACAAGCAATAAATGCTGGAGAGGGTGCGGAGAGAAGGGAACCCTCTTGCACTGTTGGTGGGAATGCAAATTAGTACAGCCACTATGGAGAACAGTATGGAGATTCCTCAAAAAACTGCGAATAGAACTGCCTTATGATCCAGCAATCCCACTGCTGGGCATATACACTGAGAAAACCAGAATTGAAAGAGACACGTGTACCCCAATGTTCATAGCAGCACTGTTTGCAATAGCCAGAACGTGGAAGCAACCTAGATGTCCATCCACAGATGAATGGATAAGCAAGCTGTGGTACATATACACAAGGGAGTATTACTCAGCCATTAAAAAGAATACATTTGAATCAGTTCTAAGGAGGTGGATGGAGCTGGACCCTATTATACAGAGTGAAGTAAGCCAGAAACAAAAACACAAATACAGTATACTAACGCATATATATGGAATTTAGAAAGATGGTAAAAATAACACTATTTACGAGACAACAAAAGAGACACTGATGTATAGACCAGACTTTTGGACTCTGGGACCGGGAGAGGGTGGGATGATTGGGGAGAATAGCATTGAAATATGTATAATATTATATCTGAAATGTATTAATTGTTCAAACTAAACACTATCATGTTACAATTTGTTCATACTAGATGTTTGCAATGTTTCTGATAATCAATAAAAGAGATTCTTGATCAGGAATAAAAAAAAATAGAATACTTACAAAAGCATTTAAGATATATAATGCTTTAGTGGAAGGTCTTCTTAAGTATATTTTATATGTGGAACGTCCAAATAAAATTGGAAAATATGAGGCAAAATCTAAATAGCTAATCCTGGAAAATGTATAGCTACTTCACCTTAAATATGAGTTCTTTACTTAAAAAATAAAATGTAAAGAGTATCACTTATTCAGTTTCTTTAAGAATTAGTCATTTAACTCAATGAAAGAAATTGACCCTTTATTGTGAGCAAGATGCTATACAAGTGTTTTTCCTACATTCTGATATCTAAATAGAATAAGAAACTAATATTTCTAATACATGCAAAAAGAGTTTTGCCTCTGAAATTCCAGACTGCCTTGAAAATTGGATACAGTGAATGAATTTTGTTAATTCCTAACCCAAGTGGTTTTATTTTACACATCTATTTCCACTATAAGAACTGAAGAAATGGTGTGCATACCAATATTGTGCAACATGATATTTCGTGCATAGAAATTAGAATTAATCATTGAGAAATAGTGTGTTTGTAAATGATTTATAAAAACAAATTGACCCAGTAGCCTTGAGAAATTTAACAAGAGATGTCAGATTTCTAGGACAAAAGAAAAATGGAGTCAGAGCTTACTTGTTGAATTTATTCACTGATTCACTTCTTCAATCAAGATTTATTATAGATCTACTTAATGTATGCTACATACTGGATAAGGAATTATGTACCCATGTATAAGACATTATTCTTCCATTCAAAGACTTTATAAATTTGTAATACTTTTATAAATTAAATTATAATAGAACATAATATATTCTGTATTTATATGTGTCTAAGGAGTTGCAGAAACACAGAAAGATTCTAATCCAGCCAACAGATGTTTTAGGTAGGAGAAAATTACCAACATAATAACATTTATGTTGAATTTTGTAAGTTGGCAAGGAATAATAAGGGCAGCAATTACATGACAGATGTTAAAGAACAAAGAAACAACTTACCACACTATTTCTGGAAAATTTCAAGCACACTATATTTGTAGAATCTTTGTAGAAGATGAATTTTGATATGTTAGCAAAGAGTATATTGTAGTTTTCATCATGATCATCATCATTTTCATTATATTGGACATAAATGAAGCCAACACAGTACTTAGAGTTGTTTTATGGTTTGTTTGTTTTTGGTTTGCATTTTCTTGAATCTACAGTTTTAAATGTTATTTTTCACTGCTACTAACCAATACTCACAGTTCTGAAATGCATTGGGTAACATACTAATATGATTTCAATTTGGGGAGTGATAACTGTGACAGCAGTACATGGAATACATTGGAAGATATAAGATTGTATGACAAAAGACACCTTTAAAGCTCCATGAAAATGCAGACTTGGCTAATTTTCCTTATCACTATGTGTACAGCATGAGAACAGTGGCGGGTCTATTTATTGCTGTTGTTCTTTCAGTTGTGTCTAACTCTTCGTGACCCCACAGACTGCAGCACAACAGGTTTCCCTGTCTTTTACTCTCTCCTGAGCTCACTCAAATGCATGTCCACTGAGTTGGTGATGCCACCCAACCATCTCCTTCTCTGTCGTCCTTTCTCTTCCTGCCTTCAATCTTGTCCAGCATCAGGATCTTTTCCAATGAGTCAGGTCTTCATATCAGGTGGCCAAAGAATTAGAGCTTTAATCTCAGCATCAGTACCTCCAATGAATATTCAGGAATGATTTCCTTTAGGATTGACTGGTTTGATCTCCTTGTCCAAGGAACTCTCAAGAGTCTTTTCCAACAATGCAATATAAAAGCAACAATTCTTTGGTGCTCAGCCTTCTTTATCGTCCAACTCTCAAGTCTGTGAAAAACCAGAGTTTTGACTCTAGCACCTTTGTCAGCAAATTGATGTCTCTGTTTCTTAATACACTAAATTTGTAATAGCTTTTCTTCCAAGGAGCAAGAATCTTTTAATTTCACGGCTACATTTGGAGTCTAAGAAAATAAAGTCTGTCACTCTTTGCATTGTTTCCCCATCTATTTGCCACGGAGTGATAGAACAGGATACCATCATCTTCATTTTTTGGATGTTGAGTTTTAAGCCAGTTTTTTTTTTTTTTTTTTTCATTCTCCTCTTTCACCTTCATCAAGAGGCTCTTTAGTCCCTCTTCACTTTCTGCCATAAGGGTAGTGTCATCTGCATATCTGAAGTTATTGATATTTCTCCCAGAAAACTTGATTTCAGCCTTGAGCTTCATCCAGCCCGGCATTTCACATGATGGACTCTGCATATAATTTAAATAAACAGAGTGACAATATACAGTCTTGACATACTCCTTTCCCAATTTGGAAGCAGTCTATTGTTCCATGTCCAGTTCTAACTATTGCTTCTTGACTTAAATACAGGCTTTGCAGGAGGCATGTAAGGTGATCTGGTATTCCCATCTCTTTAAGAATTTTCCAGGTTTTTTTCTTTTCTTTCTTTTTTTTTTTTTTTTTTTGATCCACACAGTCAAAGACTTTAGCATAGTCAATGAAGCAGAAGTAGATGTTTTCTTGGAATTCTATTGCTTTTTCTATGATCCAGTGAATATTGGCAACTTGATCTCTGGTTCCTCTGCCTTTTCTAAATCCAGCCTGGATATCTGGATGGTCTCAGTTCACATACTATTGAGGCCGAGCTTGGAGAATTTTGAGCATTACTTTGCTAGCATGTGAAATGAGTGCAATTGTGTGATAGTTTGAACGTTCATTGGCATTGCCTTTCTTTGGGATTGGAATGAAAACTGACTTTTTCCAGTCCTGTGGTCACTGCTGAGTTTTCCAAATTTGCTGGCACACTGAGTGCAGCACTTTCACAGCACCACCTTTTAGGATTTGAAAACTCAGTTGGAATTCTATCACCTCCACTAGCTTTGTTTGTAGTGATGCTTCCTAAGGCCAACTTGACTTCACACTCCAACATGTCTGGCTCTAGGAGAGTGATCACACCTTCATAATTATCTGGGTCATGAAGGTCCTTTTCGTATAATTATTCTTATATTTTTGCTATCTCTTACTATCTTCTGTTTCTGTTAGGTCCATATTGTTGATGTCCTTTATTGTGCCTATCTTTGCATGAAATGTTCCCTTGATATCTCTAATTTTATTGAAGAGCTCTCCAGCCTCTCCCATTCTATTGTTTTCCTCTATTTGTTTGCGTTGATCACTGAGGTTTGTTTGCATTGCCAACATCTGATGGATCACTGAAAAAGCAAGAGAGTTACAAAAACTCTACTTCTATTTTATTGACTATGTCAATGTCTTTGATTGTGTGGATCACAACAAATGGTGGAAAATTCTTCAAGAGATGGGAATATCAGACCACCTTGCTTGCCTCCTGAGAAAACTGTATGCAGGTCAAGAAGCAACACTTAGAACTGGACATGAACAGCTGATTGATTCCAAACTGGGAAAGCAGTATGTCAAGGCTTTATATTGTCAACCTGCTTATTTAACTTATATGCAGAGAATATCATGAGAAGTGCTGGGATGGATGAAGTACGAGCTGGAGTCAAGACTGCCAGGAGAAATATCAATAACCTCAGATATACAGATGACACCACCCTTATGGCAGAAAGTGAAGAACCTAAAGACCTCTTGATGAAAGTGAAAGAGTTGACTTAAAACTCAACATTCAGAAAGCTAAGATCATGGTATCCAGTCCCATCACTTCATGGAAAATAGATGGAAAAATGATGGAAACAGTGAGAAACTTTATTTTGGGGGGCTCCAAAATCATTACAGATGGTGACTGCAGCCATGAAATTAAAAGACACTTTGCTCCTTGGAAGAAAAGCTATGACCAGCATAGCATGTTAAAAAGCAGAGACATTCTTTTGCCAACAAAGGCCCATCTAGACAAAGCTATGGTTTTTCCTGTAGTAATGTATGGATGTGAGAGGTGGACTATAAAGAAAGATGAGCACCAAAGAACTGATGCTTTTGAACTGTGGTGTTGGAGAACACTCTTGAGAGTCCCTTGGCCTGCAAGGAGACCCAACCAGTCAATCCTCAAGGAAATCAGTCCTGCATAATCGTTGGAAAGACTGATGCTAAAGCTGAAACTCCATTTCTTTGGCCACCCGATGCCAGGAACTGACTCATTAGAAAAGATCTTGATGCTGGGAAAGATTGAGGGCAGGAGGAGAAGGGGACAACAAAGGATGAGATGGTTGGACCATCTCATAACATCACTGATTTGATGGACATGAGTTGAGCAAGCTCTGGGAATTGGTGATGGACAGGGAAGCCTGGAGTGCTGCAGTCCTTGGGTTTGCAAAAAGTAGGACATGACTGAGTGACTGAACTGATCACTAATGAATGCTTTCTTCTCTCTCCTTATTTGGAACTCTGCATTCATATGGTTATTTCTTTCCTTATCTCCTTTGTCTTTTGCTTCTCTTCTTTTCTCAGCTATGTATAAGGCCTCCTCAGATAACCATTTTGCCTTTTGGCATTTCTTTTTTGGGGGTATGGTCACCACCTCCTGTACAACATTATAAACCTCTGTCCATAGTTCTTCGGGCACTCTATCAGATCTAGTCCCTCAATCTATTTGTTACTTTCACTCTATAATCATAAAGTATTTGATTTAGGTCTTACCTGAATGGCCTTGTGATTTTCCCAACTTTCTTCTGTTTAACTCTGAATTTTGCAATAAGGAGTTCATGATATGAGCTGCAATCAGCTTCCACTCTTGATTT
Organism: Tragelaphus eurycerus; assembly: GCA_935064755.1. NCBI lineage: Eukaryota > Metazoa > Chordata > Mammalia > Artiodactyla > Bovidae > Tragelaphus > Tragelaphus eurycerus. Next base: position 16,064,679 of record CAKXYN010000009.1, on the reverse strand, counting down.
TGCTGACTGTATACAGTTTCTCCATCTTCAGCTGCAAAGAATATAAACAATTTGCTTTTGGTATTGTCCATCTGGTGATGCTCCTATATAAAGTCATCTCTAGTGTTGCTGGAAGATGGTGTTTGCTATGACCAGTGTGGTCTCTTGGCAAAACCACTGTTAGCCTTTGCCCTACTTCATTTTGTACTCCAAGACCAAACTAGGCTGTTATTCCAGGTGTCTCTTGACTTTCTACTTTTGAATTCTAGTCCTCTATGATGAAAAGGACATTTTTGTGCATGTGTGTGTGTGTTAGTTCTAGAAGATCTTACAGGTTTCATGAAACCATTCAGCTTCAGCTTCTTCTACATTAGTGTTTGGGGCATACACTTGGATTAGGGTGATATTGAATCATTTGCCTTGGAAGTGAACACCCAAGTACTGCATTTAGGACTCTTTTATTGACTATGAGGTATATTCAGATCAGATCAGATCAGTCGCTCAGTCATGTCTGACTCTTTGCAGCCCCATGAATCGCAGTATGCCAGGCCTCCCTGTCCATCAACAACTCTGAGGTATATTAGTAGACAAAAATAAACAAAGTATATCACAGCATTGCAGTTCCTGTGTTTATGTAAAGCCATTGCAACTAAAACAGGAAACTGAATCACAAAGGCAAATTTAGCAAAAATATTTTGTTAATTATCAAGAAGAAAATAAATAAGTATAGGATATTTCCTAGTTTTTTTGACTTGGGCTTCTGGGTGAAATGGTTGTGCTATTAATTAAGAGAGAAAATATAGGGAGACAATCTTTGGCTCTTCAAGTTTCCTCAGACACAGAAGTTAATGATCAAAAATAATTTATCTTACCTATGAATTCCACTGGAGAAGGCAATGGCACCCTACACCAGTACTCTTGCCTGGAAAATCCCATGGACAGAGGAGCCTGGTAGACTGCAGTCCTTGGGGTCGCTAAGAGTCGGACATGACTGAGTGACTTCACTTTCTCTTTTCACTTTCATGCATTGGAGAAGGAAATGGCAACCCACTCCAGTGTTCTTGCCTGGAGAATCCCAGGGATGGGGAAGCCTGGTGGGCTGCCGTCTATGGGGTCACACAGAGTCGGACACAACTGAAGTGACTTAGCACAGCATAGCATAGCATAGCATATATACACAGGGCATCCCTGGTGACTCAGTAAGTAAACAATCAGCCTGAAATGCGGGAGACCCAAGTTCAATTTCTGGATCAGGAAGATCCCCTGGAAAAGGAAATGACTACCCACTCCAGTATAATCACCTAGAAATTCCAAGGATAAGGCATACAGTGATGAATCCAGAGATTAAGATACATTTTGACTGAAAATTTTACCTGCAGCAAGGCTATGTGCACTCATTCTATCCTTCACATAGGGTAGCTTTTACTTTTAAAAGAATATTATCAATAGAATAGACAGAAACAACAGGAAGAAAATAAAGGCTTATACAGTTACTCTTTCTATCATCTGGCAACTTGACTCTATGTTAAAAGTTTTGGATAAATCCATTTCTGGTTCTTTTTCACATACAAAAGTTTTGCTTAAATAGTGTATTATACCTTCTCTTTTCATATTCTGATAATTTTGTCATTGATTCTTTTAAGTGCATCTTCTTTATTTTAGCTTTGTTGATATTTTGTTAATTAAAGTGCAGTGAGAACAAAGGAAGCATTTTGGAGATTAAACTGGCAGTGCTTGTAACTCATTGAAAGAAGTAAGGCAGGAGATTCAGGAAAAGAAGGCTTCTTTAAACCGTAGAACTGAGGTTTGAGTTAGAAATGAAGAACAAAGAGTTTTTCTTGTTTTCTTAATTTTAGTTAATCTATTGTACTCATTTCATAGAGTAAATTAAATATTTTGCTTTCAACAAGAAAAAAAGCAAAAACATATCTTTTATCATATGATGCAATGCAATGGTTTATTCCAAATGACTTTTGGAAACAGCTCTGAAGAAAAGAGATAATTTTGTTGCCATGTTCTATGAGACGTCCCCTGTATATTTAATCTCTCATGACATTGTTGTATAATAGAACTTAGAAGCCCTATTTTTTGCCACATGCTTTAATATCCTGAAAGTGAAAGAAAGTAAAAATTGCTCAGTCGTGTCTGACTCTTTGCGACCTCATGGATGTAGACTATGAGATTCTCCAAGCCAGAATACTGAAGTGGGTAGCCTTTCCCTTCTCCAGGGGATCATCCCAAAACAGGGATAGAACCCAGGTCTCCCCATTGCAGACAGATTCTTTACTACCTGTACCACAAGCATACTGTTATTACTTGCAGCTGTTTCTTCAAAATGACTGGTCCACCTACTATTCTCCCTACTGTAGGTATTTACAACATGCTCTCTGTTTTGACATAATGTTTTTCAACAAGTTCATGTGTTACTTTTAAAGTAACTTAATTCAACTCTTGTAGACAAAAAGAGACATTTCCTTTCTGTGGTCATTCAGGATGAAATCGTGGCACCAGAGGTCTCAGTAACACCGCTTCAGGGAAATGTTCCTAGGATCTAACACATTCAGCAGAGAAAAGGAAGATGAAAAACTGACTTTTTTTTTTTCCTGAAAATGTGATAAAAGCAACATCATACCAGAAAAAAAACTAATAGTGAATGGAGGTAGATCCACCTAGGAGACCTGGAGGTCAACACATATTCAAGTGCAGATCAGAGAATGAGCTCCCCCAGAAGAGGAAGCAGGAGATCTGAAGGAGAAATCTTTTCATAGAAAGGTAGTGTTCTATTTAACAGAGCTTGACTTCAATATCAGTCCATTCAGGTGGCTCTACACAGAGGGAGCAGCTAGGCCCAGTGTCCAAAGAGAACAGGCACTTCATGGACCTCTGAGCAAACATGGCAGGAGGTCATTTTAAAAACAGCTACTCTTGCTTAGATACACATGAGTCATCCCACTAGGGAGAATTTCTTTCTCCGAAGGAAAATTAGGATCATTTTAAATATTAAAAAAAAGACACAAAACCAACATATGAAGTCTGATTGTAAAATAAGCATCCGGGGAATGTCCCTTTTAACTGTAAAGATCACACTAATTTATGCAGAACACAAGACATATTCTTATGGTGGAAGGTCACTTTGAGCAGCCAAGTGATTATTAATACAGAGAAAATCCAGCTTTGCTTTTCAAGGAGGTAAAATTTTTAGAAATAGACTCTTAAGTGGGGGAAGAAAAGCTGTAAAACTATACATGTGGGAGGAGAATGTAAGATCAAGCCAATAATCCTGCTGTGAAGAAGCTACAGGGAACCTAAGAACTACTAAAACCTGTCAGAGTTCTATAACTAAAAGCTAGCAGTGACACCTAAATATGCTAGAATATATATTATTATCTACTTAAATATGACCTTCAAAGTAAAAGGGTACTAACCCAAAAGTGATTTAAAAACTAAAACATGTTTTTCTTAAAAATACATTAAGTGGTATTTTATTAATGTCTAAAGGCTAACCCCCAAAGCCCTGTTTGACCTAAAATATAGTTGGAATGTATATATTTTTGTGCTAATCAACTTATTTTCATTGCATTACAAAGACAATTTTCACCTCATTCTTTTGTTACTCCGCAATATTTTTATTTTTCAGTTAAATAGCCTTTTGTGACATCTTATTAGCAGAAAGGCATGACCACAGAACTAGGAATATAGCTTCTGTTTTAACTTTCACCCTATGGAGATGAAAGCTTTGGATTCTATTTAAAAAGAGATGAAGCAGTTAAGAGAGAACTTCAAATTTTAGAACGACAGAAATTCCTCTCCAAAAGGTATTGATTAAATATTAGGTAACTTTATGTAATTAACTTACATGAAATAAATTTGTAATTATCCACTTATATTTGGTTACAAGTTTGGATTTTGGGTTACCAGTTGAAGAATGTGGATTGGAATTTTTAATTCTAGTGATTCATAGAAGAATCAAGTCATAAGCAAATGACTAAAGTGTTATTTTTAGAAGAATGTGTTATTTTTTTCTTTTCTTTTGCTTTTTGGTTACAACATTTAACAGAATCAGCAATCAAAAAGAAGTCAGAGATGTGCTAGGGAATTGAGTGTAACAAACTGAAGTTAAATAGAAATAATTGAGTATCGGATTTGTATCCAAAATATCTATCTGTACAATGGAGTATGTGAGAGCCCAGTGTATATACATATAAATACATTTGGAGGCTTTCTGAGTGGGAAGTTAATATGAGCCAGCAGCAGTCTGGTTGCCAGATTGATACAATCTTAGGCTTCGTTATTAGTAATAATTGGTGGGAAGTGATAGTCCCACTCACCTTGCACAATCTGTTGTAAGACTAAAAAGGGAACTCTGTTCAGTTCTATTGTATGACAGTTTAAAAGTCAAAAACATGATGCACATTCAGAGACAAGTGGCGAGTGCTTTGAATGGACATGTAACAATGGCATATGAGAAATGTTGTAAATGGGTAGGAACATTTACTATGAAAAGTGGAAAATTAGAGGCCACAAATATATCCACAATATGAAATTCTCCAAGTCAGGCTTCAGCAATACGTGAACCATGAACTTCCAAATGTTCAATGTGGTTTTAGAAAAGACAGAGGAACCAGAGATCAAATTTCAAACATCTGCTGGATCATCGAAAAAGCAATGGAGTTCCAGAAAAACATCTATTTTTGCTTTATTGACCAAGCCAAAAGTTTGACTGTGTGGATCACAATAAACTGTGGAAAATTCTAAAAGAGATGGAAATACCAGACCACCTGACCTGCCTCTTGAGAAACCTGTATGCAGGTCAGGAAGCAACAGTTAGAACTGGATATGGAAAAATAGACTGATTCCAAATAGGAAAAGGAGTACATCAAGGTTGTACATTGTCACCCTGCTTATTTAACTTATATACAGAGTATGTCATGAGAAATGCTGGGCTGAATGAAGCACAAGCTGGAATCAAGATTGCTGGGAGAAATATCAATAACCTCAGATATGCAAATGACACCACCCTTATGGTGGAAAGTGGAGAAGAACTAAAGACCTTTTGATGAAAGTGAAAGAGGAGAGTGAAAAAGTTGCTTAAAGCTTGACATTCAGAAAACTAAGATCATGGCATCTGGTCTCATCATTCGTTGCAAAGAGATGGGGAAAAAGTGGCTGACTCTATTTTCGGGAGCTCCAAAATCACTGCAGATGGTGACTGCAGCCATGAAATTAAAAGATGCTTGCTCCTTGGAAGGAAAGTTATGACCAATATAGACAGCATATTCAAAAGCAGAGACATTACGTTGCCAACAAAGGTCCATCTAGTCAAGGCTATGGTTTTTCCAATAGTCATGTACGGATGTGAGACTTGGACTCTAAAGAAAGCTGAGCACTGAAGAATTGATGCTTTTGCACTGTGGTGTTGGAGAAGACTCTTGAGAGTCCCTTGGACTGCAAGGAGATCCAACCAGTCCATCCTAAAGGAAATCAGTCCTGGGTGTTCATTTGAAGGACTGATGTTGAAGCTGAAACTCCAATACTTTGGCTACCTGATGCAAGCATCTGACTAATTTGAAAAGACCCTGATGCTGGGAAAGATTGAGGGCAGGAGGAGAAGGGGATGACAGAGGATGAGCTGGTTGGATGGCATCAATGACAATGGACATGAGTTTTGGTAAACTCTGGGAGTTGGTGATGGACAGGGAGGACTGGTGTACTGCAGTCCATAGGGTCACAAAGAGTCAGACACAACTGAGTAACTGAACTGAACTGATGAACCTCAGAGGCCCCAAACACTTTATGGGACCATGGCTTTCATGTGTAATTCAAAATATATCAGCTTTGAAACATGAAAAGTGTAAATAGAAGACAAAAATGATTGTATTTTCCTGTTACTATTAATAATATTTTTGATACATCAACATTTTGAATTACTTCAGAAAATATCATCATATTTTTGATCCTATTTTACTGATGCTCTGACATGTAACCCAGAGCATCCTGAAGATAAAGTGAATTGCTTGAGGAGGTAGAGAATTTCCACATGCTAGCACTAGTCAAACAACGACGGTAATATATTCAATATTCAAGCATTCAAACTGTAGATGATCCAGAAGACTGCCAAAGTTTCTTTTAAATCAAGCAGTTCTATTTTTGTCCCTAAATGATGACTTCTTTCCTATTAAATCATATTCATATATAAATTGAATCTATTACATAGAAACTTTCAGATGCAATGAAACTGAGATAAATTAGGTTAATATATGTTATTTTCTATATTTAACTTACCTTTGTACTTAACTGAAAGTTATTAAGTCAACTTTCACTTCTGCATTAACCTCATCATAGACTTCATGGTATTGATTTGGTAATTTATTCACAGTTTGCTTTTGAAGATTAATGGTATATAATACAAAGTGGGACACAAATTTTCTGTTTGAACACAGGAGATATTTTTCTATCATAGTAGAAACAGTTGTTTCATGTGCCTACACAAAAATAAGCAGACTTCATTTTGTTTAGAATGGCTTAAATAAATATATCTGGGCTCAAGAACTGCAAAGCTGCATTTTTAATTCTTCTAAAGAGAGTCTAAGCTTTACAAAATTATCAGTAGTTTTAGATATTATTTCAAACATTATTTGCTTCAGGAACAATAAATAAATCACCCATAGGAGAATACAATGACTAAAAAGCAATAAATAAGTTAAGGTTGCCTCTGTTTCCCATATCTTAGATGACTAAATTTAGATTTAAGAAAAGGTGTACCCTGATTCTATTTTCATTTAGCCACTTTGTTGCATGGCATTGTGGCATGCCATTCCCCTCCTTGTGATTTCTCTAGTTACTCTCTTTCCAAAGTCAGTCTGAATGTATATATGTTCCTTAAAAATAAATAATCCCTTATCAAAAAGGGAACCCTCTTACACTGTTGGTGGGAATGCAAACTAGTACAGCCACTATGGAGAACAGTGTGGAGATTCCTTAAAAATCTGGAAATAGAACTATCTTACGATCCAGCAATCCAACTGCTGGGGATACACACTGAGGAAACCAGAATTGAAAGAGACACATGTACCCCAGTGTTATCACAGCACTGTTTACAATACCCAGGACATGGAAGCAACCTAGATGTCCATCAGCAGATGAATGGATAAGAAAGCTGTGGTACATATACACAATGGAGTATTGCTGCTAAGTCACTTCAGTCGTGTCCAACTCTGTGTGGCCCCATAGACGGCAGCCCACCAGGCTTCCCCCTCCCCGGGACTCTCGAGACAAGAACACTGGAGTGGGTTGCCATTTCCTTCTCCAATGCAGGAAAGTGAAAAGTGAGAGTGAAGTCACTCAGTCATGTCTGACTCTTAGCGACCCCATGGACTGCAGCCTACCAGGCTTCTCCATCCATGGGATTTTCCAGGCAAGAGTACCGGAGTGGAGTGCCATTGCCTTACTCAGCCATTAAAAAGAATGCATTTGAGTCAGTTCTAATGAGGTGGATGAAACTGGAGCCTATTATACAGAGTGAAGTAAGCCAGAAAGAAAAACACCAATACAGTATACTAACCCATATATATGGAATTTAGAAAGATGGTAACAATAATCCTGTATACGAGACAGCAAAAGAAACATTGATGTATAGAACAGTCTTTTGGACTCTGTGGGAGAGGGAGAGGGTGCGATGATTTGGAAGAATGGCATTGAAATATGTATAATATCATATATTAAACAAGTCGCCAGTCCAAAAAAAAAATATGTAACAAAGCAAATATTAAATTTTTGCTCTTTTCTCCTTTATATTACAGCTGAAGAAACTAAAGCTCAGTGAGGTTATGGGATATATCCATATTTATTCTATAAAATATTATTTGTGGTCTCATATTATTTTGTGTTTTAGAAATGGGTATTTTTATTGAAATAAAAGAAGCATATAATAAAATACTCAGACTATAACTATTCAATTTGATGAGGTGGGTGTATCAGTAGCTCATTCTTTTTATTGCCTACTATTATTCCATTACGGGGAAGGCAATGGCACCCCACCCCAGTACTTTTGCCTGGAAAATCCCATGGACGGAGGATCCTGGTAGGCTCCAGTCCATGGGGTCGCTAAGAGTCGGACACGACCGAGTGACTTCACTTTCACTTTTCACTTTCATGCATTGGAAAAGGAAATGGCAACCCACTCCAGTATTCTTGCCTGGAGAATTCCAGGGACGGGGGAGCCTGGTGAGCTTCCGTCTATGGGGTCTCACAGAGTCGGACAGGACTGAAGCGACTTAGCAGCAGCAGCAGCAGCATTATTCCATTATATGGAATAATATTTGCTTATTCAGTTTTTGAGGAACATTTGGCTTTCTTTTTTTTTTTTTTAATTGCTATAAATAAAGAGACTTTAACATCTTTGTACAAGTCTTTACGTTAATGGTGCTTGTGTTTCTCTTTAGTAAATAGAATTAGAATTATTTTTATAAGAAACTTCAAAAACAATTCTTCAAATTGTTTGTTACTATTTTACATTCCCATTAGCAATATATGAGACTTCCAATCACTCCAGACCCTGTTCAATAGTTGGTATTGTCAGGTTTTGCTTTTCTGTTATAGTGACTATGAAATGCAATTTCATTGTAGTTTTAATTAATATTTCCTCAATGGCTAATGATGATTAGCATCTTTTCATATGCTTATTGGCTATTCATGTATTTTACTTACTATTATGGCCCTTCACTTCTGGCCTTTTTAAAAATAAGGTTATCTTCTCCTGGACACTTTTTAGGATTTACAAGGTACTGAATGCATATGTGTGAGAGAGATGTCATATGAATTTTTTTCAGTCTCTGTCTTCTTTAATAATTGTGTCAAATATATTTTTTAATGAGGAGAAATAGTCAATTCTGAAGACATTCAGTTTATTATTTTGTCTTTTAGGCTAGGGATTTTTTTTGTTATTGCTGTTCTGATGGGAAAAAATATGTTTTGGCCTACCCTGTGGCTATAAAGATATTCTTTTTAAGAACTATCAAGAGTTTGAGGTTTTACCCTGTTGCAATCTGATAAATTAAATCACTACAGTTTCATGGATGCTATTAGAATATCCAGTACTTGGGTCAGACACAAAAACTTTAATAGTCAAGAAACGATAAACAGCATGAACATTCACATATTTTTCTAGGATGCTTTGGCCCCAGATTCTATGTTCACATTTTGGAAGGGCCAAGATTGACATTTATATGTTCAGAAGGTTGAGTTATAAGAAAGAAACTCTGAACTTAGGAAATCTGAAGCTTTTATAGTAGGCAGTAATCTTGCCAGCCTTTTGCTCTGGAGAAAACCTTAACTTCATTATACAAACAGTGACCATGCCTTGTTCCAGAAGGATATATTATCTTTATCTTTTGAGGCTATAAGCAAACCTGTCCTTTGTTCCAGAGGGAGAAATGACCTCTAAGACTGATTACTGTATAAGCATCCTTTAAAATGTAGTGCAAAATGAAGAGCAGTGAGTAGTTCTCCTTATAAGATATGCGAGAATAGGAGACCCATGGGAAATTGTGTTACAGTTCTCTTGGATTTCTTTCTAAAGGCTTTAAGATTTTTGGTTTTACATTTAGGTTTATGCCTCATCTCAATTTAAGTCATCTGGAGTGAGATAAGCATCATATTTTTTTGTTTGTTTTTTAGAACATATATTCATTTGTTCCAGCAATATGTATAAATTGATTTGATGTCATTTTCTAACATCAACTGACTATATATATTTGAGTCTACATCTATACTCTCTATTCTGGATGTGTATATTCTTACATCAATACCAGCATTAATTTAGTTATAGAAAAATTTAAGACTTTAATACAGTAGTTGTTGCATAATATAATTGACTTTCATTGTTTAGGATCATTTTCTAAGTCAAAATGATGATCCTACTAGTGATAGCTTGAATGATCTCTTCTTCTTTCATTCTATTTTCCATATAGATGCCAGAATACCCTTTTAAGATGAAAGTGAGAGAAGATCATTCCTTTTCCAACCCTTCTATTGATGATTAATTAATTCAGAGCTAAAGAACAAGTCTTCACAGCAACCTAATTGTATTCCAGTTTCTGTAGCCTTGCTTTTGCTCTGGGTTCATTTTCTATCACTATCTCCTCACTTAATTTAATCTAGTTGTTCTGGTTTCTGTCAGTGTTCCTTTGAGGTGGAAGCAGGCCCCTAACCTAGGGCTTTGCATGATTTACTCCTTTATTTTCAATGGATTTTTCCTCAAGTGTTGTATTATTAACATCTGTGAAAGTTTCCCAGACTACCCCACTCAATTTGAAATATCACCCAACTTCCCAATGCTGTCTTCCCCTTCTCATATATTATCACCATCTCACATATTGCATATTTCTTTGTTGTTTGTTCCCTCTTACTAGAATATAAGGACAATGAGGGCAGAAACTGTCTGATTTATTCACTCCTAGAATTATATGCTTGAAATAAGCACTAAATGTTGTGATTAATAATATACCCTAAATAAGTTAAAGAATTGTTTCTCACACCATCAGCCCATAATATCATCAATATTTTTGTCTTTTGAGTCAATTAATTCTTGAGCATATTGCAGTACAAGAGGCATCCATTTCGTTTCATTACTTCATTATGGAAGTAAGCCTCACAGAGGTTATGTGTCTTGCCCAAGGTCATTTTTTCTTGTAAGATCCAAAGTAGGAATCACTCTGGACTTGATTTTCAGTGTTTTCTCACAAATACTCTTCTTTAAAAAGAAATCTATGTGTCCATGTATATATATGAACCACCTAAATAGGGATTTGCTATAAAGGAAACACACAGTTGTTTCTGTATCATAGGATTTTCTTTGTCTATACAGTGCCCATGCACTAATGTAGATACTATATGATATAATATATAATAAAGGATTGCCTTCATGTACTTACTGAATTTTGACAAAATTTTACTAGCAATTATTTTTTTAAAAAGATTGGAAATGCCAAACAAGGGTGCAATATGGTTCACAAAAACTCTCTGTTTTTGTCTCTTTGTGGTGAATCACAGATCATCATATCCATAACTGAAAAATGTGGTTTATGCAAGTGGATATCTTCATATTCACTTAGGAGAGAAATAAAATATTCTACATAGATAACTTTCAAATAGATAGACTATTAATTCTACCTGGTTGTATAGAAAGAAGACTGTTATTTCAGAAAATGACACAAAATTAATTGCTTTAAAAGGTTGCAAAGCAAAATAATGAAATCACGATGCTGAAAACCCACTCATGATTGTACTACTAATGAGAAGAGTATAAATTTCTAGGACCTCTAGGGTGATTCAGGAACAAAGAAAAATAAGTTTACTTCAAATTTGTAAATCATACTGCTCTAATCCAATAGGATGTTATCTTTTTAATTTTTTTAAAATCAAACTTAATTTTATTTTAACTACTGAAGTGAGTTTTTAATGAAACTACTCTAAGACTGGGCTTCCCAGGTGGCTCAGTGATAAAGAATTCACCTGCCAGTGAAGGAGACAAGTGTTCAGTCCTTGGGTTGGGAGGATCCCCTGGAATAGAAAATGGTAAGCCACTCCAATATTCTTGCTTAGAAAATTCTATGGACAGAGGAGCCTTGAAGGCCACAGGCCATGGGGTCACAAAGAATCAAACATGATTGAGCACAGATGCACAGACTCTCAGACTGATTTTCTGATGTACTATTTCATATTTCACTTGGATGAGTAACAGATAATTCAAATTTAATCTGGCCAGAATGTAAATTAATCACATTGGTCTTCTGTTCAAATTTTTCAGTCTCTCTAATTCAAATGTATAAAATTCCTGAGTATATTTAGCATTACTTGTATACTTGAATCCAACTTTGTGCACCTTTCTGAGTTTGTGCCTTCTTACTAATTAAAGTTGACACGTCATTCATGGGTGGGAAAGTGGGGGAGGAAATAACCCAGCAAAGTAAGAAAATACCAAAATTCTGTAAAGCAATTATCCTTCAATTAAAAATAAATAAAATGCAAAAAAAGAGAGACTAAAATCCTATAGATTTTCTTGGGGTAAATAAGTTTTCAGAAATTAAAAGGCATTCTTTTTTTTTTTTTTTTTTTTTTGTAAAGAAGTATAGTGATGTCATTTAGATGTCCAATTCAATCTGAAAAATAATCACACTTGAGTGTAGAGTAAGTAAGTCTTTGTTAAGGACACAATTTAATATGCTATAAGTAGTCTCTAAGATATTCTGACTCTTTTGATTTGTAAATTCTCTTACTCTAATCTCTTGTCATATATAGGATTTTAAACAATGTTCTGACTCTTTAGGTGGGCTAAATGTTAATGATATGATTGTGGAGTTTTAAATGCTAACTTAACAAAAAAGCTTATATAAATCTTTAATGATCTTGTAAAATCATTAAAAATCTCCCTGGAAGATTAGCAATGGAATTAGAATCTATATGCTGATTAACAATTAATGGACTGCTTCTAAAATTTAATTCTAATTCTCAGTTTAAGAGTCTTGCAAGGGAGGAAAAAAAAATAAAGATGTGCCTTTTTTCTTGTCTATGGAAAATTCCTATTCAACCATAAAACACTGGAAAAAAATAAAATTATATATTAAAGAGTTCAGCTCTGAAAGTTGGAGAAGAAAGAGGCATTTACTGCCCCTATTGTTTTGCAGGAATATAATTTTGAAGCTACAGAAAAAACTTCTTAAAAAAATTCAATTTTATTTTTTTTACTAGTTAATCTGATATATTTTGCTTTCATTGATAAACTCAGTTATCAGAAAGTATTAACAAATGACAGTCATCAAAATCTCATTAGGGTAACTCATTTCACAGAAAAAAATCTATTGGATATCATTTCCCTTTGATATATCTTATTTTCCAGGTACCTTCAAGAAAGCATCACTGTTCTACCATATGCCATTTTGAGTTTTCTATCATATCATAGGAGCAGTAATATAAAGTTACTAAGTGAACCAGATATTGAACCTGAAATTTGTGACAGGGTAAATACAGGGCTGTCATCTTAAATACGTGGCACTCAGGCTTCAGCAAAGTATTCAGTCTATGGAAACCACATGCCGTCACATACATAGCCAAGGTCCCACAATGACATGAGATGAGAGGTCTATTGATTTTCTAGCTAACAACACTGCTGCAATGTGTGCATTTTCTTCCTAGGTGGAATCTGGTACCTTCTAAAAGTAATACTTTCTTTGGCCATTAAATGACGTTCATTCTCTTTAATAGTTACAAGACAGTGAAAAAAAACTAATGTATAATAAAACACTAACTTAAGAGGGGGAAAGGATGATTACGATAAATGATAAACACTGATGTTGAGTATCAATATTGTTACTTGGATCTTGTAGGGAAACTTAAAATGTCTGTAAATCTGTAATATCATTCTGTTGTTTGTCCATTTTATGGTCCCTTACTACTGTATTCACATTGTTAGTTTAGAACCTTTTGTTACTTTTGAAACAGTTTTGTGTGGGTCTGTCTCCCTCCTAGCTCATGACCTCCCTAATTGTACCAATTTTTTATCTGTCTCAGTAATTCTTCTAAGTTCAGTTCGGTTCAGTCGCTCAGTCATGTCCGACTCTTTGCGATCCCATGAACCGCAGCATACCAGGCCTCCCTGTCCATCACCAATTCCCGGAGTACAACCAAACCCATGTCTATTGAGTCGGTGATACCATCCAACCTTCTCATCCTCTGTCATGCCCTTCTCCTCCTGCCCTCAGTCTTTCCCAGCATCAGGGTCTTTTCAAATGAGTCAGCTCTTCTCATCACTAGATGCTCAGTAAGTCTGTTGAATTAATTATCAGAATAATAGGTATTAGAGATATTTACCACATACTTTTCTTCTTTCCTTTAGAAACTGAAACATTAATTTACTGTCATAGGAATCAGAATAGGTGTATTTGAAGTGTACAGGTATTTAAGAAAAAAAGAATTTGTTAGAGCATTGTCAGTCAGTTCAGTCACTCAGTCGTGTCTGACCCTTTGTGACCCCATGAATTGCAGAATGCCAGGTCTCCCTGTCCATCATCAACTCCTGGAGTTCACTTAGACTCACGTCCATCGAGAGAGTGAATCCATCCAGCCATCTCATCCTCTGTCTTCCCCTTCTCCTCCTGCCCCCCAATTCGTTCCAGCATCAGAGTCTTTTCCAATGAGTCAACTCTTCTCATGAGGTGACCAAAGTATTGGAGTTTCAGCTTTAGCATCATTCCCTCCAAAGAACACCTAGGACTGATCTCCTTTAGAATGCACTAGTTGGATCTCCTTGCAGTCCAAGGGACTCTCAAGAGTCTTCTCCAACACCACAGTTCAAAAGCATCAATTCTTCAGTGCTCAGCTTTCTTCACAGTCCAATTCTCACATCCATACATGACCATTGGAAAAACCGTATCCTTGTCTAGATGGACCTTTCTTGGCAAAGTAATGTCTCTGCTTTTCAATATGCTATCTAGGTTGGTCATAACTTTCCTTCCAAGGAGTAAGCGTCTTTTGCTTTCATGGCTGCAATCACCATTTGCAGTGATTTTGGAGCCTCCCACCCCCCAAAAAAATAAAGTCTGACATTGTTTCCACTGTTTCCCCATCTATTTGCCATGAAGTGATGGGACCAGATGCCATGATCTTCATTTTCTGAATGTTGAGCTCTAAGCCAACTTTTTCACTCTTCTTTTTCACTTTCATTAAGAGGCTTTTAGTTCCTCTTCACTTTCTGCCATAGGGGTGGTATCATCTGCATATCTGAGGTTATTGATATTTCTCCTGGCAATCTTGATTCCAGCCTGTGCTTCTTCCAGCCCAGTGTTTCTCATGATGTATTCTGCATAGAAGTTATAAACAGGGTGAAAATATACAGCCTTGACGTACTCCTTTTCCTATTTGGAACCAGTCTGTTGTTTTATGGCCAGTTCTAACTGTTGCTTCTTGACCTGTATACAGATTTCTCAAGAGGTAGGTCAGGTGGTCTGGTATTCCCATCTCTTTCAGAATTTTCCACAGTTGATTGTGATCCACACAGTCAAAGGCTTTGTCATAGTCAATACAGCAGAAATGGATGTTTTTCTGGAACTCTTTTGCTTTTCCCACGATCCAGCGGATGTTGGCAATTTTATCTGTGGTTCCTCTGCCTTTTCTAAAAGCAGCTTGAACATCTGGAAGGTCATGGTTCACATATTACTGAAGCCTGGCTTGGAGAAGTTTGAGCATACAGATAGAGTGCCTGATGAACTATGGACTGAGGTTCATGACATTGTACAGGAGACAGGGATGAAGACCATCCCCATGGAAAAGAAATGCAAAAAAAGCAAAATGGTCATCTGGAGAGGCCTTACAAATTGCTGTGAAAAGAAGAGAAGCAAAAAGCAAAGGATAAATGGAAAGATATAAGCATCTGAATGCAGAGTTCCAAAGAATAGCAAGAAGAGATAAGAAAGACTTCCTCAGGGATCAATGCAAAGAAATAGAGGGAAACAACAGAATGGGAAAGACTAGAGATCTCCTCAAGAAAATTAGAGATACCAAGGGAATATTTCATGCAAAAATGGGCTCAATAAAGGATAGAAATGGTATTGACCTAATAGAAGCAGAAGATATTAAGAAGAGGTGGCAAGAATACACAGAAGAACTGTACAAAAAAGATCTTCATGACCAAGATAATCATGATGGTATGATCACTGACCTGGAGCCAGACATCCTGGAATGTGAAGTCAAGTGGGCCTTAGAAAGCATCACTATGAACAAAGCTAGTGGAGGTGATGGCATTCCAGTTGAGCTATTTCAAATCCTGAAAGATGATGCTGTGAAAGTGCTACATGCAATATACCAGCAAATTTGGAAAACTCAGCAGTGGCCACAGGACTGGAAAAGGTCAGTTTCATTCCAATCCCAAAGAAAGGCAATGCCAAAGAATGCTCAAACTACCACACAATTGCACTCATCTCACACGCTAGTAAAGTAATTCTCAAAATTCTCCAAGCCAGGCTTCAGCAATATGTGAAGAAACATTGGATAAACTGAAATCAAATTATGGTATAGCTCACAAAACCACTCACTTGTATTCCCTCAAAAAGTCAATATCATAAAAGACAACTGGAGGGTGAGGAGAGAGAGGGCATGTGACAAAATATTAACAGTCATTGAATTTATTGGGGTAAGGAGTCTATGGAATTTTTTATACTATATGTATGATTCCTCTGAAAATTTAAAATTATTTCAAAATAAAAAGATAACAACTAGTTAAAGTTAAAACTATTATTGAAAAAATAATCATTTCAACACAACAGAAGTGTCCACTACTCTTAAAATTTTGATGTATTATCATTTAGAAGTCCTTATTCTAAAATATTTTTATTATACTTTGTAATTTTATCGACCTCAACTTTCCTATGTATTCAACTATACATTTCAACTATGATTCATTTGTCCAACAATTGGGCTGATGAAGTAAAATACTTCCCCAAGCCAAGATACAGTTTTGTTGCAAAGGCTGATTTTAAAATATCGGTGACACCCCAAAATATTAATAAATTGTTTTTCTCCCTTAAATATTCTCACCATTCCATCTACATTTATTCTTCAATGCTAATCAAGTGATTTTCTTTTTTTCCCCTTTCCATTCTGTTCTTTTCAATTAAAATTTTCATTTATCCTTACATGACCTTTTTATTTTTCTCCAGTATATTTGTGACTATATGTACATTTGTGTATGTGTTTGTATATATATATATGTGTATACACACACACACACATACACAAGAAGAGGTTCAGCCTGGTACTTTGGAATGCTTCATGTATTCAAGTAATCTTTCTTGCTTTAGGTTGAGTGGAGTCCAAAAACTGAGTAGGAGGAAAAAGGTAACAACTGCCTTCTGTATTGGGTTACATTTAGGTTTAGTAGTAGTGCTTGATTCAGATGATTTTGTGACATTTTCCTTTGCATTTTTACGCCTGTGGTGTTCAGTCATTAAGTTGTGTCCAACTCTTCGCAACCCCATGGACTGCAGCATACCAGGCTTCCTTATCCCTCACTATCTCCTGGAGTTTGCTCAAATTTAGGTCCAGTGAGTCAGTGATACTATGTAATCACCCCTTCTCCTTTGGCTGTTCATCTTCCCTAGCTTCAGGGTCTTTCCAGTAGGTCAGCTTTTCTTATCAGGTGGCCAAAGTATTGGAGTTTCAGCTTCAGCATCAGTCCTTCCAATGAATATTCAGGACTGATTTCCTTTAGGATTGACTGATTGGATCACCTTGGAGTCCAAGAGACTCTCAAGAGTCTTATCCAACTCCACAATTCAAAAGCAACAGTTCTTCAGCACTAAGCCTTCTTTATGATCAAGCTCACATATCCATACACACCTACTGGAAAAAAAAGAATAGCTTTCACTATATGAACTTTTGTCAGCAAAGTAATGTCTGTGTGTTTTAATATGCTGTCTAGATTGGTCATAGCTTTCCTTCCAAGGAGCAAAAGTCTTGAAATTTCATGGCTGCAGTCACTGTCTGCAGTGATTTTGGAGCCCAAGAAAGTAAAATCTGTCACTGCTTCCACTTTCCCCCCTTCTATTTGCCATGAAGTGATGGGACCAGACGCCATGACCTTAGTTTTTTGAATGTTGATTTTAAGCCAGCTTTTTCAGTCTCCTCTTTCATTCTCATCAAGAGGCTCTTTAGCTCTTCTTCACTTTTTCACATTAGAATAGTATCATCTGCATTTCTGAAGTTGTTGATATTCCTCCCAGCAATCCTGATTCCAACTTGTGATTCATCCAGCCCAGCATTTCACATGATGTACTCTGCATATAAGTTAAAATAAGCAGGGTGAAAGTATGCAGGCTTGACATACTCCTTTCTCTATTTGAACAAGTCCATTGTTCCATGGCTAGTTCTATTTCCTCTTGATCTGCATACAGGTTTCTCAGGAGACAGGTAAGGTGGTCTGGTAGTCCCATCTCTTTAAGAATTTTCTGCAGCTTGTTGTGATCCACACAGTCAAAAACATTCACATAGTCAATGAAACAGAAGTAGATGTTTTTCTGAAATTCCCTTGCTTTCTCTATGATCCAGTGAATGTTGGCAATTTGATCTCTGTTTCCACTGACTTTTCTAAACCCAGATTTTACATCTGGAAGTCCTTGATTCATGTACTGCTGAAGTCTACCTTAGAGGATTTTTCAGTATAGCCTTGCTAGGTTGTGAATTGTGCACAATTTTATGGTAGTTTGAGCGTTGTTTGCTATTAGCCTTCTTTCAGATTTGAATGAACACTGACCTTTTTTAGTCTTATGGCTACTGCTAAATTTTCCAAATTTGCTGATGTATTGAGTACAGCACTTTAACAGTAGCATCATTTTTACCTCTATATAAGTCAATTATATTGTAACCTTAGCTAAGTCAGTTCATAAATTAAAAGTGAAAAAGAAAGTCACTCAGTTGTGTCAGACTCTTTGTGACCCCAGGGACTATACAGTCCATGGAATTCTCCAGGCCAGGATACTGGAGTGGGTATCCTTTCCCTTCTCCAGGGGATCTTTCCAAGCCAGGAATCAAACCTAGATCTCCCTCATTGCCCATAGATAATTAAGAATTGACAATTCTTAACCCATAGACTTTTAAGAATGATCTTTTCTTAAGGATAATATCATAATTGTTAGACAGTCTATGTGGTCAATGGTTAAATAATCTAAGACCCTGTTCTGGCAATATCAACAATCTTATTTGTCACCCCCCATAGAAAATATATATCATTTGTATTTTTGTTTTGTTAGAATATTATCAAAATTTATATGTGTCCCTAGTGTAATAACATACATTGATTTCCACTCTTCATTTTTATTTATTTAGCAATAGTCTTCAATTCTTCCCACACTCACTCACTGTATGGGCTCCATAATGCAGAGATTTTATCCACCTTTTTTAGCATTATATTTCTAATGCCAATTCCTGCACAAAGGAGGTATTAATGCTTAAATATATTTAATGAAGTAAATGATTGTGTAAATGACTGAATATTTTTTGCATGCCAATAGTTTTGATAATTTTGTGTTAAAATGTATCATAAAACAACATGCTATGGGAAATACAATTTAATACAATTTTGAGTGGATATTGTCTTATATGTAATGATGTGAGTGATAGTAGCACTATAAATTATCTATACACATTTAAGAAGAATTTTATGAGATCATTGATCATGTTGCAAGAGGTGAGAAAAACAAAGTTTATATAACCCTCATGGATAAAAACTTTTGCTCTTTTCCCAAGACAAATTACTTTCTGGGAAAAACTGCCATTTTTCCAGCAATTAAAAACAGCTTTGTCCAGTTTTGAAACTATGCTTGTATGAAACTTATAAGCTATTGCTTCTTAAGATCTCTGATGTTACAATTCATTTGAAATATTTATTTTATATTGTCCTCTACCAATTGGTCTGAGTTGGTACAATGTATTTACTAATATTAATTTGGCGTTGTGTTTAGTGACAAGTCAGTATGGCATATTGGTGAGGACTATGGGCTCTGGGGACACATAACCTCAAACCAAATTTCAATTACCTAAGGGATGGTGAAGGCAATGGCACCCCACTCCAGTACTCTTGCCTGGCAAATCCCATGGGTGGAGGAGCCTGGTAAGCTACAGTCCATGGGATTGCTAAGAGTTGGACATGACTGAGCGACTTCACTTTCACTTTTCACTCTCACGCATTGGAGAAGCGTGAAATGGCAACCCACTCCAGTGTTCTTGCCTGGAGAATCCCAGGAACAGGGGAGCCTGGTGGGCTGCCGTCTATGGGGTCGCACAGAGTCGGACACAACTGAAGTGACGCAGCAGCAGTAAGAGATGGTGAGTACATTATTTAGTCTCCTTGAGCCTTATCTGTAAATTGGGATAATAATTAATTATGAATAATTAGTTTGTAAAGCACATCAAGTATCAGAACCATGCCCAGCACTTCAGAAGTACTTACTAATATTGTAGTTTGTTAGTATAAAGAAAGAGTATATGAAGAATATCAATATGTGGAGAGAATTAGTGTGAAGAATTAGTGAGAGTTAGAGAAGATAGATTAATATTAATATAGTATGATGTTCTTTGGACACCAGCTAGGATGAAAGTCCCTATGAGTAATCACTGAAAAAATCGACAGAACTATGCCTATGTGGGTGTAAGTTTGTTTTATTTTCCTACTCAGTGGAAGAGTGTATCAGGCTTTTAGGTTACTGGCACAATGCCCAATCCATTAGCTGATGATATAATTTCTTACTATATTTTTAGATAATTTGGGGTAAACTTTTTTACTTGTTATAACCTTTAAGTTTTATGACTGAAACAGAGTGTTCTGTTTCAGTATTATTGAAACAGTATTCAGTATTCAGTATACAATATTCAATGTAATATTGTCTTATTGATATTTTTTACTTATCCTGAGTAGCATGTAAGAATGACACTGGATCACAAAACAAACTTCCCAGACAAATTACCTCATCACTACATTTCTCCTTCTACCACTTTTCTAGGTGAAGTATTGAGATCAGGTCACTTTCAGCTGCATTGTGTAGCCTTTTAATTCAACTCTTTTCTATTTAACTTGATGCCTTCAACTCCTCTCCTCTCTGATATTATTAGAACAACAGCAGCAAAAAAAGTGTCCTAAGCCTTTGAGCTTTACACACTTAGCTAAAAGAGGAGCTTTTGCAAAGACCAGAGACATCTACAATGAAAAGCTGACTTTTTGATCAACAAAAAGTGAGTGTCACTATGAAAGGAAAAAGTCAGAATTTAAAAAAAAAGTGAATAACAAAAATACATATAAAAGAATGATATAGGATATGTGATATTTGTGAAATTGTAGAGAAAATGTTTTCATGTTGCTGTACAGTTAGAGCTTTCTGAATAGAACTAAAATGGAAATTTGGGACCTGAATTAAATGACAATTATTTCATTGAATGATGACTGAATAGACAGTAAGGGTTTTTTACATTTATGAAAGTGCATTTTTCACTAAATGTCAAAGGGGGATAAATCCAGAAACATTCCAAGGTTTGAATGCCTTATCTTTCTGCTTATCTTTCCCTAGAAAGATTTATTTACATTCCAAGAGTAAGAACCAGGGTTCTTCCTCTTTTTTTCCCCCAAAGGCAATTTATTTTCATTAAGGAGATTGAGTTTCTCTACTTCCTTTAGAAGAAAAGTGGGACACTGCATACATAAGCTCACAGATGAATACCTATAGGGTTCCTCTGTTTCAGCTTAACCCTGTCAATCTAGCTCTTTTTGCATTGATCCAGAAAGGAGAAAGATTGGAAGAAAAGGAATCAATGTGGCTATAAACCATGCATTTACCTTTAGGACAGTATGAGTATACTCATACTCATCAAAACTGATCAATATCAATTGAATAGAAATGGGAAAAGACCAAAGCACTTATTTATAATTATTACTTACAAATCATTGATGACACAAGAACTGTTTGCATTGCTGTCTCCCTTAAGGTGACTCATTTTTTTGAACTGTTAAATATGTTTTCTAATGAGAATAAAACATGGGGACATGTTGGATGGAAGCAGCTGAAGATAAAACATTGTTACTTAAAATGTAGGTTAGGGATTGTTTGGGGGAACGATTAGTTAAATTCTGTTCTTTGGAAGAATAAAGAAGATTCTATACCCTCTTTCTTATCTAGCTCTGGGCAGTATAAATTTTGAAACTCTGTTAAATGACTTGGTCATTTATTATCATACTTCTTGTCTGCAAAATTTTCCTCAGCTTTGATCATAAAGATTTCTTCTTTTAGTGTGCTATGCTTTCAATGTTGTGTCTAACTTGATTATCTCCATCTCCTTGTCTTATACCATATTTAAATATAAATTTAGGAGAACTAAAGAGAATAATCTACTTGATCCTCTTTCATCCATGTAATTTCTCCTGTTCCTATAAAATAGAACAGAAAAGAAAGTTATCACCCTATTCCAACAACCATGTAAAGCGTGATTATGAAAGACATTCATTCTGCTAAACTCTTATGTTTATTGTGATCAGTTCAGACAGCTTTGAGACAGATAGTAGATGTTAGAGTTTTTATGAAATAAATGGGACATCTTTGTCATATGAGTATCTATCTTTACATTTAGATCTAAAAGAATTAAACTTTTTTTTTTCTGTCTTATCCATAGCTGATGAATCTTGTTTGTAAATAGTTGTGTTCTCAGGCAAGATATAAAGCTTATAGTCATTTTCAGTTTATTAGAGTTTTCAAAAAATTTTCAAAATATAGATATTTGTTAATAACTTTTCAAAGCTGAAGGATTTCTTAACTTATACCTAGGCATGGATAGAGTTTATATGTAAGGGACAGAAGAGAAAGAAGATATTTGAAAATAGGCAAATAATGGGAAGACATAAAAAACTTTAAAATAAAGGGATACAAAAATACAGATAGAAAATGCAAAAGGAAAAAGGTGAAAAACTGAAATGCATATTGAAGCATCACAGAAATATATTATTCTTCAAATTGCATTAGTTTAAATAATGACAGTGTTCTTTTAGTTTTGTTTCCTTTATCACATTCAAAGTAAAATATTATTCAGAATAAAGTACATCTGAGCTGTATATATGGACCAGAAGGAGAATTTTAATGATAACTGATGATTATTTAATTAACACTTATTGAGAATTTACCATGTTACAGATACATTGCCTTTTAAAATATTTTATCTTATCAATATACTATGAGATAATGTACTGTTCTATCCTCCATTTGGGGATGAAAAATGAGGCTTAGCATCTTCAAACTGTGCACCAACAGTTTTATCACAAATCTGATTAAAAAATGGTGGATTTGAACTCATATTGTCTCTTTTCAGAAACTGAGATTCTAAACTCTTTGTGAAACAAGATTTTTATGAAGTTTTTTTTTTTTTTTTCTAGCAGACACAATATCATGTTCAAGTAGAATTTTCCACTGAAATCCAACAACAAACTAAATTTTCCTCGCAGTAGCAGTACACTCAAAAAGATGGTACAAACCTAATATTGTATGTTAAATCTCCTCATCCACACCAGACATATAAACTGTGGTGACACTGGAGGATGACAAAAATTTGTTCTGTTCTGTTTTTTTAAGTTTTTAAGTGAAGTTTAAGTGAAAGCCAAATCTTGCCCTAGGTATGGTTTTATTTCTCTATATACTTGTTCAAGAAACAATTTGACCTTTATAGGGACAATTCAGAAAGTTTCAAAATTGTCTTCTGCAGATTGGTGTTTAATTCATGCCTGAAAACACAATGGGGCAGGGAAATTTGCATACTCAGGCACAGGGTAATCCTGTGCCAAGAATGTATGACCATGTCTGGAGGAGAAATTGTGGATTGCACATACCAGCAAGGCTGTGTACAATACATTCAGTTGCTCTCCAAAAGTACAGCTTACAAGGCAAATGTACCTCAACAAAAAAGAAGCTACATCTGACTCTGGGTGCTCACTGCCTAAGGCAAGAGTGAGCCACCAGCCATAGCAGACAACGGAACGACAAATGAGAGATAGCTGCAAAAGAAAAACTCACAAATGAGTTCCATTATTAAGTTATCTTTCAAAAATATGGCATTTAAACATGTATAATATCATATATGAAATGAATTGTCCAGTCCAGGTTCGATGCATGATATAGGATGCTTGGGGCTGGTGCACTGGGATGAGCCAGAGGGATGGTACAGGGAGGGAGGTGAGAGGGGGGTTCAGGATGGGGAACACATGTACACCCGTGGCGGATCCATGTTGATGTATGGCAAAACCAATACAATATTGTAAAGTAATTAGCCTCCAATTAAAGTAAATAAGTTTATATTAAAAAAATAGTCAACCCAAAGTTGATGACTTTGTACCCCTACAATTTTAAACAAGCTGGAACTTTTTGCCCACTTTTCTGTCCCATTCCTTCCTGTCTCCTCCTGTGAATCTTTTGTGCTCTTGTGCCCCTCTCTGTCCTGGAGGGATATAAAACAGAATTTGGCAAGTGAATGAAGGAGCATAGATTTGGAAAGTGGAGCAAAATACAATAATCAGCTTCCACTCCACTTCACCATACACAGGCTTATCAAGTCTGTCTTGGGTGAGAGGGAAAGTTTTGCCTTGAAATGAAATTCACAATATTCACTATTTTAATAGTAATGGACATAGTCATTACTTTTAGTGTTTTTATTTTAGAGCAGTTTTAGATTCACAGCAAAACTGAGCAGAGATTATGGAGAGTTCCCCTAAACTTGCTATCTCTACACACCTACAGCCTACTTCACTATCAATGGTCCATACTAGAGTGGTACATTTGCTACAGTTGATGGCCCTACATTGACACATCATTATCACCCAAAGTCCACAAGTTCACTAATGTTCATTCTTGGTGCTGTATATTCTATGGCTTTTGACAAATATATAATGATTTGCATCTACCATTATGCTGCTGCTGCTGCTAAGTCGCTTCAGTCGAGTATGACTCTGTGCGACCCCCCATAGACGGCAGCCCACCAGGCTCCACCGTCCCTGGGGTTCTCCAGGCAAGAACATTGGAGTGGGTTGCCATTTCCTTCTCCAATGCATAAAAGTGAAAAGTGAAAGTGAAGTCGCTCAGCTGTGTCCAACTCCAGCGACCCCATGGACTGCAGCCCACCAGGCTCCTCTGTCCATGGGATTTTCCAGGCAAGAGTACTGGAGTGGGGTACCATAGTATCATGAAAAATAGTTTCACTGCCATAACAATTATCTGTGCTAATCATGTCTCCCTATTCCTAACCTTTGGCAAGTGTTGATCATTTATTGTCTCCACACTTTTGTCTTCTTTAGAATGTCACATAATAAGAATCACACAGAAGGTATATGTTTCAGATTGACTTCTTTCACTTAATGACATGCATTTAAGGTTCTTTCATGTCTTTTCACGGCTTGATAGCTCATCTTATTTTAACTCTCAATAGTAATGTGGTCTGCATTTACCATAGATTATTTTCTATTCATCTAATGAAGGATGTCATGGTTGCTTTCAAATTTGGGTCATTATGCATAAATCTTCTACAAATATCAAAGTATTGGTTTTTGTATGGATATAAAATTTTAATTTATTTGGGTACATACTGGGAATTACAATTTCTGGATCCTGTGGAAAGGGTACATTTAGCATTTTAAGAAATTGTCAAATTGTTTTCCAAGGTGGCTGTGTCATTTAGCATTTCCACCAGCACTGAATGAGTTACTGTTCTCACCAGAATTTAGTAGTCCCAGTGTTTTGGAGAATTATTAATTATTGATCAGAGGATATTTTATGCCAGGAAGTGATTAGAAACTATGAAATCTCCCCAAAATTTCTTCTAGAAATATTCAAAAATTAGCCTAACAAATTAATTAAAATGAAAAGGAGAATTAATAGTAGTTCCTGGATACTTATCCAAAGGTGATACTTATTCACTGAATTCCAGAATTAATATATC
Source organism: Tragelaphus eurycerus (assembly GCA_935064755.1). Taxonomy (NCBI): domain Eukaryota; kingdom Metazoa; phylum Chordata; class Mammalia; order Artiodactyla; family Bovidae; genus Tragelaphus; species Tragelaphus eurycerus. The sequence goes on along the minus strand of CAKXYN010000009.1, from coordinate 16,039,194 downwards.
TCTAGTATACATAATTCAAATTGCTTTAGATTCAATATTGTCAGACTATATATGTTTTAATGGAGATTTGCAGACTGAATTCAGTTTATCATTCATTAACTTGAGAACATATAAAAAAGTATTCATCTAAGATGGTCTTAAGGACATTTATTAGTTTTATTCTTTGATATAACATTTACTAAGTACTTTATCTAAAATATACTCAGCATTATGCTAAAATTTGGGATGCATATATAAATAAATCATGATTTTTGTTTTTAAATAATACATTGGTCAAAGTTATTTCGATTAAATGTGACAGAAATACCACTCATAGTACTTAAATATAAATGAGAATTTATTGTTCAAATAACTGAAGAGTCCAGCAATAATGCTAACTTTAAGACTTCTGGGTCTCAGAAATAAACCTATAGACCTATGGGTACCTTATTTTTGACAAAGGGAACAAGAATATACAATGGAGAAAAGATAGCCTCTTCAATAAGTGGTGTTGGGAAAACTGGAAAGCTACATGCAAAAGAATGAAATTAGATCACTACCTAACACCATACACAAAAATAAAGTCGAAATGGATTAAAGACCTAAATGTAAGACCAGAAATTATTAAACTCTTAGAGGAGAACATAGGCAGAACACTGGATGACATAAATCAAAGCAAGATCTTCATTGACTCACCTCCTAGAGTAATGGAAATAAAAGTAAAAATAAACAAGTGGGACCTAATTAAACTTATAAAATTTTGCACAGCAAAGGAAACTACAAGCAAGATGAAAAGACAACCCTCAGAATGGGAGACAATAATAGCAAGGGAGACAACTGATAAAGAATTAATTTCTAAATATACAAGTAGCTTATACAACTCAATACTAGAAAAACAAACAAGTCAATCAAAAAATGAGAAAGGGACCTGAAGAGAAAATTTCTCCAAGAAAGACATACAGATATCTAACAAGGACATGAAAAGATGCTTAACATCACTCATTATCAGAGAAAGGCAAATCAAAACTACAATGAGATACCACTTCACACCTGTAAGAATGGCCCTCATCAAAATGTATATAAACAATAAATGCTTGAGAGGGTGTGGAGAAAAGGGACTACTCTTGCATTGCTGGTGGGAATGTAAACTGATACAGCCACTATGGAAGACAGTATGGAGACTCCTTAAAAAGCTAGGAATAAAACCACCATATGACTCAGCAATCACACTCCTAGACATATACCCTGAGGAAATCAAAACTGAAAATGACACATGTACCACAATGTTTACTGCAGCAGTATTTAAAATAGCTAGAACATGGACGCAACCTAGACATCCACGGACAGAAGAATGGATAAAGAAGCTGTGGTACATATATACAATGGAGTACTACTCAGCCATAAAAAGGAACACATTTCAATCTGTTCTAATGAGGTGGACGAAACTAGAACCCATTATACAGAGTGAAGTAAGTCAGGAAGAGAAATATAAATACCATATATTGACACATGTATATGGAATCTGAAGAGATGACACTGATGAATTTATTTTCAGGGCAACAATGGAGAAGCGGACATAGAGAACAGACCTATGGACAAGGTGGGAGAAGAGAAGGGAGAAGGGGAGATTTATGAAGAGAGTAACATAGAAATTTACAATACCATGTGTAAAACAGATAGCCAATGGGAATTTGCTGTATGACTTAGGGAACTCAAACAGGGGCTCTGTGACAGGCTGAATGGTGGAGTGGGGAGGGAGATGGAAGGGAGGTCTGGGAGGGAGGGGACATGGGTGTACCTATGCCTGATTCTTGTTGATGCATAACAGAAAACCACAAAATTCTGTAAAGCAATTATCCTTCAATTAGATTTTAAAAAATCCTAAAAAAATTTTTCTGTATTTATTACAGGCCTTCCTCTGTTTCTGTCATCTCATTGTATCTCTCTTTCAGAATTTATCATTTCTTTGCATATTGTCCTAATCACCCTTGATTTGCTACAGATAAATTCCATGAAGATGATAAAGGTGAGAATATTGCTGTAAAAGTATTCTAGAACTACATCATTGCTATTTATAATCCCAGAGAAGAAAATTTTTCTCTGTCTCACCATATCCTTTAAAATCTGATTGAATTTTTGGGGTGATATGTTCTTCAGTGTTATTTCTCTCTGTTATTATGCCTTGAGTTAAGAGATGGGATCATAGTTAAAGAGCCCAATGACTGTATCTGTACAGATAATTGAAAAGACTCACAAGACTCCACAAGATGTACTTATATAAAGACTTCAATCAAGATAAAGTTATAATATATTAAGAGAAAGGAAGCACAGGCAAGAATTGCTGGCCCATAGATTTCAGCATCCTTTAATAATTGCACAGAAAGTGTTTCACCTCTGGATTTTGTAGGACCAAGATATATCCAGGGAATCTTGGTTTAAAGAGACATGGGAAAATCACACTCTATGGAATTTTTTTGTACCTCTGATTAGGTATCCAAGCCAAACTGTGAAACATTAAAATAGGAATAAGCCAACATCTTAAAACAATGTAAAAAACAAAATAAAAACACATACTCTCAGTGCCACCAGGGGAACTCTGAACTTTAAACAGCAGATTATAGATTTTTACCTAACTCCATAATCTTATCTTGGCCAAGAGTTTGAACTAGGCTTCCAGATATCCCCCCAAATAAGCATAGAACTCTCCCAGTTCAACTGAGAGAGAATTTTATTTTACACAAAGAGTGTGTTATAGAGTACAAAGAGGCGATCTTATGATTGGGAAATGTGAACAACGTATGCTATTGGAGAAAATGTCTAACCTTGTTCTGGGGAAGAAATAACAAGGGAAATATCAGACTGTGACAGGCACTTGTCATTTTGAGTATGTACCTGGAGAATTTCAAGATAGAAGTCAATTCCAGAAGAAAAATATGGTTTATCCTTTGTTGTATTGTAAAATGGTTCTCTTGGCTCTCTTTGAGAGGAGACAGAGTTGTGAGTAGGTGGATCTGTCTGTCAAAAATGTTCTATCTGATTCAGTCTTTTTAAGTATAGACTGGCATATAAATATTTATACATTATGACTTGAAGATAGCAGTGAGAGGTTAAATGATAGATGGGCTTGAGACATCATTGTGATGAATCATTCTGGTCCCTCTTACAATATTAATAGTACACAGGGGTCCCAGAAGTCCTTGTGTTCCCCAGTAAAGAGACATGGAGAGGCTCAGACTAGAATGGGTGCAGAGTTTTGGGGTTAGAAAGAAGAGGCAGAAGTCTGAGCCCTGTGGAAAATATACCTACACACACTATATATACAGAGAGTGCAGGGCAGCAACCAATCCATGGAGCTCACCAGTCTACTTACTCTAATGTGGAGCTCACCAAGTGTCCAGACAACAGCACATTGTTCCCTGTAGCCATGTTGTTACTGTTGCTCAGTCATTAAATCGTGTCTGACTCTGTGACCTCATGGACTGCAGCACACCAAGCTTCCCCGTCCTTCACTATCTCCTAGAGTTTGCTCAAATTCATCTCCATTAAGTCAGTGATGCTATCTAACCATGAGAATACAATAAATCCCTTTCAAGCAAACATTGCCCATCCTATGGAAGAGAAGGAATATTGCAAATATGAAACACTCACAATTTTCTTATAAACATAACATAAAAAGTCATGCAAAGACATTATTTAAAAGGGTACTAAAGCTGTTCAAGTAAATATTTAAAATGAAAACTGAAAGTTGTTTGAACCAAGAAAGTGATATTTAGCAAGGAAAATTTGCCTCTACATCTCAGATGATGAAATGGGAGAAAAGACTCTGTGTCTTAGCGGAATAATTGTCTGAGCTTTATGTTGATTGATCATGTCCTCAGTTACTTCTGAAAACAAAGGTCTCAGTTTTGAAAGAGCTTACAATCCCCATGGACTGTAGCCTGCCAGGCTCCTCTGTCCATGGAATTTTCCAGGCAAGAATACTGGAGGGAGTTGTCATTTCCTACTCTATTCAGATATAATATGGCCATGTGTGTGTGTGTGTGTGTTAAGTCGCTTCAGTCAAGTCCAACTCTTTGTGACCATATGGACAGTAGCCCTCCAGGCTCCTCTGTCCATGGGAATTCTCCAAGCAAAAATACTGGAGTGGGTTGCCATACCCTCCTCCAGGAGATCTTCCCAACCCAGGGATCAAGTTCAAGTCTCTTAAATCTCCTGCATTGGCAGGCAGGTTCTTTACCATTGGCACCACCTGGGAAGCCCCAGTATGGCTCCATAAATACTTGAGTTTCAGGGATAGCTGAGTAATATCACAGACTTTTGTATTCTGAGAAAATTCAAATTGCAAAGGTGTCTCTGCACATCCTAAGAATTTATCACCTGTACCCTGTCTTCATTATTCTTCAAGACTCTCATAAATTACCTGTATATACCTCCTCATTTTACTTGTCTCTATAACATCTCAACTCTTCGCATGAGGTGGCCAAAATACTGGAGTTTCAGCTTTAGCATCATTCCTTCCAAAGAAATCCCAGGATTGATTTCCTTCAGAATGGACTGGTTGGATCTTCTTGCAGTCCAAGGGACTCGCAAGAGTCTTCTCCAACACCACAGTTCAAAAGCATCAATTCTTCGGCGCTCAGCCTTCTTCACAGTCCAGCTCTCACATCCATACATGACCACAGGAAAGACCATAGCCTTGACTAGGCGAACCTTTGTTGGCAAAGTAATGTCTCTGCTTTTGAATATGCTATCTAGGTTGGTCATAACTTTCCTTCCAAGGAGTAAGCGAAGAGTAATGCGAAGAGTCTTCTCCAACACCACAGTTCAAAAGCATCAATTCTTCGGCGCTCAGCCTTCTTCACAGTCCAGCTCTCACATCCATACATGACCACAGGAAAGACCATAGCCTTGACTAGGCGAACCTTTGTTGGCAAAGTAATGTCTCTGCTTTTGAATATGCTATCTAGGTTGGTCATAACTTTCCTTCCAAGGAGTAAGCGAAGGAGTAATGCGAAGAGTTGACTCATTGGAGAAGACTCTGATGCTGGGAGGGATTGAGGGCAGGAGGAGAAGGGGACGACAGAGGATGAGATGGCTGGATGGCATCACTGACTCGATGGATGCGAGTCTGAGTGACCTCCGGAAGCTGGTGATGGACAGGGAGGCCTGGCGTGCTGAGGTTCATGGGGTCGCGAAGAGTCGGACACGACTGAGCGACTGATCTGATCTGATAACATCTCAGGTTCCTTTCATTCTCTTTGAATTATTTCTCATTAATGAAAACCATCCTATTGTAATAACCCGAGTAAAATAATTTCCTAATTGCCAAAGCATTTTTATTTCTCATAGCCTAACCTAAGAAACATTTTGATATGAAAATGTCAGAGTATAGAATCTGAGTTTCTTTGGAAAAAAAAAAAATGAACAGAAGAAGTTGCAAAATGATTTTCTAAACTCAGATAGTGACCAATTTTTTTTTCAAATCAGAAAGGCTCTGTACTTATCTCTCCATGAAACAAAATGTTGTTATAAGAAAAAAAAAAAAATCACTTGTATTAAAACCTAACAGCTTGTACCAGGTTCTATGCAGACTATTTGGAAATTACCCGGAATTCAACTGAGTAATATATAACAGAGCCAAGAAAATGGATTTATATCATCTTTTGGCTTTTTGTAAGGCACAGCAGCATAGGTAGTAGGTCACAAAAGCTCTAATGATTTATTAATGTCAATAATTATTAATACATTTAGAGGAAATAATATGTATTTTCTATACATTAAGTGTTTTCTAAAGAAATATATTCTATAAAAACTCATCTTCTTTTAAAATTCTTGAATGGTTTGAAGAACTTTTAGAGAGTAAAAAGAAAGTTGGTGTGAATGATTAAATAATTTTGGCAGAGCTTTAGTGAATAGAATGTAGTGCTAGAAACAACCACAATTTTACAACATATGAGTTCAGCCATTGGTTTTTTGAAAAACATATTTTAATAAATTATTTGGATCCTAGAGAACAAGTATAAATTTTATTAAAATGAAAAGTTCAAAAGCAGTTTAGTATAATCATTCCTTTAACCCTGACAGGGCTTATTTTCATGATAAAAAAAAAAAAAGCAGCAACTTTGAATTGAGACTTTCTGTTTTGGTTTTACATCCTATATTTCAGATATTGCCTCCACTGAGGTAACTAGCTGCTTTAGACAAATTAAGATAAAATCATTTTTTCAGAGCAGACTTTTGATCTTTTCTTTACTGGCTATAATTTAGCATTTTCACAAAGTCACAGAATTGTAGCTCTATATAATTCCTGTTGACTCTGATAGCAACTGTATTGATCAGTTTCACAGTGTTTGTGACCTTTGGATAAAATGGAGAAATCTAAGTATAATGGGTAGCAAGAAGTAGCTTAAGACAATCCAGACATAAAGAGGTCATTTTTTTCTAGATCAACAATAAACTGTCAGTTACTCTAAATAGATAATGATCTTACAATATAGGTAAATATCCTCCTTTTAAAAACTCAGCTACCTAAACTAGATTGTTATCATAACAGGTTAGTTGTTATTTGATAAAAATTCACACAACCAATGAGACTATCTGTTTCAAACTTGTGTCTTATTGCATCACTACATGTTCCTTCTCAAGGCTCAATAGTCAATTCTCCTTTCACTGAGGAGACAGCTGCTATGATAGTTAAGGGCTTAAATCAAGTAGCTTGCCTGATATCTTTATCTAAATGTCATCAGGTATGAATTTAGGCGTAACAAAATAAAAATAAAAGAGATGAGATCAGATTCAAGTAAAGAAAATAATACAAAATTACCCTTGGTATCTAAAAGGTTATTTAATCAGGATGATAGTTATGTAAGTTGGGACTTAAGCTTTCCTAATGTTAAATATTCTCTGCATGTCCTCTCCTGGGTTATTTCAAGGAGTAAGCAATCAGTACTTAGAAAAATCTGTTCTGAAAATTGGGAACGGGAAGACACCAGGTTAGCTCCTGTATTTTTATATCAAGCAAAACATTCATCACTTAAACCAAGCAAAGTTTCTAAATGCCAATTTGAAAACCATGAAAAGTCTTCAATAAATATATTACAATCAGGAAAAGTGGGCTAAATATTTTTTCACACCATTTACTAGTGATTGTTGTAAATGTACTTCCACCTTAATTAATAAAAGATGATTTCAAAATGAATAAATCACAAAGGATTTCCTTCCAGCACTTGGCCTAATGATGAATAAATGAAGACAAGAGAATTCTATTGAAACATAAAGACATTTTTTTTTCCTTAAAGGTGAGCTAAAGTGGCTTTTAAAATATACAAAGAAAACGTGTTTTACTGAAAAGAAAAATCTTCATTTTCACTGTGTTTGGCATTAAAGTTAAGAGGAAACTGTAGAAACAAAGTTTCTCAAAGACGTCTTTATTTGTAGGCATTCTGATTAACTGATTGAGAACAGGACAATAATATTTTTTCTCCTCAGATTAAAAAAAAGTTAAAAATAAATGCAGTTATTACAACTGCAACAAAGGAGTCAGTCAAGTGAAATAGTCAATGCTATAGAGCAGTAAGATAGCAATAATCACAACAAAAGAAATTTTAAAGCAGGGAAAGAAGTAAAAAATGAATTTATTATTGTATTAAGAGAGGACATTTTATATGCTAATGAAGGAAAATATCTCAGCATATTTTAGGCATTCATGTATATTTCCATGTTGAAGGTAACTATTCAGTTAAAGAGAATATTTTAAGGAGTTGGGATGTTGTTGTCTCCTCATTAATATTCTGTGTTGTGATTAACCAAAGGTGAAACGAACTTTGTACTTGGAATAGGAGGTCAATCTCCACTCTCTGTCTATTAAAATCTTGATGATCTTGTGCAAGTCATTCATATCTCAAAACTTTAGGTTTATAGGAAAAAAATAGAGCAGTTAAAACAATAATCACTGTTCTTACTAGAACTGATTTTTCACTTAAAAAAAAAAAAAAATCCCATGGCATGGTATCAAATAACAGAGAAACAAAGAAAGCTCCACACACCATAAGATACCAATGCAGCCTTATATGGCATCATTTAGTTATAGCAACTTTGCACTTCAACAATTACAGGAAGATTGTCAAAGCAAAATAAAGCAAAGCATAATTTGTCTACTTTTTTAAACATAAAAAGAGAAAAAAAGGGTTGAGCAAGCTCAGCAGAAGTATTTTCATTCTATTTAACTGAGATGTAGTTTTTAATAGAAATAAGTGATTTGACTTGAGAAGAACTGCGGATAAAAAGCTATTGTCCAGCATATGATGGAATGTCACAAAGGAAAACACAAACTTGGTATCACAGTCACACAAACTCAAATTCTATGTCACAGTTAAACTTTTTACATCATTTTTCAAAGACCAAGGAAGCATTATAAATCAGAATAGTGTAAAGATTTTTTACTAGGTCTGGATTGAAAAGCCTGTTGAAGGTTAATTAGCTACTTCATCTTTCTCTATTTCAATGACAACAGTTCCTCGCAAAAATAAAAGATTTCAGGTATTCAATTCCAAGTCTTCACTTTGTGGTTCATTGTATTTAGAAAGTAGTATACTTGAATAAAATTTCAGAATTTGGAAGAACTTCTCGGCCTGCTAATTGTTCATGTATACTTTAAATCCTCTACCTAGACATAAAAATTCAAATTTATCACATACTTCTTCCTTATATTGTACACTGCAAGAATTGTTTGGGGATCAGAAGAGCAAATTAAAAAAAAAAAATCTTCTTTTTTTATCCACTTTTACCCTATTCTAAAGTAATGATCTTAATAAATCTTTTGGGACATAAGTTGCTGAAAACTAATAGAAGAGAGTTGGCAGATACCTTTCAACACCTTCCACCTTTTCAACAAAACCTACAGTGTTGTGTTAAATCTGTTGAAAAACTTTCCTAAATAGAAACTAAATTAGTCCACCTGAAGAGACAAATAAAGACTCAGACTTTGAAAGGTCCCTAACTTTTGATATGCGCAACAAATTCACAATTTGGAATTGTAAGGAAAACAATATCTTAGCTTTCAATTTGTTCTGTCTAGAATTAACTAATTAAACAACATTGTTAATAGACATTTTTGCTGAAATTTAGAATATAATTGATTTCTAGTCACATGTTAAAACTTTGAACAACCTTACATTATAAAATTACTTAAAATAGATAATAACAGATAAAACTAATAGAGATGTAGGAGGATCCAGTAGTAAACATTTTACCATCACTACACATTACTGAAGCAAAATTCCTAGACAATACTGCAGCTTAATACCATAGATATATTTTTAATCTACCCATGAGTTTTACTGTATTCCAGAAATATAGATGATTTCTTGATCTAAGATAAATTTATTTTTAATTTATTTCTGGGCTTTCATTTTGAGAATGTTTTATGCAGTTCCAATCTGATTTTTTGTTCTTTCATAAAAAGAGTCTTTAGTTGTCTAAATATAGATATACTTGAAAATCATCAGGAAGAATTCATCAGAAGTACTTGCAAGAAAAACAAAGTTTATTAGATTTGACTTTTTGAAAACTGAAATTTTGAAATGAAATCTTCTGAAATAAATATTATAAAACAATATTAACTAAAGTAATAAACTACAGCACTCTGGGAATTTTTAGAAGAAATGCAACCATATACCAAAGCATCAACACTGTTCTTCTATTTTCTATTATTTGTTTTCTAATTTTCTATTTATTTCTCTTTCCTTGATTTCCTACTGACTGTCTAACTTCCTGTCTCCTCACTTTGGTGGGAAATACCATACTGCTTCTTTAAGGGAGGAAAAAAAGGAGCAGAAGATATTACAAATAAATAGCAAAGTATCAGATGAGAAAAAAAGTGGTACAAAATACTTTAGAATGTAAGCTCCATGAAAGTTAAGGTTTTGATTTTTTCCACTGTTTTATACCCGTTGTACCATTTATATGGAAGACTTTCAGTAGGTGTTTTAAGAATAAATTAATTTGTATGTTACTATTTTGCTCATTTCCTGCGTCCTTTAGATTGTCTAGAAGTATTTAAGGGAAACGCTGATTGCACTTAAACTTTTATAGGATTCCAACTTTTAAAGGAATTTGTGACCAAATACCAAGGGAGAATTCTATTTTCTAATTCACAAATAATTGGTAGATTTGTTTGTATGAGGCAGTGATTAAACATGATCAGGGATCTTAAGTGATAGACATCTTTTAGAAGGGCTTTTCCTCAATGTTTATTTTTTTTTTTTTTTTTCTATTCATGATAATAATAAATATGAATTCACTCTTTGCTGGGAGACTTCCTCTCCTGAACTGATTCATGGGTCTGAGAAATGCTGCAAACCCTCCCCTTCCTTCCATATCTCCTTAAAAAAGCAGTAAATAGATATGTTAGTCTATGGTCAAGGTCCATGAATAGCAACTGTTCAGTGCTTCCCTAATGTTTGGGATTAACATGCACCCGTTATTTATACTTAAGAATTGATGAAAATGATAATCATAACAGTGTTGTATTTCTTATTCATATACAAAGTTGTACTATGTAAATGAATTATTACAAAATGGCAAACATAATAATTCTCATGACATAATTAAAGTATATAAACATTTCTGTTCTCTTTTTTGTTATAGTTTTTATATATTATATCATGAAGACTGAATAGCTTAGTATCATGTTTTCCTCATAGGAGTTTTAAAATTCCATATGTTCAGAGACAAATAAGACATTGCCAAATGGTAAATGGGAAAAAAGCCTATTGGGTCTGCTGAAACTGGATTTGCCACATGTCCCTTGACACATAGGCTGTTGTGCAGGTACCACTTAGGTTAATAATGTTTTGCCCCAGGTTTCCCCAAACTGCTTTGTTTCTTCGACTTAAAACAAGTGTTACAAAATTCTAATTTTGGAATATGGTTCTGCTCCATAGAGACCCAGCTAATTCAGTAGTAGAAAGCAGTTATATCTAGGAACTTAAAGATAGTAATCTCTAATGGTTAGAAGACTTCATGATACTAAGAAGAAACATTTAAATAGTCATTTCCTGATCACTAATCAGTCTGGCAATTAACAAGCATTGCAAAGGTGGCATATGTTCTCTCCTAGGCCTAATAACATATCTCTTTTGTTGACACTTGGTGATTTAAAAATTACATGTTATTTTGTTGCTCTACTAATTGTATAAGGAATGTAACTCGAGACTCTGCTAGCACATACTTTTGTGTAAACATTAAAAAAAAACTGAAAAATGTATTGATGGATACATACATTTTATAAGGTTTAGATATTAAAAAGAAAGTGGTTTGTGAATATTTTCAAATTGATTAAAAAATTTATGTGGAGAGGTAAAAGACCCAGAATAGTTAAAACAATGCCAAAGCAGAAGAATAAAGTTAGAATACTGACACCCTTTCAACTTCAGGACTTGGTATACAGCTCTAGTAATCAAGACAGTGTGGTACTGGCAAAAGGACAGACAAATCAATGGAATGGAATAGGAAACCCAGAAATAGATTTCCATATAAACTGTCAACTGATCTTTGACAAAGGAGCAAAGACAAAGCAGTGGAGTCAAGACAATCTCTTCAACAAATAGTGCTGGAACAACTAGACATCCACATACAAGAAAATGAATCTAAACACAGACCTTATACCCTTCACAAAAACTAACTCCTACTGGATCACCAACCTAAGTGTAAAATGTAAAACCTAGATGACCTGAGAAAAAGTCATGATTTTTTAGATACAACACCGAAGCCATGATCCATGAAAGTTCCATAATTGAAAATTTAAATCCATTAAAATTAAAAATGTCTGCTCTGAGAAAGCATGTATGGAAATTCATGATAATGTGAAGACAAGCCACAGATTGGGAGAAAATATTTGCAAAAGACATTTCTGATAAAAGACTGCAATCCAAAATACAAAAAAGCAAAAAACATTTTTTAACTCAACAATAAGAAAATAAAGCAATACAATTATAAATGAGCCAAAGTCCTTAACAGATACCTCACCAAAACAACATACAGATGGCAAGTAAGCAAGTGAAAAGACACTCCACATCATATGTCTTCAGAAAAATGCAAATAAAATAACAATGAGATACCACTATCTATAGTGGTCAAAATCAGGAAAACTGAAAACACCAAATGCTGATAAAGATGTGGTGCAATGGGAACTCTCCCTTGCTGCTGGTGGGAATGCAAAATGGCACAGCTACATTGGAAGAGAGTTTGGCAGTTTCTTATAAAACTAAACATACTCTTACCATATGCTTCAGCAATTATGCTTTCTTGTATTTACTGAAAAGATCTGAAAATTTATGTCCACACAAAAACCTGCCCATGTATGTTTATAGCAGGTTTAATCACAATTGCCCAGAGTTGGAACCAATCAAAATGCCCTTCAGTATGGAAATGGATAAACAAACTCTGGTACTTCCAGGCAATGGAATGTTATTCACTGCTCAAAAGAAATAAGTTATCAAGCCAGAAAAGACATAGAAGAAACTTAAATGCATATTGCTAAGGGAAGTAAACCAACTGAAAAATACTACATATTTCATGATTCCAATTATATGACATTCTGTAAAATGCAAAGCTAAATATATATTATATTTATATAATATATATAAAGAACTCGCCTGCAAATGTAGGAGAAATGGATTCGATCCCTAGATCAAAAAGATCCCCTGGGAAGGAAATGACAATCCACTCCTGTATTATTGCCTGGGAAATCTCACAGAGGAGCCTGGTAGGCTACAGTCCATAGGGTCACAAAGAGTTGGACACAACTTAGCAAGTGAAACAACAACATAAAGATAGTAAAAAGACTCATCATGGCCAAGGCTTTACTGAAGTGGGGAAGGGTGAATAGATGGAGGATTTTTATGCAATGAGAATATTTTGCATGATACTATAATAATAGATACATGTCATTATACATTTGTCCAAGCTCGTAAAATATACACCAGGGTTGAAAACCATGATTGAACTATAATGTAAACTACAGACATTTGGTAATTATAATGGAGGTTCATCAGTTGTAACAAAAGTGTCACTTTGGTGGGGGGCATTGATAATGAGGAAGGCATTATATTTGTGGGAGTAGGGCGCATATGGGAAATTTCTGTATCTCTGTTCACTTTGCTATGAACTTAAAACTCTAAAAAAAATTAAGCCTTTTGAAAAAAATCAAAGCATTTTGAAAGTAGAGTTACATAGAAATTTCATTTAAAGAAAGAGGCAATACACAGGAAAAATATTTAAAAGAGAGCTATTCTGTAGGCCCCCCTTTTGGGTTAGAATATTGTTGGGTTCAAAACAAAACAAGTTATGGCCAATAAAATGTCCACCAGCAGTGTGGCTTACAGTTTCTCATGCTGCTGCTGCTAAGTCACTTCAGTCGTGTCCGACTCTGTGCGACTCCATAGATGGCAGCCCACCGGGCTCCCCTGTCCTGGGATTCTCCAGGCAAGAACACTGGAGTGGGTTGCCATTTCCTTCTCCAGTGCATGAAAGTGAAAAGTGAAAGTGAAGTCACTCAGTCGTGTCTGACTCTTAGCGACCCCATGGACTGCAGCCTACCAGGCTCCTCCGTCCATGGGATTTTCCAGGCAAGAGTACTGGAGTGGGGTGCTATTGCCTTCTCTGACAGTTTCTCCATAGAGCTACCTTAAGTATGGGATGAACTGAATGGTTTATCTCAGCAATCTATTTCAGGATATCTCGTCTTCTTAAAAAAAACATCTATTGGGTACTTGGGGGTGGTGGGGGAAAGAAAGTGATACTACTCAAAAACGCATACATTGGCAACTCAGAAAACAGATTTTAGTGCAAACCCAGTAAGTAAGTGGAAGGGACCATAAAGGGCAATAGCGGCCATTCTTACTAGCCTCTTGTCATTTACTTCATAGGTTGAATAAAATCCTTCTTCAGGAAACATATCTGAAAGTGTCTTCCCTTAGTCTGATCAAGGGCAAACTGCCCTTCTTGATTTCCAAGCAGTCAGTTTACTCAGAGGGAAAATAAAACAAAATGAACCAAAGCAAGACCTATTTCCACAGATCATCTGTGCATAAGCCTTTTAAACCAGTCTTTGCTGTTTTCTCAATAAGACAATCTACACAATTGATCTTCATTTGCGAGTAAACTTCAACTGTACTATGCCTTATATCAGAGTAATTCTCTACATTATTATATGAAAATAGTAATTTCTGAGTTATTCTCTGAACAATCTTTGACTCTCTCACTATATGTATTTATTTATATAAATACATATATATGTATATATATATGTATTTATTTATATAAATACATATGTATGTATATATATATGTATTTATATAAATACATATATATGTGTGTATATATATATATAAATACATATATGTATATATGTGTGTATGTGTATATATATATATATATATTATATCGGAGAAGGCAATGGCACCCCACTCCAATACTCTTGCCTGGAAAATCCCATGGATGGAGGAGCCTGGTGGGCTGCCGTCTATGGGGTCGCACAGAGTCGGACACGACTAAAGCGACTTAGCAGCAGCATATGTATTATATATATGTATACTGGAGTGAGTAGCCATTCCCTTCTCCAGGGAATCTTCTGGACCCAGGGATCAAACCTGGGTTTCCTGCACTGCAGGCAGATTCTTTACCATATGCGCCACCAGGGAAGCCCATGTATATATTTATATATGTGTTTATGTAAGCTTCCCAGATGGCACTAGTGGTATGGAACTGGCCTGCCATTGTAGGAGACATTAAGAGATGTGGATTATCTCCCTTGGGTTGGGAAGATCCCCTGGAGGAGCGCATGGTAACCCACTCCAGTTTTCTTGCGAAAATAATTCTATGGACACAGAAGCCTGGCAGGTTACAGTCTGCAGAGTCACAAAGTGTTGGACACGACTGAAGTGACTTAGCATGCATGTATGCATGGTGGTGGTTGTGGTAGTTTAGTTGCTAAGTCATGTCTGACCATTGCAAACCTATGGACTGTAGCCTGCCAGGCTCCTCTGTCAGTGGGATTCTCCAGACAAGAATAGTGGAGTGGTTTGCCATGCCCTCCTCCAGGGGGTCTTCCTAAACCAGGAATAGAACCCAGATCTTCTGCAGTGCACTCAGATTCTTTACCAACTGAGCTATGGGGGAAGCCCCTGTATGTATTTCTTAAAAAAAAAAAAAAAGGTTCATCACAAAAACAGAAAAATATGTACCAAGAAATTAATCTTTTGGAGTTGTGGATTCTCAGGAACATGGCTGGGAAACATCTTGAAAGCTAATTACTGTATAAGGAATTGGACAATTCTCTCTCTCTTATTTCAGTTCAATTCAGTTCAGTTGCTCAGTTGTGTCCAACTCTTTGCGACTCCATGAGTTGCAGCACGCCAGGCCTCCCTGTCCATCACCAACTCCTGGAGTTTACCCAAACCCATGTCCATTGAGTCTGTGATGCCATCCAGCCACCTCATCCTCTGTCGTCCCCTTCTCCTCCTGCCCTCAATCTTTCCCAGCACCAGGGTCTTTTCAAATGAGTCAGCTTTTAGCATCAGGTGGCCAAAGTATTGGAGTTTCAGCTTCAGCATCAGTCCTTCCAATGAACACTCAGGACAGATCACCTTTAGCATGGACTGGTTGGATCTCATTGCAGTCCAAGGGACTCTCAAGAGTCTTTTCCAACACCACAGTTCAAAAGCATCAATTCTTCGGTATTCAGCTTTATTTATAGTCCAACTCTCACATCCATACATGACTACTGGAAAAACCATAGCCTTGACTAGAGGTACCTTTGTTTAATACATATGAATAATAACTTCTACCTGTTCATGAAGTTGGACTGTCTGTGACCAGATAGGCATGTCCTAAGATGACAGGATTCAGAATACAGCATGTTTAGTAACACAATCAGCCAGGTAATTAAACAAAGCTGTCCTTTATTTCTAAGATAACTGCTGAAGCTTATAATTATACATAAGTATTTCCAACTAAATGAGAAGACTTTATATAAATAGAAAATATGTTTATAGACAATATAGGTTAGTGGAAAGAGACTGTCTAAAGTGAGCAGATTTTATTTTAAATCCTGGCTTGACTTTTTTATGTGCTGTATGATTTGGAGAAAATAACATATTATCTTGAGCCTCAGTTTTCACATGTGTGAAAGAAAAAGATTGAGAACTTACCCACTGACTTATGTTAATGATAGGAGACAATATATCTAAATGGCCTTAGTGCCGTTTTGCTTATAGAATCATCTTCTTTATTGGGTCTTTAAAATAACTTTCTCTAACATATAAAGTAGTGATAATGTATATTATTTTTTCTGTATCACATGATTCAAGTAAGGCATTCTATATAAAAAGTACTACTCTGTATAATTATTTAAGCTATAATCATTTTAGTTTTTAATTTTTACTTCTATTACTACCTGCACATATTAGCATAAGATGCATTTCAATAGTATTCTATCACCTGCTTCTGGCATTATCACCACATTTTCTGTGAAGTCTAACTAATCTTTCCTATCTTTTTTATCCTTATTGCTGACACTGACATATCTAATGAAGATCATATTCTGAAGCAATTTGAATGGCAAACATTAAAAAGGAAAGGGAAAAAACTAACTGGGTCAGCAAAAATAAATAACTCATCTACTCAGCATTGTCTTTTTCCCAATATATAATTCTATCAAAGATAATACTACTGTTTCATTTTTGAGACACTTTTAAATAGTTAAGGATTAAATGTCATGCCTCATTATTGCTTAATGTGATAAGGTTTTTATTCCAAAGACCATCTTAGTAATGATACATATTTATTTAAGTTTGTGTGTGTGCATAAGCATCTTAATTTTATATTTTCAATCTTTTTTTATCAGAAGACTCTTTGCTTTTTAAGCATACAATATTAAACAGAATTTACCAATATTAAAGTTCAATGGGAAATGCATTTAATATGTCATGCAAAATGCCCTTTATCTGTGACACATTTAAATTTGCTAAAATAGAAGACTCAATATCTTTTTCTACCTGAAGGGGAGAGAGGTTAGGTGACATAGCAAATTAACTTTAAGTCTGTCTCTTTTCATCTCTGAAGACCTGAAGGTCACATTTACTTATATTGACTTACAAATGGGAAGTATAGTGGTTCCAGAAATCACCCATGTACTGCACAAATTGCCAATCATGGAGATCTACATTCAAAAGAGTTCCAAAACAACAACAAGGGGAAAATGCCACAGATAAAAAATGATATACTAAATCTTTACAAGAAATTTTCATAGGAGGCATGATGAGTTTTAACTGTATTTCTTAATGCCCTCCATAATGTTATATAGTGATAAGACTTAGTAATCCTTTTTCCATTTATTCTTTTCTTTTTAATTTATTGAGAAAACTATGAAACAAGAAAATCCAAGTAAGCTAGTCAAGGTCAAGGTCACAGAGTAAATTAGAGCAAGACTCAGAGGGGCCATGATGTCTTCTGAATCTCTTTGTTGAAGTGAGTGGAATCACTGCAATACACCAAAACTATCTGTTTTCTGCTTTGTCGATTTCTCTACCACTACTTGTCAGTCTTCTCAGTTAAAAGGTGAACTTTTTTTGTCCATAATTCTTTATTGTGAATTATTTAAATTAGCATTACACTTTCACATCCAATTACATAGTAAACATAATAGAATATATATCCATGATTATTAAGAAAATAAGATATCTTGAGGAGCTTCAAGTGTACAACTTTAAGATATGTAAAGGACCATAAACCTGGAGATTATTTTCTTTTCCTCTGAACCCTGAAAAACCCTTTTCTTAAATTCCCATTTTCTCTTCTTTGTGAATCAGAGGCTATGCTGTCCTTAAGCAACATAACTTAGAATATCATCTCTTTATAGCATTGTCTCAAGTGTGGGGACGATTAGGAAGGTTACCCTGGATACCATAATTTAGAAATATTCTCTTCCATAAGTAGCCTTTTTAGACTGACTCAGGAAATTTAGTGTTGAACTAGAGAAAATGATAGTGAATCTTCAAACTTGTGCTAATAATTCCAGAAGATTATACATATCATAGTCAGAAAATAATATCTCCTCCCTATCCTAACTCACACAATCATGGATATGAAACAAAGACAAAATTCTACCTCTTCCACACATTTTCCTAAGGGAATATTTGCTTTGCAATCTTACTGTTTTCTTTTTCAAGTATCAGATCAGATCAGATCAGTCACTCTGTCGTGTCCGACTCTTTGCGACCCCATGAACTGCAGCACGCCAGGCCTCCCTATCCATCACCAACTCCCGGAGCTCACTCAGACTCACATCCATCGAGTCAGTGATGCCATCCAGCCATCTCATCCTCTGTCGCCCCCTTCTCCTCCTGCCCCCAATCCCTCCCAGCATCAGAGTCTTCTCCAATGAGTCAACTCTTCGCATGAGGTGGCCAAAATACTGGAGTTTCAGCTTGAGCATCATTCCTTCCAAAGAAATCCCAGGGCTGATCTCCTTCAGAATGGACTGGTTGGATCTCCTTGCAGTGCAAGGGGCTCTCAAGAGTCTTCTCCAACACCACAGTTCAAAAGCATCAATTCTTCGGCACTCAGCCTTCTTCACAGTCCGGCTCTCACATCCATTCATGACCACAGGAAAGACCATAGCCTTGACTAGGCGAACCTTTGTTGGCAAAGTAATGTCTCTGCTTTTGAATATGCTATCTAGGTTGGTCATAACTTTCCTTCCAAGGAGTAAGCGTCTTTTAATTTCATGGCTGCAGTCACCAACTGCAGTGATTTTGGAGCCAAGAAAAATAAAGTCTGACACTGTTTCCACTGTTTCTCCATCTATTTCCCATGCAGTGATGGGACCAGATGCCATGATCTTCGTTTTCTGAATGTTGAGCTTTAAGCCAACCTTTTCACTCTCCACTTTCACTTTCATCAAGAGGCTTTTTAGTTCCTCTTCACTTTCTGCCATAGGGTGATGTCATCTGCATATCTGAGGGTATTGATATTTCTCTCAGCAATCTTGATTCCAACTTGTGTTTCTTCCAGTCCAGCGTTTCTCATGATGTACTCTGCATATAAGTTAAATAAACAGGGTGACAATATAGTTGGTATATAATATTGCCTTAGCTTTAGAAGCACAGCATAGTGATTCGGTTACTTTGTATTTTCAGTTTTGTGTGAATTATAGTCTATCATAGGTACTCTTGCCTGGAAAATCCCATGGATGGAGGAGCCTGGTAGGCTCCAGTCCATGGGGTCGCTAAGATTCAGACATGACTGAGCGACTTCACTTTGACTTTTCACTTTCATGCATTGGAGAAGGAAATGGCAACCCACTCCAGTGTTCTTGCCTGGAGAATCCCAGGGACAGAGGAGCCTGGTAGGAGGCCATCTATGGGGTTGCACAGAGTCGGACACGATTGAAACAACTTAGCAGCATAGGTTTTTAAAAGATAATGAATACAATTCCTTGTGTTGTATAGTAAATCCTTGTTGCTTATCTATATTATGTATATTAGTTTATATCTGTTAACCCCATGCTCCTATTTACTTCTCTCACTCTCTCTCCCCTTTGGTAGCCATGTTTGTTTTCTATGTCTGTACACTTGTTTTGTATATAGATTCACTTGTGTAATTTTTTAGATTCTATATAAAAGTGATATCATATAGTATTTTTCTTATTCTAACTTATTTCACTAAACATAATATTCTCTAGGTCCATCTATGTTGCTAAAAATGATAATATTTCATTTTTTGTGACTGGGTATTATTCCATTGTAAATATGTACCACATCATCTGTTGATGGGCACTTAGGTTGTTTTTATGTCTTGACTATTGTAAACAGTGTCCTACGAACATGTGATTTCCTTTATTCAAACAATTAAATGAAATAATGCAACTTATCTTCTTTATCTATTTACTTTCCAACTTTACATGTGTTCTTGCTCTTTATTTTTTTTTCAGAGACATCATCTTCCATGAACTACTTCTTTACTTTCTATTTTATTTTTTAACTTTACAATATTGTATTGATTTTGCCATATATCAACATGAAAATGCCACAGGCATACACGTGTTCCCCATCCTGAACCCTCCTCCTGCCTCCCTCCCCATACCATCTCTCTGGGTCGTCCCAGTGCACCAGCCCCAAGCATCCAGTATCGTGCATTGAACCTGGACTGGCGACTCAATTTATATATGATATTATACATGTTTCAATGCCATTCTCCCAAATCATCCCACCTTCTCCCTCTCCCACAGAGTCCAAAAGACTTCTATACATTAGTATCTCTTTTGCTGTCTCGCATATAGGGTCATCGTTACCATCTTTCTAAATTCCATATGTATGCGTTAGTATACTGTATTGGTGTTTTTCTTTCTGGCTTACTTCACTCTGTATAATAGGCTCCAGTTTCATTCACCTCATTAGAACGGATTCAAATGTGCTCTTTAATCATTTCAAATAATGATTGAATGTGTGTGTGTTAGTTGCTTAGTCGTGTCTGACTCTTTGCAGCCCCATAGACTGTAGCCCACCAGGCCCCTCTGTCCATGGGATTCTCTAGGCAAGAACAGTGGAGTGGCTTGCCATTTCCTTCTCCAAAAGGAACTATAGAAAGAACGAAAGTGAAGTCGTTCAGTTGTGTCTGACTCTTTGAGACTCCATGGACTGTAGCCTACCAGGCTCCTCCATTCATGGAATTTTCATATAGCACAAAGCAAATCAGGCTATCACTTTGCAATTGTATTAATTTTATTTATAAGGAAAATTTGTGCTTACTCATCTAAAAAGTCACTGTACAACAATGTTAATTGCAAAGGTAGAGCTTCACAAGAGAAGGATATAGATTTGAACATATATATTAAATATCCAGATATCCTCTATTTGATACAACTTTATATTTATAAATTGGAAATATGCATATTGTTTTCATATTGCAAAATTAAATAGCTTGAATTTTCCCCATTTTCTGAAACTAAACAAATCTGAATTTATGAGTGGGAAGTATTTCCTTTTTCCCCTTTGTCTACAAGTAAAAACAGACTGAGGAGTAAATAAATGATGATAGATACATACACAGATACATACATATCCTTGAATGCAATTTTGATATTTTTATATTTTCCACATTTTGACTTGTCCTGTATGTTAATAGACAGTTTGTCTCCAGTCTAGATCCTTGTGTCAATCTTTATAAATAAAGTTTTTACTGCGTACCTATTTTCTTTCAGTTACTACTTTTCTTCCTTTATCATACATGAACTTATTTTTCTCTAAAGACCCACAGTTAATTCTCTAAATAATATATTGCAAGTACCACAGTTATTTACTTTTCTATCACTGATTATTTTCTAAGCTTGACCCATTTTGTAACCCCGAATCTCCAGAGAATGCTTTTGCTTCCAGTCTGTTTCTGAATGTTTTTGTTTGTTTTTATTCTTCTACTCTTTATATATATGTGTGTGTATGTATATATATATATATATACATACATACAGAGAGAGAGAGAGAGATATGCAAAACTATAATGGTAAACTTCTTAGTGTCTTTTCCCCTAAAATAAGATTATATTGAACCACATATCTTAAAATTTTAAATCCCATCATAGTAATTTTCCCAACCCAAATCTTAACAATGTATTTATACCTATAAAAACTCAAATGTTTTGGAAACATTCACATAACAAGGTACATTTATTTCTAGGGTGACTACATCAAATTCTCTTATGACTAGAGACCTAGATATATTGTACTCTGATTCTTTTACTTACAAAACTGAGAGGATGTGAAACCTCTAAATTCTCTAAATTTGTTTCATCCAAATTACATTCAGTGTTTATTTGAGCTGTGTTGCTACCCACCAAAGTGATTTGTTTTTGTTGAAATAAAAATAGGAAACTTAATCAATACAGAGAAAGCCACATATTTTATCCTTAAGTTCCTAGTCAACACTGTGTGCTGTTCATTTTTGTTTGTTTCAATGGTTACACAGTATACAATGTTTTTGACATTTACATAACTTTGTGATTTTTTTCTTTAATTATGCTATAGGCTATCAGAGTAATGCTCTTCTAAGACTTAAAATTTTAGATTTATTTAGTGTATTTTTTAATACTGGTTACAGAAATCAATTCTCTTAAGTTTATATATATATATATATATACACACACACACACTCTCTCTCTCTCTCTCTCTAATTTCTACCAAGTTCTTTGACTTTTGAGCACATTTGTAACATAAAAACCACTTTGCCTGAACCCCATATTCTTGCAGGTCATGGTGTAGAAAGATGTAAAATTGACTGCAAACTTTTCAGAAAATTCAGATGTTCTGCAATTTTTAAAGTAGGCAAATTAATTTGTTTTCCCATTTCCTTTCTTGTTAAAAATATATTTATATTTACATTTGATTGAGCTATTTACTCACTGAAGCTGTCTGTAGGAATAAATTGTTCGTTTTCTTTTTCTTATCAAATTGCAGATTAGAGCAATCCCTATTGAAGGTTCCTTGCTGAATCTCCTAAAAAATCTTTGATTATTGTTTAAAAGGATTGTTATTGGCCTTATAAGGACTCCATTTTTGCTACTTTTATTTCTTTGAAATACTCATAACTAGGTATATATAATTAAGTCTTTAATTAAAATTGTCTTAATTGCTTTGGTCCCAATAAAAATGACAAACAAATACCTTGAGACTATTTAATGCCTTAATTGTTCCCCATGAGTTATATTACACAGTAAGGACCCAATTCATAAAGCATTTTCTGCACCATTTCCTTCAGAACTTTAAATATTTTTCTCAAATTAAAGATTTATGGAAAAAATGCAAATAATTCTGATTTACAACAATTCCTAGGGAGAATTTGCTGCTGCATTTACTTTTCCCTTATTATACACCTGATTGTGCTATGCATAAATTCAAAGGGCCAATTCATTGAAATGAAAAATTAATGGCTCAACTAACATATTGCTGCAACTTCTTTCCTTTTAAATTGTAGAGTATTGTAGACAATAAAACATAGGCTTAGATATAAACATCAAAAGAGATGTTGATTCATATAAGCTGCCATAATTAGAGAAATTAAAAGATAATTTGAAGATAAAATATCAGAGAAACATGGTGATGCAGGTTGGATTTCATAAGCATTGACTCACCTCTGCAGGTTCAGAAACACTTTTCTAAGATGGAAGTAATATCTATCTTTTGTTCTTGAATTACATTCATACTAAACTATCAGCTATTATACCCAGTTTTTTGAGGAATCTCCATACTGTTCTCCATAGTGGCTGTACTAGTTTGCATTCCCACCAACAGTGTAAGAGGGTTCCCTTCTCTCTGCACCCTCTCCAGCATTTATTGCTTGTGGACTTTTGGATAGCAGCCATTCTGATTGGCGTGAAATGATACCTCATAGTGGTTTTGATTTGCATTTCTCTGATAATGAGTGATGTTGAGCATCTTTTCATGTGTTTGTTAGCCATCTGTATGTCTTCTTTGGAGAAATGTCTATTTAGTTCTTTGGCCCATTTTTTGATTGGGTCATTTATTTTTCTGGAATTGAGCTGTAGAAGTTGCTTGTATATTTTTGAGATTAGTTGTTTGTCAGTTGCTTCATTTGCTATTATTTTCTCCCATTCTGAAGGCTGTCTTTTCACCTTGCTGGGCATATACACTGAGAAAACCAGAATTGAAAGAGACACGTGTACCCCAATGTTCATAGCAACACTGTTTACAATAGCCAGAACGTGGAAGCAACCTAGATGTCCATCCACAGATGAATGGATAAGCAAGCTGTGGTACATATACACAATGGAGTAATACTCAGCCATTAAAAAGAATACATTTGAATCAGTTCTAAGGAGGTGGAAGGAACTGGAGCCTATTATACAGATTGAAGTAAGCCAGAAACAAAAACACAAATACAGTATACTAACGCATATATATGGCATTTAGAAAGATGGTAAAAATAACCCTATTTACGAGACAGCAAAAGAGACACTGATGTATAGAACAGACATTTGGACTCTGGGACCGGGAGAGGGTGGGATGATTGGGGAGAATAGCATTGAAATATGTATAATATTATATCTGAAACGAGTCATCAGTCCAGGTACGATGCCCGATAACAAATGCCTGGGGCTGGAGCACTGGGACGACCTGGAGGGATGGTGTGGGGAGGGGAGAGGGAGGAGGGTTCAGGATGGGGAACACGTGTATACTGGTGGCGGATCCATCTTGATGTATTGTAAAAGCAATACAATATTGTAAAGTTAAGCAAAATAAAAAAAAAAATTGTTAAAAAAAAAAACTATCAGCTATTATAAAAGAATTCATTTTCTTTTCTCTATTTTTCCTATCCTCTTAGTAAAAAATTACTGGTTTCCTATTACCTTTGCTAGATGATTAGCTAAATAATTTGATGAACTCAATATGGCTTAGTTACCAATTCATGTTTGACTCTGTGCTTCCATAGACTATAGGCCACCAGGCTCCTCTGTCTGTGGGATTTCTCAGGCAAGAATACTGGAGTGGGTTGCCATTTCCTTCTCCAGGGGATCTTCCTGATGTAAGGATTGGGCCCACATCTCTTGTATTGCAGGTAGAGTCTTTACCAACTGCATGCTAAGTCACTTCAGTCCTTTCTGACTCTGTGAGACCCTATGGACTATAGCCTACCAGGCTCTTCTGTCCATGGCATTGCCCAGGCAAGAATACTGGACTGGATTGCCATGCTGTCCTCTAGGAGATCTTTCTGACCCAGGGATTGAACCTGTGTCTCCCATGTCTCCTGCATTGACAGGAGGGTTTTTACCACAGGCACCAACATGGGAAGCCCAATTGAGCCACTGATGTTGCTGCTGCCGCTGCTAAGTCGCTTCAGTCATGTCCGACCCTGTGCGACCCCATAGACGGAAGCTCACCAGGCTCCCCCGTCCCTGGGATTCTCCAGGCAAGAACACTGGAGTGGGTTGTCATTTCCTTCTCCAATGCATGAAAGTGAAAAGTGAAGGTGAAGTCGCTCAGTCGTGTCCGACTCTTAGCGACCCCATGGACTGGAGCCTACCAGGCTCCTCCGTCCATGGGATTTTCCAGGCAAAAGTACTGGGGTGGGGTGCCATTGCCTTTCCCGAATTGAGCCACAGGAAAGACCAAAAGTAAGTGTAGCATTTCTAATTACCCCCTCCTTTTTTTCCCATTCCAAAAAGTCTCTTGAATATTTCATGCCAAAATTAGGACTGCTTTTGAGACTGTCATGGTGTAGCATTTTTAATTATCCCCCCCTTTTTTTTTTCCATTCCAAAAAGTCTCTTGAATATTTCATGCCAAAATAGGACTGCTTTTGAGACTGTCATGTAGGCTGGTAAAAAAAGAGACCTATTTGAAAGTGAAAGTTGTTTAGTCGTGTCTGACCCTTTGTGACCCCAAAGACTACCCAGTCCATGGAATTCTCCAGGCCAGAATACTGGAATGGATAGCCTTTCCCTTCAGGAGATCATCCCAATCCACGGATGGAACCCAGGTCTTAGGTTTCCTGAGTAACCTATTTAGCAGAGTGCAATTTTGGGGTTAAAGCAGTTGTCTAATTGCCAAAGAAGAATTTCAATGAATGTTTCCCCTCCTTTCTTCCTTTTTCTGCCTTATTTTATTGTCTTTGCTTCTATCATTACCTAAAAACCTTTGCTTATACCAACTCCAGTAAAATGTGAATGGTACTTAAAACAGAGATTTTTTTTTTTTTTTTTCCTGTTCAGTGCTGTAACACCAACAACTACAATAGTACCTGACATTCCTACAGGAACTTTAGAGTCTAAATAAATTCAACCTTGAAATAAGAGGAGAACAAGGCTCATGCATTCATATTGCCCCAAAAGAAACTTGTCTTCTCATAGTTATACCAATATTGAATGTGTTTCTTCTCATGTTGCACTTCTAAATCTCATGTCTCATGCTTGTCATAATCATGCTACTATATTTCCCATATAAGTACTTTCTTTCCCTAAATTCCCTTGAACTGCTGACTAAGTTCAACAGTACTCCTTATAGATTTGTATTTCCAGTATGACTTAATGAATCAACCAGAAATACACTTTCCTCCTTTTTCTCTAGGTTCAAAGAGAGCTTTCTTTCTTTTCTGTGTGATATGTTGGAGTATCAAATTCTAGTGACAAGTGCAGGAGATTTATGGTCAGAGAAACTTGTGTTTGAGTCTGAGCTATATCTTTTGTTTTCCACATAATATTGGGAAATCTGTACCTCCCCAAGAGCTTCAGTTACATCGTCTGTAAAACTGGAAAAAAAAAATCCTCATTCAAAGTACACCATAGAATCAAGAGAATGAGAAATGTTAAAATTGCTTTATAAACATTAGAGACCCATTTTTGTGTCTTTTTCCTATCAAATCAACTAATGAAACATTTCTTTGAAACATTATGTGAGAGAGCTTCGATTTTGGCATTCAACTGATCTATATTGTAATGTGAATAGTTATATTATTAAATTTAAATTAATCAAGGACTCTTATTTTGTATAAACATGTCTACTAACTTGTTATCATTTTAAAAAATTTTGTTAAGTGCTCTTGGGGAATGACAAAAAAGATGGGGATTTTCTTGCATAAAGTTTAAAATCTAACCTGAAAAAAAACAAGAGAAAATGAATTAAAAGTGACAGATAATCCAAGATGAATTTAAGAATTGTCATTTATCTTTCCAGCACTTTCTCATTTCAAATATAATAATAAAGAAAATCCAAAAATAAAGGAATTTTAAATGCACTGAATCCGAGGTAGAATCTAATGGCAGGTAGGTAGATCCAAAAGTTTTTAATTTTAAGGAATTTCAGATTTCTAATTTCACATAATAACTGATAAAAACAAGTTAATAAAGTCATCTTGGAATTCATCTTCCTGAAAATAAGTCAGACAAAGCAAATGGAACAGTTATTGAGTTAAATTCCATCTGTTTTAGTAGGACGAGAGATGGTGATGATGATAAGTCATAAATAGTTGATCATTCCACATGACTTTTTCTTAGTGTGATTTAAAAAGAACCATTGTGTATGCAGTTTTACAATAGTTATGTATAATAGCTATTATATATACAATACATTGTATCAGGGTCACAAACTACAGGCCAAAGGATATTGGTGACTTGGGAAATTATTCTGTAAAACTCTTTTCTATTTCAACAGCTAAACTATCTAGACAAAGATCAGGGAGCATTGTTAGGCCACTGCACTACTGAAAAATGTGGCAGTTACCTCTTATGAACTGAATTGTTTGTCCCCCAAAATTTATAGGTTGAAACCCTAATATCCAATCTGACTATATTTGGTGATTAAGGTTAAATGAGGTCATGAATTTGTGACCCTAAGTAAATGGGATTTGTATCCTTATAAGGAGAGGAATACGGAATGAAGCAGGGCAAAGACTAACAGAGTTTTGCCAAGAAAACGCACTGGTCATAGCAAATACCCTCTTCCAACAACACAAGAGAAGACTCTATACATGGACATCACCAGATGGTCAACACCGAAATCAGATCGATTATATTCTTTGCAGCCAAAGATGGAGAAGCTCTATACAATCAGCAAAAACAAGACCAGGAGCTGACTGTGGCTCGGACCATGAACTCCTTACTGCCAAATTCAGACTGAAATTGAAGAAAGTAGGGAAAACCACTAGACCATTCAGGTATGACCTAAATCAAATCCCTTATGATTATACAGTGCAAGTGAGAAATAGATTTAAGGGCCTAGATCTGATAGATAGAGTGCCTGATGAACTATGGAATGAGGTTCGTGACATTGTACAGGAGACAGTGATCAAGACCATCCCCATGGAAAAGAAATGCAAAAAAGCAAAATGGCTGTCTGGGGAGGCCTTGCAAATAGCTGTGAAAAGAAGAGAAGCGAAAAGCAAAGGAGAAAAGGAAAGATATAAACATCTGAATGCAGAGTTCCAAAGAATAGCAAGAAGAGATAAGAAAGCCTTCTTCAGTGATCAATGCAAAGAAATAGAGGAAAACAACAGAATGGGAAAGACTAAGGATCTATTCAAGAAAATCAGAGATACCAAAGGAACATTTCATGCAAAAATGGGCTCGATAAAGGACAGAAATGGTATGGACTTAACGGAAGCAGAAGATATTAAGAAGAGGTGGCAAGAATACACAGAAGAACTGTACAAAAAAGAGCTTCATGACCCAGATAATCATGATGGTGTGATCACTCACCTAGAGCCAGACATCTTGGAATGTGAAGTCAAGTGGGCCTTAGAAAGCATCACTATGAACAAAGCTAGTGGAGGTGATGGAATTCCAGTGGAGCTATTCCAAATCCTGAAAGATGATGCTGTGAAAGTGCTGTACTCAATATGCCAACAAATTTGGAAAACTTAGCAGTGGCCACAAGATTGGAAAAGGTCAGTTTTCATCCCAATCCCAAAGAAAGGCAATGCCAAAGAGTGCTCAAACTACCGCACAATTGCACTCATCTCACACGCTAGTAAAGTAATGCTCAAAATTCTCCAAGCCAGGCTTCAGCAATATGTGGACCGTGAACTTCCTGATGTTCAAGCTGGATTTAGAAAAGGCAGAGGAACCAGAGATCAAATTGCCAACATCCGCTGGATCATGGAAAAAGCAAGAGAGTTCCAGAAAAACATCTATTTCTGCTTTATTGACTATGCCAAAGCCTTTTACTGTGTAGATCACAATAAACTGTGGAAAATTCTTAGAGAGATGGGAATATCAGACCACCTGATCTGCCTCTTGAGAAATCTGTATGCAGGTCAGGAAGCAACAGTTAGAACTGGTCATGGAACAACTGACTGGTTCCAAATAGGAAAAGGAGTACGTCAAGGCTGTATATTGTCACCATGTTTATTTAACTTCTCTGCAGAGTACATCATGAGAAACGCTGGACTGGAAGTAACACAAGCTGGAATCAAGATTGCCGGGAGAAATATCAATAACCTCAGATATGCAGATGATACCACCCTTATGGCAGAAAGTGAAGAGGAACAAAAAAGCCTCTTGATGAAAGTGAAAGTGGAGAATGAAAAGGTTGGCTTAAAGCTCAACATTCAGAAAACGAAGATCATGGCATCTGGTCCCATCACTACATGGGAAATAGATGGAGAAACAGTGGAAATAGTGGCAGACTTTATTTTTCTGGGCTCCAAAATCACTGCAGATGGTGACTGTAGCCATGAAATTAAAAGACGCTTACTCCTTGGAAGGAAAGTTATGACCAACCTAGATAGCATATTCAAAAGCAGAGACATTATTTTGCCAACAAAGGTTCGCCTAGTCAAGGCTATGGTCTTTCCTGTGGTCATGTATGGATGTGAGAGTTGGACTGTGAAGAAGGCTGAGCGCCAAAGAACTGATGCTTTTGAACTGTGGTGTTGGAGAAGACTCTTGAGAATCCCTTGGACTGCAAGGAGATCCAACCAGTCCATTCTGAAGGAGATCAGACCTGGGATTTCTTTGGAAGGAATGATGCTAAAGCTGAAACTCCAGTATTTTGGCCACCTCATGTGAAGAGTTGACTCATTGGAGAAGACTCTGATGCTGGGAGGGATTGAGGGCAGGAGGAGAAGGGGACGACAGAGGATGAGATGGCTGGATAGCATCACTTACTCAATGGATGTGAGTCTGAGTGAGCTCCGGGTGTTGGTGATGGATAGGGAGGCCTGGCGTGCTGCAGTTCATGGGGTCGCAAAGAGTCGGACACGACTGAGTGACTAATCTGATCTGAAGGAGAGGAAAAGACGTCCAGTGTGTGCACAGTAGAAAGACCATGAGGACTTGGCAAGAAGGTGGCCATCTGTAAGCCAGAGAGAGAAGCCTTTTTCTTGAGGGGGAAGCCAGTCATACAATTGATTTTGATTTACACTCTCTAAAAAAGAAAATTCATTTTTGTGGTTTAAGCCACCCAGTCTATGGTGTTTTATTTTAGCATCCCTTACAGTATAAAATATTACCCAACATATCATTGAAGTAATAATGACATTTGAGAAGCCAACATTTTCTTCAAAAGCAGAAGAGAAAAAGGCAGCAAGGCCAGTATCAAAAGCTAAAGGAATATGACAGCTGTGACCAGAGGTTTGGGAATAGCATCAGTAAGACTGGTTACAAGGTAACTGTTAGCTAGGTTTCTCCAAACCACCTCAGCAAGATCAAAACAAATATGTGATATAACACGAGGCAGCATGATAAAGGAAACTACACTTGCCTTGACATTTTCACAGTATTTTCATCCAAACAAGAGATAAAAGTGCTAAGCTTTAGAATTTTCCTCTTTGGATATTTGTGTCTTCAACTTTTTCCTTATTTCCCTGCTTCATTTTAATTTCTGAATATTTACTTATCTATAGAATAAAAGGATCAGTATACTAGGTTAGAGCAATGGGCAAATTTGCTCAGATTACTGAGAAAAAGTTACCCAAGTCTAGATAGAATTATCATTGTTCATTAAGAAATAATCAGGGAAATACTAAAACATTTGTGAAAATTTCAATACCATAAACAAATAAGACACATAGAACTCAATAAGTGGTTGAAAACATACTTGTGAAAGTATTTCCTAAAGGAATAAGAAATAAAATTAGACTGCAATATTGTGTACTCTACAGTGGAACAAAAACTCTGAATTGTGAGTTAAAGAGAAGATAATAATGTAGAATGAGAAATAAAGGTAATTGGCAGACTGTATGAAAAACAATTTTAAAAGTTATAAAAATAAGGAAATGTCCATCAGCAGATGAATGGATAAGAAAGCTGTGGTACATATTCACAATGGAGTATTACTCAGCCATTAAAAAGAATACATTTGAATTTGTTCTAATGAGATGGATGAAACTGGAGCCTATTATACAGAGTGAAGTAAGCCAGAAAGAAAAACACCAATACAGTATACTAACACATATATATGGAATTTAGAAAGATGGTAACAATAACCCTGTATCACATCACATCAGATCAGATCAGTCCACTCAGTCGTGTCCGACTCTTTGCGACCCCATGAACTGCAGCATGCCAGGCCTCCCTGTCCATCGCCAGCTCCAAACCCTGTATACGAGACAGCAAAAGAGACACTGATGTATAGAACAGTCTTTTGGACTCTGGGAGAGGGAGGGGGTAGGATGACTTGGGAGAATAGCATTGAAATATATATAATATCATATATGAAACGAGTTGCCAGTCCAGGTTCGATGCACGATACTGGATGCTTGGGGCTGGTGCACTGGGACGACCAGAGAGATGGTATGGGGAGGGAGGACAGAGGAGGGTTCAGGATGGGGAACACATGTATACTTGTGGCAGATTCATTTTGATATATGGCAAAACCAATACAATATTGTGAAGTTAAATAAAATAAAATTTAAAAAAAAGAAAAAAATAAGGAAATGATAACTTTTATTAAAAGCACTAAGAATATTAAAAAAAAAGAAACTGGGACAATAAGTATTCATCAACATAGTAAGTCACTTGCCTACAAGGTGCTCTCAGAATGCAAATAATCAGGGATATAATAACTATGGTAAAGACATACTAGAAATACAATACATGAATAAATGATGCTATTCATTCATCTCTTTAAGTCAAATCTCTATTGACCATTGCCAGTTTATAGAATGCGAATCCAGGGACTATGCTTGCTCCTGGGGCTTATGTTATAAACATTACCAGATACAATTTTTCCTGATACTGTATCACATAAAGTTCCAAGTGAACAAAAATATTGATCTAAAAATACACACATATACATATATATGTACACACATATATTCGCACACACACACAGACACGCACACCCTCAATGAAATGAAGCAGAGGTCTGGAATGACTTGACTGAGGAAGTGATAGTCCTATTGTCATCTGAGACTAAGCAGGAAATAAATAAATCAAGTGAGGATGGTAGAATTTCTCAATAAAAGAGATTTGTTCAGTAAAAGCAAGTCTCAGTGATCAGCTATTACTACTGCTCACTGTTCATATGAGGGACTTAAAGAAGTACGGTGGGTCTGGGTCAAAAAAAAAAAAAAAAAAAAGGTGTTAGCATGATAGTGAATGAGCTGGAGATTTGGATCTAAGCTAGTGTAGGATATCATAGAGGTTGGTCCCTACCTTCAGGCAATAGAAAACCATCAAAATGTTTCAACAGAAGGAGGAAAAGGAGATGAATTGTGGAAGCAAGGAGATGTTGTGATTATAATTTTGAAAATATGTTTTGTGTTGATACGACTGAGCGACTTCCCTTTCACTTTTTACTTTCATGCATTGGAGAAGGAAATGGCAACCCACTCCAGTGTTCTTGCCTGGAGAATCCTGGGGACTGGGGGAGCCTGGTGGGCTGCCGTCTATGGGGTCGCATAGAGTCGAACACGACTGAAGCGACTTAGCAGCAACAGCAGCAGTGTATATACTGGGAGAAGGAAATTGCAACCCACTCCAGTGTTCTTGCCTGGAGAATCCCAGGGACGGGGGAGCCTGGTGGGCTGCCGTCTCTGGGGTCACACAGAGTCAGACACGACTGAAGTGACTTAGCAATTTGACTAAAGAAGGGCAAAACTCATG
The DNA here is from genome assembly GCA_935064755.1 of Tragelaphus eurycerus. Taxonomy (NCBI): domain Eukaryota; kingdom Metazoa; phylum Chordata; class Mammalia; order Artiodactyla; family Bovidae; genus Tragelaphus; species Tragelaphus eurycerus. The sequence continues at coordinate 16,006,602 of CAKXYN010000009.1, read as the reverse complement.
AGTGGATTAATTCTGAGCATATTGCTGAAATCCATTTAATTTGTGTGCTAGTACTTAGGTAACAGCAGGAGAGAAAAGTGTATAGATTGGAGAGGTACTGAAGAAATAAAATCAATAGACCTTGGTGAAAAACTGTCTATGAATCTGATGGAGTAGAAGTGTCAACCTTCAGTATCTTGGCTGTAGCTCTGCTGAATTTGATGCAGTGGCCTCTAAATTCTGCTTCTATACCTTTGGATTCCTTTACCCTTGGGTATATTTATACCCAATAACTTAACACCTTCATCCTCTTGTCAGAGGGTTGCCCTCCAGCTCATGAAGAATTCGTTAAAAGAGCTGTCTTCCCTTTGACTTTTAAAACCCTAATTATACAGTTCCCTCAGGGTCATGTGACAAGCTTTCTTTTTTGGATGTTTGCAGTTGCATTTTATTCCATGTACTCTATAGCAAACAATACCAACAGCTAGGTAGTACTGTGTGCTTGGGTTGATTGTTGGAATAGCTCACAGAATATAGCACCCTCCACAAGACCTTCATTTACTGTAGTCCATACTCTGTTATGGGGTTTCCCAGATGGCACAATGGTAAAGAATCTGCCTGCCAATGGAGACAGAAGAGACAAGGGTTTGATCTGTGGGTTAGGAAAATCCCCTAGAGTAGGAAATGGCAACCCACTCCAGTATACTTGCCTGGAGAATTCTATGGACAGAAGAACCTGGTGGGCTAGAGTCCATGGGGTTGCAAAAAGATATAACTGAGTACAGCACAGCACTCTCTGTTATATATCTCTCAAGTCAATAATGTAACCAACTGCTAATTAAAGGTCAAATTATCAGGTATTCCTGAAAGGGAAGGAAACAATGCTGCTTTTATTATTTTAATTAATTATTTTTACAATAAATTAATTTTATAATTAATATAATATAATTTTATAATTATTAATAATTAATTAATTTAATTAATGTTATTCAATCAGCATGTGTGAGTGCTCAGTCCCTTCAGTCATGTCTAACCCTTTGTGACCCCATGGACTGTAGCCTGCTAGGTTGCTCTGTCCATAGATTTTCCAAGCAAGAATACTGGAGCAGGTTGCCATTTCCTCCTCCAGGGGATATTCCCAACCCAGGGATCAAACCTGTGTTTGATCCTGCATCTCCGGCATTGCAGGTGGATTCTTTACTGCTGAGCCAACAGGATAGCCCTTATTCAACCAGATGACTGGTTAAACATTTATAATTTTCTCATGCATACTTATTATTTATATAATAGCAAATTTTCCAATATTTGATTCATGAAAAGAAGTATGGTAAAATATTAATGATCATCAAAATCTGAACCATACAATAAGGCTTTGGATTTCCCTGTATAGAAAATCAGTTTATTGTGGCCATATACCCTATAGTGTTACAATTTTTCTGAAATGATTTTCACTCTTTGGATGCTTCCATCACAACCAACACACACACACACACCACACACACACGGACACACACACACACACACACACTCATACACGTATACTCTCTTCTGCATTATTTCACCCAGGAGAGGATGTTGCTTCCAGTTTTTGCCCATCCATTTTTACTGAGCTACTTAATTATGCTTCTCAATCAAATTGTACCATGCCAGTGGAGGACAGGTGATTGCCATTGATGTTGTGCTTCTTAGTTAAGTTTTTGTACTGTGGCAGTGGCAAAATGTACATTTTTCTAGTGAAATGTAATCTTAAGAAGTGGTAGAATTTGTCCACAATCCATTATTGTAAACTCCTAATTATTTCTCTCTCTCAGCTGTCACTTGGATTACAGGATAGGTGTTGTGCAAAATAGAATATGTATCTATTCTGGATAAAACCAAAAAGAAGAGTCCAGTTAGGTCACACAACCAGTCTGATGCCTTTACCTATGCCTATTGTACAGAATTGCCATACCCTTTTCAACCAAGTTTCAGCGTCTGCTCTGCAAATGATGAAAGATTTACCTCTTTCAGTCTTGGGAAGTTCCATCAGTAAACTGGGCAGCTTCGTTTAGTCTAGAAGAAAGGAATAACAGCATGAGTGGTCTATCAGATTTTCTGGAAGTTCTATCATCAGTTCACAAGACAGAGCTTCAGCATGTTCATGGATGCTATGTACGCTCCCAGACTGCCTCTAGCGATGTCCTTCTTTGAATCCATTTCATCATTCAGTTCCAAGAACTGCTCCATTTTAAAGATGTCCCTTATTATCAATAGCATGCTATTTATTTCAATTTTCATAATTATTTTAAGTGTTCTGCTAATTGTTATAGAGAAGAAAACTGTGAGAACCAATGGCTGAACATTTCCAACAATACAAAAATTTTTTTCATCTCAAAAAAATGATTCAAATATAATTCTATGTGTATATTAGTCCTATCATTTGAATTCTCTTTATTCCTGATGTTGAAGCACATTGGGATATACATAATAAATATTAATTTGAAATAAAATACATAAGCTATTCAAACAAAGATAATTTTAGGAATTAGGGATATTATCATACATTAAAGTTAAAATTGTTGATAATCTTGATAACTCAACATTTTAGACACTGCACAAATGGATATTATTAAAAGTCAAAAGTTTGAATGCTATTCTAGGGCCATTCAATAGATGGTTTTGGAGAAACTTTCTTTTAAATTGAGGTATAAATTTTATTCAGTGAAATGCATAAATAATCATAAATGTACAGTTTGATTTTTGACAAATGCTTACATCTGAGTAATCCACATACCTATCAAGATGAAGATATATCTTCTTACCCTTTCACATTCAGTTCTTCTCTACTCTTCTGATTCTTATCATACTGGATAAAATTTGCCTTTTCCAAAACATCATTTGTGTTCAGTCTTATAGTGGGTACTATTTGAGGCTAGCTTCTCAGCATAAATGTGTGAGCATTCAATCAGGTTGGTGTATGTATTAGTATTTTATACCTTTTTGTTTGGAAAGACTATTCCATGATATGAATTTACTACATAGTTTTTATTTACATATTGTTTATCAGGTCTCCTATAGGATTTATGCTTCATGTTGGAGAGTAAACCTGACTTAGTTGCTGCATCTTGTTTGAAAACAGTGGCCTATTTAAAAAAAAAAAAAAAAAAAAAGCCAAGTTAAGAATCCCATCATGTGTAGCATAAATGCAATGGCACTCTTGTGACTCTCGAATTCATCTCTAGAACCCAAGCAGACATTGTTCAGTTATGTTTTGTCTTGACAGATGAGTAATTGAGGCAAGATCTATCTCAACTCAGAAAAACAAATCAGTGGTGTTCTTTCAGCTTTCACCTTTTGCTCTTCAATACAGGTTATAAAATAAACAACCTTGAAACCCTCAAGTACAGTGTGTTTGTGCTCTAATTTAGAAGAGTGTAGACTTCGTAGCAAGGAAAAAAAAAAAAAAAAGTCCTTGCTTATTTTAGATCTGCTTCATTTCTATACATTAACTGAGCTGATACTGAAAGTTTAACCAAGACTCAATGTTGCAGGCATCCTCAAGGATGGAGATATGTCAGTTATGGGGTTGTATGACTTGTGCATGCATGCTCAGTCACTCAGTTGTGTCCTACTCTTTGCAATCCCATGTACTGTAGAACACTAAGCTCCTCTGTCCATGCAATTCTCCAGGCAAGAATAATGGAGTGGTTTGCCATTTCCTACTCCAGGGGATCTTTCTGACCCAGAGGCCAAACCCATGTCTCCTGCATCAGCAGGCAGACGGCAAGCTGTATCACTTGTATCACTGTATCTTCCTTCAAAGCATAAACTGCTATTCATCCACCAGGAGTTCAGTTAGTGTTTATATGTTTGCACCATTGGGACCTGCCTTAGCTTTTGAGCAGGGGCTGAACTTTTCTGGGGCACCCCTAGCCACTTGGCCAGTGTGATAGGAATCTTCATGCTGACTTATTTCTGCATAATGCTGGACTCTTCCATTAGATCATCTTTGCTCTGAAACATCCTTTGTGTTGACTAAAACTGTCATATTGTCTACTGTCATGACATCCATGCACATCTTGCCCACCCCTTCAACCTCCTGTCATTTTATCTAAGCCTAATTTTACCTACTTTATACTGTCTTTTTGATGCCCTATCTGTTCAAGTTTCTAAGTGTGTCAAAAGAATGTACAACACTAAAGCCTATAATCTTTCTTCCTGATTTAGTTGGGGCATGCAGGAAGATCATGAAGCATATACTGAGGCAGCTAGAAGTACATAAGGTTTTTTGGAGAGGAAGTAGGAAACCTATAAAAGAGAAGAGAGAAAAAGCTGAAATTAGCATGGAAAGTTGAAATTTGATCCATAAATTCAGCACTAATAATTTAAAAAATCTAATTATATCTGGAAGAGAACTAACACCTTTCTTCTGTATTAAAAAGTCCAACATTTGCTAATTTCTACAAGATACTCTTCTAAGTATACTATTGTAAAATCTTAAGACTTCAAAATGAGTTTTGTATTTTCACTGTGTCTTACCCTGCTAACTAAACTTTTCCTCTAGTTCCATGGATACTTGTCTGATATATTGTTTTTAAAAACCAAAGAATAGCAAAATAGTTCAATTGTTTTCATTAGCCTTGGATCTTAGAAGACAAGGCAAAAGAAAGTAATACAACTAATGTTGTTGTAAGTGGGTTTCTAAGCCTTGTTTTTACTTTAAAAGTCCAAGTGAAAGACCAGCGAGATTCTACAACACCCAAACAAAATTTCACTTCATGAAACATTTAAAATAGTCTCTGATTCCCAGAGGTTTCTTTGTGTTTATTAAAATTCTAAGAGGAAACTCCAAACTGATTAGCTTCCACTGTTTATCCCTTATTTTCTGAGTGAGTACTGTAATCAATACTAAACTTGCTTTGAAATGCCTTAGTCATGTAATAATACATCACAAGGGTAAATTCCTCATAGCATACCTCTTCAAAATCTAAAAATCTCCTAGTATTTCCTGCATGTCTCTCATGACCAATAATTATATATGGTTCTGTGTAAAATGTGATAGAAAGACAGTTATCATTCTTCTTGATTCATTTGTTCCTTTATTCATTTATTTAATAAGCATACTTTGAGTGTTCATGATGTGTCAATTACATAGAGATATAGTCCTTGACATTAAGGAGACTGCAGCCACAAAATTAAAAGACGCTTGCTCCTTGGAAGGAAAGTTATGACCGACCTAGATAGCATATTCAAAAGCAGAGACATTACTTTGCCAACAAAGATTCGTCTAGTCAAGGCTATGGTTTTTCCTGTGGTCATGTATGGATGTGAGAGTTGGACAGTGAAGAAGGCTGAGCGCTGAAGAATTGATGCTTTTGAACTATGGTGTTGGAGAAGACTCTTGAGAGTCCCATGGACTGCAAGGAGATCCAACCAGTCCATTCTGAAGGAGATCAGCCCTGGGATTTCTTTGGAAGGAATGATGCTAAAGCTGAAACTCCAGTATTTTGGCCACCTCATGTGCAGAGTTGACTCATTGGAGAAGACTCTGATGCTGGGAGGGATTGGGGGAAAGAGGAGAAGGGGACAACAGAGGATGAGATGGCTGGATGGCATCACTGACTTGATCGACGTGAGTCTGAGTGAACTCCAGGAGTTGGTGATGGACAGGGAGGCCTGGCGTACTGCGATTCATGGGGTCGCAAAGAGTCGGACACGACTGAGCGACTGATCTGATCTGACCTCTTCCTTTGGAGCTTACAATGATATTTAAGTTAATATACTGCTTCTTAAATTTATATACAATTGCTTGAGTCAGTTGCATACAGGAGTCCTGTCAGGTTTAATCATCTTCACTCTTCTTCGTAGCCTTGAAAGAGACACAGATCTAGTAATGTGTTGCATATGTAAAATTCAGTCATATGCAAGATGTCTATATTCTTCCGGCTCTCAGAAATCATAGCCTAAGTTTTTCTCTGGTCTCAATTTAGTCAAGGATTCACACTTATGTCATCATAATCCATTTAGGCACCTAGAGCTACATCCAGAGAGATCAGAATTCCATAGTGTAATATTATGATTAGGTCTCAGTCTTCAGTGAATCTATGCCTCTGGACTTTGAATTTCACAAGAGTTTCTTGGTCATTTTTCCCTTTAAGTGAAACAGGATGGCTAGAACAGGCTAGAGTTGGGTATTTTCTTTCCCTCAGTTTAGTTAGGCTCTGATAATACCCAGCAGGTTAACTAGTTTTCCCTTAGGGCAGGACTTGTTAAGCACAGTGTGTGTTTCAGAATGGTTCTTTTTTTCCTTTCCCTTGCCAGAAACTGAGGGGATTTTTCTCAGATAACTACTGTGGGCATCTGGTCAGGCTTCTGGTGGTAAATCTCATGATAGTGTGAGGGTTCCCCTATGCCTGGTTTCCCATGGAGATTTTAACTCTCAGACATGGGCATGCTGAGACTCCAGCAAATTGTCAATTACAGTTTGAGTTTCCCTACCTTGGCACTGGCTCCTACAGTGACTTCCACCTGTGAGCAGCTGTGCTGATAAGCCACAAATCCCAATGTTCTGTTGCCTTTCTGTCTCTCCAGTTTTAAGGATAGTGGTTTGCCCTATGTTTTCCCTTCTTATGGATTTGAGTAGAGGTGTTTATTTTTCAGTCTGGTCAGTTTTTTACTTGATTTTAGGACAGAGTGGTAAACCTCTAGCCTCTTATGTAAGGAGCTGGTAAACAGAAATCCACAAATGATAGAACTTTAAAACTTAGGGGGGAAAAAAGTGTCTACCTCTTGGTAAACAGTAGCATTTCTTGGGTCCTTTGGACAGGAAAGCAAAGCATCTTATATGTATTATCTACATATTCCAGTCTAAAGTCTTCCCTTTATCAAATATATAGGCAATATTTCATAAAATATCAAATTTGCAGCCATTTATCCAATTTTATATTCCTTGATATTTTTTAAAAATTTCAACTTGTTAATTTTTTTCTTGAAAAATTCCCTGATGGAGTTAGATATAGAACTAATGGAAAATAGAGACATAGGTTAATTTAAGATAAATAAAAATTAGTTATTTACAAGGAATTTCATTGCCTTTCGAATAGTCTATTTCTTAGGAAAAATAAGAAATGCACTCACTGAATGGGATCCTTTTCAAAAAGAAAAAGAAATGTAATTAAACTAGAAATGATTCTGAGTAAAACACATTAAACTGATTATACTCATTATTCTGTCTCCAAAACTTACACAAAAAATAAAGGAATAAAATAAAGAGGGTGTTTATCCTTATGAAGAAAGAGTGAGGTTTCCCAGGTGACTCAGTGGTAAAGAATCTGCCTGCCAATGCAGGAGACAGGAGACACAGGTTCTATACCTGGGTTAGGAAGATCCCCTGGTGGATGAAATGGCAACCTATCCAGAGTTCTTGCCTGGAAAATTCCATGAGCAGCAAGTTCAAGTTTGACAGGCTGCAATCCATGGGGTCACAGAGAGTCAGATACTCAGTCAGTCAGTTCAGTCGCTCAGTCATGTCCGACTCTTATCGACCCCATGAATCACAGCACGCTAGGCCTCGCTGTCCATCATGAACTCCCAGAATTTACCCAAACTCATATCCATTGAGTCGGTGAGGCCATCGAGCCATCTCATCCTCTGTCGTCCCCTTCTCCTCCTGCCCCCAATCCCTTCCAGCATTAGGGTCTTTTCTAATGAGTCAGCTCTTCTCATCAGGTGGCCAAAGTATTGGAGTTTCAGCTTCAGCATCAGTCCTTCCAATGAACATCCAGGACTAATCTCCTTTAGAATGGACTGGTTGGATCTACTTGCAGTCCAAGGGATTCTCAAGAGTCTTTTCCAACAACACAGTTCAAAAGCATCAATTCTTCGGCACTCAGCCTTCTTCACAGTCCAACTCTCACATCTGTATATGACTACTGGGAAAACCATAGCCTTGACTGGATGGACCTTTGTTGGCAAAGTAATGTCTCTGCTTTTGAATATGCTATCTAGGTTCAACATAACTTTCCTTCCAAGGAGTAAGTGTCTTTTAATTTCATGGCTGCAGTCACCATCTGTAGTGATTTTGGAGCCCAGAAAAATTAAGTCTGACACTGTTTCCACTGTTTCCCCATCTATTTCCCAAGAAGTGATGGGACCAGATGCCATGATCTTCGTTTTCTGAGTGTTGAGCTTTAAGCCAACTTTTTCACCCTCCACTTTCACTTTCATCAAGAGGCTTTTTAGTTCCTCTTCACTTTCTGCCATAAGCATGATGTCATCTGCATATCTGAGGTTATTGATATTTCTTTGGGCAATCTTAATTCCAGCTTGTGCTTCTTCCAGCCCAGCGTTTCTCATGATGTGCTCTACATATAAATTAAATAAGCAGAGTGACAATATGCAGCCTTGATGTACTCCTTTTCCTATTTGAAACCAGTCTGTTGTTTCATGTCCAGTTCTAACTGTTGCTCCCTGACCTGCATATAGGTTTCTCAAGAGGCAGGTCAGGTGGTCTGGTATTCCCATCTCTTTCAGAATTTTCCACAGTTTATTGTGATCCACACAGTCAAAGGCTTTGGCATAGTCAGTAAAGCAGAAATAGATGCTTTTCTGGAACTCTCTTGCTTTTTCAATGATCCAGCAGATGTTGGCAATTTGATCTGTGGTTCCTCTGCCTTTTCTAAAACCAGCTTGAACATCTGGAAGTTCATGGTTTGTGTATTGCTGAAGCCTGGCTTGGAGAATTTAAGCATTACTTTACTAGTGTGTGAGTCAGATGCTACTGAGCATAAATGCATGGATGGATGAACAATATAATAAAGTATGAGTCTTAAATCAAAGAGTTTGGTGGAAGCTATAAGTAATGCACAACCATGTCATTTTCCTTGTTCTACTCCTAGAATGCTGCAATTCAAGCATCTTCTTTTCCAAAAAATACTATTGCTCTTTTTCAAATCAAGGTCATCGTGATTTTTTCTTTTTCCTGAAGAATTTGAAACCCCTGTAGAAGAACACATTATATTGTCTGCCACAAATTTTGGTGCAACACTTGATGTATCTGCAGTGAAGTCCAAAAGGTGATATGCACCTAAGAAAGCTTATAGAGATTTCAACCACATTTCTCATACATAATCTTAAATATGGTTAGAGAATCCATTTTAATGAAAATAAAAAAAATGTAATGGGCCCAAATTTTGTAAATTAAGCTTAATCAGGTAGATTGTTAACAACCTGGGCATTTATCTTGTAAAATGCACAAGAAATACACAATGTAATTTATGATATGCATGTATACTAAGCTGCTTTAGTCATGTCTGACTCTTTGCGACCCTATGGACTATAGCTCACCAGGCTCCTCTGTCCATGAAATTCTTCAGACAAGAATACTGGAATGGGTTACCATGCCGTCCTCCAGGGGATCTTCCTGACCCAGGTCAAACCCGTGTCTCTTTCATCTCTTGCATTGGCAGGCAGATTCATCACCATTAATGTCACCTGGGAAGCCCATAATTTATTATAGATCACAGATATAATAAAGTAAAAGTAATAGAAATATCTTAGGTATCATACTAATCTAGTCTTTCTTTTCGACCCAAGAAACTTGAGTTACATGCAAATATGAAAAGCCCGAAATTTGGCATAGCTATAATTCCTTACAGGCTTCCCTGGTAGCTCAGCTCGTAAAGAATCTACCTGCAATGTATAAGACCCCAGTTTGATTCCTGGGTCAGAAAGTTCCCCTGGGGAAGGGATAGGCTATCTACTCCAATAATCTTGGGCTTTGCTGGTGGCTCAGACAGTAAAGAATCCACCTGCAATGCATGGGATTTGGGTTTGAACCCTGGGTTGGGAAGATCTGATGGAGGAGGGCATGGCAACCCACTTCAGTATTCTTGTCTGGAGAATCCCCATGGATAGAGGAGCCCGGAGGGCTACAATTGCAAAGAGTTGAACACTACTGAACACAGGACAGCACAGCATAATTCCTTACACAATTTACATTTATCTCATTATATCATAATATTTTCAAGAATGGTAATTATATTAATAGTAAAATCAATCAAACAGATTCTTCTCTCACTTCCCTCCTCTATCTGGTTATATATTTAGTACAGAATTGATATAGTGCAAAAGAAGAAGTAAGTTTAAGGAGGATATAAATAAGGACAAGAAAAGAGAAAATTCTCACTGTGAGCCTCACCAAGTTACTGAAAGTCCCCTTGCATTTAGATTGGAAGGAGGCTAGATGAAATTATCATGCCCTTACACTTTGGAAAAGCATATTGAGAGCAGCAGTCACACTGTAGGCAGTCCTAGTAATTCCTGCCTGTGACATAAGGTTCTACCATTTCTCGCTGTCACTGTCTCCTGTGATTCAGGGGAGGAATTTGACAGCACAGTACAGACTCTCAAGGCCCTGGGAACAGATGAAATGATGTTGGCAGCCAGGGAAGGATATGAACTGTTCAGTGGCACACAAATTCTGTACTTAGCTATGTGTGTGTACGAAGGGGATTCAGTTTAGCCACTCCTTCATTTGGAAAGAATAATTGAGAGGACATTGAAAATTGATGTCTGTTCATTTGAAGTTTTGCTGTGTATGTATAGTGGCACCCTGTTAATTTATTTATAGGATAACCTAGATTATGCTGCAGTAATAAACTCCAATATCTTAATAGTAAACACAGTAAACATACTTGCTCACACATTTATGCCATAGGTCTGAGCAATTCTCCAGGGCAGCTGGCCTTCAAGTTATGGCTCATTGATTTAAGATGCTTCAGTCCTATAGCACCTGCGTCTCAACACATGATTCTGCTTTTGCAGCAAGATACAAGGTAAAGAGAATTCTGGAGAGCCTCTTGCTGACAATCAAATGTTTTGACTCAGAAGTAATATATGCCTCTTCCTGTCAGAGTTGGTTGTTCAGATATAGTCATATGATCACCTAACTTCAAAGGGTCAAAAAAGTGCAAGCCTTCTGTGAACAATAAAAGAAAACTGGAGTCAAGTAAGTGCTTGGAATCTCTACTATACCTACAGAAGTGTCTATTTCAGATACAAAAGCAAAGGTTTACCAGAAATAATTAATAGAAATTGTTGAATAATGGAAGGAATGGGAAAATGCATATTGCCTTTTTTTTTTTTTTTTCAAATGATGATATTGTGAAGTTACTGACATTATCTTGGGTTTGATGGGGGAAAAAAGTGTTCTTGTGTGTTTCTGTGAGAAATAGAAAAACTAATAAGTGTTAAATAATAAATTAATAGAGGTTAAAGAAAAAAAATGAATCTTTCATCAAGTTTTTGAACTTCTGTAATGGATTGCTAAGTGATGTTATAAAATTTTAAACCAAGGGTTTTTTAAAGAATTGCTATAGAAGACAGTATTGCAAGGGACTTCCCTAGTGGCTCAGATAGTAAAGAATTCACCTGCAATGCAGGAGACCTGGGTTCTATCCCTAGATTGGGAAGATACCCTGGAGACGGGAATGGCTACCAACTCCACTATTCTTGTCTGGAGAATTCGACAGACAAAGATCACAAAGATCTGGACACAACTGAACAACTAACACTTGCACTTTTTCACTTTCACAGTATTGCAAACATTCTCGGGCACAAGGATCACATACAGATTGCTCAATCTTTCTCCTTGAAATACTGATTCATAAATCTACCTTCAGGTCAGATTTTTTTTTTCTTTAAACAGTCTTCTTTTTTTAAAAAAATATTTTTGGCTGCGCTATGTCTTTGTTGCTGCGTGGCCTGGGCTTCTCTTTGGGGCAGCTTCTTTTGCTGTGGAGCACAGGCCCCATGGCCATGAGCTTCAGTAGTTGTGGCACATGGGCTTCATTGCTCTGCGGTCTGTGAAATCTTCCCAGATCAGTGATGGATCCATTTCTTCCACATTGGCAGGTGGATTCTTTACCACTGAGCCACTGAAGAAGCACCCCCCACCCCCACCCAACTGTTTTTTAATGAAAGTTCTGTGTTATTGAAGTTGAGTGGCAATGCTGCAATAAGGCATATGTATTTTCCTTTATAATTCTGTTGATCCCTTCTCATTTTAACTACATAAATCTATGGATATATTTCTATAGAGGGATAATTTTCAGCTTTATTATGTAGTTAATTTCAGTGGCAATTGTTTCGTGTAAATTAATCTCTAGATGCAAATCTTAAAAGGACAATATAATGATAGTAGACTTGTGCTTTAAAACAATAATTGGCAGCAAGGCTGGTGGGTTTTGTTACTCTCATTCTGTCACATTTGCATCATAAACAGCTATACACCCTCCTAATTGTAGATAATGAGTTGTCTACCATTAGTTAATCATATAAGAGATTATTGCTATAAATTAGAATTATTGCTCTACCTTGTTCAGAGGAGTTAAATTAAAAGAAATCAGACCTCTATGTCCCTGCTTCAATATTTTTTTCTCTCTACAAGAATTTTTCTTGGAGAAATGCCATATCTGCCTTTAGCTATTTAACTCGGTGATCTACTGTGTTATTGAAAAATTCAGTGTTTATTCATAGAACATGCATGTTACAATATTATAGTTATTACCTATTTTCTTTGTCTGTAGTCAAAATGCCATCTGAAAGAAATCTAGCTTTCTTATGAGTGACATCCACAACATTATCTGTCAATATTCAAATTGTAAGCAACATATTTTGCCTACCATAAAAACTAATAAATACCACAATAAGTATCATATTGGTAGTTTTCTTCAACTTTCTTCATTTCTAAAATTAGAATAGTATTCTCTATGTGAAATAATTTAATTTGAATGATTTTTTGCATTTGAACAACTACAATAGTTATATCATTTAAATACTTTATATTAGAGTATAGTAATATTAATGTTTAAAATTTTAATGGCTTGAGAATAACATTCTTATTTTGAGAATGTCGAAAAAATTGTTTTTGTTCCTTATGTGCTAAATGTTAATAGAATTAAGTTAATCTGTATATTATTTTCAAAATTTAGTTTTAGATAATTGCTCAGTGTAACTCTGGATAAATATTCAAATCAGTTTACAGGCATACCTCATTTTAATGTTCTTTACTTTAGTGAGCTTCACAGGTGTTGTATTTTTTTCAGATTGGAAGTTTGTGGCAACCCTATATTGAGCAAGCTTACTAGTTCCATTTTTCACACAGCATTTGTTCACGTTGTACCTCTGTGCCATATTTGGTGATTCTTGCAGTATTTCAAATTATCTGCCAGTAGGTTATTTAAAGATTATAACTCAGTGAAGGCTCAGATGATGTTAGCATGTTTTAGCAGTGATATTTTTAAATTAATGTACGCTCATTGTTTTTTTAAAGCATAGTACTATTGTGCACTGACTGCTGCTGCAAAGTCACTTCAGTCGTGTCCGACTCTGTGCGACCCCATAGACGGCAGCCCACCAGGCTCCCCCATCCCTGGGATTCTCCAGGCAAGAACACTGGAGTGGGTTGCCATTTCCTTCTCCAATGCATGAAAGTGAAAAGTGAAAGTGAAGTTGCTCAGTCGTGTCCGACTCTGTGCGACCCCATGGACTGCAGCCCACCAGGCTCCCCCGTCCCTGGGATTCTCCAGGCGAGAGTACTGGAGTGGGGTGCCATTGCCTTCTCTGGCACACTTACTAGACTATGTATGGTATATTGCAAATAAAATTTGTATGGTTTACTTTATTGTGATATTCACTTTATTGCAGTTGTCTGGAACCAAACCTACAATCATTCTGTCAGGTTGGTTTATTTTTCTCCCCTAGTTCTTGTCTCATTGTAACAAAAATTTGGAATGGTGGACTAAAGGGTTTTTAAAAAAAAACCAAAACAGACAAGTTGTAGCTCAGTCACAGCTAAAGCAGACAAATCTTTATTATACAGACCTTCCCAAGACATGGGCTTCCCTTGTGGCTCAGCTGGTAAAGAATCTGCCTGTAATGTGGAAAAACCTGGGTTCGATACCTGGGTTCGGAAGATCCCCTGGATACCTGAAAGGCTACCCACTCTGGTATTCTGGATTCGAGAATTCTGGCAAAGAGTCAGACACAATTGAGGAACTTTCACTTTTACTTTTCCCAAGACATAGAAGCAGGCCAACCCCAAGGAATCATTTTATCAATCCCTCTTTTCTTCTTCCTTTTACACATCCTCTTCCTTTTGGTTGTGCTCTATGCAAAGCAGGGCTTGTTCCCACCACCAGTCAAGAAAGAGAATTCAAATGGGTGTATGCTCAAAGACCATTGACAATTGCAGATTGTATAACAACAGACTCTGTTGTGTATGTCTTACCATAATTCAGTTTTACAATCAGATGTGTGTGTGTGTGTGTGTATATATATATATATATATATATATATATATATATATATATACAATATTTTAGTTAAGCTCAGTTCAGTTGCTCAGTTGTGTCCGACTCTTTGCAACCCCATGAATCGCAGCACGCCAGGCCTCCCTGTCCATCACCAACTCCTGGAGTTCACCCAAACTCATGTCCATCGAGTTGGTGATATCATCCAGCCATCTCATCCTCTGTCATCCCCTTCTCCTCCTGTCCCCAATCCCTCCCAACTTCAGAGTCTTTTCCAATGAGTCAACTCTTCACTGAGGTGGCCAAAGTACTGGAGTTTCAGCTTCAGCATCATTCCTTCCAAAGAAATCCCAGGGCTGATCTCCTTCAGAATGGACTGGTTGGATCTCCTTGCAGTCCAAGGGACTCTCAAGAGTCTTCTCCAACACCACAGTTCAAAAGCATCAATTATTTGGTGCTCAGCCTTCTTCACAGTCCAACTCTCACATCCATACATGACTACTGGAAAAAACATAGCCTTGACTTGATGGACCTTTGTTGACAAAGTAATATCTCTGCTTTTTAATATGATGTCTAGGTTGGTTATAACTTTCCTTCGAAGGAGTTAGTGTCTTTTAATTTCATGGCTTGAACACTTAATGGGCTCCTAGCTGCCTAAGGTTACTTGAGGAAGGCCCTGTAGTTAGTTTATATCCACTATGTGCCCAGGACATATGTGTAGAAGTTAGAAAAGTCTCTGCAGTTATTTTTATAGTGTATTTGTGAGCTCTCCTGGGTGTGTCTGGGATGGGGTTTAGAGATTAGTTTGCATCCTTTTCAGCTAGGCCACCCCTTGTTGTTCATGCTTAACTTTGTACATAACAATTTTAACATATACCTATATATAATTTGATATTCTTTATTACTATGAGTTAAAATATAACATTGAATTGTTTAAAGTATGCTATATGTTCATATTTAAGCTGAAGTTATTCAATTAAAAGCATTTAATTCTATAATATGTGGAGGTTTATAGACTTTTTTCCCCGATAGATTGGAAGAGTCTAAAACTATATATGCATGCTTAGTTGCTCAGTCATGCCTGACTGTGACCCTTTGGACTGTAGCCTACCAGGTTCCTCTGTCTACGGGGTTTTTCAGGCAAGAATGCTGGACTGAGTTGTCATTTCCTCCTCCAAGAGATCTTCCCAACCAGAGATTGAACTCTGTGGTTGTCTTTCCAACCAGAAATTGTCTCCTGTGTTTCCTGCATTGCAATCGCCTCTCTACCTGCTGAGCCACCAGGGAAGTATATATACTAAAATATTAATACTGGTTACTTCTGAATTATAGAATCTACATAACTCTTTTAGATAATTTCTTAGATTTAAAGATTCTTATAATCATGTATTATTACATAATAATTGTAAAGAACAGAAATGCTAATTTGCCTGGAAAATCCCATGGACGGAGGATCCTGTTAGGCTCCAGTCCATGGGGTCGCTAGGAGTCGGACACGACTGAGCAGCTTCACTTTCACTTTTCACTTTCATGCATTGGGGAAGGAAATGGCAACCCACTCCAGTATTCTTGCCTGGGGAATCCCAGGGGCGGGGGAGCCTGGTGGGCTTCCGTCTATGGGGTCGCACAGAGTCGGACACGACTGAAGCGACTTAGCAGCAGCAGCAGCAGGAGTTTAAATTTCAATTTAAATTCAAGATATTAATAGATAATATTTCATTGTGCTATAGGCTGGTACATATTTTTTTTTCCTACAATTCGAACTTAGGTACTCTATTTTCTTTTTCACAAAGATTTGAAAAGGCACAAGCATGTGTATGTATTATGTGTACAGAGCAAAAATATTCTAATTGTGCTACAATAAAACAATATCCCTACATTATGGTGGAAAGCCTATTTATCACACTCCTGCTATAGAAATGATGCAAGCTGATTACTGATGAAAAAACTGGTGGATGAAAGTTTTGACAAAAGACCAGCCAAACATTCAGATTGTACTTAAATATTTAATTCCAAACATATGTAAATAAAAATGACTCTAGTTTCCTTTCTTTAATTGAGAAAAATACTTAAGGTTATACATTTTCTTCTGGGAACAACTTAAGAACTTAAGCTTTATTGTTACCCATTTTTATATGAAATATTAATTTCATTGCTTGCTAAGTTTAAATTGTATTTATGGATCAGATATTCTTTTAGCATTTTGCATGTATTATTTTAGCAAATCCTTACAAAATCTTTTTGCAGTATGTATTATTTTTACCAATTTGCCAATATAAAACTAAAGCTTGGACATTTAAAAAAATTGCCCAAGCTCACACACTTAATATGTGGCATATTAGAACTTAGGAAAACTAGTGAATGTGTTAATATCTAGGTTGTACTGAGATCCTAGATAATACATATTTTCAGTTTTTATTGCAGCTTTGATTAGGCATAGTCAGAAACATATTCATTTTTTTTTCTTTTACATTTAAGTTCAAAATTCAAAATATATGAAAGGTAATATATTGACAATCCTCCCTTGTAACCCTGTTCTCTGTACATTTGTCTTCTATAAAGTATATATTCTTTTTTTCCTTACTGAGGTGTTCATATTTTTATTAGGCTATGGTTTTTCCTATGGTCATGTATGGATGTGAGAGCTGGACTGTGAAGAAGGCTGAGCACTGAAGAATTGATATTTTTGAGCTGTGGTGTTAGAGAAGATTCTTGAGCATCCCTTGGACTGCAAGGAGATCAAACCAGTCCATTCTGAAGGAGATCAGCCCTGGGATTTCTTTGGAAGCAATGATGCTAAAGCTGAAACTCCAGTACTTTGGCCACCTCATGTGAAGTTGACTCATTGGAAAAGACTCTGACGCTGGGAGGGGAGGAATTGGGGACAGGAGGAGAAGGGGACAACAGAGGATGAGATGGCTGGATGGTATCACTGACTCGATGGACATGAGTCTGAGTGAACTCTGGGACTTGGTGATGGACAGGGAGGCCTAGCGTGCTGCGATTCATGGGGTCGCAAAGAGTCGGACATGCCTGAGTGACTAAACTGAACTGAACTGAATGTGGGAGCTCTGTACTAAAAGAACTTTCCACTCAGTATGCTGGTTGCATTCCAGCAGCAGCCTGGAATGGGGTACAAGATTTATATGTATCTTAATTTTCTTGTATTCAAGATTCTTGGGTTCCTGGTTGAACCTCAACCAACTAGTCCATTTACCCAAGGGTGTTTGATATGGAAAAGTTAGAGACATAGCTGTGATGTAAGTGTGGTAAATAATTTTCCTAGTGTTTTTACTCATTTAATCTGTCTCATGATAATTTTTATGCAGAGTTTTAAAATTTTGTGCAGTTGTTTTTACCAGTCTTTTTATAGCTTCTGGGATTTGTGTGGAAGCTCGAAAAACCTTTATTACCTGGTTGGGATGATAGTGAAAGTTGTTTAGTCATGACTGACTGTTTGCCACCCTGAGGATTGTAGCCCACCAGACTCATCTGTCCATGGGAATCTCCAAGTGAGAATATTGGAGTGTTTCCAATAGCCATTCCTTTCTTTAGGGGGATCTTCCCAACCCTGGGACTGAACTGGGGTCTCCTGAATTGCAGGCAGATTCTTTACTGTCTGAGACACTAGGGAGACTTATATAAAAATGCCACCATGATTTTTTCTAGTATTTTATGAATGCTTTCTATATCTAAGATTTAAATCCTTTTTAAATTGATCAGGTATACTATATATATCAAGGCAAATTGAAATGGTCAAACAAGAGATGGCAAGAGTGAATGTTGACATTCTAGGAATTAGCGAACTAAAATGGACTGGAATGGGTGAATTTAACTCAGATGACCATTATATCTACTACTGTGGGCAGGAATCCCTCAGAAGAAATGGAGTGGCCATCATGGTCAACAAAAGAGACCGAAATGCAGTACTTGGATGCAATCTCAAAAATGACAGAATGATCTCTGTTCGTTTCCAAGGCAAACCATTCAATGTCACAGTAATCCAAATCTATGCCCCAACAAGTAACGCCGAAGAAGCTGAAGTTGAACGGTTCTATGAAGACCTACAAGACCTTTTAGAACTAACACCCAAAAAAGATGTCCTTTTCATTATAGGGGACTGGAATGCAAAAGTAGGAAGTCAAGAAACACCTGGAGTAACAGGCAAATTTGGCCTTGGAACACGGAATGAAGCAGGGCAAAGGCTAACAGAGTTTTGCCAAGAAAATGCACTGGTCATAGCAAATACCCTCTTCCAACAACACAAGAGAAGACTCTATACATGGACATCACCAGATGGTCAACACCGAAATCAGATTGATTATATTCTTTGCAGCCAAAGATGGAGAAGCTCTATACAATCAGCAAAAACAAGACCAGGAGCTGACTGTGGCTCGGACCATGAACTCTTTATTGCCAAATTCAGACTGAAATTGAAGAAAGTAGGGAAAACTACTAGACCATTCAGGTATGACCTAAATCAAATCCCTTATGATTATACAGTGGAAGTGAGAAATAGATTTAAGGGCCTAGATCTGATAGATAGAGTGCCTGATAAACTATGGAATGAGGTTCATGACATTGTACAGGAGACAGGGATCAAGACCATCCCCATGGAAAAGAAATGCAAAAAAGCAAAATGGCTGTCTGGGGAGGCCTTACAAATAGCTGTGAAAAGAAGAGAAGCGAAAAGCAAAGGAGAAAAGGAAAGATATAAACATCTAAATGCAGAGTTCCAAAGAATAGCAAGAAGAGATAAGAAAGCCTTCTTCAGTGATCAATGCAAAGAAATAGAGGAAAACAACAGAATGGGAAAGACTAGGGATCTATTCAAGAAAATCAGAGATACCAAAGGAACATTTCATGCAAAGATGGGCACGATAAAGGACAGAGATGGTGTGGACCTAACAGAAGCAGAAGATATTAAGAAGAGGTGGCAGGAATACACAGAAGAACTGTACAAAAAAGAGTTTCAAGACCCAGATAATCATGATGATGTGATCACTGACCTAGAGCCAGACATCTTGGAATGTGAAGTCAAGTGGGCCTTAGAAAGCATCACTACGAACAAAGCTAGTGGAGGTGATGGAATTCCAGTGGAGCTATTCCAAGTCCTGAAAGATGATGGTGTGAAAGTGCTGCACTCAATATGCCAGCAAATTTGGAAAACTCAGCAATGGCCACAAGATTGGAAAAGGTCAGTTTTCATCCCAATCCCAAAGAAAGGCAATGCCAAAGAATGCTCAAACTACCGCACAATTGCACTCATCTCACACGCTAGTAAAGTAATGCTCAAAATTCTCCAAGCCAGGCTTCAGCAATATGTGAACCGTGAACTTCCTGATGTTCAAGCTGGTTTTAGAAAAGGCAGAGGAACCAGAGATCAAATTGCCAACATCCGCTGGATCATGGAAAAAGCAAGAGAGTTCCAGAAAAACATCTATTTCTGCTTTATTGACTATGCCAAAGCCTTTGACTGTGTAGATCACAATAAACTATGGAAAATTCTGAAAGAGATGGGAATACCAGACCACCTGATCTGCCTCTTAAGAAATCTGTATGCAGGTCAGGAAGCAACAGTTAGAACTGGTCATGGAACAACAGACTGGTTCCAAATAGGAAAAGGATTACGTCAAGGCTGCATATTGGCACCATTTTTATTTAACTTATATGCAGAGTACATCATGAGAAATGCTGGACTGGAAGAAACACAAGTTGGAATCAAGATTGCTGGGAGAAATATCAATAACCTCAGATATGCAGATGACACCACTCTTATGGCAGAAAGTGAAGAGGGGCTAAAAAGCCTCTTGATGAAAGTGAAAGTGGAGAGTGAAAAGGTTGGCTTAAAGCTCAACATTCAGAAAACGAAGATCATGGCATCTGGTCCCATCACTACATGGGAAATAGATGGGGAAACAGTGGAAACAGTGTCAGACTTTGTTTTTCTGGGCTCCAAAATCACTGCAGATGGTGACTGCAGCCATGAAATTAAAAGACGCTTGCTCCTTGGAAGGAAAGTTATGACCAACCTAGATAGCATATTCAAAAGCAGAGACATTACTTTATCAACAAAGGTTCGCCTAGTCAAGGCTATGGTCTTTCCTGTGGTCATGTATGGATGTGAGAGCTGGACTGTGAAGAAGGCTGAGCACCAAAGAATTGATGCTTTTGAACTGTGGTGTTGGAGAAGACTCTTGAGAGTCCCTTGGACTGCAAGAAGATCCAACCAGTCCATTCTGAAGGAGATCAATCCTGGAATTTCTTTAGAAGGAATGATGCTAAAGCTGAAACTCCAGTATTTTGGCCACCTCATGCGAAGAGTTGACTCATTGGAGAAGCTTCTGATGCTGGGAGGGATTGAGGGCAGGAGGAGAAGGGGACGGCAGAGGATGAGATGGCTGGATGGCATCACTGACTCGATGGGTATGAGTCTGGGTGACCTCCGGGAGCTGGTGATGGACAGGGAGGCCTGGCGTGCTGCGGTTCATGGGGTCGCAAAGAGTCCGACACGACTGAGCGACTGATCTGATCTGATACTATATATGGCAGGGTAGTTAACTTTACATCAGTTCTTCGATCAAATATTCCTATACCATTTATTGCTTCAATGACTTGTGCTTAGTCGTTCAGTCATGTCTGGCTCTTTGTGACCACATGGGCTGTAGCCTGCCAGGCTCCTCTGTCCGTGGGGATTTTCCAGGCAAGAATACTGGAGTTGGTTGCCATGACATCCTCCAGGGGATTTTCCCAACCGAAGGATTGAACTCAGATCTCTTGCATTGTAGGAGGATTCTTTATCATCTAAGCTGCCAGAGAAGCCCCTCAATGATTTGAGGTGTTTTTATTAAAAAGAAAATGTGAAAGTATATGTTGGCTTTTTTATGGACTTTAAACTATGTTCTATGGACCTATTTGTTTATTCATATGCCATTAGAATGTTCTAAACATTTCTGAGACTATAACTAATAGGATGACCCTTCTGTTTATCTGTTTATGAAAGGGAAGACTTTCATAATTTTCAAGATATTTATGGTTTTCTTTTTCCATAGAAACTTTAGAATCTTTAGCCCAAAAAACTTACCGTATTTTCATTTAGATTTTGTTAATGTTATGGTACAATTTATTGGTATATAGGCACCCTTGTCTTTAATAAGGGTTGTACATATCACATTTTTCTTATTTGTTCATTGTCTTAAAATAATTTTTCTGCATAGATTTTTCTTTCATCCAAGAAGATGGCCTTTTTTTTTTTTTTTAATCTTTGAAGAGCATTTTAATCCTTCAGAAGCATTTTAAAATTTCACCTTTTTTTTCCACTTCTTGATATTATTCCTAGGTTAAATAGCATGTTTATGGTTTTTCAGAATCCTAATTTTCTTACAATTTGTGTATGTTTAATTTGAATATATAACATATTGATGTCTATAGTTTTCACACCACTCTTTAAAATTACATTAGTTTCTCAGTTGATTCATTTGGATCTTCCAGATTTAAAAACAATATCATTATAAAGATTATTTTATTTGTTCCTCTGTTCTCATATCCTAATCCCCAGAGCAGTTTTATTTTTCCCCTGAATTTTCCATTTCCAATGAAGTCTCATAAACATTTCTTTTGCTCAACTGTCTCCACATATCTCTTGATTGTCCAGAGTTTATCCCATTTTTTAATATCTTCAACATATTATCATAAGAGCAGTATTCATCACTTCTTGTCTATCCAGTGCTGCTGTTTCTTGACCTCATGCCTGAGTGGTAGTTTAGGTATAAAATACATAGTAGATATGCTTCTCAGTTGAAATATTTACAAACAATTTCCCAGATTTTCTTCAGGTATTGAATGTTACTATGGAGAAATCTGAGGCTAGATGTATCTCCCACTTACATTTTGAAAGATTTGCATCTGTCTTTTCTTGTTTTACTTCCACGATTTGTTCTGTTATTCTGCTTTCTTTTTAAAGATCTTATTTATGTTCATATATGTAGGTCATTCTTTTCCCATCTTCTTTATCTACCAGCTTCCCTTTGATTCAGTAAATCTTTTTAGGATATCTATATTTTGGGACACCTTGCTTTGTCCTATGACCTCTGTTTTTACTTATTTTCCTGTAATGTCAACTTTTTTTTGTGGGGAATGTTTTATTTGTGTTCTAATTTTTTTCTAAGTAGGAGAATAAAACCACTGAACCATCAAGGACATGCTGATAACTATTATTTAACTTGGTGGTAGTGAAGTATCAGGGTCATGTTTCAGGGTGGGATATTTATTGGGGCACAGTTATGTGTTTTGGTTCTTATTGGACTTCTCCCCATCCAGTGAAAAAAGACTCTTATTGGCTATTTCATAGAGCAAAGATTCTCTTCTGTACTGCTACAGAAGCACAATAAATCTGGAAATAGTTTGTCAGTAAGATCCTTTATTTATAATCACCCACTTTGCCTTTTGGAAACCAACCAGATTTATGGTGATACTGTCATCAGCCAAGGAACTACTATTCATGAAGCAGACAACATGGATATGAAGTTTGTTCCACATCTTGCAGAAATGTGAATTTTATTACACATGCTATTAAGTCTTTTGAGTGTTGAGTTCTCTTTCCTTCATTTCTTTGTCCCATTTTTCTCGTACAGACACTGTTGCTATTACGTCTTTGCAGCTTTTAGAGACTTAACATCATTTTCTCCCATCAATGTAAATATTTCACTGTTTTCTAGTTTCCTGTACTGTTGATGGGATGCATATCTGATTTTTTTATTTCACAGTTACATTGTTTGGGAATTGTGAGCAGTTCTCTCTCTGTCTTTGTCTTTCAGGATTGGATCTGAACAGGTTAGTTATCTAACAGATTTTTTTTTTCTTAATTGCCGTTTATATGTTTGACTATTTTGTCTACATATGTCACTGTTTTCTGGTTAGTGATACTTAAAATTCATCTTTAGTATTACTCATTATTGCCTCAGCTTCTTTCTTTTTATTTGAATTTGTCTGCTGCTGCTGCTGCTAAGTCGCTTCAGTCGTGTCCGACTCTGTGCGACCCCATAGACAGAAGCTCACCAGGCTCCCCCGTCCCTGGGATTCTCCAGGCAAGAACACTGGAGTGGGCTGCCATTTCCTTCTCCAATGCATGAAAGTGAAAAATGAAAGTGAAGTCGCTCAGTCGTGTCCGACTCTTAGCGACCCCATGGACTGGAGCCTACCAGGATCCTCCGTCCATGGGATTTTCCAAGCAAAAGTACTGGGGTGGGGTGCCATTGTCTAGTATCTCTTTATTTGGCTTCTGTTTATAAACTTACTTCATCCTTTTTTCACAATTTTCTTTTAATAGCATAGAGCTAGGTTTTAATTTTTTACTGAAAGTCTTTGTTAGAGAATATAATCTATTTATATATACTGCAATGATTGATATATTTAACTTTTTGTTTTACCCTTTATTGTTTTGATTATTTTCTTTCTCTTTTTTCCTAACCCCTCATGGAGAGGACCTTTTTCCTCATTCTTTCCTTATGTTCATGGTGATAAATGGTGATTTTTACATTCTTTTGCCCCTTCTCTAGCCATTTAACCTTTTGATTTTATTATAATAATTTTCTAATTTTAGTTTCAGAGCACTTTATATTTCCTCTTGAACTATATCTCTTCTATATAAAAAATCCTTAGTAAGCTATATTTTTAACATATGCCATGTCACTTTTTGTATTTATTTAGATTTCAAAAAACACCAATATTATCGTTACTAATATTTTATATATTAAAAGTGATTTTATAGTTACTTATTTAGATTTATCTATTTTTTATGAAGTTCATGCTCCCATTAATTTTTTTCTCGTATCCTATTTACCCATTCTTAATTTGTTGCAAATTTATTTTGAATTAAACTCTTAGATATTGCTTTCGGAGAGAGTATATGTTGATACCTTCTCTTCTTCCTTACATGTCGGAAAACATTCATACTTTAACTATTAATAGTTGAATGATATTCTGACTAGATAAAAGTATTGGGAATTGACATTCTTTCCCCATAATTTTATAAACACTATTACTTATGCTGCCGCGGCTACTGCTGCTAAGTCGCTTCAGTCGTGTCCAACTCTGTGCGACCTCATAGACGGCAGCCCACCAGGCTTCCCGTCCCTGGGATTCTCCAGGCAAGAACACTGGAGTGGGTTGCCATTTCCTTCTCCAATGCATGAAAGTGAAAAGTGAAAGTGAAGTCGCTCAGTCGTGTCCGACTTTAGCGACCCCATGGACTGCAGCCTACCAGGCTCCTCTGTCCATGGGATTTTCTAGGCAAAAGTACTGGAGTGAGGTGCCATTGCCTTCTCTGCATTACTTATGCTATATCCATTTAAATGTATTGATTCCAATTATTTATTTAGTTTTTTAAAAATTATTTGTCTGCATTGAGTCTTAGTTGTGGCACACACAATTTTTGTTGTCATCTGTGGGATCTTTAGTTGTGGCCTGAAGAATCTAGTTCCCTTACTAGGGATTAAACCTGTTTCCCCTGCTTTGAGATGGTGAAGTCTTAACCACTTAACCACCAGGGAAGTGTTGATTCCTATTATTTAAAAGATTATTCTTTTCTTGTATAGTAATTTGTCAGAAACCCTATTTATATGTTTAGTATTATACACAGGGCTCTATCATTTCATAATCTTCTTTGTTATAAATTTTGTAAAACTATCAATCAGAAAACATTAATATTTAATTATTTACTTATTATAACTTTCTAATTTTTCTCTGTTACTTTCTTTCCCTGCTTATAATTTCATGTCCATTCAGTAGTACTTTAAATTCTGGTCTTCTTTTCTGATCCATTTGATATTAACTTATTTTTAAAGTCAAAATATAACTCCAGGAGGATAATTAAAAGTTGTATTTAGTGGGACAGACAAGGCAGAATGTATTTACTCTATCTATCCAAGTTTAGGAAATTCTGCTGTGACTGAAACACCAAAGGGTGGAGGGCAGGGGACTAGTTTAAACAGTAATCAAAGATTAAAAAAGAATTGGTAGACTTAAATATACACCTAAAAATTACTCCATATAATTCAGGCATGTTCAGATCATGAAAACTAAAGTGGAGTACAACATATATTAAATGAGAATTCCAGAACTGAATGGTAAAGAGAACAAATATTCAAAAAGATAATAGCTGCAAAATTTCTAAAATGAATAACAATCATTCAAAATAAAATAAATGAAATGAAAATTATTGATAAACGAAACTTATGTTTATAGGACACCACCCAAAAATGTGTGTGGCTAGGAGAAAAATAAACATGTAAGATATGCAACTAATAAAAGTATTGTGTCAGATCTCTAAAGCTGTCCTACATATCAATATGAAAAAAATATGGGACGAGTCAAGGATATGAGTTATTTTTTTTTTTTCAGAAGAGGAAACAATAAAGGAGGATAAAAATAACAAAGTTTACTCTCTTTGGTAACCAAATATATGGAAATTAAAACCATAAGGAGACCTCATTTTACATGTGTTTTGAATTTATTCAACATTTATCTCAGTGAGTGTTCATTAAATACAAGGCATTGTACTAAGAACTCCAGGGGCTTTGAAGTTGGAGAATACAAAGCAGGTTAACCTCCATCCCCAAGTTTGCAAAATGGTAAAGGAGAAATAATTTCCATGGAGACAAGTTAAGAAAATAGTATCCCAATTTGAGGGAACACTAAGCTAGTAAAGATAGTAAAATGACATATGAAAAGAGATGCATTCTTTAAATAATTTATAGAAGACTAACCATATGTTCTAAACTTTCCCAACTAAATATTCAAGTCTAACTAAATTTTGTTGTTGTTGTTTGAAACAGATTTAATTATTTCCTTTATTTATAATAGTGGACTAGTGTTTATCATCTAAAAATTAGCAGTACATATGCCTGCTTCTCTCCATACATGTTAAAAATTTTAAGATGAATAATCCTATTTTTCATCTTGGACAGCCAGAATCCATCACTCTATCTTTTCTGTAACAAATTTTGGTTACTTGAATAAAATGTGGAAAAAAAAAAAAATCCAATGTGATAGAAATCGAAAGCTAGGCGAGGAAATCTCTATTTGGTAGACAATGAAAAATCAAAGAAGTTGAAATGACAGTATCAACACCATATTTTAAGAAGATTAATTTACCTGCCTGTACTTGATAGACTGGAGAAGGGAAGAGACTGAGTTACAAGGCTATTATCACTGTCCATTAAAGGGAATGAGCATGTGAATAAGGGTAGCAGCAGATGAGTAAAGATGATGGGGCCATTTAGCAGGTAAATTGAATATTAAAAGAATAGGACTTAATAGCCCATAAGGTGGATACTGATGGATAAGAGAAGACAAAGGAGGAAAGGATAAAGGATATTTGTTCAGTATAAAACTTCTCCATAGTTGTGTTGAGCAGATCATTCCAATTGCATGTTAAAAGATGAAATTAATCTAGTAAACCAGTTATGGAGAAGCAAACACCAACACAATTGAATTGTGTGCCAATGATATCTAGGGCAGTTCAGAATTTTAAAAAGGGAAAAAATGTTGATTGTGCATGAAAATATGCAAATTATTCAGTGTGGAAATTATTTCTGGGAGAAGATGAATATTATAAAGGATCATATTAACAAAGGAGAATAGAATAGGAAAATAGGGGTAGCAGATGTTATCTTTTGTTTCCTACTTGTCAGAGCCAGCAAGTCCTACATTCTCAACATTATAAGTTAAATTGCTGTTGCCCACCATCCACTAGGCATCAGATGTTTGAACTTAATCTCAATACTTGATAGGAAACCTTCAAACAAAAAGTGATAATATATACTCCGGAAGCATTGATATAGATGTTTTTAAAAAGTGAAACTGTATTATCAAATTCTTCATGTACAACTGGTCAGTCTGAATCAAGATATTTGTATTATGCTTTAAACCTTAAAGAAATGAAATATCCTTTTCATTTTGGTCAATTTGTCTACATATACATAATCTATGCCCCATAGTGTCTTCTGTGTTGTCTTGTGTAATAATATATAAAAACAGACATATAAATAACATTGAAATTAGACTAACTTATTCATGAATATTCAGAACTATATTCTTCTTCAAGATTCAGAAAGTAATTTTCAAATGCTATTCTACATTTTCTAACATAAACAATATTTGTTTTATATGTAAGTTGGAGCTGATATGAAATCATTTTGGAAATCTAAAACTACTTTCCAGTTTGGATATTGCTTTTATTTGAAGAGTTTCTTTTTTGTGCTTACTTTTACAGTGAAATGTGTCCTATTTTAAACTAAAATTGAACAAACTATGTTGGTGAATTTTCATGCTCTAAGATGCAATCCACCTGTATATGTTAATAACTTTAATTCATAATACACTTCCAGAGATTTTAACAGAAAAAAATTAATTTCAAGTCAGAAGATGTAATTTCTGTTAAAATACCATTTGATTTAGTAACCTTGCCATTCAATTTCTCTATTGCTTATGTATGAGAATGAAGTTTGCTTATCTCTGCTTCAAAAGGAGAGTTAGTTGATGATTGGTATTTTTAATAGGACTTCCCATTGTTTTAAAGAATATTCACCACAGTAGTATTTCTAGCATCATAATAATTGTTTAGTACTTTAAAAATATTTTTGGTTTTGATGGCTTGGGTATAAAATTATCTCTTTTCTTTACTCTTTATTTATAGTCACTATTGAGGTGATAGTTGATTTTGCTTTCATCCAGAATCTGGTCTTAGTTATTTCTGACCACATATTCTTATCACTTTTTGAATAATATTCCCCCCCTTACCAGAAATATTATTTTCTTCTTTTAAGTACCAAGACTTTCCTCTTGTAAATAGCACTATGATGATACCATTGAACTAAATTCTTATCAATGATTTTTTTTTCTAGACACACTAAATATAATTTCATTTTTTCTATCATCTGTTATAGGATGAGGCAATCAGGTTCAAGTTTTCCTGTTAATAGATTTAGTATAATCAATAATCTATACAGGAATTATCATTTTCTAATGAATAAGAGATAATAAAAATATAGTAATACTAAGAACACACATGGTTCATATACATTCTTTCATACTTTATAAATTACTCTAAAATCTTACATTGTGTTCAGGTCATTAATAGTATGTTTAGGTGTGGGGAGGGGAAAGGGAGGAGGGTTCAGGATGGGGAACACGTGTATACTGGCGGCGGACCCATCTTGATGTATTGTAAAAGCAATACAATATTGTAAAGCTAAGCAAAATAAAAATAAATAAATAAATAAAAATAGTTTGTAAAAATAGTATATTTATAAAAATACTAGACCTGCATCTTTTCTCTCTTTTCCCTTCTGTCAATTAAATAAAATTGTTATTGTAATTTTTAACAAGTAATATTTGTTTTAGATGTTATATGGGATAGCAAGATTGACATGGTCTCTCAAGAAAATTCAGTTTTCCAGTCACTCAGATATTTCAATTATATTTCTGCAATCCCTATGTTGTATTCTAATAGCAAAAAGAGATCAGTTTTTTAAACCAAGTACCTTTGTACCCTGTGTATAAAAATAACTAACAATATAAGGTTTTGAGAAATGTCTTCTGCTTCAATTAGAATGGATTGGGTAAAATGTAATCTCCATTAATTTTTATCAGGCAGAAAGAGAGAGGCTGAAGAGGGAAGGAATATATGTATACTTATGAATCACTAATGTGGAAAACCCAGGTTCGAACTCTGAGTTGGGAAGATCCCTTGCAGAATAGAATGGCTACTCCAGTATTCTTGCCTGGAGAATCCCATGGACAGAGCAGCTTGGCGGACTACAGTCCATGGGATCACAAAGACTTAGACACAACTGAGTGACTAAGAGACACACACATTGTCATACTGCAGAAATCAACCCAACATCATAAAGCAATTATTCTCCAATTAAAAATAAATTAAAAAAATAAGCCAAACATATGTCATCTAAAATATATAAAGGTCATTTATGTTTATGATCATGGTGAAACAAATATATAAATATTTGTGTTCCTTAGTTATTTTGTGTGATTGATAGCCAAATAAAATTTAATTTGTATCATTGAAGATTATTAATTTAAAAATCAAAGAAAAACATGTATTTAAAATATCTAAATGCAAATTACTTTTAATACAGTGTGTTATAGTTGAAGTAACTTAAAATCCAATAATTGGACCATGATCACAGCTAAAGACTGTGACAATAAATACATTATGATCTCTCACAATGTATTGTCTTTGGCTTTTCTACTTATGAAATATTAACCTTGATTTTTAAATAATTTTTATTGCCTTAGAACTTGGAATGAACCAAAACATAAGTACTATGTATAATACCCACTCATCATTTTGTAAATTATATAAAATACCTTAAATAGTTTATATAATTTTAAATTTTAAACTCCTCATATATCATTTGACAGTTATCTATTAGTGATTTAGCATTCTGGGGGTTTGTAGTGATTCACTATAATCAAGGACCACTGCTGAAGTTGAAAGGTAGAGGACCATGTGTGGAAGCCCTGAAAACCATGGTTTAATTAGCTTGATTATTTTGTCTACATGTTTAAATGGTTTTTGTCTTCTTTTTAAGATACATTGGGTAAATTTTTCTAAATCAGAAAGAGGTAGCATTTTTATATTAGCCATTATTTGTTATTTTCTTCCAGGAAAGGTCTATCTAGTCAAGGCTATGGTTTTTCTAGTACTCATGTATGGATGTGAGAGTTGGACTGTGAAGAAAGCTGAGCACAAAGAATTGATGCTTTTGAACTGTAGTGTTGGAGAAGACTCTTGAGAGTCCCTTGGACTGCAAGGAGATCCAACCAGTCCATCCTAAAGGAAATCAGTCCTGGATGTTCATTGGAAGGATTGATGTTGAAGCTGAAACTCCAATACTTTGGCTACCTGATGCAAAGAACTGACTCATGGGAAAAGACCTTGATGCTGGGAAAGATTGAAGGCAGGAGAAGAAGGGGACGGTAGAAGATGAAATGGTTGGATGGCATCACTGACTCAATGGACATGAGTTTGAGTAAATTCCCAGGAGTTGATGATGGACAGGAAGGCCTGCCGTGCTGCAGTCCATGGCGTCACAAAGAGTCACACACGACTGAGCAACTGAACTGACTGACTGTAATTTACATTTACCAAAGGAATGTTTTATGATATAATTTGAAAAGTGAAAAATATTTGTGTGTTTATTTATTTTGGTTAATATAGATGCAGTTTTTTTATTTTGTCAGTAAATCCGTAATTTTATTTGCAGTTTTCTTTACAACATGGCATGATATTGTGAGTAATTCCACTTTTTTCAGATTATTACATGTAGCCTTTAATGCAAGATTTACATTTTCCACATACTTTCCAATATGTTTATAGGCAAATTAATGTTTTTATTATACAGTTACCCTTGGAAAACATGGGTTTGAACTGTGTGCATCCACTTATACACAAAGATTTTTAATAGTAAATACTGCAGTACTACACAATCTATGATGGTTTGGATCCATGATGAAGTCAAGTGGGTTAAGTGTAAAGTTATATGTGGATTTTTGGCAGCATAGTCTGCGCTCCTAACCCTTGCATTGTTCAAAGGTTACTGTAGTTATAGTTATATACTTGGACTATTGTAACATTGTGTTGTAAGGTAAATGTAGAAAAATAAATTACTTGATAACTGTAATGGCATAAATTTAAATGTTGACATCTACTATTTTATCCTTAGATTTTTTTTTTCTCTTCAAGTAATATAAACAACCTCACACACCCACATACACAGCTATGTACACATATACAGAAACAAACATACATATATTTCTTTCATGTAGGTGTGAATGCACACAACATAAATACATTCTATAGTATAAATATATATAGTATGTACACACACACATGCATTTACTATTACCCCTTATGATATAATGTATATGTTCTATATCAAAAGATCAAAAATGTACAAAGAGTAACGGACAATAAATTTTTCTCTTGGCCACTGAAGAATGAAGAAGGTGCATCATGACATTTGTTTGACATTCTTTCTTTTTTTTATAAAGACAACCTTAATAGAAAGATAGAAGCTTACAAGATTATTTCCAAAAGTAGAAGCAGTAACAAAAGTGATTTTTGCAGTATAAATAGCGTTTCCTGGGAATCCTGAAATTGACACAAATTCACTGTGTGAATTAGGGTATTTCTAAAATCTGGACTTTAGATTCTTTATTGGTATAATCAAAGCATTGAAAAAGAGCTGTGACATTCAATATATTTTTAAACTTCAACAAACTGTAGTAAATATATTTAAGAATGAAAGACTAGGTGACACAGACCAACTCCCTTTTAGAGGGCATTTAGAATAAAATGTGTGAAATATTAGAAATGGCTGCCTGAAAGAACGGGCAAACTAACCAGATAGCAAATAAATACTGGTTCATATTGAAAACTGGATAGAAATCCAAAGTTTTTATTAATTTGGATTAGGGCAATTTTTGCCTTTGGTGAATTGCTGATGTCAAAGACATGGATTAAAATTGTGCAGTTCTTTTGACAGTCTTGAGGGTCTCAGTTGAGTTCAGTTGCTCAGTAGTGTCTGACTCTTTGCAACCCCATGAATTGCAGTATGCCAGGCCTCCCTGTCCATAACCAACTCCCAGGGTTCAACCAGACTCACGTCCATTGAGTTAGTGATGCCAACCAGCCATCTCATCCTCTGTCGTCCCCTTCTCCTCCTGTCCCCAATCCCTCCCAGCATCAGAGTCTTTTCCAATGAGTCAACTCTTCAAATGAGGTGGCCAAAGTAGTGGAGTTTCAGCTTTAGCATCATTCCTTACAAAGAAATCCCAGGGCTGATCTCCTTTAGAATGGACTGGTTGGATCTCCTTGCAGTCCAAGGGACTCTCAAGAGTCTTCTCCAACACCACAGTTCAAAAGCATCAATTCTTCAGTGCTCAGCCTTCTTCACAGTCCAACTCTCACATCCATACATGACCACTGGGAAAAACATAGCCTTGACTAGAAAAACATTTGTTGGCAAAGTAATGTCTCTGCTTTTAAATATGCTATCTAGGTTGGTCATAACTTTCCTTCCAAAGAGTAAGCATCTTTTAACTTCATGGCTGCTGTCACCATCTGCAGTGATTTTGGAGCCCCCAAAATAAAGTCTGACATTATTTCCACTGTTTCTCCATCTATTTCCCATGAAGTGATGGGACCAGATGCCATGATCTTCGTTTTCTGAATGTTGAGCTTTAAGCCAACTTTTTCACTCTCCACTTTCACTTTCATCAAGAGGCTTTTTAGTTCCTCTTCACATTCTGCCATAAGCATGATGTCATCTGCATATCTGATGTTATTGATATTTCTCCTGGCAATCTTGATTTCAGCTTGTGCTTCTTCCGGCCCAGCGTTTCTCATGATGTACTCTGCATGTAAGTCAAATCAGCAGGGTGACAATATACAGCCTTGACGTACTACTTTTCTTATTTGGAACCAGTCTGTTGTTCCATGTCCAGTTCTAACTGTTCCTTCCTGACCTGCATATAGGTTTCTCAAGAGGCAGATCAGGTGGTCTGGTATTCTCATCTCTTTCAGAATTTTCCACAGTTGATTGTGATCCACACAGTCAAAGGCTTTGGCGTAGTCAATAAAGCAGAAATAGATGCTTTTATGGAACTCTCTTGCATTTTCTATGATCCAGCAGATGTTGGCAATTTGACCTTTGGTTCCTCTGCCTTTTCTAAAACCAGCTTGAACATCTGGAACTTCACAATTCACATATTGCTGAAGCCTGGCTTGGAGAATTTTGAACATTACTTTACTAGTGTGTAGATGAGTCCAATTGTGAGGTAGTTTGAGCATTCTTTGGCATTGCCTTTCTTTGGGATTGGAATGAAAACTGACCTTTTCCAGTCCTGTGGCCACTGCTGAGTTTTCCAAATTTGCTGGCAAATTGAGTGCAGCACTTTCACAGCATCATCTTTCAGGATTTGAAATAGCTCCACTGGAATTCCATCACTTCCACTAGTTTTGTTCATAGTGATGCTTTCTAAGGCCCACTTGACTTCACATTCCAGGATGTCTGGCTCTAGGTCAGTGATCACACCATCGTGATTATCTGGGTCATGAAGATCTTTTTTGTACAGTTCTTCTGTGTATTCTTGCCATCTCTTCTTGATATCTTATGCTTCTGTTATGTCCATACCATTTTTGACCTTTATTGAGCCCATCTTTGCATGAAGTATTCCCTTGGTATCTCTAATTTTTCTTGAAGAGATCCCTAGTCTTTCCCATTCTGTTGTTTTCCTCTATTTCTTTTCATTGATCACTGAAGAAGGCTTTCTTATCTCTTCTTGCTATTCTTTGGAACTCTGCATTCAGATGCTTATACCTTTCCTTTTCTTCTTTGCTTTTCGCTTCTCTTCTTTTCATAGCTATTTGTAAGGTCTCCCGAGACAGCCATTTTGCTTTTTTGAATTTTTTTCCATGGGAATAGTGTTGATCCCTGTCCCCTGTATAATGTCACGAACCTCTGTCCATAGTTCATCAGGCACTCTATCTATCAGATCTAGTAGGATATAAAGTACAGGAAATGCCACAGTGAACTCTCATCATTTTGGAATGAAATTCTAAAACATATATCCTAGAAATAAGGGGGGATTAAAAATTGACTGAAGTTTCTCCATGAGTCATCAGGGTGACCCAGGACAATTTAACCCTTTACAAGAAGATTGTCTTCATTGTCTTTGGGCATTGGTCAGAAGCAAATTAAGAATCTTCTCTAGGGGAGTAAAACATCATCCTAGATCTCAAATTATTTCTGCAATTTCTTAAATACAGTATCTGTCCAAAATCAATGGATCCAGATATTGGAATTTTCAGATAACTCACTTAAACATAACTTTGCTTTTTTTTTTTTATTCAATGACTTAAACATTTAAATATTTCAACAGAAAGGTGGAATATATAAAGTGGTAATAGCAACTTTGAAATAGTATTAAAAACCATACATTAATATATTAGCTAAAATTAAGACTTTAGTAATAAGTAATTGGAATACAGAGGTAAACTAAATTTAAATGAGCAAATAAAAATAGAAATGGATTACAGGTTTCAATATCAAGTTATTGTTTGCACTAGTTGTTGTTATTTAGTCACTCAGTCATGTCTGACTCTTTGAGACTGTTTGGACTATAGTCTATTAGGCTCCTCTGTCCATGGAATTTTCCAAGCAAGAATACTGGAGTGGGTTGCCATTTCCTTCTCCAGGGGCTCTTCCTGATGCTCAGTAACTCATGGCAAAAGAAAAAAACACCACTGAAATTTGAAATAATTTGAAACGGATAGTTAGTGAAAATACAACATCGAAATATTTTTTGCATGAAGATAAATATAAAAATGATGATATATACTTAAAGCCTCAAATACATATGCTAAAAAAATTAACATAAAATAGATGTTATTTATTTATAAATAAACATATGTATGCAAAGTAATAAAATTAATAATCTAATAAAAATTAACAAAGCTGTATTACAGCTTCTTGAGCATACTGAGTCTGATGAACAGTGATAGGACAATACAATCAATATCAGGGATTAAAAAGACTAATTACTCTAGATCTTGGATATGTTAGCAGTATAGTAAAAGAATACTTGGATAAGCCTAATGACAATATCTTGAAAGCTTAGATGAGCAAATTCCCAGAGAATGTTACAACTTATCCAAGCTAGCACAATGGTATATAGAAAATCTAAATTTTTTTCAATTTATTATGAACCTTTTAAAATATATAGAAAAGTAAAAAGAATTTTATAATGAACACTTATATACTCATCACCTAGATTCTATTATTAATATTTTACCATACTTTGTTTTATCATATAACTATCTAAATATTCCTCTATCTAGCCATCAACCCATCTTATTTTTGATGCATTTGAAAGTGAATTTTAGACATCAGTATAGTTCTGCCTAATTAACATGCATGCTGTTAACCAGAGATCAATTTTTACATACATTTTGCTATTGGGTAAAACTTGCATTTATTGAATATTACAAATCATAAGTGAACATTCAGCAATTTTTACAAATGTATAAACCTGTGCAATTGTAATCGTATCAAAGTATAGAACATTACTTATTAGCCCTTCTAATCAATCTTTGCTTTCTCCCAGTATAAACTCTTTTTTAAAAAATATTTTTAACTGACATATAATTGACTTACATTATATTAGTTTCAAGTGTACAACAAATTGACTTGATACTTTTGTACATTACAAAATGATCATGATAAGTCTTTGGGCTAATTCGATTCAGTTGTGTCCAACTCTGCTACTCTATGTACTTATAGTCCATCAAGCTCCTCTGTCCATAGTATTCTCCAGGGAATAATACTGGAGTGGGTTGCCATTTCCTTCTTCAGGACATATTCCCAACCCAGGGATTAAAGCTGCATCCCATGCACTGTGAGCAGATTCATTTTTTTTTTTTTTTTTTTTAGCCATTTAAATCTATTTATTCATTTATTTTAAATGAAACAAAGAGCAAAGATGAATACGCTTAATGATAAAAGATTAAATTCACACAGATCAACATTATAAACTATTAGACACCTAACAAAATAGACACAAAGATACATAAAGCAAAAATCAGAAGAAACATAAACATAATGGAACATATTAACTACGAAAAGAAAAAATATATATATAAACATCAGACCAGATCAATCAGATCAGTCGCTCAGTCGTGTCCAACTCTTTGCGACCCCATGAATCGCAGCATGCCAGATCTCCCTATCCATCACCAATTCCTGGAGTTCACCCAGACTCAATCCATCGAGTCAGTGATGCCATTCAGCCATCTCATCCTCTGTCGTCCCCTTCTCCTCCTGCCCCCAATCCCTCCCAGCATCAGAGTCTTTTCCAGTGAGTCAACTCTTCCCATGAGGCGGCCAAAGTACTAGAGTTTCATCTTTAGCATCATTCCTTCCAAAGAAATCCCAGGGCTGATCTCCTTTAGAATGGACTGGTTGGATCTCCTTGCAGTCCAAGGGACTCTCAAGAGTCTTCTCCAACACCACAGTTCAAAAGCATTAATTCTTCAGTGCTCAGCCTTCTTCACAGTCCAACTCTCACATCCATACATGACCACTGGGAAAACCATAGCCTTGACTAGAAAAACATTTGTTGGCAAAGTAATGTCTCTGCTTTTGAATATGCTATCTAGGTTGGTCATAACTTTCCTTCCAAGGAGTCTTTTAATTTCATGACTGCTGTCACCATCCGCAGTGATTTTGGAGCCCCCCAAAATAAAGTCTGACACTGTTTCCACCGTTTCCCCATCTATTTCCCATGAAGTGATGGGACCAGATGCCATGATCTTCGTTTTCTGAATGTTGAGCTTTAAGCCAACTTTTTCACTCTCCACTTTCACTTTCATCAAGAGGCTTTTTAGTTCCTCTTCACTTTCTGCCATAAGGGTGGTGTCATCTGCATATCTGATGTTATTGATATTTCTCCTGGCAATCTTGATTCCAGCTTGTTTTTCTTCCAGTCTAGCATTTCTCATGATGTACTCTGCATATAAGTTAAATAAACAGGGTGACAATATACAGTCTTGACGAACTCCTTTTCCTATTTGGAACCAGTCTGTTGTTCCATGTCCAGTTCTAACTGTCGCTTCCTGACCTGCATACAAATTTCTCAAGAGGCAGGTCAGGGGGTCTGATATTACCATCTCTTTCAGAATTTTCCACAGTTGATTGTGATCCACACAGTCAAAGGCTTTGGCGTAGTCAATCAAGCAGAAATAGATGCTTTTATGGAACTCTCTTGCTGTTTCAATGATCGAGCGGATGTTGGCAATTTGATC
The DNA here is from genome assembly GCA_935064755.1 of Tragelaphus eurycerus. NCBI lineage: Eukaryota > Metazoa > Chordata > Mammalia > Artiodactyla > Bovidae > Tragelaphus > Tragelaphus eurycerus. The sequence goes on along the minus strand of CAKXYN010000009.1, from coordinate 15,969,447 downwards.
TCTGGTTCCTCTGTCTTTTCTAAAACCAGCTTGAACATCCAGAAGTTCACGGTTCACATATTGCTGAAGCCTGGCTTGGAGAATCTTGAGTATTACTTTACTTGAGCGTGTGAGATGAGTGCAATTGTGTGGTAGTTTGAGCATTCTTTGGCATTGCTTTTCTTTGGGATTGGAATGAAGACTGGTCTTTTCCAGTCCTGTGGTCACTGCTGAGTTTTCCAAATTTGCTGGCATATTGAGTGCAGCACTTTCACAGCATCATCTTTCAGGATTTGGAATAGCTCCACTGGAATTCCATCACCTCCACTAGTTAGACATATTAATATATCAAGTCTAGAAAAAATAAGAATAGGAGCATCTTGAATGATGTCGGTAATAATTTAAATATAACAGAGGATGTCCTTGGTGGCTCAGCTGGCAATCCAGGAGACCTGGGTTCAATCCCTGAGCTGGGAAGATCCCCTGGAAGAAGGCCTGACAACACACACCAGTATTCTTGCCTGGAGAATCCCCATGAACAGAGGAGCCTGGCGGGCTACAGTCCACTGGGTCTCAAAGATTTGGACATGGCTGAGTGACTCAGCATAACACAGGTTTATATTTAATGAATTTATATTATTCTTATACCCTACACAAATATATTTAAAATTTTGTGTCTCATATATTGTTATTGGATGTCCATAGGACATTTAGAAAAACTGGCAAAAAGATAAGCATTACTAAATTTCAAAAAGTACAATTCATTTTTTTGTGTGTGATTCAGTTTTATATATATATATATAGATATATAGATATATATATAACTTTTGAAATTATTTTCTATTATCGATTATCAGAAGATATTGAATATAGTTTCCTGTGCTATACAGTAAAGCTTTGTTGTTTGTTGCAAATCTTTTTTTTAAATTAAAACTCTAGCATTCTAGTCATAGGTTTCTTTTTCAATGAGTTGTGCAAATGGCCAAAATGTTGGAGTTTCAGCTCCAGCATCCATCCTCCCAATGAATATTCAGGGTTGATTTCTTCAGGATTGACTGGTTTGACCCCTGGTGGTCCAAGAGACTCTTAAGAGTATTCTCCAGTTCCACAGTTTGAAAGTCTCACTTCTTTGGCATTCAAACTTCTTTATGGTAAAACTCTCACATCCGCATATGACTACTGGAAAAACCATAGATTTGACTATACAGACCTTTGTTACAAAGTAATGTCTCTGCTTTTTAATATGCTGTCTAGGTTGGTCATAGATTTTCTTCCAAGAAGCAAGCATCTTTTAATTCCATGGCTCTTGTCACTGTCTGCAGTAGTTTTGGAGCCAAAGAAAATAAAGTCTGCCACTATTTCCAATTTTTCCCCATCTGTTTTCCATGAAGTGATGGGACTGGATACCATGATTGTAGGTTTTTGAATATTGACTTATAAGCCAGCTTTTTAATTCTCCTCTTTCACCCTCATCAAGTTCTTTAGTTCCTCTTAGCTCTCTGCCATTACAGTGGTGTCATCTGTGTATCTGAGGCTATTGATATTTCACCAGGTAAACTTGATTTGAGCATGAGCTTCTTCCAGCCTGGTATTTCACATGATATACTCTGCATTTAAGTTGAATAAGTAGGATGACAATGTACAGCCTTACGTACCTCTTTCCCGATTTTGAACCAGTCCATTTTTCCATCTCCCCTTCTGTTGCTTCTTGACCAGCATACACGTTTCTCAGGAGGCAGGTAAGGTGGCTATTGAGAGATTTCTGGGCCATTTTCAGTTTTTGACAATGATGGACAAAGCTGATAGAAACATCACTAAAATTATTTCTAAAATGTATTAGATGAAAATGACAAAACATAGTTAAGGCATATTTGAAAAAGAACAAAATTTGAGGATTTGTTTTACAGGGCTTTAAGGCTTGCAGTGGCTGAGAGGAGAAACCCATGTCCAAGGACCGGTGGCTGCATGGGCGCAGGAGGGCCTAGAGGAGCTACTCCACGTTCAAGGTCAGGAGGAGCGGCGGTGAGGAGATACCCCTCATCCAAGGTAAGGAGCAGCGGCTGCGCTTTGCTGGAGCAGACGTGAAGAGATACCTCACGCCCAAGATAAGAGAAACCCAAGTAAGACGGTAGGTGTTGAATGAGGGCATCAGAAGACAGACACACTGAAAGGATACTCACAGAAACTAGTCAATCTAGTCACACTAGGACCACAGCCATGTTTAACTCAATGAAACTAAGCCATGCCTGTGAGGCCACCCAAGACAGTTGGGTCATGGTGGAGAGGTCTGACAGAATGTGGCCCACTGGAGAAGGGAATGGCAAACCGCTTCAATATTCTTGCCTTGAGGACCCCATAAACAGTAGGAAAAGGCAAAATGATGGGATACTGAAAGAGGAACTCACCAGGTCTGTAGGTGCCCAATATATTACTGGATATCAGTGGAGAAATAACTCCAGAAAGAATGAAGGAATGGAGCCAGAGCAAAAAGAATACCCAGCTGTGGATGTGACTGGAGATAGAAGCAAGGTCCGATCCTGTAAAGAGCAATATTGAATAGGAACCTGGAATGTCAGGTCCATGAATCAGGGCAAATTGGAAGTGGTCAAACAAGAGATGGCAACAGTGAATGTGGATATTCTAGGAATCAGTGAACTAAAATGGACTGGAATGGGTGAATTTAACTCAGATGATCATTATATCTATTACTGCGGGCAGGAATCCCTCAGAAGAAATGGAGCAGCCATCATAGTCAACAAAGGAGTCCGAAATGCAGTACTTGGAAGCAATCTCAAAAACGACAGAACGATCTCTGTTCGTTTCCAAGGTGAATCATCCAATATCACAGTAATCCAAGTCTATGCCCCAACTAGTAACATGGAAGAAGCTGAAGTTGAATGGTTCTATGAAGACCTACAAGACCTTTTAGAACTAACACCCAAAAAAGATGTCCTTTTCATTATAGGGGACTGGAATGCAAAAGTAGGAAGTCAAGAAACACCTGGAGTAACAGGCAAATTTGGCCTTGGAATACGGAATGAAGCGGGGCAAAGACTAGTAGAGTTTTGCCAAGAAAATGCACTCGTCATAACAAACACCCTCTTCCAATAACACAAGAGAAGATTCTACACATGGACAACACCAAATGGTCAACATTGAAATCAGACTGATTATATTCTTTGCAGCCAAAGATGGAGAAGCTCTATACAGTCAACAAAAACAAGACTGGGAGCTGAGTGTGGCTCAGATCATGAACTCCTTATTGCCAAATTCAGACTTAAATTGAGGAAAGTAGGGAAAACCATTAGATCATTCAGGTATGACCTAAATCAAATCTCTTATGATTATACAGTGGAAGTGAGAAATAGATTTAAGGGCCTAGATCTGATAGATAGAGTCCCTGATGAACTATGGAATGAGGTTCAAGACATTGTACAGGAGACAGGGATCAAGACCATCCCCATGGAAAAGAAATGCAATAAAGCAAAATGGCTGTCTGGGGAGGCCTTACAAATAGCTGTGAAAAGAAGAGAAGCAAAAAGCAAAGGAGAAAAGGAAAGATATAAACATCTGAATGCAGAGTTCCAAAGAATAGCAAGAAGAGATAAGAAAGCTTTCCTCAGTGATCAGTGCAAAGAAATAGAGGAAAAGAACAGAATGGGAAAGACTAGAGATCTCTTCAAGAAAATCAGAGATATCAAAGGAACATTTCATGCAAAAATGGGCTCGATAAAGGACAGAAATGGCATGGACCTAACAGAAGCAGAAGATATTAAGAAGAGGTGGCAAGAATACACAGAAGAACTGTACAAAAAAGATCTTCACGACCCAGATAATCACGATGGTGTGATCACTGACCTAGAGCCAGACATCCTGGAATGTGAAGTCAAGTGGGCCTTAGAAAGCATCATTACAAACAAAGCTAGTGGAGGTAATGGAATTCCAGTGGAGCTATTTCAAATCTTGGAAGATGATGCTGTGAAAGTGCTGCACTCAATATGCCAGCACATTTGGAAAACTCAGCAGTGGCCACAGGACTGGAAAAGGTCAGTTTTCATTCTAATCCCAAAGAAAGCCAATGCCAAAGAATGCTCAAACTACTGGACAATTGCACTCATCTCACACACTAGTAACGTAAAGCTCAAAATTCTCCAAGCCAGGCTTCAGCAGTACATGAACCGTGAACTTCCAGATGTTCATGCTGGTTTTGGAAAAAGCAGAGGAACCAGAGATCAAATTGCCAACATCTGCTGGATCATCGGAAAAGCAAGAGAGTTCCAGAAAAACATCTATTTCTCCTTTATTGACTATGCCAAAGCCTTTGACTGTGTGGATCACAATAAACTGGAAAAATCTGAAAGAGATGGGAATACCAGACCACCTGACCTGCCTCTTCAGAAACCTATATGCAGGTCAGGAAGCAACAGTTAGACCTGGACATTGAACAACAGACTGGTTCCAAATAGGAAAAGGAGTACGTCAAGGCTGTATACTGTCACCCTGCTTATTTGACTTACATGCAGACAGAGTACATCATGAGAAATGCTGGGCCAGAAGAAGCACAAGCTGGAATCAAGATTGCCGGGAGAAATATCAATAACCTCAGATATGCTGATGACACCACCCTTATGGCAGAAAGTGAAGAGGAACTCAAAAGCCTCTTGATAAAAGTGAAAGAGGAGAGTGAAAAAGTTGGCTTAAAGCTCAACATTCAGAAAACGAAGATCATGGCATCTGGTCCCATCACTTCATGGGAAGTAGCTGGGGAAACAGTGGAAACAGTATCAGACTTTATTTTTCTGGGCTCCAAAATCACTGCAGATGGTGACTGCAGCCATGAAATTAAAAGACGCTTAATCCTTGAAAGGAAAGTTATGTCCAACCTAGGTAGCATATTCAAAAGCAGAGACATTACTTTGCCAACAAATGTCCATCTAGACAAGGATATGTTTTTCCCAGTGGTCATGTATGGATGTGACAGATGGACTGTGAAGAAGGCTGAGTGCTGAAGAATTGATGCTTTTGAACTGTGGTGTTAGAGAAGACTCTTGAGAGTCCCTTGGACTGCAAGGAGATCCAACCAGTCCATTCTAAAGGAGATCAGCCCTGGGATTTCTTTGTAAGGAATGATGCTAAAGCTGAAACTCCAGTACTTTGGCCACCTCATGTGAAGAGTTGACTCATTGGAAAAGACTCTGATGCTGGGAGGGATTGGGGGCAAGAGGAGAAGGGGACAACAGAGAATGAGATAGCTGGATGGCATCTCTGACTTGATGGACGTGAGTCTGAGTGAATTCCGGGAGATGATGATGGACAGGGAGGCCTGGCATGCTGTGATTCATGGGGTTGCAAAGAGTCGGACACAACTGAATGACTGAACTGACCTGAACTGAAGGCTTAGGATAGACAAATAAATCCACTCCACACTGGAGTGGATTTATGTTGCTTGTTGAATTCCATGGACAGAAGAGTCTGGCAGACTACAGTTCATAGGGATTGTACAGAGCTGGACATGACTGAATGACTAATACTTTCACTTTCGTCAACAAATACACCCATGCCTTGTAATAGAAAGCTGCAAAAAAAAAAAAAAAAAAAAAAAAATCACACATACACACAGGAACTTAATTCATGAACAAATTAAGTGAAAACCTTCATATATAAAGAGATCTAAAGAAGAGTTACAAAAGAAGGTAGAGAGGAAACTGTTGAATATTACATCAATCTACAAAAATGAGAATGCCTCCAAAGATCACATCTGGAAAAAAAAAGAATAATGTGTATATCATGAAATTGGCCACTTCCTTCTTGGAAATTGTTATCTGGAAAAATCTGCTGGCATATCCAGAATTACTTTTTTTATTTTTAACCAAATGATTATGATGTGGATGTGGTTCCCCATTAGCTTGAGTAGATATAGAAGTTACCTGGGCTCAACTAAAGAGACCGCCTGGCAAGGTCTCCTAAGCTTCTCCCACATGTGGTCTCAATACAGAAGAATCACTGCTTGTCCTTTTGATCCATGAGAGTGGGACAGCAGAGCCTAAGCTCCTGAAAATCACCCAGTCTTAGCTGTGATTTGATGGGAACACTAGCAGAGAAAGCCCGCTAAGAACTGCAAGACCAGTTGTGGGTCTCCTATGACCATTATGTGTTCCAGAAATCTGTCTCTATATCTCTCTCCCTATTTCCTTTGCAGATGGGCCAGGAAGAGAGAGGATAGATGAGCAGAAGAGCTCTTCAAAAGTAGTGAAAACTCAGCAAGGGCACTTCTAATCATAACTTCAATGTTAGTTTTTTTTTTTTTTTTTTTCATGCCAGTCGTTCTTTATATTTTTAAGTAGTTTATTTATTTTAATTGGGGGATAATTAATTTACAGTATTGTGATAGTTTTTGCCATACATCAACATGAATTGGCCACAGGTACACATGTGTCTCCCCTATCCTGAACCCCCTCCCATCTCCCTCTCCACTCTATCCCTCTGGGTCATCACAGAGCATCAGCTTTGGGTGCCCTGCTTCATGCATACAACTTGCACTGGTCATCTATTTCACATATGGTAATGTACTTGTTTTAATACTATAATGTTAGTTCTTGAATTTGATTACAGAACTTGTCCAAGAAATACTAGATTTAGACTGAAAGATTAAAACACTTAAGTTAAAATTATCTATCTTACTGTCATTGCCAAAAGAAATGAGTACCTTTAGAAAAAGTTTATGTTATAAAAATATTAATATCTGCATAAATCTGGCTTGTAGGTACCAGTTGTATAAAAATAACATATAGTAAGATGAGAAAAAGTGTTGCTCCTTATTTGATCTTCTTGAGACTCATTTCAGCTGCTTTGCCTTCATCCATCTACTCACCTGCATATATAAATTCTATGTGACAGTAAACATTTCTGATTCTTCCAGTTAGGTGAATCTTTAGCTAAGAGGATAGATGTGTAAAAAATAATGATACTGGATGCCTGGGGCTGGTGCACTGGGACGACCCAGAGGGATGGTATGGGGAGGGAGGAGGGAGGAGGGTTCAGGATGGGGAACACATGTATACCTGTGGCAGATTCATTTTGATGTATGGCAAAACCAATACAATATTGTAAAGTTAAATAAAATAAAGTTTAAAAAAAAGAAACCAGGATCAATCAGTGAATGAGGGACTTCTGTGGAAGCAGCAATGCTTCCAGTATCTTATAAAATTCTTCTAGTATGATATGAAGAAGTCTGGAGAAAAATTCATGATGTAAGAACAAGTGATGAGACAAAATGTAGGAAGCATGAGAGAAAATAGTGTCAAATGTGAAGAAGAAGAGGAAAAGAGAGATATAATAAATAAAATATTTCATCACTAATGAAGAACTCCAAAGCACACAGGATCCACACCCTATAACTTTTATACTGTGAGCAGTACCATGTTTCACTGTGGATATTCTTAAAATAAATGATCATAACTATAATCCACAATAGTCAGTAAAACAGTGATATTCGCCATGAGACAATCATCACCTACTTCAGAAGAGTTTCTCAAAACTTATCCTTCTTGTAGGCTATTGGAAGGCAAAATATCAAAACTCCTCTGCGTAGGAAGCACAATATCATGATTCACCTCTGCTAAGAATAGGAAATCTTTACCCATGTCAATTGGCAAGGTGTTCCATAAATGTCAGCATCATGGCTTGTTTTTTTAACTTTATCAATAATATCAATTGTACTCTACTTGATTTTAGCCATTCAGAGAAATCCAAATATACACTATATTCTCCAGGGCCTCAGGCCCTGAAGAGAAGACATCAGCTCTAAAAAAAGGAAGAAACAGAAAGGTGAAAAGGGAGTTTTTGAGGATGTGTAACAAAAATGAGAATAAATAAATAAATGTGTGTGAATTTGATATGAGTTAAGTTTCATCAAAATCACAGTATGGTACAGTCACTTTAACACCAAAGACTTTTAAGTTCAATTGCTTTTATTATTCTAAATACACATTTTTATGGTTAATTAGATTATTAGATTATCAAGCATATTCTGATATATCCTGTGGCTATCATACCTGAGTTACTGAGTATGGAAAATTGTATTGATTCCTAGATAGAAATGGAATATCTTTCCCAAAGATTTTGTGTGAAGTTAATAGATAGTCCATGAAAAATGGGATTATAATTGGTAAGTTTGAGAAATGTGGGTTTAAGAAGTTAAATAACTATGTATTTCAGAATTTCTCAGAAAATTTACAATCTTAATGAGAACTGTAACAAAATATTAATGGAAAATAATGAGCTTAGAGGTTAGTTTGGATGCCCAGAAACAAGATGCTTAAACAGGTGGAAACTGGTACTTAACAGGAACTTTAAAAAGTCACTAGTGGTGTGGCATAAAGTGTGGTTGGAGAAACACCCAGATATCCAACTGTGTGAGGTTTGTAGGATCTGTTAAAATTTTGTTATTTTAAGAGAAATGTTAAGGGTTTAAAAAATTTCAAACAGAGAGGCAAATAACCTGGGCACAGCACTATAGAATGGATTTAGGTGTGGAAGGAACAAAAGAAGGGAGGTTCAAGTTAAAAGATTGTGCTACTATTTGAAATGAGGGACTGCAAGGAGATCCAACCAGTCCATTCTAAAGGAGATCAATCCTGGGTGTTCTTTGGAAGGAATGATGCTAAAGCTGAAACTCCAGTACTTTGGCCACCTCATGCGAACAGTTGACTCATTGGAAAAGACTCTGATGCTGGGAGGGATTGGGGGCAGGAGGAGAAGGGGATGACAGAGGATGAGATGGCTGGATGGCATCACCGTTGGAAAAGACTCTGATGCTGGGAGGGATTGGGGGCAGGAGGAGAAGGGGATGACAGAGGATGAGATGGCTGGATGGCATCACCGACTCGATGCACATGAGTTTGGGTGAACTCCAGGAGTTGGTGATGGACAGGGAGGCCTGGCATGCTGCAATTCATTGGGTCGCAAAGCGTCCGACATGACTGAGAGACTGATCTGAACTGAAAAGATCTTTATGGTGCTGAGACTTAAATACTTCCAAGAAAATTTTATTAATTGACCCATATAGTGTTAAAAAATTAGTATGGATTATGAAAATAGAGCTATTCTAGTCAGGAGCTGTCAGAGAAGGCAATGGCACCCTACTCCAGCACTGTTGCCTGGAAAATCCCATGGACAGAGGAGCCTTGTTGGCCACAGTCCATGGGGTCGCTAAGAATCGGACAAGATTCAGCGACTTCACTTTCACTTTTCACTTTCATGCATTGGAGAAGGAAATGGCAACCCAGTCCAGTGTTCTTGCCTGGAGAATCCCAGGGATGGGGTAGCCTGGTGGGCTGCTGCCTATGGGGTCACACAGAGTCGGACAGGACTGAAGCGACTTAGCAGCAACAGCAGCAGTCAGGAGCTATATCTTTAAACAAATCATAAGAACCCTGGTTTCCTACAGCTTACATTTTACTAGCTCCAGAAAGACAAAAAAAAAAGTAAACAAATGAATAAGTAATATAGTTAATATGGTAATAATGATTCTGCAGAAAAATACACAAGTACAAAGCTATATGTAAAAATCGATTAGAATACATAGAACGAAAATAAAAGTGTTGAAAATAAAACTAAATTGGACAAAGTACTATTGAGAATAAAACATAAAGAGAAAAATAAAATTTAAAAATATATGGAAAAAGATGAGAGAAAAGGAGGATATTTGTGATGATCAGTTCAGTTCAGCTGCTCAGTGATGTCCAATTCATTGTGAACCCAGGGACTGCAGCAGGCCAGGCTTCCCTGTCTATCATCAACACCTGGAGCTTACTCAAACTCATGTCCATCAAGTTGGTGATGCCATCCAACCATCTCATCCTCTGTCATCCCTTTTTCCTCCTGCCTTCAATCTTTCTTAGCATCAGGGTCTTTTCCAATGAGTCAGTTCTTCACATCAGGAGGCCAAAGTACTGTAGTTTCAGCTTCAACATCAGTCCTTCCAATGAACACCTAGGACTGATCTCCTTTAGGATACAATGGTTGGATCTCCTTGCAGTCCAAGGGACTCTCAAGAGTCTTCTCCAATGCCACAGGTCAAAAGCATCAATTCTTCGATGCTCAGCTTCCTTTATGGTCCAAATTTCACATCCATACATCACTACTGGAAAAACCATAGCTTTGACTAGATGGACATTTGTTGGCAAAGTAATGTCTCTGATATTTAATATGCTGTCTAGGTTGGTCATAGCTTTTCTTTCAAGGAACAAGTGTCTTTTAATTTCATGGCTGCAGTTACCATCTGCAGTGATTTTGGAGCCCAAGAAAATAAAGTCTGAAAAAAAAAAAGAAAATCTGTTACTCTTTCCATTGTTTCCCCACCTATTTGCTGTGAAGTAATGGGACAGCATGCCATGATCTTAGTTTTTTGAATGTTGAGTTTTAAGCAAGCCTTTTCACTCTCCTCTTTCACTTTCATCAAGAGGCACTTTAGTTCCTCTTCACTTTCTGCCATAAGGGTGGTGTAATCTGCATATCTGAGGTTATGGATATTTCTCCCAGCAATCTTGATTCCAGCTTGTGCCTCGTCCAGCCTGGCATTTTGCATATGTACTTTGCATGTAAGTTAAACAAGCAAGGTGACAATATACAGCCTTGATGTACTCCTTTCCCAATTTGGAACCAGTCTGCTGTTCCATGTGTAGTTCTCACTGTTGCTTCTTGACCTGCATACAGATTTCTCAGGAGGCAAGTAAGGTGATCTGATATTCCTATCTTTTTAAGAATTTACACAGTTTGCTGTGATACACACAGTCAATGGCTTTGGTGTAGTCCATAAAGCAGAAGTAGATGTTTTTCTGGAACTCTCTTGCTTTTTCTATGATCCCACGTTAGAAAACTGATCACGTTTTGATGGGTGTTGATTTTAAGTGACATAGAGATATCTCTTGGAATACTGAAACTGTGCCGTATCATGGATGTATACAAAACTGTATCAAGCAATATTCCTAGAATCACTCAACTTACTGTGTATTAGCTATATGCAGAAAAAAAAGAGAATAAACAATCAAATAATTTATCTATTTATAGTTTTACATGCAGACTAAAAAGTGAATGGATAAGAAGCAAGGAGAAAATTACTGGAAAATTTCCAATGATAGCTTTGTTCAACATTTTTTGGAAAACAATAGTCAAGAAGAAAGAAGAGACTCTATAGGATTAACTTTACCAGGTGAGAAGATACTTTTGGTTTTGCTTATGTTAGCTAATTATTTTAAGGTTCTCTTCAATAGCTCTGCAGCTCCATACTGAATGTTCATGTTATATAGCGTGAGGAATAATCTGTAACAGATGGGCCTCATGCTACATTTAGCATATTGGATGTGAAAATTATTATAGTAATTAATTTAAAGACCTAAAAGAGAGGCAACAGAAGGCTTACTAGAAAGTATATTAGGATTTGGAATGTAAAAGGAATGAATACTAAAGCTCTAATACTACTTTTAAAGTAATTGGTGCCATTTAGAATAACCAGAATCATGATTCTTCTTTATATCTTATAGGACCATGTGAGGGGTATAAGAACATCTTCTTTAACTTGTAGATTAAAAATGTGAATTGAATACATGCTTATTAAAACAAAAAAGTCTTAATAAGCTTTCCAGAGTTAGATTTTCAACTCTTACTCGTTATTTCCTTTTACTCATCCTTAATTTTTATGACTCCATAATTTCCCTGTGATATCCAGTTGTATATTCAATACTGACTATTGGAAAAGTCATATCATCTTTAAGCAAAGTTCAGTATATAATACTATACTATTCCTATATATAATCCACAGCATTTTGTACAGTTTGCATCACAAGGGTGCCTATAACTATTCCTTAACAGCTGATTATCTCTTTACTTATGAGCAAAAATATTACTGAAGATTCTTTCACAGGTTATGTTCTTTAGGAGATGCTGAGATACAATTTCAGATACAAGATGTATGTTAAGAAACCACATTGGGGCTTCCCTGGTGGCTCAATGGTAAAGAATCTTCGTGCCAATGTAGGAGACATGGGTTTGATCCCTGATCCAGGAAGATCCCACATGCTGTGGAGCAACTAAGCCCCTACCTCCCAATGTAGGAGGTGTAAGATATGATGGTTTGATCCCCGGGTTGGGAAGATCCCCTAGAGGAGGCCAGGGCAACCCACTTCTGAATTCTTGCCTGGAGAATCCCATTGACAGAGGAGCCTGTTGGGTTACAGTCCATAGGGTCGCAAAGACTCAGACACAACTGAAGCAACTTAGCACAAGTGTGACATGATCTTATGTGAGATTTCATATTAAAAGAGCAAACACTTCCACAAGTTCTCATATTGTAGTGCTGACTGGGCCCTGCAATTAGAGGAGATCAAGGCATAGATGAAATATGTGACAATCTCTATGAGAATAAAGTGCTACTAGTCCAGGATGGGAGATTCCAAATGTAGGCAAATTAAACTACGTAATTGTTGGTTTCTTTAAGGAATTGTGCCATAACAGGGGGTCAGCACTGTTCTTTGTTGCTGGCACGTTGTTATCAGCAGAAATGGTTCACTTTAGAAAAGCATGGATTCATGGTATCAAACATGGTAGAGTTCTTTTCTGTCACAGTGGCCACTTCACACTACATACATGTAATGTATCCATTACAGTGAACTGGGTTGCACAGTGACTAGATCGTTTATTTTAATGGTCTAAATAATTTTACCTTTTCTATGATGGGTGCTTTCTAGTGGGCATTAGAAATGTAATGTAATGCCAATTTACTTTTATACCCACTCATATATGACCATACTCGTGATTTCACCCCAGTCTTCCTTGTTTCTAAATCTTTAGGAGAATTTCCCTTTGCTAATGCTTTTCTATGGTCACCTCTAAGGAGAATTCAGCCTTTGTCTATGTCAGTTAGTACTTATATTTGTAAAGTAAGCTTGTTTCTTCTTCCTTCAACTGGCCATATGGCATTCTTCCATAAAAAACATAGGCTGATATTAAGGGAAGATTACTGGTGCAAAGTTGGTTGATGTAATAATACTTACAACAGTTTATTCTTATTTATGCTTTTACTACTTTATCTTGCAATAGATTATTTTGGGGACATGGCTTGGCACGTCTGATAGAATCCAGCTCATGATGGCAATTGGTCTTTTAGTGTCCCATAATTAAATCTTCAAAATCACTGCAGATGGTGTCTGCAGCCATGAAATAAAAAGATGCTTACTCCTTGAAAGAAAAGTTATGACCAACCTAGACAGCATATTAAAAAGGAGAGATATTACTTTGCCAACAAAGGGCCATCTAGTGAAGGCTATGGTTATTCCAGTAGTCATGTATGGATGTGGGAGTTTGACTATAAAGAAAGTTGAGCACTGAAGAATTGATGCTTTTGAGCTGTGGTGTTGTAGAAGACTTTTGAGAGTCCCCTGGACTATAAGGAGATCCAACCAGTCCATCCTAAAGGAAATCAGTCCTGAATATTCATTGTAAGGACTGATGCTGAAGCTGAAACTCCAATACTTTGGCCACCTGATGCAAAGAGCTGACTCACTGGAAAAGACCCTGATGCTGGGAAAGATTGAAGGCAGGAGGAGAAGGCGATGACAGAGAATGAGATGGTTGGATGGCATCACCAACTCAATGAACACGAGTTTGAGTAAACTCCAGGAGTTGGTGATGGATAGGGAGGCCTGGCTTGCTGCAGTCCATGGAGTCACAAAAAGTCGAACATGACTGAGCAACTGAACTGACTAAGTTTTCTATGCTTATCCAGGTCTAGGGCAGGGGTCCCCAGCTTCCAGGATCTAGTATCTGATGATCTGAGGTGGAGCTGATGTAATAATAATAGAAATAAAGTGCATAATAAATGTAATGTGCTTGAATCATCCTGAAACCATCCCCACCTCACCCCATCCCACCCAACCCCTGGTCCATAGAAAACTTTTCATTAATCTGGTCACTGGTGCCAAACAGTTTGGTGACTGTTGGTCTAGAGACATACCAAGTGTTGTTTCTCCAAAGTCATATAATTCTCTGGTGGAAATTTTATGGCCTTCCTTCAGAAACTATAACCTGTGTCATAATGTTTCTAATATTCTTGCCACAAACTCTCACCAAGTTCATAAGATGTGACAGATAATATGGCCACAGTGGCAGGAATGCTTGTACCATATCTTGGAGCTATTGCAGAGCCCTTTCCTTCTTTAGGTCCCACCTGAAGCTGAAAGTCTTTTGCTTGCCTGGTAAATAGCCAGAGTATATCCCTAGGTGTGAAATTTCTATCTCTAGTACTAGAAAAGGTCCACTAGAAATTGTGCTTCCTTCTTTGTGGTAGGAAGTACAAGGTACAATAATTTGTCTTTTGTTTTGCAGATTATAGGTTTACGTACCCACTAGACCCTTACAAATTTTATGAATATAAGAGATGTTTGGGTATTCAAAAGATTAATCTCCTGGTCTCTGGAGTATATGCATCTAACCAAGATTTTCAGTCTGTCCAATTATTGCTTGGCCTACCCAGTCAATACACTGTCATCAATATGAGATGAATCTGATATTCTGTAAGATATTCAGACTGTCCAGGTCACTTTGTATTGTATTATGACAGAGGGCAGGGAAGAAAATTTACATGACCTTGGGAGGAAAATGAAAATGTGTACTGCTGGCTGCTTCACCTCGGTGCTACAGTATCTAATTCTCCTTTCTTATAAGGATGGAAGAGTTCAGTTTTCAAATCAATTGCTAATGTGGTGTATCTGAATATTCTTAATATGCTCTAGCAAAAATACCACCTATAGCATTTTGGCTATAATCAGGGATACAATATTGTTGAACTTGAAATAGTCTATAATCATTCTCCAGCAGCCATCTTGCTTTTGCAGGGATCACACTGGTGAAATAAATGAAGACTGGACATATTACACCATCTGAATACTTTGGATCCTTAAGAGTACCACTAGTTTTTGCCAAAGATTTTATCCAGGATAAGATATGGTTTTTATTTACTATCTTGCCTGAATGTATGTCATCTGAAAGACTTCTTCCTGATTTACTCATTAAAATAATCTATACCCTAAGACTATGAACCCAGTATAGAGATTGTGCCAATTATATATTTGGGGATCAGGAAAATGATCACCAGTTGTCTTTGCAAAATGTAAGTATACACTGCCAATCAGACTTTGGTCAGGACTCCCTTTATTGTCCCAGCCCTATGTACTCACACTCCAAAGGTACCATGATAATGTACTGGCTATGAATCACCTCTCAGTTTAAGTATCTATGAATCTTTACAATGTCTGGGTATTTTCCCTTGCTCACTGTATACTTAGTGCCTATGTAAATGGCCATACAGAATTTTGAGGACATTACTGAAAGATCCATTATTTTGTATGCTTGCTATATTGTAATAGGATCTCTCCTCCTGAATACCCAGCCACATGTTCAGTTGATAGATTCCACAGTAGTCAAATAGCTCAATTATGGAAACTAAACAAAAAATCATAGCTTTGTATTGGGTATATGGCCTCAGCTATCCAGTCACTCATCCTTGATTTTTTCATGCATAGTATTACCCTTGTCAACTGTCCATTTATTTTGCCATAAAGGACAATATGTTTCATTAGACATCTCCATAATTCTCTGTAGGTCAGAACTTTTTGGATGCCACTTAGACCTTGCAGGTTGTTACAATAATTGTCACACCCAAACCCCTGGACTTCTGGACATTAAATATTTCTTTTGTTTCTGCTTCTATCATCCCTATCCTTCCTTTAAGATATATTCTATAATAGCCTCTCATATAAATTTTTTGGAGTGTTTTGGAATTGAAGAGCTTCCTAGGGATGTAAGAAAAAAGACATATAATTAGGTGCATGCCTCATTACCCAAAGTTTTTCATACCATTCTTTAGCATTTGCCATGGCAATTTTGGTGTTTCAGTTTACTCAGTTAAATTAGCATCATTTTTTTCTGTGCATCTAGGAGGCACCTTAACAGTGAATTGACATCATTTCCTGGGGTATCTGCCATGATGTTAAATATTTTCTCTTTGGAGAGGTTTCCCAAGTTAAAAAATAAAAAAAAATTCTCCCTAGTTTTATGGTTGGTATTCTTTATCCTTTGACTTCTCACTAGAGGAGATAAACTTCTTTGTGTGTAAGGAGGAGTCTGGCTTTTATTCCTGGCTTTCAGTTGCCAGTCACCCACCCTCTGTTCTTCATTGTCATTAAACAGAGAACTAGGGTGCCTCACAGTATTCTTTCAATCCCTTATCCTTATAGCTACTGTATCTTCAATACATTTCTAATATCACGTGGGCTAGTGCACTCTATTCCACAAGAATAGCTTCACAATTCATCACTGGTGAAAGTTTTAACAATTGGACTGCCACCCTGTGCTAGTGGTTGCCTGCACTTCATCTATCAATAGTCATACGGTCCTTACTGCCAACCACGTGGTGAACCATCCAACTCTAAAACCTCATTTTATCATTTGCTTTCTTGAATAATATACTCCCAGTGCAAATATTGCAAGTAGCATTGGCTAGCAGCAGATACTAAGATTCAGTTTAAAGTGTAAAGTTGTTATTAGAGATCATAACCAATGGAAGGAAGAAGAAAGAAATATTATTGGGCAGAGGAAGTAGTTGAGCTTCAGTTCTGCAATCTCCCATCTTGATCCATCTGACTAAGAGCCCATTAGATATTCCTACATCAAGTCAAGACATCAAACCCAACGCTTGTGGCACTTCCCTCAGATACAAGATGTGGGTTGCTCTGAGATCTCTGTAGCTTAGACAGTTCCAGGAGGGCCCCACATCTGGAGAGTGAATACTTACTGCTCTCCTCAACTGTACAAATTCTTCCTTGAAAAGAGAGATGCAATTCTGAATTTAACATAACCTTGTTCTCTGATGTCATGCTATCAGAGAATACATTTTTAACAAATCATTTGTTTGCCCGATGTGGTGTTGGAGAAGACTCTTGAGAGTCCCTTGGACTGCAAGGAGATCCAACCAGTCCATTCTGAAGGAGATCAGCCCTGGAATTTCTTTGGAAGGAATGATGCTAAAGCTGAAACTCCAGTACTTTGGCCACCTCATGTGAAGAGTTGACTTATTGGAGAAGACTCTGATGCTGGGAGGGATTGGGGGCAAGAGGAGAAGGGGACGACAGAGGATGAGATGGCTGGATGGCATCACTGACTCGATGGATGTGAGTCTCAGTGAATTCCTGGAGTTGGTGATGGACAACTGCCTCCACAAAGTGTCCTCACTGAGCTATCCTTATTTCATCTGCTTTTCTTCACGGAATTTCCTCCTCACTGAGCTATCCTCATTTTTATTACTCTTTATATCTTTAATTAATACTTAATTGATCTATTGTTTTCCTCGCCAACGCCGTCCCCGCTCAAATTCCCTGGATCCACCGGGGCTGGACCCCAGCAGGGAGGCCTGGCATGCTGCGATTCATGGGGTCAAGAAGAGTAGGACATGACTGAGTGACTGATCTCATCTGATCTGATTGTTACTTGTTCCTATATTCTTAATAAGTACATTTATAGAAGTTAAATATATTTTAATAGTGAATGTAATTTTACATAAATCAACATTGACATCATAGAAAAATTAATATTCTATATAAATAAAAATATATAAATATATATAAACTATATATAAATGAAGGGTATTGAATGATAGTTTGGTTCTATGTGTACCACATCAAAATAAAAACACAGATAAATTAGAGTAGAGTTCAGCTGCCTATAATAAATACCTGACATAAAACGACAAATAGGGGTAAAATGGGTAGTTAGGTTTGTCTTTCTCATGTTACAAGTACTTGGAAGGTAGGTATTACAGGACTGGAAGAGCTGCTCAAAGTCCCAGGCTCCTTTTATCTTTCTTCTTCACTATTCTTAGCCTGCGTCTTTCATCCCCATGGTTATAAGATGGTAGCTACACTACAGGTGTGAGATTCTGTATCAGACACAAAGGGAAAAGGGTAAATGGTAAAGATGGTTGATGACTGTTTTCTTTTATCAGGGGAAAAAAATAGCTTTCACAGAAGCCTTCCTCTGGAGATTGATCCTTAGATCTTGATGTTTAGAATCATCACATGGCCACTGCTACCTGCAAGGATGCCCGTAGGTGCAGTTTTATACCTGAGCACATTGGTACCCAAAACTATGCTAAGATTCCTTTGTTAAAATAGAGCAGGATGCAACCTGCAGTGTTTGCCACAGGGCATGTTTAAATTTTTAATTGCCATTGACTCTTAATACTATTAATATGTGGAAACACACTTTATAGAGAAATTTAATATTTTCAGCATTATTGATACACACTATGTTCAGCTTATTTTTTTTATAGATTGAGCCCAGGTTCACCAAATCATTTTTCCCTGAAACTCTTTCAGGTAGTTAACAAAATAAAGGCACATATACCTGATACAATTCTTTCAAATTTAAAGCCATTCTTCCAAGATAGAAAAAGAAAGGAAATGAACTTTTTTGCAGTTATCTATCAGAAAAACATGTTAACCTTTTAGCCCAGATGGTGTTGAAATGTGCTGTAAAATTTCCCCTTCCTTTCACCATGTATCAATAATAAATGATTTATTTTAAAAAAGAAAAAAAGAATATAAGACCATACTCCAAAATAAGTTAAACATCCTAGTGGATCCGAAATAGTAACTCAACAAGATAAGGCTAATGCCTGAGGCGGGAGAGCAAGACTTGAGGCAGAAAAGAGAGGTCAGGAGGTCATTATCTGTGGCATAATTGACAACTGAAATGTTCCTTCCGAGATTATAGGCCACCAAAGTCAATTTTACCATGTGAAACTGGGGACTAGAGCCTGGATCTTCTATCCATGTAAAAGTGAAAGTGAAGGTGTTAGTCACTCAATCGTGTCCAGCTCTTTGTGACCCTGTGGACTATAGCTCACCAAGCTGCTCCGTCCTTGGAATTCTCCAGGTAAGGATACTGGAGTGAGTTGCCGTTCCCTTCTCCAGGGGATCTTCCTGACCCATAACTTGAACCCAGATCTTCTGCATTGCAGGCAGATTATTTACCATCTAAGCCATCAGGGAAGCCATTTTAAAATGCATGCAAAGTTGCTTAATGCAATCATGCTTAGGGCTCCAATTCCTATCAAGTTTCTTCCTAGAATGTCAAGAGGAAGCAGTCAGAGTCTCAAAGCTAGAAGTTTACTGAAGTCACTGACTAACTTTCCCGTCATCCGCAAGATCCCCAATAGGACTGGGGTCAGGGCCCTAAATCTGATTTTATACCAGGGAATTTCATAGCTAACGTGCAGCTGACAGGAAAACCCCTGGACAGACAGATGAGTTTCAGAGTTTCTCCGTAACTCCAGCCCCACTTGCAGTCATTCTCTAAATTGCTTGAAACCTTTCCCTGTCTCCTTTTATCTCTCTTCAGTGGTTTGAATCCTGTTTTGAGAAATACTGATCTTAGAAATTCTAATAACCCCATCAAAGCAATTTACTTACTTAGCAATATTTTGTTTCTTTAAAAAATTTTTAATGTCAATGTGTCACTTCTGCCACTATTTTAAAAATAAATGTCCTGCCCCACCATAAGATATACTAATGAAATTAAGCAGCATAAGACTATTCTTTCTACTAGATATATCATTTATCAAATTAATACCACCTAACTATGTTAATAAAGAAGGAAATGGAAGCTTATTCCAATATTCTTGCCTGGGAAATTCCATGGAAAGGAGTCTGGTGGGATATAGTCCATAGGGTCACAAAAAATCTGACACAACTTAGTGACTAAACAACAACAAAATATGTTTAAAATAGATGGCTTTCTTACCTACCAATGAAATGCAAAACTGATTCAATGTGAGAGAAGAAAGCAAATAAATGAGGCAGGATTTCAACAGCATCTGAGCTTAGCAGAGGCAACAAATGTGCGGTAGAAGGCAAAATGTCTGATTAAGCTGAGACAGAGACTAATCTTTGTCAGATATCGAACTCTCCAAACATTATCTTCTTAAGGATCCAGCCTGGAAATTGCAAAGTAATCTTTTTTGACTCTCCTAAAAACTCTACTTATGCTTAAAAAATATAATAACTTTCTGTGATAGAAAATTACATGATTTCCTCATCCAAATACCACCCTTTTTGAAGTAGTTCTTATTTATTTACCCCTATATTTTTTTGTATTTTCAGTAAATCAGAGCTAATATTGATGTTTCTTCTAATTTGCAATCCTATGAAACAGATAATACCTAAAGTTTAGTGAATTATTTTTGGTCAGGCAAACAAATGCCCCTGTGATTTTGGCAGAAGATAGTAAACAAATTTTACTTTACTCTGACTGCCAAAATGGACTAGTTAGAAGCATAAATTATTTGCTTTGTATTTATAGCATATGCAGTCATAACAAAGTAAGAGAAGACTGTAATATAGTTATTTTAATTATGTATACATAAGCAGATATTTAAGTTTTTCCTAAGATAATTGAGAATTATAGATAAACATGTTTGCATGCGAACACACACACACACAATGTTAAGCATGTAATCATTTTTGGTGGATCCGATATTCCAATTCTGTTCATTTCAGGGGCAGAGATAGTGCTTATGAAACACTCCACCAGACATCATGTTTAGATTTGATATGAGAATAAATAGATTTTACTGTTACTTGTCTGACAAAATTGTAATGTGTTCCATTGATAATTTGGTCTAGAAAGCTTGAATCATAATAAAGATTGTAATAAACCTATAATTTTTTCTTGGTATATGGGCACTGGAGTATATGAAGTTCATTTCTGGCATTCTCCTTTCTCCTTATCAATCTCTCTCTCGTTCCTCTCAGACTATTTGCCCTTTGCCTATACTACCCCAAACTTATTTATAAATCACCCCAACTCATGCAAATTATATCACTGTTGTTGTTGTTCAGTCACTAAATTTTTCTGTAGCACGCCAGGCTTCTCTGTCCTTCACTGTCTTCTAGAGTTTGTTCAAACCCATATCCATTGATTTGGTGATGCCATTCAACCGTCTCACCCTCTGTCACCCCCTTATCCTCTTGCCCTCAATCTTTCCCAGCATTAGGATTTTTTCCAATGAGTTGGCTCTTCTCATCAGGTGCCCAAAGTATTGAAGCCTCAGCTTCAGCATCAGTCCTTCCAATGAATATTCAGGGCTTATTTCCTTTAGGGTTGACAGGTCTGGTCTCCTTGCTGTCCAAGAAATTATATCATATTTCAATGCTTTCTAAAAGAGGTCATAAACCATTGGCTCCACACTTCATACAGCTCTTAGATGTCTTGCCTGGTGCTTGCACTGTGGAAACACAAATTGGCAGCAAATACTAGTTCTTAAATCTAGATTTACAGCTTTTCTTGGAAGCAATTAGCAACTTTGAGCCTGTTATCTCAGCCTTCCCACATGACAGGGATTGTTCAGGGCTGCCTAGAAGCTGCTCCTCTAGAAAGGTCATGTGGTCCCCAGTTTACAGAGCCTCTTCTAGCCTCCCTTGCATTATATTTGAACTTAGATGTTTCTGCAATTTGCATTAGCAGCATGGTCCTATGGGCATTTGAGTTTGTGACCCCTATTACATATCTTTCTCTCTCAACTGTCAGCTAAGCCCAATTAACATGTTTATTGATAAGACAATATGTCCCACTGGTATGTATTAATTCAAAGTACTTGAAAACATTCAACACTTTAAATCTTTCAAAATCTTTATAAAAAAGAAGTGTTTAAATGGAACCTCTGTTTATATAAGTTGTTGTTTCTAGACAAGTCTCTTTCTAAAAACTTCTCAATCATGGGATGGCCATTCTAGCTTCAACATTTGGCCACATAGTCCTCTTGCTGCTGCTGCTAAGTCGCTTCAGTCGTGTCTGATTCTGTGCAACCCCATAGACGGCAGCCCACCAGGCTCCCCTGTCCCTGGGATTCTCCAGGCAAGAACACTGGAGTGGGTTGCCATTTCCTTCTCCAATGCATGAATGTGAAAAGTGAAAGTGAAGTTGCTCAGTTGTGTCCAGCTCTTCAAGACCCCATGGACTGCAGCCTACTAGGCTCCTCTGTCCATGGGATTTTCCAGGCAAAAATGCTGGAGTGGCATGTGATTGCCTTCTCCCCATAGTCCTCTTACTTCCAACTTTTTGAAACTTTATGTCTATATCTGTAAGTGTAAAATAATTAGATGCTAAGATCTTATTTCCCTACTTCATTATCTCCATTTTCATCTTGATTCCTTCTATCTATCCTTTACTTTCTCTTCATTTTAAAGTTGAGATTTATTATTTCCTTTGGGAGGATATATTCTAGAATCACTCTTAGAGCTTTTTGAATTCCCAAGTTTTTACATGGCTGTTTGTGTTATAGCCATTATACACTGAGTTATGTTTTTTTAAATATGTTAAATGTTTTGTTTCATATGTATAGTGGGGATGAATTTTTAAAATATACAGCAGTAGTTCAGTTCAGTTCAGTTACTCAATCATGTCCTACTCCTTGCAACCCCATGAATCGCAAAACGCCAGGCCTCCCTGACCATCACCAACTGCCGGAGTTCACGCAAACCTATGTCCATCGAGTCAATGGATGCCATCTAACCATCTCATCATCTGTCATCCCCTTCTCCTCCTGCTCTCAATCTTTCCCAGCATCAAGGGTCTTTTCAAATAAATGAGCTCTTCACATCAGGTGGCCAAAATGGAGTTTCAGCTTCAACATCAGTCCTTCCAATGAACATGCAGGACTGATCTCCTTTAAGATGGAATGGTTGGATCTTCTTGCAGTCTAAGGGACGCTCAAGAGTCTTCTCTAACACCACAGTTCAAAAGCATAAATTTTTTGGTACTTAGCTTTCTTTATAGTCCAACTCTCACATCATAAATGATCACTGGATAAACCATAGCCTTGACTAGATGGCCCTTTGTTGGCAAAGTAATGTCTCTTCTTTTTAACATGCTGCCTAGTTTGCTCATAACTTTCCTTCCAAGGAGTAAGTGTCTTTTAATTTCATGGCTGCAGTCACTATCTATAGTGATTTTGGAGGCCAGAAAAATAAAATCAGCCACTGTTTCCACTGTTTCCCCACCTATTTGCCATGAACTGGTGGGACCAGATGCCATGATCTTTGTTTTCTGAATGCTGAGCTTTAAGCCAACTTTTTCACTCTCCTCTTTCACTTTCATCAAGAGGCTCTTTAGTTTTTCTTCACTTTCTGCCATAAGGGTGGTGTCATCTGCATATCTGAGATTATGGATATTTCTCCCAGCAATCTTGTTTCCAGCTTGTGTTTCCTCCAGCTCAGCATTTCTCATGATGTACTCTGCATATAAATTAAATAAGCAGGGTAACAATATACAGACTTGACGTACTCCTTTTCCTATTTGGAACCAGTCTGTTTTTCCATGTCCAGTTCTAACTGTTGCTTCCTGACCTGCAAACAGTTTTCTTAAGAGGCAGGTCAGGTGGTCTGGTATTCCCATCTCTTGAAGAATTTTCCACAGTTTATTGTGATCCACACAGTCAAAGGCTTTGGCATAATCAATAAAGCAGAAATAAATGTTTTTCTGGAACTCTCTTGCTTTTTCTATGATCCAGCGAATGTTGGCAATTTGACCTTTGATTCCTCTGTCTTTTCTAAAACCAGCTTGAACATCTGGAAGTTTATGGTAAGAAGTGTTTAATTTCTTTATATCTGTAAATTTGGTCTTTAGGCCATATCATTTGTTCCAGTGCTGCAACTTCCTATCCAGAGGGAACTACAACTCTAGGCTTGTTAAAAAGCTTCCTTGTTTAAAGAACTTCCTCCTCCTTAAAGCTACAAAAGATTCCCATGAGATCAAATACATTGAAGAAAAATCCCTCTCTGTTTGCATTGAGAGAGGTTTCACTGCTCTCTCTCAAGCTTGGATAGGGTTGTCTTAGCTGAAGCCAGAAGCTTGATGCCTAAAATTCAGTTTCCTTTAGTAATTCATTCAACCTTGGTTTCCTGGTTCTCATACAGGTCACTTCCCAGCAATTAATGAACCACATAGCCACCCTGCCTCAAGAAAATTACTTATTTTTTTTTTTTCCTTCAAATAGACATCATTCTGTCACTTCTAAACTTCAGCATGTTTGCCTTCTTGAATCCTATTTCCTTTATTAATCTGGGTAGGGATTAAATTTTAGATACTTTCTGAGTTTTCCTTTGTTCCTCAAAAGTAGTTTGTTAACAACCTCTGTGGGGAAAGAAAAACGAAAACAAAAAATATTGGCAATCTTGTTAGGATGGACATTTTGAAAACAGAATTCTTAGATGACCCCATGATTCCTTCTCCTTGGTGTGGAAAGTTGTATAATTCTCTCCAATAACATATCAGTGAGCCTGACCTCATCAGATGAAAAACATTCTAAGGGAAGTTCTATAATTCAGAGACATGGGAAATCAGAGAGATTTAAAGTGGTATCCAATGCTCTTCTGCAAATCTTAAATGAACAAATTGCTACATTATGGAGAGGGCTCTGTAGTGGGCTACTGTGGGCTTTCTGAAGGATCTCAGAATGATTCTCAGCTTATGGGCTAGGCTAGGCTAAGCTAAGTTGCTTCAGTTGCATCCAGCTCTTAGCCACCATGGTGGACCATAGCCCACCAGACTCTTCTATTCATGGGGTTCTCCAGGAAAGAATACTTGAGTGGGTTGTCATCCCCTCCTCTAGGGAATCTTCCCAACCCAGGGATCGAACCTGCATCTCTTACGTCTTCTGCATCGGCAGGCAGATTCTTTACCACTAGCACCACCTGTGGAGAAGGCAATGGCACCCCATTCCAGTACTCTTGCCTGGAAAATCCCATGGACAGAGGAGCCTAGTAGGCTGTAGTCCATGAGGTCACTAAGAGTGGGACACGACTGAGCGACTTCACTTTCACTTTTCACTTTGGTGCATTGGAGAAGGAAATGGCAACCCACTCCAGTGTTCTTTCCTGAAGAATCCCAGGGATGGGGGTCCTGGTGGGCTGTCGTCTATGGGGTCGCACAGAGTTGGACACGACTGAAGCGACTTAGCAGCAGCAGCAGTACCACCACCAACTGGGAAGCTGATAACTAACAATAAAACAGGGACTTTCATCCTTAAACTTCAAGGAAATAAAATTTAAAGACAGTTGATAAGCTTAGAAAGTACCCTGAACTCTAGATGAGAAAATGACTTGTTTGACATTGATTTCACTTTTGTTGAAGTCTGACCAGAAGAGCTAGTTCTACAGGATACAGACATCTGACCTACAGAAATCGTGAGACAATAAATGGGTGTTTTTTAAACTGCTGATTTTGGTAATTTGATATGCATTTTTAAAACTACCATAGAGATTTCTTATAAGAGCTGGAGAAAAAGACAGTATCTCACAGAGTTACCCTGTACTATCCCTGAGTGTTTCTTACTTAATTGTAATTTCACTCAGGGCAGAGATTTTGCCTTTTTGTCTTTGTAGTCTCAGTATTATTCTCATATACACATGATAGTAGAACACACATCTTTGAATGGATACATTCACGGATAACATAAATTAACAAACATTTTTCTAAGAACTTTTATTACTAAGTTCAATTCAGTTCAGTCACTCAGTCAGGTCTAACTCTTTGCAACCTCATGAACCGCAGCACGCCAGGCCTCCCTGTCCATCACCAATTGCCAGAGTCTACCCAAACCCATGTCCATTGAGTCAGTGATGCCATCCAACCATCTCATCTGCTGCCGTCCCCTTCTCCTCATGCTCTCAATCTTTCCCAGCATCAGGGTCTTTCCAAATGAGTTAGCTCTTCGCACCAGGTGGCCAAAGGATTGGAGTTTCAGACTCAACATCAGTCCTTCCAATGAACACTCAGGTCTGATCTCCTTTAGAATGCACTGATTGGATCTCCTTGCAGTCCAAGGGACTCTCAAGAGTCTTCTCCAACACCACAGTTCAAAAATATAAATTGTTCAGTGCTCAGCTTATTTTATAGTCAAACTCTCACATCCATATATGACTATTGAAAGAAGCATAGCCTTGACTAGATGATCTTTGTTGACAAAGTAATGTCTCTGCTTTTTAATATGCTGTCTAGGTTGGTCATAGACAACCTAGAAGTAACCGTCCAAGTAACTTCCAAGGAGTAAGTGTCTTTTAATTTCATGGCTGCAGTCACCATCTGCAGTAATTTTGGAGCCCCCAAAAATAAAGTCAGCCATTGTTTCCACTGTTTCCCCAGCTACTTCCCATGAAGTGATGGAACCGGATGCCATGATGTTAGTTTTCTGAATGTTGAGCTTTAAGCCAACTTTTTCACCCTCCCCTTTCACTTTTATCAAGACACACTTTAGTTCTTCTTCACTTTCTGCCATAAAAGAGAGGAACAAATATTGGGGATGATTTGAGAAAATAGCAGGATTGAATATAATTCTTTTATCCGAGCATATAATTTAGCCAATGTATAAATTTAAGCAAAAGAGATGGAACTTCTATGTATAAAAGACAAGTAAGGTAAACTATCATACACTTAATATGATTGTTATCACATAATGAGAGGTGAATAGTCTATTAATTTCCAGTTTTGTTTTAGAAAGAATGCCTGAGGACATGAGAACTTTTATTTCTTAGAAAAATTTATAAATAACACATAGTAAAGTCACTCTAAGCTTTAACAGTATGAAAGTGCACACTCATATGCACACACCCATAAAATGATTTAACTGAAAACTAGTGCCCCTGACTGGAAAGGTCAGTTTTCATTCCAACCCCAAAGAAAGGCAATGTCAAAGAATGCTCAAACTGCCACACAATTGCACTCATCTCACACACTACTAAAATAATTCTCAAAATTCTCCAAGCCAGGCTTCAGCAGTATGTGAATTGTGAACTTCCAGTTGTTCATGCTGGTTTTAGAAAAGGCAGAGGAACCAGAGATCAAATTGCCAACATCCACTGGATCATTGAAAAAGCAAGAGAGTTCCAGAAAAACATCTATTTCTGCTTTATTGATTATATCAAAGCCTTGTACTGTGTGGATCACAATAAACTGTGGAAAATTCTTCAATAGATGGGAATACCAGACCCCCTGACCTGCCTCTTGAGAAATTTGTATGCAGGTCAGGAAGCAACAGTTAGAACTGGTCATGGAACAACAGACTGGTTCCAAATAGGAAAAGGAGTACATCAAAGCTGTATATTGTCACCCTGCTTATTTAACTTATATGCAGAGTACATCATGAGAAATGCTGGACTGGAAGAAGCACAAGCTGGAATCCAGATTGCTGGGAGAAATATCAATAACCTCAGATATGCAGATGACACCACTCTTATGGTAGAAAGTGAAGAGGAACTAAAAAGCCTCTTGATTAAATTGAAAGTGGAGAGTGAAAAAGTTGGCTTAAAGCTCAACATTCAGAAAACGAAGATCATGGCATCTGGTCCCATCACTTCATGGGAAATAGATGGGGAAACAGTGTCAGACTTTATTTTTCTGGGCTCCAAAATCACTGCAGATGGTGACTGCAGCCATGAAATTAAAAGATGCTTACTCCTTGGAAGGAAAGTTATGACCAACCTAGATGGCATATTCATAAGCAGAGACATTACTTTGCCAACAAAAGTCTGTCTAATCAAGGCTATGGTTTTTCCAGTGATCATGTATGGATGTGAGAGTTGGACTGTGAAGAAAGCTGAACACTGAAGAACTGATGCTTTTGAACTGTTGGAGACAGTTGAACTGTTGGAGAAGACTCTTGAGAGTCCCTTGGACTGCAAGGAGATCCAACCAGTCAATTCTAAAAAAAAAAAAAAAAAATCAGCCCTGGGATTTCTTTGGAAGCAATGATGCTAAAGCTGAAACTCCAGTACTTTGGCCATCTCATGAGAAGAGTTGACTCACTGGAAAAAACTCTGATGCTGGAAGGGATTGGGGGCAGGAGGAGAAGGGGATGACAGAAGATGAGATGGCTGGATGGCATCACTGACTCGAGGGACGTGAGTCTGAGTGAACTCCAGGAGTTGGTGATGGACAGGAAGGACTGGCATGCTGCGATTCATGGGGTCACAAAGAGTTGGACACGACTGAGCAACTGAACTGAACTGAACTGAGTGCCCCTGAAAATTCTACATTTGAAGTAAGGTATGTGTGAACACGGAAGGCACAGGAGGCATTACAATATACTGTTATACAGCAACAAAATCTAATACAATTTGAGACTTCATATGGAGAGCAATCATATCAGGGAGTAGGAAGGTAATAGTTCCTCTTTACTAAATTCTAGCAACAGCATTGCGAATACATTGCACATTCAATCCTAGGGATGTCTGGAATGAAAAAAAAAAAAAAAAAAAAAGAAATTCATCAGGTGGAATTGGTGACAGAAGAGGAATCGAAGATTGGGCTGTTAGAAGGATTGAGGCATTTTGGGAAAATAAGAAAATAACTTATAACATCTAATTGACCCAAACCATCTGGAGTAGGTGAAATTTTCTTCGGTTACATGGAGAGTGTAGTCACAGAGGACACTGAAGAAATTACTAGAGCACTACTTTCCAAAGGTTACCTTGAAAACAATTTCCTTAGGAACCTGAATAGATTCCCAGAAGCAGTTCAACCTTAAAATTTTTTCTCCCAAATGATATTTCCTATCACTTCCCACTCTTCATTTTTTATTTAAAATTTTTTTACTGTCCAGCGCTTTATCCTTTCATTTTTGGAAAATGTCACTTCATATAGAAATTCATCCAAGTTTTGTTCTTATTATCTTTATTATTAATAATGGAAAGACTGACAGTTTTAAATTTTAGGAAAGTTAAAGATGTGTACATTCTTAATTAGCAGATGATGAATTTGCTAATCCAATTATGCAACTAAAATATAGACAATATTGGTGATGACATATTAAATTGTTATGCATTTAATTATGCTTTAGAGAAATCTAGAATATAAAAATACATTACAAAATGGCAGAACACTGTTCCTTAATACTTACGTATTTGCAAATCCTAAAATAAATGCATTAAGCCATTGGCTTCATTTTCACAGTCACAACTCTCTGACGGCCGTGTTTATACTGTAGTTTAATTTATTTTTCTCTTTCCTAAATATATTCAATTTTTATTGTCAATCATACCTCAACAAAGCTTGGAAAAATTTTTTTTTCTTTTTTATCCAGAATCTCTTTTATTGATTATCAGAAACATTACAAACATCTAATATGAACAAATTGTAACATGACAGTATTTAGTTTGAACAATTTTTTAGGCAATAAGTACACATAATTTAAAAAAAAAATCTTTAAAAATTATTAGAATAGCATACATTGAATGGGTCATTATCAGAGTATTTTGCAAAATACCTAAAATTACTTTAAAATATTCAATTATTTCCCTCATGCTGTTTGCATTTAACACTTGGAACACTTGTTTTATTCTTGCACGCTTAATGAGTTCTTCATCATGTCCCTTCTGAAAGAAGTAAACCTACTCAACAGGGACTTGCCCTTGTGAGGATCTTTCAGTTTTCTGTAAGGTGGATAATTCTTGCCTTCCAGTCTCCTAATAGAGCAGCGTGTACTGCATGTCTCCCCTGTAAAGCTCCTCCCTCCTCCTCCCAACTTCCTTTACAGCTTTATTCTTTGAAAGAAGAAGCCATTCAAAAATGTTACCTCCTTGCTTGGGCCTTTAGAGCAACGAGTCATTTCTATTGTATCTCTTGTGACTGATGTGAGAGAAGTGTAAGAAATTGAATCGCAGTCTTTCAAGAGCAGAAGGATTTGCCTGCCACAAGAGGGCTAAATGATAACCCTCAAGTCCTCTTACTGAGCAATTGCGTTTCCATTCCATAAGTAGGTAAAGGCTTTTGAAACTGTATTTCTTTGTAATAACTTATTTTCCTTTAAGTCAGTTCATTTTTATCAAAAACAGTTCAACCATATATCTTAAGACTGTTACCCAATACACGATACCGCCATTTATGTTGTTGTTGTTCAGTCACCCAGTCGTATCCTACTATTTATACCAGTTGTGAAATTGATAAATACAAGGCGTTGCAATTGGGATAGATGAAGGCAGTTAGTACTAATGATTCACATCTTAGCAAATTCTTGTAACTGATTTCACAGAGGTCTTTCAACTCATTGGAGGCATCCATATAGAAATGCATTGCTTTTTCTCATATCAAAGCTATCCAATATAAAATTCTCTTTGCTGGTAGAAAATGAATGCCCTGGATAAAATTTCATTTTGATTCCCTTTTTGAAAGGTAACTTAGGTCTGGAATTTAGTGCAGTCAATTAGATTTCAATCTAATATTGATTTTTAAACTAATCCCTCCTACTCCAGCATAGGTGAGACCCATAGCTCTGGACTGAGGGTATGCAGTTGTTTATTCTCCTTCAATTCCTTTCATTTCTCTAGGATTTTCTTCTGTCTACTGTGAGTGAAGGGGGAAAATAAAAGATTTCTTATACCAGCACTCACTGTAGCCTACCAAGCTCCTCTGTCCATGGGATTTTTCCAGGCAAGAATACTGGAATGTGTTGCCATTTCCTTCTCCAGGGGATCTTTCCAACCCAGGGATTGACCCCAGGCCTCCCCCACTGTAGGCAGATGCTTTACTGTCTGAGCCATCAGGGAAGTTCAAGTTGAGCTATTTCAAATCTTAAAAGATGATGCTGTGAAAGTGCTGCACACAATATGACAGCAAATTTGGAAAACTTAGCAGTGGCCACAGGACTGGAAAAGGTCAGTTTTCATTCCAATCCCAAAGAAAGGCAATGCCAAATAATGTTCAAACCACTGCACAATTGCACTCATCTCACACGCTAGTAAAGTAGTGCTCAAAATTCTCCAAGCCAGGCTTCAGCAAAACATGAATTGTGAACTTTCAGATGTTTAAGCTGGTTTTAGGAAATAAACATGCATCCAAATGGAGAAAGGTATTGATCCTAGCTTTTGAAAGGCAATCACATATTCCAGATGTTTTTCTTAAAGTTCTTCTTCCTTGAGTGTGGGAGCGTGCTAAGTTGCTCAGTGGTACACTGCTATTTGCAACCTAATGGACAATGGCCCACCAGGCTACTCTGTTCCTGTAATTTTCCAGTCAAGAATAATGGAATGAGTTGCCATTTCCTACCCCAAGGAAGTACCATCTACAATTTAGGAGTGCTGTTTCCAATTTCTTTAGGGAAGTCAGAAAATAGGGTAGCTTTTTTCCATAGACATTATACTTTCCCCAAACCCCCCACCTTCTAAAAGTTAAGAATCTAGGTGGCACAACCCAAGCAAGCAGTCTACTAAACCTGGCCAAACTGAGCAGCTTACTAAACAGGAACTTTAGGTGTACAGCAAGATTTCTGAATCATTCCTGAGATGGTGTGCATTCACAAATATCTAGTCTAAAACATTTATAACCCTATGTAATGATTTTACAATTTAAAAAATATGGCTTTATAGATTTCTAGATGATTATATGGATTTCTAGATTTCTAACTCTAGAAATGTAGAGTTACTGGATTTCTAAAATTAATTTTCATCAAAATATATTTATCATACAGTAATTATGAAGAAAAATTTAACTAAAGAATAATATTAAGTACTAACAAATAACAAAGAAAGGTGGTGACTCAAGTGCCACCTACTTGGAACTTTGTTGGATACCCATAGCCTCCAAGATTAATATCAAATATGCTTCATAACAATCATTATTCTCAGGCTTTGACCTCATTCTCTCACTCCTCAATATCTCATACATTGCATAGTCCCAAAGTTTGATACCATTTCCCTTTTTGTTTAGAGTATTACTAGGACTTTTGTGACTAAGCTGCCTTTAGCCCAACCAGGTAATTATCACCTTTTGATCCAATATAGCTCTTATGAATGCTTCATAGAAACCACTCTTAATAGGTCCTACTGCAGTATTATAAGCAGGAATTAGATACCATAGGAGACACTCATATTTTCTTCCCTGAGATGTCATAATTGCCATCACAATAATACCCCTCCCCTTACCAAAAAAATGTTTGGCACTAGTCCTTTGTAAACTCTTCAAATCTATCAAAATAAAATTTGGACTTATAAATACACAATTATGCCAAAAAATTCTATAATTATGTTGTTCTTTTTTACTGCACTGGAATACACCCTAAAAATGATTAGGATATAACATAACAAAAATTCAAATGTCATGAGAAATTAAAAATGCAAAATATAATCCACGTTAATTAACCGATTATTCTCCAGTGTTTGACCATTGTTTTGTTGTCTAAAACAATAAATTAATAAGAATAAATGTCAAGTTTTATTTCCAAACTTTACTGTTAATTTGCAAACCATCGTTTCCATCAATTTCCCCACCCACTCCCTTTTTAAACTATATAATTTCTATCCATGTGTGGTGGTATAGTGCTCTTAAGACTGATATGCTTTCAATGATCAAGAATGGAATTAAGTAAAGGCGGAGTTCTTGTGGGTCATGTGAGAAATCAGTATGATGCAATAGTAACCTCCAAGAACATTAATGGATGTTGTATTTTTAAGATCATGGAACAAAAAGCCTCTCCAACTCAAATTAAATCTTGAATCTGGTGGTTAATTGATGCAACTTAAATCAAGTAGCAAAAGGAAAGAGATTAGATAAATTAACATATTTAAAATAGGAGGTAAAGTAGGTAGAAACATCTTGGGATTAAACACACACACAAATTGATGAATAATCTCACAGAATCTGTTTAGGTATATGATCATTTAAAAATATCTAACACAATATGCATATTATTTTCTTACTTATGTC
This sequence comes from Tragelaphus eurycerus, assembly GCA_935064755.1. Taxonomy (NCBI): domain Eukaryota; kingdom Metazoa; phylum Chordata; class Mammalia; order Artiodactyla; family Bovidae; genus Tragelaphus; species Tragelaphus eurycerus. The sequence goes on along the minus strand of CAKXYN010000009.1, from coordinate 15,936,663 downwards.
TTTGTAACAAAATTGTAAACTATATTATTTAATGTAGATTTACACAATAATTTTAATAAGTTTCTAGAATTATGTTATACATATATAACATAATTCTTTTGGTGATCCCATATTCTCAAACAATTAGCTATCAATGCAATGTATAAAATGTTCAACTGTTGAATAATTTCCTCAGAACCAATTTCTTGATGTGTGATATTGGTAAAAGGATGTATGTCTTCTTGGGGTATTTGAAAAAAAAAAAAAAATTGACGTTATATTTTGTATCGATTTACAAAGCCTGTTGTCATCACCAGCATAGCTCTTGGGAATGATTTATCACTGAGGGAACCTTAATGGGAACTGCTCTTAATAGGTCCTTCTGAAAGGCCAGATGGATATATAATTTTACTTTAATTTGTATTCCTTCACAAACAATATTTTAAACTTAGCAATTAATTACTTTACAATAGTGAGCACTTTGAACTATTCATACAAATGCATGCATCGTGGGGATCGTCTTCCCTGAGTAAAATCACTGGGTTCCAGCTCTGTTTTCATAAAATATTCAATAAAAAACTTTTCAATATTTTTTTGTCTTTTCCTCTTGCCTTTATTTCATTTCCATTATCTTTTAGTTCCTTCCTGTCCTGAACAATTCGATTCTAAATGTATTAGTAGAAGCAAAGTAAGATAGATGTCCATGGTTCAGGGACATGGGGACAGAAACCACAATGACCTAGAGCAGGTGGTTAGGCCTTGAAGAGGGAGGAGTGGGTGTCCACACTGAAGAATGGGCAGTCCATGTGAAAAAAGTAGAGTGAAGATGGTGGCCTGGTTTGAGGTGTCACATCAAAGCACCATGAGGAAGGTTTGGATGTTGGGAAATGGATGACTGTTTTGTGATACTGGAGTTCAAGAAGGGAGCATAGGGGTATCTATATGGAGTCAGTGACTCTGTAAGTTATTGTAACTTGATCAAAAGAAGAGATACATCTTAGAATTGTCAGATCTTGGGTTGTAATAGGGTGGGTGGGTTTAGAGGGTGTGATCAGCCTGGAATGGTGACTTGGAGATCAAATGAGATGAGAAAGTCATTCATATATTAGGCTGATATGCAGTGCCAGAGACTGAGAAGGGTGAGGAAGACTTTCCCATAGAGATTTAATGGTGTGAATGTCAGGGTCCAAGCAAGGTCAGGAGGGTGTCTAAGTTGTGTGTGGTCTGCATAAGAGATCAGAACCCAAGCGAGGAAGAAGAGTAACTACATGGGGGAAGTGGTGACAGTGAAAACAGGACATTTGTTATATATGAGAGAATTAATCAAGTAATTAAGTATAATAATAATGTAAGCCAGATAATTATAATAATAATGTAAGCCAGATTTCTTACTGTTGAAGGAAGACCTAGTAGATAAAGAAAGATATAAAAATATATATTAATTGTGATAGTATATATTTGTTAGATACTTATATTTGTTGGATATATTTCTATATATTTTTAACACTTAAAGATATACATATATGTGTATATTTGTGCATATGGGTGAATATATGGATACACGCATATATATAAAATAATAAATCTGTTCATTTAGAAAGCTTGGGAATAATCTCAATAGCAATGAGTAAAAATATTTCATTGGAAAAGAAACTAGGGCTTTATAAAAATGAGTAATTTGGAGGCTGAGCCAGGGAAATGACAAGAAAATGAGCCTCTAACCTATTGTCATACCCCTAAATGTGAAAGTGTTTAAAGAATTAAGGAGTTATGTTTAAATAACACAAAAACAAGGTTTTTTTTTGGTTCCCTCTGGCCAATTGGGAATAACTTGAGTATCAAAATAATAAATAACAGATTTTATTTTGTATTGAATAAAACAGAAAATCATGAGTCCATACAAATGTAAGGGAATAAATAAGAATGTTTGATAAGCAATGGTATAGGAATGGTAATCTATATGTATAAGATTAAAAACATCACTTTGTAAAAAATGTATTAATTACAAAGGGGTTAAAAAGTAACTTTATAGTGGAGAATCCTGGCAAGTAAAACCATAAGTGATCCAAGAGAACATCATCAATAAGGAGACAAATTAATATTATGTATCACTTGATGCAAACAGTGAAAAAAATGTGCCATCACTGGGTTGATATTTCTTCCTAACTTGCATATCATAAATCTTAAGGAAATATTAGACAAACCCAAGTAGAAGCACCTTCTACAAAATAAATTACCTATAGCCTTCAAAAATGTCAGACTCATGAAAATCAAAGAAAGACTGAAGAAATATTCCATACTGAAAGAAACTAAAGAAACAAGATATTTAACTGCAATTGATAATACTAAATGGGAACTTTTTGCTATAAATGACATTATTTATATCCTTGACAAAACTTGAAAAGAGTATAAAGATTAAATGATATGAGACATACCCTCTAAGATGCTCCTGATCGGAGTATTAACATCCTAATTCAATCCCTTCCTTTAAGTGTGACCTGGACTTAGAAACTTACTTCTAATGAAAACAATATGGCAGGGCTTTCCTGGTGGCTCAAACAGTAAAGAATCTGTATTCAATGCAGGAGACCAGGGTTTGATCACTGGGTCGAGAAGATCTTCTGGAGAAGGAAGATCTTCTGGAGAAGGAAATGGCTACCCACTTCAGTAATCTTCCCTGAAATATTCCATGGACAGAGGAGCCTGGTGGGCTATAGTCCATGGGGTCACAAAGGGTCAAATACAACTGAGTGATTAACAATTTCACTTTCTAAGGAAAACAATAAGGCAAAAGTAATAGCATGCCTTTCTCAAGATTAGGTAACAAAGAGAATGGGTCTTCCATCTTGTTTATCACTCGCTATCTTACTTTCTCATTCTGGTGGAAGATGGCCCCATGTTGTCATCTGTTCTTTAGAGAAGCTCATTTGGCAAAGATATGAGGGAAGCCTGACCAATAGCCAGTGTGGAACTGAGTTCCTCAGTTTAGCAATCTATCAACAACCACGTGAGTGAGGGTGGAAACAGGTCCTCACTCAACTGATTCTTTAGATGAGACCACAGCCCAAGAGGATACCTTAAGTGCAACATTATGACTGCAGACCCAGCTAAGCCAGTTTCCTGACCCACAGAAATTGTGAAAATAAAATACATTTAAGTCTTTAAGTTTTATGACTTTTTGATGCTATAATAGATAACTATTATGAATTGTTCTAATAATATATCATTGCTAATTTCTAGATTTTGATGTGGAAAATACATGCCAGGATATACACCAATTATATTTTCTGCAGAAATTCATTTCTTCATTAGTACAGATAACCAAGAGTTAACTGAGCAGAAATAAAGTATAGGAGGTGGAAAGGGAGAATTCTGAACCCAAGGCAAGCTCATTTCTTTCCTAGTTTGACATTAACCATTGTTATTTAGGAGCATAAATTCAAAAGTAATGATATTTGTCATCAGGTATCAATCTTCACATTAGATATTAAGATATTTTATTTTTAATAATTATGTTTTAATTCATGCATTTCGGCCCCTCCATAATTAGATTTTCATTTATGCAAACACTTCTCTTTAAAGCTGTCCATTAGATGACCTGTTTAAATGTCTACCTTTTAATCATAAAATAGAAAAAGTAGAATTGTTAACATATAGTAAACATATATCTATAGAATTTTTTATTCCTATGCTTACACTATTTTAAAAATATTTTTATAAACAGATTTTTATGTAAATTCTTTCTTCAACTAATTGTTTTTAAACAATTTTACTAGGTGGTTGATAACTCATTAGTATATCTGCTGAGATAAATATTTCTAGGCTGAATCCATGAAGACTGAATGAGACTCTGTGGTATTCATAAATTCTATAGTATCTATAAATAGAAGGAACAATCATGCAGTATAGGTCAGATTTAGGCAACATACAGTTCTTATATTTTCAAAAGGAACATGGGTCAGTTCTGGGAACAATATGCTTTTACATTATGTGACCTTGATTTTTTTCTTTTCCTTTTTACTCTTTTTGTTGTTGTTGTTACTCTATGTCCTGCTTTCTTCATTCAATACTTTCTCTCTGACACTTTAATTCTGTTTTTGTTTTCTGAGCCTTCATATTCCTCCTTTTTCCTCCATCATTCAATATTGTTCTGCAAAGATGGATTCAGGTCAGATGTCTGTCTTTTTCAAAATTACCTTTCTTAATGATATTGAAAGATTTTATGAAACTATATGATTTAAAAATCATTACAAAGCTTAAGACAGTGAGCATTAATTGGGCCAAATGTAATGTAAAATGTTATAATTTTTATTGGCATATAGTTGATTTACAATGCTGTGTTATTTTCAGGTGTACAAGAAAGTGAGTCAGTTATACATATATGTATTTCCACTATCCTTTTTTTTTTTTTTTTCTTCCCATATAGGCCATTACAGAGTATTGAGTGGAGTTCCCTGTGCTATACAACAGGTTCTTATTAGTTATCTGTGTTATATATAGTAGTGTGTATATATCAATCTCAGTCTCCCAATTTATCCCTCCACCCCTTATCTCCTGGTATCCAGAAGTTTACTGTTTACATCCATGACATTACTTCTCTTCTGTAAATAAATTCATCTGTACCTTTTCTTTAGATTTTACATATCAGTGACATCATATGATATTTGTCTTTCTGTGTCTGACTCACTTCACCTAGTATAGCAATCTCTAGATCCAACCATGTTTCTACACATGGCGAGATTTTTGTACATGTTTCTATCCTGTTAATACCACCAACATTTTTAAACCCAATGATATTATCAGAACCACTTCTGATATCTAGGCTGCATGATGTTGCAGAGGGAAAAGTCACATGGAGTAATAAAAATGTACATCAGCATCAATGTCAGTTGTCTTGCTGTTCTCTAGAAGAACATAGTGATATGGGAGTCATGAAACCCTTTATTAGAACATCAGTCTTGAAAAATTCTTCTTAAAGCATATTGGAAGTCTGTGTGGCTTTTTGTAAACATCTTAATTTTAGGAAATTTGGCAGAATGTTTAATTACCAGAAGGAGATCATGCTATTAATCAAATTTGGAATTGCTACCATTACAAATAAATGATTGTAGGCAAATTGAGGATTTAATTACTTCTTTCAGATGCAACATTCTGTTTGCTTTCTCTTTTGAAATTGTCCCCAAATGAAGACTGTGCAATAACATCTTGAAGGGAGTACTGATAAACCTCTTTTAATTTGTTTCCATGCCTTTTAAGATTCTACTCCTATTAAAAAGGAATGGCTTGTTGATAAGAAAGCAGTTCAGTATTATGACAGATTCAATCTCCCCAAACAACTGACTTTCAGCTTGGCACCAGTGAAAGATTATTGCCTCAGATGATATTTATTTTGCTGGCTCTCATATAGTTTACACTCCATAGTTGAGTCAAAATGTTAAAAGAATAAAATGCTCAGAGAACTCTAAGAAATCTTATTAATTTTGTAATGGTGTTGAAAGCTTACCAAAGGTTTTTGTTCTCTAAAGCTACTGTTTTGAGCAAATCAGAGGGGATTTCTTTTTAACTGCTAAAAACAAGCAGGGCTTTCTCTGGCTTGCTGTTTATAAAATGGCAAATGTGGAGTCTATGGAGGTCTTGTGGAAGCTTTTCTGACTAGTTGTGATTTTTTAGATACACACATATATGTGTACATGTGTTCACATACATGCACACATATACACATGTGCACACATATGGGTACACATATACATGTATATGAGATGCACATATATGTAAACACAAACATGTGTATGTGTATATATATGTATATGAAAGTAAAAAAAAAAAGTGTTAGTCACTCAGTCATGTCCAACACTTTGTGACCCCACAGATTATAGCTCACCCTCCAGGATCCTCTGGCTATGGAATTATTCCAGGCAAGAATACTGGAGTGGTTTGCCATTCCCTTCTTCAGGAGATCTTCCCGAACCAGGGATCAAACCTGAATCTCCCGTGGGGCACCAGGGAAGAACTTCAGCAATCAAGGCAAAGAAATAGAGGAAAACAACAGAATGGGAAAGACTAGAGATCACTTCAAGAAAATGAGAGATACCAAGGGAATATTTCATGCAAAGATGGACTCGATAAAGGACAGAAATGGTATGGACCTAACAGAAGCAGAAGATATTAAGAAGAGGTGGCAAGAATACACAGAAGAACTGTACAAAAAAGATCTTCACGACCCAGATAATCATAATGGCGTGATCACTCACCTAGAGCCAGACATCCTGAAATGTGAAGTCAAGTGGGCCTCAGAAAGCATCACTATGAACAAAGCTAGTGGAGGTGATGGAATTCCAGTTGAGCTATTCCAAATCCTGAAAGATGATGCTGTGAAAGTGCTGCACTCAATATGCCAGCAAATTTAGAAAACTCAGCAGAGGCCACAGGATTGGAAAAGGTCAGTTTTCATTCCAATCCCAAAGAAAGGCAATGCAAAAGAATGCTCAAACTACCACACAATTGCACTCATCTCACACGCTAGTAAAGTAATGCTCAAAATTCTCCAATCCAGGCTTCAGCAATATGTGAACTGTGAACTTCCAGATGTTCAAGCTGGATGTAGAAAAGGCAGAGGACTTTTGGATCGCAGCCCTTCTGACTGGCGTGAAATGAAAGATGGTAAAAATAACCCTATTTACGAGACAGCAAAAGAGACACTGATGTATAGAACAGACTTTAGGACTTTGGGACCGGGAGAGGGTGGGATGATTGGGGGAATAGCATTGAAATATGTATAATATCTTATCTGAAACGAGTCGTCAGTCTAGGTATGATGCCCGATAACAGATGCCTGGGGCTGGAGCACTGGGACGACCTGGAGGGATGGTGTGGGGAGGGGGGAGGGAGGAGGGTTCAGGATGGGGAACACGTGTATACTGGTGGCAGATCCATCTTGATGTATAGTAAAAACAATACAATATTATAAAGTTAAGCAAAATTTAAAAAAAATAAATAAAAGAAAAAAAGAAAAAAAATCTACAATGAAAAAAAATTAAAAAAGCAATAAAAAAAAAAAAAAGAAAAGGCAGAGGAAATAGAGACCAAATTGCCAACATCCGCTGGATTGTGGAAAAAGCAAGAGAGTTCCAGAAAAACATATATTACTGCTTTATTGACAAAGGCCAAAGCTTTTGACTGTGTGGATCACAATAAACTGTGAAAAATTCTAAAAGAGATGGGAATACCAGACCACCTGACCTGCCTCTTGAGAAATCTATATGCAGATCAGGAAGCAACAGTTAGAACTGGACATTGCACAACAGACTGGTTCCAAATAGGAAAAGGAGTACATCAAGGCTGAATATTGACACCCTGCTTATTTAACTTATATGTAGAGTATATAATGAGATGCTGGGCTGGAAGAAGCACAAGCTGGAATCAAGATTGAGGGGAGAAATATCAATAACCTCATATATGCACATGACACCACCCTTATGGCAGAAAGTGAAGAGGAACTAAAAAGTCTTTTGAGGAAAGTGAAAGAGGAGAGTGAAAAAGTTGGCTTAAAGCTCAACATTCAGAAAAAGAAGATCATGGCATCTGGTCCCATCACTTCATGGGAAATAGATGGAGAAACAGTGGAAACAGTGTCAGACTTTATTTTTGAGGGGGATTCCAAAATCACTACAGATGGTGACTGCAGCCAAGAAATTAAAAGATGCTTACTCCTTGGAAGGAAAGTTATGACCAACCTAGGTAGCATATTAAAAAGCAGAGATATTACTTTGCCAACAAAGGTCCATCTAGTCAAGGCTATGGTTTTTCCAGTGGTCATGTATGGATGTGAGAGTTGGACTGTGAAGAAGGCTGAGCACCGAAGAATTGATGCTTTTGAACTGTGGTGTTGGAGAAGACTCTTGAGAGTTCCTTGGACTGCAAGGAGATGCAACCAGTCCATCCTAAATGAGATCAGTTCTGGGATTTATTTCGAAGGAATGATGCTGAAGCTGAAACACCAATACTCTGGCTACCTCATGCAAAGAGTTGACTCGTTGGAACAGACCCTGATGCTGGGAGGGACTCGGGGCAGGAGGAGAAGGGGATGACAGAGGATGAGATGGCTGGATGGTATCACCGACTCGATGCACATGAGTTTGGGTGATCTCCAGGAGTTGGTGATGGACAGGGAGTCTGGGCTTGCTGTGACTCATGGGATCTCAAAGAGTCAGACATGACTGAGCGACTGAACTGAACTAATATATATATATATATGTGAGTGTGTGTATGTGTATTCATACACATATGTATATGAATATCTAACAGTACAAATATGAATAAATAGAAACTATAAATAAATCAGTTGAGGGAAATTGTGTTTATGACTGTGATGACCTTCAGATCAGATCAGATCAGTCGCTCAATCGTGTCCGACTCTTTGCGACCCCATGAACTGCAGCACGCCAGGCCTCCCTATCCATCACCAGCTCTCGGAGGTCATTCAGACTCACATCCATCGAGTCAGTGATGCCATCCAGCCATCTCATCCTCTGTCGTCCCCTTCTCCTCCTGCCCTCAATCCCTCCCAGCATCAGAGTCTTCTCCAATGAGTCAACTCTTCGCATGAGGTGGCCAAAATACTGGAGTTTCAGCTTGAGCATCCTTCCCTCCAAAGAAATCCCAGGGCTGATCTCCTTCAGAATGGACTGGTTGGATCTCCTTGCAGTCCAAGGGACTCTCAAGAGTCTTCTCCAACACCACAGTTCAAAAGCATCAGTTCTTCGGCGCTCAGCCTTCTTCACAGTCCAGCTCTCACATCCATACATGACCACAGGAAAGACCATAGCCTTGACTAGGCGAACCTTTGTTGGCAAAGTGATGTCTCTGTTTTTGAATATGCTATCTAGGTTGGTCATAACCTTCCTTCCAAGGAGCAAGCGTCTTTTAATTTCATGGCTGCAGTCACCATCTGCAGTGATTTTGGAGCCCAGAAAAATAAAGTCTGACACTGTTTCCACTGTTTCTCCATCTATTTCCAATGTAGTGATGGGACCAGATGCCATGATCTTCATTTTCTGAATGTTGAGCTTTAAGCCAACCTTTTCACTCTCCACTTTCACTTTCATCAAGAGGCTTTTTAGTAGTGATGACCTTAGCTATTATTAAAGTGACAGAAATGCCACAAGTGGTTCCTTATGAAAAAAATTTGTTGTGTTTTTAGGAGTAAATATAGGAATTAATAGCAAGTGAATTCCAGCAGGTAAAGGAGTAGCAATATTAATAGAGAAAACATATTGTCTTAAATATCTGTAAATAATGCAAAGTGGAAACCTCCCTATTTTTTTTACTTTGTGTTTTCATTCATTGTGTCCAGTCCCACCTCTTTGGTCAAAAGAATCGCCTGTGTCATCAGGCCTTGGGTACTGAGAATGGATTGAAGTCATGAAAATCCTTGGTGTTCCTCATATCTCTCAATATTTTTTTTTGCATATATTTTATTTCTGTTTAGAATTGACCCTTGTGAAAATCCCAGGTGGCCCTAGTGATAAAGAACCAGCCTGCCAATGGAGGAGGCATAAAAGACGTGGGGTCAATCCCTGGGTCAGGAAGATTCCCTGGAGGAGGAAATGACAGTTCATTCCAGTATTTTTGTATTGAGAATCCCATCGACAGGGAAGCCTGGAAGGCTACAGTTCGTATGGTTGCAAAGAGTCAAACACTTCTGAAGCATGTGTATGCATTGTGAAAATTAGATGATAAAAGTAATTTTATTTTGTTCATTTCTTTGTTTTCTTCCCAATGCCTCAAGGCTTTCACTGCTCCAAGTCTTCTAGGTTCATTCATCTAGTTCACAAATATTTACTGAGCATATCTTATGAGCCAGACACTCAACTAATTTCTAAACATATTTTGAATAAACAAAAATTTTTAAAGTAAAATTTCTTGCCTTTTCTGAGGGATGAGGGATGGATCTCAATTTAATCAATTACCACCTATAATATTTAGATACACTTAGAATAAATGAATGAGTTTCCTGCTAATTTCTAATAAAATGATTTATTATCATTGTAATTTTATTATGCTTATATCTTTGGATGACAATTTCCTAGAAATACAGTATTCTTTAATTTCTAAAGTGCTACTTGCTATGTATGTGTATTAAATGGAACATATATCATCTTAAAATTATTTATTTTGGGACCCAGAATTTTTTAAAGAATACTTTAATGAAATTTTTCATAAAAATGTTTAAACAGAGACTCCAAATATTAATATTTTTATCCCAGAAACATATAGAGTTTATTTTCTTTCTCCAAAAAGTAGGTACAAGACATCATCCCCTGTAGGTTTATTGTTGTTGTTGTTTTTGTTTTCTGAGATTCTGTACTTCAGAAAGCTTTTGGAATTCTATTTGCATTTATCCATCATCTATGGGGCTTCCCTGTTGGCTCAGATGGTAAAGAATCTGCCTGAAATGCAGAAAAGCAGGTTTGACCCCTGGGTCAGAAAGACCCTCTGGAGAAGAGAATGGCTACCCACTCCAGTATTCTTGCCTAGAGAACTCCATGAATAGAGGAGCCTGACAGACTGCATCCACTGGGTCACAAAGAGTTGGACACAACTGAGTAACACTTTCACTTTTCAGAGTCTATAGTCTTCTCTGTGCCTTTGTCCATGTATCTTTCTCATAGTTAGAATTTACAAAACCATACTATAAAAATGTGTCATTCTCATTTTGCAAAATTTTTGGTAGAAAATAAGCTGATAAACTTAAATATAAGATAAATTATGACATGTAATACACAGTAAGTATTTAATCTCTTAGACAATTGTTTACAGCATGCTTTAATTTTGAATATAGAATTTTACAATTTCTTATGTAGTTTCTCAATAACTGTGTCAATATTTCAGATATACTTTTCCTTTTATTTTATACAACAAATATTTTTCAGGTATTTAACTGATTCTGATATCACTGAAAAAACTAATGATTTGAAGCAAAGCTCCTACTTTAAATGGTGAATGTAATCAAAGAAGGAAATAAAATATGAAAGGAAATAAATGATAGAAAAATATATAAAGGACTATAAAATCTTGAAGAATGGCCCTACCATTTTCCAAGTGCCTCAGTTGTGAGTATGGTGTTTCACAGATACACTGTATGGAAGAGTGATTAACAATTTCTACTGCCTATCCACACCTTATTTCAATGATAGGTAGGGTAGAATTACTATAAGGTTTAGCCTGTAGAATTCGGTGAACAGAGGAGCCTGTTAAGCTACAGTCGATGGTGTCATGAACAGCTGGACACGACTAAATGACTAACATTTTCTCACTTTTTTCAGTGAAGGTTCAAGTTTGACCAAAGTTCCAAATGATAGTTCTCTGTCAGGGGACCCTCTAAAGCTCACAGAATGTACAGAATAAACATTTAGTATTTAAATTATGAAAGAAAAGTTAGAACATACTGTGAAATATGTTCTGAGTAATCGTGTTTGTTTGAAATCAAGGAACAACACACAAAGCAAACCACGGAAAGCAAATCTGGAAAATGTTTTAAAATATTCTAAAGTTATATTAGCAAATTTGCACCAACAAAAAATCTGCATAATGTGAATAATTTGAATATGATGTGATTAAAATAGTGACAAAGCCATTACTTTGAAGAGTTTATGATTATTTCTCTATTTTGGGGAATTATATAAATAATAATAAGGATGTATGTTTTATATACAAGGCATAATAGAACTTCTGACTCATCCCATTATGTTTTGTCAGCAGTCTAAAACAGTAGTCACAGATGGACATGAAATTAAAATAAAAGAGAAGTAAGATGAGTGGCAAAATAGGCACTAATAGTGCTGGTAGATAGAGAGAGCTACAAAAATAAAAATATAATTCCTGGCTGACTGTGTAACAATCATCCAGGAAGTGATAACAGAAGAGTAAAATAGTGCTTTGTAAAAGTAGATTATAGACACAATTATAATTATGTATAAAGAATGCATGTCTAACACTCTAGATAACTTACCTGTGAATTTTTGTTTGATTATTCAAATATTAAGTATGTGCTTACTATGCACCACACCCTACTCTAGGTACTTCAGAAAAAGCCAAGGAGTAAAGCAAACCAAAGCACATGTTTTTATGGACCTTACTTTCTAGATGGAGGACTGACAAGGAACAAGCTAGTTAAGCAAAATGAATGGTAATTTATATACAAATACTGGTTTGGCCAAAAAGTTTGTTCTGGTTTTTCCATACCCTCTTACAAAAAAACCCAAACAAATTTTGGGTAACCCAATAAAGCCTATATTAGAAATTTATATAGAGTACTATCCGCAGCAAATATATAGTAATACAGATGGTGCTACCTGTTAAGCAGAGACACAAAGTAGAGAAAGGGAATGAGAGTTCAAATTTAATATGGTGGTACTAGAAGGTATCATTTTGAATAAAGACATGGGGACAGTGAGGAACTAGCTCTGCATATGTAGGAATATAGTATTTTAGGTGCTTGAGCAGCAAGGAGATGGCCTTGCTGAGTGAGTAGAGCCTGTTTGAGGAAGAAGAGTGGGCAATTTTGTTAGAGCCACGGAGGAGGAAGAGTGACCTAGGATGGGACATGACTCAGCAGTTATAAGTCAAATGATGTAGTCCTCTGACCTCAAAGGATTCTGACTTTTACTGTGTGAAGAGGAAAGCACATGAGGAACACGATTTATGTTTTAAATATAAATTGTTGAAAACATTTGAAGTTGATAGTGGCATGTTGATCGTTGTGATGTGTTCGTGAATGTATACATATGCTATATATTTTGCCAAGAGAACGCACTGGTGATAGCAAACACCCTCTTCCAACAACACAAGAGAAGACTCTACACATGGACACCACCAGAAGGTTAATACCAAAATCAGATTGATTTTATTCTTTGCAGCCAAAAATGGAGAGGCTCTATACAATCGGCAGAAACAAAACTGGGAGCTGACTGTGGCTCAGATCATGAACACCTTATTGTCAAATTCAGACTTAAATTGAAGAAAGTGAGGAAAACCACTAGACCATTCAGGTATGAACTAAATCAAATCCCTTATGGCTATACAGTGGAAGTGACAAATAGATTCAAGGGACTAGATCTGATAGGCAGAGTGCCTGAAAACTATGGAGGGAGGTTTGTGACATTGCACAGGACACAGTGATCAAGACCATCCCCAAGGAAAAGAAATGCAAAAAGGCAAAATGATTGTCTGACAAGGCCTTAAAAATAGGTAAGAAAAGAAGAGAAGCTAAAGGCAAAGGAGAAAAGGAAAGATATACCCATTTGAATGCAGAGTTCCAAAGAATAGCAAGGAAAGATAAGAAGGCCTTCCTCAGTCAGTGAACAATGCAAAGAAATAAAAATTAAAAAAAAAAGAAAGAAAAGGGAAAGACTAGAGATCTCTTCAAGAAAATTAGAGATACTAAGGAAATATTTCATGCAAAGATTGGCACAATGAAGAACAGATATGGTATAGATCTAACAGAAGCAGAAGATATTAAGAAGAGGTGGCAGGAATACAGAGAAAAACTATACAAAAAGATCTTCATGACCCAGATAACCACGATGGTGTGATTAGTATCCAGAACCAGACATCTTGGAATGTGAAGTCAAGTGGCCCATAGGGAGCATCACTAAGAACAAAGCTACTGGAGGTGATAGAATTCCAGTAGAGCTATTTCAAATCCTAAAAGATGATGCTGTGAAAGTGCTGCACTCAATATGCCAGCAAATTTGGAAAGTTAAACAGTGCCCACAGGACTAGAAAAGGTCAGTTTTCACTCCAATCCCAAAGAAAGGTGATGCCAAAGAATGTTTAAGCTACCACACAATTGCACTCATCTCACACCCTAGCAAAGTTATGCTCAAAATTCTCCAAGCCAGGCTTCAACAGTACATGAACCGTAAACTTCCAGATGTTCAAGCTGGATTTACAAAAGTCAGAGGAACCAGAGATCAAATTGCCAACATCTGTTGGATCACAGAAAAAGCAAGAGAATACCAGAAAAACATCTACTTGTGATTTATTGACTATGCCAAAGCCTTTGACTGTGTAGGTCACAACAAACTGTAGAAAATTCTTCAAGCGATGGGAATACCAGACCATCTTTCCTACCTCCCTAGAAATCTGTATGCATGTCAAAAGTAACAGCTAGAACTGGACATGGAACAATAGACTAGTTCCAAATTGGGAAAGGATTACATGAAGGCTTCATATTGTCCCCTTGCCTATTTAACTTATATGCAGAGTACATGATTTAACTTATATGCAGAGTACATGCTGTGGAATGACAAATGGATAAAGCACAAGCTGCAATCAAGATTGCTGGGAGAATTATCATTAACCTCAGATAAGCATAAGAAACCACCCTTGTGGCAGAAAGCAAAGAAGAACTAAAGCGCCTTGTGATGTAATTGAAAGAGGAGAGTTAAAAAGCTGGCTTAAAATCAATATTCAAAACACAAAGATCATTGCATCCAGTCCCATCAGTTCAATTCAGTAGCTCGGTTGTGTCTGACTCTTTGCGACCTCATGAATCGCAGCACGCCAGGCCTCCCTGTCCATCACCAACTCCCGGAGGTCGCCCAGACTCACATCCATCAAGGTGGTGATACCATCCAGCCATCTCATCCTCTGTTGTCCCCTTCTCCTCCTGACCGCAATCCTTCCCAGCATCAGAGTCTTTTCCAATGAGTCAACTCTTCTCATGAAGTGGCCAAAGTACTGGAGTTTCAGCTTTAGCATCAGTCCTTCCAGTGAACACCCAGGACTGAGCTCCTTCAGAATGGACTGGTTGGATCTCCTTGCAGTCCAAGGGACTCTCAAGAGTCTTCTCCAACACCACAGTTCAAAAGCATCAATTCTTCAGTGCTCAGCTTTCTTCACAGTCCAACTCTCACATCCATACATGACTATTGGAAAAACCATAACCTTGACTAGATGGACCTTTGTTGGCAAAGTAAGGTCTCTGGTTTTGAATATGCCATCTAGGTTGGTCATAACTTTCCTTCCAAGGAGTAAGAGTCTTTTAATTTCATGGTTGCAACCACCATCTGCAATCCAGTCCCATCACTTCATGGCAATTAGATGGGGAAATAATGGAAACAGTGACAGACTTTATGTTTTGGAGCTCCAAAATTACTGCAGATGGTGACTGCAGCCATGAAATTAAAAGACACTTGCTCCTTGGAAGAAAAGCTATGACCAACTTAGGCAGCATATTAAAAAGCAGAGACATTACTTTGCCAACAAGTGTCCATCTAGTCAAAGCTATGGTTTTCCCAGTAGTCATGTATGGATGTGAGAGGTGGGCTACAAAGAAAGCTGAGCACCAAATAACTGATTCTTTTGAACTGTGGTGTTGGAGAAGATTCTTGAGAGTCCCTTGGACAGCAAGGAGATCCAACCAGTTCATCCTAAAGGAAATCAGTCCTGAATATTCATTGTAAGGCCTGATGCTGAAGCTGAAACTCCAATACTTTGGCCACCTGCTGTGAAGAACTGACTGATTGGAAAAGACCCTGATTCTGGGAAAGACTGAAGGCAAGAGGAGAAGGAATGATAGAGGATGAGATGGTTGGATGGCACTGACCTAATGGACATGAGTTTTACCAAGCTCCTGTTGGTGACAGATAGGGAAGCATGGCGTCCTATAGTCCATGGGGTTGCACAGAGTCAGACATGACTGAGCAACTGAACTGAATGGATACATATGCTGAACTTTATCCAGCTGAACACTTTACATGCAGTTTTTTAAAGTGTAAATGTTTTAATAACAGCTGACAAAAATTCTTTCTGGCTTCAGTATTGAGAACAGATTGTACCAGGAGCTATGCAATTCATTCATTAATAGAATTGTGAGATCACAATGCTTTGGACCAAGAGGATAGCAGCAAGGATGCTGAGAAGTGTGCATGTGCTGGCTGTTTACGTTTTTAACTGAAGTGACAGTAACGCTGAAGAAGCTAAAGTTGAATGGTTCTATGAAGACCTATAAGACCTTTTAGAACTAACACCCAAAAAAGATGTCCTTTTCATTATAGGGGACTGGAATACAAAAAGAAGAAGTCAAGAAACACCTGGAGTAACAGGAAAATTTGGCCTTGAAATACAGAATGAAGCAGGGCAAAGATTAATAGAGTTTTGCCAAGAAAATGAACTAGTCATAACAAACACCTTCTTCCAACAACAGAAGACAAGACTCTACACATGGACACCACCAGATGGTCAACACAGAAATCAGATTGATTATATTCTTTGCAGCCAAAGATGGAGAAGCTCTGTACAGTCAGCAAAAACAAGACCAGGAGCTGACTGTGGCTCAGACCATAAACTCCTTATTGCCAAAGTCAGACTGAAATTGAAGAAAGTAGGGAAAACCACTAGACCATTCAGGTATGACCTAAATCAAATCCCTTATGATTATACAGTGGAAGTGAGAAATAGATTTAAGGGCCTAGATCTGATAGATAGAGTGCCTGATGAACTATGGAATGAGGTTCGTGACATTGTACAGGAGACAGGGATCAAGACCATCCCCATGGAAAAGAAATGCAAAAAAGCAAGATGGCTGTCTGGGGAGGCCTTACAAATAGCTGTGAAAAGAAGAGAAGCAAAAAGCAAAGGAGAAAAGGAAAGATATAAACATCTAAATGCAGAGTTCCAAAGAATAGCAAGAAGAGATAAGAAAGCCTTCTTCAGTGATCAATGCAAAGAAATAGAGGAAAACAACAGAATGGGAAAGACTAGGGATCTCTTCAAGAAAATCAGAGACACCAAAGGAACATTTCATGCAAAGATGGACTCGATAAAGCACAGAAATGGCATGGACCTAACAGAAGCAGAAGATATTAAGAAGAGGTGGCAAGAATACTCAGAACTGTACAAAAAAGATCTTCACAACCCAGATAATCACGATGGCGTGATCACTGACCTAGAGCCAGACATCCTGGAACGTGAAGTAAAGTGGGCCTTAGAAAGCATCATTACGAACAAAGCTAGTGGAGGTGATGGAATTCCAGTTGAGCTATTCCAAATCCTGAAGGATGATGCTGTGAAAGTGCTGCACTCAATATGCCAGCAAATTTGGAAAACTCAGCAGTGGCCACAAGATTGGAAAAGGTCAGTTATCATCCCAATCCCAAAGAAAGACAATGCCAAAGAATGCTCAAACTATCGCACAATTGCACTCATCTCACACGCTAGTAAAGTAATGCTCAAAATTCTCCAAGCCAGGCTTCAGCAATATGTGAACTGTGAACTTCCTGATGTTCAGGCTGGTTTTGGAAAAGGCAGAGGAACCAGAGATCAAATTGTCAACATCCGCTGGATCATGGAAAAAGCAAGAGAGTTCCAGAAAAACATCTATTTCTGCTTTATTGACTAAGCCAATGCCTTTGACTGTGTGGATCGCAATAAACTGTGGAAAATTCTGAAAGAGATGGGAATACCAGACCACCTGATCTGCCTCTTGAGAAATTTGTATGCAGGTCAGGAAGCAACAGTTAGAACTGGACATGGAACAACAGACTGGTTCCAAATAGGAAAAGGAGGATATCAAGGCTGTATATTGTCACCATGTTTATTTAACTAATATGCAGAGTACATCATGAGAAACGCTGGACTGGAAGAAGCACAAGTTGGAATCAAGATTGCTGGGAGAAATATCAATAACCTCAGATATGCAGATGACACCACCCTTATGGCAGAAAGTGAAGAGGAATTCAAAAGCCTCTTGATGAAAGTGAAAGTGGAGAGTGAAAAGGTTGGCTTAAAGCTCAACATTCAGAAAACGAAGATCATGGCATCTGGTCCCATCACTACATGGGAAATAGATGGGGAAACAGTGTAAACAGTGTCAGACTTTATTTTTCTGGGCTCTAAAATCACTGCAGATGGTGACTGCAGCCATGAAATTAGAAGATGCTTACTCCTTGGAAGGAAAGTTATGACCAACCTAGATCATATATTCAAAACAGAGACATTACTTTGCCAACAAAGGTTCGCCTGTTCAAGGCTATGGTTTTTCCTGTGGTCATGTATGGATGTGAGAGCTGGACTATGAAGAAGGCTGAGTGCCGAAGAATTGATGCTTTTGAACTGTGGTGTTTGAGAAGACTCTTGAGGGTCCCTTGGACTGCAAGGAGATCCAACCAGTCCATTCTGAAGGAGATCAGCCCTGGGATTTCTTTGGAAGGAATGATGCTCAAGCTGAAACTCCAGTATTTTGGCCACCTCATGCGAAGAGTTGACTCATTGGAGAAGACTCTGATGCTGGGAGGGATTGGGGGCAGGAGGAGAAGGGGACGACAGAGGATGAGATGGCTGGATGGCATCACTGTCTCTATGGATGTGAGTCTCAGTGACCTCCGGGAGTTGGTGATGGACAGGGAGGTCTGGCGTGCTGTGATTCATGGGGTTGCAAAGAGTCGGACATGACTGAGCGACTGATCTGATGTGATCTGATCTGATAGTTGATACAGGGTTTCTCTGGTGGCTCAGATGTTAATGAATAAGTCTGTAATGCAGGAAACTCAGATTTGACCCATGGATTGGGAAGGTGCCCTGGAGAAAAGAATGGCTAACCACTGCACTATTGTTACCTATAGAATTCCATGGACAGAGGAACCTGGCAAGCTATCGTCCATGGGATCATAAGTTACACATGTACACTCTAGTGATTCACAATCCGTTTTTAAAGGTTCTATTTTGTTTATAATTATTATAAAATATTGGTTATATTATCTTCCCTGTGCTTTACAATATATTCTTATAGCTTATTTTATACCAATAATTTGGGCTTTTCTGGTGGCTCAGATGGTACAGAATCTTCCTGGTATACAGGAGAGCCAACTTCAATCCCTGAGTCAGGAACATCCTCTGGAGAAAGAATGGGAATGTCTACAATACCCATTCAGGTGGTACCAGTGGTAAAGAACCTACCTGCCAATACAGACAGACACAAGAGATGTGGGTTTGATCTCAGGGTTGGAAAGATCCCCTGGAGTAGAAAATGTCAACTGACTCCAGTATTCTTACCCTGGAAAATCCCATGGACAGAAGACCCTGGAAGGCTACAGTCCATGGGATTGCAAAGAGTCAGACACAGCTGAGCAGCTAACACCCTTCACTTTCAGTTTTGCATCTCTTAAATCTCTTACACCATTTTTGGCCCTCCTTTTTTCCTCTCACAGCTGGTAACCAGTAATTTGCCCTCCACATCTGTGAATCTGATTCTTTTTTGTTATACTCACTAGTTTGTTTGTTTAGATTCCATATATAAGTGTTCTCATGTAGTATTTGTTTTTCTCTGATTTATTTCATTTAGCATAATACCCTCCAAGTCCATCCATGTTATTGCAAACATCAAAGTTTCATTTTTTTATGACTGTGTAATATTGCATTGTATGTGAGTGTATATGTGTGTGTATACCACTTCTTATCCAGTCATCTATTGGTGGACATTTTCAGCTGCTTCCATATCTTGGCAACTATAAATAGTACTGTCATGAACATTGGGGTACATGTATCTTTTGACTTTGTCTTTTTTTTTTTTTTTTTCATATATATACCCAGGAGTTGAATTGTTGGATCATGCAGTAGTTCCATTTCAAGGTTTTATTTTGAGAAATCTATATACCATTTTCCACAGTGACTGTACCAGTTTACATTCCCACCAACAGTGTACAAGTGTCACTTTTCTCCACATCCTCACCAACATTTGTTTTCATTTTCTTTTTCTTGACAACCATTCTGATAGATGTGACATGATATATATTTGTGATTTTGATTCACATTTATTTCTCTGATGATTAGCAAGATCAAGCATTTTTTTCATATGCCTGTTTGGCCAGCTATTTATATTTCTTCTTTGGAAAAGTGTCTATTCAGATCTTCTGTCCATTTTTTAATGGAAACTTTTTTATATTAAACTATATGAGCTATTTATATCTTTTGGAAATTAATCTCTTGTTGGTACCACCTTTTGCAAATATTTTCTCCCAGTCTATTGTCTTTTCATCTTGTTTATGATTTCCTTTGCTATGCAAAAGCTTTGAAGTTTAATTAGGTCCCATTTGTTTATTTTTGCTTTTATTTCCACTACTCTAGAGGACAGATCATAAAACATATTGCTGCAATTTATATCAAAGTGTTTCCTTCCAATATTTTCCTCTAAGAATTTGATAGTATCTGGTTTTACATTTAGAACTTTAATCCATTTTGTATTTATTTTTATATATTTAGTTAAAGAATGCTCTAGCTTCATGTGTGTGTGTGTGTGTGTATATATATATATATATATATATATATATATTTTTTTTTTTACATGTAGCTGTCCAGTTTTCCCAAAACCACTTATTGAAGAGACTGTATTTTCTCCATTGTAAATTCTTGTCTGCTTTGTCATAAATTGATTGACCATAAGTGCCTGAGTTTATTTTTGGACTCTATTCTGTTCCATTGATCTATGTCTCTTTTTGTGTCTGTACTATACTGTTGTGATGATCATAGCTTTGTCATATAGTCTGAAGTCAGACAGCCTAATTCCTCTAATTCTGTTCTGCCAGCCAGCATGGGAGTTCCCACCCATGACAAAGGTCATGCGGAGAGGCCTGATATGCAAAGGCAAGTCAGGACTTGAGGGGCCTCCCGGATCTGCCTGAGTGTCTACCCCAAAACCAGAATCTGTCTGTTTTACTACTTTATGACTTTCACCTACTCCTCTGACATTACCGTGGGGCTATCCCCGACCACCTTTCTCTGAAGGAAATGAACTTAAAGCTCTAGTTAATAAGCCTCCTGGGCATAATAGGAGTGTTTAAATCCAAACCCCTCAGGCTCTCTTACTTGCCTGACGGGTTTACCCAGACTCCTACAGCTACACATAGAATTGTTTACAGTCTCCCAACTGCGAGAGGCAGGGAAGCTTAAGGTATTCAAATAGTTTAGAGACTCTCGGGGAGTTAGAAATTGTTATAGTAGAACTAGTAGAAGATTTCATTTTTGAGCCAACGCTTGCTGCCATGTTTCCACATCTCCTGTGTTGTATCCTTGGAAGTGTATTAATTAATATAGTTGGTATATAGAAAAAATAAGTAGTGGCCTTGGTGTTAACAATTTTAGACCATTAAGGTAATAAATTCTTTCCTTTGTTGTAAGTCCACTGCACCTTTGCCCTATAGGAATGAAACTTTATCTAACACCTTTGGACGATGATGCCAAACTCTAAAATAATTACTCTTAGAGAAAATAAATCTTATGGTTGACAAACCTTTATCAGAGTCATAAAATGTTAACAGGCCTTCTGGCCAGAAGATGATGTAAATCACCTAAACCATTTGTATACGATAAGTTTGCAGAAAAGAAAACCTGGTCTTGATAAGGATCAAAGACTGCTGACTTTGCATGATTTCACACCCCTCTATTATCCTCTATGCACAACTTAAGGTATATAAGCTCCCTTTGAAAATAAAGCTACGGGCCTTGCTCAAAGCTTGGTCTCCCTGTGTTGTTCTTTCTTGTTTCTTTTTCTCTCCTTTTCTTTTGTATTCTTTCTTCAGGACATTTAATTGGAGCGCAGGGGTCATCTGGGACCACTTACTTGCCTGGGCTTCTAAGACCCACTCGAGAAGGTGCCTAAGGTGGGGCACCTTCCACTATTTGAGGGGGCGCCTGCGGCCTCCGTGGTCAGAGCAAACCTGATGTCACGGGTTTTATTGACTTTCTGCGTAAACCAGTTATAATGAGCCTCCAATTTCTCTGCTTTGCTATCCTTTAATCGCCAATGCCATCCTCCCGAGGGAATCCCTGGATCCAACCAGGGATGGATCCCGGTACTATTCTTCTTACTCAAGATTAGTTTGGCTACTCAGGGTCTTTGTGTTTCAAGACAAATTTTAAAATTATTTGCCTATTTATGAAAAAAAAAAAAAAAAGCTACCAGTATTTTGATAGGGATTGCATTGAATCTGTAGAATGCCTTGGGTAATATGCTCATTTTAGCAATATTAATTCTTTCAATCTAAGAATATGGTATATCTTTTCATCTGTTTCTGTTTTCAGTTTCTTTCATCAATCTTATAGTTTTCTGGATACAGAATCTTAGGTAGGTTTTTGGTTGTAATGATAAATGGGGTTGCTGTCTTAATTTTCTATTTCTGATATTTCATTGTTAATATATAGAAATGCAACAGACTTCCATATACTAATTTTGTAACCTGAAATTTTCCTAAATTCATTGATGTGGTCTAATGTTGGGTATATTTTGAAGCTGGTGCTGATAGAATTTGCTGATATCATCATGAAAGGAGTGATAAGATAGTATATAACAAGATTTTTAGCCTAAACTAAAATTTTTATATTAACTAAGATGTGAAAGGTTGAAAGCATGTTTGGATATGGACTAATGGGAGCTCTATTGTCGAAGTGTTGAGATTGAGATTTCTATTGAACATCCAAGTGAAGCTGTCAATGTGGATAAATGTGTCAAGTTCAGCAGAGCATTCTATTCTGGTGATATCTATCAATTGATTCTTTCTCTTTATATATATATATATATATATATCAGATCAGTCGCTCAGTCATGTCTGACTCTTCACGACCCCATGAATTTTTATATATAAAAAATATAAAATTTTTAATAAATTTTTATAAAATTTATTTTATAAAATTTTTATAAAATTTTAATTTAAATATAAAATTTTTATATATAAATAATATAAAATCCATCTATAAAA
The DNA here is from genome assembly GCA_935064755.1 of Tragelaphus eurycerus. Taxonomy (NCBI): domain Eukaryota; kingdom Metazoa; phylum Chordata; class Mammalia; order Artiodactyla; family Bovidae; genus Tragelaphus; species Tragelaphus eurycerus. Next base: position 15,913,930 of record CAKXYN010000009.1, on the reverse strand, counting down.
TCACATATCTATATATGTACTTCTGTAATGTTTACAAGTATAAAATTATGTTTTATTACTTAGACTGTAGCCAGTGAAGGGGAGACAAAAGTATGGCACTGTTTGGCATTTGCAGTTAGAGACTAGGGAGATGATATAGGGTCAGTACATGAAACTTAAAAAGAATATCCAGAATATAGAAGGAAAACAGAAGAAGATACAGTGATTAACCATGTAAATGTCTGCTAATATGCCACATAAGATGAACCCTGAAAAACAACCTTTAACAACAGAGAATTAATGTGAATCCTTGGCAATTGGGAGTGAAAAGCTTATCAAAAGAAGTTTAAAGGAGACAAAGAAGGGCAAAATTGGGAACGGTGAATAAAAAAGAACTCTTTCTCAGTGTTTTTCTCCAAATGAATGAGAAGAATTATGAATTAGTTGAAGAAAGAATTGGAACAATTTGTTTTAACATGGGAACAAATAATATATTTCATTATTAATAAGAATGAGTTTCTAGGCTGGGGAATTTTGAAGTTAAACAAAATTTAAAAAGAGTTGCTGAAATCATGACCTTAAGTCAGCAAAAACAGATTATATTCAAGTGCACAAATATAGAAATTTGTCTTAAATAGAGTGTGGAAAGCTCATCTAAAGATAGGATGCATGCATTCAAATCAGATAAGTTAATAGATATGGCTGCAGATTATAAAAATCTTTATTTGATTTCTTTTTTTCTAATATAATGGAATGAAAAAATCATTAACAGAGATCAAGACTGAAGTCAAGGAAGCTGGAAGTTTGAGGAGAGAGGATAAATTATAAAATAGGTATTTAGGAAGGTGAAAGAACTAGGGTTATGCAATATGATTGCCTGGCAACATTAAGACCTACTTGAAACACATGATAATGGATATAAGTGCTTATAAACCAATACCAGTCAGCACAGTATTATCACTTTTTGTTTTAGCCATGTTTCACAGCATGCACACACTTAGCAGACAGGAGGAGAGTTGGATTTAATCAGGACTGTGGTTTAGTCAAAATAAAAGTAATACAGGGATCAGAGATCTAAATCCTATTTCTCTGGCTTCAAATGCCTTTTGCCTAGTTTTTCTACTAGATTCTTCCTTTCTATAGCAACCATATAGATCCAAAGAGGAAAACAAAATAATGCTCAAAATGCTTAGAAGATGTAAAAATATCTAGGTGCTAGAAATTTAAAAAATTAATTATAACCATGTGTTCACATTTTTGTTAGGTTAAGGTAATGCTATGCTATGCTAAGTCACTTCAGTCGTGTCCGACTCTGTGTGACCCCATAGATGGCAGCCCACCAGGCTCCACCGTCCCTGGGATTCTCCAGGCAAGAACACTGGAGTGAGTTGCCTTTGCCTTCTCCAATGCATGAAAGTGAAAAGAGAAAGTGAAGTCACTCAGTCATGTCCGACTCTTAGCGACCCCATGGACTGCAGCCTACCAGGCTCCTCCGTCCATGGGATTTTCCAGGCAAGAGTACTGGAGTGAGGTTAAGGTAAAGCCTAAGTAAATATTTTGGAAGTTTTTTTCAATATGGTTAGACAAAAGTAGATAAATATTTTAAAGGACCTCTTATCTACTAAATTTTTAAGCATATAAGGAAACACTTTAATAATCTTTCTTCAGAAATACTGTCAAAATTGTTAATAGTAGAAAAAGCTCACTTGTTATAAATTTGATATATTCTGAAAAAGACTGCTCTTAAGATTACTTTTGATCATGTATATAACAAAAATAATGCCCAGTGAAAAATAACCGTGATATTTTAGGTTCAATTTTGCAAATTCTTCTATTTCAAATAAATTGTAATATTTAACATAGCTATGGATTATGTGATTCAAACTGAACCAAAATATTTAAATTTTGGTTAATATGAAGACAAAAATGCATTTTTATATCAAATGTTAGAAGTCAGCCTGAAACACATTATAAGAAATGAAAATTTAAGGGTTATATTTGACTACTCACATTTACTACATTCTTATATTCCAGGTGCTGTTTTCAGTTCCCACAAACTCTGAAACAAAACTAAAATTATTCCTATTTTACAGATAAAAAGATATGAAGGTTTAAAAACAAAGTCCTACACATAGTAGGAATTCATGTGCAAATGTCATTTATCTCTATAATGATGCTTTACTTTGTATAAAATAGTGCACATATAATTTGAGAAATCACCATGTAGTTATTTGGAATTTTGAATTTGCTATTTAAAAGAATGTTTCACCTTAATACAGTTGAAAACTCTTTGATTTAGGAAAGTTCAGATCATGGTCCAACAGAGAGGGTGGGGGAGAAAGAGAAATTTTTGTAGACTTCATTTATGATGTTGACATTTTATACATTAATGACAAAATATTCACATATATACCAAAGTTTTTAAAAGGACTTCTGTGAACCTCCACTCCTCCCTTTACGTCACTGCTTTTTAAGTTCACATGACTCCACCCAGAATGTTCTGTTTTCCCTCAGACATGACAACTAGATTTATTTTTTGGACCATTGGACTTGATGGTCTATCTGCTTTTCTTTACAAGATTTTTACTTATTTTTTTAAATGTTTTACTAAATTCTACCTTCTCAGTGCTATCCAACTTGATGACCTGATTTTAAGTCACAAAGTTCCCCATATGGTACTGCTGCTGCTGCTGCTAGGTCGCTTCAGTCATGTCCGACTTTGTGTGACCCCAAAGACAGCAGCCCACCAGGCTCCCTTGTCCTTGGGATTCTCCAGACAAGAATAGTGGAGTGGGTTGCCATTGCCTTCTCCAAGGCATGAAAGTGAAAAGTGAAAGTGAATTCGCTCAGTCGTGTCCGACTCTTAGCGACTCCATGGACTGCAGCCCACCAGGCTCCTCCACCCATGGGATTTTCCAGGCACGAGTACTGGAGTGGGGTGCCATATTCTCTTTATCCACACTCTGTTCTTGACACATTTAGTAGGCACATTTAGTACCTATTTACATAGTATGCAAATTACATATTTAGTATTATTATTATATTTTTACAATGTCACCTACACCAAGATTTTAAGCTACATAAAATCAGACACTTTTTTCCTGTTTTTTTTATTATTATTATTATTCATGTATGCCAAATGCCAAAAGTAGTGTCTCACATATAGTGATTGCTCAATAAATATATATTGAATATACAGCAAAGTAGCAGGTCAGTGGAGAAATAACTCCAGAAAGAATGAAGGGATGGAGCCAAAGCAAAAAGAATACCCAGCTGCGGATGTGTCTGGTGATAGAAGCAAAGTCTGATGCTGTAAAGAGCAATATTGCATAGGAACCTGGAATGTCAGGTCCATGAATCAAGGCAAATTGGAAGTGGTCAAACAAGAGATGGCAAGAGTGAACGTCGACATTCTAGGAATTAGCGAACTCAAATGGACTGGAATGGGTGAATTTAATTCAGAGGACCATAACATCTACTACTTCGGGCAGGAATCCCTCAGAAGAAATGGAGTGGCCATCATGGTCAACAAAAGAGTCCGAAATGCAGTACTTGGATACAATCTCAAAAACGACAGAATGATCTCTGTTCGTTTCCAAGGCAAACCATTCAATGTCACAGTAATCCAAGTCTATGCCCCAACCAGTAACGCTGAAGAAGCTGAAGGTGAATGGTTCTATGAAGACCTTTTAGAACTAACACCCAAAAAAGATGTCCACTTCATTATAGGGGACTGGAATGCAAAAGTAGGAAGTCAAGAAACACCTGGAGTAACAGGTAAATTTGGCCTTGGAATACGGAATGAAGCAGGGCAAAGACTAACAGAATTTTGGCAAGAAAATGCACTGGTCATATCAAATACCCTCTTCCAACAACACAAGAGAAGACTCTATACATGGACATCACCAGATGGTCAACACCGAAATCAGATCGATTATATTCTTTGCAGCCAAAGATGGAGAAGCTCTATACAATCAGCAAAAACAAGACGAGGAGCTGACTGTGGCTAAGACCATGAACTCCTTATTGCCAAATTCAGACTAAAATTGAAGAAAGTAGGGAAAACCACTAGACCATTCAGGTATGACCTAAATCAAATCCCTTATGATTATACAGTGGAGGTGAGAAATAGATTTAAGGGCCTAGATCTGATAGATAGAGTGCCTGATGAACTATGGACTGAGATTCGTGACACTGTAGAGCAGACAGGGATCAAGACCATCCCCATGGAAAAGAAATGCAAAAAAGCAAAATGGCTGTCTGGGGAGGCCTTACAAATAGCTATGAAAAGAAGAGAAGCAAAAAGCAAAGGAGAAAAGGAAAGATATAAGCATCTGAATGCAGAGTTCCAAAGAATAGCAAGAAGAGATAAGAAAGCCTTCTTCAGCGATCAGTGTAAAGAAATAGAGGAAAACAACAGAATGGGAAAGACTAGGGATCTCTTCAAGAAAATCAGAGATACCAAAGGAACATTTCATGCAAAGATGGGCTCAGTAAAGGACAGAAATGGTATGGACCTAACAGAAGCAGAAGATATTAAGAAGAGGTGGCAAGAATACACAGAAGAACTGTACAAAAAAGGTCTTCACAACGCAGACAATCATGATGGTGTGATCACTGATCTAGAGCGAGAAATCCTGGAATGTGAAGTCAAGTGGGCCTTAGAAAGCATCACTACAAACAAAGCTAGTGGAGATGATGGAATTCCAGTTGAGCTATTCCAAATTCTGAAAGATGATGCTGTGAAAGTGCTGCACTCAATATGCTAGCAAATTTGGAAAACTCAGCAGTGGCCACAAGATTGGAAAAGGTCAGTTTTCATTCCAATCCCAAAGAAAGACAATGCCAGAGAATGCTCAAACTATCGCACAATTGCACTCATCTCACACGCTAGTAAAGTAATGCTCAAAATTCTCCAAGCCAGGCTTCAGCAATATGTGAACCATGAACTTCCTCGTGTTCAAGCCGGTTTTAAAAAAGGCAGAGGAACCAGAGATCAAATTGCCAACATCCGCTGGATCATGGAAAAAGCAAGAGAGTTCCAGAAAAACATCTATTTCTGCTTTATTGACTATGCCAAAGCCTTTGACTGTGTGGATCATAATAAACTGTGGAAAATTCTGAAAGAGATGGGAATACCAGACCACCTCATCTGCCTCTTGAGAAATTTGTATGCATGTCAGGAAGCAACAATTAGAACTGGACATGGATCAACAGACTGGTTCCAAATAGGAAAAGGAGTACGTCAAGGCTGCATATTGTCACCCTGTTTATTTAACTTATATGCAGAGTACATCATAAGAAATGCTGGGCTGGAAGAAGCACAAGTTGGAATCAAGATTGCTGGGAGAAATATCAATAACCTCAGATATGCAGATGATACCACCCTTATGGCAGAAAGTGAAGAGGAACTCAAAAGCCTCTTGATGAAAGTGAAAGTGGAGCGTGAAAAGGTTGGCTTAAAGCTCAACATTCAGAAAACGAAGATCATGGCATCCAGTCCCATCACTACATGGGAAATAGGTGGAGAAACAGTGGAAACAGTGTCAGACTTTATTTTTCTGGGCTCCAAAATCACTGCGGATGGTGACTGCAGCCATTAAATTTAAAGACGCTTACTCCTTGGAAGGAAAGTTATGACCAACCTAGATAGCATATTCAAAAGCAGAGACATTACTTTGCCAACAAAGGTTCGCCTAGTCAAGGCTATGGTCTTTCCTCTGGTCATGTATGGATGTGAGAGCTGGACTATGAAGAAGGTTGAGCGCCGAAGAATTGATGCTTTTGAACTGTGGTGTTGGAGAAGACTCTTGAGAGTCCCTTGGACTGCAAGGAGATCCAACCAGTCCATTCTGAAGGAGATCAGCCCTGGGATTTCTTTGGAAGGAATGATGCTCAAGCTGAAATTCCAGTATTTTGGCCACCTCATGCGAAGAGTTGACTCATTGGAGAAGACTCTGATGCTGGGAGGGATTGAGGGCAGGAGGAGAAGGGGACGACAGAGGATGAGATGGCTGGATGGCATCACTGACTTGATGGATGTGAGTCTGAGTAACCTCCGGGAGTTGGTGATGGACAGGGAGGCCTGGCATGCTGCGATTTATGGGGTCACAAAGAGTTGGACATGACTGAGTGACTGATCTGATCTGATCTGATCTGAACAGCCGTATGACAGTCTGGAAAATTGAAGTGGTTGAACTGGCAGAATACATGAGCTGGATTATCAAGACTGGAGAGAAATCACTCTAAAGTAGTACAAAGTCCATTATGACTCCATGTGTCAAATATAAGTAATAAATTTATCTTAAATAAATAAAAGAAAAACCCAAGGCTTACCTTAGAATATGAAAAATGTATGTCAAGTGACAAATATTAATACTTTTAAATAGTGTTACTCAGAGGTGTAAAACTGTCACATGAACATCTAAAAACTTCAGCTTGCTTAACTATGGTCAGAGAGAAATATTTGAAATGTGAACTCCTTTCCCTGTAAGAAAAAAATATCCTAAGGGTAATTAAATGTCTGGCCTCATACTGAAGTCTTAAAACAACAGGTTTTTTTTTTTTTCTCCTTGGAGCTCTTGCAAAGAGCTAAGTGTATTCACATTAAAATAAGTCTTTATGTCCCTGCAGGACTCAAGTTAATTATAATAACAAGCCATATATGATTTTATAATAATAATAAAAAAAATCCTTCCTCCCTGTGAGGCCAAAAGGCAAATATATAGACAAAGAAAGCTCTTCTTCACATGGATTCTCTATCTCTGTCACTACCTCTCTGTCTCTCTTTCTCTTGTACTTTTTCTATTGTAAATTCGAAATAAAGTTTAAATCACTTAGAAGATTATTTTTTATACTCAAGAAGCCAAGCAGGAGCATAATCTATTCTGAAGTTCATGAGAAAATCCTTTAAAATGTCAGACAACATTTAAAACATTCTATGATTAAGGCATATTTTAATTTTCTTAATGTCAAAACTCTGCTGTGGGAGAAGCTTATGAACACTCATTTGATATTCACATGAGCTGATATTAAAATGGAGCCACACTCTTAGAAGTATCAATATCAGGAATTGAGAGTATTAAAAAAGAGAGAGACAGACCAGCCTGACCTTCAGAAAAGACAGTGTAGAATAAGATGAACCAGAAATGAAACAGTTTTGAAAGAATAATTTTCCTCATGGATGTTACTCATTAAGCACACTTACATTCACTAATTCACACTTACATTCACTAACAGACCTGGGACAGGTATGGGTGAGTTTGGATAAAATGATCTTAAATCTAAGATGTTTCTAGCCTTTTAAACAAAATATGGAGGGAAATGAAGGGATGAGTGGCTGCTTCCCAGACATTGATAGTGGTTGACTCATTGAGTACATTCAATATTTTACAAATATTTCTTAAGAATATTTGTAAGAGTGTGCCAAATTCTAAATATTAAGCAATTTCTTCCTCCATTAGGCACAGGTTTCTTTAGTGGATTTTTGTGGGGCACTGGGCTATGAATACAGGAATGCCTACCCACAGAGGGTGGCAATGTAGTGAAAAATACACTAAAAATATAAGTCAGAATTGAATGTCATGTAGTAAACTGTGCTATGGAGGAAAAGCAAGAGAAAAATATGGGCTACAATATGATGGGGAGGTGCTTTTCTTGATGATGGTCAGGAGAGTTCTTTTAGAAGAGGGACGTTGAAGCAATGAGTGCAGTAATCTCAGAAGTTGAAGATGTAGGAGTTAAATATATGGAGAAGAGCACTTGTGGAAAAGGGCATAGCAAGGGCAGCAGTGCTGAGTTGGAAAAATACTTTGCCTATCTGTGGAAAATTACTGGAGCAGAGAAAACAAAGGCAGGATAATTGTAGGTATGAGGTTAAGTCCAAGAGATTTATTTCCATGTCAGGAGGAACGTTGTAAGCCAATGGCAAGAGTTTTAGACGTTACGTTAATTGTGGGGCTGGGAGCCATTTGGGACTTCCCTGGTGGTCCAGTGATTACAACTCCACACTTCCAATGTAGCGGATGTGGATTTGATCCCTGGTCAGGGAACTAAAATCCTGCATGCTGTATGACATGGCCAGAAAAAGAAAGAGGCAGAAGATATCCACTATATCCATATGTAATAAATCCATCATGTTAAAAAAAGAAAAGCCATTGAAAGATTGTCAGCAGGGCAATCACAGAGTAAAAGAACCTGAGTCACACTTCAAAAGGCTGCAAGAAGTGTATGCTCTTCTATTTTGACTAGGAAGAAATGCATTTACTCTGGGTTTGGTAATAGCAGCAACCAATAGCAAACTGTATGTTATCTCCTATTCTACAGCTGACTTGCCAGATGTCAAATCTTACTAAATGAAATATAAGAAGTCATAGTTTGTCAGGGAAATCTCAATGTCTTTTGCAAATTCTCTTTTTACTCAAGAAAAGTTTTTGACCATGGTCTGCTTAAGAAGGGCAAAAGAAATCCAAAAACAATACATTTTGCTTGAAAAGTAGTGAAAAAGAGAATAGAGTAGACCTGACATGTTGAGTGGTTATCAACATTGCAAAATGAGAATACCACAGTCAATTTAAAATAATGCACTTTTATCCCAACTCTTCTCTGAAACATTTGCCTTATTGTGATACACATGTGTGGAAAATACTTTGCCAAATGGTGGACAGATTTCTTAGCAAAATGCTGGTTTAGAGGTCTCTGGAAACTGTACCAAAATAGTAACTTTAGTGTATGAATAACAACTTTTAGAATACCCTAACTCATGTTATATGCTACTAGGAATTGGTCTTTAGTTATACATAAAATTGAAATTCAGGTAATTTTTATTTATTTATAAGAATACAGGGAAGGACTAGAATTTCTGGATAATTTTGTAGACTGACAGGAAATATTCAACCTACTGAAAAATGCAATTCAAGTCCAAGAAATTTGGAATAACATCTTGACATTTCAATGGACACATTACTTTAATGTTTGTTACTACCATAAAAAATTAGCTAATGAGAACATTATGAATACTTAAATGAAACTTTAGATGAAAATACTTTTTCATGTAAAGTTAAGGACAATAATTTTGTTGAATCTTCACTTAACATACATAGCATTCATTTATTGTTTTACTTGGATTTGTTAACTTCTGTGTTAAAATCTTTATTTTCCCTTAAAAACAAACAAACAAAAAAACAGTTGAACTGAAAGTAAATATGCTTAATCAGACCTAGGATCATACATGTTCAAATTGATGTTATATTTATTTGATGTTATTTGGGCACACAATAATATATTTTTAAGTTCTTTAAATGCACAGTAAACTCAGAACTTGAACAAAAGTTTAGTCATAAGTATCCCTATTTTTGTTAAATGTAGTCCTTAACTTTTCCATAGACTAGCTTTTTGTGTTACTAATTTTACTGCATTAGAAAAACATTTAACATATTGGAGAAGAATACTGCTAGACAGATTTTTCTAATTGTATCTTCATCTCATATATATGTGGATATATGGTGACACATAATTTACATAGCCAATTGTTTGACATGAAACTAAGCCCTCCATATTATATTTGCACTTTAAGATACAAAAGTGACCCCTTATCTGCAGTTTTGTTTTCCATAGTTTCAGCTGCCAATGGTCAACCAAGTTCTGAATGTATTAAATGAAAAATTTTAGAAATAAATAATTCAAAAGTTTTAAATTGCTGGTTGTTCTGAATAGCATTTTTCTTTATACATATTTTCCTTCCAGAGATGCCTTCTTTTTTTGATTCTGCTCCGATATTACATCCATTCAAACAACTTTAAGTATTTTCTATGCATCATTGACTTTCAAATTTTTAATTTCAGCCTGTTCACTCTTCTAAGCTCCAGACTTTTGGCCATACCACTTACTTGTTATATCCACTTAGATGTTTCATAGGCATGTCAAATTTGCTAAGGTTAAATTAGAATATTTGACTTTATTCAACTACCTAGACTATTTCTCTAGTCTTCCTTCTCTCAGGGCTCAAGATAGAGACTTTTTAAGTCTCTTTTGAAGCTGAAGTATCTCTCCTCTTAGCCAAAATATCAGCAAGTTCTATTGACTACTTGCCAATATATCTTGAACCTATGTGCTGTGCTTAGTTGCTCAGTAGTGTCCGACTCTGCACCCCTGTGTACTGCAGCCCAACAGCTCCTCTGTTCTTGGGCATTCTCCAGGCAAGAATACTGGAGTGGATTCCCATGCCCTCCTCCAAAGGATCTTCCCATCTCAGGGATTGAACCTAGGTCTCCTACATTGCAGGTAGATTCTTTATCAGCTGAGTTACAAGGGAAGCCTCTGTGTTGAACCTATGCTTGCTTTATATTTTTACTGTCACTAACTTTACCCATGGTCATCATCCATCATCTCAGTATCCATGATATACCTCTAACTGATTCACTTCTTATTCGTCTTCTTGTCTCCCTACTGAAGGAAACCAGAATATGTCATCCAGAAATATGCCTCTTTGACATAGAAATTATTCTGTGCTGAAGGTGAATAAGCAGCAATAAACACAGACAAAGCTCCCCCTTTTGTGCTTAAAGGTAGGAATTTTTTTTTTTTGGCCTAGACTCTTGGTGCTGCTGCTGCTGCTAAGTTGCTTCAGTTGTGTCCAACTCTGTGTGACCCCATAGATGGCAGCCTACCAGGCTCCCCTGTCCCTGGGATTCTCCAGGCAAGGACACTGGAGTGGGTTGCCATTTCTTTCTCCAATGCTCAAAAGTGAAAAGTGAAAGTGAAGTCACTCAGAAATTGCTAGGTCTTATCAATTCTTCACAAGTCTATAATTTCTCTGTCTTAAAAAATGTAAAAGCTTCCTGAGCTGGTCTCTTCTTTGGGCCCTCATTCTCTTATGGAGGCTTCCTTGTACATGTAAAACTTTAATAAGGTTTGTATGCTTTTCTTCAGTTAATCTGTCTTTATCAATTTAATTTTCAGACCCAGTCAAATGAAAATGTTCAGAAATTTAGGGTGTAACTTCACTCAAGTAATAGTATTTGCTATGTATTCATACTCGGTCTCTCAGTTGTATCCAACTCTTTGCAGCACCATGAACTGTAGCCTGTCAGGCTCCTCTGTCCATGGAATTCTCCAAGCAAGAATACCGGAGGGTGTGCCATTTCCTACTCCAGGGGATCTTCCTAACCCAGGGATTGAAACTACATCCTCTGCATTGCAGATGAATTCTTTATCACTGAGTCACCTACTGGCATATGCTATGCATCATAATAATGTGCTAATTGCTTGCTTTAACGTTGATCTGAGCCTTCTTAGTAGAACATGATCACAGTGCTGCAAATGCAACCTTCATCAACTTGTGATGTATATCATACACAAATAATCTGTGCCTGTACTTAAACAATTATTATCACTTTTGGTATGTGAGCTCTGAAATATTTACTGCCCTATTAGTAAACACAAATGCCACAGTCACCAGTGTTTGCAACCTTCCAATGTAAACTGGTGTGCCCTAAGGACACTTTCAGTGGAGAAAAATATCAGCCATCAGACTGCAGTCATTCCCTATGGTGAGCCCTAAGAAAGCTCAGGATGTTACAAACACAGGATACTGGCTCCAAAAGCTGAGGTGACTATGAAATGAATGATTTCAGTGAGCTCAGACTCTTGCATACTCCCATATATAGAAAAGCAGTAAACTTCTTAACTTGGGATATCTCATTTTCTTTGACTAACAATAACATTTTAATGTTAAGACTACCTGCCCTTTGCTACAAAACTTCTATATAATCTGGTTCCTCCTCTCACCTCCTTGGAGCAGTTCTCTCAGGGTCACTTGACATACTATCTACTGGGCTTGAAGTCTTAAAAGTTCCCATGGACTAAAATATAACTTGCAACTTTTAAATTGTGAAAAAAAAATTAAGTCTACAGGTAATATAGAGAAAAATACATATATAAGAAGGTTTTTAAGATATAGGTGCCAAGTGTAAATTTGAAAAGGATAATAAAATGCAAGTATTTTTGTGGGTTGAAAATAAGAACATGATTAATAAGTATTTATTTTGGTAAATAATGATCTCTGGTGGCCTTACTGCTGCTGCTAAGTCACCTCAGTCGTGTCCGACTCTGTGCTACCCCATAGATGGCAGCCCACCAGGCTCCCCCGTTCCTGGGATTCTCCAGGCAAGAACACTGGAGTGGGTTGCCATTTCCTTCTTCAATGCATGAAAGTGCAAAAAGTGAAGTCGCTCAGTCGTGTCTGACTCTTAGCGTGACTCCATGGACTGCAGCCTACCAGGCTCCTCCATCCATGGGATTTTCCAGACAAGAGTACCAGACTGGGGTGTCATTGCCTTCTCTGCTGGTGGCCTTGGCCTGGGGCAACTTGAAGAGGGGCTTCAGTCCACCAGCCAGAGATTGAGGTTGGATCACGGTGGTGAGAGCACCAAATCCTAGCTGCTAGACCAATGGTCAGTAACAAGGTCCTTGTCCTCTGGTTCTGCATAAAAAGAATTTCCACAAAGACAGAAAGTAGTGAAACAAGTAAAGTATTTATTAGGAAGAAAAAGAGTACAATATATTTGGATAGACACATGGGCAGACTCAGACAGAGAAAGAGTCACTGAGCCATGCCCTCATGGCACTTTGAATTATTTTTATCAACTATTTCTTCTGGTTTTCCTCTGACCAATCATTTTGATTTACCTGATTCAGAATTCATATCTGATATATCTCAAGATTCTCCCACTCATCTCTTAGCCAAGATGGATTCTACCAAAAAGGCATATGGGTAGAATATGCCTTGCCATCACTTACCTTTTGACCTCAAAGGAGCCTTTCCGTGCATGTAGAGTCTGGGAGCAGGGGGCAGGGTCAAGCCCCCTTTTTCAATTGTGCTGCTGCTGCTGCTGCTGCTAAGTGGCTTCAGTCATGTCCGACTCTGTGCGACCCCATGGACTGTAGCCTACCAGGCTTCTCCGTCCATGGGATTCTCCAGGCAAGAACACTGGAGTGGGTTGCCATTTCCTTCTCCAAATTGTCCTGCTATCCTTGTATTAAGTTTCCATCCACAAGTAATGAATCTCCATTCACCTTACCCTGGGGTGGGGGGGTATCTACTTCCTGCCTCAATAATATCATGAGAAAAGAGTTGGGGACCATGAGGAATGAAGGACACAAATAAGGACAACAAAGGTATGTGAAAGAGTTGGTCACTGCTGGGATAAATGGATTTATCCCCATTTAGACCTTCCAAAGAGACTTGGCATGAACTTCAGAACTATCTACACAAAGAACAGAAAATATATCTAAGTTTCTATTCTTTTCTACTCAGGGAATGCTTATAGGTGTGAATTCCCTTACACTTCCAGGCTTGGTCAAGCAGAAGGGCTTCCCTAGGCACCCAGGAGGGTCATTTTCCAAAAAAAGATGTTGTTCTCTGCTCTTGACTCAATTTAGATTTCCCAACATTTAGATTCTTACGATTGTATGCTTCCGAGGGATGGTCTGGGAGCAAGGGGCATTGATTTCTCTCTTGGCTTAAGTCTCCAGAATGCTCTTAAAATTATGCAATATTCATTCAGCTGAGTTTTCTTGAGTGAAAAATTAATCTAGATGCCATTAGAGTAAAATATACTTAGAAATGCATTTCAACTTGAATATAAAACTGGTAATTAGAGAACTTTGCATATAAAAAAGAAAACTCTTCACCTGAAATAACCCACTGCCTGCTGTTCATTTGCATATCCTCACTTTAACAGTTAGATTCAAGCAGTCAGAATATGTTAATAGCTGCACCCATTTCATATCCTAATGCAGGAAATCCAATAGCTCAATGATAGGCATATATGTGCTTTACAGAGAATCTCTGAAATTACTTGGCAAAGAAAAATATTTCTTGCAGCTCTGCACAAGTTCTCAGAAAGCCCTTTCAGACACTTCAGTGAGCAGTCCATCGGCACCAGTTTTAAACTGCATAAATGGCATCTTTCTACCACAGGCAATATGTAATCTGAATTTTAATCATCTGCTTTTCTTACCATGTCTAATCCTTCTCTATCTATTCTCAAACAGCCAATCAATATAGCTTTACCTTATAAAGAAATCTGTTACATAAGTTCTTCTTTGGGAGAGAAATTCTGTGGCAGCTAATGAAATGTTCTTGGTTCAAATTAGGAAGTAGAAATTTTAAACTTAGTTAAGTAACCTTATATGACTCCCTGTTACTACACTAAATCTCTGTTTAATTTCATACTTCAGATTGCCTAAGCATTACTCAAGGCATTGTTTGGAATGAAGGTCTCTAATACCTACATCTGGAAATGTAAATTTAATTAGCACAGATGTGATCTGCATTTCAATGCTTTTAGCAATCACATGGGTTATTCTTATACCATCTTGAGAAATTTTATTTTAGACTGTTTGACAAAGAATACATGAATTGTGTAGCAAATGTCAATGGTATACAGGAGTTACAAACACATACCTATATATGCTTAGTCGTTCAGTCATGTCCAACTCTTTGCAACTCCGTGGACCATAGCCCACCAGGTTCCTCTGTCCATGAGATTCTTCCAGGCAAGAATACTGGAGTGGGTTGCCATGTCCTCCTCCAAGGGACCTTCCCAACCCAGGGTTCAGACCCAAGTCTCTCCCTTGCAGGTGGATTCTTTATTGTCTGAGCCACTGGGAAGCCCATCTATATAATAAAATCTAAATCAAATATTTTCGTGTATTTCAATAACTTCCTTCTCCCTAGTTCCCAAATATGTATATATAATTTTGTTTCTCTCTCTGTGTATATATGTATGTATATATATATATGTGTGTGTGTGTATATATATATATATATCCAACAGGAGAATATAATAATTGCAGTTGTAAATTAGAACATTGAATCCTAACTAGAAAGTATTAGCTCAAGCTTCCAAATGCTCAACACCTGCCTGGTTCTTTGGGATAGTATATCATAAAGTCAACAGAAGTGATTTTTCATTGGACTAGAGGAGGATAATGTCAATTAGTTATTAAATTCAAGTTTATAGACCAGTTGGAGATAATTATCCTAGAATGTGAAAATGTAGTACATGCTTTCACAATATATAATAGTTTATATATAATTAATCCCAACTCTGGTTTCTGTTTCATGTTCTATTTGCTTATTAATTTCTGCATCTGCAGTTTCTAGACCTAGAAAGTACTCAGTCAGTGTTAGTAGTTGAATAGATACTTGCCTATATATATTTTTGCAAACTACAACAGTTAACTGGTATACTCAGACCCAAATGGTATCTCTTTTTAATTCTTTGTTTTGCTTGTCATAACCATTTATATTAAAAGCCAATTTTGGGGGGCTAGTGGCAACGTTTCAAACTGAAGAGCCCTGCTTGTTGAGATAGTTTTAACACTTCCTTTCTTGAGCGATATTTTGGAATACTTCCCAGTACTACCTTGAAAACAGGTGGGACAGGGAAAAGATGAGTCTGTCAATGGGGCTCTTTTACTACTTCAGTTTCTGTCAAATAGTCCACTGGCACGTTTACTTTTCCTTCTTAGTTATTCAAGGTCCAAACATCAGGCTGTTGCCTGATGAACTGCTCCCTGTCAGTGTAGGCAGCAGTCTGAACAGAACACCGGTACCTCAGCAGCCTACTCAATGAGAAGCACACAGCAACATTCCATGTAGCAGGAATAATTAGTGACAATCATTTGAAAGAGTCAACCTTAATCCACATGGAAGTAGAATGAGCTTCTCATTGTGTCTGAATCCCCAGTTTAAAGTCAAGTTCACTTTTTTAAAGAATGCTTACTGTTGTCTGATTGAGTCTGGTTCTATGATGGAAACATAAATCTGGTATATAATAACTAGCATGCCAAATATACAGAAACCACTGTTTGACTGAGCAGTTTGATTCAGAAGTTTAAATAGGCCACACTTTATTCATCTGCCTTTCACCGAGTTCAATAAAACACCCATGTGCCAGGAACCTTCTCAAATAAAGGACAGTGTATTAGTATAAGTTTAATAAAAAAACAAACGCTACTGTTTTTATCATATTTGTTTATTAAAAATAAAATAAAAATATATTTCACAATGATAGCCTGAAAAATAATTTAGGAGTGCTCCCTGAGAGTCTGTTTTGTAGGTATTTTCAATTATTTTTATATATTTTTGATTTACTCTTTAGCTTCTTGTTTCACATTCATTATAAAGTTATTTTATTGTATACATTGCATGAAGATAGAACTAAATTAGAAATTAAAGTGAATCTTAAGTATAGACTTCTTTCTGATTTTGCTTAGCTGAAAAGGCAATATTTAATAGGTATCAAAGGATTCACTTTTGAGAAAATTCATTCATAAAACACTTCTTTTGATATCTAATCAATTCGCAAGTATACATTGACAAATTTTGAAAAGTATGCAAAAATAGAAGTGTTAATATTGTGTGTTTCCAAAAGTAATTTATAATATTGTTCACTTTTGTCACAGTAATACTATTTTCTTTTTTACTTATACTTTATATAATTAAAGAAACTAATAATGTTGATTTGCCGTAAGTTCGGCCCATTAAAGTTTTCAATAACTTCTAGAAAATGGTCAAATCTTACAAAATTATTTTCAACTTCAATTCAAATTAATTGAAAGAATTGCTCTGAAATAGTCCAACATAATAAGTTGGAATAAACTAGAAAGGAAGTAAAATTTTAAAAGAACATTTCTATTTAAATAGATATTAAGAAATAATATCATTTTACCAGTCAACAGTTTAATAATGCAGAGATATAAAAGAAGCTTCTTATCTGTAAGGAGGCAGATGCTCCTGAATTAATTTTTGTATATCACTTGGAATTTAGTCTTTAGGTGACATAAAATTTATCATACATGGTATAAGGCAGAAATATTACAAAGAACCTCTGTGTCATTTATTGGACTCTTTTAAGAAAATAACTGAAAAAGGCAAGGACCATTCTCTTAATTAAGTATTCTTGTTGATAAGTTATTTTTATTCTGTCAAAGATGTCAGCATTCTCAATTTTTAATAATCTTAAAAATTATATTTAAGTAAAAATTTTAAAATTTGGAAAATAAGTAAAAGGTTTAGGAAAGTTAATATCTATTGAATACAATATCACATAAAATATTAGAATTACTCAAATTAAAAACTATTCTACAACTAACTCTAATATGCTCAGATTTTCATAGAACCAACATGGTATCCTCTACTCAATAATTTATAATCTAGTTGGATAGACAGGATAAGAAAATTAAAAACACAATAAAATTGTGTATTATAGTAATTTCATTTTTGTACACATTTTTTTGGGCCCCAAAATCACTGCAGATGGTGATTGCAGCCATGAAATTAAAGAAGCTTACTCCTTGGAAGAAAAGTTATGACCAACATAGATAACATATTCAAAAGCAGAGACATTACTTTGCCAACAAAGGTCCATCTAGTCAAGGCTATGGTTTTTCCAGTGGTCATGTATGGATGTGAGAGTTGGACTGTGAAGAAAGCTGAGTGCCGAAGAATTGATGCTTTTGAACTGTGGTGTTGGAGAAGACTCTTGAGAGCCCCTTGGACTGCAAGGAGATCCAATCAGTCCATCTTAAAGGAGATTAATCCTGGGTGTTCTTTGGAAGAAATGATGCTAAAGCTAAAACTCCAATACTTTGGCCACCTCATTTAAAGAATTGACTCATTGGAAAAGACTCTGATGCTGGGAGGGATTGGGGGCAGAAGGAGAAGGGGACGACAGAGGATGAGATGGCTGGATGGCATCACCGATTCGATGGACATGAGTTTGAGTGAACTCTGGGAGTTGATGATGGACAGGGAGGCCTAGCATGTTGCAATTTCATGAGGTTGCAAAGAGTCAGACACGACTGAGCGACTGAACTGAACTGAACACTTTGTTAATATTATATATTGCTATATATTAGGTGATCTTCACAGATGGCCGGTAGCCAGTGCTGGATATTCAAGAGATGGGGGTTTTGATTCCAAGGGTAGGGGAGATCCCCTGGAGTAGGAAATGGCAACTTCTTCCAGTATTCTCACCTGAAAAATTCCATGGACAGAGGAGCCTGGCAGTCTATAGTCCATGGAGTCACAAAAGTTCTATGGGATTTAGCGATTGAACAACAACAACTATATAGTTTATTCTTGCCTGGAGAATCCCATGGATGGAGGAGCCTGGTGGGCTACAGTCCATGGGGTCACAAAGAGCTGGACATGACTGAGCGACTTCAGTTTCACTTTCACACTACTACTCAGTGGAGGGTAAGACCTCTAAGTAAAAGCCTGCTTGGTGAAGAGTAGAAGCGCTAAGTAATGGCTTCATGAAGGAAATGGACTTGATAGGATGGTTTGTTGTCATTCAGTTGCTAATTTGTATCTGACTCTTTGCTGCCTCATGGACTGTAGCATGCCAGGCTCCTCTGTCCTTCCCTAACTCCCAGAGTTTTCTCAGATTCATGTCCACTGAGTCAGTGATGCTATTTAAACAACTTATCCTATGCCTCCCCTTTTTCCTTTTTCCTTCAGTCTCTTTCATCATCAGGATCTTTTCCAAAAGAGAAGAAGCAAGGTTGTCTCAGAGATAGAGGACAATATATGGTGGTGGTGGTGGGGGGGGGGGGACTTAATATGAGTATGGAGATAAGGAAACTGATCTGACTAAATATACCTAATGTTTCTTTAAGGACTTTTACATATAAAGATATGAAACCATCTAGGTTTGGACTGCAAGAAGATCCAACCAGTCCATTCTGAAGGAGATCAATCCTGGAATTTCTTTGGAAGGAATGATGCTAAAGCTGAAACTCCAGTATTTTGGCCACCTCATGTGAAGAGTTGACTCATTGGAGAAGACTCTGATGCTGGGAGGGATTGAGGGCAGGAGGAGAAGGGGACGACAGAGGATGAGATGGCTGGATGGCATCACTGACTCGATGGATGCGAGTCTGAGTGACCTCCGGGAGCTGGTGATGGACAGGGAGGCCTGGCGTGCTGCGGTTCATGGGGTCGCAAAGAGTCGGACACGACTGAGCGACTGATCTGATCTGATCTGATCTGAGGAAGAGAACCAGTACATATAAGATTTTGAGAATTTAGAAAACAAAGATGTTTTTGCACAGAGTATTTCAGAAGTGAAAGGGTGAATTATTTTTCTTTGTTTCATAAAACATTGAACTGGCATGAGCTTGAAATGTTGCCAAATTTGTTATGAGTTCCTATAATTAGTACAAAAAAACACCAATAATCTGAAACTGCTGTCATCTTTACCTCTGAATGTATAAAGACATTTTCAATGACCCTTTCTTTCTTCAACCCAAAGTTGGAATTAAATGACAAAAATCATAAACGTTAAAAGGCATACCTTCTTTTCCTTCTTCTAATCCATTTTAATCCAGCAGAATATATTCTTATGCTTCCAAATATACTTCCATATATTAACACTGTAAATGAAATAAACTAATCTCTTCTTATTTTATGGAGACAATTCTCTTCTTCTTATGGCTTTATCTCTATATTTTTTCTACTTTTCCTATTGCAAAGTATTTAAAAAAGTTATTTTTTTCAGAATGTTATTTTATGGTTTTGAGCATTCATAAATTTTAAGAATCAAGTAGAAGAGTGATAAAGAAAAAAAAAGGGAGGGCAGATAACCTGATTTTTTTCTCTTTGTGGTTCATCTTAATAAGGACCCAGAACCATTTACAGTAGTTCTTTAATACAACAATTAAAATTAGAAAAGTAGTTGATGACAAAATAAAATAATGACAAAGAGAAGTGAAAAAGATAAATGGAGAAATTTTAGTTTAAATAATCTTGCTTTATATTTTTCTAATGCTTAGTTTAAACACATCGTCCTAATTTTGTCTGTTTTGTTCAGATACACAGCAATATTCTAAAATTGAAACAAAGAGCAATAGTGAAATATCCCTCATTAAAAGATATCTGTTTGTAACAACTCTGTTTCTCTACTCAACAAAAGGAAAACAAAAATTCTCAGATTTCTAGAACTGGAAGAAATAAAAGAATTAGTCAATCAAGTGATATATATATATATAAAGCCTAGAACATTTGTAATTTTGAGGAACATACATGCAATATAAAACTTACATTTATTAATATAACTATGTCTCTTATGTTATTTATTTTTAATTGAAGGATAATTGCTTTACAGTATTGTGTTGAAATGAAGTGAAGTGAAATTCTCTCAGCCATGTCTGACTCTTTGTGACCCCATGGACTGTACAGTTCATGAAATTCTCCAGGCCAGAATACTGGAGTGGGTAGCCATTCTCTTCTCAGGGTATCTTCCCAACCCAGGGATCAAACCCAGGTATCCCTCTGCAGGGAGATTCTTTACCAGCTGAGCCACCAGGGAAGCCCCACAGTGTTGTGCTGGTTCTACCAAGTATCAGCATGATTCAACCATAGGTTTATCTATCTTATATATCCAATTCTATACATAAATATATCCTCACATATCCTTTTATCCGATCTATGTTTCCATTCTAACACTTTTTCTAACATACCCAAACAATTTTATCCCAGTGTAGCTACTGTCATATATAATATCACACATGTACACATGCTCACTGAAGAAGAATTAGAAGCACGAGAAAGATGAAGAGAATGAGGAGAAGGAGGAGGAAAAAATGTGGGGGATTGGGGAAGGAATGAAGGAAAGAAGAGAGGAAAAATAAAGCTTACAAAATCCTGTAAGGTTTCTCAGGACATATGAAAGATCATCTACTATGTTTGCATAGTATGAATAATTTTTACCTTGATTCAATTTACCTTTATTCATGGATCTAACATTCCAGATTCCTATGGAATACTGTTCTTTACAGCATTGAGCTTTATCTTCGACACCAGACACATCCACAACTGAGTGCCATTTGTACTTTGGCCCAGGCTTTTCATTCTTTGTGGAGCTATTTCTCTGCTCTTCCCCAGTGGCATATTGGATTATCTACTGATCTGGGGTGGGGGTGGTGGGGGGCTCAACTTCTGGTGTTATTTCTTTTTGCCTTTTCATCCTGTTTATGTGAATCTCAAGGCAAGAATATTGAAAGGGCTTGCCATTCCCTTCTCCAATGGACCATGTTTTGTCAGAAGAGGTGGTAAGAATACACAAAAAACTATACAAAAAAGATCTTAATGACTGGATAACCACAATGCCATTGTCACTGACCCAGAGCCAGATATCCTATAGTGTGAAGTCAAGTGGGCCTTAGGAAGTATCACTGCAAACAAAGCTAATGAAGGCAATAGAATTCCAGCTGAGCTATTTCAAATCCCAATAGATGATGCTGATAAAGTGCTGCCCTCAATATGCTAGCAAATTTGGAAAACTCAGCAGTGGTCACAGGACTAGAAAAGGTCTGTTTTCATCCTAATCCCAAAGAAGGGCAATGCCAAAGAATGTTCACACTGCCTCACAATTATGCTTATTCCACATGATAGCAAGGTAATACTCCAAAAATTTCAAGCTAGGATTTAGCAGTATGTGAACCTAGAACTTCCAGATGTGCAATCTGGATTTAGAAAAGACAGAGGAACCAGAGATCAACTTGCCAACATCCATTGAATCATAGAAAAAGCAAGGCAATTCCATAAAAATATCTAGTTCTGCTTCATTGACTGTGCTAAAGTCTTTGACTGTATGGGTCACCACAAATTGTGGAAAACTCTTGAATAGATAGGAATAGCAGACAACCTCACCTGTCTCCTGAGAAACCTGTATTCAGGTCAAAACACAATAGTTAGAACTGGATATAGAATAGCAAACTCTTCCAAATTGGGAAAGGAGTGTGTCAAGGCTGTTTATTGCCACCTTGCTTATTTAACTTAGTGGAGAGTACATCATGAGAAATTCCAGGCTGGATGAAACACAAGCTGGAATCAAGATTGCTGGGAGAAATATCAACAACCATAGATATGCAGATGACACCACCCTAATGGCAGAAAGAGAAGAAGAACTAAAGAGCCTCTTGATAAGGGTGAAAGAAGGGAATGAAAAATGTTGGCTTAAAACTCAACATTCAAAAAACTAAGATCGTGGCACCCAGTCTCATCACATCATGGCAAATAGATGGAGAAAAAGTGGAAACAGTGACAGATTTTATTTTCTTGATCTCCAAAATTACTGCAGATGGTAACTGCAAATGTGAAATTAAAAGACGCTTGCTCCTTTGGAAAAAAAAAAAAAAAAAAAAAAAGCTATAGCAAACCTAGGCAGCATATTAAAAAGCAAAGACATCACTTTGCCAGCAAAGGTCCATATAGTCAAAGCTATGCTTTTTTCCAATGGTCATGTATAGATGTGAATGTTGGACTATAAAGAAGGAAGAGAAGGAAGAGTGCCCAAGAATTGATGCTTTCAAATTATGGTGTTGGAGAAGACTCTTGAGAGTCCCTTGGATTTTAAGAAGATCAAACCAGTCAATCCTATAGGAAATCAACCCTGAATACTCATTGGAAGGACTGATGCTAAAGTTGAAGGTCCAATACTTTGGCAACATGATGCAAAAGACTGACTCATTGGAAGAGTACCCTGATGCTTGGAAAGATTGAGGGCAGCAGGAGAAGGGGGATAACAGAGGATGAGTTTGCGCAAACTCTGAGAAATAGTGAAGGACAGGGAAGCCTGGCATGCTGCAGTTCATGAAGTCGCAGAAAGACAGGACTTAGGAACGGAACAACAATAATAATTTTTGGAAATCTCATGTGTAGTGAATTGTTTTTTCATATAGAAAAGTATGGGGCGGGGATGCTTATTCAATGCATTTCTACATATCTTGTGATAACTTTTTCCCTAGAATATCTTTTTAAGAATGTTTTTTGTAGTATTCTTCTGATTTTATCTGCACTGCTCCCCACCATAGAACTATCAGGTAAGGGAGACCCATGTAAGCATAAAACATATGACATTTGTTGTGTTGTAGGTAATGAAGTCATTTGTCTCTGACCCAGAAATCTCATGTCCTCTGCCATCTCATGACACCTTTAGTGGGATAATTTGTTAGTTTGCAAGTATGGTAAAATCTCAAAGACTTTAGTTTTTGACTGACGGAGATTTTTCATTTGGGGGAAAGTTACAATGAGGACCTTATAGACATGCATGGGGATATTAGATTAGTTGTCATTTCTACTTAATGAAACAGTGATTAATTTACTCTGTAGTCCAATGTAGTCAAATAACTATATAGTAAAATATAATCACATCACAAAATCTTGCTCAAAAATGAAGCATATTCTGTAATGAATGAATTCTGCACTTTACCGAGATGATGGGCAAGCTTGGCCTTTGTTGTTCCAGGAATGAGGCAGAGCTTCAACCTCCACATTTGTCAGTCTGTGCCCATTTATTAGCACTGAAATTGTTCTAGAATCTAGCATCTAGTTGAGAGTAATTGGTAGATGATTTGATTGAAACTGCTGTCACCCATGTACTTGCTTTTTACAGCAAGACTGCAGATGTTAGAATACTATTTGTCAAGCACACAGTGAGTTAGAGAATTTAGAGATGCTATTTTTCCATGCCACAAAAATTAGAGAGGATATGCTGAAAAGATAATATACTGTACAGCTGGGTCAATCTTCCAGGCCAAAATGGAATGTCAAAGTGTCAGTTGTGATAATTATAAGATACATTATGATTAAATGGACTTCCATCTGGAGCTCTGGCAGAAGAATTATGCCTTGAGAAATTATGCCTTGAGAGATATAGCTCAAAGGGTTGATGGCATTTAGTACTCAGTAACCCCTGAACACATTCAATTGGCTATACAGCAGAATGCAGATTGATGGTCACTGACCAACTTTGGCACTCTGCTGAAATATTGCTACCATAGACATATCTTAATTGACTGTTAAAAATAAAATAAGAACTCCCATATGATGTTAATAACTAAAAAAAAAAAAAAACTTAGGATATGAATTTTTAATTTAATATTTCACTTAATCCTAAATATATTCTCTTTCTACTCTCTTAATTAGAATAATTAATGTTTTCTTTCCAAAAAACAGAAATTGCCTTAATGTTTAAATAACCTCAAATGATTGTAGTGTATCTTTCAAATAAAACCTTCATATCTTTGTACTGAATTAACACTGATGTGAGCTTTAAGTGATCTTGCTCTCCCCTAATAACTTAAAGTGATATTAATAAAATTTGTACTCAGAATTTGTGAAAATGTTCAAAAATTTAGTATCTAATTTCAGGCAAGTAATAGTATTACTATTTGCTATACACATAGTATTTCCAAAACATTTAATAGAGGTATTACAAAAGGAAGACATTTTAAGGACGTTGATATTGAAACACTTACAAACAAATTAGGGATACAAAATTTATATGTTTAAAAGGAAGCAAGCAATTAAATTAGTTTAGAGATTAGTAATTTGGGGATATGTAAATGCAGTACTTGGATGCAATCTCAAAAACGACAAAATGATCTCTGTTCGTTTCAAAGGCAAACCATTCAATGTCACAGTAATCTAAGTCTATATGCCCCAACCAGTAACGTGGAAGAAGCTGAAGTTGAACAGTTCTATGAAGACCTACAAGACCTTTTACAACTAATACCCAAAAAAGATGTCCTTTTCAATATAGGGGCCTGGAATGCAAAAGTAGGAAGTCAAAAAAACCTGGAGTAACAGGCAAATTTGGCATTGGAATACAGAATAAAGCAGGGCAAAGACTAATAGAGTTTTGCCAAGAAATGCACTAGTCATGACTAACACTCTCTTCCAACAACACAAGAGAAGACTCTATACATGGACATCAAGATGGTCAACACCAAAATCAGATCGATTTTATTCTTTGCAGCCAAAGATGGAGAAGCTCTGTACAGTCAGCAAAAACAAGACCAGGAGCTGACTGTGACTCAGACCAGGAATACCTTATTGCCAAATTCAGACTTAAATTGAAGAAAGTAGGGAAAACCACTAGACCATTCAGGTATGACCTAAATCAAATCCCTTATGATTATACAGTGGAAGTGAGAAACAGATTTAAGGGCCTAGATCTGATAGATAGAGTGCCTGATGAACTATGGACTGAGATTCGTGACACTGTAGAGGAGACAGGGATCAAGACCATCCCCATGGAAAAGAAATACAAAAAAGCAAAATGGCTGTTTGGGGAGGCCTTACAAATAGCTGTGAAAAGAAGAGAAGTGAAAAGCAAAGGAGAAAAGGAAAGATATAAACATCTGAATGCAGAGTTCCAAAGAAGAGCAAGAAGAGATAAGAAAGCCTTCTTCAGTGATCAATGCAAAGAAATAGAGGAAAACAACAGAATGGGAAAGACTAGAGATCACTTCAAGAAAATCAGAGATACCAAAGGAACACTTCATGCAAAGATGGGCACGATAAAGGACAGAAATGGTATGGGCCTAAC
Source organism: Tragelaphus eurycerus (assembly GCA_935064755.1). NCBI lineage: Eukaryota > Metazoa > Chordata > Mammalia > Artiodactyla > Bovidae > Tragelaphus > Tragelaphus eurycerus. Next base: position 15,888,545 of record CAKXYN010000009.1, on the reverse strand, counting down.
AGAAGCAGAAGATATTAAGAAGAGGTGGCAGGAATACACAGAAGAACTTACAAAAAAGATCTTCACAACCCAGATAATGACAATGGTGTGATCGCTGACCTAGAGCCAGACATCCTGGAATGTGAAGTCAGTTGGGCCTTAGAAAGCATCACTACAAACAAAGTCAGTGGAGGTGATGGAATTCCAGTTGAGCTATTCCAAAACCAGAAAGATGATGCTGTGAAAATGCTGCACTCAATAGGCCAGCAAATTTGGAAAACTCAGCAGTGGCCACAAGATTGGAAAAGGTCAGTTTTCATTCCAATCCCAAAGAAAGGCAATGCCAAAGAATGCTCAAACTATCGCACAATTGCACTCATCTCACACGCTAGTAAAGTAATGCTTAAAATTCTCCAAGCCAGGCTTCAGCAATATGTGAACCATGAACTTCCTGGTGTTCAAGCTGGTTTTAGAAAAGGCAGAGGAACCAGAGATCAAATTGCCAACATGCACTGGATCGTGGAAAAAGCAAGAGAGTTCCGGAAAAACATCTATTTCTGCTTTATTGACAATGCCAAAGCCTTTGACTGTGTGGATCACAATAAACTATGGAAAATTCTGAAAGAGATAGGAATACCAGACCACCTGATCTGCCTCTTGAGAAATTTGTATGCAGATCAGAAAGCAACAGTTAGAACTGGACATGGACCAACAGACTGGTTTCAAATAGGAAAAGGAGTATGTCAAGGTTGTATATTGTCACCCTGCTTATTTAACTTTTATGCAGATTACATAATAAGAATCGCTGGACTGGAAGAAGCACAAGTTGAAATCAAGATTGCTGGGAGAAATATCAATAACCTCAGATATGCAGATGACACCACCCTTATGGCAGAAAGTGAAGAGGAACTAAAAGACCTCTTGATGAAGGTAAAAGTGGAGAGCGAAAAAGTTGGCTCAACATTCAGAAAATGAAGATCATGGCATCTGGTCCCATCACTTCATGGGAAATAAATGGGGAAACAGTGGAAACAGTGTCAGACTTTCTTTTTCTGGGCTCCAAAATCACTACAGATGGTGACTGCAGACATGATATTAAAAGACACTTACTCCTTGGAAGGAAAGTTATGACCAATGTAGATCACATATTCAAAGCAGAGACATTACTTTGCCAACAAAGGTTTGTCTAGTCAAAGCTATGGTTTTTCCTGTGGTCATGTATGGATGTGAGAGCTGGACTGTGAAGAAGGCTGAGCGCTGAAGAATTGATGCTTTTGAACTGTGGTGTTGGAGAAGACTCTTGAGAGTCCCTTGGACTGCAAGGAGATCCAACCAGTCCATTCTGAAGGAGATCAGCCCTGGGATTTCTTTGGAAGGAATGATGCTAAAGCTGAAACTCCAGTACTTTGGCCACCTCATGCGAAGAGTTGACTCATTGGAGAAGCCTCTGATGCTGGGAGGGATTGAGAGCAGGAGGAGAAGGGGACAACAGAGGATGAGATTGCTGGATGGCATTACTGACTTGATGGATGTGAGTCTCAGTGACCTCTGGGTGTTGGTGGTGGACAGGGAGGCCTGGCGGGCTGTGATTCATGTGGTCGCAAAGAGTCGGACACGACTGAGCTACTGATCTTATCAGATCTGATGCGATTTGAAATTATAATGCTTAGTACTCTGAATATTATCTTCAGTAGTTCATTGAAAGTGCATAAATAATGAAATAATCAGAATATAAACCTTCAATCATGTGAATAGTTATGATTTTCTTCTCTGGATACTACTGTGACATTATCTTCCTGGCTGGAAGGTTTAATTTTATGTATAAATTTAATATGTAAAAATATTAAATTCTGACCTGTACATAGAATTTTAGAAGCCACTCAACTTAGCCATCTCACCAATGTGATTGTGATTCATTGAAGAAAAAAAAATTTTTTTTACATTAATCCCTACTCTTCCTACTAAAAACCTGTGTTTAGAGAAAGTCAGTATATTCTTGGCTTTCTTAGTCTCACAGAAAAGTATAAATCATCTATATGCTGCTGCTGCTGCTGCTGCTAAGTCACTTTAGTCGTGTCGGACTCTGCGCGACCCCACAGACGGTAGCCCACCAGGCCCTGCCATCCCTGGGATTCTCCAGGCAAGAACACTGGAGTGGGTTGCCATTGCCTTCTCCATTGTGTAAAAGTGAAAAGTGAAAGTGAAGTCGCTCAGTCACGTCCGACTCGTAGCGACCGCTTGGACTGTAGCCCACCATGCTCCTGCATCCATGGGACTTTCTAGGCAAGAGTACTGGAGTGGTTTGCCATTGCCTTCTCCGAAATCATCTATATAGTTTACCTTAACTCTCTTCTTTCTGAGCACTGAGCATGTATTTAATCTTAGTCTATCTATTTCAAACATCTTGCATAAATTTTCCCTGAAGTTAAACAATAAACTCCAACCTACTAGGTCTTATTGCAAAGAATCAAAATTTCAAGTTTTCAGTGAAAAATAATTATTGAAGTATAATTAACAAATTTGTAAGATATTTAAAGTGTACATTGTGATAATTATATATATATAGTAAAATAATTTCCCAAATAGTTAATTAATGCATCCATCAGCTCACATTTCTCACACATTAATCTGTGTGTGTGTGTGTGAACATTTAAGTCCTATACCCTTAGCAAATCTCAGTTATATAATACAGTGTTATCAACCATGTGCTGTGCTTAGTCGCTCAGTCATGTCTAACTCTTTGTGACCCCATGAACAATAGCCTTCCAGGCTACATGGTCCAGTGGATTCTCCAGGCAAGAATACTGAGGTGGGTTTCCATGCCCTCCTCCAGGGGTTCTTCTCACCCAAGGGATCAAACCCAGGTGTCCCACACTGCAGGTGCATTCTTTACCACCTGAGCCACCAGGGAAGCCTGGTTATTGACTATAGCACCATGTTAAACAGTCATCATGTTATACATAAGTCTTGATTCATTCTATAGCTGAAAGTTTATATCCTGTTACCAACCTCTTCCTAATTCCCCCACCACTAACCCTTGGCAACGCACTTTTCTAATCTCTGTTGTTATAAATTTTACTTTTTTCAGATTCCATGTATAAGTGATACCATGCAGTATTTGGCTTCTTTAACTTAGCATAAAGCCCAAGGATTTCCTTTTTCCTGTGGCTTAATAATGTGCTATTGAATACATACATCTCACATCTTTATTCACTCATCCATTGACAGACATTAAGTTGTTTCCATACCTTGGCTATTATAAATAATGCTGCAACAGATATGAATCTAGATACATCTTCAAGATATTGATTTTGTTTGGTTTGGTTATACACCCTGAGGAATTAATGAATCACATGATTGTTCTATTTTTAACTTTTTTGAGGTACCTCAAAACCCGCATTTTTTAAATAATATTTATAGTGGTTGCACCAATTTACTTTCCATCAACCATGTACAGTGTTTCCCTTTTTCCTACATTCTTGCCAACACTTGAAATCACTTGTCTTTTTGATGATAGTCTTCCAACAGGTGTGAGGTATAGTTTTGGTTAACATAAAATCTCATTTTTAATAAGCTAATATTTATGACTAATTTTCTTTCTAGATGTTTACATTTTCTTCTCTATTCACATTTACTTACATTAGAGCTTGGGATTTGATTTCTGCTGGTGGTGATATCTTGTTTTTCTCTTTTCTTTTTAGTTTTGCAAATAATATTCCATCTGGGGAAAGTGATATATTCACTGACAGATGAAAATTACATAAAGTGCATCAAGAGACTGGCATATTTTCTAATATCTCTTAAGTATCTTTTTATCCACTGCTTTTTTTCAGATATATGCTATCTTCTCATCAGATATTTTTATTTCTCAGACGTATTTTCCCTAGCTTTTATTTTAAATTCTCACCTTGTTATTTTGAATTTAGCTTCCATTGCTGATTTTCTAAAGCTTTTGAGAAAGGCTGGCAAAATGGAAATGAGTTCTGGCACAGGGGTGTTGAGATCTCCTGCTATTCAGAGAGATATAAAATAGATAAGACCATGAAACAAAATGTCCTTCTGGGTATTGGCAATTGTAGTGCAACTTTCATCGCTGTTAAAATAGTTTAGCCTCTAAGTACAAAGACTATTTTGTGGTTCATGCAGCTGTTTCAACAGATTGTCTTCTCCACTGAAGTACAAGAAGAAATAAGAAGTGGATATTTGTAAATGACATCTGAATTTAATTATTTCTTAATTAAGAAAATGTTGTTGCATGATACCAAAGCACAACACAAAGAAATAGAATCAAATGGCTAAAGAGTTTTTTTTTTTTTTTTTAAACCAATACAATATGAAGCAAAATGTAGAAAGTAAATGTCAGTGAAGATAAAAAGCAATAAGAGATTTAAGGGGAGACCTGACAGAAGATAAGTTATATCAGGAGCAAGACTCGTCATTTTGTTTTATTGCTTTTCTGACATTAATTATAAATGACAGGTGACCAGTCAGCTAAGTACAGTGTGTTCACAGAGACTGAGAAAGTTTTAGATCCTCTAGCAACTAGCCTGGGAACAAAGCGTACAATTTCAAGTTAATTTTAGCAAGACTACATTATAAATTGTGGTGTTAGCACTAATCAGCTATTCAAAACATTACAAACATTTGCTAATTAATTCTTGCACTGTTGATAAATAATGCTTTCATTTACCAAGGCATAGAAAAAAAAAAAAAAAATCAACTCTCGTAATGTTAAATCTCCAAAGTTTCTAAGTTTCAGGCAGTACAAAAGCCTATCTTTTTCATTTCTCACATCGGCATACATGAGAAACACACATATACATGGACTTAAAAAATATACTTTCATAATAAAAATTAAATAACATTTTCATCACAAAAGAATTTTCCATAGGACATAGTATAGGCATAGGGTGCAAATCTGTAGCCCATAAATTTTCAGTTCCCACCTCTTCATCACCTGACTTTCCTAAGTCCACATTAGATTGCTTCTTACTTCTGCAATTTATTAGTATCTTGATTATTCCCTCTCTGTAATTTATATTAATTTGCAAATTTGTTTTTATTTGAGATTTTTGACTATTTTTTGTCTCCTCTGTTAGAAAGCACAATCCATGAAAGTAAGGACCATGTTTATTTCATTCATCACATACCAGGTACTCAATAAATATTTATTAAGGAAATGGCTTATCTATTGACATATGAAAGTGTTATACTTTATACAAAGTGAGATTCTTGTATATTCTAAAACAGAAAATATACTTTTATTAATGTGTTTGTGTCTCACACGTGTACAACTCTTTACAACCCCATGAACTGTGGCCTGTGAGTTTCCTCTGTTCATGGGATTCTCCTGGCCAGAATACTGGAGTGAGGTACCATTTCCTCTTTCAATGTGTTTACACCTTTGCAATATTTAAGTAAATATGCATGTACATTTCAGAATCAATGTGAGTAGAAAAGTGCAATTTAATTTTAAAATATTTTCAAAGTCTTCCTCTGTCCCTTGATTCCAAAACAGATCATTTCAACCAAACTAAGTACATTATTTGTTTCTTCTTTCTTGGCTATGGACGATGTTGAATTTTGAAAAGAAACACAAGAAATTGTAGGTGAATAATGAGAGCTACCATTTATTACACCCTTATTAAAAGTCATTATTACTCTCATAATTTCATAATTGCTATTATTACTCTCATAATAGCAGACATATAAACTAGGTATTATTAGTATGCCTATTTTGCATATTTAAAGAGTTAGGAAACTAATCAGAGTTATAAAATGAAAATACTTGTTTTTCCTAGGGAATACACCTTCCAGCAAAACATTGCTGAAGGTCCTTTTTTTTTTTTTTTTCTTATTGTGACACATCATCTTGGTAAGATAAAGCGTGCCATCTCTGCTGACAGTAAATAGCCAACAGATACAGATCTGGCATTTCTATCTCAGACCAGTACGGAGAGAAATGATGGCCAAAACTGTCCAAGAATTCAAGCAGCAGATCATTCTAGTTCTTATTCACAGTAGCCATGATACTAAGTAAAATCTCAAATAAGGTTTATGCAGTAAGGTCAGTATTGCTATAGACATGTAATCAAAATCAAAGTTCCTTAAATACCTATAGCAAACTATCAAAGAATAAAAACTATGCAAGAAGGGATCATAGTTATGCTCTTTTAGTACTTCAGCCTCATCTCCAAAAGACAGTTCTTCATAATTTGTTATATAAGTAATGTCTCATGGGCTTCACCTCTCAGTGAGGACAGGTATTCTATATTTGTAGGAACGTCTACATCTAAGCAATACTCTCAACACCTACACATCTGCACTAACACCACCTCTGCCCATCCCCAAAGATATCTGCAAGTATAACTTGAATGTTCCCTATACTCCATCAGTTCAGTTCAGTTCAGTTCCGTTTCTCAGTCATGTCCGACTCTTTGCGACCCCATGAATTGCAGCATGTCAGGCCTCCCTGTCCATCACCATCTCCCGGAGTTCACTTCGACTCACATCCATCGAGCCGGTGATGCCATCCAGCCATCTCATCCTCTGTCATCCCCTTCTCCTCCTGCCCCCAATCCCTCCCAGCATCAGAGTCTTTTCCAATGAGTCAACTCTTCGCATGAGGTGGCCAAAGTATTAGAGTTTCAGCTTTAGCATCATTCTTTCCAAAGAAATCCCAGGACTGATCTCTTTCAGAATGGACTGGTTGGATCTCCTTGCAGTCCAAGGGACTCTCAAGAGTCTTCTCCAACACCACAGTTCAAAAGCATCAATTCTTCAGTGCTCAGCTTTCTTCACAGTCCAACTCTCACATCCATACATGAACACAGGAAAAACCATCACTTGGGTCCTATCCAAGGTCACTTTCCCTTTAAAAGGTCAGATTAATTCCAGTTTTTATAAAGACCTTCTGATTAAGCCCTTGACCATGTAACCTATGTGCTTCTGCAAGATTACAGGCAAACTTCTCTGCCCTTAATTTCTGCCATTTTCTACCTCTGTAGGAGATATTTGAAAAGACAAGTATCACAGTTTATTCCTTTGTCCCAGAGATTTCCTTTCCCCATTCTTTATTGGGGCAAGGGAGCCTCTTAACATAGTATGTTATGAGAATATGCAGTTTTTCCTTGAGAATAAAGCTACAAGGGCTAATATCAAATGCTTGCCTGTTAGACAGTGGCTCAGCATATACAGGTATAGTTTAAAAAATCACAAGACATTGAAATAATGCCAAGAAGACTAAAATAACATGTGATTATGTGTTCAACTACTGGGGAAGTTAATTGTATTTGTAACATGAGCAAGAATTACAGGGAAACATCATTCTTTAGAAGCCCATGGGACTAAATACTGATTAACTGAGAAACACCACCTATTTTGGGGATCATTTTAAAAGATGTTCCTTAGATTAAATATTAGAGCAGATGGACATAGAACTAGACTGAAATTTAGAGATTTCTTACAATATAAAGACCAAAATCCTTTTCTGATTTAATAGAAAGAAAAGTAAGGAAGAATATAGCCTAAATTATCTGAGTTCATTTTGCACTTTTATCCTCCTCATAAGCCACATTCTGCCAAACTATATTGTTTTCTTAAGTAGTAGTGAAGGATCCAGAAGGAGAATAAGATGCTATAATTTTCAGGGAAGGATATGGTGATTTCAGTAAATTGTTATTCTTCTATAGTGAAACTCTAGAATTGTTCATCAAATGGAGCTTATGTGACAATTGGGGAACATGGTAAAAATAAGAAATAGAAAAGAAATAGGAAAACTGTAAGTGATCAAATGCATTCTCAAAAGCCATGCAATTTTTAATCTCCTTTCCTTTTTTATTTTTCAATCTGATAATGTAGAATTATCAGATTCCTAGTTCAAGAGAATGTTTGAGGTATGAGACAATGATTTAAAAAATCTTCATGTTTGGGGGTATATTTTGTACATATGCATGAATAGTTAGATATACTCATAACGTATTAAAAGGCTTTTAAAAAGGTTTTTAAGGATGAACATTAACCTGAGGGGAGATCTCTATGTGTATGTTCTTGTGCTATCATGATAAATGTATTCATTGTGTTGAATTAAAAAAAGATAAAACATGCTCCTCAAATTTTTATTTTTATTTTCTTATTCAACAAACATTTATTAGATTATCAAATTACTATATCCAAAATGAATAAAACATAGCTCCTACCTTTGAGAAACTCACAGTCTACTAGGGAAGACAAATGTAAATAACTACCATAAAATATGAAAAGTGCTATAATGGATGTGTATGTCAATGATTTAAAGGGAAATCTAATGGATTACAGAGTGTTGTATTGATTACAAGATCAATGAGTCAACAGTGTGATGACTGCCAAAAAATTAAATAAAAAATCTAGCTTGGATTTGTGTATATTTAGGACTCCAAATGAAGGAAATCGTTTTATAATAGTTTAAAAATTTGGCCATATTTGGACCATTTCTCACTTTGGGCTATTACGTTTTAAAAATAACTCAAAATAGGACCATTCTAGAAATGGAATCCAGGATAAAGATTTATGATTTTATGATATTGAAATACATAGAAACTGATAGGACTGTTCAATGTATAGAATTTAATGAGGAGAGTACCTGGGTATATAAGTGCAGACTTCAAATATTTGAAGAGTTGCCACATTAAAAAATATCCAGATAGTTTGGAAGTGTATAGCTAAGATGATTTGAGGCATTGCAGGAAGGAAATTTCTGTTATAAAACAAAAACCTGCTTTCTAATACCAAAACTACTCAGAAATTGAAGGCAAGTTTCTTAAATTTGTTCTTTTTGACTTCCTCAACTTAGAGGTGACACATGAACTGCCAGAATTGTGCAGTGTGGCTTGGTATACTGGGTGGATGATGAGTGAACTGGGTTACTTCATGTTGCTTCTAAAGCTCATCTCTCTCAATTTCTCTGTCACACACACACACACACACACACACACACACACACACACACACACCTATCAAATCTGCATTATTTCTCTCAATCTCCCTCATAAATTTTCCCTTCATTCAAATACACATTTATACATACACATTATATACCTGTGTAAATATTGATAGAAAAAAAAAACAACTATCTGGATTATTTGGAACAATTTTTATTTGAAATGAGGTGAGGGAAAATCCTTTAACTATGGAGCATGTCAACAAAGACACATTAACCATTCATTATACATGACAATGACTATATGCAAAAGAGATTATTCTAAGGAACTACTTAATCTTTGAAACTGGAACTATTTTTAAGTGGAGAAAATTATAAGGACCTTAATATCAGTAGCTTATAATGTTAGCATCTAATTTATAATAGGCTTGGCCTTCATTTTTTAACCTGGTTCTTATAAATAGGCTTTTGCAAAGATCCCCAGTGCCAGACCCATTCCTTGCACTCTAATTTCCATTTGCAAACCTATTTTTCATTTGCTTGTTAGTCTAGCATGGGGATGCTCAGTGGTGTCCAAATCTTTGCAACCCTGTGGACTGTAGCTCACCAGACTTCTCTATCCATGGAATTTCCCTGGCAAGAAATACTGGAGTGAGCTGCCACATCCTTCACCAGACAATCTTCCCAATCCAGGGAATCCCCAACACAAGGATTTAACTCACAGCTCTTAAGTCTCCTGCATTGGCAGGCAGATTCTTTACCAATTGCATCACCTATTTTTCATTTGCTTGTTAATTTGTTTTTAAGCTTTGGTCTGCATCCTTACCTTTGAGTCCTGCTTAGTTCCCCACTATTTCTAAAATCCCCACACCACTTCTCTCACACCTGTATCTCCCAAGGACTTAGTTCCTGCATTGTTAGACTATTGATGATTGCATCCCACTTGCTTTGTTGCTGGGCTTACCCGCAATAAATTCCCTGGTTTTATATCTTTGTGTTGATTTCTGAGCAGGTCTCCCTGAGACTTAAGCCATTTTTTAAAGTTAGACTTACCTTTCAAGTCTCTGTTGTTGACTTCCTATTACAAACTGAGCTACAAATATGACATTATTGTTTTTAATGGAAACAGTTGTCCTTACAAAAGTTGAAGGTTCATAGACATCAAGTTAGTTCTTTAAGAAACATTTTATCATTCACTTCTCATAATAACACCCTATAAGCTGAATCGTAGTTCCTCGATTTTAAAGAGATAATGACTAAGTCTCCAAATAAGATTTCTGTCAATGTCTCACACACTTTTAGTATTGAAGATAAAAATTAAAACCGTCATGTATTTTAAAGTGAAGCACTTTGTAAGCAAGTTAAAATAGGAATATTCCTCCTAAATTTTAGAGTTTAGATTTCCATCATGTGCCAAAAATTAATTTCCTAGATAAGCACAATAAAAAATTAATACAGTAGCACAAACTTAAAAATGGAATGGGCAAAGTAATTATATAATATCTAATATCATAAGAATAATCTATTAGGGAAAAATAGACTAGGATTTAGACATTAAACTATGTATAGTTACAAGAGATGAAAAATGAAAGAAATTTAATAGATATGAAAGAATACTACATCTAAATCAAACTTATTTTAACATCACTTATAATTTGGCTTCCTCAGTTGTTACTCTGTTCTCCATATAGTTTATCATGTATTTTTATATCAGTTTTCCAAGTAAATACATTAATATTATTTTAATGGTAAATGACATGTGCCAAAACATAAAACTGACTGAGATTAAGTAGAGTTAAAGAAGCAAAATTATTTCTATAACAGAGAAATAATTCTTTTTTTGTGCACTAACAAAATAATTATTTTGCTATTTTCATAGTACTCAGGGCCCAGAATCCTGTGCCTACTGTGTCTATAGCATTAGAATATTCAGTAGAGAAAGGTCAGGAAGTTAGTTTCTTGTAATTTCAATTTTTTATTTTTTGTGATGTTTTTAATAGAAAGAGACAAATCCCTAAAATTAATACTTATTATAGAGATGATTTTATTTTTTAAAGAGGCAAATGATATTAGGCTATGGTAACAATCTTAAATTTCAGTATCATACATTTAGCAGGTATTTGAAGCTCATTCATGTGACATGTTGACTATACATTGGCTGCAGCTTTGTAGCTTTGATTCACTTATCCTTTAATTTGGGATTCTAGCTAAAGGTATAACTGGGTTTTGTGACAGAAGGAAAAAAGACATTAATAAAGCACATAACAGCTCTTAAATCTACTGAGTGGATACAACATACCTTACTTCTACTTTCTCTTTTCTATTGGCCATTAAATCAAGTCGCATGATCACAAAGGGGAGAAGTATATTACATGAATGTGGGAATGACCAGGAATATAAAATCTCTTTTAAGGTTAAAAAGTAAATAACTATAAACAATAATATAATATACTATCTGCTATTTTATTTTCATATATTCATTTCCTATCTCTGTATACAAAACACATCTGCATATATTCAAGGAAGATGCCAAAATTTCCACCCCATCAAGACTCAGATTCAAAGTCTAGAATTTAAAGATAATCCATACATCATGTCTGGATGTATCTCCACTTGACTTACATACGTAGGAACTAAAATATGATAACACAGAATGGTCCAGGAGGGTCAGATAACTACCATAAACACTTTGTTGTATTCTATAAAAGAGTAGACAATAGAGATGCATAGCAAAGTTAAAATACTGCTGGGCAGATGTTTTGAAGACCTTCTCTCTTGGTGGTATAAAACATTGTTTTATAATGCCCAGATTTTATTCTCTGTGATCAGCTCTTGGTTTTGCCCTCTGGAAGATTTTTTTTTTCCCATTACCTTCTCTGGATAAAGCTGAAGAAGACATTGGAGATTATGTCATTCTAAGTTTGAATATCTTTTCCAACTAGCTTTCTGCCCATAAAGATTAATGTATCATATAAAGTTTGCTTTCATCACCCAAAAGAATGCTCATGAATGCATCATGTAGTCAAGGAGGCAATGGTGCCTACTATCCCTGACTGTGATTTCAAGTTACCCTGGGGGCAGAAGTCAAAAAGCTGAGATCAAGTCATAGGTAGAGCAGTTATTGCTGGACACATTTAAAGTCCCAGGCCACATTCAGTACTATTAAAGAGCAGTAGACCCTGAAAGAAGAATCCCACAAGGGATATTCTTTATAGTATCCATTTTAGAAGATGTTATGGATTGCAAAAGAAACTGATTTTTCACAGATGAGAAGCTTATAAGAGTCAGGTTTTCTACCATTTTCAATCAAAAGAATACTAAATGAGAAAAAATCCCCCCTTTCTATATATTTATATTAATGGTGTGGAAATTACATGATTCGTCAATTTGTAAGGAGTCATTCTTTAAGAATGCATTTATTATTTTTTTGGAAATACGTTTTACTTGAATATTGGTGAATCTATTTTAATATTCATTATTTTTATAGGAAAAAAGCACACTTGTGTAGGTGAAGGGTTATTGGTAAATATTTCTACTTCCTTCCATTGGGCACAAGCTGGGTGTGGTAGATTACAATAATGGTTGCCATTTTTTACCTTTTCATGTATCTGCAACCTTTGCCATGTGATGTCATTTTCTCCTACTAAATAGGAAGAATATATTTTCCAGTTTCTGAATTTATGTTTGGGCTTATGACTTGTTGTGGACATTTGAATAAAATAGAAATGTCATTGTGCCAGTTCCAAGTCTAGGTGTTAGGGGGACTTTCATACAACTGCTTATCCCCTTGTGCTTCTACTATTATTATAGCAGAACTTGCCTGAACAGGCCTGTGACCCAGGACAAGGAATATGAATATCTGAGTGAGAGCTGAGGTCTGAGATACCAATGAACCCAACATAAACAGCAGAGCTCCCCGGTCAGGCCAGCCTAAATCAGCCATCACCCAGCTGATCCCCAGACTCATAAGCTCATTGTTTGCATATTTATAAGGCTCTAATTATGTGATACAGTAGAGTGATGTTCCCTTCCACTTAAATCTAGCTGTAGCCATGTGTCTGCTTTCTCTTTGAAAATTTAGGAACTGATATGCAATTTGCAAATCTCTGTGCGTCATAACAAAAGAAGTACTATGAAGAAAGAAGACTCCAATAATTCAGATCTTCGAGTGCAGACAAGTTATACCAAAACTGTAAGAGAATCAAGACAGGCAACAGACGTAAATGAGAAATAATACTGTTTTTCTTAGCCCCTTGTAACTGGTAGGTTGTTGTTTTTTCCTTTGCAAAATATTTAAAAAACAGAACTGACAATAATAAAATAAATTGTTAAAAAATACATGTTCTAACACCACACTGTAAATCAACTACACTCCAATAATTTTTTGTTTGCTTTATTTTTTAAATTTTTTATTATTTTAATTGGAGGTTAATTATTTTACAATATTGTGGTGGTTTTTGCCATACATTCACATGAATCAGCCGTGGGTGTACATGTGTTCCCCATCCTTACCCTCCATCCAACCTCCTTTCCTATCCCATTCCTCAGGGTCATCCCAGTGCACCATCCCTGAGCACCCTCTCTCATGCATTAAACCTGGACTGGAGATCTATTTCAAGTATGATAATATACATGTTTCAATGCTATTTTCTCAAATCATCTCACCCTTGTCTTCTCCTACAGAGTCCAAAAGTTTGTTTTTGACATATGTGTCTTTTGGTATCTTGCATATAGGGTCATCATCACCATCTTTCCAAATTCCATACTGTATTGGTAGTTTTCTTTCTGACTATACTGTGCTCTGTATAATAGGCTCCAATTTCATCCACCTCATTAGAACTGATTCAAATGCATTCTTTTTAATAGCTGAGTAATATTCCATCATGTAAATGTACCAGAGCTTTCTTATCCATTCGTCTGCCAATGAACATCTAGATTGTGTCCATGTCCTCGCTATTATAAAAAGTGCTGTGATGAACATTGGGCTACATGTGTCTCTTTCAGTTCTGGTTTCCTCAGTGTGTATGCCCAGCAGTGGGGTTGCTGGGTCATATGGCAGTTCTATTTCCAGGTTTTTAAGGAATCTCCACACTGTTCTCCACAGTGGCTGTACTAGTTTGCATTCCTACCAAAGAGGGTTCCCTTTTCTCTGTACCCTCTCCAGCATTTATTGTTTGCAGACTTTGATAGCAGTTATTCGGATCAGTGTGAGATAGTACCTCATTGTGGCTTTGATTTGCATTTCTCTGATAATGAGTGATTTTGAGCATCTTTTCATGTGTTTGTTAGCCATCTGTATGTCTTATTTGAACACCTGGAGTAACAGGCAAATTTGGCCTTGGAATACGGAATGAAGCAGGGCAAAGACTAATAGAGTTTTGCCAAGAAAATGCACTGGTCATAGCAAATACCCTCTTCCAACAACACAAGAGAAGACTTTATACATGGACATCACCAGATGGTCAACACCAAAATCAGATCGATTATATTCTTTGCAGCCAAAGATGGAGAAGCTCTATACAATCAGCAAAAACAAGACCAGGAGCTGACTGTGGCTCGGACCATGAACTCCTTATTGCCAAATTCAGACTGAAATTGAAGAAAGTAGAGAAAACTACTAGACCATTCAGGTATGACCTAAATCAAATCCCTTATGATTATACAGTGGACGTGAGAAATAGATTTAAGGGCCTAGATCTGATAGATAGAGTGCCTGATGAACTATGGAATGAGGTTCGTGACATTGTACAGGAGACAGGGATCAAGACCATCCCCATGGAAAAGAAATGCAAAAAAGCAAAATGGCTGTCTGGGGAGGCCTTACAAATAGCTGTGAAAAGAAGAGAAGCAAAAAGCAAAGGAGAAAAGGAAAGATATAAACATCTAAATGCAGAGTTCCAAAGAATAACAAGAAGAGATAAGAAAGCCTTCTTCAGTGATCAATGCAAAGAAATAGAGGAAAACAACAGAATGGGAAAGATTAGGGATCTCTTCAAGAAAATCAGAGATACCAAAGGAACATTTCATGCAAAGATGGGCACGATAAAGGACACAGATGGTGTGGACCTAACAGAAGCAGAAGATATTAAGAAGAGGTGGCAAGAATACACAGAAGAACTGTACAAAAAGGAGCTTCAAGACCTAGATAATCATGATGATGTGATCACTGACCTAGAGCCAGACATCTTGGAATGTGAAGTCAAATGGGCCTTAGAAAGCATCACTACGAACAAAGCTAGTGGAGGTGATGGAATTCCAGTGGAGCTATTCCAAATCCTGAAAGATGATGCTGTGAAAGTGCTGCACTCAATATGCCAGCAAATTTGGAAAACTCAGCAGTGGCCACAAGATTGGAAAAGGTCAGTTTTCATCCGAATCCCAAAGAAAGGCAGTGCCAAGGAGTGCTCAAACTACCGAACAATTGCACTCATCTCACACGCTAGTAAAGTCATGCTCAAAATTCTCCAAGCCAGGCTTCAGCAATATGTGAACCGTGAACTTCCTGATGTTCAAGCTGGTTTTAGAAAAGGCAGAGGAACCAGAGATCAAATTGCCAACATCCGCTGGATCATGGAAAAAGCAAGGGAGTTCCAGAAAAACATCTATTTCTGCTTTATTGACTATGCCAAAGCCTTTGACTGTGTGGATCACAATAAACTATGGAAAATTCTGAAAGAGATGGGAATACCAGACCACCTGATCTGCCTCTTGAGAAATCTGTATGCAGGTCAGGAAGCAACGGTTAGAACTGATCATGGAACAACAGACTGGTTCCAAATAGGAAAAGGAGTACGTCAAGGCTGCATATTGTCACCATGTTTATTTAACTTATATGCAGAGTACATCATGAGAAATGCTGGACTGGAAGAAACACAAGTTGGAATCAATATTGCTGGGAGAAATCTCAATAACCTCAGATATGCAGATGACACCACTCTTATGGCAGAAAGTGAAGAGGGGCTAAAAAGCCTCTTGATGAAAGTGAAAGTGGAGAGTGAAAAGGTTGGCTTAAAGCTCAACATTCAGAAAACGAAGATCATGGCATCTGGTCCCATCACTGCATGGGAAATAGATGGGGAAACAGTGGAAACAGTGTCAGACTTTGTTTTTCTTGGCTCCAAAATCACTGCAGATGGTGACTGCAGCCATGAAATTAAAAGACGCTTGCTCCTTGGAAGGAAAGTTATGACCAATCTAGATAGCATATTCAAAAGCAGAGACATTACTTTACCAACAAAGGTTCGCCTAGTCAAGGCTATGGTCTTTCCTGTGGTCATGTATGGATGTGAGAGCTGAACTGTGAAGAAGGCTGAGCGCCGAAGAATTGATGCTTTTGAACTGTGGTGTTGGAGAAGACTCTTGAGAGTCCCTTGGACTGCAAGAAGATCCAACCAGTCCATTCTGAAGGAGATCAATCCTGGAATTTCTTTGGATGGAATGATGCTAAAGCTGAAACTCCAGTATTTTGGCCACCTCATGCGAAGTGTTGACTCATTGGAGAAGACTCTGATGCTGGGAGGGATTGAGGGCAGGAGGAGAAGTGGACGACAGAGGATGAGATGGCTGGATGGCATCACTGACTCGATGGATGCGAGTCTCAGTGACCTCCGGGAGCTGGTGATGGACAGGGAGGCCTGGTGTGCTGCGGTTCATGGGGTCACAAAGAGTCGGACACGACTGAGCGACTGATCTGATCTGATCTGATATCTTATTTGCAGAAATGTCTGTTTAATTCTTTGGCCCACTTTTTGATTGGGTGGCTTATTTTTCTGGAATTGAGCTGCAGGAGTTGCTTGTATAGTTTTGAGTTTAATTCTTTGTCAATTGCTTTATTTGCTATTATTTTCTCCCATTCTGAAGGCGGTCTTTCCCCTTTACTTATAGTTTCCTTCGTTGTTCAAAAGCTTTTACGTTTAATTAGGTCCCATTTGTTTATTTTTGCTTTTATTTCCATTACTCTGGGAGGTGGGTCATAGAGGATCCTGCTATGATTTACAGCAGAGAGTGTTTTGCCTATGTTTTCCTCTAGGAGTTTTGGTCTTATATTTAGATCTTTAATCCATTTTGAGTTTATTTTTGTGTATGGTGATAGAAAGAGTTCTAGTTTTATTCTTTTACAATTGGTTGACCAGTTTTCCCAGCACCACTTGTTAAAGAGATTGTCTTTTCTCCATTGTATATTCTTACCTCCTTTGTCAAAGATAAGGTGTCCATAGATGTGTGGATTTATCTCTGGGCTTTCTATTTTGTTCCATTAATCTATGTTTCTGTCTTTGTGACAGTACCATACTGTCTTCATGACTGTTGCTTTGTAGGATAGCATGAAGTCAGGCAGATTGATTCCTCCAGTTCCATTCTTCTTTCTCAAGATTGCTTTGGTTATTCAAGGTTTTTTTTTTTTTTTTTTTTTGTATTTCCATATAAATTGTGAAGTTATTTGTTTTAATTCTCTGAGAAATACCATTGGTAGCATAAAAGGGATTTCATTGAATCTATAGATTACTTTGGGTAGTATACTCATTTTCACTATATTGATTCTTCCAATCCATGAGCATGGTATATTTCTCCATCTATTTGTGTCATCTTTGATTTTTTTCATCCGTGTTTTATAGTTTTATATATATAGATCTTTTGCTTCTTTAGGTAGATTTATTCCTAAGTATTTTATTATTTTCATTGCAATGGTGAATGGAATTGTTTCCTTAATTTCTCTTTCTGTTTTCTCATTGTTAGTGTATAGAAATGCAAGGGATTTCTGTGTGTTAATTTTATATACGGGAACTTTACTATATTCATTGATTAGCTCTAGTAATTTTCTGGTAGAGTCTTTAGGGTTTTCTATGTAGAGGGTGATATCATCTACAAACAGAGTTTTATTTCTATGTTTCCAAATTGGATTCCTTTTATTTCTCTTCTTCTCTGATTGCTGTGGTTAAAACTTCCAAAACTATGTTGAATAGTAGTGGTGAGAGTGGTTATCCTTGTCTTGTTCCTGACTTTACAGGAAATGCTTTCAATTTTTTACCACTGAGGATAATGTTTGCATTATGTATGATATCACATTATGTTTGCAATATTTATATGACAAGGTTTATCATAAATGGGTTTTATTATGTTGAGGAATGTTCCTTCTATGCCTGCTTTCTGGAGGGTTTTTATCATAAATGGTTGTTGAATTTTGTCAAAGGCTTTCTCTGCATCTATTGAGATAATCATATGGTTTTTATTTTTCAATTTGTTAATGTGATGTATCACATTGATTGATTTGCGAATATTGAAGAATCCTGCCTCCCTGGGATAAAGCCCACTTGGTCATGATGTATGATCTTTTTAATATGTTGTTGGATTCTGTTAAAATTTTGTTAAGGATTTTTGCATCTATGTTCATCAGTGATATAGGCCTGTAGTTTTTGTTTTTTGTGGCATCTTTCTCTGGTTTTGATATTAGGGTCATCATGGCATCATAGAATGAGTTTGGAAGTTTACCTTTCTCTGCAATTTTCTGGAAGAGTTTGACTAGGATAGGAGTTAGCTCTTCTCTAAATTTTTGTTAGAATTCAGCTGTGAAATCATCTGGTCCTGGGCTTTTGTTTGCTGGAAGATTTCTGATTACAGTTTCAATTTCTGTCCTTGTGATGGGTCTGTTAAGATTTTCTATTTATTCCTGGTCCGGTTTTGGAAAGTTATGCTTTTCTAAGAATTTGTCCATTTCTTCCAAGTTGTCCATTTTATTGGCATATAATTGCTGATAATAGAATCTTATGATCCTTTTTATTTATACGTTGTCTGTTGTGATTTCTCCATTTTCATTTCTAAATTTTGTTGATTTAATTCTTCTCCATTTTCTTGATAAGTCTGGCTAATGGTTTGTCTATCTTATTTGTTCTCAAAGAACCAGCTTTTAGCTTTGTTGATTTTGGCTATGGTCTTGTTTCTTTTTCATTTATTTCTGCCCTAATTTTTATAATTTCTTTCCCTCCACTAACCCTGGGGTTCTTAATTTCTTCTTTTTCTAGTTGCTTTAGATGTAGAGTTAGGTTATTTATTTTACTTTTCTCTTGTTTCTTAAGGTAGGCTTGTATTGCTATGAACCTTCCCCTTAGCACTGCTTTTACTGAATCCCATATGTTTGGGGTAGTTTTGTTTTCATTTTCATTCATTTCTTTGCATATTTTGATTTCTTTTTTTTTAATTTCTCCTGTGATTTGTTGGTTATTCAGAAGTGTGTTGTTTAGCCTCCATACATTTGTATTTTTGATAGTTTTTTTTTTTTTCTTCCTGTAGTTGACATCTAATCTTATCTTGTGATCAGAAGAGATGCTAGAGATGACTTCAACTTTTTTGAATTCACCAAGGCTAGATTTATGGCCCAGGATGTGATCTATTTGGAGAAAGTTCCATGTGCACTTGAAAAAAAAAGGTGAAATTCATTGTTTTGGGGTGAAATGTCCTATAGATATAAATTAGGTTTAACTGGTCCATTGGATAATTTAAAGTCTGTGTTTCCTTGATAATTTTCAGTTTAGTTGATTTATGCATAGGTGTGAGTGGGGTATTAAGGTCTCCCATTATTATTCTGTTTCTGTTAATTCCCCTTTCTTACTTGTTAGCATTTGCCTTACATATTGCAATGCTCCTATGTTGGATGCATATATATTTATAACTGTTATATTTTCTTCTTGGATTGATCCTTTTATTATTACATAGTTTCCTTCTTTGTCTCTTTTCACAGCCTTTATTTCAATGTCTATTTTATCTGAGAAGAATATTGCTACTCCTACTTTCTTTTGGTCTCCATTGGCATGAAATATCTTTTTCCAGCCCTTCACTTTCAGTCTGTATGTGTCCCTTGTTTTGAGGTGGGTGTCTTGTAGACAGCATATATAGAGGTCTTGTTTTTGTATCAATTCAGCCAGTGTTTGTCTTTTGGTTGGGGCATTCAACCCATTTACATTTAAGGTAATTATTGATAAGTATGATACTATTGCCATTGACTTTATTGTTTTAGGTTCAAATTTATAAACCTTATCTGTGTTTCCTGTCTAGAGAAGATCCTTTAGCATGTGTTGAAGAGCTGGTTTGGTGGTGCCGAATTCTCCCAGCTTTTGCTTATCTGTAAAGCTTTTGATTTCTCCCACATATTTGAATGCAATCCTTGCTGGGTACAGTAATCTGGGTTGTAGCTTTTTCCCTTTCATAACTTTAAGTATGTCCTGCCATTCCCTTCTGGCTTAAAGAGTTTCTATTGAAAGGTCTGCTGTTATCTTATGGGGATCCCCTTGTGAGTTATTTGTTGTTTTTCCCTTGCTACTTTTAATATTTGTTCTTTGTGTTTGATCTTTGTTAATTTGATGAATGTGTCTTGGGGTGTTTTGCCTTGGGTTTATCCTCTTTAGGACTCTGTGGGTTTCTTGGACTCAGGTGGCTATTTCCATTCTCATTTTAGGGAAGTTTTCAACTATTATCTCTTCAAATATTTTCTCATGGCCTTTCTTTTTGTCTTCTTCTTCTGGGATTCCTATGATTCAAATGTTGGGGTGTTTAACATTGTCCCAGAGGTCTCTCAGGTTGTCCTCATTCCTTTTAATTCTTTTTAATTTTTTCCTCTCTGTTTCATTTATTTCCACCATTTTATCTTCCACCTCATTTATCCTATCTTCTGCCTCAGTTATTCTACTGTTGGTTCCCTCCAGAGTGTTTTTGATATCAGTTATTGCATTATTTATTATTGATTGACTCTTTTTTATTTCTTCTAAGTCTTTGTTCTTGCATCTTCTCAATCCTTGTCTCCAGAGTATTTATCTGTACCTCCATTTTGTTTTCAAGATTTTGGATCATCTTTCCTATCATTATTCTGAATTCTTTTTCAGACTCCCTATCTCCTTCTCTTTTGTTTGGTTTATTGGGCTTTTATCATGTTCCTTTAGCTGTTGAATATTTCTCTGCCTTTTCATCTTGTTTAGGTTGCTGTGTTCTGGGTGGCTTTTCTGTAGGCTGGACGTTTGTGTTTCCTCTTTATTGTGGAGGTTCTTCCCTGGGGTGGGGTTGGATGAGTCGCTTGTAAAGGTTTCCTGGTTAGGAAAGCTTGGGTCGGTGTTCTGGTGGGTACAGCTGGATCGCTTCTCTCTGGCATGCAATGAAGTGTCCAGTAGTGAGTTTTGAGGTGTTTATGGGTTTGGTGTGACTTTTGGCCGCTTGTATTTTTGTGCTCAAGGTTATGTTCCTGCTTTGTTGGAAAATTAGCTTGGTATGTCTTGCTCTGAAACTTGTTGGCTCTTGGGTGGAGCTTGGTTTTGGTGTAGCTGTGGAGGTTTTTGGATGAGCTCTTGTCAATTAATGTTCCCTGGAGTCAGGAGTTTTCTGGTGTTCTCAAGTTTTTTATTTAAGCCTCCTGCCTCTGGCTTTCAATCTTATTCCTATAGTAGCCTCAAGATTTCTCCATCCATACAGCACTAATGATAAAACATCTAGGTTAGTGGTGAAAAGATTCTATACAGTGGGGGACAGCCAGAGAGGTTCACAGAGTTACATGGAGAAGAGAAGAGGTAGGTGGGAGAAAGAGGTAACCAGGAGAAGAGGGGGAATCAAAGGGGACAGGGCAATCTAGCCAATAATCAATTCCCTATTTGCTCTCTACAGTCTGAAACACTCAGAGAGTTTCACGGAGTTCAATAGAAAAGAGAAGAGGGAAGAAGGAGATACAGGGGACCAGGAGGAGAGGAGGGGGATTCAAAAGGAGAGAGACCAATCTAGCTTGTGATCAGTTCGCTAAGTGTCCTCCACAGCCCAGAACTTCCAAAGAGATTCACAGCATTAAGTAGAGATGAGAGTGGGGAGGGAGGAGCTAGAGGTGACCTGGGGGAGTAAAAGAAGAGTCAAAAGGGAAGAGAGCAATCAAGCCAGTAATCACACTCCTAAGTAAAAATGGGTATGAAGATTGCATTCTTAAAGGTATAGAATTGATAACAAATACCAAAAAGCAAAGATTAAAAATCTAGAGTAGAGGTTAGACTTTCAAAAATACAATATTAAAAGAAAACAAAATCACAAAAGTTATTACAAAATATGAAATTTGCTTTAAAAACAGGGTCTTTTTTTAATAAGGTAATGCTTCTGCTTCTGCTGCTAAGTTGTGTCAGTCATGTCCAACTCTGTGTGACCCCATAGATGACAGCCCACCAGGCTCCCATGTCCCTGGGATTCTCCAGGCAAGAACACTGGAGTGGGTTGCCATTTCCTTCTCCAATGCATGAAAGTGAAGAGTGAAAGTGAAGTCACTCAGTCGTGTCCGACTCTTCGAGACCCCATGGACTACAGCCTACCAGTCTCCCCGTCCATGGGATTTTCCAGGCAAGAGTACTGGAGCGGGGTGCCATTGTCTTTTCCGTTATAAGGTAATAGTAGGTTTTAAAAATGAAAATTAAAGGAGTAATAAAGAACTTAAAAATTAAAAAAAATTAAAAAATGATAATAGTAAAATATATCTAGGAGTTTCTCTGGAGCTGTTTAGGAGAGTGTAGGGTCAATTCAGTTTTAGATACTTCCTTGTTCCAGCTTATACTTTTTCTCAAGGTCTACAGGTCCCTTCCAATGTAGCCAGTGCTAACTACAGGGTTTTAATCTCTTGCACCTGTCACTTCCAAAGCAGTTCCCTCTTCTTTGCTTATTTTGGCTTCCTCTGTTTGCAAGTCTCTTCAGTATCTAACTTCTGCCCTGACACAAGGAGGAGAAGGTGGTCATTTATTTAGGCTCACTTGTTCCATTGTGTGTGGGGAGGGAGGAGCATTGCAAACCAATATCACTAGCGTGTTTGGGGAGTCCTCGCAGTGTCTGGGCCATACTGAGTTTGTCCCCGCTCATGGTGTGTGTTCTTTCCCAGTCTATACTTCTCAGGGTCCAGATTGTTCTGCAGGGGAACTGTCTAAAGCAGGGCCTGGGTTGCATGCACTTCCCAGGTCTATACTGCTCGGGTTCAGGTTCTTGGGTACTACACAAAGGCATAGACTCGGTTGAGTCTGTGTTTTGTGCCCTTCCCAGGTCTGGGCAGCTCAAGCGACCAGGTGTTTGGCGAGCACACTCTCCCCAGGTGCAGTGAGTCTTATCACCTCCCTGGTCCTGGCCAATCAGTTTCCTGAGTGCGCAGTGGGAGCACCATCTCAGGTGTGCTGCGTGTCTCCTCTGGGGAGCTGATCTCTGGCTGAGACCCTCCTGGTGGATGTCAACCGTCCAGGATCCTAGGAAGACTTGGTTAGCAACTGGGAGCTTGCTCGCAGTTCAATACAGGACGCAGTCTCTGGGGCCAAGTTTGCCCCTTGCCTTCAAGCTCTGGCTGTTGCCCACCTGCCTCTGGCAGGTGGGTAATGGACTGGTCTGCTGCAGGCTAGCTCTCCTCTGGTATTTGCTCAGTCTGTTGTGTGAGTGGGCCAGCAGTGCCTTAGGTTCGAGTTTTTGCAGGAAATTTCTTTCTCTCTATTCCCCCCCCCCCCCCCGCTTTCTCTCTCTCTCTGGCTATCCCATAGTGTGGGTTTCTATTTCATGTTAGCTCCCTCAGGTTTTCCTCAAGGCATTCAGGCCCGTTTCTTACCCTAAGCAATGCAGCCCACACCTCTCTGTTCAGTCCCTGCTTGCTGGTGGCAGACGTGAACATCTAGGCTACTTCTCTGCTGGGAGTTGCAGTTAGGTGTGTAATCTGTGGATTTTATTTATTTATTTTTTCCTCCCGGTTGTGTTGCTCTCTGAGATTCCAAAACTCCCCACAGACCCACTGGTGAGAGGGTTTCCTGGTGTTTGGGAACTTCTGTTTTATGACTCCCTCCCCATGATACTTTCCGTTCCTAACTGTTTTGTCTCTCTTTTTATCTTTTATATTTTGTCCTACCTCCTTTCAAAGACAATGGGCTGCCTTTCTTGGTGCCTGGTGTCCTCCTTCAGCATTCAGAAGTTGTTATGTGGTATTTGCTCAGCTTTCAGATGATCTTTCGATGAATTTGTGTGGGAGAAGTTGGTCTCCAGGTCCTATTCCTCTGCCATCTTCTATTCTACCCTCCAATAATTAAAAAAAAAAAAAAAAATTGCAGTCAATTAAGAATAGCATAAAATAAAAATAAGTATTCAGTTTTCTCAGGCTCTGATAAAGCATTGAAAATCTGATCTTATAGTTGTATATTTTGAACAAATAGCAATAGTTTCTAAACAGGCAATTAAAACATTTTAATGGCATAAAGGGCTTTATTCTGTTTATAAAATTCTCTCAGTTGTTGAATTTTGATACCTGTTCTCTTACAAAATCAAAATCCAGACATTTGTATGTAAGTTGTATTCTATAATGTCCTAAGTCTTATAACTAGAGGATAAAAATAAACCATACTGCAATAAACATATGGATGTTTAAAGACTGCTGCTGCTAAGTCACTTCAGTCGTGTCCGACTCTGTGCGACCCTATACATGGCAGCCCACCAGGCTTTCCCATCCCTGGGATTCTCCAGGCAAGAACACTGGAGTGGGTTGCCATTTCCTTCTCCAGTGCATGAAAGTGAAAAGTGAAAGTGAAGTCGCTCAGTCATGCCCAACTCTAGCGACCCCATGGACTGCAGCCTACCAGTTATCCAGAAATAAGAACACACACCTACATAAATCAGGTATGAAAATAAACTGTTATTTGATAAATATTTAATATGTATAATTCCATGATATTTCAGTTGATAAGAATCTGCCTGCAATGCAGGAGACCCTGGTTTGATTCCTGGGTAGGGAAGATCTGATGGGAGAGGGATAGCCTACCTGCTCCAGTATTCTTGGTCTTCCCTTGTGGTTCATCTACCTGCAGTGTGGGAGACCTGGTTCAATCCCTGCGTTGGGAAGATCCCCTGGAGAAGGGAAAGACTACCTACTCCAGTATTCTTGCCTGGAGAATTCCATGGACTAGAGTCCTTGGGGTTGCAAATAGTCAGACACGACTGAGCAACTTTCACTTAAATTCTCTTATAGCAAGCATTTTGAATCTATTAACTCATTTATTATTTCAGAAATTCCTTGAGTTAACTATAACCATCACCATTTTGCAGGGAGGGGACCTATATTCTCAGGCCTGTGCTTTGCCAGGCTCCACTGTGCCTCTTCTGGTACACACCCCTCTCCAAAAAGTAAAGGGCCTGAGGCCTCAGTGGTATGCGACTACCTGTAGCTCATGTTTCCCATCCCAGACTATGCTCTAAGGAAATCCAGACTCTGAAACTCTCTCTCCGAAATTACCTATGTTCACTTTTAAGGTATATGTAAGCCTTTTTCTGGTGTCCATTCTCCCAGTACTTACTATCTTGCCAGATATGGGGTGCACATGAGGATAAATGGGCAGCTTCTTGAGGCAACTGTGGATGGAGATTGGAGGTTCTGGCTGAGGTATTCCTCATGTCTTGAAAGAAGCTACAAGGTCTGAGACAGAACTAGG
This sequence comes from Tragelaphus eurycerus, assembly GCA_935064755.1. Classification (NCBI taxonomy): domain Eukaryota; kingdom Metazoa; phylum Chordata; class Mammalia; order Artiodactyla; family Bovidae; genus Tragelaphus; species Tragelaphus eurycerus. The sequence continues at coordinate 15,863,201 of CAKXYN010000009.1, read as the reverse complement.
TGTCCAAAAGAAGTGAGATAGGCTGAGGACCAGCTTTCCTAACCTACTACAAATGGCATAGAACTCTTGAGAGACCTCAGAATTTTAAACAGAAAGCTGACCTTGCAAGTTGTAATGATGTACTGTGTTTATGATGGAAGAATAATAAAACATGTTATTTAGCAGTTTTTGAATTTTATGTATCACTTTTAAACTAGATATATGGCAATTAGATGACCATTTTTACTCCTGCCCCGCTGTACAAATGAATTGATTGGGGCTTAGGTTAAGTCACTTTTTCAATTCCATGTAACTGGTAAATAGAAACTATAATGAAAACTCAGAGTATTTTAAAGCTCTACATGTTACTCATTTTAATTTCTCACTTCCCAGAAATGAAATGATAAAGCCAAGCAGCAATAAATATTCAGGGTATGAGAAGAGAAAAATGTTACATAATTTTGCTAATACAAGGACATGTTATATATGTTTACTGGGGACCACCCAAACAGTTTGGTCATTTATCATTTTTATTGCAATGAATCTAAAATGTCTTAAATTTTTAGTAAAACTGTATAAATCCTTTGATCTTAATACCTTTAAATTTTAAAAGAAACATTGTATCTCCAATACTATATACAATGCCAAACACAAGAATAATTATTAAAAAAATAATATCTCATCTCTCGAAAAGATATAAGCTCCTTGAGGATATTTGTATCTGACTTAATACTTATATGAATGAATTAAAGATTAAATGAAAAAGATTTCTTAGTACTTCCGTCTATAAATTGGCTCTGAAATCATTAAAATCCTGTAAGTAAAACAATAACCCTAGGCAAGGATTACAATGATTTCATTTTTTATCAATAATTGATTATAAATTCATAAGTTTGAAGTAATTGTATCACCATTTGGTAATGTGAGAAAAGGAAAGAAAAATCCTAAGTAGAACAACTGTTTCTAATAAGGTAGATATCTTATTTTGTTCACACATTAAGATTAAATTCCATATCATTTTTCCATTTCTACCATTTAATATTTTTCAATTTTAAACATATATTATGTGTGGTCTTTCTATATACATTTAAATGAACTAAAGTGTCATCCAAGTTTCTTATCAAAATCTTTTAAAAGCAGAATGAGTTTCAACATATAGTAAAAATATTCTATCATTTAAAATTTTAAGAGATCAATTTGCTTTATCAAAGCATATAGAATCTCAGAAAAGTTCTACATTTTAAACTATATTTAATGATTTGTTAAACACCGGGCTGGATGAAGCACAAGCTTGAATCAAGATTGCCGGGAGAATTATCAATGACCTCAGATATGCAGATGACACCACCCTTATGACAGAAAATGAAGAGGAACTAAAGAGCCTCTTGAGGAGAGTGAAAAAGTTGGCTTAAAACTCAACATTCAGAAAACTACGATCATGGCATCCGGTCCCATCATTTTATGGCAAATAGATGGGGAAAAAGTGGAAACAGTGGCTGACTATATTTGTGGGTTCCAAAATCACTGCAGATGGTGACTGCAGCCATGAAATTAAAAGACGCTCACTCTGTGGAAGGAAAGTTATGACCAACCTGCTGCTGCAGCTGCTGCTAACTTGGTTCAGTCATGTCCCACTCTGTGCGACCCCATAGACGGCAGCCCACCAGGCTCCCTGTCCCTGGGATTCTCCAGGCGAGAACACTGGAGTGGGTTGCTGTTTCCTTCTCCAATGCATGAAAGTGAAGAGTGAAAGTGAAGTCGCTCAGTCATATCCGACCCTTCGCAACTCCATGGACTGCAGCCTACCAGGCTCCTCTGCCCATGGGATTTTCCAGGCACGAGTACTGGAGTGGGGTGCCATTGCCTTCTCCAATGACCAACCTAGACAGCATATTTAAAAAACAAGCAGAGACATTACTTTGCCAACAGAGGTCCATCTAGTCAAAGCTATGGTTTTTCCAGTGGTCATGCATGGATGTGAGAGTTGGACTATAAAGAAAGCTGAGCATTGAAGAATCGATGCTTTTGAACTGTGGTGTTGGAGAAGACCCTTGAGAGTCCCTTGGACTACAAGGAGATCAATCAGTCCTAAAAGAAATCAGTCTTGAATGTTCATTGAAAATATTTATCCTGAAGCTTCAATACTTTGGCCACCGATGTGAAGAGCTGACTCATTTGAAAAGACCCTGATGATAGGAAAGATTGTAGGCAGGAGGAGAAGGGGACGACAAAGGATGAGATGGTTGGATGGCATCACCAACTCAATGGAAGTGAGTTTGGGTAAACTCTGTGAGTTGGTGATGGACAGGGAGGCCTGGCGTGCTGCAGTCCATGAGGTCTCAAAGAGTCAGACACAAATGAGAGACTAAACTGAACTGAATTTATTTTTATAAAGCTTTTTGTAAATATTATTTACATATGTTATTTGAAAATTTATTAACTAAATAAGTTGTATTTACAAATTATTAATCTAAAATATTTCAAAGCTAATTCTAATTTCACAAAACCACTTCAGAATATTTCCATAATAGCTTTCAATCAAGTCAAGTTAATTGTTTTCATCTTATATGTGTAATAGTTGTCTTGTTTCTGGCTCTTGGAACATTTAAACAAAATTTTCAAAGTACATTTAAATTAATACAGTGTCAAATTTATGAGATTTTTATGATTGCATCTCTGTGTTGGCTAACTGGTTTACCAACTCAGTTTGAAATTACTCTCAAATTAATACTGCTTCTGAAGCTTTCATGTACACTTCTTCCATATTGTCTTTGAAATGTATTTCTGACATAGTCAATTTATTCTCTTGATGATATTTTAAATATAATTTTCCCAAAATAAAGCTTTTCTTGTAAATAAAATACAAACAATTGTTACTTGTAGCTTTTCTGCCCACTGACATACATTTATATCTTTCAAACTGTAGCTGCAGATGTCAAAACAATGACATGCAGAGTGAAAAAGGAAAAAAGATTTCCCCGTGATTCCTTTAAAAATAGACAGTAGTCATGGGAAATAAAAGCGATAGGAATTGCCCACAAACTGGATGTGTGTATAATAAAACTGAAAATAGTTAAGGTATTTTTTAAGGTGAACATGAGTCAGTTAATTGTAGTATCTCAGTGGTTTTGAAGCAAATCACATAGGTCAGTGTTTCCAACCAGGAGTACAGATGGGAAACTTCTACAGAACTGTTAAAAATGTATGTGCTTAGGTCCCACCACAAACCTACTGAATAAGCATCTCCTGGAATCCATAAAGAAAAGAAACATGTATTATAGTTAAAGACTATTTAAATTATAACGTAGGAGTGTTACATTTTATGTAGTCACTGACTGTGTCTATTGACTGGGAAATAAAACATTCATATACATTATGAAGTTAAGTGTTATCCAAATAACAATGTCTTAAAAATCTCACTGTGATATTATAGTGGAAGCTGAGAAACCAATTCAATGTTGATATCATATGTTTTATTTTTTCAGGAAGTAAGATATTTTTTCTATACCTCAACTTTCAAATGTATTTGACCTGAGACTTTGGACAGAGTGGTATTGTGATTTCCAGAAACCACCCAAGAAACTGCATTGCACTGAAATAGTAGCTTAACAAAAGTTCAATTGCAGCATTTCTCATCTATGAGTGTAAAGTCAGTTTGAGTAAAGCCAAATTGTAGCATGTAAGTCAATGCATTGTCTAATCATCTTCAAAACCATGCCTAGACAGAAAACTAAGGAAACTTCATTGATAATTCCTTGTTTGATGATCACTCCCTATAAGTCTCCCAGAAGTGCATCTTGACATTTTATTAATTTCTCAGATTCATAGAAACATTGATCATGAATTGAAGGCAATTTCAAGAAATTTTCTGACCAAGACTACTCATAAAATAGCTAATATTTATTAAGTGCTTAATGGATGCCAGGTATTCTTCCCAGCACTTTAAATGGATAAACCTATTTAATTTTTCTCACCTCCTTGTGAAATACCTTTATTATTATCTCACATTGTGGAGAAGGAAACTTCTGTACCAAGAGCTGAAGTAAGGTGCCCACAGTTGTTCTGGTGGTAAGATCTGGCATTTGGACCCAGGCTGTCTGGAAGTTTTTGCACATAATGGTTATGCAATGCTAAATGTTACTATATATACTTTCCACATGGCTAGAAAAACCTAGGAAAATTAATCACTATACCCGAGGTTGAGTGATGTGAATCTGGTGTTTCCTTTCACTATATGCTTGAAGCTGTAGCACACTACCTCTCTCATTAATCCTTTATCTCAGGCACTATATCATCCAAGATCTGGATATCCTCCACACCACCTTGGCTGTGCTACGGCACTGAAGATTTGTTATTTTCATTCTTGTATATCTGGCACCGAAACATAACTGTTCTGAGTTTCTAGTTTCTAGCCCTCAGAGCTTCCTTGTCTTAAAAAAAAAAAAAAAAAAAAAAGACTTTGGATATACCACTATTATTGAGAAAGAAAGGACAGAAGAACTATTTCTTCATAAAGAAGCAAATGCACAGTCTAAAAACAAACTGCTGGATTTGTTAGCATGGTGAATAAAACATGCTCAGCAACAAGGTAATTCCTTCAGAGGGTTATCTCTCTATTGTTGTTGTTATTGATCTCTGGCTGGTGGTGGAGAAAAATGAGCATTTCCTAGTTCTAAGTAACTGTTACTACTATCACTTGAGGCCTGAAATAACAATGTTGTTTGCACATGAATGGTTAAGAAACCAAAGGGAAAGTATAAGGGTCTCTCAGAATTCTGGAAGAACAGACTGAATAATGATCTTATTTCAAGGCCCTTTTCAATGCTTTTTTTGTTGTTGTTTTATGAAAAACTCATGCAATTTAGTCACTTACTTATTTTATTTTGCCATTACTCCCAACGTGAATTTTCTATTTTAAAACATTCTTCTTGGTTTTAAATATATTAATTTAATACAATATATTTAGAAAATACATTTTTCATTGCTGGTAATGTGGACTTTTCATCCTTTTCTTTGTTTCAAATGAGGTTTATAATATATTATTAATAACTATTTATGATCTATATTAGGAGAAGGCAATGGCACCCCACTCCAGTACTCTTGCCTGGAAAATCCCTTGGACGGAGGAGCCTGGTAGGCTGCAGTCCATGGGGTCGCTAAGAGTCTGACACAACTGAGCGACTTCACTTTCACTTTTCACTTTCATGCATTGGAGGAGGAAATGGCAACCCACTCCAGTGTTCTTGCCTGGAGAATCCCAGGGACGGTGGGGCCTGGTGGGCTGCCGTCTATGGGGTTGCACAGAGTCAGACACAACTGAAGCGACTCAGCAGCCGCAGCAGCAGCATGATATATATTAGCAATTTTAATGTATTACACACATTTTATAAATATTTTTGGTTTTTTGCTCATCTTCTATTCTCAATTTAGATGTTCTTATATATAGTTTAATATTTTACAGCCCCAAACAGATTGTATTTTGCTTGATTTCACACACAGAAGCTCCCTTCCTCTTTTGGGACTGGATGAATATTTACCTACATCATCGTTTAGTAATTTTTATTTAATTTCTTAACATTTGTTTCATAAATCTATCTTGAATGTGTCCTATTGAACTGTGGCCATTTGCTTTACCTGAGGATTTTTTCCTCCATTGTAGTCCAGAGACAAAGAAAAGAAAACAACTTATACCTTTCATTTTGTCTTTTATTCACAGATATCTTTATTTATAGAAGTACTATAGAAGTCTTTATTTATAGAAGTACTATAGCTAACTATAGTTATAACTATAGTTATAACTAATTACAGTTATAACTATAGTTTTCATCCCAATCCCAAAGAAAGGCAATGCCAAAGAATGCTCAAACTACCGCACAATTGCACTCATCTCACACGCTAGTAAAGTAATGCTCAAAATTCTCCAAGCCAGGCTTCAGCAATATGTGAACCGTGAATTTCCTGATGTTCAAGCTGGTTTTAGAAAAGGCAGAGGAACCAGAGATCAAATTGCCAACATCCGCTGGATCATGGAAAAAGCAAGAGAGTTCCAGAAAAACATCTATTTCTGCTTTATTGACTACGCCAAAGCCTTTGCCTGTGTGGATCACAATAAACTGTGGAAAATTCTGAAAGAGATGGGAATAACAGACCACCTGATCTGCCTCTTGAGAAATCTGTATGCAGGTCAGGAAGCAACAGTTAGAACTGGTCATGGAACAACAGACTGGTTCCAAATAGGAAAAGGAGTACGTCAAGGCTGCATATTGTCACCATGTTTATTTAACTTATATGCAGAGTACATCATGAGAAATGCTGGACTGGAAGAAACACAAGTTGGAATCAAGATTGCTGGGAGAAATCTCAATAACCTCAGATATGCAGATGACACCACTCTTATGGCAGAAAGTGAAGAGGAATTCAAAAGCCTCTTGATGAGAGTGAAAGTGGAGAGTGAAAAGGTTGGCTTAAAGCTCAACATTCAGAAAACGAAGATCATGGCATCTGGTCCCATCACTACATGGGAAATAGATGGAGAAACAGTGGAAACAGTGTCAGACTTTATTTTTCTGGACTCCAAAATCAGATGAGTGATGCAGCCATGAAATTAAAAGACGCTTGCTCCTTGGAAGGAAAGTTATGACCAACCTAGATAGCATATTCAAAAGCAGAGACATCACTTTACCCACAAAGGTTCGCCTAGTCAAGGCTATGGTCTTTCCTGTGGTCATGAATGGATGTGAGAGCTGGACTGTGAAGAAGAATTGATGCTTTTGAACTGTGGTGTTGGAGAAGACTCTTGAGAGAGTCCCTTGGACTGCAAGAAGATCCAACCAGTCCATTCTGAAGGAGATCAATCCTGGAATTTCTTTAGAAGGAATGATGCTAAAGCTGAAACTCCAGTATCTTGGCCACCTCATGCGAAGAGTTGACTCATTGGAGAAGACTCTGATGCTGGGAGAGATGGAGGGCAGGAGGAGAAGGGGGACGACAGAGGATGAGATGGCTGGATGGCATCACTGACTCGATGGGTATGAGTCTGGGTGACCTCCGGGAGCTGGTGATGGACAGGGAGGCCTGGCATGCTGTGGTTCATGGGGGCGAAGAGTCAAACACGACTGAGCGACTGATCTGATCTGATCTGATAGCTAAATCTGAGGTTTATATGAAAAATTGTTTCTAATGTATTTATTTGAGATCAAAAAAACAAACAAACAAAAAAAACTTTTGTAATTGAAGAGCTACTGATTCTTTACATTTTTAAGTTAAGTTGAGGGGAAAGTGTGAAAATGTTCTGCTTTAAATTGATTGACATGCATGTGATTATTTAATGCAACAATATATAAAGGGAATATTTCATTTGGAAGTAAAACACTTCATACTGCTTACATATACCTAAAGGTTTTTTTTTTTTTTTTTCTAGCAGAAAACATAGAATTATTCTATTACAGCATATTAATTTGGTAACTTTGTTTTTATTGTTCAGTCTCTCAGTTGTTTCTGACTCTTTGTGTTGAAATGATGATGACATTCAACTATCTCATTCTCTGTCATCCTCTTCTGCCTTCAATTCTTCCTAGCATCAGAGTTTTTCCTAATGAATCCACTCTTCGCATCAGGTAGCCAAGTATTGGAGCTTTAGCTTCAGCTTCAGTCCTTCCAATGAATATTCAGAGTTGATTTCCTTTAGGATTGACTGATTTGATCTACTTGCTATCCAAGGGACTCTCAAGAATTTTCTTCAGCACCACAGTTTTGAATGCAGAAATTCTTTGGTGCTCAGCCTTCTTTATGGTCCAACTCTCACATCTGTACATGACTATTGGGAAAATCATAGCTTTGACTATATGGACTTTTGTAAGCAAAGTGATGCCTCTGCCTTTTAATTTGCTGTCTAGGTTTGTCATAGCTCTTTTCCAAGAAGCAAATGTCTTTTAATTTTATAACTGCCATCACTGTCCACAGTGATTTTTGGAGCCTGAGAAAATAAAGTCTGTCACTGTTTCCATTGTTTCCCCATCTATTTGCCATGACGTGACAAGAACAAATGCCATGATCTTAGCTTTTTGAATGTTGAGTTTTAAGCCAGCTTTCATTCTCCTCTTTGACCTTCATCAAGAAGCTTTTAGGTCCTCTTCACTTTCTGCCACCATGCAGGTGGCATCATCTGCATATCTGAGGTTATTGATATTTGTCCTGGCAATCTTGATTCCAGCTTGTGCTTCATCCAGTCTGGCATTTCATTTGGTATACACTGCATATAAGTTGCTGCTGCTGCTAAGTCGCTTCAGTCATGTCCGACTCTGTGCAACCCCATAGACGGCAGCCCACCAGGCTCCCCCCGTCCCTGGGATTCTCCAGGCAAGAACACTGGAGTGGGTTGCCATTTCCTCCTCCAATGCATGAAAGTGAAAAGTGAACGTGAAGTCGCTCGGTCGGGTCCGACTCTTAGCGACCCCATGGACAGCAGCCCACCAGGGACCTCTGTCCATGGGATTTTCCAGTCAAGAGTACTGGGGTGGAGTGTCATTGCCTTCCCCAGCATATAAGTTAAGTTAAGTTAAATAAGCAAGGTGACAATATACAGCCCTGACACACCCCTTTCCCAATTTGGAACCAATCCATTGATCCATGTCCAGTTCTAACTGTTGCTTTTTGACCTGCATATAGGTTTTTCAGGAGACAGGTAAGATGGTCTGGTATTACCATCTTCTTAAGAATTTTCCACAGTTTGTTCTGACCCACATAGTCCAAGGCTTTAGTGTATTCAATAAAGAAGTAGTAGATGTTTTTCTGGAATTCCCTTGCCTTTTCTATGATTCAGTTGATGTTGGCAATTTGATCTCTGGTTCCTCTGCCTTTTCTAAATCAATCTTGTACATCTGGAAGTTCTCAGTTCACATACTATTGAAGCCTAGTTTGAAGCATTTTGAGCATTATCTTGCTAGCATGTGAAATGAGTGCAGTTGTGCAGTATTTTGAACATTCTTTGTCATTGCCCTTCTTTGGGATTGGAATGAAAACTGATCTTTTCCAGTCCTGTGTTTCCACCATCAAATTATCCAAATGAATCATTTTGTGATCCAATAACCTTGCACTCTTATAAAGCTGCTCATCTTTTATTTTAAAATAAGGCTAAAATAAGGCTTAAGAAAGTACTCCACCTTCCTACTTTCTATTTTCTAAGTACTTACTCTGTAAACATTATCATTTGATTTTTTGCTGAGAAAACTTTGATATTTCTAAGTAATTTCTGTTTCCCTTCTCCCAACCACATATACTCCCTCCTGTTAGAGTCCCTGGCACAGTATCTGGTGTCTGGTTTCCATTTTAAAGAAAATAATGGAGGGAGGAGCTAAGATGGTGGAGGAATAGGATGGGGAAAACACTTTCTCCTCCACAAATTCATCAGAAGAACATCTAAACGCCAAATAAATTCCACAAAACAACTTCGGAATGCCGGCAGAGGACATCAGACACCCAGAAAAGCAACTCATTGCCTTCTGAAGGAGGTAGGAAAAAATATAAAAGACAAAACAAGAGACAAAGAAGGAGGGATGGACCTCTGTCCGGGGAAGGGTGTCTTAAAAAAAAAAGAGAAGTTTCCAAACACCAGGAAACTCTCACTGCCGAGTCTGTGCCGAACCTGGGAAGCACGGAGGCCATCATAACAGGGAGAAAAATACATAATCAATTAAAACCCACAGACTACGAGCCCCACGATAACTTCCCCAGCAGAGAAACAGCACAAACGCCCGCATCCGCCATTACCAAGTGGGGGCTGGGCAGGGAGGCGCCGCGGGCCGCTTCTTCACAGGCTGCTTCGCGGGCCGCTTCGTGGGCCGCTTCTTCGTGGGCTGAATTGGCCTGAATATCCCGAGCGCTACCTGAGCAGAATAATTTGGGCCGGCAAACCAGACTGTGGGATACCTACCACACGAAAAGCCAGCCCTAACCCAAGACACTGCCAGGCCCACGCACAGAACAAGGACTTTACAGAGATAGTCGGCTGCAGTCCTTCCCCCTCCGGTGACAGGCAGTCAGAGCCGGAGGGAGGCAATCGCAGCCCCAGAGAGACATTATCCACAAAACTGTAAGCAGGCTTATTTGCTAACTAAGACTTCTTAGGGCTCTGGTCGGCTAACAACCACCAGGGAAAGTGCACCAGTGGTGCACTTAGAGGACCGAGTGGCGGGGCGGCGATAAGTCGCAAAAGCCAAGCTTGCTGAACGCCTCATTACATGTGCTGCTGGATTCTGTGAAGGGCACAAAACGCAGGCCCATCCGAGCCTGGGCCTCTGAGGACTACCCGAGTACCTGAACTTGAACGGCTTAGACCTGGGAGGGGCAAGCAGCCCAGGGCCGGTCGCAGATGGTTCTGGCCGGAAAACAGAGAGCCTAAGCAGAGTGGGCAGGGAGGCTACACGTGCCATGAGCAGAGGCAGACCCAGTGTGGCTGAGCCACTGTGAACATATGCCAGTGGTATTTATTTGCAACGTCCCTCCCTCCCCGCAGCGCGAGTGAACAAGTGAGCCTAAAAAAAAAAAAAAAAAAAAGGTGTCCACCACCGCCCTCTTTGTATCAGGGTGGAAATCAGACACTGAAGAGACCAGCAAACAGAAGAAGCTATAACAGAGGGAATTGCCATGGAAGCAACAGGCAATAAACTAAAACCCCATGGTTAGTACCAACTACAGAGAAAGGGGCCTATAGATCTTGAGAAATTTAAGCCGGAATAAGAACTAGCCAAAAATGAACTGAACCCACAATACCCACAACAATAACAGAGAAAATCTTATATATATTGTTACTATTTTTACCATCATTTCTTTCTTTTATATATATATACATATAAATAATTTATTTATTTATATATAAATATATATATTTTTTATTAAAAATTTTTTTATCCTCTAGTACTCCTGTAATTTCCACTTTTAGAATATTTTTTAAAACTCTTGCGACCCCTTTTTTTCTTTTTTCTTCTTTTTTTTATTCTTTTTTTCTTTTTTCTTTTCTTTTTTCTTTTTGTCTTTTCTTTTTTTCTTTCCTTTAACATTGTATTTTTGAAACTCCAAACTCTGCTCTAGATTCATAAGTTTAGCTTATTGGTAATTGCTATCAATTTTTTACCTATTCATTTTTTTTTCTATAACTTTTGTGACTTTTTCTTTTTTTTCCTCCCTCTTTCTATCTCTTCATCTTTTCTTTGACATTCTATTCCTGAAACTCCAAACTCTAATCTAGATCTTTAATCTATGCTTTCTGGTATATGTAATCAGTTTGTGCCTATTACTGACTGGATCTGTCTCTCTCCTTTTCATTCCCTCCTTTTATCCTCCTGACCACCTCTGTCACCTTCCTCCCTCTTTTCTTCTCTGTATAACTCCGTGAACATCTCTGAGCGGTCCACTTGTGGAGTGCAGTATAGAAGGAGAAGTTTTTGAGACTACTGTAAAAATAAGACCGATAACTGGAAGTAGGAGGCTTAAGTCCAAACCCTGATCCCATGGAACATTAACTGACAGGAGCTCATCAAATGCCTCCAAACCTACACTGAAACCAAGCCAATATACAGGCTACCCAAAGTGACCCCCAAATCATAGACATGACATGACTCATTACTAGACACTCCATTGCACTCCAGAGAGAAGAAATACAGCTCCATTCACCAGAACACTGATACAAGCATCTCCAAACAAGAAACCTTGGCAAGCCACCTGTACAAACCCACATACAGTGAGGGAACGCCACAATAAAGAGAATTCCACAAACTGCCAGAATACAGTAAGGACACCCCAAACTCAGCAATTTAAACAAGATGAAGAGACAGAAGGATTCCCAGCAGGTAAAGGAACAGGATAAATGCCCACCAAACAAAAGAGGAAGAAATAGCGAATCTACTGGATAAAGAATTCCAAATAATGATAGTGAAAGTAATCCAAAATCTGGAAATCAAAATGGAATCACAGATGAATAGCCTGGAGAAAAGCATTGAGAAGATGCAAGAAAGGTTTAACAAGGACCTAGAAGAAATAAAAAAAGAGTCAATATATAATGAATAATGCAATAAATGAGATCCAAAACACTCTGGAGGCAACAAATAGTAGAATAACAGAGGCAGAAGATAGAATTAGTGAATTAGAAGACAGAATGGTAGAAATAAATGAATCAGAGGAGAAAAAAGAAAAACGAATTAAAAGAAATGAGGACAGTCTCAGAGACCTCCAGGACAATATTAAACGTTACAACATTCGAATCATAGGAGTCCCAGAAGAAGAAGACAAAAAGAAAGACCATGAGAAAATACTAGAGGAGATAATAGTTGAAAACTTCTCTAAAATGGGGAAGGAAATAATCACTCAAGTTCAAGAAACCCAGAGAGTCCCAAACAGGATAAACCCAAGGCGAAACACCCCAAGACACATATTAATCAAATTAACAAAGATCAAACACAAAGAACAAATATTAAAAGCAGCAAGGGAAAAACAACAAATAACACACAAGGGAATTCCCATAAGGATTACAGCTGATCTTTCAATAGAGACGCTCCAAGCCAGGAGGGAATGGCAAGACATACTTAAAGTGATGAAAGAAAATAACTTACAGCCCAGATTATTGTACCCAGCAAGGATCTGATTCAAATATGAAGGAGAAATTAAAACCTTTCAGATCAGATCAGTCGCTCAGTCGTGTCTGACTCTTTGCGACCCATGAACTGCAGCACGCCAGGCCTCCCTATCCATCACCAGCTCTCGGAGGTCACTCAGACTCACATTCATCGAGTCAGTGATGCCATCCAGCCATCTCATACTCTGTCGTCCCCTTCTCCTCCTGCCCTCAATCCCTCCCAGCATCAGAGTCTTCTCCAATGAGTCAACTCTTCGCATGAGGTGGCCAAAATACTGGAGTTTCAGCTTTAGCATCATTCCTTCCAAAGAAATCCCAGGGCTGATCTCCTTCAGAATGGACTGGTTGGATCTTCATGCAGTCCAAGGGACTCTCAAGATTCTTCTCCAACACCACAGTTCAAAAGCATCAATTCTTCGGCGCTCAGCCTTCTTCACAGTCCAGCTCTCACATCCATACATGACCACAGGAAAGACCATAGCCTGACTAGGTGAACCTTTATTGGCAAAGTGATGTCTCTGCTTTTGAATATGCTATCTAGGTTGGTCATAACTTTCCTTCCAAGGAGCAAGCGTCTTTTAATTTCATGGCTGCAGTCACCATCTGTAGTGATTTTGGAGTCCAGAAAAATAAAGTCTGACACTGTTTCCACTGTTTCTCCATCTATTTCCCATGTAGTGATGGGACTGGATGCCATGATCTTCGTTTTCTGAATGTTGAGCTTTAAGCCAACCTTTTCACTCTCCACTTTCACTTTCATCAAGAGGCTTTTTAGTTCCTCTTCACTTTCTGCCATAAGGGTGGTGTCATCTGCATATCTGAGGTTATTGATATTTCTCCCAGCAATCTTGATTCCAGCTTGTGTTTCCTCTAGTCCAGCATTTCTCATGAGGTACTCTGCATATAAGTTAAATAAACATAGTGACAATATACAGCCTTGACGTACTCCTTTTCCTATTTGGAACCAGTCTGTTGTTCCATGACCAGTTCTAACTGTTGCTTCCTGACCTGCATACAGATTTCTCAAGAGGCAGATCAGGTGGTCTGTTATTCCCATCTCTTTCAGAATTGTCCACAGTTTATTGTGATCTACACAGTCAAAGGCTTTGGCGTAGTCAATAAAGCAGAAATAGATGTTTTTCTGGAACTCTCTTGCATTTTCGATGATCCAGCAGATGTTGGCAATTTGATCTCTGGTTCCTCTGCCTTTTCTAAATCCAGCTTGAACACGAGGAAGTTCATGGTTCACATATTGCTGAAGCCTGGCTTGGAGAATTTTGAGCATTACTTTACTAGCGTGTGAGATGAGTGCAATTGTGCGGTAGTTTGAGCACTCTTTGGTATTGCCTTTCTTTGGGATTGGGATCAAAACTGACCTTTTCCAATCTTGTGGCCACCGCTGAGTTTTCCAAATTTGCTGGCATAATGAGTGCAGCACTTTCACAGCATCATCTTTCAGGATTTGGAATAGCTCCACTGGAATTCCATCACCTCCACTAGTTTTGTTCCTAGTGATGCTTTCTAAGGCCCACTTGACTTCACATTCCAGGATGTCTGGCTCTAGGTCAGTGATCACACCATCATGATTATCTGTGTCGTGAAGCTCTTTTTTGTAAGTTCTTCTGTGTATTCCTGCCACCTCTTCTTAATATCTTCTGCTTCCGTTAGGTCCATAGCATTTCTGTCCTTTATCGAGCCCATTTTTGCATGAAATGTTCCTTTGGTATATATGATTTTCTTGAATAGATCCTTAGTCTTTCCCATTCTGTTGTTTTCCTCTATTTCTTTGCATTGATCGCTGAAGAAGGCTTTCTTATCTCTTCTTGCTATTCTTTGCAACTCTGCATTCAGATGTTTATATCTCCTTTTCTCCTTTGCTTTTCACTTCTCTTCTTTTCACAGCTATTTTCAAGGCCTCCCCAGACAGCCATTTTGCTTTCTTGCATTTCTTTTCCATGGGGATGGTCTTGATCCCTGTCTCCTGTACAATGTCACGAACCTCAATTCATAGTTCATCAGGCACTCTATCTATCAGATCTAGGCCCTTAAATCTATTTCTCACTTCCACTGTATAATCATAAGGGATTTGATTTAGGTCATACCTGAATGGTCTAGTGGTTTTCCCTCCTTTCTTCAATTTAAGTCTGAATTTGGCAATAAGGAGTTCATGGTCTGAGCCACAGTCAGCTCCGGGTCTTGTTTTTGCTGATTGTATAGAGCTCCTCCATCTTTGGCTGCAAAGAATATAATCGATCTGATTTCGGTGCTGACCATCTGGTGATGTCCATGTATAGAGTCTTCTCTTGTGTTGTTGGAAGAGGATATTTGCTATGACCAGTGCATTTTCTTGGCAAAACTCTGTTAGTCTTTGCCCTGCTTCATTCCTTGTTCCAAGGCCAAATTTGCCTGTTACTCCAGGTGTTTCTTGACTTCCTACTTTTGCATTCCAGTCCCCTATAATGAAAAGGACGTCTTTTTTGGGTGTTAGTTCTAAAAGGTCTTGTAGGTCTTCATAGAACCGTTCAACTTCAGCTTCTTCAGCATTACTGGTTGGGGCATAGACTTGGATTACTGTGACATTGAATGGTTTGCCTTGGAAACGAACAGAGATCATTCTGTCGTTTTTGAGATTGCATCCAAGTACTGCATTTTGGACTCTTTTGTTGACCATGATGGCCACTCCGTTTCTTCTAAGGGATTCCTGCCCACAGTAGTAGATATAATGGTCCTCTGAGTTAAATTCACCCATTCCAGTCCATTTTAGTTCGCTAATTCCTAGAATGTCAACATTCACTCTTGCCATCTCTTGTTTGACCACTTCCAATTTGACTTGATTCATGGACCTGACATTCTAGGTTCCTATGCAATATTATTCTTTACAGCATCGGACTTTGCTTCTATCACCAGACACTTCCACAGCTGGGTATTCTTTCTGCTTTGGTTCCATCCCTTCATTCTTTCTGGAGTTTATTCTCCACTGATCTCCAGTAGCATATTGGTCCCCTACTGACCTGGGGAGTTTCTCTTTCAGTATCCTATCATTTTGTCTTTTCATACTGTTCATGGGGTTCTCAAGTCAAGAATACTGAAGTGGTTTGCCATTCCCTTCTCCAGCGGACCATACCCTGTCAGATCTCTCCACCATGACCCGCCCATCCCGGGTTGCCCCACGGGCATGGCTTAATTTCATTGAGTTAGACAAGGCTGTGGTCCTGGTGTGATTAGATTGACTAGCTTTTTGTGAGTATGGTTTCAGTGTATTTGCCCTCTGATGCCCTCTTGCAAGACCTACCGTCTTACTTGGGTTTCTCTTACCTTGGGCGTGGGGTATCTCTTCCTGGCTGCTCCAGCAAAGCACAGCCATCGCACCTTACCTTGGATGAGGGGTCTCTCCTCACCGCCGCCAGACAAGCAAAAGCTGAAAGAATTCAGCACCACCAAACCAGCTCTTCAACAAATACTAAAGGACATTCACTAGACAGCAAACACAAAAAGGGTATATAAGTTCAAACCCAAAACAATAACGTAAATGGCAACAGGATCATACTTATCAATAATTACCTTAAATGTAAATGGGTTGAATGCCCCAACCAAAAGACAGAGACTGGCCAAATGTATACAAAAACAAGGTCCCTACATATGTTGTCTACAAGAGACCCACCTCACAACAGGGGACACATACAGACTGAAAGTGAAGGGCTGGAAAAATATTTTCCATGCAAATAGGGACCAAAAGAAAGCAGGAGCAGCAATACTCATATCAGATAAAATAGACTTTAAAACAAAGGCTCTGAAAAGAGACAAAGAAAGTCAGTACATAATGATCAAAGGATCAATCCAAGAAGAAGATGTAACAATTATAAATACATATGCACCCAACATAGGAGCACCACAATATGTAAGACAAATACTAACAAGTATGAAAGGAGAAATCAACAATAACACAATAATAGTGGGAGACTTTAATACCCCGTTCACACCAATGGATAGATCAACGAAACAGAAAATTAAAAAGGAAACACAAACTTTAAACGATACAATAGACCAGTTAGACCTAATTGATATCTATAGGACATTTCATCCCAAAACAATGAATTTCACCTTTTTCTCAAGTGCTCACGGAACCTTCTCCAGGATAGACCACATCCTGGCTCATAAATCTAGCCTTGGTAAGTTCAGAAAAATTGAAATCATTCCAAGCATCTTTTCTGACCACAATGCAGTAAGATTAGATCTCAATAACAAGAGAAAAACTATTAAAAATTCCAACATATGGAGGCTGAACAACACGCTCCTGAATAACCAACAAGTCACAGAAGAAATCAAAAAAGAATTCAAAATCTGCATAGAAACGAATGAAAATGAAAACACAACAACCCAAAACCTATGGGAAACTATAAAAGCAGTCCTAAGGGGAAAGTTCATAGCAATACAGGCATACCTCAAGAAACAAGAAAAAAAGCCAAATAATTAACCTAACTCTACACCTAAAGCAACTAGAAAAGGAAGAAATGAAGCACCTCAAGGTTAGTAGAAGGAAAGAAATCTTAAAAATTAGGGCAGAAATAAATGCAAAAGAAACAAAAGAGACCATAGCAAATATCAGCAGAGCCAAAAGCTGGTTCTTTCAAAGGGTAAATAAAATTGACAAACCATTAGCCAGACTCATTAAGAAACAAAGGGAGAAAAATCAAATCCATAAAATTAGAAATGAAAATGGAGAGATCACAACAGACAACGTAGAAATACAAAGGATCATAAGAGACTACTATCAGCAATTATATGGCAATAAAATGGACAACGTCAAAGAAATGGACAAATTCTTAGAAAAGTACAACTTTCCAAAACTGGATCAGGAAGAAATAGAAAATCTTAACAGACCTATCACAAGCACAGAAATTGAAACTGTAATCAGAAATCTTCCGGCAAACAAAAGCCCAGGTCCAGACGGCTTCACAGCTGAATTCTACCAAAAATTTAGAGAAGAGCTAACACCTATACTACTCAAACTGTTCCAGAAAATTGCAGAAGAAGGCAAACTTCCAAACTCATTCTATGAGGCCACCATCACCCTAATACCAAAACCTGACAAAGATGCCACAAAAAAAGAAAACTACAGGCCAATATCACTGATGAACATGGATGCAAAAATCCTTAACAAAATTCTAGCAATCAGAATCCAACAACACATTTAAAAGATTATACACCATGACCAAGTGGGCTTTATCCCAGGAATGCAAGGATTCTTCAATATCTGCAAATCAATGAACGTAATACACCACATTAACAAATTGAAAAATAAAAACCATATGATTATCTCAATAGATGCAGAGATAGCCTTTGACAAAGTTAAACATCCATTTATGATAAAAAACTCTCCGGAAAGCAGGAATAGAAAGAACATACCTCAACATAATAAAAGCTATATATGACAAACCCACAGCAAACATTATCCTCAATGGTGAAAAATTGAAAGCGTTTCCTCTAAAGTCAGGAACAAGACAAGCATGCCCACTTTCACCATTACTATTCAACATAGTTTTGGAAGTTCTGGCCACAGCAATCAGAACAGAAAAAGAAATAAAAGGAATCCAAATTGGAAAACAAGAAGTAAAACTCTCACTGTTTGCAGATGACATGATCCTCTACGTAGAAAACCCTAAAGACTCCACCAGAAAATTACTAGAACTGATCAATGAATACAGTAAGGTTGCAGGATATAAAATCAACACACAGACATTCCTTGCATTCCTGTACACTAATAATGAGAAAATAGAAAGAGAAATTCAGGAAACAATTCCATTCACCATTGGAATGAAAAGAATAAAATACTTAGGAATATATCTTCCTAAAGAAACTAAAGACCTATATATAGAAAACTATAAAACACTAGTGAAAGAAATCAAAGAGGACACTAATAGATGGAGAAATATACCATGTTCATGGATTGGTAGAATCAATATAGTGAAAATGAGTATACTACCCAAAGCAATTTATAGATTCAATGCAATCCCCATTAAGCTACCAATGGTATTCTTCACAGGGCTGGAACAAATAATTTCTCAATTTGTATGGAAATACAAAAAACCTCGAATAGCCAAAGCTATCTTGAGAAAGAAGAATGGAACTGGAGGAATCAACCTGCCTGACTTCAGGCTCTACTACAAAGCCACAGTCATCAAGACAGTATGGTATTGGCACAAAGACAGAAATATAGATCAATGGAACAAAATAGAAAGCCCAGAGATAAATCCACGCATATATGGACACCTTATCTTTGACAAAGGAGGCAAGAATATACAATGGATTAAAGACAATCTCTTTAACAAACGGTGCTGGGAAAACTGGTCAAACACTTGTAAAAGAATGAAACTAGAACACTTTCTAACACCATACACAAAAATAAACTCAAAATGGATTAAAGATCTAAATGTAAGACCAGAAACCATAAAACTCATAGAGGAAAACATAAGCAAAACACTCTCTGACATTCATCACATCAGGATCCTCTATGACCCACCTCCCAGAATATTGGAAATAAAATCAAAAATAAATAAATGGGATATAATTAAACTTAAAAGCTTCTGCACAACAAAGGAAACTATAAGCAAGGTGAAAAGACAGCCTTCAGAATGGGAGAAAATAATAACAAATGAAGCAACAAACAACTAATCTCAAAAATATACAAGCAACTCCTACAGCTGAGTTCCAGAAAAATAAATGACCCAATCAAAAAATGGGCCAAAGAACTAAATAGACATTTCTCCAAAGAAGACATACAGATGGCTAACAAACACATGAAAAGATGCTCAACATCACTCATTATCAGATAAATGCAAATCAAAACCACTCTGAGGTACCATTTCACGCCAGTCAGAATGGCTGCTATCCAAAAGTCCACAAGTAATAAATGCTGGAGAGGGTGTGCAGAAAAGGGAACCCTCTTACACAGTTGGTGGGAATGCAAACTAGTACAGCCACTTTGGAGAACAGTATGGAGATTCCTCAAAAAACTGGGAATAGAACTGCCTTATGATCCAGCAATCCCACTGCTGGGCATACACACTAAGAAAACCAGAATTGAAAGAGACACGTGTACCCCAGTGTTCATAGCAGCACTGTTTACAATAGCCAGGACTTGGAAGCAACCTAGATGTCCATCCACAGATGAATGGATAAAGAAAGCAGTGGTACATATATACAATGGAGTATTACTCAGCCATTAAAAAGAATGCATTTGAATCAGTTCTATTGAGGTGGATGGAACTGGAGCCTATTATACAGAGTGAAGTAAGTCAGAAAGAAAAACACAAATACAGTATACTAACACATATATATGGAATTTAGAAAGATGGTAACAATAACCCTGTTTACAAGACAGCAAAAGAGACACTGATGTATAGAACAGACTTTTGGACTCTGGGACCGGGAGAGGGTGGGATGATTTGGGAGAATAGCATTTAAATATGTATAATATCATATCTGAAACGAGTCGCCAGTCCAGGTAAGATGCCTGATAATGGATCCCTGGGGCTGGTGCACTGGGACGACCCAGGGGGATGATATGGGGAGGGAGGAAGGAGGAGGGGTCAGGATGGGGAACACATGTATACTTGTGGCAGATCCATCTTAATGTATGGCAAAAGCAATACAATATTGTAAAGTTAAGCAAAATAAAATTTAATTAAAAAAAATAAAAAACTACTTTGGAAAATAAAGTCCCCCTTTTTTGGATAAAAAAAATTAAAATAAAAGAAAATAAAGAAAATAATGAGAATGAGAGCCATAATAAAAGGCTTCTATCCCACAAATACTGTGTTTTAATGATCATATCCACTCACTGTCTAAAAATATGATGTACCAATATTTTAGGGCTGTCACATTCTTATTGAATCTGTTGACTGAAAAGTATATTTTAGAAAAAATAATTTTCTTCTGCCCAAATACATTTGGAAAGTTAAAATATTTAGATTCAGTCTGAGTTAAACAGCTGCACTGAATTTTAAAAGGCAGTCTTTTTTCCCTTAGGTGCAAAATGGTTCCCAAAATTCTGAAATATTTCTACAAAATTGGAGGGAAATTAAGACAATTATCCAGATTAATTCAGGAAAACAAATTGCTTTTTAGGAAGAAAATGGTTGCTTAGATTTCTGTTATCTAGTTTAGCTATCTATATGCAAATTCTCCAGAAAACTTTTTTATACCTTACCTTGCTTTCCATACTTATGTTAGTGTTTTATATTTAAAGGCAATTTTCTTGTATCAAAATGTGACAGTGTGTTAAAAGAGAAAGTCTCTAAATTCACATTGATAAAAACAAAATTATGCTGATATTTCATACCTTAGCAATGAAAGTGAGCTACATTAAGTTTACATATAATTTAACCAGTTAATTGACAGAAACATCTCTCTGTAATATAAAATGCTTCATTTTACAGTTTTTTCCCTCAAAACTGTATTATTTAGATGACTAGTTGAAAGATATTAATGTTTGGTTTTAATTATCATATATAACATTAGGAAGCATCACTATGAACAAAGCTAGTGGAGGTGATGGAATTCCAGTTGAGCTATTTCAAATCCTGAAAGATGTTGCTGGGAAAGTGCTG
Source organism: Tragelaphus eurycerus (assembly GCA_935064755.1). Lineage (NCBI taxonomy): Eukaryota > Metazoa > Chordata > Mammalia > Artiodactyla > Bovidae > Tragelaphus > Tragelaphus eurycerus. Next base: position 15,841,985 of record CAKXYN010000009.1, on the reverse strand, counting down.
CACTCAATATGCCAGCAAATTTGGAAAACTCAGCAATGGCCAAAGGGCTGGAAAATGTCAGTTTTCATTCCAATCCCAAAGAAAGGTCATGCCAGAGAATGCTCCAACTACCACACAATTGCATTCATCTCACACGCTAGTAAAGTAATGCGCAAAATTCTGTAAGCCAGGCTTCAGCAATATGTGACCCATGAACTTCTAGATGGTCAAACTGGTTTTAGAAAAGGCAGAGGAATGAGAGATCAAATTGCCAACATCTGCTGGATCATCAAAAAAGGAATAGAGTTCCAGAAAAACATCTATTTCTGCTTTCTTGACTATGCCAAAGCCTTTGACTGTGTATATCACAGTAAACTGTGGAAAATTCTAAAAGTGATGGAATACCAGACCACCTGATCTGCCTCTTGAGAAAACTGTTTGCAGGTCAGGAAGCAACAGTGAGGACTGGACAGGGAACAATAGACTGGTTTCAAATAGGAAAAGGAGTATGTCAAGGCTGTATATTGTCACCCTGTTTCTTTAACTTATATGCAGAGTACATCATTAGAAACGCCGGGCTGGAGGAATCACAAGCTGAAATCAAGATTGCTGTGAGAAATATCAATAACCTCAGATATGCAGATGACACCACCCTTATGGCAGAAAATGAAGAAGAACTAAAGAGCCTCTTGATGAAAGTGAAAGTGGAGAGTGAAAAAGTTGGCTTAAAGCTCAACATTCAGAAAACTAAGATCATGGCATCTGGTCACATCACTTCATGGCAAATAGACAGGGAAACAGTGGAAACAGTGGCTGACTTTATTTTTCTGGGCTCCAAGATCACTGCAGTTGGTGATTGCAGCCATGAAAGTAAAAGACGCTTACTCCTTGGAAGGAAAGTTATGACCAACTTAGATAGCATATTGAAAAGCAGAGACATTACTTTGCCAACAAAGGTCCGTCTAGTCAAGGCTATGGTTTTTCCAGTGATCGTGTATGGTTGTGAGAGTTGGACTTTGAAGAAAGCTGAGTGCCGAAGTATTGATGCTTTTGAACTGTGGTGTTGGAGAAGACTCTTGAGGGTCCCTTGGACTGCAAGGAGATCCAATCAGTCCATCCTAAAGGAGATTGATCAATCCTGGGTTTTCATTGGAAGGACTGAATTTGAAGCTGAAATTCTGGTACTTTGGCCACCTGATGTGAAGAGCTGACTCATTTGATAAGACCCTGATGCTGGGAAAGATTGAGGGCAGCAGGAGAAGGGGATGACAGAGGATGAGATGGTTGGATGGCATCACCGACCCGATGGACATGGGTTTGGGTGGACTCCAGCACTTGGTGATAGACAGGGAGGCCTGACGTGCTGCAGTTCATGGGGTCGCAAAGAGTCAGACACGACTGAACAACTGAAATGAACTGAACTGAACTGGTTACCATTAGAATTACCTGTAATTTGGTTGTGTTTTAATTTATGGAAGATCAACTTTCATAGAGATAATGAAGCTAAACCCAATGAAATGTATTTGTTAGAGCCTAAGAAGAGGTTTACCCACTCCAGTGTTCTTGCCTGGAGAATCCCAGGGACGGGGAAGCCTGATGGGCTGCCGTCTATGGAGTCACACAGAGTCGGACACGACTGAAGTGACTTAGCAGTAGCAGTAGCAGTAGCAGTAGCAAGAAGTGGTTTAGTTAGTGATATTGTACCTTAGGTGGTATCCATAATATAAATTACATATTATAATGTAAATATGCAAATAAATTTTGCAAGCTACTTCAGAGACCATTCAGCTCTCAGAGCGTAGAGAAATGTTTTTACATTTATGTTTTGACTTTCTTAATGAGACTTCATAAGCAAAATGGAAAATAAAATTTATAAACACAACTTATATTACAAGAAATAATTACAAGAAAAATCTATAGTAAAATAATAATTTCTATGAATATTAATTTGTTATTCTATCTTTATGTTGGTTTTAGATGAAATTAAGACATTCTATTTAAAACATGTATAATCTCTTAGCAAATAGAAAATGTTTCTTTACAAATATGTGCTGATATGTTTTTGCTAGCTAGGAACTCTTTATCTCTAGTTAATCTTTCTGAACTTTACATTACATTCCAATTATGGTTTGTTTATATATATATATAGAGAGAGAGAAGAGTTTGTCGTCAATATAAGTTTATATTTTTTATGTTTATATTTACTAATACTGTGATTTATTTCATTTGGTAAATGTATTTGATGGATCCAGACTAATTATATTAAATTCTTTTTATCAGCCCTAACTAACTAGACTTTCATGTCTTGATCTATAGATGATTTATTAATTGCACTTGTGATTGCAGATTAATACATTTTTTATATTTCCTGTCATTTTAATTGATAACATAGTGGTTTATATTTCAGGTTAGTAGTAGTATTCATTTTAAAATTTTAAGCTTTCACATACCTTGGTGTATCATCCTTATTTTTAGTCTCCACTTCTTAAATAATTTCTACAACTTGAAAATCGTTCAAAGCTTTTTTCTATATTATTTATATTCTGATGTACTGTGTAACATGTACATGGACATAATCAATTCAGAGAAAATCCACCAGGGTCAAAGATCATATGCATAAAAACCCATCTCAATTCTCATGAGCTACCTTGACTCATGTTTTTCCAGTTTTCGCCAGTGTATCCTGAGAGAAAGTATGTTTGAGGAGTAAATGTGTTTTATAAGTTAATGCTAAGTAAAGCATTCTATTTAGAGTTTTGATAATAAGAAAAGTATACCAGTGGCTATTTGATTGTTCCAAAGATTTTCTCCTTACATACTTTCGTTTCTCTTGTTTTTAGATGAATCAGTAATGCATTTAGTATTTTAAGCAAGCACTCATATATTAATGATTTCATAGTCCATAGTTACTCATTATGAGAAAAGCTAAATATAGTTTAATAGAGGAAATCAACCATTAATAATATACTGCTTAAGATATACCAACCTTATCTGTTTACTTTTGATTAAAAATGATCTGAAAGTAACTACATGAGGTATAATTGTGGATCAATACTTAGTGTTTTGAATTATCAGAAGTCCATGTAAATCTCTTTCTTAGGTCCCATTTAATTATTCTTTGGTGATAGGTCTTTATGAAATTCTCTTCTAAATAAGTGGAATCAAATTTTGTACAGGGCTGTACCTGGCCACAGAAGATAAATCCAACATTTCAGTGGCAATATTCATTTTGTTTGAAAATAAAGAAATTAATTCCCATGGTTATGAAAATAATTGAAAGAATTAAAGTTGGTCTGTCTTGGTAATAGTAAGAAGCACATCCTGATATCCATCATATTCAGACACAGCTTTTGCTTTATGAGGCAACTAATATGAGAATTTTATAGTTCTTACTCTGAGGAGAATAGATAGCATTAGGCAAAGGAGGCTGCTCTCACAAAATAATTGCAGAGTTTGTTGGGAAAAAAAGAAAAAAAAAAACGGAAATATTAACAATTATTTTTCCTTAAAACATTAGAACTCTCTTTTTATTTATACTGCCAATAAAAGAACCATAGATCAAAATGAAGAGAAGTTTATAAAATGATTCCTAGTTTAAATCAAAACCCTATTTTCCTTTGTTGTTTTAACAGTGCTCAGGTTGTAGGAACAAAAGAACAAACTTCACTGTTCAGCTCAGTCACTCAGTCGTGTCTGACTCTTTGCAACCCCATGGACTGCAGCACGTCAGGCTTCCCTGTCCATCACCAACTCCCAGAGCCTGCTCAAACTCAAGTCCATTGAGTCAGTGATGCCATCCAACCATCTCATCCTCTGTCATCTCCTTCCCCTCCTAACTTCAATATTTTCCAGCATCTGGGGCTTTTACAGTGAGACAGTTCTTCACATCAGGTGGCCAAAGATTTGGAGTTTCAGCTTCAGCATCCATACTTCCAACACATATTCAGGACCAATTTCCTTTAGGATTGACTGCTTTGATCTCCTTGCTGTCCGAGAGATGCTCAAGAGTCTGCTTATAGCTCCTCCATTTGCATTCTTTATTATTATTTTTTAAAAAAGCAGGCAAAATTGTACCTTTCTTTTAGTGGATACATCCATCATCTATTTAAGTAATCCTGTTTCTAGAAATGTCCTTTTAAATGTTTGAATATATAATAAAAAAAAAATTCCATTTCAATTTTAAGTATCACTAAATGAAAAGTTCAACTTGTTACTATTTTAACTCTCTTATAGCCAACTATTCTTTTTTTTTTTTTTTTTGACATTATAACTGTTAGAAATTTAAATTAAAGATCTTTATCTTATTTTGCAAAGATTAGATGTGGTTAAAAATAGACACACAAAATATAGTGACTTACCAAAAGTAATTTACTGCTATTATTTTTAACAAGTCTACACTGGGGATTCTAGATTTGAGGCTCATCTGTGGTTGCTTTGCTCCATGTGGTCAACACATGGGTCCAGGTTGTCAGAGTGTGGACTTTATTCAACTGTGGCTGTTGAAGTTACCACAGTTTTCTCCATGCCCACCAGCTGGAAAGGGGAAAGAACATAGAGATCATAGGAAAGGTTCTTAGAGACCAGGCTAGAGAGCAGGAGGCATCATTTCCACTTTAGTAGACCACCCCAATTCAGTTTGCTTGCCTCTTTCCTGAATTCTGCACTTAAATTCCCATATCCTGAGAATCACCTTAATTATAAACAAGATGGTTAACCATCTGATTTCCATTTCCATTCCATTGTGGAGAATTTAGCCACAAGACTACACATAAGGCAAGAAAACTTAGACACACCTAGCTCTGTGGTTAAGAGGAGGAGGATTTGAGGTTTGATAGACTGCTGGCAAGATGCTCCACCTTTGAAGGACTATGTTTTATTAATTTTTAAAGCAAAGACTCTAGCTTACTACTTGGCTTAGAGTGGAATGTAGATATATACAGATGAAATGAAAATAATGGCACAGCAATTTTATTGCTACTCTTAACTTAAAAGATGGCAAAGCTGAACACATACATCGCTTTTTTTTTTTTTTAAATTGTAGTATGTGCTTTAGTTGCTCAGTAGTGTCCGATTCTCGTGATCCCATGGACTGTGGCCCACCACACTCCTCTGTCCACAGGGATTCTCCAGGAAAGGATACTAGAGTGGGTTGCCATGCCCTTCTCCCAGGGATCTTTCCAACCCAGCGATCGATCCCAGGTCTCCCACATTGCAAGTGGATTCTTAACTGTTTGAGACACCAGGGAAGTTTATTCAAATATCGTGTTAATTTCAGGTTTCCAGCAGAGAGATAAGTTATATGATATATTCTTTTTCAGGTTTATTTCCCTCATAGATTATTGCAAAGTATTGAGTATAATTCCTGTGCTATACAGTACATCCTTGTTGGTTATGTAACATTGTCATTATGCTCAGTCTCTAAGTTGTGACTGACTCCTTGCAACCCCATAGACTGTAGCCCAGAAGCTCCTCTGTTCATAAAATTTCCACGGCAAGATTACTAGAGTGGGTTGCCATTTTTTCTCCCAGAGATCTTCTCAACCCAAGGATCAAAGTCTCAGACGTGTATCCCCTGCATTGGCAGGTGGATTCTTTACCACTGAGCCACTAGGGTATTATGTATATTAGTGTCTATATGTTAATCTCAACCTTCTAATTTATCCCTCCCCAGATTCCCCTTTGGTAACCATATGTTTGTTTCCTAAGTGCATGGCTTTTTTGTATGAAGCTCTGGTAAAAGTCTTTGTTCAAGAAAAAAAATATTTATCTAATATGATTACTTGGTACTATCAACACAGTCAGCTTTCTATCCTTATGCATATTCTTTGTCTCAATCAGCTTGTCTTGCTTTTAACAAAGTAAGAAAATGTATTTTCCTTAGGTGGACTATTCAAAATTATATTTAATTGCCTTCTCTTTTTGTGACTTTGAAAGCTCACCTAATTTTAGCTGAATGTGTAAGACTTAATTGGCAGGATGCTCTAGTAAAAAGAACAAGGATACTGGAGTTAGTGGATTTAGGTCACCTAAGTGTTATCTCTTAGCAGGTAAATGTTTTTAAGCATGACACTTAAACTGCCTGAACGTCAATTTCATTATCCCTCAGTTTAAAATATTAATGTTTCCGATCTATACCAAAAGGTTATGTTGAAGGTAAAATTGGACAATGCAAACAGAGTACTTTTGAACAGTAAAGTGTTATGAGAACATTTGTTCCGCTAAACTGTGATGTCTACTTATGGGGCTACGTAAAGCATCGTGTTTGAATTTTAGAACTATGATGGAATGCAAGCTTTAGAAATCTCTTTATTAGTATTCCCTCCTCATTGTAGATGAAAATAACTAATAAATCATCATGTTTTTGTGATCTTTGTTATTTCCTAATAAAAAAACCTTACTTTACTGAATATTGACAGAGAAAGCTAGATTGAGAAGTTTCACAAGTTGCCTCCAGACATAATACATACTTAAATTATAAGATGGTGACCTTTGAGAAAAAAGTGTTCAAAGTGATAACTTTGTCCATGCAAGTTAAAATTATCTGCTTATTCAAAAAGTGTTAAGATAAATAAATGTATGGATTTATAATTGATGATGATAATGTAAACTGAAGGATAGGTTTTAGCCAGTCCATAAGATAAGCATTTTTACATCCCAATCTCTTTACATATGAATTGGCCAGAAACACTTTTAAGTGTTTTTGTTCTTGATGGTAGTATAAAGGAAGTTGAAGGAGCAGATAACAGAAGTCCACTAGGAAAAGCAGGGGTAGACTTAGAGCGCTGGCTTTTAAACTTTATCTCTTGGGCAACTCAGAATGCCTCAGATGCTAGGCAGAGACTAAAAGGGGAAACACAGCAGCCAGACTCAAGATCTGCCCTTCTATCTCAGCCATATAAGTGTTGTTCTTTTCTGATCAAGATATCTTGAAAAGAGAGTCCACTCCATTAAAGGGATTTGAAAACTATTGTTTTTTTAATATATATTTTTTAATTTTACTTTTTATGTGAATATTTCATAGGTTGCAGAAATTAGAGCAGTGCCAAGCAAGTGTCTGAGAAAGAGAGAAGAGGCCTACTGAACTGATACAGATTACTTTATGCTATTTATAGTAAACATGTATCTAGGGACTATTCTAAAGTGAAAAAATAGCAGTGTAAACAAAATACTGATAAAATATTGGCAATAGAGTTGAACATATAATCAACTGAGGCTGACACAGGATTAGAAGAGAGCCCTGAAGAAATACATGAAATGAGATAATGCCCTTGTTCAGACTAACCAGGTTACTTGCCATGGTCACCACCACCTAGAGATGAAGTATCCACCTGTTAGAGGTGCCAGATGGTTGGAAGTATCACTGGACAGAGTAAGAAGTTAAAGTGCTGCTATAGCAAGATTAATTACATTTTGAGTTAATAATATCGTAATTAACCTTGAAAGAGTGCTTCCTATGAGCCAGATACCTTCTTAAAAACTTAAACTCAGTATCTCATATATATATATATATATATATATATATATATATATATATATATATATAATTATTATTATTATTCTCATATGTTGAAAAGCAGGATACATATTAGAGTGTGGATTATTTACCAAGATCACACAAGTGGTAAATTGTAGTGTAAGAATTTGGATCAGTTGAACCAATGTTCGTAATTTCTGTATAGTACTCTACTTCTTTTTAAATTCATGAACAATTTCAATATATTACTTCAAAATAAAATTGTCTTTTTTTCAATCTCCTTAGACTCAACATGCAATGGTTCTTTATAGTTTTAAGGAATTGAACAACAGTTGTCATTATTGATCAATTTTTAATTGAGTGTTCAAAGACAGGATAAGCTCAGGGTTTACTTTTAGGAAGGCCTGGTTAAAATCCTAAATCCCCATTTTTTTTTTTTTCCATTCTTACATGTAATATGAGGACAAGAGAACCCACTGTGAAGGATGCTTTTAAGGGGTAGATGATGCCCTATGTAAAAGTTCTTAGTTGTGGGCTGATAGCTGGCTTTGCAATTGTTTATTCCCCTTGATTTTGATTTCATATTCACAATATCTTTGCTATTTACATTTACATGTTTATATATATATATATATATATATATATATATATATATATATATATAAACACTTAGGGAAGTTATTTAGAGCTACTGTTTATTCTTAAAATTCTGAATAGAACTCAGACATAGATAACTCCTAATTGTCTCCTAACAGATAACATTTTCATATCAGTTGGATGAATACCACAGATTCTTTGGTATGTGGTTTGATACTGTTTTAAAATATTAACATTTCCTTTTGTCTCAGAAATATCCTGATAACAGAAACCCTATCCCATTTAGGAAGATGAGAGGAGAGGGTGTCTATGCTCACTGGTCTTGATTGTTACATTATATTTTGCAGAGAAAAATAAAAGGTAATATGGAATTTTGACATTCAAAAGGTCTAAACAAAAGGCAATCTTTCCCTTCCACAGATGAAATCAGATTCTAGAAGATGAACGCAAAGGGCAAGAATCAGATATACTTAGATGCTGATGAAAATCCCCTAGGAGAAGTTCTGGAAATGATTTTGTGACTCACAATGAAGTAAAAAACCCAAAGATAGAATGAAATCCTCAATTAAATTTTGGAGTCTGTACAGAGGAATTCTGAGCATTGTTTCCCATATAGGATTGATAAAATCAGCAAGGTTCCAGAATCCCCTCACAACTTGTGTGATTCAATAACAATAGACTACATATGATATGGCATTGTCATTTGTCTGAATTTATTACAGACCCATAGTTACATGAGAGTGCTCAAAAATTTCACACTGTTTATCAAAAGGGTGTCAGTGTTACATGGAGAGTGTCTGTAGATTTTAAGAGTTTCATAGTCAGGATAAGGAGACCACTAAGTGATACATACAGACTCTTGACCAAATAGGAAATAAGACACTGAGGAATTCAGAAGATACATACAATGAATATTTTTTAATTAATTTATTTATTATAATTGGAGGCTAATTACTTTTAAATATTGTGGTGGTTTTTGTCATACATTGACATGAATCAACATTGGGTGTACATGTGTCCCCCATCCCAAACCCTCTCCGACCTCCCTCCCCATTCCATCCCTCTGGGTCATCCCAGTGCACCGGCTTTGAGTGCCCTGTTTCATGAGTTGAACTTGTACTGGTCATCTATTTCACATATGGTAATATACATGTTTCAATGCTAGTCTCTCAAATCATCCCACCCTCACCTTCTCCCACCGAGTCCAAAAGTCTATTCTTTATAACTGTGTCTTTTTTGCTGTCTTGCATATAGGGTTGTTGTTATCAACTTTCAAAATTCCATATTGACGGGCTAATATACTGTACTGGTGTTTTTCTTTCTGACTTACTTCACTCTGTATAGTAGGCTCCAGTTTCATTCACCTCATTAGAATTGATGCAAATGTGTTCTTTTTAATAGCTGAGTAATATTCCATTGTGTATACGTACCATAGCTTTCTTATCCATTTGTCTGCCAAAAGACATCTAGGTTGTTTCCATGTTCTGGCTATTGTAAACAGTGCTGTGATGAACATTGGGGTACATGTGTCTATTTCAATTCTGGTTTCCTTGGTGTGTATGACCAGCAGTGGGATTGCTGGGTTGTATGGCAGTTCTGTTTCCAGGTTTTTTAAGGAATCTCCACACTGTTCTCCATAGTGGCTGTACTAGTTTGCATTCCCACCAACAGTGTGAGAGGGTTCCCTTTTCTCTGCAGCCTCTCCAGACTTTATTGTTTGTAGACTTCGATTGCAGCCATTCGGACTCGTGTGAGATGATACCTCATTGTGGTTTTGATTTGCATTTCTCTGATAATGAGTGATGTTGAGCATCTTTTCATGTGCTTGTTAGCCATCTGTATGTCTTCCTTGGAGAAATGTCTATTTAGTTCTTTGGCCCACTCTTTGATTGGGTCATTTATTTTTCTAAAATTGAACTGCATGAGCTGCTTTTATAGTTTTGAGTTTAATTATTTGTCAGTTGCTTCATTTGATATTGTTTTCTCTCATTCTGAAGGCTATCTTTTCCCCTTGCTTATAGTTTCCTTTGTTTTGCAAAAGGTTTTAAGTTTAATTTGGTCCCATTTGTTTATTTTTACTTTTATTTCCATTACTCTTGGAGGTGGGTCATGGAGGATCTTGCTGTGAATTCTGTCAGAGAGTTTTGCCTATGTTTTCCTCTAGGAGTTTATAGTTTATAGTCTTACATTTAGATCTTTAACCATTTTGAGATTACTTTTGTGTGTGGTGTTAGAAAGTGTTCTAGTTTCATTCTTTTACAGGTGGTTAACCAGTTTTCCCAGTACCACTTGTTAAAGAAATTGTCTTTTCTCTATTGTATATTCTTGCCTCCTTTGTCAAAAATAGGTGTCCATAGGTGTGTGGATTTATCTCTGGGCTTTCTATTTTGTTCCATTGTTCTATATTTCTGTCTTTGTGCCAGTACCATACATCTTGATAACTAGCTTTGTAGTATAGTCTGAAGTCAGGCAGGTTGATTTCTCCAGTTCCATTCTTCTTTCTCAAGATTGCTTTGGCTATTTGAGGTTTTTTGAATTTCCATACAAATTATGAAATTATTTGTTCTAGTTCTGTGAAAAATACCGTTGGTAGCTTGAAAGGGATTGCATTGAATTTATAGATTGTTTTTGGTAGTATACTCATTTTCACTATACTGAGTCTTTTGATCTATAAGCATGGTATATTTCTCCATCTATTTGAGTCATCTTTTATTTCTTTCATCACTGTTTTATAGTTTTCTAAATATAGGACCTTTGTTTTTTTTAGGTAGATTTATTCCTAAGTATTTTATTGTTTTCATCACATTGGTGAATGGGATTGTTTCCTTAATTTCTTTTTCTGCTTTCTCATTGTTAGTGTTTAGGAATGCAAGGGATTTCTGTGTATTAATTTTATATCCTGTAACTTTGCTATATTCATTGATTAGCTCTAGTAATTTTCTGGCGGTGTCTTTAGGGTTTTCTATGTAGAGAATCATGTCTTCTGCAAACAGTGAGAGTTTTACATCCTTTTCAACCTGGATTCCTTTTATTTCTTCTTCTTCTCCAATTGCTGTGGCTAAAACTTCCAAAACTGTGTTAAATAGTAATGGTGAGAGTGGGCACCCTTGTCTTGTTCCTGATTTTAGGGGAAATGCTTCTAATTTTGAAGTTGAGATAATGTTTGCTGTAGGTTTAACATATATAGCTTTTATTATGTTGAAGTATGTTCTTTCTATGCCTGCATTCTGGAGAGTTTCATCATAAATTAGTGTTGAATTTTGTCAAAGGCTTTCTCTGCATCTATTGAGAAAATCATATGGTTTTTATCTTTTAATTGTTTAATGTGATGCATCACGTTGATTGATTTGCAAATATTGAAGCATCCTTGTATCCCTAGGATAAAGCCCATTTGGTAATGATATATGATCTTTTTAATATGTTATTGGGTTCTGTTTGCTAGAATTTTGTTGACAATTTTTGCATCTATGTTCATAAGTGATATTGGCCTGTAGATTTCTTTTTTTGTGTGACATCTTTGTCTGGTTTTGCTATTAAGGTGATGGTGCTCTCGTAGAATGAGTTTCAGAGTTTACCTTCCTCTGCAATTTTTTGGAAGAACTTGAATAGGATTGGTGTTAGCTCTTCTCTAAATTTTTGATAGAATTCAGCTGTGAAGCCATCTGGTCTTTGGCTTTTGTTTGTTGGAATATTTTGATTACAGTTTTTATTTCTGTGCTTGTGATATGTCTGTTAAGATTTTCTATTTCTTCCTGGTTCAGTTTTGGAAGGTTATACTTTTCTGGGAATTTGTCTATTTCTTCTAAGTTCTCCTTTATATTGGCATATAGTTGCTGATAGTAGTCTCTTATGATCTTTTGTATTTCTGTGTTGTCTGTTGTGATTTCTCCATTTTGATTTCTAATTTTGTTAATTTGATTCTTCTCTCTTTTTTTCTTGATGATTCTGGCTAATGGTTGCCTATTTTATTTATCTTCTCAAAGAACCAGCTTTAATTGTGCTCATTTTTCCTATGGTCTCCTTTGTTTGTTTGTTTTCATTTATTTCTGCTCTAATTTTTATGATTCCTTTCCTTCTACTAACCCTGGGGTTCTTCATTTCTTCCTTTTCTAGTTGCTTTATGTGTAAAATTAGGTTATTTGATTTTCTTGAAGTAAGCTGGTATTGCTATGAACCTTCCCCTTAGCTCTACTTTTACTGAATCCCATAGGTTTTGGGTTGTTGTGTTTTCATTTTCATTTGCTTCTATGCATATTTTATTTCCTTTTTGATTCCTTCCATGATTTGTTGCTTACTCAGTAGCATGTTGTTTAGCGTCCATTTGTTTGTATTTTTAATTGTTTTGTTTTTTTTTTTTTTTTTTTTTCTTTCTCCTGTAGTTGACATTTAATTTTACCACATTGTGATCAGGAAAGATACTTGAAATGATTTCAATTTTTTGAATATACCAAGGTTGAATTTATGGCCCAGAATGTGACCTGTCCTGGAGAATGTTCTGTATGTACTTGAGAAAAAGGTAAAATTCAATGTTTTGGGGTGAAATGTTCTATAGATATCAATTAGGTTTAATTTGTCCATTCTATCATTTAAATTTTGTATTTCCTTGCTAATTTTCTGTTTAGCTGATCTATCATAGGTGTGAGTAGGGTATTAAAGTCTCCCACTATTATTGTGTTACTATTAATTTCCCTTTTCTTACTTGTTAGCATTTGCCTTACATATTGCAATGCTCCTATGTTGGGTGCATATATATTTATAGCTGTTATATGTTCTTATTGGATTGACCCTTTGATCATTATGTAGTTTCCTTCTTTGTCTCTTTTCATGGCCTTTATTTCAGAGTCTATTTTATCTGATATGAGTATTGCTACTCTTGCTTTCTTTTATTCTCCATTTGCATGAAATGTCTTTTTCCAGCCCTTTACTTTCAGTCTGTATATGTCCCTTGGTTTGAGGTGGGTGTCTTTTAGACAGCATATATAGGGGTCTTGTTTTTGTATCCATTCATCCAGTCTGTCTTTTGGTTGGGGCATTCAATCCATTTACATTTAAGGTAATTATTGATAAGTATGATCCTGTTGCCATTTACTTTGTTGTTTTGAATTCGAGTTTATAAACCTTTTCTGTGTTTCCTGTCTAGAGAAGATCCATGTGTTGAAAAACTGGTTAGGTGGTGCTGAATTCTCCCAGCTTTTGCTTGTCTGTAAAGCTTTTGATTTCTCCTTCATATTTGAATGAAATCCTTGCTAGGTATAGTAATCTGGGTTGTAGGATTTTCCTCTATTATCACTTTAAGTATATCCTGCCATTCCCTTCTGGCCTGAGGAGTTTCTATTGAAAGAGCCACTGTTCTCCTTAAGGGGATCCACTTTTGTGTTATTTGTTGCTTTTTCTTTCCTGCTTTTAATATTTTCTCTTTGTTTAATCTTCATTAGTTTGATTAATATGTGTCTTGGGATGTTTCACCTTGGGTTTATCCTGTTTGGGACTCTATGGGTTTCTTGGACTTGGGTGGCTCTTTCCTTCCCCATTTTAGGGAAGTTTTCAAATATTATCTCCTTAAATATTTTCTCATGACCTTTATTTTTGTCTTCTTCTTTTTAGACTCCTGTGATTCAAATGTTAGGATGTTTCACATTGTCCCAGAGGTCTCTGAGGTTGTCCTCATTTCTTTTAATTCTTTTTTCCTCTATGTTTCAATTATTTCCACCATTCTATCTTCCATCTCACTTATCCTATCTTCTGCCTCAGTTATTCTACTGTTGGTTCCCTCCAAAGTGCTTTTGATCTCAGTTATTGCATTATTCATTATTGATTAATGAATGCATTAATTCATTATTGATCAACTCATCTTTATTTCTTCTAGGTTCTTGTTAAGCATTTTTTGCATCTTCTCAATCCTTGTCTCCAGACTATTTATCTCTAACTCCATTTTTGTTTTCAAGATTTTGGATCATCTTTCCTATCATTATTCTGAATTATTTTTCAGATATACTCCCTATCTCCCTCTCTTTTCTTTGGTTTTATCATCTTCTTTTACATGTGGAATATTCTCTGCCTTTTCATTTTGTTCAGAATGCTGTGTTTGGGGTGCCCTTTCTATAGCCTGGAAGTTTATGGTTCCTCTTTATTTTGGAGTCTGCTCCCTGTGGGTGGGGTTGGACTACTGGTTTGTCAAGGTTTCCTGGTTAGGGGAGCTTGTGTCTGTGTTCTGGTGGGTGGAGATGGATCTCTTCTCTCTGAAGTGCAATGAAGTGTCAAGTAGTGAGTTTGGGGGTGTCTATGGGTTTGGTATGGCTTTAGGAAGCCCATCTTTTAATGCTCAGGCCTGTGTTCTAGCTTTGCTGGAGAATTAGCATGGTATGTCTTCCTCAGAATCTTGTCTCTTGGGTGGAGCTTGGTTTCAGTGTAGCAGTGGAGGCTTTTGGGTGAGCTCTTGTCTATTAATGTTCCCTGGAATCAGAAGATCTCTGATGTTCTCAAGTTTTGTAGTCAAGCCTCCAGTCTCTGGCTTTCAGTCTTATTCTTACAGTAGCCTCAAGACTTCTCCATTTATATAGCACAAATGATAAAACATCTAGGTTAATGGTGATACAACTTCACCACGGGGAGGGACACCCAGAGAGTTTCACAGAGTTACATGGAGAAGAGAAGAGGGAAGAGGGATATAGACATGACCAGAAGGAGAAGAGGGGGAGTCAAAAGAGGAGAGAACAATCAAGCCAGTAATCACACCCCTGAGTGAAAATGGATACTAAAGATTAGATTCTTAAAGGAACAAAATTGATAACAAATACTAAAAAGTAAAAATTAAAAAATCTAGAGTAGAGGTTAGACTCTCAAAATATGAAAAACACAAAACAAAATCAATCACACAAATTATTATATATATATATATGTATGTGTGTGTGTGTGTGTGTGAAATTTGCTTTTAAATATAGGGTCTTATATTTTGGGGAGGGTAATAGCAGGGTATAAAATGAAAATTAAAGGAGTAATAAGGAACTTAATAAAAAAAGTAATAATAGAAAAAATATATCTAGGAATTTCTCTGGAGCTCTTGAGGGCAGTTTGGTGTCAGTTCAGTTTCAGATAGTTTCTTGTTCCAGCTTGTACTCCTTCTCAAGTTCTACAGGCCCCTTCCAATGCTTAATCAATGTTAATTACAGGGTTTTAATTTGTTGCACCTGTCACTTCCAGAGCAGTTCCCTTTTGTTTGTTTTGGCTTCCTCTGTTTGCAAGTCTCTTCCGTGTCTAATTTCTGCCCTGACACAGAGGGAGAAAGGTGGTCATTTATGTAGGCTCACTTGTTCTGTTGTGTTGTGTGGAGGGAGGGATACTGCAAACAAATATTGCTGTCGTGTGTGAGGTGTGCTCACAGTGTATGGGCCACCCTGGGTTTGTCCCAGCTCAAGGCAGTGTATGCTTCCCATGTCTACACTGCTCAGGCTCCAGGGTGCTCTTCAGGGGCACTGTCCAAAGTGGGCCCTGCTTTTAGTGCATTTCCAAGGTCTAAGCCACTCATGTTCTCAGGTACTCCACAAGGACACAGACTTGGCTGGGCATGCGCTTTGTTCCCTTTCCAGGTCCAAGCAGCTCAGGCAACCAGGTGCTTGGCGAGGACACTGTCTCAGGTGGGCTGTGTGTCTTAATCACCTCCCTGGGCCCAGTCACTCGGTTTCCCAGGTGTGCCACTAGAGCACCATCTCAGGTGTGCCATATGTCTCCTCTGGGGAGCTGATCTCAGGCTGTGACCCTCCTGACAGATGTCAACCATCCATGATCCCAGGAAGAAGTGGTTAGCAACTAGAAACCTGCTCGCAGTTTGGTGGAGAATGCAGGTCTCTGGGCCAAGACTGTCCCTTGCCTTCCAGCTCTGGCTGTCACACACCTGTCTCTCTGCCTCTCTGCCTTTCTGCATACAGGCCCCTCCCTGCCCCTTACTTACACGGTACTTATTACATGCCAGACAGTGATATAGTAGTGAACAGAAATAGATCATGGCTTCATGAAGCATATATTCTACTTATAGGAGCAAATAGTGAAGTAATAAATACATACAATTTCAAGTGGTAAACATTGGGGTAGGCATCAACTGACAAACAACATCATCATCTTAGAGCTTGAAACAAAACAGTTTATTTTTCAATCATGTCACAAATAATACTGGGCAATGGTAGGCAAGGTGAAGTATGCTCTCTTGTCTGAACAGTCATTTAGTGCCCAAGCACTTTAACTGTGTGGTTCTGATTTTTATAGGTTACTCATTTGCCTGGTAGATAGGAAAAGGAGAAGGCACCTACAGAATTGTGCCTTCTAGAAACTTTTGATTCTAGAAACTAGCCCTGAATCCCTTCAACTGTATTTCATTAACCAGGACTCAGTGACTCGTTAAGTGCAAGAAACACTGAGAAATATGATCTTCATACCCACAGGGAACAAGAAATAGATTTGGTTAACATCTAACTTTGTCTCAGCAATATGGTGACACTTTCTATAAATATATATATATATATCCATTTAAGATGATACAGAAATGGGGCAAGTGTGTAGACAATATTTTAAGTGTGATCTTTCTGGGAGAATTTTGTGGTGACTTGAATTAGGAAGTAAGTGAGCTATTCAGATAGCCAAAGAAAGAGCAGTTCAAAATAACTTCAATAGAAAGATGGAAACCAAGGGTAGTGTTCCTTTAAGAATGCAAGGGCCATAATTTTAAAAAGGCAGTTTTAGTCCAAATAAGAGATACTCTTTAGATTTCTTTTCCTTAGATTCTTACCATGGGCTTGGCAAAATATTTGCGTAAATAACCGATAGCAAATATTTCAGTCTCTGTGGGACACATATGGTATCTGTCTTATCTACTCAATTGTGTCACTATAGTATGAAAGCAATTATAGGAAAATATCAAATTGTATGCATATGACTGTGTTCCAATAAAACATACTTTAGCAAACCAGGTAGAAAGCCAGATTTGGCTGGTAAGCTGTAGTTTTTTTTTCTATGCATAGCAACATCTGCAGGGAACACAGTATTCTTTTTTATTTTTCATAATTCCCCACCATAAATTTCAAACAACCAATCTAATTATTTCTGCCTAACTTTTCTAACAAATGCATATTCAAGAAAATGGAACTTACTTTGTAGATTGACATGGATTGTTGTTGTTGTTCAGTCACTAAGTAGTGTCCAACTGTTTGTGACACCATGGACTGCCACTTGCCAAACTTCTCTGCCCTTCACTATCTCTGGAGTTTCCCCAAACTCATGTTCATTGACTCACTGATGCCATCCAACCATCTCAACCTCTGTCACTTCTTTCTCTTCCTTCCCTCCATTTTTCCCAGCATCATGGTTTTCTTTCCAGTGAGTCAGCCCTTCACATTAGGTGGCCAAAGTATTGGAGCTTCAGCTTCAGCATCAGTCCTTCCAAAGAATATTCAGGATTGATTTTCTTTAGGATTTACTGGTTTGATCTTCTTGCTGTCCAAGGGACTCTAAAGAGTCTTCTCCTGCACCACAATTTGAAAGGATCAATTCTTTGCTGCTCAACCTTCTTTATGGTGGAAAGATCACTTTAATATGACAAATATTTATGGAAAGAATATTTTCAAAATTATTTCAGCATAAAACCTAGGAAAACAAGTCAATAGAGAGACTAAGAATTGTTAAAGATATTGAAGAGTGATTTTTCCTGTGAATATCTACCTGTGCTATAAATTTTTTAAATGTTGATACCTTAGATTTTTAAATAAAATACAGCTTTCTTTTCCTTTTAATATGATTAAATAGGTGGCTAATTTTGAGCTTGATTGAGGGAATCTCAAACTCCACCTCCATTCCACTTAACTCAAGGTGTTCCTTGTAATTGCTGTTCATAAACCTTGATATGCCCTCAGAACTATGGAGACACTAATGAAATAACTTTTGTTGAAAGTAGTGTCATAGAAACATAAATTTACTAACTTAACACTTGATTAATGAACTGCTTATAGTCTGATGAAAGATGTTACAATTTTGATTGTCTATTGCAAAAAAAAATCAAACATATACTTGTGCAATGAGATTTGTTTTATTTAACTTATAAGAGCTTAACAAATTGATAATAACTTTGGAAACTATTTTGTACATAACCACTATTCACACAGTTAAATCATGGTCTTGATTTAATATTATTTCAGAGAAAGTAATAAATTTTTGCTTGCTTTTAGTAAATACATAGCATTCTCTGTTCTCAAATTGATGTGAATAATAGCAAAAAGAAATTATAAACAAACAAACTATGTGTATATGTTTGTGTATGGGGGTTATGTATATACACACACACATCTATTATACCTATATAATAATCTATCAGTCCAGATTAGAAACTTTTTGACAACTAAGACTATACCCTCAAAAATAAGAATAACATATTCATGTTTTTTATTTATTTTATTTTTTTAAGTAACCTAACAGAATCTGATGCAAGCAGCTGACTCACTGGAAAAGTCCCTTGATGCTGGTAAAGATTGAGGGCAGAAGGAGAAGAGACTGAAAAAATGATAAATTATTCTAGAGATCATATATCTGGAAAATACTTTCTGCTTGTAAAA
This sequence comes from Tragelaphus eurycerus, assembly GCA_935064755.1. NCBI lineage: Eukaryota > Metazoa > Chordata > Mammalia > Artiodactyla > Bovidae > Tragelaphus > Tragelaphus eurycerus. The sequence continues at coordinate 15,823,340 of CAKXYN010000009.1, read as the reverse complement.
TTCTTTAATTTTACCCACGAATTAAGGTATACAAAGTTGTCTCTGCTTAGAGAGCAATTTTAACAAAGGTTGGTTACTCTGCTTAAGGTTATATTTTTGCCATTAAATCAAACATCTAGATTAAAAATAAGTAAGGGCTTTTTCCAAGTCAAATATATTTCTTTTCACTGATATTTAAAACAAAAAAATAAAGTTCCACTTCTGTTTTGTAATCTAATCAGTAGTTTAAAAAGGCTTAAAACAATAGGAAAAGTAGAATTTCAAGAATTTCAAAGCCCTAAAGAAACATCATTGGAATGGCATATCTTTATAATTGTAACATGAGAAAAATCTAAATACAAACAAATCTTTGCATATAACTTTGCAAAACTTTGCATTATAACTCAAATAATTTAAGTATATTCATAAATTATTCCAAAGTATCATGTAGCGATATAGAATTTAAAATTAGTCCGAAGTCAGTTACTTACTAGACAAATTAATTTGGGCAGGCCAGAATTCCCTCATGTGTCTGGGTTTTAGCATATAATCTTTGGGGTTTGTAAAATTAATGACTTGTGGTATGACATATGTGGTCCATTTGAAGACCTCTCATATTAACATCTCTGAATTCCCCTTGCTCTTGTCCAGGGGCAACCATTTTGTAATTGCTGTTGTTTGTAATTGCATAAACTAGGGTAGTTTTAACAAATGGATAAATGAAAACTCTTATAGATTCAGTCAATACACAATTTAAGCATCATCTGAAAAAGTAACATGAATCCTGGTTATTGTTTAAATACATTATGATGAAATTTTCTGGTCTGATAAGTAAAGTGATCTTCCAAAGTTGGCTAAATGAGAGTTACAGTTTGGAAAATATTCCAGTTGACAGTAATGTAAAACTTTTTATAAATTCTGCATCCTGATGCATAGAGAATATCTTCTGAAGAAACATAAATTCAGCAATGCTAAGTAGAAAAATTTTTAGAAGATAGGATTCAAAAGATGTTTTAAGGATTCCCCATCCAATTTATTACACATCTATATTAATAATATTTACTTATATATGTCTAAAATTATGCAAATAAAACTAAAATAGTTCTCTTGACCATATATTAATAAGACAAATATAATTACTTACACTTACTTTCTAATGAAAGCATCATATCATGTTTTAATTGTCATATATGATGATGATATATTTTACAACTTAAAGCATCTTTGATGTTATTAAAACAATTGAATTATATCATAAATTAAGGCCATATATGGGAAAAATAAAGCCTAATAGTTATTTCTGAAAACATTTTGCTGCAGTAACTTTCAGAAAAAATAATAAGTTATTTAATTTTATACATGAAGAGGAAACAGTATAATTGGTTTAACAATATATGTTGAGAGTAGTTGAGTGCATTACATCTTAAGAAAAATGATAAAATAATTTACTGGGCCAAAATTTATAAAGAAATTTGACTGTACCACCAAGTAGAGAATAAATAGATGTGATATTGATGAGGATTTCTAAATTTATTACCTCATATCTAAAAGCTAGGGTCTTCCCAGGTATCACTAGTGGTAAAGAACTTGCCTTTCAATATAGAAGACATGAGAAATGGGTACAATCCCTGGGCTGGGGAGATACTCTGGCAGAGAGTATGACAACCCACTCCAGTTTTATTGTCTGGATCATCCCATGGACAAAGAAAGAAGCCTGGCAGGCTACAGTCCATGGGGTTGCAAAGAGTCAGACACGACTGAATGACCAAACACATCTAAAAGCTATCTCATGTTTCATTCCTTACAATTATTTTTTAAATATATAAAGTAATATTAGAATACCATAGGGAGAATAGAGAGATATATAACAAAAATAAACACAACCTCAGTGCTCTCATGTATAGAATTATTAACTTGTGAAGGGCATATTAACATTTGTCATGTATTGTAATATGTCTAGATGCTAGAGTTTTAGCAGCAAACAAAACTGAAAATGTCATTATGAAGCATGTATTCTAAAAGGGTCAAAAAGCAAGTAAATAAATCTAAGGTATATATTTGAAGATGTTAAGAGTTCTGGTGAAAAAGAATACGGGGAAAGAGAGCTCTTTGGGGGTTACTGTTTTATAGAAGATGGTAAGGAATGTTCTCTAATAATGGGACAATTGGACAGATAGCTGAAATAAGAGGTAGAAGACATTTGACTCTCAGATGCAGAAATGTCCTAGACAGACGGAGGATCATGTGCAAAGAGTTTGAGATTATGAGATCCTTTGATATAAGTGAATGTTTTGATAAATCAGCATAGAAGCTGGCATGGTCACACATCCTGTAATTTATTTGAATGAAAAGGGAGGTGATACAAATTAATCACCACTAATTAAAAATAAAATGCCTTTAGTTCTCTTATCAGGCTTCCCTGGTCATGCAGTCGGTAAAGAATAGGCTTGCAGTGCAGGATACCCAGAATCGATCCCCGGGTCAGACGATTCCCTGGGAAAGGAAATGGAAAGCCACTTCAGTATTCTTGCCTGGAAAAATTCCATGGACAGAGGAGCCTAGTGGGCTACAGTCCATGGGATCACAAGAGTCAGACATGACTGAGCAACTAAACCACCAGTGCTCATGTCAAATTGAGGATTACCAGGAGGGAAATTCACTCCAACATCTGCAGAAGAAAGCAAGAGAAGGGTAGCATCAGAATTTTCATTGCAGGTAGGAAGATGAACCAAAATGTGGATTCTCAAGTAGGCTAGAAGCTGTGCTTTCTCACCTTACCACCTGGCTGGAAAGGCAGAGGACATGCATGGGAGGTCTTTCTTGTAAGTCCCAAAGATGGTAAGGTGGAAGAATGCAAGAGGCAGAGAGGGAACCAGAGAGTCAATCTAAGATGAAACGATCAAATATCAGTTCAGTACAGTCGCTCAGTTGTGTCAGGCTCTGTGACCTCATGAACTGCAGGACATGGACAGGCCTTCCTGTCCATCACTACTCCCGGAGTCGAACCAAACCCATGTCCATTGAGTTGGTGATGCCATCCAATCATCTTATCCTCTGTCGTCCCTCCCCCTCCTGCCCTCAATCTTTCCCAGCATTACGGTCTTTTCAAATGAGTCAGCTCTTCACATAAGGTGGCCAATATTGGAGTTTCAGCTTAAAACATCAGTCCTTCCAGTGAACACCTAGCACTGATCTCCTTAAGGATGGACTGGTTGGATCTCCTTGCAGTCCAAGGGACTCTCAAGAGTCTTTTCCAACACCACAGTTCAAAACCATCGATTCTACAGAGCTTAGCTTTCTTTATAGTCCAACTATCATATCCATACATGACCACTGGAAAAACCATAGCCTTGACTAGACAGACCTTTGTTGACAAAGTAGTGTCTCTGCTTTTCAATATGCTATCTAGGTTAGTCATAACTTTCCTTCCAAGGAGTAAATGTCTTTTAATTTCATGGCTGCATTCACCATCTGCAGTGATTTTGGAGCCCAAATATAATAAGTCACTGTTTCCACTGTTTCCCCATTTATTTGCCATGAAGTGATGGAACCGATGCCATGATGTTAGTTTTCTGAATGTTGAGCTTTAAGCCAACTTTTTACTCTCCTCTTTCACTTTCCTCAAGAGTCTCTTTAGTTCTTTTTCACTTTCTGCCATAAGGGTGGTGTCATCTGCATATCTGAAGTTATTGATATTTCTCCCAGCAATCTTGATTCCACCTTGTGCTTCCTCCAGCCCAGTGTTTCTCATGATGTACTCTGCATATAAGTTAAATAGGCAGGTTGACAATATACAGTCTTAACATACTCCTTTTTCTATTTGGAACCAGTCTGTTGTTTCATGTCCAATTCTCACTGTTGCTCCTGATCTGCATACAGATTTCTCAAGAGGCAGGTCAGGTGGTCTGGTATACCCATTCCTTTCAGAATTTTCCACAGTTTATGTGATCCACACAGTCAAAGGCTTTGGCATAGTCAATAAAGTAGAAAGAGATGTTTTTATGTAACTCTCTTGCTTTTTCGATGATCCAGCAGATGTTGGCAATTTGATCTCTGGTTCCTCTGCCTTTTCTAAAATCAGCTTGAACATCTGAAAGTTCATGGTTCACGTATTGCTGAAGCCTGGCTTGCAGAATTTTAAGCATTACTTGACCAGCATGTGAGATGAGTGCAATTGTGTGGTAGTTTGAGCACTCTTTGGCATAGCCTTTCTTCGGGATTGGAATGAAAACTGACCTTTTCTCAGTCCTGTGGCCACTGCTGAGTTTTCTAAATTTGCTGGCATATTGATTGCAGCACTTTCACAGCATCATCTTTCAGGATTTGAAATAGCTCAACTGGAATTTCATTACCTCCACTAGCTTTGTTCGTAGTGATGCATCCTAAGGCCCACTTGACTTCACATTCCAGGATGTCTGGCTCTATGTAGGCGATCACACCATCGTGATTCTCTGGGTCATGAAGATCTTTTTTTATACAGTTCTTCTGTGCATTCTTGCAAGCTCTTCTTAATATATTCTGCTTCTGTTAGGTCCCTACCATTTCTGTCGTTTATTGAGCCCATCTTTGCATGACATGTTCCCTTTGTATCTCTAATTTTTGGAAGAGATCTCTAGTCTTTCCTATTTTATTGTTTTCCTCTATTTCTTTGTATTGGTTGTTGAAGAAGGCTTTCTTATCTTTCCTTGTTATTGTCTGGAACTCTGCATTCAGATGGATATATCTTTCCTTTTCTTCTTTGCTTTTCTCTTCCCTTGTTTTCACAGCTATTTGTAAGGCCTCCTCAGACAGCTATTTTGCTTTTTTGCATTTCTTTTTCTTGTGGATGGTCTTGATCACTGCCTTCTGTACAATGTTATGAACCTCCCTCCATAGTTCTTCAGGCACTCTATCAGATCTAGTCCCTTGAATCTATTTATCCCTTTCACTGTATAATCATAGGGGATTTGATTTAGGTCATACCTGAATGGTCTAGTGGTTTTCCCTGCTTTCTTAAACTTCAGTCTGATATTGGCAATAAGGAGTTCATGATCTGAGCCACAGTCAGCTCCCAGTCTTGTTTTTGCTGACTGTACAGACCTTCTCCATCTTTGGCTGCAAAGAATAGAACCAATCTGATTTTGGTGTTGACCATCTGGTGATGTCAATGTGTAGTCTTCTCTTGTGTTGTTGGAAGAGGGTGTTTCCTATGACGAGTGTGTTACACTGGCAAAACTCTATAGGCCTTTGCCCTGCTTCATTCTGTACTCCAAGGCCAAATTTGCCTGTTATTCCAGGTGTTTCTTGACTTCCTACTTTTGCATTCCAGTCACCTATAATGAAAAGGACATCTTTTTTGAGTGTTAGTTCTAGAAGATCTTGTAGGTCTTCATAGAACTGTTCAACTTCAGCGTCTGCAGCATTACTTGTCGGGGCATAGACTTCAGATCAGATCAGATCAGATCAGTCGCTCAGTCGTGTCCGACTCTTTGCGACCCCATGAACCGCAGCACGCCAGGCCTCCCTATCCATCACCAGCTCTCGGAGGTCACTCAGACTCACATTCATCGAGTCAGTGATGCCATCCAGCCATCTCATCCTCTGTCGTCCCCTTCTCCTCCTGCCCTCAATCCCTCCCAGCATCAGAGTCTTCTCCAATGAGTCAACTCTTCGCATGAGGTGGCCAAAATACTGGAGTTTCAGCTTTAGCATCATTCCTTCCAAAGAAATCCCAGGGCTGATCTCCTTCAGAATGGACTGGTTGGATCTCCTTGCAGTCCAAGGGACTCTCAAGAGTCTTCTCCAACACCACAGTTCAAAAGCATCAATTCTTCAGCGCTCAGCCTTCTTCACAGTCCAGCTCTCACATCCATACATGACCACAGGAAAGACCATAGCCTTGACTAGGCGAACCTTTGTTGGCAAAGTGATGTCTCTGCTTTTGAATATGCTATCTAGGTTGGTCATAACCTTCCTTCGGTTTGCCTTGGAAACGAACAGAGATCATTCTTTCATTTTTGAGATTACCTCCAAGTATTGCATTTCAAGCTCTTTTGTTGACCATGATGGCTATTCCATTTCTTCTAAGGGATTCCTGCCCACAGTAGTAGATAAAATGGTCATCTGAGTTAAATTCACCCATTCCAGTCAATCTTAGTTCACTGATTCCTAGAATGTTGATGTTCACTCTTGTCATCTCCTGTTTGACCACTTCCAATTTGCCTTGATTCATGTACCTAACATTCCTGGTTACTAGGCAAATTTGCTCTTTACAGCATTGAACCTTGCATCTATAACCAGTCCCATCCACAACTGTGTGTTGATTTTGTTTTGGCTCCATCCCTTCATTCTTTCTGGAGTTATTTTTCCACTGATCTCCAGTAGCATATTGGGCACTTATTATTAATAAAACATCACTGATAGACTATCTTTTTTAGAGTTTAGTGGCTTCAGTCATGTCTGACTCTGGTGACCCCACACACTGCAGTCAGTCAGATTCCTCTATCCATTATAGATCTTCTTTATTACAGGAAATTAACTCCAAAGCACATATGAACTACCTTATTAATATAATATTCTAGAAAGCATTAAAACATGAAAGATGTATAAGTATTGCAGAGTAATAAATTTAAAAATTATTTTTATATAAAACACTTGAAATAAAATGTCAAAAATACTAATAGCTTGAGTTAATGAACAAAACATTTAGTTTATGCATGTTTCCAACTTTTTTTTTTTTTTTAAGGAATTCACCACTGTCTACTTTTGTCTAAAATGTTTCTTTTTATCACCTGATATACAAATAATAATCTTTTGCATCTCTCAAATAATGAGAAATAATCTAAAAGTAAGTATATAAATGAACTTCCCAGGTGGCTCAGTGGTAAAGAACCCATCCACCAGCAGAAGACGTGGGTTTGTTCCCTGGGTCAAGAAGATCCATTGGAGAAAGAAATGGCAGCCTACTACAATATTCTTGCCTGGGAAATCCTGTGGGCAGAGTCACCTGGAGACCTGCAGTCTCTGAGGTCACAAAAAGTAGACATGACTCAGTGACTAAATAGGAGCAGCAGTACATAAATATATGTGTTTAAAAATACATAAAATTTTCATAAAAGTTTACAGGTAGTTGGTCAAGAAATTGTCAGAATAGGACTGAATCCAATCCAGAAGTTTCCAGGGCCTGTGCACTAAATCCAATATGTCTCCTGCTTTTGTAAATAAACTTCTAGTGAAACACAGACAGACCATTTGCTGTGGTATTGCCTGTGGCTACTTTATGCTATAATCATGGAGCTGAATACTTATGACAAAAACCTTATGATGTGCAAAGCTTCAAATATTTACTCTCTAGCTCTTTATAGAAAATGTTGGCCTACTCCTGATCTTGTTTTATTAATTTGTTCTTTGCCATAAATTCATAGAAATAAAATTATGTTAAAGAATAATTAATGCGTCACAGAATATTAGAGAACTCAAAAGTTTTTAAAAGTTGTGAAAATAAATGTAGGAATTTCACATTAGTATGTTCAGTGTTCTGCTACTATTAAAACCTGTCATATAGTTTAAAAATAAATGTAAAAATCTGGTTCACATCAGAACCAAAATAGATTTTCAAATCAATACATTGACTACTTCATAGTATTTAGAGGAGTCTTCCATTTCCAGATCTAGAAAAATTTATGAATGACCATTAATATTATCAAAAGAATTTCTAAGAACAAGTGTTCATTAAAAATAATGCTTTTAATAGTCATTAATACTGTCAGCTATTCGGTCTTTATTTTCATACTTGTCTCAGTGAATTTGCTGTGCCTTCACACAGTTGTATCTTGGGAAATCAGAAACAAGAAAATAGTAAGTGGTGATATTACCAGTAAAAAATTGTACTGGAAAATCTACATATCAGGTAGTATAATATTAGATATCTTCCTACAGAATTTTCATTTCAGCTTTGCCTTAATCCTTAATTACTACCAATCTTTCCCAATAAATTCTCTCTATCCCTCTTTCTCTCTTTTTCTCTCTTTCATCCATGTCTCTTTGCTCCTCCTTCTCTTTCTGTATTCCTCTTTTTTCCTTTCTCTATGTTTCTACCTTTTCCTTAAGGCTCTTTTCCAACATCATCTCTTTCTTCACTTTCTTTCCAATCCTGAAAGTAAATGAACCAGTCCCCACAGTCCCCAGGGTTCTAGAAATAAGATGACTAAGGACTAATCATGCTTCAGAGTTTTAGTTTCATGATTATGACTCTTTATATGAATTAAATTCTGATTGATCCCAGACATTTCTGGTATATTACTACTACTAAGTCACTTCAGTTGTTTCCGACTCTGTGTGACCCCAGCGACTGCAACCCACCAGGCTTCCCCGTTCCTGGGATTCTCCAGGCAAGAACACTGGAGTGGGTTGCCATTGCCCTCTCCAATTCATGAAAGTGAAAAGTGAAAGTGAAGTCCCTCAATCGTGTCCAACTCTTAGTGACCCCATGGACTGCAGCCTACCAGGTTCCTCGGTCCATGGGATATTCCAGGCAAGAGTACTGGAGTGGGGTGCCATCGCCTTCTCCGTCTGGTATATTAGAAGTCCCTCAAAAAATCATACAAAACATTTAAATAAGGGAAAGTTATTTTTGGTGAAACATACCCACAGGTTATGATGTACACACAGGTTACTGCTAATTGAAACAAATCTTTCTGATGAATCCTTTTATAAAACAAGAATCCTTGGGAAATAAACCCTGCCCTTAAAATAGTTTTCTAAGTTTAGTGTTTCACAAATGGCAAAACTATAAAATTAGATTTCTATAATTAGAAAAATGATAATATTAATGGTTTAATTTTAATTGTACTATTTAACATTAAGCAGATGGCTAAACTACTTTCATTGTATGTAAGGAAAGAACCAACTAAAAGTGATTAAAATGATAAGGATGTTCTAAGCCAACTCAATGAACATGAATTTGAGCAAACTCTGGGAGATAGTGAAGGACAGAGGAGCCTGGTGTGCCACAGTCCATAGGGTCATAAAGAGTTGGACAGACTTAGTGACTGAATCAGAGAAGGCAATGGCACCCCACTCCAGTACTCTTGCCTGGAAAATCCCATGGACAGAGGAGCCTGGTAGGCTGCAGTCCATGGGGTCGCTAAGAGTCAGACACGACTGAGCAACTTCACTTTCACTTTCCACTTTTATGCATTGGAGAAGGAAATGGCAACCCACTCCAGTGTTCTTGCCTGGAGAATCCCAGGGACAGGGGAGCCTGGTGGGCTACCGTCTATGGAGTCACACAGAGTCAGACACGACTGAAGTGATTTAGCAGAGTGAATGAACAACAGCAACAGCAAACCAGTTCAACAAAAGCAAAGAGGCAGGGAGGCCCAGAGTGGTTCATATACTGGCCAGTTCTCTAACACCATCTACTTCCAAATCACATGTGAGAAATCACCTCAGCCAGTAAGTTCATTCTTCCTAATTTCTTCCATGATTCCATAATCTGTGCAGCTATAGTTTTTCATAATATTGAATTAAATAGTATTAATACTTATAATTTTTGTATGTTTTAATTTGCAATTGTGCATTCATACTTTGAGTTTATGTTTACATCATTTATAAGCTCTCATAAGGTAGGTTTTTGCTGCTTCTGCTCATTCTTTTCTCCCTAGCACCAAGTTTAAACATGTAAATGATTTGTTTGCTTAATTAAAAAATGCATTGCAAGAATTTTTAATGGTATAAAGAGTATTAAAACATTCCATATGATTGACTATTTAGTCCCTTATGACAGAGCAAGAGATGAGAAAGCATAAATAATAAAATCTGAAAAGGACTAGTTCAGAGTCACATACATAGGAAGAGGCAAATGAGGTATTTATCAAACTCATTAAAGAAAGGAGGTGATTGGAAAAATGCCCTTTTCCTTTCCCTTGTACATGAATGGCACCTAGGCTCAGATAATTCTTTTATCATTTTCTGGAAAATATTCATATATGATAAATTATCTTCCTATCCTCTCATTCAAATCGAGTATTTCTTAAGATCATAAATCTTGTTTGTTTCTACTTTTTAAAGAAATATGAGCTTTTAGTCTTTCAGTCTATTATTCAGATAAACTTAAGTGAAGCCCACAGCAATCATCTGGGTAGTTCTCTTTAGGTAGTTTTCCAATCTGGATCATTCAGGTCAAATACAAATGTTTTTCATTTGTGCAGTACTGTTTTTTTTCTTCCTTGATTTAATTTCCTCATCATTCCACTTCACATTGCCTATGTAAATTAAGCTGTCGTGCTGTAAACCACAGTTCCCCCTTGTCTATCTCCTCAGTAACAGCTTCAAAGTACTAAAAAGCTAAAATAGCTACAAAAGAACAATTAATTTGTGCAAAATCACAGAGGCGCTGTAGGTATTAAAAACACTACAATAAGGCTTTTATCAGCAAGCTAAACTGCACAGCATTAAGCTCAAAACTAATAGGGCTGAACATGCAGCACAATGATGTGGATGATAAAGGAATCTCAAGGACATGCAGAGAACTAGGGTAACATGATTTAGAAGTGAGGCAGTTATTTCAAATAAACATCTATATAAGTACATAGGAAAAACGCTGATCTATTGGGAAAAGCAAGTTTGGACCAGTAAGGAAATTTACATCTATTTTTGGAGAAAGTTATATTTTTATGGAAATTACTGTTGAAGATTCTGATAATGTACCCTGAGGTCATTCTGTATATACTTGTTGATTAGCAGTTGGCTGACAGTTTGATATTTAAAAATGCAAATCTCTGAACTGTTTAAAAAAAAAAGAGAGAGAGATGGCTTATTATATCTAAAACTGCCTGAAAGGATAACACTAAAACATAATCAGGAGAGCCACCTCCTCTGGTGTTGAAATAGCAATGGAAACAATTACTTTAATCATCAATTGTTTATTTAATGGCTGCTCTTAGCTCAGTTCTGTGTTAGGTGCTATGGGCTGGAAAGGAAGTTAAGCTATTGCTATTGCTATAATTTCTAAGCAAACACATTAAATGCTTTCAGAACTAGATAGAGAAGAATGAATTTCTAATTGTGAAGTATGCACTAGGACCTAAAGGGACGGATGATTTTATATTATAGAAACTATGTGAATATATGCCTTTATTCCTTTGCAACCAGATACATTCAGGACTAAATTCCAAGCCCTCCACTAACATCCTGTGAGATTTTTCTGTAAACTATTCTTTTTCTTTGCAATTAAGTTTTCTTAACTGGAAAATGAGGAGAATACATAGAACCCTCAGAGTTGTTATAAAGAGGACATAAGAGAAAATACTTTGAAGTGTAGCACATAGTAGGTTTTCAAAGATATTCTCAGTTTATATTGAATAAAAATGTTCCCATAATGGCAAGTGAGGAGGGCATAGCAGCCCACTCCAGTGTTCTTATCTGAAGAATCCCATGGACAGAGGAGCCTGGCAGAGGCTACATACAGTCCAGGGGGTTGCAAAGAGCTGGACAGGACTGAGCGACTAAGCACAGCACAGCGTAGCAGCAAATATATGCGTAATATTATTACTATAGCTCGTAGGATTAAATTTATTAAAAATCTAGGTTTTCTTTTTTTAATAAGAAATTATTTGGTCTAATGCCTTAATTTATAAATGCAAACACTGAGACTCAACAGCAGACCTCTGAGATTCCTTTCAAAAATACACACTATGTTCAGAGTGCTCTGTAAAGAGCTAACAAATGTTGCAATGCTTTTTGGAATAATAGGTCCTAGTCTCCATCTAAGCATAGGAGAATATTACCAGCCTGTTATTTCAATCTCTCCTTCTTATTCCAATGTCAGACTCCAAGAAAGTCTGACCTATTTAATACCTAGATTTGCATGCTTTCATTATAATATGGCCACGTGTCAAATATCTATCTGCCTATAATGTAATGCATAATTTAATATATACAATAGACTCCCAAATTTATTTAGACAAACTTGTGTGAAATACAGTGGGGGATTATGAAGAGTGATTTCTCTAACAGTTCTTCAATATTAGAAAAGAATATTAACAAAGTGTAAGGTATCTATACCCAGAATTGTGGAAAAAACCCACTGCTTACTTTCTGCAATAACTATTGTGCTAATTCAATATATATTATATAAAAAAATTCAGTAGCACTCTTCATTAACAGATTCTGTGATGCGCAATCAATTCATAAATGTTACCAAGCAAATGAAAAATTAATACAACAGTGGCCCTCATTTTCATACAATATTCTAGATAAATTATTTATGTTTTTCTACCCACCATTTTACTTGAAAAATTTTCAAACCTGCAAAACAATGAGGAAAAAAAAAATATAAGTATACCTTCACTTATATTCACACTTTTTTCTTTCTCTCTTTATTTCTCTGTTGTTATTCTGGATCTTTTGAAACTACTTGCAAACATCATAACTTAATACTTTAGTATTTAAGTTATACACTACTCAAAGGGGAAAGTGGGTGAGAGATAAATTGGTAGATTCGGACTGACATGTATGCACTAATACATAAGATATAGATAATTAATAACCTACTGTATAGCATAGGGCTCTATAATGACCTATGGGGAAAAGAATCTAAAAAGAAAGAGTGGATATATGTATAACTGATCCACTTTGCTGTACAGCAGAAACTAATACAACATTGTAAATCAACTATACACCAACACAAAATAATAAAAATTATATATCATTTTATAAACAGACAGAAAATTCAGTTTGTCAGATGAATTGTCAAAACCATTTTTACACTGATAATCAAAGCTATGTATTATTTATATTCAGTTCTTCTGTGGCTCTCCTATGGTAGCTGCTGCTGCTGCTCTGTGTGACCCCATAGACGGCAGCCCACCAGGTTCCCCCTCCCTGGGATTCTCCAGGCAAGAACACTGGAGTGGGTGGCCATTTCCTTCTCCAATGCATGAAAGTGAAAAGTGAAAGTGAAGTCGCTCAGTCGTGTCCGACTCTTAGCGACCCCATGGACTGCAGCCTATCAGGCTCCTCCATCCATGGGATTTTTCAGGCAAGAGTACTGGAGTGGGGTGCCATTGCCTTCTCCGCCTACAATAGCTGGATGATATTAATTTCATATAAACATTTTAAATGATATAATGAATCGTTTCTCTTCATATCAGGTTTTGTTTTGATGTATTATAAAAGGTGAGGTAAAATTATATACTTCGACTGAGCAACTTCACTTTCACTTTTCACTTTGATGCATTGGAGAAAGAAATGGCAACCCACTCCAGTGTTCTTGCCTGGAGAATCCCATGGATGGGGCAGCCTGGTGGGCTGTGGTCTATGGGATCACAAGAGTCGGACACGACTGAAGTGACTTAGCGGTGGCAATGCTCCTAATAATTACAGGCAAAAATTATCAAAAAAAGGCTGGGGTGAAGGGAAAGAAACATAATGGAGGAAATAAAATATAAAATATTTTATAAATATTTATATACAAATATAATATTAAATATTAAAATATTTATTATTACTTTTTAAATTAAATTAAATTTTTTTTAACTTTACAATATTGTATTGATTTTGCCATATATCAACATGAATCCACCAGAGGTATACACATGTTCCCCATCCTGAACCCTCCTCCCTCCTCCCTCCCCGTACCATCACTCTGGGTCATCCCAGTGCACCAGCCCTAAGCATCCAGTATAGTGCATCGAACCTGGAATGGTGACTCATTTCATATATGATATTATACATGTTTCAATGCCATTCTCCCAAATCATCCCACCCTCTCCCTCTCCCACAGAGTCCAAAAGACTATTCTATATATCAGTGTCTCTTTTGCTGTCTCATATACAGGTTTATTGTTACCATCTTTCTAAATTCCAAATATATGCGTTAGTGTACTGTATTCGTGTTTTTCTTTCTGGCTTACTTCACTCTGTATAATAGGCTCCAGTTTCACCCACCTCATTAGAACTGACTCAAATGCATTCTTTTTAATGGCTTAGTAATACTCCATTGTGTATATGTACCACAGCTTTCTTATCCAGTCATCTGCTGATGGACATCTAGGTTGCTTCCATGTCCTGGCTATTATAAACAGTGCTACGATGAACATTGGGGTACACGTGTCTCTTTCAATTCTGGTTTCCTCAGTGTGTATGCCCAGCAGTGGGATTGCTGGATCATAAGGCAGTTCTATTTACAGTTTTTTAAGGAATCTCCATGCTATTCTACATAGTGGCTGTACTAGTTTGCATTCCCACCAACAGTGTAAGAGGGTTCTCTTTTGTTATATTATATAATATATTTTATAAAATAAAATATTTGTGCAGGAAATTGAACAAAACATGGGAGAAAATAAATAGTAGCCATGCTTTTGAAACTTCTTAATACAAATACAAAGATATAAATAGAAGGACCTTGTCTCCTTTTTTTTCTGTTATATACTTTCGTTCCTGCTGGTCTGTTCTCATAGACAATTCAGTGGCAATAATCCTGCCCTATGAGGAGCCAGAAGTATTGAGTATAGCAGGAGGCAAACAAGAGCAGTGAGAGTAATACCAGCACTTTCCTACTGAACCAAGTAAGGGGACAGTGATGTGGCAGGATGGCATGCCTTTCTGTCAAAGTTAAAATTGATTTGACAGGGAGAGAGCAAAGGTGGGTTGAATACACTTCTTGGGTGGCATAGCAGAGTTCCTTATTCTGATTACTATCCCAGAAGCAAATCTAGGTGTTTCTGAGTATCTTTCATGAAGCAATTTTAACTTTCTTGCCATGCATTATTCATTTCCCTGCTGGTAAGGAAACCAGGGGTGCTTTCCTACAGAAACGTTTTAAATGAGTGAAAATGTTATAGACAACATAGTAGACACATAACTAAAGAGAACATACTAGTGATGAGCACACTGTTCTGGGTTTTGGCATAAGAGTTTTAATCTTTTAGGGCTTGACTGAAAACACAATTTTTAATTAAAAATCAGAAGAGCTTACATCCATACATTCCTGTGATGTATCAATGACCACACACAACACTAGAGAATGGTACACAGATAAGGTGGAAACCAGGTTTCAGAGAAAAAGCCACTAAGAAGGAAATACAATTCTTGAAGAGAAAAAAACAATTGTGTGAAAATAGAACAAGGCAATCTTAAATAAGAAAACCAATTTCATAATATGGAAGTGTTCATGTTATTATCATCTCTCAATTTTGTATTAGTTTTTACTCCCTTGAAAGTAAAATACAGAAACAATAAAAACAATTTTAAACAACATTTTAGTAATTAAAATGTTGAGTTCAGATCTCAGTCACTCCACTTATTAGCAACTTAGAAAATTACATATTTTCTGAACGTTAGCTTTCTCTTCTCTAAACTTGGCAAAAATAACATAATAGTACTTATGTATTAAGAACCTAGGATGATGCCTGGCATATTAGGGTTCAGTATATTTTGGTTTCCTTTCTTCCAAACTGTTAAAATTTATTCAATTAATAAATTTCATTGAAAACCTAATATGAAGCTAGATAATAAAGAAGACAAACCCAAATACATGTATGAAGGCTCTAGTATAGAGAAAAAGAACCTAATGTACACAAAATTTTAATACAAAATAAGCGCTATAGGTAAAACACTAACTTTATGGTTCTTTTAGTAAGAAAGTTCACAAATTGTTAAAATAAGACAATATGTATTTACATGGCAAATAGTGAAATAATTATTTGTGTAAGATCATCCAAAGTGGAGAATAATGGTAACTGTGTTAATCAAGAAATATTTCATAAAAGTGGGGAGCCTTAAACTCAAAAAAGTTAAGGGTGTGAATAAAAACAGTGTTTAGAAACTGTGGTTAATGAGTAAGAGTGAGGTCAAAGCAAGTCTGCCAATAGCAAAAACCCAATAAACATGTGCATCAGCATTATGGTATAGTCAAGGGTAGTTTCAGTAATTCTCTATTCACGACTTACATGACCAGTAATAATTGAAAAGCAAGTAATTAAAGTAAATACATGGCAAGATATTATACCCTTATTTTCTTAACATTTTTATGAACTCTTGTTTCTACAGACTTTGTCTATAAATTTCCCTAAATGTTGTTTGTTTGTTTGTTTTTCTCTAAACTCTAATCCTGAAATGTGGACGTATATGTGTGTGTGTTAACTTGCGTAACACTATGAAGATGTAACTTTAGAAAGATCTGTCAATAGAGAGGTACATCTTGATTCTTAGTTTTATATTTTCTATTATATTTTGTATATTTTATAAGATTATAAATTAGATAGGAGTATTGTGAACCCTCATCACTCAGCTTTCACAGTTTCCACTATTTGCAAATCTTCAAAAAATTGCAATTATTATTATTATCATCATTTTGATATTTTGGTCTTAAAAATAATAGATATGATTTTATTTTTCCCATGCAAATTGCAACATTCACCTCAAACAAATACAAATTTTGTTAAAACAGTGTCGACACAGTTATTGAACTGAGCTAGTTAATATTTACTCAACACTTTCTAAAACCTTGTTTCCATTCAAATTTCTGTATTTCTTTCATTTGTGAAAATTTATTTGCAGTAGGTGTTTGAAGTTAGAGCTAAATGAGTTGTGTTTGCTTGATATGTATCCTTCTCTTCAGTTTTATTGAGATATAATTGACAAAATTATAAGATATTTATATATACAGCATGGAAGTGGGATTTAAATTATTTGGTGGCAATTCTCCCCCCATTGAGTTAATTATCACATCCCTCTTCTCACATATTTACTTTTTTTTTTAGTGAAGGCAAAAAGTTTCAATTATACACTACAGTATTTTCAACTGTAGTCACCATGTTATATATTAGACCAGTGAACTTATCCATCTTGTATCTGAATGTTTGAAACTTTTTAACAGTCTCCTCCTATTCCACAACCAGCCAGTCCCTGGTGACTACTTTTCTACTCTCTATTTCTATGAGTTCATTTGTTTTTCTTTAAAAATTTTGGAGTCCATATATAAATGATAACATGCATTTTTTTTTTTTATGTCTGGCTATTTTAGCTATATAATGCAACCTATGTAAACCTATTTGTCACACATGACAGGATATCCATCTTATTTAAGGCTAAAAAATGTTTTATTTATATTTCTATAAATGTATTTGTATATACAAATATCTCCATTCTCATACATGAACATTATATATATATAACATATATATATATGTACATATATATAATAATTTTCTTGACATATTCATCTATTGAATACTTAGATTGTTTTCAGACCTTGAGTATCATGACTATTACAGTGAATATGGGAGTACAGATATATCTTTGAGATATAGTTTTGTTTCCTTTGAATATATACTCAGAAATGGAATTGCTAGGTCATATGTTAGTTCTAATTTTAACTTCTTGAAAAACTTTCATATCATTTTCCCTAGTGGCTGGACCAATTTGCATTCCCACCATCAGTGTACAAGGATTCCCTTTTCTCTATATCCTCTCTGCATTTGTTATCTCTTCTCTTTATGACAATCAGATCAGTCGCTCAGTCATGTCCGACTCTTTGCAACCCCATGAATTGCAGCACGCCAGGCCTCCCTGTCCATCACCAACTCCCGGAGTTCACCCAGACTCACGTCCATTGAGTCAGTAATGCCATCCAGCCATCTCATCCTCTGTCGTCCCCTTCTCCTCTTGCCCTCAATCCCTCCCAGCATCTGAGTCTTTTCCAATGAATCAACTCTTCTCATGAGGTGGCCAAAGTACTGGAGTTTCAGCTTTAGCATCATTCCTTCCAAAGAAATCCCAGGGCTGATCTCCCTCACAATGGACTGGTTGGATCTCCTTGCAGTCCAAGGGACTCTCAAGAGTCTTCTCCAACACCACAGTTCAAAGGCATCAATTCTTCAGTGCTCAGCCTTCTTCACAGTCCAGCTCTCACATCCATATATGACCACAGGAAAAACCATAGCTTTGACTAGGCGAACCTTTGTTGGCAAAGTAATGTCTCTGCTTTTGAATATGCTATCTAGGTTGGTCATAACTTTCCTTCCAAGGAGTAAGCATCTTTTAATTTCTTGGCTGCAGTCACCATCTGTAGTGATTTTGGAGCCCAGAAAAATAAAGTCTGACACTGTTTCCACTGTTTCCCCATCTATTTCCCATGAAGTGATGGGACCGGATGCCACGATTTTCATTTTCTGAATGTTGAGCTTTAAGCCAACTTTTTCACTGCCCACTTTCACTTTCATCAATAGGCTTTTTAGTTCCTCTTCACTTTCTGCCATAAGGGTGGTGTCATCTGCATATCTCAGGTTATTGATATTTGTCCCAGCAATCTTGATTCCAACTTGTGTTTCTCCAGTCCAGCGTTTCTCATGACGTACAATAGCCCTTCTGAAAGATGTGAGGTGACATATCATGATCATTAATATCTACATTTCTCTGATGATTAGCGATGTTGAGCACCTTCTCATATACCTGTTGGCCATTTATATGGTTTCTTTACATAGGTCTGGTGTATTTCATATCTCTTCCATCTTCCCTTCCTCTTACTCCTTGTTTTTGGTTGAAGAAAGAAGTTAGATAATTTGTTGTGTAAAATTTGACGAATTTCAACTTTGTGGAGTTTTCAAACATATACTTCTATATTCTATATTTATTATAAGCCAATTTTTTTATGGAGGCCTGATTAAAATTTTTAACAATTTTAGCAGCAAAACACTTTAACACATCTGTTTATATTGTGTATCAGCAAATCAGCTGGCACATCATGTCTGATTTTCTGACACTTAGTCAAGTAGTGTTTGTCAATAATTTTGATGTTGATATCCTGATTCATCCATTGTCCTCTCATGTTTTCTCCAACTAGTTTTGCTAACTACTGATGTGTTTGCCTAGATTAATTATTTTGTTGTAAATGATGCAATGATGATTTTCTAATCCTATCAGTGCTTCTGCAATTATTACCAGGAGTCCTTCATTTAAGAACTCTCACTCATCAGCTATACTTACCCTGAAATTGAGGTGTACAGGAAATGCAGTATCAATGCTTGATTACAGTCATGCATTTATCATTTTCAGAATTGCTAATTACATGTGTTTCAGTGAGTTTCAGGCCTTATTTTGTTTGATGCTCCACCTGTCAGCCTTGGCCAGTGACTGCCTCTTCAACTTGGCTTTTATATTCTTTTAGAGACATTGATATTTTCCATGCTTTCTGGCAAAATAAAATACTCCAGGCCAATCTTGTATATTTTCTGACATAGATCCAGAATCACCCATTTCTTGTCCTTTTGGTAAAAAATCATATTTAGAGATCTCAATCTAAATTTTCTATGTGCTTATTGTCTATCACGATTCTAAAATGTTTATAAAGATAAAAATTTATTTTTTAGAAAATAGGAAAAATGTGTTTATGTTTTTTTCTAATTCAGATCTAAGTTGAATTAATTTCTTCTATTTTATATTTGTTTTTGTGCACACACAAAATATTTTCCCTTAATGACATTTACTTAATTCCTATTTGCTTTAACTTGTAACATTTCAATATTATTGTCTTTATTAAAATTAAGAACATGATGCAGTTTAAGAATTTTTTTACCAATTGCTTTAGTGTAAATCTCAATAAGAATATACAATCATGAAATAATTTTTATGTGTCATTATGGTACTAGTGGTTTAAAAGTTATGTTCATTGGTTTCCATTTAATTTTTTCTTGTAGTTACTGTGCAAAGTGGATCATGTTAGAAATCGTTATACTGGTGAGGGTAGAGTTTTTTCCATATGGTTTTAAGAGTTTATTCTCGATATGATTTTTTTCCTGTGGTTTTCAATTCTTTTCCAGCATTATCATCTATAGACTTACAGAAATGCCTTATTCATTGCAATGGTGTCTCATAACATTGCCTCTGTGAGTGCAAATAACACATTTTACAAAATAAAATATCAGCTATCAATGGGTCTGTGGAATTCACTGGCCCTACCACGTGTTCCTTTATCCAGTAACATCTGTCTTGACAGAATAATGAAGTGTTTTGCTGAAAGCTCAGTGATTGCATCAGCCAAGAGACAGTTTCTTGTTAGGCTAGGATGTGGCCTGATACCAGTGTCCACCATTTGATATCATTTTCCCTAATGTCTGAATGCATTAGGGAAAGGTTGAAGGGCTCGTCTTTATCTTCCCTTCAATATCCTGTGCAGTGTGGATCTTACTGGTATCTTTGTTATAAGTGATTTAGAAGACCCTTCTTCCTTCTAAGGTACTTGAGCATATTATGCCACTAGTTTTATTGAAATATTTTTCTTTATTGACATCCTAACTGCTCAATTGTTTCTATAAGGGGATTTGAGGAAATTTATAAACACAAATTGAATGATCGTTTTTCTCAAACTGTCCATTTGCTTTTTAAACTAGTGTGCGAGTGTGTGTGTTTGTGTGCACTTGCACACCCACACACATGCGCTCAGTCGCGTCTGACGCTTTGCAGCCCCATGAGCTATAGCCCATCAGGTTCCTCTGTCCATGGAATTTCCCAGGCAAAAATACTGGAATGAGTTGCCATTTCCTATTCCAGAGGATAGTCCCCTTTACCAGTGTCTTTTATATCCAGATTCTTTATCACCAGCTCCACCTGGGAAGCTCTTTCCAACTATGGGCTCATTGGTAATGAATTGCCTGTAATGTAGTAGCCATGGGAAACACAGATTATATCTCTGGGTCTGGATGATTCCCTGGAGGAGGGCATGGCAACCCGTTCCAGTAATCTTTCCTGGAGAATCCCATGGACAGAGGAGCCTGGCTGACTACAGTTCATAGGGTCTCAGAGTCGGACACGACTAAAGAGACTTAGCACACACAAGGTACATTACTCATTCAATTTTAGCTTTAAGTCCAAAATATTATCAGATCTTTTCTCTTATGTTTCTTTAGGAGAGAACTCTTTAATAATTTTGGGTTGGAATCAGAAAGATTTGTGTTTTGACTTTTGGCTCTGCAACTAGTTTGAAAATTTTAATAATTTACTTAATTTTGAAAAACTTTAGTTACTCTTTCTATAAAAACGTGATCATCATATTTATCTAAGGGAGAGAGGGATACATACATCAATTAATGTCTTAGAGAAATAGCCATAGTATTGAGACATGGACATTTATCTTTTATTCCCATTATAATTTAGTTTTCTATCCACTCACATTTTAATTTGTTAAAGACATCCATTAAAAAACAATTTAGGCTTTTATTTTTAAATTCTGTACCTTAAGAATAAACTCCTTAAGAAGAAAATTGTCTAGCATCTAAAGATATTGAAGGAAAGACATTTGGTTTATTTATTTTTTGATGAAATATTTACCAAATGAATGCTGTCCAATATCAGTTACATCAAAAATATTTTGGCAGCAAGCCATCAGAAAGTTTAACTGCCTTGGCTGAAGAGATGGTTTCATTAAATATATTGACCACCCATTTTTTCCAAAGTACTTATGCTGATTTGTCATATGAGACAAATACACTTTACAAACAGTCACTGACAAAAAAGAGTTTAGTGTGTTAGTGTCTGTAGTATTTATTTATAACCAATATGTATAATAGTTTCAAATATGAATTCCTAGAAATTGAAGACCATGTTGGACGTATTTTCTGTATCACTCCTAACATATTGTGAAAGATCAATAAATATTAAACCAACACATTGTGCTTTCACAAAACTAGACATGAATCCATAAAGTGACAATCCAAGCACCAAGCAAAATATCGCATTTGGAGCTAACCATGTAAAGAGGCAACAGGGAACAGATTAAAGGGCACAGCTGTCTTGTTTCACCAAGTTTAGTTGGAAAATAGCCCAGAGGATACGGGAATATATGACTGTACATCTTTCCTATAGACTCATCTCTTCTGGGCTCCAGGGGTTTTTAACAATAGCACCTTTCCTCTTTACTGCAGATCTATGATGCTCACACATTGACAGCAGTTAGTTATTCTACTGATTGAACTAAAATTTTAGTGTGGCACTCACCCCCCCAATGACTAATGAAGATTCTGAAAAACATGCTGCTTTCAATTCAGTTTCACACAACCTTAGTTGCTTGTATTTGAGATGATAGTGGAGAAATTAAAGAAAATGAAAAACATAGTTTACCTTTTCTTTAAATAGTATTTCACCGATTTTTTTTTTTTTTTTTTCATCTAGTAAAGCTATATCTTTAATCTTGAACTGCATTAAGGTGCAACTTATATCTTCTCATATATCAGGTATCACCAGACAAACTGGTCTTTTAAAAATTACCATTATATATTCATTATCAGTGTTCTTATGTAGTTAACATTGTGGAATGCTTCTAGGAATTCAGGAAAATAGTATCTGGGATTGGGTGAGGGGAAATTGGAGAAGTTGATCAAGGGTACAAACTTTAAGGTACAGGATAAATAAGTAGTAGGGATGTAATACACAGCGTGATGACTATAGTTAATACTGATGTGTAATGCAGAAGAAAATTAACAAAGAAAATCCAAAAATTTTTCATCACAAAGACAAATTAATCTTTTTTTTCTCTCTCTTTTTATTTTATCTATGTGAGATGATGAATCCTAGCTAAGCTTGTTGTGGGAACTGTGCAATTTATTGATGTATGCCAATTATATCTCAATAAGACTAGGGGAAAAATCAAAACAGAATTGGAAAAGTTGCCATTAGATTAGTTAATAAGAGGTTATTTTGAAATTTCATTTTAAAATTAAATTAAGGAAAACACACACACACAAGTTTACTCATTTTTCTGACTGCTGTCCCTACCACCTGCCTTTCAAAACCAATAATCTGTTTTTATTATCTATTTATCTTGCTATTTCTTTGTTTATTCTACTCCACATATAGGACAAAACTCAGTCAGGTCCCATCTCTAGGTGGAAGAGGAGTTTGATCATCTCCTATGGTCTTCAGTAAGAAGACCACAAATTAGGGACCGTCCCATAGACGGGAGGCACTGTGATAAACTCTGGTCTGAATGTGTGTGTGTGACATTGTGATAAATGTGTGTGTGACACTGTGATAAACTGTGGTCTGAATGTGTGAGTGAGTACCCTGGTTTGTCCTCATTCCAGGATACTTGTGTGGCTTCACGGCCTTCACAGCTACAGAGTCTGAGTGAGCTCTAACCTGTGATTTTGTGGAGACCTAATATGGCTTAAGGCAGTGTCTGTCTCTGGGGGACCCAATTAAAATGGAAAAAGTCACTGTGTCCCTGGGCCTTTGTAATCTACTGAAGTAAATATATAAACAAGCCAATCACAAGATGTGCTAAGCACAATAAAAGCAATACTCAGGGTGTGATGCAGGAGGCCAGAGAAGGCCTCTAAGAGTTGGATAACCAGATTGAACAATTAAAATATAGGTCATCATTTAAATTTAATTTAAAATAGCCAACATATTTTTTTATTTGTATATATGTGTCCTGTGCAATAGTTGCAGCATTTTTACAGTAAAAATTATTTTTAATCTCAAGTTCAAGTTTAACTAGGCATCTTGTATTTTAGCTGGGAATTGTAATAGAGGTGACATTGAAACTAAGACTTGAATGAAATGAAAATGCCAACTAAACAATCCAAACACAAAACATCCAATAGAAGATCAGCTAAGTGTCTGAAGATATGCAAATGACACCACTCTTATGGCAGAAAGTGAAGAAGAACTAAAGAGCCTCTTGAGGAAAGTGAAAGCAGAGAGTGAAAGGTTGGCTTACAACTCAATGTTCATAAAACTAAGATCATGGCATCCGGTCCAATCATTTCATGGCAAATAGTTGGGGAAACAATGGAAATAGTGAGAGACTGTTTTTTTGGGCTCCATAATCACTGCAGATGGTGCCTGCAGCCACGAAATTAAGAGACACTTGCTCCTTGGAATAAAAGCTGTGATCAACCTAGACAGCATATTAAAAAGCAGAGACATTACTTAGCCAACAAAGATCTGTCTAGTCATATATATGGTTTTTACAGGAGTCATGTATGTATATGAGAGTTGGGCTATAAAGCTGAGCATGGAAGAATTGATGCTTTTTGAACTGTGGTGTTGGAGAAGACTCTTGAGTGGTCCTTGGGCTGCAAGGAGATCCAACCAGTCAATTCTAAAGGAAATCAGTCCTGAATATGCATTGGAAGGACTGATGCTGAAGCTGAAACTTCAATACTTTGGCCACCTCATGAGAAATGCTAACTTATTTGAAAAGACCATGATGTTGGGAAAAATTGAGGGCAGGAGAAGGGGATGACAGAGGATGAGATGGTTGGATGGCATCACTGACTCAATGGAAATTAGTTTGAATAAGCTCTGGGTGTTGGTGATGGACAGGGAAGCCTGGCATGCTGCAGTCCATGGGGTCACAAAGAGTTGGACACGACTGAGAGATTGAACTGAACTGAATTGAAGTGTCTGAATCCAGAAAGGTTTTGATTCAAACTAAGCTGGTTAAATAAATGTGCCATTGTGCTTTGATCTTGATGAGTGAAGATAATGATGGTTCAAGATAATGTTAGAGAGATAAGCAGAGCCAGAAAATATAGGTGAACCTTGGAGATATTGTAGATTTTATTCCAGACCACCACAATAACGCAAATATCGCAATAATTTGAGTTCCAGGAATTTTTGGTTTCCTAGTGTATATAAAAGTTATATTCACACAATACTGTAATCTATTAAGCATGCAATAGCATTATGAGTAAACAGTAATGTACATGCCTTAATTAAAAATACTTTGTTACTAAAACTGCTAACTATCATCTGAGCCTTCAATGAGTCATAATCTTTCTGCTGGTTGAAGGGACTTGCCTCAGCGTTGATGGCTACTGATTGATCAGGATGATGGTTGCTGAAGATTGGAGTGGCTGTGGTAATTTCTTAATATAAGACGGTACTGAAGTTGGTTGCATGGATTTGCTCTTCCTTTCACAAATGATTTATCTGTACCAAGCAATGCTGCTTGATGGCATTTTACCTACAGTGGAACATCTTTCAAAATTGGAGTTAATCTTCTGATTTTTTGCTATTGCTTTATCAAGGAAGTTTCTGTAATATTCTAAATCCTTTTTTTTGTCATTTTTACAATATTCATAACAGCTTCACCAAGAGTAGATTTCATTTCAACAAACCACTTTCTTGGTTCATCCATAAGAAGCTATCTATAATCCATTCAAGCTTTTTCACGAGATTGTAGTAATTCAGTCACATCTTCAGACTCCAATCTAATTATACTTCTCTTGCTGCATCCACTTCATCTGTGGGTACTTTCTCAACTAGTTTGAACCCTTCAAAGCATCCATAAGAATTAGAATTAACCTCTTCCAAACTCTTATTATTGTTAATATTTTGAGCTCCTTCCATGAATCATGAATGTTCTTAATGATCTTAGATGGTAACTCATTTCTGGAGGTTTTCAATTGACTTTACCCAGATTCGTCAGAGAAATCACTACTGTGGCAGCTAGAGCCTTATGAAATGCATTTCTTAAATAACACAACTTCAAAGTAATAATGATTCCTTAATTCATGAGCTGCAGAATGGATGTTGTGTTAGCAAGCATGGAAACAACATGAATCTTATTGCGTATGTCCATCAGAGCTCTTGGATGACCAGGCACATTGTCAGTGAGCAGTCATATTTCGAAAAATAATTTTTTTTTCTAACTAGTAGTTCTCAACATTGGGCTCAAATATCCAGTAAACTGTGTTGTGAGCAGATGTGCTAGCATTCAGGCTTTGTTGTTTCATTTATAGAGCACAGAGTAGATTAGCAAATTCTTAAGAACCCTAGGATTTTAGGAATGGTAAATGAGCATTGATTTCAACTTCAAATCACCAGCTGCTTTAGCGCCAAACAAGAGAGTAAGCCTGTCCTTTGAAGTCAGGCATTGGTTTCTCCTCTCTAGCTATGGAAGTCCTATATGGCATGCTCTTCTGATATAATGCTATTTTGTCTGCATTGAGTATCTCTTGTTTAGCTTAGCCACCTTAATTAATTATCTGATCTAGATCTGCTGGATAACTCCTTAGAAATGCTTTGCACTTTTGTGTTATGGAGAGGGCTTTCTTTTCTTATATCTCACAAACTAATCTTGGA
Organism: Tragelaphus eurycerus; assembly: GCA_935064755.1. Classification (NCBI taxonomy): domain Eukaryota; kingdom Metazoa; phylum Chordata; class Mammalia; order Artiodactyla; family Bovidae; genus Tragelaphus; species Tragelaphus eurycerus. The sequence goes on along the minus strand of CAKXYN010000009.1, from coordinate 15,797,292 downwards.
TATCTTCAGCCTTTCTTCTAACTGTCTCAGCTCTTTCAGGCTTAATAAAATTAAAGTTAGGGCTTTATTCTGAATTAGATTTTGGCTTAAGGAACTATTGTGAATTATTTATCTACTAAAACTTTCTCTTTATCAGCAATAAGGCTGTTTTATTTTCTTACCATTTGTGTGTTCATTGGAGTAGCACTTTTAATTTCCTTTCTTTGGAATTAACAATTTGAATGTTTAGCACAATAATCCTAGTGTTTGACCTCTCTCTGCTTTGGATGTGCCTTTCTCATTAGGCTTAATCAATCCCAGCCTTTGATTTAAATTGAAAGATGTGTGTCTCTTCCTCTCGCTTGAACATTTAGGGGTCATTTTAGTTATTACTTGGCCTAATTTCAATATCATTGTGTCTCAGAGAATATGAAGGCTTGAGAAGAGAGAGACAGATGGGTTAGTTAGTGGAGTAGTCAGAACACACACACACAATTTTATTAATCAAGTTCACCATATTATATGGGTGTGGTTTGTGGTTGCCCCAAAGCAATTATACTAGTAACATCAAAGATCACTGATCACAGATCACCATAACAAATATAATAAAAATGAAGTTTGAAATATTGCAAAAATTACCAAAATGTGACAGAGAGACATGACATGATCAAGTACTGTTAGAAAAATATCACCAATAGACTTGCTCAATGCAGAGCTGCCTTCAATTTATAAACAACAATTCCGTGAAGTACAATAAAGCAAAGTGCAATACAATGAAATATGCCTATATAGAACCCTCCAGGTAAGGAACATGGACTATATTCTGAGTGTATCATATATTTCTTAAGAGGTTGTAAGCTAGACAGATACTGTCTGATCTATACAATAAATTCTCTAGCCTCTGTATAGAAAATAGTTCAAAGGATGGGGCAAAAACTGAAGCAGGGAATGTGACAAGGACAAAGTTTCTAAGGTTCATGTGAGAAACATTTTAACTTGAGGTCAGTGGTAGTGGCAGGACAAGAGAAGGGGATGGATTTGAGTTTAGCATTTAAGATAGAATCTAGAAGACTTGGTAGAAGGAATGAGAAAAGGGGGAAATTAAGAATGACTCCTAGGTTTTAATCTCAAACAACAGGATGTATAGTGAGGGCATCTCTTGAGATAAAAAATGTTTAGAGAAAACATAAGGGGTGATCTTGGTAATCAAATGATATATTTTTTCTTTTCCCCAATCATGGTAAGTTTGAGAGACATGTTAGACTTAGGAATAGAGAGGTCAAATCAATTTTGTTGCTATCTGAAAGAGGAGGGTAAGAGTCATCAATGAAAATGACTTCTGTTTAGTTCAGTTGAATCGCTCAGTTGTGTCCAACTCTTTGCAACCCCATGAATCACAGCACGCCAGGCCTCCCTGTCCATCACCAACTCCCAGAGTTCACTCAAACTCACGTCCATCGAGTCGGTGATGCCATCTAGCCATGTCATACTCTGTTGTCCCCTTCTTCTCCTGCCCTCAATCCCTCCCAGCATCAGGGTCTTTTCCAATGAGTCAACTCTTCGCATCAGGTGACCAAAGTATTGGAGTTTCAGCTTCAGCATCAGTCCTTCCAATGAACACCCAGGACTGATCTCCTTTAGGATGGACTGTTTGGATCTCCTTGCAGTTCAAGGGACTCTCAAAAGTTTTCTTAGAGCAAGGCTAAGAATGATTCCAGAAACAAAAATAATTTATATAGAGAAAATCAAAAGATTCATAATAAGTCCTGGTGCAATGCAACATTTAACAGAGTAAAAGTCAGCAACTGAGAGAGGCCTAAAAGAGCCTAAAAAGTTAAGTCAAAGATGCTAAGATAAAAAATATTTAGAAAAGACCAAATGACTGATCATCTATAATGTAATAGATTGGTGAAACATATTTACAACAGTAATGTATTTGTTTGATTGGCTAAATGGGATCTTTGTTCACTTTGAGAAGAGATCTTCAAAGATATTAAGTGAAAAATTCAAATACAATTGTCAGATATTTTGTGACTGAAATCTATATTTAAATAATATTTATATTGCTATTTTTGAAGATTAAAATACTAGACAGTCTCTAATATAAACTACCCATCTCCAAAATATCATTCCCTATTAACTTTTCTTCCTTAGTCTAGGTTTTATATGCACCTATTACATAAAATCACGGGTTTAATTTTTATGAATTCAAAGACATTAGGGACATATTTCTTAATCTCAGAAAAGAAAGTAGAAGAAACTAAAAAGTCTATAACAGACTATACAATACCACTTCATAAGTGCAAAAATAGAAATATCAGTAAAGATATACAAAATTCTGTTTGGGAAGTTTGGTGCATCTGCCTTTAAATCAGAGCACTAAACAATATGCTGACCCTTGAATTCCAAATAAGGAGTCTTTTTGAATTATTGCTTCTTCTTCCTGTTCCTAGATACCAAATCTAGTATATTACTTGCATTTTAAAAAAAACAGTTATCATCATATTTCCTACTGTCCTTTGACATTCATAATGAAAATTTAGTGCTACATTATTAAAGATGATATTAATATCACCCTATAAGTTAATTAGTTGTTTTAGAGCAGAGACAGAATATTATAAGAGGAATTTCAAAATATACTAAATATATCAATTATAATACACTCCTACTATTTTTTATCTGAAAGATCCAAATGCATTCTCTAAACTTTGTTAATTTAATCTTGCCACATTCACTGAAAAACAACTAAAATAATATGTATTTTTATCCTCTAGGATTTAGTCCATAACATTGCACTTTATGAATCAATCTATATTCTTGCCTTCCCTAGAGGCAAGAACAGCTCATATTCATGATCCTGATGCATATTTATACTTCATTGTTTTGTATCCAATTAAAATGTGTTATAGACTGCACAAAGATGTGTTGTTTCATACTGATATTTGTAAAAAAAAAAAAAAAAAAAAAGTTCAGTCTTTCCATAATGCTTAATTGGAAGACGTTCCTTAACGAAAATAGTCTGAAAAGAGGAGTTAGAGTGACTGGAATTACCATTACTAAGTCTGAAGTGAATGAAATACTAGTCATATGTAGGAAGAAAAATTATTGTCAAATTTAAAATACTAGATATATAATTCTCCCCCACATTAAATTAATGTCTCTTAACATTAATTTGATGGTATTTAAACATTGCAAATACCATCTCTTTTCACCAGAGTCTTCAAAAAGAGTTACCAATTGAGCATTTTCCATTATAATAAACAGCACAACTGATAATTATACTGGAAAATTAGTGTTATTGCTAACAAAAAGAAAGTGATTGAAATGAGTATAATATCATATATGAAACGAGTCTCCAGTCCAGGTTCTATGCCTTATACTGGATGCCTGTGGCTGATGCACTGGGACAACCCAGAAGGGTAGTATGGGGAGGGAGGAGGGAGGAGGGTTCAGGATGGGGAACATATGTATACCTGTGGCAGATTCATTTTGGTACATGGAAAAAAAATACAATATTGTAAAGTTAAATAAAAGAAAAATAAAATTAAAAAAAAGTGATCAATTATAAAAATGTGATTTTTTTCATAAGTTGGAGAAAATCATGAAAACTATGCTATATGATCATTATCATCAGCAACTAAATATCATAGACATACTTGTGGTCATTAATATAAATACGGAAATGGCAATATAATTCTACCAAAGCATTTTCAAATGATTAGCTCATCATTGGAGTCAATTTCAGTTGAGAGTTTTATTATTGTGGGAAAAAAAAAAAAAAAAAACTGGAAATAATCTTGTTTCCAGTTTAAAAAAAAAATAAACACTAGTTCAATGACTTACGCTACTGGTGCTAATGACAAATATTGTAAAAATTGCTTAAAGTAAATCTTGAAATTTATTATAGTCCAATGAAAGTGCTGCACTCAATATGCCAGCAAATTTGGAAAACTCAGCAGTGGCCACAGGACTGGAAAAGGTCAGTTTTCATTCCAATCCCAAAGAAAGGCAATGGCAAAGAATGTTCAAACTACCGCACAATTGCACTCATCTCACACGCTAGTAAAGTAATGCTCAAAATTCTCCAAGCCAGGCTTCAGCAGTACGTGAACTGTGAACTTCCAGATGTTCAAGCTGCTTTTAGAAAAGGCAGATGAACCAGAGATCAAATTGCCAACATCTGCTGGATCATTGAAAAAGCAAGAGAGTTCTAGCAAAACATCTACTTGTGCTTTATTGACTATGCTAAAGCCTTTGACTGTGTGGATCACCATCAACTGTGGAAAATTCTGAAAGAAATGGGAATACCAGACAACCTGACCTGCCTCTTGAGAAATCTGTATGCAGGTCAGGAAGCAACAGTAAGAACTGCACATGGAACAACACACTGGTTCCAAGTAGGAAAAGGAGTACATCAAAGCTGTATACTGTCACCCTGCTCATTTAACTTATATGCAGAGTACATCATGAGAATGCTGGACTGGAAGAAGCACAAGCTGGAATCAAGATTGCCAGGAGAAATATCAATAACCTCAGATATGCAGATGACACCACCCTTATGGCAGAAAGTGAAGAGGAACTAAAAGCCTCTTGAGGAAAGTGAAAGAGGAGAGTGAAAAAGTTGGCTTAAAGCTCAACATTCAGAAAACGAAGATCATGGCATCTAGTCCCATCACTACATGGGAAATAGATGGGGAAACAGTGGAAACATTGTCAGACTTTATTGTTTGGGGCTCCAAAATCACTGCCATGAAATTAAAAGATGCTTACTCCTTGGAAGGAAAGTTATTACCAACCTAGATAGCATATTGAAAAGCAGAGACATTACTTTGCCAACAAAGGTCCACCTAGTCAAGACTATGGTTTTTCCAGTGGTCATGTATGGATGTGAGAGTTGGACCGTGAAGAAAGCTGAATGCCGAAGAACTGATGCCTTTGAACTGTGGTGTTGGAGAAGACTCTTGAGAGTCCCTTGGACTGCAAGGAGATCCAACCAGTCCATTCTAAAGGAGATCAGTCTTGGGTGTTCATTGGAAGGACTAATGCTGAGGCTGAAACTCTAGTACTTTGGCCCACTCATGTGAAGAGTTGACTCATTGGAAAAGGCCCTGATGCTGGGAGGAATTGGGGGCAGGAGGAGAACGGGATGACAGAGGATGAGATGGCTGGATGGCATCACCGACTCAATGGACATGAGTTTGAGTGAACTCCGGGAGTTGGTGATGGACAGGGAGGCCTCGCGTGCTGTGATTCATGAGGTCGCAAAGAGTCAGACACGATTGAGTGACTGAACTGAACTGAATATTAAAAGTATAGTATTTGCCCTTTTGTTCTGCCTTAACAGTTACATTTTTACTATTTTACCAAATAAAATATACAATGATTTAAAAATTTGAATAATATTTATGAGTTTTGCCTATTTCACTCTATTTTCACTCCCTGGATGGAAAGATTCTCATCAGTTTTAGTTATTTTTTGTTATTATTTCCTTCATGTTTATAAATAATGCTTCAGTATTATTTTTAAATTGAAGTGTGATTAGTTTCTGGTGTACAACTATGTGAATAAATTGTATGTAAACATGTATCCCCTGTCTCATAAGCCTCCTTTTTACCCCCATCCCCCCTCTAGAATCATAGAGCATGAAGCTGAACTCCCTGTGCAATGCAGTAGCTTGCACTAGCTACTAGCTGTGTGTTTGACACATGATATGCATATATGCCAATGCTTCATATTATTATTTCCCCAATTAACAGGAACATTCAAAGCCTGGCTACAAGTGAGCTTCTATGAAGAGACTAAAGTTACTTCATATTAGAATTCATTTATTCTGGTTTCATGTTCAGTTATTTTTTTTTTTCCTGCTAATTTCTTTATGTCATTATCATTGCCCCAAATAATATTCACGTGTTTTTATATTCTCATACTTTTTTGGCAGGGGGGAGAGTTTTGTTGTTTTTTTGTTTCTCTCTCAATTTGACTATCATAAGGGAATAAATAAAAATAGGTATTCAATTTATTGTTGACTTGGAAATCTAAATTCAATTTCAGGATCAAGTTAACAAATACACTTTTGTCTACTGTTATCTGGGATTCTATATTAAACTTTCTCTTTAATCTCAATGTTTATTCTATTACATATTAGATCCTAAACAATAGAGATGGATTGATAAATATAGGTAAACAAAATCTAGTCGCCCATTATTCTCAGTAGTCTGTTCATTCATTTAGTCAACAAGTATTTACTGAATGCTTGAACTATGTGAATTAATAAAAAGGCAATGATTTCTCCTTTCAGTGAGATTACATTCCAATGGGGAAGACAGATATTAAACAATAGACATTGTAATCCACAGTAAGTGTTTTTGTAAAAGCTATAGGATAAGTTAACTGTTAGGTATGTAGTATGTTACACAGTGATACATTCTATTGAAAAATAAAACAAAGAACAGGAAAGGAGGATTAAGGATGCTAGTCAGGGTGAGGCAGGTACAAGGTGAAATATTAACTTATGGTCTTCATGGGTTTTATTTTAGACATTAATATCAGCAAATTCCTAAAGGAAGTAATAGAGTAAATCAAATGGATATTTGGTAGAAGAGGGAGCATCTAAACAAAGATGCCAAAGCAGGAGTGTGTCTCCCAACTAATATGTTCAAGGAAAAATTAGGAACCTCATGGTTGGAGCAGGGTATAACAAATAGTGCTATGAATTTCAATGTGTACCTGGGGTATTGTATATGAAGCAATGGATTTTGAATTTTATAAACAAAAGACTTCAGTAGTTCATTATATTAGCAAAATTGCCTTTTTATTTACTGATTGTTGAATGGAACTGAATATTTATTCTACAAACATCAAAGTTATACTTATGTTAATTTTTCTGGAATTTTGCCCTCAAGAATACAGCATTCTTTTCTCCTAAGACTGCTTAGCATGAACACACATTTTCCTTGGCAACTTAAGTTAATTGCTAGCTTTACTGTTTTATTTTGTGCTAAAGTGATGACCACCTCTCACTTTTTAAACTTTGTTTCTAAAATATTTGGTACAAATTAAAAATCCATTAAATGTATAAAATACTTCCATTAATTTTAGAGGAAGAAATTATGATCCAACACAAAATATCCAAATGATTTTAGCCAAGAGAAATAAAAACCTGTTGAACAGTAAAATATTTTAAATAAGCAACTAATACATTGAAAGTAAACAATTCATTGTCAAAATGTAATTAGTGAGTATTTATGCTACCTTGGAACTGAAAAAGGGAGAACTTAATATTGATTGGGTGAAGGAGGAATGTGAGAGAAACTTTCATAAGCTGATAGAGAATTAGGTGATCAATTTTCAGCTAGACTACCTTTGTGACTTGAAGCTGATATGTGTTTTGCATTCAAACTGTACTTGAACATAAACATGCTGTGCTTAGTCTCTCAGTCCTGTTCAACTCTTTATAACCCCATGGACAGCAGCCCTCCAGGTTCCTCTGTCCTTGGGGATTCTTCAGACAAGAATACTAGGGGAGTTGCCAAGCCCTCCTCCAGGGAATTTTCCCAACTCAGGGATCAAATCCAGGTCTCCTGCATTGCAGATGGATCCTTTACCATCTGAGCCACCAGGGAAGCCCAAGAATACTGGAGTAGTAGACTATCCCATCTCCAACTCGTTGCAACCACAGGGACTGCAACTTTCCAGGTCTCCCTGTCCCTCACAATCTCCTTGAGTTTTTTCTAATTCTCTGCCCTTCAGTCAGTTCAGTGCTCAGTCGTATCTGACTGTTTGCGACCTCATGAATCACAGCAAGCCAGGCCTCCCTGTCCATCACCAACTCCCGGAGTTCACTCAAACTCATGTCCATTGAGTCGGTGATGCCATCCAGACATCTTATCCTCTGTCGTCCCCTTTTCCTCCTGCCCCCAATGCCTCCCACCATCAGAGACTTTTCCAATGAGTCAGCTCTTCGCATGAGGTGGCCAAAATACTAGGGTTTCAGCTTTAGCATCATTCCTTCCAATGAACACCCTGGGCTGTTCTCCTTTAGGATGGACTGGTTGGATCTCCTTGCAGTCCAAGGGACTCTCAAGAGTCTTCTCCAACACCACAGTTCAAAAGCTTCAATTCTTCAGCGCTCAGACTTCTTCACAGTCCAGCACTCACACCCATACATGACCACTGGAAAAACCATAGCCTTGAGTAGATGGACCTTTGTTGGCAAAGTAATGTCTCTGCTTTTGAATATGCTATCTAGGTTGGTCATCACTTTCCTTCTAAGGAGTAAGGGTCTTTTAATTTCATGGCTGCAATCACCATCTGCAGTGATTTTGGATCCCTAAAAAAATAAAGTCTGACACTGTTTCCACTGTGTCCCCATCTATTTCCCATGAAGTGATGGGACCAGATGCCATGATCTTCATTTTCTGAATGTTGAGCTTTAAGCCATCTTTTTCACGCTCCTCTTTCACTTTCTTTAAGAGGCTTTTGAGTTCCTCTTCACTTTCTGCCATAAGGGTGGTGTCATCTGCATATCTGAGGTTATTGATATTTCTCCCAGCAATCTTGATTCCAGCTTGCGCTTCATCCAGCCCAGCGTTTCTCATGATGTACTCTGCATATAAGTTAAATAGGCAGGGTGACTATATACAGCCTTGATGGACTCCTTTTCCTATTTGGAACCAGTCTATTGTTCCATGTGCAGTTCTAACTGGTGCTTCCTGACCTGTATACAGGTTTCTCAAGAGCAGGTCAGGTTGTCTGCTATTCCCATGTCTTTCAGAATTTTCCACATTTTATTGTGATCCACACAGTCAAAGGCTTTGGCATAGTCAATAATGCAGAAATAGATGTTTTTCTGGAACTCTCTTGCTTTTTCCATGATCCAGCGGATGTTGGCAATTTGATCTCTGGTTCCTCTGCCTTTTTTAAAACCAGCTTGAACATCTGGAAGTTCACAGTTCACGTACTGCTGAAGCCTAACTTGGGGAATTCTGAGCATTAACTTGCCTCCATGTGAGATGAGAACAATTGTATCGTAGTTTGAACATTCTTTGGCATTGCCTTTCTTTGGGATTGGAATGAAAACTGACCTTTTCCAGTCCTGTGGCCACTGCTGAGTTTTCCAAATTTGCTGGCATATTGAGTGCAGCACTCTCACAGCATCATCTTTCAGGATTTGGAATAGCTCCACTGGAATTCCATTACCTCTACTAGCTTTGTTCGTAGCTATGCTTTCTAAGGCCCACTTGACTTCACATTCCAGGATGTCTGGCTCTAGGTCAGTGATCATACCATCGTGATTATCTTGGTCGTGAAGATTTTTTTGTACAGTTCTTCTGTGTCCTTAATATTCTCTGCCCTTAATATTACTCAAAAGAAATCCTTATCATTGTCCTCTTTCCAGTCATATTCATGTGACACTCCATCTCCCAAGGGATAATGTTGCTATTATTGTTGTTGGTGGTCACTCAGTCATGTCTGACTCTCTGCAACCCTGTGCACTGCAGTGTGCCAGGCTTCCCTGTCCTTCACCATCTCCCAGAGCTTGCTTAAACTTGTGCCCACTGAGTCAGTGATGCCATCAAACCATCTTGTACTATTATCATTTAATATTTTATGACTACTATATATGTTCATATTAAAAGTTGGTTATGATAAGAGAAAATAGAGAATGGCATGACTATACCTAATAGCATATCTAATAAAGTGTGTTGTTTCTTCCTATGATTATGTTATCCTTTTATAATATTTTAAATGGTTTACTCTGGATTAACTCTAAAGCCTAGTTCTTCAAGTAAGTTTACTTGTCAGCAGTCACTAAATTTGTATTTAACTGCTCAATTTAACTATAAGTTGTTTAATGTTTTTTAATAAAGGTGTGTTTTAATGTTTAGAAAGTCTGTATATGCATGTGAGAGAAAACCAAGACATGCATAATCTCTCATCACAACAAACGTTTTGTTTCTCAAAGTCAACATTTAATATTAGCACTAGAATTAATTAATATTGATAATTATCTTAGAAAATGCTTACAGTTCTCTTGAGAACTCTCAGTGTATTTGAGTCCAAATTAAGGAAACAGTTTATAAGGTTTATGACCATTTTTAAAAGCAAAGTTCATTAAAATATATCAAAATGATTTGTTAAGATATCTGAATATATTGATGCTTATATTTTAGGTAAAACAAACAGAACACTTTGAACAAAATAAGAGTGGAGAAAATTAGGTATCCAAAATGGAGTTTTTTTCCCTCTTCTCCTTTAGCCAAATTAGAGATGTGTAATGATGCTGTGTAAAACGATTCAGTGGGAGTTATTTATTCTCACCACTCATTGAGCTACACAATTGTCCTGCTTTCTTTGGGACTTGTCTTTCCAAAGGTAGCTGGGTAAGCACCCAGAAACAATGAATAGGCTAAAAAAACAGTAATTTATTTAATGAGATCCAGGGTAAAAAAGAAAAAAACAAAAAACTCTACAAATAGGCACTCAAGCAATTTATAATGTTGCAAGTATTTACTTTACTTAATCACACAACTGCAATTTTCAAGAGATTGAGTTAAATGTACTTAACCTATGCCATGTTAACTCTTATAGTTTGTAATACCGCTAAATGTTGCAATATTATAAATGAGTGGCATGAACAAATACACAAGCTTCTACACATGTAAACTTTTATCCCCTTCAGGTAATTGCTATGGGAGCTATAAGTATGCTAACTTTATAGAACTATTTTAGAGACTGGCGCTTTGGAAGTGTTTCTTTTGCCAAAACTTACCAGCTACCAGAATGTTGTTACCACCAGCCCTTTATTTTTGAAAGATGACTTTCACCTTTTCAAATAGTTAAGAGTTCTTACCAAAATCCACAATCCTATTTCAATTCAAAAACAATGCCTCTCAAGTTATGAGACTGTTTACTTGTGTGGATCAGAATTCTCTGTAATGTTAATTGTCAATGGTTGTAGACAATCTCAAGAGCAGTGACATTAACTTTGTAATAAAGGTGATCCAAGACACAAAAGGCAAGTTGTTATTTCATGGTGTAGAGTTTTTAATTTATATGAAAGTTCTATGCAAATTATTTTTAAATAACCTCATTAAATATGCAAAGGTAAACTCACATGTAATCATAAATGAGAACAATATAATACCTGAAGGTAGTACAATATAATGATAACCTAAAAATTATCCCAGAAACTCTATCAGATTCTAAATGACATGTACAAATTTTCCTATTAGGAAAGGGATGTAGAAATGAAGATTTATAGGTTATCACAGGTTTACTCATAACATTGGAAAATGAAAACAATCTAAGTGTCCAGAAATAGAGGATGGATAATTGTGCAGTCATTAAAATGTTTGTGAAATGTATACATGCTGTAAGAAATTGTTATAATGACTATAATAATCAGGATATAAAGTGAATGTACCATATAAGTGCAACAATTATTTATGCTAGAGTGGAGACACACAATAATAGCTATGTCTGTGGTGGCACAGGGAAAATATTGTCCAGTGACTAATTTTCTTTTTATACACTCCTATGATATATTATTAATAGCAAGCATGTCTTCCTTGTATGGTGAGATGGAAGGAACTGCAGTTGTGATTTACTACATTTTTAAAAGGAGATAAATAAGAGGGTCAGGACACAGATACTGACTCTAGGAGTTCAAAACCTTGCACTGGTAAATGATTTGTGGATAGTGCTGCAGATTTTCTGAGAAATGCAACTCAGTAGACATATTCTTCCTGTCAAAGTTCCTGGAAAAGTTGTGAGGTTTAAAACAGACTTTAACCCCCTTCATGGATTTCTATCTAACCTCTCTAATTCTCTCCTTTACCTGCCCAAGCCCACAACTTTGGCTGCTTGCAAAAACAGCCCACTCATCACTGCCTCTCTCCTTGACAAAATTCACTTCATTTGGTACTACATTAAATTAATTTTCCAAAAAAAAGTATTTTTATGTGCAGTAAATAATAAATTATCATTTAAGTGGCAAGAAATGATCAATTTAAATATCTAGGATATGTATGCTTATTTAATGAGAAACAGTATTCTAGCCCAAAAAATCTTATATTGAATCTGAGTAATTTCCTATGTCTTTGAAATTATGCTCTAAGCACTTTCTTTTGTGCTATTAAAATTCATTTCTGAAAGCTAAGCACAGCTGAGTTTAGCCATCCAGTCCTTATGCATCTTTCATATATAGCTCTTCTCAATAAAATGTATACATTTTATTACCAAAGAGTTTTCAAACAGGTCTTCAAATAATTCTTCTTTATAGCAACATTAAAGGAGCTAATGTCTTCCCTTCTTTCAATGAAAACATTTACTGGGACATTTTTGGTGTCAAGTGGTTAAGACACCATGTTTCTAATGCAGAGGACGTGGGTTTGATCCCTGGTGGGGCAACTAACATCCCAGATGGCACATGACATAGTAAAATATATATATATAATTATAATGAGTTATTCATTTTTTAATAGTTAGGTCTATTGAATTATAATTTACCTATAGAAAAATTCACAATTAATTTCTTCTTCTGGCCAAGAGAGAGTAACAGGGACCAGATTTACTTTTTGCATGAACCCACTTAAAATTTGGAAAATTTGTAGGAAACAATGATTTTTAGATACGATTTTTCAGGCAGTTCAGGACTGTAACCCATGACAGAGGCAAAACAAATAAAATGAATGCTATGATTAGCCCAAGATATTGATGCAGAGAGCTCCAGGTTACATCACAGGAAGGTGGAAGCCCGGAGGAACCTGTCAGGATTTATGTGTTAAGGAGATGAAACTGAAAAAAATTCAGGGAGGATGAATAGATAATATTTGCAAGACATTGAGCCAGAAAGCAAAGAGCTCAAGAAAGAGTTTGTGAGATCCTCAGGGTTCTTCTCTTAATATTCAGTTAAAAAGTATAAGCACATGTAGGTCAGGACATGAACCAATCCTGAAGAAATAAGCACCCAAAATCAGCAGATGGAGTCACCTGGGTCACACAGAATCAGCAGTCATGTACAGATGTGAAGACAGGACCATAAAAATGCCTGAGCACCAAAGAATTGATGCTTTCAAACTGTGGTGCTGGAGAAGACTCTTGAGAGTCCCTTGAACTGCAAGGAAAAAATTTTCCCTAAAGGAAATCAACACTGAATATTCAATGGAAGGACTCATGCTGAAGCTGAAGCTCCAACACTTTGGCCATCTGATCCAAAAAGTCAACTCATTGGAAAAGACCCTGATACTAGGAAAGATTGAAGGCAAAAGGAGAAGAGAGGGCAGCAGAGGACAAGGTAGTTGGATGACATCACTAACTCAGTGGACATGAGTTTGAGCAAACTCTGGGAGATTGTGAAGGACAGGGAATCCTGGCATGCTGTAATCCATGCGATCGCAAAGAATCGGACACAACTTAATGGCTGAACAATAGCAACTTAGATGTATTGCGTAATAGTGGGGGTAATTGAGCCCTAAAATTCTTCTGCTACATCTAATAAAACTAAAGCAAACAAGAGTTTATGACTCCTCATTGCCTGAGATCTTACCAAGAAATAAGAGGAATTTTTTTCCTGGTGGGCTCTTCTATCATTATAGGGTACCAAATCTCTCTTCCAGTCTCTTGACACTTTAATTGAGGATTCTCTTTAGAAATATTTGCATTAATAAAGAAACCAAAAGAATTTGAGGAACATAGGAAACATTAAGAAAAATATGGCTTGTTCATAAAGAATATTCCTTCTTAAATTAAGCTTCAGATCAGATCAGATAAGTCATTCAGTCGTGTCCGACTCTTTGCGACCCCATGAACTGCAGGACACCAGGCCTCCCTATCAATCACCAGCTATTGGAGGTCACTCAGATTCACATCCATTGAGTCAGTGATGCCATCCAGCCATCTCATCCTCTGTCGTCCCCTTCTCCTCCTGCCCTCAATACCTCCCAGCATCAGAGTCTCCTCCTATGAGTCAACTCTTCACATGAGGTGGCCAAACTACTGGAGTTTCAGCTTTAGCATCATTCCTTCCAAAGAAATCCCAGGGCTGATCTCCTTCAGAATGGACCGGTTGGATCTCCTTGCAGTCCAAGGGACACTCAAGAGTCTTCTCCAACACCACAGTTCAAAAGCATCAATTCTTCAGCGCTCAGCCTTCTTCACAGTCCAGCTCTGACATCCATACATGACCACAAGAAAGACCATAGCCTTGACTAGGCGAACCTTTGTTGGCAAAGTGATGTCTCTGCTTTTGAATATGCTATCTAGGTTGGTCATAATTTTCCTTCCAAGGAGTAAGCGTCTTTTAATTTCATGGCTGCAGTCACCATCTGCAGTGATTTTGGAGCCCAGAAAAATAAAGTCTGACACTGTTTCCACTGTTTCTCCAACTATTTTCCATGTAGTGATGAGACCAGATGCTATGATCTTCGTTTTCTGAAAGTTGAGCTTTAAGCCAACCTTTTCACTCTCCACATTCACTTTCATCAATAGGCTTTTTAGTTCCTCTTCACTTTCTGCCATAAGGGTGGTATCATCTGCATATCTGAGGTTATTGGTATTTCTCCCAGCAATCTTGATTCCAACTTGTTTCTTCCAGTCCAGCATTTCTCATGATGTACTCTGCATATAAGTTAAATGAGCAGGGTGACAGTATACAGCCTTGATGGACTCCTTTTCCTATTTGGAACCAGTCTGTTTTTCCATGACCAGTACTAACTGTTGCTTCCTGACCTGCATACAGATTTCTCAAGAGGCAGATCAGGTGGTCTGGTATTCCCATCTCTTTCAGAATTTTCCACAGTTTATTGTGATCTACACAGTCAAAGGCTTTGGCATAGTCAATAAAGCAGAAATAGATGTTTTTCTGGAACTCTCTTGTTTTTTCCATGATCCAGCCGATGTTGGCAATTTGATCTCTGCTTCCTCTGCCTTTTCTAAAACCAGCTTGAACATCAGGAAGTTCACGGTTCACATATTGCTGAAGCCTGGCTTGGAGATTTTTCAGCATTACTTTACTAGCCTGTGAGATGAGTGCAATTGTGCGGTAGTTTGAGCACTCTTTGGCAGTGCCTTTCTTTGGGATTGAGATGAAAACTGACCTTTTCCAATCTTGTGGCCACTGCTGAGTTTTCCAAATTTGCTGGCATATAGAGTGCAGCACTTTCACAGCATCATCTTTCAGGATTTGGAATAGCTCCACTGGAATTCCATCACCTCCACTAGCTTTGTTTCTAGTGATTCTTTCTAAGGCCCACTTGACTTCACATTCCAGGATGTCTGGCTCTAGGTCAGTGATCACACCATCATGATTATCTGGGTAGTGAAGCTCTTTTTTCTCAGTTCTTCTGTGTATTCTTGCCACCTCTTCTTAATATCTTCTGCTTCCGTTAGGTCCATAACATTTCTGTCCTTTATTGAGTCCATCTTTGCATGAAATGTTCCTTTGGTATCTCTGATTTTCTTGAAGAGATCCCTAGTCTTTCCCATTCTGTTGTTTTCCTCTATTTCTTTGCATTCATCACTGAAGAAGGCTTTCTTATCTCTTCTTGCTATTCTTTGGAACTCTGCATTCAGATGTTTATATCTTTCCTTTTCTCCTTTGCTTTTCACTTCTCTTCTTTTCGCAGCTATTTGCAAGGCCTCCCCAGACAGCCATTTTGCTTTTTTGCATTTCTTTTCCATGGGGATGGTCTTGATCCCTGTCTCCTGTACAATGTCACGAACCTCATTCCATAGTTCATCAGGCACTCTATCAGATCTAGGCCCTTGAATCTATTTCTCACTTCCACTGTATAATCATAAGGGATTTGATTTAAGTCATACCTGAATGGTCTAGTAGTTTTCCCTACTTTCTTCAATTTCAGTCTGAATTTGGCAATAAGGAGTTCATGGTCCGAGCCATAGTCAGCTCCTGGTCTTGTTTTTGCTGATTGTGTAGAGCTTCTCCATCTTTGGTTGCAAAGAATATAATCGATCTGATTTCGGTGTTGACCATCTAGTGATGTCCATGTATAGAGTCTTCTCTTGTGTTGTTGGAAGAGGGTATTTGCTATGACCAGTGCATTCTCCTGGCAAAACTCTGATAGTCTCTGCCCTGCTTCATTCTGTATTCCAAGGCCAAATTTGTCTGTTACTCCAGGTGTTTCTTGACTTCCTACTTTTGCATTCCAGTCCCCTGGAATGAAAAGGACATTTTTTTTGGGTGTTAGTTCTAAAAGATCTTGTAGGTCTTCATAGAACCGTTCAACTTCAGCTTCTTCACCGTTACTGGTTGGGGCATAGACTTGGATTACTGTGACATTGAATGGTTTGCCTTGGAAACGAACAGCGGTCATTCTATCGTTTTTGAGACTGCATCCAAGTACTGCATTTCGGAAACTTTTGTTGACCATGATGGCAACTCCATTTCTTCTGAGGGATTCCTGCCCACAGTAGTAGATATAATGGTCATCTGAGTTAAATTCACTAAGAGCGCGGCCGAGAGGAGCTACCCCATGACCGAGGAAGGAAGGCGGTGAGGGCCAGCGCACTAAGCACGGCCGAGAAGAGCTACCCCACGACCGAGGTCAGGAAGGGCGGTGGTGAGGAGAGACCCCTCCTCCAAGGTAAGGTGCGATGGCTGTGCTTCGCTGGCCAGGAGCAGCCAGGAGCAGCCGGAATGAGATACCCGACGCCCAATGTAAGAGAAACCCCAGTAAGACAGTAGGTCTTGAAAGAGGGCATCTGAGGTCAAATACACTAAAACCATTCTCACAGAAATCTAGTCAATCTAATCACACCAGGACCACACCCTTGTCTAACTCAATGGAATTAAGCCATGCCCGATGGGCAACACGGGATGGGCGGGTGATGGTGGAGAGATATGACAGGGTGTGGTCCTCTGGAGAAGGGAATGGCAAACCACTTCAGTATTCTTACCTTGAGAACCCCATGAACAGTATGAAAAGACAGAATGATAGGATACTGAAAGAGGAACTCCCCAGGTCAGTAGGGACCCAAAATGCTACTGGAGATCAGTGGAGAAATAACTCCAGAAAGAATGAAGGGATGGAGCCAAAGCAAAAAGAATACCCAGCTGTGGATGTGTCTGGTGATAGAAGCAAAGTCCGATGCTGTAGAGAGCAATATTGCATAGGAACCTGGAATGTCAGGTCCATGAATCAAGGCAAATTGGAAGTGGTCAAACAAGAGATGGCAAGAGTGAATGTCGACATTCTAGGAATTAGCGAACTAAAATGGACTGGAAGGGGTGAATTTAACTCAGATGACCATTATATCTACTACTGTGGGCAGGAATCCCTCAGAAGAAATGGAGTGGCCATCATGTCAACAAAAGAGTCCGAAATGCAGTACTTGGATGCAATCTCAATAATGACAAAATGATCTCTGTTCGTTTCCAAGGCAAATCATTCAATGTCACAGTAATCCAAGTCTATGCCCCAACCAGTAACGCTGAAGAAGCTGAAGTTGAACGGTTCTATGAAGACCCACAAGACCTTTTAGAACTAACACCCAAAAAAGATGTCCTTTTCATTATAGGGGACTGGAATGTAAAAGTAGGACATCAAGAAACACCTGGAGTAACAGGCAAATTTGGCCTTGGAATAAGAAATGAAGCAGGGCAGAGACTAACAGAGTTTTGCCAGGAGAATGCACTGGTCATAGCAAATACCCTCGTCCAACAACACAAGAGAAGACTCTATACATGGACATCACCAGATGGTCAACACCGAAATCAGATCTATTACCTTCTTTGCAGTCAAAGATGGAGAAGCTCTATACAATCAGCAAAAACAAGACCAGGAGCTGACTGTGGCTCGGACCATGAACTCCTTATTGCCAAATTCAGACTGAAATTGAAGAAAGTAGGGAAAACCACTAGACCATTCAAGTATGACCTAAATCAAATCCCTTATGATTATACAGTGGAAGTGAGAAATAGATTTAAGGGCCTAGATCTGATAGATAGAGTGTCTGATGAACTATGGAATGAGGTTCATGACATTGTACAGGAGACAGGGATCAAGACCATCCCCATGGAAAAGAAATGCAAAAAAGCAAAATGGCTGTCTGGGGAGGCCTTGCAAATAGCTGCGAAAAGAAGAGAAGTGAAAAGCAAAGGAGAAAAGGAAAGATATAACATCTGAATGCAGAGTTCCAAAGAATAGCAAGAAGAGATAAGAAAGCCTTCTTCAGTGATGAATGCAAAGAAATAGAGGAAAACAACAGAATGGGAAAGACTAGGGATCTCTTCAAGAAAATCAGAGATACCAAAGGAACATTTCATGCAAAGATGGACTCGATAAAGCACAGAAATTGTATGGACCTAACAGAAGCAGAAGATATTAAGAAGAGGTGGCAAGAATACACAGAAGAACTGTAAAAAAAGAGCTTCACGACCCAGATAATCATGATGGTGTGATCACTGACCTGGAGCCAGACATCTTGGAATGTGAAGTCAAATGGGCCTTAGAAAGCATCACTATGAACAAAGCTAGGGGAAGTGATGGTGTTCCAGTGGAGCTATCCCAAACCCTGAAAGATGATGCTGTGAAAGTGCTGCACTCAATATGCCAGCAAATTTGGAAAACTCAGCAGTGGCCACAGGACTGGAAAAGGTCAGTTTTCATCCCAATCCCAAAGAAAGGCAATGCCAAAGAGTGCTCAAACTACCGCACAATTGCACTCATCTCAAACGCTAGTAAAGTAATGCTCAAAATTCTCCAAGCCAGGCTTCAGCAATATGTGAACCGTGAACTTCCTGATGTTCAAGCTGGCTTTAGAAAAGGCAGAGGAAGCAGAGATCAAATTGCCAACTTCGGCTGGATCATGGAAAAAGCAAGAGAGTTACAGAAAAACATCTATTTCTGCTTTATTGACTATGCCAAAGCCTTTGACTGTGTAGATCACAATAAACTGTGGAAAATTCTGAGAGAGATGGGAATACCAGACCACCTGATCTGCCTCTTGAGAAATCTGTATGCAGGTCAGGAAGCAACAGTTAGAACTGGTCATGGAACAACAGACTGGTTCCAAATAGGAAAAGACGTACGTCAAGGCTGTATATTGTCACCATGTTTATTTAACTTATATGCAGAGTACATCATGAGAAATGCTGGACTGGAAGAAACAAGTTGGAATCAAGATTGCTGGGAGAAATATCAATAACCTCAGATATGCAGATGACACCACTCTTATGGCAGAAAGTGAAGAGGGGCTAAAAAGCCTCTTGATGAAAGTGAAAGTGGAGAGTGAAAAGGTTGGCTTAAAGCTCAACATTCAGAAAACGAAGATCATGGCATCTGGTCCCATCACTGCATGGGAAATAGATGGAGAAACAGTGGAAACAGTGTCAGAATTTATTTTTCTGAGCTCCAAAATCACTGCAGATGGTGACTGTAGCCATGAAATTAAAAGACGCTTACTCCTTGGAAGGAAAGTTATGACCAACCTAGATAGCATATTCAAAAGCAGAGACATTACTTTACGAACAAAGGTTCGCCTAGTCAAGGCCATGGTCTTTCCTGTGGTCATGTATGGATGTGAGAGCTGGACTGTGAAGAAGGCTGAGCACCGAAGAATTGATGCTTTTGAACTGTGGTGTTGGAGAAGACTCTTGAGAGTCCCTTGGACTGCAAGGAGATCCAACCAGTCCATTCTGAAGGAGATCAATCCTGGAATTTCTTTAGAAGGAATGATGCTAAAGCTGAAACTCCAGTATTTTGGCCACCTCATGGGAAGAGTTGACTCATTGGAGAAGACTCTGATGCTGCGAGGGATTGAGGGCAAGAGGAGAAGGGGACGACAGAGGATGAGATGGCTGGATTGCATCACTGACTTGATGGGTGTGAATCTGAGTGACCTCCGGGAGCTGGTGATGGACAGGGAGGCCTGGCGTGCTGTGGTTCATGGGATCGCAAGGAGTCGGACATGACTGAGCAACTTATCTGTTCTGAGTTAAATTCACCCATTCCAGTCCATTTTAGTTTACTGATTCCTAGAATGTCAACATTCACTCTTGCCATCTCTGGTTTGACCACTTCCAATTTGCCTTGATTCATGGACCTGACATTCCAGGTTCCTATGCAATATTGCTCTTGACAGCATCGGACTTTGCTTCTATCATCAGACACATCTACAGCTGGGTATTCTTTTTGCTTTGGCTCCATCCCTTCATTCTTTCTGGAGTTATTTCTCCACTGATCTCCAGTAGCATATTGGGTCCCTACTGACCTGGGGAGTTTCTCTTTCAGTATCCTATCATTTTGCCTTTTCATACTGTTCATGGGGTTCTCAATGCAAGAATACTGAAGTGATTTGCCATTCCCTTCTCCAGCGAACCACACCCTGTCAGATCTCTCCACCATGACCCGCCCATCCTGGGTTGCCCCATGGGCATGACTTAATTTCATTGAGTTAGACAAGGCTGTTGTCCTGGTGTGATTAGATTGACTAGTTTTCTGTGAGCATGGTTTCAGTGTATTTGCCCTCAGATGCCCTCTTGCAAGACCTACCCTCTTACTTGGGTTTCTCTTACCTTGGGCGTGGGGTTATCTCTTCCCGGCTGCTCCAGCAAAGCACAGCCATCGCACCTTACCTTGGATGAGGGGTCTCTCCTCACCGCCTCCCTTCCTGACCTTGGGGGAGGGGTATCTCCTCACCACCACCCTTCCTGACCTCGGTCATGGGGTAGCTCCTCTCTGCCGTGCTTAGTGCGCCAGTCCTCACCGCCATCCTTCCTCGGTTGTTGGGTAGCTCCTCTCAGTTTGCTGCGCAGGCAGCGAGGGGCTCTCAGTGCGCCGCTCGCGGGTAGGCCTGGCACTCTCAGTGCGCCGTTCGCTTTTAGGCCGGGCGCTCTCAGTAAATTAAGCTTAGTTGTTTGAATAATACAGATAAATCTCAAAGTCATAATATGAGTGAAAGAGCATCTTTCAGAAAGACATATATGGTGTGATAACATTTATGGAAATTTGTATAATATTAATAGTGTTATCAGTTCTTTTCAAATTTGTACATGTGTGTGTATATGCAATATTACACAAAGCATAGACTTCACACACCAAATTCATAATAGTGATCAGATCAGATCAGATCAGTCGCTCAGTCATGTCTGACTCTTTGCGACCCCATGAATCACAGCATGCCAGGCCTCCCTGTTCATCACCAACTCCCGGAGGTCACTTAGACTCACATCCATCGAGTCAGTGATGCCATCCAGCCATCTCATCCTCTGTCGGTCCCTTCTCCTCTTGCCCTCAATCCCTCCCAGCATCAGAGTCTTCTCCAATGAGTCAACTCTTCGCATGAGATGACCAAAGTACTGGAGTTTCAGCTTTAGCATCATTCCTTCCAAAGAAATCCCTGGGCTGGTCTCCTTCAGAATGGACTGGTTGGATCTCCTTACAGTCCAAGGGACTCTCAAGAGTCTTCTCCAACACCACAGCTCAAAAGCATCAATTCTTCAACGCTCAGCCTTCTTCACAGTCCAGCTCTCACAAACATACATGACCACAGGAAAAACCAAAGCCTTGACTAGATGAACCTTTGTTGGCAAAGTGATGTCTCTGCTTTTAAATATGTGATATAGGTTGGTCATAACTTTCCTTCCAAGGAGTAAGCGTCTTTTAATTTCATGGCTGCAGTCACCATCTCTAGTGATTTTGGAGCCCAGAAAAATAGTCTGACACTGTTTCCACTGTTTCCCCATCTATTTCCCATGAAGTGATAGGACTGGATGCCATGATCTTCGTTTTCTGAATTTTGAGCTTTAAGCCAACTTTTTCACTTTCATCAAGAGGCTTTTGAGTTCCTCTTCACTTTCTGCCATAAGGGTGGTGTCATCTGCATATCTGAGGTTATTGATATTTCTCCCAGCAATCTTGATTCCAACTTGTGTTTCTTCCAGTCCAGCGTTTCTCATGATGTACTCTGCATATAAGTTAAATAAGCAGGGTGACAATATACAGCCTTGACGTACTCCTTTTCCTATTTGGAACCAGTCTGTTGTTCCATGTCCAGTAAGAAGGGAGAAAAAAAGGAATTGGTATAATTGCAAATTTTTTTTGAACCTTATCAGTAATATTTTACTTTTTACTATTAAAATAACACAAAACTATCATGACAAAATTTTCTTTTTTATTAAACATTTATCAAATTACACCATCATTTAGTTTACTCTTTTTTTCTGAATATTATGTTTAGAACTTATAAAAATATTATATTAGTTATTTGTATTCAGTTTTAAAATTTTCTTTATTTATTCTTTACTATGGTCTGTCTATTCTAGGTGGAGAAGGAAATCACAACCCACTCCAGTATTATTGCCTGGGGAATCCCAGGGCAGCCTGTTGGGCTGCCATCTATGAGGTCGCACAGAGTTGGACACAACTGAAGTGACTTAGTAGCAGCAGCAGCAACAGCCTGTCCTAGGTGATATTACTTCCTGTTTTTAAATAGGTGATCTTATTTTTATCTCTAATGGATTTTATTTGTTTTAGTTTGAACAGTTAACTAATCTTAAAGGCAATGTAAGTTAGTTTTTAAAAACTTTTAGAAACATTAGCTACATAACACAGTACTAGTATCTGTGAATTTTGCATATTGGCAATTCCTTTATCCACATCATCTAGATATTGTTACTGAATGGAAAGAAATAATGTTTCCTGTTGAATGCTACACAACTTTTCACCTTGAGGTGATGCTTGGCTACTGGTAATCACTCTTGCAGTTCAGCATTAATGTCCATTGCTAGTCTAATCACCAGAGTCACTATTCTCAGAACTAATAAGTAGAGATCAATACCAAGGATACTGTCCAGAATCTGAATAAGCCAAGTTGTTAACAATTTCATTGTAATAGGGCACAGATTTACATAGTGATTTCTGATTAGCCATACAAAAATGCTACTAAACTTCTAAGTAGGGGACTAAAACCATGTGTGAATTCTAACAGAGTCTGAAACATTAAGTGTGAAAGTAAATGGTATATGAAGGTGTCTCTTCTCTTTTTATGAACAAAGCATAAAAGTGTGTGTCAGAGCAATCTGAGAGGCAAGAATGCATCATAGTCATCAAGTGTTCCCACAATCTTCTATGAGCAGTCTTAGAAGCTAGGTCAAAAGTTTGTTGAGAAATTAAAAGCAGTTTGAAACAAAAGTCAATATGAAAGCTACTAAGAGCATCAAAGTAAGCACCTATTCAGTTTTCTAGAATTCAATTAAATTGATTGCTTTGTTCTTGTCTATGTTTTCTGACAGTTATCATAAAGGAAAATAATAATAAAAATCATCACCATTTAGTTAGTACCGGCATGCTTCAGTTTATTGCACTTTACCTGGTGCTTAAAAAAATTGAAGGTTTAGGACAACCCTACCTCAAGCAAGTCTCTTGGCACCATTTTTCCAACAATGTTTGCTCACTTCATGTTTCTGTATCATATTTTGGTAACTCTCACAATATTACAGACTTTTTCATTATTAGTATATTTGTTATGGTGATCTGAGATCAGTGATTGTAGATGTACTATTGCAACAGATTATGACTTGATGAAATCTCAGATAATGGTTAGCATTTTTTAGCAATAAAACACTTTTAAAGTATGTGTATTTTTAGATATAATGCTGTTGCACCCTTAATAGACTACAATATAGTATAAACATAACTTTTAAGTACATTGGGGAAACAAAAATTTTGCATGACTTGATTTAGTGTAATACTTGCTTTATTGTGGTGGTCTAAAACCAAATCTGTGACACCCTCAGGTATTATTTCATTCAATAATGAAAATCATGATTACAATAAATGAATTTTTTTTTTAAACTTAGAAAGTCAACCTATACATGTAGTTCCTTTGACTCTAAAATATTGTCTGAATTTAGTTTTGTCTTCTAGATTTTTTATGATTTCTATATGCATTTTAAGGAAACATTCTTTTGTATGATATGTATTTTCCAAGCCCATATATTCTGTGGCAGTTTCTAATATACATGAAGATATTACACATTTATATTACTATCATTGTAAATATATTTTTACATACATACTTAGCTACTGTAGAGATTCACAGATCATATCTCACTTTAGTTTCCCTTATATAAATGCATTTAATTAGCAGCTTCAAAAATCTATAAATTTAATTTAATGATTGCAGGAATTAGGTTCAGACATAATTCTTAGTTTATTTGCATTTTCCTATTATTTGCAGTTGGGTTTTTGTTAATAAAATTTACAACTAAAACATCTGTGTTTTTAAAATGTTTTGCAAGATATAAGAATTGTCTGCTTATTAATCAACCTTTGATGCATTTTATAAATTTTATTTGAAAGTTCAGATTATGTTAGTTGGAATATTTAGTGCAGATATATATGTCTCTCAAATTCTTTTCAAAAATTACTTTTAAAGATATTTGTTTCACAAACCATGCTCTTGCACAAAATATCAAATAATAGAATTTTTTAGTATTTATCTTGTTACGCATGCAGTCTATGATTTTCCAAGAAAACTTGACTGGAATATCTGGGATTAATGATTTATTGTGGAATGGATTTTAAGCTGACCAATATATAACAGGGTCATTAAGAAAAAATAAGAGAATAGACACAACATTTTCCTTTCTCCAGTCCTCAGGGACTCCTTGTCCTGCATGGTATCCTCAAGATAATGGCAAATGGCTCATCAATGACATTTGACATTTTCTTAATTACCCTCAAGACACATGACATGAGGAGGTTCTGATTTGAATTTTTCCAATTTTTCCAGGAGATATTTTCTCATTTTAGCCTGATTCTCATTCCATGCTCCAGGTAACAGGTTTCTTCCAACATTAAAAGCTTATTGCTGGCTATTATCAGTTTTTCTCCTTACCTGTCAAAGTAAGGTAATTTCCTCTGATTCTCCTCTTTTTTTTTTTTTTTTTTTGCCTAATATATTCATATTAATTTTTTGGAAAGGCAGGTAATTTTTATGCACTGTGTGAGAAAAATTTGCTATCTCTGGCTTTCCTATATTAAAACTACGTAATCAAAATGTCTACTGATTAGACATTTTGTTTTTTTATCTGATTTTTAATTATCTGTTTTATACATAGTTTTTAAAATCAACAATCAATTATTGAGTTTCTAGGGATAGTTTCACATTCCATTTAGTGCTACCGTGGGATTTCTCATCAAAATGAATTCCCAGTAAATGAAAATTTTAAATACTTTTTATTATATTCAAGCTAGAATTTTGCCCAGGCAAGAGTTAGTGGGAGAGTTACATCAGAAATACATCAGAAATACATCAGAAATACATCAGAAATACATCAAGAAATACAGGCAAGAGTTAGTGGGAGAGTTACATCAGAAATACATCAGAAATACATCAGAAATACAATCAGAAATCCATGGGGGAGAAATATTGAATTTGAAACCAAAGGATATAAGTTAAATAATTTGTCTTTGTGACTCTGAAACAAATTTAATCACCCACCTATATGCTGTTCCAGTGTATAAGAAACATGATTGAGAATCCTTGCCCTACCTACTTTACAAGGGAAAGTGCCTATGAAAACACTTGGTAGACCATGAAGCTATACACAAATGCAGTCAACTGTTGTTAAAAATACACCCTGTAAAATACAAATAAAGAAAAGACACTTTTCTGAGGAAGTGAGAACTCCTGAGTTTATGCCTTCCAAACTTAAGCATTCCATGGCATGTATAACTTAAGCATTCCACGGCATGTACAGTCATCTTTCAGAAACTCCACTGTATATACTTTGTTTAGTCAGATCTTACAGGGTATAGAAAATCTCCTGCTCCTGTAGCTTTATATTGTAAAAATGGATAATCCCTATGTCATTCCCTAAGGGAATATGAGGCTATCAAAAGCTCTTCCCACACAACTCTCTCCAGCTGAGTTGATCCACATACCTTTTCAGTTCAATGTCAAGCTCCCGTTGAACTCTGTGTCAGTTGAACAGCTCCTTGAGCTTCCTTATAACCATCATTGTGGGTTTGCTCACCGATGCTGAGATGTTGCCACTTGAAGTGCTCTCGCTGCCTGTGCCCAGGGCTAAAATTCCAGCACACATATGAGACAACCAGTAAACATGAAATGTTCAAGTCTTACTGGGAGGCTGTCTTTCTTTAATATTTCACATTTGTCATTCTATCTCATGAAGTCGGACATTGTAGAAAACAAAGAGAAAAGGTAGCTTCATATTTGCCTTAAGGTAGGGGATAAAGTGGAAAAGGAATAATATATTTTATATTTGACACACTCAATTTGTAAGAAATTGATATTAACAGTTAAAGTGCCTAAAATTAAGTCCTTCATAAAACTAGGTTTATTTTTTTTCTTCCAGTGAACACAGTGACCTTTGCATTTGTAAGATGATTACTTGGAATGTAATTACTTATTGGCTAAGTTCTAACCCTAGGCTCTAGGTAGTTCACTCAACTTCCTTCAAGCTCCTTCTAAGATATAGAATGGAATTGATATTACTAACCTGGCCCAAATTCTGTGAAGAATAATTGAAATAATATACAGGAAAATATATTTTAAATGAATAGACAACATTATAACTGGTATATTGTTCACCTTCAGCAAGATCTGCACAATGCATATAGACAAATCTCCAGACAAAAAGGTAAGACATGAGAATGTTATATTAAAGAACATAATATATATAATTGTGGGTCCACCAACCACTTATACTATTCAAGGACAGAATAAACAGATACAAATTTACTAAACTTTGTGCCTCAATTATTTCAACTAAGTATTCAGGGAGGTGAAGGTTAATAAGTACTGAATTAGTGGCAGGGGTTACATAGAGATTTTCTGGGAGGCTTGGGAATATATAGGATTTAGACAGGCAGAGGGTTGGACAGAAAAACTCACAGGTAAATGGACTAAAACTCATCAGTGTATGATGAGGAGGTATATGTCTAGAGCAAGAAGGATATTAAGCTGTTATGAACAAAAAATAAGTCTGAAATATATTCAGGTAGGTAAGGTGAAATAAGGTTAGACACTATGTTAAGAGTAAACATGTATTGAAATTAGTGATTGGAAATAAAAATTAAATAAAAGTTTCTGAGCAATGAAATGTTTATAATTTTTCTGAATTGTTCTTTTTTTTTTTTTTTTTTTTTTTTTTAAGAAATAGTCTAGCAATGATGAAAAGAGAAATTGGAGTTGGGGAAACTAGCTATGAGTTTGTGGTACCTGTTTATGTTAAAGGTGATGATGTTATATATAGAAGTACTAAGGCAGAAATAAAGAAAATGAAAACAACTCACAGGAAAACAATAGTATGGCAGAGACCAAGCATCAACTCTAAGAATAACAGAAACTGGAGCAAATCACACTGTGAAGATCCTGAGCATTCTTCCTACCCTACCTATTGAATATGAGTAAAATCTAGTTAAAATTAACATCAGTAACAACTATAAAGAAAGAAAATAATTCACCAAGAGGGAAATCTGACATCTATGTATTAACAAGAAAGAGTTTCTTTGTTCTCACAATGATAACTGTTTCTGGATTGATTTTAAAAACGTTCAGATAACATCCACCTGTTTTTTTTTGTTTGTTTGTTTGTTTTTTACCGTCAGCTTGCAAAGCTGTTTTTGCAAAGTGACTCTTTCAGTGACTAGATAGGATTCAACAACACGGAGCTCTCAAGAGTCTGGGGTCTGAGCTGATTTTGCAAAATTGCTCTCTGCTAGATATACTTCTGAAAGCAGTTGTCAAATCAAACAAGGCTGCATTGGCTGCAAGCTATTGAAAGCAAAAAGACAAACATAAAATAAATGGTTGACCTGGCTCAGCACTGCAGTGAAGGAGAGCTAAGCATGTCAGTCAGATCACTGTACAATTCTTCCTGGAACAGATAAAATACATAGGAGGAGAAGGAAAAAATAAAACCTGAAACCTGGAAAAGGATGAAAGACCAAGGAAAGTAATAAAACCCTGTGGAAAACAAAAGGTAGGCACAGCACAGGAGAAAAGCCAGATTCATTTTTATTTAGGAGAAAATTCAAGCATTCATTTCCCCTTTCTTTCAAGTTGATCACCTTAAGGCCATAATGGTTCACAGAAACAACCCAAAAAGCACAAGAGAGCAGCAAGAGCAGCTGATGGGGAAAAGAATCAATGAAGACAAGCTGGTTTACCTTTGAAGAATTATTAACCACCAGAAAAGTCAAAATGCTTAAGAAACAAGGCGATGTAAGTCAAAGAGGAGAGTGTGAAAGATTTATTTTTAAATCCAGTTGACATGCCAGTTTACCTAGTCAAGAACTAAGGTAATAGCTTAAAACATCTTGGGAACTTTTCTATGAAGTATGGTAAAGCAAGAATAGAAAGGGCTTGCCAGCTCTGTAGGTATTCACATACTTATCGAATTTCTAATTACCCAAAGGCATCCTTTTTTATTTTTTAAAAAATCTGATGATCTTTGTTCACTGCTGCTAAAAAATTTAATATCACTATAAAAGTCACATTGACTCTATGATGAATTAAATTGGAAGAAATAATCCTTTCTAATGAGTCTCTGAGTTTGCTTTCAATGACATCCTTTATGTAATTGGACAAGTGGTGATTTTACTGAGAAACAAAGTCTGTGGCCATTTTCAACTTATTTAAAGAGAGTTTGAAAAATAATTTAATCATAATATAAACCACCTCTAATTGTAACTTCATTTTAACTTATGTAATTATGGCACAAGTTGCTTATGTACATAGTTTGGCTTCAGCATATTTGACAATGTGCTAAAGATAACATAACACAAACTACAATGTTTCCCAGGTTTCCTATTACCTTTCAGTAATTAAATACTTAGAATATTAAAAGTGCATTACAATTTTCCAAAGTATTTTACATACAGTTACTGTTTTGGGAAAACATAAACAGACAAAAATGATAGATAGCTAGACAGCCCTCATACACAGGCACACCAATATCTACTTTGTAGCCCTTTGAAGACAAAAAAAAAAAAAAAAGCTTCACACAGTGCAAGAGTTGTGAGTTGTTTTTATTTTTCTGGGCTCCAAAATCACTGCAGATGGTGACAGCAGCCATGAAATTAAAAGACGCTTACTCCTTGGAAGGAAAGTTATTACCAACCTAGATAGCATATTCAAAAGCAGAGACATTACTTTGCCAACAAAGGTTCACCTAGTCAAGGCTATGGTCTTTCCTGTGGTCATGTATGGATGTGAGAGCTGGACTGTGAAGAAGGCTGAGCGCGGAAGAATTGATGCTTTTGAACTGTGGTGTTGGAGAAGACTCTTGAGAGTCCCTTGGACTGCAAGGAGATCCAACCAGTCCATTCTGAAGGAGATCAGTCCTGGAATTTCTTTGGAAGGAATGATGCTAAAGCTGAAACTGCAGTATTTTGGCCACCTCATGCGAAGAGTTGACTCATTGGAGAAGACTCTGATGCTGGGAGGGATTGGGCGCAGGAGGAGAAGGGGACGACAGAGGTTGAGATGGCTGGATGGCATCACTGACTTGATGGATGTGAGTCTGAGTGACCTCCGAGAGCTGGTGATGGACAGGGAGGCCTGGCGTGCTGCTGTTCATGGGGTCGCAAAGAGTCGGACACGACTGAGAGACTGATCTGATCTGATCTGAGAATTATACAACAAAAGACAACATCTCAGATAGCTCTGAAGGACTGCTCCCAAGAGATAGATGGAGAAGGTCAGTACATAAGTGATTTTGGTGAAGGGGGTACGTAGAATCAAGCATACATTTTTGCAGAAGAGTGCTACTTCTAGCCTCTTGAAGGTTATTGGTAGTCACAAAGAGCAGGTGCCATCATTTATGATTTTTGTGCTTTTCTCAAAATGAGGAGATGCAAGGATTGGGCTCATAAAATCTCCTGGAAATACCTAAGTATTGGAAGACTTGTTCTGTCAGTTTTTGCCAGTGTACCCAGTGCCTCATTCTTGTTCTCCATCCTAAACTCCTCTCAGAATGTGTTGAAGATCAGTGACTATAGTATATTATGACTTAAACCTAATAGAAGGAGGTGGGAGTCTATTGTATGTAGTTGCTCTTCCTGCCATCCCCATTTCTGGCATAGAGTTTTTAAGACCTTAGAACCTTCTGTAATGAGAGTGATTAAGGTGTCTCTTGTTATGTTAATGATAGCTTTTGGGTCAAATAGAAAGATGAAGGCTGGTTGTCAGTGGAACCAATCATGTCACCAGAAGGTTGAAATTTTCAGTCCCACCTCATCCCCAATCCATTCAAGAAGAGGGGAAGGGCTGAAGATTGAGTTCAGCCACCAGGGGCTGATGATTTAATCAATCATGTCAGTGTAATGAAGCCTCCATAAAAAGGAGACCAAAGAGGGTGTTCAGAGCACCTGGTTGGTGAACTCTTGGAGATTTGGGGAAAGCCATGCTTTTGGAGAAGATATGGAAGATATGGAAGCTCCTCCGTCTTTCCCTTTCCTTGTCCTATGCACCTTTTCCATTTGGCTATCCCTGAGTTAGATTCTTTTGAAATAAATTGGTAATCTAAAAAAAGTATTCTCAGAGTCTGTGTAACTCTCTAGTAAATTAATCAAGCCCAATGAGGAATTTCAGGAACTTCCAGTCTATAGCCAGGCAGTCAGTACAAGTGATACAAGGAAGTGCAAGTGACAATCTGGACTTGAGATTGGTGTGTGAAGTGGGTGAGAGGGAGCCAGTCTTATAGGACTAAAGCCTTAAGCTGTGGGGTCTCAGAATGGAATTTAATTATAAAACAGTGTCTAAGAATTGGTGTCTAAGAATTGCTTGGTGTTCACTGAGTTGAGGGGGGAGAGGAAACACATTGTAACTGGTATCAGAATCCCATTACCCATCTCACTTAAAAATTTCATGTCCTTTTGGCTCCTTTAACTTAGTTACTCTGTTCACCTTTTCTTCTACCTAATAATCTCTAATCCCGTGACAGCACTATTATCTTATTAAATCATTTTTCACTTTTTAAAACTTCTAACCCTATGATATCCCTATTGATTCTCATCCAATGATTTACAGTCTTAATTCAAAGATAGTAAGAAAGTAATCAAACAGAAAAACCTTCAACTTTCTCTCATTAAACTAAAACTCTTGTATCTTCCCCATCTTGACATGGTTCTATCTCTCTGTTCTATCTCTGTAATCTTCTGTCTCATGAATTTCTTCTACTCAGATTATAATCATTTCCTAGCATTGATATCTTGAGCCCCTAACCTCTATCCAACAACTGTTAAATGCCCCTTCCAGTTACTCCCAAGGTTTTTCTCCTTATGTTTACTATTTCTTTCAGTTTATCTATTGACTTATTTCAATAGCATGTTGAATTAGATGAACCCTTCACCCTTCCAACAGAGGCTACAATATTTGCTTATGTACATACACACACATATATACACATATGAACACATATATATGTATATATACACATAGAACACATATATATGTGTATAGAACACATATGTATACACATAGAACATATATATATATATATATATGTATACACATGCATTTTTTCATTTAATGTTCCGGCAAATCATATATAGTTCACTCTCTGTGTGAATCCAGTCTTTCAACTACTTTATGAAGACCTTAAACAAAAGAACATTATCTTTTTTATAGACTGTTTAATACAATCCTAAATTACAGAAAAATAGAGAAATAATTATAGTTTTCATAAACAGAAAATCCAGTTTATCTTATTATTAATATCTTACTTTATTATTATTATTTTTATTTATTTATTTATTTATTTTGCAGGGGGAAATGGACAAAGGAAAGGATCAATGAGGATGGGAGGGAAATGGGACGAAAGAAGGGGAGTAATGGTGGGGAGGAGTATATGTAATTTCTTAACTAATGGCTTTCTGTTTTTAATCACAAAGAACACTTAAAAAAAAAAAAACACATTGAATTCATCCTATATTAGGAGGTTTAATCTGGAAATGAAAAGTTCAGGAAACTAAAAGTCCAGTTTGGGTGTTCTCATCTTAGGCACATCTTGGTATTTTGTATTGGTAGGTATATCTTTACCACAATATATTATTTAGGACAGCATCACATTTGTCACTTCTTCCTCCCTACTACCCAAAGGGCTACCAGTCCCATAAAATAGTCAATAAAGCTTTACAGAGTGAACAAATAAGTCAATTTTTTTTTTTTTTAACTCTCCTGAGTGAACTGAATTTTTTGAGGCTCATAAGTGAATATGTTTTCCTCTTTACTTTGTCTATTACAGCCAGATTGTATAAGTATGAGTGGGGTATTAAAGTCTCCCACTCTTATTATATTGCTGCATATTTCTTCTATCATATTAATTAATGTTTGTCTTAGATATATCAATGCTCCAATGTTGGGTGCATATATATTTATAATTGTTATAACTTCTTTTTGGATTGTTCCTTTAAGTCGTTATGTATAACCTTGATTGTTTCCTTTTCAGGATCTTTAAAGTCAATTTTATCTGATATGAGTATTGCTACTCCTGTTTTCTTTTGGTCCATAATTGCATAGAAAATCTTTTTCCAGCCCTTCATTTTCAGTCAGTATATATCCCCTATTTTAAGGTGGTTCTCTTGTAGACAACATATATAGGGGTCTAGTTTTTGTATCCATTTGAGACATTTTAGTCTTTTGGTTATCTCTTATAAACAAGGTATGTAGGGGTCTTGTTTTTGTATCAATTCGGCCAGTCTTTGTCTGTTGATTAGGGCATTCAGCCCATTAATGTTTAAAGCAATTATTGATAAATAGGATTTACTTTATTGTTTTGGGTTCAAATTTATACACCCTTTTAGTGATTCCTATCTAGAGAATGTCCTTTAGTTTTTGTTGGAGAAATGGTTTAGTGGTGCAAAATTCTCTCAACTTTTGCTTATCTGTGAAGCTTTTGATTTCTCCTTATTTGAATGAGATCCTTGCTGGATATAATAATCTAGGCTGTAAGTTATTTTCTTTCATCACTTTAATTATGTCTTGCCATTCCCTCCTGGCTTGGAGAGTTTCTATTGAAAGATCAGCTGTTATCCTTATGGGAATTCCTTTGTGAGTTATTTGATGTTTTTCCCTTGCTGCTTTTAATATTTGTTCTTTATATTTAATCTTTGTTAATTTGATTAATATGTGTCTTGGGGTGTTTCGCCCTGGGTTTATCCTGTTAGGGACTCTCTGGATTTCTTGAACTTGAGTGGTAATTTCCTTCTCCATTTTAGGGAAGTTTTCAACTATTATCTCTTCAAGTATTTCCTCATGGTCATTCTTTTTATCTTCTTCTTCTGGAACTCCTATGATTCGAATGTTGTAGAGTTTAATGTTATCCTGGAGGTCTCTGAGATTGTCCTCATTTCTTTTGATGCGTTTTTCTTTTTTCTCCTCTGATTCATTTATTTCTAGGATTCTATCTTCTAATTTAGATGTTTATATATTTCCTTTTCTCCTTTGCTTTTCGCTTCTCTTCTTTTCACAGCTATTTGTAAGGCCTCCCCAGACAGCCATTTTGCTTTTTTGCATTTCTTTTCCATGGGGATGGTCTTGATCCCTGTCTCCTGCACAATGTCATGAACCTCATTCCATAGTTCATCAGGCACTCTATCTATCAGATCTAGGCCCATAAATCTATTTCTCACTTCCACTGTATAATCATAAGGGATTTGATTTAGGTCATACCTGAATGATATAGTAGTTTTCCCTACTTTCTTCAATTTCAGTCTGAATTTGGCAATAAGGAGTTCATGGTCCGAGCCACAGTCAGCTCCTGGTCTTGTTTTTGCTGATTGTATAGAGCTTCTCCATCTTTGGCTGCAAAGAATATAATCGATCTGATTTCGGTGTTGACCATCTGGTGATGTCCATGTATAGAGTCTTCTCTTGTGTTGTTGGAAGAGGGTATTTGCTATGACCAGTGCAGTTTCTTGGCAAAACTCTATTAATCTTTGCCCTGCTTCATTTCTTATTCCAAGGCCAAATTTGCCTGTAACTCCAGGTGTTTCTTGACTTCCTACTTTTGCATTCCAGTCCCCTATAATGAAAAGGACATCTTTTTTGGGTGTTAGTTCTAAAAGGTCTTGTAGGTCTTCATAGAACCTTTAAACTTCAGCTTCTTCGGCGTTACTGGTTGGGGCATGGACTTGGATTACTGTGACATTGAATGGTTTGCCTTGGATACGAACAGAGATCAGTCTGTCATTTTTGAGATTGCATCCAAGTACTGCATTTCGGACTCTTTTGTTGACCATGATGGCCACTCCATTTCTTCTGAGGGATTCCTGCCCACAGTAGTAGATATAATGGTCATCCGAGTTAAATTCACCCATTCCAGTCCATTTTAGTTCGCTAATTCCTAGAATGTCGACATTCACTCTTGCCATCTCTTGTTTGACCACTTCCAATTTGCCTTGATTCATGGACCTGACATTTCAGGTTCCTATGCAATATTGCTCTTTACAGCATCGGACTTTGCTTCTATCACCAGACACATCCACAGCTGGGTATTCTTTTTGTTTTGGCTCCATCCTTTCATTCTTTCTGGAGTTATTTCTCCACTGATCTCCAGTAGCATATTGGGCCCTTACGGACCTGGGGAGTTTCTCTTTCAGTATCCTATCATTTTGTCTTTTCATACTGTTCATGGGGTTCTCAAGGCAAGAATACTGAAGTGGTTTGCCATTCCCTTCTCCAGCGGACCACACCCTGTCATATCTCTCCACCATGACCCGCCCATCCCAGGTTGCCCCTCGGGCATGGCTTAATCTCATTGAGTTAGACAAGGGTGTGGTCCTTGTGTGATTAGATTGACTAGTTTTCTGTGAGAATGGTTTTAGTGTATTTGCCCTCTGATGCCCTCTTTCAAGACCTACTGTCTTACTTGGGTTTCTCTTACCTCAGGCGTTGGGTATCTCATCCCGGCTGCTCCTGGCTGCTCCCGGCCAGGGAAGCACAGCCATCGCACCCCACCTTGGACGAGGGGTCTCTCCTCACCGCCGCCCTTCCTGACCTCGGTCATGGGGCAGCTCCCCTCCGCCCTGCTTAGTGCGCTGGCCCTCACCGCCGTCCTTCCTCGGTCGTGGGGTAGCTCCTCTCGGCCGCAATCTTAGTGCGCGACGCAGCCGGCGGGGCCCCCTTAGTGCGCGACGCAGCCGGCGGGGCGCTCTTAATCGTGCGCCGGTCGCGGGGAGGCGAGGTCGCTCTTTTTTTTTTTTTTTTTTTCTTTCAGTTGGATTTTTTTAATTTCCTGATGTTAACAGAAACTACATCATTTTGCATCGACAGATAAATGGATTGAGAAATAAAAGACAAAAGAAAACAAGTACAAGCAGAAATATATGCATTACATAGGTTTGTGTCCATGCCTTTTAGGATATGAAACTATTAAAAAACATCCACATCAAGTGAAAACATGATCTCATTGAAGTGAGGATTTACTCTAGGCAATAGAAAAAAAGAATCTTAAGGTAGTAGTCAGTAAAGAAATATAGTCGAGGCTTTCGTTAATTTAGAGATGAATGAGGCATTTGGCTGAGGAATGATACAGAAAAACATCTGATATCCCTCTGGATATAAATATAAATAATCAGAACCCTCTTAAATGGCACGTGATCAATGAAAAGAAATAGAGGAAAACAACAGAATGGGAAAGACTAGGGATCTCTTCAAGAAAATCAGAGATACCAAAGGAACATTTCATGCAAAGATGGGCACGATAAAGGACAGAGATGGTGTGGACCTAACAGAAGCAGAAGATATTAAGAAGAGGTGGCAAGAATACACAGAAGAACTGTACAAAAAAGATCTTCAAGACCTAGACAATCATGATGATGTGATCACTGACCTAGAGCCAGACATCTTGGAATGTGAAGTCAAATGGGCCTTAGCATCACTACCAACAAAGCTAGTGGAGGTGATGGAATTCCAGTGGAGCTATTCCAAGTCCTGAATAATGATGCGGTGAAAGTGCTACACTCAATATGCCAGCAAATTTGGAAAACTCAGCAGTGGCCACAGGACTGGAAAAGGTCAGTTTTCATCCCAATCCCAAAGAAAGGCAATGCCAAGGAGTGCTCAAACTACCGAACAATTGCACTCATCTCACACGCTAGTAAAGTAATGCTCAAAATTCTCCAAGCCAGGCTTCAGCAATATGTGAACCATGAACTTCCTGATGTTCAAGCTGGTTTTAGAAAAGGCAGAGGAAGCAGAGATCAAATTGCCAACATCCGCTGGATCATGGAAAAAGCAAGAGAGTTCCAGAAAAACATCTATTTCTGCTTTATTGACTATGCCAAAGCCTTTGACTGTGTGGATCACAATAAACTGTGGAAAATTCTGAAAGAGATGGGAATACCAGACCACCTGATCTGCCTCTTAAGAAATCTGTATGCAGGTCAGGAAGCAACAGTTAGAACTGGTCATGGAACAACAGACTAGTTCCAAATAGGAAAAGGAGTACGTCAAGGCTGCATATTGTCACCATGTTTATTTAACTTATATGCAGAGTACATCATGAGAAACGCTGGACTGGAAGAAACACAAGTTGGAATCAAGATTGCTGGGAGAAATATCAATAACCTCAGATATGCAGATGACATCACTCTTATGGCAGAAAGTGAAGAGGGGCTAAAAAGCCTCTTGATGAAAGTGAAAGTGGAGAGTGAAAAGGTTGGCTTAAAGCTCAACATTCAGAAAAAGATCATGGCATCTGGCCCCATCACTGCATGGGAAATAGATGGGGAAACAGTGGAAACAGTGTCAGACTTAGTTTTTCTGGGCTCCAAAATCACTGCAGATGGTGACTGCAGCCATGAAATTAAAAGACGCTTACTCCTTGGAAGGAAAGTTATGACCACCCTAGATAGCATATTCAAAAGCAGAGACATTACTTTACCAACAAAGGTTCGCCTAGTCAAGGCTATGGTCTTTCCTGTGGTCATGTATGGATGTGAGAGCTGGACTGTGAGGAAGGCTGAACGCCGAAGAATTGATGCTTTTGAACTGTGGTGTTGGAGAAGACTCTTGAGAGTCCCTTGGACTGCAAGAAGATCCAACCAGTCCATTCTGAAGGAGATCAATCCTGGAATTTCTTTGGAAGGAATGATGCTAAAGCTGAAACTCCAGTATTTTGGCCACCTCATGCGAAGAGTTCACTCATTGGAGAAGACTCTGATGCTGGAAGGGATTGGGGGCAGGAGGAGAAGGGGACGACAGAGGATGAGATGGCTGGATGGCATCACTGACTCGATGAATGCGAGTCTGAGTGACCTCCGGGAGCTGGTGATGGACAGGGAGGCCTGGCGTGCTGCGATTCATGGGGTTGCAAAGAGTCGGACATGACTTAGCGACTGATCTGATCTGATCTGACCATATGGATCATTCTAGCCTACTACCTTTCCTTATCTAAAAATTCCCACACGAATACTGAGTACCTGGCTCCCTTAATCTCCCATCCATATCCTTGAGTCTGCATTTCTAGTATATTTATATATCTGTATCAGAATTGTCAATCATTTCACCTGTGGAAAACAATTGTATCTACTAAAGTACAGTGCTTGTGTGCCACTCATGTTGCCTTTCTTCTTACTGACATGACTTGTTTCCAGATAAACAAGACTCTGATGGAAACTTTTTCCCTGAACAGTAGAGCTTTGTCATTGATAATGCTCTGGGTATATTTAAAGTGGTGTCCCTACCCTTTCCAGACAAATAAGGATATTTTTCAAGAGTTGATGGGATTCCTATAGATAGGACTCATGAATAAGTGGAGGTCCGCCTAAGGCGGAGGCCCCCAGGATTTTCTCATTTTCATACTAGTCCAGACTCAGTTCAGTTCAGTTGGTCCATCTTTTCTGACTCTGCAACGCCATGGACTGCAGCACGCCAGGCCTTCCTATCCATCACCAACTCCCAAAGTTTACTCAGACTCATGTCCATTGAGTTAGCAATGCCATCCAACCATCTCATTCTCTGTCGTCCCCTTCTCCTCCTTCCTTCACTCTTTCCCAGCATCAGGGTCTTTTCAAAAACCCTCTTTGAAAAGGGTCACCTCTTCTCATCAGATGGCCAAAATATTGGAGTTTCAGCTACAACATCAGTCCTTCCAATGGATAGTCAGGACTGATTTCCTTTAGGATGGACTGGTTGGATCTACTTGCAATCCAAGAGACTCTCCAACACCACAGTTGAGTCTTTTCCAACACCACAGTTCAAAAGTGTCAATTCTTCGGTGCTACAGACTAGTCCAGACTTAGCCTTAAGCAAATTGTCAAAATTAGTATTTAAGTATTTCCACCATTTAAGCTGCTTTAGCAGCTGCTTCTCCAGGGAAGCAGATCTCAGTTGTGAGTCTCTGTATTCACCTGACACTCCAGATTTTGGGGTGACAGTTTGACAGTTTGATAGATCTGAGAAAAGTAGTTGATTTATAGTTTGTCAGCTTTTCTGTTATTGTTGTAAGAACAGGAGTGATGACTTTCAAGCTGACTTTACATATTGTAGCTGAAAAGAGTTCCTCATGTAATTTTAAGGAAGCATCTAGACTAGGTAAACTTTCCTGATTAATTCAGAAAAGCCTTTTTTATATGCCCTCAAAGCCATCTGAGAGCATTATGAATTCAATTATTCTACAAACTTACTCACTAGTTATCGCCTCAGGCCAAAAATTAGAATCAGAATTTATTCACTTGACATGTATAATGGTGAGGTAAAAAGTGTTATGGTAAAAGTTCCAGAGGTAGATGTTTTAACAACATGAATAAAAGCTGAAAAAAAAAAAAAAAAAAATAGAGAAGACTGGGGAAAAGTAAAAAGCTGTTTCAAATACCAAAAAGTGATGCCAGTGAGTCAAGTTTTAGTGAAGGGACTCATAGTTTTATCCAATGCTAAGTAGCCCCTGCAGTGATTTATATATTTTCATAGAACATAATAATTGAAACTTACATTTATAATCTCAAGTTATGAAAATCCAGAAATACAAAACTATGTGTAATATATTAAATGTAATAAAGCAGAGATGCATCCCAATATCTTTTAGAGCAAACCCCATACTTACACACTAACACATACAAACTATTTGGGACTTAAATCAGTCAGTTTCCAGTGTCTGAAAAACCACTTATACAGAATAACTCAGTCCACTAGTGTTCTCAGTGGTGGTGCTGGTTTAGTTGCTAAGTTGTGTCTGACTCTTGCAACACCATGAATTGTAGCCCACCAGGTACCTCTCTCCATGAGATTTCCCAGGTAAGAATACTGGAGTGGGTTGCATGTTGTTCTCCTAGTGTCCTCAGTAGGTGAATCATTTCTGCATATTTTAGGTATGAACTATTTAGTATCATGTATAATTATAGAAAGCAGCAGCCATTTAAAATAAATGTTTTTTTTTTTTTTACCCAGGTAATATTATTATGGATAATTCTCTACCAATATCTTGAAGACATATATGCAATCAGAACTGGCTTTTAGTTGCCTTCTTTTCAGTAAGAGTGAAAAGATAGCACTGGAATACCACCTGATGATAGATTTTCTTTTAGGTACATGGAAAACTATTTGATTGTTAGTGACAGAACCATCCTTTACCCTTGACAGAACAACAAATGCTCACATTGTGACTGTATCTTGCAGATATTGTTCAAAAGCACTTTGGAAAAAGTAACTTGCATTTTCCTTGTGAAGCTGTTTCCCATAGGCACTCATAGTGCTTATGAAGCTGATTATAGATTCTTAGTTTCAGAAGCCTTATGTCTGACTAATAGTTCTTGATGACCAATAATTGATCAAAAGATCTTTTCAGATTGCACACAAACAAGGCATTTTAGTAGAGCAGACACAAGTTACAAAGCTTATCATAGTTCAGAGTTATATTCCTTTACTTCAAAATCTGGCCTGGTGTACTTCAGAATCTTAGTAAAAGAGTGACATTATCAAAATGATACTCTTAGGAGATGATTTTTGTTGCTGCTGGGTATAACAGATTAGAGGAGCAGAAGCTGGTGCTGAAGAGGTTAGAAAGCAATCACTTTATAGACTTTTAGATTCAGGCTGAGTTTGGCTAAATAAGAACTCTGGTTTATGGCTAAAGCAATGCAGACTAATGGCAGGTATGTGAACAATTAAGAGGAAAGCTTGAGCAAGACTTGGAGACACCCTGAAAATCAAAATAAAGATGATAATATTTACTTGCCATCTTACTGAGTAGAAATATCATGAATTATTAATTTGGGAAAGTTTTATACAAGAAATGAGTTATCTATTGTCTGTCTGAATTAAGGACTGGGGCTATTTTCCAAAATAATGAATCCTTCAATATGGGGAGATATTGTACATTCCAGTGGGATATGTGAGTATATTGTCCAGTAATCACAACTAAAGCATGGTGCTGAGGAGGATATCTTGAATGGCCCTTTTTTCCAAAAATGGAAGTTAGTCACTCTGTTAAAGGCCTAACTCTGTTATTGGGAGTTGACAGAAATAGCTCTATTATTAGTCATATCCCTAAACTCTCCTCAGAAAACAAGGAGTGAAAACCAACCACATCACTCTTTCTTAAAGAATACTAATATCACACAATATATAGTATTTCCTTCTCTTATGTGATCTTTTTCTATCCAGAACCAACTGAAGAAAGATCCAAGAACATCATCTGCAGAAATTAGAAAGTCCTGGAGAAAAGATGATAGTAGGGTTGTCAGATAAGATACAAAAAGCCTAGTTAACTACGGTTTTCTGATGAACAACAGAATGTTTATATTTCAAACATATCCTATGCAATATTTGGGGGTATGCTTATAATAAACAAGCTATTATTCACCTAAAAGTTCAAGTTTATCTGGGCTTTCCACATTTTAATTGTCTGAACATGGCAACCTAAATAGGGTAACCTGGGTGATAGGTGTCTTACTCCTGATTGGCTACTTGAGTGACAGAGCATCTAGTTTTATTCTGATACTACTACCTGCCTCAAGCATGATTAGAAAAATTAAAAATAAAATTTGTTATGGGAGGATCAGAGTGTGGTATGGTGTTGGGATACCTCCATGACCAGTTGAAGTATCCAGTGAGCATGCTTCTGAGATTTTTGTGATAAATGAAATTGTATTCCCACAAAACTGGATGCCTGTCAAGATATTTCAAAGAATATAACTGTTTCAGAGTAGAACTTCTAAAATGTAATGTGCCAAAGAATCCCCTGGGAATCTTGATGCTTATCAAGAATATTTTTCAGAATATTTCAAAAGGTCTAGGATAGCACCTAAAATGTTACATTTCAAATAAATTCCAAGTTATTTCCCAGGCTGAAGTCCCATTTACCATACTTTAAGTAGCAATGTATTTGAGCATTATCTAGAATCCACAGTCTGACTCACAAATTTTCTCTTATGAAAAGTTGGTCTTGTCAATGACCTTAGAGAGTTTTGTGAGCTAGAAACACTA
This sequence comes from Tragelaphus eurycerus, assembly GCA_935064755.1. Lineage (NCBI taxonomy): Eukaryota > Metazoa > Chordata > Mammalia > Artiodactyla > Bovidae > Tragelaphus > Tragelaphus eurycerus. Next base: position 15,755,892 of record CAKXYN010000009.1, on the reverse strand, counting down.
AGATTTAAGTAAACGGACGACTGATGTAAGAATTCAGAATGCTATGCTATTGGCCACCCTCTTTCCCCATAATAAGTTAAAACCTCACATAGAATGTCAGCTCTCTACTTAAAATGCCCTGAGCCTCCTATTACTCTCAGAATAAAAACCAGTCTCCTCATGGCATCTGAGGCTCTGCATGCCTTGGCTCTCCTTCATCCATCCTGACCTCATCTGTTGAGAAAGACTCTCTCCTCACCCTCTCCACCTCCTCTCCTGCTGCCCTGGGTTCCCTGTTGTTAACATGGACACCAGACACTCACTTACTACACATTCTCCTGATCCCCAGCCTTGTTTTGTCAAACTCTTTTTCTTCCAATAGCTACATGGCTTTCTTTCCCACTTACTTTAGGATTTAAAATGTACCTTTGGAATGAGAACACCCAGACAGGCTCGTTTTAAATTGCAGCTCCTTACCAAACCACACCCAAGATGATCCCTCATTCTGACCTCATTTTTTCATAGCACTATTATCTAAGATGGTATATACTTTACTAATATATTTAATCAATTGTTTATTACCTATAATCTCATATTAGAATATAAACTACAGGAAGGCAAGGATGTAACACCACTGCCTTGAATAATATCTGCCTCATAGTAAGCTCTTAGTACATAGTTTTTCATTTGATTTCAACTAAATTATTTGAGAGGAAGAATGATTGAGTGGGAAGTTACTTTGAAAGACTTGAACAAGGGGGAGGATGTTGGAAAGTCATAAAATACATTTAATCCATGGAACAGTAAGTCTGACAAATCGTTCCCCATCCTTACCATGTCTTTAGAAGCCTGATTGTTATTCCACTGGAGTCAATGTGCTTTTTAACTAATGAGTTCTAAAAAGTCCGTTTTCAGATACTTGTTTTCTGTCTTATTCTCCTTTCTCCTTAATGGGAATACCCACTTTGTTAAATCAATATTTTTAATAATAGCATGACAGAGTTAGGTATTATATGGACACTGTCCATTTTTTCCAGATTGTTTGGCAATTATTTGATATGATCCAGTATAAGCTGATTTTATAAACCACATTCTAAGAGATTTAGGAATTCAGAGTTTAAATAAAATTTTTTATTTTGTTTATCAGTGTCTGATAACATAAGATGTTTTAAAAAACTAATGGTAAAACTAAGGACATAGAATTGTTCTTTGTGTAATACTCTTCATTATGAAAGAGGAGGAAAAAGTAATAGTAAGACAGTCCATGGTGTATAGGGAAAATTTTACATAGAAAATTAGCATCAAACGAATTTCAACTGGCCCATATTTAGTAGTATAGTATATTTTTCTTTATTCCAATTTCCTTGAAATATTTGACATTTAAACATATGAAAAGGAACTAGTTAAGAAAAACAATAATGGTTGGTTAAGAAAATTAGGAAATAGAGGTGGGATACAGATTTTTATAAAATAATAAGGATAAGGGTTAGAGAATAACATTGATTCATCAGGAATTTATTGAGTACATTCTATGTGCCAGCTATTTAATTTGGAGTACATTAACATTAAATGGAAATTTTAAAGTTATATTAAAGATAGAAAAATACCAAGGTTGTGGAAAAATATGCCTAAATTCCAAGGCAAGGAAATCATATGATATATCATATTTTTCCCCAAAAGGATTTTATACTGTTTAGGAATTAAATATCTTTTGTAGTGTCTTTTCTTAAATCTTTATCAACATGTTCTGTATAAAACTTTTTAAAAATTTTACTAAATGATTAAAGCAGTTATCAAAACTGCATTGGAAACAAACTTTTAGCAATAAAATTATTGAAAATGATTAAAAATCTTCTTTTTGTACCTTAAATCTAAAGGTAAGCACTGACATGTGTTTTTTTGTTTTTTTTTTTTTTTTACTTTTTTAAATTTTTATTTATTATTATTATTTTTTATTTTGCCTAACTTTACAATATTGTATTGCTTTTACAATACATCAAGATGGATCTGCCGCCAGTATACACGTGTTCCCCATCCCGAACCCTCCTCCCTCTCCCCTCTCCACACCATCCCTCCAGGTCTTACTTTCAAGTTAAGACATAATCTTGAGAGCAATTTGAGAGCAAATTGTTGTTGTTAATGTTATTGTTATTCCTTTATAAATTCCTTTATAAATAAGCTCAAACTCTTGAAAAATATATGTTGAGTAGTCTCCTAATGGTCTATAATACACATATTTTATCTTATATTTAAACATTTGAAATTGAGCATGTATTAGAACTTCCATTTTTTATTTCCTCTATCAAATTTTAAAACAGCTTAAGTTACTATTATGGTGGAAAATATCATTTTCATCATGCTGAAATGAATTATTAATACTATTCATGTAATGTTATAAAAAAATTTAAGGTTTCATATAATGTTCAAAGAACCGATTACTTTTCTTTTTACTATGGGTGTCAAAGCATTGCTATCTAACCTGGCCATATTCCAATTCCTGATCTACAAGTGTTGCTTCTGCAGTAGAAAGACTTTGTACCACAAAGTTATCAACTCTTCACTCCCAACCACAGGTAATTAATTAAACTAAAAGCAAAACCAGACCTATATCATCTAGCTATTTCATCCTCACTTGACAAGGTAAGTTGAGACAATCAGATTCTCTAATTCAAAAATCTAAATTCAGAGTCTAAGAAAGAACTGTCTACTTAAAAGTAAGAGGATAAAATAATATGTATAAGTGCATGATTGGTCAGCTATGATACATCATGTAAAAGACAACCTAATGGAAAACAGAGTCTGTGAGCAAGCAGAATAAGTCAATTCAAAGTGTGATGAATAAACCAGACATACATATTGTCAATAGAAACATAAATGCAAAAGACTAGAGCAGAGATTGGTGACCTTCTCCCTCTAGAGTGACTTGGGCCAGTGTAATCTAATATTGTCCTCCTGCTTCATTCTCTTCAGCTTACCCTATTATAGTCTTCATGTTAAAACTCTCATAGCTTCATATGTATCATTATAACAATACCTTCCCATTTGATTTAGTTTGACTGCTTTCTGTGCTTCTTTTACTATCTTAACTATATCACAGTGGCTTGGATAGTGGCCCCCAAAAAGATTTGTCCACAGGAACTGTGCATGTGAGCTCATTTAGAAAAAAAGGTCTTTGCAGATGAATGAAGCTAGAGATCTCAAGATGAGATCAATCTCCATTGTCCTGGTGGGTCCAAAATCCAATGACAGGCATTTGTATGAGAGACAGAAATGAAAACACAGACCCAGGGGAAGGGTGTGTGGAGACAGAGGCAGAGATTAGAGTGATATAGCTGTGAGAAACGTTTTTCGTCAACCAGAACCTGAAAGAGGCACAAAAGCTTCTCCCCTCGGCCCTTTGAAGGGAATGCAGCCCTGCTGACAACTTGATTTTGAATTTCTGGTCCAGAATCATGAGACAATAATGTCTGTTATTTTAAGCCACTGAAACTGTGGCCACAGCAACTGTAGGAATGTCACATGGATCTTAAGCATTTTTCCCCAATAGGAAGTGAGTGGCAGGGGTTTTCATTAATAGGTTTTGAATTTATAAACCTTGCCTCCATTTTCTTAAATAGAATATTGTGGATGTAATTTAAACTATTTCCTCAACTCTGGATATACTTTATAAACTTTACTTTCATATTTTACAAAGATAATGATGTGCCAGGGACTGTAGATGTTGATAGAGCTGTTGGTCCCTTATACCAAATGGCCCTAGGTTACCAGATCTTATTGAATTATTATTTCTCCTTTATGGCAGTATTTTAGTTTATTCATCTACTCTCTAGTTATGATATTATTTTTCATGAATTAAACCATATTCTAACAAGAATTATTCATTTAGGAATTCACTATACATAATAGTGTCTATCTTTTATAGAAATGCAATACCTTCCAAAGCTACTATAGGTAGTAGAACAACAACAAAAAAAAATTGTGATTTTTTTTTGGATGTTATTTTTAGATTTGTTTTGTGTTTCAAGAGAGACATTACACATTAGGTCTTATCTATGGAATTTTGACCAAATTATTTAGCATCTTGTTACCTTAATTTCCCTATTTGTAAAATGGAGATAAGGTTAATTACATCATAGATGTGTAAGAAATTACTAAATATATATAAGCATTTTGATCAGTATAGTTTTATATTAAACAATCAATGAGTATGGTTTAGTATTAACCAGTCAAAGCTGTTATAACTCTTAATATATAGGAGGCTTCCTTAATGGCTCAGTGGTAAAGAATTCAACTGCCAATGCAGGAGACATGGGTTTGACCCTGGGTCTAGAAGATCCCCTGGAGAAGGCAATAGCAATCCACTCTAGTATTCTTGCCTGAGAAATCCCATGGGCAGTGGAGCCTGGCAAGCTACAGTCTGAAGGAAAGTGAAAGTCGTTCAGTCGAGTTCAACTCCTTGAGATCCCATGGACTGTATAGTCCCTGGAATTCCCCAGACCAGAATACTAGAGTAGGTAGCCTTTCCCTTCTCCAGGGGTTCTTCCCAACCCACGGATCGGACCCAAATCTCCCACACTGCATGCGGATTCTTTACCAGCTGAGCCACAAGGGAAATCAGAGAATAATGGAGTGAGTAGCTTATCCCTTCTCCAGTGGATCTTCCTGACCCAGGAATTGAACCGGGGTCTCCTGCATCTCAGGTGGATTCTTTACCAACTGAGCTATGAGGGAAGCCCACAGTCTATGGGGGTCCTATAAGAGTCAGACATGACTTAGTGACTAAACAATTTTAATTATTTAGTTATTAACAATTTTGTTTTTTTATTTTTTTTTATATTTACTGGTATTTTCATCTCCTAAAAATGTACTTGTAGTAGGAACAACATAATTGCATTTTCTATCTATCTTCATATATATATTTTAAAGTATAAGTACATAGTCTCAGACGAATGACCAAATGGGAGTAGAGTTTCTTCTACCTGACTAAATTTTTGTGCTTGCTTTTATAGTACATATTTTTATTTCTGAGTCATTTTTTAAATAGGCTATTCAAAACTAAGCTTGTTAATTCCCCTGACATCCTTCCTTTGATATACATGGACAAAAACATAGCTAGATTGTATTATCCCCAAACTCAAACACAGAATTTATCTCTAATTTTTCTTCTCACCTTAAGATTATATCTAATTTGTTAACAATTCTTTCTTTCAATTCCAGCTCCAAGCCCCACACTTTTAGACCTAATCCTACTTCCAATTCTATAGTTCAGGTCTTATTTTCCATAGCATGAGATATGGAGAAAGCCATCTACTTTGCCTCCTCTAGAGTGTGTGTGTGTGAGAGAGACTAAAGAAAAACATCATAATATATTCTCAACTTTGTGAATGATACATTTTAAAAGAAAGAAGCTATTACTAGCTCTCACTCACCTCTAATGTTCCAAAAGGCTTGCTGTTCCTTGGTACTGCAAAGCTGAAGTGTGATTAACAATTTTGACACAATAAAGATTAAAAAATCACCTGTACTCTCCACTACTCTTCTTTCAAGTATTATTCCCCCTGCTAGCATCAGTCAGGAGAAGGCAATGGCACCCCACTCCAGTACTTTGCCTGGAAAATCCCATGGATGAAGGAGCCTGGTAGGCTGCAGTCCATGGGATTGCTAAGAGTCAGACATGACTGAGCGACTTCCCTTTCACTTTTCACTTTCATGCATTGGAGAAGGAAATGGCAACCCACTCCAGTGTTCTTGCCTGGAGAATCCCAGGGACAGGGGAGCCTGGTGGCTGCTGTCTGTGGGATCACACAGAGTTGGACACGACTGAAGTGACTTAGCAGTAGCAGCATCAGTCAAGTTCCTGGTACAGGTCCCAGACCAAGCGCTAGAGGAAAACCGGCCCTTCCTTCTTTTTAGATACTTGGATCTTAGAGCTTTTTTGCATATTAAAATTATGTATAATGACAAAGTCCTAGAATTTCTACATTTCAGCAATAATTTGGGTAAAATAGGAGTTTATGGCAAAACAATGCATTTAAGAATTTTAAAAACTATTTCTGAGGTTAAAACAAATGATACATAGTTGGAAAATTCAAAGTGATAAAATACATTTCAACAGACTGTTTCTACTTCATTTATACATGTACTAACTGCATACATACACACATACACAAGCATGATTTCACAGAATAGTATGAAATACTTGTCCCTATTAGAGCTTTTTATGCCTCCCCAATATTCTTTGGTGGAGAGAGGATTTTTGCAAGATAATCACTAGTATTATACCATGAAAGAATACTAGTATTGTCAAGATGAATTTATTGCCTTTGCATAGTCATGCTACAGAATCTAATGATCCAGTTACCTGTCCAAAGTGCCCACAACAGGATCAACAATGATACTCTGAAAATGTGAGAGTTGGGCACACGCCTGGCAGTCCAGTGGTTAAGACTCTGTGCTTCCAATACAAGGGCACAGACTTGATTCCTGGTCACAGAACTAGGATCATACATGCTGCCTGGTGCGGCCACAAATACAAACAAAAAATAATGATAAAATATTGGAAATTCCCTGGGACCAGTGGTTAGGACTCCACACTTGAACTTCTGTGAGCCTGGGTCAAAACATAAATTTAAAAAAAAGTCTTAAAAAAACAAAACAGAAAAAAAGAATAAAACGTGAAAGTTAAGGCAGCATGTAAAAGGCCCAAATAAAAGAAATTTTAGAGCCCCCGTGTGAGGTTATCTCTCTAAGAAGTGAATGTATACTTGATTGTTTTCAAAACTTCCTCACAGACAGGCACTTCATTTCCTTGCTTTGACACTTTAGATGGAGTGAACATCCTTAGCAATTGCACCCAAACATGTTTGCCAGGAGAGACAAGAAGGATCTATTCTGTCTTTAGAAACTCCTCTGCAATATTGAGAGAAAACTGAGAGGGCTGGAGTTATAACTGAGGGAGTGGACTTGGGCTCTAGGATCAGGCAGCTGGGCCAACAGGCACAACAGTCTCAGTTCTTGCTGCCAAAACTACTCCAAGAAAGCCCACCTGCAACTCGAGGACTTCTCTTGGAGTCTTGGATCACAACAAAGATAAACTAGGAATAAACATGAGTGTTTTGTTGGTATTCAAGGCTGAGCCAAAATGGAAAGGACACTTTCCCATTTCAACCACACAGAATTGATAGTAGAAAAATGTCACTATCAGGAAAACTCTACATACACACAAATTCTTGGTCAATCTTCATAGCAGGAAATAAGAAAAAAACTACACTGAAAAAAGCAAAAAGCTGACTCCAAGTCATAATAGTCAGGGAGAATTGAAATCAGCAGTGACACAAAACTGACAACCATCTAGCTATGATCTCAGGGTTACAAGGCATTGAGAGTTCAGAAAGCAATCCCAAATGCTCAGAGAGTTAAAACAGAGGTCCCTTTATAAAGCTGGGACCTGTGAAAAGTCAATCAGTTGGCCTAGAAAACTCTACAGCTGTGTCTGGGAAAATATCACAGAAGTATGCCACCTGACTGGGCCATAAAAAGAAAATGCCTCTTGCTAGAAATCTGATCGGGGAAGGCCATGGCACCCCACCCCAGTACTTTTGCCTGGAAAAGCCCATGGACAGAGGAGCCTGGTAGGTTCCAGTCCATGGGGTCGCTAAGAGTCGGACACGACTGAGCGACTTCACATTCACTTTTCACTTTCATGCATTGGAGAAGGAAATGGCAACCCACTCCAGTGTTCTTGCCTGGAGAATCCCAGGGACGGGGGAGCCTGGTGAGCTTCCGTCTATGGGGTCGCACAGAGTCGGACACGACTGAAGCGACTTAGCAGCAGCAGCAGCAGAAATCTGATCCACATAACAATGCTGTTTGCAATGAATGGTTTGGATTTCAGATGTCTATGGATTGAGGGCAGGAGGAGAAGGGGACGACAGAGGATGAGATGGCTGGATGGCATCACTGACTCGATGGATGAGAGTCTGAGTGACCTCCGGGAGCTGGTGATGGACAGGGAGGCCTGGCGTGCCGCGGTTCATGGGGTCGCAAAGAGTCTGACACGACTGAGCGACTGATCTGATCTGATCTGATCTGATGGATGGTAAAACCTAGTGCTCAAATTCACATGGATTTGGTTCCCATTGTAAGTACCAAGGAAGTCATGTTCAGAAGGTAATTGACTGCATTTGACTTCAGCTATGTTAGATGCCTCTCGCTTTCTGCTCTAGGGCTTCTCTTGGTGGAATACCTGTAAGAACCTATTCAAGAATTCCAACTCATTAGTTAGCCTGGAAATTCCAGGGAATTGACACTGTAAGGGGCAGCCATTGGCCAATTGAGAACAGAAGCTCATATACATCTTTTGTGTTTCTCGCAAGCAAGCTTGCCAAGGGTAGCAAATAAAAATATCAGACATGAATTAAATTTGAATTGTATATAAAAAGGAAATTTTACTATAAGTAAATTCCACGCAACATTTTGGAATTATTTTTAAATTATTGTTTATATGAAGTTCAGATTTACCTAATACTTTGTATTTTACCTCCCAATACTGCTTGAGAGAAAAATTATAAGACACATTCAAAATCACTCCTCAGAGAATCTCCGTGGAGAGTAGAGTCTTATTTCCCCACAGCTGTTACCAGCTTGATTGCCCACCTTTCAACTGGCTTCCTTCTTTCTCATTTTATGATGACTGGTATCTCATTCTTCTATGTAAGGATCAGTTCTCAAAGTAATAACACACAGATCTTGTTCACTTTGAGAGAAATCATAGAAAAGTGACTCTAAAACATACACCTTCAGGATGAAATTCTAGAACTAGATAGTTCATTGGGAAGCAGCAACTGAGCATTTGTATTCTCCTAAAATTCTGAAAGAGATGGGAATACCAGACCAGCTGACCTGCCTCTTGAGAAATCTGTATGCAGGTCAGGAAGCAACAGTTAGAACTGGACATGGAACAACAGACTGGTTCCAAATAGGAAAAGGAGTGCGTCAAGGTTGTATATTGTCATCTTGTTTATTTTACTTACATGCAGAGCACATCATGAGAAACGCTGGACTGGAAGAAGCACAAGCTGGAATCAAGATTGCCGGGAGAAATATCAATAACCTCAGATATGCAGATGACACCACCCTTATGGCAGAAAGTGAAGAGGAACTAAAAAGCCTCTTGATGAAAGTGAAAGAGGACAGTGAAAAGTTGGTTTAAAACTCAACATTCAGAAAACAAAGCTCATGGCATCCGGTCCCATCACTTCATGGGAAATAGATGGGGAAACAGTGGAAACAGTGTCCGACTTTATTTTTGGGGCTCCGAAATCACTGCAGATGGTGACTGCAGCCATGAAATTAAAAGACACTTACTCCTTGGAAGGAAACTTATGACCAACCTAGATAGCATATTCAAAAGCAGAGACATTACTTTGCCAACAAAGGTCCGTCTAGTCAAGGCTATGGTTTTTCCAGTGGTCACGTATGGATGTGAGAGTTCGACTGTGAAGAAGGCTGAGCGCTGAAGAATTGATGCTTTTGAACTGTGGTGTTGGAGAAGACTCTTGAGAGTCTCTTGGACTGCAAGGAGATCCAACCAGTCCATTCTGAAGGAGGTCAGTCCTAGGATTTCTTTGTAAGGAATGATACTGAAGCTGAAACTCCAGTACTTTGGCCACCTCATGCGAAGAGTTGACTCATTGGAAAAGACTCTGATGCTGGGAGGGATTGGGGGTGGGAGGAGAATGGGACGACAGAGGATGAGATGGCTGGATGGCATCACCGACTCGATGGACATGAGTCTAAGTGAACTCTGGGAGTTGGTGATGGACAGGGAGGCCTGGCGTGCTGCGATTCATGGGGTAGCAAAGAGTCGGACACGACTGAGTGACTGAACTGAACTGAACTGAAATGGACTGAGGGTGATAATTCTTAGGATCATTCTCACTGAATGGTAGTAGAATTATTAAAATTTTCAAATATGATAGATTGGGATGGGATACTGAGGAAAGTGGGTACTGATTTATCTCTCCACAGACTGTGTAATTAGTTAACTATTGTTAATGGTTTAAAAATCCAATGTCTGTTAACTGCCTTGAAATAGAAAAAAAAAAAAAAAACAACAAAAAAACAAAAAACAAAACTATGGGTCAACTCTAAACTAGAGGAAATCTGTAAGAGGTATTTATGTTTTTATCTTTGTTTCTGTTATTGTTGCTTGTGATGTAAGGCACTATACAAGTTACATATTATCACATAAGGAGAATCAATTTCATCATTTCATTTATTGAAAAATGTGTCTTTTCTTCACTGTTTTGTAATGTGGTCTCTGTCTGATATTGTTTTCATATCCCTGGGTGTCCATATCTGGGCTTTTTAATCTGTTCTATTTATTTTTCCCTGAACCAACACCAAGGTATATTAATTATTGTAGTTTGGGCTTCCCTGGTGGTTCAGAATATAAAGAATCCACCTGCAAAGCAGGAGACCTGGGGTTCTATCCCTGGGTTGGGAAGATCTCCTGGAGAAGGCTATGGCTGATCAGGACTTTTTAATCTGTTCTATTTATTTTTCCCTAAACCAGCAGGATGGTGATATTATTTATTATAGCTCAACACTAAATATTTTAGCTGATAAAGAAAGTGAATGTTCCATGTTGTTCTTCAAGAAAGAATATTGGATATTCTCTTAAAAAAAAAGCATTAGATTTTTTAGGGATTGCATTGTATCTATAAATAAGTTTGGAAATAATTTTAGAATCCAAAAACATGCTGTGTTTGTCTATATAATTAGGCCTGTTTAAATGTTTCTCAATAGTTTTGTGATTTTTTCCATTGAACATTCGTACATACACGGTGAGATTTATTTCCAGATAATCCATATTTTCTCTAATATTGTAAATAGTATCTTTAAAATTTTCATGGGTAGAAAACAGATATCTATATTGATTTTTTATCTAGCATCCATGATAAACTTTCTTATAATAATAATTTATCTTCAGATCTTTGGATTTTCCTCTGAACAAAACCATATTATCTGCAAATAATGACAGTTTTATTTATTTCCTGATGTTTCTTATATTTCCAATTATTTTCTTGCTTTACTTTACTGCTTAGGATTTTCAGTGAAGTTCTGAATAGAAGTAGGGGAAGTGGCCCTTCTTGTTACATTTCTGATTCTTTCAATGATCCATCACAATTATGTTTGATGTAGGTTTTCCATACTTGGGAGTTGAAGTTAAATAACCTTGTAGTCAATATTGTTAAAATTCCCCATTTCTTTAAATTGGACTAGGCAAAATGCAATCCTAATTAAAATTCTGGAGGCACATTGAAGAAACTGGCAAGATGTTTATGAAGTGCATATTAGAAATGCATTTCTCCCCGCCTTTCTCATCTCTAAGCAATAGATTAATTTGTTCTTCTAGAGCTTTATATAAATGCAGTCCTTTGTGTATACTCTTTTTTTGTTGTTGTTTTATTTGAATTCTTCCATTCAGCATAGTTATTTTGAGATTCATCCATGTTGTTGTCTGTACAGTCAGTTCCCTTGCCTTTTTAAAAACCTTAAGCATTATTTTTTTTATTTTTTAGAGAAGCTTTAGGTTCACAATAAAATTGAGCAGAAAGTACAGAGAGTTTCCATATCCCCTTCCATATATTCTTAGTCCAGCAGATACACAGTCTCCCTCAATATTGATATCCCTCACGGTTGATACATTTGTTATAATTAACTAATATATACTGATAAATCTTTATCACATGAAGTCCATAGTTTATATGGGATCACTCTTGGTTTTGTAGATTTTATGTGTTTGTACAAATGTATAGTGACATTATACCACTGATATAGAATAATTTCACTGTCTTAAAAATTCTCTGTTCTCTGACAGTTAATCTTTTTCTCCCCTCTAACCCTAAGGAACCATTGATTCTTTTATTGTTTCTATAGTTTTGCCTTTTCCAAAATGTCATATAGTTGGAATCAAGAGATATGTATTCTTTTCAAATTGATTTATCTGACTTAGTAGAATGAATTTAAGTTTACCCCACGTATTTTTATGACTTGATAGCTCATTCCTTTTAGTGCTGAATAATATTGTAGTGACTTGGTGCATCACGGTTTATCCTTTCACCTATTAAAAACATGTTGATCACTTTTAAGACTGAGCAATTTGAATAAAGTTTCTATAAACATCCATGGGGCAGGTTTTTGAGTGTATACGTTTCCAATTCATTTGGATAAATAACAATGATCATGATTTTATGGTAAGAGTATATCTAGTCATAAACTACCATTCTGTTTAACAAAGTGTCTGTACCTTTTGCATTACCATCATCAGAGAATGAGAGTTCCTATTAATTAAAATCCTGACAGCACTTGGTGTGGTCAGTGTTTTTGGATTTTAGCGTTTTCTATCTTTCCTTTTTATTTTTTAAATTATGAAAATATGATAGCAAATTTTCAGGAAACTTGGAAAATACAGAACAAAGTTACATATAGTGCCACTATATATTACAATTGCTTGTTTTAAGTAGAAAAATTAAGATCTTTAGTTTGAGTTTCAATATCAAACACTTAGAAAATAATAGAATGAATGTATGGACAAGTAGAATATAGTAGATCTGAAAAGCATTATGATCCAATATGACATAATTAAGATTTATACTATTTTCACACAACGGTAGGATACAAATTCTATTCAAGTTCCCATAGACTATAAACTAGGAGACACTGGAACATATCTAGAGACATAAGACGAGGTACAAAAATTTCACGTTCTAATAGTATTGAAATCATACAGAATCTGTTCTCTTTTTAGGATTTTAGCCTTTCTAATAGGTGTTTTGGTTTCCCAGATGGTGGTAGTGGTAAAGAACCCACCTGCCAATGCAGGAGACATAAGACACTAGGGTTTGATCCTTGGGTTGGGAATATCCCCAGGAGAAGATAATGACAACCCACTCTAGAATACTATTTTTACCTGGAAAATCCCATGGACAGAGGAACCTGGTGGGCTACAGTTCATTTGGTTGGTCAGTCTGACACAACTGAAGCAATTTATCACAATAGGTGTTCAGTGATATCTAATTGCTTTAATTGGTGATTCCCTAATCATTTATGTTTACTTGCCTTCTATCTTCTTTGGAGTGATACCACTCATATCCTTTTATTTTTAATTAGGTTGGTGTCTTTTACAAAGCAGAAGTTTTTAATTTTAATAAAGTCCAGCTTATCACTTATTTCTTTCATGGTGCATTTGTTATAATATTTTAAAAGTTATTGCCATACTCAATTTAGTACAGATATTTTCTCCAATATTATCTTCTAAGAGTTTCATAGTTTGGTATTTTACATTTAGGCCCATGATACATTTTGATTTACTTTTTTGTGAGGGTTATAATATCTGTGGGAGAAGCTAATGGCACCCCACTCCAGTACTGTTGCCTGGAAAATCCCATGGATGGAGGAGCCTGGTAGGCTGCAGTCCATGGGGTCTCACAGAGTCGGACACGATTGAAGTGACTTAGCAGCATCAGCAGCATAATATCTGTATCTAGATTTCTTTTCTTTTGCATCTGTATGTTCAGTTTTTCTTACACCATTTTTTGAAAAGAATGTCTTTGCTCCATTGTATTTCCTTTCTTCTCATATCTGGGTCTCTGATTCATTTTGAGTTACTTTTTGTATGTAGTATAAGATAGAATTCAAATTCATTATTTTGCATGTGGATTATATATTTATTTTTCACATTAATTTTTTTATCTGAAATGTTGTTAAAATCATTTCATCAGAATTTATCCTTAAGGAGCTTTCTTTGTGGAGAAATCTCAGGTTTTCTTGGTGAATTTTCTATTTTGCTTTAATTTGTGAATGGTACCTTTCTGGAGTAAAGCATTCCAGATTGATAGTTAATTTGTTTTTGAATATTTAATTCTTTTTATTCACTTTTTTGTTGATCTTGAGTATCAGATGTCAGTTTGCTGTGTATCCCTTGAAGATAATCTTTATTTCCTGCCTGTTCTCAAGATTTTCTCTATAGCTCTGGGTTTTATCATTTTTATTACAATATGATCACATGTGTGTTTCTTTTTACTTTTCTCTTTGAGATTAACTTGATTTCTCAGGCTGTTGTTTGGTGTTTTTTAATAGTCATGAAAAGACTCAGCCATTATAATTTCTACTATTAACTCTTTCCTCCTTATCTGTCTCATTTTTTGGAATGTCCATTAAAACTAAACTCTATTTTTTGTGCACTACCTTTCTTCTGATGTAAACTCTAGTATAAATTCTCTTCTTCAATTGCATCTAACCCCTTGTTAAGTCCAATTTTTAAATGTTTCATTTTGAAAATTGTATTTTTTTTTATTTCTAGGTCTATCTGATTATTTGTCTTTCTACTATTGGTTTTTACCCTGTCAGATTCCTTATTGATATTTTGAAGTTTTCATTTTGCTTCTTTTGCCATACTTAATGTAATAATTTATAAGATGTGACTGATAATTATAGTATCTAAAGTCTTTCCCTGTAACATTTCTGGTTATCTTGATTCCTGGCACTTTGTTTCCATGATATGTATCACTTTGCTGTTTCAGTACACTTACTACCTCTGAACAATAATTTGAAACCTATATCAGAAGTACTTTTCTCCAGAGTGGATTTTTACTTGCCTCCGCTAAACAGCTTGACACTACCAATTCAGTTGGGTTCTCAACCCAGCTCACAGTTTAAGGTCACCTGGACCTCCCTGGTGAGGGAAATCAAAACTGCTAATATGTAGCAGAGCCAGTTATTTCCACAGCATTTCAGAATCCTTTTTCCTTCCTTTTTATGGCCCCTGTTTTTCTCAGTGACAGGGCAAAATTATGCTTCTGTGTCAGAGATCAGATTTGCTTGTCTTTTATCATTGTCTTGAAAACATGCATTAAGATTCCGTTTTAATATGCTGTAGTCTTCTATTAAACCAATTTCTTTGGGAAGTTGCATAACCTTTATGCCATCTCCTTTTCTCATGTAGACATCATATTAAGTTCAAGATAGCCTATTAAACAGATGCTCTCAAGACAAAAGAGTTTATTATTCAGATCTTTTCTTTTATTTATTTATTTATTTATTTTTAATTTTGTTAAACTTTACAATATTGTATTGTTTTCACCATACATCGAGATGGATCCGCCACCAGTATACACGTGCTCCCCATCCTGAACCTTCCTCCCGCCCCCCTCCCCATACCATCCCTCCGGATCGTCCCAGTGCGCCAGCCCCAGGCATCTGTTATCGGGGGATTGTACCTGGACTGGCGACTCGTTTCAGACATGATATTATACATATTTCAATGCTATTCCCCCAAATCATCCCGCCCTCTCCCGGTCCCAGAGTCCAAAAGTCTGTTCTATACATCAGTGTTTCTTTTGCTGTCTCGTAAACAGGGTTATTTTTACCATCTTTCTAAATTCGTATATACGCATTAGTATACTGGTTCCAAATAGGAAAAGGAGTACGTCAAGGCTGTATATTGTCATCATGTTTATTTAACTTATATGCAGAGTACATCATGAGAAATGCTGGACTGGAAGAAACACAAGCTGGAATCAAGATTGCCGGGAGAAATATCAATAACCTCAGATATGCAGATGACACCACCCTTATGGCAGAAAGTGAAGAGGGGCTAAAAAGCCTCTTGATGAAAGTGAAAGTGGAGAATGAAAAGGTTGGTTTAAAGCTCAACATTCAGAAAACGAAGATCATGGCATCTGGTCCCATCACTACATGGGAAATAGATGGGGAAACAGTGGAACCAGTGTCAGACTTAATTTTTCTGGGCTCCAAAAACAGATGGAGACTGCAGCCATGAAGTTAAAAGACGCTTACTCCTTGGAAGGAAAGTTATGACCAACCTAGATAGCATATTCAAAAGCAGAGACATTACTTTGCCAACAAAGGTTCGCCTAGTCAAGGCTATGGTCTTTCCTGTGGTCATGTATGGATGTGAGAGCTGGACTATGAAGAAGGCTAAGTGCTGAAGAATTGATGCTTTTGAACTGTGGTGTTGGAGAAGACTCTTGAGAGTCCCTTGGACTGCAAGGAGATCCAACCAGTCCACTCTGAAGGAGATCAGCCCTGGGATTTCTTTGGAAGGAATGATGCTAAAGCTGAAACTCCAGTATTTTGGCCACCTCATGCGAAGAGTTGACTCATTGGAGAAGACTCTGATGCTGGGAGGGATTGGAGGCAGGAGGAGAAGGGGACGACAGAGGATGAGATGGCTGGATGGCATCACTGACTCAATGAATGTTGAGTCTGAGTGACCTCCGAGAGCTGGTGATGGATAGGGAGTCCTGGCGTGCTGCTGTTCATGGGGTCGCAAAGAGTCGGACACGACTGAGCGCCTGATCTGATCTGATCTGATACTGTATTTGTGTTTATCTTTCTGGCTTACTTCACTCTGTATAATAGGCTCCAGTTCCATCCACCTCCTTAGAACTGATTCAAATGTATTCTTTTTAGTGGCTGAGTAATACTCCATTGTGTATATGTACCACAGCTTTCTTATCCATTCATCTGTGGATGGACAATCTCCATTCATATACTTATCTTCTATTTTGACAAATAGTTTCTTAAATGCAGGATATTTCTTAAATATGCTTAAAGAATTTAGAAAATATTTTATTTAGCATTCCTCATTGTTTTTAATACAAATGGTTCAAATAGTCTTTTGTTTCTGGTAATAGAAATCCTTCCTTTATGATACTTAATGCAGGAGAAGATCTTGGGTTGCTTACTAATCTCCCATTTTGGTGTTAGTATTAAGGATAAAGACTTGAATAACTTTACCTAATGAGAGGCAATCTTTATTAGTTGATAGCTCTAACAGCTTGGCATAGGACCACAAAGAAAAACACTCTGTTTCAGATAGATGGACACAGGAAAAATCTTTTCAATAGACTCATGCTTTAGGCAATAAGTAGATATCTGTCAGTGGTTTATTAGAAGAAAGCACAATATGTATTGCCAGTATATAAAGTCTCACCATACATAACTGATAAGATATTGTATTGCAACATTTCTCTTAGAGAATTAAAGGGATAAATAGAACTCACCTAATCACTGCTAAAAGGATTAGCAAACCATGTTTAGTGAAGAGACCAAGAGGGTGAAGGAAAAGCACAAATACCGTATTCTCCAAGTTTGTGGGAATTTGGGTCATTTGTGCTGTTTTACTCGGAGAAGGCAATGGCACCCCACGCCAATACTCTTGCCTGGAAAATCCCACGGACGGGGGAGCCTGATGGGCTGCCGTCTATGGGGTCGCACAGAGTTGGACACGACTGAAGCGACTTAGCAGCAGCAGCAGCAGTGCTCTTTTACTGGAGTATCAGTTCAGTTCAGTTCAGCTGCTCAGCCGTGTCTGACTCTTTGCAACCCCATGGACTGCAGCACACAAGGTCTCCCTGTTCAGTACCAACTCCTGGAGTTTACTCAACTCATGTCCATCGAGTCAGTGATGCCATCCAACCATCTCATCCTCTGTCATGCCCATCTCCTCCCATCTTCAATCTTTCCCATCACCAGGGTCTTTTCCAATGAGTCAGCTCTTCACATCAGGTGGCCAAAGTATTGGAGTTTCAGCTTCAGCATCAGTCCTTCCAATGAATATTCAGGACTGATCTCCTTTGAGATGGATTGGTTGGATCTCCTTAATGTCCAAGGGACTCTCAAGAGTCTTTTCCAATACCACACTGTGGCATATCAGTACCTTTCCCTTAACCTTAATCAGAAGACCTCAAATTTTCAAGGTAATGATATGAGAGTGAGAGTCAGATAATCTACTGGTGTCCAAATAGACTATGGAGGACTACTTAGGCAGATGCAATTGGAGGTTCCTTAAGATTCATTATCACCTAAAACCAGTTGTGTCCACAGAAGGCACACCTGTACAGCTAAATACAGCCTCATGTGGAGAACACAGTAGTAGTATACTCCTGAAAGTAAGAAACATCACTCTCTTTTGCTATGATTTGAATTATTCTACCAAAGGGAAAGTGTGGCATATACTCTTTTCTCCAGCACCTTCAGTTCCAGTGTGAAGGAGACTTTTTCTTTAATAATGTAAGGATTAGTGATCAACGTTAGCAAATGAGAAGTTGATTTTTTTCTCTATAAATACTTCCTCCAAAATTGGAAAAGGGAGTAGGTCAGCTCTCCCCATGGCCTGAACAGAAGGTGATAGAATAAAGAAGCAGTAACCTCGGCAGAGCATGGAAAATTAGAAAATTGAAGGGAGACCAAGGAAAAAAAAGACGTCTATGGTTTCATGATTGGTTCTCTGTACAGCTTGTTTTTCTCAGGTCATCCATCATACCTGCATCAGCATATTCTCTCAGTGACTCCAGACCCTAAATACATGAATATATTTATCTAATACCAACATATAAAATTGCTATTTTGAATTTTTTGTTTGTTTATCCAAAAAAAGCTAAAGCATTAGTTACTCAGTTGTGTCTGACTCTTTGCAACCCCATGGACTGTAACCTACCAGGCTCCACTGTCCATGGAATTCTCCAGGCAAGAACACTGGAATGGGCTGCCATTGTCTTCTCCAGGAATCTTCTGGACCCAGGGATAGAACCCAGGTCTCCTGCATTTCAGGCAGTTGCTTTACTATCTGAGCCACCGAAGAAGCATGCTATAAAAGAAAGCTTATTGCAGGCTATTCTTCATATTTGATGATTATTTTAAAAGTGAAACAATCCTAGGATATTAAAGAGATTTTTAAAAGACAATGTAAACATAGATACATTCATTTACTATAAACATATTCAGTATAATATATATTTGATCTAAATGTCAGAAATAAAATAAATTAGGTACTAGCAAGTTCAGGAGAGTTGACATGAGGAAAGCATTCTGATACTTAGAAAAGTAGTTTCTCAAACATAAATTACCTCTAATTTCTAACAAAATTAAGTAACTCATTTTATCTTGTTTATTTAATTATCTGATGAACATAAAAAGTCAAGGAGTATGGCTCAATCAAAGCAAAGAAATATTTAATTTTCATCTTATGGTAAGGCATACAGTTTAGTTGTTAACAATAAAATGTTTTAAGCCATATGCTACTTATGGTTTTCTTTAAAGTTAGATTAAAATGTGCTAATTAGAGTGTGGGCTGCATATCAAAATATACTGCTCTATTGCAAACCTGCTTTGATAAGGACCTATGTTGAATCCCAGTAGAAAAAACTGCTATAACTGTCAGACACTCAAATAAGGAATTCACCTCAATCGTGTTTTAATCTATCAAATGCCTGGTTCACAAATGGCTTAATCATATTTTATGTAAACTTTTTGTAATAAAATGTATGATAGGTAACAAAAGTGACTTGTGTACCAATGACATATATTTTTTCCATATTCACCAGCCCTTAAAATTTCAGCACATATTTATTTGGAGTTTCTCAATACTGTCTTCACGTTGGTGACCATTTCATAAAATGAAGCACAGAAGTCTAGTTCTAATCTTAAGGCAGGTATTGCAATACTTTGGCTCACCTACTAACCACTTAGCAAATTACTCTACACCATTCACTGTCCTTTTTGCTGAAATTATATATTAACATGGATTTATCACTACAGTCCATGGGGTCGCCAAGAGTCAGACACAATTTAGCAACTAAGCACACACATCTTTGTGTGAAAGGAAGACATTTTTGAAAACAGTATATTAATATAGTAAATGTATCTCAATAATAACCCCTTATTTACTTCTGGAAAATTTTTAAAAATTAATACACAGCTTTAAAAGGTAGCAGAAAAACACAGATAATTTTGTTTCCTTCATACTTTAAGTTATAAATTGAAGTCTAATGGAACAATGAAATCATTATTTTCAATTCTTCCTGGGTTGTGGAAAAAATAATCTTAAATATAAAAGGTAGAATTAAATGCACGTTGAAAAATTAAAGATAAAAAATATGAGAAGAATACTTAGAGAAAAATTCATTTAAAAATAAATAGCATTTTTTTAATATTAAGGGGAAACTTCTTAAATTTCTATTAAAACTTTATGCTTTCTAGTCAGAAAGGAAAAGAGCAGAAATACAGTCCAGAAAGGTGATTTTACCAGGTTTAAAAATGGAATAAAGCTTTAAATGATTTAATTTCTTTACCCTTTGGCGCTCCCTATTTCTATATGCATTTTCATTTATCTCATTTCTTTTCACAGCTCCAATCCTTCAAATCTTAGAAGTAGGCTATAAAAGGAGTAAGGGTACAAGTATGCTACATGGATATTGGTTGAATTAAGAAAGGGATTCCTAGAAAAATGGTTTTGGTTACCTGGTCTTAATTTCAGAGAGATTTCTTCCTTTCTTCTCTCTTTCATAACTATCTTTAACCAGCTCTCTTGTAAAATACCCACGCATTTTTCCTGCTTAGTCAGACTTTATTAAATCTCAGTATGTTTTGATGATATTGCTGCTTTCCTGTAACTGTGTTCATAAACATGGTGGATTAGTTCAAAGAGCTTAATTTTGTTAACATACAATATTGTGTTCCCTTATGACTTCAAATAACCCTTGAATATAGAAATTAACTTAGTTGATCATACAAGTCATGAAATACCACATTATTTTTAACAATCTCTCTTGTCATTGGCCAACAGTTAACTAAATATGGACTTGGACAGAATGTTATTAGATTTGCGCCCAAAGAAGCTTGCAAGGATATACATGTCTTTTCACTGATGAATGAGAAGCATTGCTTGTTATCCTGCCAAGGATTTACCATGTCATTTTCTGGAAAGCCAAGTGTTGACATTGATCTTAATTGGTACCCATCAAATCCCATATCTTCTTGGCGTAAGATTGAGTTATGGCCATCACCAATCATTAGCACTCTAAATATTTATATAACATTCCTTTACATTGGAGTTTAAAATTAAGTAAATATGCAAGAAGTAGAAGCAAGACTATCCAGATTTAAGTTACTAAAGAATTCTGTGCCTGAGAACAAATTTGACATACTGAATTGAGTGACATCTTCCTTTAAAATTCTAAGAATAGTTTTTACATTCCAAGGCTAAAAAGCAGTTTCCTATGGTTCCAACCTAGTAAATTTCCATGATGAACACAAAGGAATTATAGAAACAGATACTATTAAGTTAATGATGAAAAATACATTCTAATTTTTAGCACTTATCTTTAAGTAAGTAAGAGACCCTATGGATTGTGTTTTGTTATTTCTAAAGTATGTATTTGCAAGAGAAAGATGAATTTTTTTGAGATGTCTTATCAGGAAAAAAAAAAAAAAAAAGAAAAGATAAAAATCTATGTAGCATCTCTCTCCTAAATAATAGGTGATTATATTCTAAGTCATTTTTGCTCCCAAAGAGATACTGAATTGGGGGGCCTATAAATATATTCTCTGAGGATTCTTAGCAGACGTGTTTATATTACCAGGAAAATATCCCATGCACAATCTTCTACCTGAGAAAGATGGGATAGAAATTTCTGGGAAAAAAATTACCTTTTTATTCTCCAATTCTTTGTTCTCCTCTATGATCAATATAGTTTAATATCAAAACTTTTCTTTATAAATTACATTTTATATATAGTACAGAATTTTATAACAATGAGACCTAATGACTTTTAACTGAACTCTCATCAGATCAGATAAGTCGCTCAGTCGTGTCCGACTCTTTGCGACCCCATGAACAGCAGCACGCCAGGCATCCCTGTCTATCACCAACTGCCAGAGGTCACTCAGACTCACATCCATCGAGTCAGTGATGCCATCCAGCCATCTCATCCTTTGTCGTCCCCTTCTCCTCCTGTCCCCAATCCCTCCCAGCATCAGAGTCTTTTCCAATGAGTTAACTCTTCGCATGAGGTGGCCAAAATACTGCAGTTTCAGCTTTAGCATCATTCCTTCCAAAGAAATTCCAGGGCTGATCTCCTTCAGAATGGACTGGTTGGATCTCCTTGCAGTCCAAGGGACTCTCAAGAGTCTTCTCCAACACCACAGTTCAAAAGCATCAATTCTTCGGCGCTCAGCCTTCTTCACAGTCCAGCTCTCACATCCATACATGACCACAGGAAAGACCATAGCCTTGACTAGGCGAACCTTTGTTGGCAAAATAATGTCTCTGCTTTTGAATATGCCATCTAGGTTGGTCATAACTTTCCTTCCAAGGAGTAAGTGTCTTTTAATTTCATGGCTGCAGTCACCATCTGCAGTGATTTTGGAGCCCAGAAAAAGAAAGTCTGAGAACTGTTTCCATTGTTTCCCCATCTATTTCCCATGAAGTGATGGGACCAGATGCCATGATCTTCATTTTCTGAATGTTGAGCTTTAAGCCAACTTTTTCACTCTCCACTTTCACTCTCATCAAGAGGCTTTTTAGTTCCTCTTCACTTTCTGCCATAAGGGTGGTGTCATCTGCATATCTGAGGTTATTGATATTTCTCCCAGCAATCTTGATTCCAGCTTGTGTTTCTTCCAGTCCAGCATTTCTCATGATGTACTCTGCATATAAGTTAAATAAACATGGTGACAATATACAGCCTTGACGTACTCCTTTTCCTATTTGGAAACAGTCTGTTGTTCCATGACCAGTTCTAACTGTTGCTTCCTGATCTGCATACAGATTTCTCAAGAGACAGATGAGGTGGTCTGGTATTCCCATCTCTCTCAGAATTTTCCACAGTTTATTGTGATCTACACAGTCAAAGGCTTTGGCATAGTCAAAAAGCAGAAATAGATGTTTTTCTGGAACTCTCTTGCTTTTTCCATGATCCAGAGGATGTTGGCAATTTGATCTCTTGTTCCTCTGCCTTTTCTAAAACCAGCTTGAAAATCAGAAAGTTCACGGTTCACATATTGCTGAAGTCTGGTCTGGAGAATTTTGAGCATTACTTTACTAGCGTGTGAGATGAGTGCAATTGTGCGGTAGTTTGAGCACTCTTTGGCATTGCCTTTCTTTGGGATTGGGATGAAAACTGACCTTTTCCAATCTTGTGGCCACTGCTGAGTTTTGCAAATTTGCTGGCATATAGAGTGCAGCACTTTCACAGCATCATCTTTCAGGATTTGGAATAGCTCCACTGGAATTCCATCACCTCCCCTAGCTTTGTTCGTAGTGATGCTTTCTGAGGCCCACTTGACTTCACATTCCAGGATGTCTGGCTCTAGGTCAGTGATCACATCATCATGATTATCTGGGTCGTGAAGATCTTTTTTGTACAGTTCTTCTGTGTATTCTTGCCACCTCTTCTTAATATCTTCTGCTTCTGTTAGGTCTATACCATTTCTGTCCTTTATTGAGCCTATCTTTGCATGAAATATTCCTTTGGTATCTCTGATTTTCTTGAAGAGATCCCTAGTCTTTCCCATTCTGTTGTTTTCCTCTATTTCTTTGCAATGATCACTGAAGAAGGCTTTCTTATCTCTTCTTGCTATTCTTTGGAACTCTGCGTTCAGATGTTTATATCTTTCCTTTTCTCCTTTGCTTTTTGCTTCTCTTCTCTTCACAGCCATTTGTAAGGCCTCCCCAGACAGCCATTTTGCTTTTTTGCATTTCTTTTCCATGGGGATGGTCTTGATCCCTGTCTCCTGTACAACATCACGAACCTCATTCCATAGTTCATCAGGCACTCTATCTATCAGATCTAGGCCCTTAAATCTATTTCTCACTTCCACTGTATAATCATAAGGGATTTGATTTAGGTCATATCTGAATGGTCTAGTAGTTTTCCCTACTTTCTTCAATTTCAGTCTGAATTTGGCAATAAGGAGTTTTTGGTCTGAGCCAGTCAGCTCCTGGTCTTGTTTTTGCTGATTGTATAGAGCTTCTCCATCTTTGGCTGCAAAGAATATAATCGATCTGATTTCGGTGTTGACCATCTGGTGATGTCCATGTATAGAGTCTTCTCTTGTGTTGTTGGAAGAGGGTATTTGCTATGACCAGTGCATTTCCTTGACAAAACTCTGTTAGTCTTTGCCCTCCTTCATTCCATATTCCAAAGCCACATTTGCCTGTTACTCCAGGCATTTCTTGACTTCCTACTTTTGCATTCCAGTCCCCTATAATGAAAAGGACATCTTTTTTGGGTGTTAGTTCTAAAAGGTCTTGTAGGTCTTCATAGAACCGTTCAACTTCAGCTTCTTCAGTGTTACTGGTTGGGGCAAAGACTTGGATTACTGTGACATTGAATGGTTTGCCTTGGAAACGAACAGAGATCATTTTGTCGTTTTTGAGATTGCATCCAAGTACTGCATTTCGACCTCTTTTGTTGACCATGATGGCCACTCCATTTCTTCTGAGGGATTCCTGCCCACAGTAGTAGAAATAATGATCATCTGAGTTAAATTCACCCATTCCAGTCCATTTTAGTTCGCTGATTCCTAGAATGTCGACATTCACTCTTGCCATCTCTTGTTTGACCACTTCCAATTTGCCTAGATTCATGGACCTGACATTCCAGGTTCCTATGCAATATTGCTCTTTATAGCATCGGACTTTGCTTCTATCACCAGCACATCCACAGCTGCGTATTTTTTTTTGCTTTGGTTCCATCCCTTCATTCTTTCTGGAGTTATTTCTCCACTGATCTCCAGTAGCATATTGGGCCCCTACTGACCTGGGGAGTTTCTCTTTCAGTATCCAATCATTTTGCCTTTTCATACTGTTCATGGGGTTCTCAAGGCAAGAATACTGAAGTGGTTTGCCATTCCCTTCTCCAGCGGACCACACCCTGTCCGATCTCTCCACCATGACTCGCCCATCCTCGGTTGCCCCACCGGAATGGCTTAGTTTCATTGAGTTAGACAAGGCTGTGGTCCTAGTGTGATTAGAATGACTAGTTTTCTGTGAGTATGGTTTCAGTGTGTCTGCCCTCTCATGCCCTCCTGCAACACCTACCGTCCCACTTGGGTTTCTCTTACCTTGGGCGTGGGGTATCCCTTCCCCGCTCCTCCAGCAAAGCACAGCCATCGCACCTTACCTTGGACGAGGGGTCTCTCCTCACCGCTGCCCCTCCTGACCTCGGAGGAGTGGTATCTCCTCACCACCGCCCTTCCTGACCTCGGTCGTGGGTTAGCTCCTCTCAGCCGCGCTTCATACTTAAGCTTATTTAATATCTATGATGCCTGTTATAATGCCCGTATTTTTCAGAAAACGTTATTCATTTATGTTAACAAACTTTTCAAAAATCACAGAATTAATAAATATTGAAGCTAAATTTCAAAACCAAGGCAACTTAACATAAAATTCTATACTCATTCCCATGCTTTCTAGTCACCCAAGAGCTTAAATAATAGTGCAGCTCCATCAGTCCACAGAAATGAATACCATTTACAATAAAACACTGCCTTGCATTCCATCAGGAAAGAAAAAAATTGGTGCTCAAATACATTGGCAAATACATAGATTTTTTTCTTATTTAAGGAAAAAGTATTTTGCCTAAGGTCACACAGCAAGTGACTGGGAAAACTTAAATGAAAATATAAAAGTAATTTAAATATATCTAACAGTGAATATTATAATTTATAATGCACACTATTTAAATGTCTTTCTCCTGCTGGGAGCATTTGATTAAAAAAAGACAAGGGGAAGTGTAATCAAATTATCTATTTAAACTACCTTGCCCTACAGAGTATATCGATTTAATAACCTAATAGTAGGTCTAGTGATAAAATATGATCTATGATTTTTTATTAATGGAAAACCATTGCTGTTTAAGTGTATGCTCTTCTGTTAAAAAGGCAAAAGTTGAAACAAATAAAAAATAAATAGGCACAATATAAATGCCTATTGATATTTCTGTAGAAATCATTCATAAGCTTTTTTATAAAGAAATCACACATGAATCTTTCAGAATACAACAATATCCTAATAACCTCATCAGAAGAAAATGTTAACCCTTGCCTTATAGGATTTTACTGCAGCTGAATCACAACTAGCAAAGAATCTGGGAGAAAATAAGTAGTACTATATTTATAAATTGAATTTTACTTTATTTCAAGTGTCAGTTTTGTTTATTTGATGTCTCAGGTGATGTATGAATGGTATTTACTTGACAACATCTGATTTTAATGTATCATTGGTAAAGAAGACAGTATCCTGTTAACACTTTTTCCTATTGCTTGGGAACATAGAGCAACAATAGTACCTCTTTCTCTTCTTTAGAATTCTTCAGACTCCTTATTTTGTACTCACATAACTTTTTTCTTGTGTTCTGCAGGTAATTCTACCTCTCTATTATCTCCCATTCTCTTAATATTCTTAATTTTGGTTTTAGTCTGATATCATTCAACAGTTTTAGCTGTTAAATACTTTGTGTGTCATTTCCTCCATATTAAAAAAAAAAAAAGATATATCACACTGGAAAGTTCTAAACATTTAATAAAAATTTCATTTACCCTGGATAAATATGACACCCCAGTTTAGTTAGAAAGAAGTCAAATGAAATGACATCCCTACCACCCTGGTGAAATTGAAAATTATTTACTGTGTATATACTAATAATATTCTTCAAATAAACTCACTTAAATGGTGGTAAATCAAAGATGTCACACAAATAAGTTCCTCATTTTATAACCTTAGCAGACTCAATACTGGAATAGTAGTAAATTAAAGATGTCACAGAATTATGTCTCTTGTTTCTATCTTTACCAAGAACAGCACTGGAAATTACATTATAATCTGCTCTCAAGCAGCTAGAGTTTTGGGGAAATATAAAGCTTGAGAAAAGCTATGGGACAAAATAAATGATTCCCACAGAGGCAGACATGACCCCGAGTTAGCAAAATTCAAGCTTCAGTTGTATTTACATGTTTATATATTACTAAAAATTATTTGGCAAAAAATACTTTGGCAAAATTTGCAATGTATGATATTTTTGAATTGTTTTCACTTAAGTTGTACAAAATCTCAGTTCAGTTGCTTGGTCGTGTGACCTCATGGACTGCAACATGTCAGGCCTCCCTGTCTATCACCAACTCCCAGAGTTTACTCAAACTCATGTCTATCAAGTTGATGATGCCATCCAGCCATCTCATCCTCTGTTGTCCCCTTCTCCTCCTACCTTCAATCTTTCCCAGCATCAGGGTCTTTTAAAATGAGTCAGTTCTTCTTATCAGGTGGCCAAAGTATTGGGGTTTCAGCTTCTGCATGTCTTTCTGATGTATATTCAGGACTGAATATGATTCTGATTCAGCCCTTGATTCCTTGACATATTATCTAGGGTATGAAAGTAACACTTTTCAGTCATGTAGCAACATCATACACTCTTATCAGTGTAAGAGGCATTAAACTCATCCATTCAACCTCACAATAAAATGTTTTAAAACCCTTAAATTATGTCACTAAACTACTAAAGCAGTGCACTTTTATTTAAATAATATCCTTGCTTTTCCTCTTAAACTGATAATTTAAAAAATATTTAAGTAAATTTTTTTAAAATATATATGAATTATTCCTATATATATGAATTTAACAGACATACATTAAAGTTATATTTTAATAATTTATCTATAGTTATATTTTTATCCCTATTTTATACCTGAGGAATCTGAAACACAGTTTCTTCACAGAAATTCTTGGTATTATACATAGATTAAGGGCTTCCCAGGTGGCTCAGTGATAAAGAATCTTCCTGTAATGCAGGAGACACAGGAGGCACAGATTTGATCCCTGGGTGGGGAAGATATCCTGGAGGAGGAAATGGCAACCCATTTCAGTATTCTTGCATGGAAAATCCTGTGGACAGAGGTGCCTAGCAGGCTACTGTCTTGGGGTCACAGAGTCAAATACCACCGAGTGACTGAACACATGCACAGATTACTATGGTATGAACACACATAATAAAATTTCAAGGTGCTATGATATAACCTCGGAGAAGGCAATGGCACCCCACTCCAGTACTCTTGCCTGGAAAATCCCATGGATGGAGGAGCCTGGTGGGCTGCAGTCCATGGGGTCGCTAAGAGTCGGACATGACTGAGCGACTTCACTTTCACTTTTTCGCTTTCATGCATTGGAGAAGGAAATGGCAACCCACTCCAGTTTTCTTGCCTGGAGAATCCCAGGGGCAGGAGAGCCTCGTGGGCTGACATCTATGGGGTCACGCAGAGTCGGTCACGACTGAAGTGACTTAGCAGCAGCATGATATAACCTAATATTGGATTTATTGAGAACAGAAATCCAGATCTTTTCTTTACTTGAAATGATCATTGGGGGATAAAAAAGAAAAAAAGGAAGTATTTAAAATGTGAGTACAAATTGATTTAAATTTGTGAAATTTTCTAATTTATCTCTTCTAGAGCTTCATTTATTAATCATCCTTCTCTCTTTCATATCTGTAATCTATCTTCCATGAATTCCTCCCTCTCAGGTTACTTGTATATTCAAGAAACTTTTATTCTCAACAAAAATAATTTCAGTAGCAATAATAAAATTAACAAACTTTACATTTAACTTTTACTCTCTACCAGTATACAATGAATTACTGTTAAATTTCAGAAAGGATCATGTACTTTGATTTCTTCACCCTTCAACTGCGGATCCTCAATATCTACCACCATGATGAGAGTATTCCAAAAGGCTTCTCAATGCTCTCTTTAATTACCACCACACTCTTGGTTCTCTGCATATGTAAAAACTCTTTAGAGTTCTGTTTCTAATATTCATCTTTTCTCTCTAATTCCCTGGATAATTATATCCATTCCCAAAGTGCCATGTAGTTATCATTATGAATGAAAGTTTGCCAAACATGTTATCAAGTGCCTACTTTAAGGCACACTCTATTTTCAACTGCCTACTTGCATCTCCACCTAATCTATTCAAACTCATTCAAACTGTCATTCAAACTCAGTGTATCAAAAGACTAATTTCTTTCATCTTGCCCCCACCTCAGTCAAACATTGTTGATGATAATGAAGAAGATGCAGTTGCTGATTGAAGAAGATCCAAAACAGATCTGCTACTTTCTCTATCTCCTCTTTAGTTAGAAGTGTTACATATCCATTTGCTAAATCCTGCATATTTCTCTAGTCCTTACCTTCTCTTTTTTCCCCTCAGATGTTTCCTGTATTTCTTGTTTCTGGAATAATACCTTTTAATTCATTTCCATACAACTACCCTTTTATTTTCTCTCAGCTCAGTTCTCTAGACAACTACATTTTTATTAAAACCAAATCTGATTTTGTCACATTTTTGTAAAATTGTTTACAATTATCTTTGGAATAAAAACCAAAGTTTTTAGCACTGAGTATAAGCCCCCTCCATCATATAAAGTTAACCTGTGCTTATAACTTATTATCCCATGCTTTATCCAATCACACTAAGTTATAGGCCACACAATACAGTAGGAAGCCTTCAATAACACTGATGATGCATGTAGTTTCTCTTCATGAACTTCTTTGTACCCCTTATAGAACAGATAAACAACTTGGAGAAATGTTTCCATTATCTGACATGGGATAGACATTCAACAAATGATTGTTAATGTGGAAAGATTAAATTTAGAGCCATATTTTCTATAAATCTATGGCAACCATGAAGATGCAAAGCATAGAACTTTCTTCAAGAGATAACCTGCTACACAGATTACAATTAGACAATAGTCTTCAGCTGTAGCACTTTGTGGATTCATTGCAGCATTGGAGGTGAGGCCATCCTCTCCCTAGTTACCAATCAATGATTGTACACAGTAGAAATTGTAGTTCCTGGCCCCACTGACACTCATGGACAATCTTTGCACTGGAGCCAACTATTAGGGTGGTTAGGGCCTTTTCGGAGAAGGCGATGACACCCCACCCCAGTACTCTTGCCTGGAAAATCCCATGGACAGAGGAGCCTGGTGGGCTGCAGTCCATGGGGTCGCGAAGAGTCGGACATGACTGAATGACTTCCCTTTCACTTTTCACTTTCATGCATTGGAGAAGGAAATGGCAACCCACTCCAGTGTTCTTGCCTGGAAAATCCCAGGGATGGGGGAGCCTGGTGGCCTGCCGTCTATGGGGTCACACAGAGTCAGACACGACTGAAGTGACTTAGCAACAAAGGGCCTTTTCAGACATGCACTCAATACTGAAGCTCCTCCAAACCAATCTTCCTTTTCTTCCTCCTCTACTTCACAGGGGTCAGATCTTCATCACAGTCTGAAGCTCTCTCTAACAACTTCTGCCCTATCTACTCATTAATTTTTATTAGGTATAATCCCCAATAAATCTCTTGCACTTCTAACTCAACTTTTTCCTTGCATTTACTTCATTGAAGTCTCAGGCTAACACAAAACCTTTCATGATTTACAAATCAAACAGTCCGCATACTCACAGAGTTCTGTATACATAACGCTATTTTTTTTCCAAATTATATTCTACATATTTATGTTGCTTTTGTCACTAGGATGCAGACTGTGTCACTGATACAATAAATAAATATTTATTGTTAAATGAATTTATCCATTCATGGTTTTACATTTTTAATGAAAATGAATTATATCTGTGTGTAGTTTTTTTTTTTTTTTTTTTTGCATTTGCACACACAAACACACTAATCTGGTTAAAATTGTATTTAAATTCTCATTCAGGGAAATTTTCTGAAACTTCTGCCATTTATATATTGTAATAAGTATCACATAGAATGTGTTTTGAGCATACTACAGTACTCAAAGAAATTTAGTACTTTGCGCTGAAACCAATTCTCCCATCTCTTCATTTTCAAGTCAGAGGATAATTATGACTATTCCTTTAAACCACATAATGAACAAATATACTGAACTTAACAAAATTAAAAATGGAACCCAAAAAGAAGTGTTAAAAGTGAAAAGATAGTTGTAGTGTAGCTTTATACTCTTGACCAATGGTATTGATTATACAGTTAATAACTAGCTATGAAGAGAACCTGAGCAATTTAATTAATGGAACATATGAGTCATACTAAAACAATTGAGAAGAAGCTAGAGTAATAACCTACAAGCTTACAAAGTGATACGATTTCAATAAAATTATATTTGCATTATGACTGTTTTATACACAACAGACTACTTTCCAAAAGTCAATTCTAAACTTACAATGCATACATACTAAATAAATGTGCTAGATTTTTAATTTCTAAAATAATTTCTTGTTGAACCAAATTAATTCTAAATTACAATAAAATCAACTAAGAATTACAGCATTCACTTTAAAAGACCACCTACATTTGAAAATGTATAATTCTTTTGCATTTCAATTTCTCAGCTTAAACCTTGAATAAATGCTATTCCAATTTACTCTCATGGTGTCTTATTTACATAATTATGACAGACACAAAGATATCACACCACTTTGTTGCTGTGTGATTTGGTCTTACTTCTGACGGTAGCTGTGAAATTTGTTACAACATTTTAGCTAAAATCCTGTGAATCTGCTAGTATTTTTCTATATGTCAATTCTTATGTGACCATTGTTTACCAAGAAACAGAAGGAATAAAAACAAAATTAAAGATATATCTTATGTCCTTAATTAACTTCAAGCTAATTAAAAGACTACAGTTGTGTATCAGACAAAAAGAGCATAATAAAAGTTGAAGCAATATGTTCTTACTGCTGCTGCTGCTGAGTCACTTCAGTCGTGTCCGACTCTGTGCGATCCCATAGACGGCAGCCCACCAGGCTCCTCTAAGATGAATATTATCTACATCTGCAAATGCCTTATTCATAAAGAAAACATTGCTGTGCAACCACTGGAAATTTACAATAGTTATGTGTTCTTGATGAAGACTTTACAGATAGAATTAATAGAAATTAGAAGAAAATGATTAAAAATAGGAAGAAAACAAGAACTATTATGATATTATGTACGGAAATGAAGGGGAAACTACAGATGAGTAATCAAAAGTGTAATTAAAAGCAGTGGAAATCAATGTATACAACCATATTTATAGGAATGTAAGAATATGACAGAATTAAAAGGTAAATGAAAAATTTCAAGAAAAAGATTTAAACAGGGTTAACATATATTTCGGGGAAGGCAATGGCACCCCACTCCAGTACTTTTGCCTGGAAAATCCCATGGACGGAGGATCCTGGTAGGCTCCAGTTCATGGGGTCGCTAAGAGTCGGACACGACTGAGCGACTTCACTTTCACTTTTCACTTTCATGCACTGGAGAAGGAAATGGCAACCCACTCCAGTGTTCTTGCCTGGAGAATCCCAGGGACGAGGGAGCCTGGTGGGCTGCCGTCCATGGGGTCACACAGAGTCGGACATGACTGAAGTGACTTAGCAGCAGCAACATATATTTAAAAGATACATTTAGAAATCAAGAAGAAAGATATCAACTCTCTAATAAAATAGCAAAAACCATAAATAAAGCATTCACAGAAAAAGTACAAATTGAGAATAACATATGCCAAATCTTCAGCTTTACCAGTGGTGATAAAAAGAATAGTGACGCTCCCCAAAAATGTCCACCATGACTGGGACCTGTGAATATGTTGTGGTATGGGTTGAAAGGTGATGAAATTTGTCACCCTAAAATATGTCACTATGGCATAAAGATTATTTTGAGCTAAAGGCACTTAGAAAACAGCAGGTACAAGACGGGTTCTCTGAACTATCTTTTGTCTTCCTGAAAGCAGGAGATAAAACCCTTCTAAGAAAGATGCCCTCTTGTTACCAGATGGAAAGACACATTCTTATCACCAAAGATGGGGAGTTGAGGCCCAGAATGTACTGTAGAGACTCGCGTTGGTAAAATAACTTGTAGCAAAGTTTCTGAAATAACTAGGAACACAATTTTCAATTCAAGGGGATTTAACTGCCTAACTTCTGGATGCCACTTTTGGGTGGTGGGCTATAGCCTTTGTGGCTGCTCTGGTGTTCTTTCATCCCTAATCAGCATCCAGAGCAGAAATTCAGGAGTACCTGTCCTACATACTCATCTCAGTGTGCTTATTCTTACATCTGAGAGATCTTTATCTTCTGATATTGTCACATACATTTTCTTTGTTCATGTTTGACTGTTAAAATTCTATCCAACCCATACATTGCCAAACAAAGGACACTTTTTAAATGGATTCTATCATTTGAGTGCTTTCTGAATTATTAACATAGGAGTAACAATGGCACCCCACTCCAGTACTCTTGCCTGGAAAATCCTATGGATGGAGGAGCCTGGTAGGATGCAGTCCATGGGGTCACTAAGAGTCAGACATGACTGAGTGACTTCACTTTCACTTTTCACTTTCATGCATTGGAGAAGGAAATGGCAATCCACTCCAGAGTTCTTGCCTGGAAAAATCCCAGGGACGGGGGAGCCTGGTGGGCTGCTGTCTATGGGGTCTCACAGAGTCGGACACGACTGAAGTGACTTAGCAGCTTAGCAGCAACATATCTGAGGACTGCAAAGCATTTTTTTTCCCACTTTGAAGAACTGTTGTGTCATACAAAAAAGTTATTTATTTTTTTTTTTTACTGTTCAACAAGTTGTATTGGCACTTCATAGGCAAGTTTATTTATAGGACTTGTGTGGGTAAGAATTCCATTGGAAATGACATTGCTTAAGAGATTTAGGGAAACATTTTACATAGAAGATGTGAAAATACCTCCTCTTTGTCTGCAGATCACCCGAATCTAGATAAAGACACCAGACCTCAGTGAAAAGGAGGGAATCAAACTAAATATCAAAGTTCATAGTTTCTAGAAAAGTTGTCATTCTTTTCAGATTATACTGATAGATTTCAGGAATATTTTACTTTGTGGAAACAAAGGAAAACTTAGTGTTACAGGCTCATAAATTACATTTTTAACTTGTTTCAGGTTTCTCTAAAATTGAAATGAATTTTTATGAGAAATGTGCTAGAGTTATGAAAAAAGGGGGTTTGTCTGTAGACTTGTGAAGCTTAATTTTTCTCCTAGTTAAAAAGATTTTTCCTTGAAACAGATAAAATATTAAATATGTCAAAAATAGTATTGATTCAATAATTCAATAAAAACATTGAATATCCACTATGTACCAGTTATTGTTCCACTGACCTTGGATATAAAAGTACACAATGTAAATAAAAATCCTTAGTTTATTAGAACTTGCTCTCTAGCATAAAGCAAATAAGTAAGAATCATAAAATTAAATTCCTTTTATATTATAAATATTACAATATAAAATATTATATTATTTATATCTTATTTATATAAAACAATTATATATCATTTATATAACATATATATTTATATTTTATATATTATTTATACTTTATGATTTATTATTTGTTAGCCATAGAAATTTACTTTGGAGTACTGTAATTATTGAATTATGTTGCTGTATCTACAGGTACTAATTAGAGTAACACTTTTTTTGGTCTGGGTGATTATATCAAAGTTAATAGGTCCACTATATATACTGGTCTTTCTTTCTCATCTTTCTTCTCTTTTTTAAGTGACTAGGAAATTTGTACTATGTCTACTCAATGGATGAATCAGAATGAGAAATATCTGGTCTGTCTGTTGTTCTGGACTATAATAAACTAACTGCTTTTATTTTTGTCTCTCTTTCAAACAAGTCAATTGAGAAATGATTTCAGTTGTGCTCTTTGGGTGTGATTTCAGTAGCTTTATTGAGAGAAAAGTAGAAATATATCTCTGACTCTGCAATATATCTCTAATTTGTACTAAGTGACCTGACAAACATAGATACAGTTAACATGTACTGGTAGGGTTTCTAAGATAGCCAATAGTTCACATGGGCTGAGAAGGCCATTCCGAAAGCTAAGCAGATGATAAAGTCCAAAAATAAAAGAAGAGAAATTTTTGAGGAATGAAAACAATTTCCAAAACATCAAACATAAAGTAGTAAAACCAGAAAACACTAGATAACTATAACAAAGAAATATTCGAGAATTATTGATTGAATGTCAGCTAGCTATTGTGCCTTAGGCCAGGTCTTGGCAAGGAGTTGGGGATAGTGTAGGCCAGACTTAGTTTTTTTCCTTGTTAAGTTTATGGTCTATTCTAAGATGTCTCCTGGGGGATATTGACATTAAATAAAGAAACAGACACATATAAACAATATTATAAATTATATTAAGTGTTATGGAGGAAAATAATAGAATGTTATGAAAAAAAAATCAGTGGAGTGATTTAATGCATATTGGTCAATAAAATAAAGAATTTTCCTTCTCTGAAATTTAATTTAAGACCTGAAGCATGAGCAGAAAGAAGGCTCTAAGGAGTGAAAAAAGATTTGATCATTCTAGGAAGTAATAGATGGACAGTGTACCTTAACCATAGTTGAGTGAGGAGTTTTGAAATGTGAGTAGGTTTCAGGTTCAGAAGCTTGTAGGTCATCCTCATCATTTTAATTTTATCCTAACAACAACAAAACCCACTTAAAAGTTTTAAGCAAAGAGAAGTGAAAACATCAGCTTTGAGTTTTATAAGGTATATATTGGCTTTCTATGGCAATAGTCAGAAGATTACAAAATGGGTGTGTAACAGTATATTTGAAAGACAATATTGGTTTCAACCTGATTCTTAAGAGAGGAAATGAAGGGTAATGTAGAATATATATCTATATCATCTCTACCTCTACCCCTACCTCTATCTCTATCTCCACCTCTATTTCTTGTCAAAAGTTATTCTGTTTCCCAATCAACCCTAGACAGGATCAGGGCAGATTTTTTTTTTTTCATAATTGCTTTACTATGTTGTATTAGTTTCTGATGTATAATAATGTGAATCAACTATACGTATACATTTATCCTTTCCATCCTGATCCTCCCTCTCACTTCCTAATCCTACCCCTTTAGGTTATCACTCAGCACTGAGTTGAGGTCCTGGTGTTATATAGCAAATTCCCACTAGCTGCCTATTTTACACATGGTAGTGTGTATAATTGTTGATGCTACTCTCTCAGTTCCTCCCAGCTTCTCCTTCCCCTGCTATGTCCGCAAGTCTATTCTCTACATCTATGCAGATCATGAGATCTGAAATGATGATAGCGTACAGTGGTACAGATAGGAATAGATACAAATTTGCCAGTTGCTTGATTGATAGCTTGGACTTAAGCGTATTCATCTACATTAAGCTGTTTTTACTACTTGGTGTTGTACTAATAAATTATACCTTGGGATCAAATATAAGATATATATATATATATATATGCATATGTATATATACATATATATGTATATGTGTAAGTGTGTCTAGCAAATACAGTTTAAATGCCTTAAAAACATTACTGCCTACTCACTGCTGAGATTCAATCCTTTTAAAAAAGGATCAACAAAATTTCTGTGAAGGACCAGATAGAAACTATTTAGATAGATGGTCTTGGTTGCAACTGCTTAACTGTGTCTCTATAGTGCAAAAACAGCCATGGTCAATATTTAAACAAGGGGTCATGGGAAGAATTGGCCAGTCTTTAGTTTGCCAAACTGTGAAACTTTTAAATAAACATAAGACAGAATGGAAAGAAGAGACATTGATATTCAGGTTGAAAGTGTTCCTCTCCACTAATAACAGAGTGGTAAAAACTTAGTATAATAAATTAAGAGAAGCTTGTCAAATATATGATTTTGAAATACTCCTGAACCACTGTTATTTTTAAGTGATTTTTATCTATGACTTGAAGTTGAGCAATTTTGACACTGAAATTTTTCATATGTTTTTACAGTATTACCTATTGATATGTGTTGTGGTGTATGATTGTCAAAATAACAAACAAATGAAAAAGTGTGAAAAATTGAAATGACAAGATTGTTGAAGTAGCTTCAACATGGTGATGTGCTGAAATCTAGGAGCTGAGATACACTATGAGTTTTGATATAGTGAAATTTAATCAATACCAGACAGTGACCAATATGTCTGACTAACCAGTGTGCCTAGCAGGCAACACTAAAATTCTCCTAGCGCAAATAAAATTGTCAATGAGACTGTCAGAGACCAAAAAAAGAAAACAGAAAATCATTTACAGACTAGCTGATTCTAAGAAGAATGCAAAATGTTTTGTACAGAACTCCCCAAAAAGATTATCTGTTTTTGGCAGTTTTATCTGCTAGTACTCCATAATGCAACTGAATCAACTGAATATATCCAGTGCTTCACTGGGGCAATTTGCTATACATATCCATAAACAGTTACACATACACGTGTGTGTGTATATTCAAAATTTATTTGCATGTGTGGTGGACAGAATATACTCTGCCCAGTGATAGCTACCTTCCACTGCCTGGAGCATGTGAATATGTTACCTCAATGGTTAAAAGGACTTTGCAGGTACGAGGGATTAAGGTAAGGATTGGAGATGCAATTTTCCTGGATTATCTAAGTGGAGACAATGTAATCACTAGCATTCTTTTAAGAATGAGACAACTAAGTCAGTTGGTATTAGAAGCTAGGACTGAAAGTTGCAGTGATGCTAAGAAGCAACTAGGAGTCAAGGAACACAGGTAGCCTGGAAGAACTGGAAAAGACAAGGAAACAATTTTTCCCTCAAGCGTCTAGAGACAATGCAACCTGATTGACACTGTGATTGGAGATTTCTGGCTTTCAGAACTCTAAGAAAATAAATTTGGGCTGTTTTAAGTCATTAAATTTGAGGTAATTTGTTACAGTAGCACTAGGAAACCAATGTAATATGCAAAGTCGGTCATGCCCTGAATTACTTAGGAGTCTTTTTTCTAGGAGTCTTATATTTTGGCTTCTGTGATTGTCATAATTTTGTGGGCGATTAATTATGGAACTCATTTGTCATATTGTGTTTGATGTGGCTGAGCTTTCAATTTGAAAATTGAAGTTTTAACTTCTGAGGGATATTTTTAACTTGCTGCTTATATAAGCTATTTTATTTTTTATCATCCATGTGTAAAACTCAGTGATATAATGCAGTTACAGGATGCAACATTATTTGAAATGTGAAACCAAATAAATTAGATAAAAATGATTCATGTTTGTTATTATGAAAGCAAGAGATCAGAATATCATACAGTAATACCAGCAAAACATTTGCTACTTTTGATAGGCTAAGAATTTAATTTTCAGCAAAAGTACATTCCCGAGTTTCACTTTTGTTTTGTAATAAAATCTCAATTTCAGGAGATACTGAAATGTAAACAGGAAATAGGTGTCAGCCTCAGGTCAGACCTACATCACACAGTATATTTACTTGCACCGAGTATTTCACAATTGTTATCTTTAAACTAAATAATCATCTCTCGGATTTCTTCTTAGGATTAGACACAACTTTTGTATGTGTAATACTTTTATATTTCCTTTAAGGGATACTAAATACAAGTAAGGAGACATGTGCCAAAAAAAGTGACGGATGTTAGAAACAATCTTGAGCTAGGAAGCAGCATGAAGAAATTGAAATATTTGAAAGATAGGTTATATCAGATATTGGATGAAGAAAGAGAAAAGGGATATATTGTATTTTAGTTAGCTATCTCCAGTCTCTCCCCATTTTCTGTCCAATCAAATGCTTGGTATCTTTTGAAGAAAACAAAAGAAACAGGCAACAATAGCAACATTAAAAATAGCCAAAAGGAATAGAACTGAAAAAACTATTTTGATTATAAACATTGTTACACAATAAATTTTAGATAATTAAATGAGTGAGAGTTAAGATCATATTTTACAGTTATAAGTAATTGTGACTGAGGAGACAAGCAATACCAGGAACAGATTCTAAATTGGGACAGAAGAAAAAAAAAAAAAAAAGACTATGTAAAAGCATGAAACTCAACACTAAAAAAAATAAAAATAGGAGGGGAAAAAAAAAACTACTTAGTAATCAAACTACATAAGTAAGGGCAGGCTTAACAACTAAGAGAAATAGGCTAAGCAATAAACACGGTGATCTGTATTGATACTTATTCTTAAGAAACTGTTTGGATAATTTCTGTATTTGACAATGGTATTTGTATTGGTGGTGCTAAGTCATGTCTGACTCTTGAGACCACATGTTCTCCAACCCACCAGGCTTCTCTGTCTATGGGATTTCCTAGGCAAGAATACTAGAGTGGGTTGCCATTTCCTTCTCCAGGGAATCGTCCCAACCCCAGGGATGGAACCTGCATTTCCTATATAGCAGGTGGATTCTTTACTGCTGGGCCATCCTATGTGCTATAAACTACACTAAATATTGGGAATGCAGCTTATGTTTGGTGATGGAAGAGTTCAGACATGTGTAAGTATTTTTTGCTGTGAAGATAATGAACTGGAAAAGAAGTATAAAATGTCAAATGGTATAGAAAGGTAGATATTATTTTAAAGAGAGTTGTCAGGAAAGGTCTCTCAGATAAGTTTATATTAGAATAGAAATATGAAAGAAGGTCAAGGTGCAGAGTATGGAAAACTGTGGGAAAAGAGTTAAAAGCAGATAGAACCATATGTGAAAAGGCCCTGAGACAAAAGCATGCTAGATCTGTTAAAATAATAGCTAGCATTACTGGACCAAAGGGTTTCCCTGATAGCTCAGTTGGTAAAGAATCCGCCTGCAATGCAGGAGTCCCCAGTTCAATTCTTGGGTATGGAAGATCCTCTGGGGAAGGGATCGGCTACCCACTCCAGTATTCTTGGGCTTCCCTTGTGGCTCAGCTGGTAAAGAATCTCCTGCAATGTGGGAGACCTGGGTTCAATTCCTGCATTGGGAAGATCCTCTGGAGAAGGGAAAGGCTACCCACTCCAGTATTCTGGCCTGGAGAATTCCATGGACTGTATAGTCCATGGGGTCTCAAAGAGTCAGACATGACTGAGCAACTTTCCCTTCACTTCACTGAACCAAACCATTGTCTGCTCATAGTAAAATCAATCTACTGATGTGAGGTTTTGGTTAAGGAAAGTGTAGCATTTATTGGAGGGTGGCAAGCAAGTAGTGCAGGCCACTAGTGCTTAAAAGACCCGGCTTTCAGGGGAAATTTTCTAAAGATAAGGTGAGAGGGGTTGTGTGTGATTAGCCTGTGGACATTCTTCTGATTAATCAGTGGTGAAGTAATTGGGAATCAAAATCATCAACCTTCTAGTTCCATCCAAAGTGAGGGTCTACCTGCTGTGGGCAGCATATAGTTAACTTGTTCCACCAGGTGGGGTTTTCAATATCTACTGAATAGCTCAGAGGATTTGGCTCAGAAGATTATCTGTGGCCCTTGAGGAGGATATGAAGGTCCTTGACTTTGTTCAGTGACTGAACTATTACTTTGTCTTGCTTAACTCTTTTCCTTTATTTCTGCCTTTTCTCCCTTCTCTAATTAAAAGCATTCGGGGAACTTGGAAAGGCCTAGGAAGCTAATGTTTTCTATAAACAAGAGGCAGGCAGAGAGCATGGAGGGATCTGTCATTAGAATGCCCTGTAGGATCCTTCTTGGTTATACTAGGAATCCATTATGGTTTGTATAAGGAGAGGAGGGGGTCCTGGAAGAAGCCTAGGCCAGAGAAGTAGATTTGGGAAAGATTAAACACACCAACAATTCAAAGGAATAAATTACATATTTTATTCTGAGTGAGATGGGAAATACTTGCACCCCCTTGAGCTGAAAAGTCCTGTATTAAAATTTGTTTTGAAAGAATAAATGTAGATATTGTGTGGTGAGTAATATAGAGTTCCAGAAAAATAGAAGCAGCAGGCACCATTGCAACAGTTGGGTAGGAGATAATAGTGTCTGTATTCGTTTGCTAGGGCTGCTGTAACAAAATACCATTGTCTCACTGTTTCACACTGTTTGGTGATCCCAGGGTAGGCAAGGTGGTAGGCAGGAAAGCTG
The DNA here is from genome assembly GCA_935064755.1 of Tragelaphus eurycerus. Lineage (NCBI taxonomy): Eukaryota > Metazoa > Chordata > Mammalia > Artiodactyla > Bovidae > Tragelaphus > Tragelaphus eurycerus. The sequence continues at coordinate 15,715,177 of CAKXYN010000009.1, read as the reverse complement.
GAAGAAAACTTGAGGAGATGTAGGGACCGTAGATATGTTTATTCTCTCCAGGCAACTGTAAAAAGGGCTTCTTCAGGAGGGACTTATATACTTGTAAAGAAAAAAAGTGGCCATGGCCAAGCAAGTATAATGTGAAGTGCATGCACAGTGGTATAAGTGATCTCAGCTATTACATAACTATGCAAAGTCATTATTTACACATTGTGGGGTGATTGATAGGGTGTGAGACCATGGGGTGAGACAGCCTTACTGGCACCATTTAGCCACATGCTATTTTCCCCACAACAACAGATTGGTTGGTTTGTATGACAAAAATTTATTTTCTCACAGTTTCAGAGGATAGATGTCTAAAATTAAAGTGTTGTCAGGTCTGGTTTCCTCTGAGGTCCTTCCCTTGGCTTGCAGATGGCCACTTTCTAGCTATGTCTTCCCAAGGATTTTCCTTTGTGCTCATACTTCCCTGGTGTCTGTGTGTTTTATCTTCTTTTCTTATAAGGGCACCAGTCCAATTGAATTACGGCCCAGACTAATGGTCTCAACCTAATTTTGTCAAATCTTGAAAGGCCCTATTCCCAAATAGAGTCATATTCTGAAGTACTTGGGGGTTGGGGCTTCAACATAGGAATTTGGAGAGGACAGAGTTCAACCCATAAAAGTACTGTAGACTCAGGAGGTGGTAGTGGAAAAGATGAATAGTCAGATCTAAGAAAAATATTAGAGCAAATAAAAGATTTACTGACTGACTAGGTATTCAGTGTCAAAGACATATGTGATGTTTTTGATCCAAAAACTAAAAAATGAAATTGCTAACAATTGGGATGTGGCAGAACAGGAAGGAGTAAGTTTGCATTCTGAGTGGGGTGCTGCTGCTGCTGCTAAGTCACTTCAGTCGTGTCCAACTCTGTGCGACCCCATAGGGGCAGCCCACCAGGCTCCACCGTCCCTGGGATTCTCCAGGCAAGAATGCTGGAGTGGGTTGCCATTTCCTTCTCCAATGCATGAAAGTGAAAAGCGAAAGTGAAGTCTCTCAGTCATGTCTGACTCTTAGCGATCCCATGGACTGCAGCCCACCAGGCTCCTCCGTCCATGGGATTTTCCAGGCAAGAGTACTGGAGTGGGATGCCATTGCCTTCTCCGAGTGGGGTAACAAGAATTTAATTATTATGATATAAAATTTGAAATACCTTCTAGATATCCAATGAAGATATTAACCGGACAACAAAATGCACAAGATACCTTAGAAATATCCCTGTTAGAGACTGTGTAATTTGTTGAGCCCAGCTGTGATGGGATTTCAGCCTGGGAGCTGGTGTAGGTAAGAGCCGAGTAAGAAGTGTAGGCCAAGGAATTCAAGGAATTCACTATACAAGCCAGTTTTTTTCTCTCCTAGAGCCTAATAGAACAATCTATATTTTATCACCTTCTTTTCCCATTTTCCTGAAAAGATGATGAGTCCAAAATAATACAAAAACAATATATTATTATCTGCAGCAACATCTTATTTATATTTCTGCCAAATATTCCTTCCTTTGTGCATAGTTTTTATTTTTACCTTGAAATTTAATTTGTCATCATTCATTCAACTTCTTGCTACCACAATAAATAATGTATTAAGCCCTTTCTATGTTTTCAGTCAAGTTGCTCAGTCATGTCTGACTCTTTGTGACCCCATGAACCACAGCATGCCAGGCCTCCCGGTCCATCACCAACTCCTGGAGTTCACCCAAACTCATATCCATTGAATCAGTGATGCCACTCAACCATCTCATCCTCTGTCGTCCCCTTCTCCTCCTGCCCTCAATCTTTCCCAACATCAGGGTCTTTTCAAATGAGTCAGCTCTTTGCATCAGGTGGCCAAAGTACTGGAGTTTCAGCTTCAACATCAGTCCCTCCAATGAACACCCAGGACTGATCTCCTTTAGGATGGACTAGTTGGATCTCTTTGCGTTACAAGGGACTTTCAAGAGTCTTCTCCAATACTACAGCTCAAAAGTATCAATTCTTTAGACACTTCTTATAAACGCTAGCAGGACAAGAGTTGCAGACACCAATAAGAAGGCAGATTTTTAGAAATTGTGAAAAAGAACCCCCGAGTATGCTAGAAAGGAAGAAAAGGAAACAGAGCATGCAGGCACTATGCTTTCTAGAAAACCAATGAAAAACAGGAACAAACACATATATATATAAAGACAAACCACAGAATTATAAATCAGATCAGATCAGATCAGTCGCTCAGTGGTGTCCAACTCTTTGACTCCATGAATCGTAGCATGCCAGGCCTCCATGTCTATCACCAACTCCCAGAGTTCACTCAGACTCACGTCCATTGAGTTAGTGATGCAATCCAGCCATCTCATCCTCTGTCGTCCCCTTCTTCTCTTGCCCTCAATCCCTCACAGCATCAGAATCTTCTCCAATGAGTCAACTCTTTCCATGAGGTGGCCAAAGTACTGGAGTTTCAGCTTCAGCATCATTCTTTCCAAAGAAATCCCAGGGCTGATCTCCTTCAGAATGGACTGGTTGGATCTCCTTGCAGTCCAAGGGACTCTCAAGAGCCTTCTCCAACACCACAGTTCAAAAGCATCAATTCTTAGGTGCTCAACCTTCTTCACAGTCCATCTCTCACATCCATACATGACCACAGGAAAAACCATAGCCTTGACTAGGCGAACCTTTGTTGGCAAAGTAATGTCTCTGCTTTTGAATATGCTATCTAGGTTGGTCATAACTTTCCTTCAAAGGAGCAAGCATCTTTTAATTTCATGGCTGCAGTCACCATCTGCAGTGATTTTGGATCCCAGAAAAAGAAAGTCTGACACTGTTTCCACTGTTTCCCCATCTATTTCCCATGAAGTGATGGGACCAGATGCCATGATCTTCGTTTTCTGAATGTTGAGCTTTAAGCCAACTTTTTCACTCTCCACTTTCACTTTCATCAAGAGGCTTTTGAGTTCCTCTTCACTTTCTGTCCTAAGGGTGATGTCATCTGCATATCTGAGATTATTGATATTTCTCTCGGCAATCTTGATTCCAGCTTGAGCTTCTTCCAGTCCAGCATTCTCATGATGTACTCTGCATAGAAGTTAAATAAACAGGGTGACAATATACAACCTTGACGAACTCTTTTTCCTATTGGAACCAGTCTGTTGTTCCATGTCCAGTTCTAACTGTTGCTTCCTGACCTGCATACAAATTTCTCAAGAGGCAGGTCAGGTGGTCTGGTATTCCCATCTCTTTCAGAATTTTCCACAGTTTATTGTGATCCACATAGTCAAAGGCTTTGGCATAGTCAATAAAGCAGAAATAGATGTTTTTCTGGAACTCTCTTGCTTTTTTGATGATCCAGCGGATGTTGGCAATTTGATCTCTGGTTCTTCTGCCTTTTCTAAAACCAGCTTGAACATCAGGAAGTTCATGGTTCACATATTGCTGAAGCCTGGCTTGGAGAATTTTGAGCATTACTTTACTAGCGTGTGAGATGAGTGCAATTGTGCCGTAGTTTGAGCATTCTTTGGCATTGCCTTTCTTTGGGATTGGGATGAAAACTGACCTTTTCCAGTCCTGTGGCCACTGCTGAGGTTTCCAAATTTGCTGGCCTATTGAGTGCAGCACTTTCACAGCATCATCTTTCAGGATTTGGAATAGCTCCACTGGAATTCCATCACCTGCACTAGCTTTGTTCGTAGTGATGCTTTCTACGGCCCACTTGACTTCACATTCCAGGATGTCTGGCTCTAGGTCAGTGATCATACCATCGTGATTATCTTGGTCGTGAAGATCTTTTTTGTACACTTCTGTGTACTCTTGCCACCTTTTCTTAATATCTTCTGCTTCTGTTAGGTCCATATCATTTCTGTCCTTTATTGAGCCCATTTTTGCATGAAATGTTCCTTTAGTATCTCTGATTTTCTTGAGGAGATCCCTAGTCTTTCCCATTCTGTTGTTTTCCTCTATTTCTTTGCATTGATTGCTGAAGAAGGCTTTCTTATCTTTCCTTGCTATTCCTTGGAACTTTGCATTCAGATGTTTATATCTTTCCTTTTCTCCATTGCTCTTTGCTTCTCTTCTTTTCACAGCTATTTGTAAGGCCTCCCCAGACAGCCATTTTGCTTTTTTGCATTTCTCTTCCATGGGGATGGTCTTGATCCCTGTCTCCTATACAATGTCACAAACCTTATTCCATAGTTCATCAGCAACTCTCTCTATCAGATCTAGGCCCTTAAATCTATTTCTCACTTCCACTGTATAATCATAAGGGATTTGATTTAGGTCATACCTAAATGGTTTAGTGGTTTTCCGTACTTTCTTCAATTTAAATCTGAACTTGGCAATAAGGAGTTCATGTTCTGAGACACAAGTCCATCTATACTGGGATCGAAAGATATTTAACAGAATGACAAAGGGGGAAAAAAAAACAACAACAACCCTGTAGATGCTAAGTTTTCAGAATAAATACCTAGTGTAAACGGTTTGTTTTTTTTTGGGGGGGGGGGTGGAGAAAAGGAAATATGTTTTTGAATCTCTTGTTATGTAAGTGCCTACATTAGAGTTCAATTTCCCCTCTTGTTCTACAAACCTAAATAGTTTACTACTTGGCCCTTTACTGAATATGTTTGCTGATCTTTGGTTTAGGGTTTTTCAGTATTTCTATAAACCATATTACGGTAGTTGTTATTCAGTTTTCTCCAGATAAAATAAATTAGCTTTCTCACTATCCAAATGTATTAAAACTATCACTCATTAGCATGTAGTTTTCAACACACCAGAAGAAATATTGGTTACTTTTTTAAAAAAATACTTTTTTAAAAAAATTGGTTACTTTTTTTTTTTTAGTAAAAAAAAATAGTTTTACTTTGCAAGCAAACTAGAAGTTGATTAATGAATATATTTCTCAAATATAGTCTTAACATTTCCTGAATATTGATTTATGAGATGGTAGGATTAAATCCTATAATTAGCTGAGTTACACCTGTCATACATTACTGGATCTCTTCGTATTAAAGGTTGAAAGAAAATCAAGCGTGTCCTAGAACTGTCAACATAAAAAGTTTCCCCCTACAGATCTTTTTGATTTTTATTTTGTTCTCTATGGAAAAATAGACATCTTGACAAAAAGTAGATACCTTCTTTGGCATGGAACCAATGAATTGAAAATTTTTTCTGACCATTGGTAAATTAGGTGATATCAGTGTGATTCCTTGCATATTTTAAGTCAGTCAGTGTTGGAAGATGCATCTTGGTAGAATTTGATAACCATTTAGAATATTTTAACAAACACATATAATGTGATATTTCCTTTGTGTACTTCCACTCTACTTAGAGTGTTTTAATAATACAACTACTAAAGCATTTAGCAGATACTAACATATATACTTTAAATATTTTTTCAGATATATCGCTCTCTGTAGGAAGCCAATTCACAGCAGTTTTCTTGTCTCTGCTTTAAAAAGGCCCACATTTTGTACGATTTAGGTCTTGGTTCTAACACTTGCTTTTTCTTGAAAATAAATTCTCCTTTAACATTAATTTCAAATGTCCTGTGTTTTATGCATCTTAAAAGTTCATTCAAAGTTAGCACACCTTGTGCTTTGAAACAACTGTATGTGGGCAGAATTAATACTCCAGAGGCTGCCATTGATCATATCCATTGTTACTTATATTCCACCTTCGTTGAAAGAGGCAAGCAAAATTAAAAAAATAAATTAATAAATGGGAAAAAAAAAAGAAAGAGGCACTCAGGATCAAATTACTGTATCTCAGTGGGCATATTGTACACTAAAGCTGTAGTTCTTTGTGATACTATAAGATGTCTTGGTTGCCCTTTTCCACTTTTATCCATTTATATTTTCTGTGTTTAGTACCTTTAATGCTTGAATATACATTCTGATGCCATTTTATAGCATCAAGCAGCTTTTATCTTTTACCTGATTCACCCATTAGAAATACTTTTCTTTTCACAAGAGATTATAGTAGTTTAGGACAGTTATGGATCGTGTACTACTACTACTACTAAAGAAATAGGAGAAATTACTCAGGTAATTTTTATACTTTTTATGAGGTTTCCATTTTCAATATTATATCAGTCAAGCACACTAAAGCACCAGAAGTCTCTGGGGACAGGTAGAGATAGTTGATCATTGCATCAAAGATAAGAGAAATCATCCACATGCATATACTACATACACAAATAAAATTCTGAAATTTGTAAAGCCTTAATTTGGAAAATATTTTTGTATTTGAAGGAGTATGCAACTTCTGACCATAAGCAAAAACATTCAAGTGTCATCAGGCCTTATCTAAAGCTTTATTCCTTTTTCTTATAGCAGCAAATGAAAGTCAAGAGAACATAATTCAAGGGAACCCATAACTGATGTTCTTTTCCACTTATATTTGATCACCATATGACAAGACTACTTACACATCAGGCTCCATTTAGATGATGCCATCAGTTTAGTTCAGTTCAGTCGCTCACCTGTGTTCAACTCTTGGTGACCCCATGGACTGCAGCACGCCAGGCTTCCCTGTCCTTCACCAACAACTTGAGCTTGCTCAAACTCATGTCCATTGAGTGGGTGATGCCATCCAACCATCTCATCCTCTGTCATCTATTTCTCCTTTTGCCTTCAAACTTTCCCAGAATCAGAGTATTTTCCATTGTGTCAGTCCTTTGCATCAGGTGGCCAGAGTATTGGAGCTTCAGGATCAGTTTTTTCAATGAATATTCAAGATTGATTTCTTTTATGATGGACTGGTTTCATCTCTTGTAGTCCAAGGGACTCTTAAGAGTCTACTCCAACACCACAGTTGGAAAGCTTCAATTTTTGGCACTCATCTTTCTTTATGGTCCAAATCTCACATCCATACATGACTACTGGAAAAAAGCATAGCTTTGACTAGACAGACTTTTGTCAACAAAGTAATGTCTCTGCTTTTTCATGTGCTATCTAGGTTGGTCATAGCTTTTCTTTCAAGGAGTAAGGGTCTTTTAATTTCATGGCTGCAGTCATCATCTGCAATGACTTTGGAGTCCAAGAAAATAAAGTTTCTCACTATTTCCATTGCTTACCCAGATATTTGCCATGATTTGATGGGACCAGAGGCCATGATCTTAGTTTTTTGAATGTTGAGTTTTAAAACAGCTTTTTCACTCTCCTCTTTCATTTCATCAAGAGGCTCTTAAGTTCATTTTTTTTTCTGCCCGGGGGGGGGGGGGAAAATGTTGAGAGAGTTATATTTTGAAGAGAGATATAGGGGGTGTAGGGGGCGAGGGGGGGGGGGGGTTTGTAAAAAGAAAAAAGAAAAAAAAAAAAATTTTTTTTTTTTTTCCCCATTCTTTGGGTTGAGATAAGACAAGTCATGACCCCCGCTCTGTTTCCGTCCTTTCGCCCCCCCAACAACAACACCCCCCCCCCCCCCCCCCCCCCCCCCCCCCCCCGGAGTCCACACAAAACCAAAACAAAAAAGAAAGTTATCCCTCCCACCCATCCTCTCCCCCTCCCCCCCCTTTCCCCCCCCCCCCCCCCCCCCCCCAAAAAAGAGTTTTCCCAAAAGTGTCTTCGGGAGGGGGGGGAAAAAAAAGGGGGTTTTTAAAAATAAAATTTTTTTTTAAAAAAAAATCCCAATAATTATCTCTTCAAAAGGGGGGTGGTGAGATCCTTTTAGTCCAAGGGACTCTCAAGAGTCTTCTCCAACACCACAGTTCAAAGCATCAATTCTTCAGCGCTCAGCCTTCTTCACAGTCCAGCTCTCACATCCATACATGACCACAGGAAAGACCATAGCCTTGACTAGGCGAACCTTTGTTAGTAAAGTAATGTCTCTGCTTTTGAATATGCTATCTAGGTTGGTCATAACTTTCCTTCCAAGGAGTAAGCGTCTTTTAATTTCATGGCTGCAGTCACCATCTGCAGTGATTTTGGATCCCAGAAAAATAAAGTCTGACACTGTTTCCACTGTTTCTCCATCTATTTCCCATGTAGTGATGGGACCAGATGCCATGATCTTTGTTTTCTGAATGTTGGGCTTTAAGCCAACCTTTTCACTCTCCACTTTTTTCTCACACAAAGATTTTTTTTTTTTTTTTTTTTTTTTCCCTAGGGGGGGGGGGTTTTCCTAATATAGGAAGTTTATTTTTTTTTTCCCAACAAAATTTTTTCCCCCTTTTTTTTTTTTCCCCCCACATTTTTTAATATGTTCTCCTCAAAAAAAAAAAAAAAAAAAGGAGAAAAAAAAAAATCTTGGAGGTCCTCTTTTTCTATTTGGACCCAGTCTGTTGTTCCATGACCAGTTCTAACTGTTGCTTCCTGACCTGCATACAAATTTCTCAAGAGGCAGATCAGGTGGTCTGGTATTCCCATCTCTTTCAGAATTTTCCATAATTTATTGTGATCTACACAGTCAAAGGCTTTGGCATAGTCAATAAAGCAGAAATAGATGTTTTTCTGGAACTCTCTTGCTTTTTCGATGATCCAGCAGATGTTGGCAATTTGATCTCTGGTTCCTCTGCCTTTTCTAAAACCAGCTTGAACATCAGGAAGTTCATGGTTCACATACTGCTGAAGCCTGGCTTGGAGAATTTTGAGCATTACTTTACTAGAGTGTGAGATGAGTGCAATTGTGTGGTAGTTTGAGCATTCTTTGGCATTGCCTTTCTTTGGGATTGGGATGAAAACTGACCTTTTCCAATCTTCTGGCCACTGCTGAGGTTTCCAAATTTGCTGGCATATTGAGTGTAGCACTTTCACAGCATCATCTTTCAGGATTTGGAATAGCTCCACTGGAATTCCATCACCTCCACTAGCTTTGTTCATAGTGATGCTTTCTAAGGCCCACTTGACTTCACATTCCAGGATGTCTGGCTCTAGGTCAGTGATCACAGCATCATGATTATCTGGCTCGTGAAGCTCTTTTTTGTACAGTTCTTCTGTGTATTCTTGCCACCTCTTCTTAATATCTTCTGCTTCTGTTAGGTCCATACCATTTCTGTCCTTTATCGAGCCCATCTTTGCATGAAATATTCCTTTGGTATCTCTGATTTTCTTGAAGAGATCCCTAGTCTTTCCCATTCTGTTGTTTTCCTCTATTTCTTTGCATTGATCACTGAAGAAAGCTTTCTTGTCTCTTCTTGCCATTCTTTGGAACTTTGCATTTAGATGTTTATATCTTTCCTTTTCTCCTTTGCCATTAAGAGTGCCTCGCCTTCCCGCGACCAGCGCACAATTAAGAGCGCCTCGCCTTCCTGCAACCGGCACAGTAAGAGTGCCCCGCCGGCTGCGCCGCGCACTAAGAGCGCGGCGGAGAGGAGCTACCCCACGACCGAGGAAGGACGGTGGTGAGGGCCAGCGCACTAAGCACGGTGGAGAAGAGCTACCCCACGACGGAGGTCAGGAAGGGCGGTGGTGAGGAGAGACCCCTCGTCCAAGGTAAGGTGCGATGGCTGTGCTTCGGTGGAGCAGCCGAGACGAGATACCCCATTCCCAAGATAAGAGAAACCCAAGTAAGACATTAGGTCTTGAAAGAGGGCATCAGAGGGCAAATACACTGAAACCATTCTCACAGAAAACTAGTCAATCTAATCACACCAGGACCACGCCCTTGTCTAACTCAATGAAATTAAACCATGCCCGTGGGGCAACCCGGGATGGGCGGGTCATGGTGGAGAGATATGACAGGGTGTGGTCCGCTGGAGAAAAGAATGGCAAACCACTTCAGTATTCTTGCCTTGAGAACCCCATGAACAGTATGAAAAAACAAAATGATAGGATAATGAAAGAGAAACTCCCCAGGTCAGTAGGGGCCCAATATGCTACTGGAGATCACTGGAGAAATAACTCCAGAAAGAATGAAGGGATGGAGCCAAAGCAAAAAGAATACTCAGCTGTGGATGTGTCTGGTGATAGAAACAAAGTCTGATGCTGTAAAGAGCAATATTGCATAGGAACCTGGAATGTCAGGTCCATGAATCAAGGCAAATTGGAAGTGGTCAAACAAGAGATGGCAAGAGTGAATGTTGACATTCTAGGAATTAGCGAACTAAAATGTACCGGAATGGGTGAATTTAACTCAGATGATCATTATATCTACTACTGTGGGCAGGAATCCCTCAGAAGAAATGGAGTGGCCATCATGGTCAACAAAAGAATCCAAAATGCAGTACTTGGATGCAATCTCAAAAATGACAGAATGATCTCTGTTCGTTTCCAAGGCAAACCATTCAATGTCACAGTAATCCAAATCTATGCCCCAACCTGTAATGCTGAAGAAGCTGAAGTTGAACGGTTCTATGAAGAGCTACAAGACCTTTTAGAACTAACACCCAAAAAGGATGTCCTTTTCATTTTAGGGGACTGGAATGCAAAAGTAGGAAGTCAAGAAACACCTGGAATAACAGGCAAATTTGGCCTTGGAACACGGAATGAAGCAGGGCAAAGACTAACAGAATTTTGCCAAGAAAATGCACTGGTCATAGCAAATACCCTCTTCCAACAACACAAGAGAAGACTCTATACATGGACATCACCAGATGGTCAACACCGAAATCAGATCGATTATATTCTTTGCAGCCAAAGATGGAGAAGCTCTATACAATCAGCAAAAACAAGACCAGGAGCTGACTGTGGCTCAGACCATGTACTCCTTATTGGCAAATTCAGACTTAAATTGAAGAAAGTAGGGAAAACCACTAGACCATTCAGGTATGACCTAAATCAAAGACCTTATGATTATACAGTGGAAGTGAGAAATAGATTTAAGGGCCTAGATCTGATAGATAGAGTGCCTGATGAACTATGGAATGAGGTTCGTGACATTGTACAGGAGACAGGGATCAAGATCATCCCCATGGAAGAGAAATGCAAAAAAGCAAAATGGCTGTCTGGGAAGGCCTTACAAATAGCTGTGAAAAGAAGAGAAGCAAAAAGCAAAGTAGAAAAGGAAAGATATAAACATCTAAATACAGAGTTCCTTAGGATTATACAGCAATAATGTATTTTGCCTGAGGACAGTGTTATCTTAAAATGTAAATTAGGGGGGGTAGACCTGGTTTCTTAAAGGATGCATCCAGCCTGAAAAATCTTAAAATGTAAATTAAGTCTTTACAACCTCCAGACATTCTTTAGAGTACATAACTTCATTGCTAACACTAGCAAGGGGGTACTCTTTCTGCCCCCTTCTGATGCCTATGTCAGAAGCTTTCTCTATCTCCTTTAAACTTTAATTAAACTTTATTACACAAAAGCTCTGAGTGATCAAGCCTCGTCTCTGGCCCCGGATTGAATTCTTCTCCTCTGGGGGCCAAGAATCCTGGTGTCTTCGCGTGACACAACAACCTTTCAATCTGAATATCAGAGATTATTGCTATTTCTCCTGGCAATCTTGATTTCAGCTTGTGCTTCATCCAACCCAGCATTTCACATGATATACTGGGCATAGAAATTAAATAAGCAAGGTGACAATATTAAACCTTCACATAATTCTTTCCCAATTTGGATCCAGTCTATTGCTTCACATCCGGTTCTCACTGTTGCTTCTTGATCTGGATACAGATTTTTCAGGAGGCAGATCAGGTGGTCTGATATTCCCATCTCTTGAAGAATTTTCCACAGTTTTTTGTGATCAACACAGTCAAAAGCTTTGGCATAGTCAACAAAGCAGATGTTTTTCTAGAACTCTCTTTCTTTCTCTATTATCCAAAAGATGTTGGCAATTTGATCTCTGGTTCCTCTGCCTTTTTAAAATCCAGCTGGCACATCTGGAAGTTCACAGTTCATGTACTGTTGAAGCCTGGCTTGGAGAATTTTGAGCATCACTTTGCTAGTGTTTGAGACAAGTACCATTGTGCAGTAGTTTGAGCATTCTTTGGCATTACCTTTCTTTGGTATTGGAATGAAATCTGACCTTTTCCAGTCCTGTAGCCACTGCTGAATTTCCCAAATTTGCTGGCATAATGAGTGCAGCACTTTCTCAGCATCATCTTTTAGGATTTAGGATAGCTCAACTGAAATTCCACTACTTCCACTAGCTTTGTTCATTGTGATGCTTAACAAGGCCGACATAACTTCTCATTCCAGTATGTCTGGCTCTAGGAGAGTGACCACATCATTGTGGTTTTCTGGTCTTTTTTGTATAGCTCTTCTGTGTATTCTTGCCACTTCTTTATATCATCTGCTTCTGTTAGTTCCTTACTGTTTATGTCCTTTATTTTGCCCATCACTGCATGAAATATTTCCTTGGTATCTCACATTTTCTTGAAGAGATATTTAGTTTTTCCCATTCTATTGTATTCCTCTATTTCTTTGTATTGTTCACTTAAGAGAGCTTTCTTATCTCTCCTTGCAATTCTTTGGAACTTTGCATCCAGTTGGGTATATCTTTCTTTTCCCCCTTGGCGTATCACTTCAATTCTTTTCTCGGCTATTTGCAAGGCCTCCTCAGACAACCATTTTGCCTTTACGCATTTATTTTTCTTGGGTACGGTCTTGATCACAGCCTCCTGTACAATGTCACAAATGTCTTTCCATAGTTCTTCAGGCACTCTGTCTATCAGATCTAATCCCTTGAACTTATTTGTCACTTTCACTGTATAATAATAAGGAATTTCATTTAGGTCATACCTGAATTGCCTAGTGGTTTTCCCTTTTTTATTCTATTTAAGCCTGAATTTGGCAATAAGGAGTTCATGACTTGAGCCCCAGTCAATTCCTGGTCTTGTTTTTACTGACTGTATAGGGTTTCTCCATCTTCAGTTGCAAAAAATATGATCAATCTGATTTCGGTATTGACCATCTGGTGATGCCCATGTGTAGAGTCTTCTTTTGTGTTGTTGAAAGAGGGTGTTTGCTGCATTCTCTTGGCAAAACTGTTAGCTTTTGCCTTGCTTCATTTTGTACTTCAAGAACAAACTTACCTATTACTCCAGGTATGTCTTGAATTCCTACCTGTGCATTCTAGTTCCCTGTCATAACAAGAACACCTGTTTTTGATGTTAGTTCTAGAAAATCTTACAGGTTATCATAGAACCATTCAACTTCAGCTTCTTCAGCATATTGTTGGGCATTGACTTGGATAATTCCAATATTGAATGACTTGCCTTGGAAATAAACAGAGATCATTCTGTCATTTTTGAAACTGCACCCAAGTACTGCATTTCAGACTCTTTTGTTGACTATGAGGGCTACTCCATTTCTTTGAAGGGATTTTTGCCCACAGTGGTAGATTTAATGGTCATCTGATTTAAATTCACCCATTCTGGTTGATTTTAGTTCACTAATTCCTAAAATGTTGATGTTCACTCTTTTTATCTCCTGTTTGGCCACTTCCAATTTACCTTGATTCATGGACCTAACTTATTTTTCTTTACAGCATCAGACTTCTATCACTGTCTCCTCCACAATTGGATGTTGCCTTCTTTTTGGCTCCATCTCTTCCTTCTTACTGTAGATACTGTCATAAGTTTTGTCAAATTAACTAAAGGATTTTTCAAAATATCAGTGTCAGATAAACTGATTGTGTGTGTACGTTAGTTGCTAAGTCATGTTCGACTCTGTGACCCTATGGACTTTTGCCCACCAGGCTCCTCTGTCCATGGGATTCTTCAGATAAGAAATTAAAATGAGTTGCCACTCCCTCCTTCAGGGGATCTTCCTGATTCAGGGATCATACCCTTGTCTGCATTGCAGGGAGATTCTTTACCACTGAGCCCCTGGGAAGCCCTCTTTGACTGGAGGGACATATAAAACTATGCATTTAAATTCTAGTATCAAATAGACAATAGACTCCTATTATAAAATGTTTACTTATCATCACTTGTATTTTTAACTCTATGTGTATAATTAACTATAAATCTGAGTAACTCTGAAATTTCACACAGCCCTTAAAGCAATTTGTATGTTCATCCTTTCCCCTATTTAGATAGCATTGCTATTTTTAAGTTTGTGAATTGTCCTTGGCAAGAAATATTGAAGAAAAGCATTTGTGTTTATAATTAGAAATTATATGAATAAGCAACACTGATATGAGAAGATTTACTTGACAAAGGTGCATAAATTAGTAAGATATTGTTGGCCAAAGACTTGAATCCTTATACAAGGTGAAAAACAAAAACAAACAAAAAAAAAAACTTTATAAGTAAAACTTATAACATGCCAATTTGGCTTTTAATGTGATTAATAAAAATGAATTCTTTTGCTTACCTGGCAAAAGGAATACTACCTATTCCAGAGTCTTTTAAGGTCACCAGTATCTTGCTTTCCTCAAGCAATAATGTAAATAAATCAAACGTGGAAAGACAAGTGAACCATGGAAAAAATCCAATTCTAAACATAGGCATATAGACATTTCCTGGCAATTTAATGAGGTGCACACCTCCATAAAGGACTTGGAAACCCAGGATCACTTGGGTAGTAGTAATTAATTGAAGTGATGAAAGCCAAGTTTTTTATTTTGAATCAGTTATGTGGCCACACATAATTCTGCTGAAGCTACAGTAGAATCACGGGATTAAAATTTGGTTGCAGCAAGAAAGAATACAATTAAGAGTTAAACATTATCAAGTTTAAGAATCAGGGGTGGCTATCTGGGGACTGAGTATTTTCTTTTTAGAATCTATATTCTCCTTTCTCATATTCAGAATAGATTGAGAGAAAGAGAGGGAGAGAGACAGACAGAGGGAGATTACAGAGATTTACACAGGCAAAAATAATGCCTAGAGATTGTAAAGAGAACCTCTGGAAAGCACAGAAATACATACATTACCACTCCCATATATTCCACAGTTTTTAGACTTACTGACATATTTTATATAGTACCTTGAGATCCTTGAAGCAAAGGTGTTGCAAAAATGCAAAACCAAAGATCTCAGTGGAAAAAAAGAAAAATGTGGGTTAGTTCATACAGAAAGAAAATATTGCTCTATAATCATTAAAAGTTTTAGTTTTCTTAGAGTTGGGAAGTTAGTGAAAGAAATAAATTGCAACACAAAGCAGAAAGTGCTCAAAATCTTTCAAGATTCTTATTACTTCCCTTCTCTCAGCCACTCATCCTTGGCAAGTCAAGGTAAGTACATTCTATTATATAAACGTATGTAAGAAAGTGGAGAAAAAGACAGTACAATTTCATTGAGAGTATCTTAATACTTAGGAGATCTGCAGTCTCCTTTAAATGCAGTATTTTCTAACATTTGCTACAGAAATTTAACACATCCTACTACTTTCTTCCCATGCTTTTTACATTACAAGAATTTTAAATAGGCTTATTCTGTCCCTCAATTACTTTATTTACATAAGGCATACTGTGATTAGTAAACGCTTTGTTAAGCAACTTAATCTGGTTAAAGGGTTTAAAATGTTATTTTAAGAAGTCAGGATGCATAGATTAGGAGCTTCATTCATCAGATGTGTTGGCCCCAGAGATTCTGTTTCATCTTGACCATTGTCAGAAGTGGGCAGGTGATGAGAACAAACAGAATATACTGTTCCTATATTCTGAGCAAAGGAGAAGACATTGGATTTAACATCTTTGGAATCACTTTAATGGGCTTCCCAGGAGGCATAGTGGTACAAAATCTGCCTGCCATTGCAGGAGATGCAAGAGACTGGTTCAATCCCTGGGTCCGGAAAATCCCCAGGAGTTAGAGATGGCAACCCACTCCAGTATTCTTGCCTGGTCAATTCCATGGACAGCATATGCCGTTGGGCTACAGCCCATGGCGTCACAAAAAGTCAGACACAACTGAGTGACTAAACACACACAAAAATCACTTTAAATCTAGTATATTTTACTTGCTGAATATAAAGCAGGATTCCACGGGCTGGTGTATGAGAAAGACGAAATGAGTAGGGTCTCTGGCCTCCTAAGCTGATGTGATACAGTGTGGCAAATAGGCATGTATAATACTGAGACAGCTGGTTGATTGACATTACTTTACCAACAAAGGTTCACCTAGTCAAGGCTATGGTCTTTCCTGTGGTCATGTATGGATGTGAGAGCTGGACTGTGAAGAAGGCTGAGCGACGAAGAATCGATGCTTTTGAACTGTGGTGTTGGAGAAGACTCTTGAGAGTCCTTTGGACTGCAAGAAGATCCAACCAGTCCATTCTGAAGGAGATCAATCCTGGAATTTCTTTAGAAGGAATGATGCTAAAGCTGAAACTCCAGTATTTTGGCCACCTCATGCGAAGAGTTGACTCATTGGAGAAGACTCTGATGCTGGGAGGGATTGAGGGCAGGAGGAGAAGGGGACGACAGAGGATGAGATGGCTGGATGGCATCACTGACTCGATGGATGCGAGTCTGGGTGACCTCCGGGAGCTGGTGATGGACAGGGAGGCCTGGCGTGCTGTGGTTCATGGGGTCGCAAAGAGTCGGACACGACTGAGCGACTGATCTCTGAAGGGAGAAACACAGGTGTGGATTGAGTGAGAGAATATTCAGATTTGTGATTATAAGCTTGTGTGGCACCTCAGAAAGCATTTCATATTCTGAAGGTCTTAAACTTGTTTGTCCATAAGCCTTTATGGGGAAGTGTAATCTTCCACTACAGTACTTTTCAGAAATAATTTTGAAAATGTATTTTCTACCCAGATATATACATACATATGTATACACACATGTGTTCTGTGCTATTTCTCCTTCTGCAGCTCCTTTAATTATGACTTCTCTCCCTCCTCCTTTTTCTTCTCCTTCTCTTTCTCCTTCTTACTCTCCTTTTAATTTATTTTTTTCCCCAAGCAGTATGTTTTAAAGTAGATGCTCCTCTTATGTTGGAGGCTCAAAGATCACGTTGGATAAATGGGACTAGTTTAAATTCCATCCTCGAGGCATGACCAGTACAGAAGAGTCCTCATTGTTTCAGAGAAATTTTATAAGGGGTTTTAACACATGGATGACCAGAAACTTATTTAACACAATATATAAACAACTACTGTATGTAGTGAAGATTTGGATATTCAATTTAGGAAGTACTGATATATAGAAGTCTACTCCAAAATGGATAACACATACAAGATGGAAAATAAAAACACTCCTTTTCTGTTCAGTTTCATTTAAATTGTTTTGACTATTCTTTTTTAATACCTTTGTCCAGAATCTCTCTGAATTGCATACTGTGTGTCCCATTAGAATAATAGTTTCAGATAGGGCTGGTGCAGCTACCCAAAGGACATTTGAGAGTTTTGTGAGCAGTTTCTGATGAGCATCAATTGAAGGACATATTGCTGGACACCTTGCAGTGATCATAATGGGCTATCTTAACAAATAGTTGTTAGTCATGTGTGTGAAATGTTGCTGAATAAGACTAGAAGATAATAATTTGTACTTAATATTCAGATGTTTTCCCACAATTTTAAGATATACATAGAATTTTCAAAAATGGACTAAACCCAAGGATAATTTGTATTTGATTCTGTTCAGATGCCTTTTGAGTTTATCACTGTTTGGTAGAGCCATGCCATTGACAGCAATAATGCTCGTGATACTTGCATCATCAGAACAACACACATCTCTGCATAGGTACTGTAGAATTAGGTGTAAGTATTTCACCCTGTCATTGTATTTTCTACTGTAACATTTGGCTATTGGAATTCACAATGTTTTACTTTCAATTATCTTCCTCCTTTACCTTCTCTATTTTACTGGTACACTGTTAAATTGATGTGGATCTTTTTGAAATGACTTGTGCAGGTTGGTTATGGTATCTCTGACTGTTATTCCAGGCTAGGAACATTACAAAATATTTGTTATACAAAAGGAATGAAAGGTTTTATAAGCTTGAAAAATGCTACATGTAAAGAGGTCAAAAATTCTTACCTTGACTCAATTCCATACGTATCAGAGACTGCTAGACAGAGTAAGAAGGTCTCATAGATTATGTAAAACCCTCCTATTGACAGATGTTGCTGAGTCCTAGAATGATTAAATTTCTTTCCAATGGTGACATGAACATTAGAACAATGATGGGAGTAGAAAATATGTCTTAAAAGTAAAATGTTTTCAACACTGACAGGCATATGTAAGCCACATAGATCAGAAACTTGTTTCAACAATCAGGAACTGGGGTGGGAAAGCTTGCCTAGATGGAGTTGCATAAAATATATATCCCTGCTCCAGGTTCTATAGTCAGATATTTCACTACAGTAGGCCTTTACGCATTTGTATAATTTTTCTGCTTTATATTATGTGCTGGTAATGCCCAAAATACCAATGATTACTATGATGTCAAAAGCATAATGATTTTTATTATAGTTATTAGCTTTAAAACTTTGATTCACATTCACAAGTACATAATAAACTCCACCAGTCACACATAACACGTTGGAAATGATTTTCAAACATGTGATCAAGTTAAACACACATTTCTCTGTTCTGATCAAAGGACTGAAGTATCAAATAAATACCAAACAAAAGTGGAAATTATGTGTTCATACATAAAGGGTAAAATAGTTTTCCATATATTATCATTTCATTTGGATTTGATTTATAAAACTTCAGTTTATCTTTCAATGTGTTCTAGTTATTATAAATTAAACCAAATTAGACGTACCTGTTATTTATAGTATGTTGCTGAATTAAAGCAATAGTAACATTTTTTGTTGTTGTTAAAATGGCAGTGTTTTCCTTATTTCAAAAGGTGAAAGTCACTACACTTATAATTGAATCATGGCAGAATAAAGTAGGGAGATTTATGTAGTCTTAAGCAAAAGACAAACTATGAATAGGAAAATCTGACTCAGTTCCATCATAGATTTCCAATTTTTTTACCTGATTAGTTGTGAGATAATTTTAAATGGAAGTAAGGAGTGCTTCATCTTCTAAAATAGACCAGAAAATGCTGATGAAGTCTTTTGTTATCATTACCAATATCAATGCAAATAGGAAAGAAGTATTTTCTTTTTTATCTCCCATGCAAAGTACATAGAGCTAACAAAGGAATTGAAAATATTCTATGAAGTTATTTTAAATATATATATATAAAACATATATATATATATATATATAGCATAACAGAAATAAAATACTTCTGCAATATTTTAGCTTTCACTATATTCATTTGGAATTACTCTAAGGACGTTGGCATCCTTCAACACACATGAAATGATAATGTTAAATTTTTCATACAAAAATTAATTATTATATTTAAATACAATTGTTCTGAATTAACAGTTTTGACTAAAAAGAAAAAACAAAAAACAAAACTATGTATTGGCACTTCCTTCCAGAAAGATAGATCAGACACATTTCTCCATATTCTGAAGAATAGAAAATAAAACAAACAAAATATATCCAGCCTGCTAGTATAAAAATCATGGATATTATGTGTAAAACAAACATAATCAAAGTTTAAAAAAAAAATTGGAAAGAAAAAAGTAGAAAAAGTAGTGACCTCTGGACATAAACACAAATATAATTTTGAATTCCTTAGCTTTTGAAACTATAGTACAATTTCACTTATTTCACATGCTAGTAAGTTTACACTCAAAATTCGTCACACCAGGCTTCAGTAGTACATAAGCTGAGAAACTCAAGATGTAAAAACTGGGTTTAGAAAATGCAGAAGAACCAGTGATCAAACTGCCAACATCCACTGAATCATAGAGAAAGCAAGGGAATTCTAGAAAAACATCTACTTCTGCTTCACTGACTATGCTATAGCCTTTGTGTGGATCACAACAAACTGGATATTTCTTTCTTTCTTTTTTTTTTTTTTTTATCAAGAATCTCTTTTATTGATTACTGGATATTTCTTAAAGAGATGGAAATACCAGAACACATTACCTGTCTCCTGAGAAACCTGTGCACAGGTCATGAAGCAAGTTAGATCAAGACATGGAAAAATGGACTTCTTCAAAATTGGGAAAGGAATACAACAAGGCTGTATATTGTCACCCTGCTTATTTCACTTCTATGCTGAGTACATTATGCAAATGCTGGACTGGATGGATTATAAATTGGAATAAAGATTGCTGGGAGCAATATCAACAACCTCAGATATGCAGATAACGTAATGGCAGAACGCAAAGAGGAACTAAAGAGCTTCTTGATAAGAGTGAAAGAGGAGAATGAAAATGCTGGCTTAAAACTCAATGTTCGAAAAGAAAAATAAAGTAAGATTGTGACATCCAGTTCCATCACTTCTTGACAAATAGAAGAGGAAAAATATGGAAGCAGTGAGAGACTTTATTTTCTTGGACTCCAAAATCACTGCAGCCACAAAATTTAAAGATGCTTGTTCTTTGGAAGGAAAGCTACAATAAACCTAGATAGCATATTAAAAGGCAGAGACATCACTTTTTCAACAAAGGTCCATATAGTCAAAGCTATGGTTTTTCCAGTAGTCATGTATGGATGTGAGAGTAGGACCATAAAGAAGGCTGAGCACTGAGAATTGATGCTTCTGAATTTGGTGTTGGAGAAGACCCTTGAGAGTCCCTTGGACAGCAAGGAGATCAAACCAGTCAAAGCTAAAGGAAATCAACCCTAAATATTCATTAGAAAGACTAATGCTGAAGCTGAAGCTTCAATACTGAGGCCATCTGATACAAAGAGCTGATTCATTGGAAATGGCCCTGATCCTGGGAAAGATTGAAGGTAAAGGAAAAGGAGACAACAGAGGATGAGATGGTAACATCACCTACTCAATGGCCATGAATTTGAACAAACTCTGGGAGATATTATTGAAGGACAGAACAACCTGGATGCTACAGTCTGTAGGGTCGTATAGAGACAGACATAAGTTAGCAACTGAACAGACACAACAAAGCTTTTCATTTTGCCTCAGTTAACCAAAATGGGTGCCAAAGAATCCAATAACTTGGAAGTACCAATGGATACAGAAAATAGGTGGTCGAAACAAATCTTGCTTTTTATATCCAAAGACCAGAAATAGGGAAATAGGGAACTTATCTAGACCAGCAACATTTAGAAAATGACTGCAGCATTACCCCCAAACATACAAAAACAAACAAACTAAACACAGCAAACTGTGGACCACCCAGACCCAAATCACTAATGGCCAGGGGATGAGCACAGATTTCTACTTTTCCTTGTCAATATAGTGTTAGTTGGAGAAGGCAATGGCACCCCACTCCAGTACTCTTGCCTGGAAAATCCCATGGACAGAGGAGCCTGATGGGCTGCAGTCCATGGGGTCGCTAAGAGTCAGACACTACTGAGCGACTTCACTTCCACTTTTCACTTTCCTGCACTGGAGAAGGAAATGGCAACCCACTCCAGTGTTCTAGCCTGGAGAATCCCAGGGATGGGGGAGCCTGGTGGGCTGCCGTCCGTGGGGTCACACAGAGTCAGACATGACTGAAGCAACTTAGCAGCAGCAGCAGCAGCACAGTGCTAGTTGCTTCAGTTGTATCTGACTCTTTGCAAACCTATGGACTATAGCCCAACAGGATCCTCTGTCCATGGGATTCTCCAAGCAAGAACACTACAGTGTGTAGTCATTCCCTTCTCGAAGGGAGTCTTCCCAATCCAGGGATCAAATCCAGGTCTCCTGCATTGTAAGCAGATTCTTTATTGTCTGAGCCACCAGGCCAATAAAGAAGTAATCCCCACCCTCTGCCAACCTCTCATCCAACCAGAATAGGATCAGAGAAGACTAAAAATTAAGGAACCTGGATTTTCACCCCTCCCTGGCATGCTTCCTTCACATTGGTATCAGAGAAAGCCATTTTGGGAATGTAACAAGGAACCCCCATCTCTCTCAGCCAAAGAAGTATCAGTGGATGGCTATATGGGAGATGAAACACTTATTCCCACCCAGCAATGATGAGGAGTCCCCCTTCTCTGGCTGAGTGAGATACTTGGGCTTTTATTGCTGCTGGGCTATAGGTATATGGCACTTGTATACAGGGTCAGAAAAAGCTGCAGGCCATGTGATGATTTCAATACTGTCAACCAGGAAGATCTCAAGCTGAACACAAAAGACAGTCAATCATTGCCAAACTCCAGAAAACAAAAGATGCTAAAATTATCTGACAAAGATTTTTTTTAAGATACCATAAAGATTCTTTGACCAGCAACTATGAATATGCCTGAAATGAGTGAAAAAATGTTTCAGAATTAAATATAGAAAGTTTCAACAAAAAGATAAATACATAATGAAAACCCAAGTGAAAATTTTAGAGTGAACTTGAGAGCTAAGCTGCTTGGTGTAGGAATAGTCAATATTGTAACAATGAACCAAAATGAAAACAACCCTCCAGTTTTTAATCACTTATTCCCATGGTGTAAGCAAGCGGCCAAACCTAAGAAATTGTTAATTCTACTGACATCTATTTTCCACCATGGCACAATGCCAGGTCCAGGCAGCACAGACACAAGGATCTTTTCACTTCCAAGTGACATCTGATGGTCAGTGGGGAAGGACAGGAGTAAGGACTAGGACTAGAAAACTGCTTGATGTTGAGTAAGAGTAGAGAAACATGTCTTTAAGTTTCCCTCTAGTTCCCTCACTAAAATGTTCTACAGCAAAAGCACCAGGGAGAAGGAATATGTATATTATACATATTACATATATATTACTATGTATACATGTGTATACATATTACATAATATAGATATATCATATATGTATAATAGCCTGGCCAGCTGGGGACCCTGAATCCTTGACTGCAACTCCCTTTGGAGAAGGCAAGGCAAAGTCCATGTTCGAGTCTAGTGGCCCCTGAAGCCTGCCAGGAACGGCCTTGTAATTGCATGTAGTCAGGTCTAAAAAAATCACTTCAGACCTCTGAAGGAATTAGAAACTATGAAAGCATATACCCACACAAGCTATTTAGCCAGGAATCAGATTCCTCACGTTCTAGCCCAACGTTTTGTTGTTGTTTTGTTCCTCTTCACATGTTCTTGATACATTACTGTTTCATTGATTTCATTAAATAGTTTGTGACTTCTCATTGAATATGAAATATTCCAGGCCATTCCAATTTGAAGAAAAACAAGAAAAGACACAAAGCTTTCATATTTGCTTCCCACTCCTTCTGGGCCTGGAGAAGTTGAAAGGCAGAGTCTGAATGTTAAAGATAGGGGAAAAGGAGCTCACTTCAAATGGAAACTTTTACTCAAAACATTTAAGTTTTAGAAACTTCAACCTAAAGTATAAATTGTCCCATTTAAGCAGAAAAATTTTTTAAAAAAAAACTTAACTGTTTCAATGATATGGATTTATTTATTTTGAAAATACAGAGAAACATATTCAAAAATATCTTTTCTTCTTAAACATCTGACAGTTGTGGATCTAGAAAAAAAAATCTTGTCAGTCACCTCAGTTTCCAACTCATATAGAGGGCATTAATAATCATTACCAGTAAAAATCCTCATAGTGGCTTTGGTTACAAATATGCATAATGTGTTTCAGATGATTGTTTTTCCCCTAAAGGAATATGAACTCAACTGAAATGCATTTTCTTACACCTGACAATCCTTTACATAATCCTGATATTTTGATTAGTCTTTCGAAGACTTTATTAAAGGACAAAAAGCAGAAAATGTCACACATATGGTATCTCAATATGGGATTCAGATTGTGTATCAGATAATGTGAAGCACATGTCAATAAAATGATCTGATTTTCTTTCTGTTGCTTAGTTTCTGGGTCATGGTAGATGATGCTCCAAAAGCATTAGTTCTATGCTTCATACAGAACTCCTGAGAACAATTTCTAGTTTTTTGCTTTTAAATCTTCAATAAATAAGAGTCAACCGAAGTAATGATGCATAGATCAAAATGTACAATGCAGAGCAGACAAAAAGATATATGAATCCATTTTCTCTTCTAAAATTACCCAATAATTCTATTTGAAATTTAAACTTTATTTTCATGTCCATAAAATTTGCCTTGTAGTCAAGGAAACTGTTTATTATTTTCACAATAAAACTTCAAAGATTTTGTGAATTTTAATGAAGACCTAAAACTAGTTCTAAAATAAAAAATTTACAGGAAAATCAAGTTATTATTTTAGTCAGACCCTCTGAAGGAATTAGAAACTATGAAAGCATATACCCACAAACACATGTAATATTTAGCAACCATGTGTATTTTGTTATAGAACTTAGAAAGTCTTCATTAATTATAAACTATGAAATTCTCTTATTATTTCATAGATATCTTTTTTCAAGTTGAAATTCCTTCTTTCTATACCTATGAATCACTGCATATGAGTAGTTGTTATTTAAGACATTATTTTTCTCTTTGAGTGGTTTTAGAGTCAGAGCAAATATGAAAGCAAGGGGCAGAGATTTTTCATATAGCCTCTGCTCCCCCATATATATAGGTTTCCCATTATCAATATCCCCCTCCAGGGAGTTATATATTTTATCACTGATGAAACTACTCTGAAACATCAAATTCAACCAAAGACCATAGTTTATGTTAAGGTTCACTCTTGGTGCTGTACAGTCTAGGGATTTGGACTAGTGAGTGATTATGTGTCAGACTTCCCTGATGGCTCAGATGGTAAAGAATCTGCCTGCAATTCAGGAGACCTGGGTTTGATCACTGGGTGGGAAAGATCCCCCGGCAATAGGAATGCCTGGAGAATTCCACAGACAGAGGAATGTGGCAGGCTACAGGCCATGGGGTTGAAGAATTGGACACGACTGAGTAACTAACACTCACTTTTCATGATGAGGTGCATCCATCATAGATCATAGTAGTATCACACAGAGTATTTTTAATGCCCTGAAAATCCTGGGTTTCACCTTAACATTCTACCTTGCCCCACCCTCTAATAAACACTGATATATTTATTTTCTTCTTAGTTTTACCTTTTCTAGAATGTCATATAATGTTGGAGTTATGCAGTATGCAGTCTTTACAGAGTGGTTTCTCTCACTTAACAATATGAATTTAACATTCCTCCATGTCTTTTCACACCTTGATAACTCATCTCTTTTTACCTCTGAGTAGTGTACAATGATCTGAGCATTCTACAGTTTATTTAACCATTCACTTAAAATCTTGGTTGCTTCTGAGATGGAGAATTATGAATAAAGCTATTATAAACATTCTTATGATGATTTTATGTGGACATAAGCTTTCAGCTTCTTGGTAAATACCAATGAGTGTAATAACCAGACTATATGATAAGATTATACTTCATTTTGTTAGAAAGTATCAAACTTAGTTTTAAAGAGGCTGTACTACTCTGCATTGCTACCAGCAGCAAATGAGAGCAAATTGCTCCAAATTGCTCCAAATCCTCATGAGCATATGATGTCAGAATTTAGGATTTTGACCATCTAACAGGCATATAGTAGTTCTCATCTTTGTTTTAATTTTCATTTCCCTGGTGACATAAACTGTAGGGGATATTTTAATATGATTATTTGTCATTTGTATATCTTCTTTGGTGAGGTGTCCATTCTTTCCCCAATTTTTAATGCAGATTTTGATTTTTGAGAGTTAATAGTTCTTTCTGTATTTTTGGACAATAGTCCTTTATCATATATATCTTTTGCAAATAATTTCTCTCCTTTTATCTTTTCATTCCCTTGACATTATCTTTTGCAGAGCTAAAGGAACATGCTTTTATTGTTGTATCTAAAAGTCCATTGCCATACCCAATGTTATCTAGGTTTTTTCCTATATTATCTTTTAGGAGCTTTATAGTTATACAACTGATTTTACATTTAGTTTTTTCATCTGTGAGTTAATTTTACGAAAGGTTTAAAATCTGTGTCTGCTGCTGCTAAGTTGCTTCAGTCGTGTCCGACTCTGTGCAACGCCATAGACAGCAGCCCACCAGGCTCCCTCATCGTTGGGATTGTCCAGGCAAGAACAGTGGAGTGGGTTGCCATTTCCTTCTCCAATGCATGGAAGTGAAAAGTGAAAGTGAAATCACTCAGTCGTGTACGACTCTTAGCGATCCCATGGACTGCAGCCCACCAGGCTCCTCCATCCGTGGGATTTTCCAGGCAAGAGTACTGGAGTGGGGTGCCATTGCCTTCTCTGAAAATCTGTCTAGGTACAATGTTTTGCGTGTTGGTAGCCAGTTGTTATAGAACCATTTGTTAGAAACACATTCTTTTACTCCATTGTGCTCCTATATCAAATGTCATTTAACTGTATTCAAGGGGGTCTATTCCTGGACTGTCTATTTTGTTCCATTGTTCTACTTGTCTATTACCTCTACAACACTGTACTATCTTAATAACTGTAGCTTTACAGTCTTGAAGTCAGGTAGTGTCTCTCCTCCAAATTTGCTCATCTCATTCAATATTGTCTACTATACTGAATCTGTTGCCACCCCATTTTTTAGGAAAAAAATAGATATCCATAAAATAACTTGCTGGGATTTTGATAAGGTTTGCATTGAATGTATAGATCAAGTTAGGAAAAACTGACATCTTGACAATACTGATTCTTCCTACTCATGAAAACGTAATGTCTCTCCATTTATTTAGTTCTTAGGTTTTGTTCATAGAGTTTATAGTTGTCCTTATAAAGATACATACAAAATTGATTTTGTTTATTAAATTTGTGTCTTTCAACCATGCTGTATTTGCTTATTAGTTCCAGAGGTGTTTGTCAATTCTCTCTGACTTTCTATTTAGACTATCATACAATCTGCAAGCAAATCTAGTTTTATTCATTCCTTTCCAATCTGTATACTTTTTATTTCCTTCTTTTATCTTATTACATTAGATAATACTTCCAGTACAATGTTGAAAAGTAGTGTTGACAGAATATATCCTTGCCTTGTTACTGATTTTAGAGGGAAAGCTTCCAGTTTCTCACAATTAAGTAGGGAGTTAGCTGTGGGGTTTTTTGTAATCTATGTTATCAAACTTGTGGACACAGAATTGTTCATATTATTCATGTATTATGCTTTTAATGTCCATGGGATCTGATGATTATGACCTCTCATTTATCTGATATTAGCAATTTATATCCTCTTTTTTTTTTTAACCAAGGTAGAGGCTTATCAACTTAATTTATTTTTCAAAATATATTTAACTTAAAAATATATAATAGAACTAATGCATAAATATGGAATCTAGAAAAATGGTACTGATGAACCTATTTGCAGAGGAGCAGTGGAGACATAGACGTAGAGAAGAGACATAAACATGGCTGGAAGAGGAGGAAGTAGAGGGTGGATCTACGGAGACAGTAATATGGAAACATACATTACCATCTGTAAAATAGAGAGCCAATGGGAATTTGCTCTATGACTCAGGGAACTTAAACCAGGGCTCAGTAACTATCTAAAGGAGTGGGATGGGCTTGGAAGGGGGACAGAAGTTTCAGTGGGAGGGGACATAGGTAAATCTATGGCTGATTCATGTTGATGTTTGGTAGAAACCAACACAATACTATAAAGCAATCATCCTTCAATTAAAATTAAATAAATTATATTTGTGTGTGCGTATGTATCTCACAGTAGAGATATACATTCTTTTAATATTCTTGAGAGTTGATTTTAATATCTGTGTCAATTCTGGGATGGTTTCAATTGATTATATTTTTCTGCCTAATGGCATCATATTTTCCTGCATCTTTGCATTCTGAATATTATTTCATTGATTCCCTAATGTGATGGTTAATTTTATCAAATTAACCAAATTAAATTTGTGTTATCAAATTAATAATTATCAAATTAACACAAATTAAATGTGTCAAAATACGTAGGCAGCAGTGTCCAGATACTTGGACAAACATTACTCTGGATGCCTTTGTAAAGGTGTTTCTTTGGATAAGATTAACATTTAAATTAGTGGATGTTGTGTGAAGTATTACATATGGTATCCTATGTAATATGGATGAGTACCATACAATCAGTTGAAGGCCTAAATAGAACAAAGACTGACCTCCCTCAAGCAAGAAGGAGATCTGCTAGATTTGAGTTGCAACTTTTCACTGGGATTCCAACCTACCAGTCCCCATGGCAGATTTTAGACTTACCAAACAAGTGATTGACTCTATGATCACTTGAGAATATTCCTTAAAATCTCTCGATACATATATACATAAATAGGCAAGTATACACACATCCTGTTCTGTTTCTCAGGAGAACCCTAACTAATACACCAGACAGTATGTATTGCACTTTTTCGCATTGGATATTTTGTAGTGCTGCACTTATTATTGAGCTTTGCTCTGGAATATAGTTATGCTTAATATTTCTTGCTTTTAGCAGTTGTTAGGTGGGACAAGAACTTTATCTAGAGTTAATCATTCCACCCAAACCTGACTGAGGGGATCATTCTGGGTAATTTTCCTAGTTTCCTGTGAATTTTGAAGCTTTCTTTTGTGAGTGTCAGATACTATTCTTTTTAATTCTTTTGGATAGTTCTTTCCATGTGTCTTAGTCAGTCTTGACTACAGTAACAAAGTACCAGAGAGTGGATGGCTTAGTTAAAAAAACAAAAAAAAAAGAATATTTTCTCACAGTTCTGGATGCTAAAAATGTGAAACCAGGGTGTCAGCATGGTCAAGGTCTGGTGAGACCTCTCTATGACTTTATAGATTGCAGACTTATCCTTGTATAATCACTTGGCAGAAAAACAGAAAGCTAGTTTTCTGATCTTTTCTTTTTTTTCTTTTTTAATTTTTTTAAAATATAAATTTATTTATTTTAATTGGAGGTTAATTACTTTACAATATTGTATTGGTTTTGCCATACATCAACATGAATCTGCCACAGGTATACATGTGTTCCCCATCCTGAACCCCCCTCCCTCCTCCCTCCCCATACCATCCTTCATCCCATTCATGAGGACTCTACTATCATTATCTCCACTTCATAATGCCATTATTTTGGGAATTAAATGTCAACATATTAATTTTAAAGGGACATAAATAGCCCATAAAATTCTGCCCCTGGTAACTAAAATTCACGCTCTCGTGTTAAAAATTACATTCATTCCAGCCCAATATTCGCAACAGGCTTGACTCATTCCAACATTAAGTCTGGAATCTGAAGTCTCATCTAAAATATATTCTAAATTAGACATGGATGAAACTCAAGGTATGATTCACCTTGAGTCAAAATATCTTCCCAGCTGTCAACTTATAAAACCAAGCAAGTTATATGCTTTCAGAATGAAATGATAGAAGAGGAATAGGTTAGACATTCCCATTCCAAAGGGATAAAAAGGGAAGAAGAAAATGATGATGGTCCCAAACAAGTACAAATCTAGCAAGGCATGAGATATTAAATATTGAGAGTAAACTGTTTTGTTCCTTGTTCTTCCCTTCAGGCTCACTATGATAGCAGTCCAGCGGCCACACTACAGCAGGAGAGATTCCTGTCCTATATCTCTGCTAAGAGGAGGTCAAGCCCCCATAACTGGGCAGAGATTGACTGCCCTATTGTAAATAAGGCAATGATCTCCAATTCTGAAACTGAAGAAATAACTCTGATAACTACTAAATTGTATTAGGGGTCATTCTTTCCTTAAATTAAAAAATGGAGTATGTTCATAGCCAAATAACTCTGTGATCCCACTCTATAAATTTCTGAAGTCTGACAGCCTTTCTTAATTCTGTCCTGTCTCCTTTCTCTTTAGTTTATTCTGTAGTGTTTTTTTTTTTTTTTTTCTCCATCCCTTCATTCTTTCTGGAGTTATTTCTCCACTGATCTCCAGTAGCATATTGGGCAACTACGGACCTGGGGAGTTTCTCTTTCAGTATCCTATCATTTGGTCTTTTCATACTGTTCATGGGGTTCTTAAGGCAAGAATATTGAAGTGGTTTTCCATACCCTTCTCCAGTGGACCACATTCTGTCAGATCTCTCCACCATGACCCACCCATCTTGGGTTGTCCCATGGGCATGGTTTAGTTTCACTAAGTTAGAATGAAGGGATGGAGCCAAAGTAAAAAGAATACCCAGCTGTGGATGTGACTGATGATAGAAGCAAGGTCCGCTGCTGTAAAGAGCAATATTGCATAGGAACCTGGAATGTCAGGTCCATGAATCAAGGCAAATTGGAATTGGGCAAGCAAGAGATGGCAAGAGTGAATGTCGACATTCTAGGAATCAGCAAACTAAAATGGACTGGAATGGGTGAATTTAACTCAGATGACCATTATATCTACTCCTGTGGGCAGGAATCCCTCAGAAGAAATGGAATGGCCATCATGATCAACAAAAGAGTCCGAAATGCAGTACTTGGATGCAATCTCCAAAACAACAGAATGATCTCTGTTTGTTTCCAAGGAAAACCATTCAATATCACAGTAATCCAAGTCTATGCTCCAACCAGTAATGATGAAGAAGCTGAAGTTGAAAAGTTCTATGAAGATCTACAAGACCTTTTAGAACTAACACCCCAAAAAGATGTCCTTTTCATTCTGAGGGGACTGGAATGCAAAAGTAAGAAGTCAAGAAACACCTGGAGAAATAGGCAAATTTGGCCTTGGAATACAGAATGAAGCAGGACAAAAACTAGTAGAGTTTTCCCAAGAAAATGCACTGGTCATAACAAAAACACTCTTCCAACAACACAAGAGAAGACTCTATACATGGACATCACCAGATGGTCAACACTGAAATCAGATTGATTATATTCATTGCAGTCAAAGAATATGCAGATGACACCACCCTTATGGCAGAAAGTGAAGAGGAACTAAAAAGCCTCTTGATGAAAGTGAAAATGGAGAGTGAAAAGGTTAGCTTAAAGCTCAACATTCAGAAAACGAAGATCATGGCATCTGGTCCCATCACTACATGGGAAATAGATGGGGAAACAGTGGAAACAGTGTCAGACTTTATTTTTCTGGGCTCCAAAATCACTGCAGATGGTGACTGCAGCCATGAATTTAAAAGACGCTTACTCCTTGGAAGAAAAGTTATGACCAACCTAGATAGCATATTCAAAAGCAGAGACATTACTTTGCCAACAAAGGTTCGCCTAGTCAAGGCTATAGTCTTTCCTGTGGTCATGTATGGATGTGAGAGCTGGACTGTGAAGAAGGCTGAGCGCCTAAGAATTGATGGTTTTGAACTGTGGTGTTGGAGAAGACTCTTGAGAGTCCCCTGGACTGCAAGAAGATCCAACCAGTCCATTCTGAAGGAGATCAGTCCTGGGATTACTTTGGAAGGAATGATGCTAAAGCTGAAACTCCAGTACTTTGGCCACCTCATGCGAAGAGTTGACTCATTGGAGAAGACTCTGATGCTGGGAGGGATTGGGGGCAGGGGGAGAAGGGGACGACAGAGGATGAGATGGCTGGATGGCATCACTGACTCGATGGATGTGAGTCTGAGTGACCTCCGGGAGTTGGTGATGGACAGGGCGGCCTGGCGTGCTGCGATTCATGGGGTCTCATAGAGTCGGACACGACTGAGTGACTGATCTGATCTGATGGAGAAGCTGTATACAGTCAGCAAAAACAAGACCAGGAGCTGACTGTGGCTCAGACCATGAACTCCTTATTGCCAAATTCAGTCTTAAATTGAAGAAAGTAGAGAAAACCACTAGACCATTCAGGTATGATCTAAATCAAACCTCTTATAATTACACAGTGGAAGTGAGAAATAGATTTAAGGGCCTAGATCTGATAGACAGAGTGCCTGATGAGCTATAGAATGAGGTTCGTGGCGTTGAACAGGAGACAGGGATCAAGACAATCCCCAAGGAAAAGAAATGCAGAAAAGCAAAATGGCTGTCTGGGGAGGCCTTACAAATAGCTGTGAAAAGAAGAGAAGTAAAAAGCAAAGGAGAAAAGGAAAGATATAAACATCTGAATGCAGAGTTCCAAAGAATAGCAAGAAGAGGTAAGAAAGCCTTCTTCAGCGATCAATGCAAAGAAATAGAAGAAAGCAACAGAATGGGAAAGACTAGAGATCTCTTCAAGAAAATCAGAGATATCAAAGGAACATTTCATGCAAAGATGGACTCGATAAAGGACACAAATGGTATGGACCTAACAAAAGCAGAAGATATTAAGAAGAGATGGCAAGAATACACAGAAGAACTGTACAAAAAAGAGCTTCAAGACCCAGATAATCACGATGGTGTGATCACTGACCTAGAGCCAGACATTCTGGAATGTGAAATCAACTGGGGCTGAGAAAGCATCACTACGAACAAAGCTAGTGCAGGTGACAGAATTCCAGTTGAGCTATTCCAAATCCTGAAAGATGATGCTGTGAAAGTGCTGCACTCAATATGCCAGCAAATTTGGAAAACTCAGCTGTGGTTACAGGACTGGAAAAGGTCAGTTTTCAATCCAATCCCAAAGAAAGGCAATGCCAAAGAATGCTCAAACTACCACACAATTGCACTCATCTCACACGCTAGTAAAGTCATGCTCAAAATTCTCCAAGCCAGGCTTCAGCAATATGTGAACCGTGAACTTCCTGATGCTCAAATTGTTTTAGAAAAGGCAGAGGAACCAAAGATCAAATTACAAACATCCACTGGATCATGGAAAAAGCAAGAGAGTTCCAGAAAAACATCTATTTCTGCTTTATTGACTATGCCAAAGCCTTTGACTGTGTAGATCACAATAAACTGTGGAAAATTCTGAAAGAGATGGGAATACCAGACCACCTGACCTGCCTCTTGAGAAATTTGTATGCAGGTCAGGAAGCAACAGTTAGAACTGGACATGGAACAACAGACTGGTTCCAAATAGGAAAAGGAGTTCGTCAAGGCTGTATATTATCACCCTGTTTATTTAACTTATATGCAGAGTACATCATGAGAAACACTGGACTAGAAGAAACACAAGATGGAATCAAGATTGCCGGGAGAAATATCAATAACCGCAGATATGCAGATGACACCACCCTTATGACAGAAAGTGAAGAGGAACTAAAAAGCCTCTTGATGAAAGTGAAAGAGGAGAGTGAAAAAGTTGGCTTAAAGCTCAACATTCAGAAAACGAAGATCATGGCATCTGGTCCCTTCAGATCAGATCAGATCAGTCGCTCAGTCGTGTCCGATTCTTTGTGACCCCATGAACTGCAGCACGCCAGGCCTCCCTGTCCATCACCAGCTCCCGGAGGTCTCCCAGACTCACACCCATCAAGTCAGTGATGCCATCTAGCCATCTCATCCTCTGTCGTCCCCTTCTCCTCCTGCCCTCAATCCCTCCCAGCATCAGAGTCTTCTCCAATGAGTCAACTCTTCGCATGAGGTGGCCAAAATACTGGAGTTTCAGCTTTAGCATCATTCCCTCCAAAGGAATTCCAGGATTGATCTCCTTCAGAATGGACTGGTTGGATCTTCTTGCAGTCCAAGGGACTCTCAAGAGTCTTCTCCAACACCACAGTTCAAAAGCATCAATTCTTCGTCGCTCAGCCTTCTTCACAGTCCAGCTCTCACACAAGGACCACACCCTTTTCTAACTCAATGAAATTAAGCCATGCCCGAGGGGCAACCTGGGATGGGTGGGTCATGGTGGAGAGAGATGACAGGGTGTTGTCCCCTGGAGAAGGGAATGGCTAACCACTTGAGTATTCTTGCCTTCAGAACCCCATGAACAGTATGAAAAGACAAAATGATAGGATATTGACAGAGAAACTCCCCAGGTCAGTAGAGGACCAATATGCTACTGGAGATCACTGGAGAAATAACTCCAGAAAGAATGAAGGGATGGAGCCAAAACAAAAAGAATACCCAGCTGTGGATGTGTCTGGTGATAGAAGCAAAGTCCGATGCTGTAAAGAGCAATACTGCATAGGAACCTGGAATGTCAGGTCCATGAATCAAGGCAAATTGGAAGTGGTCAAACAAGAGATGGCAAGAGTGAATGTCGACATTCTAGAAATTAGCGAACTAAAATGGACTGGTTCCTTCACTTCATAGCAAATAGATGGGGAAACAGTGGAAACAGTGTCAGACTTTATTTTTGTAAGCTCCAAAATCACTGCAGATGGTGACTGCAGCCATGAAATTAAAAGACGCTTACTCCTTGGAAGGAAGGTTATGACCATCCTAGATAGCATATTCAAAAGCAGAGACGTTACTTTGCCAACAAATGTTCGCCTAGTCAAGGCTATGGTTTTTCCTGTGGTCATATATGGATGTGAGAGTTGGACTGTAAAGAAGGCTGAGCGCTGAAGAATTGATGCTTTTGAACTGTGGTGTTGGAGAAGACTCTTGAGAGTCCCTTGGACTGCAAGGAGATCCAACCAGTCCATTCTAATGGAGATCAGCCCTGGGATTTCTTTGGAAGGAATGATGTTGAAACTGAAACTCCAGTACTTTGGCCACCTCATGCAAAGAGTTGGCTCATTGGAAAAGTCTCTGATGCTAGGAGGGATTGAGGGCAAGAGGACAAGGGGACGACAGAGGATGAGATGGCTGGATGGCATTACTGACTCAATGGACATGAGTCTGATTGAACTCTTGAAGTTGATGATGGACAGGGAGGCCTGGTGTGCTGCGATTCATGGAGTTGCAAAGAGTCAGACACGACTGAGTGACTGATCTAATCTGATCTGATCTGTGGTTTTCTTTTAAAGGTAGATGGTTATATCCGGGGTTCATAAGTATCCAAATCTCCTTTTTGAGTAGTTGCTTAGCCATACCCTTAATATTCTCTTCTGAATATGCTTTTTCTTTTTTTTTGCAATATGGATAGACTGAGAATTTTCCAAATTTAAGATCTAATTTCTCTCAATAGTTCAATCTTCAATTCATTTCCCTCTTCTTGTGCTTCACTATAAGCAATCAGGAGGACCAAAGTGCTCCTTCAGTAATTTTCTCCTCCCCTAAATGTCTACTTTCATTGCTTGCAAGTTTTACCTTCCACAAAATACAGGAACAAGAACACAATTTAGCCAATTTCTTTGCTACTTTATAAAAAATATCACCTTTTCTTTGTGAGTGTGTGGGTTAGTCACTCAGGCGAACAGACTCTTTGCAACCACGTGGACTGTAGCTTGCAGACTCCTCTGTCCATGGGGTTCCCCAGGCAAGAATACTGGAATAGGTTTTGATTCCCTTCTGAGACTTTTTCTTTATTGTTCAATAAGAGTCCATAATTTCTTCCTGAGACTTCATTAAAACAACATTTATTGTCCATGTTTCTATCAATATATGATATATGATTATATAGTATGTAAGAAAACATCAGTTTTGTTTACATGTCTGTGACCTCTTCA
Organism: Tragelaphus eurycerus; assembly: GCA_935064755.1. NCBI lineage: Eukaryota > Metazoa > Chordata > Mammalia > Artiodactyla > Bovidae > Tragelaphus > Tragelaphus eurycerus. The sequence continues at coordinate 15,680,110 of CAKXYN010000009.1, read as the reverse complement.
GATTTGCTTTTAAAAATCCCTTTACAACAATCTTGGCTTCTTCTAGAGTGATTTTCAACTCTTTCCCAACATGTTCTCATTCAGTTCAGTACAGTTCAGTCACTCAGTCATATCTGACTCTTTGCAACCCCATGGATGGCAGCCCACCAGGCCTCCCTGTCCATCGCCAACTCCCAGAGTTTACTCAAACTCATGTGCATTGAGTCGGTGATGCCATCTCATCCTCTATGGCCCCCTTCTCCTCCTGGCTTCAATCTTACCCAGCATCAGGGTCTTTTCAAATGAATCAGTTCTTCATGTCACGTAGCCAAAGTATTGGAGTTTTGGCTTCAGCTTCAGTCCTTCCAATAAATATTCAGGACTGATTTCCTTTCAGATGGACTGGTTGGATCTCCTTGCAGTCCAACGGGCTCTCAAGAGTCTTCTCCAATACCACAGGTCAAAATCATCAGTTCTTCAGCACTCAGCTTTCTTTATAGTCCAACTCTCACATTGATACATGACTAATTAAAAAATTATGCCTTTCACTAGATGGACTTTTGTTGCCAAAGTAATGTCTCTGCTTTTTAATCTGCTGTCTAGGTTGGTCATAGCTTTTCTTTCGAGAAGCAAGTGTCTTTTAATTTTATGGTTGCAGTCACCACCTTCAGTAATTTTGAAGTAAAAAAAAAAATATAAAGTCTGTCACTTTTTCCACTGTCTCCCGATCTATTTGCCATTAAGAGATGGGACCAGATGCCATAATCTTAGCTTTCTGAATGTTGAGCCTCAAGCCAACTTTTTCACTCTCCTCTTTCACTTTCATTAAGAGGCTCTTTAGTTCTGCTTCGCTTTCTGCCATAAGGGTGGTATCATTTGCACATCTGATGTTACGGATATTTCTCCCGGCAACCTTGATTCCATCTTGTGCTTCATCCATTCCAGCATTTCTCAGATGTACTCTGCATATAAGTTAAATATTCAGGATGACAATACATAGCCTTGATGTACCCCTTTCCCTATTTGGAACCAGTTTGTTGTTCCATGTCCAGTTCTAACTGTTGCTTCTTGACCTATGTACAAATTTCTCAAAAGGTAAGTTGGTGGTCTGATATTCCCAACTCTTTAAGTATTTTCCAGTTTGTTGTTGTCCATGTAGTCAAAGGCTTTGGCATAGTCAATAAAGCAGAAGTAGATGTTTTTCTGGAACTCTCTTGCTCTTTCTATGATCCAGTTGATGTTGGCAATTTGATTTCTGGTTTCTCTGCCTTTTATAAATCCAGCTTCAACATCTGGACATTCATGGTTCACATATTGTTGAAGCCTGGCTTGGAGAATTTTTAGCATTACTTTACTGCATGTTAGATGATTGCAATTGTGTGGTAGCTTGAGCATTCTTTGGCATTGCCTTTCTTTGTGATTGGAATGTAAACTGACCGTTTCCAGTCCTGTGGCCACTGCTGAGGTTTCCAAATTTGCTGCCACATTGAGTGCAGTACTTTAACACCATCCTCTTTTAGATTTTGAAATAGCTCACTATTTTATGGAATTCCATCACCTCCACTAGCTTTGTTTGTAGTGATGTTTCCTAAGGCCCACTTGACTTCACATTCCAGGATGTCTTGCTCTAGGTTGGTGATCACACCATTGTGATCATCTGGGTCATGAAGATCTTTTTTGTATAGTTCTTCTTTGTGTTCTTGACTCCTGTCTTAATATCTTCTGCTTCTGTTAGGTCCATATCATTTCTGTCCTTTATTGTGCCCATTTTTGCATGAAATCTTTCCTTAGTTTCTCTAATTTTCTTGAAGAGATCTCTAGACTTTCCCATTCTATTTTCCTCTATTTTTTTGCACTGATCCCTGAGTAAGGCTTTCTTATCCCTCCTTGTTATTCTTTGGAACTTTGCATTCAAATGGGTATTTCCTTCCTTTTCTTCTTTGCTTTTCATTTCTCTTCTTTTCACAGCTATTTGTAAGGCCTCTTCAGACAACCATTTTTGAATTTATTTTTCCTTGGGGATGGTCTTGATCCCTGCCTTCTGTACAATGTCACAAACCTCCGTCCATAGTTCATCAGGCACTCTTATCTATCAGATTTAGTCCCTTAAATCTATTTCTCACTTCCACTGTATAATCATAAGTGATTTGATTTAGGTAATACCTGAATGGTCTAGTGGTTTTCTCTACTTTCTTCAATTTAAGTCTGAATTTGGCAATAAGGAGTTCATGGTCTATGCCACAGTCAGCTCCTGGTCTTGTTTTTGCTAACTGTATAGAACTTCTCCATCTTTGGCTGCAAAGAATATAATCAGTCTGATTTTGATATTGACTATATGGTGATGTCCATGTGTAGCAACTTCTCTTATGTTGTTGGATGAGGGTTTTTGCTGTGAGCAGTGCGTTGTCTTGGCAAAACTCTGTGAGTCTTTGTCCTCCTTCATTTTGTTCTCACTACCCAGTTCCAAAACTGCTTCCACATTTTTAGTTATTTGTTACATCAATACCCTACTTCTTATTACCATTTTCTGACTTAGTTTGTACTACAATATCAAGTCCCTGTACATTGAATGGCTTAAACAATAAACATTTATTTCTCATAGTTCTGGAGGATGGAAGTCCAAGATTAGTGTGCTGAAATTGTATGATTTTTGGTGAGGACTCTCTTTCAGATTACAGACTGTAGACTCCTGTATTCTTGCATGGAGAAAAGAGAAAATTAACTCACTGGCCTCTTTTTCTAAGAGCACTACTTCCATTTATGAAGATTCGATCCTTATGACCTGGGTACCTCCCAAAGGTGCTGTCTCCTAATGGCATCACACTGAGGATTAAATTTCAATATGAACATTGAGTAGACACAAATATTTATAAATAAATGTTTTCAAAAGTTTTATTATATGCAGTATGATGATCAGCATTCTGCTGAATACTTAAGACATACATTCTGCTGAATGTCTACAGATTTGCAGATTTCTTTCTCTGTACCACTTTTTAGTAAATAAAACTGTATCCTGCAACTCTATCTACTTTGGTTCACTTCACTCTTGACTCTGTCTCTTCAAATATTATAATTTCTGGGTTCTACTTAGACTTTTTCCCTGGTGTCATTTTTAAAACTGTCCAAGATAGACTGTTAGGGCTTACCTTATCTCTTTCTAATGTTCAAGTGTTCAATGTCTTCTGTTGTTTGATGTCCATTGTCTTGAAAACCATTGAATTAAATGTTTTTGTCTGTTTTATTGTTTTTGTTTGTTACAGGGAAAAGTATAAATATAACCTCTGTTAATGTCTCTTCATTGGTATCAAATATTTATTTAGTTGCATTTTAAAAAAAAATTTAAGTATAAAGTAAATGATAAAGAAAGAAGAATGAGGAAATATGTAATTTGCCACAGTCATGTATCTTCTTAGCTATTAATTTGAGAATCATGCTGCTGAGATATGACATACTCTGGCTACCATTAAAGTTAAGAAAGGCAAAGGACATAACTTGAACTAATTTGAAGAAAGCCAAGGCCATTTTAAGACTAAATTTCCAGATTTAAAGATAGTGTAGTGTGTCAAAGGGTGAAATTCTGAACAGTGTGAAGCAGTGGCTTCAGCCATCTAAGCAGCATGGTATCCTGAAGATTGTCTTGTCATGCTGGAAGGTCAGGTTCAGAAGACTCACTAGTGAGGTTTCTCCCCACAGAGAGGGACAGAAAGAGCGGCAGAAGTTCTCTGCATACTGCGAAGGTGACTTTGTTCTCAGTGTGAGCGCAGGGTGATCACAGCTCTCTAGGCTGAACTTGCTGTAAGCCCATCTATAATGCCTGTGCAGGGAGCAGAAAGGTCAGTTTGTCTGTAGCCTTCCCACCCCCGCCACCCCCATAACCTCATGATCTGGTAACAAATGCCTAGCTCATTTTCCAAAAGAAACGATGAAGGACAGGGAACACCAAAAATCTACCCAGGACTGGTACATAATTTTCACAAGAGGGAAATAAAGTCATGATACAGTTCTAAGCAATGGCATGAACTATGACGAGAAAGGGAAAATGAAGTAGAATGAAAGCACAAAAATCTTGTAGAAAAGGGGCCATATTTTTAGAAGTTTAAAATGTTGGAATCAATTTCTTGGGGTTATTGCCTCAAGAATATGTTAAAGGCAAGGTCCATAACTTTTTTCTGTCAGTTTTATAGTTTGAATATTATAAATATAATATATTGCCAAATACTGTTAGTATGACCCTGATCAATGTTTTTGCAATCTATGTGTTGAAAGACATTGGATGGCTTTTTTTTGAAGCATTCTTAGATTTGATCAAACTTTAAAATGAGTTTGGATCATTATCTTTCCCTTTGTTCCACAGATTATATGTAAATATATAGATATAAATTTGTATAGATAGATATTTATATGTAGATAGTCAAGGCTATGGTCTTTCCTGTGGTCATGTATGGATGTGAGAGCTGGACTGTGAAGAAGGCTGAGCGCCGAAGAATTGATGCTTTTGAACTGTGGTGTTGGAGAAGACTCTTAAGAGTCCCTTGGACTGCAAAGAGATCCAACCGGTCCATTCTGAAGGAGATCAGCCCTGGGATTTCTTTGGAAGGAATGATGCTAAAGCTGAAACTCCAGTATTTTGGCCACCTCATGGGAAGAGTTGACTCATTGGAGAAGACTCTGATGCTGGGAGGAGGAGAAGGGGACGACAGAGGATGAGATGGCTGGATGGCATCACTGACTCGATGAATGTGAGTCTGAGTGACCTCCAAGAGCTGGTGGTGGATAGGGAGGCCTGGCATGCTGCGGTTCATGGGGTCGCAAAGAGTCGGACACGACTGAGTGACTGATCTGATCTGATCTGATAATATATGTATGTGTCTATTAAAATAAATTTGAAATATGTTGACATATTTTACACGCTCTACTTAAGAACTACTTTCCTTCAAATTAATGATGACTTTCATTTTTTAAAATCTTTTCATCATAACCTTGACTATTTTCTTCCTTTCCTTAAGCTTCTTTTATTTGTTTTTACATTTGATCTTGTTTATAAAATAAACTTTAAATTCTCTGCTGTTAAAGATTACACACACATTACAAATGTATGGTGACATTTAAGTGTCAGCCGTCTTGGAACCATATTGAAACAGCTGTTTTGGGATTGTTCTCTTATAAGATTTAACACTGTTAACTATGGCATCCTAAGTTTATATTGGTCTTGCTTTGGCTCCCAGTAATGAATTAAGATTATTTTTTTCTATTTACCTGATAATTTAGACTTATTTTTTCATTTAAAATCTATTTTCCCATATAAAAGTGATTTTTTGGAACATGTGTTAACCAATAACTTTTATCTAGTCACTGAAATTATATACCAATATATCACTGGTACATGATCTGCAGTTTATAACAAGCAACAATCTTGCTCTAAAAGTATTTAATAAACCAAAATGATTATGCATATTTTTCACTTGAAAGTCTTAAAAATTGACCCTGGAAAATTCAGCCTGATGTGTAATTTTCTTTTTTTGCCCTGTATTTGAAATAATTTTAATTATGTTTATATAGACATATTTTATATATACATATATATATATAGTATATATATTTATAGTAGTTTTCAGGTCCATTGATTTACTCTTTTAATATAATTATAATAACATACTGTATGACTTTATTAAATAAACATTTGTTAAATGGAGCACAGGATGTCTGATGGTGAACCATGGGTTTACAAACAGATCAAAAGAAAATTTGAAATAGCAAAGTTTATTACACACAGTTCTTAAATCCTGGAAGAATTAAAGGGATGCTTTGAGGGGCCACAAGGACAGTTAAGGCAGAATGTAGACAAAGACAGGACTGGGGGTACAAGACTTTTTTAGTGTCCATCTCTTCAGGCATTGGGGATTGTTACTGTGGCTCTGATCTGACTGGTCAATTCAAATGAAAAGAGTGGAATTTTGGTAAATCCTGCAAGGATCACATAGGACATACAGGTGCTGAGAAGTAAGAGAGACTGTTGACCAAAAGGGTTGTGGAGAAAGTCATCTCAGGGACTTATATTTGTTTGTATCTAGGGCATGTTCTTACAAGAGCAGTCTAATGTCAGTTTAAGATCCCTGCAAGCCCAGTGGTCAAACAAAGTAGACATGAGACTCCAATCCCAAGTTGTAACTTAGCTAAACACTCAACAGATGCACACAATGGGATTTTAAGAAATCAGGGTGAGATCAAGGGGGGATGCAAGGCTTTGGGATCTCCTGGTTCTTCAGCTATCAAGATTACCTGTGTGACTTCTAATAGATTTTTTTACCATTTCTGAAGCTTTACATAATTATGTTCAAAGCGTCTGGCTTAAAGTTATAAGACAATGGGATTCTTAAAGCCCTTTTATGTAAATTTATAATATTACATTCTCCGTGCCTTTCTTCAATTGATTTATTTTTCTCCAGATCATGGTAGTCTTGGAGAGTTTAGGTTTTCACTAAGGTGACCTATTCAATGTAGGGTACCAATCCAAGCTAATGCAGAGGGTGCTCAAAACAGCATGAAAACCCAATCTAAATTAACTAGATACATGGCTAATTTCTACAAATTTGGATCAATATTAAAATTACATTTTGGTCACTTAATATGTTTCTGTAATTAGAGAAGACTTTCTTTTTTCTTTACTAGTTTAGACCTTGTTGGTTTAAATCACTGATGAATTAATTTTGATTTTTTGAGAAATATAAAACAGAAAATAGGAGATTTAATTTGTAAACTTAAAATTTATCTATAAATGTGAAAAATGTGTTTCTATAATATAGTACCATATATATATAATACTAAATTAAACTATATAAAAGTGCTGCTCTTTGATTATGTGGGGAAAAGATCAAAAATGAAAATTAAATGTTTAAATATGCTCAAAGATTATTACCCTAGAAACTATTCATAACATATAGTTTGCAGCAAAAGGAATATATAGATACATAGTCATGAAAAATATCAGAAGGGATCTTGCTTTCAGAGATCCCTTTTTGGGGAAAAAAAAACTTGATTTTTTTTCCCCTTTTATGGGGAAAAAACATCAATTTATTCTACTTGCATTTGAAAAAATAATATTCTGGCATATCAGACATAATTTAAAATATTTGGCTTTGCTACCTTGCTGCATAAATTGGCATTATTTAAATATATGTTCATTAAAAAAAAAAAAAAAAAACACCTTTTTCCTGGAAAGATCTTGACACTCAGTGGCATAACATCTCCGAGTTTCAGGCTGTCAGACAGTCACATTGGCACTGTCAGGCAAAAGGCTAATGAGTCTGAGATGGTCTAAAATAAGGACTAAAACATTCAGGAGGCCTGGCAGATAGCGTTAAATAAATGGGAAATAATCAGCTCTAGAGCAGTTGATTAGGAAAGAGGGCAAATTTTACTTGCAAATAGGACATAGTTGGCAGGTTAACCTGAACAGGTCTCAGTGCTATTGAAATCTAATAATGGTGCTTTGTGAACACTTCCTTTTAAGCTTTGACATTTTATAATTAAGTTACATGGTATATTGTTTCTTTTTTGGGTGATGGGCTGTTTAAGGGGGGGTATCTAAAAATGATAAAAATACTTTCAATCCATGAACATAAACAAGTATCATTAACCTAAAATAAAATCAGAAATAAACCTTTTGGTTTTCTCTTTTCTAGTTTGTACCATACCTACAAAGTTACAGTTGTCTTTTCTCTTTTCTTTCATTTAACAGTCTGGGACATAATAGTTTGAAAAAATGATTACCACTGGAAATCCTTATTCAGTTCCTCCTAAATATCAGAGCTTGAACAGAATTGCAGTAGGTTGCACTAAATCATTTCTGTTATGACCTTATATTTTGAAATTGTAACTGATAGACAAAATGCTGTATATGTTTGTGGGGAAAAAAGTATATCTGATTGACGAGGAGAAAAGTTCTTATCCTTATTTCTTACATAAAACTGATTCCTTAAAATTTGAAGAAAATAATTTAATATTAATTTTGTTATAAAATTTGTAATAAAATTATTGTTCCAATTTCTTGCCTATGAGAAAAATTATATAATCAAAAAAATTTAAAAATTTGAATATTCTTATATAGTTAAATTGAGGTATGACATTATTTTAGGATTTCCTTTGATATGTTATGAGTAAAGTAACTTGGAAATAACTTGTGTCAGTTCCACACCTGTAATTATGTGGAATTATGTTAATTAGACTAACTAGAATGTGTTGAACATTAATGATTAGTGATAAGAAAGAAAAGATCATAAAAAGTCTAATAGGATTCAAATCTGATCTAGATGGAATAATTTTACACAAAATGAATATTTTTATACAAAATGAAAGGAGTTATGCCAATAAATGGAACAATTAAATGCTAATAAAAACAGCAATAAGGTTAAGTATAATGATCAAGGTTTAATTAAAATTCTATTGGAAATTTCAAATCATTGATCTCTATCAGAAAAGATGATGTAATACTATAGTATATTGTCCTTCAACTATTCACTTTATAGTTTTCATATATATATAATTATATATATTATATATATAATATATAAATTATTTATATAATATATAAATTATAATATATATAATATATAAATTATATATATATTATATATAAATTATATATATGTCTCATCTGTTCTTAATGAGAACTTTGTAGCAATTCTAACTAAACCAGCAACCATACCTCAAAATGAGACACCAATTCTTAAGGTGCACAGTGGTGTAATTGGAATTATGAGTTAGATACTCTTCTAAATTAGTAACGGAGATTCAATTATTGTAAATGATTCAAATATCATTTGTATCAAATAATGATCCAAATAAAGTGATAGTCCAGATATGATTATAAAGTCTAAAATGTCAACATAAACTGAGTATGAACAAAATGAATATAAGAAGTATTTTGAGTGATGCTGTAAAATATCCAAAGATTTCTAGGTAGCAAAATTTATTTAGTCATCAAGCACTGCCAGTGACATGACTTAGAAAAATGGGCAGTGTACATTATAGCCTACATCTGTAGCTATAATTGATAAAACAAAACCACCACTCATAACCAGGAAGGGAATTTGGCAGATCACATACTTACATTTTCTTTCACCTTAAGGTGCTGAAGTGAAATAAATGATAATTTATTAAAAGCATATATATTTTTTATTTTGCTTATGTTTGGATAACATTTAAAATTAATCATGAATTCATGTTATTATGAAATATTTTTGAAAAAAAACACAGTCCCAGAATGAGTTTAAGTTTTCAAAATATCAGATTAAGAAAGTCTCACTTCTCTGAAATAGGAAACAATAATATACATAATCATAACACTGCTAAATTAATTTCAAAATTTAGATACCATGAATCATTCTCATTGGGATTTCAAAAAAAAAATTATGTTTTTATATCAAATAAAAAGGAAAAAATTATCATCTTGAATGTTTTTCAGGCTTTTGCCCTCAAACATGCCTTTTGTAACTTCTTTCAAATTCTAATAATAATGACAATTTTGTGTGATGTAAGGTAAATATAAATATACTTTGTCTCAATATTGTATAGATTTAATAGATGTAGGTTAAAGTCACATAACTAGATATTCTATAAGTATCTTTCTATTTTAAATATGGATTTTATTTCAAAGGGTATCATAATGTATTTCTGAACAATTAAGAAAAACATCATGTAGTGACTTGTAAAGCTTATCAATTTAGATCACCATTGATACAATACATATCTCTAGAAGATATGTTCTAGCAAAGAAAGCATCAGTAGAACCTGGCATTCATTAATTAAAACCATTCAGTATTTAAACACCATAATATCACTCAATGGAAAATGACACTCTAAATTCTGATTTTCTATCACTGTAAATTTGAACAATACTATTTCAAATTCAAAATCACTGCAAATGGTGACTGCAGCCATGAAATTAAAAGACACTTTCTCCTTGGAAGAAAATTTATCACCAACCTAGACAGCATATTAAAAAGCAGAGACATTACTTTGCCAACCAAAGTCCATCTAGTCACAGCTATGGTTTTTCCAGTAGTCATGTATGGATGTGAGAGCTGGACCATAAAGAAGGCTTAGCACTGAAGAATCAGTGCTTTTGAAATGTGGTGTTGGAGAAGACTCTTGAGAGTCCCTTGAACTGCAAGGAGATCCAACCAGTCCATCCTAAAAGAAATCAATCCTGAATATTCATTGGAAGGACTGATGCTGAAGCTGAAACTCCAATACTTTGGCCACCTGATGTGAAGAATTGATTCATTTGAAAAGACCCTGATGCTAGGAAAGATTGAAGGAGGCAAGAGAAGGGGATGACAGAGGCTGAGATGGCTGAATGGCATCACCGAATCAATGGACATGAGTTTGAGTAAACTTTGGGAGTTGGTGATGGACAGGGAGGCCTGGTGTGCTGCAGTCCATGGAGTCACAAAGAGCTGGATATGACTGAGTGACTGAACTGAACTGATTTGAAATTTAAGACTATTTTTGTATATAATTGGTTTGTCTAAAGAAGCATTAGATGATAAAACTCCACAAATGGCAAATGATATAATTTTAGTTAATTAGAGTACTTTCTAAAGTTCTTTTTAAGTTTGTCAAATTATTAAAACACAGAAAAGAAAAGTGATTTGTCAAAGATACAAAATATACATGCTACTTTTACTTTTCCAAATGTTACTAAAAAATAATTTATTTAGAGACTGTAGGGTAAACAGTGATTTGTCTAAAATTCCAGAGACACATGTTTCATTTTACCTTTGTTAAAATTTTAATTCCTTCATTCATCACATATTTATCACACACTAAAATTTCCAAAGGCTAATGGCATAACTTAGGTTATAAAGAGAATACTAATTATCCTTACTCTGTGTTAATAGAATGACAATTAAAGTACAAGGTTGTTTGTACTGAGAAGTGTTTTGAAAGCTCCAAAGAGAGTTCTCTGAACCAGGCTTAAAGATGAGATGAAGACATGAATTGTGTGTGTGTCCCTAAGATTTTTTTTAAATAATTCACTCTACAATCCTCAAATAGTATAGCATGATCTTTTAGTAGATATGTATGATGAGATGAGAACTATTTGCTTCTGACCACTGTAGTCACTACCTGACTGATTTACACCTCCCTAGTCTGCATTTTCTGTTGGAACAACAAAAGCAGTTTTCTGATTCTCTCTTTGGGGGTATGTCCTCCACCTGAGCTCTGGATTTCACATAGACTAGCCCACACACATTGTATATAAACTGCCTCAACCTCTATTGCTAACAAAAAATTATCATCCACATGAGAAAATGCATTAATCTTACTCACTTTGAAAAAAATAAAGTTTTCTTGATCCCAAGATCCCGTGTGTTCTACTCCGACTGCATTCTCTTTCTTTCTAATTGTGGCCCAATTTCTCAACATGGTTTATATTCTTCTTATTCAGCCCCTTTCCACCTTAACACACCTCAGTTGGGGGTCCTTCCTTATTACTCCACTTAAATATCAACAGCCTCCTTTTGTGAAGTCCAGTAGTCTGCCTTCTGTTCTTATTTTACTAAATTTTCCCTCCCCATTTAGCTGTTGATCACTTTCCTACATTTCTGTGAGACCACACCCTCTGGGTTTCTTCTGTCTTCTGGTTCTCTTGTGACCTTCTCCAGCCATTTTCTTCCAGGGATTTTCAAAACTTTAAATATAAACTGTATGTAGATGACTAATGTATCTCCAACCCTCTTTTCTTTTTTGAGCTTTCTCAAGCATCTCCATTTGCATGGCTAAGTCAACTTCTCATACTGAACATCTTCAGCATGAAATTATGTATTCTGTCCCCCACCTCCCCAGCTCCAGACCAATGCTCTTTTCTGGTCTTCCCTTTCCAAGTCCACAGGACCTTCCTTTCCCAAAATGCTCAACAGAGTGTCAGGGATTTTAGATTTCCCAGATAAAATTTAGTGTACCTAGACAAAATGGAATTTCAGAAAAACAGCAAATAATATGATATATGTATGTGCTAAAAATTAAATGATCATACTATTTGCTAAATGTTCCAACCCTACTCTTGGTCATATTTGTCTCTACATCAAATGCTAATATCTTCAAACTTTATCTAGAATGTTACAAATTCTCATAAGCTCCACTGTGAAATATCCCAGTACAAATCACCTAAAGCTTGACTTAAAGCTCTCCCTTCCTCTTGGGCTTATGTCGTACAACAAATTCTAAACCCCAGACCAAAGCCTAAAATGCCTCACCTAATCTGATCCCTGGCTATATCTCCAATGTCAGTTCCTATCATTTTCCTCTCTTGTTCACGAGATTCCAGCCAAACCCTTCTTGTATCAGTGCCTTAAGTATACCGCACATAAATCTATGTCAGGATCTTTGAACTTGCAATTCTTTCTGTTAGAACAATTTTCACTTCTTGTCTTTTGCCATTTAAGCTTCAGTTCTATACAGACAGAAGTTTTGTTACCAAGATCTATAAATGAATTCTCAGCCTACAATGCCCAAATGGTCTAAAATTTCTTTCTCTAATATCACTTTTATTATCTAAAATTGCCACAGTTTTCTTATGTTTCTTTTCTATATGATCCTGGAAGAAAATTTATTCTATGCATCTCCCACTTTGTTTATCCCACTTATTCCTGTATCTCCAGAGTCCAATATGATCACTGGTAAATATTAGATTTCAGTTAATATTTGATAAAGAAGTGAGTGGTTTCTAAAAGGTAGCAGTTTAGCTAGGTTAATCTGGTTTCTTGATATCATCACATCAGAAAAATATATTTAGACATTTATAGCAGAATCTTGAATGGAGAAGGCAATGGCACTCCACTTGAGTATTCTTGCCTGGAAAATCCCATGGATGGAGGAGCCTGGTGGGCTGTAGTCCATGGGGTTGCTAAGAATCGGACATGACTGAGTGACTTCCCTTTCACTTTTCATTTTCATGTATTAGAGGAGGAAATGGCAACCCACTCCAGTGTTCTTGCCTAGAGAATCCCAGGGACAGGGGAGCCTGGTGGGCTTCCATCTATGGGGTCGCACAGAGTCAGACACGACTGAAGCGACTTAGCAGCAGCAGCAGAATCTTGAATAATAAGCACCATAATCATATTTTAAAGTCTTTTTCTGTAATTTATAAAATAAAATAACAATCAGATTAAACTTATTAATTATTTACTGATAGGCAACCTATGTGTTTTCCCTATTTAGTCACAACAATACACAATTAGTAGCTTTTTAATATCAATTTCAAAGCTAAGCATTTTTACAAGGTAGATGTACTTCAATAACAGTCATTTTTAGAGATCTTCCATATACTCTCTTTAATATTAAGGTGAGAGTTCTCTTTTTTCGGATTTTTGTCTTATGGTAACAGATAAGAAAATATTAGAAGTGTACCATCATAATTTAAAACAAAATGTTAAAATGGAGGAAAGACACACTACACGTCACATTAATGAGCCAGCTTGGTATATCTATAAAATTTTACTTTAATCAATATTTTATGAGATACTAAATTAATATAATTCAATATTTTCTGTACAATTAAAAATAATTGATACTTCTATGTGAAAGTTTTTTTCAAGACTAAAATGTAAGTAAATAAATTTTAACTGACAGCTGTAGTCCAAAGTCTTGAAATATTGGGTGGAAAGGTTGAATGATTTTTCATAATCATCTCTTTCTCTGTCTTTCACATCACCTCATAACAAGAAGCCATATAGAGAACTTTGAAGGGAAAAAAAAAAAAAAAAACTCACAAAAACTTTTTTCCCCACATTGTTCTATTCCTTAACTAGAAAGCTGACTGACAGTATCAATCCTTTGTCAAACTTTATACAGACACACACTGACTGGCTACTGGATTATAGAACTCTTATTTTCTTCAAGTTTCTGTTTGGTCAAAGGTGAATTTTATTTCATATAGAGCAATCAAATCAATGTAAAGGTCGAACCTGATTAGAAAATATAGCTTTGGTAAATTACACAGGAGTCATTTGGAGAAGACATATAATTGGAAAGCCTTTATGCATATATATACCAGGAATGGGTAGCTCATTTTTATTTTTACATGCTACCCTTCAAGAAAAGTCATTAGCATACATGAAACAATAGCATTTCATTATGGGAAAGCCTTTTCAGTGTAGAAATTGGTGGTTTAATAGGCAGCCCTGAGGCAGAACCACCAGACAGACAGGAACACAATATTTGCAACATATTCCTTAAAAAAAATGCTTTCTGAAAAAGATATTTCTATATATAGAGATTTGAGAACTTTGGAGAAGAGTGTAAATGCTTATATGGTGAACTATGGAATCCAGATGCAAAGTTTCTGAAAAGAATCTAAAAATAAGTTTTCAACAGTCCCTATAGCCTGAGGCACTGGTTGAAGACAGTTTATGATTTGCTTGGTGGTAACTGTTGTTCATCTCTTTTTGTGAAAATCTAATTTCTGATTGTTATTATTTTTATGTAGCACTTAATATTGTTGAAAATACCTTATAATTTAAAATCCCAAGAAATTAGGTCTGAAATATATTTAATTAAACTAATTTGAAAATATAATTTGTTAAAAATAAATAGAGCCACATAATAGAACAGCTGGCTAATGATTGGCAAATCAAACCTAATGTTTTTATTCCCTTTAGACTAATGGAAAATCTAATTTGAACTGAATTTCTGTTCATAACATGTTTTTTTTTTTTTTTAATATAATGTAAAGTTACAAGTTAAAAGCATGTTTGTTTACACAAATGCCTGTTTTAAAGTTCTTTGCAGAATTTGATTAAGTTCTTAAAGAAACTATGAATATAAAAAAATTTGTCTCATCTTCTCCCTTATATTATTTGTCCCAATATACAAAAATATAAAAGACTTATCTATAATGTACCTAGCCTTGATCCTTCATGTGTGGGATCAGAATCTCACATTCACTATTTAAATTTAAAAAATATTTTCTTATAAACTAAATCATTCACTTTCTAATAAAATTTCAGAGAAAATTGTGAGACACAGATACTTATTAGTTTTATCATTTAATATTAATTAGAGTATTGGTAGAAAATAAAATCGGGGAAGGCAATGGCACCCCACCCCAGTACTTTTGCCTGGAAAATCCCATGGACGGAAGATCCTGGTAGGCTCCAGTCCATGGGGTCGCTAAGAGTCGGACACGACTGAGTGACTTCACTTTCACTTTTCACTTTCATGCATTGAAGAAGGAAATGGCAACCCACTCCAGTGTTCTTGCCTCGAGAATCCCAGGGACAAGGGAGCCTGGTGAGCTTCCGTCTATGGGGTCACACAGAGTTGGACACGACTGAAGCGACTTAGCAGCAGGAAATAAAATATAACTATACTTTTAAATATTCCAAATATTCCTGGTTAGGAAATATTTAGTGATATTATAATTCACATAAAACTTTTAACAATAAATGCCTGTAGAAAGAATGTTTTTTTTTTAGTCACTTTGTCATGTCCAACTCTTTTGCGACCCCATGGACTGCAATCTCCCCGGCTTCCCTGTCCAGTGGATTTCCTAGGCAAGAATTCTGGAGTGGGCTGCTGTTTCTTTCTCCAGGACGTCTTCTTGACCCAGGAATTGAACCCTCATCTCCTGCATTAACATGTGGATTCTTTACTACTGAGTCACCAGGGAAGCCCAGAAACAATGTTAAGAGGTTAAAATTACACAATACATCATTTATTAGATTAAAAGGCTATAAAATTATGTGTATAATAATGCAAAATTTTGTGTCTGTATGTATACATATACATAATATATAATAGCGCATATAATTGTATAGTATATAATAATATATGACATAAAAATTATAGAATTTTTAACATTATTATTTAATACTATTAAGCACATCTGACAATATAGACCTATGTATATACATTATATGCACACACAAACAAGTATGTGTGTATATGTACATTTAGGGAAAAAAATCTTAAAAATTAAAAATAGAATCTTGTTATTTAGTAATCAATATTTTCTTCTTGAATTCTTTTCAAAATATGTCTCAAATTATTAGTGTAGTAAATATGGAGTTAACCTTGAATGATTACAGTTATTACATTTTTTTCAAAAATTTTTCTTAAAAATTATTTCAGGGTCCTCCTTGTTTAAGCACCAGATACTATGTCTGGCTTAGTTTTGTATAAACATTTTTAAAAAGAGAAAAGAAAAAGAAATTTTTCAAAAATAGAAAACGGCTTAAAGGATTAAAAAACATCTTATGAACTTCAATGGTCAGGAAAGGGACTATAGTTAGCAGGAAAGGTTTCTGGGAACTTTTGATTACTTAAACAAACCCATCATTTACCAGCCTTATATAGCTGGAAGATCCTGATCCTCAGGGTCAAGAGACACTGATTGTTCTTGCCTGTGTTCTTTGCCCATCATTTTGCCAAAGTGGAATGAGTGCCTTTATTGGCATTCTCGATAGAACTGTGTGTAATGGAGCATGTTTATAACTACTTCTGAAGGAATATTGTTCTATAGATAGCAAGAAAAGGATAAAGGCATACTGACTGGGCTGGCAAAATGATGCTTGTTCTCTATGTGTAGGGGTAGCATAACAATCTTATGAATAAATGTTTTCACTTGTGTTTTGTTTTGCAGGCTTATCTACAAAGATGGGTTCCTTTGCACATAAATTACACTACACTTCTCAGTTTTGAGAGGTGGAATACTCACATTCCAGGCACAGAGAAGCAATTCAGCTTCCTAATTCACAAAATAAACAGATACAGAAGGTGGGTATTATATTAAGTGTGAACTTAGGCAGTAAAGGGCTTCACTTGTGGCTCAGCTGGTAAAGCTGCAATGCGGGAGACCTGGGTTTGATCCCTGGGTTGGGAAGATGTCCTGGAGAAAGGTGTTCCCATTCCATTTTTCTGGCCTGGAGAATTCCATGGACTGTACAGTCCATGAGGTCACAAAGAGTCAGACACAACTGAGTGACTTTCACTTACATTTAGGCAGTAAAAGCTAGTCTTTTGAATAGTGATAAATACTATATATAAAAAAAAAGGAAGTTTAATATTATTCGCACATTATGTGAGTTTATGTCCAAAAAATCTATAATGATCAAATGAAATATGAATCTGATTAATAAGATAAATTCAAAAATAATAAGCACAAAACAAATAATTTTACATACATTATGTTACCAGTGATAATATACTATGTTAAACATTATATTCAAAAGAACAATAGACTATATAACCTAGTGTAATGAAAAAAAAAAAGCATATTACATATATTAACTCACCTAGAATTTTTACTGACCCATCTAGTTAAATACATTTCATGTGCATTTTTAAATTATCACAAAAATAAGAAAAATTAAAGAGAGTGAAATTTCCAGGAATAAAAATGGTAAAATTTTAAATCATAAAATAAAATTTAAAATCATAGTTTTTATTAGAAAAGAAATGGACAAGTTGCTGGACACTGAATAAGGCTAGAAAAAAGTTTGTAGCATGCATAGCAATTATATTATAAAAATTTTAAAATAGAAACTAATGGATATGTACAATAACATAGAAAAATGATAATACATTGCCTGTGAGATATATCCACTTACACATTTATAGAGGTATATTTTTTAAAAGTCTACACATAGAATAAAACTAGAGCAAACATGGTGAATGCCCAAAATTTTTTCCTTACTACTTCTTCATTGTCCTCATATTCTACAATGAATAAATATTCTATAATAACAGTTAAAATGTCTCATTAACCCACATAAATCATTTAACTTCTTTATAAGACAATGCTTTCTTTCTCCATGAGGCCAGTTAATTTTCAAAATATTTCTCAAGTTATTAAAAAAATAGCTTCCTGTGGAAGATCTATTATAGAAACATTAAACAGAACTGTCAATACTAAAGAGATGTTGAACAAATAGGATTAAAACAACGTTGACAAAAGGAAATTAGGCTCTACCTAGGATTCTTGTCTATGGAAATAGCCACAAACGAGATGGATTTATCCCAGGCATTTGGGACAGAAAGGCATAAATACTAGAGAACTGGGAATGCATAAGTGTCCTGAGGTACTTTTATTTTGTTCAAGTTAACTTTTCTGAGAAATTATGATTCTTCAGTCATCTTGGTTTGTCATGAAGCAGTGAGGTTTTGGATTCATATTTTTAATGCCAAAGTAATGACTTCCTCAGTATTATGTATGAAAAATTCATATCCAAGTACAACATGAAGCATTTACAGCCAAGCCCAGGAAATCAGTTGTCCAATGAGTATATCTGGCAAGTGGCTATGAATACAATAGAAGAAAGAGCTGAAAGGGTCAAGCAAGCTTCTTCCAACAGGTGTCAGCTCAATAGTGTTCCCCTGTAATAGAAAAAAAAATTCAATTAAAAACTGAGATGCAAATTATTTTACCATTTCAGAGCTGAAAAACTAAGTTTGTGTGTCATTAATAGCAAGTGTTCCTTGCCTTGTATTAGGGCATGCCAATATATAGTCACGTGTGCTTGATTCTATATTTTCAAGAATTCTGAAAAATAGGTAAACTAGTACATTAAATGTGGATGAGTAGTTATTGGAGCAGTGATTTTTAACTTCCTGTTAAGAGTACCAGAGATAACAGCCTCTGGTAGCTCAGACGGCAAAGAATTTGCCTGCAATATCCCTGGATTGATCTTCCCTGGGTCCGGATGATCTCCTGGAAGAGGGCATGGCACCTCATTCCAGTATTCTTGCTTGGATAATTCCATGGACAGAGGAGAATGGTGGGCTACAATCCATGAAGTTGTGAAGAGTCCAGACATGACTGAACGACTAACACACATCAGAGATAACAGAACTCTTGAAAAGAGTACATACATTCTTGTTACTGAAACACCCAATTGAAAGTAATAAACGTTTTTTAAAACTTAGGTTTAAAAGCAATTCACAGTTGAAAATTGAAAAGATGAAAATATTAAGAATTTAGCTAAAGTAGTGGCTCATATCGGGGAAGGCAATGGCACCCCACCCCAGTACTTTTGCCTGGAAAATCCCATGGACGGAGGATCCTGGTAGGCTCCAGTCCATGGGGTCGCTGAGAGTCGGACACGACTGAGCGACTACACTTTCACTTTTCACTTTCATGCATTGGAGAAGGAAATGGCAACCCACTCCAGTGTTCTTGCCTGGAGAATCCCAGGGACGGGGGAGCCTGGTGAGCTTCCATCTATGGGGTTGCACAGAGTCAGACACGACTAAGCGACTTAGCAGCAGTAGCAGCAGCAGTGGCTCATATGGGTCTCTTCAAACTGTAGAACTTGGGTATTCATTCATTCACTGAGCAATCATTAAGTAGTCACTACATGCTAACAACATCTGCATTTAGACACTCGGGATCTACTGTTAAGCAAAGCAATGAATTTTAAACTTCATACTATTTATTTTTTAAAAAAATTTCCATTAGTCTCTTTTTATTCATTTTCAAACTCTTACATTTATCCATATTAATTATTCTCAAATATTTTTCTTTTGGACTCCTCTCTCCAAAATCCACACTGTGATGTGAAGTATTTCTTTGAAATTTTGAATAACTCTTAGTTATAGTATATCACTTCCAGACTTACAACAGTATCAAATAAATATACTGCAATAGTGAACATCTGAGAAAGGTTTCATAAGCAGTAAACTCTGTGACATACCTAACAAATACTAATAGCCTACTGCAGAAAAAGAGCTTCACGACCCAGATAATCATGATGGTGTAAATTCTGTGATATACCTAACAAATACTAATAGCCTACTGTACAAAAAAAGAGCTTCACAACCCAGATAATCATGATGGTGTGATCACTGACTTAGAGCCAGACATCCTGGAATGTGAAGTCAAGTGGGCCTTAGAAAGCATCACTACGAACAAAGCTAGTGGAGGTGATGGAATTCCAGTGGAGCTATTCCAAATCCTGAAAGATGATGCTGTGAAAGTGCTGCACTCAATTTGCCAGCAAATTTGGAAAACTCAGCAGTGGCCACAAGATTGGAAAAGGTCAGTTTTCATTCCAATCCCAAAGAAAGGCAATGCCAAAGAATGCTCAAACTACCGCATAATTGCACTCATCTCACATGCTAGTAAAGTAATGCTCAAAATTCTCCAAGCCAGGCTTCAGCAATATGTGTACCGTGAACTTCCTGATGTTCAAGCTGGTTTTAGAAAAGGCAGAGGAACCAGAGATCAAATTGCCAACATCTGCTGGATCATGGAAAAATCAAGAGAGTTCCAGAAAAACATCTATTTCTGCTTTATTAACTATGCCAAAGCCTTTGACTGTGTAGATCACAATAAACTGGAAAATTCTGAAAGAGATGGGAATACCAGACCACCTGATATGCCTCTTGAGAAATCTGTATGCAGGTCAGGAAGCAACAGTTAGAACTGGTCATGGAACAATAAACTGGTTCCAAATAGGAAAAGGAGTACGTCAAGGCTGTATATTGTCACCATGTTTATTTAACTTATATGCAGAGTACATCATGAGAAATGCTGGACTGGAAGAAACATAAGCTGGAATCAAGATTGCCGGGAGAAATATCAATAACCTCAGATATGCAGATGACACCACCCTTATGGCAGAAAGTGAAGAGGAACTAAAAAGCCTCTCAATGAAATTGAAAGTTAAGAGTGAAATGGTTGGCTTAAAGCTCAACATTCAGAAAACGAAGATCATGACATCTGGTCCCATCACTGCATGGGAAATAGATGGAGAAACAGTGGAAACAGTGTCAGACTTTATTTTTCTGGGCTCCAAAATCACTGCGGATGGTGACTGCAGCCATGAAATTAAAAGATGCTTACTCCTTGGAAGGAAAGTTATGACCAACCTAGATAGCATATTCAAAAGCAGAGACATTACTTTGCTAACAAAGGTTTGCCTAGTCAAGGCTATGGTCTTTCCTGTGGTCATGTATGGATGTGAGAGCTGGACTGTGAAGAAGGCTGAGTGCTGAAGAATAGATGCTTTTGAACTGTCGTGTTGGAGAAGACTCTTGAGAGTCCCTTGGACTGCAAGGAGAACCAACCAGTCCATTCTGAAGGAGATCAGTCCTGGAATTTCTTTGGAAGTAATGATGCTAAAGCTGAAACTCCAGTATTTTGGCCACCTCATGCGAAGAGTTGACTCATTGGAGAAGCCTCTGATGCTGGGAGGGATTGAGGGCAGGAGGAGAAGGGGACGACAGAGGATGAGATGGCTGGATGGCATCACTGACTCGATGGATGTGAGTCTGAGTGACCTCCGGGTGTTGGTGATGGACAGGGAGGCCTGGCATGCTGCAGTTCATGGGGTCGCAAAGAGTTGGACACGACTGAGCGACTGATCTGGTCTGATCTGACTGCAGAAAGGGAGCATTTCCATTTATTCACACCCATTATTATATTGACATGAATATCCCCTAAGTTATTTAGAAACAATCAAGTGACCTTTCAAATGGAGACCATCTGTCTTTTAAGAACCACTTGAGCAATCATAGTCATGGAAAGAAGAAGTTTAATGGGACAAAGTGTCACGTACAGCATCTGACAGACATTCATAGCATCTACTTCATTTGTGTCTAAAACTAGTAGGCTTTCCATGAGTGCTGTGTGTGGGTGGCTTTGACTTGGGGCGTGTGCTCTGTAAGCATGACTAACGGCTCATTTCTAACACCTGAGTTGACTGTTAATTTTTTTTCCTTAAAAAAGATTATACTAAATATATGTACTTTTAATATTAAAAATATATGTATTTAGACTCTAATTCACCAAAGAGCTAATAGATTTCAATGCTTAAGCTGTTAAAGGAAATAAATACATTTTAATTTTATGGACCCCCCCCCCACCCTTTTCTCATTTCACTGACATGCAAAGGAGAATTTGTCATTTCTGTATAGGGTCTTTCTTAAATAAAATATAATACAGATTTTCTTCTTGATTCCTGTTCTTAGGTTATTGGAATTGACTATTATTTTTTTTTTCCTATTGCCCATAAGTTATAATCTCTTCAAGCATTTCAGAAAAGGACAAGCAGAGTATATGCCAGTACACTTGTCTCCATGTATAGAAAGATAATACATTTTTCCCTGTGTACACTGAATAAACCAGAAATGAATTTTAAAAAGACAGGAAGAGTGGCTAGTCACCATTACTTGAATTACCATCTCTGCATGTGAGAAGTGTTATTTTCAGTAAGCCTTCTAAGGCCATGGAAATAAAAGAAGTGGGAAGACAATATTGATATGGCAAATTGCTCTTTATTTAAAGATGCTTTTTAATATGAATATGGCTTTATAATCTGTCAAATAAAGATGGCACACAGAGATAAAAATAAAACGTCAGAACAAAAATGTTCTTTTCTTTTCTGTGAATAAATTTACATGTCAGTCAACTATCTGTCAGTGCATCTGCTGAATGAGTGACATGTCTTAAGTAAGTAAAAGCAGGAGAGTAACTAACAAGAATAACTATAAGGAAAAGTGGCAAAATTGACAGTATTGATGAGTGAAGATTCGTCTCTACATGCCGAATGTATTCATTTAGAATAATGCCTTCAAGCGAGTAAAAAATAGTGACAAACTAGCAATTATGACGGAGGGAAATGTAAACAGAAATGGAAATTCAGATGTTTGGGCTGTTCTGATGAAGGATTTAAGAATATGTGATAGGATAACCTTTCTACCCATGGGCTAGTGATTTATTAACATTTTATTAAAATTCATTGATTACCATTTTCATGACACTACTTTCTTCTTTGCTAGCATCAGAGCATGGCTTAATTTCACTTGCTTAAGCAAGATTTTGGAAAAACATTTTGAAGAAAGTTAATATATTGCTTATAAAATGCAGGACTCCCTGGGAGTAACCACAAATGCATGGATTGTTTTGTAAATGCATCTCAGTTCAGTCGCTCAGTCATATCCAATTCTTTGCGACCCCATGGATCACAGCACGCCAGGCCTCCCTGTCCATCACCATCTCCCGGAGTTCACTCAAACTCAAGTCCATTGAGTTGGTGATGCCATCCAGCCATCTCATCCTCTGTTGTCCCCTTTTTCTCCTGTCCGCAATCCCTCCCAGCATCAGAGTCTTCTCCAGTGAGTCAACTCTTCGCATGAGGTAGCCAAAGTACTGGAGTTACAGCTTTAGCATCATTCCTTCCAAAGAACACCCAAGGCTGATCTCCTTATAGAGTTCTATAATTTTCAGATTCTTGGAACTTCATATAGTAGCACAATAACACCACCCTAATTTAAGAAGTTGTTCATTTTTATTACAGTGTTAAAGTGTTAAATAGTTGGATATTTTTAAGTGCAGTTTCAGGTGATGATTTTTTTCCTTTCAAAAGCATTTGATTTGAAATAAAAGTTAAACAATTGTTTACAGTTTTACACAACTTATCCTCATATTTTTTAAAAAAGATTTTTTATTTTAATTCAGAATATGTAATTATATCACAAAGCCTTTTTCTAGTAATATTACACTTAAATATTACTGCTGCTGCTAAGTCACTTCAGTCGTGTCTGACTCTCTGCGACCCCATAGACGGCAGCCCACCAGATCCTGCTGTCCCTGGGATTCTCCAGGCAAGAATGCTGGAGTGGGTTGCCATTTCCTTCTCCAATGCACGAAAGTGAAAAGTGAAAGTGAAATCGCTCAGTCGCGTCCAACTCTTAGGGACCCCATGGACTGCAGCCCACCAGGCTCCTCTGTCCATGGGATTTTCCAGGCAAGAGTACTGGAGTGGGGTACTATTCATTAAGTCATCAAGGCTTACCATGTGCCTGTAATTTTGCGGGATTATCTCATTGGACTCCTCTTAGAACTAGCTGACTGGTGGCTCAGACAACAAAGACTGCCTGCAGCGTGGGAGACCTGGGTTCGATCCCAGAGTTTGGAAGATCCCCTGGAGGGGGCATATGGCAACCACTCCAGAATTCTTGCTTAGAGAATCTGCACAGACAGAGGAGACTAGTGGGCTACAGTCCATGGTGTCACAAACAGTCAAACACGACAGAGAGACTAAGCACATGCAGAGAACTAGTTAAGATAATGTACAGTTAATATTCTATTTGTTCACTGAAGTGTATGTGCGTGTTTTAATTTTTAATGACTACTCATTTTTTACTTTAAATACTTTTGATTATTATGAAAATCAACTAATGTCTAGAAGCATGTCTTAATCTAAAGGTATTTTTATAACCCAGCACAATGATTTGGAATTAGATTAAATGCTCACAATATTATTTAATGAATGAACAATGTTATTTATCTCTTTACTTTTTTATCAATGCACCACAAATAAGATTGTTGGGCTGCAGTTAACATAAAAACAAACCACAAGTGGTTTAATAAAGCTACATTACTTCTTTTTTAATATAAATTTATTTATTTTATTTGGAGGCTAATTACTTTACAATATTGTATTGGTTTTGCCATACATCAAGATGAATCCGCCACGGGTGTACACGTGTTTCCCATCCTGAAATCCTCTCCCAGCTCCCTCCCCATACCATCCCTCTGGGTCATCCCAGTGACCCAGCCCCGAGCATCCTGTATCATGCATCAAGCCTGGACTTGCGATTCATTTCACATATGTTGTTATACATGTTTCAATGCCATTCTCCCAAATCATCCCACCCTTGCCCTCTCCCACAGAGTCCAAAAGACTGTTCTACATTACCTCTTAAATGTAAGAAAAAGTCTGCAGTTCCAGTATTGACTAATTGAAGTTTTAAAATATTATCAAGTACTCAGATTTCTTTTATTTTCTATTCTTTTTTTCTATTATTCTTAATGAGTAAATATTATGATTTAGTTTTCTCTCATTATCACAAAAATATCAACTTTGGAGGTAGGGTCATAATCAAACATCATTCCTTCCATCTGTTTTCTAAAAGGCCTTATCAGATACCTTCTCCTGACCCACTTTTGAGAAATACACCATATCCTCATACTTATGGCATAGTCCTATTTCCAATATATCTTTTGTAGTTTAGATTGATAAAACTTACTTCCTGAGGCCAGAAAGTTGTCTTGAAAGATATAGCCACCTAGCATATAAAATAAATTTTTGGTAACAAGGAAGAAAGAGGATGGAGGATGCTTAGAAAGCTACCAATAATACATGCTATAAAATATCCTCAAGGAAGCATTGAAAAATGTATGTGAAAGTCTATCATTTTGATAAATTTTACAATAACTTTTTCTGCTACATATAGTTCAACTCGGGGAAGGCAATGGCACCCCACCCCAGTACTTTTGCCTGGAGAATCCCATGGACGGAACAGCCTGGTGGGCTCCAGTCCATGGGGTCGCTAAGAGTCGGACACGACTGAGCGACTTCACTTTCACTTTTCACTTTCATGCATTGGCGAAGGAAATGGCAACCCACTCCAGTGTTCTTGCCTGGAGAATCCCAGGGACAGGGGAGCCTGGTGAGCTTCCGTCTATGGGGTCGCTCAGAGTCGGACACGACTGAAGCGACTTAGCAGCAGCAGCAGCAGCAGCATAGTTCAACTGAAAGTTGTCATTTGTTTCAGAGGAATTCTAGATTAAACACTACTACAATAATCATCTGTTCAATTTTCTAAATGAAACATTTTCTCTTAAACAAAATGTATTCTCCCATACAAATTAAATGCAATGAAATAAAAGTATTGGATTATCCAAATACTGAAGAAGTATAATACATTTGTTAATTTATTTGAGATAATAAAAATGATTTCTTGAGAACAGAATGCATTCAACAATGCACATTTATATATATATATATATAATATTGTTTCTATATATTTTTTATTTGAGATCTAAAATAAAGCTCAACTGAATGCTTTATCATATTATTACAATGAGCTGCTATTATATTACTTTTTAAATAATATTTATATTTTCAGTATTTTTATCATAGATAAGAATAATATTCTCAAAGCTGTATACCATCACTTTTTTTCTGAAGTACCAAGGTAAAAGTTAAAGTAAGAGAAGATATTGTTATTAATGGCTAAAAGATAATTATCATGAGAATTTGACAATGTAATAACATAAAGTATGGGATGATTTGCATATTTTGGTGTATTTCAACAAGTCAGATACAGCAGAAGACTTAAAAAAAAATAATGGGCAAAGGACTTTGCTCAGCACATATTCATTTTCAGCTTGAATGATAGGGACCAAGGATTCCACAACTAATATGTGCTTTGTGTGTTAGTTGCTCAGTCGTGTCCAACTCATGGGTTGTAGCCTGCGAGGTTCCACTGTCCGTGGAATTCTCTAGGCAAGAATACTACTGGGGTGGGCAGACATTCCTTTCTCCAGGGGATCTTCTCAACCCAGGGATTGAACCAGATTCTTTGCCATCAGAGTCATCAGGGAAGGACCCACTATGAGCTTTATCAGATATTATATTTGCAGGTTACTTTGTCTTCTCTGGATTCTAAAATTCACCCTAACTATTTTGGGTAGTTGATCAGAGCTTACAATATGTTTGATAGCTAACCTACAATGAATACTTGCTCTTCTTGTGCCAATATATATTTTATTTTTAATCTAAAAAAAACAAGGAAAGTAAAAAATTGTATCCATATATTTCAGAAGACAAAACAAAATTCAGAATAAACAGTAAAACAACATTCTAAACACAGATCTGCCTAAGGCAAAGCCATTTTGTTTTTCTTCCTTCTCTCCCTTTCCTTCTTCCTTTTGTCTCTCTTTTTTTGTTTGTTTCTTTTGTGTATTTCACATTATTATTCTTAAAAATATATTTTATGTACATTGCCTTTGCATGCACTTTGGGAAAAAACAGGTAAGGCATTACTGAAAGTGATAATAGAAAGTTGGCAAATCTTATATACAAAGAGTCTATGTACAAATGTTTACATTTAACTCTGTGTGTGTGCCTGCTCAGTTGTTCAGTTGAGTCTACCTCTTTGCGACCCAATGGACTGTAGCTCTCCAGGCTCCTTTGTCCATACAATTTTCTAGACAAGAATACTGGAGCAGGTTGCCCTTTACTTCTCCAGAGGATCTTCCCAATCCAGGGATTGAATCAGAGTCTCTTTCATCTCCTTTGGCAGGCAAATTATTTACTACTATGCCACCTGGAAAGCCTGGCTACATTTAACTTTATATCAGGAGAAACCTTGCACCATCTTACCTCAGTGATCAGTTGTAACATCACCAGAAAAGGTACAAAAAAATTCCATAGCCTCCTGAGAGAAAATCAACGTAATGTTTACAAATATTCCTGACAAAACTGTATGCTTTGAATCTGATCGTGCTCAAATATAAGACAAATCCAAATTGAGAGATGCTGTACAAAATGTATGGACTATTAGCTTTAAAAATATCAATGCATGAAACAATTAAAAATTTAGGAACTAATCCAGATTAAAAGACTAAATAGACATGACAATTGATGGCAATACATAATCCTGCATTGTATTTTGCTCTAAAGGACATTATTGGGACAATTGATGAAATGTTAATAACATATACATGTTAGATAACAGTAACATATTGAGGTAGTTGTTTGGTTGCTAAGTCATGTCAGGCTCTTTTTTGACCTCATGGACTGTAGCCTGCCAGGTTGTCCAGGGGATTTCCCTGGCAAGAATACTGGTGTGGGTTGCCGTTTCCTTCTCCAGGGAATCTTCCCAACCTAGGGATTGAACCCATGTCTTCTGCAATGGCAGATTGTTACCGCTGAGCCACGTGGGAAGCATATTGAAGTTAACTCCTGAAATTGCTGCTTGTACTGCAATAACAGAAAAGAGATTTGTCTTATTATTAGCCCAGGTTCTTAGGAAATATACTAAAGCATTTAGAGATTCAGTTCAGTTCAGTTGCTAAGTCATGTCCAACTCTTTGTGACCCCATGGACCACAGCACGCCAGGCCTCCCTGTCCATCACCAACTCCTGGATTTTACCCAAACTCATGTCCATTAAGTTGGTAATGGAATCCAACCATCTCATCCTCTGTTGTCGTCTTCTCCTCCTGCTCTCAATCTTTCCCAGCATCAGGGTCTTTTCAAATGAGTCAGCTCTTTGTATCAGGTGGCCAAAGTATTGGAGTTTCAGCTTCAACATCTGGCCTTCCACTGAACACTCAGGACTGACCTCCTTTAGGATGGACTTGTTGAATCTCCTTGCAGTCCAAGGGACTCTCAAGAGTCTTCTCCAAAACCACAGTTCAAAAGCATCAATTCTTCGGTGTTCAGGTTTCTTCACAGTCCAGCTCTCATATCCATACATGACTACTGGAAAAACCATAGCCTTAACTAAACGGACCTTTGTTGGAAAAGTAGTGTCTCTGCTTTTTAATATTCTAAGTTGGTCATTACTTTCCTTTCAAGGAGTAAGCGTCTTTTAATTTCATGGCTGCAGTCACCATCTGCACTAATTTTCGAGCCCCCTAAAATAAAGTCAGCCACTATTTCCACTGTTTCCCCATCTATTTGCCATGAAGTGATGGGACCAGATGCCATGAGCTTCGTTTTCTGAATGTTGAGATTTAAGCCAACTTTTTCACTCTCTTCTTTCACTTTCATCAAGAAGCTTTTTAGTTCTTCACTTTCTGCCATAAGAGTGCTGTCATCTGCATATCTGGGGTTATAGATATTTCTCCTGGCAATCTTGATTCCAGCTTGTGCTTCCTCCAGCCCAGCGTTTCTCATGATGTACTCTGCATACAAGTTAAATAAGCAGGGTGACAATATACAGCCTTGACGTACTCCTTTCCTGATTTGGAACCAGTCTGTTGTTCCGTGTCCAGTTCTAACTGGTACTTCATGACCTGCATACAGATTTCTCAAGAGGCAGGTCAGGTGGTCTGGTATTTCCATCTCTTCCAGAATTTTCCAGTTTATTGGTAAAGGAACAATATACCTGAAACTTATTGTCAAGTATATTAAGATGTTAACATTTGGGGAAGTGAATTAATGGAATGCTTTGTATGATTCTTATAACTTTTTAATGAACTTGAAATTATGTCAAAAATATTTAAGAGAAAAAATAAATAATAAATTTATAGCAATTACATTTTTTTCCTGAAAGCATATGCACTTCTTTCTGACCTCAAATTATTGAATGTCAAACACAAAGGGAAATCAGTTACAAACTTCAAGCCTTTGTGTTAATTTATAATGTTTAGCATAATTTTGTTTCCTCTAAAAGTTATATAGTTAGAACCCTCAAAACAGTTGCTGATGTTAAATTTTAGTGTCTATCACCACGTAAAGCTCTTTGCACACTTTTTTCACTCTCTTTCTTCCCTAATTTGTATACATGCTTTTGACATCTGTAAGCACATTTTAACCTTGTTGGAAAGTCTCAGGGGTCTAGAGATTGCTGTCCTTATCCAAGCAACATGGCAACTGATTTTACACCAAGCTGTATCACTTTGTTCCAAATAATCATGACCCATTGCTCTGAAAGGAAACCAGGGGAATATAAATGTCATATATTATGTCTGGAAAATGTGGGTCAAAAAGCAACCTAAAAATATGCACATCTATAAACTTTCCTCTCTCAGATGTATTTTTTTAAATTGCATTTTACACTTAGACTAACATTAAAGCCATTACAAGACAAAACATTTATTGTAAATGACTGAAAAGAGAAAATAAAATTCTGTCATGCATGATTTAAGAAAGCACCATCCACTCTACTAAGGCAAGGAATTCATGTGAAAAATTAGATTTTAAGCTAACATATTTTATCTTTCCAACACATTCAGTATCTACATGTAGTTATACATACACCGACTAAATCATAGTCCCATGAAAATAAAATATACTCACCAAAGGCATAGACCTTTATATAGATTTAGGAGGAGGAGACCAAAAAGCTTAACTAATTCTTGCCTTACAGGGGGTGTTTCAAGCACACGCATTGTGCTTAGTAGCCTTTGATCTCCTATGAAATTTATATTCATGGCAGTCTAACACAGAGAAAAGTGAATAAAGTGAAAACATAAAGGACAATGGCCCAGGGGAAGTATAAAGATACAGTTGTATTTTAATATCATTTTTCTACATAACAACAGTAATAATGTCCTGGATTTCAATTTCTTTTTGCATTCAAGTGCCTCAAAGACCTTAGTAAAGTCAAAGAAGCCTGCTGGCCATGCAAGTTAGTCACATATTATTATCTATTTTACAGGAAGGTAAATCAATATATAAGAAAACATGAAGATTATTTCAAAAGCAAAATATCCTCTACCAGTTGCAAAAATACTGATATTTTTGCCATGTCACGTTATGTCCAAAGGACAAATGACTAGAAAAATAGTAAAATGAGAAGATGCAAGGGAGAAACTATTAATAAATGCCTTTAAGTTGGAAAATAAAGTGACTTGAAATCACTTTTTTCTCAATGAAGTAATATTAAGGAAGAATATCAGGTATATACTATAGATTTTGTTTCTAGAATATTTTAATTATTGGAGCATCCTGATTATGCCATGGTTTTGAGTTGGCCATAGAAAAATACTTTTTAATGTGAAATAAGGAGATGGCAGCTGTGATGTGTAAAGGGAAATGTGTTGACATTTTGTGCCACTTCTGAAAAAAAATCTACTTAAAATGCAGAGAGGAAAGTATCAAATGTTGACATAAAGGTTAATAAAAAAAATGAATGCTGGAACAAGAGTTAAAAGTCAAGAAGTAGTATAATATTAAAAACCAGGTCTTACTTAGAATTGACAGGATTAGGACAATAATTAAAAGGAGACTTATAGCTAACCTAACTGGTTAAAGTCAAGTAATTCCACATATGATTTTTCCCTCCATATAAAGTTTATTTGCATGGAAATGCCCTCAATCCATTGAAAATATTAGTTTTGCATAAAAAAATGGTAGGAAGAATGAAGAGTAACAAGTTTATAGAGAATAATAAGGTGGAATGGGATATATGAGCTTTCATATGTAAAATATTTAAAGAAGAATGTGATATTACAAATTAACAGTCAGAATGTAGATATCATGCAAGGTCTAGTTGCAGCATATGTAGCAGCAATATAATGTCCAACTATAAACTCTTGGATTGCAAAAACATTAGTGGTAATGGCATCAAAAAATTTAGGTTTGAAAGACATGAATAAAATCTTATAAATCACTAGATGAATCCTCTATTTAGAATGTAATTTAACTATAACACACTCTCCTTAATACCATTTGTAATTATGATTTTCTGAAGGTCTGTACTGATAAAGGTTTATTTATGCTTGTTTCTTATTTTAGCAAAATGTGCTCTTTTCACAAGATAGTTTCTTTGATATCTGGAGTCTTTTTTTGCTTATTCATTGCTATTTTTCATAAAATAATCAAAACTAGACAATTTAAACACTATGATTTTCTAAATATTTCAGTGTTTTATTATAAGCACAAAAGTAATGCTTGCTTGATAAACGTACATTAAGAATTAAAAGGAGACAGTTCTCAGTTTCAATTCAGTTCAGTTGCTTAGTCATGTCTGATTGTTTGCGACCCCATGGGCTGCAGCATGCCAGACTTCCCTGTCCATTACCAACTTCCAGAGCTTGCTTAAGTCTCATGTACATCAACTCGGTGATGGAATCAAGCCATCTCATCCTTTGTTGCCCTCTTCTCCTCCTGCCTTTGATCTTTCCCAGCATTAGGGTGTTTTCCAATGAGTCATATCTTCCCATCAGGTGGCCAAAGTATTGGAGTTTCAGCTTCAGCATCAATCCTTCCAATGAATATTCAGGACTTATTTCCTCTAGGATTGATTGATTTGATATTCTTGCAGTCCAAGTGACTCTCAAAAGCCTTCTCCAGCACTACAGTTCAAAAGCATCAATTCTTCAGCTCTCAGCTTTCTTTATGGTCCAACTCTCACATCGATATACGACTACTGGAAAAACCATAGCTTTGACTATACAGACCTTTGTCAGCAAAGTGATGTCTCTGCTTTTCAATATGTGGTCTAGGTTTTTTATAGACTTTCTTTAAAGGAACAAGTATCTTTTAATTTCATAGATGCAGTCACCATCTGTAGTGATTTTGGAGCCCATAAAAATAGTCTCTCGCTGTTTCCATTGTTTCCCCTTCTATTTGCCATGAAGTGATGGGACCAATACCATGATGTTAGTTTTATGAATGTTGAATTTTAAGCCAACTTTTTCACTCTCCTCCTTCACTTTCTTCAAGAGGTTCTTTCACTTTCATCAAGAGGATTTCTGCCATAAGGGTGGTGTCATCTGCATATATGAGGTTGTTGATATTTCTCCTGGCAATCTTGTTTCTCACTTGAACTTCATCCAGCCCGGCATTTTGCATGATGTACTCTGCATATAAGTTAAATAAGCAAGGTGACAGTATGTAGCCTTGGCATACTCCTTTCCCAATTTGGAACCAGTCCATTGTTCCACATCCACTTCTCACTGTTGCTTCTTGACCTGTACACAAATTTCTCGGGAAGCAGTGAAGGTGGTCTGGTATTCCCATCTCTTTAAGAATATTTCACAGTTTGTTGTGATCCACACAAATGCTTTAGCATACTCAATGAAATGGAAATAGATGTTTTTCTGGAATTCTCTTGCTTTTTCTATGATCCAATGGATGTTGGGAATTTGATCTCTGGTTCCTCTGCCTTTTCTAAATCCAGCTTGACCATCTGGAAGTTCACCGTTCATGTACTTTTGAAGCCCAGTAACCTATAATCTCAATTACTTCCCAAGATGCCTTTAAAGGAATTCAAAGCTTCCATTATAGTTGTCCCAGTCCTTCTCACCCTATTGAAGTCTTCATCGCCAATGCTGTCTCTTCTATCAGTCCTTCATGTGTCATTTCTGTGACTATTTTACAGTCTTTTACTCTTTTCTGATCATGAATCCTTTTCTTTCAGTAGTTTGAAATCATCAGATTCCCCTTCTGCTGTCTGACCCAATGTTTGGTTTATGGTAATAAATGTTTAGTGAGTGATACATGTTTAATAAAAGTTTAATAAATGTTTAGTGAGTGAACTAACAAATTAATACCTAGACACTTTGGCCGGTGGCCAAGTGATCAATGATGTCCACTTATATCTGCACATTTTCATGTAAACTTTTTCTTCCTGCTGCTTTAGTCATTGTGGTTTACAGTAATAGAAAGCATAGACTTTGGAGGAAGACCAACCTAGGCCCTATCTTGGCTGTGATATTGCTATGGGACTTGGGTTTAACTCCATAGGCAGGCTAGGCTGCTTCAGTCATTTCCAACTGTTCGCAGCTCTATGGATAGTAGCCTGCAAGGCTCCTCTGTTCACAGGGTTCTCCAGGGAAGAATACTGGAGTGGGTTGCCATACCCTATTCCTCCATACCTCGGTGTATCTCTAGATGCATAAAACATACTTTTTGCATTTTATATTATAGATTTGGAAATATTCAAAGAGGGAATATGAATTCCCCATGGCTTATACAGTAAATATGCAGTGAAACAGCAACTCAAATCATATTTTTTTGTCTCCAAACGTGTGTACTTTCTATACTACCCATCTGTGTTCTGTTACTTTGACTTATTCTATTTTCTGACGTCTGTTTTTATATTCGTGGTTCATTACCCCTCCCCCCCACACACATTTATTTGATGACCACTCACTGGTGATGCTGGGAAATAAATTAAGATCACAAGATAATTTAAAAAACTCACATTTGCTGCTTAAAGAAATGATAATAATGTAACCAAACCAGATTCTATGGAATCTTCCCTGAGCAGACACATCCCCCTCCAACCTGGCCCATTATTCCGCTTGCCTCTTGTTTACAGAAAAGCTGTAGTCTCCCAGCCTCCCCTGAGACACAAAAGCCTGGCTCAAGAATTGGTAATAATATAATTTGACCAGGAAAATTGGTAAATATTTAAACAGTAAATCATCCATATGGCAGTCACAGAATCTTTAGTTCCTTCCTGAAATATATGGATAATAGAACCTGATGCATATTCCTGAACTGATTTAGTAAAACCCCCACTAAATGAAAGAAGATAACTGCATGATGATTGTGAGCACTGTAGCCCCACAATGGACTGGAACCTGAGAGTTGATAAGCCCTGTGGCCTCAGGTTATTATCTCATCAACAAACAATTGTAGAATTTTGCATGAATTGATCACATATACTCTCCCTGCCCTCCCTTACCTTGCCTTTTAAAAAAAAAGGCTGTTCCTTGAAACCAGTCAGGAAGTTAAGGTTTTTTGAGCCTTAGCAGCCCCATACTATTTGTCTGGCACCTACAATAAATACTGCACTTTCCTTCAACACAACCCAGTGTTAGTAATTTGGCTTTATTGCTTGTGGAGGAGTAGACCCAAGTTTGGCTCAGTCATAGCAAGGTGATATCAAAAGGGATAAAAAAAAAAAGATTCAAGACTAATATTATAGGTGCTTCACTAATATATTCAGAATATTGTGTTGGAGCATAACATTGTTTTCCCTATAATCTTGAAAGCTCTAGATATTATTTATTGAAGACAGTAATTTTTAAGTCATATATGCAAATATATCATATTGCTTTGCATTTTTTGTTTCTAGGAAAGTCAAGAATTTTTTTTTGACTCTGTATTGTTTACACTTTTATTTCATCTTTGTAATTTATATTATTACCTCTTCCCAAATTTTGTAGACCTATTTATATACTTCCAATTTACTGAACACATGATATTTTGCATTGCCATCTTTGGTATTATACATGTATATATTAAAAATTTCCATATTACTTTTATTTATGTGCATTATCATGCAAGGATTATGAACATGGGCAATGAAGAATTAGAATGGTGGTTGTGCTTCTCTATATATTGCAGTTGTAAACTTAAATTTTGTTCTTATATATTTTAAAGGAAACTTTATACTAAAGTTCCTCATCATATTTACAGCTACCTTCTAGATAGTTATATATCCAATGAACACATGCAGCTTTAACACTTATATTTAAACTTATCCTGTTACCATATCATTATGATTAATGATGCCCTTTTATGGCTATGAAACTACCTTCACACTCCCAGTCATCCAGGCTTGAAATCTGGAAATAATTATTTTACTCACAATTCTTTCATCACCCAAATCCAATCTACTTCCTAGTCTAGCTTATTTCACCTTCACACTTTATGTATTAAATGCATAATTTTATTTTGATTCCTGTTGATTAAAATTGTCATTCAGGCTCCTCAGTAATTCTACCTTGAACAACTGTATTTATTTCAAATTGTTTGTCTTATTTATTTTCTTTCTTTCTGTTCATTCACCTTGATAATGATAACAGCTAGTATTTATCATGTATTTAAGCATAACACCATATGCATATATATATTTTATCATTTAATTCTTACAACAGCACACAAGAGGTATGGTATTTTATCTTTTATTTTCTGCACTTCAGCAGTAAACCACTTTAGACCAGAGAGATAAGAGGTTTTCCCAAATTCACATAGCAAGAGAATATTGCTTCTAGGATTGAAGCCCAGGAACCTGACCTAAGTTCACACTCAGACAAAATATTATAATGCCAATTTATAGTATTTCTAGATTAATTTTGCTCAAATAGTCTTCTGACATTGACAAAGTTCTGCTTAAACAGTCAGTGATGTCCTATTGCCTAGTAATGAAATGGGGCCCTGTGCCTGACTTTTACCCTGATTTTTCCTTCCTGTAGTGTGTCCCTAGATCATTCAAAAAGAAGTTTGCATTCCTATTTATGGCTTTGGTGAATCTATTGTCTCCAAATTCACTTGTTTTGTGGACAAATAGTTAAAATCCTCTACCCTCTGACTTCTTCTTCTGAGACCATTTCTGTATGCCTTTACCACTCTATTAAGTGTGATTTTCTTTTCCACCATGATAGACTGTTAGCTCCTCCATGCAGATACAGTATCATTTATTTGTGAAGCCTCCACACCTGATATGGTATCTTGTGAAGAGAAAGTAAGTGATAGTTATCTATTGGTTCAAATAATAAGTGCTTTTAAAAGTTATAAATAATAAGGTTAATTTATATAAAGTGCATATCAACAGCAAAATCCAAAGCATGTTCTTTGTAGAATGTTCCTAATATTGATAACCAACAAGTGGTTGAACCTACACATTCTTAAAGGCAAAAATGTTATGCACTTTGATGTTTTTATAATTTCTATGAAATCAAATTATTATTTCAATTAATAGTATTTGCTAATTAAAAATTAAAGGAATCTAACCTAAATTTAATTTACAATATTCCCCTAAACCCATGGCTTTTTTATATCACCCTTAACCTACTGTGATTTAACTTTAAAACAACCATGCAAATTTAATTATGCATTGACTCCTAAGGGATGCACTCATATATCAGTTTTCATCTCTCATGGACAGATCATTTGCAGTTAAGTTACAAACCACTGAAAATCAATTTTTAATGGAAATACTCTTACAACCTTAGCTGTAAAAAGACCAAAAATTCAGGTGTAATATCAAGTGGCAGGTTATTAACTATAACTTCAATTTTATGTTCTTTTGACACAAGACTATGTCAGCCATGAATAAGTGTGCTTTTACCACACAAGTCACACTTACCAGAAGGTTATTTGTCAAAGAAGGTTTTAGTGGGTCCAGCTTTGAGCTCATAGGAACTCTGATGGAAATTCTGAGCTGTTTAGCAAGAAGGTACTGAACCAAAACAATAGTGCTGAAATGATGTTAAAGGTCTAAATGGAAATCAGAGAAGCAAGGAAATGTAGAGTTAAGTTTAAACTCCATCGTTAACCATACCAGCCAACTTAGGTACATTGAATAAATGATCACAAAATCAGTATCTATACTGGAGCAATGTTTTTGCAGTGAGATATGTTCATTCGCTATTTGCCTATATTCCTGTAGTTTAATTTTTAATATTTGCTTGATTATTATGGGAATAAACTTAGGTTCAAATACATATGACCTGGTATTAATCAGAAGCTAATAATGACAGTTGCAAATAATATATTTTCTCATGAATTGAATGGTACATATTTCTTAGCCAAGTAAAGTCCTGTGAAAGCCTAGTTTACAAGCTGAAATATTGCAGTTACAGAGAGTAAAAATTTATCCTATAGATCTATAAATAAACTTTATTATAATTCTGAGGCTTAATTTATTTTTTTGAAAAAATCTGTACTACTAGTAGTGAAATAATTTAATAATCAATTCTACTATTACTCATAGACAATCTGATATTTGAACGAGATCAGATCAGTCGTTCAGTCGTGTCCGACTCTTTGCGATCCCATGAATCGCAGCACGAATCTTTTAAAGTTCCTAATTTTTAGTACTAATTCAGATGATTTTCATGGAACATAGCAGTTGTTCAGAGAATTAATTTTATACCACTACAATAAACAATAATATTTTACTAGGGAAATAAAAATGAACTGATTACCTCAAAATATTCATTAGGTGATACAGGGATTTTGAACTATATAATGTTCTTATGGAATTCCTTTTTAGTTCTACATTTTACAGTAATTTTTTAAAAAGGACTAGGTTGTAATTTAGTCAGGTACACAAAGACATGCACACGCACACACACACACACAATAAAACATTTCCAAGGAAATTTTATTTTTTGTTTGAGTGGCACCTAATTATGTTTAGATATGAGGGACATTTTTGGCTTTATAATAAATAAATACAAGAGTTATATTTTCATCACAGCTTTGGGAATCTGTTTTAAAGGTATCCAAATTTAAATATAAATACTCAAAAAACAGTATATAAAGTTCCTTACACTGGAAATTTTTACGTCCAGACTTAGAAGTTGACTTACTAAAATATAAGCTGCATAATGTAGAAGTTATGTTTGCTTTTGTTTGCTGCTATAAACCTAGAACTGTTCCTAGCATGTAATAAGGACTTATTAGTATTTACTGAACAAACTTACTTTCCAATATCAGCTCCTATTCTTTAACAATAAAGTATGCTTGAAAATTCAGTCTTGTCCACATTACCCAGAGGAAAGCCTGAACCATTTAATCTTACTGACATATTTCTAACTAGAACTTCTAGTTGCTTGAGGCTCAAGTGGAAATCCCTTGCCTTTCTAGTATAATGTGAGTTTAATCTTTACTGCCAATTTTGTTCTAGCCTGAACATGATTTTTTTTTTTCTTTTTTGCAGTATTTATCATGAGGGAACGCAACTCTTTACAAAAAGCAACATACTATGTTTAACTATAAAATGAGTATCACTATTTTTAGCTATTTTAGAATATATTGTTTTACTTAATTTTAGAAGTAGAGATTTTTATTTTAGTCATTTATTTCCAGTAAATATGAAGGTTATGTTTTCAACCAAAAAAAAAAAAAAAAATATTTAAATGGAAACAAACCAAGGTGATTCTTATAATGCAAACTTCAAAACATTTTTTTTTTTTTTTTTTTTGGTGATGATGGTTTAGTCGCTAAGTCTTTCTGATTCTTGTGACATCATGGACTGTAGCCCACCAGGCTTCTCTGTCCCTGAGATTTCTCAGGCAAGA
The DNA here is from genome assembly GCA_935064755.1 of Tragelaphus eurycerus. Classification (NCBI taxonomy): domain Eukaryota; kingdom Metazoa; phylum Chordata; class Mammalia; order Artiodactyla; family Bovidae; genus Tragelaphus; species Tragelaphus eurycerus. Next base: position 15,641,623 of record CAKXYN010000009.1, on the reverse strand, counting down.
ATACTGGAGTGGGTTGCCATTTCCTTTTCCAGGGGATCTTCCCAACCCTGGGATTGAAGCCATGTCTCTTGTATTTCAGGCAGTCTCCTGCATCGTGGGTGGACTCTTTACCAATTGAGCCACCAGGGAAGCCCAAAACCTTTTTTTTTTTTAAGAAATTGCACATTTGTCTTTAACAAAATAAAATACAAAAAGGGCTAGTATCAAGCAGACTAATGAATGATATTTCCCTTGTTGCTGCAAATAGTGTTTCACTATTGTCTTGCTTCTAAGCTATTTTTTCTACATTATTGAAGTCCCTATTTAGTAATAGTGTTTTCTTTTGCTCTCTCCAGCCCTCTATTTTGTCCTTAGGTGTAAGTATTTAGAATGACTTACAGTGCTTTACTTCTGAGTGACCACCCTGGTGGCTCATAAGATAAAGCGTCTGCCTACAATGCGGGAGACCAAGGTTTGATCCCTGCATTGAGAAGATCCTCTGGATAAGGAAATGACAACCCACTCCAGTACTCTTGCCTGGAAAATCCCATGGACCAGAGAAGCCTGGTAGACTACAGTCCATGGGGTCGCAGAGTTGGAGACGACTTCACTTTCACTTTTACTTTATTTCTGATATAAGGAAAAACAAACCTTAAACAAAAATAATAAGACCCAAAACTTAAGTATCAATATGGATTGGCAAGAGAAACTGCATAAATTGCTCTCCAGAATAGTCAATTATTAATACCAAATCAACTGCTTATGTAACAGGTACATACACAACCTGCTTTGGATGTGAGTTCACAGTGATTCATTGTCCATTACAATAGTAACCAACAAAAGAAGAGAAAATGCAGGACAATATAGCCTAGTCTTTAAAAGCCAAATGGGAATAAAAAAATATAATTTAATCATTTAAAATTAATTATCATAAAATTCTTAAAGGCATTTTTGCTACACTAAAAGTAGTATTTATTTACTTAGGCACTACTTTCATTGGAGAAAATATCTTAATGGAATAATTGTTAACCATCAAGTACACTGGGGAAAGAGTGCTCCCTTGGCGTTTCCTGGGGAGCAATATGTGGGATTATCAAAATCTAAGATATTGGAATTTGGGGTCATGTATATTTTAGAGAAGCATATTCAATAATATAAATTCTATATCTGTATAAAAGTTTAAAACTTTAGAAAGAAATCTAAACATGGTCTTCCAGACAGATAAATGAGCCAGGTTCAAAATCTCATTTTACAAACTGTTTCTTGGACCCCCTATCCTTAACATTCGTTTGAATTTGAATCCTCTGGGTGGCAAGGATGATAAGCCTTCCTCAGTGATCAATGCAAAGAAATAGAGGAAAACAACAGAATGGGAAAGACTAGAGATCTCTTCAAGAAAATTAGCAATACGAAGGGAACATTTCATGCAAAGATGGGCTCAAAAAAGGACAGAAATGGTATGGATCTAACAGAAGCAGAAGATATTAAGAGGAAGTGGCAAGAATACACAGAACTGTACAAAAAAGATCTTCATGACCCAGAAAATCACGATGATGTGATCACTCACACTCACCTAGAGCCAGACATCCTGAAATGTGAAGTTAAGTGGGCCTTAGGAAGCATCACTATGAAAAGCTAGTGGAGGTGATGAAATTCCAGTTGAGCTCTTTCAAATCCTGAAAGATGATGCTGTGAAAGTGCTGTACTCAATATGCCAGCAAATTTGGAAAACTCAGCAATGGCCACAGGGCTGGAAAATGTCAGTTTTCATTCCAACCCCAAGGAAAGGCAATGCCAAAGAATGCTCAAACCACTGCACAATTGCACTCATTTCTGCTGCTGCTGCTGCTGCTAAGTCACTTCAGTCGTGTCCGACTCTGTGCAACCCCATAGACAGCAGCCCACCAGTCTCTTCTGTCCCTGGGATTCTCCAGCAACAACACTGGAGTGGGTTACCATTTCCTTCTCCAATGCATGAAAGTGAAGTCGCTCAGTCTTGTCCGACTCTTCACAACCCCATGGACTGCAGCCTACCAGGCTCCTCCACGCATGGGATTTTCCAGGCAAGAGTATGGAAGTGGGTTGCCATTGCACTCATCTCACACTCTAGTAAAGTAATGCTCAAAATTCTCCAAACCAGACTTCAGCAATACGTGAACTGCGAAATTTCAGATGTTCAAGCTGGTTTTAGAAAAGGCAGAGGAACCAGAGATCAAATTGCCAACATCTGCTGGATCATCGAAAAAGCAAGAAAATTCTAGAAAAACATCTATTTCTGCTTTATTGACTATGCTAAAGCTTTTGACTGTGTGGATCACAACAAACTGCGGAAAATTCTGAAACAGATGGGAATACCAGACCACCTGACCTGTCTCCTGAGAAATCTGTAAGCAAGTCAGGACACAATAGTTAGAATTGGACATGGAAAAACAGACTGGTTCCAAATAAAAAAAGGAGTATGTCAAGATTGTATATTGTCACCCTGCTTATTTAACTTATATGCATATTACATCATGAGAAACACTAGGCTGGATGAAGCACAAGCTGGAATCAAGATTGCTGGGAGAAATATCAATAACCTCAGATATGCAGATGACACCACCCTTATGGCAGAAAGCAAAGAGGATCTAAAGACCCTCTTGATGAAAGTGAAAGAGGAGAGTGAAAAAGTTGGCTTAAATCTCAACATTCAGAAAACTAAAATCATGCCATCTGGTCCCATCACTTCATGGCAAATAGATGGGGAAACAATGGAAACAGTGTCAGATTTTACTTTGGGTGGCTCCAAAGTCACTGCAAATGGTGATTGCAGCCATGAAATTAATAGATGCTTATTCCTTGGAAGGAAAGTTATGACCAAACTAGACAGAATATTAAAAAGCAGAGACATTACTTTGCCAACAAAGATCCATCTAGTCAAGGCTATGGTTTTTCCAGTAGTCATATATGGATGTGAGAGTCAGACTATAAAGAAAGCTGAATGCCAAAGAATCGATGCTTTTGAACTGTGGTGTTGGAGAAGACTCTTGAGAGTCCCTTGGACTGCAAGGAGATCCAACCAGTCCATCCTAAAGGAGATCAGTCCTGGGTGTTCATTGGTAAGACTGATGTTGAAGCTGAAACTCCAGTACTTTGGCCCCCTGATGTGAAGAGCTGACTGATTGGAAAAGACCCTGATGCTGGGAAAATTGAGGGCAGGAGGAGAAGAGGATGATAGAGGATGAGATGGTTGGATGGCATCACCGACTCAATGGACATAGGTTTGGGTAGACTCTGGGAGTTGGTGATGGGCAGGGAAGCCTGGCGTTCTGCAGTTCACGGGGTAGCAAAGAGACAGGACTGAGCGACTGATCTTTACTGAGTGGCAAACAGCAAATGGGAATTGATGTGTAAGATATTAAAAGAGGAAATTCCTGTAAAGACTAAGGGGAAGGAGAAGTTGTAAGCAAGGTGGGTAGGAAGGGTCACAGGTGACTGCTGCTCAGATTTCATTTGTGACCAGCCCGGTGTGGACATTATTGGAAGTGTCCCATAACCTCCAGGAAAGGGACAGTATTAGCATTTCTGCAGTGCTGAATCTTTACTGGGAGTATCCTTCTGGAAGCATAGTCTCGTCATGAATGCATTTGTGGTTCCAGAGAGAAGACAACCATATTCCCTATAACATGTTCTCTTGAAGGAGCTGAGAAGATTATTTATTTCTATGTCACTACACAGAAATTGACAGAAAAGGGACATAAAGGAGCTTTTGGGTTGATGGCAATACTTTTGTCTTTATTGTTCTGGTGATTGCAAACCACCATAAAAATTTTCAAACTGCATTAAATATATACTTCAAAGTAGATACACTTCAGATTGTAAGCTGTATTTAAACATTATTTTTTTAAAAATATTATTTTTAATTGTTGCTATGAATACTTATTTAGCACATAATATCAATTTTATCATTATTTTAAAAAAATCATCATGTATTTTGCATCATCTTATGTTAATTTTCTTCTTTTTGAAATTTATATTATAACAGTTTTCTTAGTAAAAGCCTATGAGGGATAACATTATAATTTTGGCCTAAAAAAAGACTTTAAATCCTCTTATCCTTGAATGGTTGATAAAACAAGAATCAGATTCTAGATTGACAGTTATTTTGAATATATTATTTTGAATGCATTATTCTACTGTCTCTGGAATCTATTGTTCCAAATGAGAAATCTGCCAGTCTTTCAGTCTTTTTAAAGAAGTCTTTACTTTTTTTTTTTTTTTTAATCTTTGATATTCTATAATTTCAGTCTGATGAATCTCAGGTGAAATTATTTTTGTATTTGCTACTTAAAACTTGATGTGATCTTTTAAATTAAAGACTCATGTCTTTCTTCTATCTGAGACAATGCTCAGACTTGATTTCTAAGAGGATTTCTCCCCTCCTATTCTGTTTATTTTCTGTCTGAGACTGCTTACAATAGTTGTTCTTAATTGCAAGTAAAACAAACTGCCTGAGTTAAGGTAAAGAAAAAAATTCTGACTTAAGGAGGCAGAAGAATCAAAATCAGTACATGAGTATAAGTACAAGGGAGTGAAGCAATGGGCAGAGAAGAGCCTGCCACAAAAGGAGGCCAGAGAGAACTGCACCACCATCGCTGATATGACAGTTTGTTATCTGCATGGCCAACACCACAGACACTGGACACCAGAAATGGGCTTTTCCAACCACGTCCACTGAATTCTAGAGACTTTTGAATATTGCTGTGCCCATCTGAAAAGATGCTTCACTTTCCCTTCTTAATGGAAACATAGTATCCCATATTGTCCAATGTGCAAGAAAGGATGAGCAGTATCCTTTCTCATTCCATAGTGGGATATAGACTCTGTCTTTCATGAATTCTGATAGTGTGCAACATTTCTTAATAAAAAGTAGTTTCAGACCTTCAGGTCCCTGAGTAATGAAAGATTCAATACAATTCAACAATTTAGACATGTTTATTTTGAGATCTTTCTCTATATAATATACCATTACTAGAATAAATGGTGGAGAAGGAAATGGCAACCCACTCCAGTATTCTTAACTGGAGAATCCCAGGGATGGGGGAGCCTGGTGGGCTGCCATCTATGGGGTCACACAGAGTCAGACACGACTGAAGTGACTTAGCAGCAGCAACAGCAGCACACATGGAAATACACTCTTTTTCTCTTCAACTCTAAAGTTTATCAGATTATTTTCCCTACAATTTTCCGTTTTCCTTCATGTCACTTTATGATCACATATCAATATATTGTCATCGATGAACAAAAATATAAATTTGATCATGACCTAATTGTGTAAAAATTAGTGGAGAATATTTAAATACAAATGTAAACTTTTAAAAAATATAGTTATACTGGTAACATACAATAGATAAAAAATATGAGTAGCTATTATTGTGCTTATACTTTATTTTTTTCCTCAAGGCAACACAGAACTTTTGTAAGCTCAATTCACTTCATTTCCTTTCTTAATAATTTTAGTTCAAGGTTTATGTTGCTGTCTCCAGTTCTACTCCAATAATAATTTTTAGTAATGTCATTATTAGATTAGATCAGTCGCTCAGTCGTGTCCGACTCTTTGCGACCCCATGAACCGCAGCACGCCAGGCCTCCCTGTCCATCACCAGCTCCCGGAGGTCATTCAGACTCGCATCCATCGAGTCAGTGATGCCATCCAGCCATCTCATCCTCTGTCATCCCCTTCTCCTCCTGCCCTCAATCCCTCCCAGCATCAGAGTCTTCTCCAATGAGTCAACTCTTCGCATGAGGTGGCCAAAATACTGGAGTTTCAGCTTTAGCATCATTCCTTCTAAAGAAATTCCAGGATTGATCTCCTTCAGAATGGACTGGTTGGATCTTCTTGCAGTCCAAGGGACTCTCAAGAGTCTTCTCCAACACCACAGTTCAAAAGCATCAATTCTTCGGCGCTCAGCCTTCTTCACAGTCCAGCTCTCACATCCATACATGACCACAGGAAAGACCATAGCCTTGACTAGGCGAACCTTTGTTGGTAAAGTAATGTCTCTGCTTTTGAATATGCTATCTAGGTTGGTCATAACTTTCCTTCCAAGGAGCAAGCGTCTTTTAATTTCATGGCTGCAGTCACCATCTGCAGTGATTTTGGAGCCCAGAAAAACAAAGTCTGACACTGTATCCACTGTTTCCCCATCTATTTCCCATGCAGTGATGGGACCAGATGCCATGATCTTCATTTTCTGAATGTTGAGCTTTAAGCCAACCTTTTCACTCTCCACTTTCACTTTCATCAAGAGGCTTTTTAGCCCCTCTTCACTTTCTGCCATAAGGGTGGTGTCATCTGCATATCTGAGGTTATTGATATTTCTCCCAGCAATCTTGATTCCAACTTCTGTTTCTTCCAGTCCAGCATTTCTCATGATGTACTCTGCATATAAGTTAAATAAACATGGTGACAATATGCAGCCTTGACGTACTCCTTTTCCTATTTGGAACCAGTCTGTTGTTCCATGACCAGTTCTAACTGTTGCTTCCTGACCTGCATACAGATTTCTTAAGAGGCAGATTAGGTGGTCTGGTATTCCCATCTCTTTCAGAATTTTCCACAGTTTATTGTGATCCACACAGTCAAAGGCTTTGGCATAGTCAATAAAGCAGAAATAGATGTTTTTCTGGAACTCTCTTGCTTTTTCCATGATCCAGCGGATGTTGGCAATTTGATCTCTGGTTCCTCTGCCTTTTCTAAAACCAGCTTGAACATCAGGAAGTTCACGGTTCACATATTGCTGAAGCCTGGCTTGGAGAATTTTGAGCATTACTTTACTAGCGTGTGAGATGAGTGCAATTGTTCGGTAGTTTGAGCACTCCTTGGCATTGCCTTTCTTTGGGATTGGGATGAAAACTGACCTTTTCCAATCTTGTGGCCACTGCTGAGTCTTCCAAATTTGCTGGCATATTGAGTGTAGCACTTTCACAGCATCATCATTCAGGATTTGGAATAGCTCCACTGGAATTCCATCACCTCCACTAGCTTTGTTCATAGTGATGCTTTCTAAGGCCCATTTGACTTCACATTCCAAGATGTCTGGCTCTAGGTCAGTGATCACACCATCATGATTATCTGGGTCTTGAAGCTCTTTTTTGTACAGTTCTTTTGTGTATTCTTGCCACCTCTTCTTAATATCTTCTGCTTCTGTTAGATCCACACCATCTCTGTCCTTTATTGTGCCCATCTTTGCATGAAATGTTCCTTTGGTATCTCTGATTTTCTTGAAGAGATCCTTAGTCTTTCCCATTCTGTTGTTTTCCTCTATTTCTTTGCATTTATCACTAAAAAAGGCTTTCTTATCTCTTCTTGCTATTCTTTGGAACTCCGCATTTAGATGTTTATATCTTTCCTTTTCTCCTTTGCTTTTCGCTTCTCTTCTTTTCACAGCTATTTGTAAGGCCTCCCCAGACAGCCATTGTGCTTTTTTGCATTTCTTTTCCATGGGGATGGTCTTGATCCCTGTCTCCTGTACAATGTCACGAACCTCATTCCATAGTTCATCAGGCACTCTATCTATCAGATCTAGGCCCTTAAATCTATTTCTCACTTCCACTGTATAATCATAAGGGATTTGATTTAGGTCATACCTGAATGGTCCAGTAGTTTTCTCTACTCTCTTCAATTTCAGTCTGAATTTGGCAGTAAGGAGTTCATGGTCCGAGCCACAGTCAGCTCCTGGTCTTGTTTTTGCTGATTGTATAGAGCTTCTCCATCTTTGGTTGCAAAGAATATAATCGATCTGATTTCGGTGTTGACCATCTGGTGATGTCCATGTATAGAGTCTTCTCTTGTGTTGTTGGAAGAGGGTATTTGCTATGACCAGTGCATTTTCTTGGCAAACTCTATTAGTCTTTGCCCTGCTTCATTCCGTATTCCAAGGCCAAATTTGCCTGTTACTCCAGGTGTTTCTTGACTTCCTACTTTTGCATTCCAGTCCCCTATAATGAAAAGGACATCTTTTTTGGGTGTTAGTTCTAAAAGGTCTTGTAGGTCTTCATAGAACCTTTCAACTTCAGCTTCTTCGGCGTTACTGGTTGGGGCATAGACTTGGATTACTGTGACATTGAATGGTTTGCCTTGGAAACGAACAGAGATCATTCTATCGTTTTTGAGATTGCATCCAAGTACTGCATTTCGGACTCTTTTGTTGACCATGATGGCCACTCCATTTCTTCTGAGGGATTCCTGCCCACAGTAGTAGATATAATGGTCATCCGAGTTAAATTCACCCATTCCAGTCCATTTTAGTTCGCTAATTCCTAGAGTGTCAACATTCACTCTTGCCATCTCTTGTTTGACCACTTCCAATTTGCCTTGATTCATGGACCTGACATTCCAGGTTCCTATGCAATATTGCTCTTTACAGCATCGGACTTTGCTTCTATCACCAGACACATCCACAGCTGGGTATTCTTTTTGTTTTGGCTCCATCCTTTCATTCTTTCTGGAGTTATTTCTCCACTGATCTCCAGTAGCATATTGGGCCCCTACTGACCTGGGGAGTTTCTCTTTCAATATCCTATCATTTTGTCTTTTCATACTGTTCATGGGGTTCTCAAGGCAAGAATACTGAAGTGGTTTGCCATTCCTTTCTCCAGCGGACCACACCCTGTCATATCTCTCCACCATGACCCGCCCATCCCAAGTTGCCCCTCGGGCATGGCTTAATCTCATTGAGTTAGACAAGGGTGTGGTCCTTGTGTGATTAGACTGACTAGTAATGTCATTGTAGAACTAGATAAAAGTCCAGTGCCTTGGTTTCTCAGTTGTTTGAAATACTCTTGAATAATGATCTTTTCTTCTGATTGGTCTAATGTCCACCATGATCATACTCTAGACCTTATCATTACCAATATTCAGAAGGCTTCCATAATTGCAGTTACAAGCATTCTACACCCCATACACCACCTATTATTTCTTGCTTCCTCATGCAACAGATCTATCTCTACTACTTATCTGTACAGGGAGTTATTAACATAGTTTCACAAAGCACTTGGTCTGGTAACTTGAATCTCAGAGTACAGACAGGTAGTTAATTCTCTGACAACCCATTGTTGTACTTGCATGAATCCTCCTTATTGTTTTGCTATTGCTTGGCAAATGCCTACTCTAAGACCACTACACTAATTGTAAAAGTAAGATATAATTTTGTAATGTTTAAAATAATTAATATCAGGGGAGTTATTTGTTACACTGAGTAACCTAGACTATTATGACTGAAAATTTTTCTCCTAGAAGTGCAATGTGATGTAAACTATCTTTACATGGCTGTAGACATGGCTTCTATCTTTACTGGCAGAAGACAATGACGATACTAGAGGCTTGCAGGTGTTAGTCAGTAGTTAAATATTTGACTTAATGAAATACACCTTTAGATGAAGAGTTTTTTTAATGAAGTTTTATTGGAGGATAGTTGATTTACAATACTGGGTTAATTTCTGCTATATAGCAAAGTGAATCAGTTATACATATATATAGATCAACTCTTTTTTAGATTCTATTTCCATTATATAGTATTAAGTAGAGTGTCTTGTGCTATACAGTGCGGCTTCCTGGGTAGCTCAAACAGGAAATAATCTGCCTGCAGTGCAGGAGACCTGGGTTCGATCCCTGAGTTGGGAAGTTCCCCTGGACAAGGGCATGGTGGCCCACTCCAGTATTATTTTCTTACCTGGAGAATTCCATGGACAGAGGAGCCTGGTGGGCTCCAGTCCACGGGGTTGCAATGAGTCAGACATGACCGAGTGACCAACACAACAATTTGTTAGTTACCTATTATATCTATGGTAGTCTGTATATGTCAATTCCAATCTCCTGATTTATCCCTTCCTCCTTCACCTCTTGGTAGCCATTGCTTGTTTTCTACATCTGTGACTCTGTTTTTGTTTCGTAAATAGGTTCATTTTTACCAGTTTTTTAGATTCCACATATAGGGGATATCATATGATATTAGTCTTTGTCTAATTTATTTTATTTAATATGACAAACTCTCATTCTATCCATGTTGCTGCAAATGACATTATTTTGTTCTTTTTTATGACTGAGTAATATTCCACTGTAGATATGTACTACATCTTTATCCACTACTCTGTTGATGGCCGTTTAGCTTGCTTCCATGTCCTGGGTATTGTAACTAGTGCTGCAATAAATATTGGGGTGCTTATATCTTTTCAAATTATGGTTTTCTTCAGATATATGCCCAATTATGAGATTGCTGGCTAATATATTAGTTCTATATTTAGTTTTTCTAAGGAAACTTCATAGGGACCTCCCAAGTGGGGAGGTAAAGAACCTGCCTGACAATGCGTAAGATGTAAAAGATGCTGGTTCGATCCCTGGGTCAGGAAAATCCCCTGGAGATGGGCATGGCAACCCACTCCAGTAACCTTGCCTGGAGAATCCCATGGACAGGGGAGCCTGGTTGGCTACAGTCCATGGGGGTTGCACAGAGTCAAACATGACTGAAGTGACTTACTGCACATGCACCTTCATATTGTTCTCCATGCTGCTGTACCAGCCTTACATCCTACTGACAGTGCAGGAGGGTTCCCTTTTCTCCACATCTCCTACTGTTTGTAAATTTTTTGATGTTGACCATTCTGACTCATGTGAGGTGATACCTCATTACAGTTCTTGATTTGCATTTCTCTAATAATTACCAAGGTTGAACATTTATTCATGACTCTAACCCATCTGTATTTCTTCTTTGGAGACACGTCTATTTAGGTCTTCTGCCTATTTTTGATTGGATTATTTGTTTTTTGGATATTGAACCACATGAGTTATTTGCAAATTTTGGAGATTAATCCCTTGTCATTTGCATTGTTTGCAAATATTTTCTCCCTTCTGTGGGATCTCTTTTCATTTTGTTTATGGTTTCCTTTGCTATGTATAAACTTTTAAGTTTACTTCAGTCCTATTTGCTTATTTGTATTACTCTAGGAGGCAGATCAAAAAAGATCTTATTGCAATTTATATCAGAAAGTGATCTACCATGTTTTCCTCTAAGAGTTTTATACTGTCCAGTCTTACACTTAGGTATTTAATTCATTTTGAGTTTACAAATTGAGCAGGATAGAAAGTCCAGAGATAAAACAATACACTGATGGTTTTGTAATCTATAATAAAGGAGGCAAGAATATGCAATGGGGGAAAAAAAAAAAAAAAAAAACAGTTTCTTCAAGAAGTAGTGCTGGGAAAATTGGTTATATAAAAGAATGAAATTAGAACATTCTCTAACATTATACACAAAAATAATCTCAAAAAAGATTAAAGACCTAAATATAGGTGAAGATTTAAAAAATTAATAGAACGTTTAAAAAAAATAGTGTGTATTGGTTACTTTTGGCACTGACAGGGGAAAGATGACTTTAAAAAATGATTAGCTCATTCACAGCTAAGTATAAAGTGTACAGGAACACTAAGGACTGGCCATTTTTTTTCTCCCCAACCCTTCCATGCCCCATACAACCAGAAAAAGATAAAACTGCAAAAGCTTTTTGTGAACATCAATGACAATATATACTACACATTTATTATGATGAAATATGATAACCTACATATTTCAAAGTATATATGAAGATCAGATTTGACATATGTATACAACCCAAGAAACCACTGCCACAAACAGGGATAGGAACAATGCCAGCACCCCCTAAAGTTTTCTTGTGCTTTTTGTAATCCACCCCTCTTCTACAGCCTCACCAGGCAACTGCTGACCTGCTTTCTGTCACTTTTAAAAACCAATGAATGGATTAAAGTGTCTCAGAGCAAAGATCAAGTTAAGAATGTAGAGCCTACTTGAATTTATATCCTTTCAAATGTACAAAATGCCTCAGGGAAAAAAAAAAAAAAAAGAATAGGTATGTGACTTTCTCACTAAAGCTTAAGAGTTTCAAGATAACTGGAAAGAAATAGAGAAAAAGACACATGAGTTAGCAATCCAAAAAATAGATTTAAAATTTGTATCTCAAAAATAATATTGTGTATTGTTTCTGGCACAAACAATATATTGGAATTAAAGAAGAACGATGCCTCTGGATTTTTGAAGGCAGTGTGCTTTCTAAAAAAGCAGTGGTCTGGACAGTTTGAGGCCAAAAGTTGCCCCTGTTCCCCTAGCCCTGAACTTCCAGAAAGGGGACTGAGTAATCTGCTGTCACAGAGTGAGTGTGGTCTTCTCTAATTTTCAGAAGCAGAATCAAAGATTAACAAGAGATCATTCCTACCCCCAGGGTAATGAGCACTCCCAAATACGTATGTATTAAATTTTTTTGAATGACTGTGGAAGCCCTCAGTTTTTTATTGGTAAGTAAATATTTGACAACCAGCTCCCTGGGGAGATAGAACCCTGATTTTTAGCCTTTGCTGATTTCCCTGGTAGAAGTATACCCATCACAGTCAATTTCAAACTACCAATATAATGTTAACTGACAAATTTCTTGAAAACTTAATAGTTGGGACTTGGAAGCCAATATATTCTGACACTAGCATGTCACTGTGTGTGTCTCACCCTTTTCCTTATGATGGAAATTGCATGGTGTCATCACATTGTCCTTATTTCACTATTGTGTTTGGGATGTCTGGGGGCATAGCTTTTCCTTTCAATTCATGGCCATAGGGTCTAACAGAGGGGCACCTAGCCTGGATAGCAAGACTACCACACAGCATACACAGGCCATGGATTTTGAGGCTGATGTCATATCTAGCTATAAATAAGAGGAGGAGAGGAGTGAGTGAAGCATTGGGAAAACAGAAGACCACACAGTGGTAGTCACCAGTACTACTTGCTGATTATTTTTGGTATCCAATGTTTCAGGAATATAGTAGGAATACAGGTCCCGGCCATATGCTTATTTTACCTCCCTGACTTGACTTCTCCTTTTACTATTCCCCTTATCTCCTTACTCTCACCCCATTATGTTGGTCTCCGTGTCATTCTTATTCATGCACCAACTACATGCAAAGATCCGTCTGCTCAAAACAATGTTTTTCCAATTATCCACCTGATTCAATACCAGTATCCTTCAAATCTTTATTCAAATATGATATCAGAGTTGACTACCCTAATTATCCTATCTCAGCAACAGACACAAAATTCTCTAACTCAGTTTTACTTTTGTCCTCCATCATATTTATTGGCTTACAATATATAACTTAGATATTATCCTCATTGCTTATTTTTGCCTTGCACACGAGAGAGAGCAAGTCTTTCTACAAAGGAAAGACTTTTGATTATTTTTATTGTATTTTTTCTGTTGCTGTGAAAGTCACTCAGCCAGTGTCTGACTCTTTGTGACCCCAATGGTCTGTAGCCCACCAGAGTCTTCTGTCCTTGGAATTCTCCAGGCAAGAATACTGGAGTGGGTTGTCATCCCCTTCTCCAGGTGATTTTCCTGACCCTGTAATCCAACCTGGGTCTCCTGCATCACAGGCAGATTCCTTATCAACCAAGCCACCTCAAACCAGAGCTATCTTTTATACATAACTGGGGATTAAATGAATATTTAGTGAAGTCGCTCAGTCATGTCTGACTATTTGTGCCCTCATGGACTGTAGCCTACCAGGCTCCTCCATCCATGGGATTTTTCAGGCAAGAGTACTGGAGTGGGTTGCCATTTCCTTCTCCAGGGGATCTTCCTGACCCAGGGATCAAACCCAGGTCTCCAGCCTTGTAGGCAGACTCTTACCATCTGAGCCACCAGGGAAGTCCCTACTTTATTGAATAAATACAATATTTTATTTAAATGAATATTTACTGAATAAATTCCATGTGTGATTTGAAAAATGGGTCACATTTGTTCATGCATGCATGCTAAATTGCTTCAGTTGTGTCTGACTTTTTGCAGTCCTGTGGATCGTAGCCTGATGGGCTCCTCTGTCTATGGGAATCTCCAGGCAAGAACACTGGAGTGGGTTACCATGCCGATTTCATCTGTCACCAAATCCTGAGTTGTCATCCATTGGAGAGACTTGAAGATGAGGTATTGTGCCTTGAATAGTGGATGGGATCTCTCTTGGTGAGGTGAAGTCTCTTTTGATAAGTTTCCGAATAGTCTTCATTGTACTATTAGACTAACTCCATTTTATTTGTCTCAAGACCTCAGCAAGCCCGAGGCTGTAGGGGAAGTTAGATGACTGACATCCTTATACAAGTTATTATATTCTCAGGAATATTATGAATCTGCTCCACATGGCAATACTTTTATTTCAAAAATTTTCCCCTTTTGTTTTATCATGCAAACTGCTAAATTGCTGCAGGTCTCTTTGCAGATGTGAAATAGGTTGGAAATGCATTATACATGCCAGTCATATCATTTCAGGTTTCTCTTTCAATATTTCTTTCCCCTTTCATTTGAAAGACCCTGAGGCTCTGAAATGAGTCAGATCTAGAATTTAGGTAAAATCATTCCAAAAACCTTGGTAACTCAAGCCTGACCATTTTAATCATCAAACTGTAGCATTTTCTTCGGTTGTAGAAATTTAAATAGGAACTTAAACAAGATATCCATATTTCAGTCCTAGGGGCACCCTGGTTAATTTTCATATACCAAGTTGTGTCCTTAAAAGGTAGACTCTTTGATCATTATTTTGACCTTTTTGTCCAATATCTTAACTCTGTCAGATAAGTGTTCTAGTATGTACCTGCCACTCTCAGGTCAAAACATTTCACTTGAAATATCTTTCATTTTTACTACCACATCTACCAATATCCTTAGCCTGTAAGAAATTGCCATAACAGTGCTTAATTTCTCACTGCCTTGGTGGTAAAATAATATTCTCAGTCTTTAAGTTGAATAGTATGGTAGTGGAATAGTTATGGAATAAGCTATATAACAGTTATTATATTATAACCTATTTCAATAGTTTTTATTGATATTTATCAAATCATTCCAAGGATTTTATGATAACAATCTTGTTTCATTTCCTCTCATTGAACCAACTAAATAAACAATTAGGACTAGCTGCTTAGGTTAACATAGTAAATCTAAATTGTGTAACAAACACATCTATATCACATCTATATTTCCTTAACCTGGGCACATTTGACACTTGGGGCTAGAAAATTCTTTATTGTAGGGCATCAGCCTTGTTCATTATAAGATATTTAGCTGCATGCCTGGCGTCTACCCACTGGATGACAATTATAAAATTCCCTAGTTTTGACAAACATAAATGCTTCCAGAATTTACTGAAAGTCTCCTTGAGGACAAAATCACCTCTGAGTGAGAATTACTGAAATAAATCAATATATTCAGCCAAAACATTTTTTTTTTTCACCTTGTGGTCAACCATTGCTTGACTACATATCTACAAATATTCTTCATAAATGACCTCCTATAAATTAGTCATGTATTGTATTTTTTTTTTTTTTTTTTTTGGTAGTCTGTATCTCCTCAGGCTTTATTGGCCTCCAGAAGCATTCTAGAATTTAACTCTAAGGGATAATGACAGTGGGGCTTGAGGTTTGGCTTTCTATTTGTATGCAACTTCTGGATACAGAGGATGAGATGGCTGGATGGCATCACTGACTCGATGGATGCGAGTCTGAGTGACCTCTGGGAGCTGGTGATGGACAGGGAGGCCTGGCGTGCTGCGGTTCACGGGGTCGCAAAGAGTCGGACACGACTGAGCGACTGATCTGATCTGATCTGATCTGGAGATAAGGCCAGTGAGAGCCATTAATCCAGATAAAGAATGTCTTATTACCTATGAATGACAGGTAGGGAAACTTTGATTAGCAAAGGAAGTATAAGTATACATTCATTTGTATGTGTTTTAACTTATCCAGTGTCATTTTAGTGTCAATGAATATACACATATATACACACATCTATTTATTTATATGTTCACCTATAGTAAGATAAAGAAACATAGAATTTAAAATCTTAAACATTTTTAAACATATACTTCAGTAGTATTAAATACATTCAAAACATTATATAACCATTACCACATCCATCTCCATAAATTCTTTTCATATTGTAAAATATTAGTATTATAAACCTGAAACTTAAAGATGATATCTTTAAACTTAAAGAGTTAATACTCTCCTTTGCTCCCTAGCAACCACCGTTCTACTTTCTGTCTATGATTTTTGACCACTCTAAATACTTCATATAGATAGACTTGTCAGTATCTATTTTTTTTGTGACTATCATTTCATTTAGTGCATCCTCGGGGTTCATCCATGTAATTGCATATGTCAAAATTTCCTTTCTTGTTAGGGCTAACATTCCATTGTATGTATATACCACCTTTTGCTTATCGTTTCATCCGTCCGTGAACACAGGGTTACTGCCACATTAGAGCTATTGTGAATACTGTGAACATGGATATACAAACATCTCTTGGAGAACTTGCTTTCAATTATTTTGGTTATATAACCAGAAGTGGAATTGCTGGATCATTTGTTAGTTCCACTTTAATTTAAAAAAAAAAAAAAATTATACCATTTTGCATTTCAACCAACAGTGCACAAGGGTTCCAAACTCTCATAGTTTTCTTTGTTTTGATAGTGGCCTTCCTAAAGGAGTGAAATGCTATGTCACTGTAGTTTTAATTTTCATTTCCCTAATGATTAGAGATTTTAAGCATCTTTTCACATGCTACCGGTCATTTCTATTTCTTTTTGGAGACATGTCTATTCACCTCTTTTGCTTATATTTGAATTAGATTTTGTTGTTGTTGTTGTTCCTCAGACTCAACAATTTTCTTTGTCCTATCTTCAATCTTGTGAATCACGTCTTCTTCCCGCTCAACTGAGTCTTTGAATTCTTCTAATAATTTTTAATTTTTAAAATTTCAATTACGGTAATTTTCAGCTCCAGAATTTCTTTTTGTTTTCTATTTTTAGGGTTTCTATTTCTTTATTGATATTTTTATTTTGTTAGCACATTGTTTTCTTGATTTTCTCTTCATCTTCCCTTAGTTCTTTCAGCATCTCTAAGACAGTCATTTTAAATTTCTTGTCTAGTATATATGTTACCAGGTCTTTCCCAGGGAAAGTTTCTGCTGATTTTTTCCTTCTAATTTCTTTGAATTCCTTGTGATTTTTGTTGATGTTGTACAAAACTGGACATTTAAATCCAATAACTCTGGTAATCAGACTCTCCCCCTTGTCCAGGTTTTTTCTTTTTCTTTTTTGTTATAGGCTATTTCTAGTTTCAACTTGAGGTGTAAATTTAAGGTATTTTCTGGTCTTTGCTGAGTCTTCACCTTTTCCTGAGCATGTATGATCACTTTTTATTTTCCCAGTATAGGCAGTTACCTTTGAATCTCTGGCTTTCTGAAAGAAGAAAAGAGAAAAATGAAGGGCAGGAAAGAGCAGTGACCATTTCAGTTCCCTGGGAATCACTTTAGCTAAAGAAGGAGGAACCTGCCACAGTGTAGGGAAGCAGAACAACGGCTACTGAGCCTTTTGTTGGTATTTCTGAGATCAGAGGCACGAATCAGTTAGTAGAGCATTGACTAGATATGTGGAGGTCAAGGTCCTTTTTTCACCTATCTTGGCTCCTGCACTGATCTCTCCAGTGACCAGTGAACAGACGTCTGTCACAGGTCTGGGGGTGGAACATAGATAATTCCTACTATGCTAAGAGCTAAAATTGACCAAAATTAAATGCAGTTTATCATCCACATCTTTTCTTTGGAAGTTGAAAACATTCACTAGGCTTTTGAGTTCCAAAATAATTACATCAGAGAGATTTTGCCATTGCAATTGTCCAGTAGGGAAACAGTTTCCTCAGGCTTCCTACTTTGCCATCTTCTCAGAATTCTCCTTTAAGTGAATATATATTTTAACTTCCATAATCTTGGTCTTAGTCAAATATACATCAAAAAATATAGGTTGTTTTTCATAATCAATTTTTAAGTGATGAGTGATACTATATCTGTGAACATTTTGAAAATACTGATTTCAATGACTCTAAAATTTTTATTATTGCTCATTCTTTTTTTTATAGTGCTATATATATGTCTGTTTTATTTTTTCCCTTTTTAAAATTTACATTTATTTATTTTAATTACAGGCTAATTACTTACAATATTGTATTGGTTTTGCCATACCTCAACATGAATCCGCCACAGGTGTACACGTGTTCCCCATCCTGAACCCCCTCCCTCCTCCCTCCCTGTACCATCCCTCTGGGTCATCCCAGTGAACCAGTCCCAAGTCAACTGTAATCACAAAATACTTATTAAAAGAGTGAGGCAGAAGTGTTAGTGTCAGTGATACAAATAAGACATAATCAACTAGCCATTGTTGGTTTTAAAGATGAAGGGTGGCTATAAGTCAAGAAATGTGGGAAGCTGAAAGAAAGTTGTTGTTCAGCCCCTAAGTTATGTCCAAACTCTTTGCAAACCCATGGACGGTAGTATGCCAGCTCCACTACATTCCAGAGTTTGTTCAAATTCATGACCATTGAGTTGGTGATGCTATCTAATCATCTAATCCTCTGCCCTCCCGCTTCTCCTTTTGCCTTCAATCTTTTCCAGCATCAGGGTCTTTTCCAATGAGTCAGCCCTTCACATGAGGTGGCCAAAGTATTGGAGCTTCAGCTTCAACATCAGTCCTTCCATGAATATTCAGAGTTGATTTCCTTTAGGACTGACTGGTTTGATCTCCTTGCTGTCCAAGGGACTCCCAAGGGTTTTTCTTGAGAGAAAGTAAACCAACAAAAATATAAATCCTTCCCTATAGTGTCCAGAAGTAACACAACACTCCAGACCACTTGATTTTACCCCAGTGACCCTATTTGGACTTCTAATCCCCAGGACTACAAAATAACAAATTTGTTTTGTTTTAAGCCAATAAATCTGTGGTACTTTGTTACAGTTGTTGTTTAGTTGCTCAGTTGTGTCCAGCTGTTTGTGACCCCATAAACTACAGCACACCAGGCTTTCCTGCCCTTTACTATTTCATGGAGTTTGCTCAAACTCTTTTGTTACAGTAGTAATATGAAACTGTGAGACCATATTATCTAGAGCCTGATTGTACTTTTAATTTTGTTCTAGTTTTCTAGTGGGTTGCTAGTGTAGGAACACACTAGAATACATTAAGCAGGAAAATAATACAATATCACTTTGTGATTTATAGTATTCTAGCTGATTAATGGAGAATAGACAACATGGAGTTGTTAGTGCAAGTAGGAGACTAGTTATGAGGGTATTGAATAGAAAAAAGAAGATATTGACTTTAGATCAAAGGAAATGAGGACCTGGGCAAGGATTATGCCTATGCATGGTGCCGTATAGTTAAGTTCAAGCTATATTTTAAGAGTAGATCCATCTGTATTATTAATGTAAGCTGTGTATTGTAGGTAATTACACAAAAGCACCTAAAATTGGTAACTGAGGATTGACAAAAAGATTTGGGAATTAGTGAATACATGCTAATTAAATTCATAAGACTTGAATATTTCAGTAGACCATAGATGAAAAATAAAAGTGTTAGAAAGCTACACTGTGAAGTTTTCTAACATTTAGGGTTTGAAACAAGGAGGATGATTCAGGAAATTAGAAACATAAAGAATGAACAGTGAAGTAAAAGGAAACTTAGTGGAAAGTAGGAGTGATCAATTGTTTCAAATACTGCTTAAAAGCAAATAAGATGACAAAATGAAAATCTTGAATTGCTCATTGTCACTTAGGGATATTTTGTCTCCTTGACATAGATAGACTAAATAGACTCATGGGGACCGATCCTTCTTTAGCTGGTTTTGAGAAGGAAAAATCAAACAGTAGATCTGGTGAGTGGTTCATCTTACACTGTTTACCTACATATCAAGTATATCTATTATCCAATAATTGCAGAAAAATATTTGGAAGAAGTAAAAGAAGCACATCACTTAAAGACAAAATATTTTGGTGAAAAAAGAAAAGTGCTGGTGAAAAAAGAAAAGTGTCAGTATTCAATGACACCTGGAGAAGTTTAGGAGAGTCACTTAAAGTTTTTAAGCTAAGAGAAAATTGGACTGTAGTTTTAAAGGGTACTTTCAACTCTTAACAACTACTGTGAAGTTTTTCACTTCTCTATAATTAACAACACTTCTTCTCTGCCATCTTACAAAAAGAAACATCATTATGACTCAGTGTCATAATTAACTCCATTTAGAACTTGAATTGATTTTAATAGCATTTATAAAGTTCAGCCAACATAAAAATGGTCCTTTTTTTTTTTTTTTTGTACAGTTCTTCTGTGTATTCTTGCCACCTCTTCTTAATATCTTCTGCTTCTGTTAGGTCCTTACAATTTATTTCCTTTATTAAGCCCATCTTTGCATGAAATGTTCCTTTGATATCTCTGATTTTCTTGAAGAGATCTCTAGTCTTTCCCATTCTGTTGTTTTCCTCTATTTCTTTGCATTGATCACTGAGGAAGGCTTTCTTATCTCTCCTTGATATTCTTTGCAACTCTGCATTCAAATGGGTATATCTTTCCTTTTCTCCTTTGCCTTTCACTTCTCTTCTTTGAACACTTATTTGTTAGGTGTCCTCAGACAACCATTTTGCCTTTTTGCATTTCTTTTTTTTTTTTTTGGGGGGGGGGGGGGGGGGCGGTGGATGATCTTGAGCCCTGTCTCCTGTACAATATCATGAACCTCCATCCATAGTTCATCAGGCACTCTGTCTATCAGATCTAGTCCCTTAAATCTATTTCTCACTTCCACTGTATAATCACTGGAATTCCCTAGCTTTCTCTATGATCCAGTGAATGTTGGCAATTTAATCTCTGGTACCTCCTCCTTTTCTGAACCTAGCTTGGAAATCTGGAAATTTTTGGTTTACATAATGCTGAAGCTTAGCTGCAAGATTTTAAGCACGACCTTCGTAGGATCAGGGATGAGCACAACTTCCCAATGGTTAGCACATTCTTTAGTACTGCCCTTCTTGGAACTGGAATTATGACTAACATTTTCCAGTCATGTGGCCACTGCTGGGTCTTCCAGGTTTGCTGACATAATGAATGCAGCACACTGATGATGTGATCCTTTGGGGTTATAAATAGTTCTACTGGAATTCTGTCACATCCACTAGCTTTATTAATAGCACTGCTTCCTAAGGCCCTCTTGATTTTCCTGTCCATAATGTCTGGCTCTGAGTGGCTTACCACACCATCAATCTGGTTAATTTATCTTTTTTATACAGTTCTCCCACATTCTTTCCATCTCTTCTTGATCTCTTCAACATCTACTAGGTCTCTACCATTTATTTCCTTTATTGTGCCCATCTTTGGACAAAATGTTCCCTTGATAGCTCCAATTTTCCTGAATAGATCTCTTTCCCCTTCTGCTATTTTCTTCTAGTTTTATAAACTGTTCATTGAAGAAGGCCTTCTTTTCTCTCTGTGCTGTTCTTTGGAAATCTGTGTTTACTTGGATATACCTTTCCATTTCTCCATTGCTTTTTACTTCTCTTCTTTATTTGGCTATTTATAAGGCCTCTTCAGATAACCTCTTTGCCTTCTTACTTTTCTTTTTCTTTGGGAAGGTTTTGTTTTCTGCCTCCAGTAGGATATCCCAGACTTCCATCCATAATTCTTCAGGTACTCTAGCTACTAGATTTAATCCCTTGAATCACCAAGAGATTAATTTAAACAGGAGCAAAATCAACAACCTCAGAAATGCAGATGATACCACCCTACTGGCAGAGAGCGAAGAGGAACTAAGGAGCCTCTTGATAAGGATGAAGTAAGAGAGTGAAAGAGCGAGTTTAAAGCTAAATAGTAAACAAAACAAAACAAAACAAAACAAAGATCTTGGCATCTGGCCCTATTACTTCATGGCAAATAGAGAAGGGAAAGGAAGAATTAGTGACGAATTACCTCTTCTTGGGCTCTAAAATCACTGCAGATGATGACTGCAGCCATGAAATCAGAAGATGTTTGCTTTTTGGCAGGAAAGCAATGACAAACCTAGACAGTGTGTTTAAAAGCTGAGACATTACTCTGACAACAAAGATCCAAAGGCATTACTACATTACTCTGACAACAAAGATCCAAAGGGTCAAGACAATGGTCATCTCCGTGGTCATGTATGATTGTGAAAGCTGGACTGTAAAGAAGGCCGAGGACCAAAGAATTGATACCTTGTAATTGTGGTGTTAAGAAGACTCCTGAAAGTCTCTTGGACAGCAAGGAGATCAAATTAGTAAATCTTAAGGTAAATCAACTCTGAATACTCATTGGAAAGACTGATGATGAAGCTGTTCAATTCTGTCGCTCAGTCATGTCTGACTCTTTGTGAGCACACAGACTGCAGCACGCCAGGCTTCCCTGTCCATCACCAACTCCCGGAGCTTACTCAAACTCATGTCCACATCATCCTCTGTCATCCCCTTGTCCTCCCACCTTAAGTTTTTCCCAGAATCAGGGTATTTTCCATGGAGTCTGTTCTTCACATCAGGTGGCCAGGGTATTGGAGTTTCAGCTTCAGCATCAGCATCAGTCCTTCCAAAGAATGTTCAGGATTGATTTCCATTAGGATTGACTGGTTGAATATTCTTGACGTCCAAGGGACTCTCAAGAGTCTTCTCCAACATGATAGTCTGAAAGCATCAGTTCTTCAGCACTCAGATTTCTATATAGTCCAACCCTCACATCCATACATGACTACTGGAAAAACCATAGCTTTGACTAGATGAACTTTTATCAGCAAAGTCATGTCTCTAATTTTTAATATGCTGTTTAGGTTGGTCATAACTTTTCTTCCAATGAGCAAGTGTCTTTTAATTTCATTGCTGCAGTCACCATCTGCAGTGATTTTGGAGCTCCCAAATTTAAAGTCTGTCACTGTTTCCACTGTTTCCCCATTTATTTGCCATGAAGTGAAGGGACCAGATGCCATGATCATTAGTTTTCTGAGTGTTGAGTTTTAAGCCAACTTTTTCACCCTCCTCTTTCACTTTCATTAAGAAGCTCTTTAGTTCCTCTCACTTTCTGCCATATCTGAGGTGTCTGCATATCTGAGGTTATTGATATTTCTCCCAGCGATCTTGATTCCAGCTTGTGATTCATTGAGCCACACATTTTGCATGATGTACTCTGCATATAAGCTAAATAAGCAGGGTGACAATATACAGCTTTGACATATTCCTTTCCTGATTTAGGACCAGTCTGTTGTTCCATGTCCAGTTCTAACTGTTGTTTTTTACTTGCATACAAATAATCAGAAGGCAGGTAAGGTGGTCTTGTATTCCCATGTCTTGAAGAATTTTCCACAATATGTTGTGATTCACACAGTTAAAAGGTTTGGTGTAGCCAATAAAGCAGAAGTAGATGTATTTCTGAAACTCTCTTGCTTTTTCAGTGATCCAATGGATGTTGACAATTTGATATCCAGTTCCTCTGACATTTCTAAATCCAGCTTGAACATCTGGAAGTTCTCAGTTCATGTACTGTTGAAGCCTGGTTTGGAGAATTTTGAGCATTATTTTGCTAGTGTGTAAGATAAGTGCAGTTTTACAGTAGTTTGAACACCCTTGGCACTGCCTTTCTTTGAGATTGGAATGAAAACTGACCTTTTCCAGTCCTGTGGCCACTGTTGAGTTTTCCAAATTTGCTGGCATATTGAGTGTGGCACATTCACAGCATCATCTTTTAGGATTTGAAATAGATCAACTGGAATATCATCATGTCCACTAGCTTTGCTCATAGGCCCACTTGACTTCATATCCAGGATGTCTGGCTCTAGGTGAGTGATCACACCATCATGGTGATCTGGGTCATGAATATCTTTTTTGTATACTTCTTCTGTGTATTCTTGCCACCTCTCCTTAATATCTTCTATTTCTGTTAGGTACATACCATTTCTGTTCTTTATTGTGCCCATCTTTGAATGATATATTCCCTTGGTATCTCTAATTTTATGAAGACATCTCTAGTCTTTCCCATTCTATGGATTTCCTCTATTTCTTTGCATTTATCACTGAAGAAGGCTTTCTTGTCTCCCTTTCTATTCTTTGGAACTCTGCATTCAAATGAATGTATCCTTCCTTTTCTCCTTTGCCTTTAGCTTCTCTTCTTTTCTTAGCTATTTGTAAGGCCTCGTCAGACAATCATTTTGCCTTTTTGCATTTCTTTTTCTTGTGGATGGTCTTGATCACTGCTTCCTGTAAAATGTCATGAACCTCTGTCCATAGTTCTTCAGGCACTTTGTCTATCAGAACTAATTCCTTGAATCTATTTGTCACTTCCACTGTATAATCATAAGGGATTTGATTAGGTCATACCTGAATGGTCTAGTGTTTTTCCCTACTTTCTTCAATTGAAGTCTGAATTTGCCAATAAAGAGTCCATGATCTGAGCCACAGCTAGCTCCTGGTCTTGTTTTTGCCAACTGTATAGAGTTTCTCCATTTGGACTGCAAAGTATATAATTAATCTGATTTTGGTATTGAGTATCTGGTGATGTCCCTGTGTAGAGTCTTCTCTTGTGTTGTTGGAAGAGTGTGTTTGCTATGACAAGTGTGTTCTCTTGGCAAGATTCCGTTAGCCTTTGCCCTGCTTAATTCTGTACTCTAAGGCCAAATTTGCCTGTTACTCCAGGTATCTCTTGAGTTCCTACTTTTGCATTCCAATCCCCTATAATGAAAAGCACATCTTTTGAATGTTGGTTCTAGAAGGCCTTGAATGTCCTAGGAGAGCCATTCAACTTCAGCTTCTTCAGCATTACAGGTTCACGCATAGACTTAGATCACTGTGATATTGAATGGTTTGTCTTGGAAACGAACAGAGATCATTCTGTCGTTTTTGAGATTGCACCCAAGAATTGCATTTCAGACTCTTTTGTTGGCTATGAGGGCTAATCCATTTATTCTAAGGGATTCTTGCCCACAGTAGTAGATATCATGGTAATCTAAGTTAAATTCACCCATTTCAGTCCATTTTAATTTGCTGATCCAGAAAATGTTGATGTTCACTCTTGCCATCTCCTATTTGACCACTTCCAATTTACCTTGATTCATTCCAGTTTCCTATGCAATATTATTCTTTACATCATTGGACTTTACTTCCACCACCAGTCAATTCACAACTGGGTGTAGTTTTGCTTTGGCTTTGTCTCTTCATTTTTTCTGGAGTTATTTCTCCACTCTTCTCCATTAGCATATTGGGTACCTACTGACCTGGTGAGTTCATCTTTCAGTGTCATATCTTTTTGCCTTTTCATACTGTTCATGGGGTTCTCAAGATAAGAATATTGAAGTAATTTGCCATTCCCTTCTCAAGTGGACCATATTTTGTCAGAACTCCCCACCACCGACCGTCCATCTTGGGTGGTTGTACATGTCATGGCTCATAGTTTCATTGAGTTAGACAAAGCTGTCATCCATGTGATCAGTTTAGTTAGTTTTCTGTGATTGTGGTTTTCATTCTGTCTGCTTTCTGAGAAATAAGGATAAGAGGCTTATGGAATCTTCCTGATGGGAGAGACTGACTGTGGGGGAAACTGGGTCTTGTTCTGATCGTCAGGGCCATGCTCAGTAAAGCAAGGAATACTCCATGGAAATACTGATGCTAAAGCTGAAACTCCAGTATTTTGGTCATTTAGTTCCTACAGCTGACTCATTGGAAATGTCTCTGATGCAGGGAAAGATTGAGGCCTGAAGGATACCAGGGCATGAGAGGATGAGATGGCTGAATGGTATCACCAGTGCACTGGACATGAACTTGAGCAAACTTTGGGAAATTGTGGTGGACAGAGAGGCCTGGTGTGCTGCAGTCCATGGGGTCACAAAGGGTCAGACACGATTGGGTGACTGAACAGCAACAATGAACAGCAATAACTTGATTAATTTGAATCATTTTAGTTTTAAATGCCAAATGTGTAGTATTGCATATAAGAGTAGATTTTAAAAGATTTGTGTTTGTGTATTTGACTTGAATATTTACACATCTAGAATATAGAAAATATTCAATTTTAGAACTTCAGAATATGTTGAAATAGATGAGTTAGTAGCAAGTAGTATAGTTTGCTCATTTATCCAAAATTTATTTGCACTTCAAGAGTGTATGAATTAAATATGTTTGTATTTGTCTATTTTATCTTTTAAAATTTTCTTTGCATTTTGAATGCACAGAGATCTGGAAAATACATGGAGTATATTCATGCAAAATGTAATAAAACTATTCAACGTATTTTCTTTTCTGCCTGACAGAATTATAGCTTGCTTGTAAGAAAAAATGTAGCTTAGAAAAAATTAAAATGACAATGTTGATCATAATATTTCTTTCTTTTGCTAGGAAGTTCTCAGAAAATATACCTGTATAAATCATAATATTCTAAATAAATTTTCACGCTTCTCCTTTCCAGCTTCTTCCCCACTAAAAAAAAAATACTTTTGTAACTTCTTTCATCATAATTTTTTGTTGAAGCTATACAAGTGGAAATTAAAAATTGAGGACTATGTTTACCAGTGTTTGACATCAACATGGCTGCCAGATCATACCACATTAATATGGCTTTACTATCTTAGAGAGTAATATTATGCTACAATATCATGTTAAATGTTGGCCCAAAATAGAGTGTAGTAAAAATCCATACTTTGGAGCCAATACACTATAAAATATGGATCTTTTTGTATACTCACATAAAAATAACAGTAGAAACAATAGTGATATCATAAAAACTGAACTTAAAATTCAACAATCATGACATTAATAAAATGATTCTATGAAATATACACAAGAAAAATCCCCAGTATTGTACAGTTAGTAACAGACAAAGTTAATATTAGAAAAAAAATTGTTGTAATTATTTGCACTTCTACCTTTTCTTCATCTGAGAATTGAAGGATTAACAAAATTGGTAATGTTAGTATAGTTCCTGATTTATATTAAATAGAATATCATTAGTATTGATTCTTTTAAATAATTCTCAAAATTTGCTAAGAAACAAACCATATCAGAAAGTTCTAGGATTCTAGTGTTAGGTGGCTCAGATGGTAAAGCATCTGTCTACAATGCGGGAGACCTGAGTTTGATCCCTAGGTCAGGAAGATTCCCTGGAGAAGGAAATGGCAACCCACTCCAGTACTCTTACCTAGAAAATCCCATGGACGGAGGAGCTTGGTGCAGACAGCTGCCCATGGGATCACAATTGGACACACTGAGAGACTTCACTTTCACTTTCAGTGTTAGGTTAGTTAAATGGTGGATTAGGAAGCTCTAAGTTCAGAAATACTGAACTGAAACCAAACAGATAAACAGAAACTTCTAGAGACTAAAGTTATTTTATAAGAACTCTGGAAAAAACTAAAAGGTCTATAGCAACCAAGTGAATACTGACTCAAGGAAAAACCACACTGAAAATAGTAAGAAATTTCATATCAGTTTTACTTATTGTCACCCCAACCCACTTTCCAGCATGGTGCAATCTTGTTCTAGAGGACACAATAGATCAGTTCAAAACACAATCCTTTGAATGGGAGGGGCCAGAAAATACCTCATTGAATCCTTATGCATTTTTGTCATTACACTGACTAGATACTCCAGTAAAATTTTGAATAGAAGTGGTAAAAGTTAACATACTTACTGTTTCCAATTATAATGGGAAGTGTTCAATAGTTTACCGCTAGGTAGTTGTTAGTTGTAGTATATATGTATGCCCTTTATTATATCAAGAAACTTCCATTCTAAAAGAAGTCATCAAAATAAGGTAATAATTAGTAACTCTAAATGTTGAAATGTTTTTTAAATTCTGACATTTAGTTTCCTTGTATGCTTATGATAGGTATGCAAATATATATGATTTCTGTGTCAAGTAATTGGACAATAATATTTATGAAATTTTACCCAATGATTTTAATAAAGTAGAGAAAGATAATGCAGAGGAAATGTTTATATAGAATTGTTAAAAGTCAAATTAAAACATATTAAGGATGGCTCAGTGGTAAAGAATCTGCCTGCCATTGTAGGAGACTCAGGTTTAATCCTTGGATCAGAAATATCCCCTGGAGAAGGAAAAAGCAATCTACTTCAGTATTCTTGCCTGGGAAAACCCATGGACAGAGGGACCTGGCAGGCTGTATAGTCCATGGGGTCACAGAAGAGTCAGACACAACTTAGCAACTAGACAACAACAAGATGATATAATAAAGGAAGCAGATAATGAACACCCCTTGGAGATTTCTAAAAGAAATATAACAGTGCAGTCTCAGTGCTTCAAACTACTAATTAAGACTTCATGATACTTCCAATGTCTTGAATCCTCTCCCTCCTTAAATTTTACAACTGATGAAATTCTACCTGCAATTTAAATGTCACATCTCAGATCTAAATAAGTAATTCACATTTGCATGTAGCCTTCATGCATTTTGGTCCAAATTGTAGTTTTGTTAGAGGTAGTCCTACTGCTCTGGGAATCTGTATAGCAAAGTGGCTATAAGCATGCTTTCTGCAGCTTTACCACCTGATTTAAAATCCTACTCCCACAGTGTCTAAAAAAAATTGTATAATCTTAGCCATGTTATTGGAACTCTCTGGACTTCATTTTCTTATGAAATGAGATTTGAAAAACAAAAGCATCGATGCCACAGAGGGGTATGAGGATTCAATTAGTTAATGTTTTTGAACCTTTCAACCAATATCACTCATTTAAGTATTCTTACTATTAGTGTCATTGTTCATTAGTATTTCTGCCTCCCACATTGGATTGCTGAGGTCCTTAAGCATAATAATTGTCTATTAATTTTTCAGAAGCTTAGAATAATATTTCACAGTTTGAACAGGTTAGTTATATATTTGTAATGTGGGACATATATTCAGATTCAAATGTAACAAGGATGTAAATATTTTAATATAGTCAATATATTTATTTTTTTATGTTATGGCCATTGTTAGTGGTGCTTTCAGATGTTTCCTTAGAAATTGATTATTTTTAAATAAATGCATTATTTATGAATGATCAGATGAGCTTCACTATATTTTGGGAATAATTTGGAATTATTTAGTTGTTACAATAATCTCTGACTTTATGTAAATATAATTATAGAAAAATTTAACCTAGAAAGACTTTGAGTTTTACAAAGGTTTGCATATACCTTTCTAAAATATCAAATAATATTCCTAATGCTTACAGGCTTTGTAGTTATATTTAATGGGTCTGCTGTCTCACACAGAAATCTGATATTCCTGCTGCATAAACCACCTTTGAATGTGATTTAATGCTTCAGCAGGTTTTGAATGTTTTTAAATGATTTTCCAAATTTGGCAAGACCTAATTGTCCATCTGTAGAGTGATTCCTGTGTGCACATGTGCACTGTTCATATGTGGGCCATAATGGGCGCACAAATATTCAACCTAATTAGAACACTCAGGATCTTTGAAATTAGAAAGAGACACTGGGAAATCATCAGTTAAAGTGATATGAGATTGAGAAAATCTGGTGTTAGTTCAAACTGTTTCTGTTTTTGCTGCTCCATATATCACCCTAAGTAAGTCCACCTGCAACTGCTGATACCATCATCACATTAGGGTGATTGGAAAGCTTTGTGCTGATAGCTAGTCTCCACCCTCAGAAATTCTAATTTCATTGTTCTAAGAAAGAACTCAAGCAGCAGTAGTGATTGATTCTAAATTGTACTCTAGGTTAAGACTTGGTATTGATGAATGATACTAATTCAGCTTCCAAGCCCAGTTCCTACCTCCCTAGAACACCTTATTTGTAAAATGTCTTCTAAAGATACCAAACCCTAATCTCTAGACACTGATAGCATGAGGAGATACTGCTTTCATGATTATGTTACATTTCACAGCTAACCTTTTAAAAAAAGCAGAGTATCTGGTAGGCTTGAGCTAATCATGAGGGCTCTTAAAAGCAGTGAACTACCTATACCTGTTGGCAGAAGGAAAGGTTAAATACAGTCAAGGTACAAGAATGATTCACTAAGCCATTGTTTGGCTTAGATGGAGGAGGCTCTATGAAAAAGAACTGGGACTGATAGAATTTAGACGCTAACTGCACACCATGTTAAAAGTAACTAAGAAATGGAACTCTCAGTAACCCCAAAGAACTGGATCTTATCAATAACTGGAATAAGTTTGCAAGCAAGTTCTCTGTATACTCCAGATAAGAATCCAGCCTGGTTGAAACTCTGCTTTTGGTCTTATGAGATTCTGAGCAAAAAACTCTCTCAAGCCCACCTGTATTTCTGACATACAAACTACGTTACTAAACGGATGTTACTTTAAGCCACTAATTTAGTGGTAATGTGTTACTCAGTAACAGAACATTAATATACACCTTAATTTTTTTAAACCTGATCCCCAGGCCTCTTGTGTTTGTTTTTGTATATTAATACACAAAACTTAAGCTGAGATGTTCATATTGGATCTCAAAAATATATCTTTTCTCAGTTATTCTTTTTCTAGACATGCATGGATATTTCAAGCAAGTATCTTCAAAAAGGATTGGCTTCAAAATCTACTTTCTGAATTCAGTGTGTATGACGACCTGACTGATTTTATCTAAAACTTCATCCCAAAGCATGGCTAATTTTTCATTTAACTCTCAATCTGTTGTTGTGCTGCTGGTTTGTTGCTAAGTCACGTCCAACTCTTGTGACCCCATAGACTATAGCCTGCCAGGCTCCACTGTCCATGGGATTTCCCAGGCAACATTGGAGTGGGTTGTCATTTTCTTCTCCAAGGGAGCTCCCAACATGGGGATCAAACCTCTGTCTCCTGCATTGACAGGCAGGTTCTCTACCACTGAACCACAAGGAAAGCCCAATTCTTAATTATCAGTTACATTATTAAAAAAACTATTTAATGTGAATATTAGTTTTAAAAATCAAGTTTGCATCACCCACTTTCAACTATAGATATACTTCTACTTTTATTTTAAGTAATTCCATTACCATTTCCTCAGTGTTTGGCCTGTATTATTTCACTGACTTCCTTAAAAATATGTATTTGAAAACAGAATAATTTCTGGCTGAATTGGATTATTTTCTTGTCTCTCTCTCTTTCCCCAGGACTCTTAAAGATATTTAAATGATGTCTAAATATATTCTAAATTCCCCTCATGTATTTTTTTGGTGCTGGGTTTCAATTAACAAAATCATGGTGATGATACACCACTCCAACCCGATAAGCTTAGTTTAGGCTTCTACACTGCTAAATGTACCCTTAAGTGCTGAAACTTGTTTTGTTTTATTGCTTATTTGGATTACAACTTGCCAAATTTTTGTGATTGGATAAGGTTTGAAAGTCATGGAAGCAGTGGCAATTCAAAAGTGAAAGCTATTTCTTTTCTTCTGTGGTGATGATGGAAACCAAAGCAAAAATCGAATCCTAAACTGACTTCTCAGAAGCTTCCAGATAGTAGCAATTCTCCACCAGCTGACTGTATTCCTTCCTAGCGCTTAAGAACACATAAGGCTATAGTGCAGTACTCTATAGGCAAAACTGATAGGGTTTTTTTTTTTTTTTTTGACAGGATTTATAAAAGTATACATTAGAAGTTAATGTAAATGAAATAAAAATGTGTACTGTCTTTTATTTCTCTTTCATTAACAAAATTATTTTAAAATTCTTCCAAGTTGCAGTATTTATTATGATTCATGACTTTCAATTCAGTTCAGTCACTCACCCCATGGACTACAACATGTGAGGCCTCCTGTTCTATCACCAACTTGAGGAGTTTACTCAAACTCATGTCCAATGAGTCAGTGATGCCATCCAACTGTCTCATCCTCTGTCGTCCCCTTCTCCTCCTGCTTTCAATCTTTCCCAGTATCAGGGTCTTTTCAAATGTTTCATTTCTTTGCAAAAGGTGGCAAAAGTATTGGAGCTTCAGCATCAGTCCTTCCAATGAATAATTGGGACTAATTTCCTTTGGGACTGGTTTGATATCCTTGCAGTCCGAGGGACTCTCAAGAGTCTTCTTCAACACCATAGTTCAAAAGTATCAATTCTTCGATGCTCAGCTTTCTTTATAGTCAAACTCTCACGTCCATACGTGACTACTGGAAAAACCATAGCTTTGACTAGACAGACCTTTCTTGGCAAAGTAATGCCTCTGCTTTTTAATATGCTGTCTAGGTTGGCCACAACTTTCCTTCCGAGGAGCAAGGTCTTCTAATTTCAAGGCTGCAGTCACCATCTGCAGCGATTTTGAAGTCCAAAAAAATACAGTCTTTCACTGATTCCATTGTTTCCCCATCTATTTGCCATGAAGTGATGGGACCAGATGCCATGATCTTTGTTTTCTGAATGTTGAGCTTTAAGCCAACTTTTTAACTCTCCTCTTTCATTTTCATTAAGAGGCTCTTTAGTTCTTCTTCACTTTCTGTGATAAGTGTGGTGTCAATGTACAATGTACAATGTCACGAATGTCCATCCATAGTTCTTCAGTCACTTTATCAGATATAATCTCTTGAATCTATTTTTCATTTTCACTGTATGTCATCTGCATATGTGAGGTTACTGATATTTCTCCCAGCAATCTTGATTCCAGCTTGTGCTTCAGATAGTCCAGCATTTCTCACGATGTTAAAGTTAAGTTAAATAAGTTAAGTTCATAAGTTAAATAAACATGGTGTCAATAAACAGCCTTGAAGTACTGCTTTCCAATTTGGAACCAGTCTGTTGTTCAATGTACAGTTCTAACTGTTGTTCATGACCTGCATATGGATTTCTCAGGAGGCAGGTCAGGTGGTCCGGTATTTCCATCTCTTTAAAAATTTTCCACAATTTGTTGTGATACACATAGTCAAAGGCTTTGGTGTAGTCAAAAAAGCAGAACTAGATGTTTTTCTGGAACACTTGCTTTTTCAATGATTCAATAGATGTTGACAATTTGATCTCTGGTTCCTCTGCCTTTTCTAAATTCAGTTTGAACATCTGGAAGTTCACAGTTCATGCACTGTTGAAGCCCAGCTCGGAGAATTTTGAGCATTAGTTTACTAGCATTCAAAATGAGTTCAATTGTATGGTAGTTTGAGCATTCATTGTCATTGCCTTTCTTTAGGATTGGAATGAAAACTGACCTTTTCCAGTCCTGTGGCCACTGCTGAGTTTTCCAAATTTACTGGTATATTGAGTGCAGTACTTTCACAGCATCATCTTTCAGGATTTGAAATAGCTCAACTGGAATTCCATCACTTCCACTAGCTTTGTTTGTAGTGATATTCCTAAGACCCAGTTGACTTCATATTTCGGTATATCTGGCTCTAGGCGAGTGATCACACCATTGTGATTATCTGGATCATGAAGATCTTTTTTGTACAGTTCTTCTGTGTATTCTTGCCACCTCTTCTTAATATCTTCTGTTTCTATTAGGTCCATACCATTTCTGTTCTTTATTGTGCCCATCTTTGCATGAAACTTTCCTGTGGTATCTCTAATTTTGTTGAGATCTCAAGTCTTTCCCATTCTATTGTTTTCCTCTATTTCTTTGCACTAATCACTGAGGAAGGCTTTCTTATCTCTGCTTGCTATGCTTTGGAACTCTGCATTCAAAAGTTTATCTTTCATTTTCTTCTTTGCATTTTGCTTCTTTTTTTTTTTTTTTTTTTAAACAGCTATTTGTAATGCCTTCTTAGGCAGCCATTTTTCCTTTTTGCATTATTTTTCCTTGGG
Source organism: Tragelaphus eurycerus (assembly GCA_935064755.1). NCBI lineage: Eukaryota > Metazoa > Chordata > Mammalia > Artiodactyla > Bovidae > Tragelaphus > Tragelaphus eurycerus. Next base: position 15,608,024 of record CAKXYN010000009.1, on the reverse strand, counting down.
GATAGTCTTGATCTCTGCCTCCTGTGAAATGTCACAAACCTCAGTCTATAGTTCTTCACACACTCTGTCTATCAGATCTAATCCCTTCAATCCATTTGTCACTTCCATTGTACAATCTTAAGGAGTTTGATTTAGGTCATACCTGAATGGTCTAATGGTTTTTCCTACTTTCTTCAATTTATGTCTGAATTTGGCAATAAGGAGTCCATGATCTGAGCCACAATCAGCTCCTGATCTTATTTTTGCTGACTGTATAGAGTTCCATTTTGGCTGCAAAGGATATAATCAATCTGATTCCAGTATTGACCATATGGTGATGGTCATTTGTAGAATCTTCTCTTGTGTTGTTGGAAGAGGATGTTTGCCATGACCAGTACTTTCTCTGGGCAAAACTCTATTAGCCTTTGCCCTGCTTTATTTTGTACTCCAAGGCCAAATTTGATGTTCTCCAGGTATATCTTCACTTCCTACTTTTGCATTCCAGTCCTCTATAATGAAAAGGATATCTTTTTGAGTGTTAGTTCTAGAAGGTCTTGTAGTTCTTCTTAGAACCATACAACGTCAGCTTCTTTATCATTACTGATCAGGGCATAGAGTTGCATTACTGTGATATTGAGTGGTTTGCCTTGGAAATGAACAGAGATCATTCTGTCATTTTTGAGATTGCATCCAAGTACTGCATTTCAGACTCTTTTGTTGACTATGATGGCTACTCCATTTCTTCTAAGGGATTCTTGCTCACAGTAGTAGATATAATGATCATCTGAGTTAAATTCACCCATTCCAGTCCATTTTAGTTTGCTGATTCTGAAAATGTCGATGTTCACTCTTGCCATCTCCTATTTGACTACTTTCAATTTGCCTTGATTCATGGACCTAACATTCCAGGTTCCTAGGCAATATTGTTCTCTACAGCACCAGACTTTACTTTCATCACCAGTCAAATATCCACAACTGGGTGGTGTTGTTGCTTTGCCTCCATCTCTTCGTTCTTTCTGGAGTTGTTTCTACAGTGGTCTCCAGTAGCATGTTGGACACTTACCAACCTGGGGAGTTCATCTTTCAGTGTTCTATCTTTTTGCCCTTTCATACTGTTTCATGGCATTCTCAAGGCAAGAATAGTGATGTGGTTTGGCATTCCCTCCTCCAGTGGACCACTTTTTGTCAGAACTCTCCATGATGACCCTTCTGTCCTACATGGCATGGGTCATAGTTTCATTGAGTTAGACAAGACTGTGGTCTATGTGGTCATGACTTTATTTTCGAGAAATAGCACATTCTATTGATTCACCACATTGTTTATTCATTTACTTGATGAAAGACATCTTTTTTTGTATGGTTATTTTTCCTATTTTATGAAGGCGCTGCTATGAACATTCATATTCAAGACTTTGTATGGACATATCCCTTCATTTTCAGTGCATAATACCTAGGAGTGGAGTTTTTGAATCATGTGATAGGTATGTATTTAACTTTTAAGACACTATTAAACAGTTTTTCAAATTGGTTGCATCATTTTACATTTCTGCCACTCTTGATAATAATTCCAGTTTCTCCTTGTTATGCCTGATAGTGGGTATAAACTTAAATTTTTGAAATTCTATAATGTGTAGCAGTATCACAATATAAATTATATTTTTTTTCATTTCTCTATTGAGCATATTTCCACCTACTTCAGCCTGCCAATCTTCTGTAGTAAAAAGACTGGTAAAGCATTTTGACCACTTTTTTTTTTTTTTTTTATAATGCCTTTCTCTTACGTTCAGAGTACATTTTAATATTTTGAATAGAAGATCTTCAGATATATATTTTCCAAATATTTTCTCTCAATATGTGGTTTATTTTTATGTAGTCTTATCAGTGTCTTTCACATAGCAGAAGGCTTTAATTTGAGGTCCAATTCAATAATTGGTTCATTTGTGAATAATGCTTTTAAGGGCAGAATTTTAAAAATTTGTGTCATTACTATTTTGAGTTAATTTTTTTACATTGTTAAGTATAGATACAAGTTTTGTTCTCTTCTTATGATTGTCCAAACTATCAGCCAATTTGTTGAAGATTGACATTTCCTTTCTGAATTGCCTTTGCACCTCTCTCAGATATCAATTTCCCATATGTGTGGGACAATTTCTGGACACTTAATTTTGTTTCATTGTTCTTTTTGCTTACTTTATACCATACTCTGTGAACTACTGTAGCTTTATAATAGATCTTTAATTCAGGTAGTTTGTACTCCAAAATTGTTATCCTCTTTAAAGTTGTTTAAGCTATGCTAGATCACTTGAATTTTCTTATTAATTTTATAATAACTGTCAATTTCTTTAAAAAATATGCCAACTTGGATTTTAAATAGAATTGCATTAAATCTAATAACCATTTGGGGAGATTTAAATATTGTAAAAGTATTGATTGCTTTATCAGTTCTTTGAAATTTTGTATGTAGATGTGTGTCATCATCAAAATGATGTTTCATTTCAGTCGCTGAGCCATGTCCGACTCTTTTCAACCCCATGAATCACAGCACGGCAGGCCTCCCTGTCCATTACCAACTCCCAGAGTTCATTCAAACTCATGTGCATCGAGTTGGTGATGCATCCAGCCATCTCATCCTCTGTCGTCCCCTTCTCCTCCTGCCCCCAATCCCTCCCAGCATCATAGTCTTTTCCAATGAGTCAACTCTTCGCGTGAGGTGGCCAAATTACTGGAGTTTCAGCTTTAACATCAGCCCTTCCAATGAACACCTAGGGCTGATCTCCTTCAGAATGGACTGGGTGGATCTCCTTGCAGTCCAAGGGACTCTCAAGAGTCTTCTCCAAAACCACAGTTCAAAAGCATCAATTCTTCAGTGCTCAGTTTTCTTCACAGTCCAACTCCCACATCCATACATGACCATTGAAAAAACCACAGCCTTAATCCAAGCTCTATACATTTTATTTCCTTTTACTGCCGTATTACAATAGTAAAGAGTTCAACTATGATGTTGAAAAGGAGTGGTAATAAGTGACATCCTCACCTTGTACTTGGTTTTAGTGGACATGCCACAGTTTTTCCACCTTTAAGTGTAATGTTAACTGCAGTTTTCTTAGTCTTTAACAAGTTACAAAAGTTCCTATTTCTAGTTTTCTAGGAGTTTTTATTATAAATAGGTGTTGGACTTCTTAAAATCATTTTTTTTTGCATCTATTGATATATTACTGTGTACTTTCTTTTTTAGTCTATTGTTATGTTTTATTATATTAATCTTAGATTTTTTTAACTATTGCATAAATGGGATAAATCCCATTTGATCATGGTGTATGAATACTTTAGTGCTTTCTTGGATGCAATTTGCTAATTTATTTATGTTTATAAAAATCACTTCTCTGAAATTTTCTCATACTGTCTATATGGTTTTGGTATCATGGTAATGATAAATTAATTGGAAATTATCTTTTAGATTCTAGATAAATTTTTGTGGCATTTTTATAATTTTCTTTAAACATTTGTAGATTTGGAATTTTATATATGAGAGTGATTTTATCTGCATACTCACATGGTTTTGTACCAATTGACTATTCAAGACAATTGTTCTTGAATAAGTGTTGTCAATTTGTTTCTTTCGAGAAAATTGTACATTTAATCTGTCAGTTTATTGGCATGAGTTTTTGTATAATATGCCTTTACTATCCTTTTAATATCTATATATGTCTCAGTGATATAACTTGCTTTATTTCTTACAGTTTGGTATATCTTTTATTTTCCCCTTTAATATTCTGTGTATATATGAGTTTTATTGATATGTTCAACAAAATAGGTCTTGATTTTTTAAAAAAATACTCTCTGTGCTCTATGTCAGTGGTTTTTGACGCTGATACTTTTTTTCTTCTAATTTCTTTAAATTTGTCGTATTTATTCAAATTCTCAGAATAAAATTCATTGACGGAAGCCTTTATTCTTTTCATAGTTATTTTGTGTTATACATATTTTATATATAATGTTATAAAGGCATGTCCTATATTGTGGTATGCTTAATTTCATGTTTTGTTTTTTTTTTTGTTGTTGTTGTTTTTAAGTTTTCTTCTTTGACTCACGTGCAATTTTGAATTACATTAATTAGTTTCCAAATATATGGTCAAATTCAAGAAAAAGTACGTCTGTTATTGATGTCTAATACCATTTTGCCAAAAAACATTCTTTATTATTTGAATGCCTTAAATTTAATATAACTTCTTTTTAGTAAAAATTATTATGCTTTTTTCCAAGAATCTGTATTGTGGTATTGCTGAATATAGTGTTCTATTAATGTTATTTAGCTCAGTTTAATACTGTTGTTCAACACTCTATCTTGTGTAGTCTCATTGATTTACTACACTCTACTTCTTTAGTTAACTAAGGCAGGGCTACTGAAATTTTCAGCTGTAGTGTGAATTTGTCTATTTTTCCTTGTCAGTTCATTAATTTTGCTTCATGTATTTTGAAAATATACTTAGGTAGATAAATATTTAGGATTATTTGCACTATATTATTTGCATTATAAATAATTTGATCCCTCTATCCTTATTAAATGACTTTCATTATTAGTGGTAATATTTTTTTCTCAGTAATTGATTCTGTTATTAATAGACATTCTAGCTTTCTTTTGATTAATAAATTTCTTTTACCATTCTTTCATTTTCAACTTCTTTGTGTGTTTGCTTGGATAGCATATAGTTGTATATTCCTTTCTGAAAGAAACAAATCTGTCATTCTCTGCCATTTAATTAGAGATTTATACTGTTATATTGAATGTGATTAGATTTTATTGTATCACTTTGTCTTTATTATATCATTTTGTCTTTGTTTTCTATCAGGCATCTTTTTCTAATACCTGTTTTCTGCCTAATTAATATTATTTATGCAAAGTTAATGTAAAATTAATAACATCTTCTTCTGTTTATTGACTTCCCTGGTGGATCAGATAGTAAAGCGTCTGCCTACCCTGAGGGAGACCTGGCTTCGATTCCTGGGTCAGGAAGATATCCTGGAGAAGGAAATGACAACCCACTCCAGTACTCTTGCCTGGAAAATCCCATGGACAGAGGAGCCTGGTTGGCTACAGTCCATGGAGTTGCAAAGAGTCAGACACAACTGAGCGACTTCACTTCACTTCTCTTCACTTCATTCTGTTTATTAGCTATTCGCTTGTTTTAATGATTGTTTTATGGTTTGTATAGTGTATAGCAGTAACTTACCTTAGTTCTCATTCATACTGTATTATTTCATGCTATATTATGTGACAACAATAGTGTATTTGCATTGGTATACTTTTATCAGTTAATTTTTGAGCTATTGTTGTCATACACTTAAAGCTTATTTTATAGGCTTAAAGTACAGTATTATTTGCATTCAAGCTATCAATAATATTTAACGAAATTTAAAACATTATTTTTAAACTGTTTAATTATTATTGCCTATTTTCTTCTTTCTTTTGTATTAATCTAGATTCTTTTCTGTTATGATATTTTTCAAGACTAAAAGACTTCGTATATATTATAGTATACATCTTCTTATGCTCATATTTATATGCATGTGTATATATACATGACATATACATATTTATATTAGCCTTTGTGTGAATAAAATCTGTTTTCTTAACCCAAGTTGGAAAGATCTTTTTGCTACATATAGAATTCTAGATTGGCTTTTGTTTTCTTTCAGTATTTAAATTTTTAGTTTTTTTCTTGCTTACATTTTTTTTTTTTTTTCAATGAGAAATATGTCTTTCCTATATTTCTGCCTTGGCAAACAACATCTGGGTTTTTTTTGTTGTTTGTTTGTTTTAAGCAATATGATTAACATATGCTGTATAATTTTTTCTTGATTATAGGATTTGAATACATTGAAATTTCAGTTAGTTCGGTTCAGTCGCTCAGTTGTGTCCGACTCTTTGTGACCCCATGGACTGCAGCATGCCAGGCCTCCCTGACTATTAACAACACCTGGAGATTACTCAAATTCTAATCCTTTGAGTCGGTGATGCCATCCAGCAATCTCATTCTCTGTCATCCGTGTCTCCTCCCACCTTCAGTCTTTCCCAGCATCAGGGTCTTTTCAAATGAGTCAATTCTTCGCATCAGGTGGCCAAAGTATTGGAGCTTCAGCATCAGCATCGGTCCCTGCAATGAATATTCAGGGTTGATTTCCTTTAGGATGGACTGGTTTGATCTCCTTGCACACCAAGTGACTCTTAAGAGTCTTCTCCAGCCCCATAGTTCAAAAGCATCAGTTTTTGGTGCTCAGCCTTTTTTATAGTCCAACTCTTATCCATTCACGACTACTGGAAAAACCATAGCCTTGACTTGATGGACCTTTGTTGGCAAAGTAATGTCTTTGATTTTTAATATGCTGTCTAGGTTGGTCATAGCATTTCTTCCAAGGAGCAAGTGTCTTTTAATTTCATGGCTGCAGTCACCATCTGCAGTGACTTTGTAGCCCAAGAAAATACAGACTGTCACCGTTTCCATTGTTTCCCTATCTATTTGCCCTGAAGTGATGGGACTGGATGCCATGATCTTAGTTTCCCTAATTTTTAACTTTAAGCCAACTTTTTCACTCTCCTCTTTCATTTTCAACAAGAAGCTCTTTAGTTCTTTTTCTGCCCTTAGCGTGGTATCATCTGCATATCTGAGGTTATTGATATTTCTCCCAGCAATCTTGATTCCAGCTTGTGCTTCATCCAGCCTCACATTTTGCATGATGAACTCTGCATATAAGTTATATTTAAGCAGGATGACAATATACAGACTTGACATACTCCTTTCCCTATTTGAAACCAGTTTGTTGTTCCATGTTCAGTTCTAACTGTTACTTCCTGACCAGCATACATATTACTCAAGAGGAAGGTCAGGTCGTATTGTATTCCATCTACTGAAGAATTTCCCGCAATTTTTTTGTGATCCACACAGTCAAAGGATTTGGCATAGTCAATAAAGCAGAAGTAGATGTTTTTCTGGAACTCTCTTCCTTTTTTGATGATCCAATGGATGTTGGCAACTTTATCTCTGGTTTCTTTGTCTTTTCTAAATCCGGCTTGAACATCTGGAAGTTCATAGTTAACATACTGTTGAAGCCTGGCTTGGAGAATTTCAAGCACTGCTTTACTAGCATGTAAGATGAGTGCAATTGTGTGGTATTTTGAGCGTCTTTGGCTTTGCCTTTCTTTAGGATTGGGATGAAAACTGACCTTTTCCAGTCCTGTGGCCACTGCTGAGTTTTAGAAATTTGCTGGCATATTGAGTGCAGTGCTTTTACAGTATTATCTTTTAGGATTTGAAACAGCTCAACTGGAATTCCATCACTTCCACTAGCTTTGTTCATAGTGATGCTTCTGAAGGCCTGCTTGACTTCACATTCCAGGATGTCTGGCTCTAGGTGAGTGATCACACCATCTTGATTTCTAGGTCATGAAGATATTTTTTGTATAGTTCTTCTGTGTATTCTTGCCACCTCTTCTTAATATCTTCTGCTTCTGTTAGGTCCACACCATTTCTGACCCATCTTTGCATGAAATGTGCCTTTCGTATCTCTGCTTTTATTGAAGAGATCTCTAGTCTTTCCCATTCTATTGTTTTCCTCTATTTCTTTGCACTGATCACTGAGGAAGGCTTTCTTGTCTCTCCTTGCTATTCTGTGGAACTCTGTATTCAAATGGGTATTTCTTTCATTTTCTCTGCTGCCTTTCACTTGTCTTCTTTTCACAGCTATTCATCATGCCTCCTCAGACAGGCATTTTGTTTTTTTGCATTTCTTTTTCTTGGGGATATTTTTGATCCCTGCTTCATGACAATGTCACAAACCTCCGTCCACAGTTCTTCAGGTACCCTGTCTATCAAATCTAATCCCTTGAATCTATTTGTCAACACAGAGAACCATTCAATATCAGAGTAATCCTAGTGTATGACTTGAACAATAATGCTGAAGAAGCGGAAGTTGCGTGGTTCTATGAGGACCTACAAGATCTTCTATAACTTAAACCCACAAAAGATGTCCTTTTCATTTTGGGGACTGAAATGCAAAAGTAGAAAGTCAACAGATACCTGGAGTAGTAGGCAAATTTGGCCTTGGAGTACAGAATGAAACAGGGAAAAGGCTAATAGATTTTTGCCAAGAGAACATACTGGCCATAGCAAACACACTCTTCCAACAACCCAAGAGTATATTCTACACATGGACATCACCAAATGGTCAATATTGAAATCAGATTGATTATATTATTTGCAGTCAAAGATGCAGAAACTCTATACAGTCAGCAAAAACAAGACTGTGAGCTGGCTATGGCTCAGATCATGAACTTCTTATTGCCAAATTCAGAATTAAATTGAAGTAAATAGGGAAAACCACTAGACCATTCAGGTATGACCTAAATCAAATCCCTTATGATTATACAGTGCATGTGAGAAATAGATTCAAGGGATTAGATCTGATATACATTGAAATTTAGAATGTACTAAAGTCACAATGATCTAATTTTTCTTTTCTTTCTTTCTTTTTTTTTTTTTTTTTGCCCTTTTTACTTCCACCAATCTTCTCCTTTACTTCTCCTTCAAGGGTCCCAGTTATACATACCACTTTAATGGTCTCACATCTCTGTAGTGCTTTGTATATGTAGCTCAATCTATAAAGTGTCTGCCTGCAATGCAGGAGACCTGGGTTTGATCCCTGGGTGGGGAAGCTTCCTGGAGAAGGAAATGGCAATCCACTCCAGTATTCTTGTCTGGAGAATTCCATGAATAGAGAAGGCTGGCAGGCTAAAGTCTATGGGGGTCACAAGAATCAGACATGCTTAGCAACTAAACCACCATGTCTCTGTTTTTATTGGAAAAATATTTCTATGTTTTCAAGTTTATTCATTTTTTTCATTGATTTCTTCTAATTATCTCCTTCAGAGTATTCTTTATCATCTGCAGAGTACTTTTCACCTGAAGAAATTAAATTTGGCTCCTGTGTGTATTTTAAGTCTCTCAATTGTTTAAACACATAAAGTTACAGTAACTTTCACATGTTTTTCTTAAAACTCTTTTATCTTTTTCAATTCTGAATTTTCATCTAAGTGATATATATCTTAATTATGCTTTGTACTTTTATGCTCCATGGTATACCTCCTAAAGTATTATTAAACTGCAAAGAGCATGAATTTTGCCTTGTTAGACTCTTTACTTTTATATTTTTATGCTCTTTGGCTTTTTTCTGGGTAGTTTCAGTTTCTTGGAGCATTTGATCCTTTGAGATCTTCCTGTTAAGAAAACTTAGAAAGGATTAGAACAGTGCTCCTTATAGGTTTACTTATTCCCTGATATGAAGACAACACTTCTTGTGTACTCTATCCCATGCCTGATGGATTGTTAGGTTTTCCAGTCTGGCTGATGGAGCAGGAACTACTCCCAGCCCTGTAAATGTGACATTTTATCTGAATTATTCATGTGCATCTTTACTTGGTAGTTTATTCACATATTTATTGATTAGTACTCCGATGGTTACATGAAAGTGATTCTTTGCCAGTCATAATTATCTATGGAGATCTATCTTTTTTTCCTCCCTCTACTAAGATCACACACACACACACACACACACACACACACACACACTTCTGTTCTGGTGGTTTCAGGCCAGAGAATTAACTATTTTTAAAATTTTGTATATCTCATATAAGAAAAAGATACAATGAAGTGTATCTAACAGTGAAAAATAAGTGAAACATTGGCATTGTACTTATATAACATTTAGTTGTTAAATATAATGTAAGAGATCACTTGCCTTGCATAGTTTAAAGCTACTTTAGTCATGGGAACCTTCTAAGAAATATAGCAATCACACTTTCCACAAAACCATTGACTCTTAGCATGGAAGTGAGGTATTTTAGTCAGCTTTTCATCCAGATTTACTAATATTCACTACTTTTTTTCCTTACCAGTGGCAAGACAGCTTTTGCTTCAGATTAGATCAGATCAGTCACTCAGTCGAGTCCGACTATTTGGAACCCCATGGATCGCAGCACGCCAGGCCTCCCTGTCCATCACCAACTCCCAAAGTTCACTGAGACTCACATACATCGAGTCAGTGATGCCATCCAGCCATCTCATCCTCTGTCGTGCCCTTCTCCTCTTGCCCCCAATCCCTCCCAGCATCAGAGTCTTTTCCAATGAGTCAACTCTTTGCATGAGGTGGCCAAAATACTGGAGTTTCAGCTTTAGCATCATTCCTTCCAAAGAAATCCCAAGGCTGATCTCCTTAAGAATGTACTGGTGGGATCTCCTTGCAGTCCAAGGGATTCTCAAGGGTCTTCTCCAACACCACACTTCAAAAGCATCAATTCTTTGGCGCTCAGCTTTCTTCACTGTCCAGCTCTCACATCCATACATGACCACAGAAAAAACCATAGTCTTGACTAGACGAACCTTTGTTGGCAAAGTAATGTCTCTGCTTTTGAATATGCTATCTAGGTTGGTCATAACTTTCCTTCCAAGGAGTAAGCATCTTTTAATTTCATGGCTGCAATCACCATCTGCAGTTATTTTGGAGCCCAGAAAAATAAAGTCTGACACTGGTTCCACTGTTTCCCCATCTATTTCCCATGAACTGATGGGACCAGATACCATGATCTTCATTTTCTGAATGTTGAGCTTTAAGTCAACTTTTTCACTCTCCTCTTTCACTTTCATCAAGAGGCTTTTTAGTTCCTCTTCACTTTCTGCCATAAGGGTGGTGTCATCTGCATATCTGAGGATATTGATATTTCTCTCAGCAATCTTGATTCCAGCTTGTGCTTCTTCCAGTCCAGCGTTTCTCATGATGTACTCTGCCTATAAGTTAAATAAGCAGAGTGACAATATACAGCCTTGACATACTCCTTTTCCTATTTGGAAACAGTCTGTTGTTCCATGTCCAGTTCTAACTGTTGCTTCCAGACCTGCATACAGGTTTCTCAAGAGGCAGATCAGGTGGTCTGGGATTCACATCTCTTTCAGAATTTTCCACAGTTTATGGTGATCCACACAGTCCAAGTCTTTGGCATAGCCAATAAAGCAGAAATAGATGCTTTTCTGGAACTCTCTTGCTTTTTCCATGATCCAGCGGATGTTGGTAATTTGATCTCTGGTTCCTCTGCCTTTTCTAAAACCAGCTTGAACATCAGGAAGTTCACAGTTCACATATTGCTGAAGCCTGGCTTGGAAAATTTTGAGCATTACTTTACTAGCGTGTGAGATGAGAGCAATTGTGTGGTAGTTTGAGCATTTTTTGGCATTGCCTTTCTTTGGGATTGGAATGAAAACTGACCTTTTCCAGTCCTGTGGCCACTGCTGAGTTTTAGAAATTTGCTGGCATATTGAGTGTAGCACTTTCACAGCATCATCTTTCAGGATTTGGAATAGCTCAACTGGAATTCCATCACCTCCACTAGCTTTGTTCGTAGTGATGCTTTCTAAGGCCCACTTGACTTCACATTCCAGGATGTCTGGCTCTAGATCAGTGATCACACCATCGTGTTTATCCGGGTCATGAATATCTTTTTTGTACAGTTCTTCTGTGTATACTTGCAATCTATTTCTAATATCTTCTGCTTCTGTTAAGTCCATACCATTTCTGTCCTTTATCGAGCCCATCTTTGCATAAAATGTTCCTTTGGTATCTCTGATTTTCTTGAAGAGATCTCTAGTCTTTCCCATTCTGTTGTTTTCCTCTATTTCTTTGCATTGATCGCTGAAGAAGGCTTTCTTATCTCTTCTTGCTATTCTTTGGAACTCTGCATTCATATGTTTATATCTTTCCTCTTCTCCTTTGCTTTTCACTTCTCTTCTTTTCACAGCTATTTGTAAGGCCTCCCCAGACAGCCATTTTGCTTTTTTGCATTTCTTTTCCATGGGAATGGTCTTGGTCCCTGTCTCCTGTACACTGTCATGAACCTCAGCCCATAGTTCATCAGGCACTCTATCTATCAGATCTAGGCCCTTAAATCTATTTCTCACTTCCACTGTATAATCATAAGGGATTTGATTTAGGTCATACCTGAATGGTCTAGTGGTTTTCCCTACTTTCTTCAATTTAAGTCTGAATTTGGCAATAAGGAGTTCATGATCTGAGCCACAGTCAGCTCCTGGCCTTTTTTTGCTGACTATATAGAGTTTCTCCATCTTTGGCTTCAAAGAATATAATCAGTCTGATTTCACTGTTGACCATCTGGTGATGTCCATGTATAGATTCTTTTCTTGTGTTGTTGGAAGTGGGTGTTTGCTATGACTAGTTCATTTTCTTGGCAAAACTCTATTAGTCTTTGCCCTGCTTCATTCTGTATTCCAAGGCCAAATTTGTCTGTTACTCCAGGTGTTTCTTGACTTCCTACTTTTGCATTCCAGTCCCCTATAATGAAAAGGACATCTTTTTTGGCTGTTAATTCTAAAAGGTCTTGCAGGTATTCATAGAACCGTTCAGCTTCTTCAGTGTTACTGGTTGGGGCATAGACTTGGATTACTGTGATACTGAATGGTTTGCCTTGGAAACGAACAGAGATCATTCTGTCGTTTTTGAGATTGCATCCAAGTACTGCATTTCGGACTCTTTTGTTGACCATGATGGCCACTCCATTTCTTCTGAGAGATTCGTGCCCGCCGTAGTAGATATAATGGTCATCTGAGTTAAATTCACCCATTCCAGTCCATTTAAGTTCGCTGATTCCTAGAATGTTGACATTCACTCTTGCCATCTCTTGTTTGACCACTTCCAATTTGCCTTGATTCATGGACCTGACATTCCAGGTTCCTATGCAATATTGCTCTTTACAGCATCGGACCTTGCTTCTATCACCAGTCACATCTACAGCTGGGTATTGTTTTTGCTTTGGCTCCATCCCTTCATTCTTTCTGGAGTTATTTCTCCACTGATCTTCAGTAGCATATTGGGCACCTACTGACCTGGGGAGTTTCTCTTTCAGTATCCTATCATTTTGCCTTTTCATACTGTTCATTGGTTTCTCAAGGCAAGAATACTGAAGTGGTTTGCCATTCCCTTCTCCAGTGGACCATATTCTGTCATCTCTCTCCACCATGACCCACCCATCTTGGGTTGCCCCATGGGCATGGCTTAGTTTCATTGAGTTAGACAAAGCTGTGGTCCTAGTGTGATTAGATTGACTAGTTTTCTGTTAGTATGGTTTCAGTGTGTTTGCCTTCTGATGCCCTCTTGCAACACCTACCATCTAACTTAGGTTTCTCTTACCTTGGGCATGGGGTATCACTTCATGGCTGCTCCAGCAAAGCGCAGCCATTGCTCCTTACTTTGGACAAGGGGTATCTCCTCACTGCCACCCTTCCTGACCTTCAACGTGGGATAGCTCCTCTAGGCCCTTCTGCGCCCACGCAGCCACAACTCCTTGGACATGGGGTTGGTCCTCCCGGCCACCACCCCTGGCCTCGGGCTTAGGGGCATGAGTTTGCTCCTCCCGGCCGCCGCCCCTGGCCTTGATTATGGGGTAACTCCTCTCGTCGCCGCCCCTGACCTCTGATGCTGGGTTTCTTCTCTCATCTGCCGCCCCGACATCTGACGCGAGGTAGCTCCTCTCGGCCCTTCCTGCGCTGTTGCAGTCTGGTACTCTCGGCCGCTGCTCCTGACCTCGGACATGGGGTAACTCCTCTTGGCTGCTGCCCTTTGGGCATGGGGTCCTCCCAGCTTCTGCTTAAATGTATGCAAACTTACTGGGCTTCCCTTGTAGTTCAGCTGGCAAAGAATCTGCCTGCGATGCAGGAGACCCTGGTTTGATTTCTGGGTCTGGAAATTCCTCTGGATAAGGGATGCTGCTAAGTTGCTTCCGTCGTGTCTGACACTGTGCAACGCCATAGACAGCAGCCCACCAGGCTCCCCGATCCCTGGGATTCTCCAGGCAAGAATACTATAGTGGGTTGCCATTTCCTCTTCCAATGCACGAAAGTGAAAATTCAAAGTGAAGTCACTCAGTCGTGTTCTATTCTTAGTGACCGCATGGACTGCAGCCTACCAGGCTCCTCCATCTATGGGACTTTCCAAGCAAGAGTACTATAGTGGGGTGCCATCACTTTCTCTAATAGGCTACCCATTTCAGTGTTCTTGGGCTTTCCTTGTGGCTCAGATGGTAAAGAATCCTCCTGCAATGGCAGAAACCTGGGTTCAATCCCTGGATTGGGAAGATCCCCAGAAGGAAGGCATGGCAATCCGTTCCAGTATTCTTGCCTGGAGAATCCCCGTGGATAGCAGAGACTGGCAGGTTACCATCCATGCGGTGGGAAAGAGTTGGTCATGACTGAGCAACTAAGCACACACAGCACATAGAAACGTACTATTTCACTAGGCAGGTCATTGTAATGATGGAAAATTCCTCAATATAGGCAGAAATGTGACTATATGACTATAACTTCTATCCACTAGTCTTAGATCTGCAATGTGTTTCAGTGAAGTCCAATCCATTTCTAAATAAATGTTCTAATAGTCAAAATATCAACACTGAAATTAATATTTTAAAATATATTTAAGGGATAATTGGGGAAAACAATATAAACTGTATTATTTGTATTTTGTTTGTATTAGAAAATGTTTCTCCTTTTTTAGAGATGCATGGTAAACTCCTTAGTGGTAAAATCTCATAATGTGGGCTACTTTCTTTAAAATAATCAATAAAATAAAGATAAATGTGTTTCTTTATTAGAAAATCTTTTAGCTATACTGTTGGACAGAAATCTTTTATTTTCCCTTTTTAAGACTGATAAAAATTTTTTATCCAAAATATTAAGCTAAAAGAGCCACATTTTAACAGTTCAGCATTTGAAAGACACACACTCCAGTTTACTCAAAGTAGCAGTTTCTTGTCAGAGATTGTCACATGCAAAATATTTTTTGAATTGTGTACCTATTAGCATGAAGACAAAATGTTCTGCTTTTCATACATACACCAATTAAAAGAAATGGACAGATGGCATTTTAAAAATGAATTTTAATCCATTTTCCACATATGTAATTTCTATGCATTATAAAGTATTCTTGCTGTTCAGGCTTCATTTTACCCTGAAGGTAGATTTTCTGTGATAAAGTTTATTTTTGAGTTTAAGTGCAACTGAATCTATGTTTGGCTAAAAAATCAATCTAGAAATTGATGCCTGATGAAATAATTTGCTTTTGAAATGTTTCCTTGTAAATTTCCTCCACTATCACCTTTTATCTAGTCTTTGTTTCCTCTGCTAAGTGAACCTTTCCTACATTATGTTTTATCTATAAAGTCTTTTAATTTCAATTGTTGCCTACTACTTATGTAAAGTATATTGTTTAATTCCTTTCAAATGTATTACTGTTTGGCTATCACAGTTGGGAGAGTACTCATTATAATTCTTACAATTAAAGTTATCATTTCTCTGTTTCTGTTTGTTTGTTTTTATATATCTACTAACTTTCAATTTAACAGGGATTATCAGAAAAAAAAATAAGGTGTTGAGCAAGGTGCAATTGTTAAGTCTAGACATTGAGGATTAAGAAAATCTGTTTTTTTTTATGTTTAAATTTTCTCAAATATTAAAAAGTAATTGTCATTGCTTTTCCAATTTTTAACATGAGTCATAATTTCTGCTCATTTATAACCACATATATCTATTTTATTTTTGTTGTTATTGCTATTTTGAAGGCAATAAATTTCCATAATAACTCCTAAGAGTTTATTGATAAAACAAAGAACCGAATCATAATCATTTTTAAGAAGCCATTTTCTTTATTATGTATTGTTAAATTTTGTTTAATTCCCTTTTAAGTTATATATCTGAAAAGCATTCTCTATTTTTAAGCAGGTTATAGCAAAGTTTAGACATTAAAAATAAAATAAATAAATAACAAAACTAGTATAATCAAAAAACAGCAATGAAAGCAGGATAATTCACAGATGAAATTCTCGTTTATTCTCATTTGTTCAGTGCTCAGAGAAGTGCACATGTTACCTTTCATATACATTGTTTGATGTCCCTGTACTACAAGAATTTTTACTTTTATATTTGGACATCTAAACTGGTAAATCCTTTCTAAAAAGAAATTTAGCGAAACAGATGAGGCATCCAAAAATTTTTGTTCTATGACACAGTACTTCTCCCATTTATAGGAAGCATTCCTATGAGGAGAAAATGAGAAATGAATAAATATCTATATCACTCACAATAGTATTATTATACTACCTTTGATAAAACCAATCATAAATGATGGATTACTGTACACTTGTTAAAATATTATTAGTAGTGTTTAAAGAACTAATTATGTTTATGACTTACATACTATAATATAACCCAGTACAGACACATTGTAAGTTTGTATATCAAAATACTACCACACAAGAGAATTGTGAATATGCTTTATGTACTCTTTCAGTTCAGTTCAGTTCAGTTGCTCAGTTGTGTCCAGCTCTTTGCGACCCCAGGAATCCCAGCACTCCAGGCCTCCCTGTCCATCACCAACTCCCGTAGTTCACTCAAACTCATCTCATCGAGTCAGTGATACCATCCAGCCATCTCATCCTCTGTCATCCCCATCTCCTCCTGCCCCCAGTCCCTCCCAGCATCAGAGTCTTTTCCAATGAGTCAACTCTTCACACGAGGTGGCCAAAGTACTTGAGTTTCAGCTTTAGCATCATTCCTTCCAAAGAAATCCCAGAAATGATCTCCTTCAGAATGGACTGGTTGGATCTCCTTGCACTCCAAGGGACTCTCAAGAGTCTTCTCCAACACCACAGTTCAAAAGCATCAATTCTTCGGCACTCAGCCTTCTTCACAGTCCAACTCTCACATCCATACATGATCACAGGAAAAATCATCAGATCAGATCAGTCGCTCAGTCGTGTCCGACTCTTTGCGACCCCATGAACCTCAGCACGCCAGGCCTCCCTGTCCATCACCAGCTCCCGGAGGTCACTCAGACTCGCATCCATCGAGTCAGTGATGCCATCCAGCCATCTCATCCTCTGTCGTCCCCTTCTCCTCCTACCCTCAACTCCTCCCAGCATCAGAGTCTTCTCCAATGAGTCAACTCTTCGCATGAGGTGGCCAAAATACTGGAGTTTCAGCTTCAGCATCATTCCTTCCAAAGAAATTCCAGGATTGATCTCCTTCAGAATGGACTGGTTGGATCTTCTTGCAGTCCAAGGGACTCTCAAGAGTCTTCTCCAACACCACAGTTCAAAAGCATCAATTCTTCGGCGCTCAGCCTTCTTCACAGTCCAGCTCTCACATCCATACATGACCACAGGAAAGACCATAGCCTTGACTAGGCGAACCTTTGTTGGTAAAGTAATGTCTCTGCTTTTGAATATGCTATCTAGGTTGGTCATAACTTTCCTTCCAAGGAGCAAGCGTCTTTTAATTTCATGGCTGCAGTCACCATCTGCAGTGATTTTGGAGCCCAGAAAAACAAAGTCTGACACTGTTTCCACTGTTTCCCCATCTATTTCCCATGTAGTAATGGGACCGGATGCCATGATCTTCATTTTCTGAATGTTGAGCTTTAAGCCAATTTTTTCACTCTCCTCTTTCACTTTTATCAAGAGGCTTTTTAGTTCCTCTTCACTTTCTGCCATAAGGGTGGTGTCATCTGCATATCTGAGGTTATTGATATTTCTCCCAGCAATCTTGATTCTAGTTTGTGTTTCTTCCAGTCCAGCGTTTCTCATGATGTACTCTGCATATAAGTTAAATAAGCAAGGTAACAATATACAGCCTTGATTTACTCCTTTTCCTATTTGAAACCAGTCTGTTGTTCCATGTCCAGTTCTAACTGCTGTTTCCTGACCTGCATACAAATTTCTCAAGAGGCAGATCAGGTGGTCTGGTATTTCCATCTCTTTCAGAATGTTAACATCTTATTAAATATGGTCCAACACCATTATCTTATTAGCACTAGTCTTTCAAAGGACTAAATTATAAAAATATTACTGTAATGAGCTGAGACTAAAGATTTAATATGTACAACTAAATCTTGCATATTCATATTACAGTTGTATTTTATTGAGATTTATTTGCTTAATTTGTACAGATAAAAATTTTTCCATCTATGAATATATCAATTTCAAATTTTATAGATAAAAATATTGTTGTTTCTCTACCTGTGTCTGTCTAAGTGGTGACTTGCCATTTTTGAACATGTCATTTTTATATTGTAAAAACCATCTGGGAAGGTTTTATTTTTCCTTCCTGTATGTTTTCCTGTTTTTTAAGAAAATTGTCAATTTTTATTTAAGACCATGTTTTCAATGGACTTAAAATCCTTGCCATGGAAAATTACTTTCTTTCACATATTGATTTATTAGAGTAATCCTGCATTGTAACAAGTTACCAAATAAATTTTCCATCTTCATATAATAATAATAATTTTAAAATCTTATTTTCTAAAGTTAAGGTGCTCTTAAAGCCTGAGTACAATATATGTTTGTATATATACATATATGTGTATGTAATTAATATTAATATAGACTCATAGTAATGGGTCAAACCAATATTTTCTTAAAAGCACAAAACTGCTAGCTATACAAAGCCAAGATAGATAACATTTGTATGTTTAT
The DNA here is from genome assembly GCA_935064755.1 of Tragelaphus eurycerus. Lineage (NCBI taxonomy): Eukaryota > Metazoa > Chordata > Mammalia > Artiodactyla > Bovidae > Tragelaphus > Tragelaphus eurycerus. The sequence continues at coordinate 15,589,462 of CAKXYN010000009.1, read as the reverse complement.
CTCTGTAAAAAATAGAATTTAATTCATTTTATATTTCCTGGGGAATCTGTGTAATTCCACCTCATAGGAAAACTGTATTTTTTAAGGGTGAAATGTCTATCTCAATTCGATAAAATCTATTTTACTATAACATTGAAAATAACATTGAAGTGCAAAATAAAATCATTGCCTTTTCCATGGAACTGTTTTCTGAAAGTGTTTCCCTTAGACATTTTTAGTACAAATTTATAATAGATGCTATTTTTATTATATTTATTAAATATATAATGTTAATACTATATGACTATTTTATTATATACATATACATATACATTAATATATTATATTAATTTGTAAAAATTTATTATGTGCTAGGCACCCAATTCAGCACTTTTTTAAAACTGACTGAATAGTATATCATCATTTTAAAGTTTCAACTGAGACACCAGGACATAGAAGGTAATTACTAGCATAATAGCATTTTAATATTAGTTTATTAAAGGGACTAAGATATTTGTCAAACTAAAATTGTACAAAAGTAAAGAGTCTTACAACACTGTTCATTTTTTTTTTTTTTCCTCATCTCATAGTTTTTAAACATTTAGACTCTTAATTTTTATAAGAGGCTAAATTTCACTGAAACCATATATACACATTTCTTAGCAAAAAAAGAAAAAGGTACGGCATAAATTCTTCACCCTTGTATCATCTCAAGCCTAGGTAAGAGTCTTCAATAATACCACTCAATGAGTGTGACATTGCTTCCTGCATCTTGGGCTAACAGGCTGTTGTCAGATGCTTAACAAATCTGTATACATGTAGCAGAATTGCTTCCTTGAGATAAAATCTTTGGTGTGGCATGTTCTCTAAGAGCTTGTTTAGATAAAATCCATTAGTATTTTACACGCACCATATGTAGGCCATGTGTGTGAAAGAGATCTGGTCTGGGATTGTTCCATAGCCCCTCCAAGAGGATTACTTGGAGGGGAGATGAAACCCAGAAGAGATGTAGTTCTTTTGGAATTCCAAGTATGAAAGAGCTCTATGTGGCAATTCTCCCAAATTAGTCAGATAGCTTGTGAGAGACCACTAGTGATTGGTAGGGAAGGATTCATGATGGTACCTCATACACACAAAGAATTCATCTTTAACCATCCATCAATGATAAGAAATATTAATACTATCTCACAATATTGCTATTTAAGTACAGGTTGCCACCAGTGATTCCATTTTGTTTTGCTTTTTTTTAGGGAAGAGGAGTGCCTCCAAAATCACTGCAGATGGTGACTCCAGCCATGAAATTAAAAGACACTTGCTCCTTGGAAGAAAAGCTATGACCAACCTAGATAGCATATTAAAAAGCAGAGACATTACTTTGCCAACAAAGTCTGTCTAGTCAAAGCTATGTTTTCTTCAATAGTCACATATGAACGTGAAAGTTGGACATAAAGAAGTGCTGAAGAATTGATGCTTTTGAACTGTGGTGTTGGAGAAGACTCTTGAGAGTCCCTTGGACTGCAAGGAGACCAAACCAGTCCATTCTAAAAGAAACCAGTTCTGAATATTCATTGGAAGGACTGATGTTGAAGCTGAAACCAATCCTTTGGCCACTTGATGTGAAGAACTGATTCATTTGAAAAGACCCTAATGCTGGGAAAGATTGAAGGCAGAAGGAGAATGGGGTGACAGAGGATGAGATGGTTGGATTGCATCACTGACTCCATGGACATGATTTTGAATAAGCTCCAGGAGTTAGTGATGGACAGGAAAGCCTGGTGTGCTGCAATCCATGGGTTGCAAAGAGTCAGACAAAATTAAGCAACTGAACTGAACTGATGCAGTTCTGTTTTATTTTTATAGATTGTGATTAGGAGTTCAGTCATCTTTGCCACCCTGTGGACTGTAGCCCATCAGGCTCCTCTGTCCATTGATATTCTCCAGACAAGAATACTGGAGTGGATTTCCATACTCTCCTCCAATTTATAAATTTTAGATCTAAATGTAAAAAATCCTACACAGTTTATAGAAATTATTGAGGTATAACTTTCTGATTTCTTAGTTAGACAATGCTTTCATAAACAGGAAGATATATTTACTATTCATAAGAGAAAATTAGATCTTTTTAAAATGAAGAACTCTGTTCTTCCAAACAAACTACTAAAAGAGTGAAACAGCAAACTATTTAATAAGATAAAATGTTTGTAAAAATATGTATGGACACAGATTTATATTCAGAATATACAAAAAGACTTCTTCAAATTGGTAAGAAGGAGATAGAGTACCCATCTTAAAATGAGCAAAATTTTTCTGCCCATTTTTGATTGGGCTGTGTTGTTGTTGTTGTACAAGCTATTTGTATATTTTAGCCTTATCAATCATATCCTTTGCAAACGTTTTCTCCCATTTTGTAGGTTGTCTCCCTGTTTCTGATTTCCTTTGCTATGAAAAAGCTTTTAAGTTTGAGTAGATCTCATTTGTAGGGTTTTTGTTGTTTTTTGGTTTTTGGTGTGTGTTTGATTTTTTATTTTTTTTTGTCATTTGCTTTTATTTCTACTGCCATGGGAGACTTACCTTAGAAAGTATTAGTATGATTTATATCAGGGGATGTTTTGCCTATGATCTGTTGTAGGAGTTATATGGTGGCATGTTTTATGTTTGTCTTTAAGCCACTTTGAATTTATTTTTGTGTACGGCATGAGGGCGTGTTCTCATTTTATTGATTAACATGTAGCTACCCAAATTTCCCAGCACTACTTGCTAAAGAAATTGTCTTTTTTCCCATTGTATATTCTTTCCTTTTTTTGTTGAAGATCAATTGCCCATAGGTATATGGGTTTATTTCTGGATTCTCCATTCTATTCTACTGATCCGTATGTCTGTTTTCATGCCAGTACCACACTGTATTGTTTACTGTGGCTGTGTAGTATTATCTGATGTCTAGGAGGGTTATGCCTCCTGCTTTGTTCTTTTTCCTCAGGATTGCCTTAGTACTTCTAGGTTTCTCATCAGTTCAGTTCAGTCACTCAGTCATGTCTGACTCTTTGAGACCCCATAGACTGCAGCATGCCAGGCCTCCAGATCCATCACCAACTCCCAGAGCCTACCCAAACTCATGTCCATTGAGCCGGTGATGCCATCCAACCATCTCATTCTCTGTCGTACCCTTCTCCTCCTGCCCTCAATCTTTTCCAGCATCAGGGTCTTTTTAAATGAGTCAGCTCTTCACATCAGGTGGCCTTATGGCTCTATATAAATTTTAGGATTATTCGTTCTAGTTCTATGAAAATTGTCAAGGCCAATTTGATAAGGATCATATTAAATCTGTAGATTGCTTTGGGAAATATGGCCATTTTAATCATATTAATTCTTCCATACCAAGAACATGGGATATCTTTCCTTTTTTTGAATAATCTTTAAGTACTTTTATTACTGTTTTATAGTTCTCACCATGTAAGTCTTTCATCTCCTTGATCAGGTTTATTCTTAAGCATTTTTTTTGTGTGTGTGTGCAATTTTAAAAGTTTTTTTTTTTTTAACATTTTCTTTTTGATATTCCATTGTTAGTGTAAAGAAATGTGACAGATGTCTCTGTTAATGCTATATTCTGCTACCAGCCTGAATTTGTTTAATAGTTTTTTTGTGGAGTCCATAGGTTTTCTATATATGTGCTCTGCATATAATGACAATTTTACCTCTTTCTTTCCAATTTGGATACTTATTATTTATTTTTATTGTCTGATTGCTCTGGCAAGAACTTCCAATACCATGTTACATAGAAGAGGTACATTTTTTTTTAAATCTCAGTTATCATCCAACTTGCTAGCCATTTATGCCATATGTTGGTTTTGCCTGTGGTCATGTATGGATGTGAAAGTTAGACTGTGAAAAAGGCTGAGCGCCGAAGAATTGATGCTTTTGAACTGTGGTGTTGGAAAAGACTCTTGAGAGTCCCTTGGACTGCAAGAAGATCCAACCAGTCCATTCTGAAGGAGATCAGCCCTGGGATTTCTTTGGAAGGAATGATGCTAAAGCTGAAACTCTAGTACTTTGGCCACCTCATGCGAAGAGTTGACTCATTGGAAAAGACTCTGATGCTGGGAGGGACTGGGGGCAGGAGGAGAAGGGGACGACAGAGGATGAGATGGCTGGATGGCATCACTGACTCGATGGATGTGAGTCTGAGTGACCTCCAGGAGTTGGTGATGGACAGGGAGGCCTGGCATGGTGCAATTCATGGGATCACAAAGAGTCGGACACGACTGAGTGACTGATCTGATCTGATCTGATCCTGTTTCAGATTTTAGCAGGAAGATTTCCAGCTTTTTATCATTGAACATTATCTTGGTTGTGGTTTCATCATAAATAACTTTTATTATGCTGTAGATGTGTTCCCTCTATACTCACTTGGTAAGACTTTTTATCATAAATGGATGTTGAATTTTATCAAATGCTTTTTCTGTATCAATTGAGATGATGGTGTGGTTTGTGTCTTTTCTTCTTTTGATGTGGTGTATCACACTGTTTTGTGTCTACTGAATCAGCCTTGTGACCCTGGGATGAATCCAACTTGATCATGGTTTATGATCCTTTTTATGCTTTAGATTAAATTTTGCAAATATTTTGTTGAGGATTTTTGTATCTATATTCATCTAATACATTGGCCTATTTTCTTTGTTTTTTGGGGGTAGTATTTTTATTTGGTTTTGTTATCAGGCTGATGGTGGCATCATAGAATGACTTTGAGAGTGTTCCCTCCGAGTCAGTCTTTTGTAAGAGTTTAAGAAGGATCAGTGTAAATTCTTTGTATGTTTGGTAGAATTCTCCAGTGAATATTGGCAGGTCATTATGCTTCAGAAACTCTTATTCAAATGTCTTCTTCAGATTTTCAAGGTTAACTTTCAAAGAAAAGCATGTTAAATCATTTCAGATGTGATACTTTCTAATATAATATAAGAAAATATAGAGGATCAGACTTTATGGACTCTTTAACATTTAGACCCACAATACTAATACTGTCTTTTATCATGTGTTGCAGTGATGGTTTTTTGTAATGTTTGTAAACAAATATGTGTTCTATTCGTATGTAAACAATACATTAAAAGGTACATTGGAAAAGCAATCAGTCTAAAGTATTTAGGAACAATGACAATATAGAACAGGATAACCAATTTGATTGTGCAGAAATTACTTGGTGAATAACCCCATATACCAATCAGAATTAAAGTTTAAAATTGATATAGTGGTCATAACAAGAATAATAGGAGTGATAATCATAATGCTGCTGCTGCTGCTGCTAAGTCGCTTCAGTCGTGTCCGACTCTGTGCGACCCCATAGATGGAAGCCCACCAGGCTCCCTCGTCCCTGGGATTCTCCAGGCAAGAATACTGGAGTGGGTTGCCATTTCCTTCCCCAATGCATGAAAATGAAAAGTGAAAGTGAAGTCGCTCAGTCATGTCCGACTCTTAGCGACCCCATGGACTGGAGCCTACCAGGATCCTCCGTCCACGGGATTTTCCAGGCAAAAGTACTGGGGTGGGGTGCCATTGCACTGAATCCTTATTTCTTATTTCTGAAATATTTTAAATGAACAATGGTCTTAGCTGGCTACAGACAGATCCCCCAAGGCAGCAGTAATACTTAACTTTTCTCTGTCCAAATTACCCTCAAGAATGAACTATACCCGTGGCGGATTCATGTTGATATATGGCAAAACCAATACAATATTTTAAAGTTAAAAAAAAAAAAAAGAATGAACTCTTAACTACTAGAATACGTCCGTCTCCTATGGGCTCACTTATATGTAGCTTATGTCATATGTAGCCTAACAAATACACACTTAAAAAATTAAAAGCTAATAAAGGAATATGTTTAAGAAAAACTCTTAAGACTAGAAATCTAGTTAGTTCTTTCTCTATCAACTAAGTCAGTGATAGGCTAAATAAAAAAGAGTTAAAGAAAATATTTGCATTATGAGAACTGGCTGCTTTCATGTTCTTTATAGCCTTTGATGTAGAGCAAGAGATAAAAAATATATATTATTGTTTTAAAAGCTAGTACATCACAGCAGGATCCTCTATGACCCACCTCCCAGAATATTGGAAATAAAAGAAGAAATAAACAAATGGGACCTAATTAAAATTAAAAGCCTCGGCAAAACAAGCGGAGAAGGCAATGGCACCCCACTCCAGTACTCTTGCCTGGAAAATCCATGGACAGAGGAGCCTGGTGGGCTGCAGTCCATGGGGTCGTTGAGAATCGGAAACGACTGAGCGGCTTCACTTTCACTTTTCACTTTCATGCATTGGAGAAGGAAATGGCAACCCACTCCAGTGTTCTTGCCTGGAGAATCCCAGGGACGAGGGAGCCTGGTGGGCTGCCGTCTATGGGGTCGCACAGAGTCGGACACGACTGAAGCGACTTAGCAGCGGCAGCAGCACAACAAAAGAAACTATAAACAAGGTGAAAAGACAGCCTTCAGAATGGGAGAAAATAATAGCAAATGGAGCAACTGACAAACAACTAATCTCAAAAATATACAAGCAACTCCTGCAGCTCAATTCCAGAAAAATAAACGACCCAATCAAAAAATGGGCCAAAGAACTAAATAGACTTTTCTCCAAAGAAGACATACAGATGGCTAACAAACACATGAAAAGATGCTCAACATCTCTCATTATCAGAGAAATGCAAATCAAAATGGTTCCACAATGAGGTAACATTTCACGCCAGTCAGAATGGCTGTGATCCAAAAGTCTACAAGCAATAAATGCTGGAGAGGATGTGGAAAAAAGGGAATCCTCTTACACTGTTGGTGGGAATGCAAACTAGTACAGCCACTATGGAGAACAATGTGGAGATTCCTTAAAAAACTGGAAATAGAACTGCCATATGACCCAGCAATCCCACTGCTGGGCATACACACCGAGGAAACCAGAATTGAAAGAGACACATGTATCCCAATGTTCCTCACAGCACTGTTTATAATAGCCAGGACATGGAAGAAACCTAGATGTCTATCAGCAGATGAATGGATAAGAAAGCCGTGGTACATATACACAATGGAGTATTAACTAGGAGTTATTTCTTAAAGTCAGAACATTAAGTGACACTAGATGGGAATAACATGAGGCCAGAAATGAAACATCAGTGTCAATTTAGATAACTGGGGTAAACATAAGTTTGAAGTATATAATATATTAAAATTACTATGTTAGTGTTGTTTCCTTATTTCAAATAGCAAGAGCAAACAAACGGCTAACAATTTCTTGACAAAAGAATATTCTGCAGGTATCCAACATTACTGAACACTAAATAGTTATATAAAATAACACATTACTCTTATACAGATGAATATCACCAAGAACTAGAAAAATCCTTTCCAGTTTAATTATTTTTCCTGCTATATCATGTACATTAATTTTTAAGTACAGTTTATTTTTAATTATGCATATTCAAACTATTTATATTATCACCTATCATTAATTCATGGAATCCAAATCAGTTGGGGATTTATCCTAGTCCTATGATTTTGGTTCAGTGTAACTTTTAATGAAATAACTCATCTCATTAAATTATTCAAATTTATCCAGAGATTGATAGCAGGGTGAAAATAAATGTAAATACATTTTCAATAAGATTAAATAATTGCTCATTCATAATGAGGTTTATGATGGCTTGCAGGAAAGTTTTGACTATAAAGTTCAGTTTCCATTTAAACCAGAAAAATCTTTAAATTTCTTCATTTAATAACATAAATATATACTTTAAGTTTGAGCTTGGCAGATGCATATGATTACACATAGAACGGATAAACAACAATGTCATATTATATAGCATGGGAACAGTATTCAATATCCTGTGATAAACTATAATGGAAAAGATTATAAGGAAGAATATATTATATGTATAAGTAGACCATTTTGCTAAATAACAGAAATTAACACATTAAAATTTACTATACTTCAATAAAATAACTTAAAAAAATAAGAATAAAGAAGAAAAATATCTGTATCTGCCTGTCTTACTCATGCTATCTCAAAATAATCATCTACTAGCTAGTATAACCTTTAAATTTCAAGGTTTTGAAGGCACATATGCTTTTGGAACCAAGACAATATACTAAAAATAGATTTACCATGTCACACTAATTTTTTAATTAAAGCATTCTATGAAATTGAAAGTTGCTCAGTTGTGTCCAACTCATTGTGACCTCATGAACTATACAGTTCATGGAATTCTCCATGCCTGAATACTGGAGTGGGTAGCCTTTCCTTTCTCCAGGGGATCTTCCCAACCCAAAAATCAAATCAGGGTCTCCTGCATTGCAGGTGGATTCTTTACCAGCTGAGTTACCAGGGATTCTTATTTTTGTTATATCACCAATTCTAAGGTCAATTGACAGTGTTGATACATTTTTCTCTATTGACAAATGAAAATAGATGACAGCAGGTCTGAAAATTTCCCTCTCCCTTTATTTCTTTCGTCACTTTTAACTTTTCCATAGGTATCAGTATATCTATGATGACATTCAGCTTGCCTCCTGGAGGCAGGTATATTTCTAATATCTGTCAAGTCATCCAGAAGGAATATCTGTAATGTCCCTTTTGTCTGAGAGTTTAGTCAGAAGGGTTGGAAGCATAGTCACTAAAGATATTCAAAAACAGCCATGGGTGATGCGAAAAGCAGGAAGTTTAGAGGTGTTGATGTGTGCCAAATACTGTAGATCCTCAAAAGATTTTGGAATTCCTATTAAAAAGGAGGTGGAGACAATGATTATTAAGCTGTTTTAAATGTAAGAATATTATTAACAGAAAAGAATTTTTAAAACAGTAAACTTCATCTGTATGAAGAACTGATTTTGTGTTGAAATGATCAAAATGAAAATGGGAAAACTAGTTAAATCCAACTAGTATACCATTAGTATGTTCTAGATCAAAATAGATTACTTGGACTAAACTGGTGACACTAAAGATGGATTACTTCTCTCAAGCCCAGGAACAGAAATTATATGATGGCAGAGTCTTCATTTATATTAACATTTCTGTAAAATATTATTTTTTTTTTTCTATTAAGATCACAGTTATCTATCATCCCAAAGCCTCAATCAAAGGACACCTGAATCTGTTGTGGGGGAGAAAGGAGTCGAAGAAGAAGGCATAAAGGACTGGTGAGAAGAGACAAATGGGATAAAAAATGATGGACCACTGAAATTGATTGGGTTCCCTCCAGACTCAGGAAACCACTTGCTTCTGGCATGATGGATGTGTTTGACAGAGTATGCCTTCAAGCACTTAGAAATCAATGAACTAGTGAATAGGTGGGAAAGTTCTGGTTCCATTAGGTTTAATTCACTTTGAAGCAGGGAGTCAGTTCCCTTCTGGAGAATACAAGAATCATTAGACCCTCCAGGAAGAATAGTTAAAAGTTTGGCGTTGGATTTGAAGCCCAGTGCTGAGTTTAGCACAGGGCTTTTTGTGCATTGATGGAATGGCAGTGAAAGTTGCTTAGTCATGTCCTACTCTTTGAAATCCTATGGACTATACAGTCCATGGAATTCTCTGGGCCAGAATACAGGAGTGGGTAGCCAGCCCTTCTCCAGCAGATCTTCCTGACCCAGGAATCGAACTAGGGTCTCCTGCATTGCAGGTGGATCCTTTATCAACTGAGTTATCAGTTCAGTTCAGTTCATTTCACTCACTCAGTCATGTCAGACTTTTTGTGACCCCATGAATCGCAGCACGCCAGGCCTCCCTGTCCATCACCAACTCCCTGAGTTCACTCAAACTCATGTCCATCAAGTTGGTGATGCCATCCAGCGATTTCATCCTCTGTCTTCCCCTTCTCCTCCTGCCCCGAATCCCTCCCAACATCAGGGTCTTTTCCAATGAATCAACTCTTCGCATGAGGTGGCCAAATTATTGGCGTTTCAGCCTCAGCTGAATGAACACCACTGAACACCCAGGACTGATCTCCTTTAGAATGGACTGTTTGGACCCTTGCAGTCCAAGGGACTCTCAAGAGTCTTCACTAACACCACAGTTCAAAAACATCAATTCTTCAGCACTCAGCTTTCTTTACAGTTCAACTCTCACATCCAAACATGACCACTGGAAAAACCATAGCCTTAACTAAATGGACCTTTATTGAAAAAGTAATATCTATGCTTTTGAATATGCTATCTAGGTTGATCATAACTTTCCTTCCAAGGAAAGGAAGGAAATTTAATTTCATGGTTACAATCACAATCTGCAGTGATTTTGGAGCCCCCAAAAATAAAGTCTGACACTGTTTCCACTGTTTCCCCATCTATTTCCCATGAAGTGATGGGACCAGATGTCATGATCTTCATTTTCTGAATGTTGAGTTTTAAGCCAACTTTTTCACTCTCCTCTTTCACTTTCATCAAGAGGCTTTTTAGTTCCTCTTCACTTTCTGCTGTAAGGGTGGTATCATGTGCATATCTGAGGTTATTGATATTTCTTCAGGCAATCTTGATTCCAGCTTGTGCTTCTTCCAGTCCAACGTTCCTCATGATGTACTCTGCATATAAGTTAAATAAGCAGGGTGACAATATACAGCCTTGATGTACTCCTTTTCCTATTTGGAACCAGTCTGTTGTTCCATGTCCAGTTCTAAATGTTGCTTACTGACTTGCATATAGGTTTCTCAAGAGGCAGTTCAGGTGGTCTGGTATTCCCAGATAACTGAGTTATCAAGGAAGCCTTTTTTCTTTGATGGAATGGGAGTACATACTAGCAACTAGAGGGAAAAACTAGCCAGAAGGTAAAGTTACCATATTATGTTACCCCAAAACACTACAAAATTAAGTAACACTATGGTCATCTGGTTGGAGAAGGCAATGGCACCCCACTCCACTACTCTTGCCTGGAAAATCCCATGGATGGAGGAGCCTGGTAGGCTGCAGTCCATGAGGTCACTAAGAGTCAGACACGACTGAGCGGCTTCACTTTCAATTTTCACTTTCATTCATTGGAGAAGGAAATGGCAACCCACTCCAGTGTTCTTGCCTGAAGAATCCCAGGGACAGAGGAGCCTGGTGGGCTGCCGTCTATGGGGTTGCACAGAGTCAGACATGACTGAAGTGACTTAGCAGTAGCAGTAGCATGGTGGTCTGGTATTTTCATATAACTGAGTTATCAGGGAAGCCTTTTTTCATTGATGGAATGGGCATACATACTAGCAACTAGAGGTAAATACTAGCCAGAAGGCAAAGCTACCATGTCATGTGTTACCCTAAAACACTAAAAATTAAGTAACATTATAAAATTCATTTTATTAATAATCTCAAATGATATTTTGATGTTAAGAATATAATTTAGAGTTTACTTAGCTTTCAAAAACTAATATTCAATTTATTAAATTTACAAATCCCAGAACTAGTTCTTCCTTAAGCTTCTAAGTTCTCCATAAGAAAATTATATTTCTAAGTCTAATAAATTTTTACCACCTATTTTAATGGGTCTTTAAACAGTATTTAGTCCCATTTACAAACCTAGTTAACTAATTACCTTCAAAATTTTAAACAGAGTTCATAACTTTAATATATTCAATTTCTTTTTAAGTATTTCAATTGTCTAATTAACAAATAAAACCTTTCTGAATACTTAAATAACATAAATTTAGTATGGTAAACTAAGCTATAAATGTTTCAGTAATGAATATAAAATTAGAAAAATCTATATTAATTTATAAATTACACTTATTAAAATTGGAATTATAAGATAACTCAATTTGATAAAATATCAGATTGCAACATAGATCATACATCCTTAAGTAGAAAATATACATGACTTCTAAACTTAACACAAACAATACTAATATTATAGATTTTTAAAATGCATTTCTACACTAAATTCTAAGTCTCCCAGAAGTTAATAATACTGACTCATTAAAAAAAGTAAGACCCTGAGAATTGTTGGCCTTCTCAAGCAAATTTTGGGGGCTTTCTGAGATTTTTATTGTTCAGAGATTCAGTCTGTATAAACACAATTTTTCTCATGACTCTAACTATCGTGCTGAGTGTGGTACATTCATCATATAATTGACTAAAATATAGGAAGAAATAGGTGGTCATATCCTCATATTTGAGTCATCATTACTTCTCAAATCGAATTAGGGTATGTAAATCCAACTCTATTTCTTTTAATACTTAACTGTATTTAAATAATCTGTTTATACTTCCTTTATTGTTTTGTCATTTTTCCTTTAATGGTCTTATGAATGTTAAGATTATATGCAATTGAATTCTGTATGCTTTCCAAATCTTTGTCTAGCTTGGGGTTACAATTCCTAAGGTCATCCTTTTGAGAAAAAACACACCTGTTTAGACTCTATGCTACTTAATAGGCAACACTTTGCTATCCAAAGCCTGTTTGCTGTAAGGGATGCTACTCTATCAGCAGGCTTTCTGCGGTACTACCATAAAGACCAGGTGATTAAAGCTATGGGCTGCAGATTTCCAAATTTCCAGTACCTGTTCCTGTACTGGTCAGAGAAGAAATTGGCAAAACTCTTTACTCAGAAATATACTACTCAATGTTCAAACTGTCTAGGCCTTACTATTGAGAACTCAGATGGTAAAGAATCTGCTTGCAATGCAGGAGACCTGGGTTCAATCACTGGGCCATATAGATTCCCTGGAGAAGGGAATGGCAACCCACTCCAGTATTCTTCCCTGGAGAATTCCATAGACAGAGGAGCCTTGGTGGGCTACAGTCCATGGGCTTGCAAAGAATCCGACACAACTAAGTGACTATCACTTCAGTTCACTTTTTTTAGAAAGTAGTGCTGTCAGAACAGCCAATAGTTTAGAGATAAACATTTCTAGTTCAGAGAAAGTATTAGCCAAGGCTATATAGAATCAGCATTCCTAGGTTCAAATCTTGAAGCTGATATGTATCAGTTCTATAATGGAAGATGATCTATAATGAACTAGTGTATCTGTGGTATATTCATTAGCTCATTCTACTTCAGTTTTCACATCTTTAAAAGACATTGTAATAGGGTTTCCTGAATAAAATATGATGAGGATAATTTAGATGACTAAAAGTTAGAATTAACCTGGCATGATGTTTTAAAACAGTCACAGGCTTTCAGATCCCATTCCACAACAACTAGATCGGTACCTCTAAAGGTGGGGGTCTCAGATCAGTCCCTCAGTCGTGTTCGACTCTTTGCGACCCCATGAATCACAGCACATCAGGCCTCCCTGTCTATCACCAAAACCCGGAGAACACTCAGACTCATGTCCATCGAGTCAGTGATGTCATCCAGCCATCTCATCCTCTGTCATCCCCTTCTCCTCTTGCCCCAATCCCTCCCAGCATCACAGTCTTTTCCAATGAGTCAACTCTTTGCATGAGGTGGCCAAAGTACTGGAGTTTCAGCTTTACCATCATTCCTTCCAAAGAAATCCCAGGGCTGATCTCCTTCAGAATGGACTGGTTGGATCTCCTTGCAGTCCAAGGGACTCTCAAGAGTATTCTCCAACACCACATTCAAAAGCATCAATTCTTCGGTGCTCAGCCTTCTTCACAGTCCAACTCTCACATTCATATGTGACCACAGGAAAAACCATAGCCTTGACTAGACGAACCTTTGTTGGCAAAGTAATGTCTCTGCTTTTGAATATGCTATCTAGGTTGGTCATAACTTTCCTTCCAAGGAGTAAGCGGCTTTTAATTTTAATTTCATGGCTGCAGTCACCATCTGCAGTGATTTTGGAGCCCAGAAAAATAAAGTCTGACATTGTTTCCACAGTTTCCCTATCTATTTCCCATGAAGTGATGGGACTGGATGCCATGATCTTTGTTTTCTGAATGTTGAGCTTTAAGTCAACTTTTTCATTCTCCACTTTCACTTTCATTAAGAGGCTTTTTAGTTCCTCTTCACTTTCTGCTATCAGGGTGGTATCATCTGCATATCTGAGGTTATTGATATTTCTCCCAGCAATCTTGATTCCAACTTGTGTTTCTTCCAGTCCAGCATTTCTCATGATGTACTCTGCATATAAGTTAAATAAACAGGGTGACAATATGCAGCCTTGACAAACTCCTTTTCCTATTGTGAACCAGTCTGTTGTTTCATGTCCAGTTCTAACTATTGCTTCCTGACCTGTATACATATTTCTCAAGAGGCAGATCAGGGGGTCTGGTCTTCCCATCTGTTTCAGAATTTTCTACAGTTTATGGTGATCCACACAGTCCAAGGCTTTGGCATAGCCAATAAAGCAGAAATAGATGCTTTCCTGGAACTCTCTTGCTTTTTCCATGATCCAGTGGATGTTGGCAATTTGATCTGTGGTTCCTCTGCCTTTTCTAAAACCAGCTTGAACATCAGGAAGTTCACAGTTCACATATTGCTGAAGCCTGGCTTGGAGAATTTTGAGCATTACTTTACTAGCCTGTGAGATAAGTGCAATTATGTGGTAGTTTGAGCATTCTTTGGCATTGCCTTTGTTTGGGATTGGGATGAAAACTGACCTTTTCCAGTCCTGTGGCCACTGCTGAGTTTTCCAAATTTGCTGGCATATTGAGTGTAGCACTTTCACAGCATCATCTTTCAGGATTTGGAATAGCTCCACTGGAATTCCATCACCTCCACTAGCTTTGTTCGTAGTGATGCTTTCTAAGGCCCACTTGACTTCACATTCCAGGATGTCTGGCTCTAGGTCAGTGATCACACCATCCTAATTATCTGGGTCGTGAAGCTCTTTTTTGTACAGTTCTTCTGTGTATTCTTGCCACCTCTTCTTAATATCTTCTGCTTCTGTTAGGTCCATACCATTTCTGTCCTTTATTGAGCCCATCTTTGCGTGAAATGTTCCTTTGGTATCTCTGATTTTCTTGAAGAAATCTCTAGTCTTTCCAATTCTGTTGTTTTCTTCTATGTCTTTGCATTGATCGCTCAAGAAGGCTTTCTTATATCTTTTGCTATTCTTCGAAACTCTGCATTCAGATGTTTATATCTTTCCTTTTCTCCTTTGCTTTTCGCTTCTCTTCTTTTCACAGCTATTTGTAAGGCCTCCCCAGACAGCCATTTGGCGTTTTTGCATTTCTTTTCCATGGGGATGGTCTTGATCCCTGTCTCCTGGACAATGTCACGGACCTCATTCCATAGCTCATCAGACACTCTACCTATCAGATCTAGGCCTTTAAATCTATTTCTCACTTCCACTGTATAATCATAAGGAATTTGATTTAGATCATACCTGAATGGTCTAGTGGTTTTCCCTACTTTCTTCAATTTAAGTCTGAATTTGGCAATAAGGTGTTCATGGTCTGAGCCACAGTCAGCTCCTGGTCTTGTTTTTGCTGATTGTATAGAGCTTCTCCCTCTTTGGCTGCAAAGAATATAATCAATCTGATTTCGGTGTTGACCATCTGGTGATGTCCATGTATAGAGTCTTCTCTTGTGTTGTTGGAAGAGGGTGTTTGTTATGACCAGTGCATTTTCTTGGCAAAACTCTATTAGTCTTTGCCCTGCTTCATTCCATATTCCAAGGCCAAATTTGCCTGTTACTTCAGATGTTGCCTGACTTCCTACTTTTGCATTCAGACCCCATTCCACAACAACTAGATCGGTACTTCTAAAGGTGGGGTCTATGCTATGCTATGCTATGCTAAGTCGCTTCAGTCATGTCCGACTCTGTGTGACCCCATAGATGGTAGTGCACCAGGCTCCCCTGTCCCTGGGATTCTCCAGGCAAGAACACTGGAGTGGGTTGCCATTTCCTTCTCCAATGCATGAAAGTGAAAAGTGAAAGTGAAGTCCCTCAGTCGTGTCCAACTCTTAGCAACCCCATGGACTGCAGCCTAATAGGCTCCTCCATCCATGGGATTTTCCAAGCAAGAGTACTGGAGTGGGGTGCCATTGCCTTCTCCGAAGGTGGGGGTCTAGATAGTGATAAAAGAGAAGTAAAAACAGTGACTGGTAAATACTTACAAATTTTTTTTTTTTATTACTTGTGCATTGCTTGTTCTTATTCAGTTGCTCAGGGATGTCCTACTCTTTGTGAACCCTGGAACTGCCACATGCCAGGCTTCCTTTTCCACCATCTCCTGGAGTTTGCTTCAACTCATGTTGATTGAGTCAATGATACCATCCAACCATATCATCCTCTGTCCCCTCTTTCTCCTCCTGCCCTCAGTCTTTCCAAGCCTCAGGGTCTTTTGCAATGAATCAGCTCTTCTCATCAGGTGGCCAAAATATTGGGGCTGGAGCCACTCTTTTCACTGTCCTCTTTCACCTTCATCAAGAGGCTCTTTAATTCCTGTTCACTTTTTGCCATTAGGAAGATATCATCTGCATATTTGCGGTTATTGATATTTCTCTCAGCAATCTTGATTTCAGCTTGTGCTTCATCCAACCCAGCATTTAGCATGATGCACTTTGCATACAAATTAAATAAACAGGGAAACAATATACAGCCATGATGTACTCCTTTCCCAATTTTGAACCAGTCTGATGTTCCAAGTCTGGTTCTAACTGTTGCTTTTTGACCCGCATATAGGTTGCTCAGGAGGCAGATAAAGTGGTCTGATATTCCAATCTCTTTAAGAATTTTCCACAGTTTGCTGTGATCTGAACAGTCAAAGGCTTTAATATACTCAATGAAACAGAATTAGATGTTTGATCCAGTGGATGTTGGCAATTTGATCTTTGGTTCCTTTGCTTTTTCTAAATCCAACTTGTGCATCAAGAAGTCCTCAATTCATGTACTATGGAAGCCTACCTTGAAGAATTTTGAGCATTACCTTGCTAGCATGTGAGATGAGTGCAATTGTGTGGTAGTTTTAACATTCTTTGGCATTTCCCTTCTTTGAGATTGGAATGAAAACTGACCCTTTCTAGTCCTGTGTCCACTGCTGAGTTTTCCAAACTTGATAGCATATAGAGTTCAGAACTTTAACAGCTTTATCTTTTAGGGTTTAAAATAGCTCAGCTGGAATTCTATCACCTCCACTAGCTTTGTTCATAGTCATGTGTCCTAAGGCCCAGTTGACTTCACACTCCAGGATGCCTGGCTCTAGGTGGGTGAATCGTGGTTATTTGGGTCATGAAGATCTTTTTTGTATAGCTATTCTGTGTTTTCTTGCCATCTTTTCTTAATATCTTCTGTTTCTGTTAGGTCCATACCATTTATGTCCTTTATTGTGTCCATCTTTGCATGAAATATTGCCTTAGTATCTCTAATTTTCTTGAGCAGATCTCTAATCTTTCTCATTGTATGGTTTTCCTCTATTTCTTTGCATTGACCACTTAGGAAGGCTTTCTTATCTCTTCTTGCTATTATTTGAAATTCTGCATTAAGATGGATATATCTTTCCTTTTCTCCTTTGCCTTTCACTTCTCTTCTCAGCTATTTGTAAAGCCTCCTCAGACAATCCTTTTGCCTTTTTGCATGTCTTATTCTGAAAATGGTTTTGATCACTGCCTCCTGTACAATGTTACCAACCTCAGACCATCATTCATTAGGCAGTCTATCTACCAAATCTCATCCCTTTAATTTTTGCCACTTCCATTGTATGATCTAAGGGATTTGATCTAGTCATACTTGAATTGCTTAGTGGTTTTCCCTACTTTCTTCAATTTAAGTTGAATTTTGCAATAAGTTCATGATCTGCCACAGTCAGTTTCCAGTCTTGTTTTATCTGATTGTATAGAGTGTCTCCATCTTTGACTGCAAATAATATAACTAACTCATTTTGATATTGACCATCTAGTGAAGTCCATGTGTAGAGTCATCTCTTGTATTGTTAGAAGAGGGTTTCTGAACAGAGTTTCTAAACTAGTTAAATTCTGAGAACTTTGGATTAAGAAATTTAAGAGGAAATTCTGCCTTCCAGTGCTAAAATATTGTCCCATTTCCCCCTGCCTTCGTCCCCATAGAGACATTTAGCACTTCCTTCCAAGTCATTACCACTTGTCAGTGTGAGGGAGAGGCTTCTGTCTAGGCTGTGAGGTGCTACCTGTTAATCAGATTATGATACTATGTTGCACTCATATGGATCTGCCATCCCCTTATCTTCCTCAATGGATAAATAACACTAATTTTTATTCATTAAAACAAGTTTCTTTCACTAGTGTACAAATTTTAGTACCTTAATAGAAAATCACTATGTGCTAAATTGTTGCAATAATCCACACCTTTGGGTGGTCCTAACCCACATTTATTCTTAGTCTGGCCGCTTGTCTGGCTTTTGATCCATAAAGCTGTAGCAAACTGATGGAAACAAAGACTTATAAGTGCTTAATTTTGAGATTTGCTCTCTCCCTGAAACCCTGTCATCATAAGCATAGGAACAAGCCCAGATTAACTTGCAGAAGTATAAGAACATGTATCCCTGTTAGCCATCAGATGGAGAGAGACCATTGACTCTCAGTTGTCTACAAACACATGAATGAGAGCTGCAGGATGAGCTAGCTAAATCTATTTAAACTTGCAAGTTCACAGAATCATGATTAAAATTAATAGTTGCAATTTTTAAAGTCACTAACTTTGGAGTTATTTTGTTATATAGCTAGTGATAGCAGATTCAAAATGATGTGCTGCATTGTTCTTATTACCTGCGATGCAGATATTACCTGCTGATACGGTATTGCTCCTTAATTTAGCTGTGCAAAGTAAGATGCTCCCCTTCTACTTCCTTCTGTCCCATCCCAAGTAGGTAAAGAGCAGCTGAGATTCTTTCCTAGTCACTAAAAATTAGAAAGTAAAACCATAGTATCCTTAGCAACATCTTATCCCTAGACCACGAATCCCATATTAGAGATCCACTGCCTTTTGGATTAAGTAGCACATGAATATGATATTTTTTTCCAGTTTGAGCTTTGAACTCAAACCACTGCTTGACCCTACCATCTTATACATGAATTGACAAACTTTGTCTATAAAAGGATAGATAATAAATAGTTTAGAACTTTTGGATCTATTCAGTCTCTGTCATAACTATTCAGCTCAACCATTATAGCACAAATGCCTCCATAGACAATATGCAATAATAGAGCATGGCTATGTTCCAATATAATTTTGCTTCCCAAAACATGTAGTGGGCCACATTTACTCCATAAGCCAAAATCTTCCAAACTTGATCTATACTTTGAATATTTCCATATCTGCCTAACAGCTTTTTTTTTTTTTAATTTTAACAAACATTATTCCCAAAGTGAGGTGCACATACCTCTGTGTGTGTGTGTGTGGTAGAGGGTGGGGGGCTGCGGGGGATGGGAAGAAGAGGCTAGTGTGTGAGTCTTAGGCTTTTGACATAAGATACTTGCTACTCAGTTCTAGCATAGGTAGGTCTAGTAGTATTTGATTGATATTCTCCTAAAGCTGTTCTAGCAACTCTATTCTAGTACCCATAATAAAGATTTCCATGTTCATTTACAGAGTAGAGCATCATAATTCCTCAGGCTATTTGAGAATATACTATTTCCTCAGTGTTTTTACTCTGCTCAAGGGCCAGGAACTAATCAATCCCAGATAAACTTCTTTGCCTACATTTTGCTTAATGAAGCTTCTCAATAATGTGCACTATAAGGCTTAAAAGCTTACCTACATTTTTTTCAGATCATTTAATTTCTGTAACATGGGTCTTTGTTGTTTAATCCCAATTATCTTCCTTTTCCTTTATTAGACACTGCCTGTGAATGTTTTGCATGTGTATTTAGCAGAAGTGTCCAGCCCGGACTGCATTGCTTATCCTGTTATTTATCCCAGAATATAAATGAAAGTTGCAGAGTAAGTGGGACTGAAACTTGTCTGTGTCCTTCCTTCCATTCCATCTATTTCTTATTAGACTTCCTTTCTTTTAAAACAAACAGTTAAATTTTCCTTAGAAGTTCCACAGGAGTGCAGACATTTGTCCTAGCTCACATGGGTAAGGCAATATTATCTCCATCAGGAAAGGATAGTTCCAGTCTTCTGAAGAAAGAACCTTCTTGAATGTTTTACCATCCCAATATCTCTAACACTATCTATTGCCTGATAAAGGCATTCTGTACTAAGATTGCTGGTTTTGGATTTAATTCTATGCTCTGTATCTTTTCTGCTAAGTTTGTATGACATAGTAGAGCAGCACTGGCTCATTTTCATTCAAGCCTGGTCAATCTCCCTGTGGGATAGGATTACACTGTACATGTATAACTTGGTTCTTGTGCCCTGAATCATCTTGAGAGTATACAGGGGCATAGGAATAGAGTCATCCCCCATAAATTCCACTTCTAACTTGTAGCTGAAAATGCACATAACTGATGATGAATGCATGATACAGGACCTTTGCTTTATCCATTAGAAAAATTTTAATTTTTAGTGACTTTGGATATTTGTCCTAGATATGTTTATAGTTTAGACTTCTTCCCTGGTTTTTTGCCTTCTGCCTTCTTTTGACTTTGCAGCTCAATCTGCTAGCATTCTGCATGTTTCTATCAGGCTTTCTACGTGACCATATCTTGAAACTCTGCCCCAGGTGTACTTTTGAAGATGCTGGTAGGAAGAAAATTTTCCAATTTTTATAGTCTTCTAAGACATAGCATTTAAGTTCTTTTAGGTACTTCAGAGTATAATGCTGTAAAAATGACATTAGTATTGATAATCATTGGGGAAGGCAATGGCACCCCACCCCAGCACTTTTGCCTGGAAAATCCCATGGATGGAGGAGCCTGGTAGGCTCCAGTCCACAGGGTCGCTAGGAGTCGGACATGACTGAGCGACTTCACTTTCACTTTTCACTTTCATGCATTGGAGAAGGCAATGACAACCCACTCCAGTGTTCTTGCCTGGAGAATCCCAGGGACAGGGGAGCCTGGTGAGCTTCCGTCTATGGGGTCGCACAGAGTCAGACACGACTGAAGCGACTTAGCAGCAGCAGCAGCATTGATAATCATCTTAGGTTATAGAAACATATATTCCTATATCCAGTTTTATCTCTAGTTCTTCATAGTAAACAAAATAAAGGTGAAATGAATAGCAAACACTGTATCCCAAAATGTTTTTATAATTATAATTTATTTTCTATTTTTTCTTCTGATTATTTCTCAGAGAAAATCAGTAGGAATTTCCAGAGCTTAATAAAATAGATTTCTATTGATTGCAGATCTTTTTCTTACGTGTGTAAGAAGTTCAAATAGACTATGCTTTAATGAAATGCTAAACTCTTGACCTAATTGCTTTTGATATTTCTAAAGTAAATGTTGAACTGTCTAGGATTCTTTGAGTTATCAATCTGAATCAGACCTTGTAATACAGCCACCACTGTAGGCTATGTTTGCACCAAATGAACTGAGCTGTCATATCTACAGCTGAATAAGACTTCAAGAAAATTCATCCAATTACTTTTATTAATGCCTTAACTATTTTTTTCCTTGCTCAGTGATCCACATCTACCAAGTGTAAATTGCCCAGGAGTACTTGAGTAAAGACTATCTGACCAAATATTCAAATATTTTTGCTCTCAAATAAAATATCTTCAAAATAAGTAGAGAAAAACAAGATAAAAGCAAAGCAAAACTGAAACAAGACTTTTTTTCTTATTGTAGCAGTGTTAATTGAAAAATAATAAAATGCCAGTAATAAGTATCTGAATTTGTATTGGCCTTCCACACTACCATATATGTGTTACCACCAAGACAAATATAAAATAATACATTATCCTAAGATAATTAAATAATTTCCAGCCTCTGATTATATATACACTGTGTTTTATAAAGGTTTCTTTGGTCTGACTGGCTTTCCCCCTTTTCTACTGTTCAAATAAAGAATAATATTATTTAGGTTTAATAAAAGATTTGTTTTTCTGTGAGACATTACACTTCTATGTTTTTACACTGTTCATGAGTGAAAAAAAATTTTTGTGGTGACATGAAAAAAATGCATTCACAATTAACTTGTCTTATAAAGTTTCAACCATTCTCATTCCCACAATATAAATGTTTTTCCTGTTGAATAAATAACATAAATTACTTATATGCTTTTTTTGAAATGTGGTCACAGGGTTACAAAAATCTTGAGTACAGCAAGCACACTGGTGCTCCATCCTATAACACTCCTGGAAATGATGACATTTCATCAATTAATTAAAATTTTTAAATATTTTTGGAACAAATTTTTTTTTAAAACTTGGAAAACAATTTAAAATATGAACAAATATCTTAAATGACACAGCATACCCCTTGGACTTAATAGATATCTGCAGGATATTAAAACCTAAATCAGCAGAATATATATTTTTTCAAATCTATAAGACATTCTCTAGGATAAAGCACATGCTAGGCCACAAAGCCAGCATCAACAAATTTAAAAAATTAGAAACTATATCAAACATTTTTTGAGAAAACTGTATGAAACCAGACATTAACTACAGAAAGAAATGGGAAAATAACAAACAGGTAGAGAATAGACAACATGATACTAAAAAAACCAGTGGGCCAATGCAGAAATCAAAGAGGAAATCAGAAAACACCTCAAGACAAATGAAAATCAACATACAATACTCCAAAAATCTAAGATACAGCAAAAGTAGTTCTAGGAGAGAAATTTACAGTGACACTGGCCTTCCTCAAGAAGCAGGAAAAACTTAAGTAAACAATTTAACATACTACCTAAGAGAAGTAGAAAAAAGACCAAAGTGCAAAGTGAGCAGAAGGCAGGAAATAATTAAGATCAGAGAAGAAATAAATAAAAGAGAGATCAATAAAAACAATAGAAAAGATCAATTAAACCAAGAACTAGTTTTCAAAATAGGTAAAATTCATCTTACCCAGTCCCATCAAGAAAGGAAGATCCAAAAAGCAAAGGAAGAGGTGAAAGAAGGGAAATAACAACTGATACCACATAGATATTAAAAAAATCATAAGAGAATATTATGATCAGCTATGTCAACAAATCAGATAGCTTGGGAGAAATAAATTCCTAAAAATATATAACCTGCTGAGATGAATCAAGAAGGAACACACAATTTTAAAAGCTAATCACTCATAGTAAAATTGAAATAAATAAAGAAGAAAATGCTCACTCAGCAAACAAAAAATTAATTCTTAACAGCTTCACACAGGAATTCTACCAAACATATAAAGAAGAGCTAATGTATATCCTTCTAAAGCTATTTCAAAAAACTTGAGGATGAAACGCTCCTAAGATCATTCTGCAAGGCCGTTACCCTGATACTCAAACCAGACAAAGATACTACAAAAAAATAAAATTATAGACCTGTATATCTGAAACTGAAAGTGAAGTTGCTCGGTCATGTCCGACTCTTTGCGACTCCATGGACTGTAGCCTACCAGGCTCCTCTGTCCATGGGGTTTTCCAGGCAAGAATACTGGAGAGGGTTGCCATTTCCTTCTCCAGGGCAATCTTCCCGACCCAGGGATCGAACTAGGGTCTGCCGCATTGTAGACAGACACTGCCATCTGAGCCACCAGGGAAATCTTTATATTTGAATATAGATGCAAAAATCTTCAGCAACGTATTAGGAAACTGAATACAACAATACATATAAAGGACCGTACACCATAAGGTCATAAGAATGCTTCAACACTCACAAATCAATCAATGTGGTACAGCACATTAACAAAATGAAGGATAAAAATCAGATGGTCATCTCAATAGACACACAAAAATTGACAAAATTCAACACTCTCATGATAAAATCTCTCAATAAAGAGGGTATAGAGGGAACATATTTCAATATAAAGGATCATTTATGACAGATTCACAGTTAACATTGTACTCAAAAAACTGATCACCTTTCCTTTAAATTTAGGAACAAGACAAACATGCTTACTCTTGCCAGTTCTATTTAATGTAGTAATGAAAGCCCTAGTCACAGCAATCAGAAAAGAAAAAAAAAAAAAAAAAATAACAGGCATCCAAGTTGGAAGGCAAAAAGTAAAACTGGATACTTTACATAGAAAAATCCTAAATTCTTTACTGAAAAACTATGAGAACTAATAACAGTTCAGTAAAGTTTCAGGATACAAAATTAATTGAGAAACCTATTGATTTTCAGTATACAAATAATGAACTATCACAAACAGAAAGTTTAAAAATCCCATTTAAAATCACATCTAAAGAATAAAATACCTAAGAAGAAATTTAACCAAGGAGATGAAAAACCTATACTCTGAAAATAGGAAAAAATTTTTAATCTCATCAACAGTGATAAGGGCCATTTTATATTTTATATAGTTAAGATAATATAAGTAAAAAAGGTTTTAGTTCAATTTTTCCAGCAAAAATTACATTTATGTATCAATTAATATTTTAGAATATTAGTTCTTATGGAATAGTTCATGTACTATGATTTTCTTGAACATTTCCTGCTTTCAGATAGAATGTAAATTTAGAAAAGGAAATGATATCCATATCATGGAGAGTTTGGATTTAGAAATGACCTCAATTCCAAGACATTGGTTTAAAATTATGGTCCTTGTGTACATATAGGTCTACTATTATATTCTTGTGTATTTTGTGTTGTCTAAAATGATTTTACCCTTGAAATATACTAATGGAGTCTGGATAATCTGGGAGTGATCATATTTTTAACCAAACAGAAACAGAATTCAGGTGTGATGCTTTTATCAGCATTCAGTCATGTCGGTTTTTTATGGTAGTTTAATTTTGACTAGTTACTAAGGATGTAGTAAAGACTATTTCCTCAAATATCTGAGGAAAAAATTATGTATTTGTGAATGATCAAAGTAACAAGGTGTATCTTGTTTCATTGCAAATGTCCCAAGAATCTCTCTTTTTTATTAATTTCAGTAACTGGTCAACTTCTTAAAAATTTCATTTACTGACAAAATGAGATTTTTTTCCTATAATTTCCTTAATGTTTTTCTAAAATTAAACAAATACACATCCCTTTGAGAATTTTACTGTTAGTATTTTGGAAATTTAAAATGTTTTCTCTTGTAGTCACTCCATCAATTCTCCCTCTATATTCTACTTTTTTTTTTTTTTTCTATATGTGGGGAATGAGAAAGAAAAATAAAAGTTAACATTAAAAATATACCTTATCTAGTGAATTTTTACATGGTGGCTGGCATAGATTAGGATCTATACTACTTTGAATCTTTTAAAAAGTAGATACCAAGATAGGCTTAGGTGTGCAGGGTAAGTATTAGAGACCTGGAATCCAGGTCAGATTTTAAGAGCCATTAAATTATGATTCAGGTTTGACTGTATATGAAAGAGAAGAAAGGAGGAGGAAATGAAGAAAGGAGGAGGTGCTGATACTTAGCGTGCACTGTAGGTATTTGCTCTATGAGCAAAATCATTAGAGAGTCTTCAAATCAAAGCTGCCCATCAGCAAAGTTCCATATCCTGGGAATGAGCCTGCCTTAGTATCTCTTCTGTGCTCAATCATTGGCTAAGAGTTGGCCACAGGAAGTATGGCTTTGGTGTAAACACAGTGATAGTTATTAAAGTGCATTAAGCTAGGGTCATCAGTCAGTTGCACATCCTGAACATAAAAACATGATACATGCATTTTTATAACTTTCATAAGATACTAGCAGTACAAGTTCAGCAAATTTATTGTGTGAAGAGGACTGGGGCACTTGTGAATTGCCAATAGACATGGGAGAGAGATAGTGGTGAAAGGGAGACAGCATTAGAAAAGAGTGTCTAAATGTTTTATTTCCTTATCTTCTCCTATTTATATACTTACTATAATATAGAAGTTTTCTTTGTAGATCTTGAGGTGCCAGTAGCAACAGGCATAAGTTAACATTTTCAGACTCTCCCTTACAGGAACACAGGGAGAAAAATGAATACCTCCACATTACAGCTGTAAGGAAGCTCTAATGCCCTTTTACTTTTACCAGCTCTAATATCTCTTCCAGACAAAGACCTCAAAATTCACTGTACTAGGTTTCATATAATATGCAAATTCTTCTTATTTTTATCAGTAAATTTTAACAAATTCTTTTAGGACATAATTATTTTTACCTCTCATTTCCAGAAAACTACTAAGCAAAATATATTCTAATATTTGCTAAATCAATACAAATGAGGATTAAAAAAAAATTCTTGGCATAAAAATTTATACCTGAGAACTTCTAGTAACATTGATAGTTTGACTCCTCCCACATATAAACTTTAAAAAGATAAAATCAAATAGCCAAAAGAGAAATAGTTATCAGAGAGCTTATTCTTTAAATAAGAATAAGCAACTCAAGGGAGACGAATTGTAAGTCTGCGGTTCTCTGACCTGAGTGCTCTCCCCGATCCCCAAGGCTGTTAAAAAAATAAGCAGAGAAAACTTCATTTTCATCAACTGAAGATACCAGTAAACAGAGGTTAGTGCCAAACGAATAACTGAGAAGTGGAAGGACAAATTGTGGCAGCTGGAGAATGGCAAAAAGAGTAAGATCCAAAACTGAGGTGTAAGTTTGACCATATTCCTGGCTGTTACCTGAACTTCAGAATCATGGGAACGATAGCAGGAGGGACAGCAAATTTTAGCCAAAAGGAAATGAGGACTGTGCATTTTAAATATATAGTTGCATGGGGTAAAATCTGGGTTTTGTTGCTTCAACTTGTATTTCAAGTGAGCGCAGTTCCCAATTGTGCAACAGCCGGGTAATTGTCAGTAGAAACCTTACTGGTTGGAGATGTCAGAAGACAGATCCTGAGGGTGGTAGATCTACTGAGAATCGAGAGTAACTTCCCAAAGAGCAAGGAAACCACAGAGAACACAAAATGGAGCCTAGAACCACAACCATGTATATCTAATGTCCAGTTTTCAATCAAAAAAAAGTTTGTATTTTTGTCCTGTTTAAGGGGTATTTCACAGAGCAAAACCTTTTCTTTGATTTTGACAAAGCCTAAATTATCATTTTTTTTCTTTTATTAATTACATTTTTGGTTTGTATCTAAGAATTCTTAGCTTAGTCCTAGGTAAGGGAAATTTTCTCCTATAATTTTTATCAAAGTTTGAGTTTTACATTTTATTTAATTACATGATTGTCTTCATCTGTTTGAGCTGCTGTATCAGAAATGCCATAAAGTGGGTGGTTTATAAACAACAGAAATTATTTCTCACAGTCATGGAGTCTGGAAATCCAAGATCAGGAACCAGCAATGTCTAGTTCTGGTGAAGGCTCTTCTAGGTTACAGACTACTCATTTTCCTTATATCCTCATTGGCAGAGAGCAGAGGGCCTAAAGTTTTCTCATGACTCTTATTAAGGCACTAATCACATTCCTTAGAGATCTGAGCTTGTGACCTCATCTAATCCAACTGTCTCCCAAACATGCTACTTCCTAATACTATCACATTCAGGGGTAGTATTTTAAAACATGAATTTTGGAGGAACAAAAGCATTCAGTTCATAACAGTGATCTATTTTTATATATGTGTGAGAAACAGTGGAAACAGTGTCAGACTTTATTTTTCTGGGCTCCAAAATCACTGCAGATGGTGACTGCAGCCATGAAATTAAAAGAGGCTTACTCCTTGGAAGGAAGGTTATGGCCAACCTAGATAGCATATTCAAAAGCAGAGACATCACTTTGCCAACAAAGGTTCGCCTAGTCAAGGCTATGGTCTTTCCTGTGGTCATGTATGGATGTGAGAGCTGGACTGTGAAGAAGGCTGAGCGCCGAAGAACTGATGCTTTTGAACTGTGGTGTTGGAGAAGACTCTTGAGAGTCCCTTGGACTGCAAGGAGATCCAACCAGTCCATTCTGAAGGAGATCAGCCCTGGGATTTCTTTGGAAGGAATGATGCTAAAGCTGAAACTCCAGTATTTTGGCCACCTCATGCGAAGAGTTGACTCATTGGAGAAGACTCTGATGCTGGGAGGGATTGAGGGCAGGAGGAGAAGGGGACGACAGAGGATGAGATGGCTGGATGGCATCACTGACTCGATGAATGTGAGTCTGGGTGACCTCCGAGAGCTGGTGATGGATAGGGAGGCCTGGCGTGCTGCTGTTCATGGGGTCGCAAAGAGTCGGACACGACTGAGCGACTGATCTGATCTGATCTCTGAGACTTCGGTTTAGGTTTATTGTTTTGAAGATGTCTAGTTTCTCCAGCAAAATTTGTTAAAATGTTGTCTTCCCTCCCTTGAGTTAATTTTGCACATTTATCAAGTCAATTTTAAGTGGAAAGTGATGTCAACAAGTTGGTAGGATAGGAAGACCCAGACCTCACTTCTCCACACTGAATTAATAATATATGATCCAAAAAGCAATTATAAAAGTTATAGAAAACTTTAAGAAATAACAGTGCCCCAGGCAAGCTCAAAGCCAAGAACATCCACAATTAAGTGAATAAATAAAGGTGATCCATTTCACCCATGTCATTCTTTCCTCTACACTGGCACAGCTCAAAGCAATCAGGAGAAAGTATCCAGCTTGTAGCTTTTCCCTTGGGAAACACTGTATAGAATATATATCGCACATTCCAGCTTATCTGGGAGTCGCCAGAAGGATTGGGTTCTGCCTTTCCCAACTCAGAGCACTGACAGGGAATTGGCATATTTTAAATGCCTGGGGGATGCTGAGAACAAAAAATATACCTGGGTGACTTTTTGCAGCCCAGCCCAGAGACCTTGCTAGTTAGAGCAAAAGATGCCAAGCATGTGGAGGAAAGGGGAAAAAAAAAAACAAACAAACGCAAATTTCTCTAATTGGGAAACTACAAACAAGCCCAGAAAAGATACATCTGAATAAAATGGTTGAGAAGCTATCAGAATCTCAAGATGAGATGGTTGGTAAAATTCTTTCTTTATATGAGGACAGCCTGTAAAGCTTGGAGGGGTGTTTTTTTTTTTTTTTTCCAAATGCACAAATCACCACAAATATAACAAGGCTCAGAAGAAAACAGGAAATCATAGCCCACCAAAACAACAATCTGTAAAAAGTAGATCTAAAGAAATTTAGCATCTATGGGTTATGTGATAAAGAATTCAAAAATATTCACATTGAAGATTCTCATTGTGGCACTCAGTTCAGTTCAGTCGCTCAGTCGTGTCTGACTCTTTGCAACCCCACAGACTGCAGTACTCCAGGCTTCCCTGTACATCACCAACTCCTGGAGCTTACTCAAATTTATGTCCATTGAGTTCGTGATGCCATCCAACACTCTCATCCTTTGTCGACCCCTTCTCTTTCCACCTTCAGTTTTCCCAGTATCAGGGTCTTTTCAAATGAGTCAGCTCTTTGCATCAAAATATTGTAGTTTCAGCTTCAACATCAGTCCTTCCAATGAATATTCAGGACTGATCTCCTTTAGGAGGGACTGGTTGGATCTCCTTGCTGTCCAAGGGACTCTCAAGAGTCTCCTCCAAGACCACAGTTCAGAACATCAATTCTTTGGCAATCAGCTTTCTTTACATTTCAACTCTCACATCCATACATGACTACTGGAAAAACAATAGCTTTGACTAGACAGACATTTGTTGGCAAAGTAATCTCTCTGCTTTTTAATATGCTGTCTAGGTTGGTTATAACTTTTCTTCCAAGAAGCAAGTGTCTTTTAATTTCATGGCTGCAGTCACCACCTGCAGTGAATTTGGATCCTCCAAAACTAGTCTGTCACTGTTTCCATTGTTTCACCATCTATTTGCCATGAAGTGATGGGACCAGATGCCATGATCATTAGTTTTCTGAATGTTGAGTTGTAAGCCAACTTTTTCTGTCTCTTCTTTCACCTTTAACAAGAGGCTAGAGAACATAAATAAAATCTGAATAAAATCTAAAAATTTCATATAAAATCTGAAAAATTAGGCATGAACATAATGAAAACATCCACAAAGAAACTGAAACTATAAAAAGAACCAAACAGAATTCTGGAGCTGAAAAAATACAATAACAGAATTGAAAAATTCACTGGAGTTTTGCCACAGCAGACATAATCAAGCAGAAGGAAAATAAAAGTGATCTCAAAGATAGGTAATTTGGAATTATAGAATTGGAAGGCGAAAAACAATAAAAGTGAAGAAACCCAAAAGGACTTGTAGAACCTTATTATAAAGATTAATATAAGCATTATAGAAATTCAAGATGGAAAAAGGAGAGAAAAAGAGACTAAAAGAAAATTTGAAGAAATATTGGTCAAAGATATCCCAAAACGCAGAAAGGAAGTAGACATACGTATTCAAGAACATTAAAGGATCCCAGCCAGTATAAACTTAAAGAAGCCCACATTGAGACATATTGTAACCAAACTGTCAAAAAATCAAAAGCAAAGAGAAAATCTTGAAAGCAGAAAGAGAGAAAAGCTTGTCACATAGATGGGAATTCTCGTAAGATTATCTGCAAATTTCTTATCAAAAATAATACACAGCACGGAGTAAGATTATATATTCAAAGTGCTTTTAACTTTTAAATTATATACCTCAATTAAAAGTCTTGTTGCAGCTTCTTCTTTATCTTTGGGTGTGGGGTATCATTTTTGGTGGGTTCTAACTGTGATTTCAGTGCTGTCATAGAGGAGATGAGCATACGTCCTTCTACCGTGCCATCTTGAACCTATCTTCTGTACAATGGAATATCACTCAGCCATAAAAGGAACAGAATAGTGACATTTGCAGCAATGTGGATGGACCTAGAGGTTGTTACACTGAATGAAGTAAGTCAGAGAAAGACATATATTGTTTATATGTCAAATCTTAAAAAAGGGTACAGATTAACTTATAAAACAGAAGTAGAATCAGAGATGTAGAAAACAAACTTATGGTTACCAGGGGGCAATGGACACAGGGATAAATTAAGAGTCTGGAGTTGACATATACACATTACTATGTATAAAATAGATAACTAATAAAGAGCTGCTGTAGAGCACAAGGAACTCTACTCAGTACTTTGTAATGGCCTACAGGGAAGAAGAATCTAAACAAGAGTCAATATATGTATAACTGATTCACTTTTCTCAACAATACAATATCAGTTACCAAAACAAGCCAAAAACTAGCATCGTATTCAATGGTGAAGTCCTGAAAACTTTCTTTCCGAGACCAGGAACAAGGAATGAATGACCACTCTCATTCAGTTCAATTCGATCGCTCAGTCATGTCAGACTCTTTGTGACCCCATGAATCACAGCACCCCAGGCCTCCTTGTCCATCACCAACTCCTGGAGTTCACCCAAACTCATGTCCATCGAGTCAGTGATGCCATCCAGCCATCTCATCCTCTGTCGTCCCCTTCTCCTTCTGCCCCCAATCCCTCCCAGGATCAGGGTCTTTTCCAATGAGTCAACCCTTTGCATGAGGTGGCCAAAGTATTGGAGTTTCAGCCTCAGCATCAGTCCTTCCAATGAACACCCAGGACTGATCTCCTTTAGGATGGACTGGTTGGATCTCTTTGCAGTCCAAGGAACTCTCAAGAGTCTTCTCCAACACCACAGTTCAGAAGCATCAATTCTTCAGGGCTCAGCTTTCTTCACAGTCCAACTCTCTCATCCATACATGACCACAGGAAAAACCATACCCCTAACTAGATGGACCTTTGTGGCAAAGTAATGTCTCTGCTTTTGAATATGCTATCTAGGTTGGTCATAACTTTCCTTCCAAGGAGTAAATGTCTTTTAATTTCATGGCTGCAATCACCATCTGCAGTGATTTTGGAGCCCCCCAAAATAAAGTCTGACCCTGTTTCCCCATCTATTTCCCATGAAGTGATGGGACTGGATGCCATGATCTTAGTTTTCTGAATGTTGAGCTTTAAACCAACTTTTCCACTCTCCTCTTTCACTTTCATCAAGAGGTTCTTTAGTTCTTCTTCACTTTCTGCCATAAGAGTGGTGTCATCTGTATATCTGAGGTTATTGATATTTCTCCCAGCAATCTTGATTCCAGCTTGTGCTTCTTCCAGCCCAGCATTTCTCATGATGTGCTCTGTATATAAGTTAAATAAGCAGGGTGACAATATACAGCCTTGATGTCCTCCTTTTCCTATTGGGAACTAGTCAGTTGTTCCATGTCCAGTTCTAACTGTTGCTTCCTGACTTGCATATAGGTCTCTCAAGAGGCAGATCAGGTGGTCTGGTATTCCCATGTCTTTCAGAATTTTCTACAGTTTATTGTGATCCACACAGTCAAAGGCTTTGGCATAGTCAATAAAGCAGAAATAGATGTTTTTCTGGAACTCTCTTGCTTTTTCGATGATCCAGCGAATGTTGGCAATTTGATCTCTGGTTCCTCTGCCTTTTCTAAAACCAGCCTGAACATCTAGAAGTTCACAGTTCACGTATTTCTGAAGCCTGGCTTGTTATATAGTATTGGGAGTCCTAATTAGAGCAGTTAGGAAAAAAAGAAATGAAAGACATCTAAACTGGAAACAAATAAATTGTTCTGTATCCAAAGGTGACATGATCTTAGAAAACTTTAAAAATTCCACTCAAAACTGGTCTATCAAATAAGCAAATTCATTGAAGTTGTGTGATATAAGATCAATACACATAAATCAGTTCTGCTTCTACACACTAATAATAATCTAAAAAATGATTAATAAAACACCCCCATTACAATCATATCAAAAAGAAGAAAATATTTAGAACTAAACCTAGGATGATTTCTTGGTTATTAACATCAGAAACACAGCCAGTGAAAGAAAAAATAGACAAATGTGGGAGTACATCAAACTTAAAAACTTCTGTGCAATAAAGGAAATAATCAACAGAGTGAAGAAGCAACCAAGGAAATGGGAGAAAACATTTGTAAATCATATTGTGAGTTTTAAATCCATATAAAGAACTCCTACATTGAACAAGGACAAGAAAAGGGCCAATTAAAAAATGAACAAAGAGCTGACATAGATAATTTTCTAGAGATATATAACTGACCAACAAGCATATGAAAAGTTGCTCAACATCACTAGTCATCAGGTAAATGCAAATCATGGCCATAATGAGATATTGTCTCATTGCTAGGATCTCCTGTATAGGTCCTTTGACTTTGTTGTGATTTTTTTGAGTCTGTGCTCATTAACTTTTTTAGGTTCCTGGCTTTTTCAGTCTGCTTTCTGTAATAAATGAAACAAACAAAAATGAAGGGAGTACAAAAAGACATGTTTTTCTTTGTGTTTTTAAGTTGCTATTTTATTATATTTGTTCATTTTCTACTTTTCAGTCATGTCTGTGTGTATGTTGTAACTTAGAGTTTTATCTTGTACTTTATGTGAGGAACAGGAAAATTTTGGTATATCCTGTCTTTTCAGAAGTGGAAGTCCATTCATATATCATTTTATAATACTTTGTTGGATGCTACTTGCCAAAGTAACTCTTGAGGCTTTCTCTTTTATCTTAGTCATTTTTCTGATCCAAGTCCCTAGTACCTTTCTTTCATAAGGTACTCAATAACTGTTAATATTCTTTAATGAATTTCTAATATGGGTTTTCATCTTTGTTCCATGATTGACTGTGATTTTAGGTAAATAGTTTTTCTTTTCCTTGTTCTCAGGTTTTCTATTTATAGACTTCAATTCTAAAGAAATATTAAAAACTGTATATTAATTCTACATGCATCACATTATGATAGTTAACTCCATTTCCCAATAACTTATTTGCCCTAAATTCTAAACCTTTTCGGGGAAGGCAGTGGCACCCCACCCCAGTACTTTTGCCTGGAAAATCCCATGGATGGAGGATCCTGGTAGGCTCCTGTCCATGGGGTCGCTAAGAGTCAGACTCGACTGAGCGACTTCACTTTCACTTTTCACTTTCATGCACTGGAGAAGGAAATGGCAACCCACTCCAGTGTTCTTGCCTGGAGAATCCCAGGGATGGGGGAGCCTGGTGAGCTTCTGTCTATGGGGTCGCACAGAGTCGGACACGACTGAAGTGACTTAGCAGCAGCAGCAGCAGCTAAACCTTTTATGAGTTTGTGCTGTTACCATTTTTTTAAAATAAAATGTTCTGTATATATTCTCTTTGTTAATGATGAGTTTCTTAAACCCCTACTTTGAAATTAGTGATGCTTAAATAAGTGATACTTAAATGGTTTCTGCATTGGAAAATAAGTTCTTAAGATTTTACTCTTTTTTTCATTAACATTATTATCACAGATTCCTTCTTATTTATTTTGAAAGCCTCAATAAATGCTCCTTGAGGTCTTCACTATGGATTTAATGAATAGATATCTGCTTTTTAAACTTTTTTGGTGTAATTTTTTAAACATTATTCCCCAAAGGAATACTGGCTAATATTACTCTTGGCCTGCATTTATGAACAGTAATTTACATGAACTTCTCCCTAGAATATGTTTTATTGTTTGGACCTATTCATTTTGATTTCACTTCATCTGCTCTATAGATATCTGGACAGCTTAATTAACCATCTTCACCCTTGACATTTGAACAGAATACTGCCCATTATTCATATTATTCCTTCTTATCAAAATACCAGGGTCTTGAATGTTTAATAACAACTGTCAAGCATGTTGAATAAGTCTATCAGGTGCAACTAATTTTCTTATTGTTATAACTAAGACCTTTAACCTCTAAACCACTTTACTTACTTGGTTTATTTTCTATTGTTATCTTAAATGAAAGTATCTTATATATAAAAGTAATTTATCCAAAAACACTGAGAAATACCTTAACACCTTTTAAAATTACATTTTTATTAGAATCAGAGTCAATAATGTTACAATCGATTATATGAAATATTTTAAAATACCTTATATCATCTACCTCAAAGAAACTGTGATTATAAGTTAAACACTGATCCTATAAGTCTCCCAAATCTCAATCATATCTTAAAACTACAGATTCCACCGTTGCTTTACAAGTGGATTACATTCAGGGGAAGGACCTTATACAACTAGGTTATAATCAATCAAATATATAATATTACATATTATTTCTACAGAATGTCATGAACCCATATATTTAGCTACATGGTTTTTAGTTTTACCTATAAGTCAGAGCCAATCTGGCAATATTTCCTGGCCAAAAATTTATATTAGCATAGGAGAAAAAATACTGAGAAACAATGCATCCATCTCTATCTTTAACTCTATCATCCATACCTGTATTCATAAATTAAGTATCCTGTAATAATGAATGAAAAATTTAAATATTAAAATTGTTGTTAACAGTTTTTTTTAACCAATTTTGTATAGATGTGACACTCAGTTATGAACTATGTTATCGTCTTACAATAGAGAAGACTGTTGGAATATGAAGGTTAACAGTGAGGAGGATGTAAGGCAGGCTGGATTCACTCAATTAATATAATTACTTAGTTTTTTTTTTTTTTTTTTTTTTTTCTGCTAACAATAACTGTTATAAAAACAAGTCCCTCAAACTGTATATTACAGATGCATTTGCTGAGATAATATTGTTATCAGTTGTCTACTAAAAATTGGCAATTGAAATTATAACTTAGCAGTAGAGGAGTAATTGGAGAAGGAAATGGCAACCCACTCCAGTGTTCTTGCCTGGAGAATCCCAGGGACGGCAGAGCCTGGTGGGCTGCCGTCTATGGGGTCGCACAGAGTCGGACACGACTGAAGCGACTTAGCAGCAGCAGCAGAGGAGTAATTATCAATTTTGATAGCAACTTTTCTCCCATTTTTACTTTTGTGAAACTTGAAATGCTACCTTGTTACTTCTGGGAATATTTTAAGATAAAAATAAATGTCTGTGTTTGCATTTCTTTTATCTCCCCAGTCATTAAAAAAAAAAAAAAAAAGATGCAATACCAAAACATATCTGCTTGCATGCCCATTCTCTAAATCACTTCAGTCCTGTCCTACTCTTTGCAAACTCATGCACTATAGCTCAAATATATCTAGACACAGCTAAATATCTAAATGCTGCTTATGTGGAAACCAATATGTGACAAAAGACATTAACAGTTCTCTTCATATATTCCCTGAAGATACTGCTTATGGTAAAAATCATGTTTTAAACAATTAAAATAAACTTATTTGAAATAGAATTTTTCATTTTGTCCCAGTTAACACATCAAAGAGTATTTTTAAAGTGTTTATATAAATGATATTCTTCATTTTCATTCCCTTAGCAGCAGATTTTTCAAGACTGTATTTTGTCAACCAACATGAGAAAAGGAAAATGCATCTCTTTTAATTATAGTAACAGTCATAATGTTACATATTTATTGTTTAAATATGGGCTATATGAACACTTTTGGCTATTTTCAAGCCTCATATGAAGTTTGTTACTACTAAAGTTATATAGTGAAAGTGAAGTCACTCAGTCGTGTCCAACTCTTTGTGACCCCCATGGACTGTAGCCCACCAGGCTCCTCAGTGCATGGAATTTTCTAGGCAAGAGTACTGGAGTGGGTTGCCATTTCCTTCTCCAGGGGATCTTCCAAATCCAGAGATCAAACCCAGGTCTCCTGCATTGTAGGCAGATGCTTTACTGTGTGAGCCACCATTCTGACTCTTTTCATGAATACCAATTATTCTAATAGGGTATAATGACTGATGAAATTATCAGAAAAACATACACTAAAGAAGGCAAGAGCCTGAAAATTCCAATCATAAATTATCATACCCAGATAAAAAAGAGAACTATGTATAAGAAAATGAAATGCAAAATGGCAAACTGGTTGTCTGAGGAGGCCATATAAATAACTGAGAAAAGAAGAGAAGCAAAGTAGAAAAGGAAAAATACATCCATCTGAAAGCAGAGTTCTAAAGAACATAAGGAGAGATAAGAACGCCTTCCTAAGTGAAAATGCAAAGAAATAGAGGGAAAAAATACAATGGAAAATACTAGAGATCCCTTCAAAAAAGTTAGAGATCAAGGGAACATTTCATGTAAAGATGGGCACAATAAAGGACAGAAATGGTATGAACCTAGTAGAACCAGAAGATAGAAAGGTGACAAGAATACACAAAACTATACTAAAAAAAGCATAATGACCTGGATAATTACAATGATCACTCACCGAGAGACAGACATCCTGAAATGCAAAGCCATATGGGCCTTAGGAAGCATCACTATGAACAAAGATAGAAGAGGTGATACAATTCCAGCTCAGCTATTTCAAATCCTAAAAGATGATCCTGTTATAGTTCTGCACTCAGTATGCCAGCAAAATTGGAAAACTCAGCAGTGGCCACAGAACTGGAAAAGGTCAGTGTTCATTCCAATCTCAAAGAAGGACAATGCCAAGAAATGTTTAAACCACTGCACAATTGCACTCATTTAACATGCTAGTTAGGTCATGCTCAAAATCCTTCAAACTAGGCTTCAACAGTACATGAACCAAGAACTTCCAAATGAACAACTGGGTTTAGAAAAGGCAGAGGAAGCAGATATCAAATTGCCAATATCTGTTGGATCATAAAACAAGGTGATTCCAGAAAAACATTTAGTTCAGTTTCGTTGAGTACACTGAAGCCTTTGTGTGGACTACCAGACCAACTTACCTGCCTCCTGAGAAACCTGTATGCATATAAAGATGCTACAGTTATTACAAGACATGAAACAACAGACTAGTTCCAAACTGGCAAAGAAGTATGTCAAGGCTGTATATGGTCACCCTGCTTATTTAACTTATATAAAGAATATATCATGCAATATGTCATGCTGAATGAAGCACAGACTGGAATCAAGATTGCCGGGAGAAATATCAATAACCTCAGATATGCAGATGATACCACCCTTATGGCAGAAAGTGAAAGGAACTAAAGAGCCTCATGATGAAGAAGAGGAGAGTGAAAAAGCTGGCTTAAAACTCAACATTTAGAAAACTAAGTTCATGGCATCTGGTCCCATCACTTCATGGTAAATAGATGGGGAAACAGTGGAAACAGTGACAAACTTTATTTTCTGGGGCTCTAAAATCACTGCAGATGGTGACTTCAGCCATGAAATTAAAATAACCCTGCTCTTTGCAAGAAAACTATGAGAAACCCTGACAGCATACTAAAAAGTAGAGACATTACTTTGCCAACAAAGGTTCATCTAGTCAAAGCTATGGTTTTTCTAGTTGTCATGTATGAACGTGAGAGTTGGACCATAAAGAAAGGTGAGCACCAAAGAACTGATGCTTTTGAACTGTGGCATTGGAGAAGACTGTTGAGGATCACTTGGACAGCAAGGAGAGCAAATGAGTCATTCCTAATGGAAATCAATCCTGAATATTCATTGGAAGGACTGATGTTGAAATTGAAGCTCCCATATGTTGGACACCTTATATGAATAGTCGATTAATTGGAAATGACCCTGATGCTGGGAAAGATTGAAGACAGGCAAAGAAGGGGATGACAGAGGACAAGATGACTGGATGCATCACTGACTCAATGGACCTGAGTTTGTGCAAACTCTGGGAGATGGTGAAGGACATAGAAGCCTGATGTGCTACAGTCCATGGTGTTGCAAAGGACTGGGCACGACTGAGCAACTGAAGAACAACAACAGTGTATAAGCAGTTTCATAAATGCTTGTGTAAAATATATAACCTTTGAAAATTAGTATTTCTGGTGCATTTTTCTAGTTAGCAATGACCTTATACTACTATTGTAATGTGGTAATTCTACTGGAAAATAATTGTCTGCATATCTATCTTATAGATAACTGAGATTTGGAAATGTAAAATGACCATCACATAGGAAATATTGAATAAGAGGAATACTCTGCTTAATCTTCTTACTTTAATTCTCTTTCCTCCAAATCTGCACCCACATTGTACTATGTACATGTGTGCATTTTAAATTCAGATCTCAGCATAATTCTGAATATTTCATTTTTTAAAACCTCTAAACACAGGAATAAATGAATAAGATACCAAATATTACACTTTATGACCTCTAGTAGTACCATGCTATCAGATGTCTGAAACTACTGTTTTTTGGGGAGCACGTGTATTCTGGTGGCGGATCCATCTCGATGTATAGTAAAAGTAATACAATATTGTAAAGTTAAGAAAAATTAAAAAAATAATAATAATAATAATAAAATAAATTTAAAATAACTAAAATCAAGTAAAATTTAAAATTCTTACCATATTTCAAGTACTAGGTAACCACATTGGCTAGTAACTACTATATTAAGCATCAAAGACTTATTCTTTTTGTTAGGCCATTAACTGAGTACAGTATCTTATATTGCTATCTGGTATGTCATTTGTTTTGATAATAAAAGTTAATTCATTGATCACCAAAAAAAAAAAAAAATTCTAAATGTGCCATGCCATGACTATATTATTTCAGAAATATTTTGGCAAATAAGCCATTTTCTTATAGTGCATATGGTTTTCTAAAAATGTGGCTTTCTTATGCTTAATACATTCAGATATATAGATACTGGTAAAGATGGAATTTGAGATTGATTTATATACTGAGAATATTTTCACAAATATTTCTAAAGAAATGCTTAGATATTTCTTGAAATAAGGTGTCCAGAATTTTCCCTAAGTTTTTTTTTGAAGGCTTTTTTTCCCCCCTGTAACTATTTCAATTTACCAATGCTCCCTACTGAGAGAGTAATTTTCCCTCTGTTCATCATACCCTCTGTTCATAGAAACAAGACCCTTGCTGTTCAAGTCTAATCTTTGAAC
The DNA here is from genome assembly GCA_935064755.1 of Tragelaphus eurycerus. Classification (NCBI taxonomy): domain Eukaryota; kingdom Metazoa; phylum Chordata; class Mammalia; order Artiodactyla; family Bovidae; genus Tragelaphus; species Tragelaphus eurycerus. Next base: position 15,549,974 of record CAKXYN010000009.1, on the reverse strand, counting down.
AGTGGGGAAAAATAAGTTAACTGTAATTGATTTGTGGTCATCAGCTAGAGCCTTTCAAGCAGAAAAATCAACTGAAATTGCTAGTAACTTTGAGGATTGCCATATCTGTTTTTCTAGTAACCCCATCAAGCCCTAAGTTCTAAGTCTGTTATTTCTCAAGTGTTCTCTCTGCCAATTTGAATGGCCTGGTCCTCTTGCCAGTCAGATTTCCATACTAAGTAATTAGTCATCAGTTTAAGTAAAAGAAGGATCACTCCTTTTTTCCTAGATTCATAAAAGCGTGCTATCAAACAGGCTTCAAAATTTCCTAGTTAACATCCTAATTCATCCCTGTGGATACTCCTTAAATAACTAGAGTAAGATTTACACTGACTTTTACCTCTAAGGAGATGACAAATTCGGAGGCATTTAAATAGCATTTTTAACAAAATCCTGATTTATAGGTAATATGGTTAGTTCAGTATTTTACTACTTATATTTTGAATTTGCATACAAATTTAAAGCAATTTTGTGGACATGTTAAATGTAATCTTTTATAGATGAAAAAACAAGGCTCCAGTGAATTAAAACAAGTATCCAAGTTCCAATGCTAATAACTGACTAACACTAAGACAGAATCTAAACCTTAAGACAATGAATTTCTTACCTTTTTTAGTGTTCCGTGTTGCCTTTTTGATTTATATAGACTCAGTGGGGTTTAAACTCAGTTTCGAATATCCACATGAATTAGGATATCCCTGAAGGGAATCTTTTGAGTAAGATAAAACTCAATCAGATCAGATCAGTCGCTCATTCTTGTCCGACTCTCCGCGACCCATGAATCGCAGCACTCCAGGCCTCCCTGTCCAAAACCAACTCCCGGAGTGCATTCAAACTCACGTCCATCGAGTCAGTGATGCCATCCAGCCATCTCATCCTCTGTTGTCCCCTTCTCCTCCTGCCCTCAATCCCTCCCAGCATCAGAGTCTTCTCCAATGAGTCAACTCTTCACATGAGGTGGCCAAAGTACTGGAGTTTCAGCTTTAGCATCATTCCTTCCAAAGAAATCCCAGGGCTGATCTCCTTCAAAATGGACTGGTTGGATCTCTCAAGAGTCTTCTCCAACACCACAGTTCAAAAGCATCAATTCTTTGGCGCTCAGACTTCTTCACAGTCCAGCTCTAACATCTATACATGACCACAGGAAAAACCATAGCCTTGACTAGGTGAACCTTTGTTGGCAAAGTGATGTCTCTGCTTTTGAATATGCTATCTAGGTTGGTGATAACTTTCCTTCCAAGGAGTAAGCGTCTTTTAATTTCATGGCTGAAGTCACCATCTGTAGTGATTTTGGAGCCCAGAAAAATAAAGTCTGACACTATTTCCACTGTTTCCCCATCTATTTCCCATGAAGTGATGGGACCGGACACCATGATCTTCATTTTCTGAATGTTGAGCTTTAAGCCAACTTTTTCACTCTCCACTTTCACTTTCATCAAGAGGCTTTTTAGTTCCTCTTCACTTTCTGCCATAAGGGTGGTGTTATCTGCATAAAATAAAGATAAAACTCAATAAGATAAAACTCAATAAGAGGATCATTGATTCATTATTCAGAAAAAATTATCCCAATTTTGTTCTAAAGTCTAGAATGGCACAGACTTGTGAAAATATTTTACATCAATATAATAGAAACTTAGAGAGAAGGCAATGGCACGCCACTCCAGTACTGTTGCCCAGAAAATCCCATGGACGGAGGAGCCTGGTAGGCTGCAGTCCATGGGATTGCTAAGGGTTGGACACGACTGAGCGACTTCACTTTCACTTTTCACTTTAATACATTGGAGAAGGAAATGGCAACCCACTCCAGTATTCTTGCCTGGAGAATTCCATGTACGGAGAAGCCTGGTAGGCTGCAGTCCATGGGGTCGCAAAGAGTCAGACACGAATGAAGCAACTTAGTTGTAGTAGCAGCACCAAAAAAGAAAGACAAAGGCAAACTTTTAAAATTCTAATAGATCATTGCAGAAGCATACAAGGTTAAACTACCAAAGTTTTGGAAACCTAAAACTCTGTGTAGTTGTAGAATTTTCAAACTAATACAACTCATATAATAAATCTCTCTAAGTAGATTAATAAATAATGCTTATCAGTAATAGTCCTGATTAGTGTATTATTTTCATTGTGGTTTCTGTTCAGTTTAGTTCAGTCGATCAGTTGTGTCTGACTCATTGTAAACCCATGGACTGCAGTATGCCAGTCATCCCTGTCCATCACCAAAACATGGAGCTTACTCAAACTCATATCAATCAAGTCGGTGATGCCATCCAACCATCTCATTCTCTGTTATCCACTTCTCATTCTGCCCTCAATCTTTCCCAGCATCAGGGTCTTTTCAAATTACTCAGTTCTTCACATAAGATGCCCAAAGTATTGGAGTTTCAGCTTCAGCATCAGTCTTTCTGATGCATATTTGGGACCAATTTCCTTTGGGATGGACTGGTTGGATCTCCCTGCAGTTCAAGGGACTCTCAAGAGTCTTCTCCAACACCACAGTTCAAAAGCATCAATTATTAAGTGCTCAACTTTCTTTATAGTCCAACTCTCACATCCATACATGACTACTGGAAAAACCACAGCTTTGACTAGACGGACCTTTGTTGGCAAAGTAATGTCTTTGCTTTTTAATATGCTGTCTAGGTTGGTGATAACTTTTCTTCCAAGGAGCAAGTGAATTTTAATTTCATGGCTGCAGTCACCATCTGCAGTGAATTTGGAGCCCCTTAAAAATAGTCTGTCACTGTTTCTGCTGTTTCCCCATCTATTTGCCATTAAATGATGGGACTAGATGCCATAATCTTAGTTTTCTGACTGTTGAGTTGTTGCCAACTTTTTCACTCTCCTTTTTCATTTTCATGAAGAGGCTCTTTAGTTCCTCTTCACTTTCTGCCATAAGGTTGGTATTATCTGTATGTCTGAGGTTGTTATTATTTCTCCTGGCAATCTTGTTTCCAGACTGTGCTTCATCCAGCCTGGCATTTCATCTGATGTACTCTGTATATAAGTTAAATAAGAATGGTGACAATATACAGCCTTGAAGTACTCCTTTCCCAATTTGGAAACAGTCTGTTGTTCCATGTCCAGTTCTAACTGTTGTTCTTGATCTGCATATTGATTTCTCAGGAGGCAGGTCAGGTGATCTGGTGTTCCCATCTCTTTAAAAATTTCGCACAGTTTGCTGTGATCCACACAGTCAAATGCTTTGGTGTAATCAATAAAGCAGAAGTACAGGTTTTTCTGGAATTCTTGCTTTTTTGATGGCCCAGTGGATGTTGGCAATTTTATCTCTGCTTCCTCTGCCTTACCTAAAACTGGCTTGAACATCTATAAGTCCACAGTTCACATACTGTTGAAGCCTGGATTGGAGAATTTTGAGGATTACTTTGCTGTTGTGTGAGATGAGCACAAGTGTGGTAGTTTGAGAATTCTTTGGCATTGCTTTTCTTAGGGACTGGAATGAAAACTGACCTTTTCCAGTCCTGTGGCCGCTGTTGAGTTTTCCAAATTTGCTGGCATATTGAGTGCAGCACTTTCACAGCATCATCTTTTAGGATTTGAAATAGCTCAACTGGAATTCCATCACATGCACTAGTTTTGTTCATATTGATGCTTCCAAAGGGCCACTTGACTTTGCATCCTGGGATATCCAGTCTAGATGAGTGAACACACCATTAGGTGATCTGGGTCATGAAGATCTTTTTTATATAGATCTTCTGTGTATTCTTGCCACCTCTTCTTAATATCTTCTGCTTCTGTTAGGTCCATGTGATATCTGTCCTTTACTGTGCCCATCTTTGCATGGAATATTTCTTTGGTGTCTCTAATTTTCTTGAAGAGATCTCTAGCCTTTCTCATTCTATGGATTTCCTCTATCTCTCTACTGATCACTGAAGAAAGCTTTCATATCTCTCCTTTCTAATCTTTGGAACTCTGCATTCAAATGGGTATATCTTTCTTTTTCTTCTTTGCCTTTCACTTCTCTTTTCTCAGCTATTTGTAAATCCTCATCAGACAACCATTTTGCTGTTTTGAATTTCTTTTTCTTGGGGATGGTCTTGATCACTGCCTCCTGTACAATGCCACAAACCTCTGTCCACAGCTCTGAAAGCACTCTGTCTATTGATATAATCTCTTGAATCTATTTGTCACTTCCACTGTATAATCATAAGGGATTCGATTTAGGTCATACCTGAATGATCTAGTGGTTTTCCCTACATTTTTCAATATAAGTCTGAATTTGGCAATAAGGAGTTCATGATCTGAGCCACAGTCAGCTCTCAGTCTTGTTTTTGCTGACTGTATAGAGCTCCTCCATCTTTGGCTGCAAAGAATATAATCAATCTGATACCTGTATATAATCAATATGGTGATGTCCATGCATAGAGTCTTCTCTTGTGTGTTGGAAGAGGGTGTTTGCTATGACCAGTGCATTCTCTTGGCCAAACTCTGTTAACCTTTGCCCTGCTTCATTCTGTACACCAAGGCCAAATTTTCCTGTTACTCAAGCTATCTCTTGACTTCCTACCTTTGCATTCCAGTCACCTATAATGAAAAGGACATCTGTTTTTCAGTGTTAGTTCTATAAGGTCCTGTATGCCTTCATAGAACTATTCAGCTTCAGGTCCTTCAGCATTGCTGGTAGGGACATAGCCTTAAATTACTGTGATATTGAATGGTTTGCCTTGGAAAGGAAGAGAGAAAGTCCTGTCATTTTTGAGACTGTATACAAGTATTGCATTTTGGACTCTTTTTGACTATGATGGCTACTCCATTTCTACTGTGGGATTCTTGCCCACAGTAGTAGATATAATGGTCATATAAGTTAAATTCACCCATTCCAGTTCATTTTAGTTTGCTGATTCCTAAAATGTCAGTGTTCACTCTTGCTATCTTCTGTTTCACCACTTCTAATTTCTCTTGGTTCATGGACCTAACATTCCAGGTTCCTATGTAATATCACTCTTTACAATATTAGTCTTTACTTCCATCACCAATCACATCCACAACAGGATGTTGTTTTTGCTTTGGCTCCATTTCTTCATTCTTTCTGGAGTTATTTCTCCATTCTTATCCAGTAGCATATTGGGCACCTGCTGACCTGGGGAGGCCATCTTTTAGTGTCCTATCTCTTTACCTTTTTATACTGTTCATGGGGTTCTCAAGGCAAGAATACTGAAATGGTTTTGCCATTCCCTTCTCCAGTGGACCACATTCTGTCAGAACTCTTCTCTATGACCCATCTGTTTGGGTGGCCCTAAGTGACATGACTCAGAGTTTCATTGAGTTAAACAAGGCTGTGGTCCATGTGATCAGCTTGATTAGTTTTCTGTGACTGTGGTTTTCATTCTTTCTGGCCTCTGATGTAGAAGGGTTAAGAGGCTTATTAAACTTCGTGATTGGAGAGACTGAAGACTGTGGGGTAAACTTGGTTTTGTTCTGATGGGTGGGGCTATGCTCATTAAATCTTTAATCCAATTTTCTTTTTTTGTGTTCCCTCTCTGTTGTTTGACCTGAGGCCAAACTATGGTGGAGGTAATACAGATAATGGAGACCTTCTTCAAAAAGTCCCATGCATGCTACACTGTGACCCCAAACCTGTTGTTATTGTATTTGCACTGAAATATGCATATTCATTGTTAATTTCCTTAAATCCTTCAAAAGTTAGGTATAATAAAAGTAGATTACTGAAACTAAAGTTGTTAGAAAATTCCCAGTGCCTGGTCCGAATCTCAACACATCCAGGACTTGAAATAGGCAGGCACATAAACAATTCTTAGTAATGTTTTTGGAAAGATGAAGGAAAGAAATGAAATCAAGAATGGAAGTACAGAAAAGAGAAGAAAATAAAAAATATAACACTGTCTATGTTCATTTTCTATTTCTTCATAATAAATTACCACATTTAGCAGTTTAAAATAAATACAATTATTCTTTCACAATCCTGGGTAAGAAATCTGGCACCTCTTAGCTGATTCATTGCTCAGGGTCTCATGAGACTACAATCAAGATGATGGCTAAACTGTATTCTCATTGGGATGCTTGATTTTGGAAGGATCCACTGGCAAACTTATTGAGATTATTGCCAGAATTAAATTCTTCACTGACTTTTAACCAGAAGCCTTCTCTATATCTTACAGGGTTCCAACAGTCCCTTACCATGTTGTCCACTTACACCACTAAATTCACAAATTCTCATTTCTAGATGAAAATGAAGCCTAACTGATACATTTCTGAAGCTTCTTGAGATCTAAGCAAATTACCCAGCTTAGCCATGACCAGAATCTTGATTCACAGATATTTTCAGCAAGTAAGTAATAAACAGTGATAAAAACTGAGATTTGAGAGATGGAGAAGTGTCATATCAAATATGGTGTTGTAGACTATGGTAAAGAGTTTGTATTTTATTCTAGGTGTTTTTCATAATCCAAACTGAAGAGGCCTCTTGCCCTTTCCTTGTTGTTTTGAAAGGTCCCTTCTGTCTCTCCTAGTTGTGCTACTCATTAAAAGTTGAGAAATACATACATTTAACCAAAGGTGGGCCTTGTCCTGGGTACTCTTCTTGATCTACCCATTATATGCTTCAGGTACCCAAGACTCCAGAATTTTCTATCTATGTAATTGGCCTCAGAGGTCTACTCAGGTCCATTCTTCAGAAGGTGTACCTTGTAGAGTGTGTGCTTACTTCAGTCTCAATGAGTAGCCCTTGGATACGGAGTATGAATGGAGCTTGGATGTAAGAGATGGAGTGTCCAAATTCAGGCACAGGGTATACCTGGAGATCTGAAACAAAGTAAGAGTGTGGGGGAAAAGTGGGAGAGAATTTGGGTCAGAGTCCTATGAGACCACATTCAGAATGCTGAAGAATCCATAAGCTTCAAAATCAAACCTTACAATGACATATTATCAAGCCAGGCAGATAATATAGTTTATTTAACATGTTATTGGCATTACGTTTAACTTTAAAATATTCAGGCAAATTTTTATACATGGTATCTTTGCCACCATTTATAATCTTGCCCTGGACTATGTCCTATCACTGTTCATGTTGGTTCTGGTAGAAATCATGACCAGGGAATAAGAGTATCTGATTATTTTCAAGATCACACTGGCAGCAGTGTGAAGAATGGTCTTTAGTAATTTATAAGTAGTAGTAGGGTTATCCACCTCCAGAGAATATTGTGGCTTCCCTGGTGGCTCAACTGGTAAAAAGTCCACCTGCAATGTTTGAGACCTGGGTTCCATCCCTGGGTTGGGAAGATCCCATGGAAGAGGGCATGGCAACCCACTCCATTATTCTTGCCTGGAGAATCCCATGGACAGAGGCAGACTACAGCGCATAGGGCTGCAAAGAGTCGGGCATAGCTGTGTAACTAAGCACAGCACAGCACAGCACAGAGGCTATTGTCACAGTTTAAGAGAGAGAGAGTGGTGGCTTGAGCTAGGGAGGTAATGGTTAAGCTGTTGAGAAGGGGACACCTTTGTGGTTGCTTTGCATGTAGAGATAGATAATCAAACTTTTTTGATGGATTGGATAGGGACAGTTAGGGAAAGTGAACTGTAAAACAAAACAGTTTGTAACCCCAACAGTTTGTTGAATTGCCATCAATTTAATCTCATCTGCTATCCTCTTGGAGCTTTGATTAAGTCAAAATTTGTGAGGAAGCCAGGAGAAAGGGACATTACTGTCATCTAAATTTTTACAAACCCAACCATTTTATCTCTACACATGGCTTTCTCAAAGTAGAAATGTGTGTCACATGTCCTAATGTCCTTGATTGATTCATTTGAAAATTTGTCTCTTGTCTGTATTTATTTGAGATATGCACAGCCTCTTTTCATCAAATGCCAAAAAATACAGAGAAGCATTATTTTTCAGGGATTTCCTTTTACACCCATTTGAATTAAATTGGTTTAAAGATATGCAAGTAGATTTATATCAAATCTTCGAGTATTTGATACTGTCTGAAGAAATGCAAAACCCACAATAAGAAATGTCAAGCTTGTCAAAAAATATGACTTTTCAGGGGTAGAAAAGCAGCATTTTTACAGCAGTATTCACATCTGCAGAAAGCTGACTGCCCTAACCATTAAATCAATTTGACACATTTCTTAATTCACTATAGTTTAGGTAAGAGGGAAAAATTTGTACAAAGGCTAAAATAATATGAAAAGATTTTCACCAATTAATGGTATATTCTGTACTATATAACTGTTTTGTTTATGTAAATTTATAGTCAATGCATTCTTATCTTGAAAATATAATACTAAAAAACAAGTTTTACAATCTATTTTGTAATACACTAAATTTTAATTTAATTTGAATCTTTTATAGGTTATAAGTATACCAAGTATATAGATGGGCATTATAACAGTAATTGAGAGGTATAAAACTATTTAAAGTTGTTTCAAGATTTCTGGATGATCTATCTGCTACAATAAATATGCATGTAATAATATCATCTCACCTTTCATGGGTTGGAATTAGATAGATGGCAGTATAATCCAATAAGTCAGAGAGAATAGGCTTTAGAACTATCAAGAAAATATGAAAATCAATTTAGAATATGATATTGAATCTCCTTTTGGCCATATAGTAGATGTATATAGGGGAAAGACAAAAACATGTATATGGGTTCCAATGAGATACTCTCTATTTGCCATTAAAAAAAAAAAAAAAAAAAAGGCCGTTATTATAATATACTTTATTTAATTGTGGCCTTCTTTGGAATATTTCACTGCTGGAAGTGCCAGAAATGAGCAGAGAAATGTAGGGAACACTAACAACTAAACATTTGGTATTTAAAATAAATATAGTCCACAAGGAAGGCCTCGCTGGAAATTCAGATTGAGAATCAAGAGAAGTATTATAGAAACATCAGAAGGGATATTTGTTTTCCTTAATAAAGAGGGTGTGGCTGAAAGTATTAAAATTTAATGAGAAGTTGAAAAAATAATTTGTTGGGTGATCTGTATTTGAACAGCTAAATAATGTCAATATGAATAGCTTCAGAGAGGTGGTTGGGCAACTCTAGGTCACAGTAGTTTGAAATGTGCACAAGTGGTTGAGAAAGGAGGACATCAAATGGAGGCCAATATGTTAGACGCTTAGCAATAAGTCCCAGTAAAGTGGTGGAGCAATACAAGCTTTCAGCCCTGTATCTTTTTTGGTATGCAAATTGTTTGAATTCCATTGTGCTCCTAATTGACTGAATAATTAACTAAATAATCTTATTTGCACACTCACAACATGGTCATGATAATATAATCTGAAAGGATGTTGATTTATGTTTATAAAGTAGAAAAAATGATGCATATATAGGTAAAATACCTCCTCAACCTATGAATAATAACTTATGTTGGGGTAATCAATTTGACATTTATTATTGTAAATTGGTACTCAACAACAACAAAAATTTAAGATAGAATAGGTACCACCATTTTTCCATGAAATGAATTTTTCACTAAAAAAAAAAAGAAAATAATTAGGCAAGATCAATGGAATAGATACCTCACTAAATAAATCACTAATTCCACTGATCTTGTAGGATAATTTTTATTTTTTTTAATTCTTGTGATTTAAATCCTTAATACATTATTAATAAAGTGTGTAGAAAAATTAATAATTTTTATTTAGCATATGGTTGAATATTCTTTGTTTCTTATGTTTTGCAGATATTCTCTTATTTTTTTGTAGAGATTCTTAATTTTTTGAAAATAACATGAAAAGTGTGATACTTTATAATGTTAGATAATTCCTCAAAATAGTGGAATATAAATATAATCAAATAATTTATATTATGGTTTACATTGAATTTCAACCTTAATTGTTCTAATATATTATATTAGAATATCATGGAAAAATGAATTTGAGATAAATTTAAATAAATTTATCTAAATACACTGATGATATTACACATTATTTTCTTCCCCAGCAGGCATTTTGTGCTTGTAGGTATGGCTCTTTTACTGAATTATGCTCATAAGGTTTTTATCTCTCCATCTAAGGAATGTAAATGTAGATTCTAATACTAATTGCTTCGTTGTAATCAAGAAACTGTTATCTAGGGATGTATTTTTCAATCCTCAGGCTGCATTGGATGGGAATACCGCTCTAATGTAATGTACTAAAAGAGTAAGCCAGTGTAATCCAGCATGCAACTGTCTCCCAAAAGAATTCTGAAGCACAGTCAGGATTTTCTCACATAGCCATCTTAAAATAAAGTAATATATAATATGGACCTTTACTCTTTTAATTTGGCAGAAATACTCTTAAGTAATTATAATAATATTGAATTTTATATGTAGTCTTTTATAAATATACTAAATTAATTAATTTAACTTCTGCTTAATAAAGAATATAACAGGGGTGGTTTACATGCTGAAGCTTTGCTTGCTAAAGAAAGGTCAGCACCAAATTGAAGTAATTTAATTTGATTCTACTTCTTTCTGCAATTAAAATTCAAGTTATAAATTGTAGCATTGATACATTACTTATAGCAAGATTCATTATTGATAGATGGGTGGACGGATGGATAGATAGATATTTCCAAAAATATTCCCAAGCTATGACAGTTGAAGTAGATGGCCAAAACTGTATTAGAAATATGAAATCAAAAGTGTAGTTGAACCTAGTAGTTGCATAAGTTAAGATAAAATATATTAGTATAATGACAATTTTTTAATAGAATAAAATCTAGATTTCTAGCCAAAATTGAGTCGTCTATGCTCAGAATATAATTCTAACAAAAAATACAGTTAACCCAAATAATGCAATTTAGTCATATTGTCTGTACTTGAATTTATTAATACATATCTACTGCTGTGCTTCTATAACAATTATGTTGGTGCAAAGGTAATTACGGTTCTGGACCCTGAATTTTAAATCATTATAACTAGGCTCAAACACATATTTATTAATCAAAATAGGAATCATTACAATCAACACAATTTTGCAAATAAGAAATAAATTTGTTTATTGCTATAGCAATAAAAATCCATGCTTCAGCATTTGACTAACTCTTAGAAAGCATTTTCTGCATCTGGCTGGTTGTGGAATCATTTTCTTACCAAAAAGTTGTCCAGATTCTTGAAGAAATGGTACGCAGTTGGTGAGAAGTCAGATAAATATGGCAGATGAGGCAGAACTTTGTAGCCCAATTCATTCAACTTTTGCAGTGTTGGTTTTGTGATGTATGGCCAGGTCTTGTTACAGAGAAGAATCAGGCCCTTTCTGTTGACCAATGTCAGCGGCAGGTGTTGCAGTTTTCAGCACATTTCATCAATTTGCTGCGCATACTCTCAGATGTAATGGTTTTGCTGGATTCAGAAAATTGTAGTGGATCAGACAGGCAGCAGACCACTAAAAGGTGACCATGATTTTTTTTGTGTGTGTGTGTGCAAGTGTGGCTTTGTAAAGTGCTTTGGAGCTTCTTGGTCCAACCACTGAGCTGGTTGTCATATAAAATCCACTTTTCATTGCACATCACAATCCAATTGAAAAAATGGTTTGTTGTTGTTGTGAAGAATAAGATAAGATGATACTTCAAAAGGATGACTTTTTTGGTTTGCAATCTGCTCACGATACACCCACTTACTGAGCTTTTTCACCTTTGTAATTTGCTTCAAATACCAGACGATCATAGAAAGGTCGATGCTGAGTTCTTGGGCAACTTCTCCTGTAGTTGTAAGAGAATCAGCTTTGATGATCCTCTTTGTTGGTCATTGTCAACTTCCAATGGCCAGCCACTGCAATCCTCATCTTAAAGGTTCTAGTCTCCTTTGCAAAACTTCTTGAACCACCACTGTACTTTATGTTCATTAGCAGTTCCTGGGGCAGATATGTTGTTGATGTTACAAGTTGTCTCCATTGCTTTTTGACTCATTTTGAACTAGAATAAGAAAATCACTTGAAACTGCTTATTTCATTTCCATAGTCTAAAATACATATAAAATGAACAGTAAGTAATCATTTATTAGTAAATAACATAAAGCAAGAAATACAGATTAAAATGATGTATAACATAATCAACATTTATTTAAGAATGCATCCAATATAAAATGGCAAAGTTCAACAATGTGAAAATGAAATTACTTTTGCACCAACCTAATACAATGACTTCAGTCAATAATAGCATGCCACATTTACAGTTTTATTAAAGTTAAGCAATTAGGATCAAAGTGTATTATTACATTCTAGTCACTTTTAATATGGTTGTTGTCATAAAAATATAAAGCTGTCGTTTGATACTGATTTTTCTAAGGTTGTGTTTAATCGTTTTTAGATGTGTTTTTCATCTGTTTGTAAGAATAATATAAAACTATAGATACATAGGTTAATTTACATAAACTTTCCCTTTGTTAATATATTCAACAAGTTTTCAATTTTTCTATGGCAACTGTTTAGTCTTAATTGAATAAACGGACATTTATGCAAATGTATTTTAAAATGCATCATATTTATAGATAAAATGCTCATTTTAATAATGTGGGGATCAGAGAAACAAAAAAGTAGAATGGCAGATACAATGAAAATTATTAATAACTACTTCCAGAAAAATAATTTCAAAATGCTACAACATAATTTTTAGGACTGCAAAAGAAGTGTGCCAATATTTCAGTTCAGTTCAGTTCAGTTGCCCAGTCATGTTTGACTCTTCATGACCCCATGGACTATAACACACCAGGCCTCCCTGTCCATCACCAACTCCCAGAGTATATCCAAACTCATGTCCACTGAGTTGGTGATGCCATCCAACCATCTCATCTGCTATCATTCCATTCTCCTCCTGCCCTCAATCTTTCCCAGGATCATGGGAAAGATGATCGGAAAGATCATAGGAAACTCATTGGTGTTTTCCAATGAGTTAGTTTTTCCCATCAGATGGCCAAAGTATTGGAGTTTCAGCTTTAGCATCAGTCCTTCCAATGAATATTCAGGACTGACTTCCTTTAGGATGAACTGATTGGATCTCCTTGCAGTTCAAGGGACTCTCAAGAGTCTTCTCTAACACAAGAGTTCAAAAAATCAGTTCTTCGGCACTCAGCTTTCTTTACATTCCAACTGTCATATCCATACATGACTACGGGAAAGACCATAGCCTTGACTAGAAGGACCTTTGTTAGCAAAGTAATGTCTCTGCTTTTTAATATTTTGTCTAGGTTGGTCATAACTTTCTTTTCAAGGAGTAAGCGTCTTTTAATTTCATGGCTGCAGTCACAATCTGCAGTGATTTTGGAGCCCCCAAAATAAAGTCAGCCACTGTTTCCCCATCTATTTGCCATGAAGTGATGGGACCGGATGCCATGCTCTTCATTTTCTGAATGTTGAGCTTTAAACTAACTTTTTCACTCTCCTCTTTCACATTTATCAAGAGGCTCTTTAATTCTTCACTTTCTGCCATAATTCAGGGAAGCATAAATTTTAAACATGAGATAATTTAAAGTTAAAAAATTATTTTAATTTGGCCCTTGTCTCAAGATTAAATTCTACTCAGATTCAGAAGTAGAGTGTTATCTTTATAGAAGACAATTAAAAAATGTTGGAGTAGGTGAAAGATTGTACTACCTTTTCAAAACAACTAGTCTCCATGCTGCCAAAAGTGATATATCAAAGCTTGATAATGAAGTAGTTGGATCATTAAGATGTTACAAAAATTAATTTTGTGGCTAGCTATCAACTGTTAAGCCAAGACATATATATATATGTAGACTAATAAATCACCTGTTAAAATTTATTTTATATATATCTTCTCCATATTTTATTGTTGTTATTGCTCTATTCCTTTCTCATAAAATGCATTGTTTTCAATACATTTCCCCTAACATCACTTGTATTATTTCTTAGAATCATAAGTTTCAATAATTTAATTATGACAATAGTCAAGTGAAGTTGCTCAGTCGTTTCCGACTCTTTGCAACCCCATGGACTGTAGCCTACCAGGCTTCTCCATCCATGGGATTTTCCAGGCAAGAATATTGGAGTGGGTTGCCATTTCCTTCTCTAGGGGATCTTCCCTACCCAGGGATTTAACCCAGGTCTCCTGCAATGCAAGCAGACGCTTTACCCTCTGAGCCACCCAGGAAGTTCCTGACAATAATTTATGTTAAAACCCTTCAAGATAGTGTGACACTATGTATGTAAATATTACTTACAATTATGCCCTGGTGCAGTTTCTTTCTTATCAAAAATTCATATTTGAACATCAGAGGATTCCATCTAGCATTTTATAAAGGAGAGAGGTTAAGCACTTCAGCTTCCTTTAGTCTATCGATGAGATGATGGTTAATCAGTTTTGTGAATGACTATAATGTGTGAGTATTGATGAATTAAAAGTAATGACCTATTGATTATTATTGGCCACAAGATTGGAAAAGGTCAGTTTTCATCCCAATCCCAAAGAAAGGCAATGCTAAGGAGTGCTCAAACTACCGAACAATTGCACTCATCTCACACGCTAGTAAAGTAATGCTCAAAATTCTCCAAGCCAGGCTTCAGCAATATGTGAACCGTGAACTTCCTGATGTTCAAGCTGGTTTTAGACAAGGAAGAGGAACCAGAGATCAAATTGCCAACATCCGCTGGATCATGGAAAAAGCAAGAGAGTTCCAGAAAAACATCTATTTCTGCTTTATTGACTATGCCAAAGCCTTTGACTGTGTGGATCACAATAAACTGTGGAAAATTCTGAAAGAGATGGGAATACCAGACCACCTGATCTGCCTCTTAAGAAATCTGTATGCAGGTCAGGAAGCAACAGTTAGAACTGGTCATGGAACAACAGACTGGTTCCAAATAGGAAAAGGAGTACGTCAAGGCTGCATATTGTCACCATGTTTATTTAACTTATATGCAGAGTACATCATGAGAAATGCTGGACTGGAAGAAACAAGTTGGAATCAAGATTGCCGGGAGAAATATCAATAACCTCAGATATGCAGATGACACCACTCTTATGGCAGAAAGTGAAGAGGGGCTAAAAAGCCTCTTGATGAAAGTGAAAGTGGAGAGTGAAAAGGTTGGCTTAAAGCTCAACATTCAGAAAACGAAGATCATGGCATCTGGTCCCATCACTGCATGGGAAATAGATGGGGAAACAGTGGAAACAGTGTCAGACTTTGTTTTTCTGGGCTCCAAAATCACTGCAGATGGTGACTGCAGCCATGAAATTAAAAGACGCTTACTCCTTGGAAGGAAAGTTATGACCAACCTAGATAGCATATTCAAAAGCAGAGACATTACTTTGCCAACAAAGGTTCGCCTAGTCAAGGCTATGGTCTTTCCTGTGGTCATGTATGGATGTGAGAGCTGGACTGTGAAGAAGGCTGAGTGCCGAAGAATTGATGGTTTTGAACTGTGGTGTTGGAGAAGACTCTTGAGAGTCCCTTGGACTGCAAGACGATCCAAGCAGTCCATTCTGAAGGAGATCAATCCTGGATTTTCTTTGGAAGGAATGATGCTAAAGCTGAAACTCCAGTATTTTGGCCACCTCATGTGAAGAGTTGACTCATTGGAGAAGACTCTGATGCTGGGAGGGATTGAGGGCAGGAGGAGAAGGGGACAACAGAGGATGAGATGGCTAGATGGCATCACTGTCTTGATGGGTGTGAGTCTGAGTGACCTCCGGGAGCTGGTGATGGACAGGGAGGCCTGGCGTGCTGCGGTTCATGGGGTCGCAAAGAGTCGGACACGACTGAGCGACTGATCTGATCTGATCTGATTGATTATTATAATTATTTTTAGAATAGGTACACATTGAAATTGGATACTCATAGCTTGTGCATTGACCAGAATGTTTTAGAGTGTCTGAATTTTCATGAATATGAAATAAGAATCTAGCTAAGACTGTACCCCATACCTTTATTGGAAGTGAAAGTGGCTCAGTTGTATCTGACTCTTTGTGACCCCAGGGACTGTACAGTCCTTGGAATTCTCTAGACTAGAATACTGGAGTGGGTAGCCTCTCCCTTCTCCAGCAGATCTTCCTGACCCAGGAATCAGACTCAGGTCTCCCACCTTGCAGGTGGATTCCTTACCAGTTGAGCTAAAAGGGAAGCGCAAGAGTACTGGAGTGGGTAGCCTACCCCTTCTCCAGCAGATCTTCCTGTCCCAGGCATCAAACTGGGGTCCCCTGCATTGCAGGTGGATTCTTTACCAACTGAGCTATGAGGAAATCCCATTTATTATCAGGGAAGACCTTTATTAATGGTATCTAAATCTTACTTCCTAGATGAACTTGACAGCCATCTGTCCTTCAGTTTGAAAGATTTCTTGTGAGTTGGTGTTATCTATGACTAATAGTCTTCTCCCTCTTACCTATCAGTACATTTTCCTTGAGTGCATCTTTAATGCAGAGAGTGATTGGAGCTCCTAAAGAAAAGAACAAAAAACTAAAACTTAATTGTACTCACAGAAAATGTTATACAATGTGCTTTGTACCTTCTTTTGGAAAAGAGTATTTACTTAAATAAACGCTGTCATAAGTTGGTAGTGAATTTGACTGAATAGTGCTCTGTTGGATGGAAAATAAAATTTGTAAGTGATGAACTTACATATCTAGCTGAGAATATTTCCAAGGAAATTGTTAAGGTGGAACCCTTTTCCCCGGGCTATTTACAGTGAAACATCAGAGTCCATTCAGTCACCCACTCACGTCCGACTCTTTGTGACCCCACCTACTGCAGCATGCCTGGCTTCCCTGTCTATTGCCAACTCCTGGAGCTTGCTCAGACTCATATCCATTGATTCAGTGATGTCATCCTCTGTCATGCCCTTGTCCTCCTGCCTTTAATCTTTCCCAGCATCAGGGATTAGGTGATGGATATGGTGGAGTAGAAGGACGTGCATTCATCTTCTCCTGAAAGAACTCCAAAATTAAAACTTGCTGCTGAACAACCATCGACAAGAGAATGTTGTATCCCACCAAAAAAAGATACCTCATGTCCAAGGGAAAAGGAGAACCCCAGAAAGATGATAGGAGGGACAAAATTGCATTTGAAATCAAACCCCATACCCGCCAGAGATGCTCAGATGGCTCAAACAAAACCTTGTGTGCACCAGAAGACCCCACAGAGAATTCACAAACATGCCCTTGAATGTTTGAGTGTCTCCTGCAGAGTTCAGGTCATCAGTGGCCTGCCACAGGAGAAAGGGCTCTATGTGCAGCAGACCTAGTATGGCATAAGCCCTCTTAGAGGAAGTCGTTTCAAGCCTTATGACCAAACAGAATGTGCCTGCTAGATTTTAAACTTGCTTAGGGCCCATGACCCCATTGTTTTTTCTGATTTCTCTCTTTTGGGATCACAATGCCTATCCTATGCCTGTTTCACCTTTGCATTTTCAAAGTAAATAACTTGTCTGATTTCATAGGTTCACACCTGAAATGGAATATAGCCTCAAGATGACTCATGATTTATGTCTCATTCATACCTGATTTAGGTGCTATTTAGATGAGATTTCAGACTTAGAGCTGATTTAGAATGGGTTAAAACTTTGGGAAATGTTGGGATGAGGTGAATGCAGTTTACACATTAAAAGGCCATAAGGATTAGGGGGCAAGAAAACATAGTGCTATGGGTTGAATAGCTTCTTATCCCCAAATTTATATAACAGACTCTGCTTATTTAACTTATATGCAGAGTACTTCATGAGAAACACTGGGCTGGATGAAGCACAAGCTGGAGTCAAGATTGGCGGGAGAAATATCAATATCCTCAGATATGCAGATGACACCATCTTTATGGCAGAAAGTGAAGAAGAACTAAAAAGTTTCTTGATGAAAGTGAAAGAGGAGAATGAAAAAGTTGGCTTAAAGCTCAACATTGAGAAAATTAAGAGCATGGTATCCGGTCCCATCCCTTCATGGCAGATAGATGGGGAAACAGTGGGAACTGTGGCTGACTTTATTTTGGGGGACTCCAAAATCACTGCAGATGGTGACTGCAGCCATGAAATTAAAAGATGCTTACTCCTTGGAAGGAAAGTTATGACCAACCTAGATAGCACATTAAAAAGCAGAGACATTACTTTGTCAACAAAGCTCCATCTAGTCAAGGCTATGGTTTTTCCAGTAGTCATATATGGATGTGAGAGCTGGACTATAAAGAAAGCTGAGCCCTGAAGAATTGATGCTTTTGAACTATGGTGTTGGAGAAGACACTTGAGAGTCCCATGGCTGCAAGGAGATCCAACCAGTCCATCCTAAAGGAAATCAACCCAGAATATTCTTTGGAAGGACTGATGTTGAAGCTGAAACTCCAGCACTTTGGCCACCTGATGTGAAGAGCTGACTCATTTGAAAAGACCCTGATACTGGAAAAGATTGAAAGCAGGAAGAGAAGTGTGCGACAGAGGATGAGATGGTTGGATGGCATCACCGACACAATGGACATGCGTTTGGGTGGACTGCAGGAGTTGGTAATGGACAGAGGCCTGGCATGCTGCGGTTCATGGGGTCGCAAAGTCGGACATGACTGAACGACTGAACTGAATCCCCAGTACCTTGGAATGTGACATTATGTATGTGTCATTGCAGATTGTATTATGATGAGATCATTAGGGTAGACCCTAGTGATATCCTTGTAAAAGAGGAAGTTTGGATACAGATACAGACATGCATAGTGGTAAGATGGTACGAAGATAAAGAATTCATTCTATCAGGAGGAGAGAGGCTAAATAATTCTTTCTATAAGATGAGGAAAGAGGCTTAAAACAGGTCTTTCCCTCACAACTTTCAAAATAAACCAACTCTGTTAACGTCTTGACTTTGGACTTCCAACCTCAGACTTATGAGGTCAGATCAGATCAGATCAGTCGCTCAGTCGTGTCCGACTCTTTGCGACCCCATGAACCGCAGCACGCCAGGCTTCCCTGTCCATCACCAGCTCCCGGAGGTCACTCAGACTCGCATCCAGCGAGTCAGTGATGCCATCCAGCCATCTCATCCTCTGTCGTCCCCTTCTCCTCCTGCCCTCAATCCCTCCCAGCATCAGAGTCTTCTCCAATGAGTCAACTCTTCGCATGAGGTGGCCAAAATACTGGAGTTTCAGCTTTAGCATCATTCCTTCTAAAGAAAATCCAGGATTGATCTCCTTCAGAATGGACTGGTTGGATCTTCTTGCAGTCCAAGGAACTCTCAAGAGTCTTCTCCAACACCACAGTTCAAAAGCATCAATTCTTCGGCGCTCAGCCTTCTTCACAGTCCAGCTCTCACATCCATCCATGACCACAGGAAAGACCATAGCCTTGACTAGGCGAACCTTTGTTGGCAAAGTAATGTCTCTGCTTTTGAATATGCTATCTAGGTTGGTCATAACTTTCCTTCCAAGGAGCAAGCGTCTTTTAATTTCTTGGCTGCAGTCACCATCTGCAGTGATTTTGGAGCCCAGAAAAACAAAGTCTGACACTGTTTCCACTGTTTCCCCATCTATTTCCCATGGAACAACAGACTGATTCCAAATAGGAAAAGGAGTACGTCAAGGCTGCATATTGTCACCATGTTTATTTAACTTATATGCAGAGTACATCATGAGAAATGCTGGACTGGAAGAAACACAAGTTGGAATCAAGATTGCCGGGAGAAATATCAATAACCTCAGATATGCAGATGACACCACTCTTATGGCAGAAAGTGAAGAGGGGCTAAAAAGCCTCTTGATGAAAGTGAAAGTGGAGAGTGAAAAGGTTGGCTTAAAGCTCAACATTCAGAAAACGAAGATCATGGCATCTGGTCCCATTACTGCATGGGAAATAGATGGGGAAACAGTGGAAACAGTGTCAGACTTATGAAGTAATTAATTACTATTGTTTTACACCATCTAATTTTTGGCAAATAATAAAACTAAGAAACATTTCTATTTGTAATCATACAATTTTTTTTATTTTGAAGAATTTGAGATAATTAAAATAGCTTAAAATTAAATCCTTTAATTATTTTTTAGGATAATTAGAATTCAGTTCAGCTCAGTTCAGTTGCTCAGTCATGTCCGACTCCTTGTGACCCCATGAATTGCAGCACGCCAAGCCTCCCTGTCCACCACCAACTCCCAGAATTCACTCAGACTCACATCCACTGAGTCAGTGATGCCATCCAGCCATCTCATCCTCTGTCGTCCCCTTCTCCTCCTGCCCCCAATCCCTCCCAGCATCAGAGTTTTTTCCAATGAGTCAACTCTTCGCATGAGGTGGCCAAAGTACTGGAGTTTCAGCTTTAGCATCATTCCTTCCAAAGAAATCCCAGGGCTGATCTCCTTCAGAATGGACTGTTTGGATCTCCTTGCAGTCCAAGGGACTCTCAAGAGTCTTCTCCAACACCACAGTTCAAAGGCATCAATTCTTTGGCACTCAGCTTTCTTCATAGTCCAACTCTCACATCCATACATGTCCACTGGAAAATCCATAAGAAGAAACTATTACAAAGATTCTAACACACTTACAGATATTATGCTCATTGCCTTCCAATCTGAGTCCATATGTCACTGAATATTTATAGAAAGTCTACTTTCTCAGTTAACATATCATTTCTGTAAATTATTTATACTTAAAATTAAGTAAATATATTGTAACCATGTTTTAAAGAAAATATACATTCTACACATTTTATTTCTCTCTCTCCTGTATCATCTACTCTCTCAAAATATGGGTTTTTAAAAAATATATTACTGTAAAATATATGTACAGTAAAAGATTATATATTTTATTAAAATTCTGACAAATCTTTTTATTAAAATTCTGACAAATCTATTTATGCATTTTTCATTATTGTCTAATGTCAAATTACCAGAAATGAGTAAAAATATAGCCATTTTTATGGATGCATATTTTCATATTGCTTTCTAAAGATTTATGCTCTTTAGTCCTGATACTAGCAATATGACAGCTTTTTCATCAGTTTTGAAAATACATATCCTTTTAAGTATTTAAAAGTTTTCAATGTTTTTATTTTTCTTGTTAGCATATAATGGACTACTAAGACTCAGGGACATTATGATGCAGAAAATATGTAGATCAGTAGCAGTTACTAACATTTCATGGTAGGCTGACAACTATAAAATGATCATCATTAAGAGAAATTTAATTTTGAATAGCACTGTCCCACTGAAAGGGCTTCCCAGGTGATTTAATGGTAAAGAATCGTCCTGTCAACGTAGGAGATGCAGGAGACAAGGATTCAATCCCTGGGTCAGGAAGAGCCCCTGGAGGAGGAAATGGCAACCAACTCCAGTATTCTTGCCTGAAAAATTCCATGGACAGAGGACCCTGCCAGGTGGCAGTCCATAGGGTTTCAAAAGGGTTGGACATGACTGAACACACCCTTTAACTCACTGAAAAAATGTATGTCATTGTGGCAGTAGTAAGGTTGAATATGTTACACTTAAGTCACAGGAATACGTGCTGACTATCTCTGATGAGGGTAAAGAAAAATAGCACTGAAAAAAGAAGTATGTGTAAGAGAATGAATTGCCTAGTGGTTAGTATAAAATCAGGAATCTGAATTTATCAGTTATTAAAAGGAAGGCTTACAAAAGCAAAATTTAGATTGTGAATCACAGGAAAATATTTGCAGCAGCCATTGTTTGAAATGAGACATGATGTTTTTGATATCTTCTATTCTTACAGGTATCTGAGTTTATTTTATAATGTTGAATTGCAATTTTTAACATTGTCTTTTGGAATGTTAATCTAAACTTAAATTTAAGTTTAGTTTTCTCTTCTCTCTGATTCACAGTCTATAATGTCTATTTTTCTCTGTATGTTACCTTTACATAATCTGTTCCTCTCAATGTTCCATTCTGATTTACAAAATTCAGAATATTTCCTGAACATTTTCTAAAAATATTTTGTGAAAAGGCAATTTCTGTTGAAGCATTGTGAAATACAGCAATATATTGTATTATATTATATAACATAACATATTATTGTATATCAAACAGAGGAGAATATTAACTGGTGATCTGGCCATCATGGTTGGAATGGTCTAAATTCTCGTATTTTAGGATTAGAGCTCCCAAAGTGTGTGTTATGAGAGAAAAAAAGAAGTTTATATAACTTTCTATTGCTCATCTCCCACCACATTCTATTGATCAAGTCATTATACATTTCACTGAGCTTTGAGAGGAAAGAACATAATCTCTCAATGCATATTGCCCCGATTTTTAAATATTTATCTTGGTATTTAAAAATTTTATGTATGTTAGTATATTCAAAAGTGGATACCAATGAGAGTACAAAGTCTTTGTAACTTTTTTTTTTAACATGGAGTTTTTTTTTTTTTTTTTCCTCTTGAAGGTGATTTTAATAATATTCATTAAAATTCTTTTATAGGGCATCTTACCGGGACTGACTCGTTTCAGATATGATATTATACATATTTCAATGCTATTCTCCCCAATCGTCCCACCCTCTCCCAGTCCCAGAGTCCAAAAGTCTGTTCTATACATCAGTGTCTCTTTTGCTGTCTCATAAGCAGGGTGATTGTTACCATCTTTCTAAATTCCATATATATGCGTTAGTATACTGTATTTGTGTTTTTCTTTCTGGCTTACTTCACTCTGTATAATAGGCTTCAGTTCCATCCACCTCATTAGAACTGATTCAAATGTATTCTTTTTAATGGCTGAGTAATACTCCATCGTGTATATGTACCACAGCTTGCTTATCCATTCATCTGTGGATGGACATCTTTAGGATATACACACCCTATAATCTGGGAATTCTATTTCTAGAACTTTATCCTAAGGAAATAATTAAATAAGCACACAAAAATAT
Organism: Tragelaphus eurycerus; assembly: GCA_935064755.1. Lineage (NCBI taxonomy): Eukaryota > Metazoa > Chordata > Mammalia > Artiodactyla > Bovidae > Tragelaphus > Tragelaphus eurycerus. The sequence goes on along the minus strand of CAKXYN010000009.1, from coordinate 15,527,176 downwards.
ACATGCCAAGATGTTTATCCATCTTAATCCTGGTATCACAGTCCACAGTTCACAGTTCAGTCGCTCAGTTGTGTCCTACTCTTTGTGATCCCATGTACTGCAGCAGGCCAGGCTTCCCTTTCCACCACCAACTCCTAAAGCTTCGTCGAATTCAAGTACTTGGAGTTGGTCATGCCATTCAACCATCTCATCCTCTGTTGTTCCCTTCTCTTCCTGCCTTCAATCTTTCCCAGCATCAAGGTCTTTTCAAATGAGTCAGTTCTTCGGATCAGGTGGCCAAAGTCTTGGAGTTTCAGCTTCAGCACCAGTCCTTCCAATGAATGTTCAGGACAGATTTCCTTTAGCATGGACTGGTTGGATCTCCTTGCAGCCCAAGGGACTCTCAAGAGTTTTCTCCAGCACCACAGTTCAAAAGCATTTTTTTACAGTCCAACTGTCATCCATACATGACTACTGGAAAAACCATAGCTTTGACTAGATGAACATTTGTTGGCCAAGTAACGTCTCTGCTTTCTAATATGCTGTCTAGGTTGGTCATAGCTTTTCTTCCAAGGAGCAAGCATCTTTTAATTTCATGGCTGCAGTCACCATCTGCAGTGATTTTGGAGCCCCCAAAATAAATTATCTCACTATTTCCTTTGTTTCCCCATCTATTTGCCATGAAGTGATGGGACCAGATGCCATGACCTTAGTTTTCTGAATGTTGAGTTTTAAGCCAACTTTTTCACTCTCCTCTTTCATCAAGCGGTTCTTTAGTTCTTCTTTACTTTTTGCCATAAGGGTGGTGTCATCTGTATATCTGAGGTGATTGATATTTCTCCTGGCAATCTTGATTCTAGCTTGTGCTTCATCCAGCCCAGCGTTTCTCATGATGTACTCTGCATAGAAGTTAAATAAACAGGGTGACAATATACAGCCTTGAAGTACTCCTTTCCCAATTAGGAACCAGTCTGTTGTCCAGTTCTAACTGTTGCTTCCTAACCTGCATACAAGTTTCTCAGGAGGCAGGTCAGGTGGTCTGGTATTCCCATCTCTTTCAGAATTTTCCAGTTTGTTGTGATTCACACAGTCAAAGTCTTTGGCAATGTCAATAAAGTAGAAATAGATGCTTTTCTGGAACTCTCACTTTTTCTTTTTTAATTTTATTTTGCTTAACTTTACAATATTGTATTGCTTTTGCCATTCATCAAAATGAATCCGCCACAAGTATACATGTGTTCCCCATCCTGAACCCTCCTTCCTCCTCCCTCCCCATACCATCCCTCTGGGTCATCCCAGTGCGCCAGCCCCAGACGTCAGCATTGAAATATGTATAATATCATTTCTGAAACGAGTCGCCAGTCCAGGTATGATGCCTGATAACATGGAGTTTATTTTTAAAGCAATTTTACAATTACAGCAATCAACACTGGGCATAAAGTACAGAGATTTCACATATACCCCTTACCTCCACACATGCAGAGCATCCTCCATTATAGACATCCCCACCAGAGTGGTATATTTATTAAACTGGTGAATCTACTTTGACATGACTATCACTCAAAATGTATAGTATTCATCAGGGTTCACTCTAGGTGTTGTATATTCCATGGTTTTGGACAAATATATAATGACATGTGTCCACTGTTATAGTAACATACAGAAAAATTGCACTGTCCAAAAAATGCTCTGTGTTCTGCCTTTTCATTTCTCCCTCTCCCATAACATCTTGAAACTACTGATATTTTTATTGTCTAGGTGGTTTTGCCTTTTCTGAAATGGATAATTGGAATCCTACAGTGTGTAATCTTTCAGATCTTTTATTTCACTTACTAATATGCATTTAAAATTTCTCTGTGATTTTACATTATTTGATAGCTCATCTATTTTTAGTATGGGTAATAGACTACTGTTTGAATGTACCACAGTTTATTTATCCATTCACCTGCTGAAGAACATCTTGGTTGCTTCTGTATTTTAGCAATAATGCATAAAACTTTTGTACACATCTGTGTACAAGTTTTTGTCTGGAGGTACAAAGGAAGTCCCCAACTTTTGGGAAAATACCAAGGAGCAAGATTGATGAATTATACATTAAAAGCATTTTAACTTTGTAAGAAACCTCCAAATAGTCTTCTGAAGAGGCTGTTCCATTTTGCATTCCCACTGTAAATGAAAGGGAGTTCCTGTTACACCACATTTTCACCAACATTTAACATCAGTGTTCTGGATTTTGCCCATTCTAATAGGTGTGTAGTAGTATTGTGTTGCTGTTTTTACATTTCTCTGATGACAAATAATGTGAAGTATCTTTTCATAAATGTATTTCCCACCTATGTATATTATTTGATGTGGTGACTGTTAAGAATTTGGGGCCATTTTTTTAAAAAATTTACTATTTTTTTATTTGGAGTTTAAAGAGTTCTTTGTATATATTGGATAACAATCTTTGATCAGATAAGTGAAAATTATGTATATATTAAATAGTTTCTCTTAGTCTGACTTGTTTTATCATTTTCTTAACAACATCTTTTATGGAATAGAAAATATCAATATTAATGAAGTCTAGCTTATCAATTATATCCTTCATGGATTTTGTCTTTGGTGTTATATCTAAAAGTCATCACCATACTCAAGGCTATCTAAGTTTTCTCCTAGATTATCTCCTGGGAGTTTTACAGCTATTCACTTTACATTTAGCTTGTGATACAATTTGTTAATTTTTTAGAAGGGTATAAGTTTTGCATTGAGATTCATGTTTTTGCACGAGGGTATATAGTTTTTCCAGCATCATTTGTTGAAAATACTATCTTTTCTCCATTTTATTGCTTTTGTTCTGTTGTCAAAGAGCAATTGATTATATTTATGAGAACCTATTTCTGAGCTCTCAATTTTGTTCCATTGATATGTCTATTCTTTCTCTAATACCACACTGTCTTGATTACTATAGCTTTACAGTATGTCTTAAAGTCAGAAAATGTCTGTCATCTAATTTTCTTCTTCTCATGAGTATTTTGTCTTTGTAATTTCTGAAAGACCTTGATTTGTGTGTATGTGTGTGTCTATCTATCTGTCTGTGTGAAAAAGAATAAACATCTTTTATGCCCATACTCATATAAGAATGTTCATCAGAGCAAAATTTGCAATAGTTTCAAAATAGAAATAATGCAACTATATGAGAATAGAAAAATAAAATGTGGCATAGTCTCATAAAATAATGCAGCACAGCAAAGATAATGAATGAGTCATACAAACAACTACACAAAGCAAACTCTGTACAAAATATTATGCAAGAAGAGTAAATGACCAAAGAGTAAACAAAGAATAAGTCCATTCTTGTACGATAAGAGAGGTGAAACTCAACTAGATTGTTAAGTAACACATATACAGTTGTAAAACATAAAGCAAGGATATGTATAATAAGCATGTCTGTGTTGATTGGGCTTTCCTATATTGTCAGCAACTCCAAATTGCCTACATTTGAGAAGGTAAGAGAGGTAGGATTTGGTGTTTAAGAATTTTATCTTTACTGACTAATAGAGCTGGGTACACTGCCTCAGTTACTTTGGGCTTCATATTACATAAAAGTAGAACCATGGTGAGTAATGTAACAGATGATTCTGTACTTTATGTATGTATATATGTATGTATTGTGTGGACTTCCCAGTGGCTCAGTGGTAAAGAATCCACCTGCAATTCAGGAGACATAGAATTGTGAGTTAAATCCCTAGGTCAGGAAGTTCCCCTGGAGGAAGGCATGGCAACCCACTCTCGTATTGTTGCATAAAAAATCCTATGGACAGAGGAGGCTGGTGAGCTACAGATATGGCGTTACAAACAGTTGAACATGACTGAAGCAAATGAGTACTTATGGCATAAGTATTGTGTGGATGGAATTTATATCTTAATGTTGTCAACAGTATGTATTTAGGTATGTTTATTTCAAAATTTACTTAATTAAGGAAATGCCCTTTCCTTTAGTTCTCTTCCATCTTCTCCCTTCAAAAACATATTTTTAATCCTCCATGTACTAAAATCTTTTCTGGAATCCTATATGGACCCTATTTAATTTATGCCAAATCACAGACTAATTGATATTTTTTTTTTCTTAATTCTAGTGTCTTGTGTTTCAATTCTTAGAATATTTTTCAAAAATAAATTTGGTTCCCTTCCTTGTGCATATATGTGACACATTTCCTACTATTTTGCATTTATTTCACAATTTTGAGAGAGTATATGAAAGAAAGATTTAATTGAAGGCTATTGAAAATTATAGACATGAACAATAAAAATATGTAACATATACCCTGTTTAAAAGCTTAAAGCATTTCTTGTCCTTTTATATTTTTAAAATCTAGGGAAATCTCCCTATAAAAAGTAATACTTTAAACCTGTAAATAGAACCAGTTCATTTTAACTCCATATTTTAAATTAATTTGTATTGCTTCATGACCCATAGTAAATGAAAATCATTATTATCTTTAAGTTATTGTAATGAAGTCTGCTTTGTAGACTTGTTGAAGAAGTTGAAATTTTACTATGATGCATTTATAGAAGTGAGTATATTAGATATATACATGGAGTTAATATACAAATACGTACATTTAAAATTAACATTTGGGAAGAAAATACTATTTAAATTTTTGCTATGGAAAATGAAAACATTTTAATATCCATGATCAATTCAATTTCACATATGTTTATCACAGGTCTACATATTTTGGTAATAGCTATAGGTAATAGCCTATAATAACTGTTATAGGCATTCACCACTAATCATAAGCAGCATTTTACAGAATAAAACAACTGAGAGTAGGAAAGTATGGTATTAGAATGCATTCCACGTAGTAATAATGACAAGAAGTTTTGGAAAATTTTGAGTTTTTCTATGTCTGGGAAATATTATAAGAAAGTTTAAGTTTTATACCACACACAGTATTATTTCTAAATTGGCATTTAATAAATTACCTAAAGTAATATCCCTGTACAGGAATTTAGGCTATCAAGGTTTTTATAAACTATACTTTATAAACTATGTTTTTATAAACTATACTTTTTTCCATAATTGTCATGAAAAATAACTATTGCTCTACTTTCCCCAGGCCTACTCTGTCTGCATTTAAAGAGAAAATTTAACAAATTGTAGTCAATGAGGGATTTGACAAAGCGCAATAACTGGAAATTGCCAATAATCTGCTTCTAATTTGTATTAGAAAAGAAAAATGAACTGAGTCATTGAATGTATTTCAAAAGGAATTGCAGCTGGTATGTATTGTGGCTAACCAGCTTTCAGGCACCGAATCATACAAAGGTTAATAATACACATTTAAGAAGATGAAGATCTTTATAAATTTGATAGGGAGATTTTCAAATACCAATAATAATGTAGCATCTTGTTTCAGACAATTTATCACATTTTGAATTCAAAATAAATTTCTATTATGTAAAGATTTCAAGGAAGAAAAGGATAATTCCATTTGCCTGAGCTTTTATATAATTCTATATCAAACAGTATTGAAGCACTCTTGCAATTATTACAAAAAAATAAAATGCCTTATTTTCACATATTTTTATAGAAAAACACCATATAAATTAGAAAAATTATGGCTATGGCAAAACATAGTGGAAATATTTAGCAATTGTTCTTTGAACAATATGTTACTTAGAAGTAATTGATTTGTTCAAATTACAGGTTCAAGAAGCAAGTTTTTTCAGTGTAATGTGTTATTTATGGTAAATAATATTTTGTATGACATTTCTTCTTACTAAATAAGTGATCTTGGAATCCTACTTTAAATATCAATAAAGCCATTATCAAATCCCAAAACACAAACTAAAACCAAACAAATTTACATGCAATATTTTCTGCCCCACTCAATTACACTGATATTTTTCTCAGGATGTAATTTTTTCTGTAATATTTTACATTAAAATAGAAATATCAGAAGTGAAAAAAAGAGAGAAATGGAGGACTGCTGATATATGTATACATTCTATATTCTTCATATATAAAATTCTAAAATATATATTTATATTTTAAATTTCAATCATGGACTCAGTACAGTGATTTAAATGAAATTATTAAACCTATTCAAGAAAATCCCTTTTATATACTAGTAACACAAATTTTGCTGGAGAATAGAGAGAGATCCCATTCTAACAATACATCCCAATCATATTCTCAGGGCTTAGTATACTGCCTTGAGTGAAGGAGATGCTTAATAAACAATGTTTTGGTGAGTGAATGTATTTAAAATGTAAACTTTGAAACTAGCTCCACAACTTATTAGCCAAAATACTTGAAACAAGTTATTTACATTTTTCCAATTGTACTATCAGTTCAGTTCAGTCGCTCAGTCGTGTCTGACTCCTAATTCATAAAAGTAAGAACGGTAGGAGTACCAACTTATAGGGTTTTTAGGAAAGTTAAATAAGACTACACAATTGTGTAAGTATAAAGGTACCATTCTCATGTAAATTATGTTCCAAGGAGTTTTAAAATATGGTGGTCTAAGACCAATTGATTTATACATATAGTACTTAAAACAGCGACGATCACATAGCAAGCTTTCAATTACTAAGTTATCATGGCACTTCATACTTAAAGACATGATGTGATGCTTGGCTTGCTTATGCATATAATTAACTATCACATTGTTGATTTTATTTGTGTAAGTTCGGAATAACTGTTAACCACCTTAATAAAAATTTTATTAAGGTTTTCAGAGTTGGAATAGATCTTAATGGTATAACATTCAGTTCAGTTCAGTTGACTTCAGTCTCTCAGTTGTGTCTGATTCTTTGGGACCCCATTAATCGCAGCTCACCAGGCCTCCCTGTCCACCACCAACTCCTGGAGTTCACTCAAACTCATGTCCATCGAGTTGGTGATGCCATCCAGCCATCTCATTCCCTGTTGTCCCCTTCTCTTCCTGCCCCCAATCCTTCCCAGCATCAGAGTCTTTTCCAATGAATCGACTCTTCCCATCAGGTGGCCAAAGTATTGGAGTTTCAGCTTCAACATCAGTCCTTCCAATGAACATCCAGGACTGATTTCCTTTAGAATGGACTGGTTGGATCTCCTTGCAGTCCAAGGGACTCTCAAGTCTTCTCCAACACCACAGTTTAAAATCATCAATTCTTTGGCGCTCATCCTTCTTCACAGTCCAACTCTCACATCCATACATGACCATTGGAAAAACCATAGACTTGACTAGACGGACTTTTGTTGGCAAAGTAATGTCTCTGCTTTTGAATATGCTATCTAGGTTGGTCATAACTTTCCTTCCAAGGAATAAGCGTCTTTTAATTTCATGGCTGCAGTCACCATCTGCAGTGATTTTGGAGCCCCCAAAATAAAGTCTGACACTGTTTCCACTGTTCCTCCATTTATTTCTCATGAAGTGATGGGACCAGATGCCCTGATCTTAGTTTTCTGAATGTTGAGCTTTAAGCCAACTTTTTCCTCTCTCCTTTCACTTTCATCAAGAGGCTCTTTAGTTCTTCTTCACTTTCTGCCATAAGGGTGATGTTATCTGCATATGAGGTTATTGTTACTTCCACACAAAAAAGGATCTACTTAAATCCTAGCATGCCTAGAAAATCTCCATCACCTTAAATTAGAGTAATCAAGGGAGGTTACTAGAAACAATGCTGACATGAACTTTAAAGGTAGAAGAAGAGGAATAGGAAGCAGAAATAATAAATGTTTCATTTTATTTAAGTTCATTTTAATCAAGATTTATTAAGTTAGTTAGGCAACTTCATCTTATATGTGAGTTTCTGCAGTAAAATAGAAATATTATTGTTGGTGGTAAAATATATTGTTGCCACTATTAGAGCTGATGGTGTCTGATTACAGGTAAAGACATTCCAGTTTCCCTTAAACAACTTGAGTTTATACCTATTTCCAAGTATAAATTATCAGTAGCATTCCCTTTCATTCTCACAAGTATCCCATCCTGGATGATAAATTATATGGCTACCTGAAACATAAAGGGATTTTCACATGTTGTATAGCCACTTGACTAAGAAGAGCTTTGCTTACAAATAACAAACTTAACTTGAATTAACTTAGGAAAAAGAAATTTTCTTGGCTATTGTTAGAACCATGGAAAAGTAAAGAGTACAACTGGTTTCAAGGACTAATCCATTATTTTATTATTTTAAAATTTGTACTCCAAGAGTAAGCTGAAATTTCATTGTCAGTTTTGTTTTTAACTTTCATCAGAAATCTTACAAATCATAATTATAACATTAATTGACTCAGTGTTTAAGTGCACACACATATTATAAAAAGCAGTTTGATAGTTTAATTCATTAAATGATATGACGTCTAGATTTGGTTATCTTGAAAGTAAAAGTTATGCAAGTAACACAGTAATCATTCATATACAAACGTTTACCCAATTGTTGATTTAGGATGGCAATTTCTCTCTCTCCTCTTGTGTATGTAACTGAATATATATATGTACACACACACACATTATATATATATATATACACACATATATATGTAATATATATATGTGTGACTGTCTAAATACACTAAAAAATGAGAAAATTTTGCCAAATACTATTACAAAACCTGGAGAAGGCAATGGCACCCCACTCCAGTACTCTTGCTTGGAAAATCCCATGGACAGGGGACCCTGGTGGGCTGCAGTCCATGGGGTCGCTAAGAGTCAGACACGACTGAACGACTTCACTTTCACTTTTCACTTTCACGCATTGGAGAAGGAAATGGCAACCCACTCCAGTGTTCTTGCCTGGAGAATCCCAGGGACGGGGGAGCCTGGTGGGCTGCCGTCTGTGGGGTCGCACAGAGTCGGACATGACTGAAGTGACTTAGCATTACAAAAGCTAGTCTCAACAAGTATGAAAGCACTGAAATGCATAGTGGAATTAAACCAAAAACCATCACAACAGAAAAATCCAATTATAATTTGAAAACTTCTTACATTTTAAAATTAAATAACAAGTACATAAATAGCTTGACAGTGAATAATAATAAATCTCCATGAAAATTAGAAAATATTCTGCACAAAATTTTAATGAAAAATTATGTCATAAACGTAGAATTCTGCTTTGAGTACAGAAAAAACTAACATTGTATCTATTCTAATAATGGAAAAACCCAAACAACCTACAAGATCATAACTGTTTCTAAATCCTCAGAGAGTTAATGTCACTATGCAACTAAAATGATTGAATTCCAAGGAATGTTCAACACCTCTGAGGAAAGACAAAACACACAGACTATTTCTATTTTGGCAGAGCATGAGAGGAAGAGATAGTTAAAAAATGGATGGAGTAGCAGATATACATTAAGGCTGTATATTGTCTCCCTGTTTCTTTAATTTACATGTAAAGTACATTATGTAAAATGCCAGACTGGATGACTCACAAGCTGGAACACAGGAGAAATATAAACCTCCTCAGAGATGCAGAGGATACCACTTTATGGAAGAAAGGGAAGAGGAACTAAAGAGGCTCTTGATGAGAGTTAAAAAAGTGAAAAACCTGGCTTAAAACTTAACACACAAAAAACTAAGATCATGACATCTGGTCCCATCAGTTCAGTTTAGTTCAGTTCAGTCGCTCAGTCGTGTCCGACTCTTTGCGACCCCATGAATCACAGCATGCCAGACCTCCTTGTCTGGTCCCATCACTTCATGGCAAATAGATGGGAAAACAAGGGAAACAGTGATAGAATTTATTTTCTTGGGCTCCAAAATCACTACAGATGGTGACTACAGCCAGGAAATTAAAAGACTCTTGTTTCTTGGAAGAAAAGCTATGACAAACCTAGACAGGATGTTAAAAGCAGAGACATCACTTTGTTGACTAATATCCCTATCAGATCAGATCAGATCAGGTCAGTCACTCAGTCGTGTCCGACTCTTTGCGACCCCATGAATCGCAGCACACCAGGCCTCCCTGTCCATTACCAACTCCCAGAGTTCACTGAGACTCACGTCCATCGAGTCAGTGATGCCATCCAGCCATCTCATCCTCTGTCATCCCCTTCTCCTCTTGCCCCCAATCCCTCCCAGCATCAGAGTCTTTTCCAATGAGTCAACTCTTCCCATGAGGTGGCCAAAGTACTGGAATTTCAGCTTTAGATCATTTCTTCCAAAGAAATCCCAGGGCTGATCTCCTTCAGAATGGACTGGTTGGATCTCCTTGCAGTCCCAAGGGACTCTCAAGAGTCTTCTCCAACATCACAGTTCAAAAGCATCAGTTCTTTGGTGCTCAGCCTTCTTCACAGTCCAGCTCTCACATCCATACATGATCATAGGAAAAACCATAGCCTTGACTAGATGGACCTTTGTTGGCAAACCGTTTCTCGTGTACTCTGCATATAAGTTAAATAAACAGGGTGACAATATACAGCCTGGACGAAATCCTTTTCCTATTTGGAACCAGTCTGTTGTTCCATGTCCAGTTCTAACTGTTGCTTCCTGACCTGCATACAAATTTCTCAAGAGACAGATCAGGTGGTCTGGTATTCCTATCTCTTTCAGAATTTTCTACAGTCGATTGTGATCCACACAGTCAAAGGCTTTGGCATAGTCAATAAAGCAGAAATGAGGAGCTACCCCACGCCCCTAAGCCTGAGGCCAGGGGCGGCGGCCAGGAGGAGCAACTCCACGCTCGAGGCCAGGGGCGGTGTCCGGGACGACTAACCCAACGTCCAAGGAGCCATGGCTGTGCGGGCACAGGAGGGCCTAGCGGCCTTACCCCACGTTGAAGGTCAGGAAGGGTGGCAGTGAGGAGATACCCCTAGTCCAAGGTAAGGAGCAATGGCTGTGCTTTGCTGGAGCAGCCATGAAGTGATACCCCATGCCCAAGGTAAGAGAAACCCAAGTAAGACGGTAGGTGTTGCAAGAGGGCAACAGAGGGCAAACACACTGAAACCATACTCACAGAAAACTAGTCAATCTAATCACACTAGGACCACAGCCTTGTCTAACTCAATGAAACTAAGCCATGCCCATGGGGCAAACCAAGATGGGCGGGTCATGGTGGAGAGATCTGACAGAATGTGGTCCTCTGGAGAAGGGAATGGCAAACCACTTCAGTATTCTTGCCTTGAGTACCCCATGAACAGTATGAAAAGGCAAAATGATAGGATACTGAAAGAGGAACTCCCCAGGTTAGTAGGTGCTCAATATGCTACTGAAGATCAGTGGAGAAATAAGTCCAGAAATAATGAAGGGATGGAGCCAAAGCAAAAAGAATACCCAGCTGTGGATGTGACTGGTGATAGAAGCAAGGTCCGATGCTGTAAAGAGCAATATTGCATAGGAACCTAGAATGTCAGGTCGATAATCAGATCAGATCAGAACAGATCCGTCGCTCAGTCATGTCCGACTCTTTGTGACACCATGAACCACAGCACGCCAGGCTTCCCTTTCCATCACCAACTCCCGGAGGTCACTCAGACTCACATCCACCGAGTCAGTGATGCCATCCAGCCATCTCATCCTCTGTCATCCCCTTCTCCTCCTGCCCCCAATCCCTCCCAGCATCAGAGTCTTCTCCAATGAGTCAACTCTTCGCATGAGGTGGCCAATACTGGAGCTTCAGCTTTAGCATCATTCCTTCCAAAGAAATCCCAGGGCTGATCTCCTTCAGAATGGACTGGTTGGATCTCCTCGCAGTCCAAGGGACTCTCAAGAGTCTTCTCCAACACCACAGTTCAAAAGCATTAATTCTTTGGCGCTCAGCCTTCTTCACAGTCCAGCTCTCACATCCATACATGACCACAGGAAAGACCATAGCCTTGACTAGGCGAACCTTTGTTGGCAAAGTGATGTCTCTGCTTTTGAATAAGCTATCTAGGTTGGTCATAACTTTCCTTCCAAGAAGTAAGCGTCTTTTAATTTCATGGCTGCAGTCACCATCTGCAGTGATTTTAGAGCCCATAAAAATAAAGTCTGACACTGTTTCCACTGTTTCTCCATCTATTTCCCATGTAGTGGTGGGACCAGATGCCATGATCTTCGTTTTCTGAATGTTGAGCTTTAAGCCAACCTTTTCACTCTCCACTTTCACTTTCATCAAGAGGCTTTTGAGTTCGTCTTCACTTTCTGCCATAAGGGTGGTATCATCTGCATATCTGAGGTTATGATATTTCTCCCAGCAATCTTGATTCCAACTTGTATTTCTTCCAGTCCAGCATTTCTCATGATGTACTCTGCATATAAGTTAAATAAACATGGTGACAATATATAGCCTTGACGTACTCCTTTTCCTATTTGGAACCAGTCTGTTTTTCCATGACCAGTTCTAACTGTTGCTTCCTGACCTGCATACAGATTTCTCAAGAGGCAGATCAGGGGGTCTGGTATTCCCATCTCTTTCAGAATTTTCCACAGTTTATTGTGATCTACACAGTCAAAGGCTTTGGCATAGTCAATAAAGCAGAAATAGATGTTTTTCTGGAACTCTCTTGTTTTTTCCATGATCCAGCGGATGTTGGCAATTTGATCTCTGGTTCCTCTGCCTTTTCTAAATCCAGCTTGAACATCAGGAAGTTCATGGTTCACATATTGCTGAAGCCTGGCTTGGAGAATTTTGAGCATTACTTTACTAGCATGTGAGATGAATGCAATTGTGCAGTAGTTTGAGCACTCTTTGGCATTGCCTTTCTTTGGGATTGGGATGAAAACTGACCTTTTCCAATCTTGTGGCCACTGCTAAGTTTTCCAAATTTGCTGGCATAATGAGTGTAGCACTTTCACAGCATCATCTTTCAGGACTTGGAATAGCTCCACTGGAATTCCATCACCTCCACTAGCTTTGTTCGTAGTGATGCTTTCTAAGGCCCACTTGACTTCACATTCCAGGATGTCTGGCTCTAGGTCAGTGATCACACCATCATGATTATCTGGGTCGTGAAGCTCTTTTTTGTACAGTTCTTCTGTGTATTCTTCCCACCTCTTCTTAATATCTTCTGCTTCTGTTAGGTCCATACCATTTCTGTCCTTTATCGAGCCCATTTTTGCATGAAATGTTCCTTTGGTATCTCTGATTTTCTTGAAGAAATCTCAAGTCTTTCCAATTCTGTTGTTTTCTTCTATGTCTTTGCATTGATCGCTCAAGAAGGCTTTCTTATATCTTTTGCTATTCTTTGGAACTCTGCATTCAGATGTTTATATCTTTCCTTTTCTCCTTTGCTTTTCGCTTCTCTTCTTTTCACAGCTATTTGTAAGGCCTCCCCAGACAGCCATTTTGCATTTTTGCATTTCTTTTCCATGGGGATGGTCTTGATCCCTGTCTCCTGTACAATGTCACGAACCTCATTCCATAGCTCATCAGACACTCTACCTATCAGATCTAGGCCCTTAAATCTATTTCTCACTTCCACTGTATAATCATAAGGAATTTGATTTAGATCATACCTGAATAGTCTAGTGGTTTAGTGGTCGCTAAGAGTTTAGCATATGAAAGAGAAGATCTGTTGGTGACTAACTGAAATCTGTGTAAAAACCTCAAAATATACATTTTCAGGGAGAATTAATTTTTAAAAATACTTTTTTTTATCCAAATATTTGTAGTGCACATCTGTATTCAAAAAGTTATTTAAAAATTGTAATACATATATTGAAGTAATATAACTATAAAATAATAAAAATGATAAAGTGACCTAACTGGGCAAGTTATATGAGTGAAATAGGCACAAAAGACAAAATGTAAATTATTGGAGTATAAAAGTTTTATATTTTAATAAAAATCCTAGAAATATATTGAAAAATATATAATCACATTTATAATAATCAAGGTTGTAAAAATGATATGAATTTTCTGAGTTTATTACTAGATTCATGAACTATAAAACTCTTTGTATTTTTGCACTCATTTTATGAGAACATTGTAAAAAATATATTTATTCAAATATTAAAACATGTAAAGCATATCTTGTATATCTATATATGAAATATCTTTAAAACATGAACACACACATGTAGTGACTGACAAATATGGGAAAATAAAATTTAGAAAAAGAAAAGAATATTTCCAGTTTCTTAAAAAGTCCACAATTATTTAGAACATTTGAGTCCAGTTATACTCCAGAATTAAACATTTTTAACTTTCTAAAGACAATGTAATATATAAACTGGATATTCTGTAACACTCTCAATGGGGCCTATAGCAGCACACTAAAAAAAAAAAAAAAAAATCAATATGATATTTACCACAAGGACTATAGACTAAAGACTGTAAGCCTCTCATCATTCCCATGAGTTTTGGCTGCCGAATAAGACTGCAACAAACTTAAGAAAAACACTTTTGTGAATTAGGGATTTTGAATCTGTACTTTGAGCAAGCTGAGAAAAGGAATCTGTTCTCTTCCAACTGACCCTCTACATGCTACAGGCCTTTCTCTTCAGTGTTGGGAAATTTATTAGTTGTCTTGGCATCCCATTTGAACAAGAGACAGATTATAACTTTACAACATCAGAAGTACCATCATCAATCATTTCATGCACTAGAGGCTTTGTATTCAAAAGGCTTTATAGTGTTATAGCAGGTAAAATGTGTAAGGTCCTTTGGTTTAGAAAAAATAAATACTGGGTTAGAAATTTATGCTGTTCATGTTCAACAGCTGACTCTTCAACACTTGTTTGAGAATTGCAAACCAAATTGACTTAATTGATATTAGTAACTACTGCTTTTAAAAGTCAAGCAATTATTATGTTAGATATTTTCATCTAAGATCTATTCTTCCTCTATGAAATTTCATTAATTCTAACAGTGTTATTACAAGGGAGATACTTAAATGTTGAAAGAAAAATACATTTTACCTAGTTAGTCTTTTTAGTGAATATTTTAGCATAATAAAAATATCTGATTCATGTTTTATTTACAGGCTCAATTCAGTTCAGTACAGTCACTCAGTCATGTCTAACACTTTGCTACCTCAAGGACTGCAGCATGCCAGGCCTCCCTGTCCATCACCAACTCACGTTTGTTTAATCAAACTCATGTACATTGAGCCAGTGATGCCATCTAACCATCTCATCCTCTGTTGTCCCCTTATAATCCTGCCTGCAATCTTTCCCAGCATCAGCATCTTTTCCAATGAGTCAGGTGGCCAAAGTATTAGAGTTTCAGATTCAACATCAGTCCTTCCAATGAACATTCAGGTCTGATTCCTTTAGGATGGACTGGTTTGATCTCCTTGCAGTCCAAGGGACTCTCAAGAGTCTTCTCCAACACCACAGTTCAAAAGGATCAATTCTTTGGTGCTCACCTTTCTTTATAGTCGAACTCTCACATCCATACATGACTATTGGAGAAATCATAGACTTGACTGACAGGCATTTGTTGGCAAAGTAATGTCTGTTTTTTAACATGCTGTCTAGTTTGGTCATTTTTCTTCCAAGGAGTAAGCGCCTTTTAATTTCATGGCTGCAGTCACCATCTGCTGTTGTTATTGGAACTCAAGAAAATAAAGTTTGCCATTGTTTCCACTGTTTCCATATCTGTTTGCCATGAAGTGATGGGACTGGATGCCATAATTTTGGTTTTCTAAATGTTGAGCTTTAAGCCAACTTTTCACTCTCTTCTTTCACTCTTTGGTTCTCATTTTCTGTCATAAGGGTGCTATCATCTGCATATCTGAGGTTATTAATATTTCTCCCAGCAATCTCGATTCTAGCTTGTGCTTCCTCCAGCCCAGCATATCTCATGATGTACTCTGCATAGAAGTTAAATAAGCACAGTGACAATATACAGCCTTAATGTACTCCTTTTCCTATTTGGACCAGTCTGTTGTTCCCTGTCCAGTTCTAACTGTTTCTTCCTGATCTGCATACAGGTTTCTCAAGAGGCAGGTCAGGTGGTCTGGTATTCCCATCTCTTTCAGAATCTTTTAGAGTTTATTGTGATCCACACAGTCAAAGGCTTTGGTATAGTCAATAAAGCAGAAATAGATGCTTTTCTGAAACACTCTTGCTTTTTTGATGATCCAAAGGATGTTAGCACTTTGATCTCTGGTTCCTCTGCCTTTTCTAAAACCAGGTTGAACATCTGAAAGTTCATGGTTCACGTATTCTTTAAGCCTGGCTTGGAGAATTTTGAGCATTACTTTGCTAGCATGTGAGATGAGTAAAATTGTGCAGTAGTCTGAGCATTCTTTGGTATTGCCTTTCTTTGTGATTAGAATGAAAACTGAATTTTTCCAGTCCTGTGGGCACTGCTGAGTTTTCCAAATTTGTTGGAATATTGAGTGCAGCACTTTTACAGCATCATCTTTTAGGATTTAAAATAGCTCAACTGGAATTCCATCACCCCCACTAGCCTTGCTCATAGTGATGCTTCCTAAGGCCCACTTGACTTCACATTCCAGCATGTCTGGCTCTAGGTGAGTGATCACACCATCGTGATTTTCTGGATCATGAAGATCTTTTTGTACAGTTCTTCTTTGTATTCTTGCCACTTCTTCTTAATATCTTCTGCTTCTGTCAGGTCCATACAATTTCTGTCCTTTATTGAGCCCATTGTTGCATGAAATGTTTCCTTGGTATCTCTAATTTTCTGGAAGAGATCTCTAGTCTTTCCCATTCTATTGTTTTCCTCTATTTCTTTGCATTGATCACTGAGGCAGGCTTTATTATCTCTCCTTGCTATTCTTTGGAACTCTGCATTCAAATGGGTATATCTTTCCTTTTGTCCTTCGCTTTTGGCTTCCCTTCTATTCACAGCTATTTGTAAGGCCTCCTCAGACAGCTATTTTTGTTTTTTTGCATTTCTTTTTCTTAGGTATGATCTTGCTCCCTGACTCCTGTACAATGTCATGAACCTCTGTCCATAGTTCATCATGCACTGTATCTTAAATCTATTTCTCACTTCCACTGTTAATCATAAGGGATTTGATTTAGGTCATATGTGAAAAGTCTAACTGTTTTCCCTACTTTATTCAATTTTAGTCTGAATTTGGCAATAAGGAGCTCATGATCTGAGCCACAGTCAGCTCCCAGTCTTTTTTTGCTGACTGTATATAGCTTCTCCATCTTTGGCTGCAAAGAATATAATCAATCTGATTTTGGTGTTGACCATCCGGTAATGTCCATGCATAGAATCTTCTCTTGTGTTGTTGGAAGAGGGTGTTTGCTATGACTAGTGCATTCTCTTGGTAGAATTCTATTAGCCTTTGCCCTGCCTCATTCTGTATTTCAAGGCCAAATTTTCCTGTTATTCCAGGTCTTTCTTGACTTCCTACTTTTCATTCCAGTCCCATATAATGAAAAGGACATCTGTTTTCAATGTTAGTTCTAGAAGGTCCTGTAGGTCTTCATAGAACCATTAAACTTCAGTTTCTTGAGTATTACTGGTGGGGGAATAAACCTGGATTACCATGATATTAAATGGTTTGCCTTTGAAAAAACACAGATCATTCTGTCATTTTAGAGACTCCATCCAAATACTGCATTTCACGTCTTTTGTTGACTACGAGGGCTACTCCATTTCTTCTAAGGGATTCTTGCCCAGAGTAGTAGATATAATGTTCATCTGAGTTAAATTCACCCATTCCAGTCCATTTTAGTTCGCTGATTCCTAAAATGTCAACCTTCACTCTTGCCATCTCCTGTTTGATCACTTCCAATCTGCCTTGATTCATGGACCTAACATTCCAGGTTCCTATGCAATATTGCTCTCTACAGCAGTGGGCCTTGCTTCCATCACCAGTCGCATTCACAACTGGGTGTTGTTTTTGCTTTGGCTGCATTTCTTCATTCTGTCTGAAGTTATTTCTCCACTGATCTGTAGTAGCATATTGGGCACCTACCAACCTAGGTAGTTCATCTTTCAGTGTCCTATCTTCTTGCCTTTTCATGTTGTTCATGTGGTTCTCAAGGCAAGAATACTTAAGTGGTTTGCCATTCCCTTCTCTAGTAGACCACATTTTTTCAGAACTCTCCACCATGACCTGTCTGTCTTGGGTGGCCCTACACAGCATGTCTCACAGTTTCACTGAGATAGACAAGGCTGTCTGTATGATTAGATTGGTTAGTTTTCTGTGATGGTGGTTTTCAGTGTCTTTGCCCTCTGATGGAGAAGGATGGGATAGACTGACTGAGGGGGATACTGGGTCTTATTCTTATGGGCAGGGCCATGCTCAGTAAATCTTTAATCCAGTTTTCTGTTGATGGGTGGAGCTGTGTTCCCTCCCTGCCTTTTACTGGGACCCAACTATGGAGGAGGTAATGAAGATAATGGTAACATCCCTCAAAAGATCCCAGGCTTGTACTGCCACAGTCCATGCCCCCAACCCTATAGCAGGCCGCCACCAACCCATGCCTTCTCCAGAGACTCCCAGACACCCAAAGGCATGTCTCCTGGGGGGTCACTGTACCTTTCTCCTGGGTCCTGGTGAACAAGTTTCTTTTGTGTCCTCCAAGAGTCTATTTCCCAGTCCTATGTAAGTTCTGGCAGCTCTATAGTGGGGTAAATGGTGACCTCCTCCAAGAGGACTTATGCCATACCCACATCAGAGACCCTGTCTCTGTGGCAGAAAACTGCAGACCCATACCTCCACAGGAGATGCTCAAACACAGTTCTGTCTCAGTCTCTGTGGGGTCCCTGGGTCCTGGTGTGCACAAGGTTTGTTTGAGCCCTCTGAGCATCCCTGGCAGGAACAGGGATTGATTCTAAACACGAATTCACCCCTCCTACCATCTTACTGGGGCTTCTCCTTTGCCCCTGAACGTGGTGTATCTCCTCACAGTTGCTCCAGTGCCTACCATCTTACTGGGGTTTTTTGACCTTGGACATGGGGTATCTCTTCATGGCTGCTCCAGCGATGCACAGGTGCTATTCCTGACCTTGGGTATGGGGTATCTCCTCACAGCTGCTGCTCCTGACTTTGAACATGGGGTATCTCCTCTCAGCTTTTAAATACAATTTTAAAAACAATTAAAATTAATTTGTAAAAAAAAAAAAAAAATGGACTCATGTCATTTAGTGTGCTGATAATTTTACATATATTATTCAGTTAACCATAACAAATTCCTGAATGTAGTAGTTGCCTTTAATATTCTTGCCTTACAAGTGAAAAATGAAGGCTTCAATAGGTGAAACAGATCACATAAAATCACAAAGATAACACAGAAAGAAGTAAGGTTTTGACTTTAGAAACTGGTATTCTTAACCACTACAATATTACAACTGTTCTTAAAAATTATACTTTAAGAATTTTCCTCCTACTGGAGACAAAATGAGAGCATATGCCTGACATTCACCATAAGGGATTTGACTCAGATAAAGTAAAACTTTCAAACAGAGAGTATTGCCAAGAGAATCCCTGCAGCCACCTTTTCTGACTTGTCATCAGAAGAACTAGGTAGTAGACAGACAGAAAGGGTGTCCTTTTAGGATTTTATATACCCTGGCAAATAACCATTAAGCAAAAAGAGTAACTCATTGGAACAGAGGATAATTATGCAGGATTTTACTAGGAATTTGGAGAAGGGAATGGCAACCCACTCCAGTATTCTAGGCTGGAGAAGTCCATGGACAGAGGAGCCTGGGGGGCTACAGTCCATGTGGTCACAAAGAGTTAGATATGATCAAGTGACTAACACACTTACTAGGAGTGCATCTTAATAACACTTGCTCAGATTTTTTTCCCCCTAGCAGCCTCTAGTGCTTCTGCTCTGGTATCTATAGCTAGAGATTTTTTTTTTTTTTTTTTTTTTTTTTTGATTTCTGGATTACTTTAAAATAATATAATTTCCTATCTCTTGTCCATTAGAAAATATTAAATCCTTTTTTTTTTTGTAAAAAGATGCTATTTTACATTGAAAATTAAATACATTAAACTATCTTGGTCAGTTGTTTTCAAAGGTAGTGATAAATTCTTACACAAATAGAATAGCAAGTATTATGTATGACAAATAAATGGAGTAATCAGATTATGTTAGAACATAATAAAAAATGATATGTTGATTTTGTTATACAACCTATCCCTATGCCATAGCATAGAATATCTCATTCTATCTATAGCAATTCAAATTACAGAAAGATTTTTTGAGAAAAGACTTACAAAACTTATGTCTTAAAGGTGGGCATATTATTCATTTTACATGATATTAAAAATGTATATAACTAACCAGTCAAACACCGTAGAGTCAGTCAGATTATTTGGTTGTTATAAAGTGTGGCTCCAATTAACTTATGCAATAGGGAAATCTACTAAAGATGATGATGGTGGTGGTGGTGGTGATGATGATGATGATGATGGTTGGAGAGGGTCTCAGAACCAAATGAAAAGTCAAACCTAGAATTGGACATGGGAAGAACTGGGCCACCACATAGTCTGTATAAATTGAATTGATGCTGCCTCTAGAGTGAGTAGACTCTAACCATTTTTATTCTGTCCCTGCTTCATTGCATTTAAGACTGAAGTGAAAAAGTAAAACACAAACACACACACACATACAGATACAGAAACAGAATACAGAAGAAAGGATAGAAAGAGAGAGAAAAGGAAGGAGAGAAAGAGAATGTATAAATAAATTGGCCTGAAAACTGTTATTATGAGAAAACATTCTGAGCAATATATATATACATTTTCATTTCAATACACTATTTATTCAAGAATTCAAAACTGCAAAGTATTAAATGTCTAGAAAAATACATTTATTGAGATTTGCCTCAAAGATATTTTAAATCTGATTTTCAAGCTAGATTAATTATTGCTCACCAGAATTATTTTCCCATCGATCCCACAAGAGCTGCCATTCATCATGTCATTTACCCTAGATCATAGCTCCAATGAATGATACAATGTATCATAATCACCCTCTTCCTAACTCCTTAAAATCGAACTGTTTGCTCAGAAAACTTTGGTCCATCAGTTGTCTAAGTTCATCAATTCTATCTAATCGCTGAAAAAATGCATTAGAATACTTAGGGTGATTTTCCTAAGGGGCTATAAGGAGGGCTTGCTTACACATTTTCCTTTTTCAATCTGGAAAATAATATACCTTGAATTGAGAGCAGCTTTTATGACTAAAATATTCAAATTGAAGAGGTGTCTGTCTACAGTAGGGAAATTTTCTAAGAGAACTGGCTCATTGGTATTCTAATTGCAGGCCAGTTAAATGACCCATCTCTAGTAATTACCACTAGAACTTGGACTAATGTAATTCAGACCTAGGGAAGCTGCCTTTGATGAAGTCTACATTTCAGTGTGCTAATTTTTCAAGCGTATTTTTTGTAAAAAGAAATTATTGTTGAGAAAGATGATGTTTTAAAAAGTTCTGTGAGTGCCTTTGCGAGCTTTTATCTCTCTTGTTAAGAATATTGGTATTCTAAACATGCTAAGTGAAACAACTGTGAATTCAGCTAGGTTCATAATGAATTGGATAGTCCACATATGAGTTTTACATAATATTGGATATACTTGATGACATGCATAAGACTTTTTAATTGAAATGTAGTTGATGTATAATATTATATAAGTATGTAATATAGTTTTACAGTTTTTAAAGATTATGCTCCTTGTATAGTTTTTATAAAATATTGACTGTATTCCATGTGTTGTTGAATTTATCTCTGTAGCTTATTTTATCCATAATAGTTTGTAGCTCTTAATCTCTTACACCTATATTTCCCCTTCTTCTTCCCTCTCTCCACGCTAACAACTAGTTTATTCTCTAGAAGTTGGAATCTGCCTCATTTTTGTTATATTCACTAGTTTGTTGTACTTTTTTAGATTCCACATATAAGTAATATATATTTTATCTCTGATTTAAATCACTTTGCATAATTCCCTCAAAGTCCATCAGCACTTCTGCAAATGGCAAAATTTCATTCTTTTTTGTGGATGAGTAGAATCCCAGGGATGGGGAAACCTGGTGGGCTGCCATCTATGGGGTCGCACAGAGTCGGACACGACTGAAGCAACTTAGCAGCAGCAGCAGCAGCAGCAGTATTCCATTATATACATATATATGTATACACACACACACACACACACACACACACACATATGTATGTATCCCATTCACCTGTTGTAAGACATTAGGTTGTTTCCTTATCTTAGCAATTATAAATGATGCTGTTATGAACACTGAGGTCTATGTATCTTTTTTCAGATTAGTGTTTTTGATTTTTTTTTTCAGAGATACATCCAGGAGTGGACTTGCTGGTTCACATCATTGTTCTATTTTTAGTTTAGTTTCCCAATCGCCCCCACCACCCCCCGCCTCTTTAGAAAGCTTCCTATTTTCCACAGTGGCTGCACAAATTTACATTACCACCTGTAGTGTATGAGGGTTCTCTTTTCTTCTCTCCCTTGACAACATTTGGTATTTATGTACTTTTTGATGATAGTCAATCTTAAAGGTTTGAGGTAGGATCTCATTAGGGCTTTTATTTACATTTCCCTGATGATTAATGGTGTTGAGCAACTTTACAGGTGACAGTTATATAAAGCCTTTATTTATTAAGTAAGGTATGTGAATGAATCATACTTTTTCTAATTCTGAATTTGAGTTTATATTAGGTGTACATATTTGAGATATTGTTGTTTAGTCACTAAGTGATACCCAGCTCTTTTCAACCCTGTGGACTGTAGCCTACCAGGTGCCTCTGTTTGTGGAATTCTCCAGTCAAGAATACTGGACTGGGTAGTGATTTCCTTCTCCAGAGTATCTTCCTGATCCAAGGATTGAACCCGGGTCTCCTGCACTGCAGGCAGATTCTTTACCACCTAAGCCACCAGGGAAGCTCATGTTTGAGACAGTTTAGGGTCAAACTATGAACTATGTGGTTTTGTTTCTATAGAGTGGCAATATTACAAGACAGAAAAATCGTGAATTATTTGCATCATCTTATAAAATATGGTCTCCATTCAAGGAACTAACAAGCCCAGATGGCTAGGCAAGCTTCAAATTCACTGAAACTGAACCTTATAAATCATTGGTTCAAACTGCAACATCCATGTCCCAAAATTTTGACAGGGCTTAAGTAAATGTGGTATAGAGAGGTGGACACAAAATTCACTTAGATCATTTCAATAATATACTCTCTCTTGACCTTTAATCTCCTGAATTTTATTATTTCATTTTTTGTTATTATTTCTATCAAACTACCAATGATTGATTTTATTTTCCTCTCAAATGGATTGAAAATATTGAGTTTCATAAATAAATCAGAAGACTTTTTAAAAATGATACTATGTATATATATATATAGAGAGAGAGAGCTTACATTTTGTAAATTTTGTCATATTTTTTTCCAGTCCACAAACTCCAAGCAGTCACAATAATTTTTTTGATTTTTTCTGTTCCTAGGCTATCAAACACTATGAATAAATACTACAATAGCAATCCCTATAGCTCCAATATATACAATTTGCTCTTTAATCCCAGTGTAATCCTAAACATTAGAAATTTAACTCCAAATCACATTTCACACAAATTTATGAAATAATTTTAACTCCTTTAGTCCTTGAATGTCTACCCATCTATTCTCCATCCCCCATGCCATTGCTATATATGAGATGTTTCTTTATAAGGACGTCACTTCCAATTATTTATGCCCTCCATTTCTTCAGCTTTCATCCACTCAGATCATTGTGAATATTTTTTCTGCATTTTTACTTTCCCATTCTCTAATGGTGAAATAGACTGCAGATCATGATTGTGCTTTTAGTAGACAAGTGTTATACAATTGGTGAATTCATAAATTTGGAGGCCATATTCATTCATCAGTACTTGGATGCAATCTCAAAAACAACAGAATGATCATTGTTCATTTCCAGGGCAAACTATTCAATATCACAGTAATCCAAGTCTATGCCCTGGCCAGTAATGCTGAAGATGCTGAAATTAAATGGTTATATGAAGACCCACAAGACCTTCTAGAACTAACACCCCCAAAAGATGTCCTCTTCATTATAGAGGAATGGAATGCAAAAGTAGGAAGTCAAGAAACACCTGGAGCAACAGACAAATTTGGCCTTGGAAAACACAATGAAGCAGGACAAAGTCTAATAGAGTTTTGCCAAGAAAATGCACAGGTCATAGCAAATACCCTTTTCCAACAACACAAGAGAAGACTCTATGCATGGACATAACCAGAAGGACAATAACAAAATCAGATTGATTATATTCTTTGCAGCCAAAAAGGAAAAAGCTCTATACAGTCAGCAAAAAGAAGACTGGGAGCTGACTGTAGCTCAGATCATGAACTCCTTATTGCCA
This sequence comes from Tragelaphus eurycerus, assembly GCA_935064755.1. Taxonomy (NCBI): domain Eukaryota; kingdom Metazoa; phylum Chordata; class Mammalia; order Artiodactyla; family Bovidae; genus Tragelaphus; species Tragelaphus eurycerus. The sequence continues at coordinate 15,502,973 of CAKXYN010000009.1, read as the reverse complement.
AATTCAGACTTAAGAATAAAGTAGGGGAAACCACTAGACCATTCATGTATGATCTAAATCAAATCCCTTACGACTATACAGTGGAAGTGAGAAATAGATTCAAGGGATTAGATTTGATAGACAGAGTGCCTGAAGAACTATGTATGGAAGTTCATGACATAACACAGGAGACAGGGATCAAGATCATACCTAAGAAAAAGAAATGCAAAAAACCAAAATGGCTGTCTGAGTAGGTCTTTTATAATAGCTGAGAAAAGAATAGAAGTGAAAAGCAAAGGAGAAAAGGAAAGATACACACATTTGAATGCAGAGTTCCAAAGAATAGCAAGGAGAGATAAGAAAGCCTTCCTCATTGATCAGTGCCAAGAAATAGAGGAAAACAATAGAATGGGAAAGACTAGAGATCTCTTCAAGAAATTTAAAAATAGCAAGGGAATATTTCATGCAAAGATGGGCACAATAAAGGAGAGAAATTGTATGGATCTTATTGAAGCAGTGGATATTAAGAAGAGGTGGCAAGAATATACAGAACTATACAAAAAAAGGTCTGCACAACCCAGATAATCACAATAGTATGATCACTCACCTAGAGCCAGACATGCTGGAATGTGAAGTCAAGTGGACCTTAGGAAGCATCACTACTAACATAGCCAGTGGAGGTGATGGAATTCTAGTTGAGCTCTTTCAAATCCTAAAACATGATGCTTTGAAAGTGCTACACTCAATATGCCAGAAAATTTGGAAAACTCAGCAATGCCACAGGAATGGAAAAGGTCAGTTTTCATTCCAATCCCAAAGAAAGGCAATGTCAAGAATGCTCAAACTACTGCACAATTATATTCATCTCACACACTTGTAAAGTAATGCTCAAAATTATCCAAGCCAGGCTTCAATAGTACATGAACTGTGAACATCCAGATATCCAAGCTGGTCTTAGAAAAGGTAGAGGAATTAGAGATCAAATTGCCAACATCTGTTGGATCATCAAAAAAGCAAAAGAGTTCCAGACAAACATCTACGTTTGCTTTATTGACTACATCAAATCCTTTGACTATGTGAACCACAACAAACTGTGGGAAATTCTTAAAGTGATGGAAATACTAGACTACCTGACCTGCCTCTTGAGAAACCTATATGCAGGTAAAGAAGCAACAGTTAGAACTGTACATGGAACAGAATGGTTCCAAATAGGGAAAGGAGTACTTCAAGGCTGTTTATTGTAACCCTGCTTATTTAATTTATATGCAGTGTACATCATGAGAAATGTTGGGCTGGATGAAGCACAAATTGGAATCAAGATTGCTGGGAGAAATATCAAAAACTTCAGATATACAGATGAGAAAACCATTATGGCAGAAAGTGAAGATGAACTAAACAGCCTTTTGATGAAAGTGAGAGGAGAGTGAAAAAGTTGGCTTAAAACTCCACATTCAGAAAACTAAGATTATGGCATCTGGTCCCATCACTCATGGCAAATAGATAAGGAAACAGTGGAAATAGTGAAAGACTAATTTTTTGGACTCCAAAATCACTGCAGATGGTGATTGCAGCCATGAAATTAAAAGACACTTACTCCTTGGGGGAAAAGTTATGACCAACCTAGACAGCATATTAAAAAGCAAAGACATTACTTTGCCAACAAAGGTCTGTGTAGTCAAGATTATGTTGTTTTCCAGTAGTCATGTATGGATGTGAGAATTGGACTATAAAGAAAGCTAAGCACCAAGGTATTGATGCTTTTGAACTATGGTGTTGGAGAAGACTCTTGAGAGTCCCTTGGGCTGCAAGGAGATCCAACCAGTCCATCCTAAAGGAAATCAGTCCTGCATATTCATTGGAAGGAGTGATGCTGAAGCTGAAGCTCGCATACTTTGGTCACCTGATGCAATGAACTGACTTCATTTGAAAAGACCCTGATGCTGGGAAAGATTGAAGGTGGGAGGAGAAGAGGAAGACAGAGGATGAGATGGTTGAATGGCATCACCGACTAAATGGACATGAGTTTGACTAAACTCTGGGAGTTGGTGATGGACAGGGAGGCCTGGCATGCTGCAGTCCATGGGGTCACAAGTGTTGGACATGACTGAGTGACTGAACTGACTAATTTGTCAGATGACAGCAGTCTAACTTGACTATGAAGAAAGCAAGACCATTAAAGGAATGAGAAAAAATGAAAGTGTTATAGTCTATAAATTAGAAGTTGAGATTTGTTGAGATTCTCAACATTAAAGGAAAGAAGTTAAAGTGGATATCAAAATGTAGAATTATAACTGACTTTAGAAATGGTATTTAACAATGGCAAAGTCAGGATGCTGAAAAAGGATGCATTATATAGCTGAAGAGGGTGAAGACTAGAGCATTATAGATAAATAGATCAAAGAAATGGCAAGCCATAACATCTAAGGGATTGAAAAGGGGTATATTAAAATTAGCAAGACTTAGATCAGGATAATGTTATAGACAAGAATGACTCTTCAAGGAGGGGCCAAGCATTCTGTAGATGACAACAGCTGGAATATTCAATTATTATGTTATACACTTGAAACTAATATAATAAGTCAACTATACTAAAATAATAAATTAAAAACAAAATAAACAAATGGGTATCTTTGGCTTGTTCTTTTAATATTGAATATATATTTCCTGTGCTGTGTAATATATGATGGTATCTTATTTAATTTGTATATAATAGCTTTTCTTCTTAATATCTTACCCTTAGCTTCCCCCCCGCCCCCTTTTTTTTCAAGAGTGTTTTGGCTATTTAAGGTCTTTTTTTTCCATATATGTTTATTCTAGTTCTGTGAAAAATGTAATGGGAAATTTGTTGTGGGTTGCATTAAAACTACGCTTTGAGTAGTAAGGATACTTTTAAAATATTCTTCCAATCCATGGAAATGGTATCTTTTCATTTCTTTTTATCACCTTTACTTTTCTTCATTAATGTTTTATGTTTTTCAGAGTTTAAGTTTTTAATATCTTTGATTAGGTTTGTTTCTGGTATCTTATTATTTTTTTTATATAATTTTAAATGGAACAGTTTATTTTATTTTTTTCTAATAGTTCATTATTTATCTAAAGAAAAATCATATTATCTGTATATTAACAGTGATCTTTATCCTGCAACTTTGTTGAATTCATTCATTAGCTCTCTGTTAATTTCTTCTTTTGATTTCTCCCCATGTGGTTTAAAGATTTTCTTTATAACTTGTGGTTCTTTCTCTCTAGTTCTTGTTTATCTATTATATGTTTTTGATTTGTGTTTGCCATAAAGTTTGTATATAGTGATCTATAACTGCATCTACTTATTTTAGACTGACAGACATTTAAGTTCAAGCATATTCTTAAAGATTTACATTTTTTGCTTTCTTTATCATTTTTTAATATATAGTTTACATATTCATGTTTATCTCTTAACTGTTAACTATAGTTACAGTTGATTTCATATTTGTCTTTTTAATTGTCACACTAGCTTATTTAAGTGGTTGACCCACAGCTTTTACTATATATTTGTATTTGTTAGTGAAATTTTTCCTATAAATTCTTACTGTTTGTGGTAGCCTTTTATTTTTCACTTAAACAAAACCTTTCAACAGTTCTTGTAAGTTTAATATTGACGAAATATTTTAGTTTTAGTTGACAAAGAAGTTCTTTATCTCTTTTAAATTTTGAGTAATCAACTTTCTTTATCCTAGGTTGTATGTTTTTCCCTTTCATCACTTTAAATATATCATGACACTTTCTTCTGGCCTGCACATTTTCTGCAGAAAAATGAACTGATAGCCTTATGGGAGTCCCCTCATGTGAGAGCCTGTTTTTCTCTTGCTGTCATTAAAAATCTTTTATTTAACTTTTTCTTTTTTAATTATGATATGTCTTGGTGTGGATCTCTTTGGGTTCATCTTAATAGAAATTTTCTATGATTTCTAAATGTCTTTTTCTTTCTTCAATTTAAGGAATTTTTCAACCATAATTTTGTCAAATATATTTCCAATCCTTTTTTCTCCCTCTTCTAGCTCTGGAACTCCCAATAATGCAAATGTTAGTACTTGATGTTGATTGAGATCTTTTACACTATACTTATTTTTTAAATTTGTTTTCCTTTTTACTGTTCTGATTGGGTGACTTTCGTTATTTTATTTTCTAGATCACTTATGCATTCTTCTGAGTCACCTTGTTTGCTATTAATATTGATACCATCAAGACAGTTCTAGAAAAATATCTATTTCTGCTTTATTGACTATGCCAAAGCCTTTGACTGTGTGGGTCACAATAAACTGTGGAAAATTCTGAAAGAGATGGGAATACCAGACCACTTGACCTGCTTCTTGAGAAACCTATATGCAAGTCAGGAAGCAACAGTTAGAACTGGACATGGAACAACAGACTGGTTCCAAATAGGAAAAGGAGTACATCAAGGCTGTATATTGTCACCCTGCTTATTTAATTTATATGCAGAGTACATCATTAGAAACACTGGGCTAGAAGAAGCACAAACTGGAATCAAGATTACTGGGAGAAATATCAATAATTTCAGATATGCAGATGACACCACCTTTATGGCAGAAAGTGAAGAGGAACTAAAAAGCCTATTGATGAATGTAAAAGAGGAGAGTGAAAAAGTTGGCTTAAAGCTCAACATTCGGAAAACGAAGATCATGGCATCTGGTCCCATCACTTCATGCTAAGTAGATGGGGAAACAGTGGAAACAGTGTCAGATTTTATTATTTTGGGCTCGAAAATCACTGCAGATGCTGATTGCATCCATGAAATTAAAAGATGCTTACTCCTTGGAAGGAAATTTATGACCAACCTAGATAGCATATTAAAAAGCAGAGATATTACTTTACCAGCAAAGGTCCATCTAGTCAAGGCTATGGTTTTCCCAGTGGTCATGTATGGATGTGAGTTGGACTATAAAGAAAACTGAGAGCTGAAGAATTGATGCTTTTGAACTGTGGTGCTGTAGAAGACTCCTGAGAGTCCTTTGGACTACAAGGAGATCCAACCAGTCCATCCTAATGGAGACCAGTCCCGGGTGTTCATTGGAAGGACTGATGCTGTAGCTGAAACTCCACTATTTTGACCACCTCATGCGAATAATTGACTCATTTGAAAAGACCCTGATGCTGGGAGAGATTGGGGGCAGGAGGAGAAGGGGACAACAGGAGATGAGATGGCTGGATGGCATCACCGACTCAATGCACATGAGAAACTCTGGGAGTTGGTGATGTACAGGGAGGCCTGGCATGCTGCGATTCATGGGGTCACAGAGTCGGACACAACTGAGAGATTGAACTGAACTGAGTGTGTTTTATATCTTAGTTATTCTGTTCTCCAGCTTTCAGTCTCTCGTTCCTCCTTTTCCTTGTTAAAATTCTCACCGTGTTCATCTATTCTTTTCCCAAGTTCCATTAGTATTCTTAATATTGCTTTGAACTCTTTATCAGATAAATAATGTATCTATCTTTTATAGGTATTTTCAGGATTTTATTTCTTATTCATTTATGTGAGATATTCCTCTGTTATCTCGTATTGTTTCACTTTATCTGTCTCTATGAAAGCAGGTGACACTGATATCTATCCTAGTCTTGCGAGAATGTCCTTGGAGGGCATCATCCTATGTAGTCAATGTATGCCCAGTGGTTTTGGTCAGAAAGCTGGAACTGAACATGAGTCATTTCCTCCCCTGGGACATGTTGGCAGACACTATCCTGGGTCAGAGATAGACTGGAGATAGAGGACCTAGAGCCAGAGCTGGTTGTGATTCAAGACTCTTCCTATGCTCAGTGTCAGTCACCACTCTGCAGGATATAAGTTCAGAGCCCAAGATACTGGAGCAGAAGCTCTTAGGTTTCAGTCTAAGCTGGATTTGTTCCCTCTAAGCATTAGTATATGTACTCTGCTTGGCAACAGCAGCCTTTACCCTAGTAGAAGGCAGAGCTGTACCAAGAGGTGCTGGAGCAGGATCCTGTACAGGCTGGGGTGTGTTCTGGGCTGGTTCATCAAGTCACTCAGAGCCATAGGCAGTTTTCAAACTGATATTTCTGTGCACACTGATACTGTTTTCCATTACCTTGTTTGGAGGCATGATTGGGTCCAAGCCAACTCGATTCCCTTTAACGATACACACTCTTCTTGACAACAGCACTTCTTCCCTAGTGGAGAGAAGTGCCAAAGCAAAGGGGCTAAACACTCAGTGCCAGCTGGATGCTTGCTAAGACTTATGGGAAAATGGCCAGAAACCTCTGCAGTTTTCAATATGCTTCCTCCCTGCTACAACTGGAAGGAAGTGTGTGCATGCACTCTTAACAAATAGAGTCTTGGTTTCTTACAGCCCTTTGGTAAGTCTTACTGGTTTTCAAATTCACTCAGGATACTCATCTTCTTAGTGTCAGACCTCTGGGAAACCCAATGTGTGACTCACCTCCTCACTCTTCAAAGAAGATCTTTAAGCCCATGATATCCTCTTCTTCATTTGTGTCCCCTTCTAGTGCCAGAGGTCATGACCCTATTGTTCTTTCTTTCCTACCTGACTCCATGTGGATCTTTCTTTACAGTCTTGATTGTAGAAAAGCCTTTATGCCAGTCTCCAAGTTACCAACAAAGGTCCATCTAGTCAAAGTTATTGTTTTTCCAGTAGTCATGTATGGATGTGAGAGTTGGACTATAAAGAAAGCTGAGTGCTGAAGAATTGATGCTTTTGAACTGTGGTGTTGGAAAAGACTCTTGAGAGTCCTTTGGACTGCAAGCAGATCCAACCAGTCCATCCTTAAACAAACCAGTCCTGAATATTCATTGGAAGGACTGATGCTGAAGCTGAAACTCCAATACTTTGGCCCCCTGATGAGAAGAATTGACTTTTTTGCAAAGACCCTGATGCTGGGAAATATTGAAGGTGGGAGGAGAAGGGAACGGCAGAATATGAGGTGGTTGGATGGCATCACTGACTCGATGGACATGAATTTGAGTAACCTCTGGGAGTTGATGTGGACAGAGAAGCCTGGTGTGCTGCAGTCCATGGGGTCACAAAAGAATCAGACACAACTGAGCAACTGAAATGAAATGAAATTGTTTTTACCTAGAATTGTCTTTATTATAGATGTAGTTTGATGTGTTTATGAGGGGAAGGAAGCTCAGTGTCCTCATACTCCACCATCGTCATCTCTCCTCTACAAAATATCCACTTCAAATGCTGGGTCTCAGATATGTTCAGTATTCAGTTCAGTTCAATCAGTCAGTTGTGTCCAACTCTTTGCAACCTCATGGACTGCAGCATGCCAGGCTTCCCTATCAAGAATGATAAAAGACATACATGCTAACATTAATTAAAAGAAAGCTGAAGTTGTAATATTAATTTCAGTCAAAGCAAACTTCACAAGAAGGAAAATTATGAGGGATGAAAAAAACATTCAGTAATGATAAAGTATCAGTCTTCCATTTATTATAACATAAATAATCATCTTAACTAGATATGCATTAATAACAGCAGAACATAATAATACATGAGACAAAAATTAATACAACTGAAATAAAAATATAGACAAATTGGCAGTTACTTCAATACTTCAGCACCCTTAACTTAATACAAAATAGATAAGAGGTAGAGAGTAAAAAGGAAGATATAAAATTGGATTTATTCATATATGGCAACACTGAATATCTGAAAAGCAGCATCTACAAACATATTCCTGAAACTAATAAATGACATAGCAGTGTAGCAGAATGTAATTTTTTTAATTGATTTTGTTTTCAATATATCAATAATGAGCAATTAAAATTAGAAATTAATAAAAACAACGTTTATAATAATACCAAAGTTATTAGGTATAAATCTAAGAAAATATGTATAGAATCTATGTAGAAAGCAATGAAACACTGATGATATAAAATAAAACATCAATATAAATGTAGAACTAGTCCATGTTTATGAATAGGAAGATTTAAAATTATTGAGCTGTCATGTTTTTCCAGCTTCATTTATAAATTCCATTAAATCTCAAACAAAATCCCAGGAAGTTACTTTAATGGCTATTGACAACCTGATTCTAAAGTTTACATGGAGAAAAAAAAATCAGAATAGCCAACACAATATTGAATAATAAGAAAGTTGGTTTGAAACACCTGATTTTTTTACTTAAAATGAAGCTATATTAATTAAGATAGATTGATATAGGAAAAAAATAGACACATTCTATTCTGAATGCAACAGAATAGAAAGTCCAGAATAGACTGATGCAAATATAGTCAACTGATAATTTGGGCAAAAATGCAAAGATAAATTACTTGTGAAATAATAGTCTTTTAAATAAATGGTGCTAGAACAACGATCAGATCAGATCCGATCAGATCAGTCACTCAGTCGTGTCCGACTCTTTGAGACCCCATGAATCGCAGCACGCCAGGCCTCCCTGTCCATCACCAACTTCCGGAGGTCACTGAGACTCACATCCATCGAGTCAGTGATGCCATCCAGCTATCTCATCCTCTGTCGTCCCCTTCTCCTCCATATTAAAAAAAAAAAAAAAAGTCTGGACACAGACCTCACCCTTTTTAAAAACTCAATTCAAAATGAATCATAGGCTTAAATATAAACTACAAACAGATAAAATATCCAGAAGAAAACATAACAATAACTACATGATCTTGGTTTTGATGATGATGATATATCATATATATAACTTAGAAAAATAATTGAAAATTTAACTCTATTAAAGTTAGAAACTTCCATTGTGCACAAGACACTCTGAAGAGAATGGAATAATAAGAGAGAACCTGGGAGAAAATATCTGCAAAATACATATCTAATAAAGGAATTATATACAAAATATATAAAGAGTTTTTAAAACTCATCTCTATAAATGTATCTGAAATGAACTGGTTATTGTAACAGACACCTCACTACAGGATATGTACAAATGACAAGAACATAAAATCGTGCTTAGTATAATGTCATTAGGCAAGTGCCAGTATGTACCTATTAGAATAACTAAAATCCAAATTAAAAGATGCTTACTCCTTGGAAGAAAAGTTAGACAACTTTTCTGCACAGCATATTAAAAAGCAGAAACATTACTTTGTCAACAAAGGTCTGTCTGGTCAAGGCTATGGTTTTTCCAGTAGTCATGTACGGATGTGAGAGTTGGACTATAAACAAAGCTGAGTGCCAAAGAATTGATGCTTTTGAACTGTGGTGTTGGAGAAGACTCTTGAGAGTCCCTTGGACTGCAAGGAGGTCCAACCAGTCCATCCTAAAGGAGATCAGTCCTGGGTGGTTACTGGAAGGACTGATGTTGAAGTTAAAACTCCCATACTTTGGTCACCTGAAGCAAAGAGCTGACTCATTTGAAAAGACTCTGATACTGGGAAAGATTGAAGGCAGGATGAGAAGGGGACGACCAAGGATGAGATGGTTGGACAGCATCACCGACTCAATGGGCATGAGATTTGCGTCAACTCCAGCAGTTGGTGATGGACAGGGAGGCCTGGCATCCTGCGGTTCATGGGATCGCAAAGAGTGACTGAATGACTGAACTGAACTGAAATCTGACAACACTGAACATTCTTTTTTTTTTTTTTTTTTTTTTTTTTTTCTTTTAAACTATTATTTTATTTTATTTTTATTTATTTATTTATTTTTAGGTATCAAGAATCTCTTTTATTGATTATCAGAAACATTACAAACATCTAATATGAACAAATTGTAACATGACAGTGATTAGTTTGAACAATTAATACATTTCAGATATAATATTATACATATTTCAATGCTATTCTCCCCAGTCATCCCACCCTCTCCTGGTCCCAGAGTCCAAAAGTCTGTTCTATACATCAGTGTCTCTTTTGCTGTCTCATAAATGGGATTATTTTTACCATCTTTCTAAATTCCATATATATGCGTTAGTATACTGTATTTGTGTTTTTGTTTCTGGCTTACTTCACTCTGTATAATAGGCTCCAGTTCCATCCATCTCCTTAGAACTGATTCAAATGTATTGTTTTTAATGGCTGAGTAATACTCCATTGTGTATATGTACCACAACTTGTTTATCCATTCATCTGTGGATGGACATCTAGGTTGCTTCCACGTTCTGGCTATTGCAAACAGTGCTGCTATGAACATTGGGGTACACGTGCCTCTTTCAATTCTGGATTTCTCAGTGTATATGCCCAGCAGTGGGATTGCTGGATCATAAATGTCTCATTCATTGCTGGTGGGATAAAATATAGTTCTCTTATTTTCAAAGACAATTTTGCAGTTTCTTATAAAAGAAAACTTAGGTTTTACTATAAGATTCAACAATCACAATTCTGTTTACCTAACTTATTAAAAAATGTCTGTGCATAAAAGTATTCATATAATTATTCACAGTAGCTTATTCATAATTGCCCCAAATTGGAAACAATTAAAATTTCCTTCAATAGGTGAAGGAAATAGGTGAATAAACTCTGGAACATTTAGAGAATATAATATAGTGAAGTGATAAAAAAATGAGTTATTAAACCAAAAAAGTGTATGCATGAGTCAAAAGTGCATATTTCTAAATAAGAGGAGATTTTGAAATATCTACGTATTCTGTGATTCCCAGCACATACTATTCTGGAAAACATATTTAAAGATATTAGGTCAATGGTTGTCAGGTGTAGGTGTGCACATATAGTGGAGATTGGGATTGTAGAAGGTGAGGGGATGGAATAAGTGAAGTACAGGGCATTTTATAAGAGCAGTGGAATTGTTCTTTTTAATACTGTTATGGTGAATACAAAATGTAGATTTATCGAAATTCATTGAACTTTACAGCACAAAGAATACTCATTCATAAATGAAAAAAAATTAAAATCATTTATGAGGTCAGAGGATCCAGGAATGGAATTTAAGATGTGACAAATGATTTAAATGTATTTAAATTATATGAAACTTTCTTAGTGAAGGGAGTTGGAGAATAAGGTGCTGACCTTTTTGACTTGGGAAATGAATGGAGTTTGTAAGACTAATCGCAAAAGGAATCGTTCATAAGCACTGTATTCTGGTTGATGAAGTTTTGTCCCATAGGGCACAGGTTAACAATTTAACAGGTTAACAGTTCTGAAACTATTATGTATGTATACTGGAACTAACAGTTAAATTACTCATGAATGGCTGGAGCCAGAAGTATCACTGTAGATGGGGGAAGTTCAGATAAGCTAAAGAAGGAGGCTAGAATGGTGTACATGGTAATGGATCAGAGTTAGAGGTACCAGTGTAAACGTCAGCTCAGTTCAGTCGCTCAGTCGTGTCCGACTCTTTGCGACTCCATGAATCGCAGCACGCCAGGCCTCCCTGTCCATCACCAACTCCTGGCATTCACTCAACGTCCATGGAGTCAGTGATACCATCCAGCCATCTCATCCTCTGTCGTCTGTTCATACACATACGTATGAACGTATGTGTAGCTTACTACAGACACATGTAGAAATGATTATAGATATGTATCTATAAACAGGTTAGCTTTCATATTTAAATCTCCTTGCTTGGCCACTTGAGAGGACAATGGCACCCCAGGAGAAATGAACACAATGAACATTCAACTCTTGGTTTCTAGTACTATTCTTTCATTAAAGGAACCAGAGCTCCTTGGAACAATGGCAAATTTTAGGACTGGGACAGTAAATAAACAGGATGAATCTAGACCAGAAAGTAAGAAAGTGCTCAAATGAAAAGGAGGGTGGAGGTAAGGTAAAAGTATACTGCAGTCCATGGAAGAATTTGAATGACTAAGGATGAACAATTTGAACAAAATAGAGAGAGAGAGAGAAAACAGAGAAACTAAGTTGGATTATAATCCAAAGTACAAAATTAATAGTCTATAGTAATATAAATAAATGATTGAATAAATGAATAAATGGCAAGGAATAGACATAGCTCCTGTGAAGAATACTTCCAAATGGGTTTATGTAGATATTTGACTCTTAAGGATGTGCAGTATAACCTTCCATTCCTTAAGTGTGAGTTGCTCATAGTGCCTTCTTTCCAAAGAGTACAATGTGAGAACATGGAAAGTTAGAGTGGGGAAATCTAACAACTACCTCAGCCAGCTGACCAGACTTAAAATCTATGTACCCTTTGAATCTAAGTATGTACCCTTAGAAGAATGTCACAAGAACAGAACTGTATTTCTCTATGGACTTTCTCACAAAAACCCAGTTTTAATTACAGAAAAAATGAGATAAATCCCAGTTGAAGGACATTCTAAAAACCTGACCAAAATCTCTCGATATTGTCAAGGACATCAAAACAAAGAATGCTAGAGAAATTGCCACAGCCAAAAGGAAATGAAGGAAACAATATGTAATGTGGGATTCTGTATGCAATTCTGAAACAGGTAAAATATAATAGATAAAAACTAAGGAAATCTGAATTAACCATGAGCTTTACAAGTATTAAGATACTGATATTCACTCATCAGTGGTGAGAAATCACATCATGTGATTATGAGATATTAAGATGTTAACAATAAGAAAAACTTATTATGGAATATATGAAAGTTTTCTGTATTAGTCTTATAATTTTTATCAAAATTTAAATCTACTCTAAAATTAAAAAATATATATGAATGTATACATACAACAGTTCAAAAGCATCAATTCTTCGGCGCTCAGCCTTCTTCACAGTCCAGCTCTCACATCGATACATGACCACAGGAAAGACCATAGCCTTGACTAGGCGAACCTTTGTTGGCAAAGTGATGTCTCTGCTTTTGAATATGCTATCTAGGTTGGTCATAACCTTCCTTCCAAGGAGTAAGCGTCTTTTAATTTCATGGCTGCAGTCACCATCTGCAGTGATTTTGGAGCCCAGAAAAATAAAGTCTGACACTGTTTCCACTGTTTCTCCATCTATTTCCCATGTAGTGATGGGACCAGATGCCATGATCTTCGTTTTCTGAATGTTGAGCTTTAAGCCAACCTTTTCACTCTCCACTTTGACTTTCATCAAGAGGCTCCTGAGTTCCTCTTCACTTTCTACCATAAGGGTGGTATCATCTGCATATCTGAGGTTATTGATATTTCTCCCGGCAATCTTGATTCCAGCTTGTGTTTCCTCCAGTCGAGCATTTCTCATGATGTACTCTGCATATAAGTTAAATAAACATGGTGACAATATACAGCCTTGACGTACTCCTTTTCCTATTTGGAACCAGTCTGTTGTTCCATGACCAGTTCTAACTGTTGCTTCCTGACCTGCATACAGATTTCTCAAGAGGCAGATCAGGTGGTCTGGTATTCCCATCTCTCTCAGAATTTTCCACAGTTTATTGTGATCTACACAGTCAAAGGCTTTGGCATAGTCAATAAAGCAGAAATAGATGTTTTTCTGGAACTCTCTTGCTTTTTCGATAATCCAGCGGATGTTGGCAATTTGATCTCTCGTTCCTCTGCCTTTTCTAAATCCAGCTTGAACATCAGGAAGTTCACGGTTCACATATTGCTGAAGCCTGGCTTGGAGAATTTTGAGCATTACTTTACTAGCGTGTGAGATGAGTGCAATTGTGCGGTAGTTTGAGCACTCTTTGGCATTGCCTTTCTTTGGGATCGGGATGAAAACTGACCTTTTCCAATATTGTGGCCACTGCTGAGTTTTCCAAATTTGCTGGCATATTGAGTGCAGCACTTTCACAGCATCATCTTTCAGGATTTGGAATAGCTCCACTGGAATTCCATCACCTCCACTAGCTTTGTTCCTAGTGGTGCTTTCTAAGGCCCACTTGACTTCACATTCCAGGATGTCTGGCTCTAGGTCAGTGATCACACCATCATGATGTGGTGTTGGAGAAGACTCTTGAGAGTCCCTTGGACTGCAAGGAGATCCAACCAGTCCATTCTGAAGGAGATCAGACCTTGGATTTCTTTGGAGGGAATGATGCTCAAGCTGAAACTCCAGTATTTTGGCCACCTCATGCGAAGAGTTGACTCATTGGAGAAGACTCTGATGCTGGGAGGGATTGAGGGCAGGAAGAGAAGGGGACGACAGAGGATGAGATGGCTGGATGGCATCACTGACTCGATGAATGTGAGTCTGGGTGACCTCCGAGAGCTGGTGATGGATAGGGAGGCCTGGCGTGCTGCGGTTCATGGGGTCGCAAAGAGTCGGACACGACTGAGCGACTGATCTGATCTGATACATACAACATAATAACTTTTAAATAAAATACATAATTAAGATAAAAAGCAGTCAGATGAAGTCTGGGAGATTGTATGTAGAAAATACATGCTACCAAAGGTCTCTAAAAATTATTCCATATAATTGTCTTTGAACTTATAAAGACCAATCCAAAGTAGACTAATTATGTGGTAATAATAATTTTAGCTACTATTAATCTTAAGACAAAAGTAAGCAATTTTCTCTAGAGAAGCAAAATTTTTTTTATAATTCTAAACTTTGTATGTTCACCAGGTTGCCAAGTATTTTTAGAATATATTGACCAAATACTGTCCATTTAAAAATCAGAAGATAAAGCAGTGAAAGTAACACATAGCCACCTGTGTAAAATGTATCTGTTTCTGTTTCATGTTTTTGCCACTCTGAAAAATCTTTCTTCATTAGGTATTGCATTTTATGAAGAGGTAAACATGCACGTATATTCTCCATCCCATATCGTCAGTACCTAGCAAAGTTTTTGTCATGTAATCAACCCTTTATAAATATTTGTCAAATGAATATATAAATGAAGAAATTGTGTGTGACCCTAGGTGGTCTTCACTTCACTTTTTATGCATTGCTCTCTGTTTTCCACTATTATCCTTATTTTACTGTACTAAGTTCTCATTTTTTGGACATGTTTCTACTTGTAAACATTTTTACTTTGACTTGCAATATGGGTCATTGTGAGTTTTACTGATTTAAATAGTTTCCCTAAGACTTTCAGACGTTAATTAGTTATGATAAATTTAATACCTTTCTAAGCAGATATAGTTTTGGCATTTCCATCATAATATGACGTAATTTGTAGTTCAAGTGAACAAACGAGTTCGGAAAGAAAAAATCTTGGTTCAAACTTTAAATAATGGATTTTCAAATTTAAAATTTTTCAAAAATCTATTTATTTATTTTTTTTGTTTAGTTTACACATATTTTGGCTTTTATTTGCAAGGAGAGAAAATGAACAATAAAATTAAAAGAAACTGAACAAGCATATTAAATGAAAGATGAACAAGATCTTTGATTTTTTTTCATCTTTTTATTATTTAGTAGTTTAATCCATACAAACTTACATATTCTTTTATATAATTTCCTCTGTGTCATTGCCAAAAAAACCTGTTTTGTTGATTTGTTTTGTTTTTGGTACTTCAATTTATTGCAAACCAGATGTAGCCTTGAAGTTTTAAGTCCAACTGTTCCCAGACTTTATTATCTGGGCATGCAGCCACTACAGTGCAGAGTTCTTAAGTAAGTAAGTTCTACAGAAGTATTGACCAGCTTTCCACACCCACAGACACATCCACAGTGTTCTATCTGATAGTGTTGAAAAGTAGTCCTCCTTTTTTTTTCCTCTTTGATACACTATTTTCAATTTTCTGACTTCCATTATTCAGGTTCTACCGAATTAAGCTATTTCTTCTGTCAAATTTAAGGGTGTTATCTATTTATTTTTTTAATTCACTGGAAACAGAGACTTTTGGATATACAAATAGAATGGGATTATCAAATATTTAGCCACTTTTTTTGTAAGCAAGTAATTTATCAATGTAAATGGTAATTGCTCATTGGAGACTTTATAAAATATCTGGGGATATGGAATGGTTAAAAGAGCAAATAAGACATAATAATATTTGTCATATAATGTTTGCTTGATAATAGGAATAGCACTACTTATAATTCTATGTGCTTTCTAAATATTAATCCCCCAAACCTACGTAAATTCTTGTTGTGTCTATATTTCTGTTATTTTGAAGATAGGAAAATTGAGCAGAGTGTAGCTAGTTACTGTTTTCCAGTCGCTTAGTGGTCCAACTCATTGTAGCCTTATGGACTGCCACACACCAGGCTTCCCTGTCCATCACTAACTCCCAGAGCTTGCTCAAATTCATGTCCAATGAGCCGGTGATGCTATCTAACCATCTCATCCTCTGCCACCCCCTCCTTTTGCCTTCTATCTTTCCCAGAATCAGGGCTTTTTCCAAAGAGGCAGCTCTGCCCATCAGGTGGCCAAAGTATTGGAGTATCAGCTTCAGCACCAGTCCTTCCAAAAAGTATTCAGGGTTGATTTCCTTTCAGGTTTGATCTTCTTGACATCCAAGGTACTCTCAAGAGTCTTTTCCAGCACAAAATTTGAAAGCTTTAATTTTCAGCCCTCAGCCTTCTTTATGGTCCAACTCTCACATCTGTACATGACTACTGAAAAACTATAGCTTTGACTATGCGGACCTTTGTTGGCAAAGCAATTTATTGCCTTTTTTTTTTTTTTTACTACTCTGTCTAGTTTTGTCATAGCTTTCCTTCCAAAGAGCATAAATCTTTTAATTTCAAGGTTGCAGTCACCATCCATAGTGATTTTGGTATAACTTGCCTTGTATCAAACTGATAGTAATTCACAGATTAAAGCTTTAAATCTAGATAATGCTTCTCCAGACACGATGCTCTAACCACTACATTGCATTGTTCTTCCACAATGAACAAGCCATTAGTTGACTTTGCAAAAACAAACAACCAAACAAAAAATTTGCAGCTGCTGTTCATTTATATTGAACTTAAAAATGCTGTCATGAAAATATTCAATATAAGATGCTACTCAACATAGCATTCATATGAAGAAATCAGCCAATATTTATGGATTTTGAAGATGTAATTTTACAGAGTGTAGTTAATAAGTAAAGATTTTTAATGATTTGGGGAGAGGTGAATAAAAAATTGGGGATTGAAGTTATAACGACACCAAAACCATGTACAAATCAATTTGTGACCTTGACAAAATTAAAACTTCTTTGATCATCACTTTGTTCTTAGGGATAAACCCATTAAAATCAAATAAAAAGGCATTAAACCCAGCTGTCAACATTATTTGCATGCTTCTAATTATGAGCAGAGGAATTATTGTAATAAATGTAACCCTTTTTATAATGATCCAGACTGTAACTAAAATGTCATCTGATTCTTATGTAAAAAATACATGTATACATAGTTCCATGCAAATTAGATAGTAAGCCTAGATTTTCAAATATTAAAAAAATTAATTCAAATTTGACTAGAGAAGGAGCAAAAATTTAGGAAACTGGACAATTATTTCATTGTTAAAATGATACAAGCTTAATTATATTCTTATTTTCATTAATGGCTGGTGGTTTCAGTTTGGACATTAACTTTAGATATCACTTTAGCATTTACTCTGAAACAGGTAAATTTTCTAGATCAGGCATAAAATATTTACCAGCTTCAGTTTAAAAATACAGGTATCATTTGTTTAAACACTGCTTGTGCTGATTTTCTCATTAGTTTATTTTCCATTCACACTATGAATAATTAAACACTATGGATCTTCTCTAAATTTGGACATATGTAAATCTTGGAAACTTCAATAGTTTTCAAATAAGCATATCTCCTTTGGGGACCAGTAATATTCCCAAAGAATTATTTAAAATAAAAGTAGTTTCTGAAGGCAAAGGCACCATGTGTATTTACAATGAACTTCCCATTTAATTATAATGTGACTCACTGTAAAATATGATATTAACATATCAAGTCAATTTCATGCTTTCCTCTTCTCAGGCTA
The DNA here is from genome assembly GCA_935064755.1 of Tragelaphus eurycerus. Lineage (NCBI taxonomy): Eukaryota > Metazoa > Chordata > Mammalia > Artiodactyla > Bovidae > Tragelaphus > Tragelaphus eurycerus. Next base: position 15,485,228 of record CAKXYN010000009.1, on the reverse strand, counting down.
TTTAGCACAACAAATTTCACACTAATCAGCTTGAGTATTTAATGTCAAAGATAAGAATTTGGCATTGCTGCATATCTTATGAAACATATATAAGTATATATGTATTTATGGTAAATGTGTTAATGCATTGAAGTTGAAATTAATGTTTAAACATAATTCTATATTTTCTGTAATTGAGTTAAAAGGAAAATAGGATATTCATACTATTAAAGTATACCAATAAATAGAAAATATAAGACATAATTCACAGAAAAACTAGAAAGGAGATTTAAATACCAAAATCTCAAAAATGTTACCTTCATGTGTTATAATGATTAATGACTATTACCTCTTCTTTTTACATATGGTATATTATTTTCTCTACAATGTGACTACATTATCATTTAATTTGATACACATTAAAAACTTGTGAGCTATATTTCAATTATGTAAAGCTAATTAATAACATAGAGTATGGATTTTTATTTATTTATTTATTTTTTGTAACTTGAGTTTATTTATTTATTTTGAGGGGAAAATGGACAAAGGAAAGGATCAATGAGGGTGGGAGGGAAATGGGAAGAAAGAAGTGGAGTGATGGTGGGGAGGAGTATATGTAATTTCTTAACCAATGGCTTTCTGTTTTTAATCACAAAGATCACTAAAAAAAAATCATGTTGAATTCATCCTATATTAGGAGGTTTGATCTGGAAATGAAAAGTTCAGGAAACAAAAAGTCCAGTTTGGGTGTCCTCATCTTAGGGGGTATGGATTTTTAAAATCACATGGACGGAGGAGCCTGGTTGGCTACTGTCCATGGGGTCGCAAAGAGTTGGACACAACTGAGCGACTTTCACTCACTCACTCACTCATGGATTTTTAAAATTCACAGAATATTATTTGAAGCTGGTCCTATTTCTTCATCTGACAGGCTAAGACTCTACTATTAGACCCCTCCACCTGCAGGGCAGAATGTGACTGTCTAACAAAAACTGACAGACTCTATTGGGATCGCATACTTATTTGAGGGAGGGGGACATGGATCTCTACATGAAACTTTCACATCCTTGGCTTTTAGCTTGTGATCATGGATACTATACACATCTCACACAACTTCAAATGAGGGAACATGTCAAAAGCTCACAGTTTTTCTGGCTTGGGGAATGGCAGGGGCCTGGCATGACACTTAACAGAGTAGGGAAAATAAGAGAAAAAAAACCGTGCAGATCCACAAGCTGTGTTCACCCACACCTCTATCTAACGCAGTAGTCATGTATTTTTCCAACAGACACAAGCAGTCCCAACTAAGGATAAAATTTATGCTTAACAGAGGAAAGAGCACATTGTCAAACCAGATGCACAGAATTACATGTTGAAAGAATATTCACTGAATAAAATATAACAACAATAATAAATATCTGCAACTAAAAAGAAGAAATTATGTTTATGCAAAATATCTAATATAAAATCTAAAATTCCTCAAGATACAAAGAGTCAAGAGTATAGAACACATACCAAAATAAAATGAAGGGCAATCAAGACTGGCCATGTGAAGAATCAGCCATTAGAACTAAAAGATTCAAGTGGTTGTTAGAACTGTATTCAGTTAGTTAAACACACACACACACACACACACACACACACACACATATATATATATGAACATATATTTTTAATGCATGAGATCTCAGTAAAAAAGAAGGAACTTTCAAGAAAGAAACAATGAAAAGAATTGAACAGATTCCTGAGCTGGAAATTGAAATTTTTGAAAAATATATTCCCTGGTGGACTTAATGAAGTACACATGACAAAGGAAAGTGTATACTGAACATGTATTAACAGACATAATCTAAGGTGAAGAATATAGATAGACGCAGCAAAAATATTAACAGAGTAACAGATGATATCAGAAGATCAGGCATATTTATAACTGGAAAAACAAAAGGGAAGACAGCAAGAAGGGGGAAAAATTAGAAAACAAAAGTAGTCATAATTTCTCCAAATTTGTTGACAGAAAGTTACAAGATTAACACCAAGCAGAATAAATGCAAATACGTTTCAAGCTGAGATACATCATATTTAAACTGTTGAAGGCCAAAAATATATAATAAAGCTTGGAAAAAGCAAGAGAAAAATCAATATTACATACAGGGCAACAATGATTTAGTTAATGGCTAACATATTAAAAAAAGAAAACATAGACCCAGAGAGAGTGGAAAAACAACTTCAAAAAACAAAAATGAACAAGAAAAGCATCCAGAAAAAATGTCTTTCATGAATGAAGATAAAATAGATAAAAGAAAAGTAAGAGAATTAATCAGGAACAGACCTCCACTATAGGTAAGTTAAGGAAATTCTTCACAGTCATATGTAATGACAGGAAAACACATATCTTTGGGAAAGAATGAAAAACATCAGAAATGATAAATATCTGAATTAGTACAAAAATGCATATTTTCCCTTTTCCCCATTAACTTATCTATTAACTATATTTATTTAAGAGGAACATTTATAATATTGAGTATTGTACAATTTATATTGTGTATAGATCTACCCTAAATAATTCTAATATTGGATGAGATATGAGAAATGACAAGTAACAGTAGAATATATTTTGAACTAAATATGTAAAGATATTTAAGAAGTAGCCAAATCCATGCATAGGTAAAAATATATAGTTATGAAAGCTTTTACTAGAAACAAAGGTTTCTATACATGTCCAGCATAATAATTTAACATAAAAATGACATTAAAATAGAAACAGATGGGAGAAAAATGCAAAGTTGGGATAGAAATAAATGAAATAGAATATCAATAGAAAATAATGCCAAAAACTCATTCTTTGTGAAAAAATAGTAAAAATACCTATAAATTGTTTCAGACTTGCAAATTAAAAGGAAAGACACAAATTGCCGTAATCAGAAATGACATAGAGGACATCACTACAGACTTCTCAGACAATAAAATAATAAAAAGACATTTGTAAAGTATTTTATGGCAATGAATCTGACAACTTTGATGTATTAGAAATTGAAGAAAAAAATCAAGATTTACTTATCCTCTCCCTGGAAGGAGGGAAATAAAACAATTGTATATCATACAAACAATTATATTTAAAATTAAAAGAATTTCTACGAAGAAAACTCTAGGCCTGTATGTATTAATTATTTCTGTCAGAAACACCTTAGGGAAAATAATTTTATTTCACAATCTTTTGGAAAATAGTGAAGTCTCTTATGCTAATTGCAAAATCAGACAAAGTCATCATAAGAATATAAACTATACACTAATATTTCATGTTAATATAGAGGCAAAATTGAATCCATCAGTGTATAATAATGATAATACATCATAATAAATTGGGAGTTTATCTCAGGAGTTCAAGATATAGTAACATCTTTAAATCAGTAAGTGTGATGTATCATCTACTTAAAGTAGTATTGAACTTTATGATGGTTTAAGCTGCACAGAGAATGTATTGTTGGATTTTAGTATTTTGGACAGCTTATATACATCTAATCTTGATTGAAGTTAGTTATTTCTAGTCATCAGTCTCTACACATGGGTAAATGAAAGAAATGTTTTAACTTAGGAGTTCATGCGTAATAATTGCTTCATCTGAATTTTTTTTTTAAAAAACTGAAATTTAAAGCAAATATTTTGCAGCTAGAAATGGTTCCAATGAGTAAAAATTATAATACTGAAATTCAGAATATCCATAATAAACATCAGTTCAGTTCAGTCTCTCAGTCGTGTCCGAGTCTTTGTGACCCCATGAATCCCAGCAGGCCAATCTCATCCTCTGTCATCCCCTTCTCCTCCTGCCCCTAATCCCTCCCAGCATCAGAGTCTTTTCCAGTGAGTCAACTCTTTGCATGAGGTGGCTAAAGTACTGGAGTTTCAGCATCATTCCCTCCAAAGAAATCCCTGGTTTGATCTCCTTCAGAATGGACTGGTGAATCTCCTTGCACTCCAAGGGACTCTCAAGAATCCTCTCCAACAACACAGTTCAAAAGCATCAATTCTTCAGCGCTCAGCTTTCTTCACAGTCAAACTCTGACATCCATACATGACCACTGGAAAAACCATAGCCTTTACTAGAACGACCTTTGTTGGCAAAGTAATGTCTCTGCTTTTCAATATGCTGTCTAGGTTGATAATAACTTTTCTTCCAGGAGTAAGCGTCTTTTAATTTCATGGCTTCATTCACCATCTGCAGTGATTTTGGAGCCCAGAAAAATAAAGTCTGACACTGTTTCCACTGTTTTCCCATCTACTTCCCATGAAGTGATGGGACCAGATGTCATGATCATCATTTTCTGAATGCTGAGCTTTAAGCCAACTTTTTCACTCTCCACTTTCACTTTCATCAAGAGCCATTTTAGTTCCTCTTAACTTTCTTCCATTAGGATAGTGTCATCTGCATATCTGAAGTTATTGATATTTCTCCCAGCAATCTTATTCCCAGCTTGTGCTTCTTCCAGCCCAGCATTTCTCATGATGTACTCTGATATAAGTTAAATAAGCAGGTTGATAATATACAGCCTTGACGTACTCCTTTTCCTATTTGGAATCAGTCCGTTCCATGTCCAGTTCTAACTGTTGCTTCCTGATCTGCATATAGGTTTCTCAAGAGGCAGGTCAGGTGGTCTGGTATTCCCATATCTTTCAGAATTTTCCACAGTTTATTGTGATCCACACCGTCAAAGGTTTTGGCATAGTCAATAAAGCAGAAATAGATGTTTTTCTGGAACTCTCTTGCTTTTTTGATGATCCAGTGGATGTTGGCAATTTCATCTCTGGTTCCTCTGCCTTTTTAAAACCGTCATGAACTTCTGGAAGTTCTCGGTTCACATATTGCTGAAGCCTGGCTTGGAGAATTTTGAGCATTACTTTACTAGTGTGTGAGATGAGTGCAATTGTGTGGTAGTTTGAGAATTCTTTGACATTGCCTTTGTTTGGGATTGGAATGAAAACTGACCTTTTCCAGTCTTGTGGCCACTGCTGAGTTTTCCAAATTTGCTGGCAGATTGAGTGTAGCACTTTCACAGCATCATCTTTCAGGATTTGAAATAGCTCAACCGGAATTCCATCACCTCCACTAGCTTTGTTCGTAGTGATGCTTTCTAAGGCCCACTTGACTTCACATTCCAGGATGTCTGGCTCTAGGTGAGTGATCACACCATCATGATTATCTGGGTCATGAAGACCTCTTTTGTATAGTTCTTCTGTGTATTCTTGCCACCTCTTCTTAATATCTTCTGCTTCTGTTAGGTCCATACCATTTCTGTCCTTTATTGAGCCCATCTTTGCATCAAACATTCCTTTGGCATCTCTAATTTTCTTGAAGAGATCTCTCGTCTTTCCCTTTCTGTTGTTTTCCTCTATTTCTTTGCATTGATCGCTGAGGAAGGCTTTCTTATCTCTTCTTGGTATTCTTTGGAACGCTGCTTTGAGATGCTTATATCTTTCCTTTTCTCCTTTGCTTTTCACTTCTCTTCTTTTCACAGTCAATTGTAAGGCCTCCCCAGACAGCCACTTTGTTTTTTTGCATTTCTTTTCCATGGGGATGATCTTGATCCCTGTCTCCTATACAATGTCATGAACCTCCGTCCATAGTTCAGCAGGCACTCTGTCTGTCAGATCTAGTCCCTTAAATCTATTTCTCACTTCCACCATATAATCATAAGGGATTTGATTTAGGTCATTTCTGAATGGTCTAGTAGTTTTCCCTACTTTCTTCAATTTAAGTCTGAATTTGGCAATAAGGATTTCATGATCTGAGCCACAGTCAGCTCCTGGTCTTGTTTTTGTTGACTGTATAAAGCTTTTCCATCTTTGGCTACAAATAATATAATCAATCTGATTTCGGTGTTGACCATCTGGTGATGTCCATGTGTAGAGTCTTCTCTTGTGTTGTTGGACAAGGGTGTTTGCTATGACCAGTGCATTTTCTTGGCAAAACTCTGTTAGTCTTTGTCCTGGTTCATTCCGTATTCCAAGGCCAATTTTGCCTGTTACCCCAGGTGTTTCTTGACTTCTTACTTTTGCATTCCAGACCCCTATAATGAAAAGGACATCTTTTTTTAGGTGTTAGTTCTAAAAGGTCTTGCAGGTCTTCATAGAACTGTTTAACTTCAGCTTCTTAGTGTTACTGGTTGGGGCATAGACTTGGATTACTGTGATATTGAATAGTTTGCCTTGGAAACAAACAGAGATCATTCTGTCATTTTTGAAATTGCATCCAAGTACTGCATTATGGACTCTTTTGTTGACCATGATGGCCACTCCATTTCTTCTGAGGGATTCCTGCCCGCAGTAGTAGATATAATGGCCATCTGAGTTAAATCCACCCATTCCAGTCCATTTCAGTTCGCTGATTCCTAGAATGTTGATGTTCACCCTTGCCATCTCCTGTTTGACCACTTCCAATTTGCCTTGATTCATGGACCTGACATTCCAGGTTCCTATGCAATAATTGCTCTTTACAGCATCAGACCTTGTTTCTATCACCAGTCACATCCACAACTAGGTATTGTTTTTGCTTTGGTTCCATCCCTTCATTCTTTCTGGAGTTATTTCTCCACTGATCTCCAGTAGCATATGGGCACCTACTGACCTGGGAAATTCCTCTTTCAGGATCCTATCATTTTGCCTTTTCATACTATTCATGGGGTACTCAAGGCAAGAATACTGAAGTGGTTTGCCATTCCCTTCTCTAGTGGACCACATTGTGTCCGACTTCTCCATCATTACCGCCCGTCTTGGGTGGCCCCACAGGGCATGGCTTAGTTTCATTGAGTTAGACAAGGCTATGTTCCTAGTGTGATTAGATTGACTAGTTTTCTGTGAGTATGGTTTCAGTGTGTCTGCCCTCCAATGCCTTTTGCAACACCTACCGTCTTACTTGGGTTTCTCTTACCTTAGACGTGGGGTATGTCTTCATGGCTGCTCCAGTAAAGCACAGCCGCTGCTCCTTACCTTGGACGAGGGGTTCAAAAGTTCTTATTTCCACATAAGATATATGTCAGATTAACTAAATCTTTGAATTTATTTTGCAAAATAATAGTCTAATGTGCATGTCAGAATGAATGATTAGACATGGTAGATTTTTCTATTACACTTAGTTGGATCTCACTAGCTGAATTGTATGTTTACCAAAAGTTGGTTTTATTTTCAAATCTGTTATTCCTGATGCAGTTTTTATTCAAAATTATACAAATAAATACAATTTGACTATGTATATAGAAATCACATAGAAACCTTTGAAATGACAGAAATTCATATAGATTTTCTTGATATTACAGAGTGCTTAAAATGTGAAAAATAGTTTTTAAGAAGCTATTTAATGAGGAGTATGATATGAAAACAACTTTAAGAGATATTTGAGTATTAAAAAGGTAAAATATAATTGCATTCAAAGGCTCATACATTTCTGTTTTTTCCTACATGTAGACATGTCTGTATGTTGATAAGTCTAGGTGAAAACAACAAAATCAATATATAAATAGAACATCCAAATTTAAAAAAATGTATCCTTTACTAACATTGGGAAAGTCACTAATACGCAAATTTTAAGGTCAAATTAGGTAATTAAAGTATGCATATGTCATTTTGGACTGCAAGGAGATCCAACCAGTCCATTCTGAAGGAGATCAGTCCTGAGGTTTCTGTGGAAGGAATAACGCTAAAGCTGAAACTCCAGTATTTTGGCTACCTCATGCGAAGAGTTGACTCATTGGCAAAGACTCTGATGCTGGGAGGGATTGGGGGCAGGAAGGGAAGGGGATGACAGAGGATGAGATGACTGGATGGCATCACTGACTCGATAGACATGAGTGTGAGTGAACTCCGGGAGTTGGTGAAGGACAGGGAGGCCTGGCGTGCTGCGTTTCATGGGGTTGCAAAGAGTCGGACACAACTGAGCGACTGAACTGAACTGATGCCATTTTTCATGATTCTTTACATTGATTTATAGAAAATCATGCCAGACTAGGGCCTCTAACATGTTTAGTTTGGATAATTGATTAAAATCTAAAGTATTCTTATGTACAATCACTGCTAACTACTTGTTGCATTCCTTGAGAAGAAGATAATAAAAATTATTTTGCAGAGGCAATAGCTTTAGATAAGATTAATCGGAAATGTGTGTACCTGCTCAGTTGTGTCTGACTTTTTGCGACCTTATGTATTGCAGCCCACCAGGATTTTCCTGACCAGGGAATTGAACCCATGTTTCCAGCATCTCCTGCATTGGTAGGCTGCTTCTTTACCACTCAGCCACTTGGGAAGCCCAATTTGGAAATTGATATTTACAAAATGTATTTGCACAGTTTACTTAAATATGTGACTTGTGAAGATAGCTAATGGTTTTACAAACCTAAATTAATATGATTTTATGAATAATAAAATTAAATAAATTTTTGTTTTTTATAAAAATATAAATTTTTATAAAACAATAAAATAAAATAAAATTTATAATCTTTTAATGAATAAATGTTTTTCATAGTAAATATTTAATTTTTATAAGTTTCAAAGAACAAAATGATGATAAAGGTACTTGATTGCTTTGTTCAGTTACTAAAAGTTATGCCTGACTCTTTGAGACCCCATGGACCACAGCACACTAGGCTTCCCTGTCATTCACTACCTCCTGGAGTTTGATCAAACTCATATCCATTGATTCTGTGAGGCCATCTAACTATCTCATTCTCTGCTGCTCTCTTTTCCTCCAGCTCTCAATCTTTCCATTCATAAGGGTCTTTTACAATGAGTCAGCTCTGCATCAGATGACCAAAGTATTGGAGCTTCAGCTTCAGCATCAGTCCTTCCGATGAACATTCAGGGTTAATTTCCTTTAGCATTGACTGATTTGATCTCCTGGCTGTCCAAGGAACTCTCAAGAGTCTTCAGAGAACAATTTAAAAGCATCAATAGTTCGGTGCTCAGCCTTCTTTAATGGTACAACACTTACATCTATACACAAATACTGGAAAAACCAGCTTTGACTATATGGATCTTTGTTGGCAAAGTGATGTCCAAGGAGGAAATGTCTTTAATTTCATGGCTTCAGTCACCATCCATAGCCTTAAAAAATAAAATATGACTGCTTCTACTTATTCACTTTTACTTCCCATGAAGTGATAGGACTGTATACCATGATTTTAGTTTTTTGAATATTGAATTTTAAGGCAGGTTTTTCACTTCTCCTCTTTTACCCTCAAGAGGCCCTTTATTTCCTCTTCACTTTCTGCCATTAGACAGTTATCATCTGCATATCTGAGGTTATTGATATTTCTCCTGGAAATCTTGATTCCAGCTGTGAATCATCTACCCCAGCATTATGCATGATGTACTTTGCAGATAAATTAAATAAGCATGGTGACAATATACAGCCTTAACATATTTCTTTTCCAGCTTTGAAGCAGTCCATTGTTCCATGTCCAGTTTTAAATGTTGCTTCTTGACTTGCATGCAGGTTTCTTTTGTGACAGGTAAAGTAGTCTGGTATTCCCATCTCTTGAAGTTTTCCAAAGTTTGTTGTGATCCACATAGTCAAAGGCTTAGCATAATCAGAGGTAGGTGTTTTTTTTTTTTTTTTTTTTTTCCTGAAATCCCCTTGCTTTCTCTATGATCCAAGGAATGTTGGCAATTTGATCTCTTCTTCCTCTGCCTTATCTAAATCCAGCTTGAATACGTGGAAGCTCTCAATCCATACACTCTTGAAGACTAACTTGAAGGATTTTGAGCATTACCTTGCTAGTATGCAAAATGAGCACAATTGTCCAGTAGTTAGAACATTCTTTGGCATTACATTTATTTTGAACTGTAATGAAAACTGACCTTTTCCAGTCCTGTGGCCATTGCTGAGTTTTCCATATTTGCTGGCATATTGAGATTAGTACTTTTTTAAAATTTTTATTTTATTTTTTAACTTTACAATATTGTATTGGTTTTGCCATAGTACTTTAACAGCATCATCTTTTAGGACTTTAAATAGCTCCACTGGAATCCTGTCACCTCCACTAGCTTTGTTTGTAGTAATGCTTCCTAAGGCCCACTTTACTTCATACTCTAGGATATTTGGCTCTGGACAAGTGACCACACCATCATGGTTATCTGGGTCTTTAAGATATTTTTGTACAATTCTCCTGGGTAGTCTTGCCATCTCTTCTTAATTTCTTCTGCCTCTGTTAGGTCTTTACAGTTTCTATCCTTATCTGCCCATCCATGTCAGAAATGTTCCCTTGACAGCTCTAAATTTCCTTGGAGAGATCTCTAGTCTTTCCCATTCTATTGTTTTCCTCTATTTCTTCACATTGCTCACTTGTTATTCTCTGGAACTCTGCATTCAGTTGGATATGTCCTTCTCTTTCTCCTTTGCTTTTCACTTCTTTTCTTTCCTCAACTATTTGTAAAGCTTCATCAGACAATCACCTTGCTTTCTTGTATTTGCTTTTCTTGGGGATGGTTTTGGTCACTGCTTTTGGTACAATATTATAAACCTCTGTTCATAGCTCTTCAAGCACTCTGTCTACCAGCTGTAATCTCTTGAATCTATTAGTCACCTCTACTGTGTAATCATAAGGGATTTGATTTAGGTCATACCTGAATGGTCTAGTAGTTTTCCTTACTTTCTTTAATCTAAGCCCAAATTTTGCCATAAGGAGCTCATGATCTGAGCCACAGTCAACTCCAGGTCTTGTTTTAGCTGACTGTATAGAATTCCTCCAATTTGACAATAAATAATATAATCAATCTGATTTTGGTATTGACCATCTGGTGATGTCCATGTATAAAGTCCTCTCCTGGGTTTGTTGGAAAGTATGTTTGCTATGATCAGTCTTGACAAAACTCTGTTAGCTTTTATCATGTTCCAATTTGTACTCCAAGGCCAAACTTGCCTGTTACGCCAAGTATCTTTTGACTTACTTCTTTTGCATTCCAATCCCCTATGAAGAAAAGGACTTTTTTTTTTTTTTTTTAATGGTGTTAGTTCTAGAAGGTCTTGAGTGGCTCCTTATAGAACCGTTCAACTTTGTATTCTTCAGGATTGGTGGTTAGGGCATAGACTTGAATTACTGTCATGTGAATGGTTAATTTTGGAAATAAACCAAGCTCATTTTGCTGTTTTTAAGATTGCACCCAAGTACTGCATTTCAGACTCTTTGGTTGACTTTGTGGCACCCCACTCCAGTACTTTTGCCTAGAAAATCCCATGGACGGAGGAGCCTGGTTGGCTGCAGTCCATGGGGTAGCTACTGACTGAGCGACTTCACTTTCACTTTTAACTTTCCACTTTCCACTTTCATGCATTGGAGAAGGAAACGGCAACCCACTCCAGTGTTCTTGCCTGGAGAATCCCAGGAACAGGAAGCCTGGTTGGTTGCCATCTCTGGGGTCGCACAGAGTTGGACACGACTGAAGCGACGAAGCAGCAGCAGCAGGTTGACTTTGAGGGCTACTCCATTTCTTCTCTTTCCCACAATAGTAGATATAATGGTCATGTGAATTAAACTCTTCCATTCCCATCCATTTTACTTCACTGATTCCTAAGATGTTGTTCTTCACTCTTGTCATATGCTGCTTGACCATGTCCAATTTATCTTGATTCATGGACCAAATATTGCAGGTTCCTCTGCAATATTGTTCTTTATAGCATTATGCTTCACTTTCACCACCAGACACATCCACAATTGAGTGTCATTTCTGCTTTGACCCAGCTGATTCCTTCTTTCTGAACCTGTTAGTAATTCCCTTTTGCTCTTCCACAGTAGCATACTGGACACCTCCTGACCTGGAGGGCTCATCTTCCGGTGTCCTTTCTTTTTGCCTTTTCATACAGTTCATGTGTTCTCACAGCAAAAAATACTGGAGTGGTTTGCCATTCCCTCTTCCAGTGGACCTCATTTCATCAGAACTCTTCACTATGACCTGTCTTGGATTGCCCTGCATGGCATGGCTTATGGCTTCATTGAATTACAAAGCACCTTTACCACCACAAGGCTGTGATCCATGAAGGGGTTGATTGCATTAAAATCTCACAAAATTATGTTCCTTGGGATTAGATACTATTTTTTGTCATAAGTCAGTAAACATATTGAGAAGGTTTAGGTTTTCTGCAACATTTGTATCACAGGCAATTTTCTAAATTATTGCAACCACAGTTACAGAGCTTCCAAAGGAGGAAAGAAAATCCTATGAATTAAAAAAAAGTCTTTATTTCCCCCATCTATTAATATTTAAATACAAATAGAATCATTTTTCAAAGATCTTGAAGTTATTCCAGTGGGTATTTAAATAATAGTTGGGTCATCTTTACTAATTCAAATAATTTTCATTGAGCTCTAAGGAGGTAAGTCTCAGAGCTCTATGTGCTATAGAGCTATGTGTCATGTGCTATAAAAGGATTTTCTTTGTATTAGTATTTATTCAGATGGAATTATGACAGTGAATACATATTTGGGCAGCGATTCTTATCTCTTTAATTATAGGCCATAAATCTTGGCTTAATTTTATAATTTCTGGCATAGTTTAGCATATTTGGTGAAAATAAGTGACAGATAAATCAATCTTAGAGCTTATTTTTAGTTAACACAGAGACATATAGAACTAGACATTTTAAAATGAATTAATACATGTAATCACCACAGCATATACCTGTGGTGATTACATGTATTACAGCAAATACCTACATATACTTTTACAAAAAGAAATTTACTCCCAGTTTAAAGAAGAGGAAATGGAATCACAAATAAGGCTCAGTAAGTTGTCTCAGTTCAGTTCAGTCGCTCAGTAGTGTCCAGCTCTTTGTCACCCCACAGACTGTAGTACGCCAGGCTATCCTGTCCATCACCAACTCCCAGAGCCTACTCAAACTCATGTCCATTGAGTCAGTGATGCCATCCAACTATCTAATCCTCTGTCGTCCTCTTCTGATCCTGTCTTCAATCATTCCCAGCATCAGGGTTTTTTCAAATGAGTCAGTTCTTAGCATCAAGTGGCCAAAGTATTGGAGTTTCAGCTTCAACATTAATCCTTCCAATGAACATTCAGAATTGATTTTCTTTAGGATTGACTGGCTGGATCTCCTTGAGGTCCAAGGGATTCTCAAGAGTCTTCATCAATACCACAGTTGAATAGCATCAATTGTTCCACGCTCAGTTTTCTTTATAGTCCAACTCTCACATCCGTACATGACTACTAGAAAAATCATAGCCTTGACTAGATTGACCTTTGTTGACAAAGTCATGTCTCTGCTTTTTAATATGCTGTCTAGGTTGGTCATAACTTTTCCAAGGAGCAAGTGTCTTTTAATTTCATGACTGTAGTCACATCTGCAGTGATTTTGGAGCCCCCCAAAATAAAGTCTCTCACAGTTTCCATTGTTTCCCCATCTATTTGCCATGAAGTGATGGGACCAGATGCCATGATCTTAGTTTTCTGAAAGTTGAGATTTAAGCCAACTTGTCTAGTGCCACAGAAAGAAGATAACATGAAATTAAACTTCAAATTTAGTCAGTTTGATAATAGTGCCTGCCTTTTTAAAACCACATTGAGTGGTTGCCTCTAAATCTGAGTAGAAAATTAATGGCATCCTCACTTCATTTGTAATTTAAAAAAAGAAACCTTAATATTGTTGCTAATAACAAGTAATGTGCTGTGAAGTAAGAAATATCTAGTCATGTTGTCTAGTCACCATCAATAATCAGTTTAGGATGTTTTTTTCACTGGGCGTAATTTTCCTCCTGACAGGATAGATGAGGCTTCTTTCAACAATATCCTTAAACAGCACAGAAATAAATAGGAAATCCAAACTCATTGTTTGAAATAATAGTGCCAGGCAAAGCATGTGCTGAAAATAACTAGTTCAGGGCTGCAAATTGCAGCAGTTAGATGAAAATAAGAGCACTACAAGTCATTTGGGGAAGATTGTAAGATTTTGTAACTAAAAATCATTTGTAAAGACGATACAAGGTTTTCATCAAGCCTCCCTGCATAAGGCCCACAGCTAGTGGCAAATTATACTGAAGAGCTCGACATGTGGTATAGTCCTTTACCACATTTGCAGTATTATAAATATCCCTAGAAACTGAATAGGGCTATGGTCTAAACTTTCAGGTAAGCAACCTTTCTCTAAGTTGAGGTTATTTGGTTAAATAGCATAATTACAAGAAGTGCAATGCTAGCCTCTCATAAATAGCATATTTTAGACATTTTACTAAAGCTGACAGAGCTAAAATAGATTTACTTTCTTAGAGAAAAAAGTCTTATGAACCAAATTCAATTTACATATCAATAAATATGAGCATGAAGCATATTTATCAGTAGTATCACCCTTTAATTTTCCTCTTCAGTGTAGAATTCAAACTTCTTAGAATATAAAGGTATTTATATCAGGCAGCTAAAATAAGTTCATTTGTTTATGTTTCTAGAGCAGGTAAAAATAAAATATCAATATGATTTAATCAAGAAGATGAACAGCATGGGATACTAAGCTTATGAGGAGTGCTTGCAGAAATATTCTGAAGCACAGTCTCATTGCAGCTAGTTCTCCTAACTGCTTACAGGGTTTGCTTAATATATTTTTCCCTCTGAGTGACATCTTCTAAAAATGCACTTCCTATTTAGCAATGAATTACTATACACATAATAGGAATATTGACACATACAGTTCCATATACTAAGCAGAAAGTAACCCTTCCCTGCGAGGCATGCACCTATGGCAATAAAAATTGTATGTAAGAACTGTAATCATTTTAATAATACAATTGCAATAACTAACATACTTGAGTAAACACATAGAAAAGATGAATATTATTTCATAAAACATTTAATCTCCAAAATATCACCATGCAGATGTAAACATTATATAATCATAAAAACGTCATTGCTAATTCATATATATATATATATATGTGTACCTTAGAGTTGAATGAATATACAGCTAAAAGAATGAATACAAGGGTGGATGAATGAGTGGAAGTGATAGAAAAATAAGCAGAAATATGCAAAGATGCATGTATATATATATAGAGAGAGATGAAATGATTTTATATGATTATTATGTGAATATACTGGTCATAGCAGTATGGAAATAGAAAACACCTTTTCCAACCACACAAGAGACAACTCTACACATGGATATCACCAGATGGTCAATACCGAAATCAGATTGATTATACTCTTTTCAGCCAAACACGGAGAAGCTCTATACAGTCAGCAAAAACAAGACTGGGAGCTGATTGTGGCTCATATCATGAACTCCTTACTGCAAAGTTCAGACATAAATTGAAGAAAATAGGGAAAACCAGTAGTAAATCAAAGCTCTTATGATTGTACAGTGAAAGTGACAAATAGATTCAAGGGATTAGATTTGATAGACTGCCTGAAGAACTATAGATGGAGGTCCATGACATTGTACAGGAGGCAGTGATCAAGATCATCCCCAAGAAAAATGAATGCAAAAAGGCAAAATGGTTATCTAAGGAAGACTTACAAATAGCTGAGAAAGAAGAGTAGCTGAAGGCAAAGGAGAAAAGAAAAGATATATCCATCTGAATGCAGAGATCCAAAGAAGAGCAAAGAGAGATAAGCCTTCCTTAGTGATCAATGTAAAGAAATACAGAAAATCAATAGAATGGGGAAGACTAGACATCTCTTCAAGAAAATTAGAGATACCAAGGGAACATTTCAAGAAAAGATGGGAACAAAAAAGAACTGAAATCCAACAGAAGCAGAAGATATTAACAAGAGGTGTCAAGAATACACAGAGCATCACTGACTCGATGGATGTGAGTCTGAGTGACCTCCGGGAGTTGGTGATGGACAGGGAGGCCTGGCGTGCTGCAGTTCATGGGGTCGCAAAGAGTCGGACACGACTGAGCGACTGATCTGATCTGATCTGATCTGATACAAAAAAGATCTTCATGACCCAGAAAACCACGATGGTGCGATCACTCATCTAGAGCCAGGTATCCTGGACTGTGAAATCAAGAGGGCCTTAGGAAGCATCACTATGAGCAAAGCTAGTGAAGATGATGGAATTCCAGTTAAGCTATTTCAAATCCTGAAAGATGATGCTGTGAAAGTGCTGCACTCAATATGCCACCAAATTGGGAAAATTCAGCAGTGGCCACAGGATTGGAAAAGGTCCGTTTTCATTCCAATCCCAAAGAAAGGCAATACCAGAGAATGTTCAAACTACCGCATATTTGCATTCATCTCACATGATAGCAAAATAATGCTCAAAATTCTCCAACAGAGGCTTCAACAGTACATGAACCATGAACTTTCAGATGTTCAAGATGGATTTACAAAAGGCAGAGGAACCAGAGATCAAGTTTCCAACAACTGCTGCCTCATCAAAAAAACAAGGGAGTTCCAGAAAAACATATACTTCTGCTTTATTGACTACACTAAATCCTTTGACTGTGTAGGTCACAACAAACTGTGAAAATTCTTAACAGATGGGAATACCAGACAACTTTACCTGCTTCCTGAGAAATCTGTATGCAGGTCAAAAAAGCAACAGCTAGAACCAGACATGGAACAATGGACTGCTTCAAAATTGGTAAAGGCTGTATATTGTAACTCTATTTATTTAACTTATATCCAGAGTACATCATGCAAAATGCAGAGCTGGTTGAAGCACATGCTAGAATCAAGATTACCGGAGAAAATATCCTTAACCTCAGATATGCAGCTGGCCACCACCCTTATGGCAGAAAGCGAAGAGGAACTAAAGAGCCTCTTGGTGAAAGTGAAAGAGGAGAGTGAAAAAGCCCGCTTAAAACTCACCATTCAAAAAACTAAGATCTTTCCATCCAGTCCCATTATTTCATGGCAAATAGATGGGGAAACAATGGAAACTGTGAGAGACTATTTTCTTGGACTCCAAAATCACTGCAGATGGTGACTGCAGCCATGAAATTAAAAGACACTTGCTCCTTGGAAGAAAAGCTATGACCAATCTAGATAGCATATCAAAACGCAGAGATATTACTTTGATGACAAAGGTCTATGTAGTCAAAGCTGTAGTTTTTCCAGTAGCCATGTGTGGATGTGAGATTTGGACCAAAGAGAAAGCTGAACACCAAAAAATTGATGCTTTTGAACAGTGGTGTTGGAGAAGGCTCTTTAAGAGTCCCTTGGAGACTCTCTGCCAGGAGATCCAACCAGTCCATCCTAAAGGAAATCAGTCATGAATATTCATTGGAAGGACGTGCTGAAGCTGAAGCTTCAATGCTTTAGCCACTTGATGCAAAGAACTGACTGATTGGAAAAGACCTTGATGCTAGGAAAGATTGAAGGCAGGAGGAGAAGGGGATGACAGAGGATGAGATAGTTGGATGATATCACTGACTAGATGGAAATGAGTTTGTGAAAGCTCTGGGAATTGCTGATGGACAGGGAATACAGACGTTCTGCAGTCTATGGGACCGCAAAGAGTTGGACATGATTGAGTTACTATACTGAACTGAACTGATGTGACTATACACATAAAATATAATCAAATATATAAAATCAAAAAATCAAATCACATATATTTTAGTATTAAAACATTAACTATTTCTAAATTAAAACGTCACCTGATAGGTATATCTTATACTCCAATCTCCAACTGAGTCTCTATTGAAAAAAAAAAGCACAAAATTTTATCACCCCATGTCCTACATGTTCTATTATAATATTGTTCATATAAATGGTTATTGCTTTTTTATTTTCCTTTTTTTATTCTTTGGAATGTATCATTTCTACTGACAAATCTGGTCTTATTCTTACCTTTTGATTTCCTTACTTATTATAGGGGAATCAGAAAACTCCCATTCTGCTGTTGTTTTCTTTAGGTTATTTTATCAATAATTTTATCATCACAAGCCTTGATGTCATGTATTTTGTGGTTATCTTGCTTGGTCTTTTACTGAGCCTGCTGGATTTCTGGGTTTACAGGTTTTATGAAATTGGGAAATTTTTTTGTCATTAATTAGTCACATATTTTCTTACTCCTTTTTTCTGCCACTCCAATATATGTACTTCCCTAGGATAGCTGACTGCAGCCATGAAATTAAAAGACACTTACTCCTTGCAAGGAAAGTTATGACCAACCTAGATAGCATATTCAAAAGCAGA
This sequence comes from Tragelaphus eurycerus, assembly GCA_935064755.1. Classification (NCBI taxonomy): domain Eukaryota; kingdom Metazoa; phylum Chordata; class Mammalia; order Artiodactyla; family Bovidae; genus Tragelaphus; species Tragelaphus eurycerus. The sequence goes on along the minus strand of CAKXYN010000009.1, from coordinate 15,467,117 downwards.
GACATTACTTTGCCAACAAAGGTTCGCCTAGTCAAGGCTATGGTCTTTCCTGTGGTCATGGATGGATGTGAGAGCTGGACTGTGAAGAAGGCTGAGCGCCGAAGAATTGATGCTTTTGAACTGTGGTGTTGGAGAAGACTCTTGAGAGTCCCTTGGACTGCAAGGAGATCCAACCAGTCCATTCTGAAGGAGATCAGCCCTGGGATTTCTTTCGAAGGAATGATGCTAAAGCTGAAACTCCAGTATTTTGGCCACCTCATGCGAAGAGTTGACTCATTGGCAAAGACTCTGATGCTGGGAGGGATTGGGGGCAGGAGGAGAAGGGGACGACAGAGGATGAGATGGCTGGATGGCATCACTGACTCGATGGATGTGAGTCTGAGTGACCTCCGGGAGTTGGCGATGGACAGGGAGGCCTGGCGTGATGGACAGGGAGGCCGTTCATGGGGTCGCAAAGAGTCGGACACGACTGAGCGACTGATCTGATCTTATCTGATGATGCGGGAGACCCGGGTTCGATCCCTGGGTTCGATCCCTGGGTTGGGAAGATCCCTGGGAGAAGGAAATGGCAATACACTCCAGTACTCTTGCCTGGAAAATCCCATGGACAGAGGAGCCTGGTACGCTACAGTCCATGGGGTCGCAAAGAGTCAGACACGACTGAGCGACTTCATGTCACGTCAAGCCTTAACACATTCTGTTCCCTTCCTTGTTATCTCAGTAACACTACTATGCTTTTCTGGATTCCCTCCTCTTAAACTTAATTCTCGAAGATGCCTCCAGAGTATACTGAGGTATTCATTGTGCACAGCTCATTCACCTCGTTCTTCCTTGCATTACATTCACATACTACCTGTGGTCCAAGTAAGAAAATAACAGTTTCATGTATCTCATCCAATTTTATAGTGAAGAAAATAATTAGTGAAAGTGATAGCAATATTGCTGGAACTGAAAGTAAGAATTTTTTTTAAACTTTTCTTTTTCATATAAGTATGAAACTATAAATCTACTTTCCCTGGTTAACTCTGTCTCACAAATTTTGATATACTATGTTGTGATACCATTCAATTTACAATATACATCTACTGTGAGTTCTTATTTGAACTCTAGTTATTTCAGTGTATGCTGTCTTCCAAAAATTTGAGAGCTTTGAAAAATACCTTAATGTTACTAGATTGAATCATCTCTGGTAAATAATATGCTTTGCATAATTTAAATCTTGTAAAAATTATATGTATGAATTTTTTATGCTATTATAAATGGTCTGTCTTGGTGAAAGTTCTATGTGCTCATTCTGAAGTTGTTATATGTACTATTATCCTGTCAACTATATAAAAACCATATGATAATATTGGCATTAGTGGTAAAGAACCCACCTGCCAATGTAGGAGACATAAGAAATGCAGGGTTGATCCCTGGGTCAGGAAGAGCCCCTGGAGCTGGGCTTGCCAACCCACTCCAGTTTTCTTGCCTGGAGAATCCCATGGACAGAGGAGCCTGGTTGGCTGCAGTCATAGAGTCATGCAGAGTCACACATGACTGAAACAACTTGGCACATGAAAGTAATTAATAATTTATTCATTTAATCTCAGTCTTATCAAAAGTCTATAATTATAATTTTGTCTATTTCTCTTTTCAATTTGTTTTGTTTTGTGTATTTTTAACATTTTAGCACTTGTTTCCTCTGAGGCCCATAATATCTGCATCTGATTAACCTCATGATGTTTTGCCATTTGCATTCATAAGCAAACCCTTAGCCTGAGACCCATCAGGTGCTGCCACACAGACCTGTAGAGCCTACATTTATGAGTTTTTCTCTCCTCTGGTCAGTATCACATATTCCAGTAGTGTTAGAAATCCCACACTCTGATATCTGACTCTTCAGTTAAAAATCAGACAAACAAATAAAAAACAGTGCTGTACTTGTAACCCACTTCCCTCTACTGCAGCTGGAAAATTGTCCCAGACATATGCTAAACTGTCTTAAGGCACTAATTTCAGAGATGTGTCTTGTATTAACAGCCAATGTCTAGGAACTGTGGTGTCATATAATTATTATAATTATCTATGTAAAAAGGCTATCATTTAATCATGTAACTTACTCTGTCATGAACTTAAATCAAATTTCTGTTTTATTGTTTGATGTTGAATAATTTTGCCTGATATTAATAAATTTTATCAATTCTTTCAATTTGAAGATAAATTCTTTTTGTTAAAAAACAATTTCTCCATTTAGAAAGGAAAATCTGTTCAATTCCAAGTTTCCTAAAACAGTAAAAGTCTGTTTTTCATTTATTGATTTGTATTACCTTTTATATCTACAAACTTCTCTATTTTTTTCTCTAAATTTATAAGGCAATTTGAACTATATTCTCCATTTTATTACTTTGATTTTAAGCTATGTTTGGTTAAAATTTTGCTATTTATATTTTCTTTAACAATTCTATATCGATACCCTTTGGATGCCTTTTTTAAAGCTTGAAATCTTCATTGAATCTCTATTCAGTTGTCTTAACATTCATGTTTTACTTTATTTTGTCATTTAAAACTTTTTATGGTGAAGAAGAGCATTGTAAAATGACTGTATTATTGTGTGTGTGTGTGTGTGTGTGTATTCACATCATTTGCTGATGTCTCTTATCCTCAGTAGTTTTTGTTTACCATATTTATCTTTACTTTTAGTGATATTTTAAAAAACATCTCTCTATTGATTTCCATTGATCTAAAGTTGGAGAATTCCTATAGAACACATGTCTCTCATATTTAAATTTGTTATTTCTACCTTCAGCTGTTTATTTGAAGCAGAGTATTGAATTTCTGTTTTGTTTTTTTATTGTCTGACAGCACAAAATGTAATTCATTAGATTCTTGATATATAAATATGTTTGATATAGGAGAAAATATGTGAATAGTCATTTTGTTGGATATGAATATTACTCTTTTATGTAGTTTTGTTTAAATTCCTATTCCAGGTTTCGTTCCATCTATTCAGAGATATTTTTTTTTTATCTCTATTCAGTTAGATTATTTTCCTCCTTACTGGGAATCCCTGATATCTCTGATTTAGAAATACTGTCAATTTCAATGAATTATTTTCCTTTATCAATAAATCTCTCCCTAAAAACTATACCTCATTTAAAAGTGCAGCAGGTACATGATAACTAACACCTTGGTTTGGGGCCATTGTTTATTAAGCCATAATGGTGTGAGGAAATGATAGCATTCTTTTTCCTCAGGCTACCTAATAACTTCCCTGTGAGTTCTGTCTTATTTGTTTTCCCTTTACTTTTTAATTTTTTAAAATCTATTCATTATTGAAAGTAATAGAATTTTGATTCATAAGGGTAATTGGTACACTGTCCTCTAAAAAAAAAAAAAATCTCTTTTTAGAAGAATTGATGTTGTTCAGTCATCAGGTGGTGTCCAACTCTTCACAACCACCTAGACTGCAAAACAGCAGGCTTCCTTGTCCCTCACCATCTCCCAGTGTTTGCCCAAGTTCATGTCCATTGAATTAGATGCTTCTATCCAACCATCTCACCTCTGTTGGCCTCTTCTCCTTCTGCCTTCAATTTTTCTCAGCATCAGGGTCTTTTCCAATGAGTCATTTGTTTGTGTCAGGTGGCAAAAATATTGGAGCTTAGCTTCAGCTTCCACTGAATATCCAGGGTTGATTTCCTTTAGGACTGACTAATTTGATCTCCTTGCAGTTCAAGGGACTCTCAAGAGTCTTCTCCAGCTCCACAGTTCAAAAGCATCAATTCTTTGGCCCTCTGCCTTCTTTATGATCCAGCTTTCACATCTGTACATGACTACCGGAAATATCATAGCCTATATGAACCTTTGTCAGTAAAGTGATATCTTTGCTTTTTCACACACTATCTATGCTATGCTATGCTGTCACTTCAGTCGTGTCCAACTCTGTGCGACCCCAGAAACTATAGCCCACTAGCCTCCCCCGTCCCTAGGTTTGTCAAAACTTTCCTGCCAAGAAGCAATTGTGTTCTAATTTCATGGCTGCAGTCACCCTCTGCAGTGATTTTAGATCCTAAGAAGAGGAAATTTGTCACTGTTTCCACCTTTTCCTCTTCTATTGGCCATAAAATGATGGGACCTGATGCCATGATCTTAGTCTTTCTTTTCTTTTTTTTTTTTTTTAATACTGAGTTTTAAGCTGGTTTTTTCACTCACCTCCTTCCCAGTCATCAAAAGGCTCTTTAGTTTCTCTTTGCTTTCTGCCATTAGGCTGGTATCATCCACATACCTGAAATTGATATTTCTCACAGCAATCTTAATTCCAGCTTGTAACTCACCAAGCCCAGCATCTCACATGATGTGCTCTGTGTATAAATTCAACAAACGGGGTAAAAATCAACAGACTTGTACTCCTTTCTCAATCCTGAGCCAGTTAGTTGTTCCATAGAGAGTTCTAACTGTTACTTCTTGAACTGCATAAGATTTCTAAGGAGACAGGTAAGATGGCCTGATATTTCCATATCTTTGAGAGTTTTCCACAGTTATGATCCACACAGTCAAAAGCTTCAGTGTAGTCAATGACAAGGAAGTAAATGTTTTTTCTGAAATTCCCTTGCTGTCTCCATGATTCAGTGAATGTTGGCAGTTGATCTCTGGTTCCTCTATCTTTTCTAAATGCAGACTGAACATCTGGAAGTTTTCAGTTCACATAATGCTGAAGCATAGCTTGAAGGATTTTGAGCATAATCTTACTAGGGAATAAGTATAATTATCCAGTGGTTTGAACAGTCTTTAGTACTGCCTTTCTTAAAAATTGGGAAGAATATTGACCTTTTCCAGTCCTGTGGCCACTGCTGGGTTTTCCAAATTTGCTGACATATTGAGTGCAGCACTTTAATAGCATCATCTTTTAGGATTTTAAATAACTCAACTGGAATTCCGTAACTTCCACTAAGTTTATTAGTTTCAGTGCTTTCTAAGGTCCACTTGGCTTCACACTCCAGAATATCTGGCTCTGGACAAGCGACCACACCATCATGGTTATCTGGGTCACTAAGATCTTTTTGTACAGTTCTTCTGGGTATTCTTGCCATCTCTTGATCTCTTCTGCTTCTATTAGGTCTTTACTGTTTCTGTCTTTATTGTGTTCATCTTTGGATGAAATATTCCTTTGACATTTTAAATTTTCTTGAAGAGAACTCTAATCTTTCCACTTTTGTTGACTTACTCTGTTTCTTTGCATTGTTCATTGAATAAAGCCTTCCAATCTCACCTTGTTCTCTGAAACTCTCAATTTTGTTGGGTGTACCTTTCCTTTTTTCCCTTTCCTTCTGCTTCTCTTCTTTCCACAACTATGTAAAGCCTCCCAGAAAAACACTTTGCCTTCTTGAATTTATTTTTCTTTGGTATGATTTTATCCTCTGCCTCCTGTACAATATTATGAACTTTTTCCATAGGTCTTCAGGCACTCTGTTTAGTTGTTGTTGGTGTTCAGATGCTCAGTCATGTCCAACTTTTTGTGACCCTGGTGGACTGTAGCACACCAGGCTTTCCTGTAAGCATCTCCTGGAACTTGCACAAACTCGTGTCCATTGAGTTGATGATGCCATACACTGTCTTGTTCTCCCTCGTCCCCTTCTCCTCCTGTCTTCAATCTTTCCCAGCATTGGGTCTTTTCTAGTGAGTCAGATCTTCACATCAGTTGGGCAAAGTATTGAGCTTCAGCTTCAGCATCAGTCCTTCCAATGAAAACTCAGGACTGATCTCCTCTAGGATGGATTGGTTGGATCTCCTTGCAGTCCAAGGGACTCTCAAGAGTCTTCAACACCACAGTTCAAAAGCATCAAATTTTTGGCGCTCAGCTTTCTTTATAGTCCAACTCTCATATCCACCCATGATCACTGGAAAAACTGTAGCCTTGACTAAACAAACTTTTGTTCGCAAAGTAATGTCTCTGCTTTTTAATATGCTGTCTAGTTTGGTCATAACTTTCCTTCCAAGAAGTAAGTATCTTTTAATTTCATGGCTGCAATCACCATCTGCAGTGATTTTGGAGCCCACAAAAAATAAAGTCTGCCACTCTTTCCACTGTTTCCCTATCTATTTGCCATGAAGTGATTGGACTGGATGCCATGATCTCTGTTTTCCAAACATTGAGATTTAAGCCAAATTTTTCACTCTCCTCTTTGACTTTCATCAAGAGGCTCTTTAGTTCTTCACTTTCTGCCATAAGGGTGGTGTCATCTGCACATCTGAGGTTATTAATATTTCTCTCATCCATACATCACTGTTGGAAAAACCATAGTTTTGACTATGTGGACTTTTTCAGCAAAGTAGTGTCTGCTTTTTAATATGCTGTCTAGGTTAGTCATATCTTTTCTTCCAAGGAGCAAGTGTTTGTTTTTTTTTTTTTTTAATTTCATGATTGCAGTCGCCATCTTCAGTGATTCAGAGCCCAAGAAAATAAAGTCTCTCACTGTTTCCATTGTTTCCTCATCTGTTTGCATGAAGTGATGGGACTCCATGCTATCATTGTTTTTTGAATGTTGAATTTTGAGCCAGCGTTTTCACTCTCCTCTTTCACTTTCATCAAGAGGCTCTTTAGTTTCTCTTTGCTTTCTGCCATAAGGGTGATGTCATCTGCATATCTGAGGTTATTGATATCTCTCCTGGTAGTCTTTATTCCAGTTTGTGCTTCATCCATCCTGGCATTTCACATGATGTACCCTGCATATAATTTTAATAAGAAAGGTGACAATATACATCCTTGATGTACTCCTTTTCCAACTTTGAACTAGTCCATTGTTCCATGTCTGGTTCCAACTGTTGCTTCTTGACTTGCATACAGGTTTGGCAGGAAACAGGTAAGGTGGTCTGGTATTCACATCTCTTTAAGAAATTTCCACAGTTTGCTATGATCTAGTCAATGAAGCAGAAATTGGCTCTGTTTACTAGATCTAATTCTTTAAATGCATTTGTCATCTCCAATGTATATCCATAGGAGATTTGATTTAAGTCATATCTGACTGTCCTAGTGGTTTTCCCTGCTTTCTTTAGTTTAAGCCTGTATTTTGCCAGGAGGAGCTGATGACCTGCGCTACAGATAGCTCTAAGTATAGACTTTGCTGAGTGTATGCAGATTCTCCATCTTTGGTTACAAAGAATGTAATCAATCTGATTTCATTATTGACCATTTGGTAATGTCCATGTGTAAAGTCATCTCTTGTGTCATTGAAAACAGTGTTTGCTATGACCAGTGAGTACTCATGGTATAATTTTGTTAATCTTTTCCCTGCTTCATTTTGTTACAGAAGGCCAAAATTATCTGTTACTCTGGTATGTCTTGACGTCCTTCTTTGTTTTTGAATCCCCCATGATGAATAGGACATCTTGTGTGTGTGTTTCTGTGTGTGTGTGTGTGTATGTGTGTGTGTGTGTGTTCATTCTAGGTTTTCTTCTAAGTCTTAATAAAACCAATCATCTTCAGCTTCTTTGGCATCAGGGGTAGGGACATAGACTTGGATTACTGTGATATTGAATGGTTTCCCTTGGAAATGAACTGAGATTATTCTGTTGTTTGAGGTTGTACCAATGTACTGTATTTAGGACTCTTTGGTGATTATGAGGGCTACTCCATTTCTTCTATGGGGTTCTTGCCCTCAGTGGTAGATATAATGGTCATCTGATTTAAATTTAGTCATTTGTGTCCATTTTAGTTCATTGATTCCTAAAATGTGATCTTGTCATCTCTTACTTAACCATGTCCAGTATACCTTGATTCATGGACCTAACATTTTAGGTTCCTATGAGAAACCTGTATGCAGGTCAGGAAGCAACACTTAGAACTGAACATGGGACAACAGATTGGTTCCAAATAGAAAAAGGAGTACGTCAAGGCTGTATGTTGTCACCCTGCTTATTTAACCCATATGCAGAGTACATCATGAGATACACTGGGCTGGAAGAAGCACAAGCTGGAATCAAGATTGCCAGGAGAAATATCTATAACCTCAGATATGCAGATGACACCACCCTTATGGCAGAAAGTGAAGAAGAACTAATGGGTCTCTTGATGAAAGTGAAAGAGGAGAGTGAAAAAGTTGGCTTAAAGCTCAACATTCAGAAAACGAAGATCATGGCATCTGGTCCCATCACTTCATGGTAAATAGATGGGGAAACAGTGGAAACAGTGGCTGACTTTATTTTTGGGGGCTCCAAAATCACTGGAGATGGTGATTGCAGCCATAAAATTAAAAGACACTTACTCCTTGGAAGGAAAGTTATGACCAACCTAGATAGCATATTAAAAAGCAAAGACATTACTTTGCGAACAAAGGTCTATCTAGTCAAGGCTACAGTTTTTCCCGTGGTCATGTATGGATATGAGAGTTGGACTATAAAGAAAGCTGAGCACCGAAGAATTGATGCTTTTGAACTTTGGTGTTGGAGAAGACTCTTGAGACTCCCTTGGACTGCAAGGAGATCCAACCAGTCCATTCTAAAGGAGATCCTGGGTGTTCATTGGAAGGACTGATGTTGAAGCTGAAACTCCAATACTTTGGCCACTTGATGGAGAGAGCTGACTCATTTGAAAAACCATGATGCTGAGAAAGATTGAGGACAGGAAGAGAAGGGGATGACAGAGGATGAGATGGTTGGATGGCATCACTGACTCAATGGACATGGGTTTGGGTGAACTCCGGGAGTTGGTGATGGACAGCGAGGCCTGGCATGCTGCAGTTCATGGCGTTGCAAATAGTCGAATATGACTAAACAACTGAACTGAACTGAACTGATGTAATACTGTTCCTTACATCATCAGATTTTGCTTTCATCACCAAGCACATTCACACAATTGATCACAGTTTCCGCTTTGGTCCAGTCACTTCATTCTTTCTGGAGTTATTAGTAGTTGTCCTCAGCTCTTCCCTGGTAGCACAATGGACCTTTTGACTGGGAAGGCTTATCTTTTGGTGTCATCCTTTTGACTTTTTATACAGTTCCTAGGATTCTCATGGCAAGTACACTGGAGTGGTTCATCATTCACTCCTCCAGTGGATCATGTCAGAATTTTCCAATATGACCTGTTCATCTGGGTGGCCCTGCACAGCATGGCTCATAACTTTGTTGCCTTAAGCCAGTTCTTTCTCTGTAACAAGAGTGATCCATGAAGGGGAAAATTGTAAATATAATTATACAATTGTTTTGCAGTGTTGTGACAGTACATAATATATTATAGGTATATACAATAATAATTATATTTTAATTCTTTTTATATTCATGGTGGCAAGCAGAAATTTGGGGGGTACTATTTATCTTTTCCCATTTTGTTTCTTTGTTCAAAATGATGATAATGGTGAGATATTCTGAATTTTGTAGAGTTGTATTTTTTTCATATAATCATATTTGGTGGGTATTAAGTGCTGCACATTTTCCTAGAGTGCTCTGTCTTTTCCTAGCAACCATCATAGCATAAGGCATCAACGTATTTTAATACTTTCCTTCTTTAATAGTTCTATATATGTTTGTTTATATATCCATGTATGTGATTTTTTACTTTTATTTTTTTCTTTTGTCAAGAGGTTTACTATGTAGCTTTGCTTTAATATTTTGTCAACTCAAAGTATCATCTTTATAAATGTAGTGCTGGAGCCAAGTTTAAAAAGTTTAAAAACTCATGGCATAATTCTAAGCATTTATTTAATTTCTTTTGAAATTTTCATTCAAGTAAGTAATATATTTTAAATGATATGAATTCACCTTTTCCTTAGTTAATTGAGTTTCCTCATTGAAAGCACAAGCCATATTTCATAGAATGTTTTCCAATTATCAGTTCAAAGTCTTTTTAAACCGTACTTCTAATGTATTTAAAATGTCCAAAACCCAGGACTTATTCTTACTTATGTAATGCTAATAATATGCGGAAAATTTTATGATGTCCTTTGCAAATAAAATTTATTAAAATATCATGCTATAGGTAGATTATAGACAAAATTAAAATTATTTGTGACTTTATATTTGTCTAATTTTATAAGCTTCATATAAGATGAAGAAGACTTCTATTATTTACTGAAATAATTTGATTTCTTTGCTTGTGATCTATTATTTTTACTTGTGTTTTCAGAGAAATCAGAAAAGAAAGAATGAAAGAATACTGATTCTGTGGTGATAGAATGCTAAGACAAACCCTGATCTCTGATATCCTTGTGTAATTCTTTCCCCGTAGATGAATGTGGAACCTATGAATATAATATCACTCTCATGATTATGTTACATTTTATGGTAAAATAATGTTTTTCAGATGTAGCTAAATTCCATAATCAGTGGACTTTGTGTTAATCAAAAAGGAAACAATCCTAAATAGGCTTGAATTAATCAAATAAATCCTTAAAATGAAAAGGAACAGAAGCTTAGTTCTGCTGCTTTCCTTGAAGAAGCAAATTCCCAGGCTGTAGAGAGGGTCATATGGACAGGGCAAGGTTTAGTTATGGAAATTTCCAGTTATATAGATCTAAGAAATTCAACAACCACTAAGCATGGAATAGAATGCCAACATCACTTCAGATTGCAGCCCTGGTCAATACCTTTAGCTCAGTGTGGTGATACCCTAAGCATAGGACCCAGGTAACACATATTCAGAATCCTGATTCAAGAAACTTTGAGATAATAAATGTGTATTTTTAATACCATAAAGTTTTTGGAAATTTATCCCATAGAAATAGAAAACAAATAAAAGTTTAGACAAATATATTCTTGTTATACACTGATGCCTTAAAATCCATCTCCAATATCAATTTCTCTAAGAAGCTTCACTCATATTCTGCAAGCACCTCAAATTTAAGTTTCTTTAAATTACATATATGTGTTCCTGTTATTTTATTATTTATTTTTATTTTATTGAGGCTAAATTGAATTTTGGTCTTGTGCTAGTTCTGGTGTACAACAATGTGACTCAGTTATATATATGTATATATATATTAGCTTATGCTACATATGCTTATATATATATATAAGCATCCCAAGTGGCTGAGGTAAAGATATTACCTGCCAATGCAGAAGCTGAAGAAGGCAAAGTGAGTTTAATCCCTGGGTCAGGAAGATCCCCTGGAAAAGGAAATGGCAACCCACTCCAGTACTCTTGCCTGGAGAATTCCATGGACTGGCGGGCTACAATACATAGGGTGTCAGGGTCAGACACAACTGAAGCGACTAAGCATGCATGATTGTTTTGCATGTTGTTGTATTTGGTTTGCTAATATTTTTTGAGAAGTTTTGAATCTATGTTCATCAAAGATATTGGCCAGTAACTTCTTTTTAGTATTGTCTTTATCTGGTTTTGGTATCAAGGTGATGGTAACTTCATGGTATGACTTTGGGAGTGTTCCCTACTCTTCAATCTTTTGGAAATGTTTGAGAATAATCAGTACAAGTTCTTCTTTTGCCCTGTATTTTAAATTGTCCAATATAGCAGCTCTACACGTTGTCTCAAAAATTACTTTTTTCTCTTTTAGTTTTCTTTTTCTGTTCAGTTCAGTTCAGTTCTACAGTCGTGTCCGACTCTTAGCGACTCCATGAATCGCAGCATGCCAGGCCTCCCTGTCCGTCACCATCTCCCGTACTTCACTCAAACTCACGTCCATCAAGTCAGTGCTGCCGTCCAGCCATCTCATCCTCTGTCATCCCCTTCTCCTCCTGCCCCCAATCCCTCCCAGCATCAGAGTCTTTTCCAATGAGTCAACTCTTCACATGAGGTGGCCAAAATACTGGAGTTTCAGTGACACAAAATTTATTTCTGTCAACCGGGCTAAAACTGTATATTTTCTCTGCTTCAACAGTCTTTATAATCAAATCATTATTTATAAAGATTATATATTTTAAACACTGTGGCACAACCTAGGATGTTTCAAAGGAAACACAAGACTTTTTATAAAACTTTGCTCTTGTATAACACTTTATACTTATATTGTCACAATTTGATTCTCAAGAGACTAATTCTTGTTTCTAGTGTACAGATTAAGAAAACTGAAGCAGAGAGATTAAGTTATCTGCTAGAGACTAAGAGATAGTAATTAGCAGAATTAAGAACAGAAATTAAGTGTTCTAACTCTAGGCTCAGTGATCTTTCTGTTACACTGTGTTCTTTATCAAGGAAGAGATATAGCCTAAGCATTTTAAAAGACAGGCTTGGGAGGCAGGGGTTCTAATTTTGAACTCAGACTGAATAATTTGCTATTTCTGTTTAGCTGATCAGTTTATCAAGCTTCCTTGTTCCTCAATGTCTTCTGCTGAAGGTGACTAACAGTAAAAAATTATTTATAGATTTTTATGAAAGTTCACTATATTGCAAAACTTTCTTTTGCAACTTTTTACATAGTATCAAGAGGTCAAGTGATTCAATATTAGCTCCTATTATCATTACAATGTCTCTAAAAGTCATTTTTAAACCCACATGAACCTCATAAGTTATCTGATACTTGTTGAAATCATCCACACTTGAAGAATTGTACTTCATGCTTAAAATAACATTTGTTGCTACTTATTTTTATCCAAATAATACTCAGAAAAACACAAGTAAGAGATTTTGAGCAACACCTGCTTTCTGATCAGGTATCATTTCTTGTATGATTCACAAAACAATTCACTTATTCTGTTTATTAATCACTGTTCTCAGTTTCATGTAAAATATATTCACTTGTCTATACTTTCAAATTATAATTTTATTGTTTTTCATAGATAATTGGATAGATTTAGGAATACTAAATTTATTATTCTACACTCTACATTGAGGATAAATTCACTTATGTCATCAAATTGAGACACCCTTAACATATTTTCTCTGTACTGGTTGAAAGTTTGAATAAAGATTCTTTTGTTTGGAAGTGTGCTAAGCCCAGTTTAAATAGCCCTAGGCAGAGGTTATCTTTCTCAAGGATATATGTTACAAAGGAAGAGGAAATTTAGCTGGACCTTGAAAGGACTGATACTAGGGACAGGATGAGTGTCAGGGATCAGGCGGCCTCTTTCCTTCAATTTCTTCATATTTGCTTCTCTCTGCACAGAGGAATTTCAGCTTCTAAATTCTGTGTTCACTGGCTTTTTGTTGTTATTATGTGTTTGTAGGCACATGGTTATTGTAGAATTTCTGACTCAAATTTCTGTCCAAGCATACTGAATGCATGGATTCATATCATTCTTGTGATCATAGGTTGGTGAAGGTAATGGCCTTATGGAGTGTATACTTAAAAGATGTCACGTAATTTTGTACCAATCAAGACTGCTAATTCTTCCCATATTTATCACTTGTATAGTTTGGTGTGTGTGTGTGTTAGTGCTGAATTTGTGACTACACAGATACAACTTCTTTATAGTGTTGACAAAACTCTATTCCTTTATCTCCATCTACAGTAACAAATCCCTTTAAAAGTTTTACTTGCTCCTCCAGTTTTCAGATCCATCACACCTTACAACAACTCCCAGTAATTCCTATGATAGCCAAAGCAACCTATTTTTTACAAATATGTACATATTAATTGATACTTTGCTAATAGTTTAATATGACTTTTTCTTTCATTGGTTTTGCTAATTTTGTATTCCTGGCTAAATTGAGTATCTTCTATTATTTCTTAGCATAGTCGTCCCTATTAAGAATGTTTCCTTATGAAAAACTAACTATATTTTGACCATTTTCACAATCTATTCTGCCTGTTCAAATATGAATTCAAAGCCAATTTCTTTCATAAAATATAACATTTTATATTTTATTTTAGGTTATTTCTAGATACTCATGAAAAATTGGAAATAAACTAAATGATTAACGATATATTTAAATACATAGTAAAATGTTCACTGCATGTTATGAGAGTAAAAGACCAGAAATAAACCTGCACACAACTTATAATTTATTTTTCCTAAATCTTTCAATTTTAACTATCTAATTCTCTCTATAAAAATAATACACAAAGCCTTACCACAAAAATCTACATTATTAATATAATGGTAATGTGTGTATGTACAAATGATCTTTTAATAATTTTATAGTAAGAAAGAAATCTTATTACACTGTCAATTCCCTTTTCTGGGAAATTGTTGTGCCAGTTACTTGATAAGAAGCACAGGTATATATTATGCAAAATGTTTGAAACTAACAAACAGGAATCATTGATGAGTCGTAAGTCATGCATAAATGGTGTCTTATTAAAATAGTGTGTTAGAATCAAAGTTTTTATTCAAAATTTCTTTCAAAATATTATTTTGTATTTGTTCCCAAAATCAAAAGATGAGCATTACTTTAACTTCACTAATGCCCCATGTAAAATAGTTTAAATATACTATTAATTTTTATTTTCCTGATCCATCATCCACCTCCCCCTCTAGAAATCACCTTTAAATTCCCTATATCTATAACTCTGTTTCTGTTTTGTTCTACTTGTCCTTTTTTAAATTGAAGTATATGGCAACCCATTTCAGTACTCTTGCCTGGAAAATTCCATGGATGGAGGAGCCTGGTGGGCTACTGTCCATGGGATCACAAAGAGTCAGACACGACTAAGCGACTTCACTTTCACTTTCATAATTTATTAACAATATTAGTTTCAGGTGTATAGCATAGTCTGGCAAAGAATGCTCAAACTACCGAACAATTGCACTCATCTCACACGCTAGTAAAGTAATGCTCAAAATTCTCCAAGCCAGGCTTCAGCAATATGTGAACCGTGAACTTCCTGATGTTCAAGCTGGTTTTAGAAAAGGCAGAGGAACCAGAGATCAAATTGCCAACATCCGCTGGATCATGGAAAAAGCAAGAGAGTTCCAGAAAAATATCTATTTCTGCTTTATTGACTATGCCAAAGCCTTTGACTGTGTAGATCACAATAAACTATGGAAAATTCTGAAAGAGATGGGAATACCAGACCACCTGATCTGCCTCTTAAGAAATCTGTATGCAGGTCAGGAAGCAACAGTTAGAACTGGTCATGGAACAACAGACTGGTTCCAAATAGGAAAAGGAGTACGTCAAGGCTGCATATTGTCACCATGTTTATTTAACTTATATGCAGAGTACATCATGAGAAATGCTGGACTGGAAGAAACACAAGTTGGAATCAAGATTGCCGGGAGAAATATCAATAACCTCAGATATGCAGATGACACGACTCTTATGGCAGAAAGTGAAGAGGGGCCAACAAGCCTCTTGATGAAAGTGAAAGTGGAGAGTGAAAAGGTTGGCTTAAAGCTCAACATTCAGAAAACGAAGATCATGGCATCTGGTCCCATCACTGCATGGGAAATAGATGGGGAAACAGTGGAAACAGTGTCAGACTTTGTTTTTCTGGGCTCCAAAATCACTGCAGATGGTGACTGCAGCCATGAAATTAAAAGACGCTTACTCCTTGGAAGGAAAGTTATGACCAACCTAGATAGCATATTGAAAAGCAGAGACATCACTTTACCAACAAAGGTTCGCCTAGTCAAGGCTATGGTCTTTCCTGTGGTCATGTATGGATGTGAGAGCTGGACTGTGAAGAAAGCTGAGCGCCGAAGAATTGATGCTTTTGAACTGTGGTGTTGGAGAAGACTCTTGAGAGTCCCTTGGACTGCAAGAAGATCCAACCAGTCCATTCTGAAGGAGGTCAATCCTGGAATTTCTTTAGAAGGAATGATGCTAAAGCTGAAACTCCAGTATTTTGGCCACCTCATGCGAAGAGTTGACTCATTGGAGAAGACTCTGATGCTAGGAGGGATTGAGGGCAGGAGGAGAAGGGGACGACAGAGGATGAGATGGCTGGATGGCATCACTGACTCGATGGTTATGAGTCTGGGTGACCTCCAGGAGCTGGTGATGGACAGGAAGGCCTGGCGTGCTGCGGTTCATGGGGTCGCAAAGAGTCGGACATGACTGAGCGACTGATCTGATCTGATCTGTACAGCATAGTCATTCAATATTTTTACAGATTATATTCCATTTAAATTTATTATAAAATATTGACCATATTCCTTGGGCTGTACAATATATATTCATATCTCATCTATTTTAGTCATACTAGTTTGTAACTCTTAATTCCCTCCCTCCCTCCCCACTGATATAATTTGTTCTCTATACCTGTGAGTCTGTTTTAGAGAAAGAATTAATCTTCAAAATATACAGACACTTAATGCAGCTCAATTTAAAAAAAAACTCATCAAAAAATGGGTACAAGATCTAGGCAGACATTTCTCTAAATAAGATAGACAGATGGTCAAAAAATGCATGAAAAGATGGTCAACATCACTGACTATTTGTTGTTGTTCAGTCTCTAAGTCCTGTCAAATTCTTTGCGACCTCATGGATTTATAGCATTGAAGGCTCCTGTGTCAGTCACTATCCCCCAGACTTTGCTCAAATTCATGTCCATTGAGTCAGTGATGCTAACTAACCATCTCTTCCTACACTGCTCCCTTTTCCTTTTGCCTTCAATCTTTCCATGCATCAGCGTCTTTTCCAATAAGTGGGCTCTTTGCATCAGGTGAACGCAAATCAAAACTACAACGAGGTATCACTTCACACTAGGCATAATGACCATCATAAAAAAATGTACAAAATAATAAATGCTGGAGAAAGTGTGGAGAAAAAGAAACCGTCCTGTACTGTTGGTAGGAGTTTAAATTGGTATAGCCACTATGGAGAACAGTATGGAGGTTCCTTAAAAACTAAAAATACAACTACGATATGGTCCAGCAATCTCACTTCTGGGCATATATCCAGAGGAAACCATCTTTTTTAGTTACATTCATTTATTTTACTTTTTGGATTCCACATAAAAGTGATAACATACCATTTCCTTTCTTTGTCTGATTTTTTAAAATAAGTATTATATCCTTCAGGTCCATCCATGTTGTTGCAAATATCAGAATTTCACTCTTTTTTGAGGGTGAAATATTAATACTATTCCATTTTGTGCATGTGTGCGTGTCTATATATATATATATATATATATATATATATATATGCTGCTAAGTCAGTTCAGTTGTGTCCGACTCTGTGCGACCCCATAGATGGCAGCCCACCAGGCTCCGCCTTCCCTGGGATTCTCCAGGCAAGAACACTGCAGTGGGTTGCCATTTCCATCTCCAATGCATGAAAGTGAAAAGTGAAAGTGAAGTCGCCGAATCGTGTCCAACTCTTTGCAACCCCATGGACTGCAGCCTACCAGGCTCCTCCGTCCATGGGGTTTTCCAGGCAGGAGTACTGAAGTGGGTTGCCGTTACCTTCTCCATATATATATACATGTACAAATCTTCTTTATCTATTCATCTATTGATGATCACTTAGTTGCTTTCCTATCTTCGTAACTGTAAATAATACTGCTGTGAATATTGGGATACATGTAATTGTTCAAATTATAATCCATGTATTCTTCAGATCTATACCGAGGAATTGAAATGCTGGGCCATATTTATTATTGTTTTTTTTTTTTTTTTTTTAAGGAACCTCCATACTGTTTTCCTTAAGTGCACCAATTCACAATCACAATAACAAAATACAGTATTCATTTTCTTCCACATTCTTGCAAACGTTTTTTTGTTTGTAGTATTTTTGATGATAGCCATTCTGACAGGTTTATGGTGGTATCTCATTGTGGTTTAAATTTTTATTTTTCCGATAGTTAGTAGTGTTGAATATTTATCATGAGCTTATTGGCCTTTGCATATCTTCTTAAGAAAAATATCTATTTAAAACTTCTGCCCATCTTTTAATTGGTTAGTCTTTTGGGATTTTGAGCTACATGCACTCTGTGCTTATAGTCACTTACAAATAGTTTCTCCCATTCCATAGGTTATCTTTGTTTAATAATGGATTCCTTTGCTGTACATTTTAGCTACATTAAGTTCCATTTGTTATTTTTGTTTGTTTCTCTTGCCTTAGAAGACAGAAAAAAAAATGTTACCATTTCTGTTAAAGAGTGTTCTGCATATGTTTTCTTCTAGACATTTTCTGATATTTTGGTCTTAATTAAGTCTTTAGTCCATTTTGAGTTTATTTTTGTATATCGTATGAGAAAGTGCTGTAATTTCATTCTAAATTTTACATGCAGATATCATTTTCCTGGCACCATTTCCTGAAATATGGCCTTCTGCCCATTGTATATTCTTGCCCTCTTTGTCATTATTAATTTACCATAAGTGCATAAGGTTATGTCTGGGCTCGCTAGTCCATTCCATTGATATGTCTGTTTTGGTGCTAGTACCATACTGTTTTGATTACTTTGTGTTTGTGATATAAAGTTAGGAGTGTTATATCTCCAAATGTGTGTTTCTTTCTTAGGATTACCTTGGTTATTTGTGGTGTTTTGTGTTTCCAAACAAATTTTAGAACTATTCTTTCTGGTTATGAGTAAAGTGCATTCAGTATTTTGATAGGAATTGCATTGAACTTGTGGGTTGTCTTGAGTGGTATTATTATTTAATTCTCTCACTCCAGGGTTGTAATATATTTTTTCTATGTGCTTGTATCATTTTCAGTTTCTTTCAGCATTGTCTTATGTTTTTCCAAATACAGATCTTTTACCTCTTTACTTTTATTCAGGCTTGTAATAGCAATGTATATCTATGCATATATATGTGTGTGTCTGTTTCAACTTACTGATTTCTTTATTTCAAGTACATTTTAATAATCCTGATTTTTACTTCCCTTCATCCATGATTACTATTTTAGTTAATATACATTATATCTTTTGTTTTATGTGTCACTGTTGCTGCTGCTGCTGCTCAGTCGCTTCAGTCGTGTCCAACTCTGTACGACCCATAGACGGCAGTCCACCAGGCTCCCCCATCCCTAAGATTCTCAAGGCAAGAACACTGGAGTGGGGTGCCATGTCCTTTTCCAATGCATAAAAATGAAAGTGAAGTCACCCAGTCGTGTCCAGCTCTTAGCGACCCCATGGACTGTAGCCTACCAGGCTCCTCCATCCATGGGATTTTCCAGGCAAGAGTACTGGAGTGGGTTGCCATTGCCTTCTCCGTGTATGTGTGGCTAAAGTACTTATTAGATACGCAGATGACACCACTCTTGTGGCAGAAAGTGAAGAGGAACTAAAAAGCCTCTTGATGAAAGTGAGAGTGAAAAAGTTAGCTTAAAGCTCAACATTCAGAAAACAAAGATCATGGCATTTGATCCCATCACTTCATGGGAAACAGCTGGGGAAACAGTGGAAACAGTGTCAGACTTTACTTTTTTGGGCTCCAAAATCACTGCAGATGGTGACTGCAGCCATGTAATTAAAAGACGCTTACTCCTTGAAAGGAAAGTTATGACCAACCTAGATAGCATATTAAAAAGCAGAGATATTACTTTGCCAACAAAGGTCTGTCTAGACAAGACTATGGTTTTTCCAGTAGTCATGTATGGATGTGAGAGTTGGACTGTGAAGAAAGCTGAGCTTCAAAGAATTGAAGACTCTTGAGAGAAGACTCTTGACAGTCCCTTGGACTGCAAGGAGATCCAACCAGTCCATTCTGAAGGAGATTCGTCCTGGCTGTTCTTTGGAAGGAATGATGCTAAAGCTGAAACTCCAGTACTTTGGCCACCTCATGCGAAGAGTTAACTCATTGGAAAATACTCTGATGCTAGGAAGGATTGGGGGCAGGAGGAGAAGGGGACGACAGAGGATGAGATGGCTGGATAGCATCACTGACTCGATGGACATGAGTTTGAGTGAACTCCGGGAGTTGGTGACGGACAGGGAGGCCTGGCATGCTGCAATTCATGGGGTCACAAAGAGTCGGACACAACTGATCGATTGAACTGAACTGAAAGTACTTATGTCTGATATAGTTAATTTTACTACTTTTGTCTATTATTCTTTCTGTAGGCTTTCTATATGGTTGATTTTCTACATTTACTGTATATTTGCCTTCAACAGTTAGCTTTTTTTCCCAATACTTACTTTTATGTTTCTAGTTGTTGTTGCTGCTGCTGCTAAGTCACTTCAGTCATGTCCGACTCTGTGCGATCCCATAGACGGCAGCCCACCAGGCTCCCCCGTCCCTGGGATTCTCCAGGCAAGAACACTGGAGTGGGTTGCCATTTCCTTCTCCAATGCATGTCTAGTTGTTATCTTTTCCTTTTTTGCTTAATTTCCTTTAATCTTTCTTGTAAAGTTAGAGTGTTGATGCTAAACTCATTTTTCATTTGCTCATCTTAAATCTTTCTATTTTCCACAAAATCTGTGTGATAGGTTTCCTAAGAAAGAGTATTCTTGGTTGTAGGGCTTTCCCTTTCATCATTTTAAGACTTTTATGCCACTCCTTTCTCACCTGTAGAATCTATTGAAAAGTAGATCAGGCTTATACAAGGGAGTTTCCTCATATGTACCTTGTTTTTATCTTGCTGCTTTTAATATTCTTTTTTTATCTTTAATTTGTTTCATTTTAATTGAAATGTATCTTAATGTGGTCCTATTTGTGTTGATCCTGTTTAGGATTCTCTGTGATTTCTATACCTATATATATTTCCTTTCTCAGGTTAAGGAAGTTTTTAACTTCTTTGTCTTCAAATATAATTTTTGCCCTTTCATCTCTCTTTTCCTTCTGGGACCTCTGTAATGTAAATATCATATGCTTGATTTTGTCACAGAGATCTCTTGAACTGCCTTCATTTCCTTTTAGTTTTCTTTCTTTTATCTGCTCCGCTTCAGTGATTTCCACTAATCTTTTTTTCTTTTTTTCCAGCTTATTGAACTGTTCCTTTGCATCATTTGAACTGTGCTCATTTTCTACTAGTTTATTTTTCATTTCAGTTATTTTATTCTTCATCTCTATTTGATTTTTCTCCATACTAACTCTCTGTAGAAAACTTCTATTATCTTGGACTCTTCATCTTTTCTTCTCCTGAGTTTTTCAGTCTTCTTTTTGAAAATTACCTTGAACTCTTATTGGATAGGTTATCTATTTCCACCTCATTAGTCCTTCTGGTGTTTTATCTTGTTTCTTCATTTGAAATATGTCCCTCTATTGCCTCATTTTGCCTAATTTGCTGTTTCTGTTTCTATGTATCATGTAAGTTGCTAAGTTTCCCAGTCTTGGAGAAAGAGATGTGAGATTTCTCTTTTGTAAGAGATGTGCTGGGCATCCAAGTTCTTCTTTCTAATCATCAGAACTATATGCTCTCGGGATATCCCATATATGGGCTGCATGGGTCCTTTTATAGTGGATGACTGATTACTGTAGACAGTATGGTAGGTATGATTGGGTCCCTGGTCTGGCTGGTTGCCAGGCCCTGACTTATTTGGAGGCTGCTGGCTGCTAGTTGGAAGGGTCATGAGAAAGCTAGCTATGGAATCGTGGTAGGTGCCAGGGCCAGTACCATCTCAATGATAGACAGAGTCTCATGCTGGAATCTCTGGCTACAGGGCCTTGGGGATACTGAATCTGGTGTTAGCCTGTTGGTGGATAGACTGGATACTGCAGCTACTGGCTAAGGGGCCCAAGGAGTCCCTGAGCTGGCATGCCCTTCTGGTGGACAGAGCCTGGACCCAGATATTCCAGGGATGATGCCAGCTTGCTGGTGTATTGGTTGGGTTCTGACAAGGCAGGCTCTGGGGCTACAGTGGTCCTACTGCAGGAGGTCCTGGGGCTAGTGCCAGCTCACCAGTGGAGAGAGCCATTTCCCAGAGCCTCTTGTTGTAGGGCATTGGGTCATCAGGAGTTGGTGTGTCTGCAGGCTGCCCACTGGTGAGCAGAGCTGGGCCACAGGGCCTCTGGCTATAAGGTCCTGGGGGTCCTAGAAGTAGCATCTGCTTACTGGTGTATGGAGCTGGTCCTGGGCCCTCTTGTGGACACTGCCACGTCATA
Organism: Tragelaphus eurycerus; assembly: GCA_935064755.1. Lineage (NCBI taxonomy): Eukaryota > Metazoa > Chordata > Mammalia > Artiodactyla > Bovidae > Tragelaphus > Tragelaphus eurycerus. The sequence continues at coordinate 15,445,313 of CAKXYN010000009.1, read as the reverse complement.
GGACAGCTGTGGGTTCAGGGGACAGCATGCTTGATAATAGGTGGGGACATGTAACCATCTATATTATTGCTCAGCCTGAAGTGTCCCAGTGTTGGTACAGACAAGGTGGAGGATGGAATGTGTTCATTTTCTAATAAGCTAGAGGGGAGATGCCTCCCCAGTGAGTGCAAGATCAGCAGGTGAGTCTGACTTTGGCTCCTTTCAAATTATTGCTTCTACACTGGGTTCCAGACCATGTAAAATTTTGTGTGCCCTTTAAGAATGGAGTCTCTTGTCTCCCAGTCTCTGAGTCTCCCAAAAAATAGCCCTGTTGTCCTACTCAGTCTTGTTTGACTCTTTGCAGTCCCATGGACTATAGTCTGCCAGGGTTCTCTCCCCATGGAATTTTCCAGGCAAAGATTCTGGAGTAGGGTGCCATTTGCTACTCCAGGAGATCTTCCCAACCCAAAGAGCAAACCCACATCTCTTGAGTCTCTCATATTGACAGGTGGATTCTTTACCACTAGTACCATCTGGGAAGCCCCAAAGAAAGACCTGCTGGCCTTTAAATCCAAATGTTCTGGGGTCTCAACTTCCCAATATAGGATTCCTGGGCTAGGGAGCCAGATATGGGACTCTGACTTGTCACTCTTTGGGGAGAAATTTTTAGATTTCACATAAATAGGTGAAATCATTTTTTCTATTTGCCTTTTTATTAGTAATTTCATTTTGCAAAATGCAGTACATCCATGTTGTTGCAAATGGCAAATTTTCACTCATTTCAATGGCTGATTAATATTCCACTGTGTGTATGTGTGTGATACATGTATGCTATATCTTTATACATTCTTCAATTGATTGGCACTTGGATTGCTTCCTTATCTTGGCTACTGTGAATAATTCTGCAATGAACATATGGGTGCATGTATCTTTTCAAATTAGTGTTTTGGGAAGTTTTTGGAAAAGTATCCAGAAGTAGAATTGTTCAATCATATACTAGTGTGTTTTTTAATCTTTGAGGGAACTCCATAGTAACTGCATACATTTACATTCTCACCACTAGTGCCTCAGGGTTCCCTTTTCTCCACATCCTTGTCAACACTTGTTATTTCTTATCTTTTGATAATAGCCATTCTAATAGGTGTGAGGTGGTATCTCATTGAGGTTTTGATTCTGTTTCCCTGATAATTAGTGATGTTGAGAATCTTTTCATGTATTTGTTTGCCATCTGTATGTCTCCTTAGAATAATGGCTATTCAGGTCCTCTGCTCATTTTATAATCAGGTTATTTCTTTCTTTTATGTTGGGTTGAATGAATTTTTATATATTTTAGATATTATATGAATACATATTATTTCCTTATCAAACATATATTTTGGAAATAATTTTTCCCATTCAATGGTCAGCCTTTTGTTTTATTGGTTGTTTTCTTCACTGTGTAAAAACTTTTTAGTTTGATGTCTTTTCTACTTATTTTTGCTTTTGCTTCTGTTTTTGTTTGTTTGTTTACCTGAGGAAACATATCCAAAAATATTGCTAAGATCTATATCAAAGAGCTTACTGTCTATATTTACTTCTAGACATTGTATTGTTTCAGGTCTTACATTTCATCCATTTTGAGCTTATTTCTGTATATAGCATGAGAAATTAAGTCTGATTCTTTTGCATGTAATTCTCCAGTTTTCACTATATCATTTGTTGAAGAAGCTTTTATCCATTGAATATTCTTGCCCTCTTTGTGGTAGATTAATTGACCATATAGATGTTGGTTCATTTCTAGGCTCCCTCTTCTGTTCCATTTATTCATGTATCTGCTTTTGTGCCAGTACCATGCTGCTTTGATTGCTATTGCTTTGGAGTATTGTTATAAATTTGGAGTATAGTTATAAATTTGGGTGCTTGTTACTTTTCTAAAGACTTTTTTGTTGTTGTTGTTTATTTTAAAGGAATTTAAGACATTTAAATATCTCATTACCAGAAAATTACTTTTCAATTATGATCCCAATAGCTGTTTATTTAGAATCATTAGTCATTTCATTAAATGTTACTTCAGAATTTTAACTTTAATTTGGAATACTCAATAAAATATATATTTCATGTTTTGTTACTTGGATACTGCTTTCACTTTTTAAAATGACTTTCTTTATATTAACTTTCCCACACTAAAAACAGTTCTTTCTGTTTTTGGTTTTAAGCTTTACTTTTTCTATTAAAAAGTAAACAAAAACATGTTTCATTCCAGATGATATTGGCATTGTCTAAGAGTCTAAGTTACTGTCTTTTTAAACTTTCTTCAAACAGTTCCTAAGGTCTTAATTTAGGAGTTATTATTTTCTAGTTCTTTTTGTGCTTAACCTGTTTTCCATTTATGTATAAAGTCCAATGAAGTAGTATTTTTTCCTATAGATATTTTTATCTAGGTAGCCCCAGAATTGTTCATTTAAGTAACATACGCTCACTATTATCTATTATTTAAAGAGTTGTAAATACCTCATGTAATAACCTTGAATGAATATTCAACGTTAAAATTAAGCAATGATATGTTGGTTTCTTTGCATTTTGTTACCTTGATAGAAAGTAAATTTAGAAAAATTCTGTCTTTCAGAATTATGATCAATACCTCAAAACTGATTATGCATAAAAATCTTGTCAATTCATTGGAAATATAAGCGTTAAAAATCTATGATTTCAATTTCATATTAGATCTATAAGATTATAATGTTGATCTGCAGAAAGGAAAATTATGTCTTTGGAAACTTTCTAGCTTTATTTTCTTTCAATGACTTAACTGTATGTCTTTTTTATCCAGCTATTTGAAAAATTATCATAGCATTACTTGTATTTTGTGGGATTTCAATGTTAGCAATTAGACTATGTATTTCTTCAAGGAATCACCTCAGTTACCTTTAACAATAAAAATTTCTATACAATTTCTATTGCTCTAAGTTGTGAAGTGTTATGTGCATATATTTGTACTCAGATGCATACACATACACAGAACGCATACATTTGTCACGTTATACCTAGGTATCTTCTTTATTACTATACTGGCCTTTCTATTTCATCATCAATTTCCCAATATGAAGGAATGAGAATTAAGGGGGAAAAGCTAAATGGTAATAGTACCCTGCGTCAATCTCTAGAAAATATAATCTTTAAAGGGAAACTTTCTAAAGACTATTGACATGGAAATACCAACAGATTCTATTACAGTAGTTTTGACAGTGAGAAAAGAGTTACTGCTTTAAGGTTCTGATGAATCCCCAGAGGTGCATCTGAAAAACAATGCCAGATGGCTGTAGAGGAGATCATTGCAGTGGTACTTATATAGTCAACTTTTCATTGTTCATCAATATGGCAATGCCCATCTGCATTCTATAACTCTGTGACCTGAACTGGCCATATACTCTTGTGTTTATTTGTAAGAATCAACCTTGTTTAGACAAGGCAAGTCCAGAAAAAGACTGGTTCATGTGCAAATACGCAAAATCTTGGTTCAAAGAATTATCTAAAATCCATTTTCACTATTCTGGTAATTCCTCTATAACTATACATAATCATGAGAATGGCCATTTTTGTCGACTTTAAGTAATGTAGGCCATTTGTACTTTGTTAAACCACACAATTCTTACTTGGCTAATTTTATCCAATTGTCTTGTTCAATACATCTTTACTTTTCCTCATAATCATTTACATTCATGAGATCAGTTAATGAATTTCAATTCTTATTTTAATTCAGTTCAAGTAACTTTAATATTAGCCAAAATTACAGTGTAGAAATTATGTTCGAATGAAAGTTCTGTTTCATTTATGCTGCCATTACAACTCTGCCCATTATAATCTATTAAACCAAAATGTGAACATTTTCTAAATATTGAAATATTGCCCTGGAAGTACAGTATAAATTCATTTCATTATTGCACTAAAATTCTTATCACATATGCCACAAAGAGAATAGTGAATTAATAACATCACCAACATCCTCTGATTTGTCTGTATAACAATATAAAATAATTTTATGTAAGTATATTTTCTCATTAGTATTGGTATTCTTAATTAATTTTTCATTTTGGAAAGAGCTTTTGAAATAACCATGTAAGTAAATCATAATAACAAATAATATGTTCAAGGATTACTTTGTGTTCTATATTTTGCTACACCTTTCTTATTATTTTAGTTGATTCCCAAAACATATAAAATAATATTATTTTCAGCAGCACTTAAAATTATGCAAAGGATATTTCTTATAGCTTTAAAAATTTCTGGGGAACAAATAATTAAGGAAAAAAAAATCCATCTTCTGTTTTCCATCCATTTGAGATGAGTTATTTTTCTTTTTTTTTTCTATCCAACCTATTCTTCCAGGCCAACTGAAAATATTTTATTGCCAATCAACATTTTCTTGATTTTATCCATTAGGGAAATCTCTCACTATATTGAACTTCTAGGATATCTAAAAAAACTTTTACCTTTTGTAGTATATTAATTTTTATTTTAACTACTTATTTGTGTATCTAGTTGTTTACTATGAAAACTTAAGATACTTTAAGCTTAGAATCTGGAACTTCTTAACTTTTGTATCTTTCATAATAATTGTCATGGATGTTTGACACTTACTAAACATCCAATAAATGACTCCTGTACAGTAAAGCAACAAGTACATTTGTAAAACAGTATTTTAAGAAATAAAGAGTTGTAAAATATGAGGTATGAGGATGAAAGAGGCATAATACAGAAGGTCTTTTGGTTGTGGTAAGGGATTTAGATTTTACTCTTTGAGAAATAGAAGTCTTTCAAAAATGAAAGGAAAAGAGTGACATAATTTGATTTATGTTTTAGAAGAGTATCACACCTAGTTTGAGGAGTACATAGTAATGAGGGAAGAAAATAAGAGGAAGTTCATTCAGTGGGATATTGTTATGGTCTACATAAATGATAATAGTTTGATCCAAGTAGTAATTCGAAGTTGCTGAGAAGTAGTAAGTAGTTAGATATGGGTATTTAAGGGTAAAATGCATGATTATCTCAATAGATGCAAAAAGTATTTGATAAAACACAGCACTATTTCTTGATAAAGATATCCAATAGACTAGAAATAAACTGACAATTCTTCAACCTGAAAAAGGATATCCATGAAAAACTCAGAGCTAAGATATACTTTGGATTTCCCAGGGTGCACAGTGGTAAAGAATCCACATGCCAATGCAGGAGAATCAAAAGAGGTGGGTTTGATCCTGTGTCAGAAAGCTACGCTGGAGTAGAAAGAGATAACCCACTCCAGGATTCCTATCTGGAAAATTTCATAGACAGAAAATCTGGAAGTCTATAGTCCATGGGATTGCAAAGAGTCAGACATGACTGAGCACGCACAAGATATACTTAAGACAGCAAGACTGAAAGTTTATCCTCTAAGTCAGGAACAAGACAAGCAAGTCCTAAGTTTTTTATTTTGTTTTTGTTTATTTTGCTGTTGAAATGTTCTCTAATTAGATAGTGAAGATGATTGCACAACTTTTAAATACACTAAAAACCTATAAATTACATAACTTGAAAAATTAGTTTCATGTTATGTGGATTTTATTTCAATTTTTTTAAAATGGACATTTTTGAAAGGTAAAATTTCTGGAATTTACTATCATGATATGATAGAGAAGCAAGTAATACTTTAAGATTTTGACTTGGACAACTGGCAAATAGACTTGTCACTTACTAAATTTTGAAAAACTGGAAGGAGTATTTCCTTGTTGTCATTAATGTTTATTGGTATTTTTTTCAGACAAAAAACTGAGTTTCAGAAAATAAATTTGATATGTCTAATAATCAAGTAGGCTTCCCTGATAGCTCAGTTGGTAAAGAATCCGCTGCAATGCAGGAGACCCCAGTTCGATTCCTGAGTCGGGAAGATCCCCTGGAGAAGGGATAGGCTACCTACTCCACTATTATTGGGCTTTTCTTGTGGCTTAGATGGTAAAGAATCAGCCTGAAGGGTGGGAGACCTGGGTTCGATCCCTGGGTTGAGAAGATTTCCTGGAGGAGGGAAAGGCTATCCACTCCAGTGGCTCAGCTGGTAAAGTGTCTGCCTGCAATGCAGGAGAACCAGTTTCAATCCCTGGGTTGGGAAGATCCCCTGGAGAAGGAAATGGCAACCCATTCCAGCATTCTTGCCTGGGGAATCCGATGGTTAGAGGAGCTTGATAGGTTACAGTCCATGGGGTCGCAAAGAGTCTGACAGGTCTAAGTGACTTCACTTTCCCTTTCCCTTATAGCCCATGGGGTTGCAAAGAATTGGACAGGACTAAGCAACTTTCACATTAATCAAGTAGATGACAAGTAGATGAATTTGATAGTTATTTATAATTATTTAATTGAAATATAGTTTTTATACTATAAAATAACCTTTATATATCTATGATTTAATGATTTTTATTATTTTCACATAGCAGTGCCACAATCACTATTTTTTTTTAAATTCTAGAACATTTTTCTCAGACAAGTAAAGAGATCTCAACACACACTAGCAATCACTGTACATTTCAACATCCTTCCCCAGTCTTTTTCCACCATTAATCTGTTATCTGTCCCTCTAGATTCTTCTGGACATTTCATATCAAGATAATCTTATAATATATGATCTTTTGTATTTGGATTATTTCATTTAGTATAATGGTTTCCAGATTTGTCCATGTTCCAGAATGTATTTGTTCCTTTTTTAGCTGAAACATATATTATTGTATAAATAATATATATATATATTTATCAATTTTTACTTTTTGCCCATTATGAATAATTCTGCTACAAATATTTGTGTTCACATTTTTGCAAGAACTTACATTTTTCAATTCTCCTGGGTACATACCTATTATAGCAATAGAATTGCAGGGCCATATGGAACTTTATGTTTATCTTTCTGAGGAACTGCTCAACTGTTTCGAGAAAAACTGAATCATTTTAAATTCTTACCAGCAATATATGAGGGTTCCAATTCCCACATGCTTTCTAACACTTTCTATTTTTTCTCTTTTTGAATTAAGCCATCCTAGCAGGTGTGAAGTGATATTTCATTGTAGTTTTAACTTGTATTTCCCTAATGACACATATTTTGAGCAACATTTTATGCCATTTGGTCATTTGCATATATATTAAAATAATATATTAATATATAAATGTTTATATATAAATATATATTTATAATATATAACTTTTATATAAATATTTGCCTATTTAAAACTAAACATGTGACATTATGTAATTTTAAGGTATACAACATAGCTGATACTTTTATATACTGCAATATCATTGCCAATGTAATGATTTATCATATTACATAATTATAGTATTATAATAATTATTACATAATTATTATCTATATTCATTGTACAGTGTCTTAGATCTCTATGGCTTATTTACTACTTGTTAAAAGTTTGTATCTTTAAGCAAAATCCACCCTTATCCACTCTCTTCCATTTCCTGGTGACCACCATTTTACTCTGTTTTATCCAAGTTTAACTTTTTTAGATTCCACATATAAGTGATATGATGCAGTTTTTGTCTTTATGTAACTTACCTTGCTTTAGCATAAAGTGCTCAGGGTCTGTCCATGTTTGTAATAAGTGGAAGGACAGCCTCTTTCCTCATCACTGAATATTTCTTGTGAATATGTACATCTTTATATCCATTTGTTAAGTTGGTTTATTTCTCTCCTTCAGTTCTTGTCTCATCTTAACAATGATTTGGAACGATAAAATAACTGCTGTTCACGCAGGCTGATTTCTCAACTCTTGTCTCATCATAGAGAGAACTTGAAACAACAGACTAGTTACAGCTCAGTTAGAGCTCAAACAGACAGAACTTTTATTAAACAGACAGAAAATAGTACATTCCAAAACATGAGAGCAGGCTGACTCCAAAGGAGTGGCAACAATCCATCTTGGCTTTCCTTTTTATACTTTCCATCTCCTCCTCTTGGTTCTGCATTGTGCAAAACAGGGCTTGTTGTTTTTGTTGTTGTTCAGTCACTAAGTTGTGTCTGACTATTTGTGATCCCACGTACAGCTGCACATCAGGCTTCCCTGTCCCTCACTATCTCCCAGAGTTTGTTCAAACTCATGTCTATTGAGTTGGTGATGCCATCCAACTATCTCATCCTCTGTCATCTCTTTCTCCTCCTGCCCTCAGTCATACATGCCACCAATCAGGAGAGGGAATTCAAATGGATGTATGCTCAAGGCCAATCACGGGAATTGAGAGTGTCTGGATACATGAAATATAGGACTTTTTCATATTCATCTAGGCTGGCATGGACTGACAGCTTTGATTGACAGTTGCAAGTTACATAACAACAGGCTCTATTAATCATGTCTTTCCCATAATTCAGTCTGTTACAATCAGTAGTATGAAATATTCATGAAGCCTTAATGGGCTCCTGGTTGCCTAAGATTAGTTGAGGTATACCTGTGTATCAGAGATGCATGTGCCTGAATTGGAGAAACCCCTTTGGTTAGTTGCATCTATTGTGTGTCCAAGGGCACATGCACAGGAGTTGGAAAAGTCTCTGTGGTTATTTTTGTAGCATGTCTGTGAACTCTCCTGGGCATGTCTGATCTGGGGTTAAGAGATAAGTTTGCAATCTTTTCAGCTAGGCCACGCCTCACTGCTCATGCCCAGATTTCTGCCGAATACATTCATATGTTAATGGGATTATGGGTTGTTTCCATATCTTGGCAATTGTGAATAAACCTTCAGTAAAGGGAGGAGTGTATGTATGCATGCTAAGACACTTCAGTTCAGTTCAGTTCCATCACTCAGTCGTATCCAACTCTTTGCAACCGCATGAGTGACAGCACACCAGGCCTCCCTGTCTATCAACAACTACCGCAAGTTAGCCAAACTCATGTCCATTGAGTCAGTGCTGCCATCTACCCATCTCATCCTCTGTCGTCCGATTCTCCTCCCACCTTCAATCTTTCCCAACATCAGGGTCTTTTCATATGAGTCAGCTCTTTGCATCAAGTGGCTAAAGTATTGGAGTTTCAGCTTCAACATCAGTCCCTCCAATGAACACCCAGGACTGATTTCTTTTAGGATGAATTGTTTGGATCTCCTTGCAGTCCAAGGGACTCTCAAGAGTCTTCTCCAGCACCACAATTCAAAAGCATCAGTTCTTCGGCACTCAGCTTTCTTTATAGTCCAACTCAAAATCCATATATGACCACTGGAAAAACCATTGCCTTGACTAGATGGACCTTTCTTGACAAAGTAATGTCTCTGCTTTTTAATATGCTTTCTAGGTTGGTCAAAACTTTCCTTCCAAGGAGCAAGCATCTTTTAATTTCATGGCTGCAGTCACCATCTGCAGTGATTTTGGAGCCCCCAAAATAAAATCTGACACTGTTTCTACTGTTTCCCCATCTATTTGCCATGAAGTGATGGGACCGGATGCCATGATCTTAGTTTTCCGAATGTTGAGCTTTAAGCCAACTTTTTCACTCTCTTCTTTCACTTTCATCAAGAGGCTTTTTTGTTCCTCTTCACTTTCTGCCATAAGGGTGGTGTCATTTGCATATCTAAGGTTATTGATATTTCTCCCAGCAATCTTGATTCCAGCTTTTGCTTCCTCTAGCGTTTCTCATGATGTACTCTGCATATAAGTTAAATAAGCAGGATGACAACATACAGCCTTGACATACTCTTATTCTGATTTGGAACCAGTCTGTTGTTCCATGTCCAGTTCTAACTGTTGCTTCCTGACCTGCATACAAATTTCTCAAGAGACAGGTCAAGTGGTCTGGTATTCTCATCTCTTTCAGAATTTTCCACATTTTAAAGTGATCCACATAGTCAAAGTCTTTGGCATAATCAATAAAGCAGAAATAGATGTTTTTCTGGAACTCTCTTGCTTTTTCCATGATCCAGCAGATGTTGGCAATTTGATCTCTGGTTCCTCTGCCTTTTCTTCAACCAGCTTGAACATCTGGAAGTTCATGGTTCATGGATTGCTGAAGCCTGGCTTGGAGAGTTTTGAGCATTACTCTACTTGCCTGTGAGATGAGTGCAATTGTGCGGTAGTTTGAGCATTCTTTGGCATTGCCTTTCTTTGGGATTGGAATGATAACTGATGTTTTACAATCCTGTGGCCACTGCTTGAGTTTTCCAAATTTGCTGACATATTGAGTGAAGCAATTTCACAGCATCATCTTTCAGGATTTGAAATAGCTCAACGAATTCTATCACCTCCACTAGCTTTGTTCATAGTAATACTTCCTAAGGCCCATTTGACTTCACATTCCAAGATGTCTGGCTCTAGGTAGGTGATCACACTATCATGGTTATCTGAGAAGTGAAGATCTTTTTTGTATAGTTCTTCCGTGTATTCTTGCCTCCTCTTCTTAATATCTTCTGCTTCTGTCAGGACCAAACCATTTCTGTCCTTTATTGAGCCCATCTTTGCATGAAATATTCCCTTGTCATCTCTAATTTTCTTCAAGAGATCTCTAGTCTTTCCCATTCTATTGTTTTTCTCTATTTTTTGTATTGATTGCTGAGGAAAGCTTTCTTATCTCTCCTTGCTATTCTTTGGAACTCTGCATTCAGATGCTTATATCTTTCCTTTTCTCCTTTGCTTTTTGCTTCCCTTCTTTCACAGCTATTTATAAGGCCTCCTCAGACAGCCATTTTGCTTTTTTGCATTTCTTTTTCTTGGGCATAGTCTTGATTCCTGTCTCCTCTACAATGTCACGAACCTCAATCCATAGTTCATCAGGCACTTTGTCTATCAAATCTAGTCCCTTAAATGTATTTCTCACTTCCACTGTATAGTCATAATGGATTTGATTAGGTCATACCTGAATGGTCTAGTGGTTTTCCCTACTTTCTTCAATTTACATCTGAATTTGGCAATAAGGAGTTCATGATCGAAGCCACAGTCAGCTCCTGGTCTTCTTTTTGCTGACTGTATAGAGCTTCTCCTTCTTTGGCTGCAAAGAATATAATCAATCTGATTTTGGTGTTGACCATCTGGTGATGTCCATGTGTAGAGTCTTTTCTTGTGTTGTTGGAAGAGGGTGTTTACTATGACCAGTGCATTCTCTGGGCAAAACTCTATTAACCTTTGCCCTGCTTCATTCACATCAAGGCCAAATTCGCCTGTTACTGCAGGTATCTCCTGACTTTCTACATTTGCATTTCAGTACTTAAAATGAAAAGGACATCTTTTTAGAGTGTTAGTTCTAAAAAGTCTTGTAGGTCTTCATAGAACCGTTCAACTTCAGCTTCTTCAGCAATACTAGTCAGAGTATAGACTTGGATTACTGTGATATTGAATGGTTTGCCTTGGAAACCAGCAGAGATCATCCTGTCATTTTTGAGATTGCATCCAAGTACTGCATTTTGGACTGTTTTGTTGACTTTGAATGCTAATCTATTTCTTCTAAGGGATTCCTGCCCACGTCGTGCTAAGACACTTCAGTTGTATTAAATTCTGTGAAACCCTATGAACTGTAGCCTTCCAGGAGCCTCTGTCCATGGGATTCTCCAGGCAAGAATACTGGAGTGGGTGGTCATGCCCTCCTCCAGGGGATCTTCCCCAGCCAAGGATGAATTTAACATCTCTTAGGTCTCCTGCATTAGCAAGCAGGTTCTTTACCACTAGTACTACCTGGAAAGCCTGGGAGTGCATATTTCTCACTAAAACCCTGTTTTAATTTCCTTTGAGTAGATACACAGAAGTGAAATTTTGAGACCATGTGGTAGATTGAGTTTTAGTTTTTGTTAAAGCTCTATATTATTTACTAAAATGATTGACCAAGTTATGTTCTCCTCTACAGTGTATAATTATTCCCCTTTTACTACATTTTCTAGCGCCATTGTCTCTTGTCTTCTTGAAACTGCCATTCTAACTATTGTGAAATTATATCCTACTGTGGTTTTCATTTGATTTCCATGATAATTAATGATGTTAAACATCTTTTCATGTATCTATTAGCCATTTTGATGTCCTCTTTGAAAAGCACCTCTTTGCTTGTATTTTTTTAACTAGATTATTTCATTTTTTATTGTTGTTGTTGTTACTAAGTTGACTGAATTCTTTATATATTTTCAATATTAATTTCTTATCCTATATGTAATTTGCGAGGAGTTGACTCATTGGAGAAGACTCTGATGCTGGGAGGAATTGGGGGCAGGAGGAGAAGGGGACGACAGAGGATGAGATGGCTGGATGGCATCGCTGACTCGATGGATGTGGGTCTGGGTGACCTCCGGGAGCTGGTGATGGATAGGGAGGCCTGGCATGCTGCGGTTCATGGGGTTGCAAAGAGTCGAACACGACTGAGCGACTAATCTGATCTGATCTGATCTGATATGTAATTTGCAAAAAATTTCTCTCATTCTTTGTGTTTTTATTTTTGTTTTGATTGTTTATTTTGCTGTGTAGAACATTTGAGTTGGACATAGTTTTATTTATTGATTTTTGCTTTTATTGTTTGTGCCTTTGACATGTTTAAAAAACCATAGCCACAACCAATATCAGAGAGCTTCTTCCTTCTGTTTTTCTCTAGGGATTTTATGGTATCAGATCTTTAGTGTAAGACTTTTGTTCATTCTGAGCTATTTTTTGTGAGTGATTTCAGATATGGGTCCAATTCTGTTGTTCCGCATCTATTTCTCCAGTTTTCCAAGGATCATTTGAGAAGACTATCCTTTCCCTGCATAGGTATTCTTGGCTCTCTTGACTGTATTGTTGACTGCATATTCTGGGATTTAACTCTGGGTTAATACCCTGTTCTATTGGTTAGTGTCTCTGTTTTTTTCCCGTAATATACTATTATGATTGCTATGACTTTTTAGTATAGTTTGAAATCTTGAAGCATATTACTTCTAGTTTTTTTCCTTCCTTCTCAGAATCTCTTTGGCTATTCTGTGCCTTTTGTGGTTCCAAACAAATTTTAAGATTTCTTCATTTATATGAAGAATGCTTTTCGTATTTTGGTGGGGATTACATTAAAGCCTGTAGATGTCTTTAGATAGTATGGCTATTTTAACAATAAATATTATTATAATCTAAGAATGTAAGATGTCTTTCCATTTGTTTGTGTCTTCAGTTTCTTTCAGCAAATACTTGTAGTTTTCACTGTACATACCTTTCACTCCCTTGGTTAAATTTATTTCTAAGTATTACATATTTTGTTGATGCTATTGTGAATGGGATAACATTTCTTTTTCAATTGCTTTATTATTAGTGCAAAGGAAGGAAATTGATTTGTGTATGTTGATTTTATATCCTGCCACTTTGCTGAAAATGTTCATTATTTTTGACTCATTCTGGGATATTCTATGTGCAAAATCATATTATCAGCAAAAAGTGATAATTTTATATCATCCTATCTGATATGAATGCCTTTATTTCCTTATCTTATTGTCCTAGTTAGTACTAGTTGGTGGAGAAGGTAATGGCAACCCACTCAAGTACTCTTGCCTGGAAAATCCCATGGAAGGAGAAGCCTGGTAGGCTGCAGTCCATGGGGTCACGAAAAGTTGGACATGACTGAGCGACTTCCCTTTCACTTTTCACTTTCATGCATTGGAGAAAGAAATGGCAACCCACTCCAGTGTTCTTGTCTGGAGAATCCCAGGAACAGGGGAGCCTGGTGGGCTTCCATCTATGGGGTCACACAGAGTTGGACACGACTAAAGTGACTTAGCAGCAGCAGCAGCAGCAGCAGTGGTAGTCAGCACTATATTGAATAGGAGTCATGAGAGTGGCCATATTTGTTTCTAATCTTACAGGAAACCTGTTATATTTTTCTCCACTTAGTATAATGTTATCTGTAGATTTGTTATATATGGCCATTATGATGTTGAGGTATATTCATTCTATACCCAGTCTCTTAAGTGTTATTTGTTTATTTATTTTTACCATGAAAGGATGTTGCATTTGGTCAAATATTTTGTGTATTTACTAAAATGATCATTAATTTTCATCTTTAATTGTATTGATGTGATGTACTATATTTATTGATTTTCTTATGATAAACCATTATTGTATCTCAGGGATAAATCTTGCTTGGTTGTGGTTCATGATCCTTTTAATGTATTCTGGGACATGGTGCACAGATTTTTTTTTTTTTTTTTTTTTGAGAATTTTTGTGTCTGTACTTATCAGAGATATTTAACTATAGTTTCTATAGTTTTAAGCCAGACTATAGTTTTAATGGCTGGATGGCATCACTGACTCAATGGATGTGAGTCTGAGTGACCTCCGAGAGCTGGTGATGGACAGGGAGGCCTGGCGTGCTGCAGTTCATGGGGTTGCAAAGAGTCGGACATGACTGAGTGACTGATCTGATCTGATAGTTTTAATTGTGGCATCTTTAAAAACCAGCTTTCTAAAATGGGTTTGAAAGTGTTCCCTTATCAATATTTTGGAAGAGTTTTTGGGGAGAATTGGTCTTAATTCTTCATTACATTTTTGGTAGAAATTTCCAGTGAAGCCTTTTAATCCTGGAGTTTCTATGTTGGATGATTTTTGGAGGATGGGTCAATCTTTTAATTCATTGTTGGTCAGTTCAAATTTTCTTTGGACTTCACTGGTGGCTCAGTTGGCAAATAATATTCCTGCAATGTGAGAGACCAGGTTCAATCCTGGGTTAGGAATATTCCCTGGAGAAGGAACTGGCAACCCCCTCCAGTATCACTGTCTGGAAAAACCCATAAATAGAGGAGCCTGGAAGACCATGTGGTCAATTTATTCCTGATTCAGTCTTGGTAGGTTGTTTGTTTTTAAAATGTATCCCTTTATCCTAGGTTATGTAATTTGTTGTCGTATAATTGTCCCTAGTCCCTATGTGATTCTATATATTTCTGTGGTATCAGTTGTACTGCCTCCTATTTTGTTGTGAATTTTGAGTCTTTTCTCTTTTTGTTTAGTCTAGTTAAATGTTTGAATTTTGGTTATCTTGTCAAAGAAACTGCTCTTAATTTTGTTCCTCCTTTCTATTGTTTTTCTGTTATGTATTTTATTCTTTCTATCACTAGACCTTCTCATTCTTCTTTTTATTTATTTATAATTAATTTGTTCTTTTCCTAGATCTTTGAGTTGTAAAGTTTGGCTGTTTACTTGATATCCTTCTAATTTCTTAATATATGAAATTATTGCTATAAACTTTCCTCTGAGAACTACATTTGCTACATCCCACATGAGTTTGACAGGGAGGCCTGGTGTGCTGCAATTCATGGGGTTGCAAAGAGTTGGACACGACTGAGCGACTGAACTGAACTGAACTGAATATGAGTTTGGGTAAGCTCCAGGAGTTGGTCTTGGACAGGGAAGCCTTTGTGTCTATGGGTCACAAAGAGTCAGACACGACTGAGTGACTGAACTGAACTGACAATGTTTAATAGGTTGTATTTCTCTTTCATTTCATTTAATTGTCTTGATATTTTTAAATTTTATTAAATTTCCATTTTGACTGAATGGTTGTATATTTTCCAAATATTTATAGATCTCACTTTATTCTTATTGTTGATTTCTAGTTTCACACCACAGTGTTCAGAGATTATGGTCATGATTTCAGTCTTCTTAAATTTGCTAAGATTTGTTTTGTGACCTATCATATATCCGGGAGAATATTCCATGTGCACTTGAGAAGAATATGTATTCTGCTATTGGGTGCAATTTTCTATTAAGTTGATTCATTTTATAGTGTGGTTCAGTTCCAATTTTGCTTTGTTGATTTTCTGTCTGGTCAAGCTATCCATTGCTGAGTGGAATACTGAAGTCTCCAGTAATTATTCTATTGTTGTCTATTTCTCTTTTAAGATCTTTTTTTTGTTCAAATAATATATTTTGATGTTAAAGTTTTAGGAGCATGTATATATTTACAATTGATATATCTTCTTTATGTACTGATCCATTTATTAGTATATCATGTCCTTCTTTGTGTCTTATTATACTTTTGACTTGAAGTCTGCTGCTAAGTCCCTTTAGTCGTGTCCGACTCTGTGTGACCCCATAGACGGCAGCCTACCAGGCTCCCCCGTCTCTGGGATTCTCCAGGCAAGAACACTGGAGTGGGTTGCCATTTCCTTCTCCATTGCGTGAAAGTAAAAAGTGAAAGTAAAGTCACTTAGTCATGTCCGATTCTTCACGACCCCGTGGACTGCAGCCTACCAGGCTCCTCCATCCATGTGATTTTTGAGGCAAGAGTACTGGAGTGGGGTGCCATCACTTTCTCCAGACTTGAAGTCTATTTGATCTAATAAAAGTATGGTTACACCTGCCTTCTTGTTTTATGTTTGCTGGAATACCATTTTCTATATTTTCATTTTGTGTCTATGTGTGCCCTTAGAGCTTGAATGAGTCTTTCATAGGTAGCATATAGTTGGGTCTTATTTTTCATCCATCCAGTCACTCTGTTCCTTTTGATTAGTGAGTTCAAGTCATTTACATTTAGGGTGATTTTTATGTAAGAATTTACTACATAAAATTTTATATTTTCCCTTCTAATTATCTTGTCTCTTCATTGTTTATTTTCCCTTCTGTCTCTGTCCACCTTTGTAAGCTGGTGGTTTCATGATGACTTGCTCAGTCTTTCCCACAACATTTATTTATTTATTTACTTGGTTGTTTTGTCTCCACCTAAGAATTTTGCTTTGTGGTTATCATGTTAAGTCACTGAGTCGTGTCCAATTCCTTGTGACCCCATAGACTGCAAGACACCAGGCTTGCCTGTCCTTCATTATTACCTGGAATTTGCTCAAACTCATGTCGATTGAGTCAGTGATACCTTCCAACCATCTCATTCTCTGTCATCCCCTTCTCCCATTTTCAATCTTTCCCAGCACCAAGGTCTTTTCCAATGAATCAGTTCTTCGCATCAGGTGGCCAAAGTATTAGAGTTTCAGCTTCACCATCAGCCCTTCCAATGAACACTCAGGACTGATCTCCTTTAGGATGGACTGGTTGGATCTCGTTGCAGTCCAAGGGATTCCCAAGAATCTTCTCCAACACCACAGTTCAAAAGCATCCATTCTTCAGTGCTCAGCTTTCTTTAGTCCAACTCTCACATTCATACATGACTACTGAAAAAACCATAGCCTTGATTAGATGGACCTTTGTTGGCAAAGCAATTATCTCTGTTTTTTAATATGTTGTCTAGGTTTGTCATTACTTTCCTTCCAAGGACCAAGCATCTTTTAATTTCATGGCTGCAATCACCACATGCAGTGATTTCAGAGCCCAAAATAACAAAATCAGCCACTGTTTCTGCTGTTTCCCCATCTATTTGCGATGAAGTGATGGGACTGGACGCCATGATCTTAGTGTTGTGAATGTTTAGTTTTAAGCCAACTTTTTAACTCTCCTTTTCCACTTTCATCAAGAAGCTCTGTAGTACTTCTTTGCTTTCTGCCATAAGAGTGGTGACATCTCCATATCTGAGGTTACTGATATGTCCCCCGGCAATCTTGATTCCAGCTTGTGCTTCCTCCAGCCCAGCATTTCTCATGATGTACTCTGCATATAAGTTAAATAAGCAGGGTGACAATATACAGCCTTGACGTACTCCTTTTCCTATTTGGAACCAGTCTGTTGTTTCATGTCCAGTTCTAACTGTTGTGTCCTGACTTGCATACAGATGTCTCAAGATGCAGGTCAAGTGGTCTGGTATTCCCATCACTTTCAGAATTTTCCAGCTTGTGGTGATCCACAGAGATCAAGTTGCCAGCATCCATTGGCAAGAGAGTTCCAGAAAAACATCTATTTCTGCTTTATTGACTATGCCAAAGCTTTTGACTGTGTGGTTATCATGAAGTTTTCCTTAAACAACTTACAGATAAAATAACCCTTTTTTCTACTGACAGGAATATATCTTTATTTGCCTATGAATTTTCCACATTTTCATTCCTTTCTTTTTATGTTTTTGAGTCACCAATTTTCTTGTAATGCTGTGCTTTTATTGTCAGTTTGTAGTAGCTATAGTTATTTTTAACATGTTTTCTTTTAAACTATATGCTATAATTAAGAGTTTAATATGCAATTCTTATTAAAAGTTACATATTTTAAATTCTATTTATCACTTTGATCACAGCTTTGTGTAATTTAATCATTTTGTTTCAGCTTAAAAATCTCCTTTCAACATTTTGTATAATACAGGTCTGGTGATGAACTCTCTCAGTTTTTGTCTGAGAAAGCCTTTATTTTTCCTTTATATCTGAAAGATAACGTTGTCTGATAAAATAGGCCTGGCTGGCAGTTTTTCTCCTGACTGCTAGAGTTTCTGCTGAAAAATTTGCTGATAACCTAAGGTGAGGAGTAGTCCCTTTGTAAATTACTGTCTTGTTCTCACTGGTGGTTTGTGGTTTAGTCTCTAAGTCATGTCCGACTCTTTATGACCCCATGGACTATAACCCACCAGGATTATCTGTCCATGGGATTCTCCAGGGAGGAATACTGAAGTGGTTGTCATTTCCTTCTCCATAGGATCTTCCCAATTCAGGGATCGAACCTGGGTCTCCTGCATTACCGGCAGATTCTTTACCTACTGAGCTACATGTTTTCACTGACTGACTTTAAAATTCTTTATTTATTGATTTTTTTGACAATTTTTTTGTTATATCTTGAGGAAGTCTTTTGCATTGAGGTAGCAATGTGTTCTATCACTTTGTGCACTTATATATTAAATTCTTCTTTAGGTTTGGGGAGTTTTCAAATATTTAAAAAAAAATATGCTCACTCTTTTCTTATCCCCCTCATCTCCTTCCACTACATCCATTAATTTATCGTGGCTTTCCTAATGAAGTCAGATAGATCTTGTAGGGCTTCTAGGCTGTTTAAACTCTTAGCTGTCTCTTTTCATAAAACCTAATCATTTTTATAATCCTATACTCTAACTTGGTTATTTTCTCTTCCACCTGATCTGGTCTACTTCTAATGTCTTTCTGAATTGCTTGCTTAATTTCTTTAAAACAGATTTTTGGGTTTGGTTGCTGAAAATTTGCTCTTTTTTTTTTTTTTTTTTTTTGTATTTTATTACCATTATTTGTTCATGGTTTCGATGAAAAGTTCCTTGCTGCCACATTTGAAGGAAAAGAACCCTTTCTTATTTAGGAAAGACTTTCTTTACTTTGATTCTAACAATTCCGTGGGTTGGTAATTAGGAGGTTTTCTAGAAGGGGGTGATATATACACAAGTTTCTGGTTTCTCTTGATTGAGCAGACTTGCAATTAAGTTTGGAACAGGTGCCTAAAAAAGGAAAAGTTAGTTGAAGGGAGAAAGGCTGGTAGTAGAAGAGATCAGGTAAGTGTGTGCTTAGCATTTGGGGCTTTGGATGTGCCCATTATCTGCTAAGGTTATGTACAAGTTGGGGGTTCCAGAGGTTTATGGGTGGTCCTCTTGAGGGAATCTGAATGCTAAACAACAGAACATGGTTTCCTTCAGTTTTCTTGGTGTGCCTAACTCTCTTCCAGTCACATGCTTTCTCCTCAGGTAGAGAAATGTGTTCCTTCAGCTACAGTATATGTGGCCAGGCAGGTAGAGCAATGTGTTCCTTCAGCTACAGTATATGTGGCCAGGCAGATCCCATTTTCCCCTTTCACTCTCCATCTTCTCTGTCAGAAAGGTCATGCTGAACAGGCATCAGACCTGCCATCACCTTCTCTGCCGAGGCTGCTTCTACTATGACTTCCCTCACTCAACCACATCCTCTGGGTTCTACTCTACCCACTTTCAGGTACGCAGATAGAGGGATATCTGTCATGGTATGCAATGCAGAGGTTTCGTGTTTTTTTTTTTTTTTTTTCCACTTATGATGGCCAGTTAGTTAAAATTCAAGGGGAAGTAAATTCATGACCCCTGGATTGCAAAATCAATTTAATGGATTCAAATAAACTTTAATGAAACTGGGGAAAAAAAGGAAAAATTCATAAAAATTTTAAATCAATTAAAATTGGGTAGTGTGATTTCAACAACAGGGGCCATGAGGGGATCTACATTTTGACAAAAGCAGTCTTATAGAACACATTAAAAACTGCAATATTCATTAAGATCATCATAAAAGTGAGTGTGCATAAAGGATACACAGAAATAAGCACTTATACTTTCTAAAATTTAGTGGTTGTGAGATGTGGGAAAACAATTAAAGGTGACCTAGGAGTGTCCTATGCATTCAAGTTGGCAATAGCCAAAAGATAATATTGTCTTGTGGACCAAACATTAAATGCTGTTCAATAAAAATGCCTTATTAACTTTCAAATTTTTGAAAAACAGGATGAGAACTTAGAAATAATCATCTTGCCTCATGATCACCAGAATTAACATGATTCCCGCAATTGACTGAAAGCAAATGGAAAACAAAATATTAGTCATAGATTTAAATTTGTTATTTTATAACTTCACAATATATGCTAATTATTTAAAATGAATTCGTCCTTTATTTCTATTTAATTTTGCTAGACTACTCTTTTTTCTTTTCTTTTTTTGCTGTGTGGCAGAGGGAGATATTTTCAAGTTTGATGGGTATCTTTTTCATTAGATATTTTTTAGGAGGTTAGTTAACTAGTAACTTGCTTTATGGCTTCTTTATTGTGATTATAAACAGTGACAAAATATAAACCTAACAGTATCATTTGTCAAATTCCAGTTCTCTTTAACTATCTTTCACAGGTGGCATTTTCATTATACATAAAAATTATGAATGACACCTAGTAATAAGAAAGATTTATTTATCTTTTAGATAAATCAAAGAAATAATATTTTGTAGAGAGAAGGGGTGCTTTATCCAGGAAAAATTATAAAAACAAAACAACAAAACAGAGCAAATCTGGTTGGTATTCTTGGGTCATATTCCTGTCTGTGGCACTGATCTATGTTTCTCTGCAGTGCCTCTCACTATGGAAGTTAGGCACTCGACAGAAATATTGGACTGTAAAAATAATAAATGGGTCATGAAACTTCTTCCCTATCTTTAGTATAGCGTGCCTGTGTCAAGTTAAACACTGAAAGAATCAGGATTCAAAAAGCTTGTGAATAAAATTAAAGGTTGTTTCAAGCTGATGAAGTTTAATTTATGTATCATTTAATTATTTCCATACCTCTTCTTCAATTGTTTTTGGGAGTAGAGCTAATGGACAAATCACAAACTAATTCTGTTATATCTTATTTTTAGGACTATTTTATTTCAAAGAACAAGATAAAGTTTGTACTGTTTGTATCAATTGAATTAAAAAATTCTACTTATTTGTGGTAAATTTAGGACATTTAATATTTAGATTTAAAGACTACCATCATTGAGGGATTTCTGTATAAGTGTCACTCACCAAAATTAATGAGGCCATTTACTTAAATGCTCAAGAAAACTACAAATAAGGTAAAATGGACAAGTGAGAGGTACAATTTTTTTTCAATGTGATCATGAGCTAATGTGATATTAGAAGCAGAGCTAATGTGATATTAGAAGCATAGTTGGAGGTAGATCAACAAGATTAGAGTATCATAGGCCTACTCTACCTAGCAATGAGATGCAGCATAGCTGTAATGTTCATATAAAATGCTGTGCCAAGCACAAATAAAAGAGGTCAACTAGGTGTGAGAAATCCACTAATAACTGCTATATGCCCTTCATTGGCAGCATTTTTCTTTATGAAGAACATGGCACAGTGAGATGGGGAACTATGGGATCACCAAAAAAGACGTCCATTTCACTATAGGGGACTGAAATGCAAAAGTAGGAGATCAGGAGATACCAGCAGTAACAGGAAAATTTGTCCTTGGAGTGCAGAATGAAGCAGGGTCAAGCTTAATAGAGTTCTGTCAAGAGAACACATTGATCATAACAAACACCCTCTTCCAACAACACAAGACTCTACACATGGACATCAGCAGATGGTCAATACCAAAATCAGATTGATTATACTCTTTGAAGCCAACGATGGAGAAACTCTATATAGTCAGCAAAAACAAGACCAGGAGCTGACTGTGGCTCAGATCATGAATTCCTTATTGCCAAATTCAGACTTAAATTGAAAAACTAGGGAAAACCACTAGACCATTCAGGTATGACCTAAATCAAATCCCTTATGATTATACAGTGGAAGTGAAAAATAGATTTAAGGGACTAGATTTGATAGGTGGAGTGCTTGATGAACTATGGATGGAGGTTCATGACATTGTAGAGGAGAAAGGAATCAAGGCCATCCCCAAGAAAAAGAAGTGCAAAAAAAGCAAAATGGCTGTCTG
Source organism: Tragelaphus eurycerus (assembly GCA_935064755.1). Classification (NCBI taxonomy): domain Eukaryota; kingdom Metazoa; phylum Chordata; class Mammalia; order Artiodactyla; family Bovidae; genus Tragelaphus; species Tragelaphus eurycerus. The sequence goes on along the minus strand of CAKXYN010000009.1, from coordinate 15,423,105 downwards.
AGGAGGCCTTACAAATAGCTGTGAAAAGAAAAGAAGTGAAAAGCAAAGGAGAAAAGGAAAGATATATACTCATTTGAAAGCAGAGTTCCAAAGAATAGCAAGGAGAGATAAGTAAGCCTTCCTAGCAATCAATGCAAAGAGATAGAGGAAAACAGCAGAATGGGAAATACTAGAGATCTTTTCAAGAAGATTAGAGATATCAAGGGAACATTTCATGCAAAGATGGGCTCGATAAAGGACAGAAATGGTATGGATCTAACAGAAGCAAAAGATATTAAGAAGAGGCGGCACGAATACACAGAAGAACTGTACAAAAAGATCTTCATGACCAAGATAATCACAATGGTGTGATCACTGACCTAGAGCCAGACATCCTGGAGTGTGAAGTCAAGTGGGCCTTAGAAAACATCACTATGAACAAAGCTAGTGGAGGTGCTGGAATTCCAGTGGAGCTATTTCAAATCCTGAAAGATGATGCTGTGAAAGTGCTGCACTCAATTTGCCAGCAAATTTGGAAAACTCAGCTGTGGCCACAGGACTGGAAAAGGTCAGTTTTCATTCCAATCCCAAAGAAAGGCAATGCCAAAGAATGCTCAAACTACCTCACAATTGGACTCATCTACACACTAGTAAAGTAATGTTCAAAATTCTCCAAGCCAGGCTTCAGCAATATGTGAATCGTGAAGTTCCAGATGTTCAAGCTGGTTTTAGAAAAGGCAGAGGAACCAGAGATCAAATAGCCAACATCTTCTGGATCATGGAAAAAGCAAGAGAGTTCCAGAAAAAAACATCTATTTCTGCTTTATTGACTATGCCAAAGCCTTTGACTGTGTGGATCACAATAAACTGTGGAAAATTCTAAAAGACATGGGAATACCAGACCACCTGATCTGCCTCTTGAGAAACCTATATGCAGGTCAGGAAGCAAAAGTTAGAACTGAACATGGAACAACAGACTGGTTCCAAACAGGAAAAGGAGTACGTCAAGGCTGTATATTGCCACCCTGCTTATTTAACTTATATGCAGAGTACATCTTGAGAAACACTGGGCTGGAAGAAGCACAAGCGGGAATCAAAATTACGAGGAGAAATATCAGTAAGCTCACATATGCAGATGACACCACCCTTATGGTAGAAAGTGAAGAGGAACTAAAAACCCTCTTGATGAGAGGAAAGAGGAGAGTGAAAAAGTTGGCTTAAAGCTCAACATTCAGAAAAAGAAGATCATGGCATCTGGTCCCTTTACTTCATGGAAAATAGATGGGGAAACAGTGGAAACAGTGTCAGACTTTATTTATTGGGCTCCAAAATCACTGCAGATGGTGATTGCAGCCATGAAATTAAAAGACGCTTACTCCTTGGAAGGAAAGTTATGACCAACCTAGATAGCATATTGAAAAGCAGAGACATTACTTTGCCAACAAAGGTCTGTCTAGTCAAGGCTATGTTTTTTCCAGTGGTCATGAATGGATGTGAGAGTTGGACTGTGAAGAAAGCTGAGCACTGAAGAATTGATCCTTCTGAATTGTGGTGTTGGAGAAGACTCTTGAGAGTCCCTTGGACTGCAAGGAGATCCAACCAGTCTACTCTGAAGGAGATCAGCCCTGAGATTTCATTGGAAGGAATGATGCTAAAGCTGAAACTCGAGTACTTTGGCCCCCTATGTGAAGAGTTGACTCACTGGAAAAGAGTCTGATGCTAGGAGTGATTGGGGGTAGGAGGAAAAGGGGATGACAGAGGATGAGATGGCTGCATGGCATCACCAACTTGACGTGAGTTTGAGTGAACTCTGGGAGATGGTGATGGACAGGGAGGCCTGGCGTGCTGCGATTCATGGGGTCACAGAATCGGACACAACTGAGCAACCAAAGTGAACTGATGGATTGAAAATAAATGTACCCAACGCACAAAGTACACATTTAGTAAGTTGCTGGGTGAATAGGGAAACCGAGTCTGTCTCCTTATAGAACACATGCTCTTAACCACTGCATTGTCATGATTTCTACTTCTATTTAACAGTTATACTGTTCATTATAAGGGTGAATACAAATCTAATCAACTTTACAAATGTGTTTTCTCATATTACAAGAAAATACATGAAATTTAGTCACTCTAACTGTAAAAACACTAAAAATGTATTTTGACTACTGGTAATTTTAATAATAACCTGTAAATATAAATTTGTAGGTAAACTTTGTCAAATATTATTGAGTTATGATTTTATTTTCCAGCTGAAAATGTTTTACTTTTCCTTGTCTCATTTAATTATATATATTTCATTTTAGACATTTAACAATAAGGGCTAATCAACTGAAAATTTATATTGGAATAAACTATGGTATTCTGTTAATTGGTAATAAATGCCCAATACATTATTTCAGTAGAAAAATGTAAAATTCATTTCTTCATCAGGCCAAAATCAGCTGTGTATCAATATGTTAAGTGTTAACTCAGTTATACAGATTTTAACTTGTGATACTTGCATTTAAAACAAAAAGGTATGAACAGTTTTGCATAGCATTTCACTTCCTTTAGTCAAACTGGCCAGAACCCAAACACATGGTTTAATCTTAGTGTAGGTTAGGCTGGAAAATATATTTTTTGTCTAGAAAAGCATATATTACACAGATTTGAGGCACAACATTTTCTTTTCTTCTATTCATGTGTGAAAACCTTTATTTTCTTTATTATCAAGAATCAAGGTCATATGCAGAGAAAAAAGATGATTCATCTGGATTAGTTTGGCCAGAGTGGTAAATTAAATGGAGAAAAAAGTGAGTCTCATCATCTCTGCATCCTTTAAATTCTTGAAGTTGAGGCTAAACTCTGCCATTCCTCTACTAGGATGTAATTTTATTTATCTATTTATATGTAAAACATTTTAAAATTCATTTTTAATTGAAGGATAATTGCTTTACAATATTGCGTTGGTTTCTGCCATATATCAACATGAATCAACAATAGGTATACATACATCTCCTCCCTTTTGAACCTCCTTCTCAGTTACCACCCCATCTCATCCCTCTAGGTTGTCACAGAGCACCAACTTGATCTTCCTGACTCATACAGCAAATTTCCACTGGCTATCTATTTTACATATGATAATGTATATGTTTCCATGCTACCATCTCCATTTGTCCCACCCTCTCCTTCCCCTGCTATCTCCACAAGTCTATTCTCTATCCTGCATGTCCATCACTGCCCTGAATATAGGTTCATCAGTACCCTCTTTCTATATTCCATATATATGTGTTAGCAAATGAGACTTATTTTTCTCTTTCTGACTTACTTCACTTTGTATGATAGGCTCTAGACTCATCCACCTCATAACAACTGACTCAAATATGTTTCTTTTTATGGCTGAGTAATATTTCATTTCATATATGTATCACAGTTTCTTTATTCATTCATCTGTTGATGGACATCTAGGCTGCTTCCATGTCCTAGCTATTGTAAAAAGTGCTGCAATGAACATTGGGGTACATGGGTCTTTTATAGTTATGGTTTTCTCAAGGTTTCTTATATGTCCAGTAGTGGGGCATTGGGTCATATTGTAGTTTTATTTCTATTTTTTTAAGGAATATCCATACTGTCCTCCATAGTGGCTGTATCAATTTGCATTCCACCAACAGTATAAGAGGATTACCTTGGAAAGCAGCTATGTTCACCACCATACCATCAACATGTTAACTGACTTTTGTAGATGAATTTGCAATGGTCCTAGGATGAGTGTCAATGCAAACTTTAAATTTACCTGAATATTTTATTTTACAGGTATAAAGAAAATAGAAGATAGCACTTTTAAATTTTAAATAATAAGTATAAATCATAAATAATGAATAACCATAATTTTGGTTATTATCTTTTTATTTTTCTGTATTTTAAAAGTTTATCTCTATAAGAAAAAAAATTGAAAAAATTTCCTCAAAATATTTACTTGTTAATTTAGGGAAATATTTTCATGCAATACATGTTGATATCAAAGGAACCCTGGCTAAAATTCTCCATGTAATTATCAGGCAGAAAAAAATGACCTTGGTTTAAGTGAAAGGTATTAACATATTAAATAAATCCATTTCAAAGATTCTGGTCAATAAGAAGTTTCAAGGCACCTCTGTCTAATGCCACAGGAGATGTCAATCAGGAGAAGTATGTATTGAATTTTTGTATATTTCAAGAGATTAAGGCTATTGAAGTTGTAGCAGTAAAACTGGGATGAGCAAATAAGCTGATTTATTCTTACCATTAGATGAAAGAAACTAATTTAGTATGAAGAGACTCTGTGGATTGAAGTGTAATGGAAGGAAAATATTCGGGAAACTTTATTTTTTAAAGTAGGTTAGAGCGAGAGTATATTAATTGAAGTCAAAGAAAAAAGAAATTGTCAGTCTTACTAATTTTGTAGACAGGTCTTTTCTCCCTGAGAGAACGGCCATCTGTTGAGGAGATTCTTTTTATCATATCACAATCCTTTAATTTAGTATCTTTCTTGGGATTGCAGACTTATTAGTTACACTATGATTAATAACATTTCTAAACACCCATGAAGATATGGACGTTGATGTATTAAGCAAAATACTTAGGTAATATTGAGCAAAGGGAACTACCATCATTTATCTCAAATACCTGAGATATATGTATGTGTGTATATATATGTGTGTAAAACATTTATTTTAATTTCAATCTTTCAGATGTATGAACTGAGGTTTGAAGATGTTAAATAACTTGACCATAATCACATATAGAAACCTACAGATCTAACTAAAATTGTAGACTTTACCAACTGATCAAGAAAATCATCCTCAAATTCAAAGGTAAACAGATTTTGCTTATAGATAACTTAAGCATAACTGAGGTGATAAATGATGCTGTAAGTAAACAAATTAATATCAATGAAGAGATGCTTTCTCCCTCTCTCTCTTTTTTAAGGTGAACTTTAGGTATAGCAGGATGTATTAGAAAGAATAATGAGCTTTCCAGGTGGCTCAGTAGGAAAGAATTCATCTGCAAATGCAAGAGATGCAGATTTGATCCCTGGATTGGGAAGACCCCCTGGAATAAGAAATGGTAACCCATTCCAGTATTATTTTCTGGAAAATTCCATGGGCAGAGGAGCCTGGTGGGTTGCAGTCCATAGGGTCACAAAGAGTTATACACAACTGAGCACACAGAGCAATGAAAAGAAAATGGGCTCTGATATAAAAGAAGTCCACATTACAATTTCTAAAATTTTACTTTCAGTCTAAATCTCAGATCTCAATTTTCCATCCACTAAAATGGAGAAAGTAAGAATTACCTCATAGAATTATAATCAGGATAAAATTAATAAACAGATGTCACTGAACCTATACACAAATGAAATGTAGCAAAACAGCATAAATAGAATGTGGACACACATATTTATACTTCAGTTAACTTTTCCTCAAAATATTCTTGACCCCTGATCTGCCTATATTTTCTTCTTTTTAAGGATATTAGCCCTGGTGTGCAAGGTCTGAGCATTTAGCCTAAATTTATCTGAAAATATAAGCCAGTTTTCACCTAGCTGTGGTCTCTAAGTCACTGATATGACAAAGTCTGAAAATGAGAAAATGTATGATTAGAAGAATTATGTTGTTGAATAGATATGTACAGTGATACTCAGTTTCATTTGTGCTATTACATTCAAGCTTTGTAAAACCGTTTACAGATATAGTAGGAATCAGAAAACCATGTCTATTTCCTGCTTTACCACTAATTCACTATATTGGCACAAGCTACTAAATTATCCTTTCTCTAATTTTGATTTTGCTACAAATTAAAAAATGTTTTTTGACACCAAAGATCCAATGCTCTAAAGAGCAATATTGCATAGGAATCTGGAATGTCAGGTCCATGAATCAAGGCAAATTGGAAGTGGTCAAACAGGAGATGGGAAGAATGAACATCGACATTGTAGGAATCAGCGAACTAAAATGGACTGGAATGGGTGAATTTAATTCAGATAACCATTATATCTACGACTGCAGGCAGGAATCCCTCAGAAGAAATGGAGTGGCCATCATGGTCAACAAAAGAGTCCGAAATGCAGTACTTGGATGCAATCTCAAAAATGACAGAATGAACTCTGTTTGTTTCCAAGGCAAACCATTCAATATCACAATAATCCAAGTATATGCCCCAGCCAGTAATGCTGAAGAAGCTGAAGTTGAATGGTTCTATGAAGACCTACAAGACTGTTTAGAACTAACACCCAAAAAAGATGTCCTTCTCATTATAGGGGACTGGAATGCAAAAGTAGGAAGTCAAGAAACACCTGGAGTAATAGGCAAATTTGGCCTTGGAATACGGAATGAAGCAAGGCAAAGACTAACAGAGTTTTGCCAAGAAAATGCACTGGTAATAGCAAACACCCTCTTCCAACAACACAAGTGAAGACTCTATACATGGACATCACCAGATGGTCAACACCGAAATCAGATCGATTATATTCTGTGCATAAAGATGGAGAAGCTCTATACAGTCAGCAAAAACAAGACCAGGAGCTGACTGTGGCTCAGATCATGAACTCCTTATTGCCAAATTCAGACTTAAATTGAAGAAAGTAGGGAAAACCACTAGACCATTGAGGTATGACCTAAATCAAATCCCTTATGATTATACAGTGGAAGTGAGAAATAGATTTAAGGGCCTAGATCTAATAGATGAGTGTCTGATGAACCATGGAATGAGGTTCATGACATCGTACAGGAGACAGGGATCAAGACCATCCCTATGGAAAAGAAATGCAAAAAAGCAAAATAGCTGTCTGGGGAGGCCTTACAAATAGCAGTGAAAAGAAGAGAAGTGAAAAGCAAAAGAGAAAAGGAAAGATATAAGCATCTGAAAGCAGCATTCCAAAGAATAACAAAAAGAGATAAGAAAGCCTTCTTCAGCGATCAATGCAAAGAAATGGAGGAAAACAACAGAATGGGAGACTAGAGATCTCTTCAAGAAAACTAGAGATACCAAGGAAACATTTCATGAAAAGATGAGCTCGATAAAGGACAGAAATGGTATGGACCTAACAGAAGCAGAAGATATTAAGAAGAGGTGGCAAGAATACACAGAAGAACTGTACAAAAAACATCTTCATGACCCAGAAAATCACCATGGTGTGATCACTCACCTAGATCCAGACATGCTGGAATGTGAAGTCAAGTGGGCCTTAGAAAGCATCACTACGAACAAAGCTAGTGGAGGTGATGGAATTCCAGTGGAGCTATTTCAAATCCTGAAAGATGATGCTGTGAAAGTGCTGCACTCAGTATGCCAGCAAATTTGGAAAACTCAGCTGTGGCCACAGGACTGGAAAAGGTCAGTTTTCATTCCATTCCCAAAGAAAGGCACTGGCAAAGAATGCTCAAACTACTGTACAATTGCACTCATCTCACATGCTAGTAAAGTAATGCTCAAAATTCTTCAAGCCAGGCCTCAGCAATTCATGAACCATGAACTTCCTGATGTTCAAGCTGGTTTTAGAAAAGGCAGAGGAACCAGAGATCAAATTTCCAACATCCACTGGATCATGGAAAAAGCAAGAGAGTTCCAGAAAAACATCTATTTCTGCTTTATTGACTATGCTAAAGCCGTTGATTGTGTGGATCACAATAAATTGTGGACAATTCTGAAAGAGATGGAAATACCAGACCACATGACCTGCCTCTTGAGGTATCTGTATGAAGATCAGGAAGCCACAGTTAGAACTAGACATGGAACAACAGACTAGTTCCAAATAGGAAAAGGAGTAAGTCAAGGTTGTATACTGTCACCCTGCTTATTTAACTTATATGCAGAGTACATCATGAGAAACGCTGGGCTGGAAGAAAAACAAGCTGGAATCAAGATTGCCAGGAGAAATATCAATAACCTCAGATATGCAGATGACACCACCCTTATGGTAGAAAGTGAAGAGGAACTAAAAGCCTCTTGATGAAAGTGGAGTGAAAAATTTTGCTTAAAGCTCAACATTCAGAAATTGAAGATCATGGCATCTGGTCCCATCACTTCATGGCAAATAGATGGGGAAACAGTGGAAACAGTGTCAGACTTTATTTTTTGGTCTCAAAATCACAGCAGATGGTGATTGCAGCCATGAAATTAAAAGATGCTTACTCCTTGGAAGGAAAGTTATGACCAACCTAGATAGCATACTGAAAAGCAGAGACATTACTTTGCCAACAAAGGTTCATCTAGTCAAGGCTATGGTTTTTCCTTTGGACATGTATGGATGTGAGAGCTGGACTTTGAAGAAGGCTGAGCGCCGAAGAATTGATGCTTTTGAACTGTGGTGTTGGAGAAGACTCTTGAGAGTCCCTTGGACTGCAAGAAGATCCAACCAGTCCATTCTGAAGGAGATCAGCCCTGGGATTTCTTTGGAAGGAATGATGCTAAAGCTGAAACTCCAGTATTTTGGCCACCTCATGCGAAGAGTTGACTCATTGGCAAAGACTCTGATGCTGGGAGGGATTGGGGGCAGGAGAAGGGGACGGCAGAGGATGAGATGGCTGGATGGCATCACTGACTCAATCGATGTGAGTCTGAGTGAACTCCCGGAGTTGGTGATGGACAGGGAGGCCTGGAGTGCTGCAATTCATGGGGTCGCAGAGTCAGACACCACTGAGCGACTGAACTGAACTGAACTGAACTGACTGAGCTCTGTTGAAGTGGTCATTTCATTTTCAATTACATTGCTTTGCATATACATGAAATCAGCATTCACTCATAGCTTTTTAATAATTGTTTCCCAATTTATATATAATGTTTATTATTTCCTTTACTCATTGACCTATATGATAGATTTCTTGAACCTGTATATTACTTTAGTAATGATGAAAGATGATCTGATAGTTTATTTTTTTTTCAAAACTATTTTCAGAATTTTCCTTAATGGTTTCTATTAAAAAATTTTTAGAGGAAGTAAATGTCTTCATCCTGAGATAGGATAAAAAATGTTGCTTGAGTCCAAAAGTCAAGGACATAGTAGGGCAAGGACATAGTAGTTTTGGGACATTGACAGAGCAACATGAGTTAGAATGCGAGAGAACAGCTGGGCTACCCAGGCAGTGTCTGAGCTGGTAGAGCAGACTTCTTACATATTCTGTATGTGCAGGCGGATGGGACAGAATTATAAACAATTCTGATGGCAGATGTTCTTCCAGATGATCGGACCAAATAGGCATTTTTCAGTGGATGTCTTGTAGTCTTTAGAAAGAGAATTAATAAGAGATAGGAAAGCTACCAATAATCAAGCATACATGATGAGATTAAAGCAGATTCAGAGTGAGAGGAAAAACTGAACCCTTATATTGTTAACTTAGAATAAATTGATATGATAAAGACTACCCAATATGGTTGCTTGAAGTAAGCTTTTGAAGTTCTATATCCAGGATTAAGATGTCAACTAAAGTGAGAGGGTATTGGATAACTCAGGAATCCTGAGTGAGACTACAAATCCTTGGTATGACAAGATAACCTGCTTACAGTTATACCAATATGGGACTAGAAGCAAAGACATTCTCTTATATTTTCAAATATCTTCAAAATATACTCTGTTTTATTCTTATCTCTAACAAAGTCACTGCTTTACTTATGATTCCCTCTTGTGTTTCTCATTCTTCCTTACCCTACACAAACCACAATATTTTATAAATATCTTTATTTCCTATTATAATTATCCTGATAGTTACCTGTACTATTTCATGTAGATTTTTCTTTAGGCAAAGTTCATGAAATTTCACTAAACCAATCTCTTCATACTTGGTGCCCTCTTCATGTCTCAACTACATATTCTTTGAGGATATGGCAATATACTCCTCTGTGTTAGAAAAGTCTCATTATCACTTTACATGACCGTAAGGCTCATAACAATAGCCTAATAAAAATATTAGCTACAAAACCTCTTGATTTCAAGAATTCTCCACTTAATACATAAATTTCCAAAACCAGATCAAGAAAATTGTCATCATTCTCAGAAATATTATATGAAGAATGACTAATATATAATCAGATCAGATCAGTCTCTCAGTCGTGCCCGACTCTTTGCGACCCCATGAACTGCAGCACGCCAGGCCTCCCTGTCCATCACCAACTCCAGGAGTTCACTCAGACTCACATCCATCGAGTTAGTGATGCCATCCAGTCATCTCATCCTCTGTCGTCCCCTTCTCCTCCTGCCCCCAATCCCTCCCAGCATCAGGGTCTTTTCCAATGAGTCAACTCTTCCCATGAGGTGGCCAAAGTACTGGAGTTTCAGCTTTAGCATCATTCCTTCCAAAGAAATCCCAAGGCTGATCTCCTTCAGAATGGACTGGTTGGATCTCCTTGCTGTCCAAGGGACTCTCAAGAGTCTTCTCCAATACCACAATTCAAAAACATCAATTCTTCAGCACTCAGCTTTCTTCACAGTCCAACTCTCACATCCATACATGACCACTGGAAAAACCATAGCCTTGACTAGACGGACCTTTGTTGGCAAAGTAATACTTCTGCTTTTGAATATGCTATCTAGGTTGGTCATGACTTTGCTTCCAAGGAGTAAGCATCTTTTAATTTCATGGCTGCAGTCATCATCTTCAGTGATTTTGGAGCTCAAAAAAATAAAGTCTGACACTGTTTCCACTGTTTCCCCATCTATTTGCCATGAAGTGATGGGACCAGATGCCATGATCTTCATTTTCTGAATGTTGAGTTTTAAGCAAGTTTTTTAGTGTACAGTATGTAATAAATGTTGATATATGTACCAAATCAGATCAGATCAGTCCCTCAGTCGTGTCCGACTCTTTGTGACCCCATGAATCACAGCATGCCAGGCCTCCGTGTCCATCACCAACTCCCAGAGGTCACTGAGACTCACATCCATTGAGTCATAAAACTATCACAATCAAAACAATAACCATATCCATCACCTTCAAAACTTTCCTCATGCCTCTTTGTATCTCTGGGTTGATTTTCCCTATACTTCATCACCAGGCAATCTTTCTCTTCTTTCTATCGCTACATATTAGAGCGCATATGATAGAGTATTATATAGGAATTATTGTTTTTTTTTGGTCTGGTTTCTTTCATTTAGAGTAATTATTTTCAGATTCAATGTTGTGTTCTGTGTACAAATAGTATTTTTTTTAATTGTTAAACTGTATTCCACTGTAAAATGTTCAGAAATTCCTTTATTCTTCATATCTTGATGGACTTTTCTTTCTTTATAGTTTTGGCTGTTAGACATAAATTTGTTTCATCAGCTATATGAAATAACAGAATGTTTTTCAAGTCTTTTATTTCCTTACTGTGTTTTTATATATTTGTGATATCAATTATTCAGAGAATAGTATTGTAATCTTCAACTACATTTGTGGATTTTTCTGTTTGAAGTACTACTAGTTCCTATTATGTGTATTTTGAAGGTCTAATAATAGATACGGAGAAGGCAATGGCACCCCACTCCAGTGCTCTTGCCTGGAAAATCCCATGGAGGGAGAAGCCTGGTAGGCTGCAGTCCATGGGGTCGCTAAGAGTCGGACACGACTGAGCGACTTCCCTTTCAGTTTTCACTTTCATGCATTGGAGAAGGAAATGGCAACCCACTCCAGTGTTCTTGCCTGGAGAATCCCAGGGACGGGGTAGCCTGGTGGGCTTCCGTCTATGGGGTCGCACAGAGTCAGACACGACTGAGGTGACTTAGCAGCAGTGGCAGCGGCAGCAATAATAGATATATACATATTTTGGATTGTTGTGATATAATCGTGCAATTACCTTGTTATCTTTATAAGGTAACCTCTTATTACTGTCATTATTCTTTGCTCTGAAATCTAATTTTTCTAATATAACTACTCTAGCTTTCTTTTGATTAGTATCAGGATACATTTTTTTTTGCTATTTTACTTTTAACATATATTATTTTGGGGGTATTTCTTTTTATTCATCTGATAATGTCTAGTATTTAATATAGTGTTTATATCACATATATTTAATATGAGTAGTGATATCAGTTCACTTTAGTCATTCATTGTATCTGAATCTGTGCAACCCCATGGAATGAAGCATGCCAGGCTTCCCTGTCTATCACCAACACTCAGAGCTTGCTCAAATTCATGTACATTGAGTCAGTGATACCATCCAACTATCTCATCCTTTGTAATCCCCTTCTCCTCCTGCCTTCAATCTTTCACAGCACCAGGATCTTTGCCAATGAGTAAGTTCTTTGCATCAGGTGGCCAAAGTATCGAAGTTTTAGCTTCAGCATCAGTCCTTCCAATGAATATTCAAGACTGATTTCCTTTGCGATTGACTAGTTGGATCCCTTTGCAGTCCAAGGGACTCTCAAGAGTCTTCTCCAGTACCAAAGTTCAAAAGTATCAATTCTTCAGCACTGAGCATTCTTGATGGTCCAACTCTCACATCCCTACCTGATCAGTGGAAAAGCCATAGATCTGACTAGATGGACCTTTGTTAGCAAAGTAATGGCTCTGCTTTTTCATATGCTGTCTAGGTTGGTCACAGCTTTTCTTCCAAAGAGCAAGTGTCTATTAATTTCATGGCCGTAGTCACTATCTCCAGTGATTTTGGACCCCAAGAAAGTAAAGTATGTCACTGTTTCTACTGTTTCCCCATCTATTTGTCATGAAGTGATGGGATACCATGATCTTAGTTTTTTGAATCTTGAGTTTTAAGCCAACTTTTTCACTCTTCCTCTTTCACTTTCATCAAGACCCTCTTTAGTTCCTCTCTACTTTCTGCCATAAATGTGGTGTCTTCTGCATATCTGAGTTTATTAATATTTCTTCCAGCAATCTTGAGTCTGGCTTATGCTTCATCTAGCCTGGTATTTCACATGATGTACTCTGCATATAAGTTAAATATGCAAGGTGACAATATACAGCCTTGATGTATTTCTTTCCCAATTTGGAACTAGTCCATGGTTCTATGTCTGGTTCTAACTGTTGCTTCTTGACCTTCCTACAGAGTTCTCAGATGGCAGTTAAGATGGTCTGGTATTCCCATCTCTTAAAACACCATATATCAATAATATCTGATTATCTCAATAAAAAGAGGTTATTGATATAATCAAGTTTAAATATTGTTATTATATCTTGTTTCTATTTCATTTATTTTTTGTCACCCTTTTCCATATTTTTCTGCCTTCTTTTGGGTTAATTTACTACATTTTCAAATTCAGTTTAACCTTTTTTTGGCTTATTAGCTAAGGCATGTTTTGTTTTTATTTTAGAAATTGCTTTTGTTGATAATATAGGTCTTTCACTTACCACAGTCTATTTCAAGCCTTGTGTAAGAATCTTGAAGTAGTATTCATTTAGTTATTTTGTCTAAGTTTTAATACTTTTGCTGTCATACATTTTACTTCTACCTATAGTATAAATCCAAACTTCTTATTTTGCGGACATTGTATGTACAGGAACAAGCATTTAAAAATGTTGCAAGTTCTTCTTATAGTTTGAAATATGAAAATTATAGTGTCTGTGTCTACACAGAAGGAAAAAAAGAGGAGGTAGTACAACTGTGGATTTGACAGGCTCTGGAATATTCCAAATCTGGGATAATCAGAGTTGAGTGATGGTCTTTGGTATATTATTCTTTTCAAGAGCTAGAAACCGTTAGGAACTGACTCCATGATCCCCTTCTGAGTTTTGTCATTGTTTTAGAGCTTACAGGAAAAGCTTGATATTTATCTACAATGTTAAAGTTATGGGCAGAAATTTTTATTCACTTTCCCCACATTTTAAATTTATCTTTATTTTCTACTTTAGTTGTGTTGTAATCATCAGCCTTCTTTGGTATTCTGTTATATTTTACATCAGATCAGATCAATCACTCAGTCATGTCCGACTCTTTGCGACCCCATGAATCACAGCACACCAGGCCTCCCTGTCCATCACCAACACCCAGAGTTCATTCAGACTCACGTCCATTGAGTCAGTGATGCCATCCAGCCATCTCATCCTCTGTCTTCCCCTTCTCCTCTTGCCCCCAATCCCTCCCAGCATCAGAGTCTTTTCCAATGAGTCAACTCTTCACATGAGGTGGCCAAAGTACTGGAGTTTCAGCTTTAGTATCATTCCCTCCAAAGAAATCCCAGGGCTGATCTCCTTCAGAATGGACTGGTTGAATCTCCTTGCAGTGCAAGGGACTCTCAAGAGTCTTCTCCAACATCACAGTTCAAAAGCATCAATTCTTCAGCACTCAGCCTTCTTCACAGTCCAACTGGCACATCCATACATGACCACAGGAAAAACCATAGCCTTGACTAGACGGACCTTTGTTGGCAAAGTAGTGTCTCTGTTTTGAATATGCTATTTAGGTTGGTCATAACTTTGCTTCCAAGGAGTAAACGTCTTTTAATTTCATGGCTGCAGTCACCATCTGCAGTGATTTTGGAGCCCAGAAAAATAAAGTCTGACACTGTTTCCATTGTTTCCTCATCTATTTCCCATGAAATGATGTGACTGGATGCCATGATCTTTGTTTTCTGAATCTTGAGCTTTAATCCAACTTTTTCTCTCTCCACTTTCACTTTCCTCAAGAGGCTTTTTAGTTTCTCTTCACTTTCTGCCATAAGGGTGGTGTCATCTGCATATCCGAGGTTATTGATATTTCTCCCAGCAATCTTGATTCCAGCTTGTGTTTCTTCCAGTCCAGCATTTCTCATGATGTACTCTGCATATAAGTTAAATTAACAGGGTGACAATATACAGCCTTGATGTACTCCTTTTCCTATTTGGAAGCAGTCTGTTGTTCCATGTCCAGTTCTAACTGTTGCTTCCTGACCTGCATACAAATTTCTCAAGAGGCAGTTCAGGTGGTCTGTACAATTATTCATTATTATTGCTTAATGAATCACTGAGACTACATTTTGTTAAGAGTAAAGTCTTTTTATTTTTTTTTTTATTTAGAATTTTTAGTTTTATTGTCATTTAGGATAACTTTTACATGTGTTTATATATATATTTAGGAATGTATACATAGGGATAATAGTACAAGTAAAATAAATAGGTCTGAACAAATTTCAAGCTTTTAAACATTAGAATCTTTGTCAATGACTTTTCTGCTCAGAGTTATCAATGTAAATCATTAAAAGAACTCTATACTTTCAAGGATATTAATGATGATTGATCTGAACTTATTAAAATAGCAGGTAACCAATATTAAAATATTAGTTAATAAAATATGCAGCTCATACTTGAGTAAGTGCAATCTTAGTTACATAATTCAAAATGTTTTATTGAATATCTCATTTGTACCAGTGCACGTATAAGAACAGGATATATGGTAGTGAACAAGAAATAGACTGTCAATCCTTTCATGGACTTGTGTGCAAGTGATATTTTCCCATTCTATTCATCTTTTTATTTCTAAAAGTTAGTACGCTGTATTACACTGGCTCATAATAAGGATTAAAGTGATAGAATTTACTCAAAACTTTGGATAACACTGAATTTCAAGATTCTTCCATGAAATCATTTGCTTAGTTCTCTAGCAAGGGTGCCTGGTGTGCTGCAGTCCATGGGATTGCAAAGAGTCAGAGATGACTGAGATACAGAAAAACAAATGGCCGTTAGAAACAAAGACTTATGATTAGCACATTCTCTGTTACTATCATCTAATATTTTGTGAATATTTATAATTTACTATTTACATAAACAAATATTATTTTGCTTGATGGATAAGATAAAACTGTTTATAAAAGAGATATGGTAAGGAAAATATATCATATCTGTAAATGCAGAATAATCACTTTCCCAATATCATACATATAAGGAACTAATCAATGAAACATCAGTAACACTCCTTCTCTTTTTTGTATTTGAAAATAAATTAACAAGTAGACTTCAAAAAAAATATACACCTGAATCTATATACAAAAAACAAACAGATTTATAGACATAGAAAGACGCTTATATTTACCAAAGGGGAAAGGGAAGAGAAGATGAATAAATTAGAAGGTTGGGATTAACAGGTACAAGAGCTACAAATAAAATATTAATAGCTAAGCAACAAGAACTTACTGTATAGCAAAGCTTATTATAAGATATGAATATAGTTCCTTTTGCTGTAGCTAATATGGTAAACAATCTGCCTGCAATACAGAAGACTGGGGTTCGATCCCTACGATTTTCCTCCAGGAAGATCCTCTGGAGAAGGGAATGGCAACCACTCCAGTATTCTTACCTGAGGAATCCCACAGACAGAGGAGCCTGGTGATCTATAGTCCGTGGGATTGCAAAGAGTCAGATACTACTGAGTGACTAACACTATGTATATATTGACCAAAAGGTTTGCTTTGGTTTTTCTGCAACATCTTACTGAAAAGGCTGAATGAACCTTTATCCAACTCCAGAAGAATGGTAAAGAATCCTACTTTCCATGCAGGAGATGCAGAGACAAGAGTTTGATCTATAGGTCAGAAAGATCCCCTGGAGTATTAAATGGAAACACACTCCAGTATTCTTGCCTGGAAAATTCTATTCTTGCCTGGAAAATTCCATGGATAGCGGAGCCTGTAGGGCTGTATATAGTCCATGGAGTCAGAAACAGTCAGACACAACTGAACATGCAGACATGCAAGACAATGATAAGAAAGCAAATGAAGTAGTTTACCTATTGTTATTGAGGCACGTCAAAAGAGTTCTTTCTATTCATCACATAGTTTAAACAGTTAAAATTTAAAGGGATATTCAAAACTATCTTTTCTATTTTTTTAAATATTAAATTACTGAGAGTTGACTCATTGGAGAAGACTCTGATGCTGGGAGGGATTGGGGGCAAGAGGAGAAGGGGACGACAGAGGATGAGATGGCTGGATGGCATCACTGACTCGATGAATGTGAGTCTGAGTGACCTCCGGGAGTTGGTGATGGACAGGGAGGCCTGGCGTGCTGCGGTTCATGGGGTCGCAAAGAGTCGGACACGACTGAGCTACTGATCTGATCTGATCTGAGTACTAATTACTATTAATTAGCATTAATTAGTATTAATTACTAAATTACTAATTATTGACCTTCAATTGATTGATTTTCTCATACATATTCTTCTCTGTTCATAGTTTAAGGAAATTGAATAGTATAATATGATTATGTCCTTGGAAGAAAAATTTTACTTTCTTATCTCCTATAGAATCTATAAACTATTCCATAAACATGATTGTTTTTCCATTGTTCTCTTTTAATACTCCCTAGAATCATTCTTCTCTTTATTCTGAAAAGGCAATTTAATCTCTAGCTTTCTAGAGTTCCCAAGAAGAGTAATTTTCACTTTTCATAAAAATATTGTTTCTTCTCAGTGAAAGCCACTGAGTTGTGTCTGACTCTGGACCCCAAGGATTATGTAGTCCATGGAACTCTCCAGGCCAGAATACTGGAGTGGGTAGCCATTCCCTTCTCTAGAGGATCTTCCCAACCTAGGGATCAAACCCAGGTCTCTTGCATTACAGGCTGGTACAGAATACCAGCTGAGTCATGAGGGAAGGCATTGATTAAATAATTTAATCTGTGATAGGAGATAAACTTTGAAATGCATGTGTCAGGGGAGTGTGTAATTTCCCCGGATCCATGTCATCATAACAAAAATTTGAAGCGCCAGGCCCTCAGATAGACCATGTCTCAGCTCTCAGACAGATCAGTGTTACAGTTCCATGTTACAGCTCAGTTTTATTTAGAAAATAAAGGAAAATACATATCCTAAAGACATGAGCGCATGCTGACCAAAAAGGGAAGAGAAGAGAGCAAGAGAGAGTAACACAGAGAGAGAGAGCATGAGAGAGAGAGAGGGAGGGAGGGAGAGAGAGAGGGGTGAGAGGAAGAGGGAGAATATGCACACATGTGCGTGAGACAGCCCTGGATCTCTGGCTCCTCTTTTTTGTTTTTTCCTCCCCCTGGGCCTGCCCTTTGTGAATTGGGCTAGCCAGAGCTGCTGTTTGTTCTACCTGAGGTCCTCACTCCGGTTCTTGGACCTTCCTTTGTTCTATTTTCATGAGCTTTTCCCTTCCTTGTATTTTAGCCACCTCCATTCTGTACTCCTTTTTCCTATTCTACCTAACACATGGAAACCAATGTATACCCAACCAGGGAAAGAAAGATTTCAACCTTCTTTGAGGACTAGGCTATTCTCTTAACTAGCCCACCAGTATTGATTCATTATACTTCTTGTGTAAGAAAACCATTAACAAGAGATTTTTAAAAATGGAATAGGAGAAGATTCATTTAGCATACACAAAGACATACAAAATACAATGGGAATAAATTATCATATACAATTTCAAATCACATATTCAGACCTAAAATAATTTTTTTTCTGTAATTTATCTTGGTTTCTGAATCTATTCTTAACTCTCCTTTGCCTGTCTGCAGTATTCTTATGAGCAGTTCTCTTTGTTTTCTCAGCTATTTCAGATTTAAATTGACAATTCAGAATTTACCCCTAGGCATGAATGTAAGACCCCTTTGGGTCTTTTGGTCTTTGTCTAGTCTCACAGGATATTCAAGGGCCTCAGGAAGCATGGCAGCTTCCTGAGGCTGATACACCCCTTAGCTATGCATACTCTCCTGCTCCTATGCCATTCCACTATGGGAAATTCTGGGAGCAAACATTTCTCAGAGTACCAGATGGGTAGTTCATTATAGGTTATATCACTCTCAAACTACTAATTGTATCCAAATGTTTAATATCTCTATACCTTAGGATCTAACGTGATATAGGTATATTGAGAAGATAGAGAAAAGCTTTTAGAGAACCTTCTCAACATCTGACTTTGTCTCTTCTTCAGCAAAAAATTCAGTATGTAGGCGGAAGAAAAGTTGAAGTGTTTACTTAAGCAAAATGGACTCTGGGAGGGAGAAATAGGTATCCCTAATAAGATATTCTACCCAAATCCTTTGGTCTTATGTCTGGATTATGGGATTTAACTTTAAGCCAGGAATGTCATTACCTGTTTTCTTTGGTGGAAAAGTCATTTTGGGTGAAATTACAGTCTTCAAGATCACTCTTCAGAGAAGTACCAGGAGTTTGAAAAGGGCATGTGGAAAGGTGATATGGAAAAATATCCACTAATATTTCTCAATTTCATCCTAATAATAATAATTTAAAAAGTTGAACTAACTCATGGTATTTGGATATTTGTCATTTCCTTCTCCAGGAGAGCTTCCAAACCCGAGGATTGAACTCAGGTATCCTGCACTGCAGGCAGATTCTTTAGCAATTGAGCTACCAGGGAATTCCCAATAATAAAATAAGTTGAACTAATTCACAGTATTTGTGTTTATTGAAGTTTAAGGTTCAGCAGACTATAAAAAAGAAACCTCGTAATAGTGGTGTTAAATTTTAAGATATGCAATACTTGACATAGTCTTGTTAGGTAGTTGGAATAGGAAAAGGGAGTCCAAAATGGTGGTGGCTAAAAGATAAAGAAGGGACAAACCCGTGAAAATGGAACAAAGGAAGGTGTGAGGACTGGACTGAGAACCTCAGGTGAAACAAATAGCCCTCCTAACTAGCCAATTTACATAGAGCAGGCTCAGGGGGAGGAGGAAAAAAAAAATATATATATATATATATATGAAGAGGAGCCAAGATTGAGCCTCTATGTTCTTTTGGGTTGGTCTGCCCTCGCACCTCGAGGATGTATTTTCCTTTGTTTGCCACATAAAACTGAACTATAACCAAGTTGTAACACCTGTTCACTGTCTCAAATTTTTGCTGCAGTGAGACAGAACTGAGGAAATTACACACTCCCCCGATAAGAATATGTTTGGGGATTTTCTGGAATTTTGGTATCTTTTAAAACTATAGTGATTTTTTAAAAATTCATCTTATTTTAGCTTTTTCTTACTTTCTGTAATTTCTAGTAAAGCTACAATAAATTTTAACATTTTATCCAAATCTGTTTTACTCTAACTCCAATAGAATTATCTAATAAATGTAGGGACCAAGTAGAACTACTGGCTATGTGGCTATGTCTTCAATGTTTTAGTTTAAAAACCATGAGAATCAATTTTATTTAATATAAGGAACACCTATATAGGACTTTTTGAATTTCTCTATCATGGCATCTGATCCCATCACTTCATGGGAAATAGAGGGGGAAACAGTGGAAACAGTGTCAGACTTTATTATTTTGGGCTCCAAAATCATTGTAGATGGTGATTGCAGCCATGAAATTAAAAGACACTTACTCCTTGGAAGAAAAGTTATGACTAACCTAGATAGCATATTCAAAAGGAGAAACATTACTTTGTCAACAAAGGTCCGTCTAGTCAAGGCTATGGTTTTTCCAGTAGTCATGTATGGATGCAGAGAAGGCAATAGCACCCCACTCCAGTACTCTTGCCTGAAAAATCCAGTGGATGGAAGGAGCCTGGAGAGCTGCAGTCCATGGGGTCTCTAAGAGTCAGACACGACTGAGCTACTTCACTTTCACTTTTCACTTTCATGCATTGGAGAAGGAAATGGCAACCCACTCCAGTGTTCTTGCCTGGAGAATCCCAGGGAGGGGGGACCTGGTGGGCTGCTGTCTATGGGGTCACACAGAGTCAGACACAAATGAAATGACTTAGCAGCAGCAGCAGCAGCAGCAGCGTGTATGGATGTGAGAGTTGGATTGTGAAGAAAGCTGAGCGCCGAAGAATTGATGCTGTGGTGTTGAACTGTGGTGTAGGAGAAGACTCTTGAGAGTACCTTGGACTGCAAGGAGATCCAACCAGTCCATTCTGAAGGAGATCAGCCCTGGGATTTCTTTGGAAGGAATGATGCTAAAGCTGAAACTCCAGTACTTTGGCCCCCTCATGCAAAGAGTTGACTCATTGGAAAAGAGTCTGATGCTGGGAGGGATTGGGGGCAGGAGGAAAAGGAGATGACAGAGGATGAGATGGATGGATGGCATCACCAACTCGATGGACATGAGTTTGAGTGAACTCTGAGAGTTGGTGATGGACAGGGAGGCCTTGTACTGCTGCTAAGTCACTTCAGTCATGTCCGACGCTGTGTGACCCATAGACGGCAGCCCATCAGGCTCCCCCGTCCCTGGGATTTTCCAGGCAAGAACACTGGAGAGGATTGCCATTTCCTTCTCCAATGCAGGAAAGTGGAAAGTGAAGTCCCTCAGTCGTGTCCGACTCTTAGCGATCCCATGGACTCTAGCCCACCAGGTTCCTCCATCCTTCCAGGCAAGAGTACTGGAGTGGGGTGCCATTGCCTTCTCCTGGTGTGCTGCAATCCATGGGTCACTAAGAGTCGGATATGACTGAGCGACTGAACTGAACTGGAATCTTTTTTATTTTTTTTTCCCATTATTTATTTATTTGGCTGCATTGGGTCTTAGTTGCAGCACATAGTATCTTGATTGAATCATGTGGGTTCTTTTGTTGCAGGGCATGGACTCTCTAGATGTTGTAAGCAGGCTTAGATGCTCTCTGGCATGTAGGATATTAGTTCCCAGACCAAAATCAAACCATGTCCCCTGCATTTCAAGGCAAATTCTTACCCACTGGACCACCAAGGAGGTCCCTCTAAATCTTTTTTTTTTTTTTTTTTTTAAATCAAGCCCCTCTTGTCTCTAGAAACAAAAATAATTGAGGACTTCTCAAATACCCTTTATATTTCACTCATTAGCATGAATTTCAACTTGTCTAGCTTGTTGGATTAGAGGAATGTCCTTTAAGACTTACTTACTTACTTTTCAAAATTGAGGACTACAGCATGAGACGATGGCAGGAATGAGTGATAACAAGAAAAGCAGAACTTTAAGTGATTGCTTATCTAAACTGAATATCTCCATGTCCATCTACGATGAGATCTCTGCCCTAAAGACATAAAGTTGAAGATTTAGCCTTCCATAAACTTGATAGCAGGCTTCCTTAAAGTGCCAGGATTTAAACATGAAATTTACATTTTAATCCACATTTGTCTCTTTTATTCCTCTGTGTGTGTGTATGTGTTTGTGTTTTCTGATTCTAAACAATTTGTTCCTCTATCAGAAGTCAAGAGGCTAAGGAGGATTTGCTTGCTGAATGACAGACCCCCAAATGGCATGACATTGCAAATTGCATGGATGAATACTACACATGTCAGAAAGTTGTAGTCTAGGAAAACTATAAAATAACTAGAAAATATAAAGAAGTTTCAGAAACAATATCTAAAGAAAAAAATCATAAATTAATAAAAATCAAAGTACAGATCAATATTGTCATAACATAAACAATGTGGTTATTCAATACGAGTGACAGTAGGTTACTTCCTAGTCTATCTATTATGCATTCTATATAAGCTGGAAGCAATAACCAGCCACATCTTGGAAACGTATCTTTACCAGATTTTCAAGCCACAGAGATCCATCTGCTAATGTGTAAAAGTGGTGGCATAAATGTAAGACTTCAGTTTTATTCAGAAATATTTTAGGACCCCAATTTTGACTTCTGACAAGCAGAGACCCATATGACATGAGACTAGGCCTGGACCAACAAGGTAACACACATTAGGCTCAGAGTAAAGATCAATGTCTGTTACACTCTAGATTTTATTAAAAAGATGCTCTTCCAGAAGAACAGATGGTATGCCACAACTCAACTTTTTGTGCCTCTGTTTCACAGATTTTTTAACTCTGTGTATGTGTTTGTGTGCACGCATGTATGCATGAATTAATAGTTTGATTGGGCAAGTGTACTGTGTAACCATCTGTGTGACTCTTTGATGGTCTACTTGTATACCAGTGACAGCAAATGCTCACATAGAATTAGCTCTGATATTCCAAGATTTATTTTTTTCTAATGTCACATAAATCAGATAATATGATTTGAACTTCTTGTCCAAAGTTTATTGGTTATTCTGTTTCATGTAGCTAACCTATGTCCATTTCCTTAGTAACAAATATTTATTTACTGGAGGAGATGAAAATATTAATTTTAGTTGAAACTTTCAACTCTCAAAAGCCATTAAATCTATTGAATATTCACTATGGTTTCTATGTCAACTCAGGACATTTGCCATTTTCTGGTGGACTCATCAATCTCATTCACTTTTTGGAATGCAAAAGCAGAGGGACAAGAGATAGCAGGAGTAATAGAGAAGTTTGGCCTTGGAGTACAAAATGAAGCAGGGCAAAGGCTAACAGTTTTGCCAAGAGAACAAAGTGGTCATTGCAGACACCTTCTTCCAATAACACAAGATACAACTCTACACATGGACATGACCAGATGATCAATACCAAAATCAGATTAATTATATTCCTTTCTGTGAAGATGGATAAGTTCTATACAGTCAGCAAAAACAAGATCTGGAAATGTCTTGTGGCACTGATTATGTGCTCCTTACTGCAAATTCAAGCTTAAATTAAAGAAAGTAGGGAAAACCCTTAAGCCATTCAGGTATACCTACATCTAATCCCTTACACGCTAGTAAAGTAATGCTCAAAATTCTCCAAGCCAGGCTTCAGCAATACATGGACCGTGAACTTCCAGATGTTCAACCTGGTTTTAGAAAAGGCAGAGGAACCAGAGATCAAATTGCCAACATTCGCTGGATTATTGAAAAAGCAAGAGAGTTCCAGAAAAACATCTATTTCTTCATTATTGACTATGCCAAACCTTTGACTGTGTGGATCACAATAAACTCTGTAAAATTCTGAAAGAGATGGGAATACCAGACCACCTGATCTGCCTCTTGAGAAACCTATATGCAGGTCAGGAAGCAAAAGTTAGAACTGGACATGGAACAAGAGACTGGTTCCAAATAGGAAAAGGAGTACGTCAAGGCTGTATATTGTCACCGTGTTTATTAGACTTATATGCAGAGTATATCATGAGAAACACTGGACTGGAGAAAACACAATCTGGAATCAAGATTGCTGGGAGAAATATCAATAACCTCAGATATGCAGATGACACCACCCTTATGGCAGAAAGTGAAGAGGAACAAAAAGCCTCTTGATAAAAGTGAAAGAGGAGAGTGAAAAAGTTGGCTTAAAGCTCAACATTCAGAAGATGAAGATCATGGCTTCTGGTCCCATCACTTCACGGCAAATAGATGGGGAAACAGTGGAAACAGTGGCTGACTTTAATTTTCTGGGCTCCAAAATCACTGCAGATGGTGATTGCAGCCGTGAAATTAAAAGACACTTACTCCTTGGAAGAAAAGTTATGACCAACCTAGATAGCATATTCAAAAGTAGAGACATTACTTTGTCAACAAAGATCTGTCTAGTCAAGGCTATGGTTTTTCTTGTGGTCACGTATGGATATGAGAGTTGGACTGTAAAGAAAGCTGAGCACTGAAGAATTGATGCTTTTGAACTGTGGTGTTGGAGAAGATTCTTGAGAATCCCTTGGACTGCAAGGAGATCCAACCAGTCCATTCTGAAGGAGATCAGCCCTGGGATTTCTCTGGAAGGAATGATGCTAAAGCTCAAACTCCAGTACTTTGGCCATCTCATGCGAAGAGTTGACTCATTGAAGTAAACTCTAATGCTGGGAGGGATTGGGGGCAGGAGGAGAAGGGGAAGACAGAGGATGAGATAGCTGGATGGCATCACTGACTCGATGGACATGAGTCTGAGTGAACTCTGGGAGTTGGTGATGGACAGGGAGGCCTGGTGTGCTGTGATTCATGGTGTCGCAAAGAGTCGGACACGACTGAGCAACTAAACTGAACTGAATCCCTTACAAATAATACAGTAGAAGTGACAAATAGATTAGAGGGATTAGATCTGCTGGACAGAGTGATTAAAGAACTATGGACAGACGCTTATAACATTGAAGAGGAGGTGCTACCAAAATAATCCCAAAGGAAAAGAAATGCAAAAAGGCAAGATGGTTGTCTGAGAAGGCTTTATAAATAGCTGAGGAAAGAAGAGAAGCAAACAGCAAGGGAGGAAGAGAAAAATATATCCAATTGAATGCAGAGTTACAGAAAATAGCAAGGAAAGACAAGAAACCCTTTTTAAGTGAACAACACAAAGAAATAGAGGTAAGCAACAGAATGGGAAAGGCTAGAGATCTCTTCAACAAAATTGGAGATACCAAGGGAATGTTTCATGCAAAGATGTGCACAATAAAGGACAGAAATGGCAATGACCTAACAGACACAGAAGAGATTAAGACGAGGTGTCAATAATACATAGGAGAACTATACAAAAAGGTCTTAATGACCTGGATAACCCTGATTGTGTTGTCACTAACCTAGAGCCAGACATCCTGGAGTGGGAAGTCAAGTGGACCTTAGGAAGCTTACAATAACAAAACTAATGGAGGTGATAGAATCCCAGCTGAACTATTTAAAATGCAAAATGATAATGCTGTTAAAGTGCTGCACTCAATATGTCAACAAATTTAGAAAACGCAGCAGTGGCCACAGGGCTGGAAAAGATCAGTTTTATTCCATTCCCAAAGAAAGGCATGCCAAAAAATGTTCAAGCTATCATATACTTGTGCTTATTTCACATTCTAGCAAGATGATGTTCAAGATCTTTTGAGCTAGGTTTCAACTGTACGTGAACCAAGAACTTCCCAATGTACATGCTGGATTTAGAAAAGGCAGAGGAACCAGAGATTAAATTTCCAACAACAATTGGATCAAAGAAAAAGCAAGAAAATTCCATATAAACATCTATTTCTGCGTTATTGACTGCACTAAAGCCTTTGACTGTGTGAATCACAACAAATTGTGGAAAGCTCTTCAAGAGACAGGAATACCAGACAATGTTACTTTCTCCCAAAAACTCTGTATGCAGAACAAGAAGAAACAAGAAGAAACAGTTAGAATGGAACATGGAATAATGGACTGGTTCAATGGTGGCTCAGACGGTAAAGCTTCCGTCTACCACGTGGAAGACCCGGGTTCGAGCCCTGGGTTGGGAAGATCCCCTGGAGAAGGAAATGGCAATCCACTCCAGTACTATTGCCTGGAAAATCCCATGGACAGAGGAGCCTGGTAGGCTACAATCTATGAGGTCGCAAAGAGTCGGACACAACTGAGTGACTTCACTTTTATTATTGGGAAATGAGTACATTGAGGCTATATATTGTCACCCTGCTTATTTAATTATATGCAGAGTACATCATGCAAAATGCTAGGCTGGATGATTCACAGGCTGAAATCAAGTTTCCTGGGAGAAATATCAACAGCCTTAGATTTGCAGTTGATACCATCCAAATGACAGAAAGGGAAGAGGGACTAAAGAGCCTCTTGAAGAGGGTGAAAAAAGAGATTGAAAAAGCTGGCTTATACTCAGCATTCAAAAAACTAAGATTATGGGATCAAGTGTCATTATGTCAATGCAAATAGATGGGGGAAAGTGGGAACTCTGACAGATTTTATTTTCTTGGGCTCTACAATCACTGTAACAGTGACTGCAACCATTAAATTAAGAGACACTTGCTCTTTGGAAGAAAAACTATTACAAATCTAGACAGCGTATTAAAAAGCAGAAACATCATTTTGCTGACAAAGTCCGTATAGTCAAAGCTGTTTTTTCCAGCCTGGAAAATCCCATGGACGGAGGAGCCTGGTAGGCTGCAGTCCACGGGGTCGCTAAGAGTCGGACATGACTGAGCGACTTCACTTTCTCTTTTCACTTTCACGCATTGGAGAAGGAAATGGAAACCCACTCCAGTGTTCTTTCCTGGAGAATCCCAGGGATGGTGGAGCCTGGTGGGCTGCCATCTATGGGGTCACACAGAGTCGGACACGACTGAAGTGACTTAGCATAGCATAGCATAACATGGACTGATATGAGAATTAGACCATAAAATAAGACTGAGTGCTGAAGAATTGATGCTTTTGAACTGTGGTGCTAGAGAAGACTCTTGAGAGTCCCTTGGACAGCAAGGAGATCAAACCATTCAATCCTAAAGGAAATCAACCCTGATTATTCATTGGAAGAACTGATGCTGAAGATGAGGCTCCAATACTTTGTCCAACTGATGTGAAGTGTCAGCTCACTGGAAAATACCCTGATGTTGGCAAAGATTGAAGGCAGGAGGAGAAGAGGATGACAGGAAATAAGATGTATGGCATCACTGACTCAGTGAACATGAGTTTAAGCCAACTCCAGAAGATAGTGAAGGGCAAGACAGCCTGGCATACTGCAGTTGATAGGTTCACAAAGAGCTGAATATGTCTTAGGGACTGCTGCTGCTAAGTTGCTTCAGTCATGGCCGACTCTGTGCGACCTCATAGATGTAAGCCCACCAGGCTCACCCATCCCTGGGATTCTCCAGGCAAGAACACTGGAGTGGGTTGCCAGTTCTTTCTCCAGTGCATGAAGGTGAAAAGTGAAAGTGAAGCAGTTCAGTCATGTCCGACTCTTCGAGACCCCATGGACTGCAACCTAGCAGGCTTGTCATTCCACGGGATTTTCCAGGCAAGAGTACTGGAGTGGAGTGCCATTGCCTTCTCGGGTCTTAGGGACAGATAAAGCAATACAATAAAAGTAAAGTATTTTTTCAACTCATATCATTTAATAAAGATTTTGTGTAGGCTTATAGTAATTGATAACTTTTCCTGAAAGAAAGATGTCTTTCTGGTGGTTAGCTTGCAAAAGGAAATCAAATGTACCAATACTTTATTGCTAAAACCCTTTTATTTCATATTTCTATGGTAACCATTGTATTTTTAAGATGACTGTCATGTTTTATTTAATAATTATTAGTTTTTAAATAGATACTATATTTTAGCTTTTGTATGATAGTGCCCTTGGTTCATATAAATATAATGAATAATATTAATCTAATTTAATCTTTACACATTAAGCTCTACTTTGTTAGTGAAATTTGAATTTTAATTGGCTTGTGGTAGGAAAATATGTTGGATTTATTATTATGTTTAATTATATCAATATAAAATTGATAGTTGTAGAGCAAGGGAAATACATATTGTGAAAACTAGAAAAACATTTTTTTCTATTATAACTTGAATTTTTAAGTACAATAATGCTCAAGAACATTAAAAGTTCATCTTTATTTTGAAAGGGTTTTGTATTGTTCATTTTATAGTTTCTTACATGCAATGTGGGTCACTTTGTTGTTGAAATAGCATTTTGGCAGATCTAGTACTCTAATAAATGATTTACTTGAACACAAAAGGACATAGTCTCTTTTCCTCAGAGATCCATCTAAATCAAATTTATTTTCCAAAGCAACCAATTAACTTGATACTATTATTGCTGTAGGTAATTTTTTCTTGTCACTGTCTTACAAAATACAAATTGATCCTCCTCATGTTTTTCTGCTTTCATTTTCTAGACTAATCTGCAGTTACTAAATATATATATACTCTATTTAAAGCTAATAAAATAATTCTTAGTTATTATCATTATAAAATCAGATTTTAAAAGAAATAATGATTATCTACTATCTGCAAATATACTCAAGCTGTGAAAAAAATCTGTGGATGATTCCACTATACAATATTTAAATTACTGTGGAAAAGGTTTGGTCAAAGAAAGCTGTGTATTTAGACTTGGATATTTAAAACTAACTTAGACTTGGACATCTCTAAATAATACATTAGAAAAAACAAATTCAATATAAATGAAGGTTTTATTTTAAGATATTTTAGTAAGGTGAAGATTAAGTGACTATAGTGTGTGAATTAAAATACAATAGAAATCATAGAATTGATTAGGAATTGCCCAGCAGAGCAGTAAAATGCATCATGTAACTATAATAAATAAAGAGAAAACAAGAAAAGGCTGCATACATGGGAACTGATAAACAGGTAACATAGACTTCTTGGAGTAATAAAGAGGTAGAGAGTCCCACTGAAAGCAGCCATACCCATTCTGGGCTTGTTGTGCTACTCTTGGCTCTGTGTTTCCTGGCAACAAGGTCTTTTGAGACCCCTGTTGGGGACAAAACTGGTATTAAGCAATCTTCCGTGTCTAACAACTCTGGCTCTGTTTCTAACGGTTGAGCTAAAAAACACAATTAAACACATTCACTTGCCCACAAAGCTAGGAGTAGGAGTTATTTTTCTTACTATTGCTGTTTGTTACATGCAAGAAGTAAATACCTCTGAAAGATAAAAGACACATTTTTTTTGTGTGTGTGCATCTGTGCAAGAAAAATAAATATAAGCGAAAAAGATATGTATTACAAATGTGAATGTTTTTGATAAATGGTCAGTACACTTAAGATGTATATAAAATAGTTTGCACTTTAATAGTATAGCTTCCCTGGTAGCTCAGCTGGTAAAGAATCCACCTGAAATGCAGGAGATCCTGGTTTGAATCCTGGGTGGGGAAGATCGCCTGGAGAAGGAAATGGCTACCCATTGCCGTATTCTTGCCTGGACAGAGGAGCCTGGCAGGCTATAGTTCATGAAGTCACAAAGATTTGGACACAACTGAACAACTTTCACCTGCTCACTCAATTAGACATGCACATTAGTGCCACAAGGACAAGACATCCTAAGACAAATATTTGTTTTCAAAGACATTAGTAAAATATTGGAGAAGGAAATGGTAACCCACTGCAGTGTTCTTGCCTGGAGAATCCCAGGGACGGCAGAGCCTGGTGGGCTACCGTCTATGGTGTCACACAGAGTCGGACACGACTGAAGTGACTTAGCAGCAGTAAAATATTTTAAAAATATTTGTTGAATGAACAGATCAGTAATATATATATATATATATATATATCTCACCTTAGGTTGGCACAAAGAACTTAACATTTTTTGGCTAATAAATTTTTATTAAATTACAATCATGAAAAATAATATCCATGATAGTTACCTGAAACCTGTGCATTCTGTCCATTTGAATTTTGTAATTCGATATATCCAGAAATCAACACTTTTCTATATTTAAACCAATTGATTTCTCACCCTAATCAAATGTATTGGCTATGTATCACATTGTACTGCTTTGTATCACATGATGCCTTGTATTTGCATTAAGGCCTATAAGAGCATTGAGCCATAGGAAATAATTATTGCATTTGCATTTGTAATAAGGATAATTTTGAGACCACTGCTTGCATTAGTGAGGAATGACCTATTTAAAAAGGCTCACAGGAGACCTTTCTCACAATTCATTACCAGAAAAGCTGTGCTTTTCCTAATAATATTACGGATATTATTAAATCCTTCTGTCAATCATATAACATTCCATAATTTATCTTCATTCTAGCTACTAAAGACAAATCCATGGCTTATCTCAGTGATACAGTACTTAATATATGCATGTTTAATAAACTTACCATATGGCTTAAATTAATTTTTCTATTTTTAGTGGTCCTCTATTTACTTTCCTCATGTTTATTTTTTAGATATATCTTTGCATGTGCATAGCTGGAAACTGTCTCAAATCCTTTACCAGGATAATACATAATATAAATAATAAATAAAAACATACATCATATATACTATATTAAACATAGTAAGATCACAGTAAATATTAAATTGAATAATTGAGGTATTTAAAATTATCTATGATGTCTTAAAGGGTAAACTCTGAGGAGAAGGCGATGGCACCCCACTCCAGTACTCTTGCCTGGAAAATCCCATGGACAGAGGAGCCTGGAAGGCTCCTAAGAGTCGTGTCTGACTCTTAGCGAGTCAGACTCTTAGCTCTGACTCGCTAAGAGTCAGACACGACTGAGCAACTTCACTTTCACTTTTCACTTTCATGCATTGGAGAAGGAAATGGCAACCCACTCCAGTATTCTTGCCTGGAGAATCCCAGGGACGGGGGAACCTGGTGGGCTGTCATCTATGGGGTCACACAGAGTCGGACACCACCGAAGTGACTTAGCAGCAGCAGCTACTCATTAGAGACTCTGGAAATGAATAACTTTGGCATAAGATATATTGAAACAAAGTTCACTGATTTTTTTACTCACCCAGCTACACAATATTATATTATTGTGTTTTTCTAAATCCTGTTATAGTAAAAAAGTCTCAGCTATTAAAGTATGCAACCATGGATAAAATACATAACCAACATATTTTGGTAAAGTAAATGTACTTTACAAAACAACTAACCATGTAAATTGTGCTCAATCATTATATTGATTTTTAAGAGAATTTTCATTTATATTGTATAGTTTTAATTAAGTAACTTTGCTTCAGCAATGCATATTAAAAAGAAAAATTTATTGGACTCCTGCCATGTTCCAAATTATTTTGTATTGGGTAATTATTAACTGATCAGTTAATTATTAACTTACTAGTGTTATTGATAAACAACACTGCTTAACTAACCATCTCAAAACTTAGTGGCCAAAAAAAAGGCAAGATTATTTTAATTTCTGCACGTGCAATCTGTACAGATTGGAAAATTTTAAGTAGAATTGGTTAGGATATCTCCAAGCTACAGTTTCAGTCTAGATTGTCATGTGTCTTTAATGCCCTTGGGAACAGAAGGCCTGGCAGAGCAGTGTTCTTTGTTTATTTTTTTCCAATGTGATGATAAAAGCAGTCCACTGGAGAATGGAATGACAAGTCACTTCAGTATTCTTGCCTTGAAAATTCCATGAACAGCATGAAAAGGCAAAAACATAAGACACTGAAAGATGAACTCCCAGGTCGGTAGGTACCCAATATGCTAAGGGAAATCAGTGGAAAAAATAGTTCCAGAAAGAATGAAGAGATAGAGCCAAAGCAAAAACAACACCCAGTTTTGGATATAACTGGTGATAGAAGTAAAGTCTGATGCTGTAAAGAGCAATATTGCATAGGAACCTGGAATGTTAGCTCCATGAATCAAGGCAAATTGGAAGTGGTCAAACAGGAGACGGCAAAAGTGAACATTGACATTTTAGGAATCAGCAAACTAATATGGACTGGAAAGGGTGAATTTAACTCAGATGACTATTAGATCTACTACTGTGGGCAAGAATCCCTTAAAAGAAATGGAGAAGCCATCATAGTTAACAAGAATCCAAAAGGCAATACTTGGATACACTCTAAAAAATGAGAGAATGATCTCTGTTTGTTTCCAAGGGAAAAACATTCAATATCACAGTAATCCAAGTCTATACCCCGACCAGTAATGCTGAAGAAGCTGAAGTTGAACAATCCTATGAAGACCTACAAGACATTCTAGGACTAACACCCTAAAGAGATGTCTTTTTCATTATAGAGGACTGGAATGCAAAAGTAGGAAGTCAAGAAACACCTGGAGTAACAGGCAAATTTGGCCTTGGAGTATAAAAGCAGGTCAAAGGCTAACATAGTTTTGCCAGTAGGACACACTGGTCAGAGCAAACACCCTCTTCCAACAACACAAGAGAAGACTCTACACATGGACATCACCAGATGGCCAACACAGAAATCAGATTGATTATATTCTTTGAAGCCAAAGATGGAGAAGCTCTATACAATCAGCAAAAAGGAGCTGGCTATGGCTCAGATCATGAATTCCTTATTGCCAAATTCAGACTTAAATTGAAGAAAGTGGGGAAAACCACTAAACCATTCAGGTATGACCTAAATCAAACCCCTTATGATTATACAGTGGAAGTGACAAATAGATTCAAGAGATTAGATCTGATAGAGTACCTGAAGAACTACAGATAGAGGTTTGTGACATTGTACAGGAGAAAGGGATCAAGACCATCCCCAAGAAAAAAGAAATGCAAAAAGGCAAAACGGTTGTCCCAGGAGGCCTTACAAATAGCTAAGAAAAGAAGAGAAACAAAAGGCAGAGGAGAATAGTTGTCAAAGTTGCTTGAAGACGTGGTAATCAGTTGGCGAGACGTCAGGTGAATATGACAGATAAGGCAAAACCCTGTAGCCCAATTTGTTCAACTTTTGAAGTGTTGTTCGTGCGCTCTGGGTTCAAGCTTTGCTGTGGAGAAAAATTGGGTCATTTCTGTTACCCAATGCCAGTTTCAGGCATAGCAGTTTTTGGTGCATCTCATCAATTTGCTGAACATTCTTCTCAGATGTGATAGCTTTGCCAGGATTCAGAAAGCTGTAGTGGATGAGAGTGGCAGCAGACAACCAAAGAGTAATCATAACCATTTTTCCTTCAAATTTGGCTTTAGAAAGTGCTTTTGAGCTTCTTCTCAGTCCAGCCCCTGAGGTGGTCATCACTGGTTGTCATATAAAATCCATTTTTCATTGCATGTCTAATCCGATAGAGAAATGATTCATTGTTGCACAGCATAAGATAAAATCACACTTAAAAATGATTGTTTTGATTTGCAGTCAACTCAAGAAGTCAGCTCACTTACCAAGATTTTCACCTTTTCAATTTCCTTCAAATGCCAAATGAATGTAAAATGGTCGGCATTGCTTAAGAAAGCAACTTCTCATGCAGTTTTAAGAGGATAAACTTTGATGACGGCTCTCAGTTGGTCGTTTCAACTTTTGATGGCCCGCTACTATGCTCATCTTCAAGGCCTCCATATATTTTGCAAACTTCCTAAACCATCACTGCCCTATATGTTGATTACCAGTTCTTGGGTCAAATGTGTTGCTGATTTTGAGAGTTGTCTCTGCTGCTTTTTGACCTGTTTTTAACTCTAATAAGAAAATTGCTCAAATTTGCTTTATGTCTAACATAATATACATAATCTAAAGTAAACCTAAAATAAATACACATCAAGTAATAAATCATTAGCAAAAAAACATAGTGGGAAATGCACATTAAAATGATGTATAACATAATCACATTTAAGAATGTATTCCAATCTCAAATAGCATAGTTCAACAATGAAAAACTGAAAATACTTTGTACCAACCTAATATTTTGTATATATGTAGTTATATGTATAAATATTATATCTATTATTTATTTTTTTATACGTGTGTGTGTTACATTGTGTAGCTTGTTTGGGTGAGGGGGAAAAAAAGGTTCTTGAGTATATTTGTCCCATTTATAATCAGTTCTCTCAAGTTAATCTTATTCCAACATCTCTATCCATTATCAACTGTGAGGTGATACCCTACATCCCAGGACAGAGAAGCCCCAGCAAGACAGTAGGCACTGGAGCGTTGGCTGCAGAGCACTGGAGAGACTTTGAGGAGATATCCCATATCCAAAGGCAAAAGAGAAGCCACAACAAGATGGTAGAAGGGGTGAAATCACGTTTAGAATCAAACCACATCCCTGCCAGAGACACTCAGAGCGCTCAAACATACCTTGTGCACACCAGGACCCAGAGACTCCACAGAGACTGAGACAGAACTATATTTGGGTGTCTCATGAAGAGGATGTTCAGCTGGTTTTAGAAAACCAAGAGGAACCAGAGATCAAATTGCCAAGATCTGCTGAATCATCAAAAAAGCAAGAGAGTTCCAGAAAAACATCTATTACATCATTATTGACTATGCCAAAGCCTTTGGCTGTGTGGATCACAATAAACTGTGGAAAATTCTAAAAGAGATGGGAATACCAGACCACTTGACCTGCCTCTTGAGAAATCTGTATGTAGGTCAGGAAGCAACAGTTAGAAATGGACATGGAACAACAGACTGATTCCAAATAGGTAAAGGAGTACTTCAAGGCTGTATATTGTCGCCCTGTTTATTTAACTTCTATGCAGAGTACATCATGAGAAATGCTGGACTGGAAGAAACAGGAGTTGGAATCAAGATTGCTGGGAGAAATATCAATAACCTCAGATATGCAGATGACACCACCCTTATGGCAGAGAGTGAAGAGGAACTCAAAAGCCTCTTGATGAGAGTGAAAGTGGAGAGTGAAAAGGTTGGCTTAAAGCTCAACATTCAGAAAACGAAGATCATGGCATCTGGTCCCATCACTACATGGGAAATAGATGGAGAAACAGTGGAAACAGTGTCAGACTTTATTTTTCTGGGCTCCAAAATCACTGCAGATGGTGACTGCAGCCATGAAATTAAAAGACGCTTACTCCTTGGAAGGAAAGTTATGACCAACCTAGATAGCATATTCAAAAGCAGAGACATCACTTTGCCAACAAAGGTTAGCCTAGTCAAGGCTATGGTCTTTCCTGTGGTCATGTATGGATGTGAGAGTTGGACTATGAAGAAGGCTGAGCACCGAAGAATTGATGCTTTTGAACTGTTGTGTTGGAGAAGACTCTTGAGAGTCCCTTGGACTGCAAGAAGATCCAACCAGTCCATTCTGAAGGAGATCAATCCTGGGATTTCTTTGGAAGGAATGATGCTAAAGCTGAAACTCCAGTATTTTGGCCACCTCATGCGAAGAGTTGACTCATTGAAGAAGACTCTGATGCTGGGAGGGATTGAGGGCAGGAGGAGAAGGGGACGACAGAGGATGAGATGGCTGGATGGCATCACTGACTCGATGGATGTGAGTCTGAGTGACCTCCGGGAGCTGGTGATGGACAGGGAGGCCTGGCGTGCTGCAGTTTATGGGGTCGCAAAGAGTCGGACACGAGTGAGTGACTGATCTGATCTGATCTGATCTGATGCTGGGAAAGATTGAGGGCAGGAGGAGAAGGGAATGACAGAGGATGAGACAGTTGGATGACATCACTGACTCAATGGACATGGATTTGGGTGGACTCCGGGAGTTGGTGAAGGACAGGCAGGCCTGGTATGCTGCAGTTCATGGGGCTGCAAAGAGTCAGACATGACTGAGTGACTGAACTGAAGAGGTATGGGTTAGCAATGGACTGCTGCAGAGGCAGGGGCTCTGGGTGCAGTAGACATTGATATAACATAAGCTGTCTTAGAGGAGGTCACTGTTAACCCACAATAGAGCTGCCAGAACTTATAGAGGACTGGGAAAACAGATTTTTGGAGGACACAAACAGATCCTTGTCCCATCAAACCCAGGAGAAAGGAGCAGTGACCCCACAGGAGAATGACTCAAACTTGCCCATGAGTGTCCATGAGCCTCTGGTGGAGGCGTGGACCAGTGATGGCCTGCTGCAGGGTTGGTAGCACTGAGTATAGTGGTTCTTGCACGGGACATTTTGAAGGAGCACACAATTATCTTCATTATCTCCGCCATAGTTTGGCCTCAGCTCAAATAACAGGGAGGGAACACAGCCCCTCCCTTTGACAGAATACTGGATTAAGATTTAGTGAGAATGGCCCCGCCCATCAGAACAAGACCCAGTTTCCCCTCAGTCTGTCTCTCCCATCACGAAGCTTCCAGAAGCCTCTTATCCTTCTCCATCAGAGGGCAGAAAGACTGAAAACCACAATCACAGAAAACTAGCCAATCTGATCATATGAACCACAGCCTTGTGTAACTCAATGAAACTGTGAGCCAAGCCAGGTAGGGCCACACAAGATGGATGGGTCATGGCAGACAGTTCTGACAAAAATTGGTCCACTGGAGAAGGGAATGGCAAACCACTTCAGAATTCTTGCCTTGAGAACCCCATGAACAGTATGAAAACACTAAAAGATAGTAAACTGAAAGATGAAAAATCCAGGTGGGTAGGTGCCCAATATGCTACAAGAGAACATTGGAGAAAGACTCCAGAAAGAATGAAGAGGAGCCAAAGCAAAAACAACACCCAGTTGTAGCTGTGATTGGTGATAGAAGAAAAGTCTGATGCTGTAAAGAGCAATAGTGCATAGGAACCTGGCATGTTAGGTCCATGAATCCAGGCAAACTGGAAGTGGTCAAACAAGAAGTGGCAAGTGTGAACATTGACATTTTAGGAATCAGCAAACTAAAATGGACTGGAAAGGGTGAATTTAAATCAGATTACCATTGTATCTACTACTATGGGCAAGAAACCCTTAGAAGAAATGGAGAAGCTATCATAGTTAACAAGAGTCCCAAATGCAGTGCTTGGATGCACTCCCAAAAATGATAGGATGATCTCTATTTGTTTCCAAGAAAAAAGCATTCAATATCACAGTAATCCAAGTCTATGCCCTAATCAATAATGCTGAAGAAGCTGAAGTTGAATGGTTCTATGAAGACCTACAAGACCTTCTAAGACTAACACCCTAAAGAGATATCCTTTTCATTATAGAGGACTGGAATGCAAAAGTAGGAAGTCAAGAAATACTTGGAGTAACAGGCAAATTTGGCCTTGGAGTACAGAATGAAGTAGGGCAAAGACTAACAGAGTTTTGCCAAGAGGACGCACTGGTCATAGCAAACACCCTCTTCAAACAACAGAAGAGAAGACCCTACAAGGGGACATCACCACATGCTCAATAGTGAAATCAGATTGATTATATTCTTTGCAGCCAAAGACAGAGAATCTCTATACAGTCAGTAAAGAGGAGTTGGCTGTGGCTCAGATCATGAACACCTTATTGCCAAATTCTGACTTAAATTGAAGTAGGGAAAACTACTAGACCATTCAGGTATGACCTAAATCAAATCCCTTATGACTATACAGTGGAAGTGACAAATAGATTCAAGGGATTGGATATGATAGAGTGCCTGAAGAACTATGGATGGAGGTTTATGTATTGTACAGGAAGCAGGGATCAAGAAAAAGAAGCAGGGACCAGGAAAAAGAAATGCAAAAAGGCAAAATGGTTGTCTGAGGAGCACTTACAACAGCTATGAAAAGGAGAGAAGTGAGAAGCAAAGAAGAAAAGGAAAGATATACCCTTTTGAATGCAGAGTTCCAAAGAATAGCAGGGAGAGATAAGAAAGCCTTCCTCAGTGATCAATGAAAAAAAAAAAGAAAAAAATAGAATGGAAAAGACTAAAGATTTCTTCAAGAAAATTAGACACCAACAGAACTTTTCATGCAAAGACGGGCACAATAAAGGACATAAATGCTATGGTCCTATCAGAAGAAGATATTAAGAAGAGGTAGCAAGAATACACAGAAGAACTGTACAAAAAAGATCTTACAACCCAGATAATCATGATGGTATGATCACTCATATTGACCTAGAGCCAGACATCCCAGAATGTGAAGAAGTCAAGTGGGCCTTAGGAAGCATCACTACGAACAAAGCTAGTGGAGGTGATGGGATTCCAGTTGAGCTCTTTCAAATCCTAAAAGATGATGCTGTGATGGTGTTGCACTCAATATGCCAGCAAAACTGGAAAACTCAGCAGTGGCCACAGGACTGGAAAATTCAGTTTTCATTCCAATTCCAAAGAAAGGAAATGAAAAGAATGCTCAAACTGCCACACAACTGCATTCATCTCACATGCTGGCAAAATAATATTCAAAATTTCCAAGTGAGGTTTCAATAGTACGTGAACCATGAACATCCAGATTTTCAAGCTGGATTTAGAAAAGATAGAGGAACCAGAGATCAAATTACTAACATCTGTTGGATCATCGAAAAACCATAGAGTTCCAGAAAAACATCTACTTCTGTTATATCAACTATGCCAAAGCCTTTGTGTGGATCACAAAAATACTGTGGAAAATTCTTAGAGATGGGAATATCAGACCACCTGACTTGCCTCCTGAAAACTCTATGTGCAGGTCAAGAAGCAAAAGTTAGAACTGGATATGAAACAACAGATCAGATCAGATCAGTTGCTCAGTCGTGTCCGACTCTTTGCGACCCCATGAACTGCAGCACGCCAGGCCTCTCTGTCCATCACCAGCTCCCGGAGGTCACTCAGACTATCATCCATCAAGTCAGTGATGCCATCCAGCCATCTCATCCTCTGTCGTCCCCTTCTCCTCCTGCCCTCAATCCCTCCCAGCATCAGAGTCTTCTCCAATGAGTCAACTCTTCGCATGAGGTGGCCAAAATACTGGAGTTTCAGCTTTAGCATCATTCCTTCCAAAGAAATCCCAGGATTGATCTCCTTCAGAATGGACTGGTTGGATCCCTTTGCAGTCCAAGGGACTCTCAAGAGTCTTCTGCAACACCACAGTTCAAAAGCATCAATTCTTCGGCACTCAGCCTTCTTCACAGTCCAGCTCTCACATCCATACATGACCACAGGAAAGACCATAGCCTTGACTAGGCGAACCTTTGTTGGCAAAGTGATGTCTCTGCTTTTGAATATGCTATCTAGGTTGATCATAACTTTCCTTCCAAGGAGTAAGCGTCTTTTAATTTCATGGCTGCAGTCACCATCTGCAGTGATTTTGGAGCCCAGAAAAATAAAGTCTGACACTGTTTCCACTGTTTCTCCATCTATTTCCCATGTAGTGATGGGACTAGAATGTGAAGTCAAGTGGGCCTTAGAAAGCATCACTATGAACAAAGCTAGTGGAGGTGATGGAATTCCAGTGGAGCTATTCCAAATCCTGAAAGATGAAACAACAGACTGGTCCCAAATAGGAAAAGGAGTACAGCAAGGCTGTATATTGTCACCCTGCTTATTTAACTTATATGCAGAGTACATCATGTTAAATATTGGACTAGAAGCATAAACTGGAATCAAGCTTGCTGGGAGAAATATCAATAAGCTCAGCTATGCAGATGGCACTGCCTTTATGGAAGAAAGCAAAGAAAAACTAAAGAGCTTCTTGATGAAAATGAAAGAGGAGAATGAAAAAGTTGGCTTAAAGCTCAACATTCAGAAAACTAAGATCATAGCATCCAGCACCATCACTTCATGGCAAATGAGGAAACAGTGGAATCAGTGGCAGACTTTATTTTTTGGGGCTCCCAAATCACTGCAGATGGTGATTGCAGCCATGAAATTAAAAGACGTTTACTCCTTGGAAGAAAAGTTATCAGTAACCTAGACAGCTTCTTTAAGAGCAGAGACATTAGTTTGCCAACAAAGTCTGTCCAGTCAAAGCTATGGTTTTTCCAGTAGTCATGTATGCATGTGAGTTGGACTATAAAGAAAGCTGAGCGTCAAAGAATTGATACTTTTGAACTGTGGTGTTGTAGAAGACTCTTGTGAATCTCTTGGACTGAAAGGACATCCAACCAGTCCATCCTAAAGCAAATCAGTCCTGAATATTCTTTGGAAGGACTAATTCTGAAGATGATATCCAGTAATTTGGCCACCTGATGCAAAGAACTGACTCATTGGAAAAGACCCTGATGCTGGGAAAGATTGAAGGCACGAGGAGAAGTGGTCAACAGGATGAGATTGTCAGATGGCATCACTGACTCAATGGACATGAGTTTGACTGAACTCTGGGCATTGGTGATGGACAGGCGGTTCATGGGCTTACAAAGAGTTGGACCAACTGAGTGACTGAACTGAACTGAACTGATCCATTAACAAAGTCTACTTACTACCCGTCTACTGAGGAAAATCATATGACCAACATGAAAGTCAATTTTGGGGAAATATAATCTACCTCTAACAAGAGATACTGTAAACTTCTATGGCAAAGAATGTAGATTAATGATAAATGAGTATTTGAGGACAATAATTTTATTTTCCACAATCTGCCCTCTGTTGCACATAATAAACTTTAGAGTTTCCATCTAATGATATTAACATTTTATTGAGATATAATATACATATCATATTAATTTCAGGTGTACAACATAGTTATTTGATATTTATATATATTCTAAAGTGATCACCACAGTTTATCTATTTAAAAATTATCAACATGTATAGTTACAAAATATTTTTCTTGTTATGAAAAATTTTAAGACTCTCCTAGCAACTTTCAAAATATATACACATATGGTATTATTAACTATATTCACAATGCTGAGTATTACATCCTCATGATTATTTTATAGCTGGAAGTTTGTACTTTTAACTTCCTTTACCAATTGGCCGAATCTCTCTGCCTCTGGCAACTATCAGTCTGTTCTCTGAATCTATGAGTTGTGTTTGTGTTTATTTGTTTTTAGATTTCAAGTATAAGTGAGATCATTCAGTATTTGTTTTGCTTTGTCTGGCTTAGTTTACCCAGCCTAATGCCCTCAGTCTTGCCAAGAAACCCCATGGATAGAAGAGCCTGCCGGACTACAGTTCATGCAGTTGTAAAACAATCAGACATGACTTAGCAACTAAAACAAACAAAAAACAATGCCCTCAAAATCTATCCATGTTGTGATTTTCTTCTTTTTTAAGACTGATTAATGTTTTGCTGTGTATACACAATTTCTCTACCTATTCACCCATCCATGAACACTTAGTTTGCTTCCATAGCTTCACTATTACAAAATAATGCCACTGTGAATATGCATGTATATTTTTGAGTTAATGTTTTCATTGTCTTGGGATAAATACTTAGAAGATGAATTGGTGGACCATATGGCAATTCTATTTCTAATGTTTTGAGAATATTCACACTGTTTTGCATAATGGTTGCACCAATTTACATTGCTACTACTGGTATACAAGGATTCCCTTTACTCCACATCCTCACCAAAATTTAAATTTCTTTTCTAACTGAAAATAGCCATTCTAACAGGTGTGAGGTGACATCTCATTGCGATTTTGATTTGCATTTTCATAATGATTGTGATATTTAGCATCTTTTCATATACTTGTTGGTCATCAGTATGTTTTCTTTGGAAACATGCATATTCAGGTTCTCTGCAAATTATTGAGTTTTAAGGTGGATGTTTTTCTTTTTTTGTTATTGTGTTGTATGAGTTGAACATATATTTTGGAGATTAATTCCTCATGAGATACATGATTTGCAAATATTTTCTCCCATTTGGTAAGCTGCCTTTTAATTTTTTAATAGTTTTCTTTGCTATGCAAAAGCTTTTAAATTAATGTCGTCCCACTTGTTTCTTTTTGTTCTTCTCCTATGATCTTTTCAA
The DNA here is from genome assembly GCA_935064755.1 of Tragelaphus eurycerus. Taxonomy (NCBI): domain Eukaryota; kingdom Metazoa; phylum Chordata; class Mammalia; order Artiodactyla; family Bovidae; genus Tragelaphus; species Tragelaphus eurycerus. Next base: position 15,381,540 of record CAKXYN010000009.1, on the reverse strand, counting down.
TATACCATTGAATTTATTTTGCTAGTATTGTTTTGAGGAATTTTTTTCTATGTTTATCAGGGATATTGGCTTGTAGTTTTCTTGTGGCATCATTGTTTGGTTTTGAAGTCAGGGTAATGCTGACCTCGTAATATGGATTTGGAAGATTTTTTTCTCTCTTCAGTTTTTTGAAGAGTTTGAAAAGAATTGTTGTTTTTTAAACGTTTAGTTGAAGTCACAGTGAAGTTACCTGGTTCTAGACTTTCACGATTCAAACCTCTTGCTAGTAATTTATCTATTCAGATTTTCTATTTCTTCATAATTCAATCTTGATCAATTTCTTATAGATTGTCCAATCCATTGGTGTATAATTTTTCAGCATAGTCTTTTATGATATTTCATATCTTAGTTTTATTGATCTTTTCAGTTGTTTTGTTTTAAACTGTTTCATTTATTTCTGCTCTGATCTTTGTTATTTTCTTTCTTCTACTAATTTAGGACTTTGTTCTTCCTTATCTAGTTCCTTCAGTTGTAAAACTAGGTTGTTTGAGAGTTTTTTTGTTTCTTAAAATAGGATTTTATCACTAGTAATATCCCTCTTATAATTGTTTATGCTGCATAGCATAAGTTTTGATATATTGTATTTCCATTTGTCATAACATATTTTTATCTTTCTTGATTTCTTTTTGACCTATTAGTTGTTCAGTAGCATGTTTTTTAATCTTCACACATTTGTGAATTTTCTAGCTTTCTTCTTATAACTTATTTGTTTTGTATTGTAATTAGAAAGAAACACTTGTTAAGTTTTCAATCCTATAAATATATTAAGAGTTGTTTTGTGGCCTAAAGCAGTATAATGGCCCAGAGAATGTTCCATATGCACTTGAGAAGAATGTGGATTCTATTGATTTGGGATAGAATGTTCTGTGTGTTATCTGTTAAATCTGTCTGATTGAATGTGTTAATAAAGCTAATGTTTACTTATTGATTTTATGTCTGGATCATCTATCCATTGATGAAAGCAGGCTGTTAAACATCTCCTATTAGTTTGCTGTTGTGTATTTTTTTCCTTTAGGTCTGTTAATATTATATATATATATATATATATATATACATATATATATATAGTTGCTATTATGTTGGGGACATTAATACTTATATAAATATTTTATAGTCTTATACTTTTATGATCTTTTTCATCTCATTAAAGTCTTTGTTTTAAAGTCTATTTTATCTGATTTAAGTATAACCACCTATCTTTATTTTGGTGTCTATTTGCTTCAACTATTTTTTACCAGTATTTAATTTTCAGTCTGTGGGTATCCTTGCATATGAAATGAGTCTCTTATAGGAAGCATATAACTAGATCTTCTTTTTTTCCCAGGAAGCCATATTGTGTCTTTTGATTGAAGACTTTAGTCCTTTAATATTTAAAGGAATTATTTATAGGTATATACATATTTCTATTTTGTCAATTATTTTCTGAACATTTTGTAATTCTTCTAGTTTTCTTTTCTTCTTCTCTTCCTTTCTAATTTGATGGTTTTCTGTACTTCTGTGTTTTGATATCTTTCTCTCCATATTTTTTGTATCTACTGATTTTATTTTGTAGTTACCATGAGGCTTACATATAACAGGTTGCAGTTTAAAAATCTGTTTTTATTGACTATTGTTTAAGTTTGATCGTATTCTACAGCTCTTCATGTTGTGAGCCTCAATATTTTGTGTTCCTGATGTCACAATTTAGATCTTTTCATTTTATATATCCCTTTATAAAGTGTCATACAGTTGCAGTTATATTTTCTACTTTTGTCTTTCAGTCTTTTTCAGTGCTAGCTTTTTCAGTGAGTATTACCTCCTTTACCACACTAGATTATTCTGAATTTTACTACATATTTAACTTTACCAGTAAGATTTATATTTTCATTTTTTTTGGTTATTAATTAGGGTCCTATCATTTCAGCTTAAACAAACTCCTTTAACATTTCTTGTAAGGCCAGTCTAGTAGTGATGTACTCCTTTAGCTTTTACTTATTTAGAAAGTTCTGTCTTTCAATTCTGAATGACAATTTTGCAGGGTCTAGAATATTTTATTGGGAGTTTTTCCTTTAAGTACTCTGATTTTATCATACCACTTCCTTCTGTCGTGCTGTGTTTCTGCTGAAAAATCTTCTTATAGTCTTATATGGGTTCCCTGGAACATAGCAAATTGTTTTATTTTTGGCTGCATTTAAGATTCTCTCTTTGTTTCTAAATTTTTTACATTTAATTATACTATGTCTTGATATAAGTCTCTTTGAATTCCTCTTATTTGGAGTATTCAAGGTTTCATGGATATGGGTATCTGTTTCCTGGATTAGCAAAGTTTTCAGTCACTAATTTATTCAAATAATTTACTGTTCCTTTCTATTTCTCTTCTTCTATGACATCTGGAATGTTTGTCTACTTGATATTGTCTCATGAGATTCTTAAACTATATTCACTTGATCTTTTCAGTGATTCACTGATATGAATACGATTCAATGATCATATTCAGTGATCCTTTCTTCTGCTTCATCTTGTTTATTGTTGAACCCTCTAGTGTATTTTTCAGTTCAGATATTGTATCCGTTAGGTCTGAAACTTCTGTTTGGTACTTTCTTATATTTGATCCCTCTTTATTAATGTTCTCACTGTGTTCATCCATTCTTCTCCCAAGTTGGGTGAGCTCTTTGTGAACTTTTTAAATCTCTTTATCAGTTAAATTACTTATCTCCGTTTCATTAAGGACTGTTTCTGAAGTTTTATCTTGTTCTTTGGTTTGGAACGTATTCTTTTGCTTTTTCATTTTTCCTTGACTCTCTCTGTGTATTGTTTGTATAAGATGAAAGATTCACCTCTCTCAGTCTTGAGGAAGTGGCCTTGTGTAGGAGATAAACCTTACAATTCAACCATCCCCAAGCTCTTGATTGTCTTTCAAACCTTTGAGATTGTCAAAGTAATATATTTTATCTTTAATGGCTCCCCATAGTTGAGGGTATGTTCATCCTGTCAGTGTCCCAAGAGGAAGATCTCAACCAGCACATAAACTGAACCTGATGGGAAGCCAGTTCCCTAGGCAGCAGCTTTAAAATAATGCAAATATATGAAGTCCTATGTGACTATAAGCCTAAGTCCCTCTGACCACTAAATCCAGGTGACCTAGAAGTGTCCCCTGCATGTCAATCATAAAAGTCAGGTTACAAGACAAGAGCACAGACTTCTTCCCAATAGATACAGGTGAGCTGAAGTGAAGCAGATGGAGAATTCAAAGATGGTGTCTACCTGCTTCATCCCTAGAGAGCATTTTAGTAGTCCCCTGTCTACCTGTGTGCCAAACCAAAAGCATGTTCCCCAGCCTGAAATTCCAGGACAAGGAAATAGGCCTTTTTCATAGAAAGACTGGGGATATGTTTCAGCCTGCTGTCTGTTCTGTGTCCTGGGTAAGTAGCAGCTAAGAACTGTCTCTGCATTTGTTACAGTCCCAGGGGACCCAAGATCACAAGTCCATCTGACCACCAGATCTAAGTAGTCAAAGGGTCTTACCTGGGAGGGAGCCATTAGAAGACCAGAGCACCACACATAAAAACCAGACACCAGACACATGTAAATGCTTCCTTCCTAACAATGTTGGCATTCTTAAGTGAAGTATCAGATCAGATCAGATCAGATCAGATCATTCGCTCAGTCGTGTCCGACTCTTTGCGACCCCATGAACCGCAGCACGCCAGGGCTCCCTGTCCATCACCAGCTCCCGGAGGTCACTCAGACTCACATCCATCGAGTCAGTGATGCCATCCAGCCATCTCATCCTCTGTCGTCCCCTTCTCCTCCTGCCCTCAATCCCTCCCAGCATCAGAGTCTTCTCCAATGAGTCAACCCTTCGCATGAGGTGGCCAAAATACTGGAGTTTCAGCTTTAGCATCATTCCTTCCAAAGAAATTCCAAGTGAAGTATAGGGAGCCTGAAAAGATAGCACCATCTTCTGAGGTGTCTGAAACACATTAGAGTCAGCCCTTGGATTAATGTTTTATTTGAAGCTTACGCCTAAGACTGCAGCTATGTAGACAAGCTAACAGACCTCTTACACAGAAAGACTGGCCTCTTTGGACTGTTACTTGTTGTTGATTCTCTGGTGGTAATAGTCAGTTAAGAACACTTTCTCTGTTGGTAACAGTCCTATGGGACACATAAGATTATGCCCCACTGGCCACTAGAGCCAGGCAATCTAAAGGCATCCCCTGGCAGCAGCTACAATAATCAAGCTGCCTGGCAAGTGAATAAACTTTATCCTCATAGATAATAACAAGCTTGAGTGAGGAAAATAAAAATCACAGACTTGATTCCCACTGGTCTCTGTTCCCTGAGAACTCTGCTGTAGGCTTCTTGGTCTGTGTCAAACCCAAATCTTGTACCTCAGGTGGAAGGTCCAGGACAAGCCAACAGGCCCCCCCCCCTTTTTTTTTTTACATAGACAATGGAAGTGTGTTTGAGTTGGTTGTCTGTGAAGATGGGTTTGGTAGCCAGCCAAGAATTATCTCTCCATTTTTTATAGTCCCATAGTACCTAGGATAGCAGGCCACACTGGTCACTAGAGCCAGGTGATCAAGAGATCTCCTCTAGGTGGCAGCCACAAAAATGGGGCACCAGTTATGTGTAAAAGCACCCCTAGGGGAATAGTGGCTCTCTGGAGTGTGGCAGAGGAAAGATTTAAAGATGGTGCTCCTTAAAGTGAAAAAAGACTATGACTTAAAAAAATAATAATAATAAATGGGACCCATTGCTGAAGTGAGGTAAACAGTACAATCACAACTCCTGCCAGCCTCTGCTTCAGCAGTCCTCTAGATGTGTGTTAAAGTTAGATACCTGCCCCTCAGACCAGCATTTTAAGGTAAGCAAATAAACCTCCTTTACAGAGTATCTTTTCAAATGGCTGCTTCTGCACTGGAAACTGCGGTGGGTTAAGAATCACATCTCAGTTCATTACGGCCTTGTGAGCCTCATGCACATGATTCCCATTGGCTTTCAAAGGTAAATGTTTTGAGTGTTCCTTTCTGGGGCAGGTCTTAAAAATTTGAGTGCCAGGTATGGGGTTCAAGCCCTTTGTTGCTTTTTAGAGAGGAGTTCCAAGTTTTGAGCTTGCAGACTGTGGGTTACCAAATTGGTGGCAGGTGGCGGGGGGAGCGGGGGAGCCGGCGCGGGGGAAGTTTGCAGTGATGTCTCAATCTTTCCTAATCATTCCAGTACAGGTTTTTCTTGCTCTCTTAGTGTGTAGCAGTCACTCAGCTAGCTTTTGGCTTTTTTTTAGAGGAGATTATTCTGTATGATGAAAGTGAAAGAGAGTGAAAAAGTTGGCTTAAAGCTCAACATTCATAAAACTAAGATCTTCCCATTCGGTCCTATCACTTCATGGGAAATAGATGTGGAAACAGTGGCTGACTTTGTTTTCTTGGGGTCCAAAATCACTGTGGATGGTGACTGCAGCCATGAAATTAAAAGATGCTTACCCCTTGGAAGGAAAGTTATGACCAACCTAGACAGCATATTAAAAAGCAGAGACATTACTTTGTAAACAAAGGTCCATCTAGTCAAGGCTATGGTTTTTCCAGTGGTCATGTATAGATGTGAGAAGTGGACTATAAAGAAAGCTGAGCACTGAAGAATTGATGGTTTTGAACTGTGGTGTTGGAGAAGACTTTTGCGAGTCCCTTGGACTGCAAGGAGATCCAACAAGTCCAACAAGTCCATCTTAAAGGAAATCAGTCCTGTGTGTTCATTGGAGGGACTGGTGTTGAAGTTAAAACTTCAATATTTTGCCCATATGATGGGAAGAGCTGACTCATTTGAAAAGACCCTGACACTGGGAAGGATTGAGGGCAGGAGGAAAAGGAGACAACAGAGGATGAGATGGTTGGATGGCATCACCAACTCGATAGACATGGGTTTGGATGAACTCCGGGAGTTGGTGATGGACAGGGAGGCCTGGCGTGCTGCAGATCATGGGATCTCAAAGAGTCGGACACGACTGAGCAACTGAACTGAAGTGAACTGAACTGATTCTGTATGTAGCAATAGATTGAATGTGTCTGTGGGATGAGGTGATTTGAAGATCTTTTTATGCTGCCGTCTTGAACTTGCTACCAAATCCCACTTTCTCATAATTGTAGTCTTGAAGTTCAGGATCCCATGATCAACACTATGCCTATCTGTAATTTCTTGTAACTTAGAAAAAAACATTACCCTGGATTTTGGTGATCTGTATATTTTTCTTTTAACTCCAGAATTGGTCAGGCATAAAATTTTATTTTACTTTCAATGTTTTGAGACAAGTAGAATTGTCAAGGAGCATTGTTATGTAATATATGCTTTAGAGTATGTGCCCACCAAAGTGCTTTGAATATGTTAATTACATGTTAATATACATGTATTGGTTTCCAAACAATTTATTGAATTGATTGGACCATAGTCTGAGTATAAAGAAAATTAATGCTGCTAGACCAAATACAACTGTAAACTATTTATATAAAAGGCAGCAAACAGGAAAAAAGAATATGCTAGCAAACTGGAAATTTTTACGTAGCATATTTTCATCTTTTTTCTTTGGAAGAGGAAAGGGCAAATGGAAAGCTATAGGGATTGAATCTTTTTAAGTTTAAGATGTATGTTAAATCAGAGGTAGTGTCCTGAGTAGCATGACCTGACTCAGGAGAAATGAATCTGATTTAACAAACTTGTCTTACTATGTAAAATAAAGAAATTGGACTGCTAATCATTACTCTTGAAGTGTGTATAAAGATAAAATAATTCAAGGAAAAGACAGTATTTCAAAGAATATGTGTGAGAATTTTGTCCTGCATTAAGAGTTGCAAGTGCATTCCAATGCACTGGGGGTAATGGTTGCTATGAGGGGTCTGAGAAATTAGTTAGAGACTAATGCAGCTTTAATGTTCACATCCATCCTCTTTGGAAAATTATGAGAACATACCCAAATTCTCTAACTTCCCTCTGACAAGCCTTAGTGGTTACTCAATGGAGGCTGATCTTTGCCCAGGCAGTTCATTTTTGTTGCAACTTACCTTCAGGCATATGCCTCTGTAAAAATAATCTCTGTGTATTCATCATACTTTGCCACAAATATTTCTAGTTTTATTTTTATGCTAGAAATACTTTTCCTGAAAGTAAAACATAAAGATGGAAAAATATCTTTATTAACATTCCACAAACTTTAAAAAAAAATTTCCTCTGCCTGGAAAGCTCTTGGCTCACATACCCGGGCATCTCACTCCTTTCTGACCTCTACTTACATCTCACTTTCTAAAATAGACCTTCTCTTTTTTATATGAAAGGACATTTTCCCATCACCATCACTTTCTATTTCTTAACCCTCCTTTGTTCTTCCTCACGGCACTTATCCTCACTTGACATAGGTGTATTTCTTGTTTATGGTGTCTGCCCCACTTGGACATAAGCTCCATAAAAACAAACTATTTGTCTGTTTTGATTCATAGTTGTTCTGCTGTACTAGCACAGTATCTGGCCTTTGTTGAACAAATGAATGGATTTCCTCCTTTCCTTTGTGTTCAGAGGAACTTTTTGCCTAAGGGTTCCCTGTATAAAGCTTGAGGTATTATTTATTCCATTAAACTGGTCCAGTACCATGTGAATTTTATAAGAATTTCTAAATGAATATCAATACCAACAAATGTTTTAATACCTAAGGCAGAGGCTTAAATTATACAATTTGAAGAAGTAGAGAAAAATACATTATGAATATTTTTGGTACTAATCAAAGTTTATTTTCTTATTGATTAATCACAAAGCAATAGCCTGAGTATTATGTACTAAAAATTGGAAAGTTTGACATGTAATTATTATCATATCACCTCATTCTCCTTAATTCTGAAGCAAAATTATAGGAAAATGAAACTAAAAGATACCTAAAAAGTATTTACAAATATATTTAGTGCATTATTAACAAACAAGATGTTTTGAATTGCTTATGTATACATAACAGTATTCCGAAACAAATGGCAAGATTATATTTATTTGAAAAGCTGAAATTTACTACTCCTCCTCCATAAGATTAAGTAACTACTAGTACAAAGAAAGAAGAGAGATTTCTACAACATTGATACTGACACTTTATAACTATGTCTTACCATAAAGGATAAGATTTATTGGTTAGCCTCGGTAAAAACCATTTTTGTTTTTGCATAAATGGTTTAAACTTAGAAGTAAATTAATCCTTCGAATAGGCTGAAATCTATTTAAAAAGGCATATATCATCAAATGAAACTTTTTTATTGTTTATGAAATGGAAATGTAGAATTGATGACAAATAAATGTGTAGAATCAATGTGAGCTGATAGTTCAAAATAACTGCATAAGTTTGCATTTAGCTACATTTAAACTTCTGCCATTCTTTTAGTTCATGTATACATACACACATACACACACACACACACACACACACACACACACACACAGGCACATACACATGCCTAGGAAATATATGTAAAAAATAATTTCATCAAATCAGTGATTGTCTATATGTATAAAACTACTTTTTTATAGTAACAAAACATGCCAGAAAATGTCCTAGGCACTGATTACACAAAGTTCTTCTAACAAATACACTTCTAACAAACTCATAGTATTTTGGGTGAAAAATGAGCAATATTTTTGTTTATATGTTCATATTATAACAGAGTAATAGCCACCAAAAGATATACATGTCCTAAGCCTTCGCTTAACATAGTAACGTATTAAAAGGACTTATTTTAAGCTACTATGTTTGTGGTAATTTGCTATAGCATCAATAAAAATAATATACATGTATACATGTACACATATTCCTAGAAATTCATTCATGTTTACTTACAACTATATGTATAGGAACACATACAAATACATATATACAATATTAATAAATACATCTTTAAGTGAGAAAAACAAAATTAAACAAGGGAAGTAAGGATTATAGAGGGGAGAGGAATTGCTGCATTTCAAAAGGGTAATGATAAAAGAAAAGGTGATTATTAAAAGCTCTTTGATGATGTGACATTTGAGTAGAGACCCTGAGTGAGGGTTAAGTTTAACCTTAAGAATAGTAAACCTTAAGAATATCTGGGACAAGACTATTTCAGGCAAGGGTCCCAGAGATTGGATTGCACTTGGAGAGTTTGAAGACTATCCAGGGGTCAGTGAGCCTGGAGCTTAGCAAGCAAGGAATGGGGTGGTAGGAAATCTGAAAGGTTTTCAAACTCTCTATGGTTAAGAAATTGTTCAATTGGAGTTTTTTTAAGGTACTTTTTGTCACATAGCAATCCCTGTTTGTAAACTATAGTTAAACTGATTTACTAGAAACACAAATTTAAAGTAAGTGTTGTTGTTCAGTTGCTAAATTGTGTCAACTCTTTGCAATCCTATAGACTATGAACTGTGGTGTTGGAGAAGACTCTTGAGAATCCCTTGGACTGCAAGGAGATACAACCAGTCCATTCTGAAGGAGATCAGCCCTAGGATTTCTTTGGAAGGAATGATGCTAAAGCTGAAACTCCAGTACTTTGGCCACCTCATGGGAAGAGTTGACTCATTGGAGAAGACTCTGATGCTGGGAGGGATTGGGGGCAGGAAGAGAAGGGGATGACAGAGGATGAGATGGCTGGATGGCATCACTGACTCAGTGGATGTGAGTCTGAGTGACCTCCGGGAGTTGGTGATGGACAGGGAGGCCTGGCGTGCTGCGATTCATGGGGTCGCAAAGAGTCGGACACAACTGAGCGACTGATCTGATCTGATCTGATCTGATAGCATACCAAGCTCCTGTGTACTCCACTGTATCCCAGAGTTTGCTCAAATTCATATCCATTGAGTGGGTGATCTCAATGGATAACCATCTCATCCTCTGCCACCCCCTTCTCTTTTTACCTGCAATATTTCCCAGAATCATGATCTTTTCAGTGAGTTGACCCTTTACATCAGGTATTGGAGCTTCAGCATCAGTCTTTCCAATGAGTATTCAGGGTTGATTCCCTTTAATTTATGGGCTTGATCTTCTTGCTGTCCAAGGAACTCTCAAGAGTCTTCTCCAGCACCACAATTTGAAAACATCAATTTCTTCAGCACTCAGCCTTCTTCATGGTCTAACTCTCACATCCATCCATGACTCCTGGAAAAACCATAGCTTTGACTATATGGACCTTTGTTGGCAAAGTGCTGTCTCTGCTTTTTCATATGCTGTCTAGCTTTCCTTCCAGGGAGCAAGCGTCTTTTAATTTCATGGCTGTAGATCACGAAATTATTAAGTGTAGATCTCTAAAGTGCAACCCAAATTTTGGAGTAAACATAAAAATAAATTTTAATAACCACAGGCATAACAAGTATAACATAGGGAAAAAGAAAAATGTTATAAAATCAAGAATCATAACCTGGTAATGAAAGTGGCATGAACAGGAATAATTTGTGGACCACAGATCCCACTTTCATTTGTTCTGAGGTCTATGGACCATTCATTTATCGAGAGCTTTTTTTTTTTTTTTTTTTGAGTGATACTGGAAATTGCTGTAAGGTTTTGAACAGATAAGTTTTGCAATTTATGTTTTACTAGTCTTAGTCCGGGGAAGGCAATGGCACCCCACCCCAGTACTTTTGCCTGGAAAATCCCATGGATGGAGGAGCCTGGTAGGCTCCAGTCCATGGGGTCGCTGAGGGTCGGACAGGACTGAGCGACTTCACTTTCACTTTTCACTTTCGTGCATTGGAGAAGGAAATGGCAACCTACTCCAGTGTTCTTGCCTGGAGAATCCCAGGGGCGGGGGAGCCTAGTGGGCTGCCGTCTATGGGGTCACACAGAGTCGGACACAACTGAAGTGACTTAGCAGCAGCGGCAGCAGTCTTAGTCTCACTACTTGTGGAGATTTGATTTTTATGGGCACACACAAAAGCAGCTAGATCAATTTGGAAATTACCGAAAAAATCCAAAAAAGGAATGAAGGCCAGAGTAAGCCAAGTGATGGTCAAAGGGTAAGATATTACAGACATATTTAGAATAAAGAATTACAGATATGTTTAGAAGATAGAGCCAGCAGGATTTATAGATGAACTTTGTAAAATATTAAATATTGAGTCAAATCAAAGTTGAATAAGGATTTGGGGACCTTAGTATGTTGAAATATGGAGTTACCTAAGGAAAACTGGGAGAGGAGCAGATGTTTCATTTAAGAGTGGAAGTCAGGAGTTTATTTTCAGCCTGTTAAGTACTACTAGATTTTTTTTAGTTCTTTGTAACAAATTACTGCAGACTTAGCCTCTTAAAGCACAAGGCACTCATTATCCTATAGTTACAATAGATCAGAAGTTTGGGCTTGACTTGACAGAATCCTCTGCTCAGGGTCTCACAAGGCTGAAATTATAGTGTCTGCCATTCTGGAATTCTCATCTAGAGCACAGCATACTCTGAAAAGTTTATTCAGGAAGAATTCAGTTCCTTGAACTCTAGGCCTCATGTGCTGTTCTTATTGTCTGTCAACCCCTGGCCATTCTCTGCTGCTAGGATTCCATGCCAGGTCGTCCTCTCAGTGACAAGGCAGTTACTTGTTCAAGACCAGCAGGAGAATCCCCCTAGTTACCTACCAAGCAATCCTATGTGACATAAAGAAATCAAGGAGTGACATCATTGTTCTAACATATCATAACCTAATCAATGGTACAACTCTCACATCACATTCCTAGGACCCTCCACAGTCAAAAGGAGGGGATTATTCAGGTTAGATACACCAGAGAGCAGGAAACTTGAGGACTATCTTAGAACGCAACATACCACAGAATCCTATTTGATTTCTGAAAGTGAAGTGAAGTCGCTCAGTCTGTCTGACTCTTTGCGACCCCATGGACTGTAGCCCACCAGGCTCCTCCATCCGTGGGATACTCCAGGCAAGAGTACTGGAGTGAGTTGCCATTTCCTTCTCCAGGGGATCTTCCCTACCCGGGGATCGAACCCAGGTCTCCTGCATTGCAGGCAGATGGTTTAACCTCTGAGCCACTAGGGAACCCGCCCCCGCTCCCGCCCAGAAGCATCAATAAATAGTTAAATATAGAGGTCTGAAATTCAGATGTGAGATCTGAATGAGAGATCCACATTTGAATATTACATTGACTGTTTTACCCACACCACCCTCTCCTGCTATCTGTATTCTTAGCTTGCTGTCCTAATCTGTACCACAGGAGACTCACATTTATGGACAATGTTTCCTGGGCTTCTGCCTCAGATCCCAAACTTCCTTCAGCCAATGGAGAGCTTTCAGAGTGGCAGAGAATCTGGACATTACTCAGATATTGGCTTCCAGCTTCTACTCCCAAAGCTCCCTTTGGGGTGCTCCTCTTGTTTTGTCCCAGTTATCTAAGGATCTGATGACCCCACTTTTTCCCATTTTCCCCTTCAGCCTAGGGTAAATAATAGCTCTCTATTCTTGCTAGTCCTTTCATGCTTCCCCATTTCTTCATTGCTTCCTTAATCCTTCAGTAAATAGTCTTTTTGCTAAACTACCTTTGCTACCCCTTTGATTTTTGGTCTTCCCCATCAATATCACAATAGAATGGGTATCACCAGACAAAAGCACAGAAAATTGCTGTCTAAAAAAATTTAATTCACTAGTGGAAGAAATGAAATAGTTCCTACGTGAGCATCTTTTCAGATGTCTGAGGCTAGTGAAGTCAAGCTGAAATTAGAGCTCATTGCCAAGTTGAAGGATTTTGAAAAAGGCCTTATAGTTGTTAAGAGGCTGTTTTATATCTGTGATATGAAATATACTCAAAAAGCAATTGAAAACAGATAAACCTCTCTATGGAGTACGTCAAGGCAGTATATTGTCACCCTGTTTATTTAATTTATATGCAGAGTGCATCATGAGAAATACTGGACTGGAAGAAACACAAGTTGGAATCAAGATTGCTGGGAGAAATATCAATAACCTCAGATATGCAGATGACACCACCCTTATGGCAGAAAGTGAAGAGGAACTAAAAAGCCTCTTGATGAAAGTGAAAGTGGAGAGTGAAAAGGTTGGCTTAAAGCTCATCATTCAGAAAATGAAGATCATGGCATCTGGTCCCATCACTTCATGGGAAATAGATGGGGAACAGTGTCAGACTTTATTTTTCTGGGCTCCAAAATCACTACAGACGGTAACTGGAGCCATGAAATTAAAAGACGCTTGCTCCTTGGAAGGAAGGTTATGACCAACCTAGATAGCATATTCAAAAGCAGAGACATCACTTTGCCAACAAAGGTTCGTCTAGTCAAGGCTATGGTTTTTCCTGTGGTCATGTATGGATGTGAGAGCTGGACTGTGAAGAAGGCTGAGTGCCTAAGAATTGATGCTTTTGAACTGTGGTGTTGGAGAAGACTCTTGAGAGTCCCTTGGATTGCAAGGAGATCCAACCAGTCCATTCTGAAGGAGATCAGCCCTGGAATTTCTTTGGAAGGAATGATGCTAAAGCTGAAACTCCAGTACTTTGACCACCTCATGCGAAGAGTTGACTCATTGGAGAAGACTCTGATGCTGGGAGGGATTGAGGGCAAGAGAGAAGGGGACGACAGAGGATGAGATGGCTGGATGGCATCACTGACTTGATGGGTGTGAGTCTGAGTGACCTCCGGGAGTTGGTGATGGACAGGGAGGCCTGGCGTGCTGAGATTCATGGGGTCGCAAAGAGTCGGACACGACTGAGCGACTGATCTGATCTGATCTGAAACCTCTCTATTAAAACTTAAGGAAAAATAGATTACAAAACCTTCTACATCTTTAGAACAGATGCTGAGTTAAAGGGTATTGAATGAGGAAAATACCTAGAGATGGTCTTAAAAGGCCACAAGAAGACTCAGCCAAAGAGTCATAACAGAAGAGGAAGTGACAGTAGGAGTATGCTAAATACATATTTCCCTGACCAATTCTGAGAATGGCATCAAGTAAAAATACATTTAGATTTAGAGGCTACTCTCAACAGTACCTAAATAACTTGAAGTTACTGTCTTAAGTATCAACATGGCAATATCTAGGTCAAAGTCATAGTTGATGATTAATTACATTGACTTCTTACTTCAACCAAGACAAATATTCCCCAGCTGCTTCAAGAATACCCTTGTGTTATAAAGATTATGAAAGATAATTCACGTCAAGCATCAGGCACAAGGTGGATGTTCAACAAATCTCCTCTTCTTCAAGTTTTTAATTAAATCATAATGAAAATAACTCCAACTATGATATAAAACTCTTCTTAGATATTTTAGATAGATGTCGCTGCCAATAAATTCTATAAAAATATAAAGTACAAACAATTATACACATAATCTTTCATATAACTGTGTTGAATTAAGAAAGTATATTTGAAGCATTTGCCTTAGTGCAGCACAGGGATATTAAACATAATAAGCACCTGCTATAAATCTATATGTAAATTAATTTTCTTCCTCTAATGACATTTCAAACCTTAGAAATGACTTAAATGGATTCACCTTTCATCATCCACTTGCTCCCAAAATGTACACAATTAGGTCCAAGCCTTTCAGACTATAAATAACCAGAATAAACCTATGGGAGAATTGAGAGAGTTACATTTTGCAGCACAGAACTAGTCTTCTGCAAATTCTCCTCTAAACACCCTGAGTACAAATGTTAGAAAAACTGCAAATCTAAAAAGTGCTAGTGTTCTCCATAGTGGCTGTACTAGTTTGCATTCCCACCAACAGTGTTAGAGGGTTCCCTTCTCTCCGCACCCTCTCCAGCATTTATTGCTTGTGGACTTTTGGATCGCAGCCATTCTGACTGGCGTGTAATGGTACCTCATAGTGGTTTTGATTTGCATTTCTCTGATAATGAGTGATGTTGAGCATCTTTTCATGTGTTTGTTAGCCATCTGTATGTCTTCTTTGGAGAAATGTCTATTTAGTTCTTTGGCCCATTTTTTGATTGGGTCGTTTATTTTTCTGGAATTGAGCTGTAGAAGTTGCTTGTATATTTTTGAGATTAGTTGTTTGTCAGTTGCTTCATTTGCTATTATTTTCTCCCATTCTGAAGGCTGTCTTTTCAGCTTGCCTATAGTTTCCTTTGTTGTGCAGAAGCTTTTTAAGTTTGATTAGGTCGCATTTGTTTATTTTTGCTTTTATTTCTGATATTCTGGGAGGTGGGTCATAGAGGATCCTGCTGTGATGTAAGTCAGAGAGTGTTTTGCCTATGTTTTCCTCTAGGAGTTTTATGGTTTCTGGTCTTACATTTAGCTCTTTAATCCATTTTGAGTTTATTTTTGTGTATGGTGTTAGAAAGTGTTCTAGTTTCATTCTTTTACAAGTGTTCAACCAGTTTTCCCAGCACCACTTGTTAAAAAGATTGTCTTTAATCCATTGTATATTCTTGCCGCCTTTGTCAAAGATTAGGTGACCATATGTGTGTGGATTTATCTCTGGACTTTCTATTTTGTTCCATTGATCTATATTTCTGTCTTTGTGCCAGTACCATACTGTCTTGATGACTGTAGCTTTATAGTAGAGCCTGAAATCAGGCAGGTTGATTCCTCCAGTTCCGTTCTTCTTTCTCAAGATAGCTTTGGCTATTCGAGGTTTTTTGTATTTCCATACAAATTGAGAAATTATTTGTTCTAGCTCTGTGAAGAATACCGTTGGTAGCTTGATGGGGATTGCATTGAATCTATAAATTGCTTTGGGTAGTATACTCATTTTCACTATATTGATTCTACCAATCCACGAACATGGTATATTTCTCCATCTATTAGTGTCCTCTTTGATTTCTTTCAGCAGTGTTTTATAGTTTTCTATATATAGGTCTTTAGATTCTTTAGGAAGATATATTCCTAAGTATTTTATTGTTTTCATTGCAATGGTGAATGGAATTGTTTCCTTAATTTCTCTTTCTATTTTCTTGTTATTAGTGTACAGGAATGCAAGGGATTTCTGTGTGTTAATTTTATATCCTGCAACTTTACTGTATGGAGATTCCTCGAAAAACTGGGAATAGAACTGCCTTATGACCCAGCAATCCCACTGCTGGGCATACACACTGAGAAATTCAGAATTGAAAGAGACACGTGTATCCCAATGTTCATAGCAGCACTGTTTACAATAGCCAGGATGTGGAAGCAACCTAGATGTCCATCCACAGATGAATGGATAAGCAAGCTGTGGTACATATACACGATGGAGTATTACTCAGCCATTAAAAAGAATACATTTGAATCAGTTCTAAGGAGGTGGATGGAACTGGAGCCTATTATACAGAGTGAAGTAAGCCAGAAAGAAAAACACAAATACAGTATACTAACGCATATATATGGAATTTAGAAAGATGGTGACAATCACCCTGCTTATGAGACAGCAAAAGAGAAACTGATGTATAGAACAGACTTTTGGACTCTGGGACCGGGAGAGGGTGGGATGATTGGGGAGAATAGCATTTAAATATGTATAATATCATATCTGAAACGAGTCAGTCCAGGTACGATGCCCTATAACAGATGCCTGGGACTGGAGCACTGGGATGACCTGGAGGGATG
The DNA here is from genome assembly GCA_935064755.1 of Tragelaphus eurycerus. NCBI lineage: Eukaryota > Metazoa > Chordata > Mammalia > Artiodactyla > Bovidae > Tragelaphus > Tragelaphus eurycerus. The sequence goes on along the minus strand of CAKXYN010000009.1, from coordinate 15,364,977 downwards.
GTATAGGAAGGGGGAGGGAGGAGGGTTCAGGATGGGGAACACGTGTATTCTGGTGGCGGATCCATCTCGATGTATAGTAAAAGTAATACAATATTGTAAAGTTAAGCAAAATAAAAATAAATTAAAAAATAAAAAGTGCTAGTGTACAACTTGTACTAGTGTAAAAAATTATTATATCATTACTGATGGCAAGTCTGACCACAGAAAGTTTTGCACCCTAGTAAATATTTCTTTTATTAACCTGTATATCCTCTACCATATTAATCCATATATTCCTTACCATAGAACAAACCAATACAGTAGGAAAAAATAAGAATATATTCATGCCTCCCAAGAACTGGGAATTAAAATGCTTTTCCAAATTCAAATTGTAGCCTTATTTTCTCTATATTTTGAAATATGAGCAAAGTAAACTTCCACTATATTTTGAAAGTCCTTCTGGCCTCTTCTCAGTGATTTTGTCCGCTGTACTGTGAACTGTTCTCCCCAACAATGATAGAAATGTCCTCTACCCTCAGACATGGAGGAAACAGGCAGAATTCTTCAGTTAGTGGAAAAGACCTGAATAATACTGAACTAAATTTGGAAGACAGTACGGAGAAATAGGGAAATTTTATATCCCTATTAATAGGGAAATTAAATATCCACTTAATGTTGGATAGAAAAGGCTGGCTATCTGTTGCCTGGGGCTGGGTCCCCAGAGGCCTGAATTAATCTACAGGAAGATGGAGAAAAAAGGTATAGGAGCCAATACAAATTGAGTAAAAATAATGTATTTATAAACAAATTCTTTTTTTATGCATATAGCTATATATTGCTGATTAAAAATAATTTAGAGTGATTTGTCATTCAAATGTTATGTAACTTTAAATATAATCTGTAAAACTGAGAGAAGTACCCATGTATACACACACAGACTTGGTTTTATTATGTAATTATTGAATGCTATGTGAGGTTAGCTAAATAATATCCAAGCAAGTAATTTACTATTTTTGATATATGGTAGTTATCTTATACCAGGATTCAAGTATATTTGGAAGGAAACATTATTTGGTAGTTCTTTATGAACCAGTGGGGATTTCTCTCTAGTCATGCTACACTTTTAAAATATATAAATTAAACCTACACTACAACTGCAGCTATAACATATTTGCTAAGAAAGAGGGCATAAAGAATTTTAACTTTATTTTCTTTTATTCATAAGGCTGTAAAATTAAATAATACTTCTGAAACTGCTTTTTTATCATTTCTACTTTAAATCATTGCCTGATTATCTCCTGAAATAAATGCTTGCTTATGCTTTGAAATAAATTTTATTATTTTCAGATTTTATTATAAGTAGTTTAAGTATTTGTTTAATTTAATCATAACAACATTGCCTTTATCATCAGGCAATGCAATCTTACCTTTGATGTTAAGGTAAAGTTTGAATGTCTATCTTTTGCAACATTGTAAAGATACCAGATTGGAGGGTACTGTCACTAATATATTTAAGAATTTGCTTAATTCTCTAATTTTCCTTACTTACAAATTCATCACTAATTGAGGGAGCTATTTTGTCTTAGCTATAAAAATGTTGTAAATAAGAAGTATGTTAAGAATTTAACTATTTTTTTAAAAACCACTGTTTGGATTCAGAAGTTTTGGGTCATATAAATATTTATGGTAATGTCCTCTCTTTTCTACTACATGAACTCCTAAATAGAAAACTGATGTATTGAAGGGGTTCATTACTTTGTCATGAGATAGTTTTCATTAAAGACATGAGATTTGGACTGAGATATATATCTGTCTTTTCCTCTCTTCCTGCACACACCACTATGTATCTGCCATTCCTGCTTTTACACATTACAAATAAACTATATGCAAAATATTCACTAGCAAATATATTCCCCCTGATTGTCTTTCATAATCCTAACCTAAGGGGAGAGGTACTCCATTTTTTTAATGATCACAAATGCTTGACGATCTTTGTATTACATTCTCTAAAATTATAAAATCATTAAAACTTTAGACTGCTATCTATACTGACATCTGGGAGATTATCAATTATGCATATACTTTACTGTCCTTAAAATTTCCTTGGAAGCTCTTTGTTTCATTATGCTAGGCACTGCATGGAATAACTCTATCTCACATTTTACAGTCTGAGAATATTTAAGAGTGAAGACATTAGCTAGAATTTTCATATTTCCTATTCAAGAATTTCTGCTTCAAGTAAGGCAAATACTGTTTCTTTTTCATCATTAAATTCGATTTTTATACTCTAACAGAGACCTGCTCTTACCTGTCAGTTTTTCACTTGAGGTACCCTAAGTGAGGAATGAGAGTGCCCTAAGTGTAACATAAGTTCAATTTCTGTCACTTTATACAGGCCTTTCCCAGTTATACTCTATTTGTACTTCTTCCCATAAAAAACCTATAAGAAAGGGGTACCTTAGAGTTGTTACTGTTTCCTAAGGGAAACTGAAAGAATCCATGGCAAATATGTTGCTTTATCTCTCTTCTGGGCTTGAGAATTGTTTTCCTCTTGTTCCCCATGGCTGTAACAAAACTGTATCCTGATTTTTTATTTTTTTTTTCCTGATGAATTTGTCATTTGGAATTATTTGGGGGACTGCTGGATTTCAAACTTGATTCATTGCTAAAGTTGGTTTCTGGTTACAAAACTATAGATCCTAAAGCTTAATGCTGATGAAACCTGAGAACAAACACAGAGTAATACAATCCTTAAGAATACACATGTTAGATTTGAAATTTTTTACTTTCCTGTTTACAAATATTGAAAGTAGATGATACTGATATCTTTTATATAATACATTTTATATTTAAATCATTTTAATGAGAAATGTGTCCAAGGAGAGCGGTTTAGAGATTGGATATGTAAAATATACTTTATACAACCCTTTGTAAGATATGCATATAACTTTGGGTTTTAAGTAATGTCTATTTTGTGAAACAAAAGAATGATGATCAAGATAATAAAGTTGTATTTTTATTTTCATTACAAGGGGCAAGTTTAGCCCTGGAATTGATGAGTGAATGACATAATGCTTCATGTGATAGAGAATGTCTTAAAGTATAAGAAATGAGTTAAGATTTTAGTAAGAAATTAATTCAAAATTAAAATAATTTCAATCACAAGTCATAGGAAGCATTTTAGTGATAAGCATTTAGTGAAAAATAATATTTACTCATTAATTTAATCCAAAGTTAAGGTGCTTTTTGTTCTCCCACTCAGGGTTAAAATTTATCTGGTATTTCTAACAATGGTGTGAGTGCAAAATATAAATAAACCTATTTTATTAAATTTTACAACATGCCTCTGTTTACATGGAGAGATATTTTATTTTTGAAACAGGGAACTGATACTTAAATATCTGCATATGAACTTGGGGGAAATTTTCAGCAAATAGTAAAAAGACTAAAAAAGTCAAGAAAATCAAACTGTATATTAAATGTCCTAAAAGTTATTAATGTGGAGAAATTATCTTTAATAATGGCAATATCAATACATCAATATTTTCATAAACGATTTTTAATGATCCATATATTGGACTTCTCTAGCAATAAATATAGTGTACTAGATAGTATGAAACTATTTACTCAAATTAAAACTTACTGAACCATTGGCCAACTACTGGCTGGGATCTTAGTAAATATGACAGATAAATCAGATATCATTCTCATCTCCCCATCCGCACTAAATAAATCATGCATTAATTAAATTTCTGTAAACATATAAGAACAAAAAAGAGTGTGGTTAAATGACAAGATATATTTCAAGTAAGGAAAGCCAAGAGGCTATAACTGATTGGATGAGCGAAGAAGCTAAAACATAAAGTACTTGCTGAAAGAAGTGTGTGGACTCACCTTGTAGAAAGCCATGAGAGCCTGAAATCATCAATCATCATGGTAAACTGGGATGATTCATGTGGCTAAAGCAATGAGTTTAAATAAGAATTTAAATGTAAAATCATGATAACACCAAGTTTCCTCCTTCAGTATGTGAAACCACAAAATGGAAGCTTCCCATTCTCCTCAGGAAAACTTCATTAACATAGATTCAGGGAGATCAGAGGTCAGGTGTGGGCATTGGAAGAAACAGCCTGGCAGAGCAGAGGTCAGGTGTGGGTGCTGGAAGACCACATTTAAAAAGCATGCCAAAGAGCCAAACTTTTAATGTCTTCTATTCAACTGCTAATGTGTTGACATCCAGATATATTCTGTTTCTACAAAGGGAGGCTTGTTGACCTCAGACTGAAAGGCCCCAATGAGATGCTCTGACATACTAGTGTCCTCTTATAAAAAGAAGGAAGATCATTGTTCACCAGATCATCAAAAAGTAAACCAGTCGCAAGTTTCTGGACGCGCTTCAATCTTCAATACAAACTGAAAGCCGAGGATCATCATGAAATCCTGTAGTACTCAATAATTAATCAAAAGCTAGAATAAACCCTGGCAAGGAAGACAGCAATAAGAATGGAAAAAGAGAAATGGAACTGTATTCTAATATCCTCAGTGAGATGTCAATAATTGACAGCATAAACAAGGACAATGGGGATAATAGAAATAGAATCATTCCCAAAGAAGAGTAATTGAAAAGAGAACAAAAGATATATCTGAAAGTGTCACTGGAGAGCAATGAGTTCTTTGAGCTAATATCCTAACATGCAAAAAGTATTTTAAACACACACACACAGCCTGAGAACACACCCGAGAAGGCTGTTGGGAAAGCTGTACCTGAAAGAACTGGACACTTCGATGAGAAATTTTATTTTTTTTAAAAGTCTACAAATTGACTTACAAATTATAAATTTCCATCATTCAACTAATTTGTGGGAAGTATGATGAACAATAACCACATGAAAGTTACCTAAAGAAAGATCATTGTAAATGAAATAAAAGAATCAACATCTATTTGCTTTTCTCACTCATACTTAGTATCCTGTTTAGTTAGGGTTACCCAATGGTTTGTTACCCAAGACAAATGTATATTTTTTTTCCTTTGCCTTTTTCTAATTTAAATTCTTCTCTAAGGCGTAATCGCCCTGGGTTCAAAAGATTGTAAGAAAGCTTGCGAAGCTAAGTATGGCAGTACTTTTCAGGCTTAGCAAAAAATAGCTGTTGAGTCTAATACTCACAACATCTTTTACTATTGCCTCATACTGATAACAGCATCAACCCAGTCATCAGACAGGTATTCCCTAGTAATTAAAGATACCTGAGAGGAAAGAAAGACAAATATTAGCAACTGCAAGCATTTGTGTAATGGATTTGGAACCTAGAGAAGTTTTGTGATTTCTAGCAATATTTTTCAATAAGCAAAGTACCCCATAATAATTTTATATTTTGAGTTGCTACATATATCATTCAATCTGCACCTATTTCAAATAAAATATAATACTATTAGCCACACATGTACACATCTAGACAAAATACATTTCAGTCTTTTAGATTTTTGCATATTTTCTTCTGAAAAGTGAAAAAGTGCTACCACACTAATTTGAACACTGATAATCTCCTTGCCAACCTCCAACCCAAGTAAGACGGTAGATATTGTAAGAGGGCATCAGAGGGCAGACACACTGAAACCATATTCACAGAAAACTAGTCAATCTAATCACACTAGGACCACAGCCTTGTCTAACTCAATGAAACTAAGCCATGCCCTGTGGGCCCACCCAAGACAGGTTGGTCACGGTGGAGAGGTTTGACAGAATGTGGTCCACTGGAGAAGGGAATGGCAAACCAATTCAGTATTCTTGCTTTGAGAACCCCATGAACAGTATGAAATGGTAAAATGATAGGACACTAAAAGGGGAACTCCCTAGGTCAGTAGGTGACCAATATGCAACTGAAGATCAGTGGAGAAATAACTCAAAAAATAATGAAGGGATGGAGCCAAAGCAAAAACAATACCCAGTTATGGATGTGACTGGTGATAGAAGCAAGGTCTGATGCTGTAAAGAGCAATATTGCATAGGAACCTGGAATGTCAGGTCCATGAATCAAGGCAAATTGGAAGTGGTCAAAAGGAGATGGTAAGAGTGAACGTGGACATTCTTGGAATCAGCAAATTAAAATGGACTGGAACGGGAGAATTTAACACAGATGACCATTATATCTACTACTGCAGGCAGGAACCCCTTAGAGGAAATGGAGTAGCCATCATGGTCAGCAAAAGAGTCTAAAATGCAGTACTTGGATGCAATCTCAAAAACGACAGAATGATCTCTGTTCGTTTCCAAGGCAAACCATTCAATAACACAGTAATCCAAGTCTATGACCCAACCAGTAACACTGAAGAAGCTGAAGTTGAACGGTTCTATGAAGACCTCCAAGACCTTTTAGAACTAACACCAAAAAGGATGTCCTTTTCATTATAGGGGACTGGAACGCAAAAGTAGAAAGTCAAGAAACACCTGGAGTAACAGGCAAATTTGGCCTTGGAATACAGAATGAAGCAGGGCAAAGGCTAATAGAGTTTTGCCAAGAGAAAGCACTGGTCATAGCAAACACCCTCTTCCAACAACACAAGTGAAGACTCTACACATGGACATCACCAGATGATCAACAATGAAATCAGATTGATTATATTCTTTGCAGCCAAAGATGGAGAAGCTCTATACAGCCAGCAAAAACAAGACCAGGAGCTGACTGAACTCGTTATTACCAAGTTCAGACTTAAATTGAAGAAAGTAGGGAAAACCACTCTATCATTCAGGTATGACATAAATCAAATCCCTTATGATTACACAGTGGAAGTGAGAAATAGATTTAAGGGACTAGATCTGATAGATAGAGTGCCTGATGAACTATGGAATGAGGTTCGTGACATTGTACAGGAGACAGGGATCAAGACAATTCCCATGGAAAAGAAATGCAAAAAAGCAAAATGGCTGTTTGGGGAGGCCTTACAAATAGCTGTGAAAAGAAGAGAAGTGAAAAGCAAAGAGCAAAAGGAAAGATACAAACATCTGAGTGCAGAGTTCCAAAGAATAGCAAGAAGAGATAAGAAAGCCTTCCTCAGCCATCAATGGAAAGAAATAGAGGAAAACAACAGAATGAGAGAGACTAGAGATCTCTTCAAGAAAACTAGAGATGTCAAGGGAACATTTCATGCAAAGATGGGCTCTATAAAGGACAGAAATGGAATGGACCTAACAGAAGCACAAGATATTAAGAAGAGGTGGCAAGAATACACAGAAGAACTGTATAAAAAAGATCTTCATGACCAAGATAATCACGATGGTGTGATCACTGACACTCACCTAGAGCCAGATATGCTGGAATGTGAAGTCAAGTGGGCCTTAGAAAGCATCACTACGAACAAAGCTAGTGGAGGTGATGGAATTCCAGTTGAGTTATTCCAAATCCTGAAAGATGATGCTGTGAAAGTGCTGTACTCAATTTGCCAGCACATTTGGAAAACTCAGCAGTGGCCACAGGACTGGAAAAGGTCAGTTTTCATTCTAATCCCAAAGAAAGGCAATGCCAAAGAATGCTTAAACTACCGCACAATTGCACTCATCTCACACGCTAGTAAAGTAGTGCTCAAAATTCTTTAAGCCAGGCTTCAGCAATACGTGGACCGTGAACTTCCAGATGTTCAAGTTGGTATTAGAAAAGGCAGAGGAACCAGAGATCAAATTGCCAACATCTGCTGGATCATCAAAAAAGCAAGAGAGTTCCAGAAAAACATTTATTTCTGCTTTATTGCAAAGCCTTTGACTGTGTGGATCACAAGAAACTGTGGAAAATTCTGAAAGAGATGGGAATACCATAGCACCTGATTTGCCCCTTGAGAAACCTATATGCAGGTCAGGAAGCAACAGTTAGAACTGTACATGGAACAACAGATTGGTTCCAAACAGGAAAAGGAGTACATCAAGGCTGTATATTGTCAACCTGCCTATTTAACTTATATGCAGAGTACATCATGAAAACGCTGGGCTGGAAGAAGCACAAGCTGGAATCAAGATTGCCAGGAGAAATATCAATAACCTCAGATATGTATATGACACCACCCTCATGGCAGAAAGTGAAGAAGAACTAAAAAGCTTCTTGACGAAAAGTGAAAGTGGAGAGTGAAAAAGTTGGCTTAAAGCTCAACTGATTCAGAAAATGAAGATCATGGCATCTGGTCCCATCACTTCATGGGAAATAGATGGAGAAACAATGGAAATACTGTCAGACTTTATTTTGGGGGGTTCTAAAATCACTGCAGATGATGACTGCAGCTATGAAATTAAAATACGCTTACTCCTTGGAAGAAAAGTTATGATGAACCTAGATATCATGTTCAAAAGCAGAGACTTTACTTTGTCAACAAAGGTCTGTCTAGTCAAGGCTATGGTTTTTCCAGTGGTCATGTATGGATGTGAGAGTTGGACTGTGAAGAAAGTTGAGCGCCGAAGAATTGATGCTTTTGAACTGTGGGGTTGAAGAAGACTCTTTTTTGTTTTTTTTTCCAATAGTAACTATTGTTGTAATTCTTTTTTTTTTTTTTTTTTTAATTTTTTATTTGTTTAACTTTGATATATGGAAAAACCAAAACAATATTGGAGAAGACTTTTGAGAGTCCCTTGGACTGAGAGGTGATCCAACCAGTCCATTCTAGAGGAGATCAGCCCTGGGTGTTCTTTGGAAGAAATGATGCTAAAGCTGAAACTCCAGTACTTTGGCCACCTCATGCGAAGAGTTGACTCATTGGAAAAGTCTCTGATGCTGTGAGGGATTGGGGGAAGGAGAAGAAGGGGACGACAGAGGATGAGATGGCTGGATGGCATCACCGACTCGATGGATGTGAGTTTGAGTGAACTCTGGGAGTTGGTGATGGACAGGGAGGCCTGGCGTGCTGTGATTCATGGGGTCACAGAGTGTCGGACACAACTTGACTGACGAACTGAACTGAACTGAATCTCCTTGCTTTCTCTTACATAGAAAAGAAAATAAATCCCTTGTATTAAGTACTCTTAGTATTTACTCTCAAAAATTTTCATGTATAACATAAAGCAGTATTAATTATATGAATTATGTGGTACATTATATTCCTAGAAATTATTTGTCTTATAAATGAAAGTTTGTAACTTTAGAACACCTTCATAAAATTCCTCCTCCACCTTTCTTTCAAGTAGGAGATGGTGGGATAGAGGAGCCAAAAATCTTGTCTAAACAGATAGCAGTATGTATCCTAATCTTCCTTTTGCAGTCCAAAGACTATAGGTTTGAAAGGAATAACAAGGTCACAGAATCTTTGCCTTTCTTTGCCTAAATTTGGGTCTCTCTTGAGAGAATTCAGAGAAAAATCAGCAATATGATATGGTTAGGTCCAAGGAATGAGATAAGAAAGGTACTGAAAATTTACTCTGTGTTCCTGCAGAAGGTTGATAAACTAGCTAAATTTTGGTAGGGCACCTTGGTACAAGAGGTCACTCTAACCAGTGGTTTTGTGTTGGAAATCTAGATACTGAGCTTTCCATCTTTGCCTGACACAGGAGAATAGATCATAATATAATTATTTGCAGACTTCACTTACCAACACATCTCCTATAAAATATATGGACAGGGAGAATCCTGCTACAAAAACCAAAAGAATATCAGTTGCTGTTCAGTCACTCAGTCTTATCAGACTCTGCAACCCCATGGACTGTTGCATGTCAGGCTTCCCTGTCCTTCACTGTCTCCCAGAGTATACTCAAACTTAAATGCATTGAGTCGGTGATGTCAGCAACCATCTCATCCACTATTGTCCCCTTCTCTCCTGCCCTCAATCTTTCCTAGCACAGGGGCTTTTCCAGTAAGTTGGCTCTTCACATCAGGTGACCAAAGTATTGGGGCTTTAGCATCAGTTCTTCTAATGAATATTCAAGACTGACTTCCTTTAGGATTGACTGGTTTGATTTCCTTCCAGTCCATAAGACTCTCAAGAGTCTTCTCTAACACCCCAATTCAAAAATATCAGTTATTTGGCACTCAGCCTTCATTATGGTCAGAGGTATATTCAAAGCCTCTCTGTTCTGCTGTCGTTAGCATTGGTTCAGCTATCTTATATCCTGCCAACATACGGAAGCGAGAGGGAGGAGTGGAGACAAATACAAAAGAGATGATTTAAAATTAAAAGAAAGTATTCTCTAAAGAGACTGTTTATCTAAATTATTGAATTGGTCTGGAAATAGCAAATTGGATTAAATCCACTCTGCCTCCACTCTATCCCTCTAGCTTGACTGACATTTCATCAGGCAGAGAGATGCGGGTTCAGTCCCTGGGTCAGGAAGATCCCCTGGAGGAGGGTATTGCAATCCACTCAAATATTCTTGCCTGGTGAATATACAGTGGACAGAGAAGCCTGGTATAGTCCATAGGGTTACAAATGGTTGGGAAGGACTGAAGTGACTGAGCATGCACACACCTATTAAAAATTTTTATATACCCAAATATAGTGTATAAATTCTGCTGCAATATAAACATCCATACAGAAGAGGGGCAACTCAGTTTAATTTGCCTAATAAAAATAAGAACTAGGTGTTCATTGAATACATATTATTTGCTGCCACATGAATCTTGATTTCTTTATAAGATTTCTGATTGTCCTTTTTCTAAAGTAATTTGGCCTATATTTTTAAACTATCTACTTGAATCCTTAATTATATAAAAAAAAATTTACTTTAAAAATTAGAAATGCTTCAGATTTAAAACTGTTTGGACACAGTGAATGCAGAGGATAAAAAAGAACACATTTGAATCAGTTCTAATGAGGTGGATGGAACTGGAGCCTATTATACAGAGTGAAGTAAGCCAGAAAGAAAAACACAAATACAGTATACTAACACATATATATGGAATTTAGAAAGATGATAACAATAACCCTGTTTACGAGAGAGCAAAAGAGACACTGATGTATAGAACAGTCTTTTGGACTCTGGGACCGGGAGAGGGTGGGATGATTTTGGAGAATAGCATTGAAATATGTATAATATCATATCTGAAACAAGTCGCCAGTCCAGGTACGATGCCTGATAATGGATGCCTGGGGCTGGTGCACTGGGACGACCCAGAGGGATGGTATGGGGAGGGAGGAGGGAGGAGGGTTCAGGATGAGGAACACATATATACTTGTGGCGGATTTATTTTGATGTATGGCAAAAGCAATACAATATTGTAAAGTTAAGCAAAAAAAAAATAATAAAAAAAGAAAAAAGATTAAACTATATATAAAAAAGAATGATATATATACATTTTGCAAAATTTCAAATTAATAATCCTGAAATTTGAGTTTGAAATACAGCAGCATATCTATTGACAGATGAATGTCTAAACCAATGTATAAAACTGTATATAACTACAATAGAAAATTATTCAGTTTTAAAAAGGAAGGAGATTTTAACAAATGCTACCACAAGAAATGAGGCATTTTGCTAACAGTAAAACGACAGTTACAAAAGGAAATACTGTATGACTACTTATGTGAATCACCTAGAGTAGGCAAATTCATGGAGACAGACAATGGTGATTGCCAGGCCAGGGTCTAGTATGAGGGAATCATAGGGGGTTTATTTTTTAATGGATACAAAGTTTAAGTAGAGGAGGATGAAAAAAGTTCCCAAGGTAGATCGTGGTTATGGTTGCACAACAATATGAATGTGCTTAATTCCATGAACTGTACACTTAGAAAGTGTTAAATAGTGACTGTATGTATGCAAGCTGATTAAAAAAAAAAAAAAAAAAAACAGATTTTTAAAAGCATTTTGAGATTAGTTGAATCTCCACTCCATGTTTGATAACTTTACAGGAGACGATGGACTGGCATCAGAACCAAGGACAGGTATTTACCACCAGCTTTGGTGGCTTAGAAGGTAAAACATCTGCCTGCAATGTGGGAGACCCAGGTTTGATCCCTGCGTCAGGAAGACCCCCTGGAGAAGGAAATGACAACCCACTCTAGTACTCTTGCCTGGAAAATTCAATGGATGAAGGAGCCTGGTAAGCTACAGTCCATGAGATTGCAAAGAGTTGCACATGACTAAGTAACTTCATATTTTAATTGCAAAGTTAAGCTCAGAAAGTTCTTTTCTGAATTGGTTCCTCATGAAAAATGAGTTACACTTTCTCAGTAATTTGAGAAAACTGAATAATTTCAACCTGAGTAAAAGTTACAGAATTAATTAAAAATCCCTTCAACTACTTAGCCTTTCTTGTTATTTTGCCCTTGGCAATACAGAATAATCAGGCAATCTGCTTTTGGAGAAAGGATTATTTGCATATTTTAGAAAGGATCATATACAGGTAAAACCCAAGAAATGGGTATTAAGTCTAAATTATTTGCTAAAAGAAGGGGAAAGGAGAGAATGTGGTTCTATTAAGCTATTGGGAAATGCTCCAGTGTCTCCATTATTATTTTTAAAAGTGCTAAGTCTACTATAACAAATGGCCAGAGGGGAGAATGAGAACTAGGGCCCAATCTATGCAGGAGAATCTAAAGACTTCATGAATCGTCATATTTTTAAAGATTTATCTCTACGGTAGCCATTAAAACCAGGCAGGATTTTATCAGTCTTTCCAATGGTTGTGTGTGTGTGAGACAGTGTGTGTTGAGAGAGAGAGAGAGAGAGAGAGAGAGAGAGAGAGAACTGTAAAAGGAGAATAAAAAAGTACATTAATATTCACCTAAAGACAATTTTGACAGAGTCTGGATAGCAAAGTACAGTTTTTAGACTATTAGATTTGAGTACAAATAACATGAAAATATGTCACTCATATTAATTGAGGAAATAGATATCATTATGCTTTTTTTCTCTTCCATTAATTTCAAAACTTTTCCTCCAGTAGTTAAGTAGATTCTTTTTGGGCCTTGCCACTTGAGATTGCTTTCTTCTCAGTTTACGGAGCACATGACTAAAATGAGGAAACTCACATGCAGTCTGCATATGCTCTCTCCAAATTATCCTAAAGTGTATTATACTTAAAGCAGAGATAATTGCTATAGGTACCCACCTATCCCCTTTTGTACTACACAGTGGGTCCGGTACAGTGATCGACATTACAGTGCCCCTATTACAAGTAGCTATCCCTTTTTTAAAAAATGGAACAGATATTTGATGATGTGCCAAAAGCATTTTTGTGAGTCTTAAAGATACTCACACTGTGAAAAATATTCATATAACAAAAGATATATGGACAAGTGAATAAGTAATTGGTTACATGCCTGGGACGGCCCACAGGGTTTTGTTTAAAAAGCAAAACCTCTCACTCTGTCCTCTTGAGTAATGTTTCTCATAGTGAGAATTTTAAAATGTAATTTGCTTTGTTAATACCTTACATGGGAAAATGTAATAAAAGTAGCAAGTTATTGAAAGAGAGAAAAGAATGAAAATAAATTAAAAAAATCAATTCAGTTCAGTTCAGTCGCTCAGTCATATCTGACTCTGCGACCCCATGAATCGCAGTACGCCAGGCCTCCCTGTCCATCACCAACTCCCGGAGTTCACCCAAGCTCATGTGCATCCAGTTGGTGATGCGATCCAGCCATCTCATCCTCTGTCGTCCCCTTCTCCTCCTGCCCCCAATCCCTCCCAGCATCAGAGTCTTCTCCAATGAGTCAACTCTTCGCATGAGGTGGCCAAAATACTGGAGTTTCAGCTTTAGCATCATTCCTTCCAAAGAAATCCCAGGGCTGATCTCCTTCAGAATGGACTGGTTGGATCTCCTTGCAGTCCAAGGGATTCTCAAGAGTCTTCTCCAATACCACAGTTCAAAAGCATCAATTCTTCGGGGCTCAGCCTTCTTCACAGTCCAGCTCTCACATCCATTCATGACCACAGGAAAGACCATAGCGTTGACTAGGCAAACCTTTGTTGGCAAAGTGTGATGTCTCTGCTTTTAAATATGCTATCTAGGTTGGTCATAACTTTCCTTCCAAGGAGTAAGCGTCTTTTAATTTCATGGCTGCAGTCACCATCTGCAGTGATTTTGGAGCCCAGAAAAATAAACTCTGACACTGTTTCCACTGTTTCTCCATCTATTTCCCACGTAGTGATGGGACCAGATGCCATGATCTTTGTTTTCTGAATGTTGAGCTTTAAGCCAACTTTTTCACTCTCCACTTTCACTTTCATCAAGAGGCTTTGAGTTCCTCTTCACTTTCTGTCATAAGGGTGGTGTCATCTGCATATCTGAGGTTATTGATATTTCTCCCAGCAATCTTGATTCCAACTTGTGTTTATTCCAGTCCAGCATTTCTCATGATGTACTCTGCATATAAGTTAAATAAACATGGTGACAATATACATCCTTGATGTACTCCTTTTCCTATTTGGAACCAGTCTGTTGTTCCATGTCCAGTTCTAACTGTTGCTTCCTGTCCTGCATACAGATTTCTCAAGAGGCAGATCAGGTGGTCTGGTATTCCCAACTCTTTCAGAATTTTCCACAGTTTATTGTGATCTACACAGTCAAAGGCTTTGGCATAGTCAATAAAGCAGAAATAGATGTTTTTCTGGAACTCTCTTGCTTTTTCCATGATCCAACGGATGTTGGCAATTTGATCTCTGATTCCTCTGCCTTTTCTAAAACCAACTTCAACATCAGGAAATTCGCGGTTCACATATTGCTGAAGCCTGGCTTGGAGAATTTTGAGCATTACTTTATTAGCGTATGAGATGAGTGCAATTGTGTGGTAGTTTGAGCATTCTTTGGTATTGCCTTTCTTTGGGATTGGAATGAAAACTGACCTTTTCCAGTCCTGTGGCCACTGCTGAGTTTTCCAAATTTGCTGGCATATTGAGTGTAGCACTTTCACAGCATCATCTTTCAGGATTTGGAATAGCTCCACTGGAATTTCATCACCTCCACCAGCTTTGTCCTTGTATTTTTTATCAATACAAAATGTTCTGTTGAGTGTGGTATCTTACATTCATAATTTCCATAAACAGCTCTGCAAAGTGTAAAGTCAATAGAAAATTTGAAACCAATTTTAATAACCAAAGATTGTTAGTCTTAAAGACTGTCAGTCCTAAAAATTTGTTGTTGGTGGTAATATATTTGGACTGCCAGAAGTATTCTTTCATTGACTGTGTTTTTTGTCATGTTATATTCATACTTATGAAATTACTTATTGAAACCTCATAGTACTTCCAATTAAGCTATGAGGTAGGAAATTTTTGACATAAGGAATGTAATGTTCAGAAGCATAGTTACTTGTTCAATATAATAAAACTAGTAGTGTGAAGTCAAAATCAAAGAAAGATTTATTTGATTCCAAAATCTACTTCTAACTAGGATGAGATAGGTGGCCATTCCTCATCTATGTTTTCTAATATATTCCATGCCCCACATTTTTATGCTGCAACCAGCAGACTCAGATACATGAGCAGTAATGTGTGTAAAAGAGTACAAAATGGTCTTTACCAGTTCAAATGGTAAATATCATAGGAGTTTGCTTCTTGTAGAAATATATACACACAATTTCTAACACTCTTGCCTCTTACATGGTAGATATGCTGCTTGACTCTGAAAAGCTATTTTTATCATTTTTTTTTTCCTATTAATAACAACGATGAGACCACTTTAAAATAAGAATGATTTCAAGTCATTCAGGCTTGGGATAACGGGAAGTAGGTCCAATGAAATAATTCATTCAGTCTATAGGTTTTTACTGAGTATCTGTCTACTATGCACCCAGCAGTCAGCTTACATTGTGTTGGGAAGCACAGAGAGGAAGAGTATTCAGGGGAAATGATTGATCAATGCATTTAGTTTTGAATGTGGATGAAGATGAAGTACCTGTAAAAATTCTGAGAAGACATATTAGGAAGGTAATAGGATATACAATAATGGAGCTAAAAGAAGCCTGAGTCATGCATTAACATTTGGGAATGATGATCATGTGCATGGTAATTGAGGTCAGTGGAATGAACAAAAGTCATTCCAGAGGGGACATAAGGGAAAAAACATGGAGGCCCAAAACTGAGTCCAAGAAGTCTGTTATGTTTATGAGAGTGGATAAAATGTCAGCAAAGGAGTTTAATACAAGGTGAGAGAAGGGAGAAGATAAGTGTAGATAAAGAAATATAATAAATGTCATCTTTGCCCAAATTCTTAGATTCTAAAAATAAACATTGATCTTCGATGTTTCTATGATTAATGTTGACATTATGATTCATAATTTCAAAATAAAATATTTTCAAAATTTTAGCCATATTCTCACATGTTCATTATATGGAGTTATTCAGCACAAGTTTCTGAAAAAAGAGATAAAATTATGAAAATTAGATAGTAACTTTGGTGTAAACATTTTCAATAATCACTGCTATCTCATGAGGGTAAACATAACTACACAAGTAAATGTCTGACAACTATTATTTAAATATACTGTGGTAAATATTCCTTACATAATGAAGTAATAGTGAAGGGTCCTCTACTTCATAATTACCACAATTTCAAAAGGACTTACTGCATAATAGCTGGGCAATTTCTTTTGAATTATAGGTAGCATTACACATTACATAACATCACTGTATCTAGGATACAAGGTGACATTTTCTTTTTTGTTTTTTAGTCTTAGATATTCAATGCATTGGGGGGATAAATAAAAACACCTACCTAGAACATTTCATCTATGTGCATTTCAGCAGCTTCTTTTTTGGTTTGAAGTTTTGTTTAACAAAAGGAAGGAGAGAGACAGGTGTGTAGAGAAGCAAAAATTAGACAGTAAAAAGCAGCTAAACAGAGAAAAAGTAAATATATTAATGAGCAGTCAAAACAGAAAGGAAAAAATAGGAAAAGGCAAGGAATTTATTTTAAAACTGTTAAAGATATTTTGTCTTAAAAATGGTATGTCAGATACTTAATTTATTTTAAAATTGTGTCTTAGAAGTTTAAAAAACCAAGTTTGTTCCAAAATCTTATGTTTATTAGAGTGAATTGATATCTTCTTTTAAGCCAAAAATTTTTACAAGTGATAATCATGTAATCTTACTTGAATCAGGATAAAAGTTTCATGAAGCTACTGTAGGGGTCATTTCAGAGAACCATCCAAATGTTCTACCAGTTTAAGTTACTGAATTTGTCTAATCTACTTAATGAAATTTTTCTTCTTTCTCTTAAATTATTCCTGTTATTCTACTTTCTATACCATGTCTTTATTGGCTAATCAAACTGATGGATCTCATTCATTTCTTCTGTATAGATCAGAGAGGAATGTTTTCTTGTTTAAACTTGATTCCTAAATAATTTTACTCTTTATAGAACTGTACATTTCTGTGGCATTTAACCTGTGTGGGTTAAAAGAGAAAAAATACATATTCAAAGCTAAATTGGTTGAAGTCAAAGAGAAATTGTACCAGATACTTGTTAAAAATAGCAAAGAAGGTTTTGAAATATTGCAATGAGAGAAACTTCAGTATAGAACAGAGCTCAAATCTGAATATGGCCAGGACAAGTGAGGGTTTGTAGCCAATGGGCAGAATGAGGGGGTCAGAGGAAGATAGAAAATTACTAAGAGGAACTTGATTAGATCCAAAGGTAAGGTGGTGATGAGGAGATTGATTTTATATTAAGGGTGAGGTGATACTTCTTAAACTGGATTAGCAGGATTCTTGCTGAAACACAACTCACTAGCCAAAGACAAGCTCTAGTGCAGAACAGGGTTCAAGGAGCCTGACTAAATTTTGATCAAGGAAGAACTCCCTGCCAGTCCAAAAAGTCCTTCATGTATAACAGGAACAGTATGATATAAAGAGGTCAACATATTTTGAGCTTTATATTTTTCTTTTTCGTCTCCAACTCTTTGTGACCCCGTTGTCTGCAGCATGACAGGTTTCCCTACCCTTCACTATCTCCCGGAATTGGCTTGCACTCCTGTTCACTGAGTTGGTGATGTCATCCAACCATCTTATCCTCAGTTGCCTTCTTCTCCCTCTGCCCTCAATCTTTCCCAGCATCAGGGTCTTTTGCAATGAGTCGGCACTTCACGCCAGGTGGCCAAATTATGAAGCTTCAGCATCAGTCCTTCCAATGAATATTCAGGGTGGATTTCCTTTAGGATTGACTGGTTTGATCTCCTTGCTGTTCAAGGAACTCTCAGGAGTCTTCTCCAACACCACAATTCAAAAGCATCAATTCTTTGGTGCTCAGTCTTCTTTATGGCCCAACAATCACATCCATACATGACTACTGGAAATATCATAGCTTTGACTAGATGGACCTTTGTTGGCAAAGTGATGTCTCTGCTTTTTAATATGCTGTCTAGGTTTGTCATAGCTTTCCTTCCAATGACCAGGCATCTTTTATTTCACGGCTGCAGTCACCATCCGCAGTGATTCTGGAGCTCAAGAAAATAAAGTCTGTCACTGTTCCCATTGTTTCCCCATCTATTTGCATAAAGTCAGTGATGCCATGATCTTTGTTTGTTGGATGTTGAGTTTTAAGCCAGATTTTTCACTCTCTTTTTTCACCCTTAACAAGAGGCTCTTTAGTTCCTCTTCACTTTCTTCCATTAGAGTGATATTAGTGTGGCAGTACTCTTGCCTGGAAAATCCCATTGACGGAGGGGCCTGGTGGGCTGCAGTCCATGGGGTCGCTAAGAGTCGGACATGATTGAGCAACCTCACTTTTACTTTTCGCTTTCATGCATTGGAGAAGGAAATGGCAACACACTCCAGTGTTCTTGCCTGGAGAATCCCAGGGACGAGGGAGCCTGGTGGGCTGCCGTCTATGGGGTCCCACAGAGTCGGACACGACTGAAGCGACTTAGCAGCAGCAGCAGCAGTGTGGTAGGGGATAGTATTTTTATCCATTAGCTAAAATGATATTTAGCAATAAAACTGGAGAAGGCAATGGCACCCCACTCCAGTACTCTTGCCTGGAAAATCCCATGAATGGAGGAGCCTGGAAGGCTGCAGTCCATGGGGTCACTGAGAGTCGGACACAACTGAGTGACTTCACTTTCACTTTTCACTTTCCTGCATTGGAGAAGGAAATGGCAACCCACTCCAGTGTTCTTGCCTGGAGAATCCCAGGGACAGGGGAGTCTGGTGGCTGCCGTCTATGGGGTCACACAGAGTCGAACACGACTGAAGTGACTTAGCAGCAGCAGCAGCAATAAAACAGTTGGTATAATATAAAATGTGTTCTCCTTTCTCTGCCTCTTAATGTTCAAGCTAAAATGTTCAAGATAAGGTGAAAAAAATTATTGTTTACAGTTTAAATTTGAAAAACCCATAAAAATTTAACAAATATCACAAATATCTATTATAATTTGAAATTCATTTTTAAAAAGCAGTTTAGCTTTCAATTTTTATGATTCCAATTATATACATTTATTCATTAGATTAATAATTATTGTAAATCATTTTTAAATGGCAGTCAGAATTACATGCTTAAGTATATAACAGATTCAAAATTTGTATTAACAATAACTTTCCTTTGGCTGGCTTTCAGTTTTCCTTTTTATAATGATGGTTTAAATAGGCTCTTCTAAACATGTAAGCCAGATTTTAAATACTTGAAATCAATATATCCTAAATGCTTAATGTCAACTTCCTGTATTTCACAACAATTTTGGAGAAGCATTGAGAATTCCTCCCTCTGTGCCCTACGTTCAATAACACGAAAGTATTATTTTTATAAGCATCTTATACTGGAAGAAATATAGTACAATATACAATTTACAAAAGATTGCTAGCTTGAAATTAATATTTTTTCTAATATTGTGGGGCGATTTTTTTGGTCACAGTTTTTATATCAGTGCTTGTAAATAGATTGTTCATAATTTCTATTTCTTTCTGGTTCAGTCTTGGAGGATTGAAGTTTTCTAAGAATCTGTGTATTTCTTTCAGGTTGTACACTTTATTGCCATATGATTTCTCATAATATTTTCTTATAATCCTTTGTATTTCTTTGTTGTCTGTTGCAGACAAATTCTGCATTGTCTCATTGTCTGTTGAGACAAAATTCTCCTTTTTCATTTCTAATTTTCTTGATTTGATTCTTCTTTTTTCTTGATGAGTCTGGCTAAAGGTCTGTCAATTTTGTTTATCTTGTCAAAGAACCAGTTTTTAGTTTTATTAATCTTTACTATTTTTTTTTCATTTATTTCTGCTCTAATCTTTATTATTTCTTTCCTTCTGCTAAATTTGGGGTTTTTTGTTCTTCTTTTTTTGGTTGTTTTAGGTGTAAAGTTAGGTTGTCTATTCAATGTTTACCTTGCTTCTTTAAGTAGGATTGTATTGCTATAAACTTCCCTCTTGTAACTACTTTCACCACATGCCATAGGTTTTGAGTTGTCATGTTTTCATTGTCATTTGTTTCTAGGAATTTTTTATTTACCTTTTGATTTCATTCAGTAACCTGTTTGTTATTTATAAAAAGAGATTATAACAGAGATTGTTTAATCTCCGTGTGCTTGTGTTTTTTACACTTTTTTCCCTGTAATTGGTATCTAGTCTTACAGCATTTGGTCAGAGAATATGCTTTATATAAACTCAATTTTCTTAAATTTACCAATGTTTGATTTGTGACCCATGATGTGGTCTATCCTGGAGAGTGTTCCCTGTGCACTTAGGAAGAAAGTGTATTCTTCTACCTTTGGATGGAATGTCCTGAAGATATCAATGGGATTCATCTGGTCTAATGTGTTATTTAAGGCTTGTGCTATTTTATTTTCTGATGATCTTTCCATTGGTGTAAGTGAGGTGTTAAAAGTCCCCTACTATTATTGTGTTACTGTCAATTTCTCCTTTTACGTCTGTTAGTGTTTGTGTTTTGTATTGAGGTGCTCCTATGTTGGGTGCATAAATATTTACAATTGTTATGTCTTCCTCTTGGATTGATCCCTTAATCTAATATTTTTTATTTAAAGGAGAGTAAGTGGACAGTAAATACAAAATATTAAAATCAAAATATGCATTTGTCTTAAAATTGAAGAAAAATAATTTCTGTGATTCAAATCAAGAGAAAATATTCCAATAGTGTAATATTTCACTTCAGTCAATTAAGGTGAGAAAAAGAGAACAGAGAAAGGTAAAAAAAGAAAGAAACCTCACAATGCATAAAATTTTAAATCAGGCATAGCCCATATAAGTAACTCAAGTATTTAATTTGAATGCTTCATGCAGTTTCTCCTAACTAAACAAATTGCTTGAGCAGATTAATTCAACTACATGAATTCTAGATATTCAGATATTAGATATTCTACTATTTCAAGAGTTTTAGTTTTCTCTCTGTAGTCATTGAGTCATTAATTGATCCCTTCAAGGCATGGAAGAGAATAATGTTAGCCCTAACAGCCTCCATTCTAAAGTCTCTCCCCACTACCACCTTCACTCTTAATGGTAATTGTTGCCTTAGAAAAGGTAAGAAGAAATGAAATTACAAGGTAAATATTTGGCAATCTCTCTCCTTGACCATACTGCCTCAGTATGAATTGTTCTCCTGCCTCTATAGTGTACCACCTCATTGAGAACCAAATATGTGACCTTGAAATTTGGTGATAAAGTTAACAACTTAAATTTTGATATACTGTTTGCTTCCTTAAATAAGTTCCTTAGTTTTCATAGGTCATGCTGTTTGGTTGACTTCTATAACTTAATCAGTGTATCAGGAAATGAAATCTTCTATCCATCTACAGTTTTTCTAAAGGGGGGAGGGGCACACCATGGCACATGAAGGATCTTAAATTCCTCAACCATGGATCAAACCCATGCTCCCTGAAGGTGCAGAGTCCTAACCACTGACAACCAGGGAAGTCCTACACACTTCCTTGACAGATAATAGGCTGAGGAATTATTGAAAAATAGTTAAAATGAATAAACTTAAAATAAATTTACTTTTACTTAACATCTGTTGAATCAAAAGCCTTCAAGTTATCCAGAAATGACCACAAAGTCAGAGGAATTGATAACAAATGATCATGCCAGTCAGTATACCCTTATTTGATAAATTATATGGCATCCCTTCTTTTACCAACACTTATTGATTACCATTATGCATTATACTTTCTATGAAAAAGTTCATAGTTTTATAGGACCACTATAGCTCAGTCAGTAAAGAATCTGCCTGCAATGCCTGAGACCTAGTTTCAACTCCTGGATCAGAAAGATCCCTGGAGAAGGAAATGGCAACCGCTTCAGTATTCTTGCCTGGGAAATCCCATGGGTGGGGGACCCTGGATGGAGTCTGTGGCATCACAAGAGTTGAACAGGACTTAGTGACTAAACCACCACCCCCATGAATTGTAATCATTGATCCCAGGCGCTGCTTTAGGAAAAGGCAGCAACCTACCACAGACCTCCTAAAGAAAAATATGTGTGTAGCTGAGTTCTTGTTTATCTGTGTGTGTGTGTGTGTGTGTGTGTGTGTGTGTGTGTGTGTGTGTGTGGTGAGGGGGATGATTGACAGTGGGAATAAAGATAATGCAGGCAGATATAATACAGACTACATTGCAAGGAATGTGATGTGAACTACAAATTCTTTAGAGCTTCAGAGAAAGAAAAGATTATACTGGCCTGAATGAGACTGATCTAATCAGTGAGATTTCTGGTTCAGCATCTAGATTCTGAACTATTTTTGCAGACATGTTTGCTTTTCTTGTGCTTCTTACTTAAATACTCTTTATCTGTATTTAAGTTTTAATTCAAAATCCAGAGGGATGGTATGGGGAGGGAGGTGGGAGGGGGGTTCAGGATGGGGAACATATGTACAACCATGGTGGATGCATGTTGATGTATGACAAAACCAATACAATATTGTAAAATAAAAAAAAAATAGTAATAATAAAATTTTAAAAAAAAAAAAAAAATAAGAGTGAAAAAATCCACTATTTTAAGAAAATTTCCATGAAAACTCTTAGACTAACAGTTCTTAAAGTTCAGTATCCATGAGTATCACTTGTCTGGCTTGTTTGAGCACAGATTGTTCTGACTGTGTAGCATGGGACCATAAATGTACATTTCTAAAAGCTTTCATTGGATACTGCTGTTTTTGGTCCAGGGAACCTACTTGGAATTTCACCATCTTAGAAAAATTGTCTATTAAATTTCTCTGAATTGTAAACATTACCTGCAATTTCACAAAACACACAGCTTTTTTGGTTTTACACTAAATTTAGTAAATCAGGATGTTTTCATAATTAAGCTGACAATTATCATCAATATATTTAACAAATATTCTAGTAGAATATACAAAAATCCTAAAATTATTTACCTTTTACTGTTCTCTTGCCTCTTATCCTCTCAATAGTATTTGATATTTTCCTCTTTTGGTCTGTGTGCCATCGCATGCCCCACTGCTTCTCCTTAAGTCTTTCTTCTTCTTGTTGTTGTTTTTTTTGTGTGTGTGTGTGCAACCTCTCCTTCAATCTTAAATGTCAAAAAAGTAAAGACATTGCAGAGTTGGTCCTGATTATTCTTAAGTGACCTCTCCCACCCCATAGTGTATTAATTTTAGGGATTCTATATGTCACCTTTTCCATGATTCATCTTGTTCAAAAATATAGGTAATTAAAATTTTGAAATAGTAAAACAAACACTAATAGATTTAACAATTGGTAATATTTTCCATATTTGTTATTCTTCTTTTTGTTTTTCTGAATTATTTGAAAATGAGTTATAGAAATCATAGATAGTTTAGCACACACCCACTAAGAACAAGCATATTTAATTTACCATTCCATTTTCACACATAGGGAAATTTAAAATAATTATACAATATATGTAATATCCATTTTATATTTAAACTTCAGTAACTGTTTTCCCCCAAAGTCTGTGTAGTGTTCATTTCCCCTAATTCAGGATTTGGTCAAGAGTCAAGAGTTGCATTTTTGAGGGCTTATTCTCCACAGTTGCTTTTAATCTACAACGGTCCCATCCTTTAAACATTTTACTTCACTTACTCTGTAAGAATCTAGGCCAATTTTTGTGTAGAATATTTCACTTTCTGAAATTTTCCTCATTATGTCTCTTAACTTAGTTTTGGCAAGGATACTTTATAGATGATGTTGCAAGTTTCATGTTATTCAGGACACATATAATGCCAGGATGCTCCAATACTGGTAATTCTAAGTTTGATCATCTGATTAAATGATAACTACCAACTCTCCAGTAGTATAAAAATATATTTTTTCACTTTGTGAAGAGTATAATAATTTATATAGTAGTACTTTGAAACTTTCTGAATATCTTTTCAACAGTCTTTTACCCATTTTATTATAGCATTTATTAATATGCCCTGTTTTAACCAATTCTTACAATGAGGATTTCAAAATTAATGACTTTCCGATTGTATCAGAAATACACAGTTAATACTACCAGATACTATGGACCTCTTAACCTTAATGTGGATGCAATCACTAAGCTCTTTCTGCAGCCCCCATTATTAATAATTTTCTAATATGCTCTATTCACTCCTTAACATATTCTAGGCTGAACTTCAACACAATACTTCTGGAGACATTTTCCTGAAATAAGTCTTGCTATGCAAGTAGTAAAGAATCTACCTGCTAATGCAGGAGATGTAAGAGACACAACTTATATCTCTGGGTTGGAAAGATCTCCTGGAAGAGAGCATGGCAAACCATTCCAATACTGTTGCTTGAAGAATTCAATGGAAAGAGAAGCCTGGCAAGCTACAGTCCATAGGGTCAAACAGAGGGGACATGACTGAAGTGACTTACCACTTATGCACAAATGCCAAACTAAGATCAATTCAGGAATTAGAATTTATGATGAACTTGACACTTTATCATATCCTATTAATTTTTTTTTTCTTTTTTACTTCTTGAACTTACAGCAGATAGCATTTTGGAGCCCTAATGTACTCTGCTAAGAATTTGAAGTATATGATTTCAATTTTTTTTCATTAAATCATCCAATAAGCATTAATAAAATTCCCATTTTATAGAGGAGAAAATGGAGATTGTAGAAAAGCAGTAACTTATCTTAGGTCACATAACCATTAAGTGACCGAAAGCAGAATATTAGTTCAGTTCAGGTGCTCAGTAATGTCCGATTCTTTGTGACCCATGGACTGCAGCATGCTAGGCCTCCCTGTCCATCAGCAACTTCTGGAGCTTGCTCAAACTCATGCCCATCAAGTTGGTGATGGCCATCCAACCATCTCATCCACAGTTGCCCCCTTCTCCTCTTGCCTTCAATCATTGCTAGCATCAGGATCTTTTCCAGTGAGTCAGTTCTTGCATCAGGTGGCCAAAGTATTGGAGCTTCAGCTTCAGCATCAGACCTTCTAATGAATATTCAGGACTGATTGCCATTAGGATTGATTGGTTTGATCTATTCTCTGTCCAAGGGACTCTCAAGAGTATTCTTCAACACTACAGTTCAAAAGCATCAGTTTTTCAGCACTCAGCCCTCTTTGGTGTCCAACTCTCACATCCATACATGACTACTGGAAAAACCATAGCTTTGACTATATGGACCTTTGTCAGTAGAGTAATGTCTATGCTTTTTAATATGCTGTCTAGGTTGGTCATAGCTTTTTTCCCAAGGAGCAAACATTTTAATTTCATGGCTACACTCACAATCTGCAGTGATTTTGGAGCCTAAGAAAATAAAGTCTGTCACTGTTTCCATTGTTTGCCCATCTATTTGCCATGAAGCAATGTGACCAGATGCTATGATCTTAGTTTTTTGAATGTTGAGTTTTAAGCCAACTTTTTCACTCTCCTGTTTCACATTTATCAAGAGGCTCTTTAGTTCCTTTTGCTGTCTACCGTAGGAGTGCTGTCACTCACATATCTGAGATTATTGGTATTTTCCCTGCAATCTTGATTCCAACATATGCTTCATACAGTCTGGAATTTTGCATGATGTACTCTGCATATAAGTTAAATAAACAAGGTATCAATATGCAGCCTTGAGGTACTCCTTTCCCAATTTGGAGCCAGTCCTTTGTTCCATGGGCTTCCCTGGTGGCTCAACTGGTAAAGAATTCACCTGCAGTGCGGGAGATCTGGGTTCAATCCCTGGGTTGGGAAGATCCCCTGAAGAAGGGAATAGCTACCCACTCCAGTATTCTGGCCTGGAGAATTCCATGGCCTGTGTAGTCCATGCGGTCACAAAGAGTCGGAAATGACTGAGCAACTTTCACTTCATTTTGTTCCATGTCCATTTCTAACTGTTACTTCTTGACCTAGGTAGTCTGATATTCCCATCTCTTGAAGAATTTTCCACACTTTGTTGTGATTCATACAGTTAAAGGTTTTAGCGTAGTCAATGAAGCAGATGTTCCTCTGGAATTTTTTTGCTTTTTCTATAATCCAACAGATGTTGGCAATTTGATCTCTTATTCATCTGCCTTTTCTAAATCCAGCTTGAAAATCTCGAAGTTCTCAGCTCACATATACCATTGAAGCCTCGCTTGGAGAATTTTGAGTATTACTTTGCTAGTGTGTGAGATGAATGCAATTGTGCAGTAGTTTGAAGTTTCTTTGTATTGCTTTTTTTTTTTTTTTTTTAAATTGGAGTGAAACCTGGCCTTTTTCAGTCCTGTGGCCACTGCTGAGTTTTCCAAATTTGCTGACGTATTATTGAATGCAGCACTTTCACAGCATCACCTTTTAGGATTTGAAATAGCTCAGCTGGAATTCCATCATCTCCAGTAGCTTTGTTCATAGTGATGCTTCCTAAGGCTCACTTGACCTCACACTGCAGGATGTCTGGTAAGTGATTACACCACCATCATCATGTGGGTTATTAATATATTTTTCATATAGTTCTTCTGTTATTCTTGCCACCTCTTAATATCTTCTGCTTCTGTTAGGTCCACACCATTTCTGTCCTTTATTGTGCCCATCTTTGCATGAAATGTTCCCTTGGTATTTCTAATTTTATTGAAGAGATCTCTTGTCTTTCTCATTCTATTGTTTTCCTTGGGAATCTTCCACAAGCCTCTTATCCTTATCTATTAGAGGGCAGGCAGAATGGAAACCACAATTACAGAAAACTAACCAAACTGATCAGCTGGATGACAGCCTTGTCTAACTCAATGAAACTACGAGCCATGCCTTGTAGGGCCACCTTTGTAGGGTCATGATGGAGAGTTTACCTAATTGTGGATATGACTGGTGATGAAAGTAAAGCAGAATTTAATTTCAAATAATTCTCACTAGTGATTGCATGCTTAGCCATCATCATACAAACATCTTTATAAAATGATGTTCAAAATTAACAAGTATCTTTCTCAAATATATTTTTGGCCAAAAGATATAGAATCTCATTTTTCCTTTGCTTTCTTTTTTTTTTAATTAAATTTTATTTTGCTTAACTTTACAATATTGTATTGCTTTTGCCATACATCAACATGGATCCGCCACCAGTATACACATGCTCCCCATCCTCAACCCTCCTCCCTCCTCCCTCCCCATACCATCCCTCTGGGTTGTCCCAGTGCGCCAGCCCCAGGCATCCATTATAGGGTATCATACCTGGACTGGCGACTCGTTTCAGATATGATATTATACATATTTCGACGCTATTCTCCCAAATCATCCCGCCCTCTCCTGGTCCCAGAGTCCAAATCATATAATCTTGTTTCTATCTACTAATTCTGTATACTGCTCTACTGTTGTCAATTTTTGCCTCTTTTAAAAAATCTCCTACAGCAGTTTTTGTATGTGAACTGTTTTTCCTGTTGCCTTTGAATCACATTTGAATCTGAAAAGACTGGCTTCAAAGTAATTAACACATCTTATCTCCCTTAAGCTTGTTAATGGTGCTCCACTTCCTAACAATCATTGGAATCTCCATTTTCTATAAAGTTTGGAAGGCAACAGTTGTTTCAAAATTTGGAGACTGTGAACTAACTCTTATTGAATGATAAGCTGTTTTTAGAACATTAAGCCTTTGTGAATATTTCTGTGAGAAGTATAAAACAAATGGAAAAACACTGTCAATCATAAAGGAGAAACATGTAGAAATGTGAACCCTATTAAGATATTTTTTGTAAAAATCAAAGTGTATAGACTATGATGTTTTTCTCAGCAACATAGTCACAATAGATAACTAATGCAGATTTGTTACATAAGCCTTTTTCTATAAACCTACATTTTTTTTATCTTGTATAACATACATGAATTGAGACCTACATAACATTCTATTATTTTTTGCTATTCCTCTTCCATTGTCTTTAATCACCGTCACAAACAGAAACTTTATCTCTGTCCAAATTACTTTCAGCTCATTGGATTTCTCTAAGTACAACTACTGAATTCTTACACATAAACCAAGACCATATCAAATATTGCCTATATTAAGCCCTGTATAAGAGAAATCCCTTTGTTTATGTCATTCGTATAAAAGGAACTCTGTTTCTCAAAATTTAGTTTGTAGGTGGGGTAATAAACTTGCCTGGTCTTTGGTTTATAGAAGGTTACATTTTGAATTTACAGAGTAGTGAGTGTCTTTATTAGTCATGTTAGACCTCCTTGGGCCAAAGTATACAATATGTGCACCAGAAAAGTGGGTCATGGTGGGCACTAATGTAGTTTATGCTAAAGAGATGACTCAGGATAGAGCAGGCCATAGCAGAAAGACCATTGTGTTAATAGTGGGTTGGAGCTTTAAGCCATGTGGGGGCACTAGCTTGAGACTGAGTTAAACCACATGGTGATGATTCAATCAATCATACATAGTTTTGAAGCCTCAATAAAAATTATGGACATCGAAATCTGGATGAAGTTCCTTGGTTGGGATTCCTTGTGTATTGTCACATATCAATGTACTGGTGGGATAATACATCTCCTCAGAGGATGGAGACTTCACATTTAGAAACAGCCCTCACCTGTATGATTTGGATGGGATTTGATTTGTATCCACTGCTATAATTATAGTCATAATTACAGACATTTTCCTGAGTTCTATGTGTTGGTCTAGTTAATTACTGAACTTGAGATAGTCCATGAGGATCATTAGATGTGTAGCCAACTGGTCAGAAGTGAGAGTGGCCCTAGGCACACTCAAAACTGTGATTGGTATTTGAAGTGAGGGCAGTCTTGTGGAAGACTATACCTTTAAACTTAAGTTTGGCAGATTCATTATAGGAACCAATTGCATCAGATTAACGTGGGATATTTGAAAAAAATGACAATTCCTATTTCCCCAACGTGTATGCTAAATCAAGATTACCTGGATATGATCCAAAAATCATTAAGTTAACCATGATCTTTCAAGCCTCTAATATATGAGATCAATTGCCCCAGTGTTTACCTCTAGTTAATTATCAAATACTTAATACTATAAGTATTTGATAAATATACCTTATAAATATCTATAATCTGTAACATCAGTAGTTTTAATGACAGGGAATATGTCTTATGCATATCCATATCCCAATTATCTGGTAGTGTGTCCAACACATTGTCAAGGGCTTCGGAAATATCTATGTATAATTTGTGTTTATATGTGTCTTTTATATGTATTGTTGTTGTTCAGTTGCCAGTCCTATCTGACCTTTTGTGATTCAAATTCATGTTCACTGAATCAGTGATGCCATCCAGCCATCTCATACTCTGTTACCCTCTTCTTCTGCCTTCAAAATATTTTCCAGTATCAGAGACTTTTCCAATGAATTGGCCATTCCCATCAGATGACCAAAATACTGGAGCTTCAGTTTCAAGTCTTTGGAACTATGCCTTCTTTATGGTCCGGCTCTCACAAATGTATGTTGTATGTTATCACTGGGAAGACCATAGCCTTGACTATATGGACCTTTGTCAGCAGAGTAGTGTCTTGGCTTTTCAACACACTATCTATGTTTGCAATAGCTTTCCTGCTGAGAAGCAATTGTCTTCTAATTTCATGAATGCAGTCAACATCTGCAGTGATTTTAGAAACAAAAGGAGGAAATCTGTCACTACTTCCACCTTTTCCTTTCTATCTGCCATGAAGTAATGGGGACAGATGACACGATCCTAGATTTTTCAACATTTAGTTTTCAGCTGGCTCTTTCACTCTCCTCCTTCACTCTCATTAAGAGGTTCTTTAGTTACTCTTGGCTTTCTGCCATTAAGAATGGTATCATCTGCATAACTGAAGTTGCTGTTTCTTCTGCCTATCTTGATTCCAGCTTCAAATTCATCCAGACCGGCGTCATTAATAATGTATTCAGTGTTCAGTTCAGTCAGTTCAGTCATTCAGTCATGTCCGACTCTTTGAGACCCCATGAACTATAGCATGCCAGACTTCCCTGTCCATCACCAACTGAAGGAGCCATTTCAAACTCATGTGCCTCGCATCGGTGATGCCATCCAACCAGCTCATCCTTGTTGACCACTTCTTCTCCCACCTTCAATTCTTCCCAGACTCAGGGTTTTTTCCAATGAGTCGGTTCTTCACATCAGGAAGCCCAAGTATTGGAACTGTACCTTCACCATCAGTCCTTCCAAAGAATATTCAGGACTTATTTCTTTTAGGATTGACTGGTTAGATCTTCTTGCAGTCCAAGGGACTCACAAGAGTCTTCTCCGACATCACAGTTCAAAAGCATCAATTCTTTGGCAATCAGCTTTCTCTATGGTCCAACTCTCACATCCATATGTGACTACTGGAAAAACCATAGCTTTGACTAGATAGACTTTATTGGAAAATTATCTCTGCTTTTTAATATGCTATCTAGGTTGGTCATAACTTTTTTTCCAAGGAGCAAGCATTTTTTAATATCATGACTGAAGTCACCATATGGAGTGATTTTCAGATCAGATCAGATCAGTCACTCAGTTGTGTCCAACTCGTTGCGACCCCATGAATCGCAGCACACCAGGCCTCCCTGTCCATCACCAACTCCCAGAGTTCACTGAGACTCACATCCATCGAGCCAGTGATGCCATCCAGCCATCTCATCCTCTGTCGTTCCCTTCTCCTCCTGCCCCCAATCTCTCCCAGCACCAGAGTCTTGTCTAATGAGTCAACTCTTCACATGAGGTGGCCAAAGTACTGGAGTTTCAGCTTCAGCATCATTCCTTCCAAAGAAATCCTAGGGCTGATCTCCTTCAGAATGGACTGGTTGGATCTCCTTGCAGTCCAAGGGACTCTCAAGAGTCTTCTCCAACACCACAGTTCAAAAGCATCAATTCTGCGGTGCTCAGCCTTCTTCATAGTCCAGCTCTCATATCCATACATGACCACAGGAAAGACCATAGCCTTGACTAGGCGAAACTTTGTTGGAAAAGTAATATCTCTGCTTTTGAATATGCTATCTAGGTTGGTTATAACTTTCCTTTCAAGGAGTAAGCGTCTTTTAATTTCATGGCTGCAGTCGCCATCTGCAGTGATTTTGGAGCCCAGAAAAATAAAGTCTGACACTGTTTCCACTGTTTCCCCATCTATTTCCTATGAAGTGATGGGACTGGATGCCATGATCTTCGTTTTCTGAATGTTGAGCTTTAAGCCAACTTTTTCACTCTCCTCTTTCACTTTCATCAAGAGGCTTTTTAGTTCCTCTTCACTTTCTGCCATAAGGGTGGTGTCATCTGCATATCTGAGGTTATTGATATTTCTCCCAGCAATCTTGATTCCAACTTGTGTTTCTCCCAGCCCAGCGTTTGTCATGATGTACTCTGCATGTAAGTTAAATAAACAGTAGGATGATATACAGCCTTGACATACTCCTTTTCGTATTTGGAACCAGTCTGTTGTTCCATGTCCAGTTCTAACTGTTGCTTCCTTACCTGCATACAGATTTCTCAAGAGGCAGATCAGGTGGTCTGGTATTCCCATCTCTTTCAGAATTTTCCACAGTTTATTGTGATCCACACAGTCAAAGGCTTTGGCATAGTCAATAAAGCAGAAATAGATGCTTTTCTAGAACTCTCTTGCTTTTTCCATGATCCAGCGGATGTTGGCAATTTGATCTCTGGTTCCTCTGCCTTTTCTAAAACCAGCTTGAACATCAGGAAGTTCACGGTTCACATATTGCTGAAGCCTGGCTTGGAGAATTTTGAGCATTACTTTACTAGCGTGTGAGATGAGTGCAATTGTACAGTAGTTTCAGCATTCTTTGGCATGGCCTTTCTTTGGGATTGGAATGAAAACTGACCTTTTCCAGTCCTGTGGCCACTGCTGAGTTTTCCAAATTTGCTGGCATATCGAGTGCAGCACTTTCAATAGTCTGTCACTGTTTCCTTTGTTTCTCCATCTGTTTGTCATGAAGTGTTGGGTACCAGGTGCCATGATCTTATTTTTCTGAATGTTGAGTTTTAAGCCTATTTTTTCACTCTCCTCTTTCACTTTCATCAAGAAGCTCTTTAGTTCTTTGCTTCTGCCATAAGGTTGGTATCATCTGCATATCTACGGTTATTGATATTTCTCCCAGAACCTTAATTTTAGCTTGTGCTTCATCCAGTTCGACATTTCACATGATGTACTCGGCATATAAGTTAAGTATGCAGGGTGAGAATATACAGCATTGACGTACTCCTTTCCCTATTTGGAACCAGTCTGTTGTTCTATGTCCAGTTCTAACTGTTGCTTCTTGACCTGCCTACAGATTTCTCAAGAGGCAGCTCAGGTGTTCTGGTGTTCCCATCTCTTGAAGAATTTTTCACAGTTTGTTGTGATCCACATAGTCAAAGGCTTTGATGTAGTCAATAAAGCAAAATTAGATCTTTTTCTGAAACTCGCTTTCCTTTTTGATGATCCAGCGGATGTTCGAAATTTGATCTCTGGTTCCCCTGCCTTTTCTAAATCCAGCTTCTGTATCTGGAAGTTCACAGTTCACATACTGTTCAAAGCTCATTTGGGGAATTTTGAGTATTACTTTGCTAGCATGTGAGATGAGTGCAATTGTGTGGTAGTTTGAACATTCTTTGGTACTGTCCTTCTTTGGGATTGGAATGAAAACTGACCTTTTCCAGTCCTGTTGCCTCTGCTGAGTTTTCAAGTCTGCAGGCATATTGAGGGCAGTATTTTCATAGCATCATCTTTTATGATTTGAAATAGCTCAACTGTAGTTACAGCACCTCCACTAGCTTTGTTCGTAGTGATGCTTCCTAAGGCCCACTTGATTTCGCATTCCAGGATGTCTGACTCTAGGAGAGTGATCGCACCATCGTGATTATCTGGGTTGTGAAGATCTTTTTTGTATACTTCTTCTGCGTATTTCCGTCACCTCTTCTTAATATCTTCTGTTTCTGTTAGTTCCATATGATATCTGTCCTTTATTCTGTCCATCTTTGCAGGAAATATTCCCTTGGTATCTCTAATTTTCTTGAGATCTCTAGTTTTTCCCATTCTGTTGTTTTCCTCTGTTTCTTTTCATTGATTGCTGAGGAAGGGTTTCTTATCTCTCCTTGTTACTTTTTGGAATTCTGCATTCATATTGGTATATCTTTCCTTTTCTCCTTTGCCTTTAGCTTCTTATCTTTACTCAGCTATTTGTAAGACCTTGTCAGACAACCATTTTACTTTTTTGCATTTCTTTTCCTTGGGGATGTTCTTGATCACTGCATCCTGTTCAATGTCACAGACCTCCATCCATAGCTCTTCAGGAACTCTGTCTCTCAGATCTCATCTCTTGAATCTATTTCTCACTTCCAACTGTATAACCATAAGGAATTTGATTTAGGTCATATCTTCCTGATATTCAAGCTGGTTTTAGAAAAGGCAGAGGAACCAGAGATCAAATTGCCAACATCCGCTGGATCATGGAAAAAGCAAGAGAGTTCCAGAAAAACATCTATTTCTGCTTTATTGACTATGCCAAAGCCTTTGACTGTGTGGATCACAATAAACTGTGGAAAATTCTGAAAGAGATGGGAATACCAGACCACCTGATCTGCCTCTTGAGAAATCTGTATGCAGGTCAGGAAGCAACAGTTAGAACTGGTCATGGAAAAACAGACTGGTTCCAAATAGGAAAAGGAGTACATCAAGGATGTATATTGTCACCATGTTTATTTAACTTATATGCAGAGTACATCATGAGAAATGCTGGACTGGAATAAACACAAGTTGGAATCAAGATTGCTGGGAGAAATATCAATAACCTCAGATATGCAGATGACACCACCCTTATGGCAGAAAGTGAAGAGGAACTAAAAAGCCTCTTGATGAGAGTGAAAGTGGAGAGTGAAAAGGTTGGCTTAAAGCTCAACATTCAGAAAACTAAGATCACGGCATCTGGTCCCATCACTACATGGGAAATAGATAGAGAAACAGTGGAAACAGTGTCAGACTTTATTTTTCTGGGCTCCAAAATCACTGCAGATGGTGACTGCAGCCATGAAATTAAAAGACGCTTACTCCTTGGAAGGAAAGTTATAACCAACCTAGATAGCATATTCAAAAGCAGAGACATCACTTTGCCAACAAAGGTTCACCTAGTCAAGGCTATGGTCTTTCCTTTGGTCATGTATGGATGTAAGAGTTGGACTGTGGAGAAGGCTGAGCACTAAAGAATTGGTGCTTTTGAACTGTGGTATTGGAGAAGACTCTTGAGAGTCCCTTGGACTGCAAGGAGATCCAACCAGTCCATTCTGGAGGAGATCAGCCCTGGGATTTCTTTGGAAGGAATAATGCTAAAGCTGAAACTCCAGTATTTTGGCCACCTCATGTGAAGAGTTGACTCATTGGAGAAGACTCTGATGCTGGGAGGGATTGGGGGCAGGAGGAGAAGGGGATGACAGAGGATGAGATAGCTGGATGGCATCACTAACTCGATGGATGTGAGTTTGTGTGACCTCCAGGAGTTGGTGATGGACAGGGAGGCCTGGTGTGCTGTGGTTCATGGGGTCGCAAAGAGCTGGACACGACTGAGTGACTAATCTGATCTGATCTGATCTGCATGATCTAGTGGTTTCAGACTTTCTTCAATTTAAGTCTGAATTTGGCAAAAAGGAGTTCATGATATGAGCCACAGACAGCTTCTGGTCTTGTTTTTTCTAAATGTATAGAGCTTTTCCATCTTTGGCTGCAAAGAATAGAATCAGTCTGATTTCATTATTGACCATCTGGTGATGTCCATGTGTAGAGTCTTCTCTTCTGTTGTCGGAAGAGAGCGTTTGCTATGACCAGTGTGTTCTCTTGGCAAAGCTCTCTTAGCTTTTGACCTGCTTTGTTTTGTACTCCCAGGCCAAATTTGCCTGTTACTCCAGGTAGCTCTTGTTTCTTCTATAAGGTCTTATTGGTCTTCATAGCATATTTCAACTTCAGTTTCTTCATCATTATTGGTTGGTGCATAGACTTGGAGTTCTGTGATATTGCATGGTTTACCTTGGAAACAAGCAAAGATCATTCTGTCATTTTTGAGATTGCATCCATGTACTGCATTTTGGATTATCTTGTTTACTCTGATGACTACTCCATTTCTTCTAAGGGATTTTTGCCCACAGTAGTAGATGTAATGGTCATTTGAGTTAAATTCACCCTGCCCAGTTCATTTTAGTTCACTGATTCCTAAAATGTTGATGTTCACTCTTGCTGTCTCCTGTTTGACCACTTCCAATTTGCCTTGATTCATGAACCTAACATTCCAGGTTCCTATGCAATATTCTTCTTTACATCACTGGACTTTACTTCTATCCACTGTGACATCCACAACTGGGTGTTGTTTTTTCTTTGGCTCTGTCTCTTGATTCTTTCTGGAGTTATTTCTCCACTCTTCTCCAGTAGTATATTGGGCACCTCCTGATCTGAGAAGTTCATCTTTCAGTGTCATACCTTTTGCCTTTTCATATTGTTCATGGGGTTCTCAAGGCAAGAGTACTGAAGTGGTTTGCCATTCCCTTCTCCAGTGGACCATGTTTTGTCTGAACTCTCTGCCATGACCCATCCATCTTGGGTTTCTGTACACAACATAGTTCTTAGTTTCATTGAGCTAGACAAGGCTGTGGTCCATGTGATCAGTTTGGTTAGTTTTCTGTGATTGTGGTTTCATTCTGTCTGCCCTCTGATGATAAGAATAAGAGGCTTATGGAAGCATCCTGATTGGAAAGCTTGACTGAGGGGGAAACTGGGTCTTGTTCTGATGGGGGGGCCATGTTCAATAAATCTTTAATCCAATTTTCTGTTACTGGGTGGGGCTGTGTTCCTTTCCTGTTGCTTGACCTGAGAACAAACTATGGTAGAGGCCAAACTAAGAGACCTCTTTCAAAAGGTTCTATGCACTCATTGTTGCACTCAGAGTCTCTGATCCTAAAGCAGGCTACCACTGACATATGCCTCAACTGGAGTCTTTTGGATACTCATGGGCATGTCTGGATCAGTTTCTTGTCAGGACCCTTTCTCCTGGGTCCTGGTGCAGAAACGATTCTGTTTGTGCCCTCCAATAATCTGTTTCCCTGTGTAAACAGTAAGTTCTGTGTAAGTTCTGGTGGCTCTACAGTGAGATTAATGTTGACCTCCTCCTAGAGGCCTTATGTCATACCCAGGTCTGCTGCCCCCAAGCCCCTGCAGCAGGCCACTGATGACACATACCTCCACAGTAGACACTCAGACACAGTTCTGGCTCAGTTTCTGTGGGCTGGGCCTGTGTTTTATGCCCTTCCCAGGTCTGAGTACCTCAGGCAACCACGTGCTTGGCAAGCATACTCTTCCAGGTGGCTGTGCATCTTAATTACCTCCCTAGACCTGGCTGTTCTGTTTCTTGGGTGTGCCATGAGAGCACCGTCTCAGGTGTGCTCTATGTCTCCTCTGGAGATCTGATCTCAGGCTGCGACCTTCCTGGCAGATGTCAACCATCCAAGATCTGAGGAAAACATGGTTAGCAGCTGGGAGCCTGCTCACAGTTTGGTGGAAGATACCATCTCTGGGGCTGAGATTGAATTAGCATCTCTGACTGTCACAAGCCTACCTCTCTGCCTCTGAGTGGCGAGGGGACGGTAGGAGCAGGCTAACTCTCCTTTGGTATTCGCTCAATCCTTTGTTCTGTGAGCCATCCATGCTTTAAGTTAGGTTGTAGGATCCTTTCATGGGAAAGTTCTCTTTTCTGGAGTCGTGGTTAGGTCTGTATTCTGTGATTTTGTTGTTGTTGGTGGTGGTGGTGTTCTCCAAGTTATGTTGCCTTCTGAGATTCCAAAACCCTCCACTTACCCGCCTGTGAGAGGGTTTCCTACTGTGTGAAAACTCCTTCACAACTCCCTTCCAGGACAGGTCTCCATCCCTAACTCTTTGTCTTTTATATTTTGTCCTACCTCCTTTTGAAGAGAATGGGCTGCCTTTCTGGGTGTCTGGTGTCCTCCACTGGTGTTCATAAGTTGTTTTGTGGAAGTTGCTCAGCATTCAAATGACTTTTTGATAAATTTCAATGTATAGGTTAAATAAACATAGTGACATCAGACAGCCCTGTCATACTCCTGTCACAATCCTGAACCAATCAGCTGTTACATACAGGGTTCTAACTGTTGCTTCTAGACCCGCATACAGGTTTCTCAGGAGGCAGGTAAGGTGGTCTGGTATTCCCATCTCTTGAAGAATTTTCCACAGTTTGTCATGATTCACACAGTCAAAGGCTTTAGAGTAGTCAGTGAAGCAGAAGTAGATGTTTTTCTAGAATTCTCTTGGTTTTTCTATGATCCAAAGGATGTTAGCAATTTGATCTCTGGTTCCCCTGCCTTTTCTAAACCCAGGGCTGTCTGGAAGTTCTTGGTTCATGTAATGCTGAAGCCTAGCATGCAAGATTTTAAGCATGACCTTACTGGCATGGGAGATCTGAGTGCAATTGTCCAATGGTTAGAACATTTTTTAGTATGACCCCTCTTGGGAATTGGGATAAGGATTGCCCTTTTGCAGTCCTTTAGCCACTGCTGGTTCTTCCAGTTTTGCTGACATATTGAGTGTAACACTTTAATAGCACCATCCTTTAGGATTTTGAATAGCTCTACTGGAATTTCATTGCATTCACTAGCTTTATTCATAGCAGTGCTTCCTAAGGCCCACTTGACTCCACACTCCAGAATGTGTGGCATTGGGTGACTGACCACACCATCGTAGTTATTAAGTTCATTAAAATCTTTTTTGTACAGTTCTTCCATGCATTCTTTCCATCACTTCTTGATGTTTTCAGCATATATTAGATATATACCATTTCTGTCCTTTATTGTGCCAGTCTTTGGGCAAAATATTTCCTTGATATTTCCAATTTTCCAAAGAGATCTCTAGTTTTCCCCCTCTATTATTTTCCTCTATGTTTATGCACTGTTTATTGAAGAAGGCCTTCTTTTCTCTCCTTGCTATTCTTTGGAACTCTGAGTTTAGGTGGATGTACCTTTCTCTTTATCCCATGTTTTTCACTTCTCTTCTTTCCTCAGCTATTTGTAAAGCCTCCTCAGATAACCATTTTGTCTTCTTGCTTTTCTTTTACTTTGGGATGGTTTTGTTCACTGCCACCTATACAATATTACAGACCTTCATCCACAGTTCTTCAGACACACCACTTAATAGATCTAATTCTTTGAATCTATTTGTCACCTTCACTGCATTTTCATAAGGGACTTGATTTAAATCATACCTGGCTGGCCTAGTGTTTTGTTTTTTTTTTCTACTCTCTTTAGTTTAAGCCTGAATTTTGTTATGAGAAACTGGTGATCTTCACCACTGTCAGCTCCAGGTCTTGTTTTTGCTGTCTGTACACAGCTTCTCCATCTTCAGCTACAAGAAATGTAATCTATTTGATTTTTGTTTTGACCATTTGGTGATGTCCATGCATAAAGGCATCTCTTATGCTGTTGAAAAAGGATGTTTGCTATGACCAAGGCATTCTCTTGACAGAAGTAAGCTAGCCTTTGCCCTCCTTCATGTTGTACTTCAAGGCCAAACTTACCTGTTATTCCAGGCATCTCTTGACTTCCTATTTTAGCACTCTAATCTCCAATGATGAATAAAACATCTTTTCCTGGTGTTAGTTCTAAGAGGTCTTTTAGGTCTTCAGAGAACTGACCAACTTTAGTTTCTTCAGCATCGGTGGTATGGGCATATGCTTGAATCACTGTGATATTGAATGACTTGCCTTGGAAATTAACAGAGATCATTCTGTCATTTTTGAGGTTGCAGCCAAGTATTGCATTTCAAACTCTTTTCTTGGTTCTGAGGGCTACTCCATTTCTTCTATGGGATTCTTGTCGACAGTGGTAGACATAGTAGTCATCTGAATTAAATTAGCCCATTCCCATCCATTTTAGTTCACTGATTCCTAAGATGGGGATGTTTATTCTTACCATTTCCTGCTTGACAACGTCCAATTTACCTTGACTCATGGACCTAACATTCCAGGTTCCTATGCAATACTGTCCTTTGCAGAATCTAATTTTTCTTTCATCACTAGAGACATTCACAACTGAGCATCGTTTCTGCTTTGTCCCAGCCACTTCATTCTTTCTGGGACTATTAATAGTTGTCCTCCACTCTTCTCCAATAGCAATTTGGACATTTTTCACCCAGGGGGACTTATCTTTTGGTGTCATATCTTTTTGTCCTTTTATATAGTTCATGAGGTTCTCGTGGCAAGTATACTGGAGTGGTTTGCCATTCCATCTTCCAGTGTATCACATTTTGTCAGAACTCTCCCCTATGATTCAATCATCTTGGGTGGTCCTACACAGCTTGGTTCATAGCATCATTGAGTTACACAAGCCCCTTCACCATGAAAAGGCAGTGATCCATGAATGGGCTACATGTGTTTGTGTATAATTCCTCTAATATTAGCCAATTTAAAATGTATAAATTATGCCAAACTTATTTTGCTTTCAAATGTTTAGAATATTTGTTAAGCAAATATTAATTAGTATGCTATAGCATTGCTGAACTTTGAATCTGTTATGATAGTGTTTCATTTAAATCATAAATACTGACAAACAAAATTCAGAATTTTAATTTTTATCTTAACACAAATACAAATGGTAATTTTATGAGAAATGGTACTTTTATGAAAAACAAAATTTCTCAGCTGCACATAAAGAACCCTGACATTTTATCTTGTGTAAACATTTCACAAATCCCTGACCTGATCCTATAGATCGTTCTGTAGCAATTGTTCTTTAGTGACAGTTCTTTCAGTAGTCTTCGGTGCTCCCACAACTTTGATTGCATGTCAAGAATTTCAGTCTGGAGAGAAGTTTTTTTCAAGATGATGTCCCTGAGTCCAAGACAATGAAATCCATCAGCAATCACTTCCATGATGACTGACAGAATTGATTGTCTATCAACATCATCATGGTGCTCATCTAAAATAGAATGTACAGTCAAGCTAGCATCTGTCATGGTAGGAATTTTTCAGTGGTTGTTCCTTCAGTTTTTGTTGATCTATTTATATGAACTATTGGCAGTCTTTTTCATCAATATGCATTTTCAAAATGCATATTTTAAAGCAAGTTGTAATTTGTCCTTATTAATTACACACCCTGCAAGATAGGTAAACTCTTTCATAGATGGCACTCACTAAAATAATTAGGACTATATATCTTTATATATTTTAATGCCTACTTCATCTACTTATCACATATGTAGTACTATGGCTATTCTTTTCTTTTTGCTGCTGCTAAGTCGCTTCAGTCGTGTCCGACTCTGTGCGACCCTATAGACGGCAGCCCACCAGGCTCCGCCGTCCCTGGGATTCTCCAGGTAAGAACACTGGAGTGGGTTGCCATTGCCCTCTCCCTTGTGTGAAAGTGAAAAGTGAAAGTGAAGTCGCTCAGTCGCGTCCGACCTGTAGGAACCCCATTGACTGCAGCCAACCAGGCTCCTCCATCCATGGGATTTTCCAGGCAAGAGTACTGGAGTGGCTTGCCACTGCCTTCTCCTGCCTTCTCTTTCTTTTTGTTGGGTACCAAAAAACATTTTTCAAAATGAAATCTAGCATTTTTGGTTGTTGCTATTTAGACAATAATAGTGGCATTTTGATAATTATACCCATAGTTAATAAGATAAAGTTAAATTTATTAAAGTAGCAATTTCCTTTTTCAAATATAATTTCTCAACACTTTCCATAGTTACCTAGTTGATGTGAACACTGTACACTTACATAATACCTTTCTTCTGGAGATTTAAGTGCATCCTATGTTGAGAGTCATGGCCTGAACTAGGTATTCCTCTTGCATTTCACTTTGTAGACAAAGTTATCTTTTTCTTACTGTAAGCTATTCTCAGAAAATGTTTCTTGTCCAATCATCTCATTTTTGTAGGAAAGTGATCTTTTAGCTCCAAAGTTGTAATCAAAACACATTCACTTGCCATTATTTCTACCTTTTGAAGCAGGCTTTGATGACAGTGATTTTTTTTTTTTTCCCCTCTTT
The DNA here is from genome assembly GCA_935064755.1 of Tragelaphus eurycerus. Lineage (NCBI taxonomy): Eukaryota > Metazoa > Chordata > Mammalia > Artiodactyla > Bovidae > Tragelaphus > Tragelaphus eurycerus. The sequence continues at coordinate 15,323,744 of CAKXYN010000009.1, read as the reverse complement.
TTATACTCATGAGTCAGCATATTCAATGTAAGAAGCAAATCTGGGCACTGTTCAGGGTATTGTAAAAATGAAAACTAATTTTTGCATAGAAGATGCTAAAAAATCCATCTCAAGCATATTCCCTTTGCAGTGTTTTTATGGAAAAATTTAAAATACATGTTACTTTATGGGTTCCGTATTACAGCAGAGTTTCAAAGTGAAAGACATCATGGAAGTTCCAGATTTTAGAGTAACACTTCTTATATTCATGTGAGCTCATCTTGTGGTATTTAGATAAATTAAAAACTTAAACTAATCAGGGGCCATTTATCACACCCAAGATACATAAAGTTAACATCCTTACTAACAGTTAATGTCAAGTTGAGATGTTCATTTATGTATTGTATGCCTGGTATCTCCTACTAGAGGAAAAAAACTAATGTCAACTTGAGGATTTTTACTGCCCCAGGCAATATGAAAAATGTCTCCTCCTTGTAGCAAGTAATCACTCACATAATAAACAGTCACAAAACACTTTACTCCTCTAATATTTTGCTGCCCCAGGCAACCAGCTGTTCTACCTATACGGTACAGCCAGTCATAACTACTGTGCATGTGCAGTGTCAGTGGCTTAATGTAATAGAAATAAAGACACATAATATATTCTGACTCACAGCCTTGAAGAATTGCCAAGTACAGGGCAAGATTCTCATTTTTGAATTTTGACTTTATAGCTATTATAAATGCTTTCATAAGGGAAATGGATTATATTATCTATAGTTGTTGTTTGAGGTATAAGGTAAACTGCTTTCAGATTTCTCTCATAGTTTTGGGTTAATAAATAGGTAACTCATACAAACTATACTTTGCTAATTAAAATAATTATTACTCATTCTGGATCTAAGGTGATAGTTATTTGCTGATTTGGAGAATTAATCAATATTTCTCTGTATCATGAATAACAGTATTTTTGAATTATAAATAAAAGCAGATAAGTAAAGTTGTAATTTATGGATTTAAGTTGTGAAAGAATACATTTAGATAATTAAAATATGAATATAAAGTGAATTATCATAAAACAAAGATACATAATTGTATTTTTACTACGTCTTATATTATGTACTATGTGCTATAATTGATCTTTTTTGTTTTTCATTTCTTCCAGGTCCTCTTATTAGATTTTAAGTGTTTTCAAGTCATGGCTCTGATTTACATTACTTATACCTAAGTTGTACAAAGTAGGCAGTCAGTAAGTGATACTGATAAAATTATTATTGATAATGGTGATTGTATTACTAGTAGGTTGCTGAATTTAGAACTTGAGCATATTATTGGAATTTTACCCAAACTACCCAGATGAAAACAAGACTTCTTTAACTTGAAAAAGTAGATATTTCTTTGGAAAAAAAAAAAAAAAACATAAAAATAATTAAGGTATGACCATAATAATGAATCATAATAATGACTAGTCCAGATGTAATCTACAGCCAACATTATTCACAATAGCCAAGAGGTGAAAGCACTACACATGTTTGTCAATGGAAGAACAAATATATGTATTATATACCTATTCATACAGTAGAATATAATTAATCCTTTATTATGAAGGAAACTCTGACATATGCTATAACATGGATGAGTCTTAAGGACATTATGTTAAGTATAGTAAACCAGTCACAGAAGGACAGATACTGCATGATTCCATTTAGAGAAGTCATAGGGAGTATTTAGAGGTATTTACCGTAGTCATAGAGATAGAAAGTAGAATAGTGGTTGCCCGGGGCTCAGGGAAGGAAAATGGAGAATTGTTGTTTAATGGATATTGAGTTTCAGTTTTGCAAGATGAAAAGATTATGGAGATTTGTCACACAACAATGTGAATATACTTAACAACACTGAAATGTACACCTAAAATGGTTCAGATACAAAATTTTATATTGTGTGTTTTAACAAGTTTTAAAAAAACTAGCTGCTATAAATGGAACAAAAAGTTAGTGTGTATGAATATTAGGATTATGCTACATCGCTGAAAATCCAACTAGGTAGTTCATTAATATTGCATTCAATCATATTTAGCGGCACTGCACTCAGAAGCTAATTTCATCAAAATGGAAAAAGCAGGTGGTATGTGGAAATATCTGGCAATATTTGTGTTAGCTTTCTGTTAGTGTGTAACAAATTATCATAGTTTTGGCAATCTAAAACAACACCCATTTATTATCTCATTGTTCTATAGGTCGTAAGTCATAAAGGGATTTGACTGAATGAGTTACTACCCATGGTCTCAAAAACCTAAAATTGTGTCAACTGAACTGACCTCCTATCTGGAGATTTTGGCTAAGAATTCACTTTCAGTCTTGTTTAGGTTGTTGGCAAAATACAGTTCTTTCCTGCTGTAAGACAAAGGTCCCAGTTTCCTTGTTGGCTGTTATCTATAGTCCTTTCTCAGCTCCCATAGGCTGCTTTTCAGTCCCTGAATATGGTTCTTTCCAAATTCAAGCCAGTGGTACTATATTCTCCTGCTTTAAATCTCTCTGAATTCTCCTGTTATCAGCCAGAGAAAAATCTTTGTTTTTACAGTTTATATTATTGAATTGGGCCCACCCTGATTATCTTCTCATTTTAAGGTGAACTGATTCAGAGATCAGATCAGATCAGTCGCTCAGTCGTGTCCGACTCTTTGCGACCCCATGAATCACAGCACGCCAGGCCTCCCTGTCCATCACCAACTCCCGGAGGTCACTCAGACTCACATCCATCGAGTCAGTGATGCCATCCAGCCATCTCATCCTCCGCTGTCCCCTTCTCCTCCTGCCCCCAATCCCTCCCAGCATCAGAGTCTTCTCCAATGAGTCAACTCTTCATATGAGGTGGCCAAAATACTGGAGTTTTAGCTTTAGCATCATTCCTTCCAAAGAAATCCTAGGGCTGATCTCCTTCAGAATGGACTGGATGGATCTCCTTGCAGTCCAAGGGACTCTCAAGAGTCTTCTCCAACATCACAGTTCAAAAGCATCAATTCTTCGGTGCTCAGCCTTCTTCACAGTCCAGTTCTCACATCCATACATGACCACAGGAAAGACCATAGCCTTGACTAGGCGAACCTTTGTTGGCAAAGTGATGTCTCTGCTTTTGAATAGGCCATCTAGGTTGGTCATAACTTTCCTTCCAAAGAGTAAGCGTCTTTTAATTTCATGGCTGATTTCATGAACTGATTAGTAATCTTAATTTCTTCCCCCCAAGTCCACTTTCACATGAATATAGCATAATCAAGGGATGACTGTATGTAAGATTGTGAGGTTAAGAAGAGGAAGTCTCAGGGTTGATGGTAGAGGTGTGTTTTCTGACCTTGCCTGCCTGTGTGACCAAGGCAAGAGAAAAGAAAAGGAGGCTGACAAGCAATGCTCACACTTTGATAAATACTTCTTATGCATTTTCTAGCTTAATCATCACTATAGTTGTATTTTTCATATTAGTGGATCATTAGATAATCCAATATATCTGCTTGACAAATATTTATTTATTTATTTATTTTTGAAGTACCATTCTATGTGTGTTTGAATCTCAGTCTAGAAAGTTAGGACTGAATGAAAGATTTTGTCCTTATTTCTCACAATTAAGTCTATTGTAATGCTGTTTTGAGTTTCTTTCACACCACTCTTCTGAGAAATTCAGCTCCAAGCTGTGTACCCAGGATTTCTTTCAAGTGCCCTGGAATTTGGTCTTGTTAGATTAACAGGTTTCTCATCATTACCTGAGTTCTTTTAATGCTAGTGTCTCTTTATTTGGAGCCATGCGTGAGTCACAAGAATCTTTTGTTGTTAAATTCAGCATTTTTGATACAAAGTAGGGAGATTCTGAGCTCATGTCCTATCATCATAACCCTGCCTGAGGGCAGGACTCAGGGTCCCCACCTGTAAGTCCCAGGGATTACTTGTCTGACCCCAAACCCAGGGAAATACAGATTTCCAATTTAAGGAAACATCTTTTATGCAAATTCAATCTTCCTCTAATGCATTAGACTCCTTTCTCCTTAAACTCTGTTTATATTGGTGTGTATACGATTTTGGAAAGCAACTCTAGGTAGGCCTACTCCCCAAAATTTCCATACAGAAACTTTACTTTCTTGGGCCTATAGAAGCTGAGGAGATAAATAAGTCAAAGAATAATAAATAATATAAAATAATAAATCAATAATAAACATTATTCTAATGCCATATATAAATCATAGCTCAAAAGTCACTTTTTATCATATTAACCATTGCATTTTTAGTCAAAGTTGAAAAACATTTGTTTATTCACAACTAGTTTGCAAGTTCTGATGTTGTTGTACAACTTATTGTTAGTGGTTGTGCATGAGAGAGTAGTTTGAGCATTCTTTGGTATTGCCTTCCTTTGGTTTTGGCATTGCCTTCCTTTGGTTTTAGAATGAAAAGTGACCTTTTCCAGTCCTGTGGCCATTGCTGAATTTTCCAAATTTGCTGGCATATTGAGTGGGGCACTTTCACAGCATCATCTTTTAGGATTTGAAACAGCTCAACTGAAATCCCATCATCTCCACTAGCTTTTTCCACAGAGATGCTTCCTAAGGCCTACTTGACTTCATATTCCAGGAAACCACATATAAATTACCAAACGCAGGAAATGCTGGGCTAAATTCTGATGCTTTGTCCTGTGAGTATTTACAAGAGCAAATGGCTGCCGCATCTTTGTTATTGTTACTCAAATGAAAGGGAAATTCTGAAGTTCAAATATCAAGGAACTATATTATAAATTGGGCTTCCCAGGTGGTACAATAGTAAAGAATCTACCTGCTCATACATGAGACATAGGAGACAGAGGTTCAGTTCCTGAGTTGGAAAGATCCTATGGAGGAGGAAATGGCAGCCCAGTTCAGTATTCCTTACTGAAAAATTCCATGGACATAAATTACAATTGTCCATAGGGAGGCCTGGTGTGCTGTAATTCATTGGGTGGCAAAGAGTCGGACACGACTGAGTGATTGAACTGAACTGAACTGATACTTTCATTTTAATATTTTGGTGCCACTGTTGTTAGACTATTTACTCTCTGCTATGCTATGCTATGCTAAGTAACTTCAGTCGTGTCCAACTCTGTGTGACCCCAAAGATGGCAGCCTACCAGGCTTCCCCGTCCTAGGGATTCTCCAGGCAAGAACACTGGAGTGGGTTGCCATTTCCTTCTCCAATGCATGAAGGTGAAAAGTGAAAGTGAAGTTGCTTGTTCGTGTCCGACTCTTAGCAACCCCATGGACTGCAGCCTACCAGGCTCCACCGTCTGTGGGATTTTCCAGGCAAAAGTACTGAAGTGGGGTGCCACTTATGTTCTATATAACACATAGTCTTTAGATCAGAATAAGTAAACCTAGTCTTTCTGCACTCTTGCTATGCATGTTACTCCCCTTCAGTGTTTTTCTTCAGTGTTCTCTTCTCTGCCTTAAATTCAAGTCTAAGCAGGTCTTTCTCATGACTACTATTAAATTGTATATTTATTTTCTGTTCAAATTAAATATCTTTTTTTTTTTTTTTTTTTTTTTTTTTCTACTAGTTACACTTTAGGGGCTTCCCTGGTGACTTAAATGGTAAAGTGTCTGCTTGCAATGCAGGAGACCCGGGTTCGTTCCCTGGGTCAGGAAGATCCCCTGGAGAAGGAAATGGCAACCCACTCCAGTACTCTTGCCTAGAAAATTCCATGGATGGAGGATCCTGGTGGGCTATAGTCCATGGGGTCACAAATAGACAAGACTGAGTGACTTCACTTCACTTGGTTACACTTTATTAACCTGCCTTATCATTCCCACTTATCTAGTCCATTTTGATGTATCTGTTTTACATGGTCTTCCCAAATGATGGCTATCATTCAGTCCTTCATTTTAACAGTAATCATTTTTCATGTTAAAATATTCACAAAAGACAGAATAGAAGAGGATTAAGGAAAGTAAATTGAGTGAGAGATGAGTGATTCTTTAGAAATATTGTTGACTAAAGGATTGATATGAATTATTTTAAACTGTCAATAGTAAATAACTATTTACTATTTGCATGTGTCACATGCAAATAACTGTGTTAGTTAAATGGAAACACACATTTTAATTTTAGTTGGAAAATTCAACTTTGTGAATGAACAAGGAGTGGAAGTGGTGGTTATAAAATGTGGTTATGAACAAATGATAATAAATGTGTAGTATAAATCTCATCTTTGAAAATTTATCTTTCACTTGTGTTAAAGCAATCTGTATAAAAAGCTTGCTGCTGCTGCTAAGTAGCTTCAGTCGTGTCCGACTCTGTGCAACCCCATAGACAGCAGCCCACCAGGTTCCGCCATCCCTGGGATTCTCCAGGCAAGAACACTGGAGTGGGTTGCCATTTCCTTCTCCATTGAGTGAAAGTGAAAAGTGAAAGTGAAGTCGCTCAGTCACGGCCGACTCGTAGCGATCCCATAGACTGCAGCCTACCAGGTTCCTCCATCCATGGGATTTTCCATGCAAGAGCACTGGAGTGGCTTGCCATTGCCTTCTCCAATAAAAAGCTTAGCTTATTTCAAATATAGTCAATGTAATAGAGCTGCTTCCAGGTGGTTGGTTGATCTCAGTAGAGAACAGTACATATCAGATAATAGTAATGGATATTCAACAGTGACAGTAGCCAGAATATAATTCCTAATGAATGGATATAAAATTACAAAAATTTTAGGTAAACTAGTGTCAGATATTTTCTGAGATTCTACACTGGGGCCAGCCATTTCTCAAAAATTTTAAATGTAAAAATACCAGCATTGATTACCCATTCATTCCCTAGAAAGACAACCTAGCTCTGATGGGGCCATGAGGAACAGGCTTTTCTAGTGAGCATAATCAATGCTGGTATTTTTACATCTAAAATTTTTTGTATTATTCTGCTGTCACACCTTTCCCTGAAAAAAATGTTCTCTAAAAAGTTCATGTGACTAAGCTGGGCCCACTTTAGTTAACTCATATCATCCCATCTCAACATCTGTAACCCTAATCATATCTACAATATTCCTGCTATACCATGTAAAGTGATATATTCACAGGTCATAGAGTTTAGGGTGTGGATATTTTGGATGGCCATTTTTTTATTTTGTCTAACTCAAGCTGAAACTCCAGTACTTTGGCCACCTCATGTGAAGAGTTGACTCATTGGAGAAGACTCTGATGCTGGGAGGGATTGAGGGCAAGCAGAGAAGGGAACGACAGAGGATGAGATGGCTGGATGGCATCACTGACTCAATGGATGTGAGTCTCAGTGACCTCCAGGAGTTGGAGATAGACAGGGAGGCCTGGCGTGCTGTGATTCATGGGGTCGCAAACAGTCGGACACAACTGAGTGACTGATCTGATCTGATCTGAACTTAAAGTTTATCAAAAGAGAGGATCAAGATGGCTAATTAATTTTTCTTATAAGCCAGAACTTAATATTTGAACTCATTTTTTTTCACTTGTGCCTAGTAAATTAAGACAAACAGTTGAGAGGTTTCCTATAAAATATCTTTTATCTTACCACCACAGAGAAATATTGCTTTTAAATATGTTTATTGTTTCTATGATTCATCATTTAACTCCTCTTCTGATTGTCAGGCTCAAAGCATATCTAGAGAAGCTCCACTGGCTGCACGTGCGTCTGATTCCCACTGTTGCTAACATGGGATCTAGGTGTTGAACAATGAGGTATGACTTGTTGGCCTAAAAAAATGCACGATGTGAGTTGTGAGTTGTTTTGTTTTATTTGAGGCAATATGAGGACTGCAGCCTAGGAGACAGCACCTCAGATAGCTCTGAGAAACAATTCCAAAGAGGTGAGGGGAAAGGACAATATATATGTGATTTTGGTAAAGGGGGAGTACATGCAATCAAGCTTGTTTATTTTTAAAGTAGTTTCTCCTGGTCTCATGAATCCTCTGCTAATCACAATAAACGGTCGTCACCATAAAGGATTTTAGTGCTCTTCTAGATGTGGGCAGACATAAGAATTGGGCTCATAAAATCAGCTCCTAAGAATATCTAACTATCGAAAGACCTGTCCTGCCAGTTTTCCCGGGGCACAGAGGGCCTTGTTTCTGCTCTCCATCCTGAGCTCCTTCAGGAGGTGTTGGAGATCAGCAGCTACAGCAGCATATGATTTAATCCTTATAGAGGTAGATGGCAAGCACCCCCCATGGCAAGTACCAATTTGTGGTGCACAGGATTTTAGCTAAAAATGATGTACTTTGTAGACCCTTTCTAGATCCAGAGGCATATCAGCTTCTAGCTGAAGCTACCTCCAAACACAATTGCTCAATCTGCATTCCCTTCAGAAATTCTTCTGCCTATTTTGCCATTTAAAATAGTTTCTGCCACATTTCGCATTCATAATGTTTTTATTTTTGTTTCTCATACTCTTTTGCTGCCCTCATATGATTTGCAAATTTAGTATGCTGGCTTATACCACCTTCTCTACAGTGGTACTCCATGCTTGCCCTTTGATATTGCAACTGAACTGCCAACATTCTATTTATGGAGATGTGATCACAAAATTATACCAAGAAATCTGTGAAGTTTCATTTAATTTTAGATATTAAAAATCACATTCTATCAATGACTATGTGTGTGTTCATATGGAAAAATCTCCAAGATACATTAAAAAGTCAAAAAAAAGTAAGAACATGAAGAACCATATTTAAACCATATTTAACTGGGTACACACACATGTGTATCTATGTATACATATTTCAGGAAGAATCTAAAAAGAATCTGTTTTCAGATTTATATTTAGGGGAAACTCTAGAGAATAAAATAGAATAGCTTTAGTATTTTTTCCTTACTCTGATAAGAAAAGGGAACCCTCTTACACTGTTGCTGGGAATGCAAACTAGTACACCCACTTTGGAGAATAGTATGGAGATTCCTCAAAAAACTGGGAATAGGACTGCCTTATGATCCAGCAATCCCACTGCTGGGCATACACACTGAGAAAACCAGAATTGAAAGAGACACGTGTACCCCAATGTTCATAGCAGCACTGTATACAATAGCCAGGACTTGGAAGCAACCTAGATGTCCATCCACAGATGAATGGATAAGAAAGCTGTGGTACATATACACAATGGAGTATTACTCAGCCATTAAAAAGAATACATTTGAATCAGTTCTAATGAGGTGGATGGAACTGGAACCTATTATACAGAGTGAAGTAAGCCAGAAAGAAAAACACAAATACAGTATACTAATGCATATATATGGAATTTAGAAAGATGGTAACAATAACCCTGTTTACGAGACAGCAAAAGAGACACTGATGTATAGAACAGACTTTTGGACTCTGGGAACAGGAGAGGGTGGGATGATTTGGGAGAATAGCACTGAAATATGTATAATATCATATCTGAAACGAGTCGCCAGTCCAGGTACGATGCCTGATAACGGATGCCTGGGGCTGGTGCACTAGAACGACCCAGAGGGATGGTATGGGGAGGGAGGAGGGAGGAGGGAGGAGGGTTCAGGATGGGGAACACATGTATACTTGTGGCGGATCCATCTTGATGTATGGCAAAAGCAATACAATATTGTAAAGTTAAGCAAAATAAAATTTAATTTAAAAAAGATAAAAATCTTTTGCACACATGTATATATCATTTTTTGAGAAAAAAGTAAAATAAAAAGAAACCTAGCGTCATTTATACCTGGGGACAATTTAAACATGGATCATAAGGAAATTGTGTTGGTCATATTGCCCCTTGCATTCAGAGTGCAGACTTCTCAGCATGTATAACATAGTTCTGTTAAATCTCTCTGGTTATGAGCCTCATTGTAAATCAATTTTCCCTGCAAATTGAAGTAATTCATTTAGAAACAGACTTTCAAATTCTCTCTCTTGACATGAGTCAGTGTGGGCAGGAAACCCAGAAACAGAGGATTTTTTTTTTTTTCTCATGATGTCTATACAACTATATAGGTGTGACAGCCACTAGTGTGTAATGCTTGACGTAACGAGAAAAGAGAGAAGCCAGAGTATGTTTCATAAATTCTTACTTTTAAGTCTATTTGCGAAAGTTCTAACAGTGTGATTTTGGGGTTGTGCGGATTTGAACAGTATCTTAAAAAGCTTTACTTGAGAACAATGTTTTCTATTAAAATCATTGTGCACAGATGTCACATTAGCTTTAACAACTTTTGCCATCTTGGCCCAGAATAATCACACTTTAATTATTTATAGCAGCTGTTCTCTCTCTTAGTGTACATTTTCTCAAAAAAAAAAAAAAAAAAAAAAAAAAAAACAAGAACAAAATTACATAAAATGCTTCCCCCTTGGTATTGCTTAAAGACTGAGACTATCTACCCTTAAAATAACCAAGATATTACCAGCATAGAAGTCACAGATTCTGATACCATTATCATTTTGTTCTTGTTGAAATTATTATATTAATAGTTGTGGCAATTGGCAGCTCTTTCATGTTAACAGTGTCCTTTTGATACGCTTTTTTTTTTTTTCTCATTCTCTTTATTTCTGACACTATAAAATACACCAGACTTATTTTTTATTTTTCATGCTCACCTCTAGAAACAGCAATGTCTCTAAGTCACTTTAATTCTTTTTATTGGAAAATGGCAATAGAAGCTTGCCCCTGGTTTATCATTGCCTGTAGGTCCTTTCAACATGCACAGTTAGAAAATACATAACTTTATCTTAATATCTTTATACACATATAACCATATGTGCTTATGTATCTCTGTGTGTATATAGTCATATATTATGTGTTTATTTATATAAACTCATGCTACCTCCCACTTAAATCTCATCACAAAAATATTTCATGATACTTTCCCTCCTCCTACTCCCCTGCTTCTTTGTAACATTTTTCTCTGGCAATGAGAGGCCTGGCTTTTATTACCTGCAACATTCTTATTTATTCAACTTTAAAATACAAGAGAAGTAATTCCAGAATTGCAAACCTATAAGAAACAAATTTTTCCCAAGTTCCGTGTGTATACAATTCTTTTTATCTCTAGTTTAAAATATACTCATAAAAAACTATTTTCTACAGTCATTAGCACATTTTTCCCAAACTGCATTCAGTCAGGGATTTGCAGTTAGTTTCATCAGTCAGAGTTCACATTCCATTCTGGAATCCCTTGATATTTTGGCTAATCTTTTGAATCTGCACTAAAACATTTACTCTTTTTTGGTATATAGTTTTGACAAATGCATACAGTTACACATCCACCACAGTCCTAGTTTCATTGCACCTCCCGTTAAAATTCTCTCCTGTAAGAATGTGTGCACATGATCATACCTAACTTAAAGGGAGGCTGAGCAATGTTGTCTGACCAAGTGCCTACACAGAAGGGAAGAATGTAAGAGTGAATGTTTCTCAATAGCAGTTGATCATACCAAAAAAACACAATTAATCTTCCCATGTAGTCTGTTTCTTTTTTTTTTTATTCCTTACGTCTCTTTGAATCCTATTTAGATAACTACAAATTGTAAGAATTCACTAAAACTGTATATGACAGATGCATATTTTGAACATTAAAATTAAATATAAACAAGTGAATGATAAGTAAAATCAAAAGACAAACAGTTTAGTTGGTTGATTTATTTTTCATATTACTTCATTTTGATATCAAAATAGATTAGCCTTCTAAACTCAATATGTTTTAAAATTCCAAGTATTATAAAGGAGAAACACTATTTTTTAAATAGAAGAGCCATTTTTTAAATCAAGCAGAGTTCCTACAGAAATGTAGCAGAGTGAGTAGAAAGTTGGAAGAGAATGACAACTTTACATATTTTTAATATGTAACTTTGTAGTGCCTTCCTGTTGAAGACAGGGCATGCCCCCTGACTATTGATATTTGAATTTGGCCCTCTAACTTACTCTGGCCAACTGAATGATGTGGACAAGTAGGTTTGCCTTTACCGAATGTCAGCCCTAAGAGGCCTTGCATGTTTTGCTCCTTCTCTTCTGCCTCTGCCATCTCCATGGCAAGTGCTTTCCCTGGTTGCCTGCTCCTCCCTTGGCCTTGCCACAGAAGGACACGTATGGAACAGAGCTGAGATCACATCTCAGTGAGGAACCAGATCCAGTCAAATCCACAGACTGAAACATCATAGCAGCCCAGCCAGTCACTCCAGCTGTTCCTCAACCAAAGCATAGATTTTGAGTAAGTAAAATAAAGTATTACTTTAAGCTAGTCACTGAGTTATGGACAATTTTATTACACAGCAATAACTAGCTGACAGAATCCATGTTACCATCTTCCAATTGTTTGGAGGGCTAACACCCTGAAGAATTACATTAGATAAGCCACTCATTACTTTAGCCAATCTCATAGTCTGGAATAGTATAAGCATATCAATTTCAGGGCTGGACACTTGGGAAAGTTTATTATAATTATTAGAGTTTTAAAAGTAAAATAATTTTAGTAAGTCACTGTGACATTTTTGTAAAGAAGACTTTTAGCCTGTGTGGGAAAAAGAGGAAAAAAAGGGGGAGGATATTTCATCTTACACTTTCTTCCTTGCATGGGCTGCTTTCCAAAATGTTCTGGCCAGAAATATGCTTTCCCTCCAGGATTTTCCTGTTTATGTTTATGGGCAATTCTGCACCAGGGCCACCCTTAAATCAGCTAAGTGCCTCTTACTATCAGGGGCAATGTGCTGATTTTATATGTATCATTACATAGTCTTGTAAGGACCATATCCTTCAAGTTTTGACAAGTGTCTGGTGCTTTGGGATTTAAAATTTACATAATCCATCTTCATGACTATTGTCTTAGTGAGGGAACAGAAGGCAATGTGTCCCTCAATTCCCAAATAAGAGGAAATGTGCCAAGAAACGTAATGCAGTAAAGCTGTCAAAGAATGTATGAAATCATTTATGTAAATTGGAAAATATAAGCCATAACTCTTGATTATGTAGCAAGATAAATAGAGCAAGCTTTCAAATATGAAACTTCAAACTATAAAAAAATCCTGAATTCATTGGTATAACTTATTTGAACATGACAGTTCATTTATGATATATTTGCTTGATATTGCTCTGTGTCCTCTTCTGTCTTGTTTGCTCATGTCAGTATGTCTGTCTTAGTTCTGTCTGCTATAACAAAATACCACATACAGGGTGGTTTATAAACAGCATATATTTATTTCTCATAGTTCAGAAGACTGGAAGTCTGAGATCAGAGTGCCAGCATGGTTGAATTAAGGCCCTCATCCAGGTTGCAGACTTCTCATTGTATACTCACAAGACAGAAGGATCTAGGGAGCTTTGTGGGGTCTCATTCACAAGCGCACTAACACCATTCAAGAAGGTTCTATCCTCATGACCTAATCAACCTCACAAAGCACCCACTTCCTAACAACATCACATTGTGTGTTAGAATGCCAACATATGAATTTGGGGGGACACAAACATTGAAAATAACAATCTCTTTATCATTTGATGCTAAAATTCAGTCAGTTCAGTTGCTTGGTCATGTCCGACTCTTTGTGATCCCATGGACTGCAGCACACCAGGCCTCTCTGTCAATCACCGGTTCCCAGAGCTTGTTCAAAATCAAGTCCATCGAGTCAATGATTCTATCCAAACATCTCAACCTCTGTCATCCCCTTCCTTTCCTGCCTTCCATCATTCCCAGCATCAAGGTCTTTTCCAATGAGTCAGTTTTTCACCTCCGGTAGCCAAAGTATAGGAGCTTCAGCATCAGTCCTTCCAATGAATATTCAGGGTTGACTTCATTTAGGATTGACTGGTTTTATCTCCTCGCTGTTCAAGGGACTCTAAAGAGTCTTCTGCAACATCACAGTTCAGTTCAGTTCAGTTCAGTTGCTCAGTCGTGTCTGACTCGTTGCGACCCCATGAACCACTGCATGCCAGGCCTCCCTGTCCATCACCAACTTCCAGAGTCTACCCAAACTCATGTCCATTGAGTCAGTGATGCTATCCAACCATATCATCCTCTGTCGTCCCCTTTTCCTCCTGCCCTCAATCTCTCCCAGCATGAGGGACTTTTCGAATGAGTCAGCTCTCTGCATCAGGTGACCAAAGTATTGGAGTTTCAGCTTCAACATCAGTCCTTCCAATGAACACCCAGGACTGATCTGCTTTAGGATGGACTAGTTGGATGTCCTTGCAGTCCAAGGGACTTTCAAGAGTCTTCTCCAACACCACAGTTCAGAAGAATCAATTCTTCAGTGCTCAGTTTTCTTTAAACAACACAGTTAAAAAGTATCTTTTTTAGTGCTCAGACTTTTTGATGGTCCAACTCTCACATATTCATGAGTACTGGAAAAACCATAGCTTTGGCCAAACGGACATTTGCTGGAAAATTAATGTCTCTGCATTTTAATATGCTGTCTAGAATTGCCATAGCTTTTCTTCCACATATATAGCATATTTTAATTTCATGGCTGCAGTCACCATCTGCAGTGATTTTGGAGCCTAAGAAAATAAAGTCTGTCACTGTTTCCATTGTTTCTCTGTCTATTGGCCATGAAATGATGGGACTGGGTGCCATGGTCTTAGTTTTTTGGATGTTTAGTTTTAAGTCAGGTTTTTCACTCTCTTCTTTCACCTTCATCAAAAGGCTCTTTGGTTCCTTTTCACTTTCTGCCATAAGGGTGGTATCATCTGCATATCTGAAGTTATTGATATTTCTCTCAGCAATCTTGATTCCAGCTTGTGCTTCACCCAGCTCTGCATTTTCATGATATACTCTGCATATAATTTAACTAAGCAGGGAGACAATATACAGTCTTAACATACTCGTTTCCTAATTTTGAACTAGTCTATTGTTCCATGTCTGGTTCTAACTATTGCTTCTTGACCTGCATACAGACTTCTCTGGAGGCAGGTAAGTTTATCTGGTATTTCTATTTCTTTAAGAATTGTCCACAGTTTGTTGTGATTCACACAATCAAAGGCTTTAGCATAGTCAATGAAGCAGAAGTAGATGTGTTTCTGGAATTCTCTTGTTTTTTTTCTATGACCCAGTGGATATTGGCAATTTGATCTCTGGTTTTTTCGCCTTTTCTAAATCTAGCTTGAACATCTGGAAGTTCTCAGTTCACATAGAGTTGAAGGCTAATTGGAGAATTTTGATCATTGCTTTGCTAGTGTGTGAGATGAGTGCATTTGTGTAGTAGTTTGAACATTCTTTGGCATTGCCCTTCTTTCAGATTGGAATGAAAACGGACCTTTTCCAGTCCTATGGCCTCTGCTGAGTTTTCCAAATTTGTTGGCATATTATGTGCAGCACTTTAACAGCATTATCCCAGCATTTTGGGATTTGAAATAGCCCCACTAGAATTCTATCACGTCCACTAGCTTTTTCTGCAGTGATGCTTTCTAAGGCCCACTTGACTTTGGACTCTGGGATGTCTGGCTCTACGTGAGAGATCACACCACCTGTTTATATGGGTCATTAAGCCCTTTATTGTATAGTTCTTCTGTGTATGCTTGTCACCTCTTCGTAATATCTTCTGCTTCTGTTAGGCCCATAACATTTCTGTCTTTTATTGTGCCCATTTTTGCATGAAATGTTCCCCTGGTATCCCTAATTTTCTTAAAGAGATCTCTAGTCTTTTCCATTCTATTGTTTTCCTCTATTTCTTTGCCTTGATCACTGAGAAATGCTTTCTTATCTATTCTTGCTATTCTTATTTTTTATTTTTTTAATTATTATTATTATTTTTTACTTTACAATATTGTATTGGTTTGGCCATACATCAACATGTATCCGCCACGGGTGTATACGGATTCCCCATCCTGAACCCTCCTCCCACCTCCCTCCCCATACCATCCCTCTGAGTCATCCCTTGATATTCTTTGGAACTCTGCCTTCAGATGGATATATCTTTCCTTTTTTCCTTTGCCTTTTGCTTCCCTTCTGTTCTTAGCAAATTGCAAGGCTTCCTCAGACAGCCATTTCGCCTTTGTGCAGTTCTTATTTTTCAGTTTAGTTCAGTTGCTCAGTTGTGTCCAACTCTTTGCAACCCCATGAATCACAGCACACCCGGCCTCCCTGTCCATCATGAACTCCCAGAGTTCACTCAGACTCACATCCATAGAGTCAGTGATGCTGTCCATTCATCTCATCCTCTGTCGTCCTCTTCTCTTCTTGCCCCCAATCCCTCCCAGCATCAGAGTCTTTTCCAATGAATCAACTCTTCACATGAGGTGGCCAAAGTACTGGAGTTTCAGCTTTAGCATCATTCCTTCCAAAGAAATCCCAGGGCTGATCTCCTTCAGAATGGACTGGTTGGATCTCCTCATAGTCCAGGGGACTCTCAAGAGTCTTCTCCAACACCACAGTTCAAAAGTATCAATTCTTCAGGGCTCAGCCTTCTTCACAGTCCAACTCTCACATCCATACATGACAACAGGAAAAAACCATAGCCTTGACTAGACAGACCTTTGTTGGCAAAGTAATGTCTCTGCTTTTGAATATGCTATCTAGGTTGGTCATAACTTTCCTTCCAAGGAGTAAGTGTCTTTTAATTTCATGGATGCAGTCACCATCTGCAGTGATTTGGGAGCCCCCAAAATAAAGTCTGACACTGTTTCCCCATCTATTTCCCATGAAGTGATGGGACCAGATGCCATGATCTTCATTTTCTGAATGTTGAGCTTTAAGCCAACTTTTTCACTCTCCTCTTTCACTTTCATCAAGAGGCTTTTTAGTTCCTCTTCACTTTCTGCCGTTAGGGTGGTGTCAGCTGCATATCTGAGGTTATTGATATTTCTCCCGGCAATCTTGATTCCAGCTTGTGTTTCTTCCAGTCCAGAATTTCTCATGATGTACTCTGCATGTAAGTTAAATAAGCAGGGTGACAATATACAGCCTTGACGTACTCCTTTTCCTATTTGGAACCAGTCTGTTGTTCCATGCCCAGTTCTAACTGTTGCTTCCTGACCTGCATACAGATTTCTTATGGGATTGTTTTGATCATGGCCTCCTGTACAGTGTTAGGATCCTCAGTCCATAGTTCTTCAGATACTCTTTCAGATCTAATCCCTTGAATCTATTTGTCACTTCTTCTGTATAATCATAAGGGATTTGATTTAGGTCATATCTGAATGTTCTAGTGGTTTTCCCTACTTTCTTCAATTTAAGTCTGAATTAATGTTTCCATTGCACTGATAACAAAAGCTATTCAAAATTATATTATAATGAATGTCTGTATCATAATATCTTGTCTCAGATGTTAATGCATTTCTTAAACATTATGGTATTTGAATCTAGAAGCTGAATGTTTTCATTATTATAAAAAAATAATCAGTATTGTTTTATTCCCAATTTAGATACAGTATATGGTAGAGTTAAAAAGCCGGAATTTGAACACCTTTTAAATTTGTGAATATGAGTATCTGAATATAAAACAATATCAAACTTCTAAATACATTAAATATATGACTTGAAAGGAAATGGCAACCCACTCCAGTAGTCTTGCCTGGAAAGTCCCATGGACGGAGAAGCGTGGTAGGCTTGCAGTCCATGGGGTTGCAAAGAGTCAGACATGACTGAGCCACTTCATTTCACATACTAGTATAAATGATGAAATACTTGAAGTCATATGGAAAGTTCAAAGTTTCATCATTGAAAAGACTTTAATAACTCTAAAATTCCTATTTGCAAAATAGCTCTGAGAAAATTCAGAAAGAAAAAAACTGTACTTTAAATATTTGAAAATATGGTATAAATATTGATTTTCCAGTGAAACCGCTGATAAATTTGTTTATATAAGTAATTTGAAAATATTAAATTCATAAGTAATACCAAATAAAATGTTAAATTTCTTTCAAAGCACTACTTTATGTTAATAAGACAGGGTTAATCAATTTTACTTATAAAAATAATTTTAAATAAAATAAGTAATATATATTTCAAAAATTAATATTATAAATTAATTTGCATCAGTAGTTACAAAGTTTAAATTAAATAGTTGGAAAACGATCCTGTTAGGCAGAATGCCCCCCCTGCCCAAAGTTTCCACATTCTAACACTGGAATATATGAATCTTTTAATTTACATGGAAAAAGGAAATTTACTGATATAGTTAAATTAAGAAATTTAAGTTGGTAAGATTATTCTGGATTACTTGAATGGGCCTTGTATAGTTTCAAGGGTCCTTATAGTTGGAAGAGGAAGGCAAGAGGATCAGAGTTAGGGGTGATGTGACATGGAAGCAGAGAATGGAACAATGCAATTGCTGGCTTGGAAGGTGGAAAAGAAGACATAAGCCAAGGAGTTTAGGCTGCCTCTAAAACGTAAAAGGGGCAAGGAATAGGGTTTTCTCCCCAGAATATCTAGGTGGAGCACATCATGATGAAACCCTGATTTTAAAGGGCAGTGAGATAATTTCTGACTTGTAAACTCACACTACGGTAAGGAATTTATGTTTAAGCCACTAAATTTGTGGTAATTTGTCACACTGGCAATGGGAAATTTTGCATTTATGAAGGCAATTAGAGAACAGATAACAGTTGTTTGACAGTTGTCCCAATTTAAAATAGATTCTTGGTTTTCTTTGATATTTAAAGTGGAACTAAGTTTAATTAGAGTTAAAAATTAGAGTTATAAAATTAGAGTTAAAAAGCCGGAATTTGAACACCTTTTAAATTTGTGAATATGAGTATCTGAATATAAAACAATATCAACCTTCTAAATACATTAAATATATGACTTGAAAGGAAATGGCACCCCACTCCAGTACTCTTGCCTGGAAAATCCCATGGATGGAAGAGCCTGGTGGGCTGCAGTCCATGGGGTCGCTAAGAGTCGGACACAACTGAGCGACTTCACTTCACTTCACTTTCACTTAAGTTTAATTTAATCAGCATTTAACAGAAACATTCCCTGCATAAAATCTCCTTTGATTTGTATTAAAGATGAAGCTGAAACTCATGGAATATTTGATGTAACTGCAGTAAAATGGGAGGTGATACAGGACATATCTTTTGGGGGATTTAATTATTTTGTGAGGAAGTAAAAGATATCTGAAGCAGTCTTTTCCTTTTATTGTTAACCAATTGTTCATGCATTTTAGATTGGGTGGAACATTTTAGAAATATCACTAAACTCAGAAAGGAATATTATGAAAAAAACTATGTAGTTAATTTTAAAAGTGTTGGTCAGTACATCAGTGGGAACTGTTAGTGATGATAGGTAAGCTCCTAGAGGTTATTTTAAGATTGAAAATTCTTTCAAATAATTACTCAAAATCACAGACAGTCAAGGATTCAAATGGTTTTGTCGAAATTAATTTTTAAACTTGAAGTTTTTGTTTTTAAAATGTCAAGTTTTCAGAAAGTAATACTTAAACTGTAACTATTACTAGTAAACTAAAGTTACTAAATATGGACTATGAGATGGCTAACAGTAGGAGAATGCTTCTACATGTCCCATAGTGTGATAAGAACTGGTGATTTTTCTGATTCAGTAGACACAATAATTTTATGAGATATTCACTCATAGCACAGTTTGGTACATCATTATGAGATATTAATACCTCATTAAAAGTCTTGCATATAAACACTTCACAACTTGGTGGGTATGCTTTTATTTTTGAAACTTTCACTTATTGTGGTTTGCTTTATTATAGTGAAAATATAGTAAAATGAATATAATTTAATAAGGAAATAATTGTATTTACTACATAAATATGACATAAAAATGAGTAACATATTTAAAACTATTCACATGGAATTTGCTATAAGGTCTTTCAAAGGTTACTTAAGTTAAATATCTAGAAGGATCTAACTCTATACATGACATACTGCTGCTGTTACTGTTAAATTGCTTCAGTCGTGTCTGACTCTATGCGACCCCACAGACGGCAGCCCACCAGGCTCCCCCGTCCCTGGGATTCTCCAGGCATGAAGACTGGAGTGGGTTGCCATTTCCTTCTCTTTCAAATAACTGCATGAAAGTGAAAGGTGAAAGTGAAGTCACTCAGTCGTGTCCGATTCTTGGCGACCCCATGGACTGCAGCCCACCAGGCTCCTCATTCCATGGGATTTTCCAGGCAAGAGTACTGGAGTGGGGTGCCATTGCCTTCTCCAACATGACATACTAACTTACACCAATTTCTTTCACTCTGAAGAATCTGTAGCAGCTTCAGGCATATGGATATAATTTTATTTTGCATAGTACTAACTTTTTTGGTTTATAAATTGTGGCATCATAATTCATGCTATTTTTTTTTTTTTTTCATTAGTCACCAGTGGGGTAATTGGTGGCAATTTTGATTTCTATAGTCCTTTCCTAGTTTTTGTCTTTAATTAGAATTACATCCTATGGCGCCCCACTCCAGTACTCTTGCCTGGAAAATCCCATGGATGGAGGAGCCTGGTTGGCTGTAGTCCATGGGGTCTCTAAGGGTCGGACACGACTGAGCGACTTCACTTTCACTTTTCACTTTCATGCATTGGAAAGGGAAATGGTAACCCACTCCAGTGTTCTTGCCTGGAGAATCCCAGGGACGGAGGAGCCTGGTGGGCTGCCGTCTATGGGGTCGCACAGAGTCAGACACGACTGAAGAGACATAGCAGCAGCAGCAGCAGTAACCCTATAGTAACTTAGTTAGCATTTCTAATCTTTGGTACTTTTAAGTGTTTTAATTCACATCTCTCTCCTATTCACTTCTTCCTTCCTCCTCCTTTTTCCTTTTCTTTGTACTTTACCATTCTTCCTCCCCTTTCTCCTCCTCATTCATTTTCTCTCCTCCTTTCTTTTTTCACATATTGCAACTATATTAGCTGCTGCTGCTCAATCACTTCAGTCGTGTCCGACTTGTGTGACCCCATAGACGGCAGCCCACCAGGCTCCCCCATCCCTGGGATTCTCCAGGCAAAAACACTGGAGTGGGTTGCCATTTCCTTCTCCGATGCATGAAAGTGAAAAGTGAAAATGAAGTCGCTCAGTCGTGTCCGACCCTCAGCGACCGCATGGACTGCAGCCTACCAGGCTCCTCTGTCCATGGAATTTTCCAGGCAGGAGTACTGGAGTGGGGTGTCATTGCCTTCTCCAAATATTAGAGTCAAGGCTTATATTAAAAGTCTTCATTTGAGCATTACATAAGATTTGTTATAATTGTAACAATGTAGCTAAGGTTAAAAACTTTGTTTTTGATATGAATGTATTCAGCTCCATGTAGAACCAATAATAGTAACTTAATGTTCCTCTCTTGCAATTTCCCCCTTTATATTACATTTCAGATTAACCTTTGCTCCCAAGTAGTTTCTGTAAGGTATTTCACTGATAATCAGGCTACTATCATTCAAAGTGTGTGAGGAAAGAAAAGCAATGACAAGATTGCCCTGATACCTTAAGATTCTGGAGGGAAATTAAATTTCTCTATGATATTCTTTGCTACTGGATGCTAACAGTGCCTAGCTATGGCTCCTCATAAAGACCTGTGTTCCCACTATTATAAGCTTTCAATAGAAACTGCAGTTCTTATAAAATTGTACTTTTATCTCCCCAGATTTATAGTAATTTAAATTTTGGGTTTCATTCTTTAAAAGGGTTTATAAACTGAGTCCAGGACAACCCCAGCTTTAAACAAGTAATTGCTGAGCTCCATAGTACACAAAAATGCTTCTCAAAGATTATTATTCAAATGGATAGATTGTGTGTATACCTGTAGTTATTTAATATTTAGCAGCCCCTTTTCACTAGCCTTCTTTTTTTGGAGCTGACTATTTTCACTAAGCTGGTTCTCTGGGCATCATGCCCAGCTCGTATTAATGTTTGTTTATTATAATTTATATTATCCAGGATAGTGTTTTTAGTTAGTGCCTTAGAAATGATTATAGTTAAGGAGCAAGGAATACATTTATTAAGCACATAATTATACTAGGTCATCAAAGTGTTTTTTACCCATCAATACAAATAATCAGCTTTCTAAATAATGTATTTTGTGATTTTATAACCTGGGAAACTTTTTATCTTTAACAATTTTAGACTGTTTCATGTCTACATGGATTAACTTTCTTTACCTTTCATTCTAAGAGCAAACATGTATCAGTATCCCTTACTATTTCACTCTTTTAAATGTCAAATAAGAATGTGAGCTTTAACTGACATGTACGTCAGATAAAAGAAGGTGATTAGATTGATGTAAGCTAAAATGAGATGACTTAATACCATATTAGTAAGATTTGTCAATAAAACAGAAAATACACTAGGTGTTCTAGAAGAAAAGGATATAGCACAGGTAATTATAAACTAACACATCATTTACTAAGAAGAGAGAACATAATAGGAAAAACCATGCCTGATTTTTAGAAAGTCAGGAGAAATGGAGAGGAAATTGCAACAAAAATTTTATGTATAAGTCATAAATGAAAATGATAAATTTTTAACTTATATTTCTCACCTTCAAGAGTATGTCCATTTCCAAGATACTGCTGTTTAAGAGTAAAAGCAGCTGTAACTAGAGGAGACTATAATCTAGAGCTGCACTGTTATTTCACTTTGAGAGAAAAAAAAACCAAAAACATAATGAGTACAGGCAGCCACTTAAGGGATGAATTCTTAATCTTAAATTTGAAAGAGTTATCAAGAACTAAAAGATAAAAGGACAGACAAAATCCTGAGACATACGATGTTAACAAGTAAATTAGTTACTATAAGGGCTTTGATAATTTGTATACTAAAGAATATAAATAAAGGGGATGGCAAATCACTTCATTTTTCTTGCCTTGAGAACACCATGAACAGTATGAAAAGGCAAAAAGATACGACAATGAAAGATGAACTCCCTGGGTCAGTAGGTGCCCAGTATACTACTGGAGAACAATGGAGAAATAACTCCAGAAAAATGAAGAGATGGAGCCAAACTGAAAACAACTCCCAGATGTGGATATGACTGGTGATAGAACTAAAGTCTGATGCTGTAAAGAACAATACTGCATAGGAACCTGTAAGTCCACGAATCAAGGTAAATTGAAAGTGGTCAAACAGGAGAAGGCAAGAGTGAACATTGACATTTTATGAATAAGTGAACTAAAATGGACTGGAATGGGTGAATTTAATTCAGATGACCATTATATCTACTACTGGGGGCAAGATTCCCTTAGAAGAAATGGAGTAGCCCTCATAGTCAAAAAAAAAAGAGTCCAAAATGCAGTATTTGGGTGCAATCTCAAAAATGACAGAATGATCTCTGTTCATTTCCAAGGCAAACCACTCAATATCACAGTAATCCAAGTCTATGCCCCAATCAGTAATGATGAAAAAGCTGAAGTTGAACAGTTCTATGAAGACCCTCAAGACCTTCTAGAACTAACACTCAAAAAGATGTCCTTTTCATCGTAGGGGATTGGAATATAAAAGTAGGAAATCAAGATATATCTGGAGTAACAGGTATATTTGATCTTGGTGTACAAAATGAAGCAGGGCAAAGGCTTACATGGATATCACCAGATGTCTGATACCAAAATCAGATTGATTATATTATTTGCAGCCAAAGAAAGAAAAGATCTATACAGTCAGCAAAAAGGAGATTGGGAGCTGACTGTGGCCCACATCATGAACTCCTTATTGTCAAATTAAGACTTAAATTGAAGAAAGTAGGGAAACCACTAGACCATTCAGAAATGACCTCAATCAAATTCCTTATGATAATACAGTGAAAGTGAATAACAGTTTCAAGGGATTAGATCTGATAGACACAGTGCCTGAAAAACTATGGATGGAGGTTTGTGACACTGTACAGGAGAAAGTGATCAAGACCATCCACAAGAAAAAGAAACACAAAAAGGCAAAATGGTTGTCTGAGGAGACCTTACAAATAGCTGAGAAAAGAAGAGAAGTGAAAGGCAAAAGAGAAGAGGAAAGATATGCCTATTTGAATGCAGAGTTCCAAATAGCAAGGAGATATGAGACTTTCTCAAAGATCAGTGCAAAGAAATAGAGGAAAACAACAGAATGGGAAAAAATGAGGTTTCTTCAAGGAAATTAGAGATATCAAGGGAACTTTTTATGTAAAGATAGGCACGATAAATACAGAAATGGTATTGTCCTAACAGAAGCAGAAGATATTAAGAAGAAGTGGCAAGAATACATAGACTGCTACTGCTAAGTCGCTTCAGTCGTGTCCGACTCTGTGTGACCCCATAGACAGAAGCTCACCAGGCTCCCCCGTCCCTGGGATTCTCCAGGCAAGAATACATAGAAGAAGTATACAAAAAAGATCTTCATGAACCAGATAGCCACAGTGGTATGATCACTCACCACCAGACATCCTGGAATGCAAAATCAAGTGGGCCTTAGGAAAGATCATTACAAACAAACCTAGTGGAGGTGATGGAATTCCAGTTGAATTATTTCAAATTCTAAAAGATGATAGTGTGAAGGTGTTGCACATAATATGCCAGAAAATTTGGAAAACTCAGCAGTGGCCACAGGATTGGAAAAGGTCAGTTTTCATTCCAGTCTCAAAGAAGGACAAAGCCAGAGAATATTCAAACTACCTCACAATTGTACTCATCTCACACACTAGCAAAATAGACTCAAGTTTTTCTAAGTCAGGGTTCAACAGTACATGAACCGTGAACTTCCAGATGTTCAAGCTGGTTTCAGAAAAGGCAGAGGAACCAGAGATCTAATTGCCAATATCTGCTGGATCATCAAAAAAGCAGGAGAATTCAAAACAAACAAACAAACAAACATCTGTTTCTGCATTATTGACTATGCCAAAGCCTTTGACTGTGTGGATCACAACAAACTGGAAAATTCTTCAAGAGATGGGCATACCAGACCACCCGACCTGCCTCCTGAGAAATCTGCATGCAGGTCAAGAAGCAGCAGAACCAAACTTGGAACAATGGACTGGTTCCAATTGTGAAAGGATTATGACAAGGCTGTATTGTCACCGTGTGTATTTAATTTATATGCAGAGTACATCATGCAAAATGCCAGACTGGATGAAGCATAAGTTGGAATCAAGACTGCAGGGAGAAATGTCAATAACCTCAGATATGCAGAGGACACCATTCTTATGGCAGAATGTGAAGAGGAACTTAAGAACATCTTGATGAAATTAAAAGAGAAGAGTGAAAAAGCTGGCTTAAAATTCAACATTCAGAAAACCAAAATCATGGATTCCAGTGCCATCACTTCATGGTAAATAGATGGGGAAACAATAGAAACAGTGACAGACTATTTTCTTGGCCTCCATAATCACTGCAGGTGGTGACTGCATCCATGAAATTAAAACGCACTTGCTCCTTGGAAAAAGAGCTATGACAAAACTAGACAGCATATTAAAAAGCAGAGACATTACTCTTTGTTGACAAAGGTTGCTGCTGCTACTGCTGCTAAGTCGCTTCAGTCGTGTCTGACTCTGTGCGACCCCATAGACGGCAGCCCACCAGGCTCCCCCGTCCCTGGGATTCTCCAGGCAAGAACACTGGAGTGAGTTGCCATTTCCTTCTCCAATGCATGAAAGTGAAAAGTGAAAGGGAAGTCGCTCAGTCATGTCTGATTCTTAGCGACCCCATGGACTTCAGCCTACCAGGCTCCTCTGTTCATGGGATTTTCCAGGTGAGAGTACTGGAGTGGAAAGGTTGCCTTTAGTCAAAGCCATGGTTTTTCTAATAATCATTTAAGGATGTGGGAGTTGGACTGTAAAGAAAGCTGAGCACCAGAGAATTGATACTTTGAACTGTGGTGTTGGAGAAAGCTCTTGAGATTCCCTTGACCTGCAAGGAAATCAAAGCAGTCAATCTTAAAGGAAATCAGTCCTGAGTATTCATTGGAAGGACTGCTGCTGAAGCTGAAACTCCAATACTTTTGTCACCTAATATGACGAAATGACTCACTGGAAATGACCTTGATCCTGGGAAAGATTGAAGGGGATGATGAAGGATGAGATAGTTGGATGGCATCACCAACTCGATGGACACGAGTTTGAGCAAGCTCCCGGAGTTGGTGATCGACAGGGAAGACTGGTGTGCTGTAGTCCATGGGATAGCAGAGAGTCAGGTACTACTGTGTGACTTAATGAACTGTACTGATACAAAAGAAAAACAAGAAGCCAGGTGACCAGTGAAAAATTACTCTGGGATGAAAGAAAAAAGCATGGAAAAGTAAAGTGTAGACAATACAAGAAATGTAGATACAAAAAGAATTTTATATCTGCAGGTTTTTTGGCTTCAGTTTAATTTTTGTTTATTATTGGAATATAGTTGATTTACAATATTATGTTAGTTTCAGATGTATAGCAAAGTAACTCAGTTATAAAGAAACATATTCCATTCTTTTTCAGATTCTATTACCACATAGGTTATTAAAGAATAATGAGTAGTATTCCCTATGCTGTACAGTAGGTCCCTATTAATTTCTGTTTTATATATGGTGCTGTGTATATTTCATCTCAAACCCCTAATTTATCCTTTCTCCCATCTTTGCTAACAGTAAGTTTGTTTTTGAAGTCTGTTTTCTTAACTCACTTGGTCAAGACTCTGCCTCTAATGAAGGAGACCCAGGATTGATCTCTGGGTCACCAGGAGAAAGAAATGGCAACCCACTCCAGTATTCCTACCTAGGAAATCCCAAGGGCAGAGGTGCCTGGCAGGCTACAGTCCATGGGGTCGCAAGAGTCGGACATGACTTAGCAACTAAAACCTACCTCATCTGTATCTTTTTTTCTTTAGATTTCATATATAAGTGATACCATATAATATTTTAATTTCTCAGTTTGATTTATGTAGTATGATATATGTAGTATGATATTCTCTAGATCCATTCATGTTGCTGCAAATAGTTTTAGTTCTTTGCTTTGGCTAAGTTTATATTTGTCTTAATTTTTATTTTTATTATTCTAGGAAGTGAATCCAAAAAGTGTTCTACCTATGTTTGTATTTATGAGTTTTATAGTGTGTGGTCTTACATTTAGGTCTTTAATCCATTTTGAGATAATTTTTGTATATCATGTTAGAGAATACTCTAATTTTTTTTCTTTTACATGTAGCTGGCCAATTTTCCCAGCACCACTTATTGAAGAGGCTGTCTTTTTTCCATTGTATATTTTTGCTTCTTTATCATAGATTAGTTGACCATAGATGTGTGGGTTTATTTCTGGACTTTCTAGCTTGTTCTATTCTATCTTTATACGTTTCTGTTTTTGTGCCAGTATCATACTGTTTTAATGACTGTATTCTTTGTAGTACAGTTTGAAGTAAGGAGCCTGATTCCTCCAGCTCCATTTTCTTTCTAAGGATTGCTTTTGCTACTCAGGGTCTTTTGTGTTTACATATAAATTAAAAAAAAAAAAAAAAAAATTCTAGTTCTGTGAAACATATCACTGAATTTGTTACGGATTGCACTGAATCTGTAGAGGATTTTAGGTAGTAATTTTTACAGTATTGATTCTTCTAATCCAACAACATAGTATATATTTGTTTCATCTTTGATCTTTTATCAGAATGTTATAGTTTTCTGAATACAGGTCTTTTGCCTTCTTAGGTAGGTTTATTTCTAGGCATTTTACACTTTTTTATGTAATGGTAAATGTGATTGTTTAATTTCTCTTTCTTATTTTTTGTTGTTAGTGCAGAAAAATGCAAGAGATTTTTGTGTATTAATGTTGTATCCTACCACTTAACCAAATTTACTGATGAGTTCTAGTAGCTTCCTGATAGCATCTATAGGATTTTCTATATATAGTATCATATCATCTGCAAACAGTGACAATTCTACTTATTTTTCAATTTGGATCCTTTTAAAATTTGGCTTTGATTTAAAAAAGGCATGCAATAAAAACAGGTAAGAAAAAAAGTATAATATATATATTAATATTCAGTAATTTTAAAATTTACTTAGAACATGTTATTTTCTTTTGAAATTCTCAATATTAAACTATTTTTACAAAACATTCAATAGTCATTTTTCTATAATCATTTTCTAACAGTCTATCAATATGAAAAATTATTAATATATTATATGGGATATACAAGTATGCTAATTTATGTATAAATTAAATATACTGTTATCTAATTCCTCTGGTTACTTGGTTATACTTTGGATATTTTTATCTGGTTTAAATAGCTATATATAAATTCCTAGCTAGGTTTTATGTCACATTTCTTTTGCCTTTTTAAAGCTGCAAGTATTTGTTGTTGTTCAGTTACTCAGTTGTATCCAACTCTTTGCAACCTCATGGACTGCAGCACTCCAGGTTGTTTTCCATTGTCTCCCAAAGTTTGCTGAAATTTAGGTCCATTGAGTCAGTGATGCCAGCCAACCACTTCATCCTCTGTTGCACCCTTCTCTTCCTGCCTTCAATCTTTCCAAGCATCAGGCTCTTTTCAAAAGCATCAGCCCTTCACATCAGGTGGCCAAAGTACTGGAGCTTCAGCATCAGTCCTTCGAATGAAAATTCAGGGTTAATTTCCTTTAGGATTGACTGGTTTGATCTCCTTGCAGTCCAAGGGACTCTCAAGAGTCTTCTCCAGCGCTACAGTTCAAAAGCCTTCTTTATGGTCCAACTCTTACATCCATACATGAAAGCAATTTCCATGAAAGTGAAAATCGCTTAATTGTTCTTTGCAACCCCATGGACTACACTGTCCATGGAATTCTCTAGGCCAGAATACTGGAGTTGGTAGCCTTTCCCTTCTCCAGGGGATCTTCCTAACCCAGGGATCAAACTCAGGTCTCCCTCCTTGCAGTAGGATTCTTTACCAGTTGAGACACCAGGGAAGCCCAAGAATATTGGAGAGGGTGCCAATCCCTTCTCCAGCATGACTACTGAAAAAATCATACCTTTGACTATACAGACCTTTTAAGGCAAAGTGATGTCTCTGTTTTTAATATGCTGTCTAGGTTTGTCATAGCTTTTCTTCCAAGGAGCAAGCATCCTTTAATTTTGTGGCTGCAGTCACCATCCACAGTGATTTTGAAGCCCAATAAAATAAAGTCTGTCACTGTTTCCATTGTTTCCCCATTTATTTGCCAAGAGGGCTTCCTGGGTAGCACAGACAATAAAGAATGCCGGAAACCTGGGTTCAGTCCCTGGATTGGAAAAAGCCCCTGGAGGAGGGCATGGGAACCCACTCCAGTATTCTTCCATGGAGAATCCCCATGGACAAAGGAGCCTGGCAAGCTACAGTCCATAGGGTTGCAAAAATTGTACATGACTGAGCAACTAAGCACATACATTTGCCATGAAGTGATGGGACTGGATGCCATGACCTTAGTTTCTTGAATGTTGAGTCTAATATATTAACATATTAATGTCTGCAATTAATTTTAAGTGCATATTTGTTTTCTCATATTCTAGTTACCTTAGCATACATTTTCACTTTACCAAACCTATCTTCTAAAATTATCTTTCCATCCTAGCTTCATCATATTGTCGTCCTGAAATCTGTGTTTATATCAACAGCAGCATAAATCAGGGTGTCTCTCATTCTCCTATCTCTAATGATCATATTCTAGTTATTTTCCTGCTAACATCTTTTATTACTTCAACTCCACTAATATTTGTACTTTACCAAGACTTAAAATTCAGTTATTCTACCACTTTTCATTTTTTATTTCCCCTTTTACATCTCCTATTTTATAGCCAACCTATTATAATCTCTCCCATATATGTATCTTCAGCTCTTTTGACTATTTTTTCCCCCTAGAAATTTAGCCTTTGGTAAATTCTGAACCTTGTCTATTTTATATCTGTGCCTCCACAACTGACTTTAACTAGGGAAAGGCATCCCTGCTGGGTATCCTCCCTTTAAATTCATGACCAGTACCAGTTCTTATTTATCTAGCAGAATATCATGGTTATATTTAGAATAACTGAAATCTCAGATGTATTTTCTTGCTGTTCTCCATTCTTGTACCTTGTTTCCTCATAATTCATGACTTTCTCTGCAGTTTTGAGCAGACACCAATGATTCTAATATTATTTGTATACAAGACAGGACTGTTTCTTCCTTTTGGGTACCTTGCTTCACACAATGTACTTATTCAAGCTCCCACATACAACTTACACATTAAAATATTAGGTGACATTTACCTCCCTTCCTCTGTTTCCCTTCTTTATTGTTTCCTCAATGAGTTTCTTGAAAGGTTTCCTGAAATTCCCTTCTCAACTCCTAAATTTTGCTGTTAGTTGTGCACTTATTAAAATCTTACTTTTACTATGTCCCTTATATTTTTATAATTCTGACATATCTTTAAGTTAATCTATATCTGTATCCATCTTGTAAGCTGTAAAGACAGAGATATTTATATCACGATTCATTTATAACCATGCTTTGTTCTCTTCATTTCTTTTGATGTCACTTGTTGTTTCATTAGCTATTTGAGAAATATATGCTTCAGATCAGATTCTTGGGTGACAGAAGATCTGAATATTTGCCTATAATAGTTTTCTGTATTTCTCTCTAGTGGAATAACAATACCTTGGCTTCCCTGTTGGTTCAGATGGTAAAAGCGTCTGCCTGCAATGTGGGAGACCCAGGTTTGATCCCTGGGTGAGGAAGATCCCCTGGAGAAGGGAATGGCAACCCACTCCAGTACTCTCGCCTGGTAAATTCCATGGATGGAGGAGCCTGGTAGGCTACAGTCCATGGGGTTGCAAAGAGTCAGACATAACTGAGGGACTTCACTTTTCACTATATCTTAGATATAGAAGTGATTTCCTTTGACTTCACTTCCCAATGTTACAGTTGGAAGGCTAATGATAAAAGAAATCTTTTACTTTCTGAAAATCTCTACATTCTCTCTAGAGACATATGATTTACGCTTTTGCTTAAAGTTCAAAAAATTTTCACAAAAATGCCCAGGTATATCTTTTCTTATTAATCTATCTTGACACTTAGTAAGCCTTTCAATGCATACTTAGGTGTTTCCATAGATGATTAAAATATTATGTTTGTTTACTTTTTATCTCTCATAATTTGTTTCTGTCTGTTCTCTTGGAAAAACATATGTTCTTTCTTTTTTTCTGGTTTCTTTTTCTTCATTTCTTTTTTTTAAAAGAATAAACTGACTTAAAAACATGGCATCAGGATGAACTTCTATAAGACAACTCTAATTTTACAAGTGACAACATGTACCATCTCTAAGGGCCCTCCCTGAGGGGAAAGGAGTATGACAATTTGAAAGATTTGCCAGTTGCACTGGTGAGTTCTGACATTGCTGCTTTTGTTGATTCTCAGCAGTGGGTGACTGTCCCATATTGTCAGACGTTGTGCTTCAGTGAACACTTACAGTGAGCTGAATGGCTGATACTCTAAGGTGATCCCAAACAAGTTACACTCTATAACATTTCTTCTTTTTGCTGAAGTCCAGATCAGTGCACCTGCTGCTGCTGCTGCTGCTAAGTCACTTCAGTCGTGTCCGACTCTGTGCGACCCCATAGACGGAAGCTCACCAGGCTCCCCCGTCCCTGGGATTCTCCAGGCAAGAACACTGAAGTGGGTTGCCATTTCCTTCTCCAATGCATGAAAGTGAAAAGTCAAAGTGAAGTCGCTCAGTCGTGTCCGACTCTTAGCGACCCCACGGACTGGAGCCTACCAGGCTCCTCCGTCCATGGGATTTTCCAGGCAAAAGTACTGGGGTGAGGTGCCACTGCCTTCCCCCCAGTGCACCTAATCACATCCAAAACATACATTATTAGAAAGAAATAGCCACTATTCTTTTGGAATATGGATAGATTCCAGGGCTTATTGGTGGCCAGTTGATAGATGGATTATTAGAGATTTTTGTAAATTTGACATTTTAAAAATGACTATTACATATAGAGTATGTATACGTAATAGTCATATTACAAAGAAAGAAATCATTACATAACTAAAATGTTAAAATGCCAAGAATCTATTCTTTAAACAAATTCCAAACTAATAATACAGATGCTTTGATGACACTGCTGCTGCTGCTGCTGCTAAGTCACATCAGTCGTGTCCGACTCTGTGTGACCCCATAGACGGCAGCCCACCAGGCTTCCCTGTCCCTGGGATTCTCCAGGCAAGAACACTGGCGTGGGTTGCCATTTCCTTCTCCAATGCAGGAAAGTGAAAAGTGAAAGTGAAGTTGCTCAGTCGTGTCAGACTCATAGCAACCCCATGGACTGCAGCCTACCAGGCTCCTCCATCCATGGGATTTTCCAGGCAAGAATACTGGAGTGGGGTGCCATTGCCTTCTCACTGACTTATTATTAATGCTGAGAAAACTTGTGCATAGGTGTACAATAAATCAGAGTCTGAACAATGAGAATAATATAAAACCTGACACTGCACATCAATGTCTCAGACATGTTTGAAATATATATTTCTGATTTCAGAAAATCCATCAAATCTGTGTAGTATTCACATTTTTATTTTTTTAGGGCCTTCTTAAGGCAAGAGGTGAAAATAATATAATATCATTAGCAACTATTTTAAAATAGTTTTTAAAATTAGGTAACAAATAATCATTAGGTACATTTTTCAGAAAACTATTCAAATGTCTACTTTTCATTCCATTTAACACTATTTAAGAAATAAATTTAAGAAGTTTTGGGGCACATATTTTCAAAAAGTATCTAGCTATTTTTTTCAAGAAAATATTTTCCCATCTGTACTATTCATGAGCAAAGAATATCAATGATGTTATCATAGTTTATCTTATTAAATATTACCAAAGAATTTTTCATAAAATATTTCGTTTAATGTGGAAAAATATATTATGAAAGACATTAGATAGAGCAAATAAAAAATGGAAACACTTTATTAGAAGTATTAGAACTATGAACAAATTTGATGTTTTCAAAGTAATTTCAGCCTTTTAATAAACTATAAATTATTTTCTAGAAAACTTTATTACTCATGTATCTTCTTAATTTTAGGAAAGTAAATATTTAAAGATACATAATGTAGACAATTTCACAAAATACTTCTCAAACGTTTTATACTTAAATTTGACCACTGACGCTAATGCTAAATCTAGTTTGAAAATATTTTTACTACATATAATTAAACTGATAATTTATTTCAAATTAGATTTAGGCTGATATTCCATCTGGTTTAGTTATACATTTAGCTGATATTATTCCATTTTACATATTCTTTGTGTATCTACTGGAGCACTTAAAACGTTGGTGGTTGTTTTAGTCATTAAGTCATGTTGAACTCTTCTGTGACCCCATGGACTGTAGCCTGCCAGGCTCCTCTATCTATGGGATTTCCCAGGCAAGAATACTGGAGCGAGTTGCCATTTTTTTCTTCAGGGGATCATCCTGACCCAGGGATCAAACTTGCATCTCCCACATTGGCAGGTGGATTCTTTACCACTGAGGCACCTGGGAAGCCCAAGATATTGGTCAGGGTGCTAATATTTAACATTGAGTGCTAGTATTTAACATTGAGTCCTTATTTCAAATCCTGAAATATGATGCTGTGAAAGTGCTGCACTCAATATGCCAGCAAATTTGGAAAACTCAGCAGTGGCCACAGGACTGGAAAAGGTCAGTTTTTACTCCAATCCCAAAGAAAGACAATGCCAAAGAATGCTCAAACTACTGCACAACTGCACTCATTTTACATGCTAGTAAAGTAAGGCTCAAAATTCTCCAAGCCAGGCTTCAGTAATACGTGAACCATGAACTTCCAGATGTTCAAGCTGGTTTTAGAAAAGGCAGAGGAACCAGAGATCAAATTGAAAGCATCCGCTGGATCACAGAAAAAGCAAGAGAGTTCCAGAAAAACATCTATTTCTGCTTTATTGACTATGCCAAATCCTTTGACTGTGTGGATCACAATAAACTGTGGAAAATTCTGAAAGAGATGGGAATACCAGACCACCTGATCTGCCTCTTGAGATACCTATATGCAGGTTAGGAAGCAACAGTTAGAACTGGACATGGAACAACAGACTGGTTCCAAATAGGAAAAGGAGGACGTCAAGGCTGCATATTGTCATCTTGCTTATTTAACTTATATGCAGAGTACATCATTAGAAACGCAGGGCTGGAAGAAACACAAGCTGGAATCAAGATTGCTGGGAGAAATACCAATAACCTCAGATATGCAGATGACACCACCCTTATGGCAGAAATTGAAGAGAAACTAAAAAGACTCTTGATGAAAGTAACAGAAGAGAGTGAAAAAGTTGGCTTAAAGCTCAACATTCAGAAAACGAAGATCAGGGCATCTGGTCTCATCACTTCATGGGAAATAGATGGGGAAACATTGGAAATAGTGTCAGACTATTTTGGGGGCTCAAAATCACTGCAGATGGTGACTGCAGCCATGAAATTAAAAGACGCTTACTCCTTGGAAGAAAATTTATGACCAAACTAGATAGCATATTGAAAAGCAGAGACATTACTTTGCCAACAGTTTCATCTAGTCAAGGCTATGAATTTTCCAGTACTCATGTATGGATGTGAGAGTTGGACTGTGAAGAAAGCTGAGCGCCAAAGAATTGATGCTTTTGAACTGTGGTGTTGGAGAAGACTCTTGAGAGTCCCTTGGACTGCAAAGAGATCCAAACAGTCCATTCTGAAGGAGATCAGCCCTGGGATTTCTTTGGAAGGAATGATGCTAAAGCTGAAACTCCAGTACTTTGGCCACCTGATGTGAAGAGTTGACTCATTGGAAAAGACTCTGATGCTGGGAGAGATTAGGGGCTGGAGGAGGAGGGGATGACAGAGGATGAGATGGTTGGATGGCATCACTGACTCAATGGATGTGAATTTGAGTGCACTCCGGGAGATGGAGATGGACAGGGAGGCCTGGCGTGCTGAGCTTCATGGGGTCACAAAGAATCAGACACGACTGAGCGACTGAACTGAACTGAAGTGTTCTTATTCCTATTTGGGCAGCTGAGATTCTTTGATATGAAGAATTACTCTAATTTGGTCTCAATCACATCTGATAAACCCTGATATTGCTTTAATATCACCTATATTGGCTTTGTACATCAGTATTTTAAAGTACACAAAGTATTGCCTACAACAAATATATTGAGTACAAGTGTAGTAATATAGATCTTTTCATAAACAAAATGATAAAACAAAAGAAAGTTTAAAGCATATTAAATTTTCTTTTAGGTCCTGAATTAGTTTACTTCAGAGAAACATTTAATCTTCATTAAAACCTTTAGTGCTTCTCCCAGCAATCAGATTTCAATGGTATTCTGCTTTTTAGTTTTTAAAATTCTGCTTACATGCAGAATATGATTTTATCAGAGGATCCTATTTAGTGAATCAGATCAGATCAGATCAGATCAGATCAGTCGCTCAGTCGTGTCCGACTCTTTGCGACCCCATGAACCGCAGCACGCCAGGCCTCCCTGTCCATCACCAGCTCCCGGAGGTCACTCAGACTCGCATCCATCGAGTCAGTGATGCCATCCAGCCATCTCATCCTCTGTCGTCCCCTTCTCTTCCTGCCCTCAATCCCTCCCAGCAACAGAGTGAATAATAACTTGAAATAAGCAAACTATAAACTACATTTTTTTTGTGTGTAGTTTGGAGACAATGTGGGGTTTTATAAGAACTCTCTTAATGTCTAATAGTTTTATGAACATTTCTATTTTAAACTTTTATATCTAAGGCTATTGGCATTCATGTATATGTGTGTCTGTGCATGTGTTGAGATATTTCACAAATTAATGGACAAATTCTTGATTATAATACGTGTCAAGAAATCTCATGTAAGGCAGTTTCTGTTTTCCACCCCAGAAAAATATATAAAGGGCTTTCTATCAGAAGAAGACCTTACTTTACTTCAAAGCAACTCTTTTGCCTTAAGACTTTATAGAATCACTTAGAAAGCTTCTGAAACACAAAGATTCAAGTTCATATCCCTAATATTTTAATTCAGCAGATATAAAATGACCTTGAAAATTTACATTTTCAACAAATCAGAATTAATTCCGTTGTTCAGGAACACACATGGAAGTAGCTAGAGTATCATCTATAATTTCATTGTCTTAATTTTGGTATTTGATACCTATATTTCTGTTTTGTTTAATGCCTCAAACCATATATGGCCAAGCTTTATCTATTATTCTTATAAAAGTTATAAACTAGATCTTAGATTTCTCTGTACTCTTACCAGCTGCCAGTTCAGTTCAGTTGCTCAGTCGTGTCCGACTCTTTGCAACCCCATGAATCACAGCACGCCAGGCCTCCCTGTCTATCACCAACTCCCAGAGTTCACTGAAACTCATGTCCATCGAGTCGGTGATGCCATCCAGCCATCTCATCCTTTGTCGTCCCCTTCTCCTCCTGCCCCCAATCCCTCCCAGAATAAGGGTCTTTTGCAATGAGTCAACACTTCGCATGAGGTGGCCAAAGTATTGGAGTTTCAGCTTCAGCATCAGTCCTTCCAATGAACACCCAGGACTGATCGCCTTTAGAATGGACTGGTTGGATCTCCTTGCAGTCCAAGGGACTCTCAAGAGTCTTCTCCAACACCACAGTTCAAAAGCATCAATTCTTCGGCACTCAGCTTTCTTCACAGTCCAACTCTCACATCTATACCTGACCACTGGAAAAACTATAGCCTTGACGGACCTTTGTCGGCAAAGTAATATCTCTGCTTTTGAATATGCTATCTAGGCTGGTCATAACTTTCCTTCTAAGGAGTAAGTGTCTTTTAATTTCCTGGCTGAAATCACCATCTGCAGTATTTTGGAGCCCCCCAAAAATAAAGTCTGACACTGTTTCCACTGTTTTCCCATCTCCTTCCCATGAAGTAATGGGACCAGATGCCCTGATCTTCGTTTTCTGAATGTTGAGCTTTAAGCCAACTTTTTCACTCTCCTCTGTCACTTTTGTCAAGAAGCTTTTTAGTTCCTCTTCATTTTCTGCCATAATGGTGGTGTCAACTGTATCTTCCCTCAAAAGGCATTGACTTTTCTTGCCCGAGTGTATAGCTTTCTTCCCCTCATAAGAGATAAGTCCGTAGCTCCACAGGAAAATATTATTCCTTTCCATAGGTCAATTTTTATACCTACAGATCTTCATTACCTTTCAGAAGAGCTTCAGCCCCTAACTCTCTGCCTATATCATGTTTAAAGGATAAAAATATTTCATTGAAATACCATGCCTCTTGCCTTATGTAATGATTATGATCATGTGTTCTGAGGTAGAATGCTTGGACTCAACTTATAGCTCTGCTACTTCATAAACTCAGTGACCTTGGGCAATCAACTTTTATGATTTGTGTTTAGAATCTTTCACTCTAAAATGGTCAGGGAAATAATAATATCCATTCCATGTTTTGAACAATAAATGCTGTATAATATAACATTACATGTTATATAAGTTTTTATCACTTATAAAATCTACTGTTTCCCTGTTTAAGCAACAAAATTCTGACATGAGTACTAGTTAATGGCTTAACTTTTCTGGTCTCCATCTAGGATTCTATTTGAAAAAATTCTCTAACTTAGGACCATATATAAGACAGCAAAAGATTACTGTTGATTTTTTAAGATCCATATTATATAAGACATAATATATAGATATCATAGCCTTAACTGAAACCAATCATCTAATATAATGTATAATTTTTATACCAATTTGCAATTATTTTAGCTAAGAATTCAATGATTTGTTGGCTAGTATGACCAAGGGAAGATTTCTCTGGTCCTCATTAAGGTATACTCTTTCCTCACCTTCAAAGCAATATAGATTGTGCATGATCATAATTCTTTTGGGGAAGAAAGAGACTTCTGTGTCTTAGCATTCACACTGGCAATATATCTCTACTTTGAAATATGTGAATGTCACAATACTTTGAGGAACACTATTTATTATTACCCCAGCATAGAATGTGTACATGATTTCTATTCCTTTACTTAATGTCCTATATTGTATAGATGATGTTATGTAAACTCTTTATTCTTTTAAAAATCACGTTGAGATATAGATGTACTTTATCCAAATAATGCTTACAGCTACCAGAAGTTGTTTAATATAAAGTTAATCATATTAAATCTTATATATGCTAATTACAGGCTAAAAATCACAAGACTTAAACTACAACATATTTATAAGGGATCAAAAATTGTGGAAATATACTTCATTTCCTATGTTGTAGACTTCCCTGGTGGCTCAGATGGTAAAGCGTCTGTCTACGAAGTGGGAGACCCAGGTTCGATCCCTCGGTTGGGAAGATCCCTTGGAGAAGGAAATGGCAATCCACTCCAATACTATTGCCTGGAAAATCCCATGGACAGAGGAGCCTGGTAGGCTACAGTCCATGGGTACACAAAGAGTTGGACATGACTGAGCAACTTTACATTCACGTTCAGCCTTAAATATAGTATTCATGAAGATGAAGCTCTTTTCTGATGGTCAGGAGGTAAGGGAGAGGTGCTACAAATAATCTGATCTTAAGTCATGTGCTAATTAATTTTAAAGATTAATTTTATATTAGAGCCATTCCAATTGAATGAGAGGGGTGATTTCTACTCCTCCATATTTATCAAGTGAATAATCAAGTGAACTCAAACAACAGTGGCAAATTGGAGATTTTAGTAGCATCCCCACTATAAGTTATAACTTACTCTGT
Source organism: Tragelaphus eurycerus (assembly GCA_935064755.1). Lineage (NCBI taxonomy): Eukaryota > Metazoa > Chordata > Mammalia > Artiodactyla > Bovidae > Tragelaphus > Tragelaphus eurycerus. The sequence goes on along the minus strand of CAKXYN010000009.1, from coordinate 15,285,227 downwards.
GAGAAAGCAAGCTTGACAAGAAGAGTGACTGATGTGGATCCATGGTTTAGAGAAATGATAGATGAATATTCCTTAACATATCACATAATATAACAAGATTCTTAGAATTTTTTTAGATTAAAAAAACACTTTATGCTGATAACATTTAAACAGGAATAATTAAAATATACCATGTATAAATTAATCAAGCTTATCTAGAAATCTTTTTGAAAACCCATACTGTTCCAAAATATATCATAGTTTATTTACTTTGCCTTCCTTTTTAATGAAACCTACAATGTGTTTATTTGATCAATAATCTAATGTAGGAACTTTTCTCATGCCCATTAAAGAAGCATATTCTCATAATTTGTAATCAAGTGATGTTATCAATTGTCCTTTGTAACCACTTTATTTATTTTTCTGTGGCTATATTGTACTTTAATATCCAGTTATCAGGTATGTTAATTATACCTTCACTAAGTACACATGGTAAATATTAGATGTTTTTCTGTACATAATCCCATGGTCTACAAGGTAATTTTGTTTGCTGAGGTGATACAATCATTCTACATGCTTTCTTTCATATTCTTTAAAGGGAGCATGCTAATATAAATTGCTAAAGCATACTTCTTTCCTAAATTTGATAAATCATAATGAAAAATGAGAAAAAAATTAAAGTTTTAGAGCAGCACACACATTCAGTGGGTATGGACTGTCTGTCATGAAAAAACCAAGTATGTCAATAAATTAAGATATATTTCAGCCTAACAAGAATTATTTGATAAGAATATCTTCTGAAGAGATGTTTTATTATCTCAGAAATATTCAAAACACCCTCATAAAATCTAAAATAGGTGCAAACATGGAAATAAGATGCATGTCATCTGCTAAAATTTTACAAACTGCTAAATACTTTTACAGTAATAATCCAAGATTCTTAAAGCTCATTTGACTTATAATAATTTTCTGCACTTCTTATAAAGTTGAGTCATAAAATATTTTACCTTTTATTTGAGAAATGGCTGGAGCATTTTCTTTGAAACAATAGGTTACCGCCTAATTATTTCAGATTTGTGAATATAAATTTGTTATACAATATGTAAGCATTAAGCTATATCTATATATTTATCATTTCCTTGGGGTATTATGGAAACCCATATCTGAACTACACTATAATAGCTCAATTTGTCTTTGACATAGGTTACTGAGAGAAAGGGAAAGGGAGAGGTAAAGTGAGGGAAGACAAAGTGAAGAGAAAGATACAGGGTGTTCTAAGTAAAAAGTAGACTGTGTCATGTCTATTAGTAGAAGCAACGTTAAGCAAAAATTGCATAACTTTCTGGTTACAGGGATTACAAATGAATGGATAATTAACACTTGAAAATCAATTAATAAAGACAATCTTGTGATTATTTGAATAGAGGTAGCTGTAGACAGAGACTATCACACAGTATTTGAACAATAAGATTAATATGTTATTTAAAATGAAGGAAAACTATAATGGTTAAGCACAGGCTTTTAAAACAGAGTATACTTTTAATTTTTTATGAATATTTTGGTTGAACAATTGTTTTGAGGCTGGTTGTATTGCAGCAGGAGGAAACTGATGTTAGCCCAGGGAGAATTGTTTGATGAGACTTTTATTGATTTACTAGTTTCAGAAGGCGATTCATAGAAAAGAATCCACTATTGATTGGTTTACCTTCAAACTTAGAACCATTGAACTTCAGCATCTTCATCATTACTGGTTGGGGCATAGACTTGGATTTCTGTGATACTGAATGCTTTTCCTTGGAAACGAACAGAGATCATTCTGTCGTTTTTGAGATTGCACCCAAGTACTGCATTTCAATCAATGAATAAGTGAATACAGTCAATCCTAAAGGAAATCAGTCCTGAATATTCATTGGAAGGACTGATGTTGAAGCTGAAACTCCAACACTTTGGCCACATGATGTGAAGAACTGACTCATTGGAAAAGACCCTGATGCTGGGGAAGATTGAAGGCAGAAGGAGAAAAGAACTACAGAGGATGAGATGGTCGGATGGCATCACCTACATGATGGGCAAAAGTTTGAGCAAGTTCTTGGACTTGGTGATGGACAGGGAAGCCTGGCGTGCTGCAGTCCATAGGGTCGCAAAGAGTTGGACACAACTGAGCAACTGAACCGAACTGAAATGCATTTCAGACTCTTTTGTTGATTATGAGGGCTACTCCATTTCTTCTAAGGGATCCTTGCCCATACTAGTAGATGTAATGGTCATCTGAATTAAATTCACCCATTCCCGTCCATTTTAGTTCACTGATTCCTAAAAGGCCTATGTTCACTCTTGCCATCCCCTGTTGGACCACTTCCAATTAACCTTGATTCATGGACCTAACATTCCAGATTCTTATGCAACATTGTTCTTTACAGCATCAGATCCTACTTCCATCACTTAGTAAAATATTACTAAGAGAAGTTAAAGATCTAGATAAGTAGAGACATATTCCATGTTCATGAAATAGAAAACTCAATATTGTTAAGATAAAATTCTCCCAGTTGACTATATATGTTCAATGAAATCTCTATCAAAATATCAGCAGCTTCTTTTTAAGACAAAACTGGTAGACTTACACTGCCCAATTTCAAAACTTAACGATGAAATGCAAAATTACAATAATCAACACTGTGTGAGCCTGGTATAACAATAGATGTAGATATACACAACAGAATTGAGAAGCCAGAAATATATCCTTAGAATATAATCAACTGATTTTGGACAAAGTATGACTGTGTGTACGAATCCCTTAGAAGAAATGGATTAGCCCTCATAGTCAACAAAAAATTCTGAAATGCAGTACTTGGGTGCAAGCTCAAAAACAAAAGAATGGTCTCAGTTTGTTTCCAAGGCAAACCATTCAATATTGCAGTAATTCAAGTCTTTGCCCCAGCCACTAAGGCCAAAGAAGATGAAGTTGAATGGTTCTGTGGAGACCTATAAGACCTTCTAGAACTAACATTAAAAAAAAAAAAAAAAAAGATTTCCTTTTCATTATAGGATACTGGAATATAAAAGTAGGAAGTCAAGAAATACCTGGAATTTCTTGGTAGCAAGAAAGTTTGGCCTTGGAGCACAAAATGAAGCACAGCAAAGGTTAATAGTTTTGTCAAGAGAACATGCTGGTCATAGCAAACACTCTTGTCCAACAATACAAGGGACGGCTCTACACATGGACATCAATAGATGATCAGTACTGAAATCAGATTGAGTGTATTCTCTGAAGCTGAAGACTGAGAAGCTCTATATAGTCAGTAAAAAATAAGACCTGGAGATGACTGTGGCTCAGACCATGAGCTCCTTATTGCAAAATACATGCTTAAATTGAAGAAAGTAGGGAAAACCACCAGGATTCTGAGGTGGCACTACTGGTAAAGAACCAGTTTGCCAATGCAAGAAAGTATTAGATTTGGGTACGATCTCTGGGTTGGGAAGATACCCTGGAGGAGGGCATGGCAGCCCACTGAGGGATTCTTGGCTGGAAAATCACATGGACAGAGGAGACTGGTGGGCTACACTCCATAGGGTCACAAACAATAGACACAACTGAAGTGACTTAGTATGCATGCAGGAAAAACCACTAGGCCATTCAGATATGACTTAAATCAAATCCCTTATGATTATACAGTGGAGGTGGTGAATAGATTCATGGGAATAAATTTGGTAGACAGAGTGTCTGAAGAACTATGGACAGAGTTTCATAACATTGTGTAGGAGTCAGTGACCAAAACCATCTCAAAGAAAAAGAAGTGCAAGAAGGCAAAGTGGTTTTCTAAGGAGGAGTTACAAATAGCTGAGAGATAAAGAAGCAAAAGACATAAGGAGAAAGGGAAGGATATGATATACCCAACTGAATGCACTGAAAGTGGAAGTGTTAGTAGCTCAGTTATGGCTGATCCTAGCAATTCCAAGGACTATAGCCTGCCAGGATCCTTGATCCATGGAATTCTCCAGGCAAGAATACTGGAATGGGTTGCCATTCCCTTCTCCAGAGTATCTTCCCTATCCAGGGTTCAAACTTGATTCTACTGCATTGAAGGCCTATTCTTTACTGTCTGAGCCAATAGGAAAGCCCAACCAAATGCAGAGTTCCAGAGAATAGAAAGAAAAGAAAAGAAATCCTTCTTAAGTAAACAATGCAAAGAAATAGAGGAAAATGATAGAATGGAAAAATACTTTTCTTCAAGAAAATTGGCGATACTGAGGGAAAATTTTATACAAAGATGAGCACAATAAAAGACAGAAATGGCAAGAATCTAACAGAAGCAGAAGATATTAAGAAGATGTGGCAAGAATACACAGAACTATACAAAAAAGATCTTCATGACCCAGATAACTATGATGGTGTGATCACTCATCCAGAACCAGGCAACCTGGAGTGTGAAATCAAGTGGTCCTTGGGAAGAATTTCTAGGAACAAAGCTAGTGGAGGTGAAGGAATTCCAGCCGAGTTATATAAAATTCTAAAAGATGTTTATGTTAAAGTGCTGCTCTCAATATGTTAGCAAATTTGGAATACTCAGCAATGGCCACAGGAATGGAAAAGGTCAGTTTTCAATCTAATCCCAAAGAACAATGCCAAAGAATGCTCAAATTACCATAGGATTGCACTCATTTCACATGCTAGCAAGGCAATGGTCACAATCATTCAAGCTAGGCTTCACCAGTATAGGAACTGTGAACTTCCAGATTTATATAAAAGTTGGATTTAAAAAGGCAAAGGAAAGAAAAAGTCAAGAAAGTGTAGTCACTCAGTCATGTCTGATTCTTTGCAACCCCAGAGAATGTAGCCCAGCAGGCTCCTCTGTCCATGGGATTCTCCAGGCAAAATTACTGAAGAGGGTCGACATTCCCTTCTCCATGTGATCTTCCCAATCCAGAGGCTGAAGCAGGGTCTCCAACATTGCAACAGATTCTTTACCATCTGAGCCACCAGGGAACCCTAAAAAAGGCAGAGGAATCAGAGATCAAATTGCCAACAAAACATTGGATCAAAGAAAAAGCAAGGGAATTCCAGAAAAACATCTACTTCTCTTTCATTGACTATGTTAAATCCTTAGATTCTGTGGATCACAACAAACTGTGGAAAATTCTTAAAGAGAAGGGAATACCAGACCAACCATCTGTCTCCTGAGAAACCTGTAGGCAGGTCAAGAAGCAACAGTTAGGACCAGATGTGGAACAATGGACTGGTTCAAAACTGGGAAAGGAGTATGTGAAGCCTGTATATTGTCACCCTGCTTACTTAACTTCTATGCAGGGTACATCATGCAAAATGCAAGGTTGGATGAATCATGAGGTGTAATTAAGATTGCCAGAAGAAATATCAACAGCCTCAGATATGCAGATGACACCACCCTTAAGGCAGAAAGCAAAGAATAACTAAAAAGCCTCTTGATGAAGGTGACAGAGGAGAGCTAAAAGTTGGCTTAAAACTCAACATTCAAAAAATGAAGATCATGGCATCTGGTCCCATCACTTCATGGCAAATAGATGGGGAAACAATGGAAACAGTGAGACTATTTTCTTGGGCTCCAAAATCACTGCAGATGGTGACTGCAATACCTTGATCCTTAAATGAAGATATATACGTAAATTATCTGAACCTTGATAAAATATCTCTATGTAGTAGCCTAAACTTTAAATACCTAGGCAAAAATCTTGGTAAACTTGGGATGGTATTAAGTGGGTAAACTTGGGATGGAATGCAAGAAGCATGAACAATAATAGAAGAGAAATAACCCATTAGTTTTCTAGTCATTGAAAGGGATATTAATAAGATGAAAATCTAAGTCATGGAGAACAATATAACAACAATTATAAGAATAGAAAACAGCAGAGTATATACGTTCACATTAACATTGAGAAGATTGATATGTTTATGAAAGCTACCATTTGCCATTACATCAGAACAAGTATTGTTACGATAAACTTTGCCTGCCTTTCTGCAATAGTAGCAGCAGCATAATACAGATCACTTTCTACTCTTTCATTCTTTTGAGTTTATTTTACTACCTGTTGTTAATACAGGGGATAGAATTATGGACTTCAAGCACTGGAGTCCCCTTGGTGAGTGTCAAGCAAGACAACAGATTTTAAAATTAGCACTATGAAAACATAAAGCAGAAAAGTTTTTATTTATTTTCCTTAAAAACTGAATATCGGATTTTTTTTTTTTTTTTGGCCTTAAAATGATCTCATCATCTATAACAATGTACTATGTGAATATGAATATATTCTTTTTCTTTCTTTCTGTAGTCTCAATTATATACTGGGTAATTTTATTAAATATAGTCACTTTCTCCTATAAGATGAAAATATATTCTGTGAGCAGAATCACTTTGCTTCTGTATTATAATCCTTCATCCAGAAATAAAGTGATATTATACTTTGAAAAAAATTGCATTTTTAATTCTGCCTATGTTTATAAACACTGATCACCAGCTACACAGTTCCACCATTGACAAAGACCATTAATTCTGGTATATCAATGTATAAAGACAAACCATAATTTCCCACTGAGATCAAACAGAAAAATGTCAATTATGAAAGATTAGATGAAAATAATACCCAGAATATTTAGAAAGATATTCACATGCAATGATCTTTCACCTAAGATGATAATGTTGTGTGGTATGTAAAAGCAGACCTAACCTCTGGATTTTTTAAAGTTTTTTCAAATGCTTACAATAAAATAAAAGTAGTATATTATATCGGGAAAGGCAATGGCACCCCAACCCAGTACTTCTGCCTGGAAAATCCCATGGATGGAGGAGCCTGGTAGGCTGCGGTCCATGGGGTTGCTAAGAGTCAGACATGACTGAGCGACTTCACTTTCACTTTTCACTTTCATGCACTGGAGAAGGAAATGGCAACCCACTCCAGTGTTCTTGCCTGGAGAATCCCAGGGACGGGGAGCCTGGTGGGCTGCCGTCCATGGGGTCGCACAGAGTCGGACACGATTGATGTGACTTAGCAGTATATTATATAATATCTGTGAATTTGTACAGAAAGGAGCATCAGTTCAGTTCAGTCACTCAGTCAAGTCTGACTCTGAGACTCCATGAACCGCAGTATGCCAGGCCTCCCTGTCCATCACCAACTCCTGGAGTTTACCCAAACTCATGTCCATTGAGTAGGTGATGCCATCCAACCATCTCATTCTCTGTCATCCTCTTCTCCTCTTGCCTTCAATCTTTCCCAACATCAGGGTCTTTTCAAATGAGTCAGCTGTTTGCACCAGGTGGCCAAAATATTGGAGTTTCAGAAAGGAGCATAGAAAATAATTATCATAGGTCCATCATCTTCTAAGTGCAGCACCTTTACACAGTTTTCGATATTGAATAATTTTCATCTTCTGCATGAGGTTCAATGATGAGATATGAAAGTTCTGTTGGGATAGTACAGTATTGTACTGTAACTATCATTGTAACCACTCCAGTGTTCTTGCCTGGAAAATCCCAGGGACGGGGGAGCCTGGTGGGCTGCTGTCTGCAGGGTTGCACAGAGTTGGACATAACTGAAGAGACTTTGCAGCAGCAGCAGTACTTATTTGCTGGCATACTCTGTTCATTATTGTTCAGACAATAATGGTAGACAAAGGAATAACACTCTTGCTCAAATTCTATTACTACTTATTTACTGCTATAAAAAATGGTTTAGTCAATTCCTAGTAGAAAATAATTACAATATTTGAAGTCATTTGATCCTGTTTAAAGCTGAAGTTCCAATATTTTGGCCACCTGATGCAAAACTGACTCATTAGAAAAGACCCTGATGCTGGGAAAGTTTAAAGTCGGGAGGAGAAGGAAATGACAGTGGATGAGATGGTTGAATGGCGTCACTGACTCAGATGGACATGAGTTTCAGCAGGCTCTGAGATTGGTGATAGACAGGGAGGCCTGGTGTGCTGCAGTCCATGGGGTCAGAGTCAGATGTGACTGATATAGACTGAAGTGAACTGAAGTGAAAGCTCACAAAGTCTAAAGAAATCAAAATGTTTAAGGATAGTAATAATGATATGTCCATATTTGAGGAAGACAGTTTACAAAGTTTTCAAAAACAATAAAGTTAATTCAAAGAACTTCTTATTGATAAACAGGAACGTTCAGTATTGCTTGGTTAGAAATCTGTCAGTGAAAATTTCAAAAGAAACTTGGAAATACCCTAGGGTATTGGGTAAAATTATACTCATCACATGCCCAAGTAGTCTCAAGACATAATTAGGAGCTTTTAGCTGCATGGAAGGGTATGGAAATCAACTGGGAAATGGGTTACAGACATGCATACATGTTTATGAGAAAACATATCTTAACAATATGTTGCTCCAAAGTAGGGGTAATCCTATGGACTTTCTATCTTATAGCTGGTATGCAAAATCTTGGGCAGACTTAGTGATCTGGAGAAATGAAAATAAGAGTTTGGCTAATCCTAGATATTATCTTAAGTGGAAGAGATATTTGATGGATCTCTATATAAGTTAGCATTTTGGTTATTCATATCAGTCAAATAACTGGTTTACATTTCCTAATTAGTATGTAGTATTTGACACGAACATTTCATCAACCCATGTAATGGTCAGTGTAACCTATGCAATGTATCAACTTGGCTAAGCTATAATCTTTGGCTGTTCAATCAAAAATTAATCTAGGTTTTGATGTGAAGATACTCTGCTGATGTGGTTAACCTTCACAATCAGTTGACTTTAAGGGAGATTATCCTAGGTAATCTGGATGGGTCCAATTAGATTAGTTCAAAAATCTTAAACAGCAGACTGAGGATTCCCTGCAAAAGAAATTCCCCTTGTGGATAGGTCCCCATATGATGTTGCTGATGTTGTATTCTACAGAATTTATATTTACGTTGCCTGTTCTCACATTTGCATATATCAGTCCCTTTCAATGATTCTCTTAACATATATCTCTTATGAATCTGTATCTCTCATTGATCTCTGATTCAATTTTGAAAACAATAATTTTAAGCAAAAGGTCATATGTATTATTTGAAATTACCCACTTTCTGTTTGCAACAGAAAAAATCATTTTAATAAGATTAATTCACCATGTTTAACAAAGTTTGGTAGAGTTATAAATATGATTTTGATCAACTATGCCATGTGGTCCATGCAATGCAAGGTAAATAAAAACCATGCCCTCAAAGATTTGTGTGAAAATATGTTTATGAATAGCTAAACTATAAGGTAGGAAACGGGAAGCACCACAAAACTGAGGCAGGTAAATTACTGTGAGAACTTTGGTGAAGAAGATATTACTTTCGGCTGAGGGAATTTGATTGTTCCTTCAAGTTATGTAATAGAATTTCATCTCTATTCAGACTCAATCTTTGACTTCAGTGTTGAAACAAGCCATAGTGGTATTTATTGTGTAGTCCGCTATATGGGGACACTTAACAGAGACCACCCGTTCACTTCCCATGAACCAAGGTTATTCCATAATGACTTTGTGTCACGATTGATATAAACCACATTTGAAAGAGTCTGAAAGGTGAAAGGCTCACTAGCAAAATCCATGAATCTTGTAAAAGACTTACTTTTATGGAACAGGATTTTTCAGTATTACTAACATAACTTAGAAATGAGAGACAGTATAGAAGTTCAAATGTCACTAATAACTTTCATTTTCTGCATCTTGAGAGGGAAGAAAATAGATTTAACCTGGTCTACACTTGGGATTTGGGTTTTCCTGCATAAGATTCATTATTATAATAAATGGGTTGCTAGAATACATGTGAGGAAATCATTAAGATATTCCTTATCCAATGTTGTACTGCAATTTTAGCATGAGGGATTTGCGATATTTTACACGTAAATAAATAAAATGCAAAATTGTCTTCTCTACTCCAGAACATATAAAAATAAACACAATAATTTAAAAGGCCTATAAAATTTAGAAACAATATGAATACTAAAACAATGCTAAAAACAAAACAAAGTACTTGAAAATCACCTATTTACTTTCCATAAGGATGCATATTTAATATGCACTGACACATTTCTTAGTTTAAAGAATGATATCTAAATTGACATCGTGTTAATTATTCACTGAAGATCCTTTCTAAATGTCAGCTTTTCTTGATTATTTCAATTTTCATAGATTTAGAAGTTAAACTTTCTGTAGCAAGAACTTTCCTACTTAACCATCACTTCTGGTGTTTTAATTGGAAGAAATATACTAGCATTGAGAAAACTGGGTTCTCCTTATGTAGACTTTGTCATTAAAATTGTCATATGATCTCAAGCAATATCTAGGCCTCAATTTTCTCAATTTGTTTGACCTACGTGAACTAGTATTATTGTTTGATGTTTCAGTCTGTTATCTTTATTGTATGCTTCTTGATTCATAGAATAATGAAGTATACGCCTACTGAGAAACAGAATTTAAAATGGCATTATCTTATACATATGAATAACAATAAATTTGTGACCTACAAACTGCACCCTCTTCCTGCCTCAAGCTTCTTTGTAACTCAGCCAAATTTTCATAACAAAAACAATATTTTCATAATATATCACTTAAACATATCATTCCCATGTTAAAATATCTTTTATGGCCTTTTGTTATCTATCATATGAGGTCTAGGCCAAAACTTTAGCAAAACTTACCAAATCACCGATCTAAGGATACAGATATAATCGAGAGTCCTGATTTTGAATCCTTTTTAACACTCACTAGATATATGGCTCAACAAGGATAGAGGAGACTGTCAGGCTATGGTCCATGGGGTCACAAAGAATAGAACATGAATTTACAACTAAACAGCAAAAACAACAAAATAGTGAGAGTAGCATTATATGTTCCATAGAATGATAGGGAAAATAAATAATATATTTGAAAATTTCTTGGAACTATGTTTATTACTTTATAAGCATTAAAAATATATCACCCATTACTAGTTGCATTCCAAATGCCTTTCTGATTCTTACACGCATTACTGTTTTATATCTTAATCTTTTCTAGTACTATCAATCTTAGACCAATTCAATGCCAATTCCTCCAATTATAATTCCAAGTATTCAATAAATATTTATGATGCAGTATGTTTCATCCCTTATAAATAAATGAGAGGTATTTATAACCTTGTAGTAAACCTCCCAACTAAAAACAATATTCAGTAAATTAATTAGATATGCATGATATTCAAAAGGACAGAATAAAAAGAAAAAATAAGCCTGTGTTTGGGAATCACAGAAAAGAATGTTTAAGTTGAACTTTGACGAGTAAATGACTTGAACATGTCCAAGTTATTAGAGCTTTCCAAGTGGAGAGAAACTCACATGATCATTCCAGAAATAAGGAATGGCTTATGAAAAGGATAGAGAATAGTTGGCAAGATTAGTTGAATAAAACTACAACTAAATATGATTTATTTGACTTCCTTAATTATCTTCTTGCACTTACTAGCTAGGTGAATCTAACCATTGTGCTATTTTTTTCCATCTTTAAAATGGAAGTAATAATAGTTCAAACATCATAGATTTTCTGAGGACTAAATGAGTTTATATAAAAAAAGTGATTATATCAGTGAATTTAGGTAGCCTTTGATAAGGCAGGAAAGGAGACCCATTATAAGGGATCCTGATCAAAAATGGTATTTTACATCTTACAATGTAATTTGGATTTTATCATTGAACCTTGGAAAGTCATGGAATTCTTTGGGACAAGGAAGTGGAGGATATTTCCAAGTAAGAAAGATAAGTCTGTAAAAAGACAATCACCAAGATAGTCCTCAATGATTCTATTTCCAGGTTTTCATGTTCTTATTTTATCTCCTCTCTCCTTTATATCAGAATTTATTTCCATGATTAAGAGATACTGGCACAAATGATGATATGTGACTTCTAAGGTTAAGTCCTAAAAGGCATTGTTGTGGTCTCTTAGAATCCTCATCCTGGCTGATGTGAGCTTCCATTTGAAAAGGAAACCAGAGCATGCATAAGAACAGTCCAAATGGTTCCTGCCAACAACTAATTAGAAACAGAAACAAGCAACCCACATTCATGTTAGTAAGCCATCTTGGGAAGAGATACTTCTTCAGCTTTTTCAGACTATCAGACAGCTACAGCACTGGTTCATAGCCTAAGAGCAATCCCAGAGTGAGAGCCAGTTAATCTAAGCTGTTGTCAAGTTCTTACTATAAAGAAGTTATGAAATAACCTTCACTGCTTCAGATACTTTGTAACATTGTATGAGTTAATTAAAGAAAATGTTCAAGAAATTTTCACTGATATGTGTGTTTTCAATCATTTACCAGAGCAGTGAGCATTGTTTTAGAATATAATTTACCTTTCCTGGTTATAAGTCAAAAACTGCTAATAAATGTGATTAGGATACCATGCACATAGTAAGCACTCAATGAGTAAATGAATTAATGCATTTGAACCATCATATAAGAATTACAATGATGAATATTTCAATGAATTAAAGGAAAATCTAAGTATGAAACATTGTATATAGTCAAAATACCAGTCAATTTTGCTAAACTCACAAAAAATATTGCACATTTGATAGTAGGATTCAACACAATATTTTAAATTATATTAGTATTCTAAAACAATTTTAATTTGTCTACATTTTAAGTTTTCTTTTCTTGTCTGGGGAAAATACTAATCATTGTTTTTTCATTTCTTTGAGAAACAACAGTTGTCATTGGTTTCTTGCTTTGAAAATAAAATAAAGATATTGTGTATTGCAATGACACTGCAGATAGATATTGCAGAGTAAACTGCCCTACTTAAAAGTCATCAAATTGCAGAAACCATATGGATGTTATCATGAGATGATTGTGGTAATAAGCAATGGGTGCAAAACAGCAAGGAGGCCTAGATGAGAATGAGATGTAGAATATGGGATGCAACCAATATAAGATAAACAAGACTGAATATGTCTTACATAGTAACTGTTTGAGTAATGTTAAGTCCTGTATATAAAATTCATCTCAATGTGAATGAGAACATTTCAAAATAGCAGGATCCTGACTGAGAAAACTATACGTTGAAGGTTATTTTTAAAAACACATGAAGTTTTGCATTTCTAAAATTAATCAATCCTCTTCAATCTCAGTGGCATGATTAGGGCTCATGTGATCGTCTGTTTCTCCCCTATGTGTATTCTATGTTACAACTGACTGCATTATTAGCAGTCCTCAAGTGCATTCAAATTCTGTTATAGAATACTGAAACCACCAAATAATAGAAGTTATTTTCAAATTCAGATACAAAATATACCTAAATAGCCCATATGTAGTTCCTTAGAACCAATTTCAATAGATTTAAAAAAACTGAAATCACAGAGTATGCTTCCTCCCACAATGAAATAAAGCTAGAAATGAGTGAAACAAGGATAATAAACATACCAAAATAATTTAAATACATACTTCAAAATAGCTCACAAGACAAACTATCAAAAAGAAAATTTTATATATGGCAAACATAACATAGCAAAGCTTGTAGGCTCCAGTTAAATTGATGTTTAAAAAGAAATTAATATTTAATATATATCTACATATGATAACTACTGTATTTTTATCTTTCTTCATTTTAGATACCACAAATGCTAAGAAAAGTAGATATAGTCATCTTTTATTTAAAAAAAAAAAAAAAAAATAAGAGCTGATTATTCCCAAGAAAACCTGATCTAGAAAACAAAATTTTCAAGATCAAAAAAAAAAAATAAAAATCACGAGGTAGTGTATAGACAATAAAATAAGACAATGTTATAAAAAATTTCATACAAAAAATTAGACATGTTGAGTAAGCTGAAATATTCTTAAAACATGTAATTGCTGAAATATAAACAAGAAGAAAAAGGTGATCCAAAAAGTTCAATATCTGTCAAAACTTTAACAATCTTACCAAGAAGGAAGTTCCAAGCTTAGATGACTTTATTGTTAAAGCCTACAAAACATGTATGAGAAAAGTATACTATCTATCCTGAACATGTTTTGTGGGCAACAGAAGAGAACAGAATACATCCCATTTATGTAATGAAGCCAACACAATGAAAATAACAGATCCTAATATGGATATTAAAATAAATGAGTCTTGTAATTAGTATCCCTCCTAAACACAGTGTTTTTAATATTGTAATAAATTGAATAAAAATTATAAAATGTTTTCAACTTGTGACATGGCAAATATGTGCAAAGAATACAAAATTAAGGGTAATCAATGCAATTCACCACATTAAGAGACTGAATAATAAAAGAATGCTAAAATGAATGTGACTTAAATAAACAAACGAACAAAAAATAAGTCATTAGCAAACTGAGAGGAAGTACTTTGGGTAAAAGAATGTCTTATCAATATATGGTGCTGAAATGATTGGATTACAAATGAAAAAGTAAATTTTTTTCAATAATTCAAACCATACACAAAAAATACATGAGATGGATTACATAGATGTATAAAAAAGATTAAATATTTTCATGGTATTAGGGAAAGACTTTTTTCATATCAGTAAGAGATTATAACAAAAGACAAAATTGGATTACATGACAAATAGAACTCAAAAATTTCAAAATTTATCTTAATCAATAAAAAACATTTTGCAAGCAATAAGTCAGATACTAAGATAACGTACTTACACTTCATAAATTTGAAAACCGATTCTGACTAAAAGTATTTCAACTTTTACAGATAGATAAGAAAAAAAATCTAGATAGGATATTGAAAAGCAGAGACATTACTTTGCCAACAAAGGTCCATCTAGTCAAGGCTATGGTTGTTCCAGTGGTCATGTATGGATGTGAGAGTTGGACTCTAAAGAAGGCTGAGTGCTGAAGGATTGACGCTTTTCAACTGTGGTTTTGGAGAAGACTTTTGAGAATCCCTAGAACTGCTGCTGCTACTGCTGCTAAGTCACTTCAGTCGTGTCCGACTCTGTGCGACCCCATAGACAGAAGCTCACCAGGCTCCCCCGTTCCTGGGATTCTCCAGGCAAGAATACTGGAGTGGGTTGCCATTTCCTTCTCCAATGCATGAAAGTGAAAAGTGAAAGTGAAGTCGCTCAGTCGTGTCCAACTCTTAGCGACCCCATGGACTGGAGCCTACCAGGATCCTCCATCCATGGGATTTTCCAGGCAAAAGTACTGGGGTGGGGTGCCATTGCCTTCACTGCAAGGAGATAAAATCAGTCAATCCTAAAGGAATCATCCTGAATATTCATTGGAAGAACCAATGCTGAAGCTCTAATACTCTGGCCGCTGATGTGAAGAGCTGACTCATTAAAAAAGACCCTGATGCTGAGAAAGATGAAGGCAAGAGAAGAAGGTGATAACAGAAGATGAGATGGGTGGATGTTATCACTGATGCAACAGACATGAGTTTGAGACAGTTCTGGGAGATGGAGAAGGACAGAGAAGCCTGGCATGCTGCTGTCCATGAGGTCTCAAGGAGTTGGTTGTGACTGAACAACAAAGAGTAAAGACCTAGACATAAGACCTGAAACCATAAAACTCCTAAAAGAACATGGAGACAGTAACCTCATTGACATCAGTCTTACTGGTATTTTTGTGGGTATGTCTCCCAAGGCAATGGAAACAAAAGTAAAGAAAAAATGGGACTATATCAAACTAAGATTGTTCTGCACAACCAAGGACATCACCATCAAAATGAAGAGATGATTTATAGAATAAGAGAAAGTATTTGCAAATGATATTATCAATTAATGGGTTAATATCAAAAATACATATAGAACTCATACAACTCAATAGCAAGAAAACAAGTTGATTAAAAATGGGCAGAAGTTCTGAGAGAAACTTTTCCAAACACATACAGATGGCCAATAATTACATGAATAAGTACTCAACTTCAGTAATCACAAAGAACATGCAAACCAAATCCATAATGATATATCACCTCAAACCTGTTAGAATGATTCTTATGAAAAAAGAAATTACAAGTGTTGGCAAGAATGTCAAGCACACACACATGAATCCTCTAAATATATCTCAGTTTGCCCCCAATGTAAAAAGACTGATCATAGTAAATATTTGATTGTGGAGCAACTGGAACTTCAATATTTTTCCTATTCAAACCAAAAATTAATACAAATATCTTGAAAGTTGTTTGTCAATCTGATAGAGCTGTACTTAAACCTTCTCTATAACTCAAATTTAATATCCAAGAGTAATTATTCTACCAACACATGTGACAAAAATGTGCACACTTCTTTTGACCATTGGCTTTCTTGATAACAGCCAAGTTAAAATGTTTTCATCATTTAGTTCAGTTGCTCAGTCATGTCCAACTCTTTGCAACCCCATGTATTGCAGTATGCCAGGCCTCCCTGTCTATCCCACTAACTCCTGGAGTCCACCCAAACCCATGTCCATCAAGTCGGTGATGCCATCCAACCATCTCATCCTCTTTCATCCCCTTCTCTTTCTGCCCTCAATCTTTCCCAGCATCAGGGTCTTTACAAATGAGTCAGCTCTTTGCATCAGGTGGCCAAAGTATTGGAGTTTCAGCTTCAACATCAGTCCTTCCAATGAACACCCAGCACTGATCTCCTTTAGGATGGACTGGTTGGATCTCCTTGCAGTCCAAGGGACTCTCAAGAGTCTTCTCTACATCACAGTTCAAAAGCATCAATTCTTCAGTGCTCAACTTTCTTTATAGTCCAGCTCTCACATCCATACATGACTATTGGAAGAACTATAGGTTTGACTAGATGGACCTTTGTTGGCAAAGTAATGTCTCTGCTTTTTAATATGCTGTCTAGGTTGATTATAACTTTCCTCCCAAGGAGTAAATGTCTTTTAATTTCATGGCTGCAATCACCATCTGTAATCTGCAGTGATTTTGGAGCCCAGAAAAATAAAGTCAGCCACTGTTTCCCCATCTATTTCCCATGAAGTGACGGGACCGGAAGCCTTGATTTCTGAATGTCGAGCTTTAAGCCAACTTTTTCACTCTCTTCCTTCACTTTCATCAGAGAATACATAAAGTTGGATTACTCTTTAGTAACCTTAAATGATTACAAAACATATTGAAATATGAACGAAAGTAGATATCTAGACTTAAAGTATTTACAATTCAATTTCATTTTTGGAACAATAAAAATGAGTAACATTAACTGTGATAGGAAAACTAGGGATAGTCATTGAAAGGGATTAAGGCACTGGTGTTGTTAAATTCATTAGTCTGTGATTTTTATTTTTACTAATTTATCCAGCAATAAATTTATGGTTTGTGAAATTTTCTGGACAATTTATACTTCAAAAACAATTGTAAAAGTCACAAATCCACAAGGACAAAGAAAATGGGTGGAAAGAGAATAGTAATTTTAGAACCTGGAAGGCAGATGGATGAACAGTAAATCAGGGTCCTGTGTACTGGGCAGCTTAACTAAAGAATCAATTTTAGCAGGATATACCCATATTCTCTGAGTTTTTGTTTTTTTATAGTACATTGGCTAGAAAAATTTTGTGGTTAGTCATACTTAAAATGGATAGATCCGAAACTAAGTGGTTCTCTGGGTTACTCTGTAATGCACATATAGTGCAAAGTAAATGACACAGTAATTATAGACAATAAAACCAAAATACATCCAATGGCAAATACTCTGAATACATAGGGAATGAAAGAATATCAAAACTAACTTGAAACCAATTAGTCTTTCATCCTCACTTTCATATATATGTATCAATATTTTATTCTTTGGGAATTCTTATGGGGTCAGATTCCTTCTCAACCTGGGGTATGTTTAAAAGCTTCATGCATACTTGCTAATTCACTTTTGTTATGTCCGCCTCTTTGTGACCCTATCAACTCTAGCTCATCAGGCTTTCCTGTCCATGGGCTTCTCCAGGCAAGAATACTGAAGTAGGTTGCATGCCCTCCTCCAGAAGAGCTTCCTGATCCAGGGATCAAACCTGTGTCTCTATGCCTTCTGCATCGGCAAGTGGGTTCTTTACCAGTATCACATCCTGGGAAGCCCTTAGAAGCTTCATGTGGTTTAATTTCCATTTTTCCATGACATTTTAACTTTAGTAGTACATTTTCACGTGTTTAATAGCTATGTGAATATCCTCTTTGTGATGTTTCAGTTCAAGTATTTGTCAGATTAATCTATTAGGTTGTCTTTTAAAATTATTTGTTGAAGTTACATGCTGTATATATTAGTTCATTGTCACTTATACGCATTAAAATACAATGTTTCCTTTTTTAAGTTCATACAATGTCTTTTGAAGAAAAACATTTCTTGATTTTATTCCAGTCTAATTATCAATATTTTCTCTCATGGCATTCTTTTGTGCCCTGTTTAAGATATATTTACTTACTTCAACATTATGAATGCAATTTTCTTGACTGCAAATGTAAATCCATGAATATATTCTTCTAGAAACTCTTTTCTGCTATCATCCATGATTATATGAACAATATACTTAGATAACATTTATATTTTTGTATAAGATAGGGGGTGGTGATAATTTTTCCTATCTGAATTTTAACTATACTGTTCTTAAATTTGCATTTTTCCTAACCTATGTTTTAAATAGACAACATCTGTGGATTTGTTTCTAGACTATTTATATCCTAAACTCTATTTACTGTTATTCAAGTGGACTCGAGAGGGAAAGACCTAAAGGATAATAGTTCCTTAATCTGTAAATGGATGTCTACAAGCATTAACATTAGTTAAGTTTTGAAATTTTTATTAATAGACATTTTAATAATTAAGATTGTAGAATAGTAACCTAATATTTTTTTTATTATTATCTGAGAGGCGTGCTGCAGTTCATGGGGTCGCAAAGAGTCAGACACGACTGAGCGACTGATCTGATCTGAACTTTGACTAGTGACCCCTCTTGAGATTGCATCCCAAAAGGAGGACACAATAGATCTATATGGTGGTAAACTTTATATGTGGACTTGATACTCTTCCTAATTGTTTGTCAAACATTAGTGGAGAAGGTGGTATCAAGATATTTTGTAAATGCAATTAACATTTATAATCAATAGACTTTTAGTAAAGATGATTTGTTCTCAAAGATATGTGTGGATCTCATCCAATCAGTTGTTATATTGGATTAGATCCCTCTGTAATTATTTAAAAGTAACTAATTACCTCTGTAATTTTATTTCCAAATCATCACCTGGATTGTGATTTCAGGCAAGAGTGAATACAGTAAAAATAAAGTCACATGTTGAGGTACTAGGTGTTATGATTTCCACACATGAATTTTAAAAGATATACCTCAACTCATAACATCATATGAAATATGGCAGTTCTTCCTGATTTGAATTTTTAGAAAATTATGAAATAAGGCAATATTTATTTTTCCCTAGTGTGTTATAAATCTGTTATTTGAAAAGTTTATCTTCCTCCAGATTATTATCTCGTATACTTGACATCCTTTTCATTTATTTTCTTCACTTCACAAATGCTCCCTGGTTAATAACAACATGGTGGATTTTGTTTGGTTGATATTTGGCAACAAAATATATCTAAGCCATGAATCTGTCAACAAATTAATTAAAAGTTACTGGCATGACAAAATTTTAAATAAAATTTTATTTAACATTATATAACTCGCTTTTCACCCTTTCTACATAATATGGCATCATAGCCACTATATAATTCATTGACATGATTGACTTTTTTCTATAATCTATTAATGAATGAATTTACTTTGATTTTTTAGGCTTGATAAGAGTTATAATATTAACCTTTTTATTTTAATTGTTGTGCCATAGATTGACAATGAAGAAAACGCCAATCCATCTGCACTGTATTTATTCAGAAATAAATGAATGCTCCAGTTCTTGCTGAAGCTTTGCAGCGACAAATGTTTTTCTCTTTGAATCTATCTAGGAAACTTTAAGGGCACATATAGGCTTTAGATAATCCTGTTCATTTATAAAAGAACAGAGATTTATACTTTAAGACTGACTTCTGATATTTCTTTTATTTTTGCATTGAAGTTACATACTGATTATAGGTAGTTTATTTCTGTATAACTTTAACTATTCAGTTATGGAGGGCATAAATATATTCTAAATTGTTTGCTGCAGGAAGTATTGCCATTCTAAGAGAAGAAACATATTTACTTACTTAGATTAAGTAAACCTCTCCAATGTTGGCCTTGTGGTACATATTGTAAAAAACTCCAAAAATACATGAAGTTAGAAAAAAGAAAAGAATAATATGTTCTCAAAAATCCTTGGATTGCAAGGAGATCCAACCAGTCTATCCTAAAGGAAATCAGTCCAGTATATTCTTTGGAAGAACTGATGCTGAAGCTGAAGCTCCAATACTTGGGCCACCTGATGCAAAAAGACCCATTCATTGGAAAAGACCCTGATTCTGGGAAAGACTGAAGGTGGGAGGAGAAGGGGACGACAGAGGATGAGATGGTTGGATGGCATCACTTACTCAATGGACATGAGCTTGAGTAAACTCCGGGAGTTGGTGATGGACAGGGAGACCTGGCATGCTGCAGCGCATGGGGTCGCAAAGAGTTGGACACGACTGAGCGACTGAACTGAACTGAAAACCATTGGTGGCTGGAGTACATTGTTTTTATAAGTATATATTTATGTGCCTTTTTTCTGTGACTTAGACTCAACCTATATTTTAGTTTGTATTAATCTTTATGCTTACTAATTTAGATGGGTTTAAGAATCAATGTTTGGTTATGATTATTGCCAGTGCTTATTGCCACTTGTTATTAAGACCTCAATTTATAAAATAATCAACACTAATATGAAGAAGTCCAATAAGTAATTTAGAAAACAAACACAAGGAACCAACTTTTTTTTTTTTTTTTACTTTTTGATGATAAACAAAAGAATGGCAGGATTTTTTATTTTCTCATCTTACTGCATGAGAAGTTAGTTCTATAAATCTCCATGCATATCACTGCTTGATAAATAGCACAAAATAAAATCAGTAGTCAATGAAATTATATTTTCAAGCTTCAAAGTGCCATAAACAATGTAAACAATTTAAAAAAATCTTTTGTAAGGGATGTAGTTGACAGCTCCTTTTCTAGTGGTGATAGTGGTGGTATGATTTGAATATCAATAAAGATACTATTATAATAATAGCTATAATGTGCTACTCAGTTTCTTAGAATGATTATGACTTATACATAGGTTGATAATATTTTCTCTCAGTTTCCTAAGTCAAGTCTGTTTCATTGTAGACTAGGAGATTTGGAGCCAGTTGTGACCACTGAAAAGAAGTGTGATCTTGAAGGCAGTCATATTTACTTTAGAAGGAGGCAGGCTAGATGTGACAGTTAAATGTGACAGACCAAAAAACAGTAAGCTGACTTAATGCTCAGTCCAAGAAGGTTAACAGAGTCCTTTAAATGTATTTTATGTGAGGTTAATATCTCAATAGAGGAAAATCAGTAGATTAGAGATGCTAAAAACAAGGCTTGAGAAAAGAAATATCTCAAAGATTAAAAAATATTTTAACAAGAATTACCAACTTCCTAATAATCTCCTTAAAAATGTTACTAAGAATGTCAGAGAATAGTTTCCTCATTCTTGTTGATGCCACTTGAATTTCTGAAATAAAATGAAGACTTCTGTACAAATCTATGAACTGCCAAAACATTAATATTACCCTTGAAAGGGAAAACAAAAGAGAGAGAGAGAGAGAAAGTAAGAAACATTAGATAGTATCAGAACACAAAAATTGTTGGATCATACAGATGTCAGGTAATATGTGATAAAAGGAAGACTAAATCTAGATTATACCTTGTAAACAGCTTTTAGAGTCAAACCTGAAAACCACCTGAAGGATACCAGCAATTATCCAAGACTCAGATGATGAAGAATACCTCCAATTTGAGTCTGTGATAAAATTATTATTTATTTCAAAATAGCTGGAATGATGTGAGTGAAGAGTGACTGCAATAAGAGAAGTCCTGTAAGCAAGACAGTAGACAATTAAAACCCAGCCCTCATCTCAAACAAAACATCAGTTTAAAGATTAACCAATGAGTACAGCCTAAACGTCCTCCTTTTCCTATTTTAAACCAGTCTGTTTTTCTATGTCCAGTTCTAACTGTTGCTTCCTGATCTGCATACGGGTTTCTCAAGAGGCAGGTCAGGTGGTCTGGTATTCCCATCTCTTTCAGAATTTTCCACAGTTTATTGTGATCCACACAGTCAAAGGCTTTGACATAGTCACTAAAGCAGAAATAGATGTTTTTCTGGAACTCTCCTGCTTTTTCCATGATCCAGCGAAGGTTGGCAATTTGATCTCTGGTTCCTCTGCCTTTTCTAAAACCAGCTTGAACATCAGGAAGTTCACGGTTCACGGATTGCTGAAGCCTGGCTTGGAGAACTTTCAGCATCACTTTACTAGCATGTGAGATGAGTGCAGCTGTGCAGTAGTTTGAGCATTCTTTGACATTGCCTTTCTTTGGGAATAAAAACTGACCTTTTCCTGTCCTGTGGCCACTGCTCAGTTTTCCAAATTTGCTGGCATATTGAGTGCAGCACTTTCACAGCATCATCTTTCAGGATTTGAAATAGCTCAAGTGGAATTCCATCATCTCCACTAGCTTTGTTCATAGTGATGCTTCCTAAGACCCACTTGACTTCACATTCCAGCATGTCTGGCTCTAGGTGAGTGATCACACCATCATGATTATCTGGGTCATGAAGATCTTTTTGTACTGTTCTTCTGTGTATTCTTGCCATCTCTTCTTAATTTCTTCTGCTTCTGTTAGGTCCCTACCATCTCTGTTCTTTATTGAGCTCATCTTTGCATGAAATATTCCCTTGGTATCTCTATTTTTCTTGAAGAGATCTCTAGTCTTTACCATTCTACTGTTTTCCTCTATTTCTTTGCATTGATCTCTGAGGAAGGCTTTCTTATCTCTCCTTGCTATTCTTTGGAACTCTACATTCAAATGGGTATAGCTTAACTTTCTCCTTTGCTTTTTGCTACTCTTTACACAGCTATTTGTAAGGCCTCCCCAGACAGCCATTTTGTTTTTTTTGCATTTCTTTCTGTTGGGGATGGTCTTGATTCCTGTCTCCTGTAGAATGTCATGATCCTCTGTCCTAAGTTCATCAGGGACTCTGTCTATCAGATCTAGTCTCTTAAATCTATTTCTCACTTCCACTGTATAATCATAAGGGATTAGATTTAGGTCATACCTGAATGGTCTAGTGGTTTTCTTCACTTTCTTCAACTTTAATCTGAATTTGGAAATAAGGAGTTCATGATCTGAGCCATAGTCAGCTCCTTGACTTGTTTTTGTTGACTGTATATAGCTTCTCCATTTTTGGCTGCAAAGAATATAATCAATCTGATTTTGGTGTTGACCATCTGGTGATGTCCATGTGTAGAGTCATATCTTGTGCTGTTGGAAGAGGGTGTTTGCTGTCACCAGTGCATTCTCTTAGCAAAACTCTATTAGTCTTTGCCCTACTTCATTCTGTACTCCAAGGCCAAATTTGCCTATTACTCCAGGTGTTTCTTGACTTCCTTCTTTTGCATTCCAGTCCCCTATAATGAAAAGGACATCTTTTTTGGGGGGTGTTAGTTCTGGAGGTCTTGTAGGTCTTCATAGAACTGTTCAACTTCAGCTTCTTCAGCATTACTAGTCAGGGCATAGACTTCGATTACTGTTACATTGAATGGTTTGCCTTGGAAATGAACAGAGATCATTCTTTCGTTTTTGAGAATGCATCCAAGTACTACATTTCGGTCTCTTTTTGAAGGTGAAAGAGGAAAGTGAAAAAGCTGGCTTAAAAATCAACATTCAATAAATGAAGATCATGCCATCCGGTCCCATCATTTCATAGCAAATAGATGGGGAAACAAAAGAAACAGTGACGGACTTCATATTTTCATCTATAAGTAAATTCCGGGAGTTGGTGATGGACAGGAAAGCCTGGAGTGCTGTAGTCCATGGGGTTGAAATAGTCAGACACAACTGAGCACTGAACAGCAAATGTTACTATAGCTAATGAATGACTTTATACTGTATACATAAAATTTGATAGATAAGTTTTCACTTCAACCATACACAAAGATACAACTATATTACAATTTGGGTATGTTAATTAGCTTATCTTGATCATAATTTCACAAAGTATATATATATAAAAGCATTATATTGCACTCCTTAAATATAAACATCTTTCAAAAAAAGCAAATGCACTAAAGATGAAATTTTTCAGAATAAAAGAATAATAACTTATGCTATTAATTTATGTGTCCTTAATAATGCCAGTTTGTTATATTCCTGAATTGGCAGAGTAGCACTGTTAAAAATCTTACCTTAGCCCTTTTATCTCATTTCATCTCAGGCTAGAATATTTCAATAAGGACCTATAAATGTCTCACTCAATCGATGTATCATTCCTTAGGAATGGGGGAAAAAAATACCAAAAGATTAAAGAAAGGGGAAAAAACAAACAAACAAACAAAACCAACACAAAACCAAAGAAATACCCCTGGCGAGTTAAAGAGAGAAAAAGCAAACAAACCAATCTAAAATGTACACAGAATTTAGCTAAAAGTTGTAAATGTTAAAAATAAAGACAAATTAAGTACTGTTCTTATTGTAAGCTTCTGATATTTGTATTAGCCAGCATATTGAAGTTCAGAAGGCCACAATACACAATTAGCTGATAGGTTTAGTTCTATTGTGATAATATTACAGAGATAAGTTTTTAAATGCCTAATCATTAATGAGATTAGTAAAATTTGTTCAATTCAGTTCAGTCCCTCAGTTCAGTACAGTTCAGTTGCTCAGTCCAGTTCAGTTCAGTCACTCAGTTGTGTCCGACTCTTTGAGACCCCATGAATCACAGCACGCCAGGCCTCCCTGTCCATCACCAACTCCCGGAGGTCACTCAGACTCACATCCATCAAGTCAGTGATGCCATCCAGCCATCTCATTCTCTGTCATCCCTTTCTTCTCCTGCCCCCAATCCCTCCCAGCATCAGAGTCTTCTCCAATGAGTCAACTCTTCATATGAGGTGGCCAAAGTACTGGAGTTTCAGCTTTAGCATCATTCCTTCCAAAGAAATCCCAGGGCTGATCTCCCTCAGAATAGACCGGTTGGATCTCCTCACAGTCCAAGGGACTCTCAAGAGTCTTCTCCAACACCACAATTCAAAAGCATCAATTCTTCAGTGCTCAGCTTTCTTCACAGTCCAACTCACATCCATACATGACCACAGGAAAGACCATAGCCTTGACTAGGCGAACCTTTGTTGCCAAAGTTATGTCTCTGCTTTTCAATATGCTATCTAGGTTGGTCATAACTTTTCTTTCAAGGAGTAAGCATCTTTTAATTTCATGGCTGCAGTCACCATCTGCAGTGATTTTGGAACACAAAAAAATAAAGTCTGACACTGTTTCCACTGTTTCTCCATCTATTTCCCATGAGGTGATGAGACCAGATGCCATGATCTTCATTTTCTGAATGCTGAGTTTTAAGCCAACTTTTTCACTCTCCACTTTCACTTTCATCAAGAGGCTTTTAAGTTCCTCTTCACTTTCTGCCATAAGGGTGGTATCATCTGCAGTCTCTCAGTCGTGTCCAACTCTTTGTGACCTCGTGGACTGCAGCATACCAGGCCTCCCTGTCCGTCACCAACCCCCAGAGTTTACCCAAACTCATGTCTATTGGGTCATTGATGCCATTCAACCATCTCATACTGTCATACCCTTTTCCTCCCACCTTCAATCTTTCCCAGCATTTGGATCTTTTCAAATATGTCAGTTCTTTGCATCATTGGCCAAAGTATTGGACTTTCAGCTTCAACATCAGTCCTTCCAATGAACACTAAGGACTGATCTCCTCTAGGATGGACTGGTTTGATCTCCTTGCAGTCCAAGGGACTCTCAAAAGTCTTCTCCAACACCACAGTTCAAGTGAATCAATTCTTCTGTGTTTTGCTTTCTTTATAGTCCAACTCTCACATACATACATGACTACTGGGAAAACCATAGCCTTGACTAGATGGCCCTTTGTTGGCAAAGTAACATCTCTGCTTTTTAATATGCTGTCTAGATTGGTCATAAGTTTCCTTCCAAGGAGTAAGTATCTTTTAATTTTATGGCTGCAGTCACCATCTGCAGTGATTTTGGAGCCAAAAAAATAAAGTCAGTGACTGTTTCCCCATCTATTTGCCATGAAGTGATGGGACCAAATGCTATGATCTTCATTTTCTGAATGTTGAGCTTTAAGCCAACTGTTTCACTCTCCTCTTTCACTTTCATCAAGAAGCTCTTTAGTTCTTCACTTTCTGCCACAAGGGTTGTGTCATCTGCATATTTGAGGTTATTGATATTTCTCCTGGCAATCTTGATTCCAGGTTGTGCTTTTCCAGCCCAGCTTTTCTCATGATGCACTCTGCATATAAGTTAAATAAGCAGGGTGACAATATACAGCCTTAACGTACTCCTTTCCCAATTTGGAACCAGTCTGTTGTTCCATATCCAGTTTTAACTGTTGTTTCTTGACCTGCATACAGATTTCTCAGGAGGTAGGGAATGTGGTCTGCTATTTCCATCTCTTGAAGAATTTTCCACAGTTTGTTTTGATCCACACAGTCAAAGGCTTTTGCATAGTCAATAAAGAAGAAGTAGATTATTTTCTGGAACTCTCTTCCTTTTTGATGGTCCAGTGGATGTTGGCAATTTGATCTTTGGTTCCTTTGCCTTTTCCAAATCCTTCTTGAACATCTGGAAGTTCATGGTACTGTTGAAGCCTGGCTTGGAGATTTTGAGCATTACTTTGCTAGCTTGTGAGATGAGTGCAAAAGAGAAAGGAATAATATTAGGCTGAAAAATGTTTCCTCTTCTGAAAGTAATTTAAGAAATATGTCTTTATGTTATTTTGTTCTTAAAAATAACATATAGTCTTCTAGTCCATAGTGGTGGATATTATTTGTCACACTGAGTGAAAATTTGTTTTGCATTATGGTAATTGGCTTAAAGCTCAACATTCAGAAAATGAAGATCATGGCATCCGGTCCCATCACTTCATGGGAAATAGATGGGGAAACACTGGAAACAGTGTCAGACTTTATTTTTCAGGGCTCCCAAATCACTACAGGTGGTGACTGCAGCCAAGAAACTAAAAGACACTTATGTCTTGGAAGGAAAGTTATGACTAACCTAGATAGCGTATTCAGAAGCAAAGACATTACTTTGCCAACAAAGGTTCGCCTAGTCAAGGCTATGGTCTTTCCAGTGGTCATGTATGGATGTGAGAGCTAGACTGTGAAGAAGGCTGAGTGCCGAAGAATTGATGCTTTTGAAGTGTGGTGTTGGAGAAGACTCTTGAGAGTCCCTTGGACTGCAAGGAGATCCAACCAGTCCATTCTGAAGGAGATCAGCCCTGGGATTTCTTTGGAAGAAATGATGTTAAAGCTGAAACTCCAGTACTTTGGCCACCTCATGCGAAGAGTTGACTCATTGGAGAAGACTCTGATGCTGGGAGGGATTGGGGGCAGGAGGAGAAGGGGACGACAGAGGATGAGATGGCTGGATGGCATCACTGACTTGATGGATGTGAGTCTGAGTGACCTCCGGGAGTTGGTGATGGACAGGGAGGCCTGGCATGCTGCGATTCATGGGGTCACAAAGGGTCAGACACGACTGAGAGACTGATCTCTGATCTGAATCTATTGCAAAACAAATTCCCAGGTAGCTCAGCTGGTAAAGAATCTGCCTGCAATGTGGGTGACATGGGTTTGATCCTTGGGTTGGAAAGACCCCCTGCAGAAGGGAAACACTACCCACTTCAGTATTTTGGCCTGGAGAATCCCATGGACTGTATAGTATGGGGTTGTAAAGAGTCTGACCCACTGAGTGACTTTCACTTTCATCGTAATCTAAAGTGGTAAAAACACTGTTCTTAAAAAAATCTGAGACTTAGAAAATCAAAAAGGAACTGAAATTTTAAGACAAGAAAAATCTATATACATGCCTTTCTTAAAGACAGCACATATTTGAAACGTCAAATTAAAAAAATGTGTTCTCAGTTGGGTGCGTCTTCAAATGAATAGTTCATGACACTGCTTTTTAAAATATCTCTTTTCCTTTTGGCTTATTTTTGCTTGCTTAGATAGGAATTCAGTTGACTACACAGGAAAAACAAAAACAAAACTATTTTTTCTCAGGTAAAATCAAAGAAATATAGAAGAAATTATACTGTGATCTCAATCATTGTTGAATAGACAGTTTGCATAGCTGAACAATAAAGACTTGAAGTTTCCCCAGGAGTTAATTTTCTTTCATTAATTATTGGACTATTTACCCTAAAGTCTTTATAAATATAGTGATTTAATTGTGCAGACTTCTTTTTGGCTTTTTCTTATTTTCAGAAAAATCTCCCTATATTGTACCTCTTTAAATTTTTAATAATAACATTATAGGTTTGTAAGTCTTAATGTTTTTATTATCTCAATTGAGAATAAGTTAACCTAGAGATTTTGTGAAATTAAAACCTGCAGAATAGCAAATCATATTTTCAATATTTTCCAATTAAGAATATTTGCACAGACTTAAGTCTTAAATATTTTCACTAGGAACATATGTGCATTAAAACATTTAACTTTATTTTCCTTTCTGTCCATATGCAAATATTAGAAACCAGTTTTTTAATCTGGCTTTTATTTTTCAAATTTTATAAAAGAAAGTAGCACTAAAATGGCTGCAGGCCTACTTTGCCCAATTACAGTTGGTCAGTCATTAGTATTATCTTTTTTATTTAAATTTTTTTAAGATGGTACAGGGAGGGAGGTGGGAGAAGGATTCAGGATGGGGAACACGTG
Source organism: Tragelaphus eurycerus (assembly GCA_935064755.1). Lineage (NCBI taxonomy): Eukaryota > Metazoa > Chordata > Mammalia > Artiodactyla > Bovidae > Tragelaphus > Tragelaphus eurycerus. Next base: position 15,256,416 of record CAKXYN010000009.1, on the reverse strand, counting down.
TACACCTGTGGCAGATTCATGTTGATGTATGGCAAAACCAATACAATATTGTAAAGTAATCAGTCATTATTTTAAAGTTGAGCAGAAGATTTGTTATCTTAAAAAAGCAAGCAAGCAAGAAAGAAGGGTTAAATAAAGTGATCCTTTCCTGTGTGTCTGAGAAAAATACATGAGAGGGAGGGAACAGGAAAGAAGTGAAAGGAAAGAAGGAGTGAAAGAAGGAAAGAAAGAAATAAAAAGGTAAAACTCCAGAAGAGAGAGAACATCTAAATAAACATCTCCAGACCCAATTATATGGTCAGGTGCTGCTGTCTCACTGTGGGCTCACATGGTGAAGAGAGAAGGTGGAGGGAGAGAGAGAGAAAGGTCTCTCTCACACATTAGAGAAATGTGTGCAACACTGAAATAAAACAAATACTCCAACAAAACCAGTCACATGAGTTGTTTGGTTTCCCAGTGGATAAAAATTCATGTTTACAGTATATTATGGCCTGGATGAAGCAGAAGCTGGAATCAAGATTGCCAGGAGAAATATCAATAACCTCAGATATGCAGATGACATCACCTTTATGGCAGAAAGTGAAAAACTAAAGAGCTTCTTGATGAAAGTGAAAGGGGAGAGTTAAACAGTTGGTTTAAAACTCAACATTCAGAAAACTAAGATCATGGCATCTGGTCTCATCACTTCATGGCAAATAGATGGGAAAAGAGTGGAAACAGTGAAAGACTATTTTTTGAGGGTTCCATAATCACTGCAGATGGTGACTGTAGCCATGAAATTAAAAGATGCTTGCTCCTTGGAAGAAAAATTATGACCAACCAAGACAGCATATTAAAAAGCAGAGACATTACTTTGTCAACAAAGGTCCATCTAGTCAAGGCTATGGTTTTTCCAGTAGTCATGTATAGATGTGAGAGTTGGACTATAAAGAAAGCTGAGCACAGAAGAATTGATTCTTTTGAACTGTAGTGTTGGAGAAGACTCTTGAGAGTCCCTTGGATAGCAAGGAGATCCAACCACTCCATCCTAAAGGAAATCAGTCCTGAATATTCATTGGAAGGACTGATGCTGAAGCTGAAACTCCAATACCTTGAACACCTGATGCAAGGGCCAACTCATTGGAAAAGACCCTGATGCTGGGAAAGATTGAAGGTGGAAGGAGAAGGGGACAATGGAGGATGAGATGATTGGATGCCATCAATTGATATGAGTTTGAGTAAACTCCGGTAGTTGGTGATGTATAGGGAAGTCTGACATGCTGAAGTTCATGTGGTCACAACAATTTGGACATGACTGAGTGATTGGCAAGTGAACTGAACTGATCGTCTATTAATGGCATAATAGCATTGTCTTGGAGAAGACAATGGCACCCCACTCCAGTCCTCTTGCCTGGATAATCCCATGGACGGAGGAGCCTGGAAGGCTGCAGTCCATGGGGTCGCTGAGGGTCGGACACGACTGAGCGACTTCACTTTCACTTTTCACTTTCATGCATTGGAGAAGGAAATGGCAACCCACTCCAGTGTGATTGCCTTGAGAATCCCAGGGATGGGGGAGTCTGGTGGGCTGCCGTCTATGGGGTTGCACAGAGTCGGACATGACTGACGTGACTTAGCAGCTTAGCAGCAGCAGCATTATCTTAAAAAAAAAAATGTGAGTACCTTAATTCAAAACTACTTGCTAAAAAATGATAACTATCATCTGAGCCATCAATGAGTCAGTCATGAACTGTTTGCTGGTGGAAGGTTTTATATCTATGTTTATGGGTGCTGACTGGTCAGAGAGGTGAAGTTTCGGGTGGCTGAGGTAATTTCTTAAAACAAAACACCAATACAATTTGTTACGTCGACTGAGGTTTCCTTTCATGGGCGATTTTCTGTCACATGTAATACTTTAATGGCATTTTACCTACAATAAATCTTCTTTCAAACTTGGAGCCAATCCTCTCAAAACTTAATTATCGTGGGGAGGAGCTAAGATGGCGGACGAGTAAGATGGGGAGAATACTTTCTCCTCCACAAATCCATTAAAAGAACATTTGAATGCTGAATAAACTCGATAAAACAACTTCTGAATGCCGGCAGAGGACATCAGGCACTTAGAAAGACAGCTCATTGTCTTCAAAACGAGAAAACGAGCCCTGCGTTAACTCCTTTTGCGGAGAACTGGCGCGGACACCAGCATTTGCTATTGGCAAGTGGGGGCTGGGCTAGGAGGAGCGGCGAGGCCTGCATTGCTTTGAGAAAGGATTTGGCCTGGCTATCTCGGGCGCTATCTGAGCGAAATAACCAGACTGTCGGTTATCTACTACATCAAAAGCCAGCCCTAACCCAAGACACCACCAGGACTACCTACGGAACAAAGGGCTGCACAGAGTTGGCCGGCTGCAGGCCGTCCCACTCCCGTGACAGGCAGCCAGGGCCAGAGGCGGGCAATTATAGCCCTAGAGGGACACTGTCTAACGGAACTGTGAGTAGGTCTCTGTGCTGACTCACGCTTCTTGGGGCTCTGGATGGTCAACATCTGCCTGAGAAAGTGCGCTGTTTGTATACCCAGAAAACTGAGCGGCGGAGAGGCAATAAGTCGCAGCACCTGCGCTCGCTGAACATTTCATCACCTGCGCTACTCGGATCTGGGAAGGGCATAAAACGCAGACTCAACCAAGTCTGTGCTTCTGAGGATTATCTGAGTGCCTGAACCTGGCCGGTTTAGATTTGGGTGTTCATCTCCGCCCCCTCTGTAACAAGGCAGAGATCAGATATTGAAAAGACCTGTAAACCGCCTCAATAAAGAGAATTCAACAAACTACCAGAATATAGTAAGGACACTCTAAATTTGGCAATTTTAACAAAATGAAGAGACAAAAGAATACCCAGCAGCTAAAGGAACAGGATAGATCTCCACCAAACCAAACCAAAGAGGAAGAGATAGGGAATCTACCTGATAAAGAATTCCGAATAATGATAGCAAAATTAATTCAAAATCTCGAAATCAAAATAGAATCACAGTTAAAGAGTCTGGAGACAAGGATTGAGAAGATGCAAGAAAGGTTTAACAAGGACCTAGAAGAAATAAAAAAGAGTCAACACATAATGAATAATGCAATAAATGAGATCCAAAACACCCTGGAGGCAACAAATAGTAGAATAACAGAGGCAGAAGATAGGATTAGTGAACTAGAAGATAGAATCCTAGAAATAAATGAATCAGACGAGAAAAAAGAAAAACGTATCAAAAGAAATGAGGACAATTTCAGAAACCTCCAGGATAACATCAAACGCTACAACATTCGAATCATAGGAGTTCCAGAAGAAGAAGATAAAAAGAAAGATCATGAGGAAATACTTGAGGAGATAATAGTTGAAAACTTCCCTAAAATGGAGAAGGAAATAACCACTCAAGTTCAAGAAATCCAGAGAGTCCCTAACAGGATAAACCCAAGGCGAAACACCCCAAGACACATATTAGTCAAATTAACAAAGATTAAATATAAGGAACAAATATTAAAAGCAGCAAGGGAAAAACATCAAATAACTCACAAGGGAATTCCCATAAGGATAACAGCTGATCTTTCAATAGAAACTCTCCAAGCCAGGAGGGAATGGCAAGACGTAATTAAAGTGATGAAGGAAAATAACTTACAGCCTAGATTATTGTATCCAGCAAGGATCTCATTCAAATATGAAGGAGAAATCAAAAGCTTCACAGATAAGCAAAAGTTGAGAGAATTTTGCATCACTAAACCATTTCTCCAACAAAAACTAAAGGACATTCTCTAGAGCAATACAATAATAGTGGGAGACTTTAACACCCCACTCATATAATCTGGCTGTAATAGACAAAGTAAAGAGGAAAACATATTTACTCATGAGCCTCAAAAAATTCAGTTCACTCAGGAGAGTTTAAAAAAAAAAAAAAAAAGACTTATTTGCTCACTCTGTAGAGGTTTATTGACTATTTTGTGGGTTTGGTACCACTTTGGGTAGTAGGGAGGAAGAGGTGACAAATGTGATCCTGTCCTAAATAATATATTGTGGTAAAGATAGATTTACCAATACAAAATACCAAGATGTGCCTAAAGATGAGGACACCCAAACTGGACTTTTTGTTTTCTGAACTTTTCATTTCGAGAACAAACCTCCTAATATAAGATGAACTCACCATGATTTTTTTAAGTGTTCTTTGTGATTAAAAACAGAAAGCCATTGGTTAAGAAATTACATATACTCCTCCCCACCATCACTCCCCTTCTTTCTTCCCATTTCCCTCCCACCCTCATTGATCCTTTCCTTTGTCCATTTTCCCCTGCAAAAAAAAAAAAAAAAAAAAAAGAAATGTAAAAAAAAAAAAAAAAAAAAACTTAATTATCAATTAAGTTTGCATTATATTCAAAATCCTTTGTTGTCATTTCAACAATTTTCACAGCATCTTCATCAGGAGTTAATTCTGCCTCAAAAAACCCATTTTCTCCGCTCTTTAGTAGGAAGCCATACCTCATGCACTCACGTTTTTATCATGGGATTACAGCAATTCAGTCATGTCTTCAAGATCCACTTCTAAGCTTAGTTGTGATATTTCTGCCTGCCTGTTTGCTAAGTTGCTCCAGTAATGCCTGACTATTTGCAACACTGTTTACAGTACCCCACCAGGGACATCTATAGTTTCCTATACCAAAGTCTTAAACTCTTCAAAGGCATTGATGAGGGTTAGAATCAACTTATTCCAAATTTTTGTTAATGCTAATATTTTGACATCTTTCAATGAAGAAGGAATGTTTTAGTGGCATCTAGAATGGTGAATCCTTTTCAGAAGATTTTTAACTTACTGTCCCCAGATCCGTCAGAGGAATAAATCTCTGTGGCAATTTTAGCCTTAAGATATCTATTTTTTAAATAATAAAACTCAAAGTTCAAAATTTGTCTTTGATCTATCCTGAATGAATGTTGTGATAGCAGGCATGAAAAAAACATTTACCTCATTGTCCATACCCATCAGAGCCCTTGGATGATCATGTGCACTGTCAATAGGTAATCATGTTTTGAAAGGAATTTCTTTTTTTTTTTTCCTGAGTAGTTGTTCTTACCATTCAGGCATCTCTTTATGAACCCATGGACTATAGCACACCATGTTTCTCTGCCCTTCACTATCTCATGGAGCTTCCTCAAACTCATGTCCATTGAGTTGGTGATGCCATCCAACCATCTCATCCTCTGTCACCCTCTTCTCATGTGCTCAATCTTTCTCAGCATCAGGGTCTTTTCCAATAAATCAGCTGTTCACAGCAATACTTGGCCAATACTTGGCCAAAGTAGTTAAGCTTCAGCTTCAGCATCAGTCTTTCAATGAACATTTAGGGTTGATTCCCTTTAGGATTGACTGGTTTGACTCCTTACTATCCAAGAGACTCTCAAAAAGTCTTCTCCAGCACGACAATTTGAAAGGATCAATTCTTCAGTGCTCAGCCTTCCTTATGGTTCAAGTCTCATATCCTTACATGACTACTAGAAAAAGCATGAAAGTGAAAGTGAAGTCGTGTCTGACTCTTTGTAACCCTGTGGACTGTAGCCTACACGGCTCCTCTGTCCATGGTATTCTCCAGACAAGAATACTGGAGTGGGTTGCCATTTCCTTCTCCAGGGGATCTTCCCAACCCAGGGATAGAACCCAGGTCTCCTACATTGCAGGCAGACGCTTTATCCTCTGAGCCACCAGGGAAGCCAGTTTGGGGTATATGGACATTTGACCACAAAGTGATGTCTCTGTTTTTTTTAATATGCTGTCAAGCTTTGTCATAGCTTTCCTTTCAAGGAGCAGGTGTCTTTTAATTTCATGACTGATGTCACAATCCACAGTGATTTTGGAACCCAAGAAAATAAAATCTTTCACTGTTTCCACTTTTGCCCCATCAATTTGTCATGAAGTGATGGGACCAAATGCCATGATCTTAGTTTTTTGAATGTTGAGTTTAAAGCCAACCTTTTCACTCTCCTCATTCACTTTCATCAAGAGACTCTTCAGTTCCTCTTTACTTCCTGCCATTATAATGGTGTCATCTACATATCTCAGGTTGTTGCTATTTCTCTCAGCAATCTTGATTCCAGCTTGTGGGTCATACAGTCTGGCATTTCACATGATACACTCTGTAGGTAAGTTAAATAAACAGGGTGACAATATACAGCCTTGACATATTCCTTTCCCAATTTTGAACCAGTCTGTCAATCCATGCCTGATTCTAATTGTTGCTTCTTGATTTGCATATAGATTTTTTCAGGAGACAGTAAGGTGTGGCTGGTATTCCCATCTCTTTAAGAATTTTACATAGTTTGTTGTGACCCACACAATCAAAGGCTTTAGTGTAGTCAATGAAGCAGAAAAGATATTTTTTCCTGGAATTCCCTTTTTTATTAACCCAACAAATACTGACAATTTGATCTCAGGTTCCTCTGCCTTTTCTAAATCCAGCTTGTACATCTGGAAGTTCTTGGTTTATGTACCATTGAAGCCTAGCTTGAAGGAGTGTGAACATTACCTTGGTAGCATGTTAAATAAGCCACAATATATGGTAGTTTAAACATTTTCGGCATTGCCTTTCTTTGGGATTGGAATGATAACTGATCTTTTCTAATCCTGTGACCACTGCTGGGTTTTCCAAATTTGCTGATATATTTAGCACAGTACTTTAACAATATCATCTTTTAGGATTTGAAATAGCTCAGCTGGAATTCCATCACCTCCATCAGCTTTGTTCATGATAATGCTTTCTAAGGTACATTGGACTTCATACTCCAGGATATCCGGTCTAGGTGAGTGATCACTGAGCAGTTTTGTGAACTATGTTATACACATATGATAGTTTGTCATATCATCTGGGTTTTGTTGTTCCATCTAAAGAAAAAGCAGTGTTGATTTGTCATAATTCTTAATGACTCTAGGATTTTCAGAATGGTAAAGGAGCATTGGGGCCTCCCAAGTGGCATAGTGGTAAAGAATCTTCTTGCAATGCAGGAAACACAAGACACAAGAGTTTGATCCCTGGGTTAGGAAGATCCCCTGGAGGAGCACCTAGCAAACTGCTCTAGTATTTTTGCCTGAGGAATTCCATGGACAGAAGGAGATTGATGGGCTACAGTCCATGGGGACACAAAAAGCCAGACACAGCTGAATGACAACACAAAGGAGCACCGACTTCAATTTAAAGTTGTTGTTGTTCAGTAGTTCAGCCATGTCTAACTCTTTGTGACCCCATGGACTGCAGGACACCAGGCTTCCCTGTCCTTCACTTAAATTTACCAGCTGGATTTTCCCCTAATAAGACTACCCTGTGAGATTTTAAAGATGGGCACTGACTTTTTCTCTCTGGTTATGAAAAGCCTAATGGTTATCTTCTTTGAAAATAAGACTGTTCTATTGACATTAAAAATCTGTTGTTTAGTGCAGCTATCTTCATTAATTATCCCTTCTGAATAACTTGCTGCAGCTTCTACATCAGTACTTGCTGTTTCACTTTTCACTTTTCCATTATGGAGATGGCTTCTTTCCTGAAACTTTATGAACCTTATGAGCCACACTATTGTAGTTTCAAACATTTTCTCTGCATCTTCCTTGCCTCAGTTTTCATAGAATTAATGGTGTTATAGCTTTGCTGTGGATTAGGTTTTAGCCTAAACAAATACTGTGTCTGGAGTGATCGTATATCCAGACCACAAAAACTGTCTTCATAGCATCAGTAAACCTGTTTCACTTTCTATCATTCACTTTTTATCAATCTTATTAATGTTCACTGAACTAGCACTTTTAATTTTCTTCAAGATCCTTACCTTTGTATTCAACTTGACTAACTTTGCATAGAACTTGACTAACTGGCGTAAGAGGCCTAGCTTTCTGCCTGTTTTGACTTACTGCATGCTTTCCTTACTAAGAATAATAATTTCTAATTTTTGATTTAAAGTGAGAAACATGGGCTTCTTGCTTTCACTTGAAGACTCAACAGTCCACTGTACGGTTATTATTTGGCTGGATTTCAATTTTGTTATGCCTCAGGGAGTAGGGAGCCTGAGAAGAGGGTGAAAAATGGGGTAAGGGTAAGCTGGTGGAACAGTCAGAACACAAACAAGATTCATCAGTTGTTTGCCATCTCATAAGGGTGCAGTTTGTAGTATCCCAAAACAATTACAATATTAATATCAAAAGTCATTGGTCACAGATCACCATAGCAAATGCAATAATAATAGTGAGAGAATTACCAAAATGTGACACAGAAACAAGGAGGGATTTGGCAATTACTATTGGAAAGTTGATGCCAATAGATTTACTTGATAAGGGGTTGCTACAAACTTTCAACTTATAAAAAATGTAGTATTTGCAAAGCACAGTAAAACAAAGTGCAATCAAACAAGTTATGCTTGTGTATTGCAAATGTTATGACTGTTCATTGTATGAAATCCATGATACAGCTAAAATATATAAAAGTGGATGCTATAAATAGGTGTGAATGAAAGCACACTTTCTTAATCGAGAGTCAATGGACCTTGCATTTAGAGAATGAATAGATTCACTATTAATTAAAATTTAAAAAACCTAAATCCATAAGACCTCAAAGCAGATATACAGATTCTAAATATATTCACCCCAATAATACCAATATAACCTCAAGTCATAATAATGAAGGAAATAAAAGGAAGCATTAGAAAAATATATTGTGACAAATGGATGATGACATAATAAAATACACATATGATTTTGCAATAAATATAAAGATCTACTTATGAATATAAATGTTTCATTGTTTAGATCACAAACAAAAAAGCCCTTTAAATTAACAAAAAATAAAATCTGATGATATCATATTGGGAGAAGGCGATGGCACCCCACTCCAGTACTCTTGCCTGGAAAATCCCATGGACGGAGGATCCTGGTAGGCTGCAGTCCATGGGGTCGCTAAGAGTTGGACACGACTGAGCGACTTCACTTTCACTTTTCACTTTCATGCATTGGAGAAGGAAATGGCAACCCACTCCAGTGTTCTTGCCTGGAGAATCCCAGGGACGGGGGAGCCTGGTGGGCTGCTGTCTATGGGGTCGCACAGAGTCGGACATGACTGAAGTGACTTAGCAGCAGCAGATATCATATTGAGTTGAAGACAAAGCAAATGCATTGAACAAGATAAAGAATGTGATTTTAATTATTCAATTGAAATGAAATTTTAACTGAAAATATATACTTTATAGAATAACTAACAAAATACTGAAGGTGAAAAACAAAGATGGAGGACTGGAAATACCAACTTCAACACTTACTTTAACCTACATGTGTTGGCAAAATAATTGACCGTGTAGGGTTGGCAAAATAATTGACAAACAGACCAATGGGAAAAATAAGAAAGACCAGAAATAGGCCTCCATAAATATTGTCAAGGGACTTTTGACAAAGGAGCAAAGACAATAAAATGAAGCAAAGGTAGTCTTTTCAACAAATTGTACAGGAACAACAGGACATCCACATGAAAAAAAAAAAAATAAACCTCTATTCACAGGTTTACTCTTCACAAAAATAACTCAAAATTAATCATAAACCTAAATGTGAAATGCAAAGTTATGAAACTCCTGGAAGCTAACATAAGAGAAAACTTAGATAACCTTGGGAATGGTGGTACCTTTTTATACAACACTGAAGGCACAATCCACAAAAGGAATAACTGATTAACTGAACTCTATTAAAATTAAAATTTCTGCACTGTGAAAGACAATATCAGAAGGAAACGGCAAGACAAAGACTTGGAGAATATATTTGTAAAAGCCAATCTGATAAAAAACCATTATCCAAAACAAAGAACTTTTTAAACAATAAGAAAAAGATAAATATCCCCGTTACAGAATGGGTCAATTTTTTTTAACAGATACCTCACCAAAAAAGATATATACAGATTGGCAAATAGCATATGAAAAGTTGCTTCATATTAGTTGTCACCAGAGAAATGCAAATAAAAACGAAAATGAGAAACCATTATATAGCTATTGGAGTGGCAAAAATCCAGAATAGCAACAATGAATGCTGGTGAGAACATGTGGCAATAGAAATTTTCATGCATTGCTGACGGGAATGCAAATTGGAGTACCCACTTTGGAAGACAGTTTTGTGATCTCTTAAAAAATTAAACATACTCCTACCATACAAGGGGCTTCCCTGATGGCTCAGATGGTAAAGCATCTGCCTGTAATGTGGGAGACCCAGGTTCGATCCCTGGATTGGGAAGATACGCTGGAGAAGGAAATGGCAGTCCACTCCAGTATTCTTGTTTGGAGAATTCCATGGACAGTGAAGCCTGATGGGCTACAGTTCATGGAGTCACAAAGAGTTGGATACAACTGAGCAACAAACACTTTCAATTTTATCATACAATCCAGACATTTCACTCCTTGGTATTTACTCAAAGGAGTTGAAAACTTATGTCCACATGAAAATCTGATGTTTACAGCAGTTTCATTCATAACCGCCAAAGCCTGAAAGCAACTAGGACATTCTTTAGTAGGCAAGGAATTAAAAAATATAATTTCTTTTTTTTTTTTTTTTTAGTTTACTTTTATTTTTATTTTTTAATTTTATTTTGCTTAACTTTACAATATTGTATTGCTTTTGCCATACATCAAGATGAATCCGCCACAAGTATACATGTGTTCCCCATCCTGAACCCTCCTCCCTCCTTCCTCCCCATACCATCCCTCTGGGTCGTCCCAGTGCACCAGCCCCAGGCATCCGTTATCAGGCATCGTACCTTGACTGGCAACTCGTTTCAGATATGATATTATACATATTTCAATGCTATTCTCCCAAATCATCACACCCTCTCCCATTCCCAGAGTCCAAAAGACTGTTCTATACATCAGTGTCTTTTTTGCTATCTCGTAAACAGGGTTATTGTTACCATCTTTCTAAATTTCATATATATGCGTTAGTATACTGTATTTGTGTTTTTCTTTCTGGCTTACTTCACTCTGTATAATAGGCTCCAGTTCCATCCACCTCCTTAGAACTGATTCAAATGTATTCTTTTTAATGGCTGAGTAATACTCCATTGTGTATATGTGCCACAGATTTCTTATCCATTCATCTGCAGATGGACATCTAGGTTGCTTCCAAGTCCTAGCTATTGTAAACAGTGCTGCTATGAACATGGGGGTACATGTGTCTCTTTCAATTCTGGTTTTCTCAGTGTGTATGCCCAGCAGTGGGACTGCTGGATCATAAGGCAGTTCTATTCCCAGTTTTTTGAGGAATCTCCATACTGTTCTCCATAGTGGCTGTACTACTTTGCATCCCCACCAACAATGTAAGAGAGTTCCCTTTTCTCCACACCCTCTCCAGCATTTATTGCTTGTGGACTTTTGGATTGCAGCCATTAGAATATAATTTATAACATGATTAATTAAACCACATGGAATTGCTTTAGCAAAATCAGATTGCTAGTGGAACTATTCACCTTAATGACTCTCTCCTTGTCTACATGCCATCACTGCAATCATGAAGAAGATTTCTGAAATGGGCAATTCATTTGTAGTAAATGGCTCTCATTCTTGGCATAATAGTTTCCATAATATTCTTAACGTATACTATGGCCTTCATTGGGCAACAGAAGTAAAATAGAAAGAGAAGCTAACTAAAATTAAGTCACCTTAGTCTTCTTCATCCTAATGAGAGAAGAGTTATACTGTGGGGAAAAAATAATGGATAGAAAAAATAGTATATACCCTGACTACAAAAAGAATCAGAATTATACGCTATATATTGCTAAATAAATACCCAAAGAGAAACTAATGGACTGAGTTCTTCACTAAATAAGAATGAAAATACACTATGAATAATTAGCTTAAGAAGCAAGAAAAACTACAAAAATATATTTTAAAAAATCACAGGGATACAGATGAGAATTTTTCACATGGAAAAACCACAAATTAACAAACTGAATTACTTAAAACTCAGAGATATTTTCTTTATGGAAAAATTTAAAAATATGAATTTCAAGCTACTCTTATTTACACAAGAGGATTTTAATTATACATGTGAATATCCAAACAAATATATATTTCACAAATTGGATTTATTTGATTCAATTTACATTTTATGAATAACAAAACTGAATCAATATCACAGAACAACTATACTACAGCTGAAGACTAATCAATATGTTATATTAATAACAAAAAATCAAGACCAAGAAGTTTCATTAGATCAGATCAGTCACTCAGTCGTGTCTGACTCTTTGCAACCCCATGAATTGCAGCACGCCAGGCCTCCCTGTCCATCACCAACTCCCGGAGTTCACTCAGACTCACATCCATCGAGTCAGTGATGCCATCCAGCCATCTCATCCTCTGTTGTCCCCTTCTTGTCTTGTCCCCAGTCCCTCCCATCTCCCTAAGTTCTTCTATGAAGTCAATAAAAAAAAAAAGAGGATAAAGATAAACTAGTTTAAATTCATAGAACTTAAATATTAACAAATATATAGAAAACACTTCATTAAACATATATTTCATTAAACATAGATTGAAGATGCCCCAAATCACTCAACATCAGGCAAAAATAAATCAAAACCACAATGAGAAATCACCTCACTCCTGTTGGAATGCTGATGACTTGAACCCAAATTAAGAGCCTGTATTTTTACAATAAGAGTAAATATTTAAACAAGAGTACAAGTTATATATATATACTATATATTCTTGAAGAGAGGTGGACTGCACTTTGTATTGAAAAAGTCTGTCAAGATGGTGATACAAGTCATCCCTAACTTCAGTCCCCCTCATAAGAAGACCAACTAGCAACTATCCACAGACAAGATGCCATTGTGCAAAATCCTAGAACCTGGCGGAATGGTCTCAAGCATTCTCATGGACCACAGTGGTCCAGAAAGACCATGTTAGAAGGGAAAGAGAAGTGGTTCTGACTGCATCACCCCCCTCTAGGAGACACAATGTTGCACCAAGGGGGCTTCCTTTGGCCTAAGGTTTCTTCAGTGGGAAAAAGGAACCCAAAGGTGAGCATCCAGAATCCCCAGTATTACCAGATATGTTCCAAATTCCACTCAGGTCTTGCCTCTTGGATATTTCTGGGGGAACCTAGAGGGCTTGACAACAGGGAATCATATAGATACCAAGAAGCCAAGTGACAATGATATTTTGACCATGACACCAAACAACAAAAGCAAAAATAAAATAGGCAGGGCTTTATCAAACTTAAAAGCTTCTGCACAGTAGAAGAAATATCAAGAATAAAAAGAGGAATCTCCATACTGTTCTCCAAAGTGGCTGTACTAGTTGCATTCCCACCAACAGTGTAAGAGGGTTCCCTTTTCTCCACACCCTCTCCAGCATTTATTGCTTGTGGAGAACAGTATGGAGATTCCTCAAAAAACTGGGAATAGAACTGCCTTATGATCCAGCAATCCCACTGCTGGGCATACACACTGAGAAAACCAGAATTGAAAGAGACAAGTGTACCCCAATGTTCATAGCAGCACTGTTTACAATAGCCAGGACTTTGAAGCAACCTAGATGTCCAGCCACAGATGAATGGATAAGAAATATGTGGTACATATACACAATGGAGTATTACTCAGCCATTAAAAAGAATACATTTGAATCAGTTCTAAGGAGGTGGATGGAACTGGAGCCTATTATACAGAGTGAAGTAAGCCAGAAAGAAAAACACAAATACAGTATACTAACGCATATATATGGAATTTAGAAAGATGGTAACAATAACCCTGTTTTCGAGACAGCAAAAGAGACACTGATGTATAGAACAGACTTTTGGACTCTGGGAATGGGAGAGGGTGTGATGATTTGGGAGAATAGCATTGAAATATGTATAATATCATATCTGAAACGAGTTGCCAGTCCAGGTACAATGCCTGATAACGGATGCCTGGGGCTGGTGCACTGGGACGACCCAGAGGGATGGTATGGGGAGGAAGGAGGGAGGAGGGTTCAGGATGGGGAACACATGTATACTTGTGGCAGATCCATCTTGATGTATGGCAAAAGCAATACAATATTGTAAAGTTAAGCAAAATAAAATTTAATTAAAAAATAGATTTAAAAAAACAACAATAAAAAGACAATCTAGAAACCAGGAGAAAATATTTGCCAACCGTGTATCTATAAGGGATTAATAACCAAAATATATAAGAAACTCCCACTTCCCTGGTGGCTCAATTGGTAAAGAATCTGCCTGCAATGAGGGAGACCTAAGTTCGATCCTTTGGTTGAGAAGATACCCTGGAGAAAGGCATGGCAACCCACTCCAGTATTCTTGCTTGGAGAATCCCTTGGATAGAGGAGCCTGATGAGCTACAGTCCATAGGGTCACAAAGAGTTAGAAATGACTGAAGTGACATAGCAAACAGCACAGTACATACAAGTCAGCAGCAAATAAATAAACTGATTTAAAATAAGCACAGTATCTAAACAGACATTATTCTAAAGTAGGTATTCAAGTAGGCAATAAGTACATGAAAAATTGGTCAACATCACTATTTATCAAGGAAATGCAAATCAAAACCATGTTGATAAATTTCCTCACACCTGAAAGTTCTGGAGTGAATGTGAAGAAAAGGAAGCAGGAAGTTCTTCTGCACTGTTGGTATAAAGTAAATTGATATAGCATCTATGAAAAAAAAATATGCAGTTCTTAAAAAAAAAAACTCCAAACTAGACCTAACATATGATCCAGCAATTATACTTCTAGATACATATCTGAAGGAAATTAAATTTTGATCCCAAAAAGATATCTGCATTTCCAAGTCTACTGTAGCATTATTTGCCATAGTCAAGACATGAGAGCAACCATGTGTTCATCAGTGTTTATGGATAATAAATTGTGAGATATACATATAACAGAATATTATTCAGTCATAGAATAAAAGGAAATCTGCCATTTGCAAAAAAAAAAAAAAAAAAGCATGCATGAATGTTGAGGGCATTACATTAAATGTCAGAGAAAGACAAATATTGTATGATCTCACTTTTATGTATTATCTAAAATTAACCATCTGTATGTCTTCTTTGGAGAAATGTCTATTTAGTTCTTTGGCCCATTTTTTGATTGGGTCATTTATTTTTCTGGAACTGAGCTGTAGAAGTTGCTTGTATATTTTTGAGATTAGTTGTTTGTCAGTTGCTTCATTTGCTATTATTTTCTCCCATTCTGAAGGCTGTCTTTTCACCTTGCTTATAGTTTCCTTTGTTGGGCAGAAGCTGTTAAGTTTGATTAGGTCCCATTTGTTCATTTTTTATTTTATTTCCGATATTCTGGGAGGTAGGTCATGGAGGATCCTGCTGTGATGTAAATCAGAGAGTGTTTTTCCTATGTTTTCCTCTAGGAGTTTTATGGTTTCTGGTCTTACATTTAGCTCTTTAATCCATTTTGAGTTTATTTTTGTGTATGTTGTTAGAAAGTGTTCTAGTTTCATTCTTTTACAAGTGTTTGACCAGTTTTCCCAGCACCACTTGTTAAAGAGACTGTCTTTAATCCATTGTATATTCTTGCCTCCTTTGTCAAAGATAAGGTGTCCATATGTGCATGGATTTATCTCTGGGCTTTCTATTTTGTTCCATTGATCTATATTTCTGTCTTTGTGCCAGTACCATACTGTCTTGATGACTGTGGCTTTGTAGTAGAGCCTGAAGTCAGGCAGGTTGATTCCTCCAGTTCCGTTCTTCTTTTTCAAGATAGCTTTGGCTATTCGAGGTTTTTTTGTATTTCCATACAAATTGAGAAATTATTTGTTCTAGCTCTGTGAAGAATACCGTTGGTAGCTTGATGGGGATTGCATTGAATCTATAAAGTGCTTTGGGTAGTATACTCATTTTCACTGTATTGATTCTACCAATCCATGAACATGGTGTATTTCTCCATCTATTAGTGTCCTCTTTGATTTCTTTCACCAGTGTTTTATAGTTTTCTATATATAGGTCTTTAGATTCTTTAGGAAGATATATTCCTAAGTATTTTATTGTTTTCATTGCAATGGTGAATGGAATTGTTTCCTTAATTTCTCTTTCTATTTTCTCATTATTAGTGTACAGGAATGCAAGGGATTTGTGTGTGTTAATTTTATATCCTGCAACTTTACTATATTCATTGATCAGTTCTAGTAATTTTATGGTGGAATCTTTAGGGTTTTCTACGTAGAGGATGGAAATTCCTCAAAAAACTGGGAATAGAACTGCCTTATGATCCAGCAATCCCACTGCTGGGCATACACACTGAGAAAACCAGAATTGAAAGAGACACGTGTACCCCAATGTTCATAGCAGCACTATTTACAATAGCCAGAACGTGGAAGCAACCTAGATGTCCATCCACAGATGAATGGATAAGCAAGCTGTGGTACATATACACAATGGAGTATTACTCAGCCATTAAAAAGAACACATTTGAATCAGTTCTAAGGAGATGGATGGAACTGGAGCCTATTATACAGAGTGAAGTAAGCCAGAAAGAAAAACACAAATACAGTATACTAATGCATATATATGGAATTTAGAAAGATGGTAAAAATAACCCTATTTACGAGACAACAAAAGAGACACTGATGTATAGAACAGACTTTTGGACTCTGGGACTGGGAGAGGGTGGGATGATTGGGGAGAATAGCATTGAAATATGTATAATATTGTATCTTAAACGAGTCGTCAGTCCAGGTACGATGCCCGATAACAAATGCCTCCGGCTGGAGCACTGGGACAACCTGGAGGGATGGTGTGGGGAGGGGAGAGGGAGGAGGGTTCAGGATGGGGAACACCTGTATACTGGCAGCGGATCCATCTTGATGTATTGTAAAAGCAATACAATATTGTAAAGTTAAGCAAAATAAAAAAAAAGGATTAATAAAAAAAATAATAATAAAATTAAAAAAGAAAAAAAAAAAGACAACCCTAATTGAAACAGAGAGCAGATTGATTGTTGCCAGAAGTAGACAATGGGTACTTGAGGGAAATGGGTGAATGTGTAAGAAGGTAGAAACCTACCAGTTACACTTAAGTGATTTGTGGGGATGTAAGGGACAGCAGCGGAAAAGGCAATGGCACCTCACTCCAGTACTCTTGCCTGGAAAAATCCCATGGACAGAGGAGCCTGGTAGGCTGCAGCCCATGGGGTCGCTAAGAGGTGGACAGGACTGAGTGACTTCACTTTCACTTTTCACTTTAGTGCATTGCAGAAGGACATGGCAACCCACTCCAGTGTTCTTGCCTGGAAAATCCCAGGGATGGGGGAGCCTGGTGGGCTGCCGTCTATGGGGTCACACAGAGTTGGACACAACTGAAGCAACTTAGCCGCAGCAGCAGCAAAGGGACAGTAGGATGACTACAATTTATAATACTGTATTACATATGTCAAATTTACTAAGTGAAGTGAGAATTTAAAGTTCTCAACACACACACATACAAAAAAATGTAATTATATGAAGTGAATGGATGTGTTAACTACATTTAATTGGTAATTTTCAATGTAAACATATATCAAGTCATTATATTGTACATCTTAAACCTACATGATGTTTTGTGTTAACTGTATCTTATTAAACCTAGAAAAAAATAAAAGCTAAAAAAACTAGGAAAAACATCTAAAACATTTAAACTCTAATATTATAGACTACCTAAAACAATATATAAAACTTTTGATTATATCAACATATAAGTTCATTTTATTAACCCTGAGTAACATTTATTTCTTTGATTTATATAACATTTTATAGCAAAGCTTTCTCTAGACTTCTGATATGCTTTAACCATGAAGTTAATATTAAAAAATAATTTGTCAGTGTTTCTAAAATATATTTTATATATTAAGTTGTAAAGACAATTTAAAATGCTATAAAATACTTTTATGAAGAATATGTGAAGAAAGATCAGATCAGATCAGATCAGTCGCTCAGTCGTGTCTGACTCTCTGCGACCCCATGAATTGCAGCACACCAGGCCTCCCTGTCCATCATCAACTCCTGGAGGTCACCCAGACTCACATCCATCAAGTCAGTGATGCCATCCAGCCATCTCATCCTCTGTCGTCTACTTCTCCTCCTGCCCCCAATCCCTGCCAGCATCAGAGTCCTCTCCAATGAGTCAACTCTTCACATGAGGTGGCCAAAATACTGGAGTTTCAGCTTTAGCATTATTCCTTCCAAAGAAATCCCAGGGCTGATCTCCTTCAGAATGGACGGGTTGGATCTCCTTGCAGTTCAAGGGACTCTCAAGAGTCTTCTCCAACACGACAGTTCAAAAGCATCAATTCTTCGGTGCTCAGCCTTCTTCACAGTCCAGCTCTCACATCCCTACATGACCACAGGAAAGACCATAGCCTTGACTAGGCGAACCTTTGTTGGCAAAGTAATGTCTCTGCTTTTGAATATGCTATCTAGCTTGGTCATAACTTTCCTTCCAAGGAGTAAGCATCTTTTAATTTCATGGCTGCAGTCACCATTTGCAGTGATCTTGGAGCCGAGAAAAATAAAGTCTGACACTGTTTCCACTGTTTCCCCGTCTATTTCCCATGCAGTGATGGGACCAGATGCCATGATCTTTGTTTACTGAATGTTGAGCTTTAAGCCAACCTTTTCACTCTCCACTTTCACTTTCATCAAGAGGCTTTTGAGTTCCTCTTCACTTTCTGCCATAAGGGTGGTACCATCTGCATATCTGAGGTTATTGATATTTCTCCCAGCAATCTTAATTCCAACTTGTGTTTCTTCCAGTCCAGCATTTCTCATGATGTACTATGCATATAAGTTAAAAAAACATGGTGACAATATACAGCCTTGACGTACTCCTTTTCCTATTTGGAACCAGTCTGTTGTTCCATGACCAGTTAGTTCTAACTGTTGCTTCCTGACCTGCATACATATTTCTCAAGAGGCAGGTCAGGTGGTCTGGTATTCCCATCGCTTCAAGAATTTTCCATAGTTTATTGTGATCTACACAGTCAAAGGCTTTGGCATAGTCAATAAAGCAGAAATAAAACATCTATTTCTGCTTTATTGACTATGTGCAGAAAAGATAAGTTATAATGTAACATATAAGATAATATTCCCTTTTGAGGTCTCAAATTTCATATCAAAGTAAATCTAACTTTTTTGAATGCTCCAAGATTATGAAATACTTCACACTAATCAAAAGCAAAAAAAAAAAAAAATTAAAGGTAAGATCATATGCTAGGTAATTTTTAGTGAACAAGAGTTCAAGAATATTTTCTACTTGAAATAAGCAAAATAAAACTTGAAATATATATAACATATGTAATATATGCTTTTAAACCAAAAACAAAGTTTAACACAAATGTTCTGTAAAAAGAGAATGAACTGGTCATTTATTTACTAAATATCCTGGAAAGTTCTAAGTCTTGTGCAAGAAACTTTGTCTTTCCAAAAGTAAATAAAGTGAGAAAATGATTGATTACTTTCTTCAGATTACTATCTTTCAGTAATCTCTTAAGTCTAAACAATAGTTTTCTTCTCTTAATCACATATGGGTAATTATAGACAATATATGTGTGTTTTGAAAATCCCTTTCCTGGACTTTCTAGCATTAAACAGGTTTATATCGATTGGATAAAAGAACAATACAAATAAGATCTTCATGACCCAGATAACCACGATGGTGTGTCACTTACCTAGAGCTAGACATCCTTAGAGTGTGAAGTCAAGTGGACCCTAGGAAGCATCACTATGAACAAAGATCCAAGAAGTGATGGAATTCCACCTGTGCTATTTCAAACCTTAAAAGATGATGCTTTGAAAGTGCTACACTCAATATGCCAGCAAAATGGAAAAATCAGCAGTGGTCACGGGACTGGATAAGATCAGTTTGCATTCCAGTCCCAAAGAAGGGCAAAGCCAAAGAATATTCAAACTATTGCACAATTTCACTCGTCTCACATTCTAGCAAAGTAATCCTCAAAATTCTCCAAGCTAGGTTTCATCAGTAGTGAACCAAGAACTCCCAGATGTTCAAGCTGAATTTAGAAAAGGCAGAGGAATCAGAGATCAAATTGTCAGTATCCGTTGGATGTTGTTATTAGAAATAGGAAGAGATTTCCAGAAAAACATCTACTTCTGTTTCACTGACTACACTAAAGTATTTGACTGTGGATCACACAAACTGTGGAAAATACTTAAAGATATGGGAATACCAGACCACTTTATCTGCCTTCTGCAAAACTGGTCTGCAGGTCAAGAAACAATAGTTAGAACTGGACATGGAACAATGGACTGATTCCGAATTGGTAAATAAGTACATCAAGGCTGTATATTGTCACCCTGCTTATTTAACTTATATGCAGAGTACATCATGTGAAATGCTGGGCTGGAGGAAGCACAAGCTGGAATCAAGATTGCAGGGAAAAATGTCAATAACCTCAGATATGCAGATGGCACCACCCTTATGGCAGAAAGTGAAGAGGAACTAAATAGCCTCTTCATAAGTGTAAAAGAGGAGAGTTAAAAAGCTGGCTTAAAACTCAACATTCAAAAAATGAAAATCATGGCATCTGGTCCCATCACTTCATGGCAAATAGATGTGGAAACAATGGAAACAGTGATAGACTTTATTTTCTTGGACTCCAATTTCATTGCAGATGGTGACTGCAGCCACGGAATTAAAAGATGCTTGCTTCTTGGAAGAAAAGCTATGGCAAACTTAGACAGCCTATTAAAAAGCAGTGAATTGACTTTGCCAACTAAGTCCACTTAGTCAAAGCTGTAGTTTTTCCAGTAGTCATACAGGGATGTGAGAGTTGGACTATACAGAAGGCTGAGTGCCAAAGAATCCATCCTTTTGAACAGTGGTGTTGAAGAGGTCCCTTGGACTACAAGGCGATCCAACCAGTAAATACTAAAGGAAATCAGTCCTGAATATTTATTGGAAGGACTGATGTTAAAGCTGAAGCTCCAATACTTTGGCCACCTGATTTGAAGAGCTGACTCATTAAAGAAGACCCTGATACTGGGAAAGATTGAAGGCATTAGGAGAAGGGGATGAGAGAGGATGAGGTGATTGGATGGCACCACGGACTCAATGGAGATGAGTCTGAGCAAACTCCAGGAGAGAGTGAAGGACAGGAAAACCTGGCATGCTGCAGTCCATGGTGTCACACAGAGTCGGACACGACTGAGTGACTGAACAATAACAGCAACATATATTATACAAAATAATTTAATTATTCTGAAAGGATACAATGGACTATAGCAAAATCCATCTGTTTTAAATATACAAAGTGTAGAATTGGGTTTTAATAAAACCATACTAAATTCCATGCTTCTTATACCTATATATACTTTGAGAAATTTTTAGAAGAGGGTATTTGAGTGAATTACAAGTAGTTATATGAGTTTGGTATTTGAAAAGCATTCATTAATTTACAAATTTTTATCATGAATTCCTAGTTTATGTAATGAAACATTTATATTTGGACAAAACTACTGCATATTATTATGGACAATGAAATATAATGTATTCTGTCACATCAAAATTTACATGCCAACATTTTACTATTTTGACCTACAAAACATTCAATTCCATACATTTCAACTAACATATCAATGAAGCAGAAAAGAGGTAATTCTGTTCAACATAATACTTTAGAAAACCACTCTCCATGTATGCTAAAAAATAAAGTACTCATAGAAAATTATATGAGTTTGTAATTGTGTTACAAAACCATAAGAAACTCCCATTAAATATATAAAAAATCAACTGCTTCTAGTCAAGTAAATATAAACAAGTGTTTCTCTTTACAATATTCTCATTTCAAAAGGTAAAATAAAATACTATGTAAACGTCTTATATAGAGAAAGGATGATCAACAAAATTGATACCAAATTGATATTCCTTGTCATTTAAAAGAAGGAATGACAATCCAATACCACTTAGCCACTAAGTCAGAGAAAATAAAAATGTAAAGTGTAAAAACATTTTATCCTTTCATTATTTTATAATTTACAGGTCTTTCAATTTAACCATGTGAATATGAAATTCTTGCCTAGAGAATCCTGTGGACAGAGGATCCTGGTGGGCTGTTGTCTATGGGGTCACACAGAGTCGGACTTGACTGAAGCAACGTAGCAGCAGCAGTAATCAGTTTAGTTTTTTTAAAGTAAATTTATACATGTGTGCAAACCAAATCCAGTTTAAGAACTTTTTTATTTTTTTAAAAAATACCTTTAAAATTCATTTTTAATCAATCCCCAAATACACCCTCCTCTGTTCAGTTCAGTTGAGTCGCTCAGTTGTGTCTGACTCTTTGCAACCCCATGAATCGCAGCAGGCCAGGCCTCCCTGTCTATCACCAACTCCCGGAGTTCACCCAAACACATGTGCATCGAGTCAGTGACGCCATCCAGCCATCTCATCCTCTGTCTTCCCCTTCTCCTCCTGCCCCCAATCCCTCCCAGCATCAGAGTCTTTTCCAATGAGTCAACTCTTCGCATGAGGTGGCCAAAGTACTGGAGTTTCAGCCTCAGCATGAGTCCTTCCAGTGAACACCCAGGACTGGTCTCCTTTAGGATGGACTGGTTGGATCTCCTTGCGAGTCCAAGGGATTCACAAGAGTCTTCTTCAGCACCACAGTTCAAAAGCATCAATTCTTCAGCGCTCAACTTTCTTCACATTCCAACATCCGTACATGACCACTGGAAAAACTGTTCCTAGGCAAACAATGATCCAATTACTATCTCTCTATGTATCTTTTCTAGACACTTCAACAAAATAAGCCCATCAGATCAGATCAGATCAGTCACTCAGTCGTGTCCGACTCTTCGCGACCCCATGAACTGCAGCACACCAGGCCTCCCTGTCCATCACCAGCTCCTGGAGGTCACTCAGACTCACATCCATCGAGTCAGTGATGCCATCCAGCCATCTCATCCTCTGTCGTCCACTTCTCCTCCTGCCCCCAATCCCTCCCAGCATCAGAGTCTTCTCCAATGAGTCAACTCTTCGCATGAGGTGGCCAAAATACTGGAGTTTCAGCTTTAGCATTATTCCTTCCAAAGAAATCCCAGGGCTGATCTCCTTCAGAATGGACGGGTTGGATCTCCTTGCAGTCCAAGGGATTCTCAAGAGTCTTCTCCAACACCACAGTTCAAAAGCATCAATTCTTCGGTGCTCAGCCTTCTTCACAGTCCAGCTCTCACATCCATACATGACCACAGGAAAGACCATAGCCTTGACTAGGCGAACCTTAGTTGGTAAAGTAATGTCTCTGCTTTTAAATATACTATCTAGGTTGGTCATAACTTTCCTTCCAAGGAGTAAGCGTCTTTTAATTTCATGGCTGCAGTCACCATCTGCACTGATTTTGGAGCTCAGAAAAATAAAGTCTGACACTGTTCCCACTGTTTCTCCATCTATTTCCCATGTAGTGATGGGACCAGATGCCATGATCTTCGTTTTCTGAATGTTGAGCTTTAAGCCAACCTTTTCACTCTCCACTTTCACTTTCATCAAGAGGCTTTTTAGCCCATCTTCACTTTCTGCCATAAGAGTCGTGTCATCTGCATATCTGAGGTTATTGATATTTCTCCCAGCAATCTTGATTCCAACTTGTGTTTCTTCCAGTCCAGCATTTCTCATGATGTACTCTGCATAGAAGTTAAATAAACATGGTGACAATATGCAGCCTTGACATACTCCTTTTCCTATTTGGAACCAGTCTGTTGTTCCATGACCAGTTCTAACTGTTGCTTCCTGTCCTGCATACAGATTTGTCAAGAGGCAGATCAGGTGGTCTGGTATTCCCATCTCTCTCAGAATTTTCCATAGTTTATTGTGATGTACACAGTCAAAGGCTTTGGCATAGTCAATAAAGCAGAAATAGATGTTTTTCTGGAACTCTCTTGCTTTTTCCATGATCCAGCGGATGTTGGCAATTTGATCTCTGGTTCCTCTGCCTTTTCTAAAACCAGCTTGAACATCAGGAAGTTCACGGTTCACATATTGCTGAAGCCTGGCTTGGAGAATTTTGAGCATTACTTTACTAGTGTGTGAGATGAGTGCAATAAGCCCATAGAATACTTAATATTTTTCAGCTAGCTTTTACACCTGGAAGGCAGGATTTTTTTTTTTTTTTTTTTTTTTTTTTTGAGGTTTACCAGTATGAGGAGTGTTTTAGGAGTTTGTTTCTCTATATTGCAAAATGGTATTCCATTGTATGGATTTGCTATGGTCTGTTTATCCAACAGTAATGATCTTAAAGTAAATTTCAGCATCTATTCAGACATCTGTCTTAATCTAATACTATTTGAAAGAAAATACTTGCCCCTACTACCCTTCATTTCTTAACCAATCAAATCAGGTTATTTTAAAGAAATCTCAAGTTTTAGAAAACTGACCTGGACTTCATTTCTGGTTTTCAGCTTGAAACACTGGATGAATTATCATCTTTCTTTACTCTTCTGAGTTTCTCTTTTGCCAATAAATTGTGAAATATATTAAATTCTTCCTTTTATGTCTCAGACATCTCTCTCTTTCTATTTGAAATGCCACTTAAAGTCTAAGAAACCAAACAATCATTTAGACATTCCTTCTAGTAGAAAAGTATGTTTTGTGTTTTTATTCAGAAACAAAAAATTCCTTCCATTTCCAGGAAAGAATTCTGCAGATAGAAGTCTTTATGACCTCAAGAAAACGTGTCCTATTTTGATCCTTGAGCAATAGGATAGAAATGTGCACAGTAATGGAAATATATTTCTCACTCTCTAGAAGTAGTCTATCATTCCTTAATATAACATAGGCATATATTTTTAGTTACAAAACACTCCTCATCCAAACTACATAATTCCGAGAATTTCTTCACAAGAAATTTTATAAACACATTTCCTTCTACTAACAAAATACCCAGTGCAACAAATGAGAAGATAACATACAAGGTTTTTTTAAAGACAATATAAAGAAAATTTAATAACACAACAAAAAAGACCTAAACAATTGTAAAGATGATTTCATACTAGTAAGAATTTCCGAATATAAGGATCAAGTCTTTCTATGGCCAGAAGACATATATTGTAAATAAGTTCAGTTCAATTGCTAAGTTGTGTCCTACCCTTTGCGACCCCATGGACTGAAGCATGCTAAGCCTCCCTGTTCATCACCAACTCCCAGAGCTTACTCAAACTCATGTCCATCAAGTAGGTGATGCCATTCAACCATCTCATCCTTTGTCAATTTTCTTTTCCTCCCACCGTAATCATTCCCAGCATCAGGGTCTTTTCAAATTAATTAGTTCTTCACATCAGGTGGCCAAAGTACTGGAGTTTCAGTTTCAGAATCAGTCTTTCCAATGATTATTCAGGACTCGTTTCCTTTAGAAAGGAATCCAAGGGATTCTCAAGAGTCTTCTTCAACACATTTCAAAAGCATCAATTCTTTGGCACTCAGCTTTCTTTAGAGTCCAACACTCACATAAATACATGACTACTGGAAAAATCATAGCTTTTGGAACTTTTTTGGCAAAGTAATGTCACTGCTTTTTAATATGTTGTCTAGGTTGGTCATAGCTTTTCTTCCAAACATCTTTTAATTTCATGGCTACAGTCACCATCTGCAGTGATTTCAGAGCCCCCCAAAATAAAGTCTGTCACTGTTTCCATTGTTTCCCTATCTATTTGCCATGAAGTGATGGGACCAGATGCCATGATCTTAGTTTTCTTAATGCTGAGTTTTAAGCCAACATTTTCACTCTCCTCTTTTCACTTTCATCAAGAGGCTCTTTAATTCTTCACTTTCTGCCATAAGGGTGGTGTCTCTACATATCTGAGGTTATTTATATTTCTCCCAGCAATCTTGATTCCAGCTTGTGTTTCATCTAGCCTGGCATTTTGCATGAGGTACTCTGCATATAAGTTAAATAAACAAAGTGACAACATACAGCCTTGACATGCTCCTGTCCCTATTTGGAATCAGTCTGTTGTTCCATGTCCAGTTCTAACTGTTGCTTCTTGACCTGCAAACAGATTTCTCAGGAAATGTAAATACAATTTTTTAAATTGAAATATGAGGAAAAATTGATGGTAACAGTTTGAGTTATAAATTTTAGTGGACATTGCTTAGACAACTCAAATAGGAAATGAGCAAAATTTTATACTTAGATATATATTTATAGATTTTGACAATACATATCAAATACTATGCAAAAAATTCATTACAAGTAGGCCACCAAAAAGCACATATGTTTCCAAAAATTAAAAATGTTTTCTTACTTTAATAAAATAATCAAAGCAAATGTATTAAAAGTGGTGACAAACTAAGTAAACCAACTGAAATTCTGAAGGAAGAAACTCCTTATCATTTATGAAGTTAAAATGGCACTCATAATAGCAGTTATATGTAGAAAATTGATTATGAAAACATATGCATCAAATTAAATCAATTGCAGTCAAAGATACAATTAGAACCACATCTATAGTCTGAAACCTCTTGATTGTAAACTATAAGAATTAATGTACAAATTTCTGTAAAATAATAAAGCAGAAAGAAAATAGCATATACCTAAGAAAGAAAGTATGGGTAAGTTAAGGTTAAAATCAAAATAAGAAATTAGGGAATCAATCTTAGCATCTCTTTCTTAAGAAATCTAAAATCTCATTTTAGGAGGCATTAAAAATAACAAAAATCTGGAAAGTTTGATAAAAATTAGAGTTTTTTTAAGAAGGAAAAATGAAATATAAGTAAAAGGTAGAAAGGGTTTGTTTGTGTTATTTCTGTCTGTAATTATTTTTAAACTAGATGATATTTATACAACCCTATAAGACTCTTTTTAATAAAACAAATTATTTGCTTGGAAAATGTAAAATAAAATTGAGTAAAAGGAGAATAGTGAAAATTTTCTTAGAGCAATAATTACTAAAGATTTAGAAAAAAAAGCTTTGAGTAATGAAATATTCATTTTCCTATTGTGTTTCATTTATTTAAGTTAAAATATTGGGCTGACAAAAATTTTATTCATGATTTTCCCATAGGAAGTTAAGGAACTTTTTGAACAACACAGTATGTCTGATAAATTCTGTGCTACATTTTGTGAACCCGCAAAGTGGAAAAGTGCCTAAAATACAGGACGATGCAGTAATAAGTCTGGAATTGAATATTAGTATTAATACAAAATGATAATTGAAATAGATTTAAATAATCAATATTATTTTTTAATGTCTGGTCTAAGATAGTTTACTGTAGTTACAGATTTATTCTAAGATCATTAAATTTTTTAATATAATTTATTATATATTCTGTTCATAGCAGAAGTACTATAAAATTAAAACCACTTAAATATGCATTGGTTCTATCTGTTGACATTTTCTTCTCTGGAAATAAATTTTATTTATTTTCCAAATTCTAAAATATATTTATTTGCAACAGAAATTCTTTTCTAGGAATGTATGCTACATAACTATAAATATTCTAAAAGATTGCATTAAATTAATTCAAAATTAATATGGATTAAATGAATCATGATAGATAATAATGTACTGTTTTTAGTATATCTGTTTGTAATAGAATTATATGAAGACATTAACTGTTGTAGCCTTGCCAGAAAAAAAAAAGACTCCATGACTAAGGAATATGTTCAGTTTATACAGCAGAGGAATAGAGGCAGATCAGTAAATACTAGATGAAGCTGTGTTTGTAAAATAAATTATCAAGTGATGAATTGCTTGCTGTACAATGGTAGATGGGCAGAGGAGAATGACTCCCTCCACCCAAAAAAAGTCAGGTTAATAGTATTCTTCCCTCAAGTGTTGATTAGACAATTTTATTTTACGTATTTTTTTGAAAGTTCATATATACCATTCTTAAATTATACAAAATTTAAATGAATATTTTAATTGAGGACTTTAATAATCAAAATAAGGATATTATTAAGAATAATGTAAAATGTCAGAATTAAAATGAACAGCTACATTATTAGCATCACCTATTTCTACTTTCTTCTAGAATGTACTTTATTAGTTCCCACAACTGTAGATATGCTACTTTATTATCTCTCTCCATTGCATTTTTCCCCTCCACTACAAAAACCTCATAGCCAACATAAAGAACATCTACATATGTAAAACAAGCTGAACACTGTCCACAAATTTTCCAGAATGCTTTGCTGTGTTTAGCAGAAGATATACTTTACAGAGATCTGATGTAACACTGACAGCGGAAGTTATTATTCCAATACTGATGCTAGTATAATTTTTTATAAATAATGTTTTGCCTGCTGTGTCTCAAAATTTTCATTTGACACTGTTTCCTTCTGGAATATTCACAATGTAATTGAGAAATCGGCACATTTTCAGTTCCTCAGTATACAGTTACATGTTTGATTTGCAACTGTCCATTTTTTCCTTTATTTTAATTTTAAATGTCTCCCGTTTAGAAATAAGCTAACTGTAAAATGGACTAGTTTTTACATATCATTACCAGTATGCGAGTTCTCAGGTTCCCTAACTTTATTCCTCTCAAATGCTTGTGGTCCTGACCACAATGCTATGAAATTAAAAATCAATTACAGGAAAAAAAAAAAAAAAAAACTGAAAAACACAAACACATACAGACTAAATATGTTACTAGACAACCAATGGATCACTGAAGAAATCAAAGAGAAAAGCAAAAAATACACAGAGACAAGTGGCAATGAAATCACAATGACCCAAAACCTATGGCATGTAGCAAAAGCAGTTCTAAAATGAAGGTTTATATTAAGAGCAATAAAATCTTGTCTCAGTGAACAAAAAATATCCCTAATAAAAAACCTAACCTCACATCTCAAGCAAATAGAGACAGAACAACAACAAACAATGTTAGTAGAAGGAAAGAAAGCAAAAACATCAGAGCTGAAATAAATGAAATAGAGACTAAGAAAACAATAGCAAAAGCTGGTTCTCTGAGAAGATAAAATTGATAAACCTTTAGCTAGACTTATTAAGAAAGAAAGGGACAGGGTTCAAGGAAATTAGAAATGGAAAAGGAGAACTTAAACAGACACCACAGAAACACAAAGGATCACAAGAAACTACTATAAGCAACTATATGCCAATAACATAGACAAAACTGGAAGAAATTGGCTGGCATTCTTAAAAAGATACAACCTTCCAAGACTGAAGCAGGAAGAAATAGAAAATATGAACAGACCAATCACAAGCACTGAAATTGAAACTGTGATTTAAAAACTCCCAACAAACAAAACTCCAGGAGTGGATAGTTTCACATGTAAATTATATCAAACATTCAGAGAAGAGGTAACACCTATCCTTCTGACACTCTTCCAAAAAATTACAGAGGAAGGAACACACCAAAGCTTATTCTGAGAGGCCAGCATCAATATGATACCAGAAAAAAGATACTATCAGAAAAACAAACTTACAGATCAATTTCATTGATGAACAGAGACACAAAAATACTCAACCAAATAGGTTATAAAACACTCCTCATTGAAGCAATATGTTACAAACATACTTATTGGAGAATTGTAAAAAAAAATAAAATAAAATAAAACATTGCAAACACCTCTAAATCAAAAACTCAGTTACTAAAATACCCATCAAAAGTATATATATTTTAAAAAATAATAACAATATTTTAAAAGATAATTTGAATTACAGAAAATGTAATGGATATTCAACTTAAATATCTTGTTTTGATATAAAATCACAGAGCAATAAACATCCTGAGCTTGGTTACATTGCTATTTACCAGCGGAATTAAGACTTAAACCTGGTCATTCCAGTTTCGAATTCAGTATTTTCCAGACAAAATACATTTGAATTTAGATATACTGTTAGATAAAATGATTAAAATGTAAATTTTAATGTCTTTTAAAATACAGAATATCAATAATATTATGAAAGTGTTAGTCACTCAGTTACTCTTTGTGAATTCTCTGTCCATGGAATTCTCCAGGCAAGAATACTGGAGTAGGTAGCCATTCCCTTCTCCAAGCAGCCTTCCAAACCCAGGTCTCCTGCATTGCAGGCAAATTTTTTACCTACTGAGCCTCCAGGGAAGCTCAGTATTATGAAAATGTACTGCAACTGTTTTCTTTAAAAAAAAAAAAAACGTGTAATGAAAAGTTCTTGTGATCTCTCTCTGTCTCTCCATCAGATTTTTACTAGATAGAGTTGAGCACCACGGGAGTGGGGTGGAGGAGAACATTTGAAATGCTGATATTAAATATTTTCATTAAAAAAGGAATGGAGGAAAAATAAGAAATGGGTAGAAAATTGATTTTTCTCTCAAGACTTCTAAGATCAGAATATTTAAATTTTTGAAATGGACTGATAATTTTTAAAAGAGAAACTCCAATAAGTCTAAATTCTAATGAAAATATATCTAATGTGATTATGCCCACAGTATTTAAAAATAATGGAAGTACATTTTTCTTTTAATTAGCTTCTAGTATATATGTTGGCTATGCTAAACTAGATTAAAATGGATTCTCTTTAGGATAAAATATTTACTTAGGCTTTATTGAAAGAATAATTTAATATTTGATATGTTTGTGTATGTGCATGAAACATTCAACATGGTGCTTCCCCTCTACAGTGGGAACTAGTCCAGATATTTCCCAACAAAGGGATTCATATTCAATGAGCATTCTTTCATTGCCTGTTTATTTCTACAAATATTTTCACTTTTCAGAGGTTTAAGAATGCTGAAGTATGAAATCAGTGGAATATTTCTTCCAACTGGTTTTGGACAAAATGCCATTGTTTTAAGAAATCAGATGGTTCAGTATGTTTTTCATGTCCCTTTTATAAATCAAGTGTATTACATTAGATTATGATATGCATATTAGAACTATGTCACTAAAGCTCTCAACTTCTCTACTGAACTACGATTGCAATTATGATTTAACATTTTTCTACAGTATTATCATACACACTATAATGCAGTAAGTTTTCTTATCATCCTATATGTTTTTCCTTCCCATGCATTTAAAAAGTTTTGGCAGCAGCAATGCTCATGATATCTGAAGGACCACATGACAAAGCAGCATTCCAACATCAGACTCAACAAAGTGTAGCAAAAGGGAAGAGATAAAAACCTAAGGAAAAAGTGAAATAGTTTTCTATTGAAGTATGTTAGATTGCAGAGTGGTATCATGGGAAATAGCATACGTTCTTTTACTGGAATCATTTTAAATCTTTCTTAGAAATATTTACGCATATATTGTCTGGAATAATCTCATATTGGAACAGAGAGAGACAAGATGACCTAGAATTCTTTTCCTTCTCTAGCTTCTAATACCTTATGATTCTGTACATAGCAAAAGTATATTAAAGTCTGAAGTACAGTTTTAGATGGCATTAAATTGTTTGTATAGTTTTACAGTTGTGTACAGAAATGTCAAGTTGTGGTGTATAGGCAGTAATACTGCAGAAGAGCACCCTGAAATTTACAAATGGATTATGTTAATGTATTACTAATGCAAGTATCTGCTGAACTGAACCTTTCATATTCATGCAACCTAATGTGGTCCTCTAAAAACAAGGTACTGAAATTTGTACTCTGTTTTGTGTTCAGTGTTTTGAACCTATGAATTATGCTGATAAAATTTATATTGAAAATGTAGTTTATAAAACAAAAGAAAATAAACTCCAGTTACTCTTATTCATACAGGCCTTTGAAAAATTAGAAATGTATTTGAGCATATGAGATTAATTTATAAGTGAACATATGGGAAATTCTAAATTATAATTACTTTTTAAAAATAGTATAACAATTTTAAATATAGTCAACTCTAAAAATAGTATGAAATATTGCATGTCTACTTCAAACTATCATAAATATGTATTTACTCTGCTATGGAAAATGTAATGTACTTACTGGACAAAAATATTCTTTCAGCTTGTTCTTAGTTGCTTCATTGTATAATTACAACTTGAAAAATCTTTTAAAAAAAAAGTAAAAACAAAACAAACAACAACACAGAAGGCGATTTGAGTAAAAAAGCTCACCTAAAATACAGAATGATATTCCTTTTGAGTAGCACATATTAGGCAGAAGTATTACCTTTTACCTTTTTTTTTTTTAATTGGAGGATAACTGCTTTACAACATTTTGTTGGTTTCTAGTGTAAAACTCAGAGAAGGCAATGGCACCTCCACTCCAGTACTCTTGCCTGGAAAATCCCATGGACGGAGGAGCCTGGTGGGCTGCAATCCATGGGGTCGCGAAGAGTCGGACACGACTGAGCGACTTCACTTTCACTTTTCACTTTCATGCATTGGAGAAGGAAATGGCAACCCACTCCAGTGTTCTTGCCTGGAGAATCCCAGGGACGGT
Source organism: Tragelaphus eurycerus (assembly GCA_935064755.1). NCBI lineage: Eukaryota > Metazoa > Chordata > Mammalia > Artiodactyla > Bovidae > Tragelaphus > Tragelaphus eurycerus. The sequence goes on along the minus strand of CAKXYN010000009.1, from coordinate 15,224,100 downwards.
GGAGCCTGGTGGGCTGCCGTCTCTGGGGTCACACAGAGTTGGATACGACTGAAGCGACTTAGCAGCAGCAGCAGCAGTGTACAACTATGTGAATCAGCTAGAAGTATACATATACCACCTCCCTTGGGTCACCCCTCTAGGTTATCTGTAATAGTACAGATTTGTTAAAATGTTGTGTGTATATATATATATGTAAAATGCTGTGTATATATATATATATGTATATATGACTTTTTTATTTTATTGAAAAATCTAGCATTAAAATGTGACAAGGTGGGAATGATAGACAAATTATAGATAAAAACAAAAGTTAAGGAGCATCTAACCAATACTATTAGTGTGTATATACCAATCAAGTGAGATCCATTTGTATTAAATATGAATGAATTAACTTAAAACACACTTTCAGATAAGCAGAGAAATTTGAACAGAAACCAGATATTGGATATTATTTTGAGAATTGATTATATTTAAAGACCTGTATGTGTTCATGTTACATAGTGGGACCTTAATGGAAAAAAAAAAAAAAAAAGTTTTCCATCAATGGTGTCTGCTGCTGCTGCTAAGTCACTTCAGTCGTGTCCAACTCTGCGTGACGCCATAGACGTCAGCCCACCAGGCTCTCCCGCCCCTGGGATTCTCCAGGCAAGAAAACTGGAGTGGGTTGCCATTTCCTTCTCCAATGCATGAAAGCGAAAAAGTGAAAGTGAAGTCGCTCAGTCGTGTCCGACTCTTAGCGACCCCATGGACTGCAGCCCACCAGGCTCCTCCATCCATGGGATTTTCCAGGCAAGAGTACTGGAGTGGGGTGCCATTGCCTTCTCCGTCAATGGTGTCTAATTACCTTTAAATAATATGTAGGTGTACACTTCAAGCAACACAATATAGTATTTTAAAATAGATACAGCTGAAATTGCATGATGGGTTCATTCTCCCTCTACTTATGTATGCTTAGAAAACTTTGCAATTTTTAAAAGTAATATCTGGTCATCATAATAAATGTTATAAAATGTATAAAAATCACTCATAATTACTTCAAGTTTTTCTATTCATTTACAGTGTTTATTGCAATTGTTTTTCTACATTTTTACTATATTGATGATCAAATTAATGTGGCATCAGTATAAACATATTTTCATTCTTTTGCACTATGATTGATAATATACTATAAAAATACATACTTAATTTTTTCATGGATTTTTTTTTTCCTTTCTAGAGATTCTGTTTCAGAGGGATTTTTACACAGTTTGCATTCATGTTTTCTTCTTGGGTTTTATCAATAATTATGGATGTCAGTTTCAATGCATATTCAATAACATACATACAAATATCAGATTGTATAAATCATTTAACAAACATTTTATGATTGCTCCTAAACCCACTTCACTCAAACAAATTTTGAGTGCTAGATGTATAGTCAGTGACACCAGATTAATATTATAAAAGCTCATGTGAAAAGAAGGTTTAGAATCTTACACACATACTTAAAAATTTTAGATCTTCAATTTGTAGAGGGTGAGTGTCAATGTGCACATCACCTGCCTGAAACACTAATGTTTGCCATTTCACTTCTCTTCAAGGGGTTCTGAATTGTTTTTCTGCTTAAATATCTACCTCTTCCACTTAAAAAAAAAAAATCCCTGCCAATAAGATCTCCTCAAAATTAAGGCTACAGGCATCTATCAATAGCCTTTCCTTTTGAAGTTAAGGTAGATATTGCAAAATAAAATAAGCATGCTATAGATTCAGTTTATAGAATCATTAGAAAACTTTTCTAACCAAAATCTGAGAGAGTTACCATTAACCACATTTAAATTCTATATGTATTGAAGGAGGAAAAGCTTCAGTAAACTTCAGTAAGCCAAATTTCTTAAGGGTTTTTGAAATTGAAATATAAACTAATGGCTGACAAAGTAATGGCTAATATTCTTAGTATTCTTAATATGTTAAATATTTACCAATATATTTAAGCACATATATATATATATATATCTTAATCTCATTAAGAATAAAGAAAATAATGCCATTTGCAGCAACTTGAATATTAGAGATTATCACACTAAGTCAGAAACAAAAAGACAATGATATATGATATCACTTATATGTGGAATCTAAAATTATGACCTATCCTATCAAATACTAACTGGGAATAAGTCACAAATTTGTATAAAAGGAGCATAAGGAAAGAAAACATATTCTTACAGAATTCAGAAAAGTGCTTTTAAAAGAGTGAAGATAAATTTGCTTAGGTCACTTATTTTCAAAACTAATCAACTGCACAGTTGGAGAAGTGGCCCAAATAATATTTCTAATTCTCTTTCAGTTCCTTGGGGAAAGATAAGTAAAATCTTAAAGTTTTCATTCCCATTGAATGATACACCTGTGGGACAAAATGCTGTCTATAAATAATTTTAGTAACTTATCAAGTTCACTGAATATGGTGATATATGGATCTTAAATTTAACATGATATTAAAGAAACATAACAGCAATTATTTCTAGAAAAGATAGAAGACTGCTGCTGCTGCTGCTAAGTCGCTTCAGTCGTGTCCAACTCCTAGGAAATGCTATTTTCTTTGAGGCTAGAGAAAAATATTATGTCCCTTCACAATCAGGACTTTCTAGCAAAACTTTTAGCTAATTTCACTAAAACTTGTTACCCACTCTAAAATAAAAGCCTATAAGTTAAATTATGATTAATTATCTAGTTAGATAAATATCCCTGGAGTCTTGTGTTTATATTTCAAGAGTAGGTAAATCACCCATCCTATGCAGATACGTTTGGATTAAAAATCTGCAAATTCTAGTATCATCTTTCCCCTGAAAAATTGTACTTACATTACAAAAGACCAGGGTAAGAACACAAGAGCCTTCCCATTATATTTCTAAGGAGACTCAGAGTAGGAAGGGAGGCAACTCTTTCTCTTTCCTATTAAATATCCACATTCACTATTTTTGGATTTCTTCCTTGCAGTTGTTTAGTTATTCAGTTGTATATGAGTCTTTTTCAACCCCATGGACTATAGTCTACCAGGCTCCTTTATCCATGGGATTTTCCAGGAAAGATTACTGAAGTGGGTTGCCACTCCATTATACGTAAAATGACACCCTCTTCTAGTTCTCCTTGTTTTACGCCAGGGTGAAATATTGGGGCAAAGACAAAAGGCACATTTATTATTTGCTGTTTGTAAATAGTGTTTGTTTTGCCCCTCTCTGTGTACCTCATGTTGGTATTCTAAACAATATCAATACATATGGTAGTTGTTTAGTTGCTAAGTCATGTCTGACTGTTTGTGACCACGTAGACTGTAGCCCTCCAGGCTCCTCTGTCCATGGGATTTTCCAGGCAAGAATACTGACGTGGGTTGCCAATTCCTTCTCCAGGGTTCTTCCTGACAAAGGGATCTAACCCAGGTCTCCTTCACTGCAGGCAGACTCTTATAGACTGAGGTACCAGGGAAGCTAATTAATACATGTATTAATACATATAGATACTAAAACTATAATTAATATATGTATTAATACATATAGGAACTAAAAACTGAACATCCATATTGTAGACATTTACAGGAGACTGGCAACACAAATACAGCCCTTCTTAAGTAGAATTACTGAACCCTACATACAAATTCAATAGTTTATTAACATTTTAAGGATTGAGGAAGAGAAACATGGAGAACCTTTAGTTTTAGATAATTTAGATTTCACAGAATGTTATTTCACGGACTCTTCCTTCAGCTTAACCCAGTACTAACATCTTGCATCACTATTGCACAATGTCTAAACCAGGGAACAGACGTTGATGCAAATCATGTTATTTGTTATACCTGAACACAAGTTATACCTGCACAAATCTGTACATGTAACTTTCCACATAGTTTGAAGTGTTTGTAGCTCTATGGAACCATATCACAATTGTGACTTCATGTGATGGAGGCTCCACCACCAAAATCAAATTACTTATTGCACCTTGACCTCAAAACTCTTAACAGTCTACCCAGTAGAGCCATATCCTACCCTTTACCATCATAAACCCTTAATGACCATTAGTCTTTGTTTCATATTTATAATGTTTTTATATATATTCACAAATGTTACATAAGTGCAGTCATGTAGTATGTATTTTCTTTAGATACTTTTTCATTCAGCATGATTTGAAATTTACACAAGTTATATGTATCAACATTTTGTTACATTAGATTGATGATTAGTATATGGATGTACCACAGATCCCATTACTACATGGGAAATAGTTGGAGAAACAGTGGAAACAGTGTCAGACTTTGTTTTTCTGGGCTCCAAAATCACTGCAGATGGTGACTGCAGCCATGAAATTAAAAGACACTTACTCCTTGGAAGGAAAGTTATGACCAACCTAGATAGCATATTCAAAAGCAGAGACATCATTTTGCCAACAAAGGTTCGCCTAGTCAAGGCTATGGTCTTTCCTGTGGTCATGTATGGATGTGAGAGCTGGACTGTGAAGAAGGCTGAGCACCGAAGAGTTGATGCTTTTGAACTGTGGTGTTGGAGAAGACTCTTGAGAGATCCAACCGGTCCATTCTGAAGGAGATCAGCCTTGGGATTTCTTTGGAAGGAATGATGCTAAAGCTGGAACTGCAGTATTTTGGCCAACTCATGCGAAGAGTTGACTTATTGGAGAAGACTCTGATGCTGGGAGGGATTGGGGGCAGGAGGAGAAAGGGACGACAGAGGATGAGATGGCTGGATGGCATCACTGACTTGATGGATGTGAGTCTGAGTGACCTCCGAGAGCTGGTGATGGATAGGGAGGCCTGGCGTGCTGCAATTCATGGGGTCGCAAAGAGTCGGACACGACTGAGCGACTGATCTGATCTGATCTGATCTGTACCACAGATTACTTAACCATTGATCATTGAAGGACATTTGGGTAGTTACCAGTTTCTGGCTATTACTAATAAAACTTTTATGAATATCTGTTGACAAATGTTAACATTAAAATACATTTTAACTTTTCTAGAATATTTTCTCAAGAATGTAATTGCTGGGGCATATGGTAAGTTCACTGATTTATTTTTAAAAGAAATTGCCAAACTACTTTCCTGAGATGCTTCACACTTTTACATTCCTACCATCACTATGTCAGCCATCCAGTTTCTCTGCATTCTCATCAGCATTTGGTGGGATCATTATTTTTATATTTATCCATCCTGATAGGTGTGTAGTGATACCTCATGATATTTCTCATTTGTATTTCTAGATGTTCACCTTTTCTCATTTGCTTGTCATCTATTTATCCTCTAAAATAAAATTTCTACTTATACAGCTTCAACATTTTCTAATTTTACTCTAACTAAGGTTTTGGAGTTGTTTTTGTTACGTTTTGTTTGTAAATATTTTCTTCCAGTCTATAATTTGCCTTTTCATCCTCTTAACAGGATATTTCACAGAGCAAATGTTTTTAATTTGATGAGATCAAATATATCAATGTCTTTTTCATGTTTTGATTTTTAGTGTCATCTAAAAGTTATTTTCCTAGTATTACTTCCAAAATATTTTCTATTTTCCTACAAGTTTAATAGTTTTGTGTTATACATTTAAATTCATGATCCATTGATATAAATTTTGTATACAGGGTAAGGTTTGGTATATAGTTCATCTATATACCAGGGTAAGGTTTGGTATATAGTTCATCTATGAATGCCCAATTGCTCCTGTATCATTTGTTGAAAGAGTTAAACTTTCTCAATTGAATTGTTTTTACTACTTTGTCAAAATTTAAATGGATATATTTATGTGGATCTATTTCTATTCTTAAGCTATTTTTTACTAAGATAACTCTATAGTATCATATCACCCAGGGGAAAAAACAACATTCAGGCACCTAAACACAAGGTCAAATGTGACTGTTTTTGTTTCCAGATTTTAAAGATCCAGCAGATTACCAAATCCTAAGTGTTATGTATCCAAATAACATGTAAATCATGTCCACTACCTTCATTAAAGCTCAACATTCAGAAAATGACGATCATGACATCTGGTCCCATCACTTCATGGGAAATAGATGGGGAAACAGTGGAAACAGTGTCAGACTTTATTTTTCTGGGCTCCAAAATCACTGCAGATGGTGACTGCAGCCATGAAATTAAAAGACACTTACTCTGGGGTGCAGTGGAGTGTCTAGTAGTGAGTTATGAGATGTCTATGCTTTGGGGGTCGCTTTGTGTAGCCTGTGTAATGGAGCTCAGGCTGTGTTCTTGTTTTTCTGGAGAATTTGCTTGGTATGTCTTGTTGTGGAACTTGCTGGTCTTTGTGTGATGCTTGGTTTCAGAGTAGGTATGGGGGCTTTTAATGAGCTCCTGTCAATTAGTGTTTCGTGGGATCAGGGTATGGACTTAAGCCTCCTGGTTCCAGTTATTGGTCTTATTTTTACAGTAGTCTCAAAAACTTCTTCTTCTATAATGCATTCCACAACTGGACTGCTCAGAGATGTTCACGGAATTATACATAGAAGGAAAAAGGAAGGAAGGAGACAGAGGTGGTCAGGAGGATAAAAGGAGGGAGTGTGAAGGAGAGAGACAGATCTAGTCAGTAATCATTAAAGAAAAGAAAAAAGGAAAGGAAAAAAGCAAAGGACAAAAAGGAAAAAGGAAAAAAAAAAAAAAAAAAACAGGGTCGCAAAAGTTATATCTAAACGTGGAGATTAAAGAAGTACTAGAGGATAAAAAAAATAATAATAATAAAAAAATAAAAGAAACAAAACAAACAACAACAAAAAAAAATTAAAAGGGAAAAAAATTTTTGTTTTCCTTTTTCCAATTAAAAAATAATAAAAATTTAAAAAATATATATATATAAAAAAAGAAAAGAAAAAAAAAAAAGAAATAATGATGGGAAAAATAGTAACAATATATATAAGAGTTTCTCTATTATTGTTGTGGGTTCAGTTCATTTTCAGCTAGTTCCTTGTTCCGGCTTAAATTTCTCAAGATCTATAGGCCCCTTTCTCTGTGGTTGTTCTGTATAGTTCTTTGTTCTGTGCACGGTTCGGCGGTGTTCTGGGCCAAGGCCCGCCACTCGTGTGGTCGGCGCTGCACAATCTGGATTGCCGGCCCAAACTACTCCAGTTAGGCAGCACTCCAGACAATCAGGCGAACGAAGTCTGCGCTGAGGCCCGCAGAGGGGGAGGGGGTCGGCGACGGGAATGGCGGGCGGGCGGGTGGGGGGAGGGGATGGGGTGGCCCTCGTGGGAGCTGCCGGCACAGCGGGCGGGGGCACGCCTGCGCGGGAGTGGCCGGCGGGGGAGCGTCCAGTGGGGGAGAGTCCCGCGGGGGAGCGTCCCTCTGGGGAGCGCCGGCAGCGGAGCGTCCCGCGTGGGAACGGCCAAGGCGTCTCCCTGCCCAGCCCCGGCTCCCCAATGGCAGATGCGGGCGTTTGCAGCGGTGCTTTTCCGCTGCGGAAGTTACCGCAGGGCCCGCAGTCTGTGGGTTCTAATTGCTCAACTGTTCTCCTCCCTGTTATGATAGTCTCCGTGTTTCCCAGGTTCGGCGCAGATTCCGCAGGGAGAGTGTTTCCTGGTGTTTGGAAACTTCTCTTTTTGAGACTCCCTTCCCCGGACAGAGGTCCGCCCCTCCCTCTTTGTCTCTCTCTGGCTTCTATATTCTTTCCTACCTCCTTTAGAAGGCAGTGAGTTGCTTTTCTGGGTGTCCGACGTCCTCCGCCAGCACTCCGAAGCTGTTTGTGGTATTTACTCGGCGCCCAGCTCCACCCACCAGAACACCGATACAAGCTTCCATAAACAAGAAACCTCGACAAGCCACCAGTACAAACCCACATATAGTGCAGAAACGCCACAATAAAGAGAACTCCACAGACTACCAGAATACAGTAAAGACGCCCCAAATTTAGCAATTTAAACAAGATGAAAAGACAGAAGAATTCCCAGCAGGTAAAGGAACAGGATAAAAGCCCACCAAACCAAACAAAAGAGGAAGAAATAGCGAACCTACCTGATAAAGAATTCCAAATAATGATCGTGAAATTAATCCAAAATCTGGAAAGCAAAATGGAATCATGGATAAATAGTCTGGAAAAAAGCATTGAGAAGATGCAAGAAAGATTTAACAAGGACCTAGAAGAAATAAAAAAGAATCAACATATAATGAATAATGCAATAAATGAGATCCAAAACACTCTGGAGGCAACAAATAGTAGAATAACAGAGGCAGAAGATAGAATTAGCGAATTAGAAGATAGAATGGCAGAATTAAAGGAATCAGAGGAGAAAAAAGAAAAACGAATTAAAAGAAATGAGGACAATCTCAGAGACCTCCAGGACAATATTAAACGTTACAATATTCGAATCATAGGAGTCCCAGAAGAAGAAGACAAAAAGAAAGACCATGAGAAGATACTAGAGGAGATAATAGTTGAAAACTTCCCTAAAATGGGGAAGGAAATAATCACTCAAGTCCAAGAAACCCAGAGAGTCCCAAATAGGATAAACCCAAGACGAAACACCCCAAGACACATATTAATCAAATTAACAAAGATCAAACACAAAGAACAAATATTAAAAGCAGCAAGGGAAAAACAACAAATAACACACAAGGGAATTCCCATAAGGATAACAGCTGATCTTTCAATAGAAACTCTCCAAGCCAGGAGGGAATGGCAAGACATACTTAAAGTGATGAAAGAAAAGAACCTACAGCCCAGATTATTGTACCCAGCAAGGATCTCATTCAAATATGAAGGAGAAATCAAAACCTTTACAGACAAGCAAAAGCTGAGAGAATTCAGCACCACCAAACCAGCTCTCCAACAAATACTAAAGGACATTCTCTAGACAGGAAACACAAAAAGGATATATAAATTCAAACCCAAAACAACAAAGTAAATGGCAACGGGATCATATTTATCATTAATTACCTTAAATGTAAATGGGTTGAATGCCCCAACCAAAAGACAGAGACTGGCTGAATGGATACAAAAACAAGACCCCTCCATATGAATGAAACTAGAACACTTTCTAACACCATACACAAAAATAAACTCAAAATGGATTAAAGAGCTAAATGTAAGACCAGAAACCATAAAACTCCTAGAGGAAAACATAGGCAAAACACTCTCTGACTTACATCACAGCAGGATCCTCTATGACCCACCTCCCAGAATATTGGAAATAAAATCAAAAATGAACAAATGGGACCTAATCAAACTTAAAAAGCTTTTGCACAACAAAGGAAACTATAAGCAAGGTGAAAAGACAGCCTTCAGAATGGGAGAAAATAATAGCAAATGAAGCAACTGACAAACAACTAATCTCAAAAATATACAAGCAACTTCTACAGCTCAATTCCAGAAAAATAAATGACCCAATCAAAAAATGGGCCAAAGAACTCAATAGACATTTCTCCAAAGAAGACATACAGATGGCTAACAAACACATGAAAAGATGCTCAATATCACTCATTATCAGAGAAATGCAAATCAAAACCACTATGAGATACCATTTCACGCCAATCAGTATGGCTGCTATCCAAAAGTCCACAAGCAATAAATGCTGGAGAGGGTGCAGAGAGAAGGGAACCCTCTTGCACTGTTGGTGGGAATGCAAACTAGTACAGCCACTTTGGAGAACAGTATGGAGATTCCTCAAAAAACTGCGAATAGAACTGCCTTATGATCCAGCAATCCCACTGCTGGGCATATACACTGAGAAAACCAGAATTGAAAGAGACACCTGTACCCCAATGTTCATAGCAGCACTGTTTGCAATAGCCAGAACGTGGAAGCAACCTAGATGTCCATCCACAGATGAATGGATAAGCAAGCTGTGGTACATATACACAATGGAATATTACTCAGCCATTAAAAAGAATACATTTGAATCAGTTCTAAGGAGGTGGATGGAACTGGAGCCTATTATACAGAGTGAAGTAAGCCAGAAACAAAAACACAAATACAGTATACTAACGCATATATATGGAATTTAGAAAGATGGTAAAAAATAACCCTATTTACGAGACAACAAAAGAGACACTGATGTATAGACCAGACTTTTGGACTCTGGGACCAGGAGAGGGTGAGATGATTGGGGAGAATAGCATTGAAATATGTATAATATTATATCTGAAATGTATTAATTGTTCAAACTAAACACTATCATGTTACAATTTGTTCATACTAGATGTTTGTAATGTTTCTGATAATCAATAAAAGAGATTCTTGATTTAAAAAAAAAAAAAAAAAAAAAAAACACTTACTCCTTGGAAGGAAAGTTATGACTAACCTAGATAGCATATTCAAAAGAAGAGATGTTACTTTGCCAACAAAGGTCCATCTAGTCAAGGCTATGGTTTTTCCTGTGGTCATGAATGGATGTGAGAGTTGTACTGTGAAGAAAGCTGAGTGCCAAAGAATTGATGCTTTTGAACTGTGGTGTTGGAGAAGATTTTTGAGAGTCCCTTGGACTGCAAGGACATCCAACCAGTCCATTCTGAAGGAGATCAGTCCTGGGTGTTCTTTGGAAGGAATGATGCTAAAGCTGAAACTCCAGTACTTTGGCCACCTCATGCACAGAGTTGACTCATTGGAAAAGAGTCTGATGCTGGGAGGGATTGTGGGCAGGAGGAGAAGGGGACGGCTAAGGGTGAGATGGCTGGATGGCATCACTGACTCAATGGATGTGAGTCTGAGTGACCTCCAGGAATTGGTGACGGACAGGGAGGCCTGGCGTGCTTTGATTCATGGGGTCGCAAAGAGTCGGACACGACTGAGAGACCGATCTGATCTGATCTGATGTATCCCAATTAACATGTAAATCATGTCCACTACCTCCATTTTCCAGTGCTATTGTGTTAATTTGTGTTTTAATATTTCTTCCTAGGATGTCTATAGTACCTTCATTTTGACATTCTGAAACAATAGCCATGTGTGCTAAGTCATTTCAGTCGTGTCTGACTCTTTGCAACGCTATGGACTGTAGCTTGCCAGACCCCACTATCCATGGGATTCTCCAGGGAAGATTACTGTAGTGGGTTTCAATTTCCTTCTCCAGGGGATCTTCCTGACCCACAGATTGAACCTGAATGTCTTAAGTCTCCAGGAACTGGTATTCAGGTTTTTCTACTAGCACCACCTGCAAAGTCCAAAACACTGAGGTGTTTTTTTTCATCATGGATGAAAATTCATCATGGATTCCCTGGTGGTTCAGATTATAAGGAGTTTACCTGCAATATGGGAGACCCAAGTTTGATCCCTGGATTGGGAAGATCCCCTGGAAAAGGAAATGGCAACCCAATCCAGCACTGTTGCCTGGGAAATCCCACGGCCAGAGGAGCTTGATTGGCTACAGTCCATGGGGTTGCAAAGAGTCAGATGTGACTGAGTGACTTCACCTCACCTCCTGAAAATAAAATCTGTAAATAAAATGCTTAGTTTCTCTTTCATCATTTGTGAAATGAAGGCTAATTTACCAATGGTAAATGCCAAATATAAAATTAAATGACACAAGCCACTTAGACCAGCGACTGTCATGTCACTGCTCAAGAAATAGTTAAGAGATAATAATTATTTATATTATTTAATAAATAATACAAAACTCTTGATATTTGAAACCTCGACTACATTTTAAAACTAATATTCTTTAAACTTCCATGAGCAGTTTAAACTCTGACCTTAATGTATCCCAGATCAGATCAGATCAGTCACTCAGTCGTGTCAGACTCTTTGCGACCCCATGAACCGCAGCACGCCAGGCCTCCCTGTCCATCAACAACACCCGGAGGTCACTCAGACTCACATCCATCGAGTCAGTGATGCCATCCAGCCATCTCATCCTCTGTCGTCCCCTTCTCCTCCTGTCCCCAATCCCTCCCAGCATCAGAGTCTTCTCCAATGAGTCAACTCTTCGCATGAGGTGGCCAAAATACTGGAGTTTCAGCTTTAGCATCATTCCTTCCAAAGAAATCCCAGGGCTGATCTCCTTCAGAATGGACTGGTTGGATCTCCTTGCAGTCCAATGGACTCTCAAGAGTCTTCTCCAACACCACAGTTCAAAAGCATCAATTCATCAGCGCTCAGCCTTCTTCACAGTCCAGCTGTCACATCAATACATGACCACAGGAAAGACCATAGCCTTGACTAGGTGGACCTTTGTTGGCAAAGTAATGTCTCTGCTTTTGAATATGCTATCTAGGTTGGTAATAACTTTCTTTCCAAAGAGTAAGCGTCTTTTAATTTCATGGCTGCAGACACCATCTGCAGTGATTTTGCAGCCCAGAAAAATAAAGTCTGACACTGTTTCCACTGTTTCTCCATCTATTTCCCATGTAGTGATGGGACCAGATGCCATGATCTTCGTTTTCTGAATGTTAAGCTTTAAGCCAACCTTTTCACTCTCCACTTTCACTTTCATCAAGAGGCTTTTTAGTTCCTCTTGACTTTCTGCCATAAGGGTGGTGTCATCTGCATATCTGAGGTTATTGATACTTCTCCCAGCAATCTTGATTCCAATTTGTGTTTCTTCCAGTCCAGCATTTCTCATGATGTACTCTGCATAGAAGTTAAATAAACAGAGTGACAATATACAGCCTTGACGTACTCATTTTCTATTTTGAACCATTCTGTTGTTCCATGACCAGTTCTAACTGTTGCTTCCTGACCTGCATACAGACTTCTCAAGAGGCAGATCAGGTGGTCTGGTATTCCCATCTCTTTCAGAATTTTCCACAGTTTATTGTGATCTACACAGTCAAAGGCTTTGGCATAGTCAATAAAGCGGAAATAGATGTTTTTCTGGAACTCTCTTGCTTTTTTCATGATCCAGCAGATGTTGGCAATTTGATCTCTGGTTCCTCTGCCTTTTCTAAAACCAGCTTGAACATCAGGAAGTTCATGGTTCACATATTGCTGAAGCCTGGCTTGGAGAATTTTGAGCATTACTTTACTAGCGTGTGAGATGAGTGTAATTGTGCAGTAGTTTGAGCATTCTTTGGCATTGCCTTTCTTTAGGATTGGGATGAAAACTGACCTTTTCCAATCTTGCGGCCACTGCTGAGTTTTCCAAATTTGCTGGCATACTGAGTGCAACACTTTCATAGCATCATCTTTCAGGATTTGGAATAGCTCAACTGGAATTCCATCATCTCCACTAGCTTTGTTCGTAGTGATGCTTTCTAAAGCCCACTTGACTTCACATTCCAGGATGTCTGGCTCTAGGTCAGTGATCACACCATCATGATTATCTGGCTCTTGAAGATCTTTTTTGTACAGTTCTTCTGTGTATTCTTGCCACCTCTTCTTAATATCTTCTGCTTCTGTTAGGTTCATACCATTTCTGTCCTTTATCGAGCCCAGCTTTGCATGAAATGTTCCTTTGGTATCTCTGATTTTCTTGAAGAGATCCCTAGTCTTTCACATTCTGGTGTTTTCCTCTATTTCTTCACATTGATCACTGAAGAAGGCTTTCTTATTTCTCTTTGCTACTCTTTGGAACTCTGCATTCAGATGTGTATATCTTTCCTTTTCTCCTTCGCTTTTTGCTTCTCTTCTTTTCACAGCTATTTGTAAGGCCTCCTCAGACAGCCATTTTGCTTTTTTGCATTTCTTTTCCATGGGGATGGTCTTGATCCCTGTCTCCTGGACAATGTCACGAACCTCATTCCATAGTTCATCAGGCACTCTGTCTATCAGATCTAGGTCCTTAAACCTATTTCTCACTTCCATTGTATCATCATAAGGGATTTGATTTAGGTCATACCTGAATGGTCTAGTGGTATTCCCTACTTTCTTCAATTTCAGTCTGAATATGGCAGTAAGGAGTTCATGGTCTGAGCCACAGTCAGCTCCTGGTCTTGTTTTTGCTGATTGGATAGAGCTTCTCCATGTTTGGCTGCAAAGAATATAATCGATCTGATTTCGGTGTTGATCATCTGGTGATGTCCATGTATAGAGTCTTCTCTTGTGTTGTTGGAAGAGGGTGTTTGCTATGACCAGTGCATTTTCTTGGCAAAACTCTGTTAGTCTTTGCCCTGCTTTATTCTGTATTCCAAGGCCAAATTTGCCTGGTACTCCAGGTGTTTCTTGATTTCCTACTTTTGCATTCCAGTCCCCTATAATGAAAAGGACATCTTTTTTGGGTGTTAATTCTAAAAGGTCTTATAGGTCTTCATAGAACCGTTCAACTTCAGCTTCTTCAGCGTTGCTGGTTGGGGCATAGACTTGGATTACTGTGACATTGAATGGTTTGCCTTGGAAACGAACAGAGATTGTTCTGTCGTTTTTGGGATTGCATTCAAGTACTGCATTTCAGACTCTTTTGTTGACCATGATGGCCACTCCATTTCTTCTGGGGGATTCCTGCCCACAGTAGTAGATATAATGATCCTCTGAGTTAAATTCACCCATTCCAGTCCATTTTAGTTCTCTAATTCCTAGAATGTCGACATTCACTCTTGCCATCTCTTGTTTGACCAGTTCCAATTTGCCTTGATTCATGGACCTGACATTCCAGGTTCCTATGCAATATTGCTCTATACAGCATCGGACTTTGCTTCTATCACCAGACACATCCACAGCTGGGTATTCTTTTTCCTTTGGCTCCATCCCTTCATTCTTTCTGGAGTTATTTCTCCACTGATCTCCAGTAGCATATTGGGCCCCTACTGACCTGGGGAGTTTCTCTTTCAGTATCCTATCATTTTGCCTTTTCATACTGTTCATGGGGTTCTCAACGCAAGAATACTGAAGTGGTTTGCCATTCCCTTCTCCAGTGGACCACACCCTGTCAGATCTCTCCACCATGACCCGCCCGTCCTGGGTTGCCCCACGGGCATGGCTTAACTTCAGTGAGTTAGACAAGGCTGTGGTCCTGGTGTGATTAGATTGACTAGTTTTCTGTGAGTATAATTTCAGTGTATTTGCCCTCTGATGTCCTCTTGCAAGACCTGCCTTCTTACTTGGGTTTCTCTTACCTTGGGCGTGGGGTTATCTCTTCCCTGCTGCTCCAGCAAAGCACAGCCATCGCACCTTACCTTGTGCCACGGGTCTCTCCTCACCGCCGCCCTTCCCCACCTTGGAGGATGGTTATCTCCTCACCGGTACCCTTCCTGACCTTGGTCGTGGGGTAGCTTTTCTCGGCTGTGCTTAGTGCGCCGGTCCTCACCGCTGCCCTTCCTGACCTTGGTCGTAGGGTAGCTCCTCTGGGCCACGCTCTTAGTGCGCTGTGCAGCTTGCGAGGCGCTCTTAGGGCGCCGGTCACGGCAGGCGAGGTGCTCTTAGTGGGAAAAGAGCCGGAAACCCCCTTAATGACGGAATGCCAACCCATTCTTTGGGATTCTGATCAAAAATCATGTTTGTTAAACCATTTCTTGTTCTCACTGGGAAGTAAGTCATTTTCTCTTCCTTCTCTAAAGCAATATCTAATAGTATGTATGGAATTTTCATATATTTTTTGATACTTTTTACAACTTATTCTTTTAGGGAACTGAGTTTCTAAAAATCTGTTATGTGAGTGATTATTGTACATTTTCTAAACTTAAATGCCTAACTGATTCAATAGAAATCTTTGCTATTCAATATAATTAAATAAGAAATGAGATTAAAATATGCATTTTTAAAACACTTGGTTGAAAATTAGAAATAATGACGGTTCCATAATGGATTGAAACATTATTTTTCATAATTTTTGAATATTTTCTTCATAGTTTAACACATTCATTTTAGACTAACTAGAATAGCAAATTGTGATTTCATTTTCCATTGTTTTATGTACTTACATATATCAGATCAGGTCAGTCGCTCAGTCGTGTCCGACTCTTTGCGACCCCATGAACTGCAGAACACCAGGCCTCCCTATCCATCACCAGCCCTCGGAGGTCACTCAGACTCATATTCATCGAGTCAGTGATGCCATCGAGCCATCTCATCCTCTGTCGTCCCCTTCTCCTCCTGCCCTCAATCCCTCCCAGCATCAGAGACTTCTCCAATGAGTCAACTCTTCGCATGAGGTGGCCAAAATACTGGAGTTTCAGCTTTAGCATCATTCCTTCCAAAGAAATCCCAGGGCTGATCTCCTTCAGAATGGACCAGTTGGATCTCCTTGCAGTCCAAGGGACTCTCAAGAGTCTTCTCCAACACCACAGTTCAAAAGCATCAATTCTTCGGTGCTCAGCCTTCTTCACAGTCCAGCTCTCACATCCATACATGACCACAGGAAAGACCATAGCCTTGACTAGGTGAACCTTTGTTGGCAAAGTGATGTCTCTGCTTTTGAATATGCTATCTAGGTTGGTCATAACTTTCCTTCCAAGGAGTAAGCGTCTTTTAATTTCATGGCTGCAGTCACCATCTGCAGTGATTTTGGAGCCCAGAAAAATAAAGTCTGACACTGTTTCCACTGTTTCTCCATCCATTTCCCATGTAGTGATGGGACCAGATGCCATTATCTTCGTTTTCTGAATGTTGAGCTTTAAGACAACCTTTTCACTCTCCTCTTTCACTTTCATCAAGAGGCTTTTGAGTTCCTCTTCACTTTCTGCCATAAGGGTGGTATCATCTGCATATCTGAGGTTATTGATATTTCTCCCGGCAATCTTGATTCCAGCTTGTGTTTCTTCCAGTCCAGCATTTCTCATGATGTACTCTGCATATAAGTTAAGTAAACATGGTGACAATATGCAGCCTTGACGTACTCCTTTTCCTATTTGGAACCAGTCTGTTGTTCCATGACCAGTTCTAACTGTTGCTTCCTGACTTACATATATGACTATATCCTAATAAAGATCTCTCCCATAGCTTCATTTTATTAAAAAAATAGTCTCAATATAATCTTCAACTTTGTTTTCTTTTGATAAATCATAGATATGCTTATAAATCTGTATCTAAAGTAATAGTGATTGAACACTATCTTGTTCTTATTTAAGAAGTTATTTTTTATTAAAGAATAGCTGCTTGACAATTTTCAATAGTTTTAGGTGTACAATAAAGTTATATGATATTTTTATAGATTATACCCTACTTAAAATTATTACCATAAAATGGCTATACTTACCAATCATGTACAATGTAACCCATTGCTTATCTATTTTACATATAGTAATTTGTCCCACTTAAGCCCTTAGCTAAGGAAAAACCCTTAGCTTGTTCCTCTCTCCTCACTCCTCATTGGTATTCTGTATGTCTGTAGTGTCTGTTTCTATTACACATATTTGTTTGTTTCATTGTTTAGATTTCACAAATAAGTGATAACAGAGTATTTGTCTTTCTCTGACATTTCGCTAAGGATAATATGCTCTAAGTCCATCTAAGTTGTTTTAAATGACAGAATTTCATTTTTTTTTAATGGCTAAGTAATATCCCATTGTGTGAGTGTGTGTGTGTGTGTTTGTATGTTTATTGCCATGATCCCTGGTGAATCAACCAGTAAGAAACTGCCTGCAATGCATGAGACCCAGGTTCAGTACTGGGGTCAGGAAGGTCCCCTGGAGAAGGGAATGACAACCCACTCCAGTATTCTTGCCTGTGAAATCTCATGGACAGAGGAGTCTGGTGGAAACACACGCACCCATCTTTTTATCCATTCATCTGTTGATAGACATTAGGTTACTTCCATATCTTGTTCTTTATAAATAATACTGTGGTGAACATTGGACTGCATACATATTTTCAAAATAATGTTTTCATTTTTTTCATATTCATATACACCCAAAAGTGGAACTCTTAGATCACATGGTGGTGCTATTTTTATTTATGCTGTTTTATTTGTTTTTGTTTTTAGATGACTCATCTTATTTGCTGCTTTTCAGTTCAGTTCAGTTGCTCAATAATGTTGGAATCCTTGTGACCCCATGGACTGCAGCATGCCAGGCATCACTGTCCATCACTAACTTCAGGAGTTTACACAAACTCATATCCATTGAATCGGTCATGCCATCCAACCATCTCATCCTCTGTCTTCCCCTTCTCTTATGCCTTAAATCTTTCCCAGAATCAGGGTCTTTTCAAATGAGTCAGCTCTTCTCGTCAGGTGGCCAAAGTATTGGAGTTTCAGCTTCAACATCAGTTCTTCCAATGAATATTCAGGACTGACTTTCTTTAGCATGGACTAGTTGGATCTCCTTGCTGTCCAAGGGACTCTCAAGTGTCCTCTCCAAAATCACAGTTCAAAAGCAAAGATTCTTCAGCACTCAGTTTTCTTGAGAGTCCAAATCTAACATACATACTTCACTACTGCAAAACCCATACCTTTGACTAGACAGATCTTTGTTGACAAAGTAATGTCTCTGCTTTTTAATATGCTGTCTAGGTTGGTCATAAATTTTCTTCCAAGGAGCAAGCATCTTTTAATTTAATGGCTGCAGTCACCATCTGCAGTGATTTTGGGGCCCCCAAAAATAAAGTCTGTCACTGATTCCACTGTTTCCCCATCTATTTGACATGAAGTGATGGGACTGGATGCCATGATCTTAGTTTTCCGAATGTTGAGATTTAAGCAAAATTTTTCACTCTCCTCTTTCACTTTCATCAAGAGGTTTTTTAGTTCTTTTTCATTTTCTGCCATAAGGCTGGTGTCATCAGCATATCTGAGGTTATTGATATTTCTCCCAATTCTCTTGATGCCAGCTTGTGCTTCTTCCAGCCCAGCATTTCTCATGATGTACACTGCATATAAGTTAAATAAGCAGGGTGACAATATACAGCCTTGATGTACCCCTTTTCTGAGTTGGAATCAATCTGTTATTCTATGTCCAGTTCTAACTGTTGCTTCTTGATCTGCATACAGATTTCTCAAGAGACAAGTCAAGAAGTCTGGTATTCCCATTGCTTGAAGAATTTTCCAAGTTTATTGTGGTCCACACAGTCAAAGGCTTTGGCATAGTCAATAAAGCAGAAGTAGATTATTTTCTGGAAACTCTCTTGCTTTTTTTGATGATCCAGCAGATGTTAGCAATCTGGTCTCTGGTTCCTCAGCCTTTTCTATATCAATCTTGAAATTCAAGAAGTTCATGGTTCATGTATTTTTGAAGCCTATCTTGGAGAATTTTGAACATTACTTTACTAGCAGGTGAGATGAGTCCAATTGTGCTGTAGTTTGAGAATTCTTTGGCATTGACTTTCTTTGGGATTGGAATGAAAACACCTTTTCCAGTCCTGTGGCAACTGCTGAGTTTTCGAAATTTGCTGGCATACTGGGTGCAGCACTTTCACAGCATCATCTTTTAGGATTTGAAATAGTTCAATTGGAATTCCATCACCTCCACTAGCTTTGTTTGCAGTGATGCTTCCTAAGGCTCACTTGACTTCTCATTCCATTGCTCTAGGTGAGTGATCACACAATTGTGATTATTTGGGTCATGAAGATATTCTTTGTATAGTTCTGTGTATTCTTTCCACCTCTTCATAATATCTTCTGTTTCTCTTAGGTCCATAACATTTCTATCCTTTATTGTGCCCATTTTTGCATGAAATGTTCCCTTGGTATCTCTGATTTTCTTGAGGAGAGCTCTAGTTTTTGCCATTCTATTGTTTTCCTCTATTTCTTTGTATTGATCACTAAGGAAGTCTTTCTTAACTCTCCTTGCTATTCTTTGGAACTCTGCATTCACATGGGTATATACTTCCTTTTCTCCTTTGCCTTTCACTTTTCTTCTATTCACAACTATTTAAAAGACCTCATCAGACAACTATTTTGCCTTTTTTCATTTCTTTTCCTTGGGGTTGATCTTGATCCCTGCCTCCTGAACAATGTACGGGCGCTCTATCAGATCCAATCCCTTGAATATATTTCTCACTTCCACTGTATAATTGTAAGGGATTTGATTTAGGTCAAATCTGAGTGGTCTAGTGTTTTTCCGTACTCTCTTCAATTTAAGTCTGATTTTGGCAATAAGGAGTTCATGGTCTCTGCCAAAGTCAGCTCCTGGTCTTGTTTTTGCTGACTGTATAGAATTCTTCATCTTTGGCTACAAAGAAAATAATCAATCTGATTTTGGTATTGACCATCTGGTGATGTCCATGTGTAAAGTCTTCTCTTGCATTTTTGAAAGAGGGTATTTGCTATGAGCACTGTGCAATGACCTTTCTTGGCAAAACTCTATTAGCCTTTGCACTGCTTCATTCTGTACTCCAAGGCCAAATGTGCCTGTTCAGATCAGATCAGATCAGTCGCTCAGTCGTGTCAGACTCTTTGCGACCCCATGAACTGCAGCATGCCAGGCCTCCCTGTCCATCACCAACACCCGGAGGTCACTCAGACGCACATCCATCGAGTCAGTGATGCCATCCAGCCATCTCATCCTCTGTCGTCCACTTCTCCTCTTACCCCCAATCCCTCCCAGCAACAGAGTCTTCTCCAATGAGTCAACTCTTCGCATGAGGTGGCCAAAATACTGGAGTTTCAGCTTTAGCATCATTCCTTCCAAAGAAATCCCAGGGCTGATCTCCTTCAGAATGGACTGGTTGGATCTCCTTGCAGTCCAAGGGACTCACAAGAGTCTTCTCCAAAACCACAGTTCAAAAGCATCAATTCTTTGGTGCTCAGTCTTCTTCATAGTCCAGCTCTCATATCCATACATGACCACAGGAAAGACCATAGCGTTGACTAGGTGAACCTTTGTTGGCAAAGTAATATCTCTGCTTTTGAATATGCTGTCTAGGTTGGTCATAACTTTCCTTCCAAAGAGTAAGCGTCTTTTAATTTCATGGCTGCAGTCACCATCTGCAGTGATTTTGGAGCCCAGAAAAATAAAGTCTGACACTGTTTCCACTGTTTCTCCATCTATTTCCCATGAAGTGATGGGACCAGATGCCATGATCTTTGTTTTCTGAATGTTGAGCTTTAAGCCAACCTTTTCACTCTCCACTTTCACTTTCATCAAGAGGCTTTTTAGTTCCTCTTCACTTTCTGCCATAAGGGTGGTGTCATCTGCATATCTGAGGTTATTGATATTTCTCCCGGCAATCTTGATTCCAACTTCTGTTTCTTCCAGTACAGCGTTTCTATTGATGTACTCTGCATATAAGTTAAATAAACAGGGTGACAATATACAGCCTTGACGAAATCCTTTTCCTATTTGGAACCAGTCTGTTGTTCCATGTCCAGTTCTAACTGTTGCTTCCTGACCTGCATACAAATTTCTCAAGAAGCAGGTCAGGTGGTCTGGTATTCCCATCTCTTTCAGAATTTTCCACAGTTTACTGTGATCCACACAGTCAAAGGCTTTGGCATAATCAATAAAGCAGAAATAGATGTTTTTCTGGAACTCTCTTACTTTTCCCATGAGCCAGCAGATGTTGGCAATTTGATCTCTGGTTCCTCTGCCTTTTCTAAAACCAGCTTGAACATCAGGAAGTTTACAGTTCACCTATTGCTGAAGCCTGGCTTGGAGAATTTTGAGCATTACTTTACTAGCATGTGAGATGAGTGCAATTGTGAGGTAGTTTGAGCACTCTTTGGCATTGCCTGTCTTTGGGAATGGAATGAAAACTGACCTTTTCCAATCCTGTGGCCACTGCTGAGTTTTCCAAATTTGCTGGCATATTGAGTGCAGCACTTTCACAACATCATCTTTCAGGATTTGGAATAGCTCAACTGGAATTCCATCACCTCCACTAGCTTTGTTCCTAGTGATACTTTCTAAGGTCCACTTGACTTCACATTCCAGGATGTCTGGCTCTAGGTCAGTGATCACATCATCATGATTATCTGGGTCATGAAGATCTTTTCTGTACAGTTCTTCTGTGTATTCTTGCCACCTTTTCTTAATATCTTCTGCTTCCGTTAGGTCCATACCATTTCTGTCCTTTATTGAGCCCATCTTTGCATGAAATGTTCCTTTGGTATCTCTGATTTTCTTGAAGAGATCCCTAGTCTTTCCCATTCTGTTGTTTTCCTTTATTTCTTTGCATTGCTTGCTGAAGAAGGCTTTCTCATCTCTTCTTGCTATTCTTTGGAACTCTGCATTCAGATGTTTATATCTTTCCTTTTCTCCTTTGCTTTTCACTTCTCTTCTTTTCACTGCTATTTGTAAGGCCTCCTCAGACAGCCATTTTGCTTTTTTGCATTTCTTTTCCATGGGGATGGTCTTGATCCCTGTCTCCTGTAAATGTCACGAACCTCATTCCATAGTTCATCAGGCACTCTATCTATCAGATCTAGGTCCTTAAATCTATTTCTCACTTCCACTGTATAATCATAAGGGATTTGATTTAGGTCCTACCTGAATGGTCTAGTAGTTTTCCCTACTTTCTTCAATTTAAGTCTGAATTTGGCAGTAAGGAGTTCATGGTCTGAGCCACAGTCAGCTCCTGGTCTTGTTTTTGCTCACTGTATAGAGCTCCTCCATCTTTGGCTGCAAAGAATATAATCGATCTGATTTTGGTGTTGACCATATGGTAATGTCCATGTATAGAGTCTTCTCTTGTGTTGTGGGAAGTGGGTATGTGCTATGGCCAGTGCATTTTCTTGGCAAAACTCTATTAGTCTTTGTCCTGCTTCATTCCATATTCCAAGGCCAAATTTGCCTGTTA
Source organism: Tragelaphus eurycerus (assembly GCA_935064755.1). Taxonomy (NCBI): domain Eukaryota; kingdom Metazoa; phylum Chordata; class Mammalia; order Artiodactyla; family Bovidae; genus Tragelaphus; species Tragelaphus eurycerus. The sequence goes on along the minus strand of CAKXYN010000009.1, from coordinate 15,201,586 downwards.
CTCCAGGTGTTTCTTGACTTCCTACTTTTGCATTCCAGTCCCCTATAATGAAAAGGACATCTTTTTTGGGTGTTAGTTCTAAAAGGTCTTGTAAGTCTTCATAGAACCGTTCAACTTCAGCTTCTTCAGCGTTGCTGGTTGGGGCATAGACTTGGATTACTATGATATTGAATGGTTTGCCTTGGAAACGAACAGAGATCATTCTGTCGTTTTTGAGATTGCATCCAAGTACTGCATTTCGGACTCTCTTGTTGATCATTACTCCAGGTATTTCTTGACTTCCTACTTTTGCATTCCAGCCCCCTATAATGAAAAATGCATCTTTTGGGGGCATTAGTCTAAAATGTCTCATAGGTCTTCATAGAACCATTCAACTTCAGCATTACTCATCAGGGCATAGACTTGGTTTACTGAGATACTGAATGGTTTGCCTTGGAAATGCATAGAGATCATTATGTCATTATCTCATGTTACTTTTTGCACATCTCATGTTTTACTCGATTCAGACTTAGAAGTTCTTAGAGAGGAATAGCCTCTATCTCTTAGCAATTTATTCCAGGCATTTGTGTGTGTGTGTGAGTGTTTCCTCCTTCATTCTCTTGGCCAAAAGTTCAGCATATTCTGCAGCCCCTTCCTTATTTTTCTTAGTACACTGTTTCTTTTGAGATATACATCAGTGTTTGTGTTGCAGAACATGAAATAACAAAACAATGAATCTTATGTATTTTGGTCGTAGATTTCTTACCTTCCTTGTTTAGGAGCTTTCTCACAACATACCAGTGGACATCATTTCTTTAGAGAGACTGCAAAGTTTGTGGATTCTGTTAGCTCTTTGGGTCCCAAGTGACATAGCAGAGTAATATCTGTAAGTCCAGGAATAAATCCTTCTTCCCTCTCCTGTTTTTCTGTTTGCTATTTTTTTTTTTTTTTTATATTGACTGAATTGAGAACACTCTGATTGGCATCCACAAAGTAATACTGTACAGATTTCCCATATCTTTCTCCAGTCCTTGGTCTGTAACAGGAATGCCCCTTACTCAATAGCAGGCAGATATGGCAATGGGTAAACACATCCTAATTCATGGGAAGACTTGCTGTCATTGCCACCACTGATTAAGACCATGCAACCTTTCCCTTCCTTACCCAGAGCATCAGTAGCAACTTCTATGGCCATACACTTCTCATAAAAGTTACAACATTGTCTTTCATCATCGAGAACTTCAATAAGTTCCTGGGAGCCAGTAACCAGGAATGAGATGTTCAACTTCATCCTGAAGTGACTGACTACATCCAAAGCACCACAAAAAAGAGAGATAGTGGAAGATCCCTTGGAGAAGGAAATGACAGCGACGTCAGTACTCTTGCCTGGAAAACTTCATGGATGATGTAGGCTGCTAAGCTACCGTCCATGGGATTGCAAAGAGTAACATATGACTAAGCAACTTCACTTCAGTGCTTCTTTTATTTGAGGAATTTCTGTACTGTTTTCCATAGTGGCTGTACCAATTTACATTCCTACCAACAGTGTATAAGTGTTCCCTTTTCTCTATATATTAGCCAACATTTATTTGTAGACTTCTTGATAGTAGCCATTATGATTGGTGTGAAGTGATATCTCACTGTGGCTTTTATTGTCATTTCTATGATGACTAGTAGCATTAAGCATTTTTTCATGTGCTTATTGGTCATCTACAGGACTTATTTGGAAAAAGTGTCTATTCAGGTCTTTTATCCATTTTTAATTATTATTTTTTTAATACAGTTCTATGAACTTCCTCACGTTCAAGCTGGTTTAAGAAAAGGCAGAGGAACTAGAGATCAAATTGCCAACATCTGATGGATCATAGAAAAAGCAAGAGAGATCCAGAAAAATATCTATTTTTGCTTTATTGACTATGCCAAAGCCTTTGACTGTGTCGATCACAGTAAACTGTGGAAAATTCTGAAAGAGATGGGAATACCAGACCACCTGATCTGACTCTTGAGAAATTTGTATGCAGGTCAGGAAGCAACAGTTAGAACTGGACATGGAACAACAGACTGGTTCCAAATAGGAAAAGGAGTTCGTCAAGGCTGTATATTGTCACCCTGTTTATTTAACTTACATGCAGAGTACATCATGAGAAACGATGTACTGGAAGAAACAGAAGTTGGAATCAAGATTTCTGGGAGAAATATCAATAACCTCAGATATGCAGATGACATCACCCTTATGGCAGAAAGTGAAGAGGAACTAAAAAGCCTCTTGATGAAAGTGATAGTGGAGAGTGAAAAAGTTGGCTTAAAGCTCAACATTCAGAAAATGAAGATCATGGTATCCAGTCCCATCACTTCATGGGAAATAGATGGGGAAACAGTGTCAGACTTTTTTTTGGTGGGGGGGGGGGGGCTCCAAAATCACTGCAGATGGTGACTGCAGCCATGAAATTAAAAGAAAGTTAAGACCAACCTAGATAGCATATTCAAAAGCAGAGACATTACTTTGCCAACAAAGGTCTAGTCAAGGTTATGGTTTTTCCTGTGGTCATGTATTGATGTGAGAGCTGGACTGTGAAGAAGGCTGAACACCGAAGAATTGATGCTTTTGAACTGTGGTGTTGGAGAAGACTCTTGAGAGTCACTTGGACTGCAAGGAAATCCAATCAGTCCATTCTGAAGGAGATCAGTCCTGGGTGTTCTTTGGAAGGAATGATGTTAAAGCTGAAACTCCAGTATTTTGGCCACCTCATGCGAAGTGTTGACTCATTGGAGAAGACTCTGATGCTGGGAGGGATTGGGGGCAGGAGGAGAAGGGGACGACAGAGGATGGGATGGCTGGATGGCATCACTGACTCGATGGACGTGAGTCTGTGTGATCTCCGGGAGTTGGTGATGGACAGGGAGGCCTGGCGTGCTGTGAATCATGGGGTCTCAAAGAGTCAGACACAACTGAGCAACTGATCTGATCTGATCTGATGAACTATTTATATATTTTGGATATTAGCCCCTTATTGGTAACACAATTTGCAAATATTTTCTACCAATTAGCAGGTTGTCTATTCATTTTGCCATTTTTTTTTTTTTTCTGTGCAAAAACTTGAGTTGGGAAGAACCGCTGGAAAAGTGATAGGCTACCCACTCCAGTATTCTTAGGTCTCCCTTGCAGCTCAACTGGTAAAGAATCTGCTTGCAATGCAGGAGACTTGGGTTTGATTCCTGGGTTGGGAAGATTCCCTGAAGAAGGGAACAGCTCCCCACTTCAGTATTCTGGTCTGGAAAATGCTACAAACTATATAGTCCATGGAGTAACAAAGAGTTGGGCATGACCACATGACTTTTACTAAATTAGGTCCCATTTATTTATTTCTGTTTTCTTTTTATTTAAAAATCTACTGTTTTAGATTAATGAGTGTTCTGCCTATGATCTCTTCTAGGAGTTTTATGGTTTTAAGTCTTATATTTAAATATTTATTCTATTTTGACCTTATTTTTGCATATGGTATGATGAAATGGCCTAATTTCATATTTTATATGTATCAGTTCATTTTTCCCAACACCATTTATTGAAGAGACTGTCTTTTATTCATGGTATATTCTTGTCTCATTTATAGTAGATTAACTTACTATAGGCTCATGGGTTCATTTCTGGGCTCTCTGTTGTGTCCCTTGATCTATGATTCTCTTTTTATGCCAGTATTATACTGTTTCAGTTCAGTTCAGTCACTCAGTCGTGTCCGACTCCTTGCAACCCCGTGAAACACAGCACGCCAGGCCTCCCTGTCCTGTATTTCTGTAGTATAGTCTTCTCAGGAAGTTGACACCTCTAGATATTTGTTCTTTGTTCTTAAGATTACTTTGGCCATTCTAGGTCTTTCAGAGTTCCATATAAATTTTAAGAATATTTGTTCTAGTTCTGCAAAAAATGTAAAGAATATTTTGATACGGATTATGTTAAATTTGTTAGAGATACCAAAGGAATATTTCATGCAATGATTGGCTCGATAAAGGACAGAAATGGTATGGACTTAACAGAAGCAGAAGATATCAAGAAGAGGTGGCAAGAATACACACAAGAACTGTACAAAAAAGGTCTGCATGACCCAGATAATCACGATGGTGTGATCACTGACCTAGAGCCAGACATCCTGGAATGTGAAGTCAAGTGGGCTTTAGAAAGCATTACTACGAACAAAGCTAGTGGAGGTGATGGAATTCCAGTTGAACTATTTCAAAACCTGAAAGATGATGCTGTGAAAGTCTTGCACTCAATATGCCAGCAATTTTTGAAAACTCAGCAGTGGCTACAGGACTGGAAAAGGTCAGTTTTCATTCCAATCGCAAAGAAAGACAATGCCAAAGAATGCTCAAACTAACGCACAATTGCACTCATCTCACATGCTAGTAAAGTATTGCTCAAAATTCTCCAAGTCAGGCTTCAGCAATATGTGAACTGTGAACTTCCTGATGTTCAAGCTAATTTTGGAAAAGGCAGAGGAACCAGAGATCAAATTGCCAACATCCACTGGCTCATGGAAAAAGTAAGAGAGTTCCAGAAAAATATCTACTTCTGCTTTATTGATTATGCCAAAGCCTTTGACTGTGTGGATCACAGTAAACTGTGGAAAATTCTGAAAGAGATGGGAATACCAGAGCACCTGACCCTCCTCTTGAGAAATCTGTATGCAGGTCAGGAAGCAACAGAACTGGACATGGAACAACAGACTGGTTCAAAATTGGAAAAGGAGTTCGTCAAGCCTGTATATTGTCACCCTGCTTATTTAACTTCTATGAAAAGTACATTATGAGAAACGCTGGACTGGAAGAAACAAAGCTGGAATCAAGATTGCCGGGAGAAATATCAATAACCTCAGATATGCAGATGACACCACCCTTATGGCAGAAAGTGAAGAGGAACTAAAAAGCCTCTTGATGAAAGTGAAAGTGGAGAGTGAAAAGGTTGGCTTAAAGGTCAACATTCAGAAGATGAAGATCATGACATCTGGTCCCAACACTTCATGGGAAATAGATGGGGAAACAGTGGAAACAATGTCAGACTTTTTTTAGGGGGGGGGGCTCCAAAATCACTGCAGATGGTGACTACAGTCATGAAATTAAAAGACGCTTACTCTTTGGAAGGAAAGTTATGACCAACCTAGATAGCATATTCAAAAGCAGAGACATTACTTTGTCAACAAAGGTCTGTCTAGTTAAGGCTATGGTTTTTCCTGTTGTCATGTATGGATGTGAGAGTTGGACTGTGAAGAAGGCTGAACACCAAAGAATTGATGCTTTTGAAGTGTGGTGTTGGAGAAGACTCTTGAGAGTCCCTTGGACTGCAAGGAGATCCAACCAGTCCATTCTGAAGGAGATCAGTCCTGGGTGTTCTTTGGAAGGAATGATGCTGAAGCTGAAACTCCAGTACTTTGGCCATCTCATGCGATGAGTTGACTCATTGGAAAAGACTCTGATGCTGGGAGGGATTGGGGGCAGGAAGAGAAGGGGATGACAGAGGATGAGATGGCTGGATGGCATCACTGACTCGATGGATGTGAGTTTGAGTTAACTCTGGGAGTTGGTGATGGACAGGGAAGCCTAGCATGCTGCAATTCAGGGGGTGGCAAGGAGTTGGATACAACTTAGCGATTGAACTGAACTGAACTTGGGTATTATGGACATTTTAATAATATTATTTTCTTAATTTACTTATACTTATGCACATATATACCTACAGATTGACATCACAGATACATGAAGGTTTTTGAGAAGTTTTCCTTTTCTCTTTCTTTTTCTCATTCTCTAAAATATTGTTTTAGGCCTTGCATATATTCAATATTAGTCATAAGGCTATGTTTCATATTTATACATCATCATAAACATATATAAAATTATAAAATATTTACATTTGATACTACTTGCTTTCAGAAATGTATTACAGAAATTTCTCTACCTTTTTGGTACTCAATCATTATGCAAGCATTTTAAAGTCATTTGACATAGTTTTAATTGCTACTCCTGAATGCTTTTATAAAGTATGCAAAATTAATTAATTATACCCCAATTTGTCTCAAGGGGCTTCCCTTGTGGCTCAGCTGGTTAATAACCAACCTGCAATGGAGGAGACCTTGGTTCGATTCCTGGGTAGGAAGATCCCCTGGAGAAGGAAATGGCAATGCACTCTCGTACTCTTGCCTAGAAAATCCCATGGACAGAGGAGCCTGGTAGGCTATAGTCCATGGGGGTTGCAGAGTCAGACATGACTGAGCACTTCACTTTGTCTCAATTAACACTGTAGCCTTCTTTTGACATTACAGTGTTCCAACATACATGTATACCCATTAATGCTTCTATTTAACTTTCTTTAAAATTACAGTGGCAAGGTTGATGAAAAAAAGAACTCATCTCTAATTTTTGATACTGTAATACACTTTACATTTTCCTTAACAATGGACAAAAACACCCTACATTTGCCCGTGAAAGTTTGATGGTGGTGAAATAATTTAGCAACTTCACCTAAATTTTAATGTATCTAATCTGTCAACAGAGCAACACTTGGTAGGTAACATCCATTGTTGCTGGTTTGCCTTCTTGTCGTAAAGAATCAACTGGACTTTAAATTGTTCTATTAGCATTTGTTGGTGGGGAGGGGAGTAGGGAGAAACGGACAGAGAAAGAGAGAGAAAGACTGAGTGAGTTTAAGTAATTTATGCTACTGTGGAGTTCAACAAGTCCAAAATCTGCAGTATAGCCTGTTATGGCTGGGAACTAAAGAAGTTTTAATGCTACACTCTGAGTTCGAAGAAGTATGATGGCAGAATTCTCTCTTCTTCAGAGAATATCAGCCTTTTTCCATTAAGTATTCCAACTGATTTGATGAGGTCTACTCACATTATGGAGAGTGAAAAGGTTGTCTTAAAGCTCAACATTCAGAAAACGAAGATCATGGCATCTGGTCCCATCACTACATGGGAAATAGATGGAGAAACAGTGGAAACTGTCAGACTTTATTTTTCTGGGCTCCAAAATCACTGCAGATGGTGACTGCAGCCATGAAATTAAAAGACACTTACTCCTTGGAAGGAAAGTTATGACCAACCTAGATAGCATATTCAAAAGCAGAGATATTACTTTGCCAACAAAGGTTCGCCTAGTCAAGGCTATGGTCTTTCCTGTGGTCATGTATGGATATGAGAGCTGAACTGTGAAGAAGGCTGAGCGCCGAAGAATTGATGCTTTTGAACTGTGGTGTTGGAGAAGACTCTTGAGAGTCCCTTGGACTGCAAGGAGATCCAACCAGTCCATTCTGAAGGAGATCAGCCCTGGGATTTCTTTGGAAGGAATGATGCTAAAGGTGAAACTCCAGTATTTTGGCCCCCTCATGCGAAGAGTTGACTCATTGGAGAAGACTCTGATGCTGGGAGGGATTGGGGGCAGGAGGAGAAAGGGACGACAGAGGATGAGATGGCTGGATGGCATCACTGACTCGATGGATGTGAGTCTGAGTGACCTCCAGGAGTTGGTGATGGACAGGGAGGCCTGGCATGCTGCAGTTCATGGGGTCGCAAAGAGTTGGACACGACTGAGTGACTGATCTGATCTGATCTGATCTCTGACTCACATTATAGGTTAAAGCATCTGCCTACAATGCGGGAGATCTGGGTTCGACCTTTGGGTTTGGAAGATCCCCTGGAGAAGGAAATGGCAACCTACTCTAGTATTCTTGCCTGGAGAATCCCATGGATGGAAGAGCCTGGTAGGCTACAGTCCACATGGTCGCAAAGAGTCAGACACGGCTGAGCGACTTCACTCACTCACTCACTCACATTATGAAGTGTAATCTACTTTACCTAAAATCTACTGATATAACTGTTAATCTCATCTAAAAAATACTTCACAGAAATATCTGGAATAATATTTGACCAAATATCTGACTGGGGCTTCCCAGGTGACACAGTGGTAAAGAATCTTCCTGCTGATGCAGGAGACAGAGTCTGTGGTTCAATCCCTGGGTTGGGAAGATCCCCTTGAGCAGGAAATGACAACATTGCAGTATTCTTGCCTGGGGAATTCCATAGACAGAGGAACCTGGCAGGCTACAGTCCATGGGGTTGCAGAGTTGGACAACTGAGCACTCACACTCACTCACTCAAATATCTGAGAACAGTGAAGAGCCAGGTTGACAACTAATTTTAACCACGACAACAATGTTTATGTTTTCATCTGTCTACAGAAAGGAAACTGAGATCTAGCACTGTCAAAGAAGTCTGTTAAATCAGAACCAGATTTTTACATTTAACTCATTTTGTAGCTGAAACCACTACTTTTCCCTTAGAGTATATTATTCCTTTCTTTCTTATAACTAGATTCCCGGATTTATTTGGATACATGGCCATTTAGAATAAACACTGTATTTCCAAGACTTACTTGGAAATAGTTATAGCCACGTGACTAAGATCTAGCCAATGGAATGAGAGAATATTTATCAGCTGTCTTTTCCATGGAGTATCTTTAACAGGACTGGGTGCGTCCTTCAGTTTTCTATTATCGCAATTGAATTTGGAGTAAATTAATGTGCTAAGTATGGCAGACCAGGTAGGCTAGTAAACTGGCTTCCTTTATAGAAGCTTTATACTGCTGTCAGATTCAATTTGCCTGAGGAAGAAAGATGTTTCTATGTTGATTTCGCTCTCTGGTGGCTCAGATGGTAAAGTGCCTGCCTGCAATGCAGGAGACCTGGGTTTGATCCCTGGGTTGGGAAGATCGCATGGAGAAGGAAATGGCAATCCACTCTAGTACTGTTGCATAGAAAATTAAGTCACCCTCTTCCTCTCCAAGCGTCCAAAAGACTGTTCTATACATCAGTGTCTCTTTTGTTGTCTTGTATATGTATAATATCATATATGAAACGAGTCACCAGTCCAGGTTCAATGCACAATACTGATGCTTGGGGCTGGTGCACTGGGACAACCCAGAGGGATGGTATGGGGAGGGAGGAGGGAGGAGGGTTCAGGGTGGGGAACACATGTATACCTGTGGCAGATTCATTTTGATATATGGCAAAACCAATACAATATTGTAAAGTTAAATAAAATAAAATTAAATTAAAAAAAAGAAAATTAAGTCACTATTATATTAGGCTTTTTATTACTAATAGTTAAATAACACACTTGTTTTAGATAAATTCTTGTGGCTGATCAAAATGTACATTTCTATATTCTGTATGAATCGATTTATATAGAATGCTCCCTAATTCATTTCCAAACAAAATTATTCTTCAATGATATTTTTTCCATGATACCAATGATATGACATGACTTTCTAGCTATGAACATATTTCATTTCCATTAAGGAAATATAAAAATTTTAAGATGTATTTATTAATCATCTATCCACATGATGTATTGACACACTGTGGGAAAGCCCTCGAGGTTCTTCATGTCTTTAGACGAAGTATCAAGTACATTAAGACCTTTAATACTTTTAAACAAATAATTATTTCTAATTATGTTTAATTATAATTTTGTTTAAAAAATCAAAGCAGTACAGTTAAAGCCACTGTAATAGTTTTGCTCTAACAGTGTTACAGATTATTGTAAAAATCAGTGTTTTTATGATGTTGGAATAAAATATCTATTCAATTGTTCTTACAATCATTAATTCATTCAGCTATTTATTCTATGAAAGAATTAAGAAGAATCTACTGAACACCAGCTCTGAGAATAAACATATACATAAGGCACAGAGTCTGCTTTCAAGTTTCTAATAATCTTTGAAGGAAAAATGGTACTTACGCCATGTATCATATACATGAAAGGAATAAGTTTAGGATATTAGTGTTGCTAACTTCATGTTGGTTTTAATAATTCTCTCTGTTGATGTCCTCCCATAAGAAGTAGAAAAACTGGAGCTGTGATTATTGATTTCTCAGTGCCTAGAGTTTTTCTTCTTTAGAACTGCTGAGAAAGTAAGAGAAGAATGGACAGTCTTTTGGACATGGATTAATGGACACATCTTTAATGTGGATCCACAGGGATTTTCAAAATTTCCCTGGTCATTATATGACTAGCACCAATATCTCAGGAAGCATGGCAGTCATTTTTTTTCACTTTAAACAACAGTTTTATGGTAAGAATAAATCCCTAGGGGTGTAGAAAGTGTCAGCTGTTTGTATTCATAAGAATACTCTTCTCAGACTTCAGTAGCTAATATCACTTTCTCTCTCTCTCAAGTAATTCATGTTGCCTGAGTCTAGGAAGAAATAACATAGTAAAGGTTTGTCAATATATCTCAGAAGAAAATATCACAGATGAGTCCCATCCTTTTCAAGTTCAACTTGTACCCCTACTGGATTTATCAATATTTCATGTTGATTAAAACAAATGGAGTGAGGATGAGATTTGATCATATTTGATGAGTCTTATAGGAGGAAATAGAACTCAGTGGTAGCTTATAGAACTGCTAAATGGCTGAAAATAACTGTAAGGTATTCTCAAACTTTAACAGGCATGCTTCTGCAATTTTCATGATGCTATGGATGGTAAGGAGATGCACATAAAGGTGAATCATTTTACTCATTTGTTTAGGAAATGTAAAAAGTATTTAAGCAAGTAAAGAAACTTTTCATCCCATAAATGTAAGTAGCCTTTGTCTTGCGGTTAGAGATTATTGAGCAATTGGAAGAATCAATGGGCATTTATGAGTGAATTTTTTTTAATTGACACAGATTATCTCCATACTTTGACAACAAAAATCCCTAGCTCAGAAGAGAAACAAAACAGAACGTGCAGCTGAAAGAATTCAAGAAGTCAAGCAGTACTTAAAAGAGACCTGATAAAAGCAAAAAGTAGAAATAGACCCATGAGGCAAAGAAAAGGACCTATTTAGACTTATGGCCTTGATAGTTTCAAGTAGAGAAAACAGAAAATCTCTCATCAGAAATCAAGATTATTGTCTGACTTACTTCACTAAATATGATAATCTCTAGTTGCATCCATGTTGCTGCAAATGGCATTTATAGCTGAGTAATCCTCATTGTCTCGATATAAATATAATTGTATGTTTTTTCAGCCAGCTGTATGAAGACCGCAAAGAGGGACAAGACAGGTCTAGTGCTAAAGAATGTGCACTCTGACCACACAACTATCACGGAGAATATGGACAACACCACAGCAAGTATCCAATAAAACCAGGGTCGCAAAAGACATTCCCAGTACCGCTTAACTGTAGGATTGTACAAAATATTGAATAAATCTATTTTCTGGCTCTGGCGATTGAAAGATATGAACAAACTCCCAAGTAGCACTTGTTTTGTTTTTTGCTACATCTTCTAGATAAAATGCTTGTTCCAAAAGTATCTGCCATTGTACTTGAGTTTGACGATGTCTCTGAACTGAATAAATCACCTGTTTATGGTTCGCCTAGTCAAGGCTATGGTCTTTCCTGTGGTCATGTATGGATGTGAGAGCTGGACTGTGAAGAAGGCTGAGCGCCGAAGAATTGATGCTTTTGAACTGTGGTGTTGGAGAAGACTCTTGATAGTCCCTTGGACTGCAAGGAGATCCAACCAGTCCATTCTGAAGGAGATCAATCCTGGAATTTCTTTGGAAGGAATGATGCTAAAGCTGAAACTCCAGTATTTTGGCCACCTCATGCGAAGTGTTGACTCATTGGAGAAGACTCTGATGCTGGGAGGGATTGAGGGCAGGAGGAGAAGGGGACGACAGAGGATGGGATGGCTGGATGGCATCACTGACTCGATGGATGTGAGTCTGAGTGACCTCCGAGAGCTGGTGATGGATAGGGAGGCCTGGCGTGCTGCAGTTCATGGGGTCGCAAAGAGTCGGACACGACTGAGCGACTGATCTTATCTGATCTGATGTAGTTTTACCAGACTTTTTTCACTTGGGTAGATATTATACTTTTCATCAAAATCGTCATAATCATCCATGTTCCTGCCCATTTTTTCCTGATACTCTATAGGGCACTTTTTAAGTATTGTGTCAACACATTTTCTCAGTGGGTGGTTATACTTGATGCTCTCATTCACTTTACGAACTTCCTCCATAACATCATCTAAAGTCTCTTCTGCATCTACTTTCTCTGTCATCAATTTGGCTGCCTTAAAATAAGTTTTCATGAGTAGATAACCTCTTTTTGCACCATTCCAGTATGACAGGAATTTCTACCAAGCCATACCCCATTAACAGCACAAGAAGAAACAGACCCCATGTATTTGCAGTTAATACCCCAAATGTCTGAAGCTGGTTCCATTCTAGGTGCAAGTGTGGGTTGACAGCTACATAAATTAAAAATGCTCCAAAAATCAGCAAATAGGTGCCGTAATAGATTGCATTCTCAATTAGTGCAGTTTTGATCTTCCCAGTGATGGAAAACCCTCCTGATCTTGCATATGACTGCATGAAAGGTAACAGAATCCATGTTAAAAATTGTGAAGTCCAAAATACTACCCTCCAGAAAATTGGCATGATTTCATCAGGAATGTAACTCCATGGCTTGAAACACGGATGTTGGCTTGGGACTGGGGTAGCAGTTGCATACAATCCTGTCATGTTGCTACCCTCAGGAGGGCTTGAGTTTGCAGCAGCATGTTTGCACTGGTTGTATATTGTCGTACTAACATCCAGAGGGAGTATGAACACAATCAGAAAGCAGAGATACCAAGCTAGCAGTGTTCCAACGATGACAAGTCTATGCTGCTTCTTAAAGTCTCCGTATCGATGAAGTAGGAATAACGCCAGGAAAAAGACAAAAACAATCTCGAGTCCCAGAGCTGCACCACTCATTATTCAATGCTTCCTCTGATTCATCAAAGTAATTCACATATAGGCCTAGATCATTTCTGGCCGGCCCGGTGTGCCACGGCCTCCACTCAGCTGCCTGGGACGTAGGCCCCGCAACAGTGGCCTCTTGGGGTCTCCGGGCCCCCCTCTCAGTCCGCGCTCGGTCCCACACCTCAAAGTGCTTCCCGTTCTCCTCCTCGGGCTCACCGTCTGATCTCGCCAGACAGCGTCCAGAAGGGCCTGGAAACCCCGCGGCCGCCACAGCCTTACAGGGTTTGGGACCCACACTCCTTGGCGAGCGGTGGCAGTCACCAAAAGGTCGGGGGCTCCCGAGAAAGGAAACCCCGACCCCAGTCAAGCAGCTGACATTTCCCCAGTCAGCCGGAGCACCGAAAAAACATATAATTATATTTATATCGAGATTGCTTGCATTCTTTCCATCTTCTTCCTCAGTATCTGTGTTTATTCTACTGTGTTCAGGATTCGTGTATGTAACTATTACTACCTGGCTTCACATCACCAGACTGATGCTTATAGCCTTCTTTTCAGTGGCATGTTATTTTTGCCGTTTGACTCCTCCTTTATGCCTTAATTTCTTGGGTTTGACCCAGATGGATTCATCCATCTCTCACCAAAATACACAGCCAACTGCTTATACATCTATTATGGGTTCCATGAAAGTTTTATCCTTTATTGCAGATGGGTTCTATATATATTATACTATGTTGGTGGTAATTCTCTGCATTGCTACGTATTTTAGCTTGGGAACTCGTTTGAATCTACTTGGTTTCCAGAAGTTCATGGGAGATAATGATATGACATCAAGCTTAGTTGATGAAGGAAAAGAATTAATTAGACGAGAAAAGAGAAAAAGGCAACAGCAAGAAGAAGGTGAAAATAGAAGAAGAGAATGGAAAGAGGGTTATGGACACAGTAGAGAAGATTCCACTAGAAACAGAAATGTTCATATTGACTCCAAAGAATCAAACTTCTCAGAAATGAGTATCAACCGATTGACATCTAAATATACCAGGGCTAATAACAGGGCTGAAAGGGACGGAATAGAACTTCTTCAGGATGCGGAACCTTTGGATTTTAACGCAGAAACGTTCACTGATGACACTCTTGAATCTGAATCAGGAAGGTATCAGCCTGGTGGATGATACATGTCAATGTCTCGCAGCAGAATATTTGATGATGTTTAAAGTCTGTAGGAATTTATGGAGTAGCTAACCAAGATCAACAAACAAGTTCAGTCTTTATGAACATCTGTATGCTCTAGAATTAACTACTGAACTCCTAGTGAAAAGTGTCAGGATAAAAAAGGCATGAAAAATTAATCAGATCTTAGTGATAATGGTTTATTATTCATTGAATATCATCTTTATTTCTAATAGGATTTGTTTCATACCATTCCTGAAATGTCTGTCTTAGAAGTACAGTTACAATGGAAGAATTTAACTCATGATAAAGAGAAATATATGTTGAAAACATGTAGTTCAGTTTGTTTCAGATAAATTTTTTCAGGAAAACTTGTTTTAAAGGTTCAAGGAGGCCATAGTTATAACTGAATAATATTATAGTTTTATTATTGTGATTTACATATTCTTTCTAAAAAATATGTTGATCCTTTATTTCCCAAAGAGATGGAGACCTCAATAATAACCATATTTACAAAACCCATGTCTTAAAACAAGGCTTACTTACCAGACATAACTGAATGTAGAAAGCCCTTTTTCAACACTGTATGTAAATTAGTTAGGTTTTTGCATGTATATTTAAGACTATACTTGAACTAGTGTTTGTATCTTCAGCATGTGTGCTTTAATCAGGTGGTGAATTATTCTTTCAGTCTTCGGTAGTAACTGGAAGTTGTCTTATGCTTTTGGTATTGCTTTGTAAAAGATTTTTATTTCAGAGAGGAGTATTCTCCTTTACCGTTTAGTATAGTGATTTAAGTATTGATCATTCCATTCAAGGAGAGTCATAATTTTTAATGGTAAATAGTGAGGTTTTGGTGGCTCAGATGGTAAAGCGTCTGCCTACAATGCGAGAGACCCAGGTTCGATCCCTGGGTTGGGAACATCCCCCTGGAGAAGGAAATGGCAACCCATTCCAGTAGTCTTGCCTGGAGAATCTCATGGATGGAGGAACCTGGTGGGCTACAGTCCATGGGGTCGCAAAGAGTCAGACACGACTGAGCAACTTCCCTTTAATCCTCATTGTCTATAGATATCACATCTTCATCCATTCATCTGAGTTTGCTTCCATGTCTTGGCTATTGTAAACACTACTGCTATGAATACTGGAATGTATTTATCTTTTTTGAAGTATTAAAGTTTTCATCTTTTCCAGGCATATGCCCAGGAGTGGGACTGCTAGATCACATGTTAATTCTTATTTTTAACTTTTTAAGAAATCTCTATACTATTTTCCACAGTCACTGCACAATTTACTTGCTCCACCAAATGTTGAAGGGTCCCCTTCTCCCCATACCCTCTGTAGCACTTATTATTTGTAGACTTTTTGATGATGGCCTTTCTGACCTGTGTGAGGTGGTACCTCAGTGATTTACATTTCGCTAATAATTAGCCATGTTGAGCATCTTTTCATATGCCTGTCGGCCACCTGTATGTCTTCTTTGAAGAAATGTCTATGTAGGTCTTCTGCCCGTTCTTTGTGTTGTTTAGTTTTTTGTCATTGAGCTGTATATCTTAGAAATTAATTCCTTGTTGGTCACATCATTTGCAAATGTTTTCTTTCATTCCATAGTTTGCCTTTTTGTTTTGCTTATGATTTTCTTTGATGGGGAAAAGGTTTTAAGCTTAATTAGATCCTATTTGTTAATTTCTGCTTTTGTTTTCATTAGTCTAGGAGACAGATCCCCCCAAAATATTGCTGTGATACATGTCAAAGTGTTCTGCCTATATTTTCCACGGGGAATTTTATAGTGTCTTGTCTTATATCTAGGTCTTTAATCCATTTTTAGTTTATTTTTGTATACAGTGTTACAGAATGTTCTAACTTCACTCTTCTACTTGTAGCTATCCAATTTTCCCAGTACCACTTATTGAAAAAATCATATTTTATTCCTTGTGTATTCTTGCCTCTTTTATCATAGATTATCAGACCAAAAGAGACAGTTATTATATAATATCACTTATGTATGGAATCTTTGAAAATTATACAAAGGAACTTACTTACAAAACTGAAATACACACACAGACATAGAAAACACACCTATCATTACAAAAATGAAAAGGATATAGGAATAAATTGTGAATTTTGGATTAACATATACTCATTACTATATAAAGGACCTACTGTATAGCACATGGAACTATATAGAAAGTTCTGTATATTTTCTATATAGTTATATAGCTAAATTTATTTTCTATATACAAAATAATATATTTTTATTATATTCTATAATGAAAAAGAATCTAAAATGAATAAATATATATATATGTTATAAACTGAATCACTTTTCTGTACACCTGAAATAATGTAAATCAGCTATACTTCAATTTTTCAATAAAAGTTTTAAATAAAATAAATAAGATTCTTGATAAAATTAAAAAATTAAATTTTAATTGCAAAATGAAATCAAGATTATTGGAAGCAGATAATGATTGATCATTCTTCATGCTCCTAGTTAAAAAATGACAACAAGTCAATTACAATCTGAATATATAGAAAACAACAAACTCTCCAACCTACCTTTATCTAACATGAACTACAATGTTTTTAGTTTGTGGAACCTAAACTTCTTCCTAAAGTTGATGCTATCTGACTCCCATCTCCAGATTTGTCAAGTTTTAGATCTCTTTTCTAAAGCTGATATTCTTTTAAACTAAGAATACTAGAGCTAATTATTCGGGGAAGGCAATGGCACCCCACCCCAGTACTTTTGCCTAGAAAATCCCATGGATGAAGGAGCCTGGTAGGCTCCAGTCCATGGGGTCGCTAACAGTCGGACACGACTAAGCGACTTCACTTTCACTTTTCACTTTCATGCATTGGAGAAGGAAATGGCAACCCACTCCAGTGTTCTTGCCTGGAGAATCCCAGGGGTGGGGGAGCCTGGTGAGCTTCCGTCTATGGGGTCACACAGAGTCGGACACGACTGAAGTGACTTAGCAGCAGCAGTAGCAGAGCTAATTATTAAATTACTGTTGGTTCTCAAACATACCTCTTTTAGTCATATGCTTGAGATATTGATAGATTCTTAATAGAACCAGCCTATTCTTCTACTATTCCTCTTATTATCTTCCAGAAAAAACAAACAAACAAACAACAACAACAACAATAAAAACTCTTCTATTTAATCTCAAAACCTGGGCTTGGGGTCTTTATATTAGCTGAAGTACTTGTCTAGTGCCAACTTTTTGACTACCTATATTTCTACAGATTATTCACACATTTTCATTATGCTCATTCACAAGTAATCAGGTGAACTTTAATAATATTGAAATGATTAAACCATAACTTGATGGCTTAAGTTCATTGTGCATTTTTTTTTCCTACTTGAACTTTCTCTTAAGTTTTCAAATACACGTGTACTTCAACTAAACAATATGGTATCCAATCCACAGAATTGTTAGAAACTTTATTGTGTGTTTGTCTGTTTGTTTTAAGACACTAATTTTTGGGATGGCTCCTTACATGGTAATAGATAATTGCTGCAGAAACAAAAGAACTAATGCAGAAATCAGCTGCTGCCCAAACCAAAATTTAAACTATGAGGGTTGAATTTGATATAAGGCAACAAGATCAGACTGGTAATGCAATGGGGAAACTGGTTAAAAAGAAACAGAAAAACTGGAAAATGACAAGTCACATATGTAATAGTGAAATAATTGAAGAATGTTGTCTGTGATGACTTGGTTCAGAAAAGATTGCCTGTAATATTCTTGTGAAGAGTGGGAGATGGTTTTCAGGTAAAAATTTGGAAGTATCATTGGTTTCTTTTAACTATTGAGGATAATACACAAGAAAGATATTAACTAAACTCAAATAGCACAGTTTGCAGAAATAATTTGACTGAATCCAGAACTTTCCAACTTAGGGGAAAAAAAAAAAAAAAAAAAAAAAAACTTGTCAACAATTCCAGACTTTCGAGTTTAAAAGATTTTTAGACGAAGAGATAGCCTGAAGGTCAAAAGAAAATTTTAAATGTAGGTAAAAACCAACTATTAAGACTACAGAATGACTTAAGTTGATGCCTAGTATACTCTCTCAAGGGGACGACAGAGGATGAGATGGCTGCATGGCATCACTGACTCGATGGACGTGAGTCTGAGTGAACTCCAGGAGTTGGTGATGGACAGGGAGGCCTGGCATGCTGTGATTCATGAGGTTGCAAAGTCAGACACGACTGAGCGACTGAACTGAACTGTACTGAACTGATACTCCCTCAACTAGACCAAAAGGCTTCTAACAATCTTAAGAACACTGTCTCAAAGAAGCCTGAAATTTCCAAAGTTTATGGATATCTTCCCAAACTGTGAGTGTGATGATTAAGGAATGGAAAGGAACCAATCATGTTCAGAGGAAATTCACAGGACATTTCAAAAGTTGTATTGGTAAAAGTAATGCCAGCTTGGACTAAAAGGGTTCAAATGTGAAGTGAAAAGGATCTTTCAGTGCCTACCATGCTATGAAGAGAAAGGAGGTTAAGAAACACACAAAGCTACACATGTGACTTACATTTTATGGAAAAATAAGTTAGTTTATAGAGCAGATATCCACAGATAAAAATGAAAGAGAAATTACTTTGGCGCAGAACACAGGTCAAATCAAGGTATATTTGATGATTTCAGATTTGGGATAACTTTTGGCTACTACTTTGATATGGAACAGTGATTGCCAGGTACTTCCCATTTTTCCCATTTCTCAGTGTGTTTACTCTCTCCTTATATAATCATTGTATGTTGGTTGCATTATAAGTTATTGGGAGACACATATGAGAAACAATCTCTGCATACAATTTTAAAGCATGAGATTCTGAACTCATTATGTCATAGTTGGATGAGACATTAAATAGCAGTGGTATTTAATATACGTATTTTTTGTTCAGTTCAGTTGCTCAGTCGTGTCCAACTCTTTGCAACCCCATGAATCACAGCACGCCAGGCCTCCTTGTCCATCACCAACTCCCGGAGTTCACTCAGACTCATGTCCATCGAGTCAGTGATGACATCCAGCCATCTCATTCTCTGTCATCCCATTCTCCTCCTGCTCCCAATCTCTCCCAGATTTAGAGTCTTTTCCAATGGGTCAACTCTTCACATGAGGTGGCCAAATTACTGGTGTTTCAGCTTCAGCATCATTCACTCCAGAGAAATTCCAGGGCTGATCTCCTTCAGAATGGACTGGTTAGATCTCCTTGTAGTCCAAGGGACTCTCAAGAGTCTTCTCCAACACCACAGTTCAATAACATCAATCCTTCAGCATTCAGCTTTCTTCACAGTCCAACTCTCACATCCATACATGACCACTGGAAAAACCATAGCCTTGACTAAACAGACCTTTGTTGACAAAGTAATGTCTCTGCTTTTTAATATGCTATCTAGGTTGGTCATAACTTTCCTTCCAAGGAGTAAGTAAGTGTCTTTAAATTTCATGTCTGCAATCAACATCTACAGTGATTTTGGAGCCCAGAAAAATAAAGTCTGACACTGTTTCCACTGTTTTCCCATCCATTTCCCATGAAGTGATTGGACCAGATGCCATGATCTTCATTTTCTGAATGTTGAGCTTTAAGCCAACTTTTTCACTCTCTTCTTTCACTTTCATCAAGAGGCTCTTTAGTTCCTCTTCATTTTCTGCCATAAGGGTGGTGTCATCTGCATATCTGAGATTATTGATATTTCTCCTGGCAATCTTGATTCTAGCTTGTGCTTCCTCCAGCACAGCATTTCTCATGATGTATTCTGCATATAAGTTAAATAAGCAGGGTGGCAATATACAGCCTTGACTTACTCCTTTTCCTATTTGGAACCAGTCTGTTGTTCCATGTTCATTTCTAATTGTTCCTTCTTGACCTGCATACAGTTTTCTCAAGAGGCAGGTCAGGTACTCTGGTATGCCCATCTCTTTCAGAATATTCCACTGTTTATTGTGATCTACAGTCAAAGGCTTTGGCATAGTCAATAAAGCAGAAATAGATGTTTTTCTGGAACTCTCTTGCTTTTTCAATGATCCAGCAGATGTTGGCAATTGGATCCCTGGTTCCTCTGCCTTTTCTAAAACCAGCTTGAATATTTGGAAGTTCATGGTTCATTTATTGCTGAAGCCTGGTGTGGAGAATTTTAAGCATAAATTTACTAGCGTGTGAGATGAGTGCAATTGTGCAGTAGTTTGAGCATTCTTTGGCATTGCCTTTCTTTGGGATTGGAATGAAAACTGATCTTTTCTAGTCCTGTAGCCACTGTTGAGTGTTCCAAATTTGCTGGCATAGTGGAGAAAACCACTAAGGCATTCAGGTATGACTTAAATAAAATCCCTTCTGACTATACAGTGGAAGTGAGAAATAGATTTAAGAGAATAGTTCTGACAGACAGAGTGCCTGATGAACTATGGATGGAGGTTCGTGACATTGTACAGGAGAGAGGAATCAAGACTATCCCCAAGAAAAAGAAATACAAAAAAGCAAAATGGCTGTCTGAGGAGGCCTTACAAATAGCTGTGAAAATAAGGGAAGTGAAAAGCAAAGGAGAAAAGGAAAGATATACCCATTTGAATGCAGAGTTCCAAAGAATAGCAAGGAGATATAAGAAAGCCTTCCTCAGTGATCAGTGCAAAGAAATAGAGGAAAACAATAGAATGGAAAGACTAGAGATCCCTTCAAGAAAATTAGAGATATCAAGGGAACATTTCATGCAAAGACGGGCTCTGTAAAGGATGGAAATGATAGGGACTTAACAGAAGCAGAAGATATTAAGAAGAGGTGGCAAGAATAAACAGAAGAACTGTACAAAAAAGATGTTCACAACCCAGATAATCCCGATGGTGTGATCACTCACCTAGAGCCAGACATCTTGGAATGTGAAGTCAAGTGGGCCTTAGGAAGCATCACTGCAAACAAAGCTAGTGGAGGTGATGGAATTCCAGGTGAGCTATTTCAAATCCTGAAAGACAATGTTGTGAAAGTGCTGCACTCAATATTGCTCCATTAGGAGAAAGAAATGGCAAACCACTCCAGTACTCTTGCCTGGAAAAGTCCATGGACAGAGGGGCCTGCTGGGCTACAGTCCATGGAGTTGCAAAGAGTCAGACATGTCTGGGTGACTTTCACTTCAGTTCTCCACTGACTGTCTTTCAAGGGAAAAACTGTCTGGGAGGTATTATGCCACTAAAGCTACTTAGTCAGTTTGTTAGCAATTATATTTTATTCCTAGTATGTAAAGTGGGCAAAATTTAACAAACTGGCCAAGAAGCTTTACATTGAGTAAAGCTAGTTCAGACTTGCACATTGATTTCTTATTTTTTCATTGAAAACTGCAAATAAAGGATATAATCAAATGTTCTGCTTCAAGCCTGAGGAGGTTATCAATTAGGAATAAAATGGTTACAAAACCACTACCTTTTAAAATTAAATAAGTTAGATCAATGATTTGAGGGACAAAATACCAGATTAACTATCTATTGTATAATTCAAGGTTACCATTTTATGGGTTGGTAACACATGGTGGGACAAGGCAATGGCACCCCACTCCAGTACTCTTGCCTGGAAAATCCCATGGACAGAGGAGTCTGGTAGGCTGCAGTCCATGGGGTCACTGAGTCGGACATGACTGAGCGACTGCACTTTGACTTTTCTTTTCTTTTTTTTTTTTTTTAGTATGAACAAATTGTAACATGATAGTGTTTAGTTTGAACAATTAATACATTTCAGATATAATATTATACATATTTCAATGCTATTCTCCCCAATCATCTCACCCTCTCCCGGTCCCAGAGTCCAAAAGTCTGGTCTATACATCAGTGTCTCTTTTGTTGTCTCGTAAATAGGGAGGTGGATGGAACTGGAGCCTATTATACAGAGTGAAGTAAGCCAGAAACAAAAACACAAATACAGTATACTAACTCATATATATGGAATTTAGAAAGATGACTTTTCACTTTCATGCATTGGAGAAGGAAATGGCAACCCACTCCAGTGTTCTTGCCTGGAGAATCCCAGGGACGGGAGAGCCTGGTGGGCTGCCGTCTATGGGGTTGCACAGTCGGACACGACTGAAGCGACTTAGCAGCAGCAGTAGCAGCAGCAGCACCACTTGGTGATCCTAGAAAACCTGGAAATATTGTAGACACACTATGGCTAATTTTCAACAATAACATAAAATGTTTTGGGTATTCTAAATCTCTCCACAACATGAAAAAAATAAAAAAGACAACATTGTGACTGTCTTTTCTTAGGACTTGAATTTATTCCATACAGAATGTATTGAAATATTTTTTTTTTATTTTAATGAGATAAAGTGATGTATCAATAAATGTCCTTGATTGACTAAATGATAGGATTTATTTTACCCAATTATGATTGCAATTAAGCAACTATAGGAATGTTTATTTTTTCATTTGTTAAAATCTGTATCATAGACTTCAAACATGAAAATTATACATGTCCTTCATTGAAATAAAACTAAGAATGCCTACTTAATTAATATGCTTGTTATATACTAACTGCAATATTTCTGAATTTTTGTCACCCTCTCTTAGATACATAGAATATTCGGCACCAGAAGGGTTTGGATGTGTGAACATATATCATTAGGATTCTTCTGATAGAAAGTCTGATTATCATATATGCCAGACATTTCCAATGTCATTGAACAGCATGACAAAACATGTTCAGCCTCAGAGAGAGTAGTTTTGTCTCTGTTACATTTTGTTCCCCAGCTGATTATAGGGTCAAGATTTTATAATACTCATGGCCCTTTCTACATGAGTTGCTATTGCTTCTAAGTGGAGACCCTTCCAATTTTCTCCATATGTATTCCTTTCCTCAATTCAGGGGCCTGATCTATCATGACAATGATAATATCAACTTCTTTAGTCAGGACAAAGTTTTATCAGGTTTATTTCAGTTATGTTTAGTCATTCAGTCGTGTCAGACTCTTTGCGACCCCATGAATTGCAGCACGCCAGGCTGCCCTGTCCATCGCCAATTCCAGGAGATCACTCAGACTCACGTCCATCAAGTCAGTGATGCCATCCAGCCATCTCATCCTCTGTCGTCCCCTTCTCCTCCTGCCCCCAGTCCCTCCCAGCATCAGAGTCTTCTCCAATGAGTCAACTCTTCGCATGAGGTGGCCAAAGTACTGGAGTTTCAGCTTTAGCATCATTCCTTCCAAAGAAATCCCAGGGCTGATCTCCTTCACAATGGAGTGGTTGGATCTCCTTGCAGTCCAAGGGACTCTCAAGAGTCTTCTCCAACACCACAGTTCAAAACCATCAATTCTTCGGCTCTCAGCCTTCTTCACAGTCCAACTCCCACATCCATACATGACCACAGGAAAAACCATAGCCTTGACAAGACAGACATTTGTTGGCAATGTAATGTCTCTGCTTTTGAATATGCTATCTAGGTTGGTCATAACTTTCCTTTCAAGGAGTAAGCGCCTTTTAATTTCATGGCTGCAATCACCATCTGCAGTGATTTTGGAGCCCAGAAAAATAAAGTCTGACACTGTTTCCCCATCTATGTCCCATGAAGTGATGGAACCAGATGCCATGATCTTCGTTTTCTGAATGTTGAGCTTTAAGCCAACTTTTTCACTCTCCACTTTCACTGTCATCAAGGGGCTTTTTAGTTCCTCTTCATTTTTCTGCCATAAGGGTGGTGTCATCTGCATATCTGAGGTTACTGATATTTCTCCTGGCATTCTTGATTCCAGCTTCTATTTCTTCCAGTCCAACGTTTCTCATGATGTACTTTGCATAGAAGTTAAATAAACAGCGTGACAATATACAACCTTGACATACTCCTTTTCCTATTTGGAACCAGTCTGTCGTTCCATGTCCATTTCTAACTGTTGCTTCCTGACCTGCATACAGATTTCTCAAGAGGCATATGAGACGGTCTGTTAGTCCCATCTCTTTCAGAGTTTTCCACAGTTTATTGTGATCTACACAGTCAAAGGCTTTGGCATAGTCAATAAAGCAGAAATAGATGTTTTTCTAGAACTCTCTTGCTTTTTTCATGAGCCAGCAGATGTTGGCAATTTGATCTCTGGTTCTTCTGCCTTTTCTAAAACCAGCTTGAACATCAGGAAGTTCACGGTTCACATATTGCTGAAGCCTGGCTTGGAGAATTTTGAGCATGACTTTACTAGCGTGTGAGATGAGTGCAGTTGTGTGGTAGTTTGAGCATTTTTGGCATTGCCTTTCTTTGGGATTGGGATGAAAACTAACCTTATCCAGTCTGGTGGCCACTGCTGAGTTTTCCAAATTTTCTGGCATATTGAGTACAGCACTTTCACAGCATCATCTTTCAGGATTTGAAATAGCTCAACTGGAATTCCATTACCTCCACTAGCTTTGTTCATAGAAATGCTTTCTAAGGCCCACTTGACTTCACATTCCAGGATGTCTGGCTCTAGGTCAGTGATCAAACCATTGTGATTATCTGGGTCATTAAGATCTTTTTTGTACAGTTCTTCTGTTTATTCTTGCCACCTCTTCTTAATATCTTCTGCTTCTGTTAGGTCCATACCATTTCTGTCCTTTATCGAGTCCATCTTTGCATGAAATGTTCCTTTGGTATCTCTGATTTTCTTGAAGAGATCCCTAGTCTTTCCCATTCTGTTGTTTTCCTCTATGTCTTTGCATTGATCACTGAAGAAGGCTTTCTTATCTCTTCTTGCTGTACTTTGGAACTCTGTATTCAGATGCTTATATCTTTCCTTTTCTCCTTTGCTTTTTGCTTCTTTTCTTTTCACAGCTATTTGTAAGGCCTCCCATACAGCCATTTTGCTTTTTTTGCATTTCTTTTCCATGGGGATGGTCTTGATCCCTGTCTCCTGTACAATGGAATGAACCTCATTTCATAGTTTATCTGGTACTCTATCAGATCTAGTCTCTTAAATCTATTTCTCACTTCCACTGTATAGTCAGAAGGGATTTGATTTAGGTCATACCTGAATGGTCTAGTGGTTTTCCCTACTTTCTTCAATTTCAGTCTGAATTTGGCAATAAGGAGTTCACGGTCAGAGCCACAGTCAGCTTCTG
The DNA here is from genome assembly GCA_935064755.1 of Tragelaphus eurycerus. NCBI lineage: Eukaryota > Metazoa > Chordata > Mammalia > Artiodactyla > Bovidae > Tragelaphus > Tragelaphus eurycerus. Next base: position 15,176,573 of record CAKXYN010000009.1, on the reverse strand, counting down.
GTCTTGTTTTTGCTGACTGTATAGAGCTTCTCCATCTTTGGCTGCAAAGAATATAATCAATCTGATTTCAGTGTTGATCATCTGGTGATGTCCTTGTCTCATAAGAGTCTTCTCTTATTTTGTTGGAACACAGTGTTTGCTATGACCAGTGCATTTTCTATCTGGTTAAGCAACATTTATTTATCAAAAATTAAAATAATATATTTAGATGATATTATTTTGATGCTGGATGCTTATTTTTCAAGTAGAGGAGATGAGGACACTGGTGGCTACTATTATTTCTGAGGATGCATTCTTAAAACCACCTAGTAATACAGCAGAATTGGCAGTTGTTTTTCCCATGGCCTCTTTGCAACTGAATCTCTTTCTTGAAACACAGGCATCAAAGAAGAATCTGAGCTTTTGAGTGACCTCATGCACAGATTGATATTTTAAACCCCATGTTTTCAGCAAGGCAAGATTTTAGCCTCATTGTATTATTCAGAACTATTCTATAACAAAATGGCCTGTTGTCTTGTACTGCATCTTTCTCCAGCATAAGAGCAGATAAGATTGTCACTCTCACCAAAGAGATAACAGCACAAATAGAACTGTTTTTGTAACTGGTTAATAAAACTTTAAGATTTCATAGAATCAAGGACAAAGAGTAGAAACAGTTGATGTACTCTTCTCCTTCCCCAGTATGATAATTTGTCACAGCCATTTAATCAACATCACCCTTACAAGAAAAGAAGGTGAGAGGCATTAGGGGCATGCCTTTCACAAACTGTAGACAATGATTGACTTTTCCCAGTCCGTACATAACATTATCAGGAACAGTTTTCTGAACGTGCTATCTGCCTCTTTAGTAAGAAACAGCAAAAAACAACTTTCAAATGTTAAGTGTATGGTCATCTGTTTTTATTGCAGTCTAGCTACAACAAAATTACCTCTAAATGACAGTTTTATCTCTGTTAAAATAGAAAGACAATTTCCAAATAGTAAGCTTTTGTTCATTGGTGTTTCATTGCGACTACTAACAAAAATAAAACTATGAAGAAAGTCACCCCTTTCTTCACATCCTGGTCTAACTTGCTAGCAAACCTAATCTCCTTCTTCCTGTCTCAGTAGAGCTCCCTTACTTCCTTTCAAAACTTTAAAATATTATTATTTCATAGTATCTACTTGCTTGAGAGGGATTCTCAGGTGGCTCAGTTGTAAACAATCCACATGCCAAGCAGGAGACGTGAGTTCCATCCCTGGTTTGAGAAGATCCCTTAGAATAGGAAATAGCAACCCATTCCAGTGTTCTCACCTGGGAAATCCCATGGACAGAGGAGCTTAGTGTGCTACAGTCCATGGGATTGCAGAGTAGGACATGACTTAGTGACTAAAGAACAACAAATCTGCTTGAGAATGTTAAAATTGGTGTTGAGGACTGTGTCCCTAAAAGTCACTGCTGACATTCCTGCTTTTATTCTTCTTTCCCCTCTTAGTTTATCTGTCACGTATACCAACTTGGTCCACCCCAACTGGATGCATCTACTAACCAAGGAAGCTTTATAATCAAGAAGACCTCTGACATGACAGACTTTACCATCAAGCATCTTTCTTGAGGCTTCAGAAACCAAAACTGTCTTGTGTGCCCTTTGAAATTTGTAATACATAAGGGAGAAATGTCTTCATCTCTATGTGTACATAAGGTTCTTAGAGAGAGAAGTATAGTGAAATAAACCCATTCATGTAAAAAGCTCTGTTTATTTATCTCTGAAGCCCCATCTCTCTAGAATAGGATTTGCTGAAGTTGATACTACTGACATTTTAGTATTTATTGGGGTGGGGGAGCTTCCCATGCATTGTAGATGTTTAATAGCATCCCTGACTACTATTATCTGGATGCATACAACATACTCACCATTTATACTGATAACAAATATATCTCCAGACATTGTCAAGTATTCCAGAGTGTCAAAACTGAGAACTACTAGATAAGAACCACTATTATATAATTTGAGTATCACTGTTATTAGCTCAGTTGTGTTCAACTCTTTGCAATCCCATGGGCTGTAGCCTGCCAGGTTCCTCTGTCCATGGAATTCTCCAAGCAAGAATGCTGGAGTGCATAGTCATTCCCTTCTCCAGGAGATCTTCCCAAATCAGGGATTGAATCTGGGTCTCTCGCATTGTAGGCAGATATTTTACCATCTGAGCCACCAGGAAAGCATCATCATAAGGGACTAATTCATGGAACAAATCTGACTGAAAAATATTTTCACTAGAAATCACATTTCCCTTCCAATAACATCATATTACTAAGAAAAGTTTGCTTGAGTGATTCCTTTCTTATGGTGCCCACAGTGTGCCTGCATATGAGAGGACCTCCCAAACATGCCTGGACAGTTCTATTTCATATGCTGAAACACTGGGTTTTCAAACTTGGCTTCCTTATGATGCTTTTTTCATGACTATAGTCAACAAATTGCGTATAAAAAAAAGCATACAATTAAATGAACAATAATTTTAAAATAACTACTAATTGCTTAATTAGACTCTGACAGAAACATATAATAGTCCATATTATTGAGACACCTCCAACAAAAAGATAAGATTAAAAAGGTATAAATATAATGACTTCAGCTATCCAGTAACTTGAAATTCCAAGAAATTTTGAACATTTTTCTGCAATGTGTCTTATTTGTGTGCTGTCAAAATAATCTTCTAAATCATGTGAGATGAAAATAGATATCTTTCAGATATAGAATGCTTCAGAGGTATAATCAATTAATCAGTCAGATGTGAAAAACATTTAGTTTGGAACAGTTTGCTCCTTTCATTTCAGTTTTTCTGACAATACCTTGGTTACTTTATTTTTAGTTATTATTTTATATTGTTCTGAAAATGTGTGTGTCTGTATGCCTGTGCATTGGATCTGTGTGTATTTAAGTCCTAACCTTGGCTTTAAATGGATAAATAGGTTCAAAACCAAGTAAATAGAATAATTTTTTGATGACACTGAAAAACTGAATTTTAAAAGGCCTAAGTAATTTATGTTGGTTGCTCTTTCCTTCTGGAGATGTATTTGTCTTCTGTCACTTCCTGAAACTATTTCAATTAATTTAAAGACTACAAACCCAAACACCTTCAGGTCTTAGTAAGGTCAGTATGTTGAGTCTCCAGGTAAGTCGACTCAGTATCACCCAGTAAGTTTTTAGAATAATAAATGTTTTGACTGCTCTACCCCAGGCAATGCCCTCCTCCTTCCTTCTCTAGTTACAGAACGCAACAATCTGTGGTTTAAGAAGTATTTCCAGTGCTACTGATCCATGATTAAGATTGCAAACCACTGAGTTAAGGAAATGGAAAACTCAACACATATATGATGAAAAAGGGACAAAACGCAGTGGAGAATTTTGATTCATTTGAATTTATTGGTTCACATTCATAAAGCAACAACAGGCTTGTTCAGAAATTTATTTAATGTGTTTAAAATAGGAGTGATCATAATACCTGCTGCATTGCTAATTGTAGAAATAGTATCATTATTCTTTGACCTTTTAACCTGACTTCTTTCTGGAAGTGATAAAATGGAGAGGCTTTGGCAAGTCTATTTGTGCTCTCTCCTATGGTTTGGTATCACAGCTGAAACAAAAATTCCTGCCTGGGGAAGTCAAACCTGATCTGAGACAGTTAATATAGAGAAAGAAGTAAAAAGGTGTGGTTGAAAAGTGTGTACATAAATGGTGATAAGGGAAAACCTGCCATTACTCTTTTACCAAGAGAATACCTTAGAGCAAGAAAATAACACTCCCAGCTATATCTTTCTTGACCAATCTTGAAACTTTCCATGTAGCTTTGTTGTTTGTTGTGATTCTGTTTAAGAATAGAAGACAAAAAATAATATTTGGTGAAGAAAAATTGTATTAAATAAATAAAATTAACCAATATCCCTTGAGAACCATAGTTTTAAATAACCTATTAGAATTACCATACTTGCTTATATTTTGGGGTCCAGAGACAAATCCAGCTTGGAAACTGAATGCCTCATTGAGACCAGAAGCCTATAGCTATCAATTGCTTTTCTGTGAACCAAAATGGAATCTTATTTAAGCAACAACCTAGGTACAGTATGAAGGAATCAGAGATGTTTATTTTCACAGTACTTTAGAAACCCATGCTTCTGGTGACCCAAATGGTAAGGAAACCCAGACAAGAGGGAATATATATTATGTATGGCTGATTCACCTTGTTGTACAATAGAAACTAACATAACATTGTAAAGCAACTATACTCCAATAAAAATTAAAAAAAATAAAAAGCAGAAAACAATAACAAAAAGTTAAAAATAAATAAGATGTGAAACACAGTCTTGGAGTGCCTTGTGTCATATTTCTATAAAATTTCACAAATACTTACATTCACTTCCTGTATTTATCTTATGGTAAATTAGTTAAAAAAAAAAAAAAAAAAAGTTTATGTACTGACATCTTCCATGGGTCAAACTTGGAGTAGCAATACACTACAATTTTGAACATTAAATCTATTTAACTGTAGAGTAAATTAAAAAGAAACAAGGATAAGGATGTTAAAATAGTGTATAAGTGTATAGACTATGTCTGGCAATAAAAAAATATTATAATGAACATAAGTGGAAAAGGAAGACATTGAAAGCCTGACGAAATCAGTATATTTGACTCCTGGCTAGTTGCTGATAAAGAAAGAAATAATGAAACTTGATAAATCAAAGACAGGAATATAAATCATAAGAAGTGAAATAATTACAGTATCATAATACAAGGCAGTGAAATTGGATAGTTTGGAGAAGAGAGGAAGAGGAGTTGGGTTGAATCAGTTACTACATAGTTGTAGTATTGCTCAGAGTATGGAACTGACAAGTATAGATAAAACTAAAGATACTTCTTTCTTAAAAATCAATATCAATTCTTGTTCCAGAACTAGATTGCATAGATTTACTTTTTCCAGTTTCTCCCTCTAAGTACACTAAATACTCTGGAAATTATTCAATAGAAATAGTAAAGGACTTTGAGAAACACAAAGACGGTGAACAAACTAGAGACTTCAAGGCTTAAGTAACAAAAATGTAGTAAGTTTCCTTGTTTCCGTTTCCTATTAAATCCCCAATTTCATGTTAGAGGGGCCCAAAACCTGGGAAATCCAACAGGCACAAGCAAAACATCTCCAAAAAGCTTTCTTTTTCTGGCAAAAGGATTAGGAAACAGGAAGCCTATCAGAGATCTAGTGAGGGACCCCAAAACTCATTCCAAATTAAGGTTTCATCAGGGGTGTTCCTAGCCATTGACAACAACAGTGGCATCAGTAAAAATCATCAGGCTATTCTAAGACCAGCTCTACAGCTGTTGCACTGGTGGTTGGCCTAACCTGTCCTCAGCAACATCAGCAGTGATGTCCTGAGACTCCTGGCAGTCCATTTGGAAGAATAAGGAGACAGAGCATCTTCTGACTCTGAAAATATTATTAGGAAGGACTCAAAAATAGTGTCTATACCACTAGAAAAATAAGGTAGACCAGAATATTATGAAAACTAAGCTGTCCTGGAAACAAAGCCCAAAGCAGAATAGGGTATATATGCCAAAGCTGAACAAAATGATGGACTGCTAAAATAGTAAATAAGAGTAAAAGTCTCTCAAGGTAATATGTCCAAGCTAAAACTAAAAATTACTCAATGTAGCAAAATCCAGGAAAGCCAGCATTAAAGTAAAAAAAGAAGACTAATGCTGATATTGAGATGAATTACATGTTGGAATTATCTAAGACAGATTTTTAAAGTAACTTTCATAAAAGTCATACAAAAATCAGCTGAAAATTGAGAAGCAGAATAAATACTATTAGGAAAACCCAAATAAATCCACATCAAAAAGTATTAAAGTTTGTAAAACTAAAGAAACAACATTTAAAAGCAGTCAATAGAAACAACTTATTCCTTATATAGAACACCAGTTACAATGACACAGATTTCCATGTGACTCCATATAGATTGAAGAAAGCGGCATAATTTTTATTTTTTGGTGTGTCTAGTTAACATCCTTTGCCATAGTTACAAATTTTTTGTTCCTTGTGATGAGAAATTTTAAAATCTATTCTCACAGTATTTTTTCAAACGATGAAAGAGAACTGTCAAACTCAAAACTATCCTTCTGGAACAAAGTATAAACAAAGGAATTCTCATACAAAGAAAGGATAAATGATTCTTTTCCTAGCAGATCAAACAAAGAATGGCTACAGGAAGCTTTCAAAAAGAAAAAAAAAAAAAAAAAAAAAGAAAGAAAGTAAATGATAGCAGAGTAAGTTTGGGCCCTTCAGAATGGAATGCACAGCAACAGAATAGGTAAAATTAGAGTTAAGAAAACAGTAGTTTTATCTCATAAATTTTAAAACCATAATTTGTAATTGAGGTCAATATTACATACCATCAAATGTGCTGCTCAATGTATGTAGAGGAAATACTTAACATGTTTTAAAAGTGATGATAAGACAGAGACAAATGCAAGTAGAGTTTTTATACTTCATTCAAAATGGTAAAACATTAACAGCAAAAGACTGTGATAAAATGTGTGTGTGTGTGCGTGTGTAGTAGTAATACCCATGTCAACCCTTAAGAGAATTATACAAAGCTAAAAACTTACTAAAAGCATTGTAAATAAAATACAATGGAAACATAAAAGTATTCAAGTCACCTGTAGGAAATAATGAAAAATGAAACAAAAATGAGAAATATAGGAACCAAACCAAAAACAAATATATATATAAAGGTACACTAAAACACTAAGGTAATAATTACTCTAATTGTAAATGTCTGAATATGCCAAATGAAAGACTGAGATTAGCAGAGCATAAAAAAAAATCACAATTAACTATGATATGTGTAAAAAACTTACTTCAAACTTAGAAATATAGATCAGACATAAAAGGATGTAAAAAGTTATAGCACACAAAAATTAACTTAAAAATAAGAGACCAAGTGGGACACTATACACTTATAAAAGAATGTATCTATTAAGAAGAAATAGCAATTCTAAATATGTGTGCATCAAAGATCAGAGGTTCAAAATACATACAACAAAAACTGATACACTTAAAATATATATAATACTATATTTATAGTTAAAGACTTCAATAACACATTCTCAGGAACAAATAGAAATACTAGACAAAAAAATCAGACAATAGGTTCTGACATTATAGAAAATACTATCAGCAAGATATATATTCTTTTCAATACCCATGTGATATTGAGCAAAATGATAATAAACTATATCATAAAATGAATATTAACATACCTAAAATAATTGAAATCATACAGTGTATATTATCTAACAATAATGAAATGAAACTAAAATAACATAAATTCAAGGTATATCTACAAATACTTAAAATTAAACTGTTAAACAATCCATGGATTACAGAGATATAAAAACAAAATTAAATATATAAACCTGAATAAAAACACACGGTATTGTGTGAAAATTTTACAATAGCAAAATATATAAGATGCAGGTAAAGCAGTGCTTAAAAGAAGTTTTAAAGCACTGAATGCGTACATTATAAAAAAGGAAAAGTCTCACATCAGTAAATTAAGTTCTGAACTCAAGACCCAAGGGAGAGGGGAAAGAAAAAAATAAATATAAGACAAGAAATCAGTAAAATCAAAGACAGAAGTATGATAGAAAATATCAATAGAACATGAAGCTGGCTCTTTAAGAAACATTCAAATTGATAAATTTCCAGTAAGTTTGGTAAATATAAAAAAAAAAAAAAAATCACCAAAATCAGATAAAAACACCATATTTTAACAGTTGCTACAGCCATTAAACAGACAAAGAAATAGCAAGACCATCCCCAAGAAAAATAAATGCAAAAAAGCAAAATGGCTGTCTGGGGAGGCCTTACAAATACCTATGAAAAGAAGAGAAGCAAAAAGCAAAGGAGAAAAGGAAAGATATAAGCATCTGAATGCAGAGTTCCAAAGAATAGCAAGGAGAGATAAGACAGCCTTCCTCAGCCATCAATGCAAAGAAATAGAGGAAAACAACAGAATGGGAAAGACTAGAGATCTCTTCAAGAAAATGAGAGACAGCAAGGGAACATTTCATGCAAAGATGGGCTCGATAAAGGACAGAAATGGTATGGAACTAACAGAAGCAGAAGATATTAAGAAGACATGGCAAGAATACACAGAAGAACTGTACAAAAAAGATCTTCATGACCCAGATAATCACGATGTTGTGATCACTGACCTAGAGCCAGACATCCTGGAATGTAAAGTCAAGTGAGCCTTAGAAAGCATCACTATAAACAAAGCTAGTGGAGGTAATGGAATTCCAGTTGAGCTATTCCAAATCCTGAGAGATGATGATGTGAAAGTGCTGCACTCAATATGCCAACAAATTTGGAAAACTTAGCAGTGGCCACAGGACTGGAAAAGGTCAGTTTTCATTCCAATTCCAAAGAAAGGCAGTGCCAAAGAATTCTCAATCTCCCACACAGTTGCACTCATCTTACAAGCCAGTAAAGTAATGCTCAAAATTCTCCAAGCCAGGCTTTAGCAATATGTGAATCGTAAACTTCCTGATGTTCAAGCTGGTTTTAGAAAAGGTAGAGGAACTAGAAATCAAATTGTCAACATCCGATGGATCATTGAAAAAACAAGAGAGTTCCAGAAAAACATCTATTTCTGCTTTATTGACTATATCAAATATTTTGACTGTGTAGATCACAATAAACTGTGGAAAATTCTGAAAAAAAAAAGGGAGTATCGGACCACCAACCTGTTTCTTGAGAAACCTGTATGTAGGTCAGGAAGCAGCACTTAGAACTGGAAATGGAATGACAGACTGGTTCAAAATAGGAAAAGGAGTACGTCAAGGCTGTATATTGTCACCCTGCTTATTTAACTTATAAGCAGAATACATCATGAGAAACACAGGGCTTGAGGAAGCAAGAGCTGGAATCAAGATTGCTGGGAGAAATATCAATAACCTCAGATATGCAGAAGACACCACTCTTATGGCAGAAAGTGAAGAAGAACTAAAGAGCCTCTTGATGAAAGTAAAAGAAGGGAGTGAAAAAGTTGGCTGAAAGCTCAATATTCAGAAAATGAAGATCATAGCATCTGGTCCCATCACTTCATGGCAAATAGATGGGGAAACAGTGGAAACAGTGGCTGACTTTATTTTGGGGGCTCCAAAATCATTGCAGATGGTGATTGCAGCCATGAAATTAAAAGACACTTACTCCTTGGAAAGAAAGTTATGACCAACCTAGACAGTATATCAAAAAGAAGAAACATTACTTTTCCAACAAAGGTCCATCTAGTCAAGGCTATGGTTTTTCCAGTGGTCATGTATGGATGTAAGATTTGGAGTAGAAAGAAAGCTGAGTGCCGAAGAATTGATGCTTTTGAACTGTGGTGTTGGAGAAGACTCTTGAGAGTCCCTTGGACTGCAAGGAGATCCAACCAGTCCATCCTAGAGGAGATCAGTCCTGAGTGTTCATTGGAAGGACTGATGCTGAAAGTCCAGTACTTTGGCCACCTGATGCGAAGAGCTGACTCATTTGAAAAGACCCTGATGGTGGGAAAGATTGAGGGCAGGAGGAGAAGGGGACAACAGAGGATGAGATGGTTGGATGGCATCAGCTGTTCAATGGACATGAGTTTGGGTTTACTCCAGGAGTTTGTGATAGACAGGTAGCCCTGTTGTGCTGCAGTTCATGGGGGTCGCAAAGAGTCGGACACGACTGAGCGACTGAACTTACCTGAACATCCATTAAAAAGACAAAGAAACAGCATGAACAATTTTATGTTTATAAATTTGACTCCTTAGAAGACACAAACCATTTCCTCAAAACCCAGAAATGACCACAATTAAGTCTAAATGTAATATATAACTTGAATTACTTTAATAGTTCTCAAGAAATAATCCACCAGAGCCAAAGTGTTCCACTGGTAATTTTACCAAATAATCAAAGAAAGATTAAGAGTAGTTTATAGATTTCTTTCAGAAAAGACATAATAAGGAAACACTTCTCAACTAATTTGGGACCCACATTACCCAGATATTAGAACCAAACAAAGGCAGTAGAAAGAAGCAAGAGAAGGGAGGAAAACAAAAATCATAGGCCAATATCTCTCATATAATTAGATACAAAACATTTCAATCCAATTTTAGCACAGTGAATTCACTAAAACATAATAAGAAATAATACACCATGACCATGTAAGTCAAGTAAGTTTCCCCCCTCCCCAGGAATGCAAGTTTGGTTCAATATTTTAAAATCAGTGAATGTAAATCCATTATATAAATGAATGAAAGAAGAAAGATCATATGATAATACCAACCGATTATGTCAATGACACCAAAAAAAAAAAAAAAAAAAATCCAGAAAAATGCAGCATATAAACTCTCTGTAGTAGGAATAGAGGACAACTGACACAGTTTTCCATTAAAATCTCTACAAAAAACTTATAGCTAGTTAGCCTCATACTAAGTAGTCAGAAAATGAATGTTGCTTTTTCTCTGTGGTCAGAAATAAAGCAAGAATATCTACTGTCATCACTTTACTCAACATAGTACTATAGCTTCTAGACACTGGCAACAGGCAAGAAAAATTGCATACCTTTTGAAAAACTAAAACTCTATTTTCAGATGGCACAGGTGAATAAATACAAATTCCCAAGGAATCTACAGAAAATTTGTGAAGTAATAGTGAGTTCAGTAAGGTTGTAGAACAAAACATTAACACAGAAAAATTCATGCATCTTCACATACTTACGACATACCGATAGATACAAATATCAAAAGACAATATCAATTACAACTTCTCCCAAGAAAATAAAATACTAGGTATATATATAAAAATATGTAAAGCATATGTACACAAAAAATTGAAAGAAGTATAAACTACAATGTATAAGATAAATAAACTACAAAGCTATATCGTACAACACAGAGATTACAGACAATACTTTATAATTGCTACAAATAGAATATAACCTTAAAAATTATGAATCACTATGTTGTACACCTGGAACATATAAAATGATGCATATCAAATATGCCTCAATTCTAAAAAGGTACATTGGAAGACAGCTATAATAATTGGAAAATAACCCTTTTGGAAAAGTCCAATTTTTTCTCAAAATAAAATCTAAATATTTATAGACATAGACTATGTTTATTACATTATGGTGCTTGCCATGTAAAACTCAGGGTACACAACAAACACCTATTGAGCAAGGTATCTAGGACATAATGAACAGATTATACCTTTTATAGGCAACAAATAGTAACTCACTAAATATGGTAGTAAGATTCAAAATATTTCCTCTCAGAGCTTGATGAAGATGTTAATATTTTTCTCAATGAAAGGAGACAAAAAAAGTTTTCTAAGTCAGCTCTAACTGTATAATTACTTTATTTAAAACAGTTCTTATAAAATTACATGATCATGTGATGATTAATTCATGATATGGAATGACAGCAAATGCAAATTTACACTTGGACCTGAAGAAATAGAGGTATAAAGTATAGTTTAATTAAAAAAAAAAAAAAAAAAAAAACAGTCTACTATGCTATGCTATGCTATGCTATGCTATGCTATGCTATGCTAAGTCACTTCAGTCGTGTCCGACTCTGTGTGACCCCATAGATGGTGGGTAGCCTACCAGGCTCCCTGTCCCTGGGATTCTACAGGCAAGAACACTAGAGTGGGTCGCCATTTCCTTCTCCAATGCATGAAAGTAAAAAGTGAAAGTGAAGTCGCTCAGTCGTGTTGGACTCTTAGCGACCCAATGAACTGCAGCCTACAAGGCTCCTCCATCCATGGGATTTTCCAGGCAAGAGTACTGGAGTGGGGTGCCATTGCCTTCTCCAACAGTCTACTATATAGGCTCCAAATTCCTAAATATGCCAAAAATTCTCCTCAGTTAGTTCCCAATCTATTAAAAAATTCATGTTTCTTCCAGAAAATCATTTAGAAAATTTTAGCAACAAAACAGTATATCAATATAGATACAATCCATCATTTTGCTTAGTGTTTTTATAATAAAACAGTTCTCACTTTACTTCAAGTCTTTGATATCTAAGTGCATAATTTGGTAGAAAAAATTAGACAGCACCCTGAATAAGACCAGTAACACTAAATCATTTCTTTAGAATAATGATTTCAAATTTTACTGTATTTTCTCATAGATATTATATATGCTGTTTGCTTATTTTAGTGAATAAAATTAGGATTTTTGCCAATGTATCTGACAATTAAAACTTCATTTTCACACTTTCATAGTTTAACTGTATTTTTTTCTTTCAGTTTTATTGAGATATAATTATAATACAGCATTGTATAATTTTAAGGTATCCAGCATAATGATTTGACTTGTACATACATCATGAAATTATTATCACAGTGATTTAGTGAATATCTATCATCTAATATAGATATAAAAGATAAAAAACAAAACAAAACATTTTTTCTTAGTGGCTGTAACTCAGAATTTACTCTTAACTTTCATATATAACATAGAGCAGTGCTCATTTCATTAATCATATTGTACACTATATATCTAGAACTCATTTATCTTATAACTGGAACTTTGAAGGTTTGACAACCTTCATTCAATTCCCCATCCCTGCACCTTGCCTCTGTGATTTTATATTTCTATACATTACAAAATAATCATCACAATAAGTCTAGTTATCATCTGTCACTATACAAAGATAATATATTAGTATTAACTATATTCCTATGCCATACATTTCATCTCTATGTATCGTTTACTTTGTGACTGGAAGTTTTCAACTCTTAAACCTTCCTCATCTGTCTCAAATTCAATTTAAAATGGTGCTACATCTTTATTTCCATTTTTTCTCAAATAAAATGTTATTTAAAAAACCTATTCATTGTTGATATTAGAAGTCATACTCCCTAATGAAATACGATTTTTCCCACTGGGATTCTGAATTATAAAAGCCCTGATTAATCAAATATTTTCCTCTTTCTCCCCAAATTTCTGGTGCCTGTTACAGTGTCTCTCTGCATTAGGCATCCACTATATATTTACTAATGAATTTGCTGTTTGATACCTCCTCAAATAGTGAAAAATTAAACTTTGTACTTTTCCACATAGAGTTTCACATCCTTTTCTTGTCAGTTGTGTATAAATTATCATAGTTTTCTTTACTGAATGATAGTTCTGTCAATTTTTTTTAAAAAATTCCTACTTCACCAGTAGTTTAGTGGCATGCATCTCTTTCTTTTTATTATAAGCATTGAGTGATTTTTTTAACGCACCTAATTGGAATGGAGTAGCATGATAGAATTGTGTGAACCAACTTAATATTACATGGTAATGTTAATAAGTTCATTGATGGGAGTGGACTAAATTTCAGGATATGTATTCTGTCTCTCATTGGAGAAGGAAATGGCAACCCACTCCAGTGTTCTTGCCTGGAGAATCCCAGGGACAGGGGAGCCTGGTGGGCTGCCGTCTATGGGGTTGCACAGAGTTGGACACGACTGAAGCGACTTAGCAGCAGCAGCATTCTTTCTCTTATTTTTGAAAATATCAAGATCCTTCATAAATTGTTAAAGTTTCTTGATTTATTCACACTTTTTATTGAGCTACAAAATAACCTGAAAATCAAGGATTATAACATCATAGGATAAACACCGTATAAAACTATCAGGTAAAATGCATCATCCAAACTTTTTTAAAGTGAAATAGATCAATGAAATATAAATGGAGATATTTTGTTCTTCCTTGGTGAGTAATGAGTGAATGAAAATGAATGAATTGGGAAAAGCTGTATGGAAGTCTACACTCTGCTTGTGTCGTGATAAAAAAAAAAATCAATGGCAGTTTTTTTTTTTAGAACAATTTTGTGTTTTCTCTTGAGTACATAGTTCTGATGGAATTGATTTTTCTCAATCACTGTCAGAGTCGTTCTGTGTAGTCCACTAACAACAATTACTTTTCCCCCATGATAAAATTTATGAAATATTCCTAGGTGAGAATAGATGTGGTATGTAATATAGGTATATCAATCAAGATACTCTTAATTAAAATAATACTAAAAGAAACTAAAAATGAATACAAACATAAATAAATGCAGTAATGTATCTTAAAACCAATTGTTCATTTTATGGATGTCTATATGTACGCATGGAGAAGGCAATGGCACCCTACTCCAGTACTCTTGCCTGGAAAATCCCATGGATGGAGGAGCCTGGCAGGCTGCAGTCCATGGAGTCGTGAAGAGTCAGACACGACTGAGCAACTTCACTTTCACTTTTCACTTTAATGCATTGGAGAAGGAAATGGCAACCCACTCCAGTTTACGTGCCCGGAGAATCCCAGGGACAGGGGACCCTGGTGGGCTGTCATCTCTAGGGTCGCACAGAGTCGGACACAACTGAAGTGACTTAGCAGCAGCATATGAACACAAATTCTGCATGTAATAATGTAATAATAAAAATTTAACACAATTATGTTTATATATTTTATAGTTAGTTTTGTCATCATAGTCTAGTTTATACAATATATATAGTGCAAACCAAGCGATTCAATAGTTTGATAGATTACAAACCATACAAGGTCCAATGCTGTAAAGAACAATATTGCCTAGGAACCTGGAATGTTACGTTCATGAATCAAGGCAAATTGAAAGTGGTCAAACAGGAGATGGCAAGAGTGAACGTCGACATTCTAGGAATCAGCGAACTAAAATGGACTGCAATGGGTGAATTTAACTCAGATGACCATTATATCTACTACTGTGGGCAGGAATCCATTAGAAGAAATGGAGTAGGCATCATGGTCAACAAAAGAGTTCAAAATGCACTACTTGGATGCAATCTCAAAAACGACAGAATGATCTCTGTTTGTTTCCAAGGCAAACCATTCAATATCACAGTAATCCAAGTCTATACCCCAACCAGTAACACTGAAGAAGCTGAAGCTAAATGGTTCTTTGAAAGACCTATGAGACCTTTTAGAACTAACACCCAAAAAAGATGTCCTTTTTATTATAGGGGAACAGAATGCAAAAGTAGGAAGTCAAGAAACACCTGGGGTAACAGGCAAATTTGGCCTTGGAATACAGAATGAAGCCAGACAAAGACTAATAGTTTTGCCAAGAGAACACACTGGTCAAAGCAAACACCTTCTTCCAAAAACGCAAGAGAAGGCTCTACACAAGGACATCACTAGATGGTCAACGCAAAATCAGATTGATTATATTCTTTGCAGCCAAATGAAAAAGCTCTATACAGTCAACAAAAACAAGACTGGGAGCTGACTGTGGCTCAGATCATGAACTCCTTATTGCCAAATTTAGACTTAAATTGAAGAAAGTAGGTAAAACCACTAGACCAGTCAGGTATGATGTAAATCAAATTCCTTATGATTATACAGTGGAAGTGAGAAATAGATTTAAGGGACTGGATCTGATAGAGTGCCTGATGAACGATGGACGGAGGTTCGTGACATTGTACAGAGGACAGGGATCAAGACCATCCCCATGGAAAAGAAATGCAAAAAAGCAAAATGGCTGTCTGGAGAGACTTTACAAATAGCTGTGAAAAGAAGAGAAGAGAACAGCAAAGGAGAAAAGGAAAGATATAAGCATCTGAATGCAGTGATCCAAAGAATAGCAAGGAAAGATAAGAAAGCCTTCTTCAGTGATCAATGAAAGAAATAGAGGAAAACAACAGAATGGGAAAGACAAGAGATCTCTTCAAGAAAATTAGAAGACACCAAGGAAATATTTCATGCAAAGATGGGCTCTATAAAGGGCATAAATGTTATGGGACTAATAGAAGCAGAAGATATTAAGGAGAGGTGGCAAGAATACACAGAAGAACTGTACAAAAATGATTTTCACGACCCAGATAATCATGATGGTGTGATCAGTCACCTAGAGCCAGACATCCTGGAATGTGAAGTCAAGTGGGCATTAGAAAGCATCACCATGAACAAAGCTAGTGGAGATGATGGAATTTCAGTTGAGCTATTTCCAATCCTGAGAGATGATGATGTGAAAGTGCTACGCTCAATATGCCAGCAAATTTGGAAAACTCAGCAGTGGCCACAGGATTGAAAAAAGTCAGTTTTCATTCCAATCTCAAAGAAAAGCAAGGTCAAAGAATGTTCAAACTACCACACAATAACACTCATCTCACATGCTAGTAAAGTAATGCTCAAAATTCTCCAAGCCAGGCTTCAGCAATATGTCAACCGTGAACTTCCTGATGGTCAAGCTGGTTTTAGAAAAGGCAGAGGAATGAGAGATCAAATTGTCAACATCCACTGGATCACTGAAAAAGCAAGAGAGTTCAAGAAAAGCATCTATTTCTGCTTTATTGACTATGCCAAAGCCTTTGAAAGTATGGATCACAATAAACTGTGGAAAATTCTGAAAGAGATGGGAATACCAGACCACCTGACCTGCCTCTTGAGAAACCTGTATGCTGGTCAGGAAGCAACAGTTAGAACTGGACAAGGAACAACAGACTGGTTCAAAATAGTAAAAGGAGTATATCAGGACTGTATATTGTCACCCTGTTTATTTAACTTCTGTGCAGAGTATATCATGAAAAATGTTGTACTGGAAGAAGCACAAGCTGGAATCAAGATTGCCTGGAGTAATATCAATAATCTCAGATATGCAGATGACACCAACCTTATGGCAGAAAATGAAGAGGAACTAAAAAGCCTCTTGATGAAAGTGAAAGTGGAAAGTGAAAAAGTTGGCCTGAAGCTCAATACTCAGAAAACTGAGATCATGGCATCTGGTCCCAACATTTCATGGGAAATAGATGGGGAAACAGTGGAAACAGTCTGACTTTATTTTTTGGGTTCCAAAATCACTGCAGATGGTAATTGCAGCCATGAAATTAAAAGACACTTACTCCTTGGAAGGAAAGTTATGACCAACCTAGATAGCATATTCAAAAGCAGAGACATTACTTTGCCAATAAAGGTCTGTCTAGTCAAGGCTATGGTTTTTCCAATGGTCATGTATGAATGTGAGAGTTGGACTATGAAGAAAGCTGAGAGCCAAAGAATTGATGCTTTTGAACTGTGGTGTTGGAGAAGACTCTTGAGATTCCCTTGGACTGCAAGGAGATCCATCAGGTCCATTCTAAAGGAGATCAGTCTTGGGTGTTCATTAGAAAGACTGATGCTAAGGCAGAAACTCCAATACTTTGGCCAGCTCATGCAAAGAATTGACTCATTGGAAAAGACTCCTTTGCTGGGAGGGATTGGGGTCAGGAGGAGACAGGGACAGATGGATAGATAGCATCTCTGACTCAATGGACAAGAGTTTGGGTGAACTCCAGGAGTTGATGATGGACAGGGAGGACTGGCTTGCTGCAATTCATGGGGTCAAAATGAGTTGGACACAATTGAGCAACTGAACTGAACCCACACAAATTCATGTTAATATTATTGACCTTATTCCCTTTGCAGAACATTACATTCCCATGACTCATTTAAAACTGGTAGTGTTTACCTCTTAATCCTCTTCAACTAAGTGCTCATTAATAGATGAATAAAGAAGATATATGTGTGCTTGTGTATGTGAATATATATACACACATAAATCAGAACAGATCAGACCCTCAGTCGTGTCCAACTCTTTGTTACCCTGTGAATCGCAGCACACCAGGCCTCCCTGTCCATCACCAACACCCGGACTTCACTGAGACTCACATCCATTGAGTCAGTGATGTCATCCAGCCATCTCATCCTCTGTCGTCCCCTTCTCCTCTTGCCCCCAATCCCTCCCAGCATCAGAGTCTTCTCCAATGAGTCAACTCATCACATGAGGTGGCCAAAGTACTGGAGTTTCAGCTTTAGCATCAGTCCTTCCAAAGAAATCCCATGGCTGATCTCCTTCAGAATAGTCTGGATGGATGTCCTTGCAGTCCAAGGGACTCTCAAGAGTCTTCTCCAACACCACAGTTCATAAGCATCAATTCTTCGATGCTCAGCTTTCTTCATAGTCCAACTCTCACATACATACATGACCACTGGAAAAACCGTAGCCTTGACGAGATGGACCTTTGTTGGCAAAGTAAAATCTCTGCTTTTGAATATGCTATCTAGGTTGGTCATAACTTTCCTTCCAAGGAGTAAGTGTCTTTTAATTTCATGGCTGCAATCACCATCTGCAGTGATTTTGGAGCCCAGAAAAATAAAGTCTGACACTTTTTCTACTGTTTCCCCATCTATTTCCCATGAAGTGATGGGATCAGATGCCATGATCTCAATTTACTGAATGTTGAGCTTTAAGCCAACTTTTTCACTTTCCACTTTCACTTTCATCAAGAGGCTTTTTAGTTCCTCTTCACTTTCTGCCATAAGGTTGGTGTCATCTGCATATCTGAGGTTATTGATATTTCTCCAGGCAATCTTGATTCCAGCTTGTGCTTCCTCCAGCCCAGTGTTTCTTATGATGTACTCTGCACAGAAATTAAATAAGCAGGATGACAATATACAGCCCTGATATACTCCTTTACCTATTTTGAAACAGTCTGTTGTTCCATGTCCAGTTCTAACTGTTGCTTCCTAACTTGCATGTAGGTTTCTCAAGAGGCAGGTCAGGTGGTCTGCTATTCCCATCTCTTTTAGAATTTTCCACAGTTTATTGTGATTCACACTTTCAAAGGCTTTGGCATAGTCAATAAAGCCGAAATAGATGTTCTTCTGGAACTCTCTTCCTTTTTATGAAGTATAAACATTAAAAAAATTAAGAATTCTTGACATTTGTGACAAAATGCATGGACCTGGAAATTATTATATTTACTGAAATAACTCAGAGAAAAATAAATATGCAATATTTTATTTACATGTGACTTTATTTTGGGGGGCACCAAAATCACTGCAGATGGTGACTGCAGCCATGAAATTAAAAGATGCTTACTCCTTGGAAGGAAAGTTATGACCAACCTAGACAACATATTAAAGAGCAGAGACTATTTTGCCATCACAGGTCTGTCTAGTCAAGGCTCTGTTTTTTCCAGTGGTCATGTATGGATGTAAGTTGGACTATAAAAAAGCTGAGCACTAAATAATTGATGTTTTTGAACTGCAGTGTTGGAGAAGACCCTTGAGAGTCCCTTGGACTGCAAGGAGATCCAACCAGTCCATCCTAAAGGAGATCAGTCCTGAGTGTTCATTGGAAGGACTGATGCTGAAGCTGAAACTCCAGTACTTTGGCCACCTGATGCAAAGAGCTGACTCATTTGAAAAGACCCTGATGGTGGGAAAGATTGAGGGCAGGAGGAGAAGGGTATGACAGGATGAGAAGTTTGGATGGCATCATCGACTCAGTGGACATGAGTTTGTCTAGGCTCTAGGAGTTGATGATAACAGGGAGGCCTGGCGTGCTGTAGTTCATGGGGTCACAAAGTGTCAGACACAAATGAGCAACTGAACTGAACTGAACTGTGGAATCTAAAGATCAACACCAACAAACCACCAAATATAACCAAACAAACAGACTTACAGGTAAAGAACAAACCAGTGGTCACCTGAAGGTGGGGAAAATGTGTACAAAACAATTACTTTGTTTCTTAAGCTTTTGTGATAATCATAAAGTTCCCCAATATACTTGATTTTCCCTCTCTCAAGCCATTGTTAACACTGACCGGGTGAGTCATTTTTGCCACATCATTTATACCACATGCTATAGTCACATTTGGGCATAAGATTTAAGAACAAGGATGCAACTTGCTCCTTTTGTGCTTTAGCATTCATGGAAACACATATTCAGATGAAGTTATCAAAAATATGGATCCTTGAGTGACTATAATAAATATGCTCCAGAACTCCCTCAAGTGAAATAAATGAGAAAGTTGCACTGTATTTAGCCATTAAAATGTTGGAATTATTTAATACTAGAAAGAAATGGCAACCCACTCCAGTGTTCTTGCCTGGAGAATCCCAGGGACAGGGGAGCCTGGTGGGCTGCCATCTCTGGGGTTGCACAGAGTCGGACACGACTGAAGCGACTTAGCAGCAGCAGCAGCAGCATATGTTACTATCTTCTTTCACAAAGAGAAGACACAAAGTAGATTAATCAAAATGATTATTTTACCAGCCATGTTATATTTTTTCTAACATGAAATTTTTGCTGAGGATATAGCAATCATATATAATATTTACATAAAGATAATTAATTGAATCATTATTATTTTGGTACCTATATCAGGAGCATCACTGAACACAATTTGTGGGAAACTTTTCTGCTTTGTATTTGTAGGATGATAGATAAATTAATTTTTGCTGCATCAAGCCACTGAAGTTTGAGATTTAATTTTTCTGTGGCATTTCTTAGCCTTTCCTGACTAAGTGTCAGTTTTATGTATTTCTACTTATTTCCTTTATTTTCATGTATCTTCTGGGCTCCCTTAGTCTTTTGATTTTTTTAAAATATAATTTGGGCTTTCAAACAATATTTTTATATTACATGTTGTTTTCTCTGCTTTCTACACTACTTAAATGGATTGGTACATTTATTCGTTGCCCCTTTAAAGAAATCTATAGCATTTTTTTTTTTTTTTTTACACATCCAGTGTATACACACACACACATATGTATATATAGAGGCAAATGTTTATACAGAAATTAATAGATAAGTAGATGATAAAAATAGTTGAAGTTTATTTTTTGTAATTTTTGTGGAATTTCATATATTAGAAAATCTCAATAATTTTTTGTTTGGAAATGAATTATAAGTATCCATGGAAACTAACCAACAAAGGTCCATCTTGTCAAAGCTATGGTTTTTCCAGTAGTCATGTATCGATGTGAGAGTTGGACTAAAAAGAAACCTGAACACCGAAGAACTGATGCTTTCAAACTGTGGTGCTGGAGAAGACTCGTGAGAGTCCCTTAGACTGCAGAGAGATCCAACCAGTCCATCCTAAAGCAAATCAGCCTGGAATATTCATTGTTAGGACTGATGCTGAAGCTGAAACTCCAATATTTTGGCAACCTGATTCAAAGAAATGACTCATTAGAAAAGACCCTCATGCTGAGAAAAACTAAAGGTAGGAGGAGAAGGGGACAACAGAAGATGAGTTGGTTGGACAGCATCACTGACTCGATGGACATGAATTTGAGTAGATTCCGGGAGTTGGTGATGGATAGGGAAGCCTGGCGTGCTGCAGTCCATGTAGTCGCAGAGTTGGGCATGACTGAGGGATTGAACTGATAGCAACTAAAGTAACATATAGAATTCATATTGGTCCTTGTTTATTCTTTATTATATGGACAGATAGCTTTAAAATACTTTAGCTCTAGTTGCAAACAACATTCTGAAAAAAATGCCTTGGCAATAATGATCAATCTCAGGGATATTTAAAGGAAATATTATTGAAATACTATTCAAAGTGCACATATAATTAACGAATGCAGGAGATTGTACCTAATAGACAACAATGGATTATTAAAATCCTCAAAATGTTATACACAAAGTTATAAAAACATTCCCTGTCTTTTCATACTGCATGATTACTAAACAACTAATAAAATATACACTTCTTGAAAAAAAAATCTCTGCATTTAACTGGAGATAAATATCAAAACTCAATTTAAACTTTTAATTTTTTATTATGTAAAAGTAAGTTTTCAACAATTTCCTGAAAGTTTTAATATAGACAGGATTACTAATTAAAACAGTTTAGAAATGTATCATTTATTTACAAAGATTATCAGATGAGATCAGTCGCTCAGTCGTGTCCGACTCTTTGCGACCCCATGAACTGCAGCACGCCAGGCCTCCCTGTCCATCACCAGCTCCCGGAGGTCACTCAGACTCGCATCCATCGAGTCAGTGATGCCATCCAGCCATCTCATCCTCTGTCGTCCCCTTCTCCTCCTGCCCTCAACCCCTCCCAGCATCAGAGTCTTCTCCAATGAGTCAACTCTTCGCATGAGGTGGCCAAAATACTGGAGTTTCAGCTTTAGCATCATTCCTTCTAAAGAAATTCCAGGATTGATCTCCTTCAGAATGGACTGGTTGGATCTTCTTGCAGTCCAAGGGACTCTCAAGAGTCTTCTCCAACACCACAGTTCAAAAGCATCAATTCTTCGGCGCTCAGCCTTCTTCACAGTCCAGCTCTCACATCCATACATGACCACAGGAAAGACCATAGCCTTGACTAGGCGAACCTTTGTTGGTAAAGTAATGTCTCTGCTTTTGAATATGCTATCTAGGTTGGTCATAACTTTCCTTCCAAGGAGCAAGCGTCTTTTAATTTCATGGCTGCAGTCACCATCTGCAGTGATTTTGGAGCCCAGAAAAACAAAGTCTGACACTGTTTCCACTGTTTCCCCATCTATTTCCCATGCAGTGATGGGACCAGATGCCATGATCTTCGTTTTCTGAATGTTGAGCTTTAAGCCAACCTTTTCACTCTCCACTTTCACTTTCATCAAGAGGCTTTTTAGCCCCTCTTCACTTTCTGCCATAAGAGTGGTGTCATCTGCATATCTGAGGTTATTGATATTTCTCCCAGCAATCTTGATTCCAACTTGTGTTTCTTCCAGTCGAGCATTTCTCATGATGTACTCTGCATATAAGTTAAATAAACATGGTGACAATATGCAGCCTTGACGTACTCCTTTTCCTATTTGGAACCAGTCTGTTGTTCCATGACCAGTTCTAACTGTTGCTTCCTGACCTGCATACAGATTTCTTAAGAGGCAGATCAGGTGGTCTGGTATTCCCATCTCTTTCAGAATTTTCCATAGTTTATTACGATCCACACAGTCAAAGGCTTTGGAATAGTCAATAAAGCAGAAATAGATGTTTTTCTGGAACTCTCTTGCTTTTTCCATGATCCAGCGGATGTTGGCAATTTGATCTCTGGTTCCTCTGCCTCTTCTAAAACCAGCTTGAACATCAGGAAGTTCACGGTTCACATATTGCTGAAGCCTGGCTTGGAGAATTTTGAGCATTACTTTACTAGCGTGTGAGATGAGTGCAATTGTTCGGTAGTTTGAGCACTCCTTGGCATTGCCTTTCTTTGGGATTGGGATGAAAACTGACCTTTTCCAATCTTGTGGCCACTGCTGAGTTTTCCAAATTTGCTGGACCCTCCCTTAACTTAGGAAATAATGATTGGTAAGCACTGGGCCTAGATAAATTGCTTTCTAAGTCATCATGATTAAGTCATTTCTGGTGGGCAGATATCAAAGCTGGTCATTTTCCTCTGCTCTTTTTTCAAATAGCCTAAAATCCAAACATTCCAGACAACCGTCGTGATTGGTGTATGTTTTTCACTCTTTCATGTGATAACATCTTATTTTATTAATGATAATTAATCTCTATGAATGCAAGTACATTTCCCAAACCAGGATTTTAACTAATAGCCTTTCCCAGTTACTTTAAAAAGATTAATAATAAAAGAAAACATTTAACAAGTTAAACTCCTAAATTATTTATTTTATAAAAATTGAATAGTCCTATATTCCTTACCAGGATGTTTGTTTCCTTAAATATTTTCCCTAAACAGCAGTTTTATTGGTAAATGTTGTTTCTTAACATTAACATATTATTTTCCCTCATAGTAGAACGATGAGTGAGTCTTGATAAGTTCAATTAAAATATGACTTAATTTATTTAAAAAATGAAAGTGCTAAGTCTGTCACTGTTTGGGGGAATGTTTCTAATATTCACAATACTTTCAAAACTTAGTTTAGAAGGAATAATCTGTCTGCTTATTGCGTTCTTTGAAGATTGACTACTACAGCTATTTCTCAGCAGTCCAAAAATTAATTTATCTTTTTTGTATATTTATATTTAACTTTCTCACAATTTTATTTCTCCATTCAGCTTATGGAGTTTTATTCAAAACACATGGGCTTTATTCATTCATTGTTACATAATTTATCTTACTCATAAGCGAGACTGATTAATCTTTTTGAGAATTCATACCTATATATAAAGTTCAAGTATACTCTTGATGCCAATGGCCTGTAGGTTTGCAAATCTCCAGCTTCACAGGGATATAGTCAATCTTTGTGTAATCTAATATGGTTCAAATTTCCAAGTTAGTGAGTCCACCTAGATGTTCCCTAAAGCAGGTACATTTATCTCACTTTTCAGTCAATCTATTACTAGACAGATTTTTCACTGCTGCCTGATTCTGACTTCTTATTTATCTAAAGAGCTCAATGCAAATATAGTACAGGAACATCTTTGTTTACTAGTTTTCCAAAGCACTGCTGTTAGAGTGTATGGATGTATGGCATAGACTTTTATTAAAACTGAGTAAACAAAAACAAAAAGACAAACTACAGAATGAAAGAAAATATCTGCAAACAATCTGTGATCAACAGATCAACTAGGGCTTAGTTTCCAAAATACAAACTGTTTATATAACTCAAGAATTAAAAAAATAAACAACCCAATCGAAAAATGGACAGAAGATCTAAATAGACTTTTTCCAAAGACTTATAGATGGCCAATAAGCACATGGAAAGATGTTCAACATTGTTAATTACTAGAGAAATGCAAATCAGAACTACAATGAAGTATTACCTCATACTGGTCAGAATAGTCATCATTATAAACTCTACTAATAACAAATGCTGGGATGGATGCAGAGAAAAGGTCACCCTCCTACACTCTTGGTGGGAATGCAAGTTGGTAAGGCCACTACAGAGAACAGTATGAAGGATCCTCAGAAAACTAAAGATAGAATTACTATATGATCCAGCAGTCTCACTACTGAGCATGTATTAGTATACAGACAAAACTCAAATCCAAAAAGATACATGTTCCCTCATTTTTATAGCAACATTATTCACAATAGCCAAGACATGAAAACAACCCATATGTCCATCAAACAGATGAATGGATAAATAAGATATATTAAACATATACATTGGAATACTACTCAGGCATAAAAAAGAATGAAATAATGCCATTTTTAGCAGCATGGATGCATCTAGAGATAATCATAACTAAGTAAAGTCAGAGAGAGACATACTATGTGATATCGCTTACATGTGGAATCTAAAATATCACACAAATAAACTTATCTATTAAACAGAAACAGACTCGCAGTCATATAGAACAGAATATGACTGCCAGGGTAGAGGGATTAGGGGAAGGGTGGAGTGGGAGGGCGGGGAGGAGAGGCGTTGCTGCTGCTACTGCTGCTAAGTCACTTCAGTCATGTCCGACTCTGCGTGACCCCATAGACGTCAGCCCACCAGGCTCTCCTGCCCCTGGGATTCTCCAGGCAAGAAAACTGGAGTGGGTTGTCATTTCCTTCTCCAATGCATGAAAGCGAAAAGTGAAAGTGAAGTCGCTCAGTCGTGTCAGACTCTTAGCGACCCCATGGACTGCAGCCCACCAGGCTCCTCCATCCATGGGATTTTCCAGGCAAGAGTACTGGAGTGGGGTGCCATTGCCTTCTCCGAAGGAGGGGCATTAGTAGATGTAATAGATATAGAATGGATAAGCAAGGTCCTATGCATACCACACAACACTACAGTCAGTATCCTACAATAACCATAATGGAAAAGAATATGAACCAAAATGTATATATGTATATATTTATGTAGTTATAAAATGGTTATATACATATATTTACTGTGGTCAGTTGCATCAGTTGTGTCTGACTCTTTGCAACCCCATGGACTGTAGCCTGCCAGATTCCTCTTCCATGGGATTCTCCAGGAAGAACATTGGAATGGGTTGCCATGGCCTCCCCAGGGAATCTTCTTGATCCAGGGATGCTGGGTCTCCCATATATGGGCTTCCTTGGTGGTTCAAACAGTAAAGAATATCTCCAGTAACACCTCTGGATTCATTTTGTAAACAGCAAATAAGCAGCCAGGCTGTTCTAAGGAATAACTGTGGAATACCCAACTATGCTAGTTTGCGAGAAGCAGTCCGTTGATTGTGCTCATTGAAATGCAAGTGTGAGAGCCTCCATAGCATGTAAATAGTGTCAACTAGAAAGAGTAAATACCCCAAGGATTACACACACACACACATTATAAAGCAGAAACACACAGAAATACAAAAATGAATGTCACTTTGAATCAGTGAGAATCCTTGCTATTCTGTAAAACTGTCCTTATCCTTTCAAAAAAGAACAGCCTAAAAATACACACCCAATTTAAAGATAAATTTTATTCAACAGAAACTAGCACAAAATTCCTATACAAATAATTCAAGAAAAAAATAAAAGCTACAGAAATTAGGAAAAACATGGCAGATGAAAACAAGACTTAGAACCAAATATACAACCATGATCTAAAAGATTATAAAAATAAAAACAAAGGCCTTGAAACAGCTAGAAAACTGACCTGAAAATATGTGATTACAAAACAGAAAGAGTTAAAAATAACTGAAAACGAATAGAATTGCAGAGTTAAAAATCAGAGAATTCATGGTTTCATTAAAACCATCATGAAGAAAACTATGGATTAAAACTTGGCAAAGTAATAAAGGTAAAGATTAAGCAATGCAAGCAAAATTAAATAAAATTGGAAAAGACTAGAAGGAAGAAATCAGGAGGAACTGAGAAGTATACCAATATATAAAGACAAAATCAATTTTTCAAGGAAAGAAATATTTAAAAAAAAAAAAAAAAAAGCTTATCTAATAAAATTTTCCAGAAATAAAAATGGCTTGATGTACACACGGAAGTATATTACATTGCTCTTGCAAAAAATGTTAATAAAAATGATCCTTTATTAAAAATCTTGTTATTTGACACTATTTTAAAGGCTTTTTCTCTGAATATACTAAATAAATATTCACCATGGTTTCACCTATGAAAAGACTTGGGTTTGATCCCTAGGTCAGGAAGATCCCCTGGAGAAGAGAATGGCTACCCAATCCAGTATTCTTGCCTGGAGAATTCCATGCACAGAGGAGCCTGGTGGGTTACAATCCATGAGGTCACTTCCCTGATGGCTCAAATGGTAAAGAATCTGCCTCATTGCAGGAGATGCAGGTTTAGTCACTGGGTTGGAAAGATCCTCTGGAGAAGGAAATGGCAACTCATTCAGTATTCTTGCCTGGAGATTTCAATTGATAGAGGAGCTTGGCAGGCTACAGTCCATGGGGTCACAAAGAGTCAGACACAACTGAACACATGAGCACAAAGTAGAACAAAGAGCATCACCACCACCACAAGAAAAAACTTGTGCTTAGTCACCCAGTCATGTACAACTCTTTGTGGCCCCATGGACTGTAGCCCTCCAGGCTTCTCTGTCCATGGGTTTCTCCAAGGAAAAATACTGAAGTGGGTTGCCATTTCCTTCTCCCAGGAAAAAACTTAGGCACACAGAAATTAGGTGATTTTCACAAATTCACAGAGATTGGAATTAGAAAAGTCATGATTCAATTAAAGGAGTTTATAAATATTCCAAATAGTAGGAGGTGGAGACACACAGAATTACAAAAATTGTAAGTAATAATTGCATTTGTTGCTATTGTTCTCTCACTAAGTTATATCCAACTCTTTGAGACCCATGTACTGTAGCATGCCAGGCTTCCCTGTCCTTCACTATCTCCTGGAATTTGCTCAAACTCATGTGCATTGAGTTGATGATGGTATCCTACTCTGTATCATCCTCTGTCACCCCCTTCTCCTCCTGCCTTCAACCTTTCCCAACATCAGGGTCTTTATCAATGAGTCAACTTTTTGCAAGGTAATGACTAAGAATATAATTTTAAATCTATATAGTAAAATAAATGACAACAAGTGATGCAGTACATAATATTTTTAACATAAGAGAAGGCAGTAATAGTGAAATTGAGGAACAAAAAGATATAAAATATTTAAAAAACAACATAAAGCTAGAATTAAGATTTTAATGGTAATTATAATGCATGTTAATAGATTAAAATCTCCAATTAAAAGCCAGATATTGACAGACTTGATTAAATATAATTTGATTCAACTCTGTGCTGCCCACATAAGACATGTTAGATGCAAAAGAATACACAGCTTGAATTTTTTAAAAAAAGAAACACAACAATAAATTAAAATTTTATCCTAATGAACTAGGAAAAATAAAATAACTAAACACAAAGCAATAAGAAGAAATTAAGATTATAGTGGATATAAATTAAATAGAGAATAACAATAGAAACAAATGAAACAATGATTTGTGGGTTTTTATTTGTTGGAAACAACAAAATTGATAAACCTTTAGTTTGATAAAAATGAAGATTCAAATTATTAAAATTGAGAGAAAAAGCAGCCATTTTACAGAAATACAAAGGATTATGAGACTTAATGAGCCATTGTGTGCCACAAACTGGATAACCTAGACAAAATGAAAAAAAAATCTTAAACACATCATCTAACAAAACTGACTGAATAAGTAATAGAGAATCTGAAAAGATCTATAAAAAACTGATATTTAGGTAGGAAATATCAAAATTAAAAAAATCAAAAGCTTCAAATAAAGCTTCAAAAACTTCAAAACAAGATGGCTTCATTTATAAATTGCACTAAACATTAAATAAGAATTAATAGCCATCTAATTATGACTACACTTTTTCAAAAAAAAAAAAAAAAGAAAGAAAGAAAAAATACTTCCTAATTACTCTGTGAGGGCCAATGTTACTCTGAAGAGAAAGTCTGATAAAGACAACATCAGAAGACAAAACTAGAGACCAAAATTCTTTATGACTATTGGCACAAAAATCTTTAAGATACATACTAGAAAGCTAAATCATCAGCATATTTAAAAGATTATACAATGACCAAGAAGCCATTTATGAAAGGAAAGAAAGGTTCATCCAATAGCCATAGCTCAATAAATGTAATGTACCATTATAACAGAATTAATAACGGCATGGATTATCTCAATAGAGGAGAAAAAAAAAGCACTTGATTCAAAACTTTTTTATGATAAAATCATTCTTGGAGTAGAATAGACTCAGTTAACATTATATTCAATGATGCAGGACTGAAAAAAGTCTTTTAAAATGAAGAAGACAAGAATGTCACTTTTGCTATTCCTATCATTTATTATGTGTGGATCACAATAAACTATGGAAAATTCTGAAAGAGATGGGAATACCAGACCACCTGATCTGCCTCTTAAGAAATCTGTATGCAGGTCAGGAAGCAACAGTTAGAACTGGTCATGGAACAACAGACCGGTTCCAAATAGGAAAAAGGAGTACGTCAAGGCTGCATATTGTCACCATGTTTATTTAACTTATATGCAGAGTACATCATGAGAAATGCTCGACTGGAAGAAACACAAGTTGGAATCAAGATTGCTGGGAGAAATATCAATAACCTCAGATATGCAGATGACACCACTCTTATGGCAGAAAGTGAAGAGGGGCTAAAAAGCCTCTTGATGAAAGTGAAAGTGGAGAGTGAAAAGGTTGGCTTAAAGCTCAACATTCAGAAAACGAAGATCATGGCATCTGGTCCCATCACTGCATGGGAAATAGATGGGGAAACAGTGGAAACAGTGTCAGACTTTGTTTTTCTGGGCTCCAAAATCACTGCAGATGATGACTGCAGCCATGAAATTAAAAGACGCTTGCTCCTTGGAAGGAAAGTTATGACCAACCTAGATAGCATATTCAAAAGCAGAGACATTACTTTACCAACAAAGGTTTGCCTAGTCAAGGCTATGGTCTTTCCTGTGGTCATGTATGGATGTGAGAGCTGGACTGTGAAGAAGGCTGAGCGCCGAAGAATTGATGCTTTTGAACTGTGGTGTTGGAGAAGACTCTTGAGAGTCCCTTGGACTGCAAGAAGATCCAACCAGTCCATTCTGAAGGAGATCAATCCTGGAATTTCTTTAGAAGGAATGATGCTAAAGCTG
Source organism: Tragelaphus eurycerus (assembly GCA_935064755.1). Classification (NCBI taxonomy): domain Eukaryota; kingdom Metazoa; phylum Chordata; class Mammalia; order Artiodactyla; family Bovidae; genus Tragelaphus; species Tragelaphus eurycerus. The sequence continues at coordinate 15,146,722 of CAKXYN010000009.1, read as the reverse complement.
AAACTCCAGTATTTTGGCCACCTCATGCGAAGAGTTGACTCATTGGAAAAGACTCTGATGCTGGGAGGGATTGAGGGCAGGAGGAGAAGGGGACGACAGAGGATGAGATGGCTGGATGGCATCACTGACTCGATGGATGCGAGTCTGAGTGACCTCCGGGAGCTGGTGATGGACAGGGAGGCCTGGCGTGCTGCAGTTCATGGGGTCGCAAAGAGTCGGACACGACTGAGTGACTGATCTGATCTGATCTGATCTGATCATTTATTATACTAGAATTTCTAGTGAGAGCAAAAAGACACAGAAAAGAAAGAAAAAGCACCACCTAAATTTGAAAGGAAGAAGGAATAGTATCTCTATTCACTGTCAAAAAATCGTATATATTAAAAAAACCCTAATGAATCTCCTTTACATTTTTGATGTGGTGCTAGAGAACACTCTTGAGGCCCCTGGACTGCAGGGAGATCAAACCAATCAATCCAAAAGGAAATCAGCCCTGAATATTCACTGGAAGGGCTGTTGCTGAAGCTTCAATACTTTGATCACCTGATGTGAAGAGCTGACTCTGGAAAGACTCTGATGGTGGGAAATATTGAAGGCAAAGGGAGAAAGGGGCAGCAGAGGACGAGATGGTTAGATCACATTACCACCTCAGTAGACATGAATTTGAAAAAAATTCTGAGAGATGATGAAGGACAGAGGAGCCTGGCCTGCTACAGCCCATGGGGTCTCAAAGAGTTGGATTGACTTAGTGACTGAACAACAGCAACATATCTCCAAAACGCTAATTGACTGAAGGCAGAACAAAAGGCCACACATTGTATGATTGTATTTATATAAGATATCCAGAATAGGAAAAAACCATAGAGACAAAAATACACTAGTGATTTTCAAGGGACAGAGAAAGGAGAGCATTGCAACTGACTGTTTACAGGTTTGGGGGTTCTTTTTGGAGTTGTGAAAATACTCTTAAATTTCAAAGTGATGACGGTTTCACAGCACTGTGAACATCACTAAATTTTACACTTAAAAATTGTTAAACTGTTTAATTTTATGTCATGAAATTTTATCACCAAAAAAAATTCTGAAGAAGTTATTTTTTTTTTTAATAAAGGTGAAATAAATAGGTTTTCAAAAACAAAGATAAGAAAATTGTCAGTAGACATTCTATCTGAGAATTACTAAAGAAGGTCTTAAGATTGTGAGACAATAATGTCAGCTAGAAACATTAAAATATAGAAAGCAAAGAAGTCAGTATTATGGATAAACGGGCTTCCCAAGTGGTGGTAGTGGTAAAGAACCTGTCTGCTATGGAGGAGATATAAGAGACATGGCTTTGATCCCTGGGTCAGGAAGATCCCCTGGAGGAGGGCATGACAACCCATTCCAGTATTCTTGCCTGGAGAATCCCATGGACAGAGGGCGTGACGGTCTACAGTCCATAGTGTCGCAAAGTGTTGGACATGACTAAAGAGACTTAGCATGCACATTATGGATAAATATATGAACAAATATGAAAGATACTGTCTTTAAAACAAATATAATAAATATGTCTTGTGAGATGTAGAAGTAATGTACAGATAAAATAATTGACCCAAAATAAAAAAAATAGTCAAAGCCAAAATGGGGTCTTAAAAGTACAATTAGTTTTTTAAATTGTTTTAAAGTTCTTACCTTTGGGGGAAATGATTTAAATACTAATTGAGGATAGACTAGAGTAAGGCAAGATGCATATGCAAATATCTGGTGTGACCACTAGGCAATATTTGATGAAACTGGAGCCTATTATACAGAGTGAAGTAAGCCAGAAATAAAAACACCAATACAGTATACTAACGCATATATATGGAATTTAGAAAGATGGTAACAATAACCCTGTATATGAGACAGCAAAAGAGACACTGATGTATAGAACAGTCTTTTGGACTCTGGGAGAGGGAGAGGGTGGGATGATTTGGGAGAATGGCATTGAAATATGTATAATATCATGTATGAAACGAGTTGCCAGTCCAGGTTCGATACATGATACTGGATGCTTGGGGCTGGTGCACTGGGACGACCCAGAGGGGATGGTATGGGGAGGGAGGAGGGAGGAGGGTTTAGGATGGGGAACACATGTATACCTGTGGCAGATTCATTTTGATATATGGCAAAACCAATACAATATTGTAAAGTTAAAATCAAATAAAAAAAAAAGAAAAATAATTTTAAAATAATGAGAGATTTTAAAATGACCAATTATTACAAAGGGCTTTCCAGGTGGCACTCGTGGGAAAGAATCCACCTTCCAAAGCAGGAGACACAAAAGATATGGGTTTGACCCCTGGGTCAGGAAGATCTCCTGGAAGAAGAAATGGCAACCCACTCCAGTATTCTTGCTGGGAGAATCCCATGGATAGAGAAGTCTGATGGAGTTATTGTCCATAGCGTCTCAAAGAGTTAGACATGACTGAGCATCTGAGCACAGCACAATTATGCCAAAAGTATAGAATAAAAGAGAACTAAACAATAATAGGCAACAGAAGATAAACAGAAACATGACAGACATTAAGTCAAATTATATCAGAAAATAAATGACATGTAAATAAACTAAACTCCCCAATTGAAGGAAAGATTATCAATTGTGATAACATATATAATAATGCAAATATGTATGCTGGGCAAGTTCCTAAGACAGTCCCATGATATCACACAGATATTATACTCTTTATAAATCTTTAAATGTGGGTAGGGTCTGTGACTTGCTTCTAATAAGTAGAAGTGACAGTAATAGATGTTACTCCTTTGATTAAGGTATGTTTATGGCAGAGACATGACCACAGGAAAAACCATAACATTGACTAGATGAACATTTGTTGGCAAAGTAATGTCTCTGATTTTGAATATGCTATCTAGGTTGGTTATAACTTTCCTTCCAAGGAGTAAGCGTCTTTTAATTTCATGGCTGCAGTCACCATCTGCAGTGATTTTGGAGCCCAGAAAAAATAAAGTCTGACACTGTTTCCACTGTTTCCCCATCTATTTCCCATGAGGTGATGGGACCGGATGCCATGATCTTTGTTTTCTGAATGTTGAGCTTTAAGCCAACTTTTTCACTCTCCACTTTCACTTTCATCAAGAGGCTTTTAGTTCCTCTTTCTGCCATAAGGGTGGTGTCATCTGTGTATCTGAGGTTATTGATATTTCTCCCGGCAATCTTGATTCCAGCTTGTGCTTCCTCCAGCCCAGCGTTTCTCATGATGTACTCTGCATATAAGTTAAATAAACAGGGTGAAAATATACAGCCTTGATGAACTCCTTTTCCTATTTGAAACCAGTCTGTTGTTCCATGTCCAGTTCTAACTGTTGCTTCCTGACTTGCATACAAATTTCTCAAGAGGCAGATCACGTGGTCTGGTATTCCCATCTCTTTCAGTATTTTCCACAGTTTATTGTGATCCACACAGTCAAAGGCTTTGGCATAGTCAGGAAAGCAGAAATAGATGTTTCTCTGAAACTCTCTTGCTTTTTCCATGATCCAGCGGATGTTGGCAATTTGATATCTGGTTCCTCTGCCTTTTCTAAAACCAGCTTGAACATCAGGAAGTTCACATTTCACGTATTGCTGAAGCCTGGCTTGGAGAATTTTGAGCATTACTTTACTAGCATGTGAGATGAGTGCAATTGTTTGGTAGTCTGAGCATTCTTTGGCATTGCCTTTCTTTGGGATTGGAATGAAAACTGACCTTTTCCAGTCATGTGGCCACTGCTGAGTTTTCCAAATTTGCTGGCATATTGAGTGCAGCACTTTCACAGCATCATCTTTCAGGATTTGGAATAGCTCCACTGGAATTCCATCACCTCCACTAGCTTTGTTCATAGTGATGCTTTCTAAGGCCCATTTGACTTCACATTCCAGGATGTCTGGCTCTAGGCCAGTGATCACACCAGAGTTGGACTGTGAAGAAGGCTGAGCACCAAAGAATTGATGCTTTTGAACTGTGCTGTTGGAGAAGATTCTTGAGAGTCCCTTGGACTGCAAGGAGATCCAACCAGTCCATTCTGAAGGAGATCAGCCCTAGGATTTCTTTGGAAGAAATGAAGCTAAAGCTGAAACTCCAATACTTTGGCCAACTCATGCGAAGAGTTGACTCATTAGAGAAGACTCTGATGCTAGGAGGGGTTGGGGCCAAGAGGAGAAGGGGATGACAGAGGATGAGATGGCTGGATGTCATCACTGACTCTATGGACGTGAGTCTAAGTGAACTCCAGGAGCTGGTGATGGACAGGGAGGCCTGGCATGCTTCGATTCTTAGGGTCACAAAGAGTCTGATATGACTGAGCGACTGATCTAATCTGATCTGATCTGATCTGATGGCAGAGACAAATGAGATATTACTCCCTTGATTAGGTCATATTTTAAGACAATGGTGATGGGTTGTTTCTAGCATTATTTTTATATAAGACTCTATCTTAGAAGACAGAATTCAAGGGAGTCTCTGTTTTTGAGGGAGTGAGCTGCTATATCATGAGGTCATACAGCAAAGAGCTGTGTGTTCCTCCTCAATAGGCTAAGAAAAGCTTCCATCTGAAATCCAGCAAGCAAACAGTGTATTCCCTCCTACAAATACAGGGAAATGAATTTTGCCAACAATCTGAGGGTGTCTGCAGAAGTATCCTTCTCTAGTCAAGATGGTAGTGAAAAAAACAGCCCAACAAACACTTTCTTTTGAGTCTTCTGTAACCCTGAGTAACAAACCCAGATAAGCTCTACCCCAATGTCTGACCTTGAAGAACTGACAGATAAAAAGTTGCTTTGTTTTTTTTTTTTAAGTCTTAAACTGCTGAGTGGGTATTAATTTGTTAAATAATTGATCTGCAATGCAGGAGACACAAGTTTGGTCCCTGGTTAGGGAAGAAGCCTGGAAAAGGAAATGGCAACGCACTCCAGTATTCTTGTTGGAATAATCTCTATGGACAGAGGAGCCTGGTAGGCTACAGTCGATAGGGTTGCAAACAGTCGAACATGACTTAGTTACTAAACCACCACCATATGACAAAACCAATACAATATTGTAAAGTTAAATAAAATTTAAAAAATAAAAAAAAATTAAAATGGATATGATATAACTGCTTTAGAAAGTGCATTTTCTGATCCTGACTTGTAGGCACTCAATGTCATGTTTTGTTTTTTTTTTTTAATTATGGTGGTGGTTTAGTCGTTAAGTCATGTCCGACTCTTGCAACCCAATGGCCTATAGCCTGCCAGGCTCCTCTGTCCATGCAAGTCTCCAGGCAAGATACTAGAGTGGGTTGCAATTTCCTTCTCCAGGGATCTTCTGGATTTGGGGATTGAACCTGGTCTCCTGTATTGCAGGGAGATTCTTTACTGACTGAACTACAAGGGAAGTCATTTTAATTATGTATTATCTTCTTTTGTTTCCAACTATATGCAAATACTACACTCATATCATAAAAATAAATAATACAATTTAAGTCTTTCAGTTTTAAAATTACATATCACAGCTATATAGCAAGATGGGCTTCCCTGGTAGCTAAGCTGGTAAAGAATCCACCTGCAATGCAGGAGACCCGAGTTATATTCCTAGGTCAGGAAGATCCCCTAGAGAAGGGATAGGCTACCTGTTCCAGTAGTCATTGTTTTCCCTGATGGCTTAGTCGATATAATAATCTGTTTGCAATGCAGAAGACCTTGGTTCAGTCCCCGGGTTGGGAAGATGCCCTGGAGGAGGGCATGACAACCCACTCCAGTATTGCCTGTAAAATCCCCATGGACAGGAGAGCCTGGTAGGCTACAGTCCATGGGATTACAAAAATTTAGACACTACTGACTACTAAGCACAGTATATAGCAAGATAAGTAAACATACACAAAAAAGAGTAAGAAAAGTGATGGGATCAATGAAATCAGGGAAAACAAATCCATTAGTAATTTTGAACTTTATTTAAATAATTTATCACTACCTAAGTAAACAATTGCACTCATCTCACACGCTAGTAAAGTAATGTTCAAAATTCTCCAAGCCAGGCTTCAGCAATATATGAACCGTGAGCTTCCTGATGTTCAAGCTGGTTTTACAAAAGGCAGAGGAACCAGAGATCAAATTGCCAACATCCGCTGGATCATCGAAAAAGCAAGAGAATTCCAGAAAAACATCTATTTCTGCTTTATTGACTATGCCAAAGCCTTTGACTGTGTAGATCACAATAAACTGTGGAAAATTCTGAGAGAGATGGGAATACCAGACCACCTGATCTGCCTCTTGAGAAATCTGTATGCAGGTCAGGAAGCAACAGTTAGAACTGGACATGGAACAAAAGACTGGTTCCAAATAGGAAAAGGAGTACGTCAAGGCTGCATATTGTCACCATGTTTATTTAACTTATATGCAGAGTACATCATGAGAAATGCTGGACTGGAAGAAACACAAGCTGAAATCAAGATTGTCTGGAGAAATATCAATAACCTCAGATATGCAGATGATACCACCCTTATGGCAGAAAGTGAAGAGGAACTAAAAAGCCTCTTGATGAAAGTGAAAGAGGATAGTGAAAAGGTTGGCTTTAAGCTCAACATTCAGAAAATGAAGATCATGGCATCTGGTCCCATCACTATATGGGAAATAGATGGAGAAACAGTGGAAACAGTGTCAGACTTTATTTTTCTGGGCTCCAAAATCACTGCAGATGGTGACTGCAGCCATGAAATTAAAAGATGCTTACTCCTTGTAAGAAAAGTTATGACCAACCTAGATAGCATATTCAAAAGCAGAGACATCACTTTGCCAACAAAGGTTCACCTAGTCAAGGCTATGGTCTTTCCTGTGGTCATGTATGGATGTGAGAGCTGGACTGTGAAGAAGGCTGAGCACCGAAGAATTGATGCTTTTGAACTGTGGTGTTGGAGAAGACTCTTGAGGGTCCCTTGGACTGCAAGGAGATCCAACCGGTCCATTCTGAAGGAGATCAGCCCTGGGATTTCTTTGGAAGGAATGAAGCTAAAGCTGAAACTCCAGTATTTTGGCCACCTCATGCGAAGAGTTGACTCATTGGAGAAGACTCTGATGCTGGGAGGGATTGGGGGCAGGAGGAGAAGGGGACGACAGAGGATGAGATGGCTGGATGGCATCACTGACTCAATGGATGTGAGTCTGAGTGACCTCCAAGAGCTGGTGATGGACAGGGAGGCCTGGCGTGCTGCAGTTCATGGGGTTGCAAAGAGTTGGACACGACTGAGCACCTGATCTGATCTGATCTGAAGTAAACATTTATGATTCATGCACTTGAAGAATAGAGTGATGTATCATTCTCTTCCTAGCTTACAAAGACCCTAATGCCTTTTCTGGGCTCAACTTCTGTCTCTTTAAATAGCCTTCCTTATTCACACCATATTAGTTTTATTTTAGTACAGTGATCATGTTAAATGTGTTCTCTCCTCAGGGCTTTTATTTATTTATTTTTTTTAATTTTTTAACTTTACAATATTGTATTGGTTTTTCCATATATCAGCATGAATCCACCACAGGTATACACGTGTCCCCCATCCTGAAACTTCCTCCCTCCTCCCTCCCCGTACCATCTTGTACCCTCTCTGGTTGGAATGTCTTATGTTGCCAATTTCATGGCATTCAAATCGCAGCTTTAGGTTACCATCTCAGAAGGGCTTTCTCTTCTCATTCAAAATAGTTCTAAAACACTGCCTATTGTATCATTCTCTGTAGCATCTCTGCATAAACATTTTCAGTCATCTTCTTTCTTTTTGTCAGTGCTTTTTGTTTGTTTGTTTTCTATGATCCCTTAATGGACTTTACAGTGAAAGAGTAGAGACATTCTCTGTCTCATTTCTCACTATAACCTAGTACCTAGAATAGACCCTGGCCCATAATAGGTATACTTAGTTGGTTTTCCCACGTGGCTCAGAGGTAAAGAATCTGCCTGCCAGTGCAGGAGACACGGGTTTGATCCCTGGGTTGGGAATATCCCCTGGAGAAGGAAATGGCAACTCATTCCAGTTTTCTTGCCGGAAAAATTCCTTGGACAGAGGAGCCAAGTGAAGTGCATTCCACGGGGTTGCAAAGAGTCAGACATGACTGAGCACAAACCGCACACATATACTGTATAAATTGATGAATTTAAGAGAAAAATTGCTAGATTTTTATTCTTCTTCGGAACTAAGCCCTCTTCACCTTAGTTTTAAAAGACAATTCTGTATTCAGTGTTTTCCATTACAATGTACTTTGTTCTATATCCTTGAATTTTCATACTGTCATTGTTATTAATGATTTTAAAGCAGCCCTTAGAAAAATACTACTATATTTGAAGTTTGTTCTTTTTTAATCTAAAAATATGTCTATGAATATTATGTACACTGCTCAAAAAGAAACTTCAGATTTATTAGACCAGGAACCAATTTTGAAAGAGTTGACAAATAAATTGGTGAGTTTGATTCTACTATAGTTTTAAATATTTTTCTAGTTATTTGACTAGTTCATAGAGTGTGTTCACTTATTGCATGCATTTCTAACATCATGTAAGCTCTGGTGCTGAATTATTTTTTCTTTTCATTTATCCCAGTGAATTTTATGTGATTATAAAAGATTCATTTGATCTTGTTCAAGTAAATTATGATTTTCCACAGGGTTATCTTTTAAATTATGTCTTCTGTGTTATTTGCATATTTGTATTAGAATTATTTTTAGGACATGGGTTGTGAATTATTGCTGTTTCATGCATCAAACAATCATATCTGTGTCACACTGAAGATGTAAATATAAATTCCTATTATGAAATGTATTCAAGTATGATTCTTATAAATACCTAAAGATTGAAATCATATTTAAATAAACATGAATGCTCTCCTAGCATCCCAGAACACAAGCGCTCCTGTTTGACTTAGTTTTGTGGTGACACAAAGAAAAGGCATAATAATTGATAGAACTTATCTTTCTACCTGTCAATTTTGACATACTTATATTAATAGACTAATAATGCTCGCCATGGCCCAATGATAATGCATGCATTTGCATCATTCTGAAATAACAGAACAATCATTTATTAGATTTTGAAGTTTGAAAGCCTTTAAATTACCATGCTACAACACAATATATCATATGACCTATGAATGCTACTTTTCTATGAAACTTTACTAAAATCTCAGAAAAAAAAAGGTACTCATATCACTCTACCCCCAGGATGTGGATCTTGTTTGAATCATGCTCTATACCAATGAGGAAAAAGAAGTTAAAGTAACTGACCTGGGACCTATTTATCTCTCAAAACAGAGGCTTCAGGGGGAGAACTAGGAGAGGTTTGATGTTTTGTAAACATGATTACTGTAACTTCTGAGAAGTAGATAAATGATGTGTTGTATAAGAAAAGAATGCTTTTCTATATAATACTTTTGGTCTTATTTTAGCATTGATTACTATAAACAAATCTAGAAAATATTGATTTATGAGACAGAATTCTCAAATAATATCACATAAACTATGATATTATTTGATATACAAAGCAGAGATATTTTATAAACTAAATATCCCATTTGGAAGGAAAGTTATGACCAACCTAGATAGCATATTCAAAAGCAGAGACATTACTTTGCCAACAAAGGTTCGCCTAGTCAAGGCTACGGTCTTTCCTGTGGTCATGTATGGATGTGAGAGCTGGACTGTGAAGAAGGCTGAGCACTGAAGAATTGATGCTTTTGAACTGTGGTGTTGGAGAAGACTCTTAAGAGTCCCTTGGACTGCAGGGAGATCCAACCAGTCCATTCTGAAGGAGATTAGCCCTGGGATTACTTTGGAAGAAATGAGGCTAAAGCGGAAACTCCAGTACTTTGGCCACCTCATACGAAGAGTTGACTCATTGGAGAAGACTCTGATGCTGGGAGGGATTGGGGGCAGGAGGAGAAGGGGATGACAGAAGATGAGATGGCTGGATGGCATCACTGACTCAATGGATGTGAGTCTGAGTGACCTCTGGGATTTGGTGATGGACAGGGAGGCCTGGTGTGCTGCGATTCATGGGGTCGCAAAGAGTCGGACACGACTGAGCGACTGATCTGATCTGATCTGAAATATCCCATGATGGTACTCTTACCAAGAGATGTGTGTTTGGTTCAAAAGCAAGAGACTCTGGGTGCTGCCTTAACTGTCCCAGACATCTGCTTTTCCTCTGCTTCTTAATTGCTTGTCTTCTTGAAATTAGGTAGTAATACGTATGCTGAGTAGGTATCTGACTCATGTGAGTCTGAGTTTATAATACTTTTGAGTTTGTCAACTTACCCAGTTTCAACTCCTTGGAATGTTGGCAAAAATCCACATGAATAAAGTTATGGCACTATAGTACCTGTAATCTTAAGATAGTTGTATCCACATTTGTCTATTCTAAGAGGAAAATAAGAAACATAAAAACCCAGATTACCTCACAATAGGCTTTCATCTCCTCCCCCACCCTCTTGCCTCACTCCCTCATTTTCTTTCCTTCCTTCTTTCCTACAAATTTCATAGTTGTATCTTTGTGTTAGTGTGTAAGGAACAAGAAAAAGGGCATATCAGAAACATTCTGATAATCAAATACTCCCCAGAAGAATGCTCAAAACTTGTGTGTAATTTCTAAATATCTTACATACCAGAATGTGTGCACACATATACAAAATAAAAATGTTGCTTTGTTTATGTAAATAGGATGATAGCTTATATGTTGCAGTTATGAGTTGCTCTTTTCACAATGCATTTAACAAAATGTACAAAGAAATTTATTTCTCCTTTATCACTCTCATTTTCTTTTTCTATCATTTTTCCCTTACAACTTGTTCTTGTTCACAGTATTCTATAGAACACTGTAACACAGTAACTGCTTTTATTCAATAATGCCCAAATTCTTAAAATGGAAGATTGTTTTCAGTTTTCTTGTAGAGCAAAAAACTGCTACAATGACCATTCCTGTATATACAAACCTGTCCTTAGAAGATATTATCAGAATAGTTCAAAAAATTAATATCTGCTATTGTTGCAATTTCTTCCTCCTTGATTCCTACTCTGTGTAATTTATATCATGAGTAGTCATTTTAAATTTTTAGTTTACATCTTTTCCCATTTGTCATGGGGTTATTTATTTACTGAATTATAAGATGGTAATCTAATCTTGCTTTTTTATTTTTTAATTTCCATTGAAGTACAATTTATTTAAAATATTATATTTGTTTCAGGTGTACAGCATAGTTATTCAGTAGTTTTATAGATTAGATGCCACTAAAAATATTACAAAATATTGGTAATAATTCCCTGTGCTGGACAATATATCCTTATTGCTTATCTAACTTATACATAGTAGTCTCTCTTAGTTCCATACCTCTATTTTATACCTCCCCCTTTCACTTTTCCACTGGTAGCCACTAGTGTACAATATCTGTGAATGAGTTTCTGTTTCACTGTATACATTCATTTTTTTAAGATTTTACATAGAAGTAGTATTGTGAAATATTTATCTTTCTCTGTCTGACTTATTTCATTAAGCATAATATTTATAGATCCATCCACATTGCTACAAATGGTGGACTTTCATTATTTTTTTAAAGCAGAGTAAAATTCTATTGTATGTATGTATATGTGCAGGCATCACATCTTTATTCATTCATCTGTTGATGGACACATAGGTTACTTCTGTATCTTGACTATTGTAAATAGTGCTACTGTGAACATCAGGATGCATGTATCTTTTTGAATCAGTGTCTTTGTTTATTCCAAATATTTATCCAAAATTATCATTTCTGAATTATACAGTACTACAAAGCTACAGTACTCAGAACAATATGGTACTGGCGCATACAAAAAGACACGAGGATCAATGAAACAGAGAACTCAAAAATAAACTCAAAAACATATGGTCAATTAATCCAAAACAATGAGGTAAGAATATACAATGGGGAAAAGACAGTCTCTTCAATAAATGGTGCTGGGAAAACTGAACAACTACATGCGAAAGGATGAAATTAGAACATTCCCTCATACCATATACAAAAGTGAATTCAAAATGAACTCAAAAGGGAATAAAGACCTAAACCTGAAATTACAAAACACCTAGAAAAGAACACAGGCAGAACACATAAACTGTAACAATATATATGTTTTTCTGATTACTTGCTTGTTTTTTTTTTTTGGATGTGTCCTAAGGAAAAAAAAGTAAACAAATAACCTTCCAAAATCACAGTATCTTATACAAACATGCATTTGTTGATTAGAATTTTAAACTGAAGGAATATTTTGAATGAAAATATGAAGTTTAATAAAGTAGATTCTTTAATCTATAACTGTAACTAAGCTAAGAATGCCTATTAATATCATTGAAATTTTTGCTTCCATGTTGCTGTTCATATTTATTGAATTACTTGAAATATATTTCATGCCTTTTTAATATAAAACCAAATTTATGTAACAAAATCTTTTATATATATTCTACTCTTCTCTAAATTCTGCAATCATTTGTTTGTGAATTATGATATTACTCTCCAGCTAATTCCATCTCCCTGGTTGGCTTTAAAATTAAAACAGTATCTTTTAACTTCTTTGAATTACCACAGCTCTTTGACTTTAGGATTAGAACTTTGGAAAATAGAAGAGCTTATTCCTCCTTTAAGCAGAGTTATTTGTTTATTTTTACCAAGACATGCAACCTAAATTCTGTCAATAATATGTGTTATGACTAAAATATTTTAATACATTTTTAGAATCAACAGTGTAATTTTATAGCATTATTAGCTAGAGCTAGGAATAAACATGCCTAAATTCATAAAAGAGATTGAATAACTTATGATTCTGCTATGCTTTAAATATATCTAAATTTTTGGATGAAAAATTAATAGATGCAAACATTAGCCATTACAAATATGTCTACTGAGACCAATATTATAAAACATCTATTTAAATAACATTATCTAATTAGCCATGGAGCTAATCTATGAATAATTTCATTCATAATATAATTCATATATAGTTCATAATATAAAGGAGTATGTCAAGGCTGTATATTGTCACCCTGTTTATTTAACTTATATGCAGAGTACATCATGAGAAACGCTGGCCTGGAAGAAACACAAGCTGGAATCAAGATTGCTGGGAGAAATATCAATAAGCTCAGATATGCAGATGACAGCACCCTTATGGCAGAAAGTGAAGAGGAACTAAAAAGCCTCTTGATGAAAATGAAAGTAGAGAGTGAAAATGTTGACTTAAAGCTCAACACTCAGAAAACGAAGATCATGGCATCTGGTCCCATCACTTCATGGGAAATAGATGGGGAAACAGTGAAAACAGTGTCAGACTTTATTTTTCTGGGCTCCAAAATCACTACAGATGGTGACTGCAGCCATGAAATTAAAAGACGTTTACTCCTTGGAAGGAAAGTTATGACCAACCTAGATAGCATATTTAAAAGAAGAGACATTACTTTGCCAGCAAAGGTTCATCTAGTCAAGGCTATGGTTTTTCCTGTGGTCATGTATGGATGTGAGAGTTGGACTGTGAAGAAGGTTGAGCGCCGAAGAATTGATGCTTTTGAAATGTGGTGTTGGAGGAGACTCTTGAGAGTTCCTTGGACTACAAGGGGATCCAAGCAGTCCATTCTAAAGGAGATCAGCCCTGGGATTTCTTTGGAAGGAATGATGCTAAAGCTGAAACTCCAGTCCTTTGGCCACCTCATGTGAAGAGTTGATTCACTGGAAAAGACTCTGATGCTGGGAGGGATTGGGGGCAGGAGGAGAAGGGGACAACAGAGGATGAGATGGCTGGATAGCATCACTGACTCGATGGACATGAGTCTGAGTGAACTCTGGGAGTTGGTGATGGACAGGGAGTCCTGGTGTGCTACGATTCACGGGGTTGCAAAGAGTCGGACACGATTGAGTGACTGATCTGATCTGATCTGAATATGAACTTCACATTATGTAATATGAAGTTTTCATGTCACATTCCAGTCAATAATTCCTATAAAAAGCCATAGATATTCTGATTTGTATGAAATATACTAATTTTTCCTGAATTTGAAATGAATATATAAATGAAATAGTGCTCTTTGTACTATTGGATATGTTTTTTCTTCCTATTTATCATTATATTTTCATCTGTCTTTAATCTGAGTATATATCAGTAGACCAGTATTACTGCTATTTAGGAATGTATATAACACATTTTAGGTATTTTGGTTCTAATGGACATTTGATTGATTTTAATTTTTAGCAATTATAACTGTATAAATTTATTGTGTATAGAATACCTTTCTTAACATCTGTGCATTTTCTATATGCATGCCATAATAAATTTTGAAAATGTATCATTCAGATGGGATGAGAAAGGAGTGACAACTCATTTAAACCTTATATTTAAGAAGCATCTTAAACACTAGGTCATTTAGATATGATCAAATCAAATCCCTTACAATTATACAATGGAAGTGACAGAAAGATTCAAGGAATTAGATCTGATAGACAGAGTGCCTGAAGAAATAAGGACAGATGTTCATAATGCTGTACAGGAGGTGGTGACCAAAACCATCCCCAAGAAACAGATATGTATATAACAAGGCAAAAAGGTTGTCTGAGGAGGCCTTACAGAGAGCTATGAAAAGAAAACAAGTGAAAACCAAAGCTGAAAGAGTAAAGATATATCTGTGTGAATGCAGAGTTCCAAAGAATAGCAAGGAAATATAAGAAAGCCTTAAGTGAAAAGTGCAAAGAAATAGAGGAAAACAACAGAATTGCAAAGACTCGAAATCTCTTCAAAAAAACAAAAGATACCAAGGGAACATTTCATGCAAAGATGGGCATGATAAAAGACATTATATGGACCTAACAGAAGCAGAAGATACCAAGATGAGGTGGCAAGAATACACAAAGAACTAACAATAAAGGTCTTAATGATCTGGTCTTAATGCTGGGATGACTCATCTAGAGTCAGACATTCTGGTGTGGGAAGTCAAGTGGGCCTTAGGAAGCATTACTATGAACAAAGCTAGCAGAGGTGATGGAATGCCAACAGAACTATTTAAAATCCTAAAAGATGATGTTGTTAAAGTGCTGCAAACAGTATGCCAGCAAATTTGGAAAATTCAGTAGTGGCAACAGAATTGGAAAAGGTCAGTTTTCATCCAGTCCCAAAGAAAGGCTATAACAATGTCCAAACTACTGCATGATTGTGCTCATTTCACATGCTAGCAAGGTAATACTCAGAATCCATAAAGCTAGGCTTCAACAGTACATGGACCGAGAATCTCCAGATTTACGAGCTGGATTTAGAAAAGGCAGAGGAACCAGAGATCAATTGGCCAACATACATTAAATCATAGAAAAAGCAAAGAAATTCTAGAAAAACATCTATTTCTGCTTCACTGACTACATTAAAGTTTTTAACTGTGTGGATCACAACAAATTGTGGAAAATTCTTAAATCAGACCACCCTACCTGCCTCCTGTGAAACCTATAAGCAGGTCAAGAAGCAACAGTTAGAACCGTACATGGAACGATGAACTGGTTCAAAGTTGGGAAAGGCGTACATATTGTCACTCTGCTTATTTAACTTACATGCAGGGCTTCCCAGGTGGTGCTACTGTCAAAGAACCAACTAGCAAATGAAGGAGACTTAAGAGATGCAGGTTTGATCCCTGGGTCAGGAAAATTCCCTAGAGTAGGGCATATCAACACACTCCAGTATTTTTGCCTGGAGAAATCAATGAACAGAAGAGCCTGGTGAGTTACAGTCCATAGAGTTGCATAAACTCTGACATGCCTGAAGTGATTTAACACACATGCACGCAGAGCACATCATGAGAAATGCCGAGGTAGATGAAGCACAACTTGGAATCAGGATTGCTGGGAGAAATATCAATAACCTCCAATACACAAGTGACACCACGCTCATGGCAGAAAGTTCCTGTTTACAGGAACTAAAGAGCATCTTGATGAAGGTGAAAGAGGAAAGTGAAAAAGCTGGCTTAAAATACAACATTCAAAAACCAAAAATTATGACATTCGATCCCATCATTTCATGGCAACTAGATGAGGAAAAAATGGAAACAGTGGGAAACTTTATTTCCTTAGTCTCCAAATCACTGCAGATGGTGACAGCCATGAAATAAAAGATGCTCTCTCCTTGGATTAAAGGCTATGACAAAGCTAGACAGTGTATTGAAAAAGAGTGACATTACTTTTCTGACAAAGCTTTGTATAGTCAAAACTATGATTTTTCTCCAGTAGTCATGTACAGATACAAAAGTTGGACCATAAAGAAGGCTGAGTGCCAAATAATTGATGCTTTTGAACTGTGGTGTGGGAGAAGACTCTTGAGGGTCCCTTGGATAGCAAAGATATCAAACCAGTCAACCCTAAAGGAAATCATCTCTGAATACTCATTGGAAGGACTGATGCTGAAGTTGAAGCTCCAATACTTATGGCCCCCTGATGCAAAGAGCTGACTCATTGGAAAAGACCCTGATGCTGGGAAAGACTGAGGACAGAAGAAGAGGATGGCAAAGGATGAGATGGTTGGATGACATCATTGACTCAATGGACATGAACTTGAACAAACTACAGCAAACAGCAAAGCATAGGGAAGACTGGTGTGCTGCAATACATGGGGTCACAAAGAGTCAGACATGAGTGAGCAACTAAACCAGAAGGGCTTATAAGCAAGTCAGAAATACATATGGGAAAGTTCTCTTTTAGTGGTAGCAACTTTGATTAAAGGAATATTCACAAAATAATTTAAAAATAAGGAGCTAAGAGAGTATCATAGTAAATTCTGAATAATTTTGAAAAGAACATGAAATAAATTTTTATATGGTTACAAAATTGTAAACTGAAATAAACAAAATTTATTTCCCAACTCTTGAAAGAAATCCTTTCCAATAACTTACACAAACAATTTATTTAATTACTGATGAAAATCCCAAGTGTAGATGTCACTGTTATCAAGGCAAATAAAGAAATTGAGCTTCAAAATGCTAAGTAGCTTGTTTGTGGCATCCAGCAATTAAGTGACAAGAAGGCATTTTTAGTTCAAACTTATATTGACCATTTGATTATAATAACCCTGCCTCTAGATTTTTATCCTAAGTATGTCACCAGAACACTATCCGCACTGTAGTTTTTATCATGTCCACGACTCAACACGATATTACACTCCCAACTTCTTAAATGTTTGGTCATGGTCATTATCTTTCCATATAAATGATTTAATTATTTGATTATAATAAAGCAATAAAGTGCTGTACTCACTATGCCAGCAAATTTGGAAAACTCAGCAGTGGCCACAGGACTGAAAAAGGTCAGTTTTCATTCCAAACCCAAAGAAAGGCAATGCCAAAGAATGCTCAAACTACCACATAATTGCACTCATTTCACATGCTAGTAAAGTAATACTCACAATTCTCCAAGCCAGGCTTCAGCAATACATGAACCATGAACTTCTAGATGTTCAAGCTGGTTTCAGAAAAGGAAGAGGAACCAGAGATCAAATTGGCAACATCAGTTGGATCATCAAAAATGCAAGAGAGTTCCAGAAAAACATCTATTTCTGCCTTATTGACTATGTGAAAGCCTTTGAATGTGTGGATGACAATAAACTATGGGGAATTCTGAAAGAGATGAGAATACCAGACCACTTGACTTGCCTCTTGAAAAACCTGTATGCAGGTCAAGAAGCAACAGTTAGAACTGAACATGGAACAACAGACTGGTTCCAAATAGGAAAAGGAGTTCGTCAAGGCTGTATATTGTAACCCTGCCTATTTAACTTATATGCAGAGTATATCATGAGAAATGCTTGGCTGGAGGAAGCACAAGCTGGAATCAAGAGAATTGGGAGAAATATCAATAACCTCAGATATGCAGATGACACCACCCTTATGGCAGAAAGTGAAGGGAAACTAAAAAAACCTCTTGATGAAAGTGAAAGAGGAGAGTGAAATAGTTGGCTTTAAGCTCAATATTCAGAAAATGAAGATCATGGACACTGGTCCTGTCACTTCATGGCCAATAGATGGGGAAACAGCGGCTGACTTTATTTTTGGGGGTTCCAAAATCACTGCAGATTGTGATTGCAGCCATGAAATTAAAAGAAGCTTACTCCTTGGAAGGAAAGTTATGACCAACCTAGACAGCATATTTAAAAACAGAGGCATTACTTTGTTGACAAATGTCTGTGTAGTCAGGGCTATGGATTTTCCAGTACTCATGTATGGATGTGAGAGGTGGACTATAATGAAAGCTGAGCACAGAAGAATTGATGCTTTTGAACTGTGGTGTTGGAGAAGACTCTTGAGAGTCCCTTGGACTGCAAGGAGATCCAACCAGTCCATCCTAAAAGAGATCAGCCCTGGGTGTTCATTGGTAGGACTGATGTTGAGCTGAAACTCCAATACTTTGGCCACCTGATGAGAAGAGTTGACTCATTGGAAAAGACCCTGATGCTGGGAGGGATTGGGGTCAGGAGGAGAAGGGGACAACGGAGGATCAGATGGTTAGATGGCATCACTGATTCAGTGGATACAAGTTTGGGTTTACTCTAGGAGTTGGTGATGGACAGGGAGGCCTGCATACTGCAGTTCATGGGGTTACAAAGAGTCTGACATGCCTGAGTGACTGAAATGAACTGAAACCAGTAACATTTGCCTATGCACTGGAGATGGAGATAGTTTTAGGGTTATTTGTAAATTATTAGTTCCTGTCTTCCTGTCATATTTTCACAAAAATAAAAAAAAAAAGGCTTTTTGTAAAAACTGGATTAAATATATTTGTTAACATTATTGGTTTAGTAATATTGAAGTCAAGGTATTTATTAATTCAACCAATCTACCAAACACAAAATATATTAGATACTGTGGAAAGTTGTTAAAAATTATATAGACAATAATTAACACATCTTTGTCTTCAAGAAGTATATTATCATGTGGAGAATGAATGTAAGTACAAAAGGGAATAAAATGACATCTAAGAGAGATTCAATAATAAAAGATTCAAGGACAGAACAATTGCATCTAGCATGTGGATGGGGATGCAGAAGGGATGCCTTCAATTTCTCACTACCATTTTAGCAAAGTTACCTTATAAATCTTATTAAAGGTGAATGTTAAAAAGTCTAGTATAACTACATAGTTTCCCATAATCAGGGCTACTATACTTTACTAAAGGTTATCTAATACAGGATTCCATACAAGCAGACACTGGGACAAAGATTACAGTACAAACAATTTTTCAACATTTAGGATGTAATCCCAGGTAATAAGCAAGTAACCATTGTGGGAAAATAAAGCTTAATTCCACTGTACAAGTGTGGGGAAATAGAATAGAACATGCTTTGAGCAATTCCACCAAAGAGGCAAGGAAGCTGGGATATTTATCAACCAAATCAATGTCTGACATTTGTTGAGAGCTGCTTCTGGGAACATTAACTCTCTAGTAATTCCTGCTTGACCTGCAGAAAGCCCAAGCAAGCTGAAGAAAGCTTACCAATTGCACTGCCTCTTTCATAGTGATAGGTCAAGATGGAATACCTTTTCCTTTAACTTAGGGAGGATATTTCAGTATAATGCATTACAACTGACTCTTATAAATTTTACAATTCTAATCAAGACCTGTCAAATGTGTCTGTCGCTCTCTGATGTCTATATATCTACTGATAGCATCCAACTAGAGGACATTCAACTCCCTATCTTTCAGGTCTGATCAACATGATGTCATCAATATAATAACCTAGCATGAATTTCTTCATAATTTCCAGATAATGAATAGTCCTTCATGCTATGAGAGAAAGCAGAAGATAATAAAGTCCTGGTAAGAATGTGTATACTGCTGTCCATTTAAGTATATGGGGACTGCTTTTGATGCTCATTTCTGATGAATATTAAAGAAGACATAGTTCTTGGATCAATCATATCACAGTGAGAGTCAGTAGTTAAGGACTGTTTCATGTTTGGAAACTGAGTTCTTCTTTTCCCTTGGAGTAATTTACAGTCAAGTGTTGGCTTCTGATCTTTTTAAGTTATAGAAATCAAGAAATGTTCTTATTGTCTGAATGATTTTTTTGTGCTGAGACACACAATGATATATTAACTCTCTCTACAGAACTTCTTGATTGCATTTCTAGTCTTGCTGCCTATTTTGATAATTATTTTTACCTTGCATCTTAAGAGTTCAGTGCCACCATGTGACTACTTTTATTCTAAAACCCTGCCATTCCATTGTCATAATGAGTCCAGCTTCATGATTGCATTTCCAATTCCATCAACCTTGAATTACAAGAGACAGCTACCTTTGAATTCCTAATCACTTAGGTAAAGGAGATCCTCTGGACTAATATAGACTTCCTGACCAAACTTTAGGCAAGTTCCTCTGCGCCCTCTTCTCTACTAGATCTTAACCAGTCGTGACATGACTGAACGACTTCATTTCACTTTTCACTTTCATGCATTGGAGAAGGAAATGGCAACCCATTCCAGTGTTCTTGCCTGGAGAATCCCAAGGATATGGGAGCCTGGTGGGTGGCCATCTATGGGGTAGCACAGAGTCGGACATGACTGAAGCGACTTATCAGCAGTAGCAGCAGCAGCAAATATCCATAAGGGCTTCCCAGGTGGCACCAGTGGCAAGAAGCCACCTGCCAATTCAGGTTAGACATAACAGACGCAGGTTTGATCCGTGGGTAAGGAAGGTCCCATGGAGGAAGGCATGGCAACCCACTTCAGTATTCTTGCCTGGAGAATCCCATGGAGAGAAGATCCTGGCAGGCTGTGGTCCATAGGGTCTCACAGAGTCAGACACGACTGATGTCTTACGACAGATATCTGTAAAGGTATAATGCCTTCTCCTCCAAAGCAAGGGAAGTGCTACTCTATTTAAAGCAGAGGTTCTGAAAAATGAACTTATTTACAAAACAGAAGTAAAGTCATGGATGCAGAAAACAAAAGTATGGTTACTAGGGAATAAGCAGGGATAAAATGGGAGATAAGGATTGACATATACACACTACTATATATAAAACAGATAACTAATAAAGATTGAACCTACTGAATAGTACAGGAAACTCTGCTCAATACACTGCAATGCCCTCTATGGAAAGCGAATCTAAAAAAAAAAAAAATTGTGGATATATGTATGCATATAACTGATTCACTTTACTGTACACATGAAACTAATACAAAATTGTAAATCAAATCTACTCCAATAAGATATATTTAAAAAAAACACACACACATAAAACAGAGATTCTCAAACTGTGTCATACATCAGAAAGACTTGGAAAGTTTGGTAGAATATAGATTGATAAGCCTTCCCCCAGTATTAGATTTGGGATCAGATCAGATCAGATCAGTCGCTCAGTAGTGCCTGACTCTTTGCGACCCCATGAACCGCAGCATGCCAGGCCTCCCTGTCCATAACCAACTCCCAGAGGTCATTCAGACTCATATCCATCAAGTCAGTGATGCCATCCAGCCATCTCATCCTCTGTCGTCCCCTTCTCCTCCAGCCCCCAATCCCTCCCAGCATCAGA
Source organism: Tragelaphus eurycerus (assembly GCA_935064755.1). NCBI lineage: Eukaryota > Metazoa > Chordata > Mammalia > Artiodactyla > Bovidae > Tragelaphus > Tragelaphus eurycerus. The sequence goes on along the minus strand of CAKXYN010000009.1, from coordinate 15,125,187 downwards.
GTCTTTTCCAATGAGTCAACTCTTCGCATGAGGTGGCCAAAATACTGGAGTTTCAGCTTTAGCATCATTCCTTCCAAAGAAATCCCAGGGCTGATCTCCTTTAGAATGGACTGGTTGGATCTCCTTGCAGTCCAAGGGACTCTCAAGAGTCTTCTCCAACACCACAGTTCAAAAGCATCAATTCTTCGGCACTCACCCTTCTTCACAGTCCAGCTGTCACATCCATACATGACCACAGGAAAGACCATAGCCTTGACTAGGCGAACCTTTGTTGGCAAAGTGATGTCTCTGCTTTTCAATATGCTATCTAGGTTGGTCACAACTTTTCTTACAAGGAGTAAGTGTATTGTAATTTCATGGCTGCAGTCACCATCTGCAGTGATTTTGGAGCCCAGAAAAATTAATTCTGACACTGTTTCCACTGTTTCTCCATCTATTTCCCATGTAGTGATGGGACCAGATGCCATGATCTTCGTTTTCTGAATGTTGAGCTTTAAGCCCACCTTTTCACTCTCCACTTTCACTTTCATCACGAGGCTTTTGAGTACCTCTTCACTTTCTGCCATAAGGGTGGTGTCATCTGCATATCTGAGGTTATTGATATTTCTCCCAGCAATCTTGATTCCAACTTGTGTTTCTTCCAGTCCGGCATTTCTCATGATGTACTCTGCATATAAGTTAAATAAACATGGTAACAATATACAGCCTTGGTACTTCCAATATATTTCCACATGAATTTGATGCTGCTAGTATACTTTACAAATGGCCTGAGTAAAAGGAACAAGAGAATGTTGGCACAGGAGGAAGGCAAGAAGTACTTTTAAAGGTATCTTCCCCATGGTTTATAAAAAAGAGAATCTGTTCACCTATACCAAGATGGAAGCAAATAAATATTTTAGCCCAGACAATTCAGATATTCTGAATTTTCAAAATTTTAGGAGCATCTACCTAAATGTCTCCACATATTTCAGGATTCCACTCCTTTTCTTATAAAGTTTTTTTTTTTTTTTTTTTTCCCCAAAGACTTGTCAGGGTATAAATCTCACTATTCTTATAATGCGATGTTGTGCTACTTTTTCAGCATGCTATGCCCTCCAGGAGATGAAGTTATCTTTAAATGTTCTCTCAGAGGGCTTCTGGATTTCATACTATACTGCTGTAATTTAATACTAAATTGATCAGCAGAAGGCTGATCTGATGTGATTTTCTTTTTCTCAGTATTTAATGGGAGGTAAAAGCCATCTACAAGCTCTATTCTAGATAATGTGATCATGAACTGCCTATTCTAACTTCCACCTAAAAATAACATATGTCATTTATGCTCATGTTGTATTATCCAATGGGAAGTCAACATATCACATATAACGTGAAGAATCAGAGAAGTTCAACATTTAAAGTGATTGTGGATATTTTAAAGTATTTTGTGAAAGCACTAATAGCTTTTTCTCATGTTTCTGATCACTAAATATTTGGTTCATGTTCCTTACACAAACATACACAGACACCCACATACACCTTCTCTCCACTTAAAATTATCCAATTCCTTAGTCATCATATTAAACTCAATATTCTGGATCCATTTCTTCATGATACAAAGCTATTTTTTCATCAAAGGATAAAGGCTCAAGATAGCAAGAGATTACAATTAACAATATATTTGATCTTATTCATATATTTAATAACTCACCCAGAAATCTCAAAATAAATGAATGATTTTATTAGTGAAATGATTGACCACTACATTTTAGATAAGGCTTTGGATTAACTGTTCCCAGAAAATTCTATTCTCAGAACCCTTTATGCAAAACCCAAGAAGTATGCCCAGTCCTCTCTGGTGACCTCATTATCTTCCCAATGTGTGTCTAAGGTGAAGAAAGATTTTGTCAGTCTTTGTCCTGAAGGACCTGTTTAGGCTCTCTGAGAGGATCCCTTTTTATCTTTTAGGTCTTTGATCTTCATGGGGTATTATCAGGCCACTGACTCTTCTGTCATTTTTGTCTTTAGGGAAACACCTACAAGCTTCAATTTTCAGATACACTGTAATTTGGACTTTCCTTTATTTTACCTCATTATAGAGGTTTAAATTTAGGCATGTCACCAATAAATAATTTATCAAACAATATTTTGTTGTGCTTCATTTGGATAATATGAAAAACTTTGAGATAGTTTATGGTTTGCTCCAATAAGCTACAGAAAAAAAAAAAAATATATATATATATATATATATATATATATATATATATATCAGATCAGTCGCTCAGTCGTGTCCGACTTTTTGCGACCCCACGAACTGCAGCACGCCAGGCCTCCCGATCCATCACCAGCTCTCGGAGGTCACTCAGACTCACATTCATCGAGTCAGTGATGCCATCCAGCCATCTCATCCTCTGTCGTCCCCTTCTCCTCCTGCCCTCAATCCCTCCCAGCATCAGAGTCTTTTCCAATGAGTCAACTCGTCGTATGAGGTGGCCAAAATACTGGAGTTTCAGCTTTAGCATCATTCCTTCCAAAGAAATCCCAGGGCTGATCTCCTTCAGAATGGACCGGTTGGATCTCCGTGCAGTCCAAAGGACTCTCAAGAGTCTTCTCCAACACCACAGTTCAAAAGCATCAATTCTTCAGCGCTCAGCCTTCTTCACAGTCCAGCTCTCACATCCATACATGACCACAGGAAAGACCATAGCCTTGACTAGGCGAACCTTTGTTGGCAAAGTAATATCTCTGCTTTTGAATATGCTATGTAGGTTGGTCATAACTTTCCTTCCAAGGAGTAAGCATCTTTTAATTTCATGGCTGCAGTCACCATCTGCAGTGATTTTGGAGCTCAGAAAAATAAATTCTGACACTGTTTCCACTGTTTCTCCATCTATTTCCCATGTAGTGATGGGACCAGATTCCATGATCTTCGTTTTCTGAATGTTGAGCTTTAAGACCACCTTTTCACTCTCCACTTTCACTTTCATCAAGAGGCTTTTTAGTTCCTCTTCACTTTCTGCCATAAGGGTGGTAGCATCTGCATATCTGAGGTTATTGATATTTCTCCCGGCAATCTTGATTCCAACTTGTGTTTCTTCCAGTCCAGCATTTCTCATGATGTACTCTGCATAGAAGTTAAATAAACATGGTGACAATATACAGCCTTGACATACTCCTTTTCCTATTTGGAACCAGTCTGTTGTTCCATGACCAGTTCTAACTGTTGCTTCCTGACCTGCATACAGATTTCTCAAGAGGCAGATCAGGTGGTTGGTATTCCCATCTCTTTCAGAATTTTCCACAATTTATTGTGATCTACACAGTCAAAGGCTTTGGCATAGTCAATAAAGCAGAAATAGATGTTTTTCTGGAACTCTCTTGCTTTTTCGATGATCCAGCGGATGTTGGCAATTTGATCTCTGGTTCCTCTTCCTTTTCTAAATCCAGCTTGAACATCAGGAAGTTCACGGTTCACATATTGCTGAAGCCTGGCTCGGAGAATTTTGAGCATTACTTTACTAGCGTGTGAGATGAGTGCAATTGTGCGGTAGTTTGAGCACTCTTATATATATCGCAATGGCACCCCACTCCAGTACTCTTGCCTGGAAAATCTCATGGATGGAGGAGCCTGGAGGGCTGCAGTCCATGGGGTCGCTGAGGGTCGGACACGACTGAGCGCCTTCACTTTCACTTTTCACTTTCATGCATCGGAGAAGGAAATGGCAACCCACTCCAGTGTTCTTGCCTGGAGAATCCCAGGGACCGGGGAGCCTGGTGGGCTGCCGTCTGCGGGGTCGCACAGAGTCGGACACTACTGAAGTGACTTAGCATAGCATAGCATATGTACCTATATATACATAAAAAAGTAAAATGTTTCTTTCCAAACTCCTACATTTTACACAGGCTTTACCATTTCTTTTTGAAGGCATTTATGTTTGACTAGTCAAACAAAAGCACCCAACCAGCAAAAGTCACTTTTTGGCAGCACTACTTTAAATAGCAGTCCATATATTGTCCCAGTGTAACAGATTCTGGGATATTCATCTAAGAAATAAATCATAAGCAAAACTTACAAATTGCAACCACTCATTGCTTCCCTAGTAGCTCAGCTGGTAAAGAATCCAGCTGCAATGCAGGGGACCCTGATGCAATGCTTGGGTCAAAGAGATCTGCTGGAGAACAGATAGGCTACCCACTCCAGTATTCTTGGGCTTCCCTGGTGGCTCAGCTAGTAAAGAATCTGCCTGTAGTGTGGGAGACCTGGGTTCAGTCCCTGGGTTTAGAACATCTCCTGGACAAGGGAATGGCTACCCACTCCAGTATTCTGGCCTGGAGAATTTCATGGACTGTATAGTCCATGGGTTGCAAAGAGTCATACACGACTGAGTGACTTTCACCTTCACTTCATCATAATGTATGAGAAATATCTACTATGCAATAAAATAGTACAATCTATGCAACAGTTTATTCCCATTTATTTAACCCACAATTCACTCTAATGTATCTAGCTGCAATGATGATATAATCTAGATGGATGAATAGATTTCCTTTGAGTTAAATCAGAAGAATAATATATAGTTGTAATGAGAACTCAGAAGACACAAAGTTGTAAAACTAAGTTCTTTAAGTCTATAAAGTAATACATATTTGAGCAATGACTATAAAAATTATTCAATATTTTCAACTAGAACTGATCATACTGGTTATATACTAGATCAAATTTTATAATAATAGTAAAAATTTCTGATCAGTATACATCCTCAGCCTACCTGAGATTTTGTAGTCATGTATCATTGAATCGGTAATGAAGCTCTTAAGATACCAAATTTTGATCCTCCTCTTAACAGATTCCTCTTTCCAACCCTCTAATGACATTATTAAAAGTGCTGTAATATATAAAATTGTCTTCATATTTATAGTTTTATTTTAAAATTAGAAATATATTTAAAATTAAAATTATTATATTTGAGGGGAAGTTATATAAGTTATTAAATACATGAAAAATACATATTTTCATTGTAGTTGAAGTATAGTTTAATCTAAATAGGTTTTAAGTAGAAATATATCAGATAATTTAAGTTTGAAGCACATCCAAAATTTCGTATATTTCTATATATAAATTAATTAAATTTACTTGAATTTTAAATCTCCCCATGACATTTATGAGTTGCTAAGGATTTGTGTAAGTAGGTTATTTGGATATAAGGTTGCTTAATTAGATATTTATAATATTAACAAGAAATACATTAATATTAAACTGCTGTATAAATGATTCCACCTATTTAAAGAAATTTTATTGACTAAAATTTAAAATGGATCTAAGGATTATTTAGTTTGCATTTTTCACCTAGAAACAACAGAAATAAACACATATTTGTTACATATAAATTATTAGGTTACTAATTAAAATGCCAAGATTCTGTAATCATATTAAATGTATTATACAAAAATTAAATTTTAAATGTGCTGCTTTAAAATACAAATATGAATTCAATACCCAAGTCACTTCAAATACTTCCTTGAGTTCCCAAAGAGGCCATCAGATGTCAAAAGTTGACATCAATGCAGTTAAAGTGGAGCAGAATCAAATATAATTCCATTGAAGAGTTATATGGCAAGATAACGTTATTGCAGTATAATTTTTTAGACAGAGCACCTACATAGAAAAATCAGAAATGCATGAACACTATTTCCACAAATGTACAGACAAACTAGGTTGGAAAGTACTTACACTACCCCAAAATTCAAAGGATGAAAATAAACAACCATAAAATATGCATTCTGTCAATATTTTTCTAGAAAGAAATGTAAGATAATCTCTGGTGGATTTGTGATGAGGAAAACACTGATATAAACAAAGGACAGGGTAAGTAAATTTGAAAAATTAACCAAGTAAGACGGAAGGCTCTAAGAGAGGGCATCAGAGGGCAGACAGACTGAAACCACAATCACAGATTGGCTAGTGCCAATCTGATCACATGAACCACAGTCTTATCTAACTCACTGAAACTAAGCCATGCCATATGGGGCCACCCAAGACAGACAGGTCATGGTGGAGAGGTCTGACAAAATGTGGTCCACTGGAGAAGGGAATAGCAAACCACTTCAGTATTCTTGCCTTGAGAACCCCATGAAGAGTATGAAAAGGCAAGAAGATAGGACATTGAAGATGAACAACCCAGGTCGGTAGGTGCCCAATATGATTCTAGAGATCAGTGAAGAAATAGCTCCAGAAACAATGAAAGGATGGAGCCAAAGCAAAAACAATACCCAGTTGTGGATGTGACTGGTGATAGAAGCAAGGTCCAGTGCTATAAAGAGCTATATTGCATAGGAACCTGGAATGTTAGGTCCATTAATCAAGGCAAATTGGAAGTGGTCAAACAGGAGATGGCAAGAGTGAACGTCAACATTCTAGGAATCAGCGAACTAAAATGGACTGGAATGGGTGAATTTAACTCAGATGACCATTATATCTACTACTGTGGGCAGGAATCCCTGAGAAGAAATGGAGTAGCCATCATAATCAACAAAAAGACTCCAAAGTGCAGTACTTGTATGTAATCTCCAAAACGACAGAATGATCTGTTGTTTTCCAAGGCAAACCATTCTATATCAAAGAAATCCAATACTATGTCGTGACCAGTAACACTGAAGAAGCTGAAGTTAAATGGTTCTAGGAAGACCTACAAGACCTTTTAGAACTACCACCCAAACAAGATGTCCTTTTCATTATAGGGCACTGGAATGCAAAAGTAGAAGTCAAGAAATACCTGGAGTAACAGACAAATTTGGCTTTGGAGTACCGAATGAAGCAGGGCAAAGCTAATAGAGTTTTGCCGAAAGAACAAACTGGTTATAGCAAACATCCTCTTCAAACAACACAAGAGAAGACTCTACAAACGGATGTCACTAGATGGCCAACACTGAAATCAGACTGAATATATTCTTTGCAGTCAAAGATGGAGAAGCTCTATATAGTCAATGAAAACAAGACGGAGCTGACTGTGGCTCAGACCATGAACTCCTTATTGCCAAATTCAGACTTAAATTGAAGAAAGTGGAGGAAACCACTAGGCCATTCAGATGTGACCTAAATCAAATCCCTTATGATTATACAGTGGAAGTGAGAAATAGATTTAAGGGCCTAGATCAGATAGAGTGTGCAATGAACTATGGATGGAGGTTCATGACATTGTACAGGAGGCAGTGATCAAGACTATCCTCAAGAAAAAGAAATGCAAAAGAGCAAAATGGGGGTCTGAGGAGGCCTTACAAATAGCTGTGAAAAGAAGAGAAATGAAAAGCAAGGAGAAAAGGAAAGATATACTCATTTGAATGCAGAGTTCCAAAGAATAGCAAAGAGAGATAAGAAAGCCTTCCTCAGTGATCAATGCAAAGAAAGAGGAAAACAATAGAATGGGAAAGACTAGAGATCTCTTCCAGAAAATTAGAGATACCAAGGGAACATTTCATACAAAGATGGGCTCAATAAAGGACAGAAATGGTAGGGTCCTGACAGAAGCAGAAGATATTAAGAAGAGGTGGCAAGAATACACAGAAGAACTGTACAAAAAAAGATCTTCATGACTCATATAATCACGATGGTGTAATCACTCACCTAGAGCCAGACAGCCTGAAATGTGAAATCAAGTGGGCATTAGGAAGCATCACTACAAACAAAGCTAGTGGAGGTGATGAAATTCCAGTTGAGCTATTTCAAGCTCTAAAAGAAGATGCTGTGAAAGTGTGCACTCAATATGTCAGTACATTTGGAAAACTGAGGAGTAGCCACAGAACTGGAAAGGGTCAGTTTTCATTCCAGTCCCAAAGAAAGGCAATGCCAAGGAATGCACAAACTACCACACAGTTGCACTCATCTTGCATGCTAGTAAAGTAATGCTCAAAATTCTCCAAGCCAGGCTTCAGCAATACATGAACCATGAACATCCAGATGTTTAAGCTGGTTTTAGAAAAGGCAGAGGAACAAGATATCAAATTGCCAACATCTTTTGGATCATTGAAAAAGCAAGACAGTTCCAGAAAATCATCTATTTCTGCTTTATTGACTATGCCAAAGACTTTCAATGCATGCATCACAATAAACTATGGAAAAATCTGAAAGACATGGGAATACCAGACCACCTGACCTGCCTCTTGAGAAACCCGTATGCAGGTCAGGAAGTAACAGTTAGAACTGGACATGGAAAAACAGACTGGTTCCAAATAGGAAAAGGAGTACGTCAAGGCTGTATATTGTCACCCTGCTTATTTAACTTCTATGCTAAACACTGTTCAGCATAGAGAAACGCTGTGTCGGGTGAAGCACAAGCTGGGATCAAGATTGCTGGGAGAAATATCAATAACCTCAGATAGGCAGATGACACCACCCTTATGGCAGAAAGTGAAGAACTAAAGAGCATCTTGAAAAAGTAAAAGAGGAGAGTGAAAAAGTTGGCTTAAAGCTCAACATTCAGAAAAAAAAGATCCTGTCCTTTCATGAAAAATAAATGTGGAAACAGTGGAAGGAGTGTCAGACTTTATTTTTGGGGACTCCAAAATCACTGCAGATGGTGATTGCAGCCTTGAAATTAAAAGACGCTTACTCCTTGGAAAGAAAGTTATCACCAACCTAGACAGCATATTAAAAAGCGGAGATATTACTTTGTCAACAAAGGTTGGTCTAGTCAAGGATATTGTTTTTCCAGTAGTCATGTATGGATGTGAGAGTTGGACTATAAAAAAAAGCTGAGCACAGTAGTTTGATGCTTTTGAACTGTGGTGTTGGAGAAGATTCTTGAGAGTCCCTGGACTGCAAGGAGATCCAACAAGTCCATCCTAGATGAGATCAATTCTGGGTGTTCATTGGAAAGACTGATGTTGAAGCTGAAACTCCAATACTTTGGCCATCTGTTGTGAAAAGCTGACGCATTGGAAAAGACCCTGATGCTGGGAAAGACTGAGGGCAGGAGGAGAAGGGGACGACAGAGTATGAGATGTTTGGATGCCATCATCGACTCAATGGACATGAATTTGGGTAAACTCTGGGAGTTGGTGATGGACAGGGAGGCCTGACGTGCTGCGTTTCATGAGGTCGCAAAGAGTCGGTGATGACTGAGCGACTGGACAGAGCTTAAGTGAAACATGAGAAAGTGTTTACCAGATGACATTAAGAAACTTGTAAAAAGGACTGAGGACTGGAGCGTTCTATCCTTAGAAAGTGAAGTAAAATTGAACATTGCTCAGTCATGTCCAACTCTTTGCAACCCTATGGACTATACAGTCTGTGAAATTCTCCAGGCTAGGTACTGGAGTGGCTGGACTTTCCCTCTCCAGAGAATCTTCCCAACCGAGTATTGAACCCAGGTCTCCCAAATTGCAGGCAGATTTTTACCAGCTGAGCCACAAGGGAAGCCCATTATTAACTTTCAAAATTTGCATGTCTGATCTCCCTTCCTGGATACTGTCTCATTTTGAGAAACTGTCACAGGTAGGTTCACATTAATAGGAAAGAGACAAGAGATGATAAAAGATGACCATTTGTACATGTTGAAGATCTTATATACATTAACAGAAAGTGAGAAACAAGCACTTTGTATTTAGCAAATCTGAGGATAAGGGTAAAGAGCACAAATTAGTCAACATGATAGGGAACCATTGTTTCAATAATTGTCTTTGAAGTGAAATTCAGACAATCAAAATACCCAGAGATATATTGGCATTATGTATTGACTGGGGGACATTAAATATATTCTTATCCATGTAATTCAGAGGGACCCATACAGATACGGATTGTTACAGCTATATGTTGTGAGAGTATAGATAAAATTCAGTTATAAAAGTAATAGTAAGAGAATGAGAGTGAATATGCTCAGTTGTTGTTTTTTTCATTATTTTAAGAAATCATATTGCTGATAGTGTTACTATTGTTATTTTGAGACTTTTATGTGAGTACACTAGTATAGACAGAAATGAGTAATTGGGGATGTTTTAGTTTTATCACATCAATGTGCTTGACCACCATAATTTTCAATATGGAAAAAAACGTAGGTAGAGATTTTATTTTTTTTTTAGTTTGAACAATTAATACATTTCAGATATAATATTATACATGCTGCTGCTGCTGCTAAGTCGCTTCAGTCGTGTCCGACTCTGTGCGACCCCATAGACGGCAGCCCATCAGTCTCCCCCGTCCCTGGGATTCTCCAGGCAGGAACACTGGAGTGGGTTGCCATTTCCTTCTCCAATGCATTAAAGTGAAAAGTGAAAGTGAAGTCGCTCAGTCGTGTCCAACTCTTAGCGATCCCATGGACTGGGGCCTATCAGGCTCCTCTGTCCATGGAATTTTCCAGGCAAAAGTAATAGGGTGGGGTGCCATTGCCTTCCCCGAATATTATACATATTTCAATGCTATTCTCCCCAATCATCCCACCCTCTCCCGGTCCCAGAGTCCAAAAGTCTGTTCTATACATCAGTGTCTCTTTTGCTGTCTCGTAAATAAGGTTATTTTTACCATCTTTCTAAATTCCATATATATGCGTTAGTATACTATATTTGTGTTTTTGTTTCTGGCTTACTTCACTCTGTATAATAGGCTCCAGTTCCATCCATCTCCTTAGAACTGATTCAAATGTATTCTTTTTAATGGCTGAGTAATACTCCATTGTGTAAATGTACCACAGCTTGCTTATCCATTCATCTGTGGATGGACATCTAGGTTGCTTCCACGTTCTGGCTATTGCAAACAGTGCTGCTATGAACATTGGGGTACACGTGTCTCTTTCAATTCTGGATTTCTCAGTGTATATGCCCAGCAGTGAGATTGCTGGATCATAAGGCAGTTCTATTCCCAGTTTTTTGAGGAATCTCCATACTGTTCTCCATAGTGGCTGTACCAGTTTGCATTCCCACCAACAGTGCAAAAAAAAAGTTAAGCATGTATTTTTTAGTTTGACTGGAATGATCAACATAAAATCATTGAATATGATGCATATATACACATATGATAATTATAATTTGAACACACACACACACACACACAATTTTTATCCTCCCAAAAGTATCCATTGAACATGACAAAACAATGGAACCAGAAGAACCCAAGTAGCTGATTGTGGTCTTGTAATATATTTACAACAAAGGACTTTTGAAGAAATATCTGATTTCAGAATTGGGGTAGGAAATGAGCCTAGACAAAATACTTCCTTTCAGAAAGCTTAAAAAAAAAAAAAAAAAAAAAAAAGACTATATACAGTTCAAGTTTAAAGGTTTCTGAAGCCAACTTGAAGAAACGGCCACTAGCCGAAGATGAGGAAAAACTATGTTTCAATAATGTTAATAACTGTCCTGTTTTTCTAGCACCACTTACTGAAGAGACTGTCTTTTCTTCATTGTCTATTCTTGCCTCCTTTGTCATAGATTGGGTGAACTTGGGTGCATGGGCTTATCTCCTGGGCTTTCTGCCCTGTTCCATTGATCTATATATTTTGTGTGTGTGTGTGTGCCAGTACTATACTGTCTTGGAGAAGGAAATGGCAACCCACTCCAGAATTCTTGCCTGGAGAATCCCAGGGACAAGGGAGCCTGGTGGGCTTCTGTCTATGGGATCACACAGAGTCGGACATGACTGAAGTGACGCAGCAGCAGCACTATACTGTCTTGATGACTATAGCTTTTTATTTCTCAAGATTGCTTTGGCTATTTGTGGTCTTTTATGTTTCCATATGAATTTTATGGAAAATTTGTTTTAATTTTAAACAAATTTAAAAATTTTGTTTTAATTTTGTCAAAAATGTCCTTAAGAATTTGATAGGGAATGTACTGAATCTGTAGATTACTTTGAGTAGTATAATCATTTTGATAATATTGATTCATCCAATCAAAGAACATGGTGTATCTTTCCATATGTTTGTGTTGTCTTTGATTTCTTTCATAAGTATCTTAAAGTTTTGTAAAGAATTAAATTAGAACACTACCTACAGAAAAATAAACTCGACTCAAAATTAATTAAAAACCTAAATATAAGGTCAGATAGTATAAATCTCTTAGAGGAAAACATAGCAGAACACTCAGTCATAACCCACAGCGATATCTTTTTTGATCCACCTCCTAGAGTAATGAAAATAAAAACAAAAATAAACAAATTACATTTAATTACATTTATTTCAGCCTCTTTTATTGGCTCCTCACATTAATGGCACCCCGCTCCAGTACTCTTGCCTGGAAAATCCCATGGATGGAGGAGCCTGTTAGGCTTCAGTCCATGGGGTCGCTAAGAGTCAGACACGACTGAGTGACTTCACTTTCACTTTTCACTTTTATGCATTGGAGAAGGAAATGGCAACCCATTCCAGTATTCTTGCCTGGAGAATCCCAGGGATGGGGCGCCTGGTGGGCTGCCATCTATGGGGTCACACAGAGTCAGGCACGACTGAAGCGACTTAGCAGTAGCTTAGCACATTTATTACCACAGCTCAATTTTGGAGAAATCTAAGACTGTGTACTCAGACTTGTCTATCTTTTATTTCTTCACTCACTCCTTTTGGAGTATTATGTATTTTAATGTTTTTAAATACCACATATTTACTGAGGACTTTGAAAATTATTCTTAGTGCAAAAACATCACTACTACTTAAGACCAGTATAGATAGATATAATATTTTGTGTATATATATATATATATATATATATATATATATATATATCACATCATACTTAATGTGTTCTAAACTGAGCATTTGATAAAAGTAACACAAAATTTTCTTCTCCAACAAACTCCTCCATATCATTAATGTATGCTATGCTATGCTAAGTCACTTCAGTCGTGTCCAACTCTGTGTGACCCCATAGACGGTAGCCTACCAGGTTCCCCTGTCCCTGGGATTCTCCAGGCAAGAACACTGGAGTGGGATGCCATTTCCTTCTCCAATGCATGAAAGTGAAAAGTGAAAGTGAAGTCACTCAGTTGTGTCTGACTCTCAGTGACCCCATGGACTGCAGCCTACCAGGCTCCTCTGTCCATGGGATTTTCCAGGCAAGAGTACTGGATTGGGGTGCCATTGCCTTCTCCGATCATTAATGTAAATCCTACTTAATTTCCCAGGTGGGGAGATCAAAAATTTCATTGTCATGCTTGATAACTTACTCCATGATTTATAAAGCCCTATAGGAACTCTCCTTTATGTTCCCTATCTGACTTCAACTTCCCTTACTTTCTCTTTAGATTTTTTTGTTCCTGTCCCATTGAATCCTTTGATATTCATCAAATACAAAGAGGCAGATTCTCACCCCAAGGCTTATGTGGGAGTTAAAAGAAATTCCCTTAATTCATTTAAGTCTCTACTTAAGAGTTTTATATAAATCAATTTCCTTTGTATATATGATATATATGATATCCCTGATCTTTGCTTTATATATTTCTTGATACTCATAAATACTAAATCCTTTGCTGCTGCTGCTGCTAAGTTGCTTCAGTCGTGTCCGACTCTGTGCGATCCCATAGACGGCAGCCCACCAGGCTCCTCCGTCCCCAGGATTCTCCAGGCAAGAACACCGGAGTGGGTTGCCATTTCCTTCTCCAATGCATGAAAGTGAAAAGTAAAAGTGAAGTCGCTCAGTCGTGTCCAACTCTTAGCGACTCCATGGACTGGAGCCTACCAGGCTCCTCCGTCCATGGGATTTTCCAGGCAAGAGTACTGGGGTAAATCCTTTAGGTATCTGTTTATCTTAAGTCTACTTCAATACACTGTAAATTCCATTAGGATAGACTTTTTTTTGTCTATTCACTGCCATAAGCTGTGTCTGATGCAAAGTACAAGGCTTGGTAAGTGGTATATAAATAAATTAATATGCAAAGTGACATGTGATATTCAGGACAAGGAAAAATTTTTAGGAAAAACATGATTTGATTATTAACTTTGAGCTACTTCTGGAACATGAAAATAGATAAGTATGCTGCTGCTGCTGCTAAGTCGCTTTAGTCGTGTCCGACTCTGTGTGACCCCATAGACGGAAGCCCACCAGGCTCCCCTGTCCCTGGGATTCTCCAGGCAAGAACACTGGAGTGGGTTGCCATTTCCTTCCCCAATGCATGAAAGTGAAAAGTAAAAGTGAAGTCGCTCAGTCGTGTCCAACTCTTAGCGACTCCATGGACTGGAGCCTACCAGGATCCTCCGTCCATGGGATTTTCCAGGCAAAAGTACTGGGGTGGGATGCCATTGCCTTCCCCGATAGATATGTATAGTACTTACCTATACCTCCATATAAGTATGGAGCTATAGAGATTTTAAATTCAAGCAACATATTATTTATTAAATAAAATATTTCATTTAATAGTCTCAAAGTAGTTATTGGGACTATACAAGTGAGTAAATGTAGTGAAACTATTCCCACTTAATTTTACTCTGAAATTTTCTATTGATAATGAAGTCTTTGGAATAAATGAGATTACCTAGTTGGACGGATTCATAGTAAAAGAATACCTAAATATCAAAATATATCTATGGGAAATATAAAGTTTTGAAGGAGACAGAAACACATGCTGCTGCTGCTGTTGCTAAGTCGCTTCAGTCGTGTCCGACTCTGTGCGACCCCATAGACGGAAGCTCACCAGGCTCCCCTGTCCCTGGGATTCTCCAGGCAAGAACATTGGAGTGGGTTGCCATTTCCTTCTCCAATGCATGAAAGCGAAAAGTGAAAGTGAAGCCACTCAGTCGTGTCCGACTCTTAGCGACCCCACGGACTGGAGCCTACCAGGCTCCTCCGTCCATGGGATTTTCCAGGCAAAAGTACAGGTGTGGGGTGCCATTGCCTTCCCCGACAGAAACACATAATCCATACTAAAAGTTAAAAAATTAAAGTCAAAGAAAAAAAAAAGAATTATAAAAATTAAATTCTCTAAAGTGAAAGAGAAGATTTAAAGAAGAGTGTATTTAAACAATGCCAAATACTGTAGCAGGATTAAGTAGGATGAGTACAAAACCAAGGGATTGAATTTATTGATGAGGAATTCATTAGCAATTGTAGCAAAAGCTCTTTCTATGTACTCGCAGAAATAGGGACCAGACTTAATGCACTGGGGAATTAAGTAGAAATAGAGATATTGACAGTAACTATTTCAGTCAATGAGTTTTATCCTGAAAGGAAAGAAATAGGGCATGACATTATGGATAAGATAGTTTCAAAGGAAGGATTTTCTTCTTCTGTTATCTTTTTCTTTCTTTCTTTCTTTAGCATAGCAAAGATTAATATTTGAGTTGATTAAGGCTAAAATAACTGAGGAGGGAAAAAATGAACAGGCAGGAAGAACTGCACTGGAGACGGTCAAGAACAAAGTGACAAAGCCTTAGAAAATCAGTGTCTCCTCTAAACAGGAGGAATATCAGGTTAAGTAATTCTAAAGAAGAGGAAAATTTGGAGGTCCAGAACATATATATATCTGATAGATTGCTTCAAAAATCATTTTTTATCAAGAAATATCTGGAATGTTAATTTTGTGATATATCCAGTCAATTTATTTAGGGCTATATTTCTGAACCTTATCTCCTTTGAATAGTTTACAAGCTCTAAATACTAGCTGTCATAATTTTAATGAAGGCAGTCATTGCTTTGAGAGGAAACAAAGATTAGCACTCTCTAATTTTATATATTATTCTAAAAAGCCTCACTGAGAGGTTATCACCCTCCATTTCATGATGCTAGAGTAGAGCATGTTGATACCAAATTTCATGTTACTGCAGAACAGAAAGTAATGAGAATTGCAACAACAATGGGAAAATTTGAATGAATATAGTAGCATAAGCAGGATGTGATAACAATCAGGAAAGGACCCAATGTGAACTTTGCATAATTGGCCTTGATCAGAACTTTCTGATTCAGAGAATAAGATAGGGGACATCTTTACAAACGAAAGATGGGAATAGTGCCTTTTGGGGATGTAGATGCAGAGTAGGCAATCAGGTTTTCAGAATTTCGTTGGCCAGAGGACAAGGCTCTGTCTCAGGTATCCATTAATGAGGCTATCTTTTAGGAAGGACAGTCCTGAAACAGACTTTATTTATTTTTCTTTTATTTATTTATTTTAATTAGAGGCTAATTACTTTGCAATATTGTAGTGGTTTTCACCATACATTGATATGAATCAGCCATGGGTTTACATGTGTTCCCCATCCTGAACCCCTCTCCCAGAAATAGAGTTTAAAATGCCCTGTATCTTTCCAAAAATAGATGATTCTGTGAAAGTGCTGCACTCAATATGCCAGCAAATTTGGAAAACTCAGCAGTGGCCACAGAATTGGTAAAAGTCAGTTTTCATTCCAATCACAAAGAAAGGCAATGACAAAGAATGTTCAAACTACCACACAATTGCACTCATCTCACATGAGAATTTTGAGAAATTCTCAAAATTCTCCAAGCTAGCCTTCAACAGTATATGAATCCAGAACTTGCAGACGCTCAAGCTGGACTTAGAAAAGGCAGAGGAACCAGAGATCAAATTGCCAACATCCACTGGATCATACAAAAAGCAAGAGAATTCTAGAAAAACATCTACTTCTGTTTCATTGACTATGCCAAAGCTTTTAACTGTGTGGATCACAACAAACTATGGAAAATTCTTAAGGACATGGGAATACCAGGCCACCTTTTGCTTCCTGAGAAATATGTATGCAGGCCAAGAAACAACAGTTAGAACTGGACATGGAACAATGGACTGGTTCCAAATTGGGAAAGGAGTACATTAAGGCTGTATAGTGTCACCTTGCTTATTTAACTTATATGCAGAGTACATCATGCAAAATGGCAGCCTGGATGAAGCACAAGCTGAAATCAAGATTGCCAGGAGAAATATCAATAACCTCAGATATGCAGATGACACTATACTTATGGCAGAAAGCAAAGAGGAACTAAAGCGCCTCTTGATGAAGGTGAAATAGGAGAGTAAATAAGCTGGCTTGAAACTCAACATTCAAAAAATAAAGATTATGGCATCCAGTCCCATCACTTTATGGCAAATAGATGGGGACACAATGGAAACAGTTACAGACTTTGTTGAGCTTCAAAATCACTGCAGATGGTGACTACAGCCATGAAATTAAAATATGTTTGCTCCTTGGAAAAAAGTTATGACCAAGCTAGACAGCATATTAAAAAGCAGAGACATTACTTTGCCAACAAAGGTCCATATAGTCAAGGCTACGGTTTTTCCAGTGGCCATGTATGGATGTGTGAGTTGGACTGTGAAGAAAGCTGAGTGCCGAAGAATTGATGCTTTTGAACTGTGGTGTTGGAGAAGACTCTTGAGAGTCCCATGGACTGCAAGGAAATCCAACTAGTCTATCCTAAATGAAATCAGTCCTGAATATTCATTGGAAGGAATGATGCTGAAACTCCAATACTTTGGCCACCTGATGCAAAAAACTGTCTCATTGGAAAAGACTGTTGCTGGGAGAGACTGAAGGCAGGAGGAGAAGGGGACAACAGAAGATGAAATGGTTGGAGGGCATCACCAACTCAATGGACGTGAGTTTGAGCAAGTTACAGGAGTTGATGAAGGACAGGGAAGCCTGGCGTGCTGCAGTCCATTGGGTGGCAAAGGATCAGACACAACTGAACAACTTAATTGAACTGAATTGAGACTTTTTTTTTTAAGCAAGGGAAAGTGGGCAAAGGAAGGGATCCATGAGGATGGGAGGGAAATGGGAAGGAATAAGAGGGGTAATGGTGGGGAGGAGTATATGTAAATTCTTAGCTGATGGATTTCTATTTTTAATCATAAAGAACATTTAAAAAAATCATGTTTAATTCATCTTATATTTGGAGATTTGCAGATTTGGAGATGGTGCTGATTGCAATAATAACCAGTTAGTGTGTGATAATAAGACTAGAAAAGCAACTGGAGATTAGAAGTTCAGGGAACTGAAAGTCCAGTTTGGGTGTCCTCTCATCTTACACACATCTAGGCATTTTGTAGTTGTAGGTCTATCTTTACAACAATGTGTTATTAGGACAGGATCACATTTATCACTGCTTCCTTCCTAATGCCCAGAATGGTACCTGACCCATAAAATACTCAGTAAACATTTACATAATGAACAAATTAGTCTATTTTTTAAAAAATTCTGAAAATAATTGAGACTTTAAAAATGTGATTGAATTACAATGAGGCTGTGAAGGTGGGCCCTAATCCAATATGATGATGCCTTTACATGAAAAGTAATTTCGGACACACAAAGGGACTTCGGTGATTCAGATGCACAACAGAACTACCTAAGTGAGGATACAGCAATAAGACAGCAATCTACAAGTTGAACAGGGAGGCCTCAGAAGCACCCACACCTACCAATACCTTGATCTTGGACTTCAGACCTTCAGAATTGTGAGAAAATCAATTTCTGTTGTTTAAGTCACTCAGTCTGTGGTTTTGAGTTACATGAGTTCTACCAAAGTAAAGCACAAACCATCTCCTTAAGTGTTTTGATTAATAGTTCAAATCCTTTTGTCCTTAGGTTAATAAGGATAGTAATTAGAAAGCAATAATAATTACAAGAATGGTAAGAGTCATTGAATTAGTAGGAAAATCAAGTATTTGCTAATATATTAATCTGTTATACTCATTTTATGGACAAAAATTAAAGAGCTTCCCCAACATCACGAAAAGTAGCGGAAAATATGTGGCAGTAGAAAATTTCCAAATACAGCTTGAACAACATATAGACAATGGCATATAAATAACATTAATAATAGTAATAGCAGGTAACAGATGGAAAGAAGAGAAAGTGGCAGAAAATTTGCATGCTTGGGGGAAAAAATCTGAATCAAATAAAGGACACTTAAGAAATATATGCAACATACATGTCCTAATTGGAAAATAAAATAATTTGACAGCTTTTTCAGTCTATATTCCTAGGAGCAGGTACACATTAGACAAGAAGTTAGATTCAGCCAAAATTCTACTTTGCCAACCCAGTATAATTACTTGAGAGAAAGGCAAGTGAGCCAAATGTATAAGCAGAGGAATGTTTATCATTACTGATCATGAAAATCTAGATGACTGCAGACACTGAAACAGTGAGAAGATAAATGGATTGATGGTCATGAAGGTAAAAGGACTTTCAGAGAGTTAACATTAGAGAGAATAAGTTGGAATGACAAAAGGAAGTGGCCAGGGAGTTGAATGTATAAAGTTGCAATTATCAAGGGGTTGCTGTGATTAGTACTGACAATTTCTGTGTTATGTATCTGGAAGTAGATGACTGTGAAAGGCAGAAGTACAGGAACTTTGGAAGAAGAAAAAGAATTAAGAGGCTGGACTTTGTAATGATTGTTATATTATACTATCAAGACACCTAACACAGTAATAGTATTGGAGAGAGTTGATTGATCTAGGAGTCAAAAATGATGAAAAAAATGAAGAAATACACAAAGATGGATGGGTGAATATAACAACAAGAATTAGTAATATAATCTTACATGAGATTCAATACTAATTGTGTGTGTGTGTCCATGGGTGTGTTTGTGTTTATTGAAGAGGGAAGAAATAGCCTGAAAAAAGCTAGCCTGAAAAGAGCTACTTGAAGCTGCCACTGGAGAAGGCTTGAGAGGAATTACTGTCCTTGTTAGAACAAGAAAGTGAAGATGAAAGAAATACATGGATAAAATTAAATATATATGGAGTTTTGCTGATAATGGATCACAAATTCCAGAGTATAACAGAGCTGGGGGAAAAGTGAGAAAAATGGAAAGAATGAGAAAAGTACAAGGCCTTATGGTCTATAAGATGAGGGTCAACTTGGGTGTTAGGTGTTCTTGGTATGGCTTCCATAATCATGTACAAAAGGCAAATCGATCCTGATTCTAGTAGATTCAAGGAGGATAGTGTGACAAAAGATATGAGGGGTATGGAAGGCATAGGTTTTAGCAGTTACTTGAGACAAGCAGACAATTAACACTCTATATGAAAATGAAATTCATATTCACAATCTGTAGCAGCTTCCCCAGGAAATCAACCCTGTTATCCATAGTAAATAGCCCAGGAAGCCAGCAGCTATATCTCACACCACAGGAATTCAGACTTCTGTCTCAAGTAACAATTTAGGAAGCCAAACAATAAGCCCTGTAAAAATTGACCCCAAAAGGCAAGAACTTGATGAATAACCAATAGCTTCCCCAAGTTTTGTCCCATGTCTATCAGAGAAAACCAAACATGGACCCATAACCATCACATAGGTTGCCCTAGTGTTAATCAGTCAGTCAGTCATATCCAACACTTTTGTGACCCAGTGGACTGTAGCCCACCAGGCTCCTCTCTCCATGGAATTCTCCAGGCAGGAATACTAGAGTGGGTGGCCATTTCCTTCTTCAGGGGATCTTCCCTACCCAGGGACTGAACACAGTTCTCCCACATTGCAGGCAGACACGTTACCAACTGAACCACCAAGGAAGCCCTTAGGTTGCCCTGCTTCTAGTTTAACTCTGCTTACAGCTTTCCCTGTTGGCTCAGACAGTAAAGCATCTGCCTACAATGCAGGAGCCCTGGGTTCAATACCTGGGTTGGGAAGATACCCTAGAGAAGGAAATGGCAACCCACTCCAGTAATCTTTCCTGAAAAATACTATGGATGGAGGAGCCTGATAGGCTATAGTCCATGGGGTTGCAGAGTCAGACATGACTGAGCAACTTCACCTTCTTTCACTTTCTTTTTCTTTCACAGCTTTCCCATGCCAACAACCTCAAATCAGTGCATATATGAAGTTTTCACTTTTTTCCACTCTAAAGCTTTCCTACTTTTTATGTCTACCTTTGCATCTCTGCTAAAACACAAGTTATGATAGGCGAGTCTGTTGCTAAAGTCTTTACTTATTCAACACTAATAGTTTGGGTGGATGTC
The DNA here is from genome assembly GCA_935064755.1 of Tragelaphus eurycerus. Taxonomy (NCBI): domain Eukaryota; kingdom Metazoa; phylum Chordata; class Mammalia; order Artiodactyla; family Bovidae; genus Tragelaphus; species Tragelaphus eurycerus. The sequence continues at coordinate 15,104,327 of CAKXYN010000009.1, read as the reverse complement.
TTCAGGGAGTAATAGTCTCAACTTCTGGTCCAGTATAATATTAATACATTTTGAGGTCAAGGTCTTACTCCACGTGTATATATACCATCTTTTTCCTGGCTGATGAACTTAAGGATATCCAGGAGATTGTATATATTCTTATACTAGGTTTTTTTTTTTTTTTTTTTTTTCCCCTCTAAACCATTTTTTTGTTAACTCCTTATTCTGATTCAGGCTTACCTTGTGACTCAGCTAGTAAAGAATCCACCTGTAATGCAGGAGACCTGGGTTCGATCATCTTAAAAACCACAGACCTTGCCAACAAAGGTCCATGTAGTTAAATCTATGGTTTTTCCAGTAGTCATGTATGGATGTGAGAGCTGGACTATAAAGAAAGCTGAGTTCCAAAGAATTGATGCTTTTGAACTATGGTGTTGGAGAAGACCCTTTAGAGTCCCTTGGATTGCAAGGAAATCCAACCAGTCAATCCTAGAGGAAACCAGTCCTGAATATTCATTGGAAAGCTGAAACTCCAATACTTTGGCCACCTGATGTGAAGAACTGACTCACTGGAAAAGATCCTGATGCTGAGAAAGATTGAAGGCAGGAGGAGAAGGGGACGACAGAGGATGAGATGGTTGTATGGCATCACTGACTTGATGGACATGAGTTTGAGTAAGCACCAGGATCTGGTGATGGACAGGGAAGCCTGGCATGCTGCAGTCCATGGGATCGACTCAAGTCCTTGCTCAGCCATCTTCTTAGGGTGGCCACCTCTTACAAGAAAATTTTATATTATAATCTGCTTCCTCCTCCCTTCCCCACTGACCATTCCTTATCTCTCTTACTCTGCATGTCTCACCTTTTAGCATATTTCTTATATTACTTATTTTTCATGTTTATTTGTATTGCACTCTTCCCAGCTATTAATACAACAAAGTGGGACTTAAAATTTAGGATACAGTTTGCTCTTGGGAATCCTTTGACCATAAGAACATTTCTCTGCATAAATACTGCCATTGCTTCATTAATTCAAATATTTATCAAGTGCATTTTGCCAGGCACAGCTATAGACCTTTAGAATAAATAAATTTTAAAATATCAGTGCCTTTTACCTTTAAAGGTGTTGATATTTAAAACAGAGGCTTGTTCCTGATTAGCTATTGGCTAAATTAGCAAAAGCTAATTTAAGATTAACATTGAGTGAGTTTTTAAATACACAACTATAACCTAAGATGGTGTCTGAATAGATGTACTGATCACTAAATCTTCTTCAGCTGTTTTATCTGTTTTTCATCTCTGAAATTAAGAGCAATAATAATGGCATTTCTTCAACTTCCCCATACAGGTTGGAAAATGCTTTGTTCTTATCTAATTTTTGTTCTAGCTGTTCATGCTAACACCTCTTTATTCAATGATTAACATTTTTAATTTACCTTTTGAGGTTAATTTACCTCAAAAATGAGAATTTATAAACTTATCTTCCTTTGCTAAAAGATTTTTGTGTGTATGCATGCTAAGTAGCTTCAGTCTTGTCCAACTCTTTGCAACCCCATGGACTGTAGACCACCAGGCTCCTCTGTCCATGGAGTTCTCCAGGCAAGAATACTGGAGTGTGTTGCCATTTCTTGCTTCAGGGATCTTCCCAACTCAGGAATTGAACCTGCATCTCTTATTTCTCCTGCATTGGCAAAAAGGTTCTTTATCACTAACATTATTATTAACGGTTGCTGCTTCTGCTGCTGCAAAGTCGATTCAATCGTGTCCAACTCTGTGCAACCCCATGGACTGCAGCCTACCAGGCTTCTCCATCCATGGGATTCTCCAGGCAAGAACACTGGAGTGGGTTGCCATTTCCTTCTCCATTAAATTAATGGTTAATTTACCTCAAAAGTGAGATATTATTTATGAACTTATCTTCCTTTGCTGAAATATTTTTAAGTACACATAAAACCGTGACATAAAATTTTTCAAGACTAACTTTTGTCTAAAAATCTTGACACAGTTTAAAAACAAGCAGATGTATAGTTTTCTCAAAATTTGTACCATTTCTTTTCCACACAGTACAGTAAAATATAATGACAACTTTTAATGACTGAATTTTCTACCCCAAATTCATATGTAGAAGCACCAACCCTTGGTTCTTCATAATGTGACGATATTTAGATATAAGGCCTCTAAAGGAATAATTGGAGAAGGCAATGGCACCCCACTACAGAACTCTTGCCTGGAAAATCCCATGGATGGAGGAGCCTGGTGGGCTGCAATCCATGGGGTCACTAAGAGTCGGACACGACTGAGCGACTTCACTTTCCCTTTTCACTTTTATGCATTGGAGAAGGAAATGGCAACCCACTCCAGTATTCTTGCCTGGAGAATCCCAGGGACGGGGGAGCCTGGTGGGCTGCCGTCTATGGGGTCACACAGAATCAGACACAACTGAAGTGACTTAGCAGTAGCAGTAGCAGCAAAGAAATAATTAATGTTAAATGGGTTTATATGGATGAATTCTAGTAAAATATGACTGGTATCTTTATAAGAAAAGGAAATTGAAACGCAGGGAGACACCAGGGATTTGCAGGCACAGAGGAAAATCCATGTGAGGACACAGCAAAAGCCCAGACATCACAAAGCCAAAGAGAGTGGCCTCAAAAGAAACCAAGGCCAGCACCTTTATTTTGGACTTCTAGCTGCCAGAACTGTAAAAAATAAATTTCTATTGAAGCCACTCAATCTGTAGCACTTTGTTACAGCAGCAAATTAATGCAATTATTTTTTCTCAATTATTGTCAATTTTCAAAGTAATTTATAGATAAAGCAACTAGTAATTTTCTAGTGATAATTATTTCTGATTCATGCTTCTCTTCTACTAAAAGAATGCCACTGTTTTTATTCATATGACACATTCAGTGTCTGCAATAACTATATGCCAAATGTTATTTTAATAAACTGTACCCCAATGTTCATAGCAGCACTGTTTACAATAGCCAGGACGTGGAAGCAACCTAGATGCCCATCCACAGATGAATGGATAAGCAAGCTGTGGTACATATACACGATGGAGTATTACTCAGCCATTAAAAAGAATACATTTGAATCAGTTCTATTGAGGTGGATGGAACTGGAGCCTATCATACAGAGTGAAGTAAGCCAGAAAGAAAAACACAAATACAGTATACTAACGCATATATATGGAATTTAGAAAGATGGTAACAATCACCCTGCTTATGAGACAGCAAAAGAGACACTGATGTATAGAATAGACTTTTGGACTCTGGGACTGGGAGAGGGTGGGACGATTGGGGAGAATAGCATTGAAATATGTATAATATCATATCTGAAACGAGTCAGTCCAGGTACGATGCCCGATAACAGATGCCTGGGACTGGAGCACTGGGATGACCTGGAGGGATGGTGTGGGAGGGGGGAGGGAGGAGGGTTCAGGATGGGGAGCACGGGTATTCTGGTGGTGGATCCATCTCGATGTATAGTAAAAGTAATACAATATTGTAAAAAAAAAAAATAAAATAAAATAAAAGTCTAAAAAAAAAAAAAAAGAAAGAAAGAAATTACATGAAAAAAAAAAAATAAAAAAAATAAACTGTCTGATTGCTATGGACCAAATTATTTTCTTGCCAAAATTCACATATTGAAGATTCTAACCCCAATGTGATTCTATTTGGAAATAGAGTCTTTAATAAGGTAATTAAGGTTAGATGAGGTTGTAATGGTGAGTCTCTAATTAGATAGAGCTGGGTTTTTATTAGAAGAGATACCTGAGGGCGCATATGCACAGACTCTCCCCCATCCCCTCTCTGCCTCTTCCCCCTTTCTCACCCCACCTCTTATCCCCCCACTGAGGTGCACCTCTGTGTTTGTTCACAGAGTAAACGACATGGGATGATAGAGCTAGAAGGGGGACCACCAACCCTTCTGGACCCTGACTTGCACTTTTAGCCTTCAGAACTGTGAGATTTTAAATTTCTATTGTTTAAGCCAACCAGTCTCTGGTATTTTGCTATAAAACTTAAGCTGACAAATACATATTTTTGGTACCATGCACTACAGTGCTTCTGTAACAAATATCCCCAAATGTGGAAGACACTTTGGAACTGAGTGGGTAGAGGCTGGAAGAGCTTTGAGGCACTTACTAGAAAAGTTTAGATTGTAAAAATAAGGACGGTAAAGATAAGTCTGGTGAGAGTTTAGAAAGAAAAGATGGAAATTGTATAGAAAGTATCATCTTAGAGAATTACATACACGGTGAGAGTGTAGAAAGAAAAGATGAGAATTGTAGAGGAAGTATCTATCATCTAAGAGAAAACATATATCATAACGAACTGAATGTTGATAGAAATAGGAATGTTAAAGGAGCTTCTGGTCTCAGACAGAAATGAGGAACACATTATTGGAAACTAGAGAAAAGATAATCCCTGTTTTAAAGTGCCAAAGAGCTTGGATGAATTGTGTTCTAGCATTGTGAGGAAGGCTTGTGAATGAACATCTTGAATATTTATGAGAAGATATTTCTAAGCAATATGTTGAAAGCATGACCTGATTTCCCCTTACTGCTTATAATAAAATACAAAAGAGACAACTTGAAAGAATTGTTAAGCAAAAGAAATCTGAAATGAAGATTTGGAAAATTCTCAGGCTATTTGTATTGCAAAAAACAATGTACGATAATGCTCTGAACTTTCCAGGTGGCTCAGTGGTAAAGAATCTGGCTTCCCAGCTAGGAGATACAGGTTTGATCCCACAGAAAGATCTCTTGGAGAGGGAAATGGCAACCATTCCACTTTTCTTGCTTAGAAAAATCCCATGGACAGAGGAACGTGGCAAGGCTATATAGTCCATAGGATCACAAAGAAGCAGCCATGACGTAGCAACTAAGCAGCAGCAGCAGTATGCTCTAAATACATGGCTGAACAATCACTCCATAGCGAGGTCCCCACAGATTTAATCAGCTAGCTCAGCTCAAGCCAGGAATAAAGATAGGGTTATATCAGCAGAAATATTTCCAGCTTGGAATAAAGGTGGTAGAGATGGGACGAATGAAGGAAGTGGTTTCTGAAATTTTACAAATCAATAGAGCTATCCTTCTCTAAAAATGTCATCCTTCAAGAAAAGGGAAGAATGGCTCTAAAAAGCTATACAAGAGCTGCCACTCCCATCACAGTTTTGGGTAGCAAGACTGTCTCTTTAGTTGCAGAGGGTGAGGACTTCTTGTTCTTTAGGAGACCATATTGCCACTGTTGAGGGCCTCAGGAGTGAGGCTGAAATCAAAGGGTGCTTGGACAATGCTGCCACTCAAGTGGGAGCAACAACCAGGTGGGGCCTAACACAGAACACCAAGCCAAAAACAATATTCAGCAGCTTCACATTCTAATGAAATTTGTCCTGTGTATAGCCTGTCCTTTCCAATTTCTCCTTTTTAGGATGGTGACGTCTATCCTATTTCTGTTCCACAGTTAATATTTTAAAAGCATATAACTTGTCTAAATTTACAGGTTCACAGCTGGAAAGAAATTTTGCTTCAGAATGTATCATACTTGAGTTCTACCCACAATTGATTTAGACAGTATTTAGATGATATTTTTGGAGAAGGCAATGGCACCCCACTCCAGTACTCTTGCCTGGAAAATCCTATGGCCAGAGGAGCCTGGTAGGCTGTAGTTCACGGGGTCGCTAAGAGTAGGACACGACTGAGTGGCTTCACTTTCACTTTCCTGCATCGGAGAAGGCAATGGCAACCCACTCCAGTGTTCTTGCCTGGAGAATCCCAGGGACGGGGGAGCCTGGTGGGCTGCCGTCTATAGGATCACACAGAGTCAGACATGCCTGAAGTGACTTAGCAGCAGCAGCAGCAGATGATATTTTGGACTTAAGAGTTGATGTTGAAATGTGTTAAGAACTTTAGGCTCTTGTGATGTGGGAAACAGGCTTTGCACATGAGAAGGACAATGAGTTTCAAAGGGTGGAATGTTATGGGTTTAACTATGTCCCCATAAAATCCATATGTTGAAAATGCAAACCAGGAACCTCAGAATGTAACCACTCCTGAAAATCTTTAAAGAGGTTATTATTAACTTAAAATGAAGTTATTAGAGTGATGCTCTTATTCAATATGACTAATGTCCTTAAGGGGCTTTCCTGGTGGCTCAGATGGTAAAGAATCTGCTTGCAGTACAGGAGACCTGGGTTTGATCCCTGGGTTGGCTCAGATGGTAAAGAATCTGCTTGCAGTACAGGAGACCTGGGTTTGATCCCTGGGTTGGCTCAGATGGTAAAGAATCTGCTTGCAGTACAGGAGACCTGGGTTTGATCCCTGGGTTGGGGAGATCCCCTGGATGAGGGAATGGTAACCCACTCCAGTATTCTTGCCTAGAGAATTCCATGGACAGAGGAGGCTGGTGGGCTACAGTCCATGAGGTCACAGAGTCAGAAACGACAAAGTGCCTAACACTGACTGACTGACTGAGTGAATATTCTGAGAACAGGAAGAGACACCAGAGGCATGTATGTACAGAGGAATTATCATCTGAAGTGGAAGAGGATAACAGTCTGACAGCCAAGGAGAGAGACCTCAGAGAAACCCAACTCTGCCACCACCTTGATCTTGGACTCTCAATTTCCAAAACTGTGAGAAAATAGAATGTTTAAGACACCCATTTTGTGGTGTATTGTTATAGTAGTCCTGAATAACTAATATCATTAACATCAGAATTGTATTATAGTACACCACTTGGAGTAGAAATGGAACAATGCCAAAAAAAAGAATAAAAGAACAAACACCATAGGTACTTTTAAACAATAAGATAAAATATTGAGATTCATTGAAAAATCTACTAAAAATTCCTATACCAATTATTTATAGTGATAGTAATTCCTGCATTAGCATTTACAACCAAAAAATAATTATCAAGTTACTGGAAATAAGAAGCCAAAAAATCATGTTTTTCCAGTTTGTGCTTTTCCACCCTCTGTATACTCTTGTAAAATATTTTAACAAAATTTACTTTTAGCAAATTACTTTTATTAAAATTTTTCACAAGTAGTAGTGTCCTTGAGAAAACATTTTTAAACATAAATTTATGACATTGGGGTTAATATACTTTACTATTCCTGTAAAAGTTATCATATATAGGCAGGTATACATATAAATATACACTATATGCAGACATACTCATATACACAGACACATAAATATATATATTTTAACAGGTCAAGGTATTTTTTTAATACTGTCTCTTTAGGTATGTTCTAAGTATTGAGATTTGTTTAACTACTACACAGAGGATGTCACCAAGATGATAACATAGGTCATTACTCATTTGATCTGTCATAAGAAAAACATATGGACATGACAAGACAACTCTGAAAGAATCTTAGAACGTGGGGATGAGGGTGAAACTCTCCCTACACCACAAAGAACAACAAAGTACAACGTTGACCTCATTACCTCTCTCCTTAGTTGACACAGAATCATGCAGAGAGGTGTTCTCTGAGCTTATGGTTCCTTTACTCTGGAAAGAGAGGCTATAGCAGCCATCCAGATCCCCAGCACCATGGTCACTTTGTGTGGTTCCCTACTCTGATTTTGCCCCATAAGTACTGCAGGGAATCCGTGAACCTTGACAACTGAGAGTCTGGTTGTGATGGGAGGAGAGAGGGACTTACAACATCCCTCAATCAGGTTTTAGCAGACCAAGTTCCTACCATCAGGGCACAAATAGTAATCCTAACTAGAGGCTTTAATCATCTTCAGAACCAAGTTAAATAGAACAGGGAAATTGGCATACTGCAAGTTTGCCTGATTTGAATCCACAAGCAAGATACACTGATGCTGGAGCCCTGTCTGGCCCTACAGCCCAGAAAGGAGAGCTGAGTCACAATCCTATTCAATACTAAACATGGTTCTTGACCCCATCTGACCAGAAGGGCTGGCAAGAACACCTGGAAACTGCATAGTCCAGCAAGGTTCAAGCTGACAGAAGGGTAAACAGAGTTGATCATCTCCAGAGCAAACCAGTACTGGGCATGGAAGATTCCCATGTAATGTCTGGGAAGGAAAGTTGATTTATGGCTCCAAACACTGCTGAAAGAAGCTCTCAGCCTCTACTGATCATAAGGCCTTCTGGGGGAAATTTAGGAGATATTTGGAGTAGACATTCCAGTCATACCCAGATAAGGGAGCTGAGTCATAGCCCTACTGACTTGTGTGTGTAGCTCTGTCCTGTTTGGCCAGAGGGGATGGTAGGAATACCTGGAGACTGCATAGCCCAGCAAGCTCCAACAGAGAGATGAGAAGGAGAACTAACCATCCACAAAATCCTTTCCAGATAGGATAAAGAGTCTTCTCTGAAAGTCAGTAGTTTTGTTCAGTCAAGGAACATGGGGCATGGGTCAATTTGAGTAAAGACCATAGAGAGCCTTACTGGCCTTGGATTTGTTTCTAAAATGGAGCCCAGTGGGCAGGGAAACTAATTCATAACCCTGTTTATTACTGAATACAGCCTTTTGCCCACCTAATTAGAGAACCTAAGAAGGTACATAGTCCATTCAATAACCCAACTTACTATGACAAATAAACAGAGAGCACAGTTCATGGCTTTCCCTATCTGCAAAGCAAAACTCATGGCTTCACTTTGCCAGGGAATTTTTTGAACGTTCTTGCCTAATTGAGGACCCCAAACCATGAGCTGTACAAGCCCTGGGCTATGGGAAGATAATCCATAGTCCCATCTACTGCTGATAATATCTAGACCTGATTAGCCAGTAAGAATGACCAGAATATCTGGACAACTGTAGAGTCCATTTTACAGTCTTACTTGGACAGGGAATCAAGCCAGAAGCCCGATCCAATAGTCCTCAGTTGGTGGCACCCCCTAATTTCAGGGCTTGGGCATCTGCCTAACCCCCAAATATACCATGATAACAGGCTTCACTTGTCCAAGGACATTACCAGCACATATCTAGAAACCCAAACTGAGCTGACTGGTAGAGAACTGTCTCTATCAAAGCAGTTGAAGTCTAATGAAGAGGAAACTGCATATCCACATGCTGAGACACCAGTGGAAGGGGTAAAGAATCATGAAAAATCATTAAAATATAACACCATAACTGATATTAAAGTAAAGCATATCCCTGGTGGCTCAGATGGTAAAGAATCTGCCTGCAATTCAGGAGACTGGGTTTTGATCTCTAGGTGGGGAAGATCCCCTCGAGAAGGGACTGGCAACCCACTACAGTATTCTTACCTAGAGAATTCCACGGACAGTGGAGTCTTGTGGGCTACAGTCCATGGGGTTGCAAAGAATCAGACAGATTGAGCAGCTAACAAAAAGTAAAGAATATCTATGAAATGTCAAAGAACTCAGAACAATCCTTTTAAAGAAATTCAGTGAATTGTAAGAATGTATTGACAAATATTTAACAAAATTAGGAAAATAATACATGAACAAAATGAGTTCAACAAAAAGAGTAAAATCATTCAAAAAACCAACAAATAAATGAACAGAAATCCTAGAACTGAAAAATACAGTGAACTAAAGAATTCAATAGAGAACGTCAAAAGGATACTTGACCATGCAGAAGAATCAGTGGCCCAAAAGACATTTGGAATTAAAACACAGGACATTTGAAATCACCCAGTCAGAGGAGAAAAAAACAAAAAGAATGAAAAAGCGTGAAGAAAGCCTATAATAGGGCACACTTAAAGGAAAGATTGTTCATGTTATAAGAATTCCAAAAGAGAAAAAGAAACAGAAAGGTAGGAAAAGTTTATTTAAGGTAATACTGGCTGAAAAGTTACCAAATGTGGGGACAAAAATATACATTCAGATCTATGAGGCCTAAAGACACTGAATAAATTGATTTTAAATAGGGGTACACTAAGATACATAATAATTGTCAAAAGACAAAAACAAAAACAAAATTTTAAAACATCAAGAGAAAAGAGAGAAATTATATGGAAGAGAACTCCCATAAGCCTATTGGTGGACTGCTCAACAGAAAATGTTCCAGCGGAGAAAGTCAAAATATATTAAATATTAAAAAACTTCCAAGTGAACATTCTACACACAGCAAAACTGTCTTTCAGAAATGAAAGAAGGATTTCTACTTTCTTGAACAAAAGTTGAGAAGTTTATTGCCACTAGATTTGTCTTAGCATAAATGATAGAGTTATTTGAGTAGAACTAAAAAAGAACACTAATTAACATAATAGAAAAGGGACTTCCCTGGTTGTACAGTGGTTAAGAATCCACTTTCCAATGCAGAGGACACAGATTTGATCCCTTGTTGAGGAACTAAGATCCCTGAGACAATGGGACAAATAAGCTTATGTGCCACAATTAGAGAAGACCAAGCACCACAGCCAGAAAAGCATACTTGAAGCAACTAGAAGAAGCTTGTATGCCACAACACAGCAAAAAAAAAAAAAAAAAATAAAAAATATATAAGGACTGCAAAACTTGCTGGTAATAAGTATGCTGCTGCTGCTGTTGTAAGTCGCTTCAGTCCGACTCTGTGCGACCCCATAGATGGCAGCCCACCAGGCTCCCCTGTCCTTGGGATTCTCCAGGCAAGAACACTGGAGTGGGTTGCCATTTCCTTCTCCAATGCATGAAAGTGAAAAGTGAAAGTGAAGTTGCTCAGTCGTATCCGACTCCCAGCAACCCCATGGACTGCAGCCCACCAGGCTCCTCAGTCCATAGGATTTTCCAGGAGTGGGGTGCCATTGCCTTCTCTGGGTAATAAGTATATATATAGTCAGTTAATTTCTATAATAAGGTAATAGTGATGAATAATTCACTTACAACTCTAGTTTAAAGTTAAAAAACAAACATTACAAAAATAACAATAACTATGAAAATCTGTTATTAGTTATCCAATATAAAAATATGAAAACTGTAACATAATAACCTAAAATGTAAGGGGAAGGAGACATGAAAGGTGTAAAATTAAGGAACTGAAGTTATAAGCTTAAAATAAGATGTCATAAAAATAAGGTTTGCCCTTGTGGTTACCATGAGGCTTATATAAAGCATATTAAGATTATAAACTCTGCTTTTCCAAATATTTATGTGCCTCACATCAGACCACCTAAATACATAAAGAAAATAATAATACAGCTAAAGGAGAAAATAACAGTAATTAAATAATAGTTAGGGGTTAAATATCCCATTCTCAATAAAAGTTATTTCCAGACAGAGAAAATCAATAAGGAAATAGATTTGAAAAACACTATAGAATAAATGGATCTATAGACACATTTAGAACATTCTGTCAATAGCAGAATACACATTCTTCTCAATCATACAGAGACCGTTTTCTAGGACAGGCAATATATTAGGCCACAAAACAGGACCTAGCAACTTAAAGAGGACTGAAACCATACCAAGTATCTTTGTATCTTTTTTGACCACAACTGAATGAAACTAGAAATAAATAGAAGGAGGAAAATGAAAATACATGAAAATACAGAAATTAAGACCTTCCTGAAAAATCAATAGATCAAAGAAGAAATTAAAGGGGAAATTAAAAAGTGTGAACATAAATGTCAACACAACATACCAAAACTGGTATGATATATATATGAGATATAGCAAAAATGATATATGATATATATATATATATATATATATATATATATATATATATATATATATAAGATATAGCATATATGCATATCTCATATATGATATATATATATGAGATATAGCAAAAACAGTTTTAAGCAGGCAGCCACACACATTAAGAAACAACAAAAATTATCAAATAAACCTCTAACTTTTGCCTTAAAAAATCTAGAAAAAGAATAACAAACTTAACCCAAAGTTAGCAGAAGAAAGGAGATAAAGATTTGAGCAGATTATGTAAAATAGAGAATAGGAAACAATAAAAACAGTAATCAAACTGAATTGGTTCTTTGAAAAGATAAAATTGACAAACTGTTACCTAGCCTAACCAAGAATAAAGAAGAGAATCTCATTCAACAAATTATAAAAATAAAAAAAGACATTTTTAGTCATACCACAGAAATACATAGATTCATAGGAGACTGCTAAGAACAATGAAGTGGTAATAAATTTGACAACCTAGAAGAAATGAAAAAAAAAAAAATCTTAGAAACATAGTCTAGAAAGACTAAACCAATAAAAAAACACAAAATTTGAAAAGACTTATTACTAATATGTGTATCGAATCAGTAATCAAAAATCTCCCAATGAAGAAAAGCCCAGACCAGATGGCTTCACTGGTGAATTTTATAAGTCAAACTGTTAAAGGAAAACTAAGACTGATACTACTTTTTTTTTTTTTTTTTTTCCAAAAGAAAAGAAAAAAACTGAAGAGAAAGGAACATTCCCACATTCATTATACTAAGTCAGCATTATCCTGAGGACAAAGTCAGAAAAAACAATACCAGAAAACAAAGCTACAGTTGGATTTCCTTGATGAAAGTAGAATGTGGATGCAACAATTTTCAATAAAATACTAGCAAACCAAATTTAGCAAGGCATTAGAAAGATCATTAACCATAAATGGGATTTACTCCTGTGATACAATGCAATACATCACATTAATAATATGAAAGAAAAAGTCATATCATGAGATCAACAGATGCAGGAAAAGCATCTGACAAAATTAAACATCTGTACATGATAAAAACTCTTAACACATTGAGGTATAGAAGAAATGTGTATCTACAGAATAAAGGTCATATATGACAAGCCCATAGCTAGCTAGCATCATACTCCATGGTGAAAGGTTTGAAGTTTCCTCTAAGATCAGGAGCAAGAGAGTGGTGCCCATTCTCCCTGCTTAGTGGAGGTTCTAGCTTGAGCAGTGAGGCAAAAAACTTTTTAAGCTTAGGAAAAAAAAAAAAGAAGAAGAAGAATAAAAAATAAAACTCTAAAAAAGCCATCAAACTTTTTAAAGAAGTAAAATGCTCTTTATTTGGATATGATGTTATACATGCTGCTGCTGCTGCTGCTGCTAAGTCGCTTCAGTCGTGTCAGACACTGTGCAACCCCATAAACGGCAACCTACCAGGCTCCCCTGTCCCTGGGATTCTCCAGGCAAGAACACTGGAGTGGGTTGCCATTTCCTATTCCACTGCATGAAGTGAAAAGTGAATGTGAAGACTCTCAGGTGTGTCCGACTCTCAGAGACCCCATGGACTGCAGCCCACCAGGCTCCATGGGATTTTGCAGGCAAGAGTACTGGAGTGGGTTCCCATTCCTTCTCCGATATTATACATAGAGAATGCTAAAGACTCCACCAAAATACTGTTAATCCAATCAACAAATTCAGTACAGTTACGACACAAAATTAACATATAAAAAGCAGTAGTGCTTCTATATACTAACAATGAATTACTTGAAAAAGAAAAAAAAATATGCCACTTGCAATATTAAGGATATATTAATAACGACAATATTATAACCAAAAAAATGAATAAATTTAATCAAGAAGGTTAAATATCTTGACTCTGAAAACTATCAGAAGTTGATGAAAAATATCAAAATATACACAAGAAAATGGAAAAGTATCCAGTGTACATGGAATGGAGAAATTAATATCGGTTTAATGTCAGTGTTACAGTCATCTATAGATTCAATACAATCCCACTCAAGACAGCAATAACATTTTATAGAGATGTACAAAAAATTATAAAATTTATATGCAATCACAAAAGGCCTTGAATAGGTGAAGAAATCCTGAGAGAAAAGGTCAAATCAGATTTTAAGTATCAGACCATACTTCCTAATATAAATCTATATAATAGTTATATCAAGCTATAGTAATAAAAACAGTACAATATTGACATAAGAATAAACAAATAAACCAATGGAACAGACTGAAAGCCTAGAAACAAATCCAAACATATCAGATCGGATCAGATCAGTCACTCAGTCGTGTCCGACTCTTTGCGACCCCATGAATTGCAGCACTCCAGGCCTCCCTGTCCATCACCAACACCTAGAGTTCACTGAGACTCACATCCATCGAGTCAGTGATGCCATCCAGCCATCTCATCCTCTGTCGTCCCCTTCTCCTCTTGCCCTCAATCCCTCCCAGCATCAGAGTCTTCTCCAATGAGTCAACTCCTTACATGAGGTGGCCAAAGTATTGGAGTTTCAGCTTTAGCATCAGTCCTTCCAAAGAAATCCCAGGGCTGATCTCCTTCAGAATGGACCGGTTGGATCTCCTTGCAGTCCAAGGGACTCTCAAGAGTCTTCTCCAACACGACAGTTCAAAAGCATCAATTCTTCGGTGCTCAGCCTTCTTCACAGTCCAGCTCTCACATCCATACATGACCACAGGAAAAACCATAGCCTTGACTAGACGAACCTTTGTTGGCAAAGTAATGTCTCTGCTTTTGAATATGCTATCTAGGCTGGTTATAACTTTCCTTCCAAGGAGTAAGCGTCTTTTAATTTCATGGCTGCAGTCACCATCTGGAGTGAATTTGGAGCCCCCCTAAATAAAGTCTGACACTGTTTCCACTGTTTCCCCATCTATTTCCCATGAAGTGATGGGATCACATGCCATGATCTTCGTTTTCTGAATGTTGAGCTTTAAGCCAACCTTTTCACTCTCCACTTTCACTTTCATCAAGAGGCTTTTGAGTACCTCTTCCCTTTCTGTCATAAGGGTGGTGTCATCTGCATATCTGAGGTTATTGATATTTCTCCCAGCAACCTTGATTCCAACTTGCGTTTCTTCCAGTCCAGCATTTCTCATGATGTACTCTGCATATAAGTTAAACAAACAGGGAGGCAATATACAGCCTTGACGTACTCCTTTGCCTATTTGGAACCAGTCTGTTGTTCCATGTCCAGTTCTAACTGTTGCTTCCTGACCTGCATACACATTTCTCAAGAGGTAGATCAGGTGGTCTTGTATTCCCATCTCTTTCAGAATTTTCCACAGTTGATTGTGATCCACACAGTCAAAGACTTTGGCATAGTCAATAAAGCAGAAATAGATATTTTTCTGGAACTCTGTTGCTTCTTCCATGATCCAGTGGATGTTGGCAATTTGGTCTCTGGTTCCTCTGACTTTTCTAAAACCAGTTTGAATATCAGGAATTTCATGGTTCACATATTGCTGAAGCCTGGCTTGGAGAATTTTGAGCATGACTTTACTAGAGAAATGAGTGCAATTGTGCAATAGTTTGAGCATTCTTTGGCATTGCCTTTCTTTGGGATTGGAATGAAACCTGACCTTTTCCTGTCCTGTGGCCACTGCTGAGTTTTCCAAATTTGCTGGCATATTGAGTGCAGCACTTTCACAGCATCATCTTTCAGGATTTGGAATAGCTCAACTGGAATTCTATCACCTCCTCTAGCTTTGTTTGTAGTGATGCTTTCCAAGGCCCACTTGACTTCACATTCTAGGATGTCTGGCTCTAGGTCAGTGATCACACCTTCGTGATTATCTGGGTCGTGAAGCTCTTTTTTTGTACAGTTCTGTGTATTCTTACCATCTCTTCTTAATATCTTCTGCTTCTGTTATGTCCATACCATTTCTGTCCTTCATCGAGCCCAGCTTTGCATGAAATGTTCCTTTGGTATCTCTGATTTTCTTGAAGAAATCCCTAGTCTTTCCCATTCTGTTGTTTTCCTCTATTTCTTTGCACTGATCGCTGAAGAAGGCTTTCTTATCTCTTCTTGCTATTCTTTGGAACTCTGCATTCAGAATTTTTTGACAAGAGAGCTAAGAATAATCAATGAAGGAAATATGCATGGTGCTGGCAAAGTTGGATATTTACATGTAAAAGAATAAAACAAGATCACTATCATCACCACCCACAAAAATTAGCTTGAAATAAATTAAAGACTTAGATATAAGACAAGAAACCATAAAAACCACTGGAAGAAAACAGAAAAACTACTACTATATATGGGCCTTTACAATCATCTTTTGGATATGAACTTAAGGCAAAAGCAACAAAATAAAAACAAAGCAAGTGATACTGTATCAAATTCAAAACTGAACAGGAAAAAAAAAATGACCAACATAGTAAAAATGCAACCCACAAAATAGGAAAAATATTTTGAAGCCATATTACTGATAAGGGATTAATACAGAAAATACAAAAAGACAATAGCAATAACAACAAATAATCTAATTTTAAAATGAGCAAAAGAGCTGAATACATAATTTTTCAAGAAAGATACACAAATTACTAGCAGGTACATGAAAAGATATTCATCATTAATCATGAGGGAAAAGAAAATCAAAACCACAAGATATCTCATGCCTTTTGGAATAGTCACCATTAAAATGTCAAAGATAAGATATGCTGGCTAGGATATGGAGAAAAGGGGAAACCTTGTGCACTGCTGATGGGATTTTAATGGGTACATCCTCTATGGAAAGTAATGAAGTAGATTCTCAAAAAATTAGAACTATCATGTGATCCAGTGATTCCACTTCTCGGAATACATTCAAAGGCAAAAAAAAGTCATTTTCCTCAGTAAAGTAAGTCATATAAAGAAAGGAATACTATATAATCTCATTTATATATGAAAAAAAAAAAAAAAAAAACAAATCATAGGAAAAAATGTATTTATGGTTACCAGAGATAAGAGGATGGAGGTTGGTAGAATTGAAGGAAAGCAGTAAAACAGTACAAAATTATCAGCTCTAAGACAAATAAATACAGAGGATATATAATGGATATAATTTACATCATGACTATGGCTAATATTTATGAATGGTATATTTGAAATGTGCTGAGAGTTTAAATCCTAATATTCTCATCACAAGGAAAATAATATTTAACTATATGAATAGATGCATATTAACTAGACACTGCTGTAATAATTTTATAACATATTTATCAAGTAATTATGCTGTATATCTTAACTGTATAAAGTGTTATATGTCAATTATATCTCAAGAAAATTGAAAAAAAATCTTACATTATTTCATTTTCCTTACCTTTTTCAGTGTGCTGTAGTAAACTACATGAAGGTTAATTAATGTCAATATGGCATTTATACATAGAAACTTTATGTAATATAAGAAAGTGAAAATCTTATGAAATTCATTTTCTATAACATGATCATCAATTGTAACTATGTGTTCTCTGAAAAAACCCAAACTCTTAAAATTCAACCCCCTAATAACCCATTTCAGTAACGTTTTTCATTAGGAGGACTATTGACATTCCAGTGAATCAAATATGTGTTTATTGTTATTAAACACAATAATTCTCCTTAAATGTCCATATATTTTCAAATGCTCTTGGAGTGCAGATCAGAGATAAATAAAGGGTATGAGAATAAAGGCAATAGATTGAAGAATATAGCCATGACCAGTCTACCAAAAGAAATGTAGACCTGTTTTCTTATGGATAAATCATATCTTTCTCTATTGACTAGTCAGTTTCAGGTATATTTAACCTTTGTAAGCCTTTCCAGAAAGAATAAGGAAGAAGCAAGTTGAATTCACCTTTCTACTACAGCAAATGTGAAAATCAGTGGCTAATTTTAGACCTTCCAAATATCCCCAGAGTGACCATGCTCTTGTGGGGAACAGGCACAGCTCTCTCAATAGAGGTTGCAAGCCCTTTAAATGTATGAAAGACCTAGGGAGTTGGAAGATGGGGGAGTACAATTCTTCTCCTTTGCCCTTATAAATCTTAGACAAACTTACATCTCTAAGAACTGCAGATGAACATTGTGGGAGTTGACAAGAAAGCATCTGAGTAACATTCCAACTTACTTTATGAAAGATCTATGAGACCAATTTCTTCCTGGATGGAAACAGATTTGGCCTCAGAATAGCAATAAATTGTGGAAAATGTCATTTCCATGATAGAGTAGGATTCTAAGGTCTTCAAAAGCTAGTGTTATATTTTGTGTTAAGTTTAAATAATAGACTTTTTAATTTTTACCTTCCTCTCAAGAACCACATACCCCAACTTCCCTGAAATATGTAATAAAGGAATGTGTAGAATAGAAATGCTACATTGTGAAAGCAAACTAGAGAAAATTAACTTGACCATTTTAAGTTATTTGTCAACTTCTAAAGCAATATATCTATTCAAACTAAATGATAAAAAGTGTAACATATGAAGTATTTCCACAACTTAGTGTTTCTAAAAGTTCGGTGATTTAGGAGGCAAATTGTAAACCATGGCCATCATTCAGTTCAGTTCAGTTCAGTCACTCAGTCCTGTCCAACTCCTTGCAACCCCATGAATCACAGCATGCCAGGCCTCCCTGTCTATCACCATCTCCAGGAGTTCACTCAGACTCACGTCCATTGTATCAGTGATGCCATCCAGCCATCTCATCTTCTGTCATCCCCTTCTCCTCCTGCCTCCAATCCCTCCCAGCACCAGAGTCTTTTCCAATGAGTCAACTCTTCACATGAGGTGGCCAAAGTACTGGAGTTTCAGCTTTAGCATCAGTCCTTCCAAAGAAATCCCAGGGCTGATCTTCAGAATGGACTGGTTGGATCTCCTTGCAATCCAAGGGACTCTCAAGAGTCTTCTGCAAGACCACAGTTCAAAAGCCTCAATTCTTTGGCACTCAGCTTTCTTCATAGTCCAACTCTCACATCCATACATGACCACTGGAAAAACCATAGCTTTGACTAGACGGACTTTTGTTGGCAAACTAATGTCTCTGCTTTTCAATGTGCTATCTAGGTTGGTCATAACTTTTCTTCCAAGGAGTAAGCGTCTTTTAATTTCATGGCTGCAGTCACCATCTGCCGTGATTTTGGAGCCCAGAAAAATAAAGTCTGACACTGTTTGCACTGTTTCCCCATCTATTTCCCATGAAGTGATGGGACCACATGCCATGATCTTCGTTTTCTGAATGTTGAACTTTAAGCCAACTTTTTCACTCTCCTCTTTCTCTTTCATCAAGAAGCTTTTGAGTTCTCTTCACTTTCCGCCATAAGTGTTGTGTCATCTGCATATCTTAGGTTATTGATATTTCTCCCAGCAATCTTGATTCCAGCTTGTGTTTCTTCCAGCCCAGCATTTCTCATGATGTACTCTGCATATAAGTTCAATAAGCAGGGGGACAATATACAGCCTTGACGTACTCCTTTTCCTATTTGGAACCAGTTTGTAATTCCATGTCCAGTTCTAACTGTTGCTTCCTCACCTGCATGTAAGTTTCTCAAGAGGCAGGTCAAGTGGTCTGGTATTGCCATCTCTTTCAGAATTTTTCACAGTTTTTTGTGATCCACACAGTCAAAGGCTTTGGCATAGTCAATAAAGCAGAAATTGATGTTTTTCTGGAACTCTTTTGCTTTTTCAATGATGCCATCATTAGATGAACGGGAATTATGATTTAATGTAGTTTGTTTAATTGCACTGTTTTCTAAAAAATATTTTAAGTAGAAATGTATATCTAATGATTTCCCATATACTCCCTGTCCCACACAAACCTAGCCTCCTCTATTCTCAACAAACCCATCAGAATGTAGTACATCTATTACAATCGGTAGTCTATATTGACATAACAAAATCACCTGAAGTCCATAGTTTACATTTATGGTTCACTGTTTGTGTTGTACATTCTATGGTTCTGTGGGTTTGAATAAATCTATAACATGCATCTATCATTACGGTGTCCTACATTGTATCTTTACTGCTCTAAATATCCTCTGGTTCTGTCTATTTATTCCTTACCCCCTAGGCCCTGACAATCTTTTTTTTTTTTTTTTTAATGTCTCCACAGTTTTGCCTTTTCCAGAATGTCATAGTTGGAATTATAAAGTATGTAGTCTTTGCAGACTAACTCATTTCACTAAGCAATATGGATTTAAGTTTCCTATATGTCTTCTTATAATTTAATTTCTCATTTATTTTTAGTAAATAATATTCTGTTGTTTGAATGTGCCATTATTTATTTATTCACTTACCTACATTATTCTAACTTTTATAAATTATGAATAAAACTGATATACATATCCATGTACAGGCTTCTGTGTGAACATAGGTTTTTCGATTCCTTCAGGTAATAACCAAGAATATCATTGTCAGATTCTAAGATAAAATTATGTTTGGTTTTGTAAGGAATCGGCAAACTGTCTTCTAAAGTTGCTAAACCATTTTGCTTTCATGCCAAAACTGTGTAAGATTTTCTGTTGTTTATGTCTTACCAGTATGTAACATTGTCAGTGTTTTAGATTTGAAACATTCTAAGAGATATACAGGAGGGCCGAGAGAAGCTACTCCACGTTCAAGGTCAAGAGGGGCGGCCATGAGGAGATGCCCCTGGTCCAAGGTAAGGAGCAGTGGCTGCACTATGCTGGAGCAGTCATGAAGAGATACCCAATGTCCAGGCTAAGAGAAACCCAAGTAAGATGGTAGGTATTGTCAGAAGGCATCAGAGGGCAGAAACACTGAAATCATAATCACAGAAAACTAGCCAATATGATTAAATGGACAAGAGCCTTGTCTAATTCACTGAAACTAAGCCATGCTATGTGGGGTCACCCAAGACAGATGAGTCATGGTGGAGAAATCTGACAGAATGTGGTCCACTGGAGAAGGGAATGGCATACCACTTTAGTATTCTTGCCTTGAGAACCCCACTAAAGTATGAAAAGGCAAAATGATAGGATACTGAAAGGGGAACTCCCCAAGTTGGTAGGTGCCCAATATGCTACTGGAGATCAGTGGAGAAATAACTCCAGAAAGAATGAAGGGATAGAGCCAAAGCAAAAACAATACCCAGATGTAGATGTGACTGGTGAAAGAAGCAAGGTCCGATGCTGTATAGAGCAATATTGCATAGGAACCTGGTATGTTAGGTCCATGAACCAAGGCAGATTGGAAGTGGTCAAACAGGAGATGGCAAGAGTGAACGTCAACATTCTATGAATCCGCAAACTAAAATGGACTGGAATGGGTGAATTTATCTCAGATGACCATTATATTTGCTATGGTGGGCAGGAATCCCTGAGAAGAAATGGAGTAGCCATCATAGTCAACAAGAGAGTCCGAAATCCAGTACTTGGAGCAATCTCTAAAACAACAGATGGATCTCTGTTCATTTTCAAGGCAAACCATTCAATATTATGGTAATCCAAGCCTATGCCCCAACTAGTAATGCTGAAGAAGCTGAAGTTGAACGGTTCAGTGAAAACCTACAAGACCTTTTAGAACTAACATCCAAAAAAAGATGTCCTTTTCATTATAGGGGACTGGAATGCAAAAGTAGGAAGTCAAGGAACAGCTGGAGTAACAGGCAAATTTGGCCTTGGAGTACGGAATGAAGCAGGACAAAGCCTAATAGAGTTTTGTCAAGAGAACACACTGGTCATAGCAAACACCCTCTTCCAAAAACAAAAGAGAAGACTCTACACATGGACATTACCAGATGGTCAACACTGAAATCAGATTGATTATATTCTTTGTAGCCAAAGATGGAGATGCTCTATACAGTCAGCAAAACAAGACTGGGAGCTGACTGTTGTTCAGATCATGAACTCCTTATTGCCAAATTCAGACTTAAATTGAAGAAAGCAGAGAAAACCACTAGACCATTCTTTACAGTTCAGTTCAGTTACTCCGTCGAATATGAATCTTTGCAACCCTATGAATTGCAGCATGCCAGGCCACCCTGTCCATCACCAACTCCCAGAGTTCACCCAAACTCATGTCCATCGAGTCAGTGATGCTATCCAGCCATCTCATCCACTGTTGTCCCTTCTCCTCCTACCCCTAATCCCTCCCAGCATCAGAGTCTTTTCCAATGAGGCAACTCTTCACATGAGGTGGCCAAAGTATTGGAGTTTCAGCTTTAGCATCATTCCTTTCAAAGAAATCCCAGAGTTGATCTTCTTCAGAATGGACTGGTTGGATCTCCTTGCAGTCCGAGGGACTCTCAAGAGTCTTCTCCAAGGCCACAGTTTAAAGGCATCAATTCTTCAGTGCTCAGTTTTTTCACAGTCCAACATTCACATTCATACTTGACCACTGGAAAAACCATAGCCTTGACTAGACGGACCTTTGTTGGCAAACTAATGTCTCTGTTTTTGAAGATGCTACTAGGTTGGTCATAACTTTCCTTCAAAGGAGTAAGCGTCTTTTAATTTCATGGCTGCAATCACCATCTGAAGTAATTTTGGAGCCCCTCAAAATAAAGTTTGGCATTGTTTCCACTGTTGCCCCATCTATTTCCCATGAAGTGATGGAACCAGATGCCATGATCTTTGTTTTCTGAATGTTGAGCTTTAAGCCAGATATTTCACACTCCTCTTTCACTTTCATCAAGAGGCTTTTTAGTTACTTTTCACTTTCTGCCATAAGGGTGTTGTCATCTGCATATCTG
This sequence comes from Tragelaphus eurycerus, assembly GCA_935064755.1. Taxonomy (NCBI): domain Eukaryota; kingdom Metazoa; phylum Chordata; class Mammalia; order Artiodactyla; family Bovidae; genus Tragelaphus; species Tragelaphus eurycerus. The sequence goes on along the minus strand of CAKXYN010000009.1, from coordinate 15,082,029 downwards.
AGGTTATTGATATTTCTCCTGGCAATCTTGATATAACCTAAATCAAATCACTTATGATTATACAGTGGAAGTGAGAAATAGATTTAAGGACTAGATCTGATAGTTAGAGTGCCTGATGAACTATGGACAGGGGTTCATGACATTGTACAGGAGACAGGGATCAAGACCATCCCCATGGAAAAGAAATGCAAAAAAGCAAAATGGCTGTCTGAGGAGGCTTACAAATAGCTGTGAAAGGAAGAGAAGAGAAAAGTAAAGGAGAAAAGGAAAGATATAAGTATCTGAATGCAGACTTCCAAAGAATAGCAAGGAGAGCTAAGAAAGCCTTCCTCAGCAATCAATGCAAAGAAACAGAGGAAAACAACAGAATGGGAAAGACGAGAGATCTCTTCAAGAAAATTAGAGATATCAAGGGAATATTTCATGCAACGATGGGCTCGATAAAAGACAGAAATGATGTGGACCCAACAGAAGCAGAAGATATTAAGAAGAGGTGGCAGGAATACAGAGAAAAACTGTACAAAAAAGATATTAACAACTCAGATAATCATGACGGTGTGATCACTCACCTAGAGCCAGACATACCTGGAATGTGAAGTCAAGTGTGCCTTGGAAAGCATCACTAAAAATAAAGCTAGTTGAAGTGATGGAATTCCAGTGGAGCTATTCCAAATCCTGAAATATGCTGTGAAAGTGCTGCATTCAATATGCCAGCAAACTTGGAAAACTCAGCAGTGGCCACAGGACTTGAAAAGGTCAGTTTTCATTCCAATCCCAAAGAAAGTAAAATCCAAAGAATGCTCAAACTACTGCACAATTGCACTCATCTCACACATGGCACCCCACTCCAGTACCCTTGCCTGGAAAATCCCATGGATGGAGGAGCCTGGAAGGCTGCAGTCAATGGGGTTGCTAATAGTTGGACACGACTGGGTGACTTCACTTTCACTTTTCACTTTTATGCATTGAAGAAGGAAATGGCAACCCACTCCAGTGTTCTTGCCTGGAGAATTCCAAGGACGGGGAGCCTGGTGGGCTGTGGTCTATGGGGTCGCACAGAGTCGGACATGACTGAAGCGACTTAGCAGCAGCAGCACACACTAATAAAGTAATGCTCAAAATTCTCCAAGACAGGCTTCAGCAATATGTGAACCATGAACTTTCAGATGTTCAAGCTGGTTTCATAAAAGTCAGAGGAACCAGAGATCAAATTGCCAATACCCGCTGGATCATCGAAAAAGCAAGAGAGTTCCAGAAAAACATCTATTTCTGCTTTAGTGACTATGCCAAAGCCTTTGACTGTGTGGATCACAGTAAACTTGAAAATTCTGAAAGAGATGGGTATACCAGACCACCTGATCTGTCTCTTGAGAAACCTATATGCAAGTCAGAAAGCAACAGTTAGAACTAGACATGGAACAACAGACTGGTTCCAAACAGAAAAAGAGTACGTTAAGGCTGTATATTATCACCCTGTTCATTTGACTTGTATGCATAGTACATCATGAGAAACGCTGGGCTGGAAGAAGCACAAGCTGGAATCAAGATTGCTGGGAGAAATATCAATAAGCTCAGATATGCAGATGACACCACCCTTATAGCAGAAAGTGAAGAGCAACTAAAAAGCCTCTTGATGAAAGAGAAAGAGGAGAGTGAAAAAGTTGGCTTAAAGCTCAACATTCAGAAAACCAAGTTCATGGCATTTGGTCCCATCACTTCATGGGAAATAGATGGGGAAACAGTGGAAACAGTGTCAGACTTTAGTTTTGGGGGCTCCAAAATCACTGCAGATTGCAGCCATGAAATTAAAAGACGCTTACTCCTTGGAAGAAAAGCTATGACCAACCTAGATAGCATATTGAATAGCAGAGACATTACTTTGCCAACAAAGGTCCGTCTAGTCAAGGCTATGGTTTTTCCAGTGGTCATGTATGGATGTGAGAGTTGGACTGTGAAGAAAGCTGAGTGCCGATGAATTGATGCTTTTCATCTGTGGTGTTGGAGAAGACTCTTGAGAGTCCCTTGGATTGCAAGGAGATCCAACCAATCCATTCTAAAGGTGATCAGCCTTGAGTGTTCTTTGGAAGGACTGATACTAACCTGATGCAAAGTACTCCAGTACTTTGGCCACCTCATGGGAAGAGTTGACTCATTCGAAAAGACTCTGATGCTGGGAGGGATTAGGGGCAGGAGGAGAAGGGGACAACAGAGGATGAGATGGCTGGATAGCATCACTGACTCAATGGACATGAGTTTGGGTGAACTCCGGGAGTTGGTGTTGGACAGGGTGGCCTGACGTGCTGCAATTCATGGGGTCGCAAAGAGTCCTACACGACTGAGTGACTGAACTTAACTGAACTGAGATACCAACACATTCATACTAAAATGGCTAAAATTAAGAAGACTGAAATACCATATATCAATGAGTACATGGTAAAACTGGAGTTCTCATACATTGATGATGGGAATAAAAAAATGCTATAATCACTTCAGAGAACAGGTTATACAGCAAATAATAAAAATACTTTGTAATAAACTCTTAAAAACAGGTAAAAGCCCTGTACTCCAAAAATCATAGGATGCAGATGAAGAAACTGAAGATGACACAAACAGATGGAAAGGTATAATATGTTTGTGGATTAGAAGAAGCAATAGTATTAAAAGGAACACACTACCCAAGCCAATCTACAGATTAAATGCAATCTCTATCAATTTATTAATAGCATTTTTCACAGAACTAGAACAACAACAACAACAACAAAAATTACATGGAAACACATAATACCCTAAAAGCCAAAACAATCTTAAGAAGAATGGAACTCGAGGAATCAAGCCTGTCTCAGACTATACTACAAAACTATAGTAACCAAAACATTACGATATTGGCACAAAAACAGACATATAGATCAATGGAACAGGATAGAAAGGAAAGAAATAAATTCACACCACTATCGTCAATTAAACTACAAAAAAACGAGAAAAGAATATATAATGGAGAAAAGAGTTTCTTCAATAAGTGGTGCTGGGAAAACTGGACAGCTACATGTAAAAGAATGAAATGATAAAATTCTCTAACACTATATATAAAAATAAAATCGCAATATATTATAACCCTGGATATAAGACTGGATACTATAAAACTCTTAGAGGAAAACATAGGTGGAACACTCTGACATAAATATCAGCAATACTTTTTTGGATCTACCTTCCAGAATAATGGAAATAAAACCAAACAATTGAGAAGTAACTAAACTTTAAAACTTTTGCACAGAAAAGGGAACCATAAACAACACTGAAAAGACAATCTATGGACTGGGAGAAAATATTTGCAAATGGTGCTACCAACAATAGATTGATTTCCAAAATACACAAACAGCTTAATAACAATAAACAAAATACTGAGAAAGTGGACAGAAGATCTAAATAGATATTTCTCCAAAGAAGACATAGAGATGGCCAACAGACACAAGAAAAGATGGTCAATATCACCAATTATTAGAGAAATACAAATAAAAATGAAAATGATATATCATCTCACACCAGTCAGAATGGCCATCATCAAAAAGTCTGTGTATTACTTGCTCAATCGTGTCCAACTCTTCGTGACCCCATGGACTGTGGTCCACTAGGCTCCTCTGTCCATGGAATTCTCCAGGCAAGAATACTGGAGTGGGTTTCCATTTCTTTCTCCAGAGGATCTTACCAACCCAGGGGTCAAACCCGGGTGTCCTGCATTTCAGGCAGATTCTTTACCACCTGAGCCACCAGGGAAGCCCTCAAAAACTCTACAAGTAATAAATACTGGAAACATGTGGAGAAAAAGAAATCCTCCTACACTTTTGTTAGGAATGTAAATTGATGCAGCCAGTATGGAAAATCATATGGAGGGTCCCTCAAAAATCTAAAAAGAATTACCATATTATCCTGCAATTCTATTCCTGGGCAAATAACTGAAGAGAACTCTAATTTGAAAAGATATATGCATCTCATTGTTGTATTTACAACAGCCAAGACATGGAAGTAATCTAAATAGCTATGGACAGAAAAATGGATAAAGAAGATGTGGTATATATTTATTTATACAATAAAATTAAAGAAGAATGAAATAATACCATTTTCAGCCACATTGATGGACCTAGAGATTATCATACAAAGTGATGCAAATCAGACAGAATGACAAATATCATATGATATTACTTATATATCCAGTTTTTAAAAATATGATACAAATAAGTCTACTTAAAAAACAGAAATAGACTCATAAGACACAGAAAACAAACTTATGGTTACCAAAGGGATAGTGGTTAGTGGGAGAAGAGGTAAAATAGGTATTTGGGTGTATCATGTACACCCTTCTATGTATAAACTAAATAAACAACAAGGACCTACTGTATATCATAGGAATCAATATGCAATATCCTGTAATAAACTATAAGGCAAAAGGATATGAATCACTTTGCTGTATACCTGAAACTAACAATATTGCAAATTAACTACACTTCAATTGTTAAGAAAAGGTTAATAAAGGTGTTGCTCATAATATTTTGTTCATAACCCTTATGGCAGAAAATGAAGAAAGAGCCTCTTGATGAAAGTGAAAGAGGAGAGTGAAAAAGTTGGCTTAAAGCTCAACATTCAGAAAACTAAGATCATGGCATCCAGTTCCATCACTTCATGGCAAATAGATTGGGAAACAGTGGAAATAGTGGCTGACTTTGTTTTTTTGGTCTCCAAAATCACTGCAGATGGTGATTGCAGCCATGAAATTAAAAGGCCCTTGCCCCTTGGAAGGAAAGTTATGACCAACCTAGATAGCATATTCAAAAGCCAAAGACATTACTTTGCCAAAAAAGGTCCGTCTAGTCAAGGCTATGGTTTTTCCAGTGGTCATGTATGGATGTGAGATTTGGACTACAAAGAAGGCTGAGCGTCAAAGAATTGATGCTTTTGAACTGTGGTCTTGGAGAAGACTCTTGAGAGTCCCTTGGACTGCAAGGAGATCCAACAAGTCCCTCCTAAAGGAGATCAGTCCTAAATGTTCATTGGAAGGACTGATGCTGAGGCTGATACTCCAATATTTGGCCACCTGATGCGAAACGCTGTCTCATTTGAAAAGACCCTGATGCTGGGAAAGATTGAAGGCAGGAAGAGAAGGGGATGACGGGATGAGATGTTTGGATGGCATCACCGATGAACATGGGTGTGGGTGGAATACGGGAGTTGGTGATGGACAGGGAGGCCTGGAGTGTTGCGATTCATGGGGTTGCAGAGAGTTGGACACAACGGAGCAACTGAACTGAACTGAACTGAAACGAAAAGTAGAATCAACCCTGATGTCTATTACCTGGTTGATAGATAACCAAATTATGATATATTTTTAATTAATAAAAATGAATACGTTGCTGACAGGTGCTAAAACTTGGGCAAATATCACAAGCATTGTGTTATATTAAAGGAATAAAATGCAAAAGTATATATCTTGTATGATCTATTTATTCAAAATTCAAGGAAATGCAAATTTAGAGAAACAGAAACCAGAGCAGCACTTCCTAGAGTTTCGGAAATGGATTGACCCCAAAACTGTATGAAAAAAGATTTTTGGAAGTTATAAAATATTTATGCCTTGATTTTGAAATAGCTGCAAAGCTGTCTATGAATGTCAAAGTTCCTAATTTGTACACTTATTTAGATTTTGTTGTCTAACAATTATGTCTCAATAGACATGGGATAAAATCAGATTTTTAAAAGTATTTGAAGTAGAATATTACAAGCAAAATAAGTGGCTCTTCCAGAGTATAAACAATATTTCAATGACTGTCTTAGAAAATTTTGCAGTTATCTCAATATCTAGAAGAGAATGTATTATTAAATTAATCTTAGTCAAACTTGATAGTAAATGCATTCCATCCATGGTGCACCAAGTAAAATTCTCAGACAATGGTATCACAAGGCTAAAACAGATTTTTTTTTCTTGGGGTCTTTGCACAAAATCAGTCAGGCAGCTAGTTTGCTAAATTTGGTACAGATTTAATTTGGCCACTGAATGCCTAATCTAGATTTCAGATAATTTCTTTTCCCATGTGCACTGATCCCTGTGGCAATAAATGAATAAAGGATATTTCACTATTAGAACACCACTAATTTAAAGCAACTTAATCAACCCTCTGCATTGAAAGATTCTGGACTACAATTACAGCACTAATGTCTAGCCGTCGCTCCTTTTCAGGTCTGGCACTAGAGAATAATTGCAACTCATGTATTTTCTTGTGGAAATTGCTTCATGCCTGGAGGTAATATTTTTTCCTTTAATCATATCTTCTGTGTGATGTAACTTCAAGTCATATACGGACTTTTTAGCTACAATATAGTAATATGATCTCCCTCCCCAATCTGGACACCATCTGGTTTAAAAAAAAAAAAAAATTATAAGCATTCAGCAATATCAAAAGTACATTTAATGGTATAAAAGTCCTAGTGTCTTTGCAGTGTGACACTTGATACTTGTATAATATTCTGATTTATAAGGTTCGTTATAGGCTAGGAAGGCTATTTCTGAAATTTTAACAGATGGTACTTTGACATTCATTTTGCCACTGTATGCTTTAAAGACTTTTTGTTGCAAAACAAGTTCTTAATAATTGACTAAAACAGTAAACTTTAAAAAAAAATTTGCCATCAGAGCATTTTAGTAGATCTACCAAACATCTTCTGAATGTTGAGCTTTAAGCCAACCTTTTCACTCTCCACTTTCACTTTCACTAAGAGGCTTTTTAGCCCCTCTTCACTTTCTGCCATAAGGGTGGTATCATCTGCATATCTGAAGTTATTGATATTTCTCCCAGCAATCATGATTCCAACTTCTGTTTCTTCCAGTCCAGCATTTCTCATGATGTACTCTGCATATAAGTTAAACAAACATGGTGACAATATACAGCCTTGACATACTCCTTTTCCTATTTGGAACCAGTCTGTTGTTCCATGACCAGTTCTAACTGTTGCTTCCTGTCCTGCATACATATTTCTCAAGAGGCAGATCAGGTGGTCTGGTATTCCCATCTCTTTCAGAACTTTCCACAGTTTATTGTGATCTACACAGTCAAAGGCTTTGGCATAGTCAATAAAGCAGAAATAGATGTTTTTCTGGAACTCTCTTGCTTTTTCCATGATCCAGTGGATGTTGGCAAATTGATCTCTAGTTCCTCTGCCTTTTTGAAAACCAGCATGGGAAATAGATGGAGAAACAGTGGAAACAGTGTCAGACTTTCTTTTTCTGGGCTCCAAAATCACTGCAGATGGTGACTGCGGCCATGAAATTAAAAGACGCTTACTCCTTGGAAGGAAAGTTATGACCAACCTAGATAGCATATTCAAAAGCAGAGACATTACTTTGCCAACAAAGTTTCGTCTAGTCAAGGCTATGGTCTTTCCTGTGGTCATGTATGGATGTGAGAGCTGGACTGTGAAGAAGGCTGAGCGCCGAAGAATTGATGCTTTTGAACTGTGGTGTTGGAGAAGACTCTTGAGAGTCCCTTGGTCTCCAAGGAGATCCAACCAGTCCATTCTGAGGGAGATCAGCCCTGGGGTTTCTTTGGAAGGAATGATGCTAAAGCTGAAACTCCAGTATTTTGGCCACCTCCTGCGAAGAGTTGACTCATTGCAGAAGACTCTGATGCTGGGAGGGATTGGGGGCAGGAGGAGAAGGGGACGACAGAGGATGAGATGGCTGGATGGCATCACTGACTCGATGGATGTGAGTCTGAGTGACTTCCGGGAGTTGGTGATGGACAGGGAGACCTGGCATGGTGCAGTTCATGGGGTTGCAGAGAGTCGGACATGACTGAGCGATTGATCTGATCTGATTTGACCAAACATCTATGGGTCTTCCATAGGAAATTAAAACCGGTGACAGACAGGTATAAGCATCATAAAATATAATCATGTATTTATATATTTCAAGTAAATTCCAATGTAAGTTAATATTCTAAAATATAGAATTATTCATCAAATATTTTAATTTTTAATATTTACAACTGTCCACTTAAAAAGGTCATTAGCCTAATCATATTAAATACATTTACATCCCAGTTATCATCAAAAGCAAAGTTATATTTCTCACTTAGCTTTCCTAAATTTTACTCATAATAATTCTTTCATCTCCAATTAATCTTCTGAATTCCTCCAGCTCATTTAGTTTATAAATTCCCCTCATAAAGGTATTTGAAAGTGCCATAATATTTGTCCAAAGAGCAGTATGAAAGTAGTATAAAGATGTTCCTCCAGTTGTGGAGAACAGTTGAATAATTTGTAACTTCAGGTCAAATGTCATGATACAAAATATCACCTCAGAATTCTTTCTAGACTTAAACGTCTTGAAGTTCTCCAAATTAGTCAGATAACCACACTATCATCAAACAAGAAGAATAATAGTTGATCAAAACCTGAGTTTTACCTACTGAGGTTTAACACAATCAGACTTCTGTAATAATTTTGTATTTGAGATCATCATGTGTTTTTGTTAAAAAAAAAAAAAAAAAAAAAAACGAACATCTGTCTGCTTCCTGGTTACTTTAGATTCACAAAGCTTCTCCATGGATCTGCAAGGCTCTGCTTATCCTGCCTATAAATTGGACAACCTAGTGAACCTATTTGACTTTTGTTTTCAAATGGCAGGTTGTTGGGGTGCTATTGGTATTCTCCCAGGTCCTTCAATCCCTTTGCAACATGTTGTTGCTGTTCAGTTGCTCAGTCCTGTCCATCTCTTTGCTACCTCATGGGGCTGCAGCATGCCAGGCTTCTCTGTCCTTCACCATCTCCTGGAGTTTGTTCAAACTCATGTCCACTGAAACTGTGATGCCATCCAATCATCTCATCCTCTGTTATCCCCTTCTCCTCCTACCTCCAATATTCCCCAGCATCAGGGTCTTTTCCAATGAGTCAGCTCTTTACATCAGATGGCCAAGGTATTGGGGGTTAATATTAAACATCAGTCTTTCCAGAATATTCTGATAGTCCTTCTGATGAATATTCAAGACTAATTTCCTTTAGTATTGACTGATTTGACCCCCCTGCAGTCCAAGAGACTGTCAAGAGTCTTCGCCAACACCACAATTCAAATGCATCAATTCTTTGGTGCTCAGATTTCTTTAAGGTCAAGCTCACATCCATACATGGTTACTGGAAAAAAAACATAGCTGTGACTATATGGACTTTTGTAGGAAAAGTGATATCTCTGATTTTTAATATGCTGTCCAGGTTTGTCATAGCTTTTCTTCCAAAGAGCAAGAATTTTTAAATTGCATGGCTGCAATCACCAACATCAGTGATTTTGGAGCCCAAGAAAATAGTCTGTCACTGTTTCCATTTTTTTTTCCTCATCTATTTGCCATGAAGTAATGGGACCAGATGCCATGATCTTCATTTTCTGAAAGCTGAGTTTTAAGCCGGCTTTTTCACTCTACTCTTTCACTTTCATCAAGAGGTTCTTTAGTTCTTCTTTGCTTTCTGTCATAAGCTTGGTATCATCTGCATATCTGAGGTTATTGATATTTCTCCTGGAAATTGGGATTCCAGCTTGAACTTCATCCAGCCTGGCATTTTGCATGATGTACTCTGCATATAAGTTAAATAAGCAGGGTGACAATTTGGAACCAGTCCATTGTTCCATGTCCACTTCTAACTGTTGTTTCTTGACCTGCATACAGTTTTCTCATGAGGCAATTAAGATGGTCTCATGTTCCCATCTTTTTAAGAACTTCCCACAGTTTGTTGTGATCCACAAAGTCAAAGGTTTTAGCATAGTCAATGAAGCAGATATTTTTCTGGAATTCTCTTGGTTTTTCTATGAACCAACAGATGTTGGCAATTTGATCTCTGGTTCCTCTGCCTTTTATAAGTCCAGTTTGAACATCTGGAACTTTTTGGTTTACATACTGCTGAAGCCTAGCTTGAAGGATTTCGAGCATTACCTTGCTAGCATGTGAATTGAGTGCAATTGTGCAGTACTTTGGACATTTTTGTCATTGCCTATCTTTGGGATCTAACCTTTTCCAGTCCTGTGGCCACTGCTGAGTTTTCCAAATTTGCTGGCAAATTGAGTGCAGCACTTTCACAGCATCATCTTTTAGGATTTGAAATTGTTCAGCTGGAATTCCATCATCTCCATCAGCTTTGTTTATAGTGATGCTTCCTAAGCAACATGAGTTTCCACTATTGAAGGCCCATGGAGTTATGAATGTAATTGCTACTAACTGGTGAGTCACAAACAAGAAGTCATTTTTTTTGTACTACTTTTATCACACTTTATAAACTTTTTTTAATTCTTAATGATACTTGTGGCCGATACCATATGTTTATATTTACTTTGAATTATTAAAATAGACCACAATGCAGTTTGAAATTCTTAGACTAAAATTTTAAAGTTTCATTCCTCCATGGTATAAAGTTAGGGGGAATTTAAACTGACTCTTAAATGCCTCTTTTTTTTTTTTTTCTAGAACTAGTTCTCACAGTGTTAGCATTGGAAAAAAGAAGAGAAAAATAGACACATAATACTTTAAGTATCTGTTTGGTAGTTCTCCTGTTAATATTCACTGTTTTCATAAGCCAGTAGTCAACAATTAGTTCTGTGTGTGACAGTGGTCCAAAGAGGCTACCTTTTCATGTGGATAAAAATATATATATTCTCATGTGAAGATATTCCACAAGTTTATGGTTTTTTTGTTTTTTTTTTTTTTTTTTGGTTTCCATTTGTTTCCCTGTTATAAGAAATCCCTTCTCTACCATGGATGGAATATAAGGAAGAAGATTTAAATCCCATTATTTTTTAAAATAATAGTGTGATTCTTGGAAAAGCCATGTTTTCACCTCTTTAGATGGTGAATGTGCAGTCTGCACCATTATTTTCTTTCTCCATCCTATCATCAGCCCTAAAAAATGAACAAAATAGAGCCATTTACAGAGAGATGTGGATAGACGTAGAGAGTGTCATATATAGTGAAGCTAGTTCGAAAAACAAATATCATATAATACCATTTATGTGTGGGCTCTAGAATATAGCGCAAATGAATTTATTTGCAAAGCATAAATAGAGACACTGATGTAGAGAATAAACTTATGAATACCAAGAGGTGGAGGGAGGCTTGGATGAACTGGGGTATTGGGATTGACATATATACACTACCATGCACAAAATTTCCTGGGTGGCTCAGTGAGAAAGAATCCGCCTGCTAGTGCAGGATTTGCAAGAGACGAGGGCTTGTATCCCTAGACTGAGAAGATCCCCTGGAGTAGAAAATGGTAATCCATTCCAGTATTCTTGCCTGGAATATCTCATCAACAGAACAGTCTACAGTCCAAGGGTTCGCAAACAGTCAGACACTACTCAGATTGAGTAAATATATTAAGCTTAAGCTAATACAGCCCATGAGGTTACAAAGAGTCTGACATGACTGAAGAGACTTAGCACAGCATACAGCACAATATATAATATGGATAGTTATTGGGAACCTGCTGTATAGCACAAGGAATTCTAATCAATGTTCTGTGGTGATCTAAATGCAAAGGAGATCTAAAAAAGAGGGGCTATATGTATACTTATAACTGACTCACTTTGCTGTACAGCAGAAACTAAGACAACATGATAAAGAATTATTCTTCAATAAAATTTTAAGATAGACAAAAAACAGAATTTTTATCGTTGTATTATTATACCATGATGGCATCACGGATTCAACGGACATGAGTTTGAGCAGCTCCAGAAGATACTGAAGGACAGGGAAGCCAGAGGTGCTGCAGTTTGTGGGGTTGCAGAGTCAGACATGACTTAGCAACTAAACAACAATATCATAAATTATAAGAATTTTATGAAGCAAAATGCTAAATTCAAGAACGAATTCTTGCATTAAATTGCATTTAATTCTGGCATTTAATTAAATAATTGAAATATTTGTTTTCAAAGCAAATTTCTTGACAGACCTCAGATACCTTGATTTTTAAGGCCATTGTCTATGTTGCTTCCCTGGTGGCTAAGATGGTAAAGAATTTGAAAGAAAAACATTTTTATAAAAATAATTATATTCAACAGATTGTATTTGGCTTACTCATTTTGTGTGTAACACTAAGTTAGTAGAAGCCAGAAAATAGAATTTTCTGTATCTGTTCAATTTAGTTGTAATCTCTTAACAATACACACCCTCTCAAAACTGCTATAATTTAAATAAATATACCAAGTGTCTACAGCTCACCATCAATGACTATAAAAAGAAAAATCAAAGAAATAATAAAGGGAAAAAAAAAAGTATGGCATTGACTAGAGAAATCAAGCAGCAAGTGGTAATTTTGGAAAAGGGTAAAACACAGTGATTAAAGATTACAGATTTATGGGCTGAAATAGATCTAAAGAGATTTCTGTAAACAAAAGGAAAATCTATTCTTCAAAGTTACTCTATAATCCTTTGACTCAGCCTATTCTAAGATAAAGAGAGTTGCTCTTGCTTGGAGAATCCCGTGGGCGGAGGAGCCTGGTGGGCTACTGTCCACGGGATCGCAAAGAGTCGGACACGACTGAGCGACTTCACTTTCACTTTCACTTTCTCAATTGACTAATAAAACTGTAATCCTTGACTAATAAAACTATAATCCACTCAAGAAAGAAAATTCTCAGAGTCTGAATGCTAAGAGATGGACTTAAAAAAGTGAAAGATAAAAACTAAAATATGATTCATAACAGTAAGGTAATCTTAATAATAGTGAGGCTTGATGTATTCAAAATGTTAAGATCTTGAAATATATAAGCTGTTCATATATAATTGAGTAAATACTACTACCTATATAATTGTGTTGGAAGTTTGGGATCAATTTGATTACAGTTTACTATTTTAAGCTTATACACAGAAATACTACAAGATATAAAAATCATGTATATCCCAGTAACGGCAGGGTTGCGATATTTTGTCTCCATATATGTCAACATTCAGAAAACGAAGATCATGGCATCTGGTCCCATCACTGCATGGGAAATAGATGGGGAAACAGTGGAAACAGTGTCAGACTTTGTTTTTCTGGGCTCCAAAATCACTGCAGATGGTGACTGCAGCCATGAAATTAAAAGACGCTTGCTCCTTGGAAGGAAAGTTATGACCAACCTAGATAGCATATTCAAAAGCAGAGACATTACTTTACCAACAAAGGTTCACCTAGTCAAGGCTATGGTCTTTCCTGTGGTCATGTATGGATGTGAGAGCTGGACTGTGAAGAAGGCTGAGCGCCGAAGAATTGATGCTTTTGAACTGTCGTGTTGGAGAAGACTCTTGAGAGTCCCTTGGACTGCAAGAATATCCAACCAGTCCATTCTGAAGGAGATCAATCCTGGAATTTCTTTGGAAGGAATGATGCTAAAGCTGAAACTCCAGTATTTTGGCCACCTCATGCGAAGAGTTGACTCATTGGAGAAGACTCTGATGCTGGGAGGGATTGAGGGCAGGAGGAGAAGGGGACGACAGAGGATGAGATGGCTGGATTGCATCACTGACTCGATGGATGCGAGTCTGAGTGACCTCCGGGAGCTTGTGATGGACAGGGAGGCCTGGCGTGCTGCGGTTCATGGGGTCACAAAGAGTCGGACACGACTGAGCCACTGATCTTATCTTATGTAAATACTAAAAATTAGGAATTGAAATCCCATAACTGTGGTAGAATACCCCATGTTTCACCTTCAACAAATGTGAAAATATTGCTAAATTGTAGATCCCACCTCCCTTGTATGTGTAAATATAGCCCTTTACAAAAGTTTTATAGAAGTAATAAGGCAATTTCTTCATTGAACATCACAAAAATGAATTTACACGTTAGGGAGGATCTTTTGTTGACTGGAGAAATTTCATGGGCTATAGACTTGCAATATTAAGCTATTTCCATATTCTGTTAATGGCTTCTCAGATAAGGCTTTGTACAGTAAATATTGTACTTCTCACATTTTTATGTTCTAGATAAAAAAAAAAAAAAAAAAAAAAAAAAAACAAGAAAATTGTCTTATATGTTCTCTTTAAGTGTTTAAAACATTTCTTTAATTTTTTCCACAAGTCTTCTGGGAGTTACAAGCAGCTTATTCAAGGCTTTGCAATTATTCACACAAGTCACTTATTGCTTTCTTTGCTAAAATTCTTTCCCTTTCTCTTTTGATTTCTTCTTTTCCTTCTTTTCTGATTATTCCCTCGTTGGACAATGTTTCATGCTACTAAGAAATATAAGGCTATTTTTATCACAGAATAATATGAATAACGATTCAAAACATACTTCAGTTTATTTAGCCTTTTCTGGGATAAAGTCCAATTACACCTTTTCAAGTATGCCCTAGTTAATACTATGCCTGCATTGAATTTTCGAGATATGTTTTATGATAAAGAGCCATTTAAGGAGTGTATATTGGTGTGTGCTGATTTTAAGGAACTGTTTTAGTTACTATTTTCTTGTGCCAATTAGTCTTCACTGTATAATCTGTGTATACATATAAACAGCATACAATTTTTTAAAAATCACATTAAGCAAATGAGCACTTTGCAAACAAAATTTGTTTTATCAGTGCTTATATTCATTGTAATTGCTCACTATATTCAGATGACAAAATAATTTAAACTGACTACTGGAGTAAACCTTCATATTTTTCTAATTTGCAACATACAATCAATTTATTAATTTTATTAAAGAATATTTTCTACAATATTTGTGAATGCCTAAATACAATAAAGTTTAGATGTAACAAATTTCAAATACAATTTCAAATTTTAATAATAAAGCTTAAGTACTTTATGCTAACCACAAATATACCAATATTCATAATGGCAGGTCCTTAAAACAAGTAAATATTAGTTCAAAAATTTATAAGAATTATCTTTTGGTTCTAGATGTTTCTATCCCAGGTTGGATTATGTAGAATATGGGCCTTGCCCTTTTCCTAATGCAACTACTTCTGTCATTTATCTCCCTTTAATCATGCTTTTTCTGACACTAAAGAAGTTGCCTTATTTCTATTTATTGAAACTATCAACTTTTAGTGGATAACTC
Organism: Tragelaphus eurycerus; assembly: GCA_935064755.1. Taxonomy (NCBI): domain Eukaryota; kingdom Metazoa; phylum Chordata; class Mammalia; order Artiodactyla; family Bovidae; genus Tragelaphus; species Tragelaphus eurycerus. Next base: position 15,066,969 of record CAKXYN010000009.1, on the reverse strand, counting down.
TTGGTAAACATAATTGAACTCATAGTCATAGGACCTTAAATATGTGATTCAGAGTAAACAGAGCATCTCATTGAGTATAGAAAATAATAACTAGTTATCTGTATATTGGGAAAAATAAAATTCATTTTTATTGTGGAAATAAACATTTCAGGACTCTTCAATGCTACTTCAGGAATTAAAAAAAATAAATCTCTATATTCAATGTACTTATGTGTTTTTCATTTAATTAAGATAATAAATTTTGTGAATATTTGTTACTGAAGAAACGTTTAATTGATTATTTTGAAAATACCATGTATACCTGGTTAACAGTCTTGAGTAAGGGTAGAGGGGAGAGAATAGCAGGGTACTCCTTTGGGGGGAGTGTTTTAATTGTAAATTAAATATATTAAATAGATTAATATATCTCTTCATTTAAAATTTTAATAAATAATATAGTCTCAGCAGCTTTAATAACTCATGCTTCCTCCCCCAAAATTAAATAATTATCCTACAAAAGGAGGGCTCTTTTACTAATTATTCCTCTCATTCTCATTGCTTAGATATGAGATGTAAAAAATGATTTTTGAAAAAGCTGATGTACATCAGCTTAATCATGTATTCTCAAGTTCAGATATATGCCAAAATCTGCCAGATGCAATTTGCATTTGATTAATCCTTTCAATTCAAACTTGTTCATAAATAAAATGACTTCATGGTCAAAAACCACTTGACAAAATTCTACGATTTATTATTATGAGGTCACCTATATTATATAACTTAGTTATCAGAAAAAACATAAACCAGAATATAAGACTATAGGCCATGATTAATGTAGTACCACTATTTCCTTCCTGACCCCTTGTTATTATAGTCCAGAGTTGTAAATGTGCCATAGTTTAGACGACACCAGCACAATCATCTTACTTGATTCTCAAAATCACCTAATGAGGAAGACTTATGATAGCCCAGATATCCAGACAATACTTCCAAGAATAAGACTTTAAATCTATGTGAGCCTGGTCCTTATGTTTTTTTTGTTGAGTCTGACTCTTTGCAACTCCATGGACTGCAGCATACCAGGCTTCCCCTGTCCTTCACAATCTCCTTCAGTTTGCTCAAGTTCGTGTCCATTGAGTCAGTGATGCTGTCTAACAATTTCATCTCTCTCTCACCTCTTTATTATTTTGCATTCAATCCTTCGCACATCTGTGGGTAAGACTGGCTCATTTTCCAATGAGTCAGCTCTTCACATCAGGCAGCCAAGTAAAGGAGCCTCAGCTTCAGCCTCTCCAATGAGCATTCAAGGTTGATTTCCTTTAGAATTGACTGGTTTGATCTCCTTGCAGTCCAAGGGACTCTCAGGAGTCTTCTCCAGCATCACAATTTGGAAGCATCTATTCTTTGGTGCTCAGGCTTCTTTATACTTCAGCTCTCACATCCGTACATGACTAATAGAAAAACCATCAGATCAGATCAGATCAGTCGCTCAGCCGTGTCCGACTCTTTGCGACCCCATGAACTGCAGCACGCCAGGCCTCCCTATCCATCACCAGCTCTCGGAGGTCACTCAGACTCACATTCATCGAGTCAGTGATGCCATCCAGCCATCTCATCCTCTGTCGTCCCCTTCTCCTCCTGCCCTCAATCCCTCCCAGCATCAGAGTCTTCTCCAGTGAGTCAACTCTTCACAAGAGGTGGCCAAAATACTGGAGTTTCAGCTTTAGCATCATTCCTTCCAAAGAAATTCCAGGGCTGATCTCCTTCAGAATGGACCGGTTGGATCTCCTTGCAGTCCAAGGGACTCTCAAGAGTCTTCTCCAACACGACAGTTCAAAAGCATCAATTCTTCGGCGCTCAGCCTTCTTCACAGTCCAGCTCTCACATCCATACATGACCACAGGAAAGACCATAGCCTTGACTAGGCGGACCTTTGTTGGCAAAGTGATGTCTCTGCTTTTGAATATGCTATCTAGGTTGGTCATAGCTTTGACTATATGGACCTTAGCTGGAAAAGTAATGTCTCTGCTTTTTAACATGAAATCTAGATTTGCCATAGCTTTACTTTCAAGGAGCAAGTGTCTTTTAATTTTATGGCCCCAGTCATCATCCACAGTGATTTTAAGGGCTGAAAAAAATAAAGTTTCTCACTGTTTCCATTGTTTCCCCATCTGTTTGCCATGAAGTGATGGGACTAGATGCCATGATTTTAATTTTTTATTTTGTTTGAGTTTTAAGACAGGTTTTTCACTCTCTTTCACTCTCAAGAGCCTCTTTGGTTCCTCTTTCTGCCATTAGAGTGTTGATATTTCTCCCAGCAATCTTGATTCTACCTCATGATTCATTCTGCCCAATATTTTGCATGATGTACTCTGCATATAAATTAAATAGGCAGGGTGACAATACTCAGCCTTGTCGTAATCCTTTCTCAATTTTGAACCAGTTCACTGTTCCATGTCGTTCTAACTGTTACTTTTTGACCTACATACAGGCTTCTTAGGAGATGCAGACAGGTAAGATGGTTTGGCCCTTATGAATATTGTTTAGATAATTTCTGTTACAGAGCAATTATTTTAAATAGCCAAATCAAGTATGCAGGAGAATACTGATAATACAAAAAAAAAAAAAAAAAAAAAGGCAGAAAACCTGAAAACATCCTTCTTCCTATTGACAATTATTGTTGTCAATCTCCCCACTCCACTTTCTTCCTATAGTTTTTGGAACAGATTTCAAGAGTTAATGCTTGCTTCAGTGTGGCACTTCCCAGTCAGTCTGTCCCTTCTACTTTTGAATGTGTCCTGCCTATAATTTTGTGACTATTGTATCTTTCCCCTGTACCCACAACCCATTATGAAATGTCTCTGTGTAAGGAGAGAATGTCTGCTTTGGTTCATACCAGGTGATCTAGTGGAAGAATCAAGTTGCTTTCTGTTTCTACCTTACTCAATTATTTGGATCTGTCTTTACTATGCTAGGGAACAAGAGTTCATTTAAACATAGTATTTTATTGAAATTGTCTATTTTTTCTTTTCTATTTTTCTTTTCTTTTTCCAGTATAACTCAATGTTCCAAATTGGAAAACATGGTGCTCAGGTAAGTTGATAAGGAATTTGGTGAAGAAAATAATAGTTTTCTTTCTAAAAATGAAACAAATAAGATACATATAGATTAACTGTATTCTTATCCCCAGTTGTCTGATGCTAACACATAACCACAAAATTATGCACTAGCCTGAAATCACCGTTAAGACTAGAATCAGAGCAATACAAAAGAGTCTACTTATCAAGGTCACTGTAGTTCTAGTACAAATTAGTGGCTAAGGCCAAAAGTACAAACCCTGTGATTCTTCAGAAACAGACAACATCAGAAGACATTCAGAGTCAGAAACAGTAGAGGAAAAATCAATAAAGAATAAGATAGACTGAGTACTAAGTACTATTGAAGCCTCAAGAAAAGATAGTAAAATTCTTGCTTTATTTTTTCAATCACCTACCTCAGTATATTAACAAATAATTATATGTCATATTATTACTTTGACATTGATATTACAATGCTGTGTTCACTTAAATATCAATCAAGTTTTGCCAAAACTCGATTGACAGAATCACAGGGAACATTAACCTGAACACTTTTTTGTTTTGATTACTGTCTTTATACCGTAGCCAATTACAAGATCCATGTGGTGAGAAACCATGTCTTATCCCTTACCAAATGTATATCACTATCACTTAGGATGGAAGTCAACATGACTATCAAATTGACTGAAATCTCACTGTTTAAATATAACAAATATTTTATACTCATGAAGGTCTTCCGAGAATTAGAAGGATCTTTAGAACTACATTGTTCCAATCAATTACTTATGAATTTAGACTGCTTTCATTTTATATCCTATAATATCAATGATCAGGAACAACAGTTAGAACTGATCATGGAACAACAGACTGGTTCCAAATAGGAAAAGGAGTATGTCAAGGCTGTATATTGTCACCATGTTTATTTAACTTATATGCAGAGTATATCATGAGAAATGCTGGACTGGAGGAAACACAAGCTGGAATCAAGATTGCCGGGAGAAATATCAATAACCTCAGATATGCAGATGATACCACCCTTATGGCAGAAAGTGAAGAGGGGCTAAAAAGCCTCTTGATGAAAGTGAAAGTGGAGAGTGAAAAGGTTGGCTTAAAGCTCAACATTCAGAAAACGAAGATCATGGCATCTGGTCCCATCACTACATGGGAAATAGATGGAGAAACAGTGGAAACAGTGTCAGACTTTGTTTTTCTGGGCTCCAAAATCACTGCAGATGGTGACTGCAGCCATGAAATTAAAAGACGCTTACTCCTTGGAAGGAAGGTTATGATCAACCTAGATAGCATATTCAAAAGCAGAGACATCACTTTGCCAACAAAGGTTCGCCTAGTCAAGGTTATGGTCTTTCCTGTGGTCATGTATGGATGTGAGAGCTGGACTGTGAAGAAGGCTGAGCACCGAAGAATTGATGCTTTTGAACTGTGGTGTTGAAGACTCTTGAGAATCCCTTGGACTGCAAGGAGATCCAACTGGTCCATTCTGAAGGAGATCAGCCCTGGGATTTCTTTGGAAGGAATGATGCTAAAGCTGAAACTCCAGTATTTTGGCCACCTCATGCGAAGAGTTGACTCATTGGAGAAGACTCTGATGCTGGGAGGGATTGAGGGCAGGAGGAGAAGGGGACAACAGAGGAAAAGATGGCTGGATGGCATCACTGACTTTATGCATGTGAGTCTGAGTGAACTCTGAGAGCTGGTGATGGACAGGGAGGCCTGGTGTGCTGTGGTTCATGGGGGTCGCAAAGAGTCGGACACGACTGAGCGACTGATCTGATCTGATCTGATCAATGGTAGCTTTTAGCTCTCCCATAAGGGAATATAATAAGAGTTGTCATGTTGTGACTCTAAGTGATTTCACTCAGAAGTGATACATGGCCCTGACAAACTTTAAAGAGGCTGGAGGAATATGGGGAAATGTGGATATTTTTGTGGGCCTTGAATATGTTTATAATATTTGATAAATAACTGAAGCATTAGGCACTAGATAATTGGTACCAGACAATTGTCCATATAACAAACATACTGGTGAAAGATACTTTCTCCATAAAATATGCTGATTTCTCAACAATTTGACTAAATAATGATATAAATGTTTAAAATACAACTCTTTTACAGTAAGTTGCAAAGTAGGTTAATTTAGTGAAGTGAAAGTCACTCAGCCATGTCCGACTGTTTGCGACCTCATGGAGTACACAGTCCACTAAATTCCACAGGCCAGAATACTGGAGTGGGTAGCCTTTCCCCTCTCCAGGGGTTAATTCCGTATTCTAATTAAAAAACAACCTCGAGTTCTTCCTTTACACATTGACGCCCCTGGTGGCTCAGACGGTAAAGAATCTGCCTGCAATGCAGGACACCCAGATTTGTTCCCTGTGTGGGAAAGATCCCCTGGATAAGGGAATGGTAACCCACTCCAGTGGAGAAGGCAATGGCATCCCACTCCAGTACTCTTGCCTGGAAAATCTCATGGACAGAGGAGCCTGGTAGGCTGCAGTCCATGGGTCTAAGAGTCCGACACGACTGATGTACTTCACTTTCACTTTTCACTTTCATGCATTGGAGAAGGAAATGGCAGCCCACTCCAGTGTTCTTGCCTGGAGAATCCCAGGGACGGGGGAGCCTGGTGGGCTGCCGTCTATGGGGTCGCACAGAGTCGGACACAACTGAAGCGAATTAGCAGCAGCAACCCACTCCAGTATTCCCTCCAGTAAAATCCCATGGGCAGAGGATCCTGGGGGGCTATAGGCCATGGAGGTCGCAAAGAGTCGGCCACGACTGAGTGACTAACACTTTCCTTTACACACTAAATTGGGGAACTACTCTATATGTAGTATTTAAATCTGTATACTATGACACTAAACAGTGTCCCAACTATGTAAAATTCCTTCACGTGTTTCAGACTTATTTTCTCTGGGAAACTCAGAGACAGGCTCTCTATTCATACTCATAATTAGAATGTGTGCGCATGCTCAGTCCTGTCCAACCCTTCGGCAACCCCATGGGCTGTAGCCTGCCTGGCTCCTCTGTCCATCCAGGCAAGAATACTGGAGCTGGTTGCCATTTCCCAATTCAGGGGATCTTTCTGACCCAGGGATTGAACCCGCATCTATAGTGTCTCCTGCATTGCAGGCAGATTCTTTATCACTGCAACCCCTGGGAAGCCACATAATAATAATAAGAATACGCCTTCTAAATACCTAGCTTCTTTTCTGGTGCACACATACAGTAGATCGTGAGGTCTATAAAAACGTGTTCACTGTTGACCTGACCAGGAAATGTGACAAAAATTACAGTTACATACTATTCATTGATAGTGGTTGAAAATACAGACTGCAGTTCTATTATTTCTTTTTTTTTAAATTTTATTTTGCTTAACTTTACAATATTGTATTGCTTTTGCCATTCATCAAAATGAATCCTTATGCAATACTCGTCAAGTTATCTATAGGAATATTGAGACAGGTTGAGGGAATTTAGTGAAATACTTTTTAACAGTGCTTGGCACAAATTAAGGATTTTCAAAAGTTAAGTATTAGTGCATAAAAATACAAAAAGGTGAGCTTCATAATTAATGTCATTGGAATTGAACTGTTTATCTTGGACTTAGTTATGCATTGTACAGTTTTGATCAGGTGTGGATAATTATCAGATCAGATCAGTCGCTCAGTCGTGTCCGACTCTTTGCGACCCCATGAACCGCAGCACGCCAGGCCTCCCTGTCCATCACCAGCTCCCGGAGGTCACTCAGACTCGCATCCATCGAGTCAGTGATGCCATCCAGCCATCTCATCCTCTGTCGTCCCCTTCTCCTCCTGCCCTCAATCCCTCCCAGCATCAGAGTCTTCTCCAATGAGTCAACTCTTCGCATGAGGTGGCCAAAATACTGGAGTTTCAGCTTTAGCATCATTCCTTCTAAAGAAATTCCAGGATTGATCTCCTTCAGAATGGACTGGTTGGATCTTCTTGCAGTCCAAGGGACTCTCAAGAGTCTTCTCCAACACCACAGTTCAAAAGCATCAATTCTTCGGCGCTCAGCCTTCTTCACAGTCCAGCTCTCACATCCATACATGACCACAGGAAAGACCATAGCCTTGACTAGGCGAACCTTTGTTGGTAAAGTAATGTCTCTGCTTTTAAATATGCTATCTAGGTTGGTCATAACTTTCCCTCCAAGGAGTAAGCGTCTTTTAATTTCATGGCTGCAGTCACCATCTGCAGTGATCTTGGAGCCCAGAAAAACAAAGTCTGACACTGTTTCCACTGTTTCCCCATCTATTTCCCATGCAGTGATGGGACCAGATGCCATGATCTTCGTTTTCTGAATGTTGAGCTTTAAGCCAACCTTTTCACTCTCCACTTTCACTTTCATCAAGAGGCTTTTTAGCCCCTCTTCACTTTCTGCCATAAGGGTGGTGTCATCTGCATATCTGAGGTTATTGATATTTCTCCCGGCAATCTTGATTCCAACTTGTGTTTCTTCCAGTCCAGCATTTCTCATGATGTACTCTGCATATAAGTTAAATAAACATGGTGACAATATACAGCCTTGACGTACTCCTTTTCCTATTTGGAACCAGTCTGTTGTTCCATGACCAGTTCTAACTGTTGCTTCCTGACCTGCATACAGATTTCTTAAGAGGCAGATCAGGTGGTCTGGTATTCCCATCTCTTTCAGAATTTTCCATAGTTTATTGTGATCCACACAGTCAAAGGCTTTGGCATAGTCAATAAAGCAGAAATAGATGTTTTTCTGGAACTCTCTTGCTTTTTCCATGATCCAGCGGATGTTGGCAATTTGATCTCTGGTTCCTCTGCCTTTTCTAAAACCAGCTTGAACGTCAGGAAGTTCACGGTTCACATATTGCTGAAGCCTGGCTTGGAGAATTTTGAGCATTACTTTACTAGCATGTGAGATGAGTGCAATTGTTCGGTAGTTTGAGCACTCCTTGGCATTGCCTTTCTTTGGGATTGGGATGAAAACTGACCTTTTCCAATCTTGTGGCCACTGCTGAGTTTTCCAAATTTGCTGGCATATTGAGTGTAGCACTTTCACAGCATCATCATTCAGGACTTGGAATAGCTCCACTGGAATTCCATCACCTCCACTAGCTTTGTTTGTAGTGATGCTTTCTAAGGCCCATTTGACTTCACATTCCAAGATGTCTGGCTCTAGGTCAGTGATCACATCATCATGATTATCTGGGTCTTGAAGCTCTTTTTTGTACAGTTCTTCTGTGTATTCTTGCCACCTCTTCTTGATATCTTCTGCTTCTGTTAGATCCACACCATCTCTGTCCTTTATTGTGCCCATCTTTGCATGAAATGTTCCTTTGGTATCTCTGATTTTCTTGAAGAGATCCCTAGTCTTTCCCATTCTGTTGTTTTCCTCTATTTCTTTGCATTGATCACTGAAGAAGGCTTTCTTATCTCTTCTTGCTATTCTTTGGAACTCTGCATTCAGATGTTTATATCTTTCCTTTTCTCCTTTGCTTTTCGCTTCTCTTCTTTTCACAGCTATTTGTAAGGCCTCCCCAGACAGCCATTTTGCTTTTTTGCATTTCTTTTCCATGGGGATGGTCTTGATCCCTGTCTCCTGGACAATGTCACGAACCTCATTCCATAGTTCATCAGGCACTCTATCTATCAGATCTAGGCCCTTAAATCTATTTCTCACTTCCACTGTATAATCATAAGGGATTTGATTTAGGTCATACCTGAATGGTCTAGTAGTTTTCTCTATTTTCTTCAATTTCAGTCTGAATTTGGCAATAAGGAGTTCATGGTCTGAGCCACAGTCAGCTCCTGGTCTTGTTTTTGCTGATTGTATAGAGCTTCTCCATCTTTGGCTGCAAAGAATATAATCGATCTGATTTCGGTGTTGACCATCTGGTGATGTCCATGTATAGAGTCTTCTCTTGTGTTGTTGGAAGAGGGTATTTGCTATGACCAGTGCATTTTCTTGGCAAAACTCTATTAGTCTTTGCCCTGCTTCATTCCGTATTCCAAGGCCAAATTTGCCTGTTATTCCAGGTGTTTCTTGACTTCCTACTTTTGCATTCCAGTCCCCTATAATGAAAAGGACATCTTTTTTGGGTGTTAGTTCTAAAAGGTCTTGTAGGTCTTCATAGAACCTTTCAACTTCAGCTTCTTCGGCGTTACTGGTTGGGGCATAGACTTGGATTACTGTGACATTGAATGGTTTGCCTTGGAAACGAACAGAGATCATTCTATCGTTTTTGAGATTGCATCCAAGTACTGCATTTCGGACTCTTTTGTTGACCATGATGGCCACTCCATTTCTTCTGAGGGATTCCTGTCCACAGTAGTAGATATAATGGTCATCCGAGTTAAATTCACCCATTCCAGTCCATTTTAGTTCGCTAATTCCTAGAATGTCGACATTCACTCTTGCCATCTCTTGTTTGACCACTTCCAATTTGCCTTGATTCATGGACCTGACATTCCAGGTTCCTATGCAATATTGCTCTTTACAGCATCGGACTTTGCTTCTATCACCAGACACATCCACAGCTGGGTATTCTTTTTGTTTTGGCTCCATCCTTTCATTCTTTCTGGAGTTATTTCTCCACTGATCTCCAGTAGCATATTGGGCCCCTACTGACCTGGGGAGTTTCTCTTTCAGTATCCTATCATTTTGTCTTTTCATACTGTTCATGGGGTTCTCAAGGCAAGAATACTGAAGTGGTTTGCCATTCCCTTCTCCAGCGGATAATTATAACTTGGCTAATAATTATATTAATCTATTTTAATGTTTTAATTATTCTTAGGACTGATTCTACTATTCAGTCATTTGACTTTATAAACCATCATTCTATTAAAATGAGGGTGTGTAATCTAATAATATTCTATTAAAGAGACAAATTTCACATTTCCTTTATCAGTATCATCAAAATTATCCATGTAAACACACACACATATGGGAATGTCTGTGTGATTGGAAAATTTATATGAAATATATGAATGGCCTTTCTTAGTTCTATAAAGAGTACAGCTTAAAAAGAAAATGAATTTTATTGCTTGCTAATTATTTTATCCATGCTAAGGAATTAATGTCTTATAATTTGATCACTGTGTCCATTAACCAACTTTTTTCTAATTTACTGATATCTCAAATCCATTGAAGAGAAAATACAAAATTTCTTTTTTGTTGTTAAATGTAACCATTTATGTGTCGAGCTTTTAAATTTCTTGTAACCAATTTCTCTTTACAAATCATATTTTCTAATATTCCACATACTTCCCAATATTGGCCTTGCATTTCTTAAAATGCCTCTTTTGAATTCTGTACTAGTCTATACTATTTTACTCCTTTTACTCTACTCCATCGGAGAAGGCAATGGCACCCCACTCAAGTACTCTTGCCTGGAAAATCTCATGGATGGAGGAGCCTGGTAGGCTGCAGTCCATGGGGTTGCTAAGAGTCGGACACGACTGAGTGACTTCACTTTCACTTTTCACTTTCATGCATTGGAGAAGGAAATGGCAACCCACTCCAGTGTTCTTGCCTGGAGAATCCCAGGGACAGGGCAGCCTGGTGGGCTGCCGTCTATGGGGTCACACAGAGTCGGACACGACTGAGGTGACTTAGCAGCAGCACTCTACTCCATATCAAAATGCTGAACTTTTGAGTTTTCCACACTGATGTATATAATATCTTTTAAAACTACAGTCATTTCATGTAGACTATTTTTCTCATAGTTTTAACATATTTGACCATAAATAAAAAACTGATGTGAATATAGTATGTATCATACAGGTAAGGATTAAATAAAAATATACTACTTTTTTTTTATGTAGATGACTAATTTTCTTACAAAATTATAATGGAATTCAACCATATTCTCATGTTGCAGTATGTGGTATTTTAATGTGTTTAAAATTTGCTTTAACCTTTGAGTCATTCATATTGGAAGGCAAGAAGCAACTGCTAGCTAAATCAAGTATGTATTGCAAATAAGGATATTTCACATTGCAGTCAAGGAAACAGAGCTTTTATGATAATGCTTCAATTTTTATCAAAATTGATCCCCTTTCTAAAATGATTCCACTCAACTCACCCTACTCATTAACATGAAATATATGAAGGACATGTGCTTCTTAGGAAACCAATAATACTTCAGTCCCTAGAGAAAACTTCATCTGAATACCAAAATATGATGAGCTGGATTGCCTAAAAAAATGGGGTACAGGTGGGGAGGCCTTATTTTAATTATTCAAAAGTAACTCTATCTAAAAGTTTGAAGTGGAATTTTTTATAATTTATTGAGGTCACCTTCATCTCTTACATATTAATTGAAATGATTTTTTTCATACTTGTCTCCAAGCATATAGAAGAACATTTGAAGGATCTTGTTAAGCACACTCTGGTACTTAACTATAATTTCACAATGTTCTGAAGAGTGTGGTAGTGAAATAATACAGTTAATAAAAATGTTACATCATAAAAGTTATAAAGATTTAAATCAAACAAAAATTATCATATTCCACCCAACTGTTCTTTAATGGTAGCAGATAATTGAGACCTGCTCATTGTAAAGTTAAAAGTATCATTTCCTTAAGGAATAATAGTCTGGAATGGGTTCAGAGAAAGATTAAGTAAGCAATGCACTTTGTACTTTGCCTTCATAAATCAATAAAACCATTAAAACTCAAGTGCATTAAAACATGCTATCAAAATTGGGCTATCAAATAATGATAAGGTTGCCAATGATAAAGTTCCAATTTATTATAAAAACAAAGAGATACCCCCTTTTCTATGTAAAACTCTTTCAGCTCCTTTTATCTTACTATCTGAAAGACTGCACAGTAAGCAGTATCTCCATCCCCCTGGGCAATATACCACTGAAAAACAAAATGGCTATTTTAACTGCAGCAACAAAACGGTCCCAAACATTCATTTTGCCAGTATACAAAAGTAGTTTACATTCAAAATTATACAATAAAAAGTAGTATCTTCTCTGACATATGAAAATCTGCTTTTTATGCAAAATGTATGCTGATGTTTTAGGCCATCCAAAGCCCAAAAGGTCACAAATTGGCTCTGAGACCAAGATGCCCAGACAAGTTTACACCATCCTTAAGAAGAATGCCTACTGAAAACAGATTTGTGGTTGGAAATCATAAAATCAACTTGAAAATATAATGTTAATATAAATGAGAGTATTTTTTATAGTTTACAGTTATCACTTTGCTTATATAATGTTTAAAGTAATTATTTTCCATGTAAATGTTTCTTAATAATGATATAAAAAATATTAAATAAAACACAGTAGTTAGGAGATAGATGCTTCATTTTTTTATGTCACCTTTAATTAACTATAATTAAATAACATGTTTAATTTTACTAATTCTTGAATATATGTGTTGAAAATGATTTAAAATTCAAGGTAATATTAAGTTTTATAATAAGAAACACTCAGAAATATTTTAATAGGAAATTAGATATATACAATCATAGATATGATTAATGCAACTGTGAACAAAGGTGTCATTTTTGTTTATAACCTATTACTAGTAAGACCAGATCTCTCCTACTTAGGTATCTAGAGTAGCTACTTATCTTTGATTTGACCTTAAAAAATCTATTTGATACATTATTTACTATTATTTGATGCATTATTTACTATTATTTGATGCATTATTTACTATTATTTGATACATTATTTACTATTAAAATATGAAGGAAACTTAGAAAAACATTCATTTCATTACCATATATTATATTGATTATTGATATAGTTAACACCTAAAACCAACACCAATCTCTAATTTTCAGCACTGTGTATTATTATAAATGCTGATAATTTATACTGATAAAACTCACTCTGTTATTTTTATTAATTTACTCATTCGGAATGAGGGTTGTGACTAGTCAATATTAGAATTAAGTATACAGGATTAATGCTGAAGCTGAAACTCCAATACTTTGGCCACCTGATGTGAAGAGCTGACTCATTTGAAAAAACCCTGTTGCTGGGACAGATTGAAGGTGGGAGGAGAAGGGGACGACACAGGATGAGATGGTTGGATGGCATAACTGGCTCAATGGACATAAGTTTGAGTAAATTCTGGGAGCTGGTGATGGACAGGGAGGCCTGGCGTGCTGCAGTCCATGGGGTCGCAAAGATTCGGACACGACTGAGTGACTGAACTGAACTGATACTCCAATAATTTAGCAATGACACAGCAGAATATTCAGAAGTTTCTTTTATTCTTCTTCAAGTACTTTGGACTTACAAAATACTTTGTGAAGAGAGCACAAAGTCTCTATATAATTATATTACATTGTAGTAACATCATAAACAAGGATTAAGGTAAATTGTTTAATTATAAGCATTTTTTTCTTTCTTGAAAAATTTTTAGAGCGTAAACCATTTTGAGTACCAGCACACAACAAATAAGAAAATAAATTTACATTTGTCTGCTATATTTTAATAGATAGTAAAGAACAGGAAACAGATTTTGTGGGATGAGAAATAGCTAAGTCCTATTTCAAGATCATGGCATCTGGTCCCATCACTGCATGGGAAATAGATGGGGAAACAGTGGAAACAGTGTCAGACTTTGTTTTTCTGGGCTCCAAAATCACTGCAGATGGTGACTGCAGCCATGAAATTAAAAGACGCTTACTCCTTGGAAGGAAAGTTATGACCAACCTAGATAGCATATTCAAAAGCAGAGACATTACTTTACCAACAAAGGTTCGCCTAGTCAAGGCTATGGTCTTTCCTGTGGTCATGTATGGATGTGAGAGCTGGACTGTGAAGAAGGCTGAGCGCCGAAGAATTGATGCTTTTGAACTGTGGTGTTGGAGAAGACTCTTGAGAGTCCCTTGGACTGCAAGAAGATCCAACCAGTCCATTCTGAAGGAGATCAATCCTGGAATTTCTTTAGAAGGAATGATGCTAAAGCTGAAACTCCAGTATTTTGGCCACCTCATGCGAAGAGTTGACTCATTGGAGAAGACTCTGATGCTGGGAGGGATTGAGGGCAGGAGGAGAAGGGGACAACAGAGGATGAGATGGCTGGATGGCATCACTGACTCGATGGATGCGAGTCTGAGTGACCTCCGGGAGCTGGTGATGGACAGGGAGGCCTGGCGTGCTGCAGTTCATGGGGTCGCAAAGAGTCGGGCACGACTGAGCGACTGATCTGATCTGATTTCTAGGTCAACCATTTATCAAACTGTGATCCTCTGCAATTTGCAAAACATTTTAGAATTACACTTTATGCAATTTAAAAAACAATTCTTAACTTTCAGGTTTACTGTGCTTAAACACAATACATTACACATATAAGATAACCAACAAGGACATGCTATATAGCACAGGGAACTCTGCTCAATACTCTGTAATAACCTAAAGGTGAAAATAATTGGAAGAAGGATACATATATATGCATAATTGAATTACTTTGCTGTTAACTTGAAACTAAAACATGGGTAATCAACTATATGTAATATAAAATAAAAATTTAAAAAGTAAAAAGGAATATCCAATTCCTAAATGGCTCATAATAAGAACTATAGTGATATTAAACAAAGTTCACATGACAGTTAATTTCTATAACCTTTTAAAAGCTTCTAAGACTCTGCGTCTTTATGTCTTTATCATGAATATGACTATAAAAAGTTGTGCCCTAAAATTTAAATGAGATACCAGTTGCAAATTAGGTAATCTTAAGACAGTTATAAATATCATAATAGTTTTTATTAGTTATCTGATTAAAAATGACCATTATCTTATTAGAATTGAAGATCAGAATGCTTCATACTGACACACCACTGAAGACTCCCATTTCTGATTTATCAAGAATTAGTAATGTAAGAGGAGAAGGCAATGACATCCCACTCCAGTACGTTTGCCTAGAAAATCCTATGGACAGAGGAGCCTGATAGGCTACAGTCCATGGGGTCACTAGAGTCGGACACGACTGAGCGACTTCACTTTCACTTTTCACTTTCATGCATTGGAGAAGGAAATGGCAACCCACTCCAGTGTTCTTGCCTGGAGAGTCCCAGGGACGGGGGAGCCTGGTGGGCTGCCTTCTATGGAATTGTGCAGAGTTGGACACGACTGAAGCGACTTAGCAGCAGCAGCAACAGCAGTAATATAAGAGAAAGCAAACTGAAAATGGACACACCCTTAATACTCACTCAGACACTGCTCTAGTCATCAATACCTGTTGACTACTATTATATATTTAATGGTATCCTTAATATGATTTTATTTTCCATAATATTTTAGGAGAAATAACAGCATATTGAAAGATTGCATGAGAGATGCTATGCTAAAATTACATTCCACATAAGAGTTTCTTGTATTTTCTTGGACAAAGGAACATATAATATTTGAATGGATGTGTGCAAACTAACAATACCATGGACTATATATGGTCACAGCAAAACGTCATTTGATGATATTCTAAACAATAACAACAAGTGGGGATAAATGGAACTAGGCTTATTATGCCTTCATTTAATTAATAAGACTTAAAGATTCTTCTCAAATGGTTTGTATAAATATTTGAGGAAACTATGCAATATCTGGTTGAAAGACATATTACATTGTTTTCCTTTTAAAGTTCATTTTGTGAATGGGTTCTCCTGATAGCTCAATTGGTAAAGAATTCGCTTGCAATGGTGGAGACCTGGGTTTGATCCCTGGGTTGGGAAGATACACTGGAGAAGGTAAAGGCTACCCACTCCCGTATTCTGGCCTGGAGAATTCCATAGACTGTATAGTGCATGGGGTCACAAAGAGTCAGACAAGATTGAGTGACTTTCATTTTCTGAATAAATGTTTTCAGTTTATTGGGTAAAGATGAAATACAATTCAAACAGGTCAACAATCTGAACCTGATGATAACTGAAGAAGTCATCGAGACAGTTAAGCAAATATGATGCATGCACATAATTATATTAAATGTAAGAAATGCCATTCAAGACAACAGGTTCCTTATTCTGGGGTGCTTTTTGTACACTAAACACCAAATATGTGCTATGAATCTCTCACTTATGATGGATAAAAATAAAGTATTTTAACAAGTCATATAATGGCACTCAACCCAAGAATCCAAACACAATTAAATAACATAAGAGATTTTATATTTTGCCACAAAGAAATTCTTATAATAAATATTTAACCAGTTGCTATCAAAGACCATCTATGGATCATGCTTCCATGAGCTAATACCTATAATATATTTTAAAATTGTAAAATCACATTGCTGTTCTTTCTATAATATTTTATACAGGATTAGAAACAAGGCATGAGCCTACACTATGAAATAGTTTGGCAGACACATAGCTTTATCACCGTTTCAAAAAGGCAAAGCTTCTAAAGGGAAAGGACTTAAAAACTGCTAGAAGTTCTTCCATCTACTATTTATAAGGTAGGTTTTGATAAAAACAGTATTTAGATGATAGAAGGTAACGTGTAGAAGGGTTTATGAGGTAAACATGCTTCATTATCAAGCAAAGTAGAAAACATATTCTAGTGCTTTATATTTGGAGAAAAATAAAAACTCAATAATAATTTCTATATTCTAAGATCAGATCAGATCAGATCAGATCAGTCGCTCAGTCGTGTCTGACTCTTTGCGACCCCATGAACTGCAGCACGCCAGGCCTCCCTATCCATCACAAGCTCTCAGAGGTCACACAGACTCACATTCATCGAGTCAGTGATGCCATCCAGCCATCTCATCCTCTGTCGTCCCCTTCTCCTCCTGCCCTCAATCCCTCCCAGCATTAGAGTCTTCTGCAATGAGTCAACTCTTCGCATGAGGTGGCCAAAATACTGGAGTTTCAGCTTTAGCATCATTCCTTCCAAAGAAATCCCAGGGCTGATCTCCTTCAGAATGGACCGGTAGAATCTCCTTGCAGTCCAAGGGATTCTCAAGAGTCTTCTCCAACACCACAGTTCAAAAGCATCAATTCTTCGGTGCTCAGCCTTCTTCACAGTCCAGCTCTCACATCCATACATGACCACAGGAAAGACCATAGCCTTGACCAGGCGAACCTTTGTTGGCAAAGTGATGTCTCTGCTTTTGAATATGCTATCTAGGTTGGTCATAACTTTCCTTCCAAGGAGTAAGCGTCTTTTAATTTCATGGCTGCAGTCACCATCTGCAGTGATTTTGGAGCCCAGAAAAACAAAGTATGACACTGTTTCCACTGTTTCTCCATGTATTTCCCATGTAGTGATGGGACCAGATGCCATGATCTTCGTTTTCTGAATGTTGAGTTTTAAGCCAACCTTTTCACTCTCCACTTTCACTTTCATCAAGAGGCTTTTTAGTTCCTCTTCACTTTCTGCCATAAGGGTAGTATCATCTGCATATCTGAGGTTATTGATATTTTTCCCGGCAGTCTTGATTCCAGCTTGTGCTTCCTCCAGTCCAGCATTTCTCATGATGTACTCTGCATATAAGTTAAATAAACATGGTGACAATATACAGCCTTGACGTACTCCTTTTCCTATTTGGAACCAGTCTGTTGTTCCATGACCAGTTCTAACTGATGATTCCTGACCTGCATACAGATTTCTCAAGAGGCAGATCAGGTGATCTGGTATTCCCATCTCTCTCAGAATTTTCCACAGTTTATTGTGATCTACACAGTCAAAGGCTTTGGAATAGTCAATAAAGCAGAAATAGATGTTTTTCTGGAACTCTCTTGCTTTTTCCATGATCCAGTGGATGTTGGAAATTTGATCTCTGTTTCCTCTGCCTTTTCTAAATCCAGCTTGAACATCAGGAAGTTCACGGTTCACGTATTGCTGAAGCCTGGCTTGGAGAATTTTGAGCATTACTTTACTAGCGTGTGAGATGAGTGCAATTGTGCGGTAGTTTGAGCCCTCTTTGGCATTGCCTTTCTTTGGGATTGGGATGAAAACTAACCTTTTCCAATCTTGTGGCCACTGCTGAGTTTTCCAAATTTGCTGGCATATTGAGTGCAGCACTTTCACAGCATCATCTTTCAGCATTTGGAATAGCTCCACTGGAACACCATCACCTCCACTAGCTTTGTTCGTAGAGATGCTTTCTAAGGCCCACTTGACTTCACATTTCAGGATGTCTGGCTCTAGGTCAGTGATCACACCATCATGATTATCTGGGTCGTGAAGCTCTTTTTTGTACAGTTCTTCTGTGTATTCTTGCCACCTCTTCTTAATATCTTCTGCTTCTGTTAGGTCCATACCATTTCTGTCCTTTATCGAGCCCATCTTTGCAGGAAATGTTCCTTTGGTATCTCTGATTTTCTTGAAGAGATCCCTAGTCTTTCCCATTCTGTTGTTTTCCTCTAAATACTCTGTTAAATGAATTGTTCAATGCCTTCAGATTATGTTCAACTATTATATACACTGGATAAGGAAGCATTTATATTTTTACTGGCTTTTCTCATTTTACAATTTATGTCTGTCTTCTGGTTTCCATTTTTATTGACACCATTAATATTTTATAACTAACAACTCAAGGGCATTATAGGTTAGATCAGAAAAAGTGCCTGAGAATTTACCTATCAAAAGCATACATATAAATATAGCAAAAACTGTGAATACTTTTGGTTATGGACATTGAGTTAGTAGTGACTAGCATTAAGGATTTGTAGTAAAATTTAAAAGATATGGTTGCTATCAAAGTCCAAACAGTTTTTGCCATACATGCTTTTGCCATATATGCCTTTATCCACACAAATTTTGTCCAATCTATCATTAATACAGAATCACAATTATTTATAGTTGAGTTCTTTATTGTTGTTTTAGTATGTTGTTGTTTGTCACTAAGACATGTCCAACTCTTTTGCAAGCCCATGAACCAGAGCCCACCAGGCTCCTCTGTCTACAGGATTTCTCAAGCAACAGAATACTTGAGTGGGTTGCCATTTCCATCTGCAGGGGATCTTCCCAATCTGGGGATAGAACCTGCATCTCCTGCTTGGCTGGTGGATTTTTTACCACTGAGCCACCTGGGAAGACCTTAAGACAATATAATTCCACTCAATTTTATGTGGCAGCCTAGATGGAAAGGGGGGTTTGGGGGAGAATGCATACATGTATATGTATGGCTGAGTACCTTTCCTGTCCACCTGAAACTATCATGCTGCTGCTAAGTTGCTTCAGTCGTGTCCTAATCTGTGCGACCCCATAGATGGAAGCCCACCAGGCTCCCCCGTCCCTGGGATTCTCCAGGCAAGAACATTGGAGTGGGTTGCCATTTCCTTCTTCAATGCATGAAAGTGAAGTTGCTCAGTCGTGTCCGACTCTTAGCGACCCCATGGACTGCAGCCTACCAGGCTCCTCCGTCCATGGGATTTTCCAGGCAAGAGTACTGGAGTGGGGTGCCACTGCCTTCTCCGGTTGAAACTATCATAATATTGTTAATTAGGCTATCAGATCAGATCAGATCAGATCAGTCGCTCAGTCGTGTCCGACTCTTTGCGACCCCATGAACCGCAGCACGCCAGGCCTCCCTGTCCATCACCAGGTCCCGGAGGTCACCTAGACTCACACACATCAAGTCAGTGATGTTATCCAGCCATCTCATCCTCTGTCGTCCCCTTCTCCTTCTGCCCCCAATCCCTCCCAGCATCAGAGTCTTCTCCAATGAGTCAACTCTTTGCATGAGGTGGCCAAAATACTGGAGTTTCAGCTTTAGCATCATTCCCTCCAAAGAAATCCCAGGGCTGATCTCCTTCAGAATGGACTCGTTGGATCTCCTTGCAGTCCAAGGGACTCTCAAGAGTCTTCTCCAACACCACAGTTCAAAAGCATCAATTCTTCGGTGCTCAGCCTTCTTCACAGTCCAGCTCTCACATCCATACATGACCACAGGAAAGACCATAGCCTTGACTAGGCGAACCTTTGTTGGTAAAGTAATGTCTCTGCTTTTGAATATGCTATCTAGGTTGGTCATAACTTTGCTTCCAAGGAGTAAGCGTCTTTTAAATTCATGGCTGCAGTCACCATCTGCAGTGATTTTGGAGCCCAGAAAAACAAAGTCTGACACTGTTTCCACTCTTTCCCCATCTATTTCCCATGCAGTGATGGGACCAGATGCCATGATCTTTATTTTCTGAATGTTGAGCTTTAAGCCAACCTTTTCACTCTCCACTTTCACTTTCATCAAGAGGCTTTTTAGCCCCTCTTCACTTTCTGCCATAAGAGTGGTGTCATCTGCATATCTGAGGTTATTGATATTTCTCCAGGCAATCTTGATTCCAACTTGTGTTTCTTCCAGTCCAGCATTTCTCATGATGTACTCTGCATATAAGTTAAATAAACATGGTGACAATATGCAGCCTTGACATACTCCTTTTCCTATTTGGAACCAGTCTGTTGTTCCATGACCAGTTCTAACTGTTGCTTCCTGACCTGCAAAATCAGTTTAACTTAAAAATTTACACATAAAAATTTCCAAATGCATTTTTAAAAACTTGAAAAATCAATCCTAAAGGAAATAAACCCTGAATATTCATTGGAAGGACTGATGCTGAAGCTCCAAGACTTTGGCCACCTGATGTGAAGAGCCAGCTAATTGGAAAAGACCCTGAATCTAAGAAAGATTGAGACTAGGAGGAGAAGGTGGCGACAGAGGATGAGATGGTTGGATGGCATCATCTACTCAATGGGCACATGAATTTGAGCAAATTCTGGGAGATAGTGAAGAATGGGTAAACCCGGAGTGCTGCAGTTCATGAGGTCACAAAGAGTCGGACACGACTGAGCAATTGAACAACAACATATTCACACATTTCTTGACTAAAGATGTTTACTTTTTTATAATTACTTTGAGTCATCTTTTTTATTGCAATGCCTTATATATGTAAATATCATACTATATATATGTATATATATGTATATGTATATATATGTATATGTGTATATATATATATATTTCAACTTTTGCAATGTAGTGTTGGTTTCTGCCATACAATAATGAAAATCAGCCATAATTAAACATACATCCCCTCCCTCTGTAGCCTCCCTTCCCTCCCCTATACCTTATACATTTGAATATTTCCCACTTAGAAATAGAAGGAAAAGAATGATGATGCACCTCACAATAAAAGATTCTCACAAAGTAAAATCTTCTTGCTCTTACACAATTGGAATTGTTTATATTTTGGTCTGGTTATCTTTTTATTTAACAATTATCATTGATCTCTTACAAACAAGACATTTGATAACAGAGAAAATGCTTTTAAAATAAAATGGAAAATGTTTTTCCTTCAGTCATCCAGACTTTTAAAAACATGTGTTCTGTACCATTAAAACTGCTATACATTTGGAACACTGCTGCTGCTGCTGCTGCTAAGTCGCTTCAGTCGTGTCCGACTCTGTGCGACCCCATAGATGGAAGCCCACCAGGCTCCCCTGTCCCTGGGATTCTCCAGGCAAGAACACTGGAGTAGGTTGCCATTTCCTTCTCCAATGCATGAAAGTGAAAAGTGAAAGTGAAGTCGTTCAGTTGTGTCTGGCTTTTAGCGACCCCATGGACTGCAGCCTACCAGGCTTCTCCGTCCATGGGATTTTCCATGCAAGAGTACTGGAGTGGGGTGCCATAGTTGTGAGCAAATAAAAAGCTGTCTTATTTAGCTGCAGTTTTTGTGAAGTAAGAATACTGTTAAAGACAACAGGTCCAGGATGAAATTGCTTATACAAAGTCCCAGGTCATCAAACCGAAAATGAACTTAGTTACAGTTTTGGCTCTCCCAGAAATGGAATCTGAGCCAACCAATCAGGAATCACATGATTAACGTTAGGTATTCTGCCAGATAACCACCCCCCAACCCAGCCATCACCTGTAAAGAAACTTTTCAATAATAAATCTGCTTCATGCTAGTATAACATCCTTACTCTTGTTCCCTTCTGCCTATAATTTTTGTAGATCCTTTTTATCTGCTAGATTAGGTGTTGCCTGATTCATGAATGACTGACCAAAGCCAAGATGATCTTAAGAATAGACTCAGTAGAATTTTTTTTTTTTTGACAACAATTCTAAAAATTAGCACTTTAGATGATAATAGATGTTTGGCATATATTTTTAAAACAGTATTTTAAAGAATAGAATCAGAAAATTGCTCAAATATAAGCTAACGTTTGATAAAATGCCTGAAAGATGAGAAATGGAAGTACATGGGTATCAGAAGGAAGAATGTCCTAAGCTGAAAAATACCCGTGATAAAGTACTCAAGTTTTATTTGCCACACTAGAGGAATACAGAGGACATGTGTGCATCTGGATTGACTGAGCAAAGGGAGAATAGGAAATTAATTGGGATATTTGAAAGGGAGGCCAGAGTATTTGAAAATCTTATGTGAGAAATTTTAATTCCAACTTGAAGAAACTAGGAAGCCATTTGAGGAACATGATTAGAAGAGCAACTCTCTGAAAAGAATCTCCTTAGCTGCTGTGTTTCAGAGAAGGCAATGGCAACACACTTCAGTACTCTTGCCTGGAAAATCCCATGGATGGAGGAGCCTAGTAGGCTGCAGTCCCTGGGGTCGCTAAGAGTCAGACACGACTGGACGACTTCACTTTCACTTTTCACTTTCATGCATTGGAGAAGGAAATGGCAACCCACTCCAGTGTTCTTGCCTGGAGAATCCCAGGGATGGAGGAGCCTGGTGGGCTGCCGTCTCTGGGGTCGCACAGAGTCGGACACGACTGAAGCGATGCAGCAGCAGCAGCTGCTATGTTTGGAATGAATTGGGGAAGGGGAAAAAAGGCAGTAATATGAATAGTAGTTTCAGGTTATAGGACAATTTTGCCAAGAGTTAATGGTAGCTTGGACTAGTTTACTAAGACATATGTGCTGAGAAGTGTTGGAGTCTGGTATGTTTTGAAGATAAAGTAAACAGGATTAGCAGAATTTGCTGTGATATATGGTGGAAAAAAAATTTAAATACTCCAAGTTCTTTGATCTGAACAACTGAAAAAGTGGAGTTGCTATTTATCAGAGAAGAATGCAAAATAGCCAATTTTGGAGGGAAGATTTTGAGATTAAATGTGACTTGTTAAGTTTGATGTATCCAACAGAAATCAAAGAAGATACATTTAAATATACTAATCTACACAAGACTGGTCTTCCATAGATATTTAAATTAGGAAAAAAATAATTTGACTGAATTTACATGACATATGCCATGAAACTAGAAGAGAAAATGTATAGAACTGGTCCAGATAGAGAAAAGAAGAATTATGAGGTCTTAGCATTGAAGCAAATTAAATTTAAATTTTGAAGGGATTTAAATAGAAGGAAAAACTAAAGGAATTTAAAAGCAGCAGCTTGTAAGCCAGGAATAAAATCAGGACTTTGTAATATTATGAGGCCAAAGAGGGAAGGAGTACCTAAAAAATAGGTCAAGTAAAAGGTCTGACTATTGACCATTAGAATTAAGACAGTGAGATTCATGTTCATCTTGATGAGCAGTTTGTGTAAAGTGTTATGGGGGAAATATCTCTGTTGTGACTTAAATAAAGGATGGGATTCTAAGGTTGAATACAAAGCAAGACAGTCCTCTCTCACCATTTTTGTTCAATAGTGGACTAGAGATCCTAGCCAGTACTTTGTTAACCAGAAAAGAATAATAAATGAATAAAAATGAAACTGCTTAAGATGGAAAGATTATCTGCATATGAAATCCAAAAAACTTAAAGTGTCTTAAATAGTTAGTAGAATTTAAGTTCTATCAAGGTCCTTAGGAAAATAAAGAAATAGGATTATCAAGGACCCAGCAGTTATTGGTAGTAATGGATTTAAAGATGAGTTAATCTAGTGTTTTGCTTTTTTTAGACATGGACTTCAGAAGGAGAAAGAGAATTGAACACATGAATAGGCTAACAATAACAACAAATAAAACAATACAAATTCAGTTAGAATCAGTAGATTTTCAGATGTAATAAGTTCTAAAAAAATTGCAATCAAGTTGTTTGTGGGAGAGAAATAGAAAGGCTATCCTTGGAAAGTGGGATGCTTAAAACTGAGACTAGCATATAGATACGATTCTTGGTAATGACAAAAATCACTGGTGACACAGTATAGAAGAAAAGCTCCCTGAAAAATTCAAGGACTGAGAAGCATTGAGATAGAAGTGAGTGAAGTCGCTCAGTTGTGTCCGACTCTTTGCAACCCCATGGACTGTAGCCTACCAGGTTGCTCCATCTATGGGATTTTCCCAGGCAAGAGTACTGGAGTGGGTTGCCATTTCCTTCTCCAGGGGATCTTCCCAACCCAGGGATCGAACCCAGGTCTCCCACATTTCAGTCAGATGCTTTACTGCCTGAGCCATAGAGGTATATAAACATAAATACTGAAATTATCAAATATTATCACAGGAATATTTTAATTAATATGTTGAGTAACCATGATATCTGTAGTTGATTATAAAAAGTAGGAAGAATGACAGGGTATAATTTGCTTTTCAAAAGACTAAAATATAGGTGCTTATAGGAAAAAAAAAAAAAAAAAGTGAGAATAGAACCAGAGAGAATGTGTTGATATTGAGTGGAAGTACTATTATTTTGCTCACCCTGATCTCCTTAGTAACCTCAAGAGAATGGTGGGATTCATGAATAGGTTAAGAGGCAACTGTATAAATGGAATCATTAATTTGCAGAAAAACATTACATTAAAGTGTTTCAGATAATTTAATAAGCTAGGGCAATGCATTTTCTTAATATATTGCATTTAAATTCTACATTCTTGAAAGACAAGAATATTGTAGAGCAAAATAATTTATTTTTATGACAATATTGTTAACTATGGTGTTTTTTGTTAAGGTCTTAAAGAATGAATTTTTTAAAAAAATCTTGTTTAAACCTTATTTTTGTTTTGTCCCTTGATTTGCTTAGATATATCTGAATAAATATGTTTCATATTCCTTAGTCATATATATGGAAATTAAATTTCTCTAGCTGAGGATAAAACAGTGTTCTGTTATTTAAAATATTTTATTTCTTAAAATTAAATCAAATAATATATATTTATATAATTTAATCTCTCATATATTTTGCTCAGTCATGTCCAATTCTTTGCAACCCCATGAACTGTAGCCCACCAGACTCCTCTGTTCATGGGGTTCTTTAGGTAAGAATACCGGAGTGGCTTGCCATGCCCTTCTCCAGATATTTCACCCAATATAAATATAGACACACTGATATAAAATGATTTCTGTTGGATTTTGAGAATAGCATAGAAAATTAATAATACCAATAACTATCAATTGATGAGGCACTGTGAGGAGGGTTTTTTTCATATATAAATTCTATAAAGATATTTAGAATTCAAAAAAACCTGTGAAAGACTCCATTTTGATCCCCACTTTACATATTAGGGAATTGAAGCATAGAAAATGTAAGCCACATGCCTAATGTCAAAGATTTAAGTAAAGGAACTGAGATTTTAGTCTTAGGATCTTGGTTCCAGATGCCATGTTATTAACTACTACATTAATTTATATTACAGATCACCCAATACCCCAAATAATGTATTTTAAGCTGGTCACAAAAAATGAATTCTTCATCTGTCATCAAAAGTCTTATTTTTATTTATGCTTTTATGATTAGTTGCATTAGTGAAATATCTTTCCCAATGCACAGATTATTGGGGAAAAAAATAAAACAGAAGGCAACTTATATGCCTCAGGCTCCCAGCAGTTTTGCTTCAGACAATATACATGGAGATGAATATAAGTTATTTAATTTTGTAGCATAAGCAAGAAAATTTGAAAGTAAAAACAGTAACAAAAGTAATTTGAAAATGTATTTTTCCATTGTCTAGCAAAATGGAAAGTTTTGAATTTCCTAAACATCAGGGTTCAAACTGTAGTTCTTTCAGCTACTAACTGAATAATACTGCTAGACAAGTGAAGTTAACTTTCTAGGCTTCTATTTCATCTTCACAATAAGGGTAATAATACTTCCCTTATAGAAATGATTGGTAATTGAATAAAATTAGGAATTTGAGATATCTAGACAGAGACTTGCTTATTGTGAGCATTAAGTAAATGTCAATGCCATACTCCATCTGATCTTTAAACAAAAAGCTTTCCTGGGTAAAGGGACAGGAACAAAATTTTTCATTAAAGATCACTAAATTAAGATTTGTATAAAATATTTAACAGAACTACTCTGCAATATTGGCAATTTGATCTCTGGTTCCTCTGCCTTTTCTAAAACCAGCTTGAACATCACTAAGTTCATGGTTCACATATAGCTGAAGCCTGGCTTGGAGAATGTTGAGCATTACTTTACTAGTATGTGAGATGAGTGCAACTGTGAGGTACTTTGAGCATTCTTTGGCATTGCCTTTCATTGAGCTTGGAATGAAAACTGACCTTTTCGAGTCCTGTGGCCATTGCTGAGGTTTCCAAATATGCTGGCACATTGAGTGCAGCACTTTCACAGCATCATCTCTTAGGATTTGAAATAGCTCAACTGGAATTCCACCACCTCCACTAGCTTTGTTCAAAGTGATGTTTTCTAAGGCCCACTTGACTTCACATGCCAGGATGTCTGGCTCTAGGTCAGTGATCACACCATCATGATTATCTGGGTCATGAAGATCTTTTTTGTACAGTTCTTCTGTGTATTCTTGCCATCTCTTCTTAATATCTTCTGCTTCTGTTAGGTCCATACCATTTCTGTCCTTTATTGTGCCCATCTTTGCATGAATCTTCCCTTGGTATCTCTAATTTTCTTGAAGAGATTCCTAGTCTTTCCCATTCTGTTGTTTTCCTCTATTTCTTTGCATTGATCGCTGAGGAAGGCTTTCTTATCTCTTCTTGCTAATCTTTGGAACTCTGCATTCAGATGCTTATATCTTTCCTTTTCTCCTTTGCTTTTTGCTTCTCTTCTTTTCACAGCTATTTGTAAGGCCTCCCCAGACAGCCATTTTGTTTTTTACATTTATTTTCTACGAGGATGGTCTTGATCCCTGTCTCCTGTATAATGTCACGAACCTCATTCCATAGTTCATCAGGCACTCTATCTATCAGATCTAGCCCTTAAATCTATTTCTCACTTCCACTGTATAATCATAAGGGATTTGATTTGGTCATACCTGAATGGTCTAGTGGTTTTCCTACTTTCTTCAATTTAAGTCTGAATTTGGCAGTAGGGAGTTCATGATCTGAGCCACATTCAGCTCCTGGTCTTGTTTTGGCTGACTGTATAGAACTTCTCCATTTTGGGTGAAAAGAATATAATAAATCTGATTTCAGTGTTGATCATCTTGTGATGTCCATATCTGCTGGATCATGGAAAAAGCAAGAGAGTTCCAGAAAAATATCTATTTCTGCTATATTGACTATGCCAAAGCCTTTGACTGTAGAACACAATAAACTATGGAAAATTCTGAAATATATGGGAATACCAGACCATCTGACCTGCCTCTTGAGAAATTTGTATGCAGGTCAGGAAGCAACAGTAAGAACTGGACATGGAATAGGAAAAGGAGTATGTCAAGGCTGTATATTGTCACCCTGTTTATTTAACTTATATGCAGAGTACATCATGAAAAACGCTGGACTGGAAGAAGCACAAGCTGGAATAAGATTGCCGGGAGAAATATCAATAACCTCAGATATGCAGATAACACCACCCTTATGGCAGAAAGTGAAGAGGAACTAAAAAGCCTCTTGATGAAAGTGAAAGTGGAGAGTGAAAAAGTTGGCTTAAAGCTCAACATTCAGAAAACAAAGATCATGGCATCCGGTCCCATTACTTCATGGGAAATAGATGGGGAAACAGTGGAAACAGTGCCAGACTTTCTTTTTCTCGGCTCCAAAATCACTGCAGATGGTGACTGCAGCCATGAAGTTAAAAGACATTTACTCCTTGGAAGCAAAGTTATGATCAACCTACATAGCATATTCAAAAGCAGAGACATTACTTTGCCACAAAGTTTCATTTAGTCAAGGCTATGGTTTTTCCTGTGGTCATGTATGGATGTGAGAGTTGGACTGTGAAGAAGGCTGAGCACTAAAGAACTGGTGCTTTTGAATTGTGGTGTTGGAGAAGACTCTTGAGAGTCCCTTGGACTGCAAGGAGATCCAACCAGTCCATTCTGAAGGAGATCAGCCCTGGGTGTTCTTTGGAAGGACTGATGCTAAAGCTGAAACTCCAGTACTTTGGCCCCCTCATGCGAAGAGTTGACTCATTGGAAAAGACTCTGATGCTGGGAGGGATTGGGGGCAGGAGGAGAAGGGGACGACAAAGGATGAAATGGCTCGATGGCATCACTGACTCGATGGATGTGAGTTTGAGTGAACTCCGGGAGTTGGTGATGGACAGGGAGGTGTGGTGTGCTGCGATTCATGGGATTGCAAAGGGTCGGAAACAACTGAGCGACTGAACTGAACTGAACCCTGCAATATTGTCATTTGACCCATATTTCCAAAATACAGTGTCAAGCTAAACAATATATAAACATGGTACAAATAGAAACTTGAAAAACATTTTTAATTTAATCTCAGTTGCTATTCTTACAATTTTGTCCTTTAAGTCTTAGATTATATATAGAAAACTCTTATAAAAACTAAAATTCTAAGAATATCTACTATACTTCAATATTAATTAAATATGTCTTAAGTGAAGGATGCCTTTTTTTTTTTTTTTTTAAAGAAAACAACTACATAGCACAAAGCTAAATGGCTTGGTATTCCTTCCCTCTTAAAATGAAAGCAAAATGATCTTCCTGAGTTTTGTTTTAGTTACTGCATGTTTTCTTCTTCTTCTTCTTCTTTTTTAAGATAAACTTTGTGACAGTAGATACCCCATTATATTTTCATGGTCCATATCCATGCACAAGATAGAAAACCATCATTGGTTCTTAAGCACACTGATGATAGAACCAAAAGTTAGGGGAAAAAAAATAATTCTTACTTTTATAAAAACTTCATAACCTAAAAATCAGTAAGATCTCTTTAGTATCAAGTTTTAAGATGAATAAAAAAATAATTCAAGTAGATTACTCTTTAAGTGTTCAATAACTTGAAATGCTGCCATCCAATTCCAGACTTTTAGAAATCAATACTAGAAATGAATCAGGCTGAAAGGGATTCGTCTACGCAAGCTTTTTTCTGAATCCAGACAAAATAAGAAGAGTTATGTTATATATCACTGGAAAAGTGTCATAGAACATTGATTTACTATGTTAGTGACAACACTGAAAAAACAAATCAAACTACCCAAGAAATAGCAAAAAATGTACTCTAAAAATGTCCTTTGGATAACATTATTAGCCCTGGGTAAAATCATGAGGCAGAAAAGTATTGAAAGTAAGCATGAACCTCACTCAATTCATTTGACCTCTTACCTTACAAAACTAAGATTTTCATCTTATTTTAATATATCTATTATACATTTGTCACTATGAAATTCAGTTCTACTTATATTTATTAAAAACAAGGTCAAATAAATGACACAAACTTGTAGAAAATGTACTCTTTTGAAACAATGCAGCCTATGCAATTTGAGCACCCAATTCTTAAGCAATGCTCTGAGAAGTCAAAGGTGAATTCTTTCGTCCTAAGGAACAGGTAAGATATTAAATACACATATTTTCTACTTAATATAGAATAATATTTTTTTTTTTTTTTTTTTTTTACCACAGCACAGGCTTTTAACTTAAGCCAATTTGGAAGATATCTCATTATTCATTTTCTCCTTTTGCTTTATATCAAATTTTGATTAATATTTAATTGCAATATCACATTCCTCTCCAAGCAGCCACAGATACTTTAATTTTATCCTATGATAGTGTTATATCATATAATAGAGGTTCTTTGGTTATCCATAAATTCAAGACACATGTTATAATTAAAATTTAATTGAACAGTAGCCTAAGGTAAGTAAAAGGATTGGGACATATAATTCAAGTAATATGCCTTTTTTTTCTCCCTCTCACATATGAGGTAAACTCATGGCATAAATGAAAGTCAAATGAGATTTAATTAAATTGTTTCAAATTAAGAGGATATTTTCTATTGCCATTTAAGAACTAATATATAAATTTAAAAATTAGCATTCACCTAACAGTTTTAATAATTAAAAATCAGAAAGTCTACCACTCCTTTCCATAGTTATATTTATCATTTCCTCTATACATGGAATATTTATGACTATGAGTCTTACAAGTAGATGAACAGATGCAAATTCAGAGGCAGAATCATGGTCATTTTTGAGAGAAGAATCACAACTCCCTAAGAATTACTGCTTGGATTAAGAACACTTTGTTTCATAGAATATCAATTTCTAAGCTTTGGAAGAGCACTTTCACAATCCTGAATGAGAAGGCATGACTATTGGCCCTCTTACAGAGACTACGACCTTGTGAGCAGGTATGGTGCCCAGTAGAAACTGTGATTTATCATGCTACTGTCAACGAACTACAGAAAACTTTGGGCCAAACAAATAGGAAGCCATGGTGGAGGGCCATGGTACAAGGAAGCCAAGTAACTGGGGAGCCAAACTTGTGCTGGCTAATTTAATTTTTAAAGCTGTAACTCAGTCCATGCCTTAGGGACATAATTCTGTTTGGCAACATTTTCTGTGAAACTAAAACAGCTGCTCCACCTATCTCATATCAGATACTGTGCTATTTCAAGCAAATGTTTACCAAAAATAACAATTGTCAGGCATGCTTTTCTAGAAAACTTAGATTGAACAAAATAGATCATTGTGCCTCTATAGATTGAGGGTTGATACAAATTCTATTTGCCAATAAAATTGCTGATATTTCTAGTAATGTGAAGATATTAAGCCAATTTCTAAAGATGCTAAAAATAATATATAACCATATGTTTCAACAGCATCATTTAAAAATTAGTTGTATGCATAAAGGGTAACAGATTAATTAAATACACACCAATCCAATTTGGAATGCTTTTAACCTTTTATAGTATAGAAGATTTCTAGAGTACTTAAAATAGTGGTTTATTAATGAAAATTTAACTACAATTATATTTTGTTAGTTTTTCATCCTCCTAATGAAAAGATAGTTTTACCAGAATGCCTGGTTTGATATCTAAAACATTGAGTGCACTTTTCATGCTCCTTTGGGTTTTTCAGCACATTGATTGAGGTCTAAATCAGAAACTGTTAAAGGACTAGCCAGCATACATCTGAAAAGAAACTTTCACCAATTTTGACAATGAAAATACAACATATTCATCTATTCATCATAGTGCATAGAAGTCAGCAAAATTCAATATGGTAGCTGAAGCGGGACTTGTTTTGCCTTATTTCCCAATGCTAAATGCCAGATCCTCTTTTGTAATCTGAGCTTTTAATCTTACAAAGATAGAATGAACATACTAAACAGGATAAGGCATGCATGACTTAGTATTTTTCTATGAATGTCAGTTGGAATCAATATTACTTAAGCACAAAGCATATTCGACAGCACCATCTTAGATGACTCTTATATGCCTCAGGAACAGAAAGGCTACAAGACCTCAGCAGAAGCTGAAGGTCAGGATGTAAAGAAACCTGTATCTAGGTTCAGGAAATGCATAAAAAAATGCTAGAAGGCAAATTCTCTAGCTTCTGGCTAAATTCAGTGAGATGTCACAGTCCAGATGAATCAAGTTTCAGGAAGTAGGATGAATGTCAAATGGCTTATGCCAAAGAGCAGCTTGTTCTTGGAGCATGCTTAAGGCCATTTTGTTCAGAGATTTCAGAGAGGAAACAACCTGCAATTGTAATTCTGAAAAGCCCACTAAAAATCATTTAAAAAAAAAAAAAAAAAAAAAAAAAGATCTTTCAGACACACTGAATTATACAAAATGACTGACTAGGCCTGAAGCTTCCTGAAAAACTTTTTTTGTTGTTAGAAAATTGTTTCAAGCGCAGAATGACTGAGAATAAGTCCATGTAGCATTCTGAGCCAAAGTTAGCAGATGTCTTCTTATCTTAAATGTTACATGAACAACAAGGAAAACAGAGTAAAGCATATGGACTTGACAAAATTCAGAGTTGGGTTTAAATAGAAACATACAGTGGCCAGTTTTAGTTTTGACTATACCTTCCTTCCAAATAATATGACTGACAGTTACGTGCTCTGTTGGCCGTAGACATCCAGCCAGTCACGACAGCCCTTCCAGTGCTGCCAAGATGACTTCAATGGTTCCAAGTGGCAATGCCACAGCTATCACTTTAGTACCATGCTTTCAATGCTCATATCACCCGACATTAGCTACACTGATGTTCCATCTGTCAGAGACATATCTGGCACCTGAATAATAAATGATGCTCTATTAGCATGGCTTAACAGAGTAACAATTAATAGCCACCATCTGTTTATTAAAAGCAAGGAAATTTGTCTAAACCTTGGCAAAATCTTGCTTTGTAAATATTTTCTACTGGTGAACTGGGTCAAAAATATTATAATAAATCTTATTTAAAATAAATGGTTTTAAAGGAACAAAAGACTTTATCAAATATGTTGCTTTATAGTATAATATATTCTGTAAAAAAGTATTTAAGTAAAAATTATATTTGGAGAGAGAATCACAAATGTTTGTTCATGGAAGTAGAAGGGAAGAAAAGACTGTAGACACTAAAATAAAGATCACCCATATACAGAAATAATAGTCTTTGCTTGGTTTCTGCAGGAGATTGGTATCCACAGGGGGTCCTAGAACCAAACTCCAAGGATGCTCAAGTTCTTTATAAAAAATGGAATAGTTCTGTGAGTGTAGAATCTGTAGATTCAGGTGGCTTACTGTGTGCATCAAATATTACATTAAAGTCAAAAGAAATTTGAACTCTTTACAACATAAAATATAATCTTCCAGAGGAAAACAAGTTTAAGAGAACAACAAAAGGAAACTTCTGCCCAAAATCCTTTCCCTAGTTACAATTATTAACTATACTTCCCCAACAGTTTACCTAGTTATTAAAGAAAGAAAATACAGAAGGATATCAAACTCTGTAAGTGAATAAATGGGGAAATTGGAGGTTGGTGAAGTCAGATTTCTATAGACATATAACTTAAAGAACTTAAAAACATCCCCATTGCTTTTTAATGTAAGACACAGAAAGCAAATATGCTGAATTATAAATGATCTTAAAAAGTATCTACATATTTATTTTCAATTTAGGATGACAAATATATAATTTCATCTTTATTCCAAAGAGAATAACTTCTTCAATGATACATGCGTAGTATTCTCTAGGTAAAAACACTGGAACAGACTGTCATACTCTACTCCAGGGGATCTTCCAAACCCAAAACCCAGGGATAAAACCCATGTCTCTTATGTCTCCTGCATTGGCAGGTGGATTCTATATCACTAGCAACATCTGTGAAGTCTTCAATGATATATAGATAGTATATAACTGACTTTTCACTTGAAATTTATAATTCATTTCTCTGATAATGAGTGATGTTGAGCATCTTTTCATGTGTTTGTTAGCCATCTGTATGTCTTCTTTGGAGAAATGTCTATTTAGTTCTTTGGCCCATTTTTTGATTGGGTCATTTATTTTTCTGGAATTGAGCTGTAGAAGTTGCTTGTATATTTTTGAGATTAGTTGTTTGTCAGTTGCTTCATTTGCTATTATTTTCTCCCATTCTGAAGGCTGTCTTTTCACCTTGCTTATAGTTTCCTTTGTTGTGCAGAAGCTTTTAAGTTTGATTAGGTCCCATTTGTTCATTTTTTATTTTATTTCCGATATTCTGGGAGGTGGGTCATGGAGGATCCTGCTGTGATGTAAGTCAGAGAGTGTTTTGCCTATGTTTTCCTCTAGGAGTTTTATGGTTTCTGGTCTTACATTTAGCTCTTTAATCCATTTTGAGTTTATTTTTGTGTATGGTGTTAGAAAGTGTTCTAGTTTCAGTCTCATAGCAGCACTGTTTACAATAGCCAGAACGTGGAAGCAACATAGATGTCCATTCACAGATGAATGGATAAGCAAGCTGTGGTACATATACACAATGGAGTATTACTCAGCCATTAAAAAGAATACATTTGAATCAGTTCTAAGGAGGTGGATGGAACTGGAGCCTATTATACAGAGTGAAGTAAGCCAGAAACAAAAACACAAATACAGTATACTAACACATATATATGGAATTTAGAAAGATGGTAAAAATAACCCTATTTACAAGACAGCAAAAGAGACACTGATATATAGAACAGACTTTTGGACTCTGGGACCGAGAGAGGGTGGGATGATTGGGGAGAATAACATTGAAATATGTATAATATCATATCTGAAACGAGTCGTCAGTCCAGGTACGATGCCTGATAACAAATGCCTGGGGCTGGAGCACTGGGACGACCTGGAGGGATGGTGTGGGGAGGGGAGAGGGAGGAGGGTTCAGGATGGGGAACACGTGTATACTGGCGGCGGATCCGTCTTGATGTATAGTAAAAGCAATACAATATTGTAAAGTTAAGCAAAATTAAAAAAAAATTAAAAAATAAATAAATAAATTAATTAATTAAAAAAAGAAATTTATAATTCAAACTTTTTAGAATATATTATGTTGTTATTTTTGATAGCATTATTAAAATTATCAGAAAAACTGAACATTAAATGTAAAATCCGTCTTCCTAGATTAGTAATATTTGATTACTATATGAAGGCACTTATAGATTTCTCATGGAGCCAGTGAGTCTTATATTTATTCTTCCTGATTTAAAATTTCAGAGATATGGTACACCAAGATATTAATGCAGCTAAACATTTGTTAAGCATTTACTAGGTACAAGAAATTAGTCTAATTTCAAATTAATTATTTATTTTAACTCTAACTACAAACAAATCTAGTGGAGGTGATGGAATTCCAGTTAAACTATTTCAAATTCTGAAAGATGATACTGTGAAAGTGCTGCACTCAATATGCCAGCAAATTTGGAAGACTCAGCAGTGGCCACAGGACTGGAAAAGGTCAGTTTTCATTCCAATCCTAAAAAAAGGCAATGCCAAAGAATGCTCAAACTACCGCACAATTGCACTCATCTCACAAGCTAGTAAAGTAATGCTCAAAATTCTCCAAGCCAGGCTTCAGCAATATGTGAACCGTGAACTTCCAGATGTTCAAGCTGGTTTTGAAAAGGCAGAGGAACCAGAGATCAAATTGCCAACATGCACTGGATCATCAAAAAAGCAAGAGAGTTCCATAAAAACATCTATTTCTGCTTTATTGACAATGCCGAAGTCCAACTCTTTGCAACCCCATGGACTACAGCACTCTAGGCCTCCCTGTCCCTCACTATCTCCTGAACTTGCCCAAGTTCATATTCATTGCATTAGTGATTCCATCCAGCCATCTCTTCTCATGATGCCCTCTTCTCCTCCTGCCCTCAATCTTTCCCAGCATCAAGGAGTTTTCCAATGAGTTGTCTGTTTGCATCAGATGAACAAAATACTGGAGTTTCAGCTTCAGCATCAGTCCTTCCAATGAATATTCAGCGTTGATTTCCCTTAAGATTGACTAGTTTGATATCCTTGCTAAAAAAGGGACTCTTAGGAGTATTCTCCAGCACCACAATTTAAAGGCATCAATTCTTTGGCATTCTGCCTTCTTCATGGCACAGTTCTCACAACCATATGTGACCACTGGAAAAACCATAGCTTGACTATACAGACCTTTGTCAACGGAGTAATGTCTCCACTTTTCAATACACTGTCTAGGTTTGTTACTGCATTAGGTCTGATCTAATATATCACACATACTGTGGGATTATTTCCATTCAGCTGATAATACATATACGGTTCCTACTTTCTGTCATTTACAGGGCACCAAGATGTGGATACACTAAACTGCATCTAATTTTATACCAATAATTTTAACTCATGTCATTCAGTAGGGAGCTTAATTTCAAGTAGGATTTCTAGGTATTTATGAAACGATAAACCTTTTTGTAAAACTGTTTTTCAGCATTATAACAATTATATTGAACTTTAAACTTAAATGTTTTAATTAATATAACACTTTAAAACATCTTCATGAGTTGGCTTTTCATAACTTAAAAACAATTTACAATTTCAATTTTAACAAATAATGTATTATCTACTGTATAGAACCATTTGTTCTCTATAAGCAACTTTCTTTATATTCTGCCATATCATTGAAAAAAACCTGGTAAATAGTGTGAAATCAATAATAAAATCTAGTATAATAACCTCAGGGTCCTTCTCCAGGTTTAAAACAATCCATTCATCAGTCCCCCAGGTATAATTAATCAACCAGTAACTATAATGTTATACACAAATGAAATATCATCTATCCCCTAGAACAAAATATTATGAAACTTTTCCTGAATCACACAAATATATAAATGAAATAAAATCTTGACATTATGAATTTAAACTTGTTGTTTGCCTTTTACATGTCATTATTTTCCTTCCAAATGCTACCATATCATCTATTATATTAGCTGTTCTAAAATTTTTCAGCAGTAAACATTTAATAAATTTGGAACTTTTGGAATCCATCTTTCCCCCTTTAGTATTCCATGTATCATCTGTTGTGTCTCAGGCAATTTCCTCCAACTTAAACATACTATTTTTTTTTTTTTTTCATTTTTACTTGTCTATCTTGTATATAACATAAGGGTAGCAGATAATACTTAATTAAATAGTAGTGACTAACAATCTCCCATGGACAGAGGAGCCTGGCATGCTTAAGTTCATGATATCACAAGGTTAAATACGACTTAGCAACTAAACAACAACATGTTATTTGGATTAAAGAGTAAGGTGAGCTATAAACATCTTGATCCAGTCTTTAACCAAATACACAAGCATAACTGCATTGAATCATCTTTTCCTTTCTCATGGAAATCACAGAAATTCAAACAAATAGGGGAAAAGTCCCTAAGTTACATGTCCAGTATAAAAATCTGACAGATAAAGTCCTTGTTTCAGAGTTTCGGCAGTATTTGTAAAAGAAAATTGGGCAGAACAGATTTTTGAATTGAAATTAGGTAGAAGTTCTTGAAAAGGTAAGAAAAAAGTTCTCCAGTGTCAAGAGAGATCAGTCACTAAAGTTCCAAGAAAACAACAACCAAACCATTAAAGGAGCAGAGTCTGTCATGAAATGCAAAACTATAGTGTAATTGTAATATGGGCTTCTTAGAACAAGGATTGAGAAGGTTTATTGACTGAAATAGTTCTGGATCTATTTTGGATCAGAAAAGCAGAACAGCCAGGCCCACACAAAGAAATCAATAGACAAGCCATGTGTGTAGGAAAGAGTCCTGTAAGAGTACAGGAACAGAATATCTTAGATTCAATTGTCTTTCTTTCCTCCAAAGAATCGTACAAACAGTTGACCAAGGAATTTAATTCTATTCAAGACAATGAACATAAAACAGAACTGGTCAAGAAATAAATATTTAATATGTTTAAGTCTTTCATCATTAAAGTTTTGTCGATTTTTATCTTTTAAAAAATCTGGAGGAAAATAAACAGTATGCCCATTATCACCAGTCTTATTCAATATAGTACTAGAAGTTTTAGATAGAAAAATTAGGCAAGACCAAGAAATAAAAAAGCATCCAAATTGGAAAGGAAGAAATTAATTTAAGTATGTGCAGATGATATGATTTTTGTATATAGAAAAATCCCTCAAATCAAAAAAAATTATTGGAACTAATTAATGAATTCAGTAAAGCTGTAAGATACAAAATCAACACACAGAAAACAACTGCATGTCTACAACCTGATAATGAAATACCTGAACAAGAAATAAGGAAAACTATTCTATTTACAATAGCTTAAAAAACATTAAAATATCAAGGAAAAAATTTAACCAAAGCAGTGAAATATCTGTACATTGAAAACTTTGTATAGAGAAATATGATGGTGAAAACTCCAGACTTTTATCAAAGAAATTGAAGATACAAATGGAAAGACATCTAGTACACATGAATTGGAAGAAATAATATTGTTAAAATGTTTGTAATACCCAAAGTCATCTATAGAATCAATGCATTCCTATATAGATTTAATGTGTTCCCCATCAAAACTTCAATGGCATTCTTCACAGAAAGAGAAAAAATAGTTCTGAATTCATGTGGAATTTTAAAGCACTAAATATTCAAAATATTTGAAAAATAATCAAGCTAGAGGTACTATACATTCTGATTTCAAACTATATCACAAAGTTATAGGAACTACAACACTATAGTACTGGCATGAAGACAGACACAGAAATCAATGAAACAGAATAGATAGCCCAGAAATAAACCCATGCATGTACATGCAGTCACCTAAAATGGACAAGGCACCCAAGAACACCCAATGGAGAAGAATCATCCTTCCAATAAATGTTCTGGGAAAACTGAATAAATATATGAAGAAAAAAATTGGTCCCCCATCTTATATCATTAACAAAATTCACCTCAAAAGGCACCAAAAACTTAAACCTAAGACCTGATACCATTAAACTCTTAGAAGAAAATATATGAAAGATCCTCAGTATTGGCCTTGGCCATGAATTTTTTGAGTGCTATACGTAAAGTGCAAACAACTAAAAGTACAAATATACAAATAGGACTATGCTATGCTAAGTCACTTCAGTCGTGTCCGACTCTGTGTGACCCCACAGACGGCAGCCCACGAGGCTCCACTGTCCCTGGGATTCTCCAGGCAAGAACACTGGAGTGGGTTGCCATTTCCTTCTCCAATGCATGAAAGTGAAAAGAGAAAGTGAAGTCGCTCAGTCGTGTCTGACTCTTAGCGACCCCATGGACTGCAGCCTACCAGGCTCCTCCATCCATGGGATTTTCCAGACAAGAGTACTGGAGTGGGGTGCCATTGCCTTCTCCGAATAGGACTATACCAAACTCAAAAGCAGAAAGTGAAGAGGAACTCAAAAGCCTCTTGATGAAAGTGAAAGTGGAGAGTGAAAAGGTTGGCTTAAAACTCAACATTCAGAAAATGAAGATCATGGCATCTGGTCCCATCACTACATGGGAACTAGATGGAGAAACAGTGGAAACAGTGTCAGACTTTATTTTTCTGGGCTCCCAAATCACTGCAGATGGTGACTGCAGCCATGAAATTAAAAGACGCTTACTCCTTGGAAGGAAGGTTATGACCAACCTAGATAGCATATTCAAAAGCAGAGACATCACTTTGCCAACAAAGGTTCGCCTAGTCAAGGCTATGGTCTTTCCTGTGGTCATATATGGATGTGAGAGCTGGACTGTGAAGAAGGCTGAGCGCCGAAGAATAGATGCTTTTGAACTGTGGTGTTGGAGAAGACTCTTGAGAGTCCCTTGGACTGCAAGGAGATCCAACCAGTCCATTCTGAAGGAGATCAGACCTGGGATTTCTTTGGAGGGAGTGATGCTCAAGCTGAAACTCCAGTATTTTGGCCACCTCATGCGAAGAGTTGACTCATTGGAGAAGACTCTGATGCTGGGAGGGATTGAGGGCAGGAGGAGAAGGGGACGACAGAGGATGAGATGGCTGGATGGCATCACTGACTTGATGGGTGTGAGTCTGAGTGACCTCCGAGAGCTGGTGATGGACAGGGAGGCCTGGCGTGCTGCGGTTCATGGGGTCGCAAAGAGTCGGACACGACTGAGCGACTGATCTGATCTGATCTGATCTGAAACTCAAAAAGTTTGAGCAAAGGGAACAAAATATAAAGACAACAAACAGAATGGAAGACAATATTTGCAAACCACATATAAGTGTTTAATATCCAAAATATATAAAGAACTCATAAGTCAATAACATAAAAAACAATTTCAAAACTGGCACAGAAACTAAACAGACATTTTTTCAAATAAGATGGATAGATGACCAACAGGTACATGAAATGCTGAAACGCTGTTGAACACCATTAATCATTAAGGAAAAACAAATTAAAGGCACAGTGAGATACTACCTCAAACCTGTTAGAATGGTTATCATTAAGAAGATAAATGAAAACAAGTGATAGAAAGGATGTGGAAAAAGAGAAACCCTTGTATACTCTTGAAGATAATATAAGTTGATTCAGCCATTACAGAAACAATATGGGGGTTCTTCAAAGAGTTGAAAATTGATCTATCATATGATCCAGCAATGGAGAAGGAAATGGCAACCTACTCCAGTGTTTTTGCCTGGAGAATCTCAGGGACAGGGGAGCCTGGTGGGCTGCCGTCTTTGGGGTCGCACAGAGTCAGACATGACTGAAGTGACTTAGCAGCAGCAGCAGCATGATCCAGCAATTTCAATTCTGGGAACGTATCAAAGGAAATGAAAACAGTATATCAAAGAGATACATGAACTCCCATGTTGACTGCATTATTATTCACATTAGCCAAGACATCAGATCAGATCAGATCAGATCAGTCGCTCAGTCGTGTTTGACTCTTTGCGACCCCATGAACTGCAGCACGCCAGGCCTCCCTATCCATCACCAGCTCTCGGAGGTCACTCAGGCTCACATTCATCGAGTCAGTGATGCCATCCAGCCATCTCATCCTCTGTCGTCCCCTTTTCCTCCTGCCCCCAATCCCTCCCAGCATCAGAGTCTTTTCCAATGAGTCAACTCTTCGCATGAGGTGGCCAAAATACTGGAGTTTCAGCTTTAGCATCATTCCTTCCAAAGAAATCCCAGGGCTGATCTCCTTCAGAATGGACCAGTTGGATCTCCTTGCAGTCCAAGGGACTCTCAAGAGTCAGCCAAGACACAGAAGCAACCTAAGTGCCTGTTAACAGATGAAAAAAGAGAATGTGGTATACACACATACATATATAATGGAATATTATTTAGTCACAAGAAAGAAAGACACCCTGCCATTTGCAACAATATATATGGACCTTGAGGACATTACACTTAGTGAAATAAGTCAGACAGAGAAAAAGGAATACTGTATGATATCATTTATATGTGGAATGTAAAAATTACAAAGTAATAAAATCACAGTACAAGGACTGTTACCAGAGGATACAGGGTGAGGGGATACAAAAGATAGCATTTAAGGGTACAAATGTGCAAAATGTAATACATCAGCTCTAGAGATATAATGTACACTATAGTGAATATAGACAACTGCTAGGAGATTCGATCTTCATGATAATGATTACTAGAAACAAATAATTATGTGATATCCTAGAGGTGTTAATAATTGCTATAATACAATCATATTGCAACATATAAATATCAAAATATGTTGTTATTAAAAGAAACACAATAGGATTATAAAAGAGATTTTTTCTTAACACCTTTGAGATATAATTAGCATATCATATGATTGACCTGTTTTAATTATAAAGTATAATGGCTCTTTCTAGATTCACAATGATTTGTAGTTATCATTATAATCAATTATTTATTTAAAATATTTGATTACCTCCAAATAAAACTCTGGACCCTTTAGTGGTCACTCCCACTTTTACTACTCTGGTAGTTTTCCCAGCTATTTCCCTAATCTAATTTCTGCCTCTATACTTGCTTATTCTTGATATTTTTCACACATGGAATCATAAAATATGTGGTCTTTTATAATTGACTTCTTTAACTTAAAAATTTTCAAGAATTATCTATGTAGGTAGCATGATCACTGATTCACATTTTTTAAATGCTGAGTAATATTCCATTATATAAAATGTATATTTTGTCTATTCATCATTTGGTGTATATTCAGGTTCTTTCCATTTGGGTATAAATACAAAATTTTAATTTGCATTTCCCTATACTTAACTGAAAAAATTAATAATACATATTATAAAAAGAGCTAAAATTATTAATTCCAATTTAATTGAATTGTCTTCTTAAAACAGTGAATGATCTTTTAAAGTGTCAATAAAATAGTCACAATAATTGACCATAACCTAATCTCACCATATTCAGTAATTTTATAAACTTAGATTGAGTACAGACATTACTATATGCTTCTATTGCAGTAAAGTCTGAATTAAAAAAAAAAAAAAAACTTTAACTTTTGCCAATTAAAAAGTTTCAAAATTCCCGTTATCAAAGATAATAGATATTGATGTTAAAATTAAAAACACAAACACTAAGTACCCAAAAGTATGTGATAAGATAAAGTACTTCTTGGAGGTAAACAGAAAAAAGTGATAGAATTAATACTTAGATTTATAAAAGAATGAATGACAATAATTAAATTAAGCACCTCACCAAAAGTTCAGAAACAGAACATCAAAAAAAAAAAAATAGGAAGGTCCAACACATAATAAGGTTAAAATTAAAAATTATACAGAAAATACTTGAAATCTAAACAAAGAAATTAAAAAAAAAAAATTCCAAACCTTTTGGCTTTTAAAAAATCATTGAACATGATAAACTGTATTAAGAAAAATTTTATGCAAAAATGCCAATAAACACTGATAAGCTTAAAACTGTTACAGAAACAGAGAGGTACCAGTACTATTTAAATTTTGTAATACTCAAAAATATTTGAAAACTGAAAAATTAAATTGTTTTCTAGGAAAATAGTTTATTTAAGCATATTCTAAAAATTAAAAACAGACTAAAAAAGATGACTTTCTATAGGTGGAATACATAATTTTTCAACTAATAAATATATGAATAAATTAAAAAAATATTAAGTTCAATTAAGAGTAGATTTAGATGATTTTGCAGATAAATACTACCAAATGTTAAAAGATAAATCTATCTTTGTTAAAAGCTATCTATGTTGAAAGAAAAAGAATGTTCTGTCTCAACTACAAATTGGCACTTGCCATTTACCTCTACAAGGGTTATGTGTTGCTGTAGTTGCTGACTTTCAAACCTGCTGAAAGCAGTTCAAGGTGAACAGCAGAAATGAGGCACTCTGTGCTGGAAGAAAAACTGACAGAATAGGTCTCCAGATACATAGATATTTTCAGGAGCTTATTTCATGAGCCCAATTCTTATATCTCCTCATATGCAGACAAGCACTAAAATCCTTCAGGGTTGACAACTGTTCCTTGTGACTTGCCAAAGCTTCACAGGACTAGCAGTAACCTTCTAGAAAAATATGTGCTTGATTGCATGTTCTCTCCACCAAAATCTCATATATATTGTCCTTCCCCACTACCTCTTTGGAACAGTTTCTCAGAGCTATCTGAGGTGCTGTCTTCTGGGTTGCAGTCTTCAAGTTGCCCCAAATAAAACTCAAATTGCAGCTCTCATTTTGTGTTTTTTTTTTTTTTGCTTTTTGATTTTTTTTTAAGTTGATGGTTTTTAATAAACATCAGGCTACCTCCACCCCTTTCCATCAATCCCAATTCTGATCCTAACTCCAAGCCTATTTCTTGTGTGTGTGCACACCATACACACACACACACGCACACACACCCACAAAAAGAACAAATTCACTCATTAGTATGTTCAGAAAAATCTTAAGTAAAACATCAGTATGTAGGAAAGAATAAGCTACATTCAGTTCAGTTGCTCAGTCATGTCCAACTCTTTGTGACCCCATGGACTGCAGCATGTCAGGCCTGTCCATCACCAACTTCCGGAGTTTACTCAGACTCATGTCCATTCAGTCGGTGATGCCATTCAACCATCTCATCCTCTGTTGCCCTTTCTCCCACCTTCAGTCTTTCCCAGCATCATAGTTTTTTCCAATGAGTCAGTTCTTTGCATCAGGTGGCCAAAGTATTGGAAGCTACATTGCGGTTTTTAAAGCTCACCATTTGATAATACTGCTTTTATAATGGTGAGACCAGAGAAGCCCAAGACTACACAAAGGAGTTAATAGTGTTGAAATAAATTTCTAGGTTCAAGGTAAGCTGCTGCTATCCAGAGTGCCAAGTCAGCAAGCCAAAACTTACAATCAACACTTGTGTCCTTGTTAACACTCTGCTCG
This sequence comes from Tragelaphus eurycerus, assembly GCA_935064755.1. Lineage (NCBI taxonomy): Eukaryota > Metazoa > Chordata > Mammalia > Artiodactyla > Bovidae > Tragelaphus > Tragelaphus eurycerus. The sequence continues at coordinate 15,023,091 of CAKXYN010000009.1, read as the reverse complement.
ACCAGAAAGGCAAACACATACAGCCAAATGATCCCCAAAATGCCAAGACAACCCTGGACCCTACATTTCTTTCCACAGTTCCTCTTTCCCAAACAAGGTTGACCATGTGACCCCAGCCCTTCAGATATATTTTTCTCTTTCTTGTTACTTATCCCATAAAATCTTCCTACTTTCTCCTCCATTTTGCCATTATCCAGAAGGAGACAATCCCTTTCATGAGGAGTTGAAGTTTGTTTGTATCACCTAAATTGTCTTATTTTTCAACAACAGTCTCATGAACATTCATTTTTCAGTAACGATACTCACTTACTGAATATTCGTACTGCAAACACTGATTTTTAGGACTTAAAACTAGAGCTCCAAGTTGGAATTACTGCTAGAAGTTGTTTCATTGTTTGTTTGTTTGGGTTTTTATGTGTGGCATGGTTGCATTCTGAAAAGTAAACTGATATTTGGTATCTACAGGAAGTGAGTGATAAGTTGACCCAGAAATGTTAAAAATATTGTACAAAATCACGTAGAATCTTGGAATCATAGACTTACCATTTGGAAGTAACCTCTCCAAACAGCAAGATCTAAGCATTTCAGTGCATCTGCAGCAATTGTTCCAGTGTCTGAGATTTGAGCTTTTATAATGGGATCGTTCACAGCTGTTTTCAAACTTGAGTGTATATCAAAACAACCTGGGTGGCTTGTTAAAACATATTGTAAAGCCCCACCACCACAGTTTATGCTTCCTAGATTTGAAAGACGTCTGAGAATTTACATTTCTAATATGTTTCCAGGTGATGATAATGATATTGCTCCAGGGCCGCACTTCAAGAGGTAAACAATCGCAGTTTTTGACACAGCCAGAGGACTTCTTCAGGCATATGCATGTTCTATTACTTCTTTCTCTCTTTTTGTCCATTGCATTTTTTATATGTATTATTCCTTTATAGCAAAAGAATGCTTGTCCATCACTACAACAAATGTGTTGTGTTAGAAAATTATTACATTGAAATATAGAGTAGGACCATGTTTCTAAAATAAACTATCTTTATGTAAAAAGAAAAAAATAAATAAATCCTCCAAATTCAAAAGTTTAACCCAACAAAAGATTATTTTTCACCTACTCTGCATGACCATCAAGGAGCAGTCTGGTTTTTTTTTTTTTTTTTTTTTTCACCTGTAATACAAGCTGTTTATGTGTTCAGTCATGTTCTACACTTTGACCCCATGGATTGTAGCCTGTGAGGCTCCCCTGCCCATGAAATTTTCCAGGCAAGAAAACTAGAGTGGGTTGCCATTCCTTCTCCAAGGGATCTTCCTGACCCAAGGATTGAACCCATGTCTCCTGCTTTGGCAGGCAGCTTCTTTACCTGCTGAGCCATCAAGGAAGCCCCCATGGCACACACTATAGAAGAAATTATCATTGACTATATTGCTAGTCATTGAGAGAAGGAATGGGATATAAAAATGCACAGTGGCTCTTCTGTTTCCATCTAGTAATGGCATATTTCACCCCCACTCATTTTATTTTCTAGGGAAAGACATTTGACCATAGTTAAAGTGTTGAACGTCATTTATGCCTCATCTCAAAACAGCTCAGCCCTCCATTTGGCTTTGACTTTTGCTGTACTGAAATAAGTGTATTCTTACAGCTTTATAGTACCATGACTTAGTGGGATGTTGTATATTTTTCTTTCCATGTAGTTTTCTTTCCCAGCCATTGAAGTAAATTTAGAGTGAGAGCTCATGAAGTCAACCAAGAAAATGCAAAAACTCATGCCTGCAAAAAGATAATATCTCCTGGATCAATCTTTGACAAACAGGGGATTAAAATAACCCTCTTTTTTCGAGGCAGTCAATACCATGTTTGATTCTGCATGATTTCTCAAGAGTTTTTGCCAAGACTGAGTTCAAATTTCCATTGAAATAATAGCTCAATAATTCATCATGGATTGACTTCCCCACCTTTTTGTTTGCTTGTTTTATTCTTCTTAGTTTCCTCTTTCCTATTCTCTGAAATTACTTTACCAAGTATAATATTTGCATATAAACCCATGACTCAAGCTCTGTTAAGATAACTAAGTTCAAAAGTGTTAGGAAAGTACATTTGTACAATATGCCAGAAGAAAGCAAGCCAGAAATATTTGTTGAACATCATTGATAACTATAGTTAGTAAATTATTGATATGGACACATTAAAAGTAAGAAATATTTTGACACAGAGAGATTTGTGCAAGGAATGAAAATTTAGGTAAACATTTAGAAAACTATTGATATAAATTATGTGTTTAATAAATATGTTACCTGACACATTATTTGAAAAGATCAGAAGATAAAATATACCCAGCAATCTACATAGATGATGAAAAAGTATTTGCAAGGAATTGTAAAACCATTAATCAAAATTATTATGATTGGATAAAAATATTCCTTATATGATAATTTACATACATACTAAGTCACTTCATTGTGTCTGACTCTTTGCAACCCTGTGGACTATAGACCACCAGGCTCCTCTGTCCATAGAATTCTCTAGCCAAAATCTTGCAGTGGGTTGCCATGTCCTTCTCCAGGGCATCTTCCCCACCTAAGAATCAAACCTGCATCTCTTATGTCTCTGGCATTGGCAGGCTGATACTATAGCTCTACCTCAATTATAAAATGGATATCATACTTAATGGGAAAATATACTGGAATTTTCACTAAAGCTAAAAACAAAACAAATGCATTCACCAATGCAGAAAGAGAAGGAAGGATGCAATAATTATAAAAAAATGAAGGAAGGAGATAAAAACAACATTTTCATAAATAATACACCAGAATACCTGAAAGGAAAAAGCAAAGAACTATTAAAAACAACTAGGAAACTATAACAAGTCAATTGTATACATGACAACTATGTTCATGCATATGAAGAACATGTAGGAAATATCACAAGCATAAATAAAATCCAATATTTTATGAATAAATTTAAAGAAAAACACTAGACATGTATTATAATAAACCAAAAATAACTTAAAACACTACTATAGACCCAAAAGAAGAGTTGGCACAATGAATATACATAACATATTCTTTCTAGACAAAAACAAAGAGTTAACCTGGAATTATCCATCATACCATATGCCAAAAGATTGGACTATTTCTTTGAAAACATGGACAAAGAAGGCCTTTCTAAATCTAATTTGAAATACATAACTAAATATAATACAATAAAAGATTGACAAAATTAATTTTTAAATTAAAATCTTCCTTTATGAACACAGACAATGAACATGCACATCATAAGCATAATCACAATACAAAAGGCAAATCAGGAAAAAAATTGCATCTCATACCTAAGATAAAAGATCTGTATTTTTTAATATGTGAAGAAACCTAGAAACTAAAACCCCACAAAAAAGTTGGAAAAGACACAAACAGTGATGACATTTTTTTTTAAAGATCATTTACATGTATGAAAAGATGCTTAACCTCCCTCATAAAAGATACTGTTTTCTTCTATCTGTTTGGTATATCTGAGTGTCTTTTACTTTTACACTTGGCAAGTCTCTGGGGAAGGAGCTACTCATACTTTGCTGATGGGAGTATAAACTAGTACAAACCCTATGAAAAGCATTGTATTAATAGCAATAGTCACATGACTTTTGATCGAACCATTCTGAATGATCATCCGAATGATGTATTTGCAGATGTATATAGAGATATGTCTGGTCCCACTACTTCATGGCAAATAGAGGCGGGAAACAATGGAAACAGTGATAGACTTTATTTTCTTGGACTCCAAAATCACTGCAGATAGTGACTGCAGCCATGAAGTTAAAAGATGCTTGCTGCTTGCAAGAAAAGCTATGACAAATGTTGGGAGCCGGTTTGAATTAGCGCTCCGCCCATGGCAAAGGTCATGAGGAAGGAGGCTTGACATACACAAAGGTGGGGTTGAGCCTCAAGAGCCCCTTGGAGGTTCTCGAGCATCTACCCCCAAAACCAGAGCCTGCCTGCTTTACTACTTGTGCTCTCACCTACACCTCTTACTTTACAGGGGGCTGTCCCCACTACCTTTCTCTGAAAAAAGAGCTAACTTACAGCTCCAGTAAATAATTCCTGAGTGTGACAGTGTTTCAGCCTACAAACTCCTTTTGGAAATCCTCTAGCCTTCCTGAATAGGTTTTTCCGGCCACATGTGATTACTCACAGCCTCCCAACAGTGGGAGGCAGATGCTCTTCAGATCAGATCAGATCAGATCAGTCGCTCAGTCGTGTCCGACTCTTTGCGACCCCATGAACCGCAGCACGCCAGGCCTCCCTGTCCATCACCAGCTCCCGGAGGTCACTCAGACTCGCATCCATCGAGTCAGTGATGCCATCCAGCCATCTCATCCTCTGTCGTCCCCTTCTCCTCCTGCCCTCAATCCCTCCCAGCATCAGAGTCTTCTCCAATGAGTCAACTCTTCGCATGAGGTGGCCAAAATACTGGAGTTTCAGCTTTAGCATCATTCCCTCCAAAGAAATTCCAGGATTGATCTCCTTCAGAATGGACTGGTTGGATCTTCTTGCAGTCCAAGGGACTCTCAAGAGTCTTCTCCAACACCACAGTTCAAAAGCATCAATTCTTCGGCGTTCAGCCTTCCTCACAGTCCAGCTCTCACATCCATACATGACCACAGGAAAGACCATAGCCTTGACTAGGCGAACCTTTTTTGGTAAAGTAATGTCTCTGCTTTTGAATATGCTATCTCGGTTGGTCATAACTTTCCTTCCAAGGAGTAAGCGTCTTTTAATTTCATGGCTGCAGTCACCATCTGCAGTGATTTTGGAGCCCAGAAAAACAAAGTCTGACACTGTTTCCACTGTTTCCCCATCTATTTCCCATGCAGTGATGGGACCAGATGCCATGATCTTCGTTTTCTGAATGTTGAGCTTTAAGCCAACCTTTTCACTCTCCACTTTCACTTTCATCAAGAGGCTTTTTAGCCCCTCTTCACTTTCTGCCATAAGAGTGGTGTCATCTGCATATCTGAGGTTATTGATATTTCTCCCGGCAATCTTGATTCCAACTTCTGTTTCTTCCAGTCCAGCATTTCTCATGATGTACTCTGCATACAAGTTAAATAAACATGGTGACAATATGCAGCCTTGACGTACTCCTTTTCCTATTTGGAACCAGTCTGTTGTTCCATGACCAGTTCTAACTGTTGCTTCCTGACCTGCATACAGATTTCTCAAGAGGCAGATCAGGTGGTCTGGTATTCCCATCTCTTTCAGAATTTTCCATAATTTATTGTGATCCACACAGTCAAAGGCTTTGGCATAGTCAATAAAGCAGAAATAGATGTTTTTCTGGAACTCTCTTGCTTTTTCGATGATCCAGCAGATGTTGGCAATTTGATCTCTGGTTCCTCTGCCTTTTCTAAAACCAGCTTGAACATCAGGAAGTTCACGGTTCACATATTGCTGAAGCCTGGCTTGGAGAATTTTGAGCATTACTTTACTAGCGTGTGAGATGAGTGCAATTATTCGGTAGTTTGAGCACTCCTTGGCATTGCCTTTCTTTGGGATTGGGATGAAAACTGACCTTTTCCAGTCCTGTGGCCACTGCTGAGTTTTCCAAATTTGCTGGCATATTGAGTGCAGCACTTTCACAGCATCATCTTTCAGGACTTGGAATAGTTCCACTGGAATTCCATCACCTCCACTAGCTTTGTTCGTAGTGATGCTTTCTAAGGCCCATTTGACTTCACATTCCAAGATGTCTGGCTCTAGGTCAGTGATCACATCATCATGATTGTCTAGGTCTTGAAGCTCTTTTTTGTACAGTTCTTCTGTGTATTCTTGCCACCTCTTCTTAATATCTTCTGCTTCTGTTAAGTCCAGACCATCTCTGTCCTTTATCGTGCCCATCTTGGCATGAAATGTTCCTTTGGTATCTCTGATTTTCTTGAAGAGATCCGTAGTCTTTCCCATTCTGTTGTTTTCCTCTATTTCTTTGCATTGATCACTGAAGAAGGCTTTCTTATCTCTTCTTGCTATTCTTTGGAACTCTGCATTCAGATGTTTATATCTTTCCTTTTCTCCTTTGCTTTTCACTTCTCTTCTTTTCACAGCTATTTGTAAGGCCTCCCCAGACAGCCATTTTGCTTTTTTGCATTTCTTTTCCATGGGGATGGTCTTGATCCCTGTCTCCTGTACAATGTCACGAACCTCATTCCATAGTTCATCAGGCACTCTATCTATCAGATCTAGGCCCTTAAATCTATTTCTCACTGCCACTGTATAATCAAAAGGGATTTGATTTAGGTCATACCTGAATGTTCTAGTAGTTTTCCCTACTTTCTTCAATTTCAGTCTGAATTTGGCAATAAGGAGTTCATGTTCCGAGCCACAGTCAGCTCCTGGTCTTGTTTTTGCTGATTGTATAGAGCTTCTCCATCTTTGTCTGCAAAGAATATAGTCGATCTGATTTCGGTGTTGACCATCTGGTGATGTCCATGTATAGAGTCTTCTCTTGTGTTGTTGGAAGAGGGTATTTGCTATGACCAGTGCATTTTCTTGGCAAAGCTCTATTAGACTTTGCCCTGCTTCATTCCGTATTCCAAGGCCAAATTTGCCTGTTACTCCAGGTGTTTCTTGACTTCCTACTTTTGCATTCCAGTCCCCTATAATGAAAAGGACATCTTTTTTGGGTGTTAGTTCTAAAAGGTCTTGTAGGTCTTCATAGAACCTTTCAACTTCAGCTTCTTTGGCGTTACTGGTTGGGGCATAGACTTGGATTACTGTGACATTGAATGGTTTGCCTTGGATACGAACAGAGATCATTCTGTCATTTTTAAGATTGCATCCAAGTACTGCATTTCGGACTCTTTTGTTGACCATGATGGCCACTCCATTTCTTCTGAGGGATTCCTGCCCACAGTAGTAGATATAATGGTCATCTGAGTTAAATTCACCCATTCCAGTCCATTTTAGTTCGCTAATTCCTAGAATGTCAACATTCACTCTTGCCATCTCTTGTTTGACCACGTCCAATTTGCCTTGATTCATGGACCTGACATTCAAGGTTCCTATGCATTATTGCTCTTTACAGCATCGGACTTTGCTTCTATCACCAGACATATCCACAGCTGGGTATTCTTTTTGTTTTGGCTCCATCCTTTCATCCAAAATTCAGAAAGAATGAAAGGATGGAGCCAAAACAAAAAGAATACCCAGATGCTCTTAACCTTCTAAAAAACAGGTTCTTTAGAGAAGTCAGAAAACTATTAGCATAAGTATAATGGGCTGATTAGAAATTGTATTGGTGAAGGGTTTTTCACTTGTTGGGCCAATGTTTGCTGCTAAGTCTCCATATCCCTTACCTACTGTGTCCTTGGCAGTGTATTGAAATGTAAGTAGTAGCCTTAATGTTTGTAACCTGGGACCCTTGTGTACAACCCACCACAACTTTGCCCTATAGATATGCAATGCCCATGCTTTTGGAGGGTGGCGCCTGACTTTAAAATAATCACCTTTAGAGAAAACAACTTCCTTAAAATGTTAATAGGCCTCTGGGCCAGAAGATGATGTAACACCCCTAAGACCTCTGTAGATCAGATCAGTCGCTCAGTCGTGTCCGACTCTTTGCGACCCCATGAACCGCAGCACGCCAGGCCTCCCTGTCCATCACCAGCTCCCGGAGGTCACTCAGACTCGCATCCATCGAGTCAGTGATGCCATCCAGCCATCTCATCCTCTGTCGTCCCCTTCTCCTCCTGCTCTCAATCCCTCCCAGCATCAGAGTCTTCTCCAATGAGTCAACTCTTCGCATGAGGTGGCCAAAATACTGGAGTTTCAGCTTCAGCATCATTCCTTCCAAAGAAATTCCAGGATTGATCTCCTTCAGAATGGACTGGTTGGATCTTCTTGCAGTCCAAGGGCTCTGTATACATTTGATAAAAGTCAGGGCTGCTGACCCCACGTGACTTTTGTATAACATCTCAGTGTAGAAAAGTAGACCGTGGAAAATAAAGAAGGGGAATCAGTTCCTGGAAAGACTGGTCTCCCCATGTCGCTCTCTCTCTCAAATTCTGGCTGAGTCTCCATCTGGGGCGCGGGACCCACCATGCTTACTAATTATGCCTGGGCTTCTAAGATCGGACCAGGGAGGCCTCAGTGTCTCCTCTCCTTCGGGAGAACGGAAAGACGCCGGCGGCCTACGTAAGTGGTGCAAACTTCTTGTCTTGAAGTTTGATTGGTCCCCCGTGTAAACCAAGCTACTCAGCCTCTTTTCTCCACTGAAATTTCCTACTGAGCTATCCTCGTTCTATTATTCTTCATATCTCTAATTATAACTATCGTATCCTGATTCTCACCAACGCCGTCTACACCTTGAACTCCCTGGATCAGCTGGGGCTGGTCCCCAGCAGACAAACATAGACAGTGTATTAAAAAAGCAGAGATATTATATTGCCTACAAACATCTAAATAATCAACACTATGTTTTTTTTCCAGTAGTCCTATAAAGAAGGGAGAGCTGGATAATAAAAAAAAGCCAAGCGCCAAATAATTGATTACTTCAAAATACAGTTTTAGGAAGACCCTTGAGAGTTCTTTGGACAGTAAGGAAATCAAACCAGTCAATCCTAAAGGAAATAAACCCTGAATATTCATTGGAAGGACTGATGCTGAAGCTGAAGCTCTAGTGTTTTGGCCACCTATTGTGAACCTATTCATTGGAAAAGACCCTGGTGCTGGGAAAGACTGAAGGCAAAAGAAGAAGGGGATGACAGAGGATGAAACGGTTGGATGGCATCACCAATTCATCGGACATAAGTTTGAGCAAACTCTGGGAGATGGTGAAGGAGAGGGAAGCCTGGTGTGCTAAAGTCCATGGGGTTGTGGAGTCAGACACGAGTGAGCTACTACTGAACAACAACATACAGACAAGTTTATAGTACTTCATTGCACCATTTATTTTAAATCAAATGATTGGAGACAGTCTAAATATTACTTAAGATTTGAAAGATAACACACTGGGTTGGCCAAAAGATTCAGTCAGGGTTTTCCGTAATACTGTACTGAAAAACCCTAACAAACATTACGGTCAACCCAATATCTAAACACAAATATTATATAACTCTAAGAAAGTTCTTTACAATGTTACAGAGTGTTCTTTAAAATGTATCTTTATAATTAAAAAGTATAAAGTAGAAGAGTGTGCATAGGAAATAGGAATTTTTTTTAATGCTAGGAAATCAGAAAGTCATAAATTTGTATTTGTTTAAATATGCATGAAAAACTCTGGAACAATACACCAGAAAATGCGAGTGATTCCCTTGTATAGAAGAATGCCAAGAACAATCAGAATCTGGAAAAATATTTTTTATTATAGCTTTTTATGTTTTTAAAATTCTGAGCCTTAACAAAACATTGTGCTGTGTGTGTGTGTGCTCAGTTGTAGCCGACCCTTTGTGATCCCATGGACTGTATGTAGCCTGCACGGCTGTGCTGTTCATGGGATTTTCCAGGCAAGAGTACTGAAGTGGTTTGCCATTTCCTCCTTCAGGGGTCTTCAGACCAAGGATAAAATCGGCATCTCCTACATCTGCATTTCCAGGCTGATTATTTACCCCTAGTCATGTGAAAAACTAAGTTATTTCCATGGTTCAAACTATAGTAATCTTCCAGTATTATCTTCCTGCTTCTGTTCTTTTTCTCCAGGAAAGACATGATCATCTTTTCATTTCCCAAGGCAGCCCTGAGACAAATACAGGTAAAAATAGTGCTTACCTAAAGCTTTATTTTGGGAGGGTAGAAAGAGGGTGGAGTATCAATTTGGTACGGAAGAGGAGGTACTTATGTTTAATAAAAGGGGAAAATAGGCATTTTAGAATAAAAAAAATAAAAACCATTATTAACCTATTGAAATTAGAATATTAAAATTTAGCTATTTTATTTAAAATTTCTTACTCCTTGTCTCTCTCTTCTGTTGCAAGATAGACTCTTAGCCCGATATAGCTTTAAGCTTTCTTCCCTTTTGAGTCTCAAGGACCTGAACAATATTTTCTATACCTATGGGAAGTTCAATAATCATTTAAGGTTCTAATAATATTGTACTCACCATTTTATGATTTTATGCAAAGTAGTCCAACTCCTTTTTATCTCAAACTTTTCATTGCAGACAATGCCTTTCCTTTAATAACCAAAGGGTGATGAATGTATTGTATCAAACAAAGAGTCATGTACCTTTAGTCTCCACTATTAGAGATACAAAGTACTGGTCATGTTTTGAAATAAATGTTTTTCTTTCATTCTTCCAACATGCTGTTTGAGTCCCAGGGATTTATTTGGATGACTCACTGGTTTGTATTTTAATAATTCCTTTTCTTTTCTTCTCTTAAAACAGTTTAAAAAGGAATCTAGCCATAGAAATATGCTTATTTTCTGAACTTACACCGATGTTTTTTTCTGATGTCAACACAAAAAGAAGCATCTCTCTTATTTTCAAAAGCAATGATCTTCAGACATCTTCTATAAATATTAATATATTGTAAAGAACTCATAGTATATCCACCATGTATTCCACCTACTCCCCACACACCCACCAACTTACTATCTGTATGAACTTGGAAAAGTTATTTAAACTTCAAGTTTTTCATTTTCTTCACCACAAAATGTATAAAACATTTCAAGGGTTGATATGAGGATTAAATTCTTCCTTGTGGGCTCTGGCGCCCTTTACCAAGATGAGTTTATGTTTGACACTCTTCTAAACTTACTTGATCATTCAACTACACTTTTAATTCTGATCATTTTCAGACACCCTGTGAGAGGCACCATCCTACAGTCACCCTTCTTATTTTGTTCATGCTTTAACACTGCAATTTTGGCCAATTTTTCTCCTCCTACAGTCTCCATCTTGGATGCTTAACCTTGATGTAAAGCATACAGTGGTTTTAATATTACACTGTTCAGTTTTAGAAGAGAAGGCAAAGAGGAAGAATAATTTACAGGACTTGACACACTTGTTTTCATTATTACTCCATGTGCAATAATTTGTAATTTTCTTTGACTCATTTAAAATAATTTGCTTAACTGTCAATATGTGAAAATGTCCCATATACTTTTCTGTTATTAATTTTCAATTTAATCCCATTGTCATCAGAGGTTATTCTCTGCATTATTGCAATACTTTGAAATCTACCAGGACCTTCTTATGCCACATGGACTTAATTGGAATGTCCTATATGCCTCTGCAAAATAAAGTGTATACTATACGTGATGAGTGTAATGCAGTGTGAATGCCATTATGTTCATTCTGTTTATAGAGCTTCACAATTTCCTGAACATTCACTGATTTTTATTCTTATACTGGATTCTGAGAAGTATTAAAACTCCACCTAAACATATATTTATCTCTTTCTCTGTTTCTCTCCATTTTTACATCTTGTTTTTTGAAGAACAGAAAAGTTAAAATTTTTATTTATTTTAAATACTCTGATTACATCATTAGAATTATCTTTATTTCTCACATATATCTTTGTTTTGACACCTACTTTTTCTGATACTAATAAGACAATCCATAATGCTTGTCCAGAAGAAGTGGCAAGAAGTATACAAAAGAGATCTTAATGACCCAGATAACCATGATCACTCACCTAGAGCCAGGAATCTTAGACTGTGAAGTCAAGTGGGCTTCAGGAAGCATCAATATGAACAAAGCTAGTGGGGGTGATAGAATTATAGTTAGCTATTCCAAATCTTAAAAGATGATGCTGCAAAAGTTCTGCATTCAATATGCCAAAATATTTGGAAAACTCAGCAGTGACCACAGGACTGGAAAAGGTCAGTTTTCATTTCAATCCCAAAGAAGGGCAATGCCTAAGCATGTTCAATCTACACACAAAATTACACTCATGTAAGGCAATGGCACCCCACACCAGTACTCTTGCCTGGAAAATCCCAAGGAATGAGGAGGCTGGTGGGCTGCAGTCCATGGGGTCACTAAGAGTCGGACATGACTGAGCGACTTCACTTTCACTTTTCACTTTCATGCATTGGAGAAGGAAATGGCAACCCACTCCAGTGTTCTTGCCTGGAGAATCCCAGGGATGGCAGAGCCTGGTGGGCTGCCGACTATGGGGTCGCACAGAGTCGGACACGACAGAAGTGACTTAGCAGCAGGAACATGTTGGTAAAGTAATGCTCAAAATTCTCCAAATAGCCTTCAATAGTATGTGAACTGAGAACTCCCAGATATTCAAGCTGGATTTAGAGAAGGCAGAGGAACCAAAGATCAAATTGCCAACATTTGTTGGATCATAGAAAAAGTAAGGAAATTCCAGAAAAACATCTACTTCTACTTTGTTGACTATGTTAAAGCCCTTGACAGTGTGGATCACAACAAACTTTGTAAAATTAAGAGATCGGAATATCCAACCACCTTATCTGTCTCCTGCGAAACCTGTATGCAGGTCAAGAAGCAACAGTTAGAATCAAACATGTAACAGACAGGTTCTGAACTGGGAAAGGAGTAGGTCAAGGCTATAGATTGTCACCCAGTTTATTTAACTTTCACTTTATTTAACTTATCTGCAGAGTAAACTATGCGCAAAGTGGTGCTGGATGAATCACAAACTGAAAGCAAGATTGCTGGGAGAAATATCAATGACCTCAGACATTAAGATGACACCACCTTAATGACAGAAAGTGCAGAGGAACTAAAGAGTCTCCTGATGAAGGTAAAAAAGGAGACTGAAAAGCTGGCTAAAAACTCAATATTCAAAAAAAAATAAGATCATGGCATTTGGTCCCATTCAGTTCAGTTCAGTTCAGTCGCTCAGCCATGTCCGACTCTTTGAGACCCCATGAATTGCAGCATGCCAGGCCTCCCTGTCCATCACCAACTCCCAGAGTTCACCCAAACTCATGTCCATCGAGTCAGTGATGCCATCCACCCATCTCACCCTCTATCGTCCCCTTCTGCTTCTGCCCCAAATCCCTCCCAGCATCAGGGTCTTTTCCAAAGAGTCAACTTTTTGCATGAGGTGGCCAAAGTACTGGAGTTTCAGTTTTAGCATCATTCCTTCCAAAGAACACCCAGGACTGAACTCCTTTAGAATAGATTGGTTGGATCTCCTTGCAGTCCAAGGGACTCTCAAGAGTCTTCTCCAACACCACAGTTCAAAAGCGTCGATTCTTCGGCGCTCAGCTTTCTTCACAGTCCAACTCTCACAACCATACGTGACCACTGGAAAAACCACAGCCTTGACTAGACGGACCTTTGTTGGCAAAGTAATGTCTCTGCTTTTGAATATGTTATCTAGGTTGGTCATAACTTTCCTTTCAAGGAATAAGCATCTTTTAATTTCATAGCTGCAATCACCATCTGCAGTGATTTTGGAGCCCCCAAAACAAAGTCTGACACTGTTTCCCCATCTATTTCCCATGAAGTGATAGGACCAGATGCCATGATCTTCCTTTTCTGAATGTTGAGCTTTAAAACAACTTTTTTACTCTCCTCTTTCACTTTCATCAAGAGGCTTTTTAGTTCCTCTTCACTTTCTGCCATAAGGGTGGTGTCATCTGCATATCTGAGGTTATTGATATTCCTCTTGCCAATCTTGATTCCAGCTTGTGCTTCTTCCAGCCCAGCGTTTCTCATGATGTACTCTGCATATTAGTTAAATAAGCAGGGTGACAATATACGGCCTTAGTCCCATTACTTCATGTCAAATAGATGAGGAAACAATGGAAACTGTGACAGACTATTTTCTTAGGCTCCAAAATCACTGCAGACAGTGACTGGAGCCATGAAATTAAAAAAAATGCTTGCTTCTTGGAAGAAAAGAAGTGACAAACCCAAACAGTGTATTAAAAAGCAGAGACATTACTTTGCTAACAAAGGTCTGTCAAGTCAATGCTATGGTTTTTCCAGCAGTCATGTATGGTTGTGAGAGCTGGACAATAAAAAAGGCTGAGCACTGAAGAACTGATGTCTTCAAATTTTAGTGCTGGAGAAGACTCTTGAGAGTCCCTTGGACTGCAAGGAGATCCAACCAGTCTATCCTAAAGAAAAACAGTCCTGAATATTCATTGGAAGGACTAATGCTGAAGCTGAAACTCCAATACTTTGGCCACCTGATGCGAAAAACTGACTTATTTGAAAAGACCCTGATGAAAAAGAAGGGGATGTCAGAGTATGAGATGGTTGGATGGCATCACTGACTCAATGGACATGAGCTGAGTAAACTCCAGGAGTTGGTGATGGACAGGGAGGCCTGGTGTGCTGCAGTTCACGGGGTCACAAAGAGTTGGACATGACTGAGTGACTGAACTGAACTGACTGAACTGGTGAATGCACATGTATATATGATATACATTTCTGTTTAACAACATAATGTTTTTAGTGCTGTGTTTCCTTGCTGTATACATTAATATTGACTAGTGTTTTTTCTCTTGATGATGTGTTACATTTTCCTGTTGTTTTCATTTCTAAAATTGTCCTTGTATGTTGGCATTATGCATATTACATTGTTGAAAGTCTGGATTTCCTTTTATTCTTTCAAAGATTTTGAATCATTGACTCTATGAATGTGAATTTGAGTAAGCTCCAGGAGTTGGTGATGGACAGGGAAACCTGGCATGTTGCAGTCCATGGGGTCACAAAGAGTCGGACACAACTGAGCAACTGAGTTGAACTGAACTGAACCAATACACACAGTAATTTTCCTGCTGGATTCACTTTGTTCTATAAAGGCTCTTGTTTCATTCTACAAGGCTGATTTTAGAGTATTACCTTAATGGTTAGAGTATTTCCTATTAAGGTGTGACCTTTCTGAGATCTTAACTGATTGTCTGGGGAATGAGTGAGACTGTTCTCTATTTGTTGTAAATATGGCTCTAATCACTGTGAGTGCTCCAGAATTCCCATATACCTCACAAGCTCTTTTTCAGTGGCTCTTTTCTAAAAAGCTGGTCTTTATTCTCTGCCAGGTTTCATGGAGTCTCACCATGAGAACATGCAGCTCAGTAATCTGTCAGAGAGTCAACAGACCCTCTTTGAACTTCTAGACCTCTTTCTTTTCATAGTTCCCTTCTCTGTGCTGAAAATTATAGATACATTAGCAATCTAGAATGTAGCTCTTTATCATTTTGCTCTGTTTTTAACTGACTTCTCAGTAGTACAATTTAAAAAATGACCAGGGAAAAACAGAGTAATTACGAAACTGATCTCATATATTTTCCTTATTTGAATGGTAGTGTCTTTATATTTGTTGTCTAACACATGAAAAACTTTATTTAATATAGCCTATCAAGTTTTACAATTATTTGTGGTATAAGAATAAGGGTGATACTCACTACTCTGTCTGTGCTGGAACAACATAACATCTATTGAATTACAGTTTCAAATTTCTCTTCAGTCTTCTCTTCTCTCATTATATTATCTCTAATATTAACCCTTCCCTCTATATTATCACTCATTCATCAAATCACAAGTATAAATATTATCTCTTCCCTTGATCTGATTAAAATCTCTAAAATCAAAATATCTCACAACCCAAAGTGCCAACAAACTTTCAAATATTGTTGATTCTTTCTTTGCTATCTATTTCATACCTAAAACTAGAGTTGCTATTGTTCAGTCACTATGTCATGTCCAACTCTCTGCAACCCCATAAACTGAAGCACACAGAGGACTCCCTGTCCTTCGCTGTCTCCCAGCTTGCTCAAATTCATGTGCATTGAGTTGATGATAGCACCCAACCATCTCATGATCTGTCACCCCCTTCTCTTCCTGCCCTCAATCATCCCCAGCATAAAGTCTTTTCCAATGAGTTGGTTTTTCACATCAGGTGGCCAAAGTATTGGAGTTTCAGCATCAGTCCTTCCAATGAATATTCAGGGTTGATTTCCTTTAGGATTGGCTAGTTTGACCTCTTTGCTATACAAGAGACTCTCAAGAGTTTTCTATAGCACCACAGTTCAAAAGCATCAATTTTTAGGCTCTCAGACTTCTTTATGGTCCAACTCTCACATCTGTGCATAACTACTGGAAAAACCATAGCTTTGACTAGATGGATCTTTGTTGGCAATGTAATATCTTTGCTTTTTAGTATACTGTTTAGGTTTTTCATAGCTTTGCTTCCAAGGAGCAAGAGTTTTAATTCCATGGCTATAGTCACTGTCTGCAGTGATTTTGGAGTCTAAGAAAATAAAACTAGTCACTGGTTTCCACTTTTCCCCATCTATTATCCATGATTGATGGGACTGAATGCCATGTTCTTAGCTTTTTGAGTGTTGAGTTTTAAGACAGCTTTTCTCTCTGCTCTTTCACCTTCATCAAGAGGTTCTTTAGTTCCTCTTCACTTTCTGCCAAAAGGGTGGTGTCATCTGTACATTTGAGGTTGTTGATATTTCCCCCAGCGATCTTGATTCCAACTTGTGACTCATCTAGCCCAGCATTTTGCATAATCTATTCTGCATATAAGTTGAATAGAAAGGTGACAATATATATCCCTGTCATACTCCCTTCCCAATTTGGAACCAGTCTGTTGTTCCATGTCCAGTTCTAACTGTTGCTTCTTGACCTGCCTACAGGTTTCTCAGGAGACAAGTAAGGTGGCCTGGTATGCCCAGCTCTTGAAGAATTCTCTACAGTTTATTGTGATCCACACAGTCAGAGAACTTAGAGAAGTCAATGTAGCAAAGTAGATGTTTTTTCTGGAATTCCATTGCTTTTTCTATGATCCAACAGATATTGGAAATTTGACCTCTGGTTCCCTGGACCACCAGAGAAGTACAAAATTACAGTAGGACAATCCAACTATACATGACAAATACACTGGCATTAATTAAGTGAGTAGGTTAAATTTCCTCTAAGTTACAAGTTGGTTTATGTAATGAAATGTCTGAAATCACTCATAATTAAAAAATGGAGTGAAACATTGAAGGAAATTATAGTCAATGCTCTCATGTTCTCTTTGACTTTTCTCCTGTCTGTATATCTACTTTATTTTTCTTACTACAAATGAACTTTTTTTGCTTCACTATTCAGGTGAAATAAAATTGCTATCCAGAGCACCAAACTTTACATAGCAATTATTAAAAAGGCAGGATTAGAAAGAAATTGGTTTGTCTGAAAATTAAATTTGTAAAGCATGGTACCATTAAATTAAATTAGATGATACTATCTCCACAAAGTCTATTAAAAGACTAATATTGCTTACATTGGCTAACAAAGGTCATCTCAAGTAGCATATGAATAGTTGTGTTTCATGGGATGTTGTATCATAGTAGGCCAACAACCAATAGCTGGTTATAATATTTAACTTCTAAGTACTCAGACTATTCACGCACTTTTTTCTTCAAATACACATAGAAGTTCTCATAGACCAATTATTTTATATGAAAGACACCCTTACGATACCATTTATTGCAATCTGTCTTGTATTACAGTTTCTGTAATTGTGACGCAAAGAATAGAGCTGAAATCAAATACATATTCAAATAGAGCCTCTATCATTAATTACCTTTGTGACTTTAGGAAAGGTACTTAGTATTTATGAAGTTTATGTTTCCGTTAAGTATGAGTAACTTAGTACCTATTTCATAGGCTTGTTACAAGAATACATAATGCAAGGAGTACTCAATACAACACCTAGTGCATGGTATGGTTCAATAAATCTTAGCACTACTATGCTTACCTTTCTCAGTAGGATTTAAACCTTTAAAAATTAGGGAGCAAGTCTTAAATGTTTCAAATAGTCATTGCTCAATAATCAATCACATATTTATGTATTTAAATTAATTATTTGCAAATCAAATATTCTAGTCGAAGTCATTGATGTCCTAACAACCAAAGTTATTTTTCAGACCCTACCAGTCTGACAGTTCTTCAGCATAATACTGTTAAAAAAAATCACTGATTTTTCAAAATGTTTTTTTATTGTTCTCTGTATTTCCATTTCTCCCTTGAATTTTGTGACTTCTTTTCTTCTGCTTCCTTTGTTTCCATTCCTG
The DNA here is from genome assembly GCA_935064755.1 of Tragelaphus eurycerus. NCBI lineage: Eukaryota > Metazoa > Chordata > Mammalia > Artiodactyla > Bovidae > Tragelaphus > Tragelaphus eurycerus. Next base: position 15,005,103 of record CAKXYN010000009.1, on the reverse strand, counting down.
TTTCCATACCCTAAATATGGGGGAATAAAACTCAGGTTATGGTTCACAGTCCACATTTCTCTCAGTCATCTTACTTAACCATATCATAAAAACTCCAGGTTTATATATTAACTCTAAGCAGATTAATTTCAGATCTTCAGCTTTGGCTTCTTTCCTAAGCTTCAGGCTTTCAAATTCTATTACCTACCATAAATTGCTTTCCAAATACTTTGCTAGTTTCACAAACTCAAAATTGCAAGACAATTTCAGTCATCTCTAACATTTGTCTCAAGCATTATTCCCTTCAACTTTCAGGTTTCTATAAATATCACCACCATTCCCTCAACCACATAGGATTGAATTCTGGCAATGTTATAATTTTGGGAAATACAACTAAACATGTGTAGAAGAAACTAATGTAAATGAAATCTAGAGTAGAAGGTGGGATATATCAGAATGAAAACAGATACACAAAACAATTACACATTTGAAATAATATTTAATCATGTATTAATTGAACACATGTTTACTGAAAAACAACTAAATTTTAATCATTGAAGAGGTCAGATATTGTCCTTGCTTCATGAAACTCGAACATAGTGGATAGGGAGACAAGGAAACAGAAAGTAACAAAGCATATTGTTAAGTGCTAACAATACTAGAACATACTAGAAATATGCAGGATGAACACCTAACTCATTTTTGGAGACTTGAATAAGGCTTTCCAGAAAAAGCTTCAGATCAGATCAGATCAGTCGCTCAGTCATATCCAACTCTTTGCGACCCCATGAATCGCAGCAGGCCAGGCCTCCCTGTCCATCACCAACTCCCAGAGGTCACTCAGACTCACATCCATCGAGTCAGTGATGCCATCCAGCCATCTCATCCTCTGTCGTCCCCTTCTCCTCCTGCCCCCAATCCCTCCCAGCATTAGAGTCTTTTCCAATGAGTCAACTCTTCGCATGAGGTGGCCAAAATACTGGAGTTTCAGCTTTCTCATAATTCCTTCCAAAGAAATCCCAGGGCTGATCTCCTTCAGAATGGACTGGTTGGATCTCCTTGCAGTCCAAGGGACTCTCAAGAGTCTTCTCCAACACCACAGTTCAAAAGCATCAATTCTTCGGTGCTCAACCTTCTTCACAGTCCAGCTCTCACATCCATACATGACCACAGGAAAGACCATAGCCTTGACTAGGCGAACCTTTGTTGGCAAAGTAATGTCTCTGCTTTTGAATATGCTATCTAGGTTGGTCATAACTTTCCTTCCAAGGAGTAAGCGTCTTTTAATTTCATGGCTGCAGTCACCATCTGCAGTGATTTTGGAGCCCAGAAAAATAAAGTCTGACACTGTTTCTCCATCTATTTCCCATGTAGTGATGGGACCAGATGCCATGATCTTCATTTTTTGAATGTTGAGCTTTAAGCCAACCTTTTCACTCTCCACTTTCACTTTCATCAAGAGGCTTTTTAGTTCCTCTTCACTTTCTGCCATAAGGGTGGTGTCATCTGCATATCTGAGGTTATTGATATTTCTCCCAGCAATCTTGATTCCAACTTGTGTTTCTTCCAGTCCAGCGTTTCTCATGTGAGTGAGGTAAAGCATGAAACAGTGCTCATGGCAGAAACAACAAACTGGCTGAATATCAGGGAAAAAATTCATTAAGAAGGTTTTACAATTTACAGAGCAAGATGAGACATGCCTAGAGAGCTCATTGGAACCAACCAACAGAAAACTTCAGTTCGGTTCAATTCAGTCACTCAGTCGTGTCCAACTCTTTGTGATCCCATGGAATGCAGCATGGCAGACCTCTTGTCCATCACCAACTCTTGGAGTTTACTCAAACTCCATTGAGTCGGTGATGCCATCCAACCATCTCATCATGTTAACGAGTGTGGATATGTGTGTGAAAGTTGCTCAGTCACATCCGACTCTTTGCAACCATATAGGTCACCAGGCTCCTCTGTCCATGGAATTCTCCAGGCAAGAAAACTGGAATGGGTAGCCATTCCACTCTCCAGGTAATCTTCCCAACCCAGGAATCAAACCACATTTTTCTGCATTATAAGTGGATTCTTTACCATCTGATCTACTAGGGAAGTGTGGACCTGATTCTAAGTCCAAGATTTTGAGTGTGGACTTGATTCTAAATGTGATGGAGACTCAGTGAAATATTTTGATCAAAGGAGTGATCATAATCCAACTTAAGATATAGAAAGTTCACTCTACATGTATGTGACTGAAGGAATTAGACAAAGTTAGGTTTTATAAGAGTATAAGTTAACAAACTGTTATAATAATTCAAATAATAATGGATGTGGTGTTTATTTAAGTGATAACAGTTGATGGAGTGGGCTTCCCTGGTGACTCAGATGGTAAAGAATCTGCCTTCAATGCAAGAGACCTAGGCTTGATCCCTGGTTTAGAAAGACCCCCTGAAGAAGGAAATGGCAACCCACTCCATTATTCTTGCCTGGAAATTCCATGGACATAGGAGTCTGCTGGGTTACAGTCCATGGGGTCAATAAGAGTCAAATATGACAGATGACTAAACACGAGTGAATGGGGTAATAGATAGACAAATTTGGAACAATGAAGAAATCTTTTTGAAAGGCTATTGCAACTGGATAGCTCTTGGGGAAACTGGATATTATGTATTAAACACAGCAAGACTGGTGTATGTATAGATAATAATTCCATGTATAAATATTAGGATAACAATGATAAAAAGATAGAACATGAAGTGCTTGAGACAACATAAAGCTAGAGAAGAGAGATGATGAATGATCCTTAAGGAATGACAATATGGAAGGGAGTATGGAGAGGGAAAAAGGAGTTGCTCAATGAGAAAGTCTCTGAGGTAGAGTTATTGAAAATCAGATAGTGTGGCAATATGAACACCTTTAAAAGAATATTTCAAGAAAGAAGTAATTAATGACAAAGTCAAAACTGCAAAATGAACAACTGAAAAGAAACTGAAATTGCCTTATGGATTTTACACAGAGGGTAGAAGACACAAATTATTTTCAGGGGATAGTCAATAAACAATGGCCTTCAAAGTAAATGGAAGTCAAAGTGAGAAGAGTCTTTTTTTTTTAATTATTATTAGTATATAATATTATACTTTGATGGCAAAAAAAAAAAAAAAAAAGAGCAGCTGGAATTTGTGGATTTTTATTATTATTTGTGGATTTTTATTTTTATTTGTGGATTTTATTGTTTCATTGTTTTAAGCCTAGAGACACTTGATCATAATTAAATTCTTATGATAATAAATTATGAAGAAGAAATTCACTAGCCAAGGGAGATTAAAAAGTGGATGGAAGGTGCCATGAGAAAAATGGAGAGGATAAGTTCTGATCGGTAAGTGGGAAAATTAGCTTTAAAAGTTCAATATCTTATCTAATCAAACAATAAAAATGAGGAAAAGTTAAATGCATATAGTAGAATTTATTGTATGGTAGCAGAAAATGGAAAGATTTCAAATATAAGGCTCCTATTGCATAGGAAATATAAGAAATTTAGGTGTAGCATTTAAAAACATAAGCTTTGTACACAGATTGCTTGAATTCTAATCTCATCATTGCCACTTACTCTGTGATATTAACAAGTCCTTGAATTAGTATATGCTTCAATTTCTTCGTAAGGAAAATGCTGATGAACATAGGTCCCTGTCTCATAGGGTTGCTATGAGGATAAATGAGACTGCTCTTGGTGAATTGCTTAGGATTTTCCTAGTGCAAAGTAGCAACATATTATTACTGTTATTGATTCATAAATGTAAGTAGAAAGTTTGTAGGTAATTGTAGAAAGATTTCATATGAAAGAAAAATCTTATTGAATCTATTTAGTGTGAAATAAATAATTTACCCAGGAAACATAGCAAAAGCTAGGGAGTTCATGTTCCCATTTGAGACTGAATACGATAAATATGTATTCACTGTTTGGGTTAATCAACTGATTTGGGTGAGTTTTGACTAAATGAATAATACTTTGATCAAGCTGATTGATTGAAAATGCAAAGGTTGTTTCACTCTGAAAATTATCTGAGTATATGACATAAGTATATACTATTTAAAAAAAAAGAACATTTTTACAGAAGGTACATCATCAAAATATATGAATAAGAGAGGAAGTAGACCTTGATACAGATACTGAAAAACTTTGTCCATATTTATATTTCTGAGTAAGTGACAATTTTTCTTGAAACTCTACATCCATGCACAAAGATTTACCAAAGATGATAATATCTTTTATCAAGCATTCTGATAATTCCAAAGTTCTATTAAAATGTCTACTTTAGTATCTGAAGAACAAGAAAAAATGCTAAAAAACACTTATTATTAGAGAAATGTAAATCAAGACTACAATGAGGTATCACTTCACAGTGGTCAGAATGCCATCATCAAAAGTCTACAAACAATAAAGTCTGGAAAGTGTGTAGAGAAACAGGAACCCTCTTACACTCTGTGGGAATTTAGATTGGTACAGTCATTATGGAAACAGTATGGAGGTTCCTTAAAAAAAAAAAAAAAAAACAAAAATAGAGCTACCATATGATTCAGTAGTCTACTCCTGGGCTTATATCCAGAGAAAACCATAATTTGAAAGGACACTTGCATCACAGTGCTCATTGCAAAGCTATTTATAGTACTCAGGACACAGAAGCAACCTAAAAGTCTATCAATCAAGGAATGTATAAAGAAAACATGGCACTCAGCCATTGAAATGAATGATATAATGCCATATGTAGTAACATCGTTGGAATTAGAGATTGTTGTATTGAGTGAAGTAAGTCAGACAGAGAAAGACAAATATTGTATGGCATTGCTTATATATGGAACTTAAAAAAGGATATAAATGAACTTATCTACAAAAAAGAAATAGAGTTGCAAATATAGAAAACTAATTTATGGTTGGGGGCATTAGAGGTAGGAATAAATTGGAAGATTGGGATTGATACATACACAGCAATATGCATAAAATATATAATATAGAAAATTAATATTAATATAAAATTAATATGACATATATAACATATAAAAATATATAAAATAAATAACTAATGAGGACCTAATGTATAGCACAGGAAATTCTACTCAATACTCTGTAATAATCACATGGGA